>OX401978.1:3268176-6103176 GCA_947859335.1 Tortricodes alternella
GCATACTTCATCAAAGACGATCTCTTTCTGTATTGGTCACATCACACCATATCGCGTTGACTTTAGTTACTACATCTCACAAACCAAACTTATCTATTACAACGTTATTTTTGGAAAATTAAGAAATGAAAAAAGTTGCCAACTTACTTCCACCACTCGTTAGGATTATACTGCGATACTCCACTAGCCGCCTGACGGAACCAGTCCGCGCTGTCGTACTGATTAACCGGCGTGTTATAATAATTTTGATTATACACGTTATTTTGACGGTACACTTTCTTCTCGTAATCGAAACTAGGCGCCCAGTAGTTGGGGTTCTGGAACCCGAGTTTCGAGTAGTTTTGGAAGGCATTTACGTTGTAAGGGGACGGGTCGACTGGCGATGGCGGCTGGAGAGGCGTCTTTTGGGAGAAGATTTCTGAAATGTTAAGAAAACACGTTTAGTAGAACTTTAAGAAAATCCTTTGGGGACAAGGTCTGACCATGACAGGACGAAATAGATGCAACTTTATGGGTCTTTCAAGAGCGAGTTTTTTTATTAGTACGGTAGGTCAGAGAGATAATGGAGAATAGTAATAATATAATTAAGATATAGGGGCTGGGATAAGGGATGAAGAAAACGCGCAATTAAGCAGTCGTTTTCGTTAACTTTTGGTCACAGGAGGGACAATTTTTGTTTCTAGAAGTGTGTATTCCCCATTCCTACTTTAATATCATCAGCATAACTTACCATGGTTAAACCTTGAATGAAACTTAGTATTATAATTCTTCGGTTCGTTGACGATGGATATTTGGTCGACATGAGGCAGCGAATTCGGCCCGTAGTTGTACGGATAGTCCACCTTTTTGTTGGAGTTATATTCGTCCCGGGACTCGTCAGAAAGGAGCGTGGAGATATCGTATTGCCCCGCTTCGATCAGTCGGCGGATAATTCGCCTGTGAGAAAAAAAACAATTAACAATTAGTATAGCTAAGATCGTGCTTCCAATAGCTATCCCTATGGTAACTGGCCAAGTCAATTGACTGACAAACCGGCAGACGGCCCACCTGATGGAAAGTGGTCACTGCCGCCCATGAACATCTGCAACACCAGAGGTGCTGCTAATGCGTTGCCAGTCTAGGGAGAATGGGGAATGGGGATGGGATGGGGATGAGGGAATAGGCCTCCGGATCTCGTCACTCACCGTACGAAACGCAAAAGCAAGCTATTACTTTACGCAGATATTATGTGAGAGTATGGTACTATCCCGGTAGAACCGGCCCTTTCGAACAGTAATCATCTAGTGAGGATTACTGTTTGGCTCTACCACTACAAAAAAAATGATATTGGGTAGGGTAACGGAGATGTTTTCTGATGCCGAATTCTCCGGATTTCTCGGATAGGGCGTTGGATCACCATCGAGGATTAAGGTTCAGCAAAGTATATGCAAGTTTATAACTAGCTACATACTCAGGATATGGCTCCGGGTGAATGCAGTAGGTGAGACCGGGCTGCGCGCAGGGCGGTGCGCGGCCTGGAGGCGCCGGCTCGAAGGCGCAGTGCTGCCCGTACGGACAGCTATAACCGTCGCCACGGGCAATCCAGGCGATCTGTAACAACAAAATGTTTTCGTTAATTAATTCAAAATTACTTACGTTGTTGTTCTGACCGACAACCTATCAAAAATTGGTCGAAATTGATTAACATTTAAAGGGTGAAAATCGTTATCGTCGATTGTATGAAAAGCCGTAGGTTCTCACTCCTCTTAAAAGCTCATATCTTTCAACGCGATTTAACACTGACATTGAATGATTCTCTTTTATGTCTACGTGATTCAATTAGGCTTCATCCAAATTGAAAGGCAGAACTGAACCGTCTAAAACGCGTTAATAGTAATCATAGAAAGTTGGAATATAGTCTGAGAAGAAACAGAAAAGAAAGTTGCTAAAAGATTCAGTTAAAAATATAAATTTCTTCTGTATTTCATAAGCTATTCAATTTTAGATTTTCTTCGAATAAAATTACTTTTTCTCAACAGGGTTGATTAGAAAAATCAAATAAATATGATGCGGACATTAATAGATTGAACGAATGCGAAACTTATATCCGCCTGAAATTATCTCGTGAGAACCAATTACGAACAGAAACCAATAAACAGCCGCAATAATGTCAAGTAACTCACCTTTCATTTAACCTTCTTGTAAGAGAGCTCTTGACACAAAACTATCAGTTTCGCCTTCACACATGATCCCAAAACCTATTGTCAACTATAACACTTTAATGTCTGCCCTCGTTTTACATCATGATAGCTAATGTGTCAATTATGTCACTATTGTGGCCGAAGGTTGAGTGTGACATTAATAATTGGCTGTATAATGGTGTTAAGATATGGATTACATTAACTTTTAATGTAATACGAGTTAACCTACGTACTTACACAGAGTTACATTGCATATTACATAGCCTTACCGATAATAGCTATGGTCCTATAAAGGGATTTGTAAACGGGCTTTTTTTGGCAATTTATTACTGTAATTTGGGCTATTCCTGAAAAATTAACATTTCGCATCATTACTGGAAACAAAAAGTTTAATTATAAACTTTTGGGGATAGCCCGAAATGAAGCAATAATTGCTAAAGTTTACAACCACCTGAAGGCTGGCTGTCTACTTTATGAGCGAGGACGATGTGCTTGACTAGCAAAATGTCCACCTATCTGCAACTTGTATTTTTTCCACTTGCATACATTTGCGAAACTTTGAGTTGCCAATCATTAGTGAAACACTTAAAAACCGTAAGTGTTACAAGATGCGTCAGTGTTTTCCCAATAGCTTGAGGTAAACAAAGCATTTCCTCTGCCAACACGGGTTTCCCACCGTAACACATCGGTTTGTTTTAACATACATAAGGTACAGTTCGAATGGATTATTCTTAGCGCGTAAATCCACGATCGCTTTCATCTATGTGACCAGAATGAGAAAGGAATCAGCATAATTTTAGCATTTAAGAGCAATAAAAATAATCTAACATATTTATTTATTGTTTCTACATTAGAGTTAAATACAATAATAATCAATAATAATAATAAATAAGGGAACAATCTTTACACAAATCGATCTAGTCCCAAAGTAAGCTCTAAAGGCTTGTGTTAAATATGGGTACTAGACGATGATATACATACTTATATAGAGGAATAAATACTTAAATACGTAGGAAAGATCAAAAACTCGGGAATAAATATTCGTGCTTATCACACAAATATTTGCCGTTACCGGTGATCGAACCCGGGACGCTAGCTTCGGAGGCAGGGTCACTACCAACTAGGCTAAACGCGTCGTCAAATACAGACATTACATATAGCTTACATGAAGTATACCTACCTACTTCCCTTGAAGCAAAAACCGCAAAAGGTCATGTATCATTGAATGGAGCCATCTTTATCATTATAATTCCACATGCAACCATTTTCCTGACAAGAATTAGATATTTGGAGCCAAATTATGACACAGTCCACTTTGCGAATAGTTACATACATTTCTCGCCAGCCTTCGAGAACAGAAATGAGAAGCATCAAGTCATCAGAATGAAAAAAATTTGTATGAATCTAAATGAGTACTTTGTCGCAGAATTTTTTCACATGACCTTTTACAGAACAATTGGTAACATTTCGGGGCAATTAGTCGAAATTGCTGACAAATCTGAGTCACATCGGATGACTAACATCGGCATTGACATTTCTACTCTATTACAGAGGCGGGGTATTAGAGGCACTTTTACACAATGCTTTACTTGTAAGCTTTTATTCAACTTAAATGTAACATTTTTAACGAGAACTTGTTTAAATTAGTTTTATTACATTTATTTTAAATATTTAGAAACCATCTTAAAAATCCATTTTCTCCAAATTATTACCGCTGTTAAATGTGATTGACTAACCAAATCAAATTATGACCAAAAACAAACAAATTGACGCTTTATTCATAAGTGAACTTTACGAATACGATTATTTAAGTCCTCTGTCTAAAGCATGTTCGCCGAGAGTTGGTGAAAAAAAAAAATTAGGTTTTTAACTCACTACAAATAGCGGCACGCTAATTATTTTTACCGATGATAATAAAAAATGAGAGTCGGTAACGTTTATTATGAAACGTTCAATTGCTTCATCTAAAACAACACATGAAAACCCAAACGACACACTCGAAGCGTATTTCAGAACGGAATGGCAATATTTGGCGCTCACCCGTCCGGTGCGGCGCTGCGCATCACAACAACTGCGTCCCTCGTACCAGGAAACTCAGTGCGCGCGACAATAAGCGACGCCCGTCATACAGTTTGCGATAGGTAAGCGACAGTCGCTATTTCGTGACGATATCATAATTTTTATCAAGATCTTTTCTAAGCCAAAGACCGACTCTTGTTTGTCTTACAGCTTGTAACTTATTTAGAGCTTGTTTCATGTTCAATAATGGGAATTGCAATAAGATATATGTTTTTCTGGGCATTGCGTTTTCACGACTCGTTCATGTCGTCCTGTTTGCACTAAACTATATAAGGATAGTGGCCGTCAACCAAAGTGACGACTAGGGCCATAAAGCCATTAGAATCGTGCTATCTCTTTCGCACTTGCATGATCTTACGGAGCGTGACTCACATCTGCAGGGTCGCATAGTGCAGGAAAGAAAGGAATGCTTTAGTGCCCCAGTCGTCACTTCGGTTGACGGTCACTAGTTTAGTCGCACGTTATACTAACGATCGGCATCTACCTACTCAAGATAACGCAAAAATTATAATGTCTCAGTCAATGGTCTCGTAATAGTTATATCACCTCTACATAACTTCTTGTGTACTTCCGATTCAGCCATCTTATAACGTGGGATTCTTCCTCAGGTTTTTGTTGTGAGTGCAAACTAGGCTTTCTTAGTTATGATGCAATATAATTGTTCATTGTTCAAAGTTATACATTACCGGCGGATGAATTATTTCAGGAACAAGGAGTGACCAGGCTAGACAGTCGACTATCAAATCTAAATCTACACGTAATTAGTTTGATTTTAAGTTAGTTAGTCTGCTTGATAAGTACTTCGGTTATGATTTATAATTGTCGTAATTTACGGTAAGATCCAATCCACAATAAAAACTACGCCAATTTTAGGGTTTACCCTTGAATCTTCGACAAACTTTTCATCGAATATCAGTTGAAAGTCAACGGTTCCCATATTTTTATTTCATAGACTATTCATATCATCGAACGTATGAATCAAGTATTTTTAAATAACCGATTATTTACTTGTAGAATAATTGTTTCATAATTTGTTTATTCTACAGAACTTCATTTCGTAATTTTTTATTTCATGTTTTATTTAAAACTTGTAAATGATGTTCCATAAAAAAATCATTTCAAATGTGTATTAATACACAACTAATTTGTGCAGATTAGCGAATTAAACGCAATACGCTGGCAGACGGATGTGGGTAGATATCATACGACTCATCCCACTAATCAATGAAACACTAATAATTGTTTATAAAAAGCAAGACTTCCAGGGTGGCCATAAAAAAATAACTAACACCAAAGGCTAATGCGGGAGCTTCGCTACGCTACGCTCCCGCATTAGCCTTTGAACCTAACCGTTCCGAGTCGCTTCCGCTCTGACCCATCTTGCTCGCTCGCTTCGCTCGCTCGCTGTTTGAGTTTTTTTTCATAATGACACATTACATCCTAACCTCGAGTGTTTTTTTTGTCATGTCCTTAAGATGGGTAGTCAGAGCTATATACCTACCTATATTAACATTCATATGATAAATTATGTTGTACTGTGTATACACTATAAAATAAAAAAATATTTGTAATAAAATGCCTATAAAATGAAGATCGATATTTAGTTGTTCTGTCTTTTGAATAATTTATGAAATGTATGTTTTAAGAAGTAAGAATCCTTGTACAGTTGTTCTAGGAATTAAGAAAATTTATAATGTATAATCGATGGAGCCAGATTACTTGTAAAGAAATTATAGGAACTGAATATTCTATAGACCGTTTTCCATGAAATGAAATTCGATGAAAAGTTTGTCGAAGATTCAGTGGGAACCCCAATTTTAGACATAATGTCGATGCCATAGAATTTAATTATGAAGAGCATTTATTTTGGTTTAGATCCTTTTCCTTAAACTTCGTCCAATTATTCTTCCACGCGTTCTGTACATATCTGCGGATAACTTAATCCCGTCTTATCTTTCCGATTATCCCTTTCATCGGCACTAGTGTGAGAGAGACGCACTTAGAGATAAGACCATGTTAACTTATCTTCATGTCAACCTTCCTAACTTTTAGATGAAGCATTTTTCTGACCCGCAGTCTCTATGAATCTCCGTTATTATTACTCATAATTAATTGTTAGTACAGTAAGACATAAAGTGCAACAGACAAAAAACATGGGCACAAATTAATAAACTTTTGTCACCATAAAATTGTTAATCATTTGACAAAAAACGACTTACTACCGAGTTTCTTGCAACGCTTCTACTCAGCAGATGTCATTCTTTAAAGCACCAGTAGATTCAGACATGTGATAGACTGTGACCTGCTTGCAGTAAAAAAAAGAGACAACGCTGACACTAGAAAATTAGCCAGCTACTAGCATGCTGGACCAATATTTAGCAGGGAAAATACCCATTAGGCGAATAGTTAGACTTGTGCAGTTTGAAAACTTCCACGCATTTGTGGTCGAACAAAAGATATCTTGAGTGAGGCATATTATCTTGCACAGCAATTAAACGATTATATGTGAAGTCACGAACCGGCACTAGTCTTTTCAAGGTATTAAAGTCCGCTTATAACATACAAGTTATTTCGACATCAAAATACAACTCAAGAGGCAAGTTTCTAATTCAAATCTTTAGTTCAAACAAGTAATGCTGATGTATTCTCACTTGGAAAACTGATCATGTCCTAACACTCCTAACGGACTACTTGAATGCGAAATAACTACAAACTACTACATTACGTAAAATAGATCTTACGGTTTTCCTAGTAAACTTGAATTACTAGAAAGTGAAACTGAGATAACATCGGCTTATCTCCTGAATTGTAAATACATCCTAAGCTTTGCTCGAACATACGTAATGAAATTGCGGACGTGTCCGTTGCGTTTAGTCATACGATGACATAATAAGACTTCTGGCAAGTTTATTACGGCAAAAAGATCTTTATCTCTATGTACCTTAGACATTTTGCAACAAAACAGGATCGAGATAGAGTATCTTGGATTTTGTATTTAATTTCATAGTGGCATTAAGTTTCTTGAATGCAAATACTTCAGCACATTTTGCAATGTGATGATGGTTCGGTCAACATATTTCTAGCTGAGCTCTATTTGTACCATGTTAAGTTAACTCGCTTTCTTGTCAGTTACAGGTTGGGTTGCTGTTGGACTTACATATACAATTACAATTACAAACCATCTGAAATATAATAAGTTTACGTTATTCTAACTGTACAGTGTTTTTCAATGATGCCTTGATTGCCTTTTCCTTTATAGATCGGTTGCATACCTTTATACCGACTAGATGTAATTTAGCTTTAGTTCGTACCCATTGGTATCTCGAAAAAACGCAAATCACTGTCCGTATTAAGTGCAATATTTTAAGCGTTTGGCAAACAACTGTATCAAGCAATTAAAGAAAAAACGCAGCGTTTACATCACCAAAACCTTGCCGTATGTCCCAACATTACAAGTCACTGTCTAAATGTTTGTCGGGATGTTTGACACCTCATTGTCTTACGTAGTGTTAACGAGTGTCAGACTTCCGTTGAGGTTAGGGGTTAAGCATTGGCTAACGTTTACAACATTGCGGGGTTGATAATCCGTGGATAACCCCTGGGTTCATTTGGTAAAAACAAAGATTTAAATCAGTACAGAGCTTTACAGCGCTAATCTGTCCTCATATTTATGAATATGTGCGTGAACCGAGAGAATTGTGTCATCTCTTTTTCCCTTACTGTAACATTTGCGTTTTGTTTCACGCGTCCTCCATTTTTTCCAATTACAAATGAGCGTTTCGCTCACTCACGAGAGACGTATTTGTGCAAAGAAAACTACTTAAAAGTATTAGCGTATAGCGTCTAACACTATCCGATATTATTAATGTAAATTATTTACGCGTTACAGAATCGTGATTTTTTTATTCCAATGGGAATAAAGTACCTACTTAAACAACTTTTTATAACATGGCCTTGTTGACAAATTAATCTGAAACCTTTTCGCTATAATTAAACAAACTCCAAGAATTGAGTGACAATATAGGCATGTAATCGCAAATTTTGGCAAATGGTTTACTGCGACTGATCAGTACGATACGAAAGCAATGGAAATACAAATAAATAACCTATTTAAATACGTAAAAGAGAGTTAAATGTTTTACTACAATGTGAGCGATGACTGACATGTGTTCAGTGACTATTTGTTATCATATCAAACTGTGCCTCTAAAGGGTCCCTTCAAAGAGGCATACTTTCAGCCTTGACTTAACGCTTCTACTGGGCATGACCATGGGCATACCTGCCGCATCGCCAATGAGCTATCCATTAATCAGCTTAATTGGTACAGTCTTGAGGATTCGAGGATTCCTGTTGCTATTGTATCGACTAAGTGAATGTGAGGTCTTACGGACTTGCCATAAAGTTGGCGACGCGATGTACTCCGCGGTAAAATCCATCCTCTATTGCAGCCGGTTGCTTCACTCTTGTGGAACTGCTTATTATTCGTCATCCAATTATAGAATTGTTTTTTCTTCCTACTACGCCTTAATTTCATCATAATGGCCTTAAATACTCAGCACAAAGCAGCCCTTATTTGCTCTAGAGCAAATAAAGTTGCATACAAATTTCATTATTGCACTGTTTTGTATTTTTTTTTTTATTTGGTTGTTTGATCAAGATGTTTACACCAACAGCTACCCAATCCGCCCATTCACAGTCCGACGGGACAGCCGACCACTCTTCTGTGGACTTACTGTTAGCAAAAAAAAAAACAGGCCACATATCGGCGGCCATATCGAACTGTGATTGTCTCGTCTAAAATGTTATGCTCAAAGTACTGGCTGATAAAATAGTATGGGTTACAAAAAGATTAAAAAAATAATTAATAGACTAGATACAAGATTTCTGTGAACATTTTCGGATTTTCGACTTTAGCTTCAGAACCAATAGACCGATTTTAATAAATAGGGTATCTTAAGATTCGGGGAGAACGTGCGAGTGTCATAGGCTATATAAAAATTCTAAGGGTGCGTCATAACAGGTGCCAAAATCCTTTTTACTTCGCTAGTTGGGTTTAGCTGTACCTTTACGTTTTTTTACCAACTTTTAGCAGTAGTAGAAAGAAAAGCAGATTATGCACCTCGCATCAAGTGATTTGTTATTGCGCTCGTGTTTTTAGAGCCCTCACTTGCGTTCGGGCTCCAAACCAACACTCGGCACAATAATGAATCACTTTCTGCTTGGTGCAACAATCTACTATTTCATCACACTTGCTCGGAAAGGCTGTTATTATACGCAGGCGTACAGAGCAGCTGTAGCCTACTTACCTTCCAAGGGCAGTTATGGATTTTGTATGGGTTATAACTCCCGCTGACGGCGGGGCGAGCCGCAGCCGGCGGAGCTGCCCCGCGCTGATGGCCACGCACTTACAGTTTATGAACACCCACCTGATGGTAATTCACGATGTAAAATGGGAATAAAATTAATATATATACTTTTTTTTGTCTAATTTATATTTCATTTCCTTGCAAATGTGATGAAAAACATTGTGTGTATCACGGGCAGTAAGGGGATAACAAACTCGAGTCATAAAAGCCCTCGCCTATCGGCGTCGGGCTTCTAACAGACTCTCGTTAGTTATCCCCTTCTTACGGCCCTAGATGCACAATGTACTATTATTGACGCAATGTGTCCAGCTTTACTTTAATGCATTTTTTTGTTGTAGTTATACAGGATAATAGAACAATAGCTATTTAGAATTTCGAATATGAAATGTCATTTTAGTGTTTAGTGTGTTTGTAGCGCTCCGATTGCTACAGACGGTGCTGGCTGAAAATCAGTGCTGCGGGTGCTGAACCAGTGACCAATTCACTGCCACGATGATACACGCGTTTTCCTGTATTGTTTTGTTGTTTTTTATTACCTATTGTGTCTTGTGTGAAGTATAAATGTTTTTTCTTCTTTCGTCCTCTTCTACAAATGTAAATGTAAGTAAAGTTGTAACATGGACTTTGTTCATAAAAAATAACAATAATAAAGCTATCTACGTTGCTTTATTTTATTAAGTCCGGATCCTTTTGGAACTTAAAAAAAATGCTACGACATTTCCGGGCCTTGGTCAATTACAAGATAATGGAATTAATTAATAGGAACATTACGCACCAACAATCAAGCAGGTAATAAACGGCCGTCTTATGGATTCATCATTTTAGTACAAGTACGCTCAATTTCGGCGTTTATGATCTCAACAGGATTAGGTAAGTAGCCTCGCTCCACTTGCATGCATTACTGTATTGTCTGAACATTAATTGTTTGCCAGGTACACAGTGTGCGACATTATTTGCAATGCTGCTTTTTAAACACTTTTACTCGTCTAACTTAGTTGTTTAAGGGAAATATTAATCGATAATATATAACTTGAGCCCCTGTTCTTATTTTTCAGCGGACTTCATGATAAAATGCAGAGTGATATAAATAGAAAATTCATATTATTAAGTTTATAATTATTAAGAGAATAATATGTGTTTACTAGTTAAGAAACAATTGACAAGTTCTGATTAATATGCTTATAATTATCAAATATGTTTAATGCAGTATGTCGTGGATAAACACTATAATGGATATATGATTAATGAATAAAATACTAGAATAAATTAAAAAATTAAATCATTTACATCCTTCCAAAATCCACATTTTTTGCGGTGGCGGTACTTGTGACCACTAGAATGATCAATTTTTTTTTAAATTGTTATTCGGTTGTCAACATGTTAATAAACAAGGTTGACAGTATATTAGAGTTTTTATAATAGATCTATATCAATATTCAATGAGCCACGCCTTTGTTATTATTCAATTTGTATACACCTATAGATTTATTTCTCACTGTTAACCTATGTTTCCTACAAATTATATGAAGGTAATGGTACATTGTGCTCTAAGGGTGGTAAGGAAAAGTTACAGATAAAGGAAAATTTGAATTTAAAAGCACGCTGGCAAACAAACAAAATCTAGTTTAAATGACGAAGCGTTGAAGTCTTTTTCATTATAATTGTTATTTTTCATGTCGGCTGAAAAATTGGGTTGTAAATGTGAACCGTTATGGTCCACCATAACGCCTTACAGGTGCGATAGTGTCCAGTGGCGAAGCGTGAAATATTTCCTAAGGGAAGCCGGAAGAATTAGAACCGTACGTGCGAGTCTGACATTCCGTTAGAGTAATATTGACTTCACTGATAGCTAGCCGTAACTTTCTAGCTTGGTAAAGCCGTCAGGAATCGGCTTGTATGCAGGCTTCGCCACTATAGTGTTATAGGTGGTATTAATTGAAATATGGGTCCGACTTTTATGCGGACGAAGTCGTTTGCAGAATTGTTATCGTCACCGTTTCAGCTTGAAGTTGGGTATTGACCGGGAGCATGCGCTTGAAATATTAGCTCGGATTCGATTTAAAGCATACAGCGCAAAGCGTCCCGATACTCACATTTTTAACGCTAGAATCCGAGCTGTTACATTACAAGCGGCCTACCTTAAACCTTACCCTTAACCCATAGGTACACCGGCCCCATACACACAGATATGCTGCGTAAAATTCAAATACAGTTCAATGTTTGTCACTTATTGGGAAATCATTTAACATCAAATAATTTTCGACGTAAATGCAATCAAATTTGTATCATGCAATTTAGTTACCTACTCGTAAGTTGAAATTATAAATCCATGTATATCGTCGATGAAGTACCTCTGTCCAGATAAGGGGTAATACATCCACTGCTCAACACAGGCCTCCCTTAGTATGTCTAAATATAATCGGTCAAAACTTATTCATGACATGCAATCCTTCATTTTAAAGAGACTAAAGAAATGCGTAGCGAACTGAGTGAAGGTCATATTACATAAAGGTTTGAACAATCATTGCCGAATACTACCTTAAAACCAGTTCGGGAAAGGCTCGTTATGTGTTACGTAAGGGTTATTGACCCGGATCATTCGGCTCCTTTCCTTCCTTGCTTGACCGCTCAATGTCATTAGGACTTCGCAAAATTAAGTGTAACGTTTTAGTCTGTTCGCCGAGAGTTGATAAAAAAAAACAGGGCTTCGTAACTCTACAAATAGCGGCCCGCTTATTATTTTTATCGATGATGATTAAAAAATTAAAGGAAATCTATATTATTTTCATAGAATATCATTATTGAATAGCCTGCTGGCATATCATCGCACGACGACCATGACGAAGTCTCAGTGTCGGAGCAAGAATCAGAGTCGATGACGTTTATTATGAAACGTTCAATTGCTTGGTCTAAAACAACACACGAGCACCCAAACGAAATACTCGAAGCGTATTCCAGAACGGAATAACAAAATATGTTACTCGCGCCCCGCCGCGGCGCCGCGCATGACAATAACTGCGTGCCTTGTACCACAAAACTCAGCTCGCACGGCGATAAGCGACGCTCGTCATACAGTTTGCGATAGGTAAGCGACAGTCGCTATTTCGAGACGATATTCATAAAAATTACCAACTCTCGGCGAACAGACTTTAGTTCGCGAACTTATCTGTCAGTTTTCACAAAACTTTAATTAACTTGAATTCTTTTGCCAATTCAATGGCAATTATCATGCAATGAGAATACGGTATAATAAATAATTAGTTGGAAGCGTGTTCTAGTTAATTTAACTTTAAGTAAAAGCTACAAGTCGACTAATTATCAAATAATAGTGATATTACAGAAATTTAGTACCGTATTTTAACTTTCCCTAATTCGTTACCTTTCTGTACATTTAATAATGAAAGTTAATTGATCCTAATTAGAAATGAAATGTAAGTAATATTAACTTTAATAAATCACATCCATATTAATGACTTAGAACAGTAAGTATATAATATTCGTTAAAATTGTACGTGAAGTAAATAATTCATTGACAGCCCACGTAATTGAACTATCAACAATTGTCTACTAAAAAAGTTTCCGATAATACATTTCCCCTAAAACTGGATTAAGTAAACGGTTCTTTAGTTTATTCGGTAGCAAACAGCTAATCAGCTATAAAATTTAAAATTCAAATCAAAATTCATTTTATAAGTAGACCACACTGGCTTTTTTACATCACATGTCTGAAAATACCAGCGCTTCGAAAGTTGATATCTGCTGAGAAGCAGCGCCTCAAGAAACTCAGCAGTAACTCTTTTTCAAAAAAAAAATTTTATATCAGAGGACAATCTTTACACAAATCGATCTAGAGTCAAAGTAAGCTCTAAAGGCTTGGGTTATGGGTACTAGACGACGATGTACATACTTATATAGAGAAATAAATACTTTAATACATAGGAAATATCCAAGACTCAGGAACAAACATTAGTGCTTATCACACAAATATTTGCCGTTACCGGGGATCGAACCCGGGACGCTAGCTTCGGAGGCAGGGTCACTACTAGGTCCCAACTAGGCTAACCGTGTCGTCATACATATATAACTTACAAAACTATGATGTAAAGTGCAACAGATACACCTAAAATTCCTAAATAGGGGAGATGTATGTATGTCCAGGTTTAAATCTTAATAAAAGGTCACAGAAATGTATTATATATATAGAGAGTCCCTTCCCTTGACAACTTGGAGATGTATAAAGTCTGTAAGTGTCAGAATAATAAAATAATAATGTCGGTAGCATCATAAAATCATCAGTACTGCGTTTCTGCTTCCAATTTTATTTAGATAAACTTATTAGATATTATTATAATCAACGTATTGTAGTTATATAAAATAATTATGTTTTTGATTGCAAGAGCAGATAGCACGTCATTATTATAATGACATGACAAGTAGGAAATCCGTGTTATCAATGGCGTTTGATCTGGGCTGGGACTGACCCGGTAGCTGGGTGCTGCCCGGCTGCAACATCGAAACACCCGCCGAAATAATGTTCGGTCAGTTTTAAAGTAGTCTGTCGCATTTGATTTTGGACAAAGTAAGAAAATAAAATTAACTAACTACATACTTAGTTACAAGACAAGAGAGAGAAAATTTATCAGCTCAATTTTTTGTTTATCTTGATGTTTTGGTTAACCTCCTTACACCATAATTAAAATCTTATATATAACTAAATAGTAGTTAATGCAACGGTTGCATAATGATAGGCCTTAAAACACTAGTGCGGTTTTCATGAAACGAGCCGATAGGCGAGTTTCATAATAAGATCGCACGAGTGTTTTAAGACCAAATTATGCAGAGTTGCATACATAACTTTATCTACACACATATTATAAATCCTCCATGATGGGTTCAGAAACAATATTTTCTGGCAACAAGTTATTTGCTGCAATCGTGGCTGCATATTTCCGATATCCGGCGCATTTTCACATCACACACATTCCGAGAAGACTACTATTCATATTTTCAACTAAAATGTAAATTACAAACAACTTTTTCTGTTCAATTCAACAACAATTCTACTTTCATTCAGCAAAACACCAACATAATGGCGCCAATTCGATCCTTTGTCAAGACCATTTTTTTTAAATCATAGACAAACGAATGAAGTCTCTATTTTCATGACACTCGAGATCAAATGTTGTGCAGTTTATATTAAAAAAACATACTGAATTGACGTTTTGTATCAATAACTGTTTAATATCTATGGATACTAGAATAGAGACCCACTTGAGTTTTGACAGCTGTTCCAAATTTAATCTCATTTCTATACTAAAATCGATATGGGAATAACATTGCAGTGTCCGTTTTACCTAATTAGTTGTCAAAATGGTGGTCATTTCCTACGGTTTTTGATTACACTATGGAGGTTTTATGATATGGGTGTAGATAAATAATTATACTTTACCGCGAATTTCCATAACAAAAGTCAAGTTTATCCAAATGGATTGATCAGCATTGTCGTAACATTTTTTACGTGATATCGTTAAATCCGCAGAGTACACATTAACCGACCACGCAGCGTTGATCCGATCTCATTGCTCCAAGCGTACGTTTGAAAGACATCCGATTTGGTCGGGTGTCTATATCGGTGTGTTCACGAAAAACAATCCAGCGTCCTATCACACTAAAACTGTTAATCATACAATAGTCTCTTGATTGATTGAAAAACGATAAAGAAATAATAACATTGCAGCACTGGTTTTTCCTAATTGGTTGTCAAAATGGTGGTCATTTCCTACGGTTTTTGATTAAATAATGGAGGTTTTATGATATGGGTGTAGATAAAATAAATTGCCGTGCGTTAGTATCGCTAAAACTATTTTTTTTAATGCAGGGGTGGTTTTTAAACAAAAAAAAAACATTGGGAAATTCAAAAATTAAGGTTAAAAATTAAGACAATGATTTTTTCACTTTGATCTACATATAACTTCCTTAATAATTATGTTAGGTGTGGTGATGTGGTTAGTCTAGTTGCTAGTGACCCTGCCTCCGAAGCTAGCGGACCCGGGATCGATCGCCGGTAAGGGCAAATATTTGTGTGATGAGCACGAATGTTTGGTCCTGAGTCTTGAATCTATTTAAGTATTTATTTATCTATATTAGTATATAGATCGTCGTACCTATAACACAAACTTTTAAAGCTTACCTTGGGACTAGGTCTATTTGTGTAAGGATTTTCCCCTGATTTTGAGTAGCACGTCGCAGAGCAATCGGTGCAGTAAAATCTGGAAATCAACTTGTTTGCTTATACACCTAATATTGTATCACATACATAAAGTTACCAACAATCTGATCTAGTATACATTCCGAGAATGTGGTCAGTCTGCTTTTATCTAATAATTATTGTCGTATGTATGTTAATTTATCTGTCGCTCGCTCTTCCTATCGTGACCCAACCTTGAGATGCGACCTTGAAGTTCTTTCCACCAATATACTTTCTGATCACCATAGTCTTACATAACAACGGTGGAGCAGCGTGAAATATTTCCTAAGGGAAGCCGGAAGAATTACCGTACGTGCGAGTCTGATATTATTTAGAGTAACATGGACTACACTGACAGCTAGCCGTAGCTATCTAGTTTGGTAAAGCCATCAGGAATCGGCTTGTAGGCAGGCTGATCCATTGATAACAACAGAGAATTATACCAGCGGTCCCGCCGCCGCTTCACCCGCAATGTTTTCAAAAATCTACACCCTACACCCTAAAAAGGACCTACTTACACAAAATTTGTAGGTTTTAGGTTCTTGAGATTTCGTTATTAGTCGGTGGTATTTCGCTGTTACATATACATACAGATTAATGCTATTATATCAACAATAACAATATTGTCTTAGAAATGTTTCAGTTGGTCAAATATATCGCCAAAATAGCAGTTGCATGTTAGTGTTGCTAACTCCTTACTGCACCCGCATAATGTACCTATATCGAAGCGCGCGAAGTTGACAACCTATAACATAGAAGCACGTCCAATATTGACTTTCACTGATAACCTTGACCCTTCGAAACGTGACTGTGACCCAAAAGGACTCCCTTGCGCCGGCAGACGCAACCTTTAGCCATTGTCTGCGAAAGGTTATGCTTCTAAGAAATTGCACGCTTCCAAGTTAGCTAAGTATTTAAATTTATTTACAGGAAAATGCAAGGGTATTAACCATTGTATTTTTCGCACTGAGAGTGTAGAACATGAAATAAGTCAAACTTACCATCTTTCAATCCACTGAAATCTAACGTTAAGCCTAACGATAAATAGGTACCGGCCAATTGGCCTAAGTAGTTCCGAAGTTGGACTCCGAAGCTTCAGGTCCGAGCTTCGATTCCCGTCAGAGACAGATACTCACTCATTCATATTTACATAGTATAAGTACAACATACATGTTTTTGACTTGAGGTCTATCTGTTTGTGTTGTACATGGACCAATTATTTTTAGGGTTCCGTACCTCAAAAGGAAAAATGGAACTCTTATAGGATCAGTCGTGTGCCTGTCTGTCTGTCCGTCCGTCTGTCACAGCCAATTTGCTCCGAACTACTGGGCCATTGAGCTCAAATTCACACATGTAAGACGGTGAGCGCAATACGGACGTGTAACGTAAATAAATGAATTTTGAACATATTTTTTTACATTATGGGCGTTCAATTAGAAAATTTCAAAAAGGTTTTACATACTATAACGTGTGACATAGCAGTTTTTATAATTTAAAGATACATAGTTTTGAAGTTATTTAGGAAAATAGGCGAAATTTTACCATGCCCCCCTTATCTCCAAGATTACCGGGCCTAAAATGTCGAAAAAAACATAGAATATAGGTTCTTTACCCACAGATTACAGGAAAATCTATAAGAAGTCTATGGTATTTAAAGTAACATTTGAAATTTCAGATAATCATGTACGGAACCCTCTCCACGAGAGTTTAACTCGCACTTGTCCGGTTTTTATGTCATACGATACGATGCCCTAATTAGATCTTTTAGCTGTGAAACCGTTGGCGCCACCGATACGGCATATCGCCTAGTTGACCAATCGGCATGACATAATTTGTCACATCCTTCTCCGGGGCCATTGGCGAGATCTAGCTACAAAATAAGCTTTACGTAAGTTATCTAGGCATTTAATAATTATGTTCCAGCGTATCGATTTCTTTTCAATTCCAAAGATTAGTCAAGAAATCCATTCCTTATACAGGCCTACCTAGAGCGTAGGCAAAGTTGAAAAGGCGATAATGATTTCCACCTTAAATGTTTACCGATGTTCACCAAGTTTTGACAGGTTGTCAGTCAGCACAAAATCTAGGTCTATACGTTATGGTTTTTTCGCTATAATCAATAAATTCAGTTTTATTGTTGTTGCAGTATTCTCATTACAAAACTAATTTAGGCGATTATATGACTTTGTTGATCTTTAATCAATAGGTATATATTCAAGAAACGTATGGATTTAGATTTTGTTCTGACTGATAACCTATCAAAAATTGGTCATAATTGGTTAACATTTAATGGGTGGTAATCGTTATCGCCTTTTGTATGAAACGGGTGATTTTTGCCGTTGGTTCACAGTCCTCTTATCATTTATAGTTTTCTTATTCTGGAATAACTGTAGTCAAGAAAATACCGGCATCAGAATTCCAATTAGACGAAATCGCCGGCTAAGTCTATACTTGAATAATATTATTGATGGCGGCTGATCGTAGACAGCATTATGCATTTTAAATTCAAACAGGTATACCGCTGATTAGCCGTTCGGAATTTTGCGTACGGGAAAGTTGTGCATATTTGATCATATTAACTTGATGGAATACGTCGATAGTAAAATTTATGTCGGCAATTAATCAAATGAGCAATAATTGGAGAAAAGAAAGTTTAAAACTTAAATGGATATATGTTGAACATTTTGGATAAATCATTAGTGCTAGGTATAGTGGTTACTCATTAGAGTAGGTACATAAGTACTAGTAATTAATATTAATACACACAGAAAATGTAAAGAAATGTAATGGAATTTAGATATTGCGATACGAGAATTCCAAAGACCACTGAGTTTAATCAGTTTCACACATTGTGTTATCGTTATATTTTTATATACACAAACCTGATTTATTTATCTAATAGATATTTTATTTCAATAAAGCTATATTCCTTACATATAAAACATAAGAAATAAACGACACAAAATAAACCAAAATGCTAAACTACACATCATAGTAAAAATATTAATGCAATTTTAAAGGTGGAAGCCGACTGCAGCGCACGCTTTACTTGGAGACGTGGTTTTGGGTGATTTTATCAGTATTCGCTTATATCTTTAGATTCGCTTTGTATCAAAATGTAGGTGACATTACCCAAAGCTACGTGGCTGTGCACAGTATGCAACGTATAGTAGTAATTCTTTTTCTTGTCCCGATCCCATTAGGTACTTATCTGGCAAACAAAGCCATTACCTTTCATTGTGAAGTGTAACCGCCAATCTCTACTTTGAAATAGCAAGTAGTACCTGCAAACACTATTTCACACAAAGGACGTTTTTATGTCTAAGGTAAGAAGGTTCACATTAAAACACAGCATGTCAGGTGTTGAATATTTTGTATTCAAAACAGAAGTAAAGTACACATGGAAGCGTTTCAAATGCAAAATGTTCAACACCTGACATGCTCTGTGTGTGTGCACGTGACATAGCTCCCCACAAACCTGGTGCCAAGCAACTTTAAATGGGATACTATCGGAAAATAAAGAAATATATAAATTATTAACGATACATATTAAGCTCCGAAAGCTACAGGGGTATGACTCTTAAATAAAACTTCGATCATGATCTCACCGGCGAGCGTAACTTGACCCATCAATGCGTATAAACTTCATGTTATTGCGGGTATTCGACCTTGGTCGTATTTCGACGTAACTGGCCACGGATCTAGGTACCTAACCCCGCATAATGCCTACGAGGGCGCGGGTCAATTTATGATTGTCGACTGAAATGAGAGACGAGTTTGTTAGGGCGTCTATTCGGGAACGTCTAAGTGATACTGCAGCGACCCACGAGCGAGACTCGCATCTCGCTCTTACGCATTACGCGTCGTGCGGAACAGTGGTGGAGAAAACTCGCTTGCGAGTCGCTACAACATCATTTAGTGTTCCCGAATAGATGCGCTGGTCAGTGGGGGGCCGGCGCGGGCCAGGGGCCGGCGCGGGCCAGGGGCCGGCGCGGGCCAGGGGCCGGCTGGCAAACGTCACCTCGACAGGCCAGGCCGACGCTCGGTTGCCGCCTTAAGAGGACTGTGAACCGATGGCAAAAATCATCATTTTCATATAAAAGGCGATAACGATGACCACCCCTTAAATGTTATCCGATTTTGACCAATTTTTGATAGGTTGTCAGTCAGAACAAACTCTAGGTATATACGTTTTTTGAATATCGATTAAAGAGCAAAAAAGTCAAATAATCGCCGAAATTAGTTTTGTATGAGAATGTTAAAACAACATTAAAACTGAATTTATGGATTATAGTGAAAAAACCAAAACGTATAGACCTAGATTTGGTTCTATCTAATAATCTATCAAAAATTGGTCAACATCGGTTAACATTTAAGGGGTGGAAACTATTATCGCCTTTTGTATGAAACGCCGCAGATTCACACTCCTCTTAATGCAAAAGTTTAAATAAACAATCCAAAGGATCTAAACTTGACCTATTTTTATATTCTCGCCAATTTGTAATAAACAAGGTCAGCGATGACACTTGTTCGAAAGACATGCATGACTATTCAAAAGTACTTGTCATCAGACGATACGACATTACATTGCTGTGCCAAATTAATCTCTATGATTACAAAAATAAGGATAGTTATTAGTTAAAATGCTGTATGCCGTTTAATGTTGGTTTTATTGCAAAGTTAACCTTTTTTAAACTGTCGTTAGAGATAAACCTTGGGATGAGTATGAAAGTATTATTTATTCACGACAGTTAGGCAAGAGTACTTGGCTCATGACTAATGTAGACTGACGCTTGATTCTAAAGTTTTGAACTACTAGGCCTTGAATTGTTAAACTGAGTGCTGAGTGTTGGAACTGAGTACCAATTGGCCGACGGTAGCTAAAACATTACCTGAGCCGTGAAAACGTAACAGACAGATAAATAAACAGATAGACATTAGACAGAGTTACTATCGTATTTATAATATTGGTATGGATTTTGTAACAGAAAGTGATCTTCAGTGTACGAAATTCTCCGCATGTAAATGTATGTTTGTCTGTTACGTTTTCACGGCCACACCACTAAACAAGAAGTTTGCTAGGAATCTACTTTGATGACATAGGTATATTATGGTACTTTACAGCTACTTTAGCTTCTGCAGTAATTAATAAATTCATTTTTGAAATTGCGTTTACTTTTTTTTTATTACAATTGACTGACAAACGAGCTGACGGCCCACCTGATGGAAAGTGGTCACCGCCGCCCATGGACATCTGCAACACCAGAGGTGCTGCCAATACGTTGCCAGTCTACGGAGGATGGGGGAATGGGGATGAAGGAATACGCCTCCGGATCTCGTCACTCACCGTACGAAACACAATAGCAAGCTATTACTTTACGCCGATCTTCTGTGAGACTGTGGTACTACCCCGGTCGAGCCGGCCCATTCGAACAGTAATCATCTATTGAGGATTACTGTTTGGCTCTACCACTACAAAAAAGACTAATATTAATAATATTAATAAAGATTAATAATACGTTAAACATGTAAAAATAAATAAAAAATATATCTCGTGAAATTGCAGTTCCCAAGGGAATCACGACATGAACGAATTCTATGCGGACGAAGTTGGTGGCAAAGGCCAAATACACCAAATAATTCATTGACTTTAAAATAAAATATAACATCAAATGAACCTTTTACACCGGTTAAAAGGTACAAAATGCAATGACGTGGCATACTTAGCAAACATTTGCATAAGTAGGTGTTAAATGCTTGTGTGTATACCATGTACGTATGTGTGCTATCTGTCAAGTTGACGAAAAGAAAGTGCTAAAAGCAAGGTCAGGGTCAAATATCTTAAAAGTAATAAAAAAGTATTATAACTTTATAAAGCCTAGATCACGAGATGCAACATTTCGTAACATTTCTTTAACTACACTGATGTAATGCGGCGATCTCATGGAGCGAGTTGGACGACTTTTAGTTGACCGAGTAAACTTAATAAGTACCATTGCCATTCAATCCGCGAATGAACTCAAATTGACCGATTTTTATCGCCTCATGAGACTGCCGCATAATAGTTACCCGTTGATGTCATGATGCGGTTAAAATATAAGTCTTTTCGTTTGACTTGCGTTTAGTCTAGTACCCATAGAACAGGAAATCCTAGTCGGCTCATGTCTTTTTCATGATTTTGGCGTAACTATTTGGTTGTTTTGTTAAGTGGAGGAAGAACTTTCGATTTAAAGAAAACCAGAGCCAATATTCCAAAATCATTCACGGTTTCATTAATAGTTGGCATCAAATTACTCGAAATTATTTTAATATCCAGGGCAAGAAAACCACTTTTGACCAGTGATATAGGTCGACTTACTACCTACCTGGAAAAGCATTATCCGGGATAAAAAGTTGCTTACATCACTTTCCGGCTCTCTAACTATCGCTGTACAAAATCAACTTAATTAAATCTCTGCTCCGTTTTGACATCGTGAAATAGGGACAAACAACACACTTTCGCATTTATCACGTTAGGAACCTTTTTTTTATTGAATCAAATAGGTACTTAATTGGGTTATCCAAACAACGATAATTGTGTTAATACCTAATAATGATTTTGGATAAATTATAAAGAAATTCATAATGTTTGGAAATATAGATTCAAAACTAAATATTTTGTGTTCCTAAACCAGTTTTACGCCCGAAATAGAAGACGGACCACATTCCTTAACAGAATAATCCCATTTAATGCAGTTTCGCCCAAACAACTTATTCCATCGCATTTCGATAGTACATTGCTTCTTTCACTGCCACCTTTTTTAAGAATTCATGTTAAAGAAATATGTTTAAATGTAAATAGTTCTTAGTTACAATGATAAAATAAGGTTTTCTTAAACGCAAAAAAACGGAGTTTCGGCTTTTTAAAGTGACATCAATGATGAAGTAGGTTACGGATTTTTTATTAGCAACATGTTGCCGGGTAGTTAAAGCGAGAAAGCGAATAAAGAAAATAAGTTAAAGAAAAACATTGCTGAATTAGCTTTCATCCGCGTAGACTCATTGGAAAAAATGTGATTTATTAAAACATCTGGGCGTCTATTCGGGAACGTCTAAGTGACACTGCAGCGACTCGCGAGCGAGAAACGCATCTCGCTCTTTCGCATTACGCGTCGTGCGGAAGAGTGAGATGAGAAATCTCGCTCGCGAGTCGCTACAGCATCACTTAGCGTTCCCGAATAGAGGCGCAGGTGTCAGAATACTTTCTGCACTTGGCATCATTGAAATTGCTCTCAAACAGACTCACTGACGCATTTAAAATTGCAAAAAAAGCGTTAAAGTCAGACCGTTGAATGTCTAGTTAAAGGAGCGATGTATGATAAAGATGGCAGGACACGTAATGCGTTGCGCAAGCGACGTTTTAGACGACATGCAATAGGCGCCGCTTAAGGTGGCGGATGCGTTGATTGTCTTCCAATGGCATTTAGGACAGTAATTTATAACGGATTTACGGACAGACAAGCTGATTATAAGGAATTCGTTTTGTTTTAGAATAAACTTGAAGATTTAGACAACAGAGAGGCAGTTTAGTTGGTAAATTGTATTATTGTACGGAAGGATTAATGGATATTAATTGAAGAGTATGTTCGCTGTAATCAGAAGGGATATGTTAGTTAGAATATTCAATGTTGTAAAATGATATTACACCGCATCTATCGTAGTATTAAGCTTACTGCCATTCCCGGCTACATTTCTCGAAAGGGTTATATTACCGGCAATATTCGCGGGATTCTATAAAGGTTATAATGTTGTTGTAAATTGGGAATTTTCCCGGTATACTTAGTTAATCCCAGGTAAGCAATATGTTGGTGTGCTTGCCGATTTTATTTGTATCAGTATTTGTGACAGCTATTTTTGAACAGTTTAAGTACAGTTTATTTAAATGTTATCGACGTTGACCAATTTTTGATAGGTTGCCAGTTAGAAAACAGTTTATGTCTATACCGTTTTGTTTTTTTTTTTCACTATAATCAGTAAATTCAGTTTTATTTCTGTTTTAATATTCCCATACAAAACGATTTTCGGCGATTATTTGACTTTGTTGATCTTTAATCAATATTCAAAAAACGTACAGACCTAGATTTTTTTCTGACTGAAAACGTATTAAAAATTGGTAAAAATCGGTTAACATTTAAGGAGTGTAATAAAATAAGCTAGTAACAATATTACGTACTTTTAGTTTGTTTTTATTTGCTTGTGTATAAATAAATAAATATACCAATAAAACAGAAACATAGAAGCTTAGCCATTATCTACCTCTACCTCATATCTTTTTATAACAGTTACGAAAATATACGATCTATTGTATGCTGGTCATAAAATCGAATTGCCAATTAGTAGTAGTCCATAACCTTTTACCGTTTGACCTAGAATATAGATCTCGTTGACCCGACCGGATTGCATCGATAAATCTATTGTTTGCTTCGATTAAATAACTAGACATGTCAATCTGTGTGTCATAAGGCATGCTAATATTTTTATTTAGGAATATATTATTCATCTTCTTCCTCTGGAAATTAGCAATGTGATTACACTAAATGTATTCGTTTACTCGATATCCTATTGAGGTATATTATATTGAGTCATATAAATACTTGGGCCACATTAGCCCAATGCCGGCTACTCACACACCTGCGGATTTAGGGTAAAGAGGTGGGGATGGCCCTAAATCGATTCCTTGATTGTGGTGTTTGTAGGCCGGCAGGGTCTGTCGAGAGTCTGAAAGTGTTATGAAATGTCGGGAGAATCTAGACGAATCCCGACCACCCTGCCACCCTAAGTGCAACACATTAGCTAGTAATTCATAAAATAATGAACGATCTGCATCAATTCTATTATTCAGTGCCAATAGAGATGAAGGCAAATTTTCAGAATTGGGTTATACACACTTCAAGAAACAAAAATTGTCCCTCCTGTGACCAAAAGTTAACGAAAACGACTGCTTCATTTTACGTTGTCTTCATACAGGCCAAAACTATGCCTAATGTCCTACATGCAGATATAGTCGTAGCAAAAGCATCAGGCCTCCATAAGTTTCGGGAACAGGAGGGGACAGTTCTGAACCTAAACGTATCTATGACCCAATTGTCAAATGTCAGATTTTCAGAATTGTTTAATGAATATTTTGGCCTTTCACTAATGCAATGAGAAATAAGTGGAAGATGCATTATTGTTTAAAAAATCTCAAAATGTAGTATAACCCGCGATGTTCACACAGCCACATGTCAATATCGCGTGTCAAGTGCGCTCGCGCCGGTGGCGGCGGTGGCGCAATGGTGATGAAATAATTGCACGTGCGATCAATTTGCTGCCATATCGCAGCGCATTCGAAGAACACTAGCGTCTAAATCGTAATTCCCTAATTTGAGTTTTATGTCCTTTAAATAACGTCAATATTTTTTTGTAAGTTGGATTTTTATGCACATGTTGTTCATAAATTCGGAATGGAATTAATCACTTGTAATTTAAAAAAAAAAACTATAACACAGTCGCTTATAAATGGTTGATTAAAACTGAATTTTGCCAGTAGTACTTTTTATTCCAAAATAAAGTTTGTAATGAACCGATAATTTGTCAAAAATAAAAAAAAAACTTTGATGCGAGTCGAGTAAGAAAGAATTTTCGATTATACCAAGTACCAAATTATGGTTTTATGAATCTTATTAGATTCACCAGAAGACTGTGAATAACTTTTTTATATTCTATTAACGAATACTATTACCGGATCAGTACAGAATCGATTGGTCATACATGGTCACACATTACGCTCTTTAAATGATACCATACTTACCAGTCATTGCCAAATAGTTTTTACTGCTAAACAATAAGACCCAGCAGCATTCGTTACAATCTATATTTTGATTTAAAAGATTTATTTGCACCCGGTCATAGACCTGTGTTTGACATAATTACTAATAGATATTTGATTTGAACATCCTGGTATGCTTTTTTGTGTATGACTAACTAGTCTGATACAATTATGACATAATCTTGTTTATAAATTATGCATTGAATTTTACTCTTATGTTATTCAGTCTTCTGCACACACCTCAGTTGAAGGTCTTACCCGGCAAATTTCGCTGTTTTCAAATCCTGTAAAGTATACTAAGCGTTGTGTTTCAAGATTCTTTCTTGAAAAAACTATGTATTGTAGTATGGAATCTATTCTTTATTTTCGTCCACTGGAATCTTGAAAAAAGTGATAAATCAAGAGGAAAAAGAAGCCGTAAACCCTTTTTTCAAACTAAAATCCATAAAGGCTCCCTTATTATGCGACGCTTATACATTAGACTTTTACTAATCAGAAGACAATAATGTACACTTTAATTTCATCCGCCGGTTTTTCAATTTTGTAGTTTTTGAGTAAATTATACTATTCACTGCGGCGCGTGAACTAAGGCAAGTGGGGAAGGACCGAGTTGGAACGCTCAATGTCATCGGCGTGGGGTACGCCCTTAATAAAGTAATAAAATTGAAAAATTATACTCACCAAAATAAATGTCCGTAATTGTAGGCCCAGGTGTTTCATAATGTATTATGAGGATTATTCTGAAACAGAAACATAAATAAAATACATAATTATGTAAGTATAACATTTTAATCTCGCAACGTTTTGGGACACCCCGTATTTAAATAATATGCTTTCAACTCTCTGTACAAACATAAACCCCATTTTACGGTCCTTGAGTAAAATATCGCCAAACAGTTACAAAACAGCTAATACCCCATAACGTATGGGAGACACGTGCGTCGGCGCAATGTGGTTTCGCTGTATAGGAGGGCTGAGAACAAAGCGTGATCTGTGATATCGAAAAAAACCGGACAAGTGTGAGTTAAACTCGCGTGGAGAGGGTTCCGTTTCGTACATGATTATCTAAAATTTCCTATGTTACTTTAAATACGATAGACTTTTTACAGGTTTTCCTGCAATCTATAGCTAAGCTTTTTTCTATATTTTTTTCAAAATTTTACCAGTCCAGTGGTTTCGGAAATAAGGGAGAATGGTAAATTTTCACCTATTTTCCTAAGTAACTTACAAACTATTTATCATAAAATTCTAAAAATTATAATAAGTGACCCCATATTTAAAATTCATTTATTTACACTACGCGCCCGTTTTGCGGTCACCGACTTACATATGTATACTAAATTTCAACTCTATCGGCCCAGTAGTTTCGGAGCAAATTGGCTGTGACAGACGCACAGACAGACAGACAGACAGATGGTACGGAACCCTAAAAATATCGGGGCATGGTTAAGTTATGATACTATAGAACGCGCGTTGATGTCTTCAGTATTAGCATTTGAAAACACAGTTCGTAACCAGGCAGCATGAAAATTATCGTGCTGCGGTCATTTGTAAATTTTGTTATATTATTAACATTATAAAACATTAAATTTAAAATATGTGCGTAATTTAAAAAATACTTGTATTTCATTGTAATAAATTGAATTTGTCACACTAACAAGCTCTTTGCGTGCGTCCAATTAACAGAACAACGACCTTTGCTCAACATTGACCTTTCATCAAAAAGACAAAAATACCTTTAAACAACGAGGAAGTGATTTTAAGCGGATCTCCTACGATTACGGGCAATAATTGATTTTTACGGGAAGTCCTTAAAAGGACGAAGGCTTTTCCACAACCTTTTGAAACTTCCTGCCGAGACATTTGGGTTTTTATGGGGCTCTATTTAAGGGCTTCGCTGTCTTTATCTTACTTTCCGAAGTTTACAGTGAAAAGAAAGTGACAAAACAAAGCCACAGTTGGTTACTGTTGTAACGAGATGTTGCTTTGTATACATTTGCTTGTGTAAGTGTTAAGGTCTGGTTACACGAGCAACTTTTTATGGCAATTTATAGCTGGCAACCTTCCTCTAACTTCAAACGTTAGAAAAAGACGCCTATAGTTGCCAGCCACACTTTGCCGTGAAAATGTTGCTCGTGTAAGTGCAGTGTTAGACCAATATCGAATAGATGTCCTGCGCTTTTATTCGGGAACGCTAAGTGATGTTGTAGAGACTCGCTAGCGAGATTTCTCATCCCACTCTTCCGCACAACGCGTAATGCGTAAGAGCGAGATGCGAGTCTCACTCGCGGGTCGCTGCAGTATCACTTAGACGTTCCCGAATAGACGCCCTGTTTTACTACTTTTATAAGTGACATGAGTCAGGCGACAATAGCCTTTATATCAATGATATAGGAACGTTGACGCGTAACTTATTATTGAGTTGTTTTATTGGGGTGTGATTCTGTGAGTTTCCGGGTGAAGGCCCGACGACAAGTCCCATTTCAAAACATTTAATTAATTATTTTCGATGTATTTAATTACATGTCAATGAATCTCGCAAGGACCGGGAATTAGGGCCCCGGCTTGCGACCGCGACCCCCTGCATAAGAATATGCGACCCACAGCTTGAAATACACTGACTTAGAATAATGTCGAACAGAGCCAACATTGTTTCATTAGTTTGTCTGTAAATATCTGCTAATTGACCGAGCGAGCGAAGCGTCTCAAAAATCAAAAAATTCTTTCGTATGTCTGTCCGGATTCCCCGCTGTTCTCCTCTATAGCGCCTCTATTCGGGAACGCTAAGTGATTCTGTAGCGATTCGTAAGCGAGATTTCTCATCCCACTCTTCCGCACGACGCGTAATGCGTAAGAGCGAGATGAGAAATCTCACTCGCGAATCGCTACAGAATCACTTAGCGTTCCCGAAAAGAGGCGCAGGTTGCATTTCTCAACCGATTCTCGTGAAATTTTGTGAGAAGGCTCAATAGTTATATGGTTTTTTTTTGTCGAAATTCTATTTTTCGAAATTTTTCATAATGGCGGAAATATGGAGGTGTTTACGATTACAAACGGTGTTCGCGGTGTTGTTGGTAAACTGACAGCGACCTATGTCCATGTATTGGATAACAGTTTTCCAACGGCAAAGTTAAGTTAGTCGCGAGGTCTACAGCTCACGAAGCTAGTTTATTTATTCAGCCTTTAAATGGAACAAACAGACATACATACACGAAAGTGCGTGAAGAGGCGTCATTAATTAAGTATTAGTTAGGTAGTTTACAATGAAGATAAACCAAATAGCCCACTGATTGAGATCGTATCCATTCTAAAGCCGCGTTCACACTGTCGTAAAATGTAACAATGCGCTCAGGTGCCTTTAATTCTCACCGTAATAGCTTTGAGTAATTTTATTGACCTATGTCCACGCTAACTATTTACAGCTATTTAGTTGCCATGGCTATGCGATATGATGTCACATCGGTTTTTGTTTTTCTTTATTTATTTCGAAAAGAAAGTGACATAGCAGTGACATTTCCTAATAGCAACGATCTGCTTTTGTATCAGAAAGCGACAATAGCCTTTATTCCTATGACATAAGAACTTAAGTGTAACTTATTATTGTGGTTATTGCAAAGAAATAGCATAGAATGCGTGCAGATGCTTATCATCCTGGTATGTCGTAAAAGTCTACTAAGGGATGGGTCCTCTCCAACATGGTGGAGTATCTGTATGGGCGATGGGCTGATCACCTGTCACCATACGGTTCATCATACCATCTTAGGACTAATTAATCGAACGTGGCCACAAGTAGTCTTGTGGCTCTGCCCACCCCGTTAGGGATTTCGGGCGTGATGGTATGTATGTATGTATGTGTATTATTGTGGTTGTATTGTATAGTCCTCATTAGCTTAAAGGCTTGTAAAGCTTGGTTTTTAGGGCATTAAATATTTAATAGACATGACATAACTAACCCAAAGAAAATGGCAGTAGAAATCTGTAGCTCTTTTTTAAATTATATTGATTTCTTCTATCCTTATTCCCTTTCAATTGTGTTTTTTTACCCGACTGCGCTGCTGCTGTATAGAGTTAAATAACAGTCTGTGTATGTTTATGACCAAAAATCGGATATTTCACTTTAGCCCCTGAACTACTGCACCGATTTTAATAAATGGGATATCATTTGATTTGTGGTGAATGTGCGAGTGTCATACGTGATATAAGAATTCTAAGGGTGCGTTATACTAGGTGCAAAAATGCTTAAACGTCGCCAATCGGGTTTTAGTGCTTACTTTCCTTTTGTTATAGTATATCAACTCATATTTTTGTTTACTCGCAATTAAAGAACGCTCAACCTTTGCCGATCATTAACCTTTTGACCGCCACAGTCGGCTGCAGCCGTCAGCGTAAAACAGGGTAAAAAATTCCTTCATTACCTTGACTTAAAGTTGAAATTCGTGTTACTTCTCGGACATGCTTGGCCGTCAAAAGGTTAATATATAAAACTATACAAAACGCGCGTCAACTGCGTGTTAAAATGTCGACATGTGCAAAGACCCTTACTAATAATCACTGAAGGCCTCTTAGTGATATTTCAACAAGATACGATGACTTTTTTAGCCCTGGACTATCATTATTTCAAGAGTAAAGTCTAAAGTAAATACCAGACGGAAATGTGAAGAGATCAAAGGACCACGCGCGTGCCTCGTTATGTCGGGAGCGTTTTCATTCAAATTAACCTAATATTAACCCTTTTGAACCGAAGAAAATGAGAGTTGTTTTATAGCTTTAGTCTCATAAATATTAGAATTATCTTTAAAATCAAATTTGCATGCAAATATTTCGCAGTAATTATTTATGTTAGGAGTCTTAGTTACTGCACCACTTTTGGATTACATTTTGAAGTTTTGGATATCATGAGCGCATGAGCTAATATTTAAGATTCTAGACAAAGATGAAAAAAGAAGATAAGAAAAACAAAAACTGGGGTAATTTTTAAACTTTTCAGTGAACTATACTATTAGGCCAGTCAAAATCAAGTTCGTTCTATAATTAACTTGAATTAGTTTCCCTACTATTAAGGAAATTATTATTTTTGAATATAAGAGATTGTGAGCAGTTGTCTGTCAAAAGTGATGGGTCGTGTTCAATCGCTTGTCATGCTTTTTAATAAAGCAATTATCACAGACACATCATAGACACATCTCTGTAATAGTTAATTTCTAAGAATAACACCAACAAAAAATCTGTCTACGTACAAATAAATAGTTCATACCACAGCAAAAAGTTGCTACAAACACTAATTACCATATTATTACTAACCTTTTCCACATAAGCGGATGCAAAACCCGAATTCTTTACTTAATTGCCCTGAGATCGGTATCTGCGTAAAACCCCGAAAAGTACAAAAGAAATTGAATTATATTCTACGATTGTTATCCACCGGAATCATTGGTTGATATAACGCAGAAAATATTTGAATTTTAAACAAGACAATTTTTATCCTAACGTGTCTAGGTTAATATGTGTAATGAACGAAATATTTATCAATGTGTTATATGAATAGTGATGAAATGAATGATAGTTCTGTACCAGTCTTTGGAGGCACTTTATAATCACGTGCGTGCATCAGCGTATTTTTATAGAACTAGAATTTAACTACAATCTCAGGGGTGTGTCTCTTAAATGACACTTCGTTTATGGACTCGTCGGCGAGCTTAACTTGGCCCATCAGTGCGAATAAACTACATGTTCGTGCGGATCCCACGAATGTAGCCGTAGCGTATGATTATCAGACGAAATGTGGGAGGAAATGAGCGACGATTTATTAGAGAATAACATAGATGATCGTGACGAAAAGCTGAAGTTGGAACAAGCTATCATGATATCACTTTTCTATTCAAGAGGTGATGATGGTCTTCGATGGCCTGAAAAGAGTCATTTTACACTGTTCTGGTAAAAGGTTCGCAGGCAGAATTCCAGTCCTTGGCAGTGCGCATGATGAGACTACGAGTAGAGGAAAAGTGTTCCGTGGAAAGGGAAATTTATTGTTAGATTTGGTCCGACATGTTTCGGACTCGTATGGAGTACTTTTTCAGGGGTTGAGTCACACCGCACCGCACTCCTTTCAAGAAGGACTCCCTACGAGTCCGAAACATGGCGGACCGTATCTTACAATAAATCGTGAATAAATCCGTGTTTATTTTAAGTGTTCATAATGTCTCGCGAAATGTTTAATTTGACTATTGCAAACAAATTTGCTTGTAAATCTGACTTAAATGCAGCTATGGGGAAAACAGCGAATTAAATATTTAGATAGCTCCCGTTATTGGCTATATTACAATTTCAATATGAAATAAGCAAAGCTTAATCATGTGTAAGGTTAATTATGTTCGACGGCTAGATGTAGACCGCAGGTGTGTAACTGTCGGTTAATAGTAGTAGAGTGCAAGAGGCTATGAGGCAAGTGATCGATGCATCTTCTGATGCACCTTTTGAGATGTATATGAGCTTGCCACATATGGCGAATGGGTAATACACACTTCAAGAAACAAAAATTGTCCCTCCTCTGACCAAAAGTTAACGAAAACGACTGCTCCATTTTACGTTTTGCTCATACAGTCTAATCAACAAAGTCAGGCCTCAGCGGTTCTAACATGCATGCCACAAAGATAAATTAGAACCGTTTATCTCTATGACTATCTCTTTCATCGGCACTAGTGTGAGAGAGACGCACTTAGAGATAAACGGTTCTAATTTATCTTTGTGCCACGCATGTTAGGGCCGCAGGGTCCTTAACTTTCGGAAACAGGACGGGAACCTAAACTTGTGACCGGAATAGGATAGACTCTTAGAACATTGAATCGTTTCTAGGATCTGAGAATGGACTTAATCTAGGATTTATGATTTTAATTAAATGACTTTCGATTTCAAGTAGTAATTTTAGGTAAGCTTATAAATTAGCAATAACAGGTTAGATTTTTTTGTAAATTTAATTTATAGAGAACTTCGCGATTTTAACGTAGAGCTTTATTTTATGATAAGGTTTTCGATAGGAATTCGATATGAGACGGACAAAAAACTAACTTTCGTATTTATAATATTAGTAAGGATAAGGATTGTTTAGTTACTGCACTTTGGATATTATTTCTCAAACAGGGATCGAGCGAAAATCACAAATGATGATAAGTTTCTTTTAAAGTAATTGAAGCTCATTCGTACTTCAATTACCTATTTAACTATATCTTATATCACACTCGGCAATAAACTGTTCAGTCAGTTTGTCCAGGTAATTATTTATTTTATATGTCATGTATGTTTTTAATAAATAAAAAAATAAAAAACTATTAATGCTAAATTTGTGACTATGTGTGTTAGTATGTTTGTTCTCCTACACGCTTCAACGGCTGGATAGATTTGAATGAAATTTGGAATGGAAATAGCTTATACCCTGGATTAACACATAGGATAATTTTCATCCCAATCCAGTGAGAAAAAACTCGCGGGCGCAGCTAGTTCATAAATCTTGAATGGTAGATCTTTTATCAGTCATTATGTTTAGGACTAAAGTCAATGCCTTCAGCATTAAATTGGAAGATTTATGTTGTTATTGAGGCATAATTTTATTACAAACAGTCGTGAATGGTCAATTGGTAATAATGTATTTGTAATTCATATTAATCTATGAACTTTCGAAACATAACGATAGGTCATCATGAATACTTTTGTTTATTTACGCGTGTATTGGCTTTTAGTAAAAGAAAAAAGTATAGTTGTGTATTTTTTTAAACGATTTTGATAATTATTGGATAATTAAATAAAACCATGGGACTTTATTTTCGGCACGCTTTCATAGTATAATCAAGAAGGTCTACATTTTTTTTAAGGAAAAAGAAAGAGAAATTCAGATACATATTCACCAGTGGTTAAAGTTATTAAGAAATAATAGTAACTTGATAAGAATAATTATGTTGTTAAAAGATTTATTTTTACTTATTGTAATGTTGTTGAGTATATATCATCTGGAAATTATCAAGTACTTAGAAATTAAATAAAAAATACATACCCTCAAATTCACACTGTTCAAAGCACAAAATTCTTATTTTATTACAAAATAAACTGTAACACAATTTAAAATCAAAACACCCACAGTCACAAGTTTCTTGAAGTTTCCGTTTTGTTCATCACGTCTTCCCGTGTTTTTCGTGTGACGTTACAGCCGCGTTCAGAAACGTGCATTCAACGTACCGCCTCGTTTGGTACTGGCTGTCAGCTGGCCGGTCCGAAGTGTGCTAATCGCACATACATGCATAATCAATGAGAGGAAATGTATGGCGCTATTAAAATGATTGGTTTACATTGTTTTGCCGAATGATAGTATTGTTTGAAATTAGGTCGGGTTGCGTAAATATTATTACATGACCTATGTTTTGCCATAAATTGAGAATTAGGGTTTATTCGCTTCTTTAGATGTTAGCTGAAGATAGAAAGGCAGTTTACTTTATCGTTATTCACTGTAACTAGACAAAAAATAAGCATCATGAACAGTCGCAAACCATGCGTCTTCCCGTAGCTCGAAATTTTGAATGCTCATTAAAAGTATTTAAACATATCAATAATGACTCAATAATTTATCAATATGTTTAAATAGCTTCGTCGCTAACGGAGAGTATACAGTTAATGACTCATTTAATGGAATGTTAAATATGTGTTTGTAACAACTTAATCGACTATTAACTGATTACACAGCACAACCGAGGTGCGAAATTTTTTGTAAATATCAGTCGTCACCGAAATACGTTAGTATTTAAAAGAAAAATAAGGTCTTTAAGATATAATATAGGTAAGTATTTTATGTTATTACTTTTAATAACACGAAATAACATTACAGAAGTTAATTTGATATTACAATAACAACATGTTATATTTTGTATGACGTCTACTGTAATTTTAATGTGCAATATGTCTACCGACTCCGTGGATCCCAAGATTGAGGCTCAGTTTAGTTTGGTATCACATAAAACCTATGTTTGTAACCTTGTAATTTGCTTAAATTAATTAATTCTATTCTATTCTATTCTTATTCTAATTGTGAATCAACACCTCTTCAGACGACTGCCTAAAAACGGATAGATTAATTCAAATCATACCAACCATCTTAGGACTAATTAATCGAACGTGGCCACAAGTAGTCTTGTGGCTCTGCCCACCCCATTAGGGATTTCGGGCGTGATGCTATGTATGTATGTATGTATTTCTCATCTGGCATTACATAACCATCAGCTTGCTTTTTTGTTTTCTAATCACTGGTAATCTTTACTTACTCGTATCAACCTTCATCGTTTGATCGTTTCATTCTAGCTGCGTACATCGCTCTATAATCATTTGACCTCATTTGACATTAGAAAAAATGTTGTCACACCAAAATGACAACAGTCACACCGCCAACAGCTCCGCGCATGCCTGCACCTGACATAATCGAAACAACCTACTTACGACTCAAAGAAAGCAATACTCGCCTCATATTGTTGTGCCCAACGTGCTCGCCCTCGCGCTGTCCTTCTCACGCGTCATCTACCACACGTTAGAGAGTAGGATAGATATATTCAGAGAAATGCGGTCTGGTTTTCGGTGATCGCCTAATAAATCGCGCGATCATCGGCATCTTGGCATTATAGACCGCCGATGTCTTTTAAACTGTCAATGTAAATTATACTCTAAGAACTTATAATTAAGGTTGCAGTTTGATTACCTTGCAGTGAGTTTGAAAACAAAATTGGCGTCAGATCGCTAAAACTGCGAAGTGAAGACATAGATTTAGCTTTGTTGGGTTTCGCAAAGATTGGCATATGCGGATGATATTTGATTTATATATACGAGTTTATTTTAAGAACCTGATCTTTCGGATATGTTATACGGCGGTCGATGGTGAGATCTAGTTAACTTTTTAAGAGGCTTCAAAAAAAGAGGTTCTAGACTCGTCGCGTATGTTTTTTTAAATTGATTTGCGGCGACGAGGACATCTAATAGCAAAAGATCCTTAGTGAAGTCATAATTATAATTATATTTAAAAAAATACAATGTATAGAATATAGTATATAAAAAAATTCCGTGATAAAGTCACGGAAGTCTTAATACTCTCGACTATCAAATACTTTTCCTACAAAAGAAGACAATTTTCTTTACCCCACTAAAGTGTTAAACAAAATTCAATAAAGTGAAATTTTAGGTATTTTATATTAAAGTAATAATTTCACAATTATTTTCATACAAATCATATTTTTGCCATGATATCCTAAAAAACCCTGCAAAGATAAGATAGGCCGTCTTATCTCTCAGTGCGTCTCTCTCACAATAGTGCCGACGAAAGAAATAGTCATAGAGATAAACGGGTTTAATTTATCTTTGTGGCATGAATGTTAAGGCAGCTGTACCTAACAAAAGTGTATACAAAAAGTATGATATTTGCTGTTGGTAGTCGTCCTTAAAATTATTAACTATAGCATGAATGAATAACACAAGTATAAATTATCCTTCAGTGCGTCTCTCTCATACAGTATCGAAGAAAGAGATAAGATAGACATAACTTATCCTTAAGTATATTATTCATGCTAGGGCTGCTGATCATTTACCTGGAAAGGTAAGTATGTTGTTACGGGAACTAAATGAATATGCTCACCAACCTTCTATGCTGATTAGAAGTAATTTTATATCAGTGGTAATGGAATTTTACATATCAGTTCATACTCTATTCCACTGCTGCCAAAACAAAGTGTCCGATGAATGGAAAAACAATGCTTCCTGGAATATGAGCAAAGTAAATGTTATCTTTTGTTATCTAGAACTGTAAAATTGTAAGTTATTTGTTTGCCCTGGTTACTAGGACTTGCCAGACACGGGGATAACTTTGTTATTTATTTATTTACATTTACTTACAATTATCATTACGGGTTACACCCAATGCGATAATGTAGCAGAAAAAATACAAGTGCATAGTATTACTTAAGCATAACAAATGTATGTAATGCTATTGTTGTGAATTCACTCAGCACAATAGAACAGGCGCCTCATTCGGGAACGCTAAGTGATTCTGTAGCGACTCGTAAGCCAGATTTCTCATTCCACTCTTCCGCACGACGCGAAATGCGTAAGAGCGAGATGAGAGATCTGGCTTACGAGTCGCTACAGAATCACTTAGCGTTCCCGAATGAGGCGCCAGGTCAATATGATCGCGATGAGGTTAAGGGTGCGGAGTGCGCGCGTCAGCGGCGCCTCGCGCAGCAAGTTGGTGCGCCTTAAACCCGTTTATCTCTCTGACTATCTCTTTTGTCGGCACTAGTGTGAGAGAGACGCAATTACAGATAAGACGGTGTAACTTAGTGTCAATCTTGCTAGGGCCGCTAGATGCCATGAAAGTGAAGTACTTCGAGTTAGGTACTTGGTTAAATCTAAAGAAATCAAAAGGTTCGGGTAAAAAAAGAAAGACTTGCGGTATCAAACAGAATTAGTTGAATCATAGGTTAGGTCTTTGACATTTTTTCCCTTTTTTTAGTGATTATCATATGTGATTTAAAGACACACATTTACTACATCAAGTAACAATAATATAATGCCAATTGCTCATCACCCTTTACAAAATGTTGCTATCCAAGGTGCAAGGACGTTAATCGTTGAGAATTTCTCCTGGTTCTTCACCGCCGGTTCTATTTTACCACATGAATTTTCATGAGCATAAGTTGCTTCCCAATCTTATACAGAAATCGCCACCCGTGAAATACTTATCATTGAGTAGTTCTGGTGGCCATCTGTGGTCGTCATCATCAGTTCCACTTCACCAAATAATATTTTTGAAACGCAACTGCTTGAGTTATTACAGAAACTATTTAAATTCATATTTAAATATATAATATATATGCGTGCCTATAATATTTGAGGAGTTCCTTCGTTTTCTCATAGGTATATCCACTTATCAGACCTCAACTTTGATCATAACGGGACCAACTTGGAGAAATACCCTATCGACAATACAAAGAATCATGCAAATCGGTCCAGCCATATCCGAGTAATCAGTGAACATACATATAAAAAATATATATACCTACGCGTCGAATTGAGAACCTCCTTCTTCGGTTTTTTTTTAAAGTCGGTTAAAAGTTGAAATAACGCACAAGAATACATATTTTGTCAACTTGGAGGGTCTTGTCAACAGCCACTCTACCTGTAGTGTAAGTATATACAAAAAAAATAGCTCAAGGTGAAATATATGCAAATAAACCCGAGCTTACGTTCCATTTCTTAATAATAGAAGGTCACATTACAGCAACGAAACTTCCAAAAACAAAATGAATGGATGAGTGTACCAACATACAATGCGAAATATTAATCACTTACCCATTCTGCCTTCATACTGTTGCAAGAGAGCGTTTCTTTTATCCTGTAATAAAAGTGTTTGGGGGGAATCAAATTGCTTTCCCTTTTTACCAACTCCGCAGACGTTTGAGGCGCGACGTGAATAAATATAATCTTTGCAATACTCTTGTTGGTGCGGGTTTCCATTGTATGTTGTGAATACAGACCAAATATCTCAAAAGAAGGATATGCCTATCAGTACAATTTCGTGCACCAAGTCTCATAGAAGGTTGTCAAACGCCAGCGCCTTGGCTTAGCCACACCCTTTTGCTGATATCTTAGTTCTTACGACATAAACACAAAAGTCTAATATTGCTTGATTGACACGCTATCATATCATTGTGGACGGTGGGGTCGATGGTGCGGTCTCACATATTGTGGAACTGTACTTAGTGTCACTTAAACGGGTGTCAAGGACGGTACCCTACAATTTTTTGGCTCATAAAGAATTTCCGGGTATACTGCCAATCCAGAGATCCAATCAGTGTACGCTGCCTTGACGTGAAGGTAGCGTACCTACCTACTGCCCCTTATATCTCAAAAACTACAAAGGTACATTTTTAAATAGCTAATAATTCGGTACTATTTGGGTACAAATTTTTGGCATCATCCAATCCACGATATCTTGATGGTGTACGCTACCTTGACGATCACGTGAGGTTGAAAGTGTTAATTCTTAGATAGCCTGCGGCCTCCCCCAGCAAGGTTGGCACAGGGGTAAGTGCGTCTCTCTCACACTAGTGCCGGTGAAAGAGATAGTCAGAGAGATAAACGGGTTTAACGTATCCTCGTGTCTGGCTTGCTGGGCCGCATGCGTATGAGTCACGACTTTTGTATTTGTCGTGGCGTAGAAAAGATAAAAAAAATCTGAATAAAATACTTAATCTTCCATACTAAAAAAGACTTGACTAAGTTTAATTTGCTTTGATGAACGGGACCTACGATTCTACGAGTATGTTCCTTTTCCTACAGCAAGAAAACTTACAACGCTACCTCTATTCCCCGATGTTGCATTGTATAAAGATTCATAGAACCAGATTTTCAGGGTTCGTAAGTAGCATAGCAAGATAATTATTTTCTTTTATGATTTACCTTGATAATTATCCATGTCGATTCTTAGTTAGACAACAAAAAACAGTGCGAAATCAAGATAAAGTTTTGTCAGACTTATGTATTTCTTTCACATAGATTTTTCACTCGTTTATTTACTTGAGCGGTCCGATTGGAATCCGAGTAATGTCGGTCCGATGTAAAAATCTTCAAAACGAAGGAAAAATCGAATGACTATTTTTGGATCTCGTGCGCAACCTCTCATAAAAATAGTACATCAGCTACTTCGGACCGACATTTCTCGGATTCCGATCGGACGCAGTACAGTACCGCTTTTAAGCATCTAATCGTGTTCTATTTTGTTACAGAAAATGGCGGTGGTTGAAACGCGCGGTGAACCCTCGTAACGTGCCGTCCAATGAGCACACGCAATGATATAAATCGAGATCTAAGCATTGCGCAAACGGCGTGGGAACGCCCGCGCACGCTCCTAGCGTATGCAAAAACTAACGGAACTCGCTTCCGACCTGTTCCGTTGTTACATATCAATTGAGACATTGTCTGTGTAGTAAGTAGGTATTTAGATACAATTAAACTTTTTTTCTGCGTAGTATTTGAACCATCAACTGCTCTATGCATTGTACGCGCCCTACGAATCTCTAAACATAGACTTCAACAAAATCTAATCACTAGTGGCTCACACGGAGTAGTAGACTTCGCGACAGAGTTACCTTTGCCGTTGGAAAACTGTTATCCCCACACATCGACATAGGTAGCAGTCTGTTTACCAACACCGCAAATAAGTTTGTAATCGCCACAATCCCCTTTTATATCTGCCGTATGAAAAATTTCGTAAACTGAATTGACAAAAAAATCTATACCGTTATCCTACCTGCTCACAAAATTTCACGAGTATCGGTTGAGACAAATGGACAGCTGGACAGCCAAGCCGGACATACCAACGCATTTTTGCCCAAGCTGAAACGGAGATGCTTCGCTCGCTCGGTCGGTAAAATACATGCCATTTTACATAATTTTAAGTTATTTCTATTTACTACATCATCATTTATCATCAGCCTATACCTGGGTACAGGGTACAGGGTCTAGTGAACAGGACTGTGCGGTCCCTACGCGGGCCCAGTGCCGATTGGGGATTTCTTTGAATTATTTTTGAGATTTATGCAGGTATCCTCACGATATTTTCCTTCAAATCAATGCTCCTAACATGAAATTCAATGCCGCACATACATACATACATGATTCGAAAATATCAGAGGCGCGCCGGAATTGAATCCGCGACAGCGGCCACGCGTGAGACCACTAGGCATAGCGGGGCACCGTTAACGAATAGTTAACTTCGTTAATCGCTAATCCGTTACTAAAAAAGTTAACTACGTTAAACGTTAAAGCGTTACATTTCGGAAGTTAACGTTAACTGCATTTTGTATGTCGTTGCGGTAGTAATTAACTTATAAAAAATGTTGGTACTTATTTGCTATGGATGTTAAGCAGGACATGAACCATTAGTAAAAATAGGGTATTGCATTAGAGTTTGTAATAATACCCATTATTTATGAGATCAAATTCAAATCAAAAGCCACCTGACATGAGCCGCGCGGTGTCCTTTTGCCAAACAGTAGGTACTTAATTAACGTTTTACGAACTTTATTTTTGAACGGAAGTTAATGAGTCCGTTATTTTTTTGAAGTTAACTTAAAAGTTAATCCGTTACTCGAAATGCTAACTTCGTTAATTAACGATTAGCGGATTAACGGTCTCGTGCCTAGCTATGCCACTAGTCTACTACTACTGCAAAAAGGTACTTGTTTATTGAGCGTTGCTAATTTGGCAACATCCGATTTCGCGAAACCTTCCTAACCGACATACTGAGGAAATGCGCTGTTTCAATGGAAGGAAGATGGCTGACCTTTAGGCTGTTCTTGAATCGACGTGTAGTTCCTTTCGTTTGGGTTTTTTTCTACGTATATCCATGGACCAATAATACAAGAAGACTGTCAACCTCTATATACATTTGAGCGTAACATCGGAACTTTGACCCGCCCTATTGACGAATTAAAATTTAAATTTAGGCCGTAATTCGTTCAAACAACTATGGTTTCTTCCGAACAACTACTAGTTTTAACAAAAAACGTGAAAAAAACCGAATCAACGACAGTTTGAAGACAAAAATGATTTATTTTAATTTAATTAAGTTGAATATCTCCCAGGCTATCTCTAGTAGCGTCATCTAGTGACAAGCTTCTGAACTACGATCCTATACATTTTTTGTATCGCCATCTAGTATTAGCCTGGGAAGCTAGCTTTTCCAGTGTACACTCAAATGTATGGAGGTTGACAGTCCATTTGTATTATTGTTCCATGGTTTATCTTAACTTTTTGAACGCCGCAGTTAAAGGCGAAAAAGCGTGCCAAGAGCCGGCGACGACGGCTGTAGCCGACGCACATGTATGGAAAACGGCATATCGTGGCGGCAGGGGCACGGAAATCTGCTATCAGCGTTCAACAGGTTAACATAAAGGGGGATACCTTGCACCCAGTCGTACCTCCACCATATATAAGCCCTTTATATTGGTAGGATCAGCCGCCAATCGGATTTGTTTTTTTTTTCTTACCATCGGATTTCCTCCAAATAATCTTCAGATTATGGGCCAACACGACTGAGATATCAAACTGACGTTTTTATGCATTTTCAAAAAGCTTGCATGAGCTTGCGTCACATTCAAATTGTCAACGTTTTGAAAGAGAGCTTTTGTTCGGAATCATTTAACATCGGAATGTTATTTTTTACACAGTTAAGAGTACACATTTGAAACCTTTTTTTCTTTCTACCGGCTTATCTCCAAAATCCTATAGGTCCCCACGACGCTCGAGTAAATCCCCATTTAGCATCGTGGGCTCCCCTACTAGTACAAATTAAAACAAATCAATTTAAGGAATCCATTTATTTGCATCACCTCAGTACAATAATAAACACATAAACAATAAATAATTTAACGTCTAAACTACACACAGACACCAATTATATCAGTATAATGTTTTAAACCTTTTGAACGCCACGTTATGCCGTTTTCCATACATTTGCGTAGGCTAATGGTGTCATTGGCGTCAGTGGCATGCTTTTTCACGTTTGGCCGTGGCGTTCACAGCGTTAATAGACTTATATTTAATGGTCTTATAACATTAAATAGAATTTACTTGTTTAACTTCATTAATTCCTATTAGATCTATTCGTAAAACCTCTTTTATAGGGTTGAATAATTACCAGTTAATCTAAAACCGCATGTTTGATTTTTTTTTAACCTCAAAAACAATGACAACTTGGCGTATCATTCGAAACCTTATTTGAGGGTCGTACACACGTTTAGATTCAGAAATGTCCCTTCTGTTCCCTGAGACCTGTTTTTTTTTTGTTTGAACCCGTTTTCGTTAACTTCTGCCACGGGAGGGACTTTTATATCTTAATGTGTGTATTACCCTTGAACATATTTTGAACAAAACATGAAAATAATTCAATCATTCACAAGAATGATTGGAACATTCTGAACCCGTATGGAAACACGAAGTACTTAACAAATACACATTTTTAAAATACCAACACAAAATCTACAAGCGATACTAAAAACAACTAGCACACGAACTTTTCGGATACACTGTAGACATATGCTTAATTACATAAATAAAAAATAGTAATCCGTGAAGAAACTAAATTATAATTTGTGAAAAAAGAACTAGTACAATGCACTGCGTAATTAAAATATTTCGCAAATCAATTAACAAAAGTATAAGGCCGCGTTGCCACCAGAGCTGTGCAAGGCAGGCGAGGCGCGAAGAAAAATCCTGGGAAATGTTTTTTTTTTCCCGCTCACTGCTTAGCTGGTTCGCACAGCTCTGGTGGAAACAACCTAAGGCCGAAAACCTATGTCTTAAAAACAGACTCATCGAAGCTACGCGCACAGACCATATAAAGACCAAAAAGCCACAAGTGGCGTACAGCGCATAACCTCGCACGCACCAATCACAACGACCTAAAAACCCCGCGCGCCCCGCAAGTTTCGCAGCTTCATATGCTAGTAAAAGTAGCCTCACTTTAGCGGTGTTTTTAGGATATTTGGTCAATAGCTACGCGTATTACTAATATCTGGCTTACATAATTATTGACTGGCTGATCCTCAGTACGGCATCGAAACGACACTTTCATTATGCACTACGGTTGTTAATCATATCGGGTGCTTGTCAATAAAAGTGTGAAAAAACTGCCTTAACCTTTTGAACGCCGCAGTCGGCATATACGACAGGGGATTTTCGTGCCACTGACACCACGGCATGCCGTTTTCCATACATTTGCGTAGGGTTATGCCGTCGTTGGCGTGCCTGGCACGGTTTTTCGCATCTGACCGTGGCGTTGAAAGGGTTAAAAATGGTAAAGCCAAACGCGTGAAGTGCAATATGGTGACTACCTGGTTTGGGACATGTGGACGACATACATACATTACACAGATGTAATTGCACCTATGAACTATGTTAATTGAAGTGCAGAGCTACACTAGTCTTTGAAAAACTTATCTAACATACAAATAGTGTCAACTGTACTAAGCGGTTTAAATACGGCACCCTAAAAAGAACCAGATTCCGAACACAAATTAATTAGCACTAAGCTCGTCTTAGCCAATGATATTCCGAGTAGGAAATAATTATCCGTCAAAAAGGTTTTCCCTATTCAAAGACCACTCCGCAAATGATTTTAGACTTTATTTAATTGTATTATAGCGACTGCATTGCCGTATAGCCGCGTGCTAGAGTCTACAAGAAGACCATACGAATAAATACTAATAGAATTGCAACTTCATTCCCACCACGCGCACTCCCGCTGTGGCCTTGAGCAGTCCGCGGACGGCTTATCCAAGCAAAGCTCGCGGGTTTTCACCATCTATCGGCACGAGGAGTAAACATCCTATGAGATTTAAATTGAAGCTCTCAAGGGCGCCACTGTCTACACACACTATTGTTTTGCTATATGAAAATGTTAGTTCCATTTTTGACCACGTTCTTTACTTGTGACAATACAATTTATTGCGTAAGGCGTAACGTGGGGAGTCATTGCTGTCAAATCCATACAATGGCGCCGAAGTTGCTTTCCTAATAGTATTTATTTTTATGTTATTACTAAATAAACATTTTACGTAAATCATTTTCACACAGCGGCAAAAAACAGATGCATCAAGTTGATTTTTCAAACACACTTTAAACTGCAAAGGGTTAGCTTCACATTAATTTAAATGAGCGTAAAACCTCAATTTCTGTAACAACTTATTTGGCTAGGTCCTGTTCCTTCCCAACTAAAACGAATTGTTAATGTTTGCTTAAACTTTTAAAATGTTAAGCAATATTGAATTTTACGGAAACATTTTAAGGTCGCTTTTGCACCGCGCAGGTTCACAATCTACAATCACACATCTAGCGATAGTAAGCAATACATAACGTAACATAAAATCACAAAATTAATCACCAAACTTAACAGTAACTGACAGCTAGCAAATACAATGTAAAAGTACTTAAGAGGGCGCCGACCGTCCAGTGGCGCCCTCATCACTGTTATTGTGTTTTCTATTAAAGGAAAGTATTTTATTAAAATTGAAGCCGTATAAGTTGTTACGCAACTTAATACACAACGTATATGCTATGTAATATAGCTTTGCAAAGTATAACCATCATCTAATCAATTTAATAGAAAATAGTGGCCGCTTTTTTCTGTTAAATTGATTAGATGATGGTTATACTTTGCAAAGCTATATTACATAGCATATACGTTGTGTATTAAGTTGCGTAACAACTTATACGGCTTCAATTTTAATAAAATACTTTCCTTTAATAGAAAACACAATAACAGTGATGAGGGCGCCACTGGACGGTCGGCGCCCTCTTAAGCGAGCACTTTAAATCATTAAAAATATTTATTTAATCTTTATCAAGCACTTTTTTATAATTAATAACGGTTATTCTATATTTATCGTTTATTAAAAAACAAAAATATACAAGAAATGCTCGCAAACCAATTTCTTATACACGTTTTAACATGTCTTCAAGTGGGACAATCAGAAATGCAATTTCAAATCTATGTGTGGAAAGCACGCTAATAAAAAGATATCAAATCAGTAACAGCGAGATAAACATTTAATAAATGTAATACATTTTGCTTTTGAGACATTGATTCTTTCTTAATTTTCATAACTTATAAAAATAAAAGCAAGAAACTTTAAATTAAAAACAATTTTAAATCTATTTGAGAAATATGAGTGGTGGATTATTAGTATAATAATTTACTACAACGATACCTCTACCAATTGCACTCGTAACTTAATACCGATACCGTTTAATTAAAATCGTATTGAATACAGTATTTATGCAGAGATTTAGGAATAATTGTTACAAAACAAAATTCAGACTTGCCATAATAGTTTATCGTAGGACAATATGCGTCCCTTTCACACTAGATGAGATAAAAAGAGACACCTAGAGACCGCGATAAACTGCGCATGCGTCTCATGTAAAGGTTCAAAAACTTTAGCACATAAGCAGTCATTCGTTATCAGTCAGCGTAAAAAGAAATGCAAGGCGTCCCTGTCTTATCCAATAAACAAATTAAAAATTAATAATGACCAATGAAATAGTAGTATTTCAATGTTGCGACCAATCACGAACAATTATGATGTTGTGACAGGATAGTTAGTCAGCATTGTGTTTAAAAAAATGGAATACCGTGTACACCGGTAAAGCCTTTAAATTGATTTTTAAAGAATCCTTCCTCTGTTGACTTTCCATCAGAACGAAAAACTTTTTAAATCGTACTATGAGTAAATTATAATATAATGATAAAAAATAAGTCAATTAACTAATTTATTTACTATAACTACCCTTTATAATATACCAGCATAGCTTATAAATTATATTTCGAGTTATAACACATAGTGATTTTCACTAGTGATAAAATATATTTAATAGGATTTTTATGTATATGATGTTGATGAGTAACGTTTGGATTGAACGCATGAAAATAATATATTATCCCAATATATTTAATAAACCCTTTAAAATTACTTTAGTTTGAAAGACCGAGCAATATGCAATTATTTAAAATTAATGTAATTATAAGGTCAGAGTTGAGGTATGCGGTGACAACCCTGATTGTAAAAGGGCACAGCAGGGGGGCTAGCACGACATGCCCGCGAGTCGTTTGTCGCTCAGTGTCTCTGTCAAACTAGTGAAATATGTAAGGGACGCACTGAGCGACAAACGACTCGCGGGCAGGTCGTGCTAGACGTGCAGAGAACGCTGGCATTTTTTCGTTACTCTCATAGAATTACCGTCATAATACTGTAGCGTTAATCAAACAAAATTATTGTTCCATTGTTTTGGTATGTTTGGTACGTATATGGTAGGGCGATTGTGTACCATTATTTTGAAGTATTCGTAAGAATTGATTACTTGAATTTGATATTTCTAAAACATAATATTTCGCGAAAGTGCAACTTATAACTGTATCTCCTGCATAGGAAAAGTTTAAGTAATGCAACACGCTATTGGTTGAAAAAACTAGCCCATTGCGTGCATCAATTCAGCCGAATGATGTCCACTGCTGGACATAGGCCTTCCCCAATGATCGCCACAACGACCGATCCACTTCACTAGGAATAATTCAAAAAAATAACTGTCAGTAAATGGATGATTAACCATAATTTATCAATGGATAATCGCCCTACACCATCCTCCACCGAACTCAGAAAGGAAGAAATGATAACGGCTTAACAATAAATTTCTCTATTACATCTATGATTAACTAACATTTTTTTTATAGTTTTAAAATTTTAGAAGTCAATATTATAAACTATTTATACTAATTGTATGTTTCATTTGCCTTGACATGCTTATGGTCGTTTAAGTTTTTGCGTTAGTTTAACCTTTTGACCTTTTCTCTGCGACTACTTTTTTTTCTGTATTTTAATTTTACCAGAAGGCATGCACGTTGCGATGCCACTGTACGATCTGTCAAGTGCGCGCGATTGTGGCGGTCAAAAGGGTAAAATAATCAATTATTGCCATTACTATGATTTAAAATTCAAGGCAAAGGATTCTACAATAACAAGACTAGAACAAATGTATGCTTTCCTTTCGAGGTACATAACGGGATATGTTCCACCTTCAAATTTTTTTATTTTAAAGAATAACACAACGCGATTTTGTAATTTCAATTACACTGAGACAACTAGAGAGGCAACGGTTAGTGGTTTGGCCGGATACCGGATATCCGGCATGACCATTGGCCGGATAGCCGGATATCCGGCCGCACACGAGCTATCTCTAAAGCTGTGTTAGCTTGCGTGGCCTTCGCGCGGCGAGCAAGTTTCAACTTGTTACGAATTGTAAGTGACGGGGAGACCCTTTGAGGTTAAATACGCCTACCTATTACGTCAGTAGGGAATATTCGAACATGCACGACGTGATGTGACATGGTACTTTTATACTTAAATAAAAGGGAACTTAGTTTTAATTTAATAACTGACGTTGATTTTGTTTATTTCTGATGGCTTTTATTTGTTTTATCGTATTTCTGATCCAAGTTTTTACTACGGCCGGATACTGACTCACTATCCGGTATCCGGCCGGATAGTAAAATCATGGCCGGATAGGCCGGATACCGGATAGTAGCCGGATATCCGTTGCATCTCTAGAGACAACACCAACAATATATCAAATCAAACACAAAAACAAATATTCTTTTGGTGACGATTGATGAGAATAGCGCACATTTTTAATCAATACAATTAAATTTGATTGACTCAGCAGCCCTGTTATCAGAAACTCACTGATTTTTCGTCAAAAAATCTCGACGTTTTATAGCGCTGCGGTTACATCATATGGAGTTAACACAATAATTTGTAATCGATATACCTTAGTATTGCATCTACGCCTACGGCACCATGTTTAGAATGTTCCGGTTTTCCAACGACTCCTTCAAGGCGTAGAAAAGTTGCAACTGCTGTTCGGGTTTCAGATTGTATACCTGTGAAGTCAACGGTCATTTGAGTTTTGTTAGTTGGTGTATCAGCAAGTTTGGTTTACCTCTGGCCTGGATACTGGTCAAAAGGTTAAACCTCGAATGAATGAATGAATATTTATTTGTCTAAAGTGGGTGTACTTTGTCTTAGGAATTAAAAACCGTATCTCCAAATTTCACCTTTAAACAGGCTTACACATTTTCTTACATGAAATTATAGGTTGACCTCTTAAATGGGGCGCGGGGGCAGGCGACAAAGGGGACCGAGAGAGGTGCGAGCGGCAGGCGCATTTATGTTTTCATTCATTTCACGCCGCCCGCACATCTCTCAGGCCCCTTTGTCGCCTGCCCCCGCGCCCCTGTGCCGCGCGGGCGAAGACTCATTTAAGCGGTCAACCTATAATTAATTAAAATTACTCAAGCATATAATTAAATTAAATTAAAATTATCAGTAAGATACATTTTCAGGTTATTTATCCCGATAAAAACTTGTTGATATTATAAGTATATAGATATATATAGTAACTTTTCTCTGTAAGCCATGCACTAGTCATTTTTAGGGTTCCGTACCCAAAGGGTAAAAACAGGACCCTATTACTGAGACTCCGCTGTCCGTCTGTCCGTCCGTCTGTCATCAGGCTGTATCTCATGAACCGTGACAGTTAGACAATTGAAATTTGCACAAATGATGTATTTTCTGTTGCCGCTATAACAATAAATACTAAAAAACAGAATAAAATAAATATTTAAGGGGGCTCCCATACAACGTGATTTTTTTGCTTGTGTTTGCACGATATTGATAGCGGCAACAGGTAGACGCTTGAAATATTCGTAGAATATTAAGATATATATTTACTTTAAAGATAAATAATTTTATTAAAATAAAACAAATATTTAAGGGGGGCTCCTATACAACAAACGTAAGTTTTTTGCTTGATTATAGATAATGGTACGGAACGGCACGAAGGCGCAATTCCGACTCGCACTTGGCCGTTTTTTTTTAAATATATTTAATTTCTTATCTTTAAAATTATTTGGCAGTTTATTATAAATTGTAATGCACACGTACGCATTATGTGATGTCAATGCCAATGTTACAGGAGGCTTATACAGCTTGTACTTATATTGTAGCCTAACTTTACGAGGGCAGATGTGCTGTGTTTCTATAAATAGATTTTTGTATTTATGAACAAATACGCTGACCTCGAATATGTTCCTATTCCCTCATCCCCATCCCATCCCCATTCCCAATCCTCCCTAGACTGGCAACGCATTGGCAGCACCTCTCGTGTTGCGGACATCCATTGGCGGCGGTGACCACTTTCCATCAGGTGGGCATCAGGTCTGCCGGTTTGTCAGTCAATTGACATAAAAAATATGTTGTCAGTTACCTGCTGCAAGAGTTTCTGCGGCGTGGCGGTGCGGATGAAGCTGGTGATGTAGACGTTGACGAAGGTGGCCATCAGGAACTGGCAGTCGAAGCGGTCCATGATGCCGCCGTGGCCGGGGATCACGTCGCCGAAGTCCTGGGGGTACCACTATAGCTCAGAGCCATTTCAAATTTAACCGTATGAACGCCACAGTCGGCTATATACGACAGCGGATTTTCGTACCACGATATGCCGTTTTCTAAGCGTCCGTGGCTAGCTTTTCCGCATTTGGCCGTGGCGTTCAAAGGGTGAACGCGATCTTACCCAAAATAATTGTTTGTTAAAGTACGCCCCTAAAAGTCTGAATTTATTATACATAGTTTTCTTACCTTAATCTTGAAAGCGCGTTTAAATCCAGAAGCGAAGAACCCACCGAACGGTCCAATGACAGAGCTGAATATGCTCAGAGACAGGGAGTGGATCATGAAGGGGTACATGTTGAACTTCTCCATACCGATCTGTAAACAACATCCTTAATTGCAAACCTTAGTTTAGTTTATTATGAAAATGAAAATATTTATTTCACATGTAGGCCATACGGGCTCTTTCACATGTCTGAATCTACCAGCGCTTCGAAAGGTGACATCCGCTGAGAAGAAACTGCATACAATTGATTTATCTATGTCTATGTAATTGATTTCACAGAAACGGCTCTAACGATTTGGATGAAATTTTGTATTCAGATAATATTTTACTTTCTATTTTTAACTAGATATGCATTCTTATAGTTTTAAATGACCAAGTGTTAGCGTGTACGCCAGCGTCGGCTTTGATCGACCGGCAACGTCATTTGACAAATCGGCGGCAGTGATGGGTAGGTCCCATTTGTTTCATGGAACATGACGTCATAGAACAAAGTGATACATTTTTTTCCCATTTTTTCCATAGAACATACCAGCATTTCACCCGAATTTCATGCCATAGAACAAAATGGGAATCATACTCTCCCAAAATATTAATTTGGTCACTTTGATAAATGCCACGAACAATGTTTTTTTTTTTTTGTAGAGGCCGGTATGACAAGATAATCAAAAGAGGTTTTATTTACCTATAGAAAAAAATGAGAATTAAAAGTATTGCATGTTCCATAGCACAAAATAAGAGAAAAAAAATGTTATTCTGTCCGATGACGTCATGTTCCATGGAACAAATGGGACCTACCCCGAGGCATTTTACAAAGAGCGATGGCATATTACTCACTATCTTCATGAGGGGTTGCACAAACTGCGGCGGCGTGTACTCGTGCAGGCGGAACAGCAGCGACGGCTCGCAGTCCATCGTCATGCGCCCCAGCGCGTCCGAGTACTCGATCGGGCACACCAGGTACGGGTACTGGGACATCATGTACGATATCTGGAAAACGAATATGTTGGTTTTCATCCTAAGTAGTCTTTACAAGGGTTGAAGCTGCATTACAGTCGTTTAAATTTTAACCTTTTCAACGCCGCGTCAAATACACAATCGGTATCGTAAAACCATACAACGATCATTAAATTACTCGTAAATAATATTCGTAATTGTATCGTTTTACGGTGGCGAGTACGCCAGGCGTGTCTACGAAGTAATTTTAAGGACACATGTATTAATCTAGTGGACCCGCCACAGCTTCGCCCGCGGTATTTTCCGTACAAACTTTATCAACCCTTTTCACCCCTTTAGGGATGGAATTTCAAAAATTCGCTCCTTAATGCACCTCTAGTGTACTCGAGGAATGTCTCCTCCAAATTTCAATCCTCTAGGACCACCCGTTTAAGTTGTGCGTTGTCTATAAGTGAGTCGCGGAACTGTTTTCTATGTATTAATGATGAAATTTTGCATATTATTTATTAAATAAGACAAGGATATTTTTTAAATTTGTACAGCAATGTTCACAGAATATGATTGTGTTGTTATTGCATGAATACTAGCATATAATAAAACTATCAAAAAGTTTTTTAGTCTGAGAAGCTCCCCCGTCATTGATACCCTAAAAATAGACTGTTTTTTTTTACCAATTTCGTTCCAGCTGTATTTCCATTAAGGCTTAACTTTCAGCTATCTTTGGTCTGATTTTAGTTTATACTCCATAGTCTAACAACAAATATCAATTCAATGGTGTTTTGTTATAAAAATGTGAAAAAAATATTGAAATTACCGCTGCAGCTTAACAATCTGCCAACTTATTGCAACTGTCAAAGTTCTTATATCATCAACATAACATCTATTATTGATCGGTCGAGGACATGCCAAATTGGCGTAGTACGGAACCCTCGGTGCGCGAGTCCGAATCGTACTTGTCCGGTTTTTTTATAACATGTCTTACCACAAGTCCAAACACGACGGTAGAGAAGCCGCCCCCGATGAAACCCTCCCACGTCTTCTTGGGGCTCAGCTTGATGAGCGGCGTCTTGCCGAAGAAGAACCCGAACACGTACGCCATCACGTCATTGCAGATGATCATGGACACTGGCACTATGAACCAGATGAGCCCTGCAAAGTAAGAATATATAATTATCAGTGGCGAAGCGTATAATATTTCCTAGGGGAAGCCGGAAGAATTAGAAACATACGTGCAAGTCTGAGATTTAGTTAGAGTAACATGGACTTCACTGACAGCTAGCCGTAGCTTAATAGCTTGGTAAAGCTGTCAGGAATCGGCTTGTAGGCAGGCTGCGCCAATGATACTTATAATAGTTATTTATGATACAAGTGCGAAAAGAAGTAGATTTTTGTCGAGTGGCATTTGACGTTGACGAGTGGGATTTCCAACACGAGTCCGATATCATCTTACGCACGTGTATTTATACTATTACATTATACAACGTTTTACTATGCATTGTGCTTTAAAAGAAAAAAAATATGTATTGAAAAAGTTAATACCATTCTTACATTTCATTGTACTCCTTATCATAGAATATAGAGACCACAGTGGGCTTGGCTTATAAGCCAAATAAATATATCTTGGCTTCAGAAAATATTTTCTGTGGTAAAATTAATTGATTCGTCACTTGAACTCGACATTTTTAGCATATTAACACAGATATCGACTCCGAACTACGCAAGAAATTAGTAAGATGCTTAAAATTAATTTATGGGTCAAAATCAAAATTTAGAGTAATTAATGATGTGTTTAAAGAAGTATTCGTTTTATTGTGCCATTTAAATGAATGAATGATTCTGTATTTGACAAATTTGTAAAACTTTACACTCTTTTTACATGACGCGACCTGTACCTAAAAATCTTTCACTGAGCGTCTAGCGTAGGGGGCAATACACTTCCATAGTGACTCGGCTGAATGTTCAATTGTTCACAGCGGGCAATCAATTTAAATTGCGCCGGCCACCAACCCACTTGCGCTTATTGTCAAGTGTTTACATCAATATTTTAAGCATATCCTATCGGCAACACCTCATAACTTCAAAAATGACCAAGTTCCATACAAACTTTTACCCCCTATTTTAACGCCAATGATCACATTTTTCATACAAACGGTGAAAAGCTTTCATCTCTTTAAATGTTAACCGACTTCGACAGTTTAATAATATGACGTCAGAGGCCGTTTATCTCTATGCCTATCTCGTTCATCGGCACTAGTGTGAGAGAGACGCACTTAGAGATAAGACGGTCTATCTTATCTTTGTGTCATTCATGTTAGGGCCGCCGCAGGTAGATCAATATCTAGGTTTATATTATAGGGCTAAGATTTTTAATGTTTATAATAAATAAGCAGATAATGGAAAATATATATGTTTTGTATTTTACATCCAAAGCATATTTTTTATACAAAGTCAAAATGACATAAGTAATGTGAATATGAATACAGTCAAAGTGGCCCAGCAATTACGTTCTTTCGTAGTATAAGCACGGCGTAGAGTTACACAAGACATATTTATGCGTTTACGCAGCATGGAATCCGTTACAGTCTTTCATATTACTGGACAACATGCTGTCAGCTAAAAATAACCTAGTGTTTGTAAAACTATATTTTACTGTGCATATTGTTAGCTTGTGATGCAGCGTTTTGCTTCAAAGATATCTTTTGAAGAAACACGATTGTGAATTGGCATAGCTGGACACCGTTAATCAAATTGTTAACTTCGTTAATCGCTAATCTTTACTAAAAAAGTTAACTTCGTTTTACGGAAGCTAACGTTAAACGTTAACTCGTGATAGAAACTGCATTTTATATGGCGTTGCGTCAGTCATATGGAAGTTTAGGCAGGACATGAAACATTAGTAAAATAGGGTACCTATTGCGCATTAGAGTTAGTAATAATACTTATTATTTAGAGATCAAATTCTAATTAAAAGCTATCTGACATAAGCCGCTTGGTGTCTTTTTGGCAAATAGTTGGTACTCAATTAACGTTTAACGGACTGAAATTGTTTTAAGGTTTTAGAGTCCATAAACAAATTTTGAAATTAACTTAAAAGTTAATCCGTTACTAGAAATTTTAACTTCGTTAATTAACGGATTAACGGTCTTGGGGCCAGCTATGGAAACTGGGGTTATCACACTGGGGTATTAGTTTTAATAATTATCATTTATTACTTTGTAGTATCTTCATTGAATTATATTTAAGTTTTCATATTCTGTAAGCTTTCTGTATGATTTGATATTTATTTTATTTTATTATATCATGTGACGAGTAAAAGAGCCCACAGATAGCCAACTTGCTGAATAAACGATTTGAATTTGTAATTTGAATTAGTGAGTTTTGCGCACCGCTTAGCTGTCTCATAAGACTCAGCGCTGGTAGATCCAGACGGGTGCCCAACTGTTCGCAGAATTTTTCAAGTCCTATTATTGAAAGTCCGAAAATGTTTGTCATACAATTTTACATCATACTTATCACTATTCATAACATACATACACATACATAGCATCACGCCCGAAATCCCTAACGGGGTGGGCAGAGCCACAAGCCTACTTGTGGCCACGTTCGATTAATTAGTCCTAAGATGGTATGATGAACCGTATGGTGACAGGTGATCAGCCCATCGCCCATACAGATAGTCCACCATGTTGGAGAGGACCCGTCCCTTAGTAGACTTTTACGACATGCCAGGATGATAAGTATCTGCACGCATTCTATGCTATTCCTTCACTCCCAGTGCAGCAGAGGAGTAACAAGTCTCTGTTAATAACGATCGTAACTCCGAATTATGCAAATTCATCATGTCAGTAAACATAATATTTTAGATACTACTAAATCTTTTCATATTCATTCTCAACATAACTGTTACTTACACGATTATTTATTATCATATATTTTTTTTATTAGACTCTGCTGAACAGATTGACATAATAACTAGAAATGAAATGGTAAATGGCAGTGAGCGAGCGAGCAAATTGGTCGAAGCAGAAGCGACTCGGCTAGGTTAGGTTCAGTGTTGTAACAGCCCAGAACCTCTTGCTTATGCTGGTTGCTCCTGCTTATTATTAAAAGTTATGTTAAGAATGAAAACGTTATTCAAAACAGCAGTATGAGTTCAAGTATATTCTCAGTAGTGACATTATGTGTCACAATTTTCTGATCATTGTCTATTATGAACTCCATTGGTAGCAATACAAATGAAGGAACAAAAAAATTCGGAAGTAAAAATTATGTGTACAAATCGGTAGTACAAGGAAAAATCTGGTAACGAATTTTCTGCGAGCTCATATGGACCCATTCAGACATGTGAAAGAGCCCGTGTGGCCAACTTGCAAAATAAATATTTTCATTTTCATTTTCTGGTGTTAATGCCTAGCCTAGAAAGACTAAGAGCGTATAAAAACGCGCAGAAAAAACGCCAGTCTAAACCGCTCAAAATGATACAGACTGACGGCGCGGTGTAATTCAGTTAAAATTATATTAACAGCCGATGCACTCAATTGGCATGCATTGGAAGAAGCAGCATTCAGGTCACTGCTGAGCCAAACAAAATAAACGTTTATAAATATTTTGAACGTATTCACAAAGGCAACTCAAATTGAACTTTAAATTAACGTTTACGTTTATTTGATCTCGGATCAAATTCTTAACTGGCGTTTGTGTTGGTCAATACATTTATAATGACTATCCCTAATTATATATATTCTTACTAATATTATAAATGCGAGCAACGGGTAGACCTGATTAGTTGCATATAGATAGTTTATGAGACGGATATTCACTACTTTTATCCAGGCTAAATACACATACATTTGTATAGGATGACAACTAGTTGAGGGACATTTAATTATTTAATCTTTAGTCAAATGCTTAAGTGGTGTCTGAAATCGGCCATTCGAATTGTATGCAACTGCAAACATTTTTGTTAACTTATATTGAATATTGTTTTGATTATACCTCGCCGAGTTTCTTGCCGACCGGCTCTTATCAGTACCATTACCATGAGTTTATGCAAACCGTTCTCATAATGGAAAAACTATCACTCGGTCCCTTTTACTTGTATCGGCAACAAGCAGTATTTCCGATAGATTTCGATAGTGAGAACGGTTTGCATAAACTCATGCTCATGGTACAGAAGAAGTTTATTTCCGAACTTGAGTCACTTATTGACCTTCATAAGAACTTGTAAAAGCCTACATTTAATAAAGATATTTTGACTTTGTACGGGCCCTAGTTTCAGCTGTGACGTTATTAATTTAGTAAAAAAAAAACTTAACGGTTAATTTTAACGTTGTCAAAGCAACAATTTACTCTCTCAACCGTGCCGTATACAGGTTGCGTTCTACATTTGACCACCCCTAAGCCGACGACCTAGATACGCTTATGAAAGGCTTCCCGCCCGTGACAATGTCTGTACAGACGACACCGTTCTATTGCCGTTATCATTCGCATCGAGACATGTTTAGACGTGATATTTGAAAGGGAGTAAACCCGTGGGGAGTTCTGTTATATATTTTATCTACACCCATATCATAAAACCTCCATAGTGTAATCAAAAACCGTAGGAAATGACCACCATTTTGACAAACAATTAGGAAAAACCAGTGCTGCAATGTTATTCCCGTATCGTTTTTAGTATAGAAATGAGATTAAATTTGGAACAGCTGTCAAAACTCAAGTGGGTCTCTATTCTAGTATCCATAGGTATTAAAACAGTTATTGATACGAAACGTCAATTCAGTATGTTTTTTTAATATAAACTGCACAACATTTGATCTCGAGTGATATGAGAATAGAGACTTCATTCGTTTGACTAAGATTAAAAAAGAAATGGTCTTGACGGAGGATCGAATTACCGCCATTATGTTGGTGTTTTGCTGAACGAAACTAGAATTGTTGTTGAATTGAATAGAAAAAGTTGTTTGTAATTTACATTTTAGTTGAAAATATGAATAGTAGTCTTCTCGGAGTGTGTGTGATGTGAAAATGCGCCGGATATCGAAAATATGCAGCCACGATTGCAACAAATAACTTGTTGCCAGAAAATATTGTTTTTGAACCCATCATGGAGGATTTATAATATGTGTGTAGATAAAGTTATGTATGCAACTCTGCATAATTTGGCCTTAAAACATACGTGCGATCTTATTATGAAACTCGCTAAAAGCTCGTTTCATAAAACCGCACTAGTGTTTTAAGGCCTATCATTATGCAACCGTTGCATAAACTACTATATTGACCTTTTAATTTATCTATATTCATTTGACCACTTTTGGCTATACCTTGATGTCGCATTAGAAGGTGAATAAGGAAAAATATTGTCGTATTAAGAAATCAAACTAAAATAAACTTTGTAATAAAGCGGACAAGGTCCATTTTTGCCCTTAAAATTAACGAGGTTCTCGTCAAAAAAATCACAAGGCAAAAAGTTACGCGGGAAAATACATAAAAAAAATACGGGTCGAATAAGATAACCTCCTCCTTTTATGAAATCGGTTAAAAAATAAACAGTAGGTAACTCATAGGTTACCTAAACGGAGATACTATTTTCAAAAAAACAATGTTTGATTCAGGTTAAGGAAGACCTAGTTTTCCTAAATTACAAATAGAAAGCGTTGATATTATGCAGTGCAGTGACATTGTTTTCCCATATATATGTTTTTTTTTTAATTTAAGAAAATATATATATGTATATATATATATTTTGATTTATCGGAAATATAGATTTTACCCGGTGACCGAGGGAATAGCGATGAAGAAGCGGGCAAAAGCTCATATCTCATAAACAAAAACCATGCACTGAAAAGTCATTTGTAAAAATCTTATTCAAAATATTTCCCTATAATAAATCTATACATATAAAACAGTACCGTGACTCACTTATAGACAACGCACAGCCGAAACGAGTAGTCCTAGAGGTTTGAAACTTGGAGGAGACATTCCTCGAGTACCCTAGAGGTGCACTAAGGAGGGATTTTTTGAAATTCCATCCCTAAAGGGGTGAAAAGCGGTGATAAAGTTTGTATAGAAAATACCGCGGGCGAAGCTGTGGCGGGTCCTCTAGTAATCAATAAAATCGCAAATAAGTGTAACGTACAGAGCCTACAACTATAGTTCTTACAGTTCACTTATATTTACGTTATTATCTTGTCTGCACTTGACCAGGCACACGACGCAATTGTAGTAAACACATTTAAACCTACGAAGTGGAAAGCAAGGTCATGCCGGGACAAAAATAACTCCAGTTATTCGTAATAGTTTCGCAGCTTACTAAAATTCAGTTATAATCAGGTCAGAATTAAAACATGGACGTTATAGTTGCCTGCACGTTTGTTTTTCAATCACGCGCAAACAGCTGGACGGGTTTAGATGAAATTTAGCAGAGAGATAGACCATATATTTTACTAAAACATAGCATTCTTTCATACCAATCGCAGGCATACAAAATCTATACGGATATAGTTATAGACGTGCTTAAAAATAATATATTAAAATTAAGTTCGAACAGAAGTTCAATCTCTGAGTTTGTCAGCGAACTTTTGGGTGTTAAGTTAATGGATCGTATCCAAAACATCACCCTACGCTCCGAGACTCACATAATCGATGTAGCTCAGAAGGCAGCTAAGCTGAAGCCAAGGTTACACAGAGTAGAAGCCCAACAACTAGGCGGAACCAGACGGAAGCGTGGCAGACCTCGCAAGCGACGGCGGGTTGAGTTGGAATCCTTTTTAAAGGACTGGCCGGAGACGGCTAAACATCGTGAACACTGGAAGGAGTGGGAGGGCTTTGCCCAGCAGTGGGACACAACAAGCTTATAATAATGATAACTATGTTCGAACGAGGTCCTGAGGAGAACTACTAAAGGTATTGAGACGGGTATTTAACAAGGAGGATCTTGGATAGTCCGAGTTAGCATCAATTTTTTGTTACATTGCAATCGACAACCTCCCCCGAGAATTGAATTTAGGTTGACGGTAAAAATGGGTGGTTCTAACGCCGCCTCGTGAGTTACCGGTCTGCGCCTACGTCCCGAGCTTAAGTAATTAATCATAGACCAAATATCCTTAAGACACCACTTAGCAAATAAAGCTGCCAAACTTGCCGCCGCAAGAGCGCGCGCGAGAATCGCGCGAGGCATTGAAGTATATGGTAGGTAAGGAACTGCTCAAAGCAAAACAAGCGCGATGCTTACTTTTGAGGTGTCAGAACGCGAATCTGACACCGTCGCATGTTCAGTCGCATGGCAACCACGGTCCTTGACACCCGTTTAAGTGAGACTATTATAATTAAGTATCTAATACAATTCCACAACCTGTGAGACAGCACCACCGACCCCAGCGTCCACGATATGATAGCGTGTGAATCAAGCAATATTAGACTTTTGTCTGTATGTCGTAAGAACTAAGACATCAGCAATACGGTGTGGTTAAGCCATGGCGCTGGCGTTTGACAACCTTCTACGAGACTTGTTACATGAAATTGTACTGATAGGCATATCCTTCTTTTGAGATTTTTGGCGCGGGGTGTTTAGAGCGCTGTGATTGGTGCGTTCGAGGTTATGCTCGTCCCGCGCCTGTCTGTAGGCCAGTTACTTATGGCTTTTTGCTTCTAATACTCGCAGCGCTGATCGCCCGGCTATGCTCAGTCTACTGGATAAATATGGTCTGTCTAATTAATTCATAAATCTCTCAAACAAACTTTACTACCGATAACTTAAAAGAGCAATGAACGATAAACTATGGAGCAGAATTGACGATCTCAATGACTCATGACGCTAACCTGACCCATTGTGTAAGGTGACATGCTATTGCATTGTTCGTGCTGAATAAGTTTGTGTTTTAATAAGCAGTTATGTGTCGCATGTAGTATAAAACGCATGATGTGTGTAAAGCTGCACACGAATTAGAGGCAGCCTCAGGTCGAGGCATACACGGCTCGCCCATGTGCTTAAATTCTTACGTCAAAGATGAGGTGCCTCGGTGTGCGTGCCTCGTGCAGAATGGACGTTAGGGTGTCAATGTATAAGACAATTTTTTTTTCAAGTTGCACCGTCACAAGAGCCATCAAATTTTGCGTAATTTTACATAAGTTACGAAAAAAGTAAAAAAAAACTAGAAATGCGTGTCATCTTGAGGGCTCTACCGAACTTTGAAGCTATGTACATTTTAGTTTCTTTCCGTCTTAAACCATATGAATAAAATAATACAAAAATCAAGTTTAATAGGTATTTTATAGTGGAATTAATGAAGCAAACTACAAGAAAACAAAATAAACCAAAAAAGATCATTTATAATCAATTACAAAAATTTAAAATAGAAACTTATGTTTGTGTCCAAAAGTAGGCATTTCCGTTCGAAATTACAACCTAGTAATAAAGCAATCTCTAGAAGTAGCGTCAGTTACACTTTGTAAGCCTCTGTTACCAGTTTAACACATTCTTCCAAAGATTTTGAGTGAGAAGGAAAGTCAACAATTTCCAAGCTTTTGCCATGATAATGAATAAATTATTTTCGTCATCTACGATTAACAACGCAAATTTTAAGAGGTCTTGCGTTAAGGAACTAAAAAAAAATAAAAAAATCGGGACACCCTAATGGACGTGTATCAGAGCCCTTTATGTTTGAGTTATAACAAACGATTCGGACGTGTTTGCGTAAATGTCTCTGTCTTTATGGACGAAACGGTTAACGCGTTTGTGCAGTTTTAAGTATGATTCAAAATTGTCCTAAGGGCACAACGCGTGTTGCGGGGATAGTCGCCTCAAGGCACAAACAAATCCGGTGCCTTTTTCTTCATGTTATTGGAATACTATTGAATGTTATGGTACCACAACAATGAATTGATAAACTGTTTTACAATTACAAACAGTAATTTCAAACAAATAAACAACAGGTCACGCCAAACTTTTAGTATGTGAAGTTAAGACTAATCGCGTTGCAGTCTCTGAAACAGGAAAGTTCAGTATTTTGAGCAGCAATTTGAGAGTGAACTGGATGTTTGACGCGGCTTATATATGTTTTAATGAGTTTCATAACGTTCCTGTCAAAATGAAATGTCGTTGAGGTTGAGCCGTTGTTTTGTGTGCAAATGAAAATAGAACTTATCTCAATAGATTTGCGCAAATGAACATCACCTCAGGTCGGTCAAAAACTTATTTTACTCAAAAGAAATTGGAAAGTTTTAACGAGTGAATTCGGTTGATTATGGAATTCCAGTTAATTTAATTTTAGCGTCGCTTAATGACATGAAATCATTGTGACTTTAGTTCAGCAAAAAGATAATTACATACATACATATTATCACGGTCGTAAGATGGTATGATGACAGGTGATCAGCCCATCGCCCATACAGATAGTCGACCATGTTGGAGAGGACCCGTCCCTTAGTCGACTTTTACGACATGCCAGGATGATAAGCATCTGCACGCATTCTATGCTATCTTTTCACTCCCAGTGCAGCAGAGGAGTGAAAAAGATAATTATCCTTTAAATATTCTGGTAGCCCACTTTAAGAATCTATTTAGCGCTTACGTCACTTTCATAATGCCTACCCTTTCTTTCATGCGCGGGAGTATATAATCCAACTCTATCCAACGCATCCCCGCTCAAGAATTAGTGCGTGGCTTGCGAATCGCGATGCAGGACCTTAATCTGTTTTGATTCATTACCATAGCATATTGCATATATTAATTATCATATCCCATCGGCCATTCATGCCACTCATACCTTTTACGCTGTGACGCGCTCAATGTATTACGCAGGTCCAATTGTACGATCAAACGAAAAATGTTATATCATTTGTCGACTAATACGAGGCCACATTTCATCGCAAAATAAAGGTTTTATGCTTACTGAAAGTTACAAAATTGACAATAGATTGTTTTAAACTTTCGCGATTTAGACCTCGACATTTTCACTGAGTGTCAATTTTGTAAACAGGACTTAATCGCGTAACTTAAAAATGTTATTAATGTTAGTCTTCTCGTGACCACGGCCGTTGCAATACGGTCGATACGTCGAGATAAATAATAACATTTTTAAGTTACGCGATTAAGTCCCGTTTACATGTAAATACAAAATTGACACTCAGTGAAAATGTCAAGGATCTTCAAGCATGTACTCGTCGGAGAACATTGGAAGTGGAACAATGTGACGAGTGGAAGATAAAGCTCAACCAGAAACGTAAGTTACACATTTACAAAGCTAATGTATGTAACCTATAAAAATACTAGAAATCCCGAATGTCATAAATGCGGAATTAAAGAATGACCTCCTGACTAAGTAGACCTGAGACCTGATTAAGTAGTACGTGTCATATGTACTACTTATTGATTGATTATCAAATTGTCACCTAACGTTTATCACCCTTTAGTTTCTATACTACCACTTTTGGCTCACTTTAACTTTGACATTTATCATTTTGTTGCGTCCTTCGGCTTCAGCATTAACTGAAACAACTTAACTATAAACTCACCCTCAAATATATTCTGTATGATCAGATAGCTCTGCGTTACCACGATGAGCAGCGCCACGTGAGTCCACGCGAAGAGGCTGAACTGTCTCATGTAGTAACGCTTCACCAGGGACAGCACGAACCAGACGAAGCCGACGCAGTACAGGCTGAACGAGATGAACCGGTGGTACGTCACTAGGAAGTGAAGGTAGTCCTGTGGAAAAGTAAGATTTCTTTCCTTTCTTCTTTCTAAATATGAAAAACCCGGCCGAGTGCGAGTCGAATTCAGAAAGGCCACTCAAATTGAGCTTTAATTAAAGTGACGTTTCAGTGACGTTTCTGTATAGGTTGACAACTAGTTGAGGGACATTTAATTATTTAATATCTAATCAAATGCTTAAGTGGCGTTTCTGAATTTGGCCATTGGTCTGTTCAGTCAGTTCCGAGAGCTTGGTCAGTTTATATTGTTTTTATTTTTATTTTAGAGTTTGCACTATAATCAAACCAAGTTTGGCGCTGGTATGTAGGTTTACGATATTTACGATATTTCACCATTTTTACGATAGATCAAAAACCAAAAGACGTTGAAAGCCCCCCATAATATTTTACTTTCTTTATTATTACTTGTTATTATATCCGCTGTAATGAAACGTAGACTTTGAAAATTTCAACCGGCTACCTATTATGGTTTAAAATTTACAGCCCTTTAAAGGTAGGACAGACCACGTAGGCTTAGTAATAGGGTCCCGTGTTACCCTTTCTGTACGGAATCTTAACGTATCGAATTGACTGATTACATCATTTTAGCTAGTAGACACACTTTAACCTGCAGGTCAGACTCGAAGTCATATATTGGCTTAAACCGGTTTCCAAAGCACGCAAGCGTTTTTTGGAGCCCTTTAGAAGAGTCAAAGGCCGTTCTAACTCTCTACAATTACTACAGATTTGCGCCTGCTACTTATATCTTGACTACTGTAAAAAGAGCGCTGACGCGCATACATTTTATATGGCCGTCAGCGCTCTTTTTACGTCGGACGAGGTATACAGCCTGTGTCTTTTATCTTCTTTATAGGTATCCTGGTTAAACAGCACAAAACAATTTAGGACACACACGCAATCTAATCTAGCAAATTGCTTTTAAACGACCGTGCACCGTTTCCCATGGGCGTTTTCTAATATTATTGGATACGTTTTAAGTGGAAAACTCCCGAGAGCTACGCAGTCACGAATACGTCGCTTATTGGCTAAATAAAAACATAACAAACATAAAAAAAGATCCATCCAAAACTAGTTCATGTTCGATCGCATAATTGTTGTTATGCATTATGCAAGTTGTGCATACCGATCGATTTGGCATAATAACGCTAAAGCTGATAATTTTTCAGGGTAGTTATAAAACAGACCTAACCTAACCATACCTAAACGATATTCGTTTATTAAGTCGTGAAACATTTATGGTTTCAGCGGAAATAATAGTAGTTTATGCAACGGTTGCATAATGATAGGCCTTAAAACACTAGTGCGGTTTTCATGAAACGAGCCGATAGGCGAGTTTCATAATAAGATCGCACGTGTGTTTTAAGGCCAAATTATGCAGAGATGCATACATAACTTTATCTACACACATATTATAAATCCTCCATGATGGGTTAGGAACAATATTTTCTGGCAACAAGTTATTTGTTGCAATCGTGGCTGCATATTTCCGATATCCGGCGCATTTTCACATCACACACACTCCGAGAAGACTACTTACTATTCATATTTTCAACTAAAATGTAAATTACAAACAACTTTTTCTATTCAATTCAACAACAATTCTACTTTCGTTCAGCAAAACGTCAACATGGCGGCAATTCGATCTTCCGTCAAGACCATTTTTTTTTAAATCATAGACAAACGGATGAAGTCTTTATTCTCACGTCACTCGAGATCAAATATTGTGCAGTTTATATTAAAAAAATATAGTGAATTGACGTTTCGTATCAATAACTGTTTTAATATCTATGGATACTAGAATAGAGACCCACTTGAGTTTTGACAGCTGTTCCAAATTTAATCTCATTTCTTTACTAAAAACGATAAAGAAGTCATGTTATTTCTTTATCGCAGCACTGGTTTTTCCTAATTGGTTGTCAAAATGGTGGTCATTTCATACGGTTTTTGATTAACCAATGGAGGTTTTATGATATGGGTGTAGATAAAATTATTTGAAACATTATGAACAACAATAATTATGCGATAAAAAGGCTCCCGTTCAAGATAAGTATGAATGTTCTCTGACACTGACACAATTGAAATATATTATTTATAGTTATTTGGAGAGATGACTAAGAAATAATATAATTGGATAAACACAAATGCAGCTAAGTCTCAGATTCACTCAATAATTTGAAGGAAATTTGAAATACTCCTCCGCTGCACTGGGAGTGAAGAAATAGCATAGAATGCGTGCAGATACTTATCATCCTGGTATGTCGTAAAAGTCGACTAAGGGACGGGTCCTCTCCAACATTCGAACGTGGCCACAAGTAGTCTTGTGGCTCTGCCCACCCCATTAGGGATTTCGGGCGCGATGTGTATGTATGTATGTATGTAAATTTGAAATATTCAAAGAATTTTACGTCATACTAAATATGATAAATAAATAATCGGTTGAATCACGACCTATTACTGATTAAGGAATTACTTAATCATTATAAATCATTACTGAATTCATGAGAATTACACTGCTCGTTTGATCTTTCCCTTTTTTAAAAAAAGAATCCTAAGTTATTTGAAACGAAATTCTATGAAACCAGGTACAACCTTAGAAACACACTTATCATACGCAAAGCGCGTACGTTTCTAAGCACGCAAATTCACGAGTGTATAGACGTCATAATGCGTTGCATACGTGACGTACGGGGGCTCAGCTTGTCTCTACCTGTATACAGGGTGTCTCATTTAAATCGGTCAGTATGGGAAAATCTGAAACTATAAGAAATACGAAGATCTGTTCTTAGGAACGATGTCATCGATTATAATAAGAAGAAAAACCGCATTCATACACCTAAAAAAAACGTGTTGAATATTGTATTGAAAAAAAAAACGGTGGTCACTTCGAACACCTACTAAAAATAAATCAAAGTACATGAAAACAATTCATTTTATTCATTTTAGACATCATGCTTCATAGAGCCATTTACCACTTAAGACCTACACAATCGATATCCAAATAGAAATAGTGTAAGTTTTTTTTTTCAAAACAACCGGGTGCGATTCCCGAGCTGAGTGCAGGTTTTTTTTAGGTGTATGAATGCGGTTTTTCTTCTTATTAAAATCGATGACATGGTTCCTAAGAACAGATCTTCGTATGTCTTATAGTTTCAGACTTTCCCATACTGACCGATTTAAATGAAACACTCTGTATACCTCCATAATAATCTGATTGGCAAATTATTGTTGCTTGCGCGTGTTTTATTTGCTAGTGAGTGATGGGCCCTAGCGTAGTAAACTCTGGCCTTTAGTCTAGCTCATTATCTCAGTCTAATGACACAGGATCTATAGTCGCAAATCATCCAATACATGATCGTAAAATCGGTCGTTGTCGTCTCATTATGCATCGTACGATTGATAACTTATCAACTAAACAATAATTACAATAGTCGTGTCGATGCACCGTAAAATCCGTCTAATCTATTAAACGCTGCAGATGTTTGAGTACCAAATAAACATAAGCCCTTTTGGATTTAAACGGCAAATATTGCTTTAGATAAGGACTCATTCAGTAATTGAGCCAGTATCAGTTGACCTCGGTACTCTTGTGAGGAGGTTTTATGTGTGTCTGGTAATTTTTGTCGACGCGGATAGGGATGTTTCCTGGGTAAAAAAAAAAAAATTCTAATTAGTCCGTCAGTAAGATTATCAAAAAATATTGAACACGTATTTTTTGCTTTATCAAATCAATCAAGATTGACAAAGATAACACGCATCAAAGTTCGGGAGTAGTGGCTAATGACGTCACTTAATGGTAATAAGTGTGCAAAGTCGTGACGTCACGCGGAACTTCAACGCACTCTATCTTCGTCATTTTTTGTTTAATTGACAAAAGAAAAAATATGTGGTCAATATTTTTTTATAATGACGGACTAATTTTTTTTTTTAGGAAAGTAGCCTATTGATATTAGCGTAGCATGTTCATCTTTTAGAGAATGTGCTATCATCATCATCACCATACGTCCCACTGGGCACAGGCCGCTCACAGTGGAAGGGACAGGGCGGTAGTCTTCAAGCGGGCCTGGTGCGGATTGGGGATTTCACAGACATATTTGAATTACTTCGCAGATGTCTTTAGTAGTATGGGTATTATTTATTACAGTAAACTAGCATTTTTTGGGTTCCGTACCTCAAAAGGAAAGAACGGAACCCTTATAGGATCACGCGTGTCTGTGTATATGCGTCTGTCAAAGCCAATTTGGTCTGAAACTACTGGACCGATTGAGTTTTTAACTTTCTATGTTAATTTTCTAATTTACCCCCAAAAGTGGCCCCATGTTCAAAATTCATTTATTTACGTTACACGTCCGTGTTGCGATCACAAACTTACATATAACTATACATTACACTGAATTACATAAATAATTTTAAATAAAAAACCGGTCAAGTGCGAGTCTGACTCGCGCGCCGAGGGTTCCGTAATTACCTATGAAAAAGAAACAGTACCTTGTAGGTACGGAACCCTAAAATAGAAAAAAAAATTGCTTTTAACAACGGGGTACCCATTTACAACCTATCTATAAAATATGGCAAAAAATTACTTTCGCAAACTCCTATCTCCGTGCAATCGTAGAGTGTGATACGACTGTGCAAAGGTTATTCCGTTTGAGTATTTTTTTATGTGATGTAATTACAAATTTGCGGTTTTCGGACTTTTCCTTTACTTGTGCTGTAAAACACTGCCTTTTGCCAAATTTCATGATTCTAGGTCAACGGGAAGTACCCTTTAGGTTGTGATTCGCTTGAAAGTATCAAAATATGTGACATAAAACGGCCGTATCCTTTGATTGCGGTGACTTAGAAGGTTGATTTTTCACAGCTTTAACAGATTGCTGACCTGAGTATTTGATATTAATTTCAACTTGATACCTCCACGCGTTCCTGAGAAAAAGGTCTTGACAGACAGACAGACAGACGGACAAACAAGTGATCCTATAGGTAAGGGTTCCTTTTTTCCATTTAAGGTACGGAACCCTAAAAATGTGTCCGTGAAAAATATCAATGTCACAGACGGGCCGGAACGGACGGCAAATTACGCGAAACCGATGTAACTAAACAACCTGGTATTTAACCATTGCATATAACAGGTGGTTGGGAAATAGTAGGTACTTTAATGAACGGGCAAGGAGGTTCCACATTACTCAACCTCTTCTAGAATTACTAAATTCCCAACAGACAGCATAATGGTGTTTTTAGAAGGATCCATCTTCAGTACGACTTTTGCGTTTTGTGTTTAAAGATTATCTTAATAGTACATTGTGCATCTAGGGCCCGTAAGGGGATAACTAACGAGAGTCAGTTAGAAGCCCGACGCCGATGGCGGGAGGACTTTTAATAACTCGAGTTTGTTATCCCCTTACTGCCCGTGCTACACACAATGTTTTTCATCACATTTGGGAGGAAATTAAATAAAAATTAGACAAAAAGAAAACCCATTGTACACCGTGAATTACCATCAGGTGGGTAGAATAAACTGTATGTCGCGTTATGGGAGCTATCCACAGGAGTTATGGGTTTTGTATGGTTTCGAACTCCCGCGGGCAGTTAAGTGCGCCAGGTCGGCGGAGCTGCTCGGGAGCCGCAGCCGGCGGGGCGCGCGACCGCAAGCCGGCGGAGCTGCCCCGCGCTGATCGCAACGTACGCTCAGTTTATGAACACCCACCTGATGGTAATTCACGATGTAAAATGGAAATAAAATTAATATATATACTTTATCTACACCCATATCATAAAACCTCCATTGGTTAATCAAAAACCATAGGAAATGACCACCATTTTGACAACCAATTAGGAAAAACCAATGCTGCGATGAAGAAATAACATGACTTCTTTATCGTTTTTAGTAAAGAAATGAGATTAAATTTGGAACAGCTGTCAAACTCAAGTGGGTCTCTATTCTAGTATCCATAGATATTAAAACAGTTATTGATACGAAACGTCAATTCAGTATGTTTTTTTAATATAAACTGCACAATATTTGATCTCGAGTGACGTGAGAATAGAGACTTCATCCGTTTGTCTATGATTTAAAAAAAATGGTCTTGACGGACGGCCGCCATTATTGACGCGCCGCGCCGCGTTGACGTTTTGCTGAACGAAAGTAGAATTTTGTTGAATTGAATAGAAAAAGTTCATGTGTAATTTACATTTTAGTTGAAAATATGAATAGTAAGTCTCGGAGTGTGTGTGATGTGAAAATGCGCCGGATATCAGAAATATGCAGCCACGATTGCAACAAATAACTTGTTGCCAGAAAATATTGTTTCTGAACCCATCATGGAGGATTTATAATATGTGTGTAGATTAAGTTATGTATGCAACTCTGCATAATTTGGCCTTAAAACACACGTGCGATCTTATTATGAAACTCGCCTATCAGCTCGTTTCATAAAACCGCACTAGTGTTTTAAGGCCTATCATTATGCAACCGTTGCATAAACTACTATTTTTTTTGTCTAATTTATATTTTATTTCCTCTCAAATGTGATGAAAAACATTGTGTGTATCACGGGCAGTAAGGGCATAACAAACTCGAGTCATAAAAGCCCTCGCCTGTCGGCGTCGGGCTTCTAACAGACTCTCGTTAGTTATCCCCTTCTTACGGCCCTAGATGCACAATGTACTATACCAACAGTCCTAGCAAGGTTCACATGGCAATAACGTAACCCCGTTTTATCTCTCTGACAATCTCTTTCGCCGGCACTATTGTCATAAAGCTAACCTAACCTACCTTTTGGGGTACATATTTGAAATGAGGAAGTAATAATAATATATACAATAGTATATATTAGTAGTGAGTGTTTGCGAAATACCGTTTCCAGTGGGTCCCTTTCTGGGTAGGATTTATTTTTCTATTCTTTTTCAATGGAAATGGGCTTGCGTAGGATCCTATAGTGCCCGTTAACCAAGTGACGACTGAGGCCAATAAACCACAGTGGCGCAGCCTGCCTACAAGCCGATTCCTGACGGCTTTACCAAGCTAGAAAGCTACGGCTAGCTGTCAGTGAAGTCCATGTTACTCTAACTAAATGTCAGACTCGCACGTACGGTTCTAATTCTTCCGGCTTCCCTTAGGAAATATTTGACGCTTTGCCACTGATAAACCATTAGAATCTTGCTATCTCTTTCGCACTTGTATGGTCCTACGGAGCGTACTTATATCTGCAGGGTCGCATAGTGCAGGAGAGAAAGGAATGTTTTATTGCCCCAGTTATCACTTTGGTTAACTGCCACTATAGTGTGAGAGAGACGCACTTAGATGTAAGACGGTGTTCACTTACCTTCGTGTCAACCTTGCTAGGGATGCTGGGGCTGTATTTGACATTGGTCGAAGTGAGATAGAAAACGATCGTTAGAGTGGTGTACCTTGCCTTAGACAGGCCCTTTATTATAATTAATGGGGGCCAAAAAAGGTTAAAGATTTTTCCTATGAAGTCGGTTAAAAAGAGCTTGTAGCCCGGGGGTCTCATATCACTACTAATACGGTTGATACGACGGAAGGTACGCCCCAGGATCGTTACTAAGGTAATGAAATGGTTTGTTGTCACTTTCTTTTCAATGTTAAGCTCGCAAAGTAAGATAAAGACAAAGAAAAGCAATACGATATACCATATCACTTAGCTAATGTCGAACAAGGCCTAGTGTATTACATACAACACATATTTACTCTATGCTTGGGCTCTCACAATTTATAAGGCACTTTATCTGGTGTGAAAATGAAAATGAAAATATTTATTTTGCAAGTAGGCCACATGGGCTCTTTTACATGTCTGAAGCTACCAGCTATATGTGTCTTTTATTACTGTTGATAGGATGTATAAAATGCTATATCTGTACCACGAGAATGAACCCTATTGGTTCCACCTACATCCTATTAAACAAATAAAATTCCTTCGAAATACCCTTTCATCAGAAGTACTCTATCATACTTTCAATAAAAAATTGAGAAACTCACCGTCCTGTTAATAACAACGCCGAAGTAGTCGATCAGGTTTTCCCCGTAGAAGAAGTAGTTGGAAGTCAGGAGGAAGTACCAGGAGAGTGACCGGAACCAGGGCAGGCCATGCACGCGGTACACGGCGTAACCGATATTGATTATCTCCTCGAAGCACTTCACTTGCACACACAGGACCTGTTGTATTTATTATTATTATACTTCTAATTTATTACCTACACTTTTATTTAAATCATATAAAGGGAAAATAAAACAAAATAAGGAGGAAGAATTCAAATGCCTACCACGTCTTTTATCTAGAGGAAATAGGTATATAATAATATTATATATTTTGACTATCAGATCACCTTGTGACATGTGAATAACTTCCTGTTAAAATCCCTACATTTTTACTTTAGTTAGGGAGCGTTCGAGTATTACGTAACGCAATATTTGGAGTTTTTGCCCCCCCCCCCCCCCCCCCCATGTAACGTGCCGTAACGTTTTTCTGTACCCCCCTTCCCGCTAGTAAAATTTAACGAGGTCATTACAAAAATGAGTGAGAGAACGCGATCGTTCTGAAGGGTTAAAAAAATGTTAGTTCAAACCCCCCTCCCGCCTCTGGAATGCATCGTAACGTTTTACAAGACCCCCCCCTAAATTCGTTATGTAATACTTGAACGCTCCTTTAGCTGCAGAGCGAGTAGCAGAATGGAAAACATTAACATAATCATAATAAGTTGTCTCAAAGTGAAAATACAAATTTCCATAATTACTTAGAGCAATCTCAATCAGAATTTGGGGAACAAGAAGACGAATAGGAAGATATGGATGCGAAGATGGATGTGGGATGCCCATCCTCGATCATTAACCCTTCATTTGATTATGTCTACTGAAAATTGTAATTTGTTGTGATTGTGATAATAGTAGTTAATATAATAATAGAAATAATCATTTTAATTTTATTTAAAAAAAAAAACCTCATGGAAAATTAGGTACATACATTTCAACAAAATTGAAGGAGAGTATCATTGACCTCTGGTACTATTTTGAATATATATTTATTCCGAAATAAATTGTTAAACAGAAAATTATAAACAGTTTCAATTATAATTTATACAGATTATGGAATAGAGTTCTTTGTTTGAAACTAGAGTACAGAGTAATTAACCTCAATGTTGGATTAAGAATGAACTGTCAAATAATAATTGTTTACTTTGCAATTTACTCATATAATAGGTATGAAAACTTAAGGTTTTGCCAAAGCTCATATATAATTCAAAGAAAGTTTGACACTTTATCGAAACTTGTTTCCTAGTCATATTTCAAAACTTCAGATCAATAAATAAAATAAAAATAAAAAATAATAAAATAGCCCTAAGTTTTGATTTTACAGTTTGTCATTAGTGTAATAAACTTGCACTACAGCAGGGGTCACCAATTAGTTTCGCTCGGGGTCCGTTTTAAGAAATGCAATGACCTTCGCGGTCCGCGAAACATTTTATAGAAAACAATATTTATTAAAAAAATGTTTACAGAAATAACAAAGGTATTTTTTAACATATCAAAGAGAAAAATGACATTTTGTGTTACGGAGTATCCGGCTGAAGTTTGGAGTAAAATAGGTACAAGCTATTGACAATAAATCCCTGCATTCTGTACTGCAAGTTACTGTGTCCTCACGGTCAGCACAAAATGGGTCGGCGGTCTGGATGCGGACCGCGGTCCTCCATTTGGCGACCCCTGCACTACAGCATAGTGCTCCCCCAGAACTATATTCCTTAGATTATCTCATAATGTATTTTATATGTATGTAGTGCATACCGTAATCATCAGAGCGAGAGGGCCACCATAGATGAGGAGGCAGAATGCTCCAATCATCAGCCAGGTGAAGATTCCTCGGATCACCCAGTTTCTCCATCTATGCAGAATTAATTAAATAATCCTAGAACATGCCCCACAAAGAATCATACAAAATGCTTATTTTAAGTTAGTAGCAAAAAGAAGTTGTAAATTTGTTTGCAACAGGCTCCTATGATGGCCTTTATGATGATAGACCACAAATATGTGGAGACTTTCTTTGTTATTTCTTGATTTAATGAACAATGACTAAATCTGAACAACCTTTCACTTGTGCTGATAATCATTCACTTATTAATTCAAACTGTAAGCATACCTTGGCATCCATTCACATATACTCACCCTTTTAAGTATAACTATGACTAGGCATGATTTCAAATAAATTAATTGGGTTTTATTCTAACAAGCAATTAACCTATTACAAATATACTTTGGTTAAGAATCCAAACTTCAGCACTGTAGCACCAAAATTTATATTCAAGTTAATAAATTCACTGCTGACCACGACCTTACATTTTTACCAATCATGAATATGATTAAGGTAAATGTTTTATAATTATCATAGAAATAGAAACTTAATTATGCACTAGCAGGTAGGTATCTGGCATTCTAACAATAACTTAATAATTTTAAAATACACTTAAGGCCTATAGATTCATAGTTTATATTCTCCTGAAAACGTTTTAAGTTGAATAAAACAACTATAATACATAAATTATGTACCTCGATGAGAGACCCGATAGCGCCGAGTCAAGAATCTCAGGCGTCTTGTCTGTGCCCTGGGGCAGATTCTTTGCCATCATATCCACATACTTGTCTTCAAACGGCTTCTCCTCCTCCGAATCAACCTAAACAAATCCTAACATAAGTAACAGGAACTAAAACTGGTTTCAATTTCGAAAGAAACAATTCATAGTTACATGGTCCGACTCCCCGGCAGTCTCTGCTTTGTCATTCCCGTCACCGTCGCCGCCTCGGTGTCTTAATTCACTCATTGTTAACTTTCAGTCACTAGACCTAAGCACTCTTCACAATTTTTTTAAGAAAGAGAATTGTTTATTTCATTTACAATACGAATAGAAACAGCCGATGTTTTCCACCGACTTGTCAAACGAAAAATCAATACTACTTTTTTTTATCAGTGTTGCAAGGCTAATAAATGTTGTTGATTTAGTAGAAGATAGAGATATCAATATCATAAAGACGCGTTTCGGTAGACAGAAAAGGATAATATAGAATATTATAGTTTGTCAAAATAGGACGCTTCAGTCGTGAGCCAAGTGCCAATGGGGGCAATTGCCCCCCCACGTAATAACGCCTGGCATCGCACCGTCCTATTTAAATAGAGAGAATAGCATTCTGGCAGTAGCTGACGCAGGCAATGCCAGGATGACATTCATGAACCTATGTATAAATAACAGGAAGGGATTTAACACATATTTTTTAGCTGTCTCACCTATAGTACATCTCTATACGACATTTTCCCAAAGGGTATTCCACGCCCTATCAACTTTCAGTCTCTTTTATGTTTTTCGCAACCTTCCGTTGCTGTCAGCCTAATGAAGTACATCCAAATTCATAATATAAAACTTTAATCTAATTTTATAACTAATTATTTAATCTTTATCACTTGACCATCCTTCTTTCCTTTATCATCATTCCTCCACTTACTAATAATAACTAATAATTATTCGTCTTTTGTATTCGTCTTGTATTGTCTGTGTCGTTCTTAACATGAATGTTGTTTGTTTTAGGTACTCCATCCGAACCTCCCTCAAATTAAAAGTATTATAATTTAGTTACTGAACATTCTCGCGTCGTGTCTAAAGTCAACTTTGATATTGGCGAAATACATCTCGTCTACAAAACGGAGATGTGAAAGCCACTTTAAAAAAAAGGGATAGAAAACATAAACGTTTTCAACTTTTTGGCATATTTCACACTTCTGAGGAACCTTTCAAAACAATATACCGAGTTTGTATTTAATCATTTTGTTGTATTATTTGACCAAGATAAAGCTTGTGATATTTTTAAATACTATTGAAAACATGATTCTCAACCGATCCTCGTGAAATTTTGTGAGGAGGCTTGGTAATTGTATAATTTTTTTTGTTGATTCTGTTTTTCGAAATATTTCATAATGGCGGAGATATGGCGGTTTTTGGAATTACAAACTTACTGCGGTGTTGGTAAACTGATTTGACCTTTGTCGATGTATGGAGATGTCAGTTTTTCAACGGCAAAGTTAAGTTTGTCGCAAGGCCAATCATTATTTCTTCCTTTTCAAAGTGTTTTTGTTTTGTTTTAGATTCAGTTTTTTTGAAGTCTTTTGTCGTGAGGTCTACAGCTCACGGAGCCACTAGTATATAAATAGACAAAAGAACCGACAAACAGTAAAACAAGGACTCGTGTATTATTATTGTCATGTATTATTATTTTTAAGGGGCTTATAAACGGGCTTGTTTTTCCCCAATGTATTACTGCAATTTGGACTATCCCTAAAAAGATTAAATATTACATAACTAATGGCGACAAAAAGTTTGAATGTGAACTTTTGAGCCGTATTGCAGCAATAAATTGCCGAAAAACTAGCCCGTTTACGAGCCCCTTAAAAATGAGTTTCCTTGAACTTATTAGCAGAAACTAGTATCATGGTAGTAATGGAAAAATACTGTTGGCAGCACTTTATAAAAAAGCAAAACAAAAGTAAACATGGCGAGTGACTCAGACGAATTTGACCGAAATATTGAAAATGTAAGTTTATTTAACATAAAACCTCGTTAGATTGTTACATGCATAAACTAATGTGATTAATTATTTATTATTTCAGGTAAAACGCACTGTTAGACAGTCATTCGCTCGCATTTACGCTTCAATAAAGGCAAGGGAACTAAAGACCCTTAGACAGCTCGACGCTATACGTAAACAATGCCAAAATGATGAAGATCTAATACAGAATTGTGTTCAAAATATCCATATATCTTATGATAACGAGTCCACATTGCTAGAAAATGTAAGTAATTACGGTTCAATCGATTTAGAGAAGCTTAATTTTGATAATAGTACATTTACATTAGAGGAGTATGTTAGTCCGAATGACGATCATATGTACTCTTACAAGACTATTGAGGAATTATGTAAAAAAAAGGACGAAGATTTAGCAATAGAAGAGGCAGCGTTGAAGCAAATAACCAGCACAAACTGTGTATGCTTTGTAAACATTAAGACAGATGAAGTTTCTAAGCAATTCAGCGAAGTTATTATTGAAATGGCCCCTTTAAAGCCTCCAGAAGTAAGTAGTAATGAAGGAACTAAAGAAGTAGCAAGTGAAAACATCACAGAAGATGAAAAAAGTGATGGTTCAGATGTGGAAGTAGTTAAAATAGATCCTACGGATGATTGGTTGAATTCCATAAAGAGTCAGACAGAGACGGAGCCTTCACAAGTAAGTGACGTCATGGAGCATAGCACTATCAGTTGCTCTTAGATATTAATAAGCAAATTTTACTTAAATTTTGTTACTTAAAAGTTTTAATAAAGTTTTATATTTACATGCAATGAACACCTACAATGTGAGCATTTTCTTTACTAATCTTTAGTGTAACATTAATTCTCCACCTTTTAGGAAAGCAACAGAACCTCCGTTGCTTGCGCCCACAAAATCTTTTCACAGGAATGTAGTTACATGTTCACGTGTGGGACTGCATCGCTGCAAAAAGTTGTCATTGGCAGTCAGCATTATTTTGTGCTACGGAGGCCACAATATACTGTTATCTATATATTTTGCATCAGCTAATGCCATCGTTGGCACCTGTGGCACGCATTTATGCATTTGACTGGAGTTTAAAGGGTTATAGTGGGTTGTGAAGAGTGGAACAAGGCAGTTCCCCTTTTCCTTACATCTCCTTCTTCTCCTTCTTTAGACTTGACCGTGGAGACTGTCTACATCTCCATTTAACCTAGATTAGGTAATCAATTTAGATGTTTCTTTATTTCTTTATTTTAATTATTATTATGATGACCCTTAGAGGCTTTATACATCTCTAAGTCACTTAACTTGTCCAGACGCGGAGACTATACATCTCCCTTATTAGTTATTTATTATAATTAATTTTTACCTATTAGGATTGTTTGCTGCCCTTTTCATGTGTTAGTTTTAGTTAAAACTCTAATGTAAAAGTTGAAAAAAAAGACTTACTGCTGAGTTTCTTGCGGCGTTTCTTCTCAGCAGATGTCACCTTTCGAAGCGCTGGTAGCTTCAGACATGTAAAGCCCATGTAAAGCCCATGTGGCCTACTTGCAAAATAAATATTTTTCATTTACATTTTCATTTTCATTTTCATTTTTCAATTTCATTTCACCATACAACTTTATTTATTAAAATTGGTTTCAAATGAATGCTTCAAGGAAGGTGAGAAGTCTCTAATCTGTACTTGGCCCACATTGGGACCAGTCCCTCTTATAACTAGAGGAGAGGAACAGGGCTTAGCAGTGGGATGTTGAAGAAAAAACCCGCCAATTGCGAGTTGGACTTGCACACAAAGGGTTCAGTACCATTATCTATAAAACGGCAAACAAGTCACGTTTGTTGTATGGGAGCCCCCTTAAATATTTATTGTATTCTGTTTTTTAGTATTTGTTGTTATAGTGGCAACAAAAATACCTCATCTGTGAAAATTTGAACTGTCTAACTATCACGGTTCATGAGTTACAGCCTGGTGACAGACAGACAGACGGACAGCGGAGCCTTAGTAATAGGGTCCCGTTTTTCCCTTTGGGGACGGAACCCAAAAATTACGTGAGCGTCAAGTTGGCGTACCCGTGGAAGATATCCAGGATCTGATGATTCCAAAAAATAGTGCCTAATTAGTACCGAATTAGTACCGAGTTGAAAAAAATAGTACCTTCGTAATTTCGGAGATATGAGCCCTGTTTAACGGGTACGCTAACTTGACGTCAAGCTGGCGTACCCGTTTTGGTTCTCGAGTACGGTGCTGTTCCCAAATATGCTCCATATCCCAAAAAATAGTGCACAATTAGTACCCCTGGCTCCCGAAGTCACAACTTCGTAGCTCTTATAGAAACTGAGATATTTCATACCAAACACGGGTAAAATATTTTGCACCGTCAAGCTGGCGTACCCGACCGAGATCACACAGAAAGCCATTGAATTCCTAAGCCAGCTATATACCAAAAAATAGTGCCTGAAATAGTACCCCTTTTACGACAAAAACATAAAAGAAAAGCTAAGTGGAACATTGAAAAAAATTAATGCCAACTTCTACATACAAACTCATTTTGGTACAGACGCAAACAGAGAGGAACTTTATAACGGTTAGTAAACGATTATGTTGAAAACTTAAGTAAACAGATGCCGTTACTGTTATGTTTTAACCATATTTAACGTGCTGAGTAAATGTACGCAGATGTAGCTATAGGACCGAAAAACTCCTAATACTAAAGTATCGCAAAAGGATAAAACCTAGTTTGCTATAATCTGCGTTATGCCAACCCATCTGGCTATTGCAATGAATATTAAGTAAATTAAAACTTTCACTTACATTCTGCTTAAAAGATTGAAAGAACAAATAATAAATATAAATAAAATAAGACTTTTGTACGTGACAGTACTATGACGATGAAGAATATTCATCCATTATATTTTCAATGTTCTACTTAGCTTTTCTGTTATGTTTTTGTCGTAAAAGGGGTACTATTTCAGGCACTATTTTTTGGTATATAGCTGGCTTAGGAATTCAATGGCTTTCTGTGTGATCTCAGTCGGGTACGCCAGCTTGACGGTGCAAAATATTTTACCCGTGTTTGGTATGAAATATCTCAGTTTCTATAAGAGCTACGAAGTTGTGACTTCGGGAGCCAGGGGTACTAATTGTGCACTATTTTTTGGGATATGGAGCATATTTGGGAACAGCACCGTACTCGAGAACCAAAACGGGTACGCCAGCTTGACGTCAAGTTAGCGTACCCGTTAAACAGGGCTCATATCTCCGAAATTACGAAGGTACTATTTTTTTCAACTCGGTACTAATTCGGTACTAATTAGGCACAATTTTTTGGAATCATCAGATCCTGGATATCTTCGAAGGGTACGCCAACTTGACGCTCACAAAAATTGCCAATGTTTAGGATTATTTTAGCTGTCTGCTATGACTTTCAGGGATTAAGTTACAAGTTGAGGATGAGAGGGCTTAGCATTAGTGCTATTAAAGCTATTTTGTTTGAGTGCACTGATAATCTATATTATAATATGATAAGAATAAATATTATTAGAAGGGCATCTTCATCCCCAGCACGCGCACTCCCGCTGTGGCCTTGAGCAGTCCGCGGACGGCTTATCTAAGCGAAGACGCGCGGGTTGCCACCATCTATCGGTATTGGAGTCAACATACGACATGATTTCAAATGAAGCTCTTAAAGGCGCCACTGTCTACGCAAACTGATGTTTTACCTACTATACAAAAGTGTTGGTTCTTTTTTTGACCATATGCTTTACGACCAGTTAGTACTATATACTTGTAATAACCCTTATTCTTGCGATTGATAGGTGAGAGGGGTAAGGGTGGTGGGCTATAGGTAATTATTTTTCGGCTGAGCTGTCAAATCTATACAATGCCGCCGAAGGTGCCCTTCTAAAAGTATATAATATTCTTATGCCTATATCTTATACATAAGAATGTTAAGGTGTTGGTAAAATGAAACCAATTCTTTAAGCATCAACTTTTATTGTTAATACATTTTTACAAATGGCGTTATGGAACACTTACGCTAGGATCTATTCATTGACTTCCGATTACATTCCCTAATTAATAAATATTACCCTTTATTGCTTCTGTGCTTACAATATGTTCCACAAAGTCAGTGGCATTTTAATTATGCATTTCAAATCAATTGAGTGTTACCGAACCGGCTTAAATCCGGTTTAAGCAAATTTATTGTCCAAGCAATCAATTAAAGAATTCACTAATATTTCTTTGTGCAAGTGATATTTTTTAATTGCGTGTGAATTTACAAAGTTCGAGATCTTCCAATGGGTGTGTTTCCATTTGGGAGATGTTATTACATTAATTTCTAAAAGCAATATTCTAAGGGTAAACCACAATTGTTTTGGTACTGTTTATAGTTTAAATTCCTCTGACTCTGCGTCTCAGCGTGTATGCACAGATCTCGTGTCAACAGATACCAATTTTCGACGCCAATCCTTGCGTGCTACCCATGCATTCTACTATGATTTTATTTATGGCACTTAAACATGACATTTGTTTATTTAAATTCTTATAAATTCCCATTGGTGGATGGAATCTGGTTCATTGAACGGTGGCAGGTATTCTAGTTTGTACTCAACTTTTTCACTGGATAATGTGATGGCACAAAAAGAAGTGCTGATGTGGGGATAGTACATAATAATTAAAGGATAGGTGTTATAAATATTAGGTGCAAGAGGCTAGAGAATGGAAATTACTGTGTCTACTACTTGTTTGAGGAAATTCGATCTTATCGCTACATTAATATATAGGATTTAGGCCACCTTTTCTCACGGTATGAGTTTTATTGTCCCATTACTTTTAAAGTGAGCTACAAACTAAGAATTTACTGATTATGTTTTTAGATCATACATGTTTCGTAATGAATATTGTTACAATAATTTCTACGTTTCGATGACGAGTTAGTAAGTCAAAACAATTTTATTACAATGATTTTACAATATTAAAAGATATTCAAAAAGTTGGGAGTACAAATTCTTAAAATGAGTACAGGTCTTCAACTAAATAATAGTGCGTATCTAAAGTTTGTTATAAAATAGTTATGAATAAGTTACACTACTAACTTAATTGTATTTGTGTTAAGACTACTATTTTACATTTTTAACAAAATAAACAAGTGTTACGTCTACTATACAAGACCGAAGTCGGTGCATACTGCTGCGACCTCGCGGTTGTTTTGTTTCTCTGTGCTGGCAGCCATGTTCAGCTCCACCAGGGTATCTACCGAGTTTATACTTACCCCCTTCAATATTTTCTGTGCCGCTAAACTAGTGAAATTAAAGCTCAAGTCACTTAAGCTAGGGAAATTGTAAAAATCCTGATTCTCTTTCTTACTGTCCTGGCTAAGGCTGTACCTCTTCTGTTTGTTCTCTAAACAGTTTATTTTCTCAGTTGACGTGTTTTTATCTTTAATAAGCTCTTGGTTTTTAAAGGCCAAATTTGGCTCCGAACCTAGTACTGTGGGTTTTTCGACACCTTTAGAAAGAAGGTTAGCAATGGAATCGGAGCTCATACGGTTATTTACATTAGGGTGTCCGTTCAGCATTTGTAGAGCAGCTGCCTTCTTTAGTAAGTCGACGCTTTTCAGTTCGCTGTTTGAATTTATATTTGTTTGTAGTCCGCCATTCGTTGATGTTAAAGAGTTCTTCTGGTACCTCAGGCTACCCAAAGATCCTATAATATTGTCATAGCTTTTGGTAGGCGTAGAAGGATTGCTATTGACAGTGTTTTCCAGATTGTTTATGTTGTTATGTATCGCTGGAGATGCCGGATTGGAAGCTACCTCATTCGAATTGTTCAATTGGTTCTTGTAGATAAAGCTGTTGTTGTTTGTGGCTCCAATTTGCAGAGATAATTTTCGATTATTGTTCATTCCAGTATCGTTAATGGAATTCTTGTTAAATTTGTTTTCTTGCACCTTGATCGGCTCCGTTTCTTGGTACATCTGATTGTTTTTCTCAACGTGGGCTTCGAATGAGGTTTCAGTTGGGTTTTTTGCTGTCTGATTCCCGCCTCCGTTTTGCGAAACTGAAACGACTTGTCTGTCGTCATTGATTATGTAAATGTTGCTTCCATTGCTGGTTTCACTGACTTTGCCATTTTCGAACGTGATAACAGACCTAACCGGCGAATTTTGCACGTAGACCTTCGTGTTAGTTCCACCGTTCTGAGATATAGTATTCGTGGTAACCTTAAGCGTGATGGAATTGTTGGAATTAGGGGTCGACATAATTGTTGGAGAAGGGCTATCAACCTTCGCTCCTAAGGGTTTGCTGTGTAATGGAGTGGCAGCTTTTTTGGGGGTACTTGGAAAGTTTTTTGGAGAAGTTCTTGGGGACGTTTTACCGTTTTTTGTCTCGCCGCCTACCATCGGTGGTTTGTTTCTGAACTTGTGAAGGCTTTTAGGGGAGCTCTGTAAACTCTGGACCTTAACGAGTGATTGCGCTCGGCTCAGCCCCGGTGCGTTGCTATGACTAGGGGATGGCTTCAGCGTGCGGTCTGATATGTGCGACTCTAAACTGGAGTGACCGCTGCTTCCGCTGGTATGATAACTCCTTTTCATAGGCGAATTCTGTTCGGATCCATTCTTACATTCCTTTCTTGGGGTTCGTTGGGGAGTCGTGCTTTCTAAGCTAGACGGTCCGCTAGTGGACATGATATGGTCTGAATTGGAGTAGTCCGCGCGTCTTAGGCTTCCGCTGCTGTCTCTTAATTTCGGGTCGCTGTTGCGCTGCGGGGAGCCGAAGTGGTCTAGCATGGTTTTGTTCGTGGAGCTTCTGGAGAGTGTGGAGCGCGGCAGGCTGCCGGAGCTGGGGCTGGAGTGGCGGCCGGGCGAGTGGTCGCAGTGCGCGCGCGCCAGCCCCGACTCCGTGGACAGGTGGCGCTTGTGCCGCCGCGGCAGCGTCGACGACCGGTTGCTGATCTCCGAACCGTCGTAATACGATGACACGTAGGATGTTTGGCTCTGCAATGACTCCTGGAAATACGGGAAGACATATTATTTTATACGCTCTGACAAATTTTGCCTGTGAGTACATCTTCAGAAGGATCAAAATTGCTATATTAATAAGCTATGTGTTTTTAAACAGTAAACATTTACAGCGGCCAAATAGGTTTCTTCATGTGAAAGGCCCTGAATACCTAAACACTAGCACTAGGCCTTTGAAACAAATAGAAGATTTAAGTTACGACATTCTTAGTCAATTTACCCGCTAGGCCGGTCATGACGGAGGATTTGTAATATATTACTGTAATCTGCATATTTTTACTCTTGAATTTGGCTTGGTACCTCATGTGAAGAGTTATAGGATGCCACTCAAGGCCTATGTATTCGACACTGTCTAAACGATATTGTATATTGCTGTTTTTCCTCTTTCTTCCCGGGAAATGAAGATAAAGGCACGCGGTATAAATCCATATAAATACAAATACCTTGGAGTTTGTCTGAGTGGCGACGCAGTGCAGGTGCACCGCTTTGGAGTTGAACCACTCTGTGGGCGGGAACTGCGCAGAGAAGGTGCTCATCGCACGCGCCTGCTTGCTGCGGCCGCTTCGTCTGAATAAGCGGGACAGCAAGGACGCTTTCTCTGTAACACGGGGAATTGTCTTCATGTACTGATTATTCTATGTTGATGACATGGTTTAAAAATTTAGCAAAATGCGATATAGTTCCGAAAATTCCTCCGCAGCCTCCGGTAGGGCCTAGAAAACTAACATAGCCTTGTGTTCTTTATTGCGAACAGCCCCCGCATTACACATGCTTTGGCATTCGTTCTTGCACAAGTTAATTAATAAGAAAGTGACAGTCTATGTTTACTTGCGATAAGAGTTAGTGTCTAAAGTCTCAGGTTAATTTAACGGTTCCGGGTGCCGTTGATTCGGTTATATTCAGAATCGTAAACTCTATTTGTAAATTCCAGGATATGGTTGGTACCATTAGAACCTATACCTAACGACTTGTTCGCCAGTTGGCTGCTGGTAGCAAACTTCGTGACAGTTTTAAAGTAAACAACCTCGACTGGATAATATACCTATGCAGCTCAATCTACCAACGTCAATGTAGATGGTGACTCTAGCATAGGCCATTACTGTCCTTCTTTTATGGCATAATTATTATACAGCGAAGACAACACTGTAGCTAGGTAGGTAACGTAAGTACGTACCTCCTAGGATATGCAATGAGTCGTGGAGAACCTTCACTTCGTCACAGTAAGGTCAATCAGACTCAGAGGGATTATAGAAATCTATCGCGGTAGCTTCTTGTTTTCGATCATGCTTACTGCGTTGGAATTTTGAGTTTTTGTAAATGCTAACTTACTAGGCGAGGCGGATTCAACGCTCGGCGGGTAGTCGGTCGACGACGAGCTATCAGTCGTGTTGGCGTGCTTGTGGTGCAAACTGCGGGTAGAAGCACATCGCTGCAGGTACTTGCTGGAAGAGCCGAAGATGCGGAGCGAATGTCGCCGGTCGAGCGAACGCGGCGCGGGGAACGACGCGCTGCGACGCTTGTTCGGGCGGCCGTAGAGGATTTTGTCGTTGGGATTGCCTGGGAAAGAAAAAAGGGGAATAAGACAAATGCCGAATGGAAAAATGGCCTCTAAACGTAGAGATTCTGTTGTGTAAAGTATTTGGAAATTCCAGGATGAACTAGGATGAGTATTATGCCCGTAATAGTTTGTATTAAAGACTGATGTCATATTTTTGGTATTAGGAAGATGCAATAATGGTATATCATGGTCAAATTAACGGCCACTCGGATTCTCGTGCCGCTGATGCCGAGATACGCCGTTTTCAGTACAGTTGCGTCGACTAATGCCATCGTCGTCCGTGGTACGCTTTTTCGGATTTGGCCGTGGCGTTCAGAAGGTTAAATAATGAGAGTTATTTTTAAATAAATTTACAACAAACAATTACAATGAATTGTTGTTTATCAGGCCATTTTGCAAGTAGGCCATATGAGCTCTTTTACATGTCTGAAGCTACCAGCGCTTCGAAAGGTGACATCTGAAACGCCGCAAGAAATTCAGTCGACGGTGGGTGTATGATGGTGGAGGGGTCTGCCTGTTTTGTCTACCACAAACGTTACAAGTATTATACTCACAATATAAATGATATCCCTATTGAAAATAACTTGTAATACCGGAGAAAGTCATCTAACTTACGACTCAGTAACGTAGTTACTGTACTACTCGTAACATAAACACCGCTAACCCCACAAATTGTCTAATTTTATTCCAACACCCAATTGAAGCTCATTATCTCCAGACTTAATATAGCCAAGTCTACAAGGATATGTATGCTGATTGGCAACAACTGGCAACATTGTCACGTTCAAGTTTAGTTGCTGTGTAAACACAGTCGCGCCCAATAAAGTGACAGTGTAGTAATAACTTAGTTAAGTTACCACGATCGTGCCGTGACACTGCGCAGCTAATAAAGTAACGGATTGAAGCTTAATACGAATCGTGTTTACTTTGTGATTTTCTCGGGTAATTTGAACTCTGAAACGGAAAACTTCTTTGTTGAATCAATTTGCGACCAAAACATAGTACATTTCTGGGTGCCAGTTTTTGGCATAAACTTAAATAATTCAGAAATCGTGCGTTATTCAGTTTTTTTTATGGGTAGATAGGTGTAGGTACATCCGTATTGTTGATTAGGTTAGATTTGTTTTGTAATTAAGCTGAAAGGCAATACGTAGTTTTAGCGGGAATCGAATTATGCGTAAATGATTACCTATTATGTGAATAAACTTCATGCGAGTGAATGAGAACCATTGGTAAAATTGTGATTTTTTGGAACTATCCTGGGCCTCTAGCTATTCATTGCCTATAGCTTGACCGCTCAAATGAGTCTTCCGCGCGGCACAGGGGCGCGGGGGCAGGACGACAAAGAGGCCTGAGAGATGTGCGGGCGGCGTGAAATGAATGAAAACAAAAATGCGCCTGCCGCTCGCACCTCTCTCGGTCCCCTTTGTCGCCTGCCCCCGCGCCCCTGTGCCGCGCGGGCGAAGACTCATTTAAACGGTCAACCTATAGTTTTTTGGCAATTTATAGCTGCAATTCCGGCTTAGATATCGCGATGGTTTTACAATGCGGCCTCAGCTTTGCTATCATGTTAATAAGAGCTATCATATCGAAGCAAAATAATTTGCGATGTGTCGTTTAGAAAATGTCGAATACAGGCCCTGCTCTTTCGATACTAGTATGAGAGGGAGAGGCACTGAGGTAGGTATACGATAGGGATAGCTTATCCTCGTGTCAACCTTGTTAGGGCCGGAGCTTCACAGTATAAGAATAGAAGAAGTTTAAAGTGTTCAGCAATATTGGAAAACGCCTGTGAATATTATTTCTTGTTTTGAGCCATATTATTGAGCATGTGCTTTAGATCTCTTGTACCGTAACCCTATAAGTATATATTTGCCCGAGGGCTCATTATTCAAGGATCATCTTTGTGATGAATCCCGTTTATTCCCGATACGCGCGAGTGACGCACAAAATGCACGCGCACTTGGTGTGATAAATCATACGTATGATAGTGATCCTTTACACGATGATTCAATCATTATTCTTTAGGTTTCGGAGTATTATTACTTGGACTAAAAATTTTAGCAATCGCAGGTCTGGGAACCTCTGAAATTGCTGATTGAGCTATGGTTATATTTCTTAATAAATGTGGGCTGTAATAGGCATTACAGAATAAAAAGTGTAGGTGTTTATCGTACACCATAATAGGAAAGAAAATGCGCGATATGCCTCTCCAAGCATGTACTTAAATCTAGACCTATGTACGTAAATAGATATCAGATATTCTAGGACTAAACTGCAAATGCTTGCAAACATTCTTCAACCCGAGATTTGTTACGCAAAATGCCAGGCGACGCAAGCGCACGGTACTCCAGTTTAGAAATAACCTGGAATGTGACACGTCATTATAACAGGCAGAATGAGTATAAGATCTTCGCTTTCCCGAAAAAAAAATGCGCCTGAAAAGGAAATCATGTGACAAAGTTAACTAAGCAGTAATCCGTGTCGCTGTAATCTTAAAGTACCCGAGGAATTACTATGTAATAACGTTAGTTACCTGTCTTCTCCACCAACGCTAGTAAGTTTGTTGCGTTGTATGTAGGTGGTCTGGTTTGTTTGCCAGGAATCCGCAGGAACAAGAAGGAGGCTTACCGCTAATGAGGGGTTCCGTGAAGGCATATTTTATTATTGCGAATACTTTTTGCTTATTACGATTGGAGAGACGGGCGTGTTAGGAACATTGCTCGAGCCTTAACTACTTAATTTCGCCTGAATAGTCGCTTGTATGTACAGTGAAATGATATACTTACCTTCTACAATTCGTATCAAATAGCTGGATCACCGTCTGAGTTCATGAAGTGTCATTAACGTTTTAAGATGTTGCTGGGTAACTTAGGAAAAATTATTGTTAATTCGGATACACCGACAATATGGGCCATTTTTAAATAGTGCTAGATTGTACTTTGGTAGAGTTTGGTACGGTTCGGTGGGTTTGGGAGGTATTAAAGTACTATGTTTAATTTTAAATGATGTTTTATGATTTACTTAATCATAGACTTCTATGTAAGACTGATGGCCGAATTCAGAAAGGCCACTCAAATTGAGCTTTAATTAAAGTGACGTTTCAGTGACATTTCAGTATATGTTGATAACTAGTTGAGGGACATTTAACTACTTAATATCTAGTCAAATGCTTAAGTCGCGTTTCTGAATTCGGCCATGAATTCATTATTAAATTACTTAAGTACAAGAAAACGTCGTAGAATTGGCCATCAATTTTCTAATTCATATTACCAAACCACATTTTAACGACGTTTCAAAACTATTCCAAGATAAAGCTAATCTCAGTTCCTCGTAAACTTGAGCGTAATTGCCAGTCCAATCCATAATCCGTATTAGGATTGCCATACAATTAATCTATAGTTTTACTACTTGCTTGCAGTACAGCAACTTGTGTGTAGTCGAATATAAATTAAGCCCTGGTTTGTATTTGTATTCGTTGCGGAATAGGAAATATGGATTTGATGGCAGTAACACCTGTTTGTGCACGAATACGGAAGCCACAGTAATACAGGGCTACCAAATAACCATTAATAAACGTACAGGACACGGATGCTTTTCTTTGGTCGGAGTCATCCACTTATGAAATGATTTGAATAATAGAATCGCGGTTGAAGGTAATGAAAGGTCCCATACCAAAAATATAAAAACGGGAACGATTCGGCGTAACCCGCTTTTTCCTATTTTAAAGCTGCCAGCGGTTTCTTTAGTCCACATATAGGTAAGTTGATTAATCCACTCAATAGCTATAGATAGAATGATATTTAGGATATTACACAAAAACAATGCCAAGTGCTGAAATATACCAGCCACCAGGAACCAGCTAACATGAACAACAAAAAAATAAAGTTATCTCCATCATATCTCTCAGTGCATCCCTTTCTTCGATAGATACTAGTATGAGAGAGACGTACTGAGAGATCCTTTATCAAAGTCAAAGTCAAAATATCTTTATTCAATTCTTTTACAAGCTCTTATGACTGTGAAGATGAGAAGGGACGGCAAGAAACTCTGTCATTCAGGCGCGGGAATTTTAGCACGTGATAAGTCAGTATGAGAATGTATGTTCTTGTTTCATACATCTGTCGCTGTTATGATTGGATAGATCCGAGCAGCTGCAGCAGATATAGTGTGAGGACTCTACATATTATCAAGGACATTAGAGCGAGATCAGATATTTTTGAGCACTTTGTCTTAAGTTTTCGAACAGTAGCATCCATCCCTGATACTGAAGGACCAAGTTTTAGCTGCTAGATTAAATATACGATTCGGTGTGCTACCAAAGCAGTCTTAAACATTACGCCAGACAAAACAAACATCTTTTTTATAATCTTGAAGATCAGAAGCTTCCGTCATAAATCTAATACGGAAAAACTTGTTCGGTGTCTAATCAAATGGTCATGATGAAGTTATGAGTAAGAAGACATGTAGGATATATAGTTAAAGTAACTTAAGGAATGCTAGCAATCTTGTGAGCTGGCTAGCAGCTAAGGATTGCTGGGAATGGATCGTTGGGAACCTTGGGTAAAAAGTTATAGCCGTTACGTATGATCCCATTATACAGTCAAAATTCCATTATTTATTCAGAAAGCCGATGTTAGAAGTCTTACAAATGTCAATGTCAATACCAGTGCTTTGGAAGAGACCATTTGCTAAGAGCAGAGACAGTCTGAAAAAGGACTTGCACCTGATTCTCAAAGGATTATGCACACAACAAAGAATGACAGAAGGGACGAAAACTTTCGGGAATAAATTGTGCTAAAGATTACAGAGGGACAATTTTACGAACTTTTTTCATAAGATGAATGATTCCTGTTACATTACAGATTGCCATGGTAAAAGTCTTTGAAATAGCGGAAGTTTTAGCTCAGGAAAGCCTATATCTCAAGTTAGAACAACTCTCGCCAGTCTTTGCTCATGGATATGCTTCCCAGGAATGTATGACGATGTTTTTTACGCTCTTAAGAATGCATGCAATCTCATCAATCAAAGCGACGTCTTATCATCTTTGAGCACATTTCTAGTTCTTACCAGCGATCGTCCTAAGTGCCTGCCCTATCGCGATCGGCACTAAAATACACGTCCTGCCAAAGAAAGCGAGTCACGACCAGCTATGTTGTGCGGAATGCCGCCACATTTACATAACAGCAAGTGTATATAGTGAAGCTCTCGGCAAAATTAGTCCTGCGACCATCAAAGTGGTTATCAAGGGATTTGTTGACTTAATGCTCGGATGTTACGATGCATTTTGCATTTATGCATAATTCCCAGCTGTAATATAAGCACAAAGTAATTTCATGATCGCCAGTTGAGATAAGGCCTTGAAATGATACCGCGGCGGGGCCCGAACACTTCGGCTGTTCAGTTATGATTATCTTTTAAGAAGTGCAACGTTTAAATGTAAATATTTTATGATAACGGATTTAAATGCCTTTTTTATCGTATTAGCTCTTTTAACAATGCGGTTTTAAATAAAGATACGTTGTCATTATCATGCAAAATTGGTTGACAGTAAACATGGTTAAAGTTCAGAAAGTCCTTCGCCGCTTTATGAATGCAAAAAGCGACAACGAGAGGCACCATTCAATAAAAGATACAATGCCCATTAAAGGTCCATTTGGACCCTATTTTAGTAAATAAAGCCAAGTATTTATTAGCAATGTCGCAAAACGGTTTTTATTTTACAGTCGAAAATGACCCGTTAAAAATGCTGTAGGTAAGTAATCTTTTTTGCGTAGTTGCCAGAACGAGCGAACTTTTTAATACACTCGGTCAGTGTAGTTTATTTAAAGAATAACCCTAAAAATATAAGGGAAGTAATTTGTCGGGAGACGGAAAATTGATAGGTCATCAAAACTACGAGGTTGGCGATTGTCGCCCAAAAATTAGTCGCCTATAATTAATTTAGCCCTTATATTTATACTACATTGTACCCGCAACTTCGTCAGCGATCAACTGATCTTTAAAATATGTGTAATTTTCAGGTTACTGACTATTGGGCAGGCACGAACTTGCCGTCAATTAATGTTCCAACCCCTATTTTACTCTTTTAGGGGTTCTCTCTCTATCTCTATCTCTATCTCGTTCCCCACGTGTCATTCTTCATACTTTTAATTAATCAAAATAAGTTCAGTGGTTTAGCCGTGAAAACGTAACAGACAGACAGAGTTATTTTCGCATTTACACAATTACCTAGTTTGGATTATAGGATTACGTTGGTATTTTTTGCCGTTCATTAAATACTACCCAAAAATTGTAATTTTACTCTAAACAGGAATATTCAAGAAGTTCTCGTGTATTTAATTGCCTTCGATTCGTCACATCAATATTTGCGGCTTGCATCTACCGACGCAGGCGCAACACGTGCTACGAATTATCACACGGCGATATGCATATTAATGTTTACTTAAGAATTATCGTTGGTTATCGACCTGTATAAATCTCGACACGTGGACAAAGTTTCGCCACGCCACCAAGACATGAAATTACCTAATCAAAAGAGATTATACGGCATCTCAAAATACAACTTACTTTCAAATTGTAATTTGGAAGTTGTGAATCGATTTAATCCTGTGATTCGATGTACTTATATTTAAATATATTGCAGTAACCAGTAAATCAGGCATGCAAATGCGCAAAAAGATTGCAGCATTTTTATCAGTTCACTTTTGAATGTAAACTAAAAGTGGTTTTGGAAATAAATATTTAGCTTTATTTACTAAAATAGTGCGCAAATGATCCTTAATGGGCATTGCATCTTTTAGTCATAGTGTTCTCTATACTATATTCTATAGGGTTTCATATTCGATATTTGAATTATTAGGACATGAAATATTTTTATTTCAAATTATTATTATTATTTTGATATTTGAAGACCTTACATCTCCTTCTTTATACTTGACCGTGGAGACTGTCTACATCTCCATTTAACCTAGATTAGGTAGTCAATTTAGATGTTTCTTTATTTCTGTATTTTAATTAATATTATGATGACCCTTAGAGGCTTTATACATCTCTAAGTAGCTTAACTTGTCCAGACGCGGAGACTATACATCTCCCTTATTAGTTATTTATTATAATTAATTTTTACCTATTAGGATTTTGCTGCCCTTTTCATGTGTTAGTTTTAGTTAAAACTCTAATGTAAAAGTTGAAAAAAAAAGACTTACTGCTGAGTTTCTTGCGGCGTTTCTTCTCAGCAGATGTCACCTTTCGAAGCGCTGGTAGCTTCAGACATGTAAAAGAGCCCATGTGGCCTACTTGCAAAATAAATATTTTCATTTTCATTTTCATTTTCATAGTGCCTCTCGTTGGCACATTTTGCATTCATATAGCAGCGAAGGACTTTAATGAATTTTTATCAAGTCTAATATCAACCTACTTGGCATGCAACCTATATGGCTAAAACATAGTAACAAAAATATCTACGATAACAGATTCAGTCTTCCTAAGGTAACGGAAATATCATGTTGCGAAAATAATTAGAAATCTGCCTCGATGAGATAGTTAATTAATCGCCGAATTCAGAACTAAAACTAGTTGTCAAACTATACAGAAACGTCACTTAAACGCCACTTTAATTAAAGCTTCATTTGAGTGGCCTTTCTGAATTCGGGCATAAGTCTTTTTGCACTTCTTGCCGTCTGTGTATCACAACCGAAGATGACCTGCGACGTTTTTATTTACTTAAATACGGTGCATACGGACTTGAATGGGCATTGCAACTTTTAGTGCCTCTCGTTGACACATTTTGCATTCATAGGTATATAGCAGTAAAGCATTTTTATGAACTTTAACCAAGTTTAATATCAACCTATTTGGCATGATACCAGGCTTGTCCATGCCCTATAAGGTAAGACATTAGATTAAACAGTAACAAAAATACCTATGAAAATAGATTGAGTCTTCTTAAGGTAACGAAAATATCATGTTGCGAAAATAATTAGAAATCTGCCTCGATGATACCAATTCGCAAGCAGATTAAGTCTTTTTGCACTTCTTGCCGGCTTTTGCGTATCACAACCGGAGATAATCAGCGACGTCTCAGTTCAAAGTGTTGTCATACACTTTTTGTGACCTTTGTAACTCAATGATAAGTCAGGAGAAAAAGTTATAATAGCACGAAAAATAAGCTAGAAGAAGAAAGAATTATAATAATACCCGTGTTTATGTTAGATCTTGAGAATTAAATATATTCCTTTACATCACACTTGCTCGGAAAGGGTGTTATAATACGCAGGCGTAGAGAGCAGCTATAGCCGATTTAACTCCTCTATAGACCCCGCCGTCAGCGGGAGTTATACTCCCTCGGGAGTTATGGATTTTCTATGGTTTAGAACTCCCGCTAATTTTTATGTAATTTCCTCGCAAATGTGATGAAAGACATTGTGTGTATCACGGGCAGTAAGGGGATAACAAACTCGAGTCATTAAAAGCCTTCGCCTTCGGCGTCGGGCTTCTAACAGACTCTCGTTAGTTATCCCCTTCTTACGGCCCTAGATGCACAATGTACTATTCTTACTAACTTATAATCATCATAATCAATCATTTATTGCTTGAAATAATGTGGTAAAAGATGTTAATATTACAATGGACAGTATGATTTCACCGTAAAGGTATGCGATACAAGAAATATATTTATTATTCATAAAAAATCTTATTACTGATATTGTTAGTCAGTGTACATTTAAATTATTATTAATACTTAAATTTATAATTATCATAGGTAGTAACTTACTTAGAAGTGGGTATAGTATCTAAAAATCACTTGTTGTAAAGAATGTATTCATTTATTCAATTTTTATTGCACAGTATCTACGAAACAGAGAACTAAAGTTGAATTTAATGCCTTGAGATATTCTCTGCTAGTCTAACCTTTGGGCATATCAGAAATTTTGTATATATACACAATAATTGTGTATATAAAGGTGATTAGCGCCTGTATCGCGCGTCGCAACTTTATCGCGGCAGAAGCGCTGCAATAAGTCGCCGCCTCTAACCGGCCTTAGATTAATCAAACTATTTTATCTGGAATATTTTATAATTTAATTAAACTAGATCCCTTTACTTCTAACAAGGCCAAATAACCTGATTAACTATTAAGGCTTTAATCCAATAAATAACATATTTATGATTAATTTAGTTTATTTATAGTAGCAGCAATTCAATTAAGATTTCATTTGCGGTGAAATCTCCGGCGCGGACGCCGTTCCATACAAATATAATACAGCCTAAGCTAAGTGATATTGTAGCGACTCGCGAGCGAGATTCTCATCCTACTCTTTCGCACGATGCGTAATGCGTGGAGATACACTAGTGCCGACGAAAGAGATAGTCATAGCGATAAACGGGTTTTATTTATCTTTGTGTCTTGCATGTTAGAGCTGCTGGTACTGTTTGTGAATCAATATTATATGTGATTTTTAGCCGTGGCTTTTGGTACAATGGCGTAGATAGAGATAGATAGAATAAACGTTTCACCAAAAGTGTAATTTCATGTCTTATTTTCAAATGAAACTGTTAACTTTGCACGATATTGTATACCCCACAAGAAAAGTTAGGATGTAGCAGGAAATTAGAACTTTGCCAAATGACAATTTGTAAAAATGACGCACGAAAACGAAACATTGAGTTGCCAATGATTGGCAACCAATAGATGCATTTACATTAGAAGTGACCGTGTGACCGTGACCATTTGACCATTGATAACCATCAGAGTAAAAAGGGCCCTTAATTGGAGGCTGGTGAACAGTGTATGTTCACATAAATAACATAGAATCTACAATATGCTCCGTAAGGCCTTTTTGATTTGGTTTTTGAGTCGGATAAATGTCAAAATTTCCTCTGGCCAATTCCAACCCAACTTTAAAAATAATACGTTTTAAAAATTATAATTATTATAATTGACTTAAGAGTTCTCCAGCAAAGTCTTAATTGGTTAAGCATCAACGATAGATGGCGTTGAATATAAACAGATTTTAATAAAAATAACTAAATCCATATTTTGTGTGGCAACCGGCGTTGCAACTTGCGACTTATTAATTTAGTTCATCCTGCAGTCTCATGCGCACATAAATAATTATGAGATGCAGTTCCGACGCACTTGTCCGAGTGCAGTTTCTTTAAATAGCATTCATTTAATTGGATGCTGGGTCAAGTGAATATCTTTGAAGTGACACGGAAATGAACAGTTGACCTAAATGTATGACAAAGCTTTCAAAGTCAAAGTTAAAATATCTTTATCTACACCCATATCATAAAACCTCCATTGGTTAATCAAAAACCGTATGAAATGACCACCATTTTGACAACCAATTAGGAAAAACCAGTGCTGCGATAAAGAAATAACATGACTTCTTTATCGTTTTTAGTAAAGAAATGAGATTAAATTTGGAACAGCTGTCAAAACTCAAGTGGGTCTCTATTCTAGTATCCATAGATATTAAAACAGTTATTGATACGAAACGTCAATTCAGTATGTTTTTTAAATATAAACTGCACAATATTTGATCTCGAGTGACGTGAGAATAGAGACTTCATCCGTTTGTCTATGATTAAAAAAAAAATGGTCTTAACGGAGGATCGCCATGTTGGTGTTTTGCTGAACGAAAGTAGAATTGTTTTTGAATTGAATAGAAAAAGTTGTTTGTAATTTACATTTTAGTTGAAAATATGAATAGTAAGTAGTCTTCTCGGAGTGTGTGTGATCTGAAAATGCGCCGGATATCGGAAATATGCAGCCACGATTGCAACAAATAACTTGTTGCCAGAAAATATTGTTTCTGAACCCATCATGGAGGATTTATAATATGTGTGTAGATAAAGTTATGTATGCAACTCTGCATAATTTGGCCTTAAAACACACGTGCGATCTTATTATGAAACTCGCCTATCGGCTCGTTTCATGAAAACCGCACTAGTGTTTTAAGGCCTATCATTATGCAACCGTTGCATAAACTACTATTATTCAATTGGCTTTTAGAAGGTCAATAAATGATCACCGTCGGTTCGGAAAATCTCTACTGAGAAGGGCCGGCAAGAAACTCGGTGAGGTATTATTTTTTTCAAAACAGTACACATATAAGTTAGCAATGATGTCTACAGTTTTATACTCGTACAAGTCTAAGTATATACTCCAGTAGGTACGCCGTTTGGTTGAGAATGCGTGTAAGTAGTTAATATTCCAGCCAATAACCGAATTCTACGCGTAAGTTAAATTCGACGCGGGCAAAAACTGTTTAAAAGAACTTTACTTAGTTTTAAATAGAGCCGTTTTGTAGGGTTGGCCAACATTTTTTGCACTTTTCCATACATGAATGTATCTATGAGGAAATGCAAAAGCTTTTGACCCACCCTATATAATATTAATATTCTGGGTTTCTCATCCATACTATCCCTACGAATTTTATAAATGCGAAAGTAGCTCTGTCTGTCTGTCCGTTTCAGATTCTCGGGTAAAGCGCTGAACCAATTTTTATGAAATCTAATACAGAGAGTAGTTTTTAAATAAAAATGTACTCCTAAAAGGGTGAAATAGGGGCCCATGCTAGTGGATAGCTAGTAATTTGAGGGAAAAAAAAGTTTAAATGTCTATACATAAAAATACGTCGTGTAAAAGCAAGTATTTCTTAGGTAAAGCAATGTAACTGAACTGCACCTGAAATAAGTAAGGAATATTCTTACTAAGATATTAGAAATGAAACCTCTCATAAGGTTCAGTCACGTACAACAGGATTGAACAAAGATAAGTTGGTTAAAAGTTAACTTCAAGTAAGTATGTTTTATAAGTTGTTTAATAATTCATATACAACAAAGAAACGGCTGGTAAATTAAGTAAGTAGGAACATGGCATTCCATATCTAAAAGATGCGAAATAATAATTCATAACAATAAATATGAAACAGATGATAAAAAGATCGTAACCAAATTTTTTTACTCACAATTTTATGTATCTGTAAGTGCATCATGCGAAAGACATTTCAAGGTTCAACGCCCCAAGATTTAGCGGTTAAAAATAAAATGAAATTTCAACCTGGCTGCATGGAATCGGTTCTGAGTGTGTCGGAAGGATTAAAAATGATCAAAAATGATCCGACCTCTTTTGTAATGATTCGGAGATTTATTCATATACTTACTTGTTCAAAAAGTTATAATCAAATTAAAATAGTATGTGATTCGCCGTATTTTATATCGGTATAAAATTAACCCGACTGTATTTTGTAACAAGATTACGGCTTAAAACAAATTATTAAGAGACGTGATTCGCAATGCCAATAAAAATACTATAAATTTTTAACGCAAATGCCGTAAAATAAGTTGTATATACATATCACAACTTTGGGTGATGACAAAATAAATTCAACATTAACATCACTGCATAAGGTGCTGCACTGTACCGTGTTTCGGAATACGTTTCATGTCTAAAAGTGTTGTAAAAGAACCGTTCACATTCTTTCACCGTTTTTATATTGCCCTTTAAATCTGAATCCGCCCATTCATATATCCAAAATAACATATCATTGTCTGTGACACTTAAGATATCAAACGTGACATCTGCATCCTCAGCTTTGCCATCGTATTTTTTTTCTTATAGTTCACGAACAAGGTTTAATTTGGAATGCAGAATTATGATCATTTGAGAACGCAACTATATAATTTCGTCTAGATTTTGAAAGGAAATAGGGATTGGTCTCTTCCTGCTCTTTGATCTCGTTAAATCTTGCTACTGAACCATTAAATATGGTTAAGAGATTTGTTAAATGTGGTCAGTCAAGGCAAAACGAACGTTCATCAATTTGATGTGATTCAGTTGGTGCCTTGTATCTATAAGCAAGCGTATGCCATTTAATGTTGATATGAGCTACTTTTGAGTTTGCGGCTTCAACTGCATCGAATATTATAGGTTTGTCTAAAACAAATAAATAAGAATGGATATTAATCTTCTGCCTATAGACATCTCATCTGCCGAGCACAGACAGGCCTCTTCTCGCAAAGAGAGATACATTAGTCCCGACTGGACCTTGGGACTAGAGACCGTTGACTTCCTTAGCAGATATGGACAGGTTTTCCTTTACCGAAATAAAAGAATGTTCATAATATCTTGGAACTCATTCTAGGATAGTGTTACCAAAACTGATTTGCCTTTAGTTTTTTACGATTGTAGACCACACCCTCTTTCAAGTTCCTACTTTAGTTTATAAATTCGGACTGCAGACTTACTGACTATTACAGTATCCTATAGTTTCCGGATCTCAGTGTCCTTGGTAGGCCTCACGATTTGTCAAATTATCTACTAGTTTTTAGTCGACCCTCGACACTTCCTAAATCGGCGTAGTTGTGGTCACTCGAAAAAATATCATCACGGCAAAATAGCGGAACGATAATGATAATGAAGTCATTAGTGGTTAAAACAATGTATAACGCTTGTCATTAAGCGTGATTATGCTCTCTGTGACCGGATTGAAGGTTAAGGTCATAAAAAGGGTTACTTATGATTGTCGAAAATTCTGCCGTCAAATGGCAGAACGATGCACTGCACTACAGCGTTTTGGGTTGTATTGCTTCAAATGATTCCTTAGGATTATAACTCATTCAGATTCTCTGTTACCTACTTGTTTTAGATTAGGCTCAATTAACTAGATAGCAAAAATGTACAGTTATGATCCCAAGGAATTGTTTGGCAAGTCAACTCAAAACGCTATCAACAACGTTTGACGGCAGATATGTTCGGCATAGGCCTCTGACATAAGGCTAACTTGACCCCATCTTATCTCTTTGACTATCTCTTTCGTCGGCACTAGTGTAGGCCCTAACTTCAGTTAACTAGCTCTATAGATATGAAATCCACACTCTACATCATCACGTATATTATACTCCAACAGTCATTCCTTTCAGTATGTTGGTTTTCATGAGAGGCGGTGATCACTTATCATCACATCCTCAGATTCATCAGGTGACGGGAAAGATCGGTATTTTCCCGTTTGAAAAAAAAAAATGTGACTGTAATTGCTCTCAAATCAACCTTCTAACAAACGCGTCTATAAAAACTTATTACACGACAATTGGCGGATTAGACATATACTTATTTACTCTAAAATAGGAAAGTAGAGTTGGAAAGTTAACAAACAACATTTTTATAATTTACAACGATGACTGAGTGATTTTATGAATGGTCGCTCAGGTCAGCAAAACTTACGAACGATATTCACTTTTAACTCGACAGTAATAAAGTTTAAATTAATAACTCTTGAGAATCATTGAGAGTAGTAAATGGAGCATAGAATGAATGAACGGGAATGAGCTTTAGGTTATAAATAGGAGATAATGAACGAGCAATATACGTGTTTTGCTTTTGTTCTACTCGTGTTGGGTTATTGTATTGCAAATCTATTAAACTCGGTTACTAAAAGATCCCTTGAGGTGTTTTGTTTCAATGAACGAATTTGATGGGATTTCCTAAACAATCGAAAGAAGAAACAAAAAAGATTGTTTCCAATCATAAGCAAAAACAACTTCAACTAAGTTTGGAAGGTAGTTAGAAACAACTGTGTCAATCACCCTTAGTTAAATCGAAGTAGTATAAAAAATAACTGAGAAGGACGACGCCACTTGAACTCAGTTCGATGCGTGATTCAGGCAGTCAGTTGGCAGACGTATCTCCAATAATTTTAGTTCTATCAGAAGTAGCGTGAAGGTATCATTAATAAGGATGATTATGAAATCCCGGGATAGCAACTCTTTCTTGTACTTTGTTTTAGGATTTTAGGTGCCTTTAACATTTTCATAAATTATAAATCTCGCGCCATCTTTTATATCATATAAACCGTATGATTTAATAAATTGACGTGTTTGATTCAATTTAAAGTTTATTTTCTTCTTTTTAGAGCATTTATATAAAAGCTTGTTCTTAAAAGTGTTTTTTTCTATTCATTTATTTATAGACACTTCTGAAGGCCCCACTCCATTTTCGACAGTCATCAAGCCTCATCGTTGCAAAGATGACAGTCATTAACGTCCACTGTTTACGAGATCTTGTTTGCCGCATTAGGCGCGCGTTCAGCTGTGAAATTACTCTTACGGCATCATTGTTTTCCAACCTTGCCAATTGTGTCATTGGTAGAAGCACCCGCGTGCTGGCAATGAACCTCGCAGACGGATCAATGAGTGGGAGAGATTCCACGTATTTAGTTGACGACTCGAGATTAGAAAACGAGAGATCTCGCAAATCTAGAAAAGATAATTTGTAGGATCTATTTAGAATAGAAAGACTAGACATTTAATGATACGAATCATTTAAAAAAATAAGAACCCAATGAATAAAATTCATGATGGTGTGCCGAAAACCGCCAATAAGCCAGGGTCCTGATTTTCAGTAGGGCCTTTAGTGGCACCACGGACTGTATCTACTTGTCTTACCCGATACAGTAAGTGCTTTTATCTATCATAAAATCTCCATAGTGTAATCAAAAACCGTAGGAAATGACCACCATTTTGACAACCAATTAGGTAAAACGAGTGCTGCAATGTTATTCCCGTATCGATTTTAGTATAGAAATGAGATTAAATTTGGAACAGCTGTCAAAACTCAAGTGGGTCTCTATTCTAGTATCCATAGATATTAAAACAGTTATTGATACGAAACGTAAATTTTCAGTATGTTTTTTTTAATATAAACTGCACAACATTTGATCTCGAGTGACATGAGAAAAGAGACTTCATTCGTTTGTCAATGATTTAAAAAAAAATGTTCTTGACGGAGGATCGAATTGCCGCCATTATGTTGGTGTTTTGCTGAACGAAAGTAGAATTGTTGTTGAATTGAATAGAAAAAGTTGTTTGTAATTTACATTTTAGTTGAAAATATGAATAGTAGTCTTCTCGGAGTGTGTGTGATGTGAAAATGCGCCGGATATCGGAAATATGCAGCCACGATTGCAACAAATAACTTGTGGCCAGAAAATATTGTTTCTGAACCCATCATGGAGGATTTATAATATGTGTGTAGATAAAGTTATCTATGCAACTCTGCATAATTTGGCCTTAAAACACACGTGCGATCTTATTATGAAACTCACTAAAAGCTCGTTTCATAAAATCGCACTAGTATTTTAAGGCCTATCATTATGCAACCGTTGCATAAACTACTATTAAGATATTAAATGTTAGGTGGTGTTACTTTTCAAGATCGAAGTGCTACTTACGGAGATGAGGAATACCTCTACATTAACACTGGACCGACAAGAAAGTTTCAAATTTTTAAGAATATTCTCAAAATATGCATAGTATGTATGGTTGTTATGTTTTCAGAGAGCTTTGTAACATTCCCACATTTTTTAGGATTGTTCCGCTACATGCGTACCTGTCTTTAAAACGTCCATATTTTATTTTTTTATAATAGAGTAAGCTAGAATTTCGTAGAATATGTATCTTATTCTAATCTAAATAGAGCGTCCGGGTCCTAATCGCTAAGGATGTCGACTCGTGATCATGAGGTCCGGGTTCGCAACCAAGCGGTTGCCATATACCAATGAGTTTTTCTAACTTATGTACATTATCTGCCTGCGAATTGCGGTAACCGATGTTCTTACGGTGAGGAAACTTGCACATACCTACTTGTTTATTATTAATTTGTGATGACATATATTCTATTTTATTATTTAATGTTTTGACGATCTCAACTTTGAATTCATATATTTTGACATGTACTGAATATAATGTAATTTAATTTGAGAAATAAAATAAATCTAATCTAATCTAATCATATGAGTAACTTAATGTGTAACCATGATTCAATTGGTCTGGTTCCCCTGTCACAAGGGTTACGGAGGTCAGACGGCAGTCGCTCCACTGTAATAACCCAACCTGCCGGATCTGGTATTATGGTCAAAAACATACCCCGAATTAGAGACGGGAAAAATCGCTAGGAAAAGAGAGAGTATCTTATTCTAAATATTTTCATGGTAAAGATAGGACCATACCCACATAAAAAAAATCTGATAGTTGTTAGGATTATGGGACTATTCCTGTATTCGTTTGCGCATATATTGTTCAGTTTTACTTAACATATGAAAGTAAACCTACCAGCTCATATCGATTACCAAAATCTAGGCTAACTATATTCAGGTTTGGCGTAAGGCTGCGACACAAACCCTCGGTTGGCGCTTCCTTTAGACCCAGTTTCACACTGTATTTTATTGCTCGAATCAAAATTTGCATGAACCACTTGATTCAGTTATAGCGATGTCTTTCTTAAGGATTTTTTACATGCAATGCAAATAATATTGGCTTATTATGACCAAGATTAGTATAAAGAAGTTTTTTGGTATTTTAATATACTTATTGTTTGTTTGAACCAGGTTTTATATTGTATTTCATTCAGTGTGCATTTGTTAAGAGTACTTGTTTTGTTAAAAAATGGCTAATGAAAATCAACATACATATATGAGTTCAGCTGTTTGGTCCTTTCGCACTTTTTAAATATAAAACTTACGAAGTAGGAAGAATGTGGTTGACCACATTCAATAAAGACGTTTGAGGACTGTAAAAGTGTAATAGCTGAGCCTCTAAGAAAAACCGCAGTCAAGGGAGATTACAGGCAGCGGTTAATAAGTAGGTTAGCTTAGTAAATGCTACCCGCTTTGGCAAGTTACGGAAATATTTTATGAAAGGGACTGGCAGTTTTACATTGTAAGCAGTTTTGTAACCTACAATGTTTATTAATTATTAAACGGGTTATCTTTCCATTCCGTTCCGTTTCAATGACTACCAGCAGCAGTTCTGCTGCAAGGACACGGAGACGTGGAACCACATCAGAGAGGGAGGGACAGATGGGCTCAGTAGGTGTGTTCAGGGGGACACGCTGGCACCACACGAGCAGTCGGTCGGAGGAGTATAGGAACCTTAACAGCCTCCGGCCTGAGAGCTGCTCGTGTTGAGACAGCGGACCTGGACCCGTTTACGCCCCCCCCCCCCCCGTCGTCTGCCACCCGATGTGGTCACCTGCCTCTCCTGCCCGAGACACCGGGGAGCCGAAAACATAGCATTATTAAACGAGTCATCTTTCTACGAGATACGTTTTTCAAAACACCTTGATCGATGTGGATGATATAATGTAATCAAGAGCATTGCTTGACATAGGCCGCACCTGACCGAGACTAATTTTTAGTACTCCTTTAAAAAAACACGCCGAGGGTTTCGTACTTATCTATGAAAAAAGGTACGGAACCCTAAAAAGTAAAAAATGTGAAATAGGTACTAGACAACGATACGGATAAATTCGAACATCATATACACAGATACTAAACATCCGTAACTTGCGTACAGCAAACATTGTGCTTATCATCAAAATTTGTCCTTATCGGGACTCAATCCCACAGTGGTTTATTCATCATCATCATCATCACCATCATCATCAGCTGTAAAACGTCCACTGCAGGATATAGGCCTCCCACGAAAATGGGGCGATTTGCCATAGTCGCCACGCTTGGCAGGCGGGTTGGTGAGTGCTTGTTCACAGATAATGTAATCTAATCACTATCGTTAGCCATCAAAGAGTGTCGTTTACATTTATGGCGAATTGAATAGAAACCAGCTTTACGTACTCATGGGTTAAGCTGCAAAGTACAGTTCATCTCCTATTAAATGGAGATAGTACATTTTCTCCCAATGGAAAGTATTGTAGGCAGGAAAGAACGCAGATGGCACTTTCCCGCCGTCACCTTTAATTTGACAGTAATGACTGGTCATTAGCATGCTGTGGTCAGCTTCTCACGTGTATTGATTACGATCTAAGTATGTTTGGTTTTCATTCATAATAACATTGGTAGGTGTTAGGTTATTGATTTATTGCGTCTTCAATGAGGTCAAACTTTGCCAGTCAATTCGTAACGCTTTTCTGAGGTTTTGTGATATAATTGTAATTCCTTTCATTATACTTAAGACATGCCCTTGCCGCTATTTTTTTAATACCTACTAATTGCTGCGTTGTCACCAACACTAAGGTTTTAGCTGTAGGTATCTCTTTATCATCTCTTTAAATATTCTTACCAATCCATATCCATACAATTATAATTGATTCAATTTCGGGATATCATCACATCATTAGCCAAGCTGGGTATCGCGTGGCAATAGAATAGGGTTTATCAGACCTATATTTTTTATCTATACGAGTGAGTTGAACAAAATAAATCAGCACGATTCCTTATTAGACAAGTACAGTGTCGATTGCACAGTTTTTACTGCACTCGCTGCACTTAACACGTCAGTGCAAGATCGATAGAGCACATTTCCTGCCTTTTCACTGGAATTTACTTCAATCACCTGAATGACAGCGGGATAGAGCTCATGTTATTGTGAATTTGTACGTGTGTGGCCCTCCATATGAGAGAAATGGTAGCTTGGAATTTTATTTATTCGTTTCAGATCAGTTTGATAATAGAGTATAGTTTCTAAACAAGTTAAATTCCAAGCACGTTCCAAGTGTTTATACAATAAGATTAAAGCTAGTCTCATAGGATGTATGAAAAATGAACACAGAAGATTTAACTAATAGAAAAATACAAAAAGAAGTTCTTAATGTATTCATGTAGGTATTGAAATTAGGGAATTGACACATCTTAACACTTTGCTGTTATTTATTGACTTATTGATAGATCTTCAGACTTCCGACAGCTATCTATTCATTTTACTACATTTCCTAGAAAACAGGCAGCAAAGCATCAAACCTATCGAATATCAATAAATCAAGACATCCAATTCCATAAGTTTACCAAAGATCGTTGACTGCATGATTAATCGGTCAATACTAACAATTCTATTTGTGAACCGTTGTCCGAATAATATTTCATTTTTTTACCGTTACAACTGTTCCTTAAACATGACGATGTCACGTCCCTTGGTTGTCGTGACCTTTTCTCGGTCACTTTTTATGGTTATACAGTCGAAATTATCAGCTAATTTAAACCTTACTGGTTCGAACTTAAGAGTGTCTAGTTGAAGATTATTATCTTCAATTGACTGCCATGTTACGGTTACAATTTATTCAGAAATCCTAAGAAGGGAAACATAAAACTGTTTCATATTGCCGACCGAGTTTCCCAACCTAAGTACAGTTTGTGTCGCCAGTGAAAGAGCTTGGTGCTTAATATTAACCATCATCTTAGCAGTTGGTAGACTTGGAAAATTTCACAGACAAGGCCGTATACACTTTAATTAACTAGCATTACCTTGAGGAGCTAGTTATGCGCTTCACCCTTGGGAATGTTCTTCATATTCAGCTTTAACCAATTAATTAATAAAGCAAATTTCCAAACAGCTAAAACCTATTAATTACGCTATCCTTTTCGACTTCAGTAATACGGAGCCCATGGGTAGATACGTTTTTAAACATATAAGCATAAAAAGATCGGTCAGCACGCTTTTAACCTGCAGTTGATCTGTCATAACATACCTACACTGAAAAACATTGAAGGGCTAGAAATAACCAAATTATTGCTAATATCAACCAAACGACTTATTTCGGACAGAGCTTGCAAAATTGTTTGCTAAAATCAAACAAGTCAAAGCAATCACATATCTATAATTTACAAAGCCGTTATTTATTTTCAAATAAGTCTCGGTTGTATGTAACCGTAAAATTTTAGCTAAACCAAATTGGTACTTTACCGGCACTTTGTTTTTTCCGTGTAGCCTTATTTCTACACAAGCGTCGATAGTTTCCAAGAAGTTACGTAACTCGCAATTGTTCGGGGATCCACTAAACTGCGCACAATCAGGCCACTGCAGGCTGCCCTACATTCCATTATGCTTCATGCCTCAACGGGGATCGTTATCATCTGCATGCCGCGCTTTTCCAAGGTTTAAGCTTCGTTAGTTTCAGGTTTCAGTTGTTTGCTGTTTTGATCCGGCTTAAGGTAAGAAAACGAAAACATGCAGTGGTCTGCATGCTGTGTTTTCAGTAAATAACACGTCTTAGATATGAAGCCGCATGTGCCAAGATGACACTTCTAAAAGAGGAAATTCTTCGCAAAGATGCGACGTGATTATCATAAAACCCCAATCCCTTAAATGTATTAACAAGCCTTCTAGTCCGATATGAGATGCATCAATATGCATAATACGCATCATAAGGTATCGACGCCAACATGTTGGAGACATCTAATTTACCGTTATAAAAATATTCAACGATGTTATTGCGGACGTTCCACCGTTATCTCGCGGTCAAGCTGATGCGAAGCGCCTTCAAGTCCAATATCTGCTTATCAGCAAGTATTATTCTCTAACGCGTAGATCACTCGCTAGAAGAACACTGGTTTGTACCAATATGGTTAATCGTGGAGTCTTCCCCATATTATAGAATCATACCCAGAAGCATGGATTCTCAACATGTCACTGTATTACAATGGAAAGCTTTCCAAATGTCCCACTTACCGCCACAAATAACATCAGCGAGGTTGGTCTGAACGCACTGGTGCGTCACTGCGCCATCCCGGACGGTCGCTATCTCGCCATAGAGCTGATGTAGGGCTTCCTGGTCGGACATTAGAAGCGTTCGAGGAGAGGGGCACTCGCCATCATGGTGACGGGAGGAGGACCGCGAGCGGGATCGGCGGCGTCTGAAATGAGTGTGAATGTTGTTTTTTTATCTTATGTACTTCTAATTCTAGAACGATTACTTTAGTTTGAGTTTCAAGTTTTTTTGAAAGGATTCTGTAATTTGATAAAAGTAAATATTGAGCTTAGCCCAGTCAGTTCATCCCATTTTGAACAAATTTACTTCACTGAATAAAATGGTTTGTTAAATGAAATCAAGCTTTCGTTTCTCTGTTTATCTGGTTATTAACTTAAAAGAAGTGACTACATAACTAAGGCCTTACATTAAGTTTTGTTGTTTATAGATAAACCATTTGGTTACATACAATTAACTTTATTAACGCTTTACCAAATTATGGTTAAAACTGAAATAACCGAAGTAGTTTGGTTGTCATTTTTTTCTCAGATTTTATAGTGATTATGATTATGAGATACAAGGATTATTGTTCCTACGAATGTAAATGATCTAAGCTTCTAATATATTGCAAGCAGCTGTGTTATTCCCACAAATTTGTTTACTTACAAGACCACTATTAAAACGAGTTTTATTAATCGAGTTACGTCGTCATATTAATTACTTTCATACATCCAAGTTCACGTCAATATATAAATAAAACCTTGACCTCAGCCGTTTACCCAAAATCGAATTGTTATGTAGAAGGAACTTGAAGTTTCTTAAAGTTTACTGGATCTGTCGACACGTTTCGGACTTTGGATTGGAGCCAATAGCGTCCCTCAATATGGTAATGTTAACACATTGTGCGTATATTGACTAATCGCGAGAAATGCATTTGCCCAGGTCCCATCTTGAGGATCCGGAAGGAAGGACCCAAGGAATGGATAAAGCAAAAGTGACATATTATCTCTCTCTGCCCGATTGTCACAGCAAAATAGAAAGGACTTGAGTATTCGCAAGTTCTCACCCCAAGATAACTAACCAAAAGCAAGAAATAACTGAACTAGCATTTAGTTATGGGTTTTAAATGTTTTTATCGCCATTGTAAAGGTGTCAGTTTGAAGAGCAGGAAGAAGCTTGAGTGACATCATTATAATCGCATTTCAAGTGCTAATGACACCCATGGGTACCATGGATAAATAGTTCCGGGATCATTTTTTGCTATCTTTACCTGTCAGCGACCAATCATTGGTGTTTACTGACGCATAATGGCAGCTGAGCAAGATATAAACAGTTCATGATGATTTCCAATTCATATTCTGCGTTACGATTTAATATGTACGTTTTTAATTTTCACACCAGCGTACCATCTTGTACATACATGGTTACAGTGTAGCCTAATGACGGTCTCAGCGTGTCGGTCAAAGCGTGCCCCGGACGCCGAGTGACGACTGTAGCCGACAAAACTGGGCACGCATATCTGCTGTCGGCTACAGCCGACTGTGGCGTTGAAAAGGTTACACCTTTTTGAGAGTAAACCATTATGTTACACGTAATTACCTAAATGAATTTTAATGGCCACTAATTTGAAAACCAAAAGTCAAATAAAAAGGTTTCCTAATATTCACGTGTGAATTCTATACACACAAAAGCTTCGTAACAGAAAACATTGCATCATTTGCAACAAAGATATTGCAATTATTACGCCCTTGAATCATAAACCAATCTGAATGAAAAATGATAAATGAAGTACAGATCAAAGATAACATTAATTCATTAGGTATTTTCGAAATCACTCCCACACAGTAGTGAATGGAAGAAAAATAACTTTTCGAAATATTGGAAGGACAAGCGTAAATCATGTCGGATAGGTGCGTACACGCAGATTGGACGCCTACATTACCATTAATATTGTACTTAATGCCTATAGTGCCTTGCCACACCCATATTTAGCGCGTGATATTGGATATTTTAGTTTAGAAGTTCTATTTGTTTGGGTTGGATTACAAGTGCTTGCCGGAATCTAAATATAAAATACACAGCGTTGTTTCATTTCCCGTTGTCAGTTTATACATTCTACGAGACTTCTTATTGTGCACCTAACTAATCTTGCTAACTTAAGTGAGCAATTCTTGTATATACGTAATTGGTATATCAGAAACGGCTCAAACGATTTGGATAAACTTTTGTATTTAGATTGTTTTACTTTCCAAGTTTATCTAGGTTGGTGTCATCCTCGGGAAAGAAAGAAGGAAACACAGCGATTTGGATAAACTTTTGTATTTAGATTGTTTTACTTTCCAAGTTTATCTAGGTTGGTGTCATCATCGGGAAAGAAAGAAGGAAACACAGCGAGCAATACTCGGTCGCCCAGGTACTGGAATTTATAATCAATCCATATATGCATAATATTAGCTCATATAATAGAGCGTTATAATACCAAGAAAACGTAATTGAATTTGATAATTTAAGTACTCGCTACGATAATTTCGGGAAAGGAAAACCATTATGAGGAAACTTGCATGCAATTACGAAGTGATTCAACGATGTTTATGTAGTCTCCAATCGGGACTGGGACTATAAATCTACAGTCTGATCCTTCTACCTGATCCTTCTACGATCTTTGAAATTTTGTTCTATATTTGAATTTCGTATGACCACCCACATGCATGAGTAAAGTCTGACCTTCGGCAAAATCAATGTACATTCGAAGATCCCGCGTACGCGTCTCGTAAATTATTATTCGTCTCAAAATAAATCTAAACATTTATGAGACGAAACTGGAGCGGTGTTAGTCATACATTTGCATACATCCCTTTTGTGCACTGACAATTCTAAACCCGCCATTTTACACAAATGGCGTTCAATGTCAAGTTTGGCGCCAAAATTGGCGCGTTTACTCATCGACACGCAGGGTGCGTTCCACTTTGCGCAACAAACGCGGCGACATCTAAAAATGGCGACGTGACTCATGCGTCGGGAGATTTAACGATTTTAACGATTAAATCAACTTGTTTAAGGGCTCGAGCGTGTTGAATGCTATGAAATTTTAATGTACGAAATTTCAAGAGGACAATTAAATTACGATATTTATGGCGGCGCTTTTAAAGTTTTTAGTGTAGAGGTGACCGTTGCTGTCACGTTCCACGTTAATTTTAATAGCTTACCGTTAAGCATAACCGTGAACTGGTCCAAAATAACCATTGTAAGACGTTTCCAGTTTATTACGACAATTGACAATTGGGGTTGGCCAACAATCAGATTATCACAGATCGAAGTATATCGAATCAAGGGACCTTTTACAGATTCCTGTCCAGCCTTTTTTAATAAACTCGAGGTGTAAGATAAAGAGAGAGAAAGAAACTGGGCAGAATATGAACTAGTCGCTTTTTTAAGAACTAAGTGAGCTAAGTAATTAAGTGAAGTTAAGAACGAAGTGATATACCCCTTAACTTCTTTAGTACCCACAGATTTTGCTACGCGAGTCCATCAAACACTTGACAATTGTTAAGAAACTAACGATTCGCTCCAACTTCACACAGGTCAAGGCCTTCCTTAAGAGGCTACCTGACAAAATTTACGAATTTTCATAGATCATAATTAGTCTTTTATTATTTCCAAAATATATATTTGATACATCGATCTTTTTTAGGGTTCCGTACCCGAAGGGATCACCGGGAGCCTATTACTGAGCCTACAACGTCCGTACGTCCGTCCATCCGTCTGTCAGAGGCCTCTAGCTCAGCAACGGTAAGAGCTAGAAGGTTGGAATTTGCACAGAATATGCGTTGTTACGGCATGAATACTAGCAAATAATAAAAATATCAAAAAGGTTTAAGCCTGAGAAGCTCCCATACATTGATACCCTAAAAAGTGATTGATTTTAGACCAATTTTGTTCCAGCTGTATTTCCAAAACGGGATAAGTTTCAGCAATCAAATTTGCCATGATTTTAGTTTATACTCCATAGTCAAACAATACTTAAATATCAATTCCGTGTTCCGTCATAGAAATATAATTTTAAATTGATTGAAAAATAATAAATACAATTTAGGTACATGAACGTAGATACTGCGCTGTGGGCGTGATGCTCTCAGCACACGCTGAGTCTTGAGCCTTTTGCCACCTAGTTTTAAGCCCTTTTTAGTTATTTCTATTCTATGTTATTTTACTTTAATTTATTTTGTGTTCAAAATTAATGTGGCAATAAATATCTTTTTACTTTACTTTTTTTACTTTTACTGTCGCTGAAATGTACTGATGCTCCAATTTTACGCTAGATGATTAAAAACAGCTACTTACTCAGGTGTGACGATGAAGAAGCCCCTCGAGGTCTGATAGATCTTCCTGTCCTGCATGAGCTGCGCAAGAGTGTCGTACACAACATCTTGCGACGGCGTCTGCATCACCGGGAACTTTGAGGAGAGGGATGTTCGTATGCTTTCTAGAGTCGCTGACTGCCCCTGAGAAAAATAAAATTATGTTAGCTAAGCATTGAAATACATAGTGAGGAACTGCTCAAAGCATTTCTCGCGATGCCTACTTTTGAGGTGTCAGAACGGGAATCTGACACCATCGCACGTTCAGTCGCATGTCAACCACGGTCATTGACACCCGTTTAAGTGACAGACACTATTATAATTAAGTATCTAGTACAATTCCACAACCTGTGAGACAGCACCACCGACCCCACTGTCCACAATGATATGATAGCGTGTGAATCAAGCAATATTAGACTTTTGTGTGTATGTCGTAAGAACTAAGACATCAGCAATAGGGTGTAGGTACGCCATGGCGCTGGCGTTTGACAACCTTCTATGAGACTTGTTACACGAAATTGTACTGATAGGCATATCCTTCTTTTGAGATCTTTGTAGCTAAGCTACTATTGTTATCTTATTAAGAGAATTCAGCCAAAAGTATTTAATACATTTCTGAACTTAATGTCCAGTTTTAGGCACAATCTACGCGTTCGTGACAGCTGCGAGGAAAAAATCCCTAAGCACCATTTTTTTTGCGACAATGTTTGGCAAGTAATTTTCTCACGCGTCTATATTTCAAGACCTTAAAATATACATGAATGATCATGATCAATATTATCATTAATCAATCCCCGGTGAAACAGGATGTGCTAAACTGACGCGACCTTCAATTGATACTTTGTGACATGAATGATATGAATTTCTTGATAAGATCTCGTAAAGCTACGCAGTCAAAACAGTTCTAAACTGTTGCCACATAATCTATGCGGGCGGTCAAAATAGGAACTAAAGTAACTACATACTTACCTACATATATTATTATATGGTAGTGACACGGCTATTGGCACAAGATAATTTGGTGATTTTACACTTGACTTGTCAAGGGCCATATCTTTTCTCAACCGGTTTATAGAAAAACAAAAAGGACAGAAATATAAGCGGTCTGCTGTGGTTTATAAATCTTGACCTTTAAATAAAATTCTCGATATAACAGGATATCTCGAAATGTGGAGTTAAACAGGCGAATCTTAAATGCTGATTTGATACAGGTTTTTGCAGACTGCTGTTAAAACTGTTTATTTGGATTCTTTGCATAATTAGAGCAGGTTTTAGAATACATTGAATTTATACTTAAAAATTATACCTTTTTTTACCGTTTTGAATTTACGGAGGAAGTGGAGGAAGCGAGTTTTGGGGTATCAGGTGCGAAAGTTCCTCACAGGTCACAACTAAAATATTTTATTCGTGGCAATGGGATTGGTTAAGTAGGAATGTACAAAACAAAGGAAACCATATAGGTATTTTTTATTCAGCCATCTATCGATCAGCGCCCGCACCTGACGAAATAACCAGCCAATCAATGAAACCTTGAATTACATTTAAAAACAGAGTGACATGACGCTGTCATCATTGATCTTCCGTCACCTAACCCAACCCTCCGATCTACATACTATTTACAAGCTCATTGTTAAGCAACAATCGACCTTCAGGACAAGGAATCCGGTCCATTGCGACAGTTACGCAAGTGCAGATTTATGCGTATTTCGTATTGTTAAAGCATTTCGGCTCGGATTACGTATTAATGTGACGCTGTTTATTGCTATCGCTTTGCCATTGTATGACAGCTTTACAGAGGCTGATAATATCATAAAGACTTTTGTTGTTTCATACATCACTTGCTGCGTCCAGTCAGATTATTGCCCTTTAAATCATGCCTTCGTTTGCTACACATTGAATCAGACCCGGGAGACCTTGTTATCTGATCATCTGCCTCTGAGCTTATGGGTTGTTCCCATGAAAAGATTATATATGCAGGTATATCTGACTTACTCATATTTAACATATAACAGGAAATAAATGGTAAAGAGGATTTATCACCAGGATGGCGGCGGCGCCGGCGCTAAGGACGGCTGCCACTTCCAACCAGTCATGGCTGATATATCTACTAGCACTGCCCCGATAGCAAATCTCATTTCTGATAACCATCATTCATTTTTATTTTTGGGCTATGAATATATTATTTAGTTAATGAGTGTAGACGAAGCGAAAGTTGTGTGTCAGGATCGTAGCAGGTGGAAATCCATGGTCTTTGCCTACCCCTTTGGGAAACAGGCGTGATATATGTATGTATGTATGTATGTATGTATGTATATATTATTTTGCAACCCAGATTCTATCACAACGTCATTACAAAGCAATTGGTTATTATGTAATTAGGGCAAGTTGTCAACCACCTGCCCTAACCAGTTGTGATTTAGTCCCGAAGCCTGCAAGCTTAGGCGGTTGATTGAACCAATGAATATTCATTGATATCGCAATTGCTAAATGTCTGTTGTCAAGTTGAAATTGTATCACATGTGCGGTCCAGTTAAGTGGTGAAGTTATTTGTTTATCTGAATAAGTAGTATTGTACGAGTTTTATCATCATTGTAACCGAAAGACGTCTATCGTGGCGGGCTCCGTATCTTATTACAAAATATTATATTAAAAATCCTAATAGACGCGGCATTAATGCATTAATTTGTAGTGCTGTTTTGACTCTTTGTATGTTAAGTAGCTCATATTACCATATAAAAGTTAACTTTATTGTCGCCCTTTGATACTTGTTGCAGAAAAATGAAACCCGTACCAAACAAAAGCTTACATGCTTTGCTAATGTTAATGAGTTTGAGGGAGTAACTTCTTTGACAAAACGAGTTGGTACAATGTCCTATCCTACCTCAAATGAGGCGAGGCGACGCATGTGTAAAATATATGGTAGTGCATGGATTTATTAAAAAAGGTTCTCCAATCATTGAACTAAATTATGTCTGTTATGTATCTGCTCTTTTTGGAATACAAGGTAATTTTGTCTATGCAGAACATACAGTCATATCATTGTTGTAAGTATGCTAATCTTGAGTTTTTGAGCAAAGTTATCCTTCATATGATGTTGATATAAATGTTAAGTGTCAACATCAGGATATAGTGTTGGGTAGGACATGAAATTAAAATGAGTTTGAGGGAGTAACTCCTTTGACAAAACGAGTTGGTACAAAGTCCTAGCTCAAATAAGGTTTGCATACTAGGCGGAGCTTACGCCTCGCTCTCATGTCAGCGTATCACTGTCCGGAACGGACGGCACTCGTTTGTCTCACTCACACTCTGCACGTCTAGCACGACCTGCCCGCGAGTCGTTTGTCGCTCAGTGCGTCCCTTACGTATTTGACTAGTTTGACAAGGCCGCACTGAGCGACAAACGACTCGCGGGCGTGTCGTGCTAGCCCCCCTGAGTTACTCGCTACGTTGTCTACGCTACGCTATCATCCATTTCGCCTCAAACGCATGGTTCGCTCGGTTCGTCTCTATCAGTGGGACATTTTTACGAACTGAAGTGTTGTGACAATCTTAAGGCTCCTCTTCATAGTCGGCCAAATTGTCGAATATGGGCACGCAAGATTGTGTAGACACTAAATTCGTCCGTGTGTGGCCAACATGGGCTGTATTCGTGAGTAATCGGTTAGTTGTCGGTACCAGTATATCAAAGGAATTCGTGCCGATGATGGCACGCGTGCCCACATAATTGCCCAACATTCAGCTATTCATTCGCCCATGTTGGCCCAATGTGAAGAGCAGCTATAACAAAGTGAGTGTTACTATTGAGGTGCCTGATAACTGGGATAACTTAGCTCAAATATTCACAATTAGCCTAGTGCGTGTTATCCTCACTTAACAGCCGGTTCAAACTATTACGGTTCATTCGATTCGATTGTCTTATACGGTTAAACCGTATACGATAAAACAATCTAAAATATTCAAAGTAGTTTTCTGCGGTAGAACCGTTTCGAAGCAGAGGTCACGTGCAGATGCACGGCAGCGAATATAAACCACATATGGTTTGCATACGTCACTAGAAACCGCATAAGAAAAGATTTCGGAAAACTGCAATGTGTGAACCGGCCCTAAGACGATACCGGTGGCAGTCGATGCTACCCAGGAGCAAGCCCCTGCTTCTTCAATAAGGATAGGCTTTGTGTGTGCGAAAATAGACAAGCGGTACGAAAATTTGGGAGTACCTAAATAAAAAGTCGTAAGCGCTAAATCAGTTATTGCCAGGTTTTTTCTTATCGTGCTTTCGTCTCTGGGGGATGTCTTAAAGAGATATATATATATACTGAATAGATTGTATTCAAACTATTGGCGTATTATTGTAAGGCTGCATTTATTGAACCAGTTCAGCCCACCTCGGTCAAAGGGACCTGTTTCAAAGATTGTATGCGATTGCGCAATCCTTTGGCAAATTGTATAGGTTGCTTTGCAATTGCTCAACGACACATGTGTCAAGTTGCTTTTATATAGGTTTTCCTGGTATTTTATTTAGTTTATTATCGCAAAATAATCGTATAAAGACATAATCGTTATAATGGCTGCATAAGCTCTAATACAACTTGTATGCTGCTTGGCATGTCAAACACTAAAGTTAATAGATTCGTGGAGTATTCGTTTGCATATGCCTTCAGTTTGTAATTAAATATTTTTGTAAGTGATAAAATGCTTTGATATATTTTTAATTTCTTGATTATTCAAAAAAGTCAAGGCAATCTTCTAAACCATAACCCAAGAAAAGACTCGTTATTTTGCGTCGTATCAAGGTTTTATTTAGGAAATGATATCATTGCGGTGAATTTAACGGCCTCAAATGGTCTTGAATAAGCTGATAGTGATTTAATGCTTGCGAATCGATGACTTCATGGAATCGCTATGCCGCCGAAGATCATGGTGGCCTTAGGGTTTTAGTGCAAGGGAAGAACTTTTGCGGATGCAGTTACGTTTCCGTTATTTAACTACCGCACTTGAGCGAATGAAAAACACGCGTTGGTGCAATATGGAACTAATTTCCTATAACCATGATACTTTTACGTAAACAGTGGCGTCGCTTTTAGGTGTTTTTCATAGTTCACTTAAGAGGACTGTGAACCAAAGGCAGAAATCAACCTTTTCATACAAAAGGCGATAACCATTTCTACCCCTTAAATGTTAACCGATATTGCCCAATTTTTGATGGGTCGTCAGGCAGAACAAAATCTAGGTCTATACGTTTTTTGAATTTTGATTAAAGATCAAGAAATTCAAATAATGCCAAAATTTGTTTTGTATGAGAATACTGGAACCACAATAAAAGTTCGGTTAACATTTAAGGGGTGGAAATCGTTATCGCTTTTTGTATAAAAAGCCGTAGGTTCACACTCCTTTCTTACTATTATCAAAGAAAGAGATACACTAAGAGATAAGATGGAGATAAATTATCCTCCTATAGGGCCTTGCTATAGGGCCGCAGAAGAACTTAGATCAACGTTTCTAATTTAGAACTAGAAATAGAATCATTAATTTAGAACACGGTACAAGATAAATAATAACATAACATTGTATTGGGCGATAAAAGGGGTCACCACTCAACGATTTGTCGGAGCGAGCTCCAAAGCTGATTTTCAGTGGTGCCCTTCAAAATAGACGATCAATTTGAACCACTTCGTCATTATCATCAATATAATTTTTGCCGAATGCCGATATAGTATTCTTCTTCCTAACATTGTCCCCACTATCACTTAGCTTGGCCCAAACATTTTTAAGAACAGGTTTGCTGCTGCCAACGAATTTGCTCACGGTCAAGTTTAGCCATCTCTCTGCTTAGACTGGCGGTTTACGTAATGATGCGGTTTTTGACGGAATATTTATGAGTTTCGACGATTATTTGAGCAATGGGCAATATGTTGGTATTTCTGATCGGAATTCCTGATTAGATTTTATCTAAGGATTTCTTATTTTCAAGTTGTTTCCTTCTATTAGCTGTTCATGTTTCCACCCCTTAAATTTGTTTACCAATATTGATCCATTTGTTATAGGTTGATACAAAATCTAGGTCTACGAGTATACGTATATTGATTAAAGATCAGCAAAGACAAATAATGGCCGAAATTAGTTTTGTATGAGAATACTGAAACAACAATAAAACTGAATTTATTGATTATTGTGAAAAAACCAAAGCATATAGACATAGATTTTGTTCTGACTGACAACCTATCATAAATTGGTCAAAATCGGTTAACATTTAAGGGGTGGAAATCGTTATCCCCTTTTGTATCGTCGTCGTTAAAGCCATAGGTTCACACTCCTCTTAATTACTGGAAAATAAGGCAAAAGGTTAAAGTAGAAAGCCTTTTAATTGATAAGAAAAACACTAAAGTTACTGTTTCTATATGTCCTACTGCTGAAGGCAGGCCTCCTTTTATAGTAAGAAGAACTGGATAATAACTTCGCAAGTTTTCTTTACACTTGCTTTCGACGTAAAAGCTATAAAACCAGAATAATATGCGCCCTCTCACCTCATAAAGTAGAATACTTATCGATTATTATTTGAAGAAATATTGTTAAAAAGCTTTGACCATTTACGTACAGATGTCTATGTCTAGTTTTAACAAGGATTTTTTTATTGGAACACCAAGCGCTATTTCGTGTCAAACAAACTTTATCAACAACATGTAATTTCCCCAAATATCTTTTAAAAAAATCAGATCAATCGTGCGGACGAATTGTTAAGTTATTTGGCAAAACCATCGCATAACTGGACACGACCGGACAATTTTGTCTACACCATACTTTCAAATATTTGGAGGTAATTTTATAAGTTCGAACGAGGCAAGAATGTCGGTGAAACGTTTGGTGAAATGAGCATCGAAAGTTTAATTGCAAATTGCAAGTTTTGCAGGTTTACTCTACGTCTATCTATATACCTATAATGTAAACGTGAAATATCACTCACTCACGTGTCAATGTTCGTTTCTAGCGTCTTAATGTACTTCTTGTATTAATGTACAATTGCGAAAACAAAAGTAATTTGCTTTTACGTTTGATACAAGTTATTCCTATCTTATTAATGTTTTTGAACCACTTCTGATTAGAGCGAAAGTTCTCATTTACAAACAAATGTTTTACCAACAAATTCGACCTGATTCACATTCTTTGTTTAAAACTTCCAATTCGGAACAATAAAGACTCAAAATAGAGGTCGATGTGTTTTAAAATTGAATCAAAGTGGGTAATTATGCTAAGTCACCGCTAAGTTGGTTTCTATTTCTAATATAAGTTTGTAATTTGATTTGTATGTTAAAAGAGATTGTTATCTTAATACAGTTAATGTTTGGTCAAATTTATAAGTTAAGTTCGTGTTTCATAATATTGTCGGTTAGTCTTAGACACTATGCGATTTAAGTATTTTTATTTAGTTACTAACTGAGCGCATGGCTTTATTCGCGTGGGATTGGGAAGAAAAGTATCCCTATGTGTTAATCCAGGATATAAGCTTACCGATGAAACATCATTTGAAATCTGTAATGGCTGTCTGGAAGAGATAGCTATTCAGCGTTTAAACCGCCTATTGTTCCCCTACTTTATTTTGTTAAATTGTGCTTTTCAATGTGTGTGTGTTCAATAAAGAGTATTGAGTGTGTAGGTTCTCCTTTCTTATTATTTGAATAACCTAGCTGACCTTATTTTCTAATTCATTCCTATCAGTGTAAGGCTCGACATTGTTTGAAAACGTCAGACAACCAATTGTAGTATCTTGTCTAATAAACTACTACTCATTAAGTAACATTATGTAATTTACATAATTTTGTAATTTGCGTAGGTGAGGGTCTGACTGAAAACCAGCAATGCAGAGAAAAGGTGCTCACACCAACCAATGCAATGCAACATAATAGCGTCACACCACAACCAGTCTCTGCAACATGATGCTGAGTCCAGCCTGTTGTGACGTCACAAACTGAGTCAATTACATCCTCATCTTTCTTTCTTTTCCTATTTGTAAAAAAAATGTATCTAAAATGTTCATGTCTATTACCTGCGATGTAAGGTCCATAATGCAATCGCAGAGCGCCTCGGGGAGCGGCGTGAACTGGCCCTGGTAGGCTGGCGTCACTATGCAGTCTTCAATGTCACCTGTAAACAAAATGACAGTTACAAATAGGCCATACAATTTAATATTTAAGCAATAGCATAATCACCAAAAGTACTGATTATCATTGCACGAACAACGCCATATTTTTAATAGGAGATAACTGTGGCTTTTAATTTAGCATTATTTTATTGGTCGTTATTGCTGACAAATCAGCCATGACGCTGGATGTGTATGTAATGAAACGGATCTAAAGAAAGCATATTATTATTAATTATCGAATGTTATATCCACAATAAATTTAAAAAGGCTTTCGAAAACTTAAATTTAGAACACTTTTAAAATTCTGATTCTGAATATACATTTATTCACTAACACAGAAGACAGAGTTATATATAAATTATTAAGAAATAATACAAAACAAAATGGTGGTATGTGTGTATTCGCGGAAGGAATGGGAAACTGACTGGCTAAGGTGTTAGACTAGACACCTGCGGCCCTAACGTGCATGACACAAAGATAAACTAAACCCGTTTATCTCTATGACTATCTCTTTCGTTGGCACTAGTGTGATAGAGACGCACTTAGACAACGGTCTATATCATCTTTGTGTCATCCGCTGCGGTATACAAACATCTGCACACTAATAATTTATTATTATACAGGAAGGAATTGCTACCTAACCGCTGCAAAGACTTTATGCTTTGTATAATACCCACAAAATCCAGCATTTCCTGGACCTGACACTATCCTCATATTTGCTTGCGACAGGAATGTTAACGGGGATGATCCCGGCTTAGTGCAAGTAAATGAGGAAGTACAGGGAACGCGCGGACTAACGACCTACGAACTGTGTCCATTAGTACATCACAGCCTTAAATAGTGTCTTGACTATCAAATGACAGTGATAAGCATAGGGATTTGTCGGGAAGTAGGGATATTAGTAGGGTTATTATATATCTAAAGTCGATTCATCCATACTTGTCTTATTTGGTAAACAAGTTTCTAACCTCAAAATGCACCTTTATTGGCTAAAACAGCTATTTCCTTGCAAATAAAGCAAACGCAGACAATATTTTAGACGTCAATTTGCCAATTTACCGCCAATGATTGGTTTATTTAGAATAAAATAGCTGTTTCACCCAAAAATTGCACATTTAGAGGTTAGAAACTTGTTTACCATATAACACAAGTATGGATGAATCGACTGTAGTAGGGAAATAGGGATGACAAATAAGGCATCCCAACCTAACGACCACGACGACGATGTACAGTCGTTTCTCAACACCGATCTGTGTTAAATGTTATGTATGCACTGCACAAAATCAGGATACGATATTATATTATATTATTATGAAGACTTGACCAGATTTCCTAGCTGATGGATATTTGACGGATAGTCGGCGAGAATGGAAATTAGCACGCTTCTTAATTTTTAGTGTACGTGTATAGACCGAGCGTTGTGTGTTTGTCTATTTATTCTGCAAATTGAGCGAGTAAATAGTTTGCTCAATACGATTTCAACGAGTACACAGACGAGTTGAGTTTCCTGTTTACTTCGTATACCTTCTATTATTCAATTAACATAACTGCTTTATTGTTTTTTTTTGTCTTTCAAAATATTCAAGGAAGAGCAGTAAACAAGAAACAATAACTTTTTGTTGCGTGAGCAAAAACGAACTGCCACATACATATATCACGCCTATTTCCCAAAGGGGTAAGCAGATACCACGGATTTCCACCTGCTACGATCCTGGCACAGACCTTTCGCTTCGTTTACTCTCACTAAGTTCTTCATACACGCTCGCCGGTTTAGGGTACTCTTGACTTGGCCTTTTCTAAGAATCTGGTCTTCATACGTTCGAAGAGGCAAAGAGGCTAAATCGATCTTATTGGTGGCTTTCTTTTAGCTCCTAATCTTCCTCAAACAGCAAGAGCAATCAATTATTAGATAGCATCCTGAAGTTGGCTGGTAGTGAAACAGTATCGTAGCGTTACAACGGCCTTTGTCCAACGGTGGACTGCTGATTGCTGAATTTAAAGCGAGTGACTTGTTAGCGCAGTGATAGGTGTAACTGGTACAGTAACCAGAGGTCGTGGGTTTGAATACCGCTTCGTGTAGGCACGAATGTTTATACCCGAGTTATCGATGTGAAGTTTTATTTATTGCAAGTACGCACAAGTAAATTTGAAATTAAAACTTTCGTCAGTCATTATGAACACCTGAAATAACGCAGCGGGCAGTACGTGGGACCCCTGAAGAAGGACTCCATACGAGTTCGAAACAAGGCTAGCTGTTCTGTCTGACGTAGTCCAAAATGTCCCGATAGAACCAATCGGTTAGTAAAAAGTCATGATCATCATTAGCCTATATTATATACGTCCCACGTACGTACTGGGAAGCAGTCCCCATTACTGGGGAGATGTATGCAGGTGCAATGTGTTTATCAATAGAAATGCAGTGGTAGTCTAGCGGTCTAATGCATGGCCTCTCGTACTCGCACCTTCGAGATTTTTGGATTTAATGTGCGGAATTGAATATGATATTACCACGGGCCTCGGTGATGTTAAAAGTGACTGAATAATTACAAAGTTTGCGGTGTCAGCTGCACATTACAACTTTTACTACAATGTAACGTGACTATGAAAGTGCCGCGACAAAACCAACTTCCGTTAGGTACTATGAGATAATCCGGCTCATTTCCTTAATAACCAACCAACTACGGCAAGCATTGAAAGTAATGCCTCAAAGCCTTACGGGGAGCAAAAAGGTACTTTCCCCGCTCTAAATATGGGAGGAAATAAATTGCTGTTTTCGGAGATGTTTATCTGTATTAATTGTAAGTTCCAATTCTTAATTGAAATTAAAGTTACTTTTACTTTTGGCGAGGGTGGAATCTTAATTGGATAAATAATGCCACTTATTAGTATGCATTTGGTGTAAAAGTGAATTCTTTTCGCAGAGTGGTTCATTCAAGAAAAAACCGGACAAGTGCGAGTTAAACTCGCGTGGAGAGGGTTTACTACGTTACTTTAAATACCATAGACTTCTTATAGGTTTTCCTGTAATCTATAGGTAAAGAACTATTTTCCTATTTTTTTTTTAAATTTTAGCCCCAGTAGTTTCGGAAATAAGGGGGGGGGGAATGGTCAATTTTCGCCTATTTTCCTAAATAACTTCTTAACTATTATACATAAAATTAAAAAAAAAAATTAAGATCCTCACAATAAGCCCTTTCATTCGATATGTCACACGATATAGGTTGCATAACCTTTTTTTTTAATTTTCTAATTTACCCCCAAAAGTGGCCCCCATGTTTAAAATTCATATATTTACGCCACGCGTCCGTGTTGCGGTCACCGACTTACATATTTTTACCAAATTTCAACTCAATCCGTCTAGTAGCTTCGGAGCAAATTGGCTGTGACAGACGGACAGACAGACAGACACACGAGTGATCCTATAAGGGTTTCGTTTTTTCCTTTTGAGGTACGGAACCGTAAAAAGCATAAAGTTCAACGCAGATAACATTGACAAAGCGAGCTGGGTCTGTATTCAACATTGCATAAAGTATATCGCAAATTATTTTGCTACGATTTGGTAGCTCTTATTAACTTCATAGCAAAGGCGGCCAAGCTGACGTGCCTAATCTGGTGGTCTCCAAAATGGTGCTACTCCCAAAAAAGCTGTAAATCCCTAGAATAGAAACTAAATAGTTTACCCGTGGTTGTTGTGAAATATCTCAGTTTTCTTTAGAACTCTGAAGTTGAATTTGTGAGTCACCACCGGGTTACCATTTAGGTAAAAAAAATTGGGGTGGGTACACAGCATTTTTTTACCGTTTATATTTTTATTTGTTGATACGTTTCATGCGTGAAAAGGAAAAATAGCACCTGTCAGCAATACTATCCTATTTGGAACCGGGTATAGCAGAGAGATATTATTATATAAAAAAAATATGTTAAGCATAACAATATTTACTAGACTCAAAACTCCTCTGCTGCACTAGGAGTGAAGAAATCGCATAGAATGAATATATAAAATGAATTATCATCCTGGCATGTCGTAAAAGTCGACTAAGGGCCCGTCCTCTCCTCTCCAACATGGTGGACTATCTGTATGGGCGATGGGCAGATCACCTGTCACCATAAGGTTCATCATACTATCTTAGGACTAATTAATGAATCGACTAGTAGTCTTGTGGCTCTGCCCACCCCATTAGGGATTTCGGGCGTGATGCTATGTATGTATGTAAAACTCGTAGCTTCTGGCAAAGAGTTAATATAGTTAGCACATAATGTTAAGCGCTCTCCAATCTACGTTAGTCCAGGTTTCCACCCACGTTCCACTTGACCCGCTGCTTCGGGCTAGTCTAACCGAGATAGAGTAGCCAGTTCACTTCGAAAAATTTAACGTTTTAACAGCCTATGGCTTTTTCCTAATACAACGCGATTGCGCGATTATCGCTAGTGCGTACGTACAAAGTTCGCGCGATCTAGCGATGATCGCGCAATCGTGCTCTATTAGGACAAAGCCTTATGAGTTACAAATTTAAGTTTGGGCCTGATGTACTAATTAAATGTTGTTCTCATTGATTATTTGGTATCAAACCTACCTTTCTACACCAGATAAAACTACTTAACTCCAAGAAAGATTGATGAATGACACATTTTAGTCAACTCGGTTAAATATTTGTTTTACTTTAACTACCTCTATATTACTGACGTTTTTGCAAACTGGTCGTTCAACTATTTAGTTTACCGGATTATTCATTAATGCTTTATTTTAGATAGATAGATAGACAGAGATATTTATTTGCTCATAAACATGGTTACAAAAAAGATGGTCAATAACTTTGACGACGCGGATAGCCTAGTTGGTAGTGACCGTGCCTCCGACGCAAGCGTCCCGGGTTCGATCCCCGGTAAGGGCAAATATTTGTGTGATGAGCACGAATGTTTGTTCCTGAGTCTTGGATGTTTCCTATGTATTTAAGTATTTATTTCTCTATATAAGTATTTATATCGTCGTCTAGTACTCGTAACACAAGCCTATAGAGCTTACTTTGGGACTAGATCGATTTGTGTAAAGATTGTCCCCTGATATTTATAAAAAAAAAAAACAGAGTATCACATACTTAGCTATTACTGGCATGCCAAAATTAAACCGTAAATCTAAATTTAAAGCTAAAATTTGTTTATACTATGAGGCAGGTTTGCAATGGTTTTGCCGTGTGACTAGGCTCTCCTCACTAACCATATTCGGGCGCCAACGAAGATTCAATGTAGGTTAGCCTACGTCGAGTGCCTTTTGTTAACGAGCTTGTTTTGTTTATTTTTTTACGTCAGCATCTTTGCTCGATGACCTGGAATGACTGCGAGCCTTCGAACTTCGTCAGCATTTTTGTGCGCTGCCTTCTATAACATTAAGGTAGGAGACACACTAGTGCTACAGTAGGTAGGTCATCATCATCATCATTTTAGCCGAAAGACGTCCACTGCTGGACATAGGCCTCCCCCAATGATCTCCACAACGACCGATTCTGTGCTGCTTGTATCCAGCGGAGACCCATAATTTTCACCAGGTCGTCAGTCCACCGTGTGCTCGGAGTATCGCTGCGAGATCGAATTAGAAATGAGGAGATCCGCAAAAGATCAAGAGTAACCGAAATAGCCCAAAGAATTGCTAAGCTTAAGTGGCAGTGGGCGGGGCACATTGCTCGTAGAACAGATGGCCGATGGGGTCGCAGAGTTCTTGAGTGGCGACCACGTACCGGAAAGCGCAGCGTCGGCAGACCACAGTAGGTAGGTAAATACATGCAATACCTTACAACTTAATGACAAAAATTTCAGTTCAGGATCGTGTCGTAAAGACGATCCTGGTATTTATTCTTGTATTTTTAACGGCCGGTTTGTATCAGTGACAGGACATTTCAGAACATAACATAGGAACTTTCAGATAATCGTGTACGGAACGGAACTCTCTCCACGCAAGTTTAGCTCGCATTTGTCCGGTTTATTTTTGTATGTACATTTTTGTTTAGAAATAAATACCTACCTTTTCTTCTTCTTTCTTTCTTTATTATGTGAAACCGTTAAGATGTCAAGGCTTTGCCATCGAGAAGTTAAAACAAATAGGTTTGCGAGCGGTCATGAATGGCTGATTTTTACGTGTCGACCACCTCGCAAGCACTTACCGCACGTGGGAGCAAAAATGCAGTTACAGTACAAACGAAGGTTGTTCAGACGAGCCCTAAATTAGCTTGTTTGGGGAGGACACAAGTTGTTTAAGTTGATCTTCCACGGTTCTCGATAAATGAAAATGTTTTTAAGGTTTACTTAATTAAAACGAAGATTACGAAAGTGTTTGATCGAAGCATACCTACGTAAGTACTAATCAGGTTTTTCGGCTAGCGTATTTTCGAATGTCTGATTTTATGAATAGAAAGTACCATTGAAAGTGAGAATAATCAAAGGGAGAAAAGGAAATATGAGTTTTAATCTACTTGCTTTAGTAGTGCAGGTAGCCTTTAGTTCGAAAGCGCGGCTTCTCGAACAGAGACCGAGACAGAGCACTTTTTTATGAAGGTCTGGGCATGCGTTTGATCCTTATCTCACCTGATGAAAATCGAAGACAGGGTCTATTATAGAACACGCTTGCCCAGAAAATGTCTATGTATGATTCAGGAAATACAGACATAGTAAAATTAGAGTTAAAACTAAACCTTTAAATTGTATTTATTTAAAGCTGCACCCCAGTCTATAGAACACCGTACTAACTGAAATTTGTGACGCGTGTCACACTCGATTTCTAGCTCTGTATTATTTATTAACTAATACACCTATTTCAGGATAAGAAGGGAACTTGTTCAACGACGTAAAACTGCCTTCATAGTTAAGTATTTAATGCAAATGAAACTTGCAATCGATTGCTTGCGTTCATTTGACACTCGTATTCTGGCAAATGTCAGAATGTGTCACAATGTGCTAAAAGTGTTTGACCACATGTCTAACTAGAGATCTACCTATACTAACACATGGTGACATTATACTTGGCACTTTTGTTTCGCCATGCAATACTCTGTGTTCTGTTCCTTTCACTAAAAACGAAGTCTATAAACACTCCTTTGCTTTCGCGCTCGGGTTAAATGGGAAAAATGCTTTGCTGTATGTAAGGTAGTGCATATTAAAGGAAAATAATCCATGCAATGAGAAAATGGTGCTCAAGCAACGCACACACAGAATTTTCATAAATTAAACGACATTTAATGTACCTACACTACATTCACCACCTAATTAGTAGGTAAGTTAGCAATGCATTACCTAAGAGTGGACGCGGTAGAACGTGTAATGAATTAAAGCTGTTTATTTAAATTAATTCCATATTGGCTAAAATTGTCAACTGAATGTACCTACCATGTTTATGCAAATAAACTGCTTAGTAATTAAACTCTTGAACACCTCAATTTTAGAATAATTTAGGTCTGTATCAGCAATATTAAGGATACAAAGAGAGCGGCGGTGTCCTAGAGGCTAAGGATCGTGATCTGGAGGTCCGAATCGAATCCAAGCGGTTGCCATGTAACAATGAGTATATCTAACTTATGTACATTATCTAACTGCAAATTGCGGTAACCGATGCTCTTACAGTGAGGGAAAACATCGTCAGGAAACCTGCACCTTTAGGTAAAGGTGTAACCATGATCAGTTTTGGTCTGGTTCCCCTGTCACAGGGGTTTAGGAGGTCAGACGGCAGTCGCTTCACTGTAAGACCATCAAACTGACTGCCAAATCTTGGATCATAGTCAAACCGTACCCCGAATAAGAGAAAACCGCTAGGAAGAGAGAGACAAGGCTGCAGACCACGTGAATCAATATCTCAATCTCGGTTCCAGTCGGAAGTCTCTATACTTAGTTAGACATGACAATAATAACGTTAATGATCGTTGACTTATAGGAAAAGGTATGTACAATAAAAAGTAAACTACAATAAAACTAAACAAAAAATAGAGTATCAAACATCCAATCGAGGAAAAAGCTACTCCTTTTTATTCCAACGTAGGACGTTCTGCTCGCCACGCGTTATAAACTACATGTTTTAAAAGTCATTTAAAATATAAACAACACTTTTTATGCAGTTTATTCGCCCACCGTTGTACTTTAGTTAGGGAAGTAAGTACTATTTATTGACATTGATCTGCCTCTTAAATGATAGCTTAGTTTGTTTTCGATAATGCACTTTAAATTTGTTGTTTTTATTAAAAAATAACAGCAGCAGCGGCTGAAGAAGGCCGAACTAGTGATTAAGAAAAATAACATGACATCTGTATATTAACCCTTTTTCTTGCAAATAAATTACTATTACTATTACTATTACAGTATTTGAGACTATACTTGCAAGTTAATGTAAGCAGCAAGTTAAATTTGAATACCGATCCAGGCAGCACACACGCTGTATAAAAGCGTATAAATAGTTTGAGCGTTATAAGGGCTTAGCCGATTACTTATCTACCCAAATTATTCGAACCAGTTTTTTTTTATTATTGTCAAACTAAACAGCGTTTGAACCCAGTCGACTTGATGGTAAGAGATGACGAGACCGAAGGTGTACCTCGCTGGTGGCTAGTAGTTTAAGTCCAGCTCGTTGACCTACAACCACCCTTAAACAGCCGATTTCTGATAAAGCTCATAAAGTAACTTTCTTCTGATTAGCGTACACTCCAATTAGCGAATAACTAAGTCGTATTATTTTATTGATCGTTCATTATTTCATTTACCTAATGAAAGCAGTGTATCATTATGTTCATTATGTTAATCAATATTTAATGAAGCCTTATTAATATCATATTCTTTCAGGCCAAGGTTCCATCTTAATGATGCCTATGTTTGTCATTAATGCAATTCATACAAATATTGTATGCGAAGATTGATTTATATGTATGAAATGTTTTGTTAATGATCATTGGATGATATTGATCGATGTTTGTGGCCTTGATTGGTGTGATGATTAGAATAATTTTCTATTACATATAGGTATCTAGCAATAATGACAAAAGAATGTAATGTGCAAATGCGCATGGGTGAGTAGGTCGATAAGATGTTGGGTTTTGAATAGTCAAATTATTATTTATTACTGCGCAGAGGGTTTATTAACCATTGAAAAAACTGAGAGGTTGTAAGGTGAATTATTCAGCATAGATACATCTACTGTCTATCTATTATCGCTCTTCTCCCTCGTACTTCTTGGGGATGAAGTTGCCCGCGTCCATAGGTTTTACTCTCGAGTCCGTACACGTGATCACCGGGTGGTGCAAAACGAGCAACACATTACCGGTGGTAGGTGTTGACCGCAGCTGGTCACCAAGCGATTCCAATCCAACTTCCTTCTTTCCATGCGCTTTACCCTTAGAGTAAATAGGCATTTCCTGGGCAATCACATTGGAGATGAGACTCGTCAAGCCAAATCACATCACAAATAAAAATATAAAACATTTTTGGTACACAGGTCAGATTAATAGATCAATAAATGACAAGAAAGCTGGGTGCATTCGTTTGATACAATCTGATGCTTCCGGTAACTATAGCATTTAGCCAGAAAGTTGATATTATACAAACTTTTATTTCAATTCACTTGCTAGTTGGTTGTTGTTATGTTTGCATTTGGGACGTAACCGGAAGATGTTAAAGTTGGTACAACACCGGTTACAATGCAATATTATAGTACATTTGGAAAAAATGTTTGTCTCAAAATTAAATTAACAACAACTTGTAAAGATCTTGAACGTGTTCAACCAGAATTATGATACCTTTTTCAGTTAATAATCTACTAACTAATGTCTAAGTTTTATTGTAATTTAATTTAAAAAACCGTTGTTTTAAGTCAAAGTTGAGTTAAGTTGATGATTTATCTAGACTAAGTATTTATATTATTATAATAATGCATCCATTACAATTATTAGGTCTTGTTACGTGCATTCCATTAACCCACTTGCATAATCCAACAATAAAGTGATATAACTCGTTAATTTGCACTAAAAACGGCAGATGGTACTGACACAAGTTTTAAGATAGAGATAATTAAAAACACCCACAAATAAATTTAAATTGTAACTCACTGCGTCAGGATCGAAATTAGTTTGAACTTGATCATGCACTTAATTCTTTTTGATTTTTAAAATGTTATTGTAATGTAAGATGGTATAGAGAAGTGTGGGTTAAGATCGTTTGTTTACAACCGTGTGAATATATTGCACACTGATGCAGAGGCGGCAACAATGTATACTTTAGTCGAAGGTAATGTAACTCGAGCAAATAAAAGCTAAATAACAGAACACGATGAAACTTCTTTGGGAATAAATTCGTGATCACGTGGCATAGATGGCGCTATATCTAAACATATGAAACAGTACCGTGACTCACTTATAGACAACGCCCAGCCTAAACGGGTGGTCGTAGAGGTTTGAAATTTGGAGGAGACATTTCTCGATTACCCTAGGGAGGGATTTTTTAAATTCCATTCCTAAAGGGGGTGAAAAGAGGTGATCAAGATTTTATGGAAAATACCGCCGGCGAAGCTGTGGCGGGTCCTCTAGTGTTATATAAAATACTAGCTTTTGCTTCATCCGCGTTCGTCCGTTACTGAGGAATAGTATTTCTCACATTTCCTGTATTTATAAAGATTCCTGAAAAGCATTCCAGGATATCGGGATGATAAGTATCCTATGTCCATCTCCATATAATAGGCTACATTTATGCTAACTTTTATGGAATTCTGTTGAGCCGTTTTGCCGTGAAAACGGAAACAAACACTTTTTGCATTTATAATATTAGTATAGATTTGCAGAACTAAGTAATGCCCATAAATTGTTTCAAACGAGTAACAGTTGCACGCGAGACTTTAAAAGTTAAACTAAAACGATTAGCATTCGAAATTAAGCAGAATTCAACTCGGAAATACTTGTAACTTATGAGTTGGCAACACGTATGCATTTGAAACATGTCGCCAATGTAGAAAAAGGCATTTAAAACTTCAAAAGGGGAAATTCGTGCAATAATGAGAGTTTTCAAATAGTTGCCAGAATAATTTGGTACCTAAGTAATTATTGTTGTTTAAGGCAAAAACAACAATAAATACTTAGACTATGAAATTCGCAGTATATTTAAACTGGGGCCTGTTGCATAAATACTTGTAACTTGTAATATAAGCGGAAGTTTCTTTCTAATAAAAGAAGTTGAAAAGAGGCTTCCGCTTGTATTACAAGTTACAACTATTTATGCAACAGGCCCCTGTTCTTGGGGACTTCAGTAATCTCTGAATTATATACAACTCAATTCCAATTACAACCGAATTAATTTAATATCATTGCCATTTCTAGCATTCAAATAGATTCAATCAATAATCCGTGAATTCGAGGCGATAGGTACCAACCTACTTAATTCCTATAGCAATTAAAGTGAAAATCGCTTGACATTTTTTGTAACTAAAAAGCGTTACAATAACAGAACATTTTTGGTTCAAATGAAAACTATTATGGCGGTATGGTCATGTACAGGTCTCTTTTAAAAAGTTTTGGCCACCCTGCGGCGACTATAGCCGCCATAGATAATCAGAAGAGTGGGATGACGTTCTCGGCTTACTTTTAAGAATCCGTTGAGCTTCTTTTGCAGACACATCAACTAATCTGTATAAAACAAAAATGACAGTATGAATGAAGTTTTATTGTGTAAAAATAAGTAGAGATGGCGCTGTAGAGTCTTTTTGCCCGTTGAATATCTAATGCTGAAGGTTTCAAACTAACTAGGTTTAAAACGCAAATTATCCGTGATTTATCCTTATATTTTTCTTGATTTTTGGGATCGTTTTATAGGAATCAACCGCTTTAATTTTCTTTTCTAGTTAGATCATAACGAGCATACGATACAATGGCGCAATCTTCGACTTTTCCCAAGAATGCAGTAATTATTGAAGAAAGTAACGAACATATAATTAAAAGCAAAGTCATGTTCAAGTAATGTATGTTACTGAGAGAAGCTTTTTATATCCGATTTCTTTTATTATTTATAGGTACAATGTAGACTTATAATTTTAAATCATATCCATAGATCACAAATATATCCAATAGAGTCCGTATAGCCGGGTTAGCCCCGTTGCCAGCATTAAAAACAAAAAACCAGGAAGCGCAGGGAGCGCATAACCTCGAACGCACCAATCATAGCGCTTAGAATAATAACGCAATAGAAACTAAGTCCGCGCGCACAATTGGAAGCAACAAAATCGGAGCCATTTATGGCTCCAAATTCATACAAACGCTGGGACGCTCCCATAGTGTCAAATGTCAAAGCGCACCGGTTTATTGCTTCACTTTTGTCAGGGCGGTTGTATGTAAACTATGCTTCTATGGTTTGAAATTCTATTCGCTCCGCGAGTTTTGCAGTTTTGTTTTGTTTGTTCCTACTAAGAATTGACGCCAAGCGGACTCTTTAGTATATTTGGTCTGAGACCATATCATTCGACAAACTTTATTCATGTTATAATTTTCCAAGTCGTTTACACCGTATTGTGAAATGTTAAATTATAGCACCAAAAGTAACAGATGTTTTCCTGAAAATATCTTAGTATGAGCACAAAAACTATTAAAAACTACAATCATGATGCGAAAGATATCGTCCATTTAGTATGCACATCACAACATTAAGTAGCCTGCTGTGTAATATTTGGAATGTTATGTATAATTATGAATATCTAACAATCATATTCACTATTTTATTACCAAAGACTCTTATCTCTACTACTTTTAAAAACTAGTACTACGAATGGATACTGACAACTTCTAATCAAGTCTCTTAAATCATTGGCAATTTCAAAGGGAATTTTTTCCACGTCTAAGTTTTTGATAAAGTCATTTTTTGTATTTAACCATCAATATAAAAATTTGCTTTGATTGCTTAATAAGTATTAAAGCCTGAAATTGTTAAAAACTACTTGTCATATCGCTTTTTAATAGATAGTGCGAGAACTTTAAGAAAGAGTCAAAAGTAGTATTTGTTACAGCTGCGGCCCTAGCAAAGTTGACACGAGGACAAAGTTGAAACGGTCTCTCTCACACTAGTGCACACGAAAGAGATAGTCAGAGAGATAAACGGGTTTAACTTATCCCGTGTCCGGCATGCTAGGGCCGGTGCTATGTTAAAGATTTTGAAGTGATAATACTTTAAACATGAAGGATAAATGGGGTAAGTGACACTAAGGACCTTCAATTACAATTTAGTTACACCTCCATGCACAAGACCTTAAGATTATGTCAACAGCAGTATAAACAATGATTACAAAAGATTAAAGCACTGAGATTACCCTCATCCTGTAATCAGAAATTATCAAAATAGGCAACGTGGCAATTACAAGTCATTGTTGTTAATATTTATTGTTTGAATGATCAGCGCAGAACATGTATGTATGGCACACATGGCCGTAATGGTTTGCAGAAGTTAAGCAACGTTGTCTCAGGTCGGGTTATGGATGGACGTTCAGAAAAAAAAGACAAAATACTCATGCTAGTGCTGTGCGTTGTTATCAATAACAGTTTTTATATAAAAAACGGAAAAGCTGTTTCTTACTGGAACGGAAAACAATTTTTATAATAACGTCAATGAACAATGACGCTTCACAAACGTATGTAACGAATGATGAGAACGGATTAAAGGCGAACTTCTTTTCCTTCCCTAAATAACAGTAACTAGTTTTCGCGAGAAACGAGAAACCACAGACGCTGATTTGCATTGATAACAGTTGTAAAAAAAACCTATTTGAGTAAAACTGTTTTCTAAAACAAACGCAGTGCAAAACTGCAAACTTGGAATAACCGGTTTGTAAAAAAACTGTTTGCGGAAACCATTTCTCATCCAAAAAAATGATTCCGTTTCGTTCTACGAAAAATGCGAAACTACCAAGCACTAACTCATGCTATAAGGTGATGACAATAGTATTTACTGTCTGAAATCATATTTTCTTTGGTCTCAAATTGAGAAACAGCCTGTTTCCGTTTTTGAAGATTTATCAACTTCAATCACATTTATATCATCCTTCTTTAATTGATCGTAATATTTCTAGCAGTCCGTAACTTAATCATTATCTTCAGCTTACAATTAAAATAATTCAAGCGCAATCAGCAAAGGTTAGGGTGATGCAATCTATATCGAAACAATATATTCCACAAAACCCCGGATCCATCCACAAATGGACACTTAGAAAGCTTCTCACTGCTCCAGGCTGTTTACCCTGTCAACGAACCAAAGGCCGCCGGAGAGATTCAATAACTAAGCTCATTAGACTCTTGTTGACTAGTTAATTATGGAGCGTGGGCTGAATTGTTTGCTTTAAAAGAGATGTGAAATGTCAGGTGAGAAGTTCATGGTAAAGTCCGCCTACCTTGTTATTTTATAAAATGCGCAGGTAGTAATGAAAGTTGCAATGTGTAAAGCTTAAAAACTATCGAAGTTCCTCACTAGATCATTACTGTTCGAATGGGCCGGCTCGACCGGGGCAGTACCACACTCTCACAGAATATCGGCGTAAAGTAATAGCTTGCTATTGTGTTTCGTACGGTGAGTGACGATATCCGGAGGCCTATTCCCTCATCCCCATCCCACCCCCATTCCCCATCCTCCCTAGACTGGCAACGCATTGGCAGCACCTCTGGTGTTGCAGATGTCCATGGGCGGCGGTGACCACTTTCCATCAGGTGGGCCGTCAGCTCGTTTGTCAGTCAATTGACATAAAAAAAAGTTACGTCAGAGAAAGGAGAAGAATATTTAACAAGCATTTAAAATTACTGGATTAATGGGAAATTGTTGATGAAAGGAAGCTTGAGCTCCAAACGAGAGTAAAATCTGTACTTAAGCTCAGTGGGAACCAAGAAGTTTTAAATTAATATACCTACGTCTGTTTCTCATTTAAACTAATTATGTTTTCGTTTTTGTAGGATATTTGATACACATACATACATATATCACGCCTGTTTTAAAAGGGGTTGGCAGAGACCATGGATTTCTACCTGCTACGATTCTGACACACCTTTTGCTTCGTCTACTCTCATTTAGTTGTTCATGCACGCTCGCCGGTTTAGGGTACTCTTGACCTGGCTTTTCAATGAATGGCCATAGGTCCTCGATCTGGTTTTGGTACGTTCGACGAGGTCTTCCCCTTCTAACCCTAAATATGCACAAATTAAATATTATTAAAAATAAAACTTTTTATTTCCTCGCGTGAAGATGACACTGGGTCCTTGATCGATGACCTTTGCGATTGCAATTTGAATGCGATCTGTGATCTACGCGGGGGATCGCGCCGTGACGCTCGTGATGCGCGCGCGCCGTCGTGACCCGGGAAAGGGCTTTGAAAAAAGTGATACAGTTTGAAAGTTATGTTTAGAAAATTTAAAGTGGATATAATTGTTTTGATGTAAAAATATGTTAGACTTTTTCGTAAGGTGTCAACGATGTTATCTTTATAATAATAATTGGTAAGCATATATAGTTTAAAATAACTATGAAATATGTCATGGATCCTGAAACTAGTATAATTACTTTTCACTTGATGATTTCATTCATTTTACTTCCGTTCCGCATTATATTCCTTCAATATGGAGTGTTTTTACAATGACCACACACATAAAAAAGCGCATTTAATAATCAGATAGGAGTCGATACCATGCCTCTTGCCTTTACGGAAAAGCTCTAATTAGTCAACGCTTCATCTTCTCACTATCGGACATCTGCATAAACAACGCATGCGCATGATCGATGCTGAACGCGACAATAGATTTACTTTCTTCGATAGCAAGGTTAACGGGCTGATGTTCCGAACAAGGTTGTACAGACCGTACCGCGCACATTTCGACCATAGACGTAGTTAAACATGCTATATTCAAAACCATAGATGTAGTTTATGATATATTTAAATCATATATGGAGATTTTGAGTGCTAAAGTTTCAAATGACATGTGAGATTACGTAAATTGACGGAGCTTGATATGTTGTGTGTTGGTTTTATGATGGGAATGGTTCAAGCCAGCAGATGGCATCATAATGGTGTTGTTTGTCTGTTCGTTGATAGAGCTCACGTTTCAAAATTCATTCATTCAAATGTGTTGTTGTTTCCTATGTTTAATATCTACTTATGTTAGAAGTACCGCACAGAAAAGATCAATTATCATCAGATTGTCTTTGCCTCGACCAGTAAGTACTTGTGTTTAATGATATAATTCTAAAACTCACACTATTGATCGTCTACGGAAAACGGATAAAATCTTCTTCGTAAGGTTGAGAATGAAAAAGCCAGGTGGCTATTTTTTTTTGTATGGATAGGTTTTTCTATGTTAACAATTAATAATTCTGATTTTCAAAATTATCCCATTACTGTTTGAATGAAGCGTCAAAAACTTTAACGGCTTCGAGTCCGTCGTCCTAGAAGTAAAAACCTATAGTGTATTAATTCAGATAGAGACCTTTAGGGAAGTAGCACTAGTCTTATAGTGCTCGAATCGGATTTCAAATACAGCAGTAATCTTGTATTCATTTTTATTGCCCCCTATCTTCCAAGAGCGTCCTCGCCAGCGCCTAAAATAGGTATTTGAGCATTGTGAGTCTAGTGCCGCACCCCACGTAGGTCTCTATTTGAATTCATAAACCACAGTTTTTTACCACTGGGACGACGGACTATGAAGAGGCTGCAAGCACTGTTATTAGATGTAAAGCCAAGTGTGTGAATATGGCATCTCATTATCATCCCGGATTAGAAACTATCGCTTTGTGAGAACTGGAGCAACTGGCCATTGTTAGCTTGTTATCATTTCTCCGCCTAATAGAAGCATCCCCTTTTTTATTAAGCTCTTACTTTCTATCGATATCAGTGTGAAAAGATTGTATTATACTTATTAAAGCTTCTTCATTTTCTAATCAAATTGTTAATGGATCATTGATAGGTCTTCTTAATGGAATAAAGTTGGTATAGGTATAAGAAGGGGAACTAACTATGTAGTAATAAAGCCGTCGTTTATATAATTAAACATTCGATATTTGAAATTCTGTTCACAGTTACAAAAAAGAGTTTATCTACACCCATATCATAAAACCTCCATAGTGTAACCAAAAACCGTAGGAAATGACCACCATTTTGACAACCAATTAGGTAAAACGAGTGCTGCAATGTTATTCCCGTATCGATTTTATAGAAATGAGATTAAATTTGGAACAGCTGTCAAAACTCAAGTGGGTCTCTATTCTAGTATCCATAGATATTAAAACAGTTATTGATACGAAACGTCAATTCAGTATGTTTTTTTAATATAAACTGCACAACATTTGATCTCGAGTGACATGGGAAAAGAGACTTCATTCGTTTGTCTATGATTTAAAAAAAAAATGGTCTTGACGGATGATCGAATTGCAGCCATTACGTTGGTGTTTTGCTGAACGAAAGTAGACTTGTTGTTGAATTGAATAGAAAAAGTTGTTTGTAATTTACATTTTAGTTGAAAATATGAATAGAAGTCTTCTCGGAGGGTGTGTGATGTGAATATGCGCCGGATATCGGAAATATGCAGCCACGATTGCAACAAATAACTTGTTGCCAGAAAATATTGTTTCTGAACCCATCATGGAGGATTTATAATATGTGTGTAGATAAAGTTATGTATGCAACTCTGCATAATTTTGCCTTAAAACACACGTGTGATCTTATTATGAAACTCGCTAAAGCTCGTTTCATAAAACCGCACTAGTGTTTTAAGGCCTATCATTATTCAACCGTTGCATAAACTACTATTCTTTTTACAAGTTTTCACTAACATCAAAAATTACATTGCACTCAATGGCACTAAGGTTAGCCTGCTTAGGTCCCCGAACAACACTACATCGTGAAACCCACATAGCATCAACCAGGTCTCAAGACAAGCAGACAGGAACTAATTAGTACGGGGCTGGATTTTCAAACACTGACATACTGCTTGGCTTGATGCTTGTTTCTATGTCAATAAAAAAGAAGCTGTTAAGTTCTAATTGAACCTTGCTAACTGGCTAAGGGACGTACTAATTAGCTAAATTAACTGTCTCTGCGGAAATTGCACCGTTCATTAATTAACCTGGGAACTGGGTATCGGGCCGATTGAATCCATTGCCAAGGTAATCAAAATTGGCTGTTACATTGTGGTAGTAACGGTGCTTGAATACCAATTGTGCTAAACAAAGGAATTACAGGTCTTGCTTGGCTTGTCTTGTTCGCAAAGGAAATCAAAACTGCGTCGCTCTAATAAAGCCAATTTGAAATTTTCTTCTAGAACACATTATTACCTGTCTAATTCATATTTGTTCTGGATGTAGCATAACACCCGTAAAAAAATAGTAATATCGAAGCAATAGAACTTCCTATTTATATTTAATATTAAATCCAGAAAGTATTTATCATCGTGAAAGTTAAATAAAAAAGGTCAAAGAACGGATCATCTTCATTAAAGTTATCGAGCTAATAGATATTGCGTGTCTTTTGTTATGACATTTGCACCAAAGAACTTTTCTGCTACGTCAAATATTCGATTGAGTTGTCTTAATAAGCGCTTAAGCCATCAGATACGTCTGATTCCATTCCATGCATAATTGCAAACACGCGGCAGTCATCAATGAGAATATTTACAATTAAAATAACTTCTCAGAGCTAATCTTCTGCTTAGATAGAAAATTAGATTGGATTGTTTGGCTTTTAATGGCCACGTATGAACAAAACACAAAGCTCGGGTCAATGATTCTGCGAGTAACGGGGCGATCGCAACTTGAACCCGTTCGGCCGACGTTAAAACATAAAGCAGCTAATGACAGACTTTGATTGTATTAATATTCTTTGTGACTTATATTCCAAGATACTGACATCCTGCCACTGATAAGACATGTCATAATCGCAACACTGTACCTTAACCTGACAATTAACTTTTATCATGCCTAAGCCTGACATAATATTCATAACAGAAGCATCGAATTGACACGCGTCAATAGCTCAGCACAGTGCATCGAGCACATAGATCGCTCTTGCTTTCATTTGGACTGCTTCTCAAATTTCACATTCACTTTCGTCAAAATCGATCACAAGTTGTGCGGCGATAACCATCAAGATCATTTAGACGCTCGTCAAATATTGGACCGCATTATCTATTCTCAATTATAATGTTGTTTTGTTTTTATTGTATCGCTAATAGAGCTGAAATTATATTGGGATTCGTTTTGTAACATGCATCTGTATCTTTGTCTACACACGTGCCTGCTTGTGTCCGTGCTGTCACAATACTGTCGGCATCGTGACAATCGTTGACTAGTGAAAATCTATGAGAACATGTTTTCTCGCATTTTGCATTCAGCGCATTTAAATACCCACTTGACGGACAGGAAAAGCCCAACTGAACCAGGGAAAGCTATGGCCGACGTTTCAATATGTGAAATCATTGCAAGTTAAACAATTTGACTTGAGATACAATCGGTTTCAAATGTTTGGTTTGTTTCACTTCAAAGTATTCTCTCATTGTTCTTAGTATTTAGTATTAAGCTTTTAAAAGAAATCAACCGACCCGAAATTCATGACTAGTAAAGCTCAGCGAGTTGTCTTGTATTCTCACAATTATCAGATTCCTCGCATCACAACAGGTAATGTACAATTACCGACTTTCTCGCTTCGCTTTCAATAGCCGAGGTCATGTGTGCTGGTCATGACGGTCTGTTCTAGCCCTAAAGGGTTTGTCACACGGATGTATGTTCTATAAACATAACATACTACTCGTATTATGCACCAAAAGGATTATTTACATAAATAGTACCCTTGGTATTTGTTCACTTAATTTATTACTTTCTTCAAGCTTAACTTTGGAAAGTTTCCATTAGAATTTTAAAGTGTTACCAAATATTCAGCTATTTCTACGTTTTCCTCTTCTTTATATTTGAAGCTGCTTGTCTTTATTTCCAATCAGAAATTGTTTTTACGGGCTGTTCACTGCACTAGCGCCTATATCTCTGATCCAACTTTGTGTGACAATCTCCTTAAGGCAGGTTATTGTTTACTGTAATACGGAATGCAGGTTAAATGCTTCCTGCGATTGGATCCAGTTCGAAAGGAGGCCATGTGTAGGCTTTACTGCGACCACTTGTCACTTTTTAATTCTTATCAGCTGTATAAAAAGTCGATTGACACATTAACTTTAAAAGTATTTAGTTGATACTCATACCATTTTTGGAAAAGTCACTCATTTTTTAATCCTTATGTTAGGTAACAAAGCTCTAAAGGCAGTCCCTTAACAAGATACCTGTAATCCGATGACCTTTCGTTTGTTTGTCTTGCGTGAAAGTAATCGTAAACAGTCTTTGTACGTGCACAATGTTCTAGTCGATCAAAGAAAGTTTCTCTAACTAACATTGGGTAACTGCCTCGTCATATCGATGCAATTCCATTCATACGCACCAAATGAACTGTTTAATTGAACACCACATCGGGTCCTTATCGAGACTCTTTCAATCATCTATCACGTTAATACGCCGCGACTAGACAAAAGCGTCGACTAATTTGCTTGTCAGTGCAAAATAATCACAAATGATCTGGAAGTACTATCATTTATCGCTACACAATCCAATTTGAACCTTACCACTACCATTCAACCAGCAATATCTAACATCAAACCAGCCCATAGAATCAAATGGGGCTCGTTTGTGATTTCCGAAACCGTTTGTCAAATGGGTAGCGTTCCAAATTGGGCTTTGATGCTCATTAAGATAAGCCTTATTTTAGCTTGTGGTTTTCAGCTGCTTCCTAGTGTATGAGAGACAATTTGATGGTGTATCGCCCGAGGTGCAACTCATTAAGAGTACTTTCGCTCTCGTGACGTGCGATACGCGTTCTTTTATCGGCACGAATATTGCATAGCTCAATATAAACAAGTTCACACGACGTCTCCGTCGAAGCGTAATTTCCTGAGCACAAATTAATATTTCGAAATCAAATCCGAGACTACGGGTAGCAGTAACAGTAACTAACGCAAAGGAATGACATGACTTTCAATCAAAAGAATCCGACTTCAATAGTTTTTCCAAAGACTGGTTAGATATACGTCATATAAATTAAAGTAATGGTCAATCGGGCCGCGGATCAAAGCTTTGCGCAGGAGTCACGAGCCGATGCTATCTTTGATACAAGAAAATTGACGCGCGATCTTCTACCGTTGCGGATGCTATCGTTTGAAGTTTCCTTTTACCGGCATAATATAACCCACATTTAATTGTAAGCTTTATTGTTAAGTCATTAGAACATGTTTCTTCATCCTTTTGTTTTTTGATGCTGTCAAGGATTTGATTTTGATGGATGAGTTGGTTGTACAAATACGTGCGCGTGCAATTGATTGTATTTACAATACGACATCTTCATCATCTCATATTATATCAGACTGTGTAACATAGTATATCGTGCTGCTAGCCTTAATGATTTCCTTTTAAGAAGCATGGTAAAGATCAAGTTGGCATAAAGTTGGCAAGCTGTTGATAATTATCTTATATCATAAGTGATATACTTAAATTACTTAAGCATTAGTTTGCTCTATCGGTCGGCGTTGATATAAAGTTGTATTTTAAAACAAACGTAAAACAGAAATAAATCCAGTTGACTTGCCACTGCTTTTCGGAGCCTAACTTCCAAGTGCCAAATATATCGGATGCAAGAATGATACGCAAAAAACGAAATCTCAGCATCTCACAAAACGAAAAAATAAAGCGAGATTCTGCTTGAACCATAAATCTGGACCTTAAATAAAATTATTGCTTTCGTAGTTTATTTGCTTATGAGTAGCATACTTGGAACGTAGAGACTGGATGCAGGTGAGGGTGGATGGTAGGAGGTAAAACAACTGGATACGGTGTCGGTAAATTTATTATATAAAGAACGAGGCACTCTATAACAATAGTATAAACACTTATATATAGGTAGGTAAGGCTATGTGGATGGGATCTTTGGAGGCTTTGTGTGACACTTTACTTACAGTTAAGTGCCTCACTGGTAAATCTTTTTTGTTTGTAGCAGGATAACAGATAAGTGCCTCACTGGTAAATCCTTTTTGTTTGTAACAGGATAACAGATAAGTAATTATAATTATGCTTCCTTTATAAATAGCACTGCACTCTTTATCAGAAACTTCCTATGGTTCTAGTTAGGTACTTTAAAAACTATGTACAATATGTACTAAAGGAAAGCTCTATTTCTTTATCAGTGCCAAGATCTCTTATGTAGTGATGATCAATGTCTAAATCGATCTATTGATCCAAATTTTGAATTTGGAAAAGAAAAGAAGTTGTCAGTATTGAAGGAGTTTTGTACGAGTCGCGATAGCGCCTCGTTACATACTTAACTCTCTATCGAACGTAGGATATTAATAAAAAAATGTCGTTTTAACAATCAGATACAGAGGTATAGTTACTTATTAATGCTAGTACTTTTGACTGCAAAGTAAAAAACGTTTTAAACTACTTGCCAAGTGCAACCTCCAATTTATTGAAAGGGACGAATCATTCGCACGTTTATTTGGTCAACCTTTCACACTGATCGACGTCAAATCACGCCCTGACCTTAACCATGATAAATCTATACCAATGTGCCGGTATTTGGTCCGTACTTTCTCTGTTCTGTTCCGATTTTCCAAAATCATTTCCTTTTATAGACGGGTGAAAGGTAAACTTTATTTAATATGCCTTATGGTCTCACTAGTGACCTTTAAGGCACAAGATTCAGGGGAATCAATATTTATTTCGATTTGTGTATGTAGTATAACATTTCCTCGCTTCTGTGGCCACGTTTCTTTTGTTTGCGTGAACGATGTTACGTTAGATAAAACATGTCGTTTGTTATTCTTTATTGGTCCTCAATACTTAATTAAAGAGGTGATTAATTCCGCTTTTAAGTTTATCATTAGTGTTAGTCTAACTATACCAAAAATGTACATCTGGGGACGTTACGCCTGGATGAATACCTATGAACAATTGGCAAGCGTTGGAGGTTGTACGAGTACATGAAAAATTTACAATATAGCGTAAAGAAACTTTAATAGCGCGACGTATGCACTGTGAAGTGTAATCCCCTAGTTGACACTGGAGCGCATTAGTTGTATTCCGATCAGACATATCGATACTGTTTAACCAAGTTTACTATTAAGCTTTATCGAAGTTAAAATTATCTCTTGACACTTCCACCATAAGGTTGAACTCATGTTTCTTAAGATATGCAAATACATATGGGCACGCTTTCTATTGTTATTAATCGTTGAAGTTATGGAGTGATTCGTCTTCATTTGTCTCAACGATGTCACTCACGCGGCGCTTGATATGCCGAGGAGATGTACCTAATATTATAATGTCAGTTGAATGTGCCTTGGGAAGTTACAACGACACTAGAAATCAGCGATACTGAGCATTATGATAAGTGTTATTTAAAATGTTGTCCATTAAATTGATTCTTGGAATAACTGTATTTCTTAGCGTTCGTTTTATTACATAGACCTATGATAATGTTACGGAAATATGTAAGCATTACCCATGTGTATTTTTTAGATTTAAAGTAGTGTTTACATTTTACCTCCTATTTAACTCCTTACATGAGCATGATTTTTTTGACCAACAGTTCAAGTTCCAAAATAAACGTTAACACTCAAGACGAAGATCGAAGACAAATTAAGCTTTGTTCAGATATAAAAATATTCCGATTCGTAGTGCAATGACACTCAAACTTTAAAATATTGCGTATAATCGACCTCTTCAAATTCTGTAAATGTTATTGTACGATCTTAACTTAACTGCTACAAAGTACTCTTAAGTATGTGTCTCGTAAAGGACAATTGTGCGCCGCTGAAGAGATTTCGGGGCCGTGAAGGTCGCATGCGTAAGTATTGAGTAACTGTGACGGTATGCAAAATGACCAGCCTTTAGCGTAGCTTTAAACTTGTATGCAATTTAGTATGCTCTTTACCGTGAACTGAAAAGAAGTTTGTATGCTTTTGTTGCCATGAGTATTTGAATTGCGAGATTACTAGTAAGCTGGGTTTTAACTCTAAAATTTTAACTATTTCACAGGCGAACAACTTGGAGGATGAAAGAGTTAGAAATAAATGTACGGTATTGAGGGTAAGAGAGAGTGAGATTGAAAGTGCGCAGCAGTCGATCGACAGAAGAATCAAGGTATAAAAAAAGAAAGAAAAGAAAGAACAGCCACTTTATATAACGATGCTGAAGAATCGGGAGCCATCCTAGCTGAGAACGAATAGAGATGTGATCATCCTTGCGTAACACAAAATGAACCAGCCTATTATTACGATGCATATCTTATGCTGGATATCTCACCGACAACATACCTTTTCCCGCAGTTTTACGCAACCCGATTGGCCTTTAGAAAACGTTTGCTTCCGACTTGATTAATGCATCCTGGAGAATGATGGACGCGTTCTCTGTTCCATTGATATAGTGATGACGTGGACAGCATCACAAAGTAATTTGTTTGGAATCTATAAATCACGCCAGTCCAAAGGGTACTCTTGTTTACTGTTAAGAATGGATGTCTCTAAGATTTACATAAAGATACCCAAGTGTTCGAATATGCTCGTGATACCAAACATGGAATATTCTTGATATTGACCGATTATTTCCTTTCTTGTAAACAGAGATAGGGTTTTATAAATTGTTGTATATAGGTACTCGTAAATCTTGGGAATTCTCACTTTTACCTCAACCCACATAACTATTGCCAAATTATTATACTGTGCATAAATTAGCCCTTGTATTTTGGATTTCAACAAGTGTAAGTTTTAGTCTATATTAGTGTTAAAACTATTTAGATAATTATTGCGTACCTTTAATAAATTATTATTAAAAAGTTGTAAACTCACCTTAATTCTTAAGTTTCCTATCTTAGTGTCTGTCTCAACTGGTTCGATAATATTGTTTATGGCCTAGCACATCCCGATGGACTGAGTTGTTCTTGCATTAGCATACACTGGAACCGACCCCGACCAATTATGTTTGTTTCTCTGTGATTTAGATCTGTGTTTTTAAACTGGTTAGAGTTAGAATAAAACAACTGCCATAAACTTGCAAGTACCAGTTTCTAAAAAGCTTTTTATATCATCATCATCATCATCATCATCATCATCATCATCATCATCATCAGCTGTAAAACGTCCACTGCAAGACATAGGACACCCCTAAAAATTGAGGAATTTGCCATAGTCGCCACGCTTGTCAGCAGGGTTGGCGACCGCAGTAGTTCATGATAGTACTCAAAGGAAGCTGCTGCCCATCTTTCACTGCCTCTCAATCTAACAGTAGTAGGACGACTTAGTGTTCTTAGATATAGGTCGACTTCGCCTTCGCCTGTTAATGTAACGGGGTAACATTGTACGTGAGCGCCTCTCAGTCTATAACTACAGGTGCCACTCAATTCAGGTAACAAGCAGAGAAACTTATTTCCATCAATAAATAAGAACACTTACCACGAGGTGCTAGCCGCGCCTAGGGTGCTCGCTATCGACTGAATATATTTCTCAAACTCCTATGTCACTGACACTGTCGCAAAATAAGAACTGTATTGCAACGTCGTCAAAGTTATCTTTAGAACTTTGGATTCAAGTAAGATACGAGATTGATAAAGTAAACTAGTTCTATCACCCGCTGAGGCTATGCATATTGATAGCTATAAATTCAGTATCGTAAATTAAGATTTGTCACGCACTGGGTTTCTATTTGCAAGTGAAATAAGGGAATCGGCTGGTGTGATGGTAGTTTCGATTATGTTTAGGTATAAGATAATAAACAGAGGAGAAATAAGTAGACATTTCTTGGGTAATCGCGTAACACCTTCGGCCGCCATCAGGTGCAAAGCATTTGGAATGGCTCACTAATGATTTCCGATCATATTTGACCGCTGGAACGTATCGCAGAAAATTCGTTTCGCCGATCAGTACTTCCAACTAAGGCTATTAGATTTTAGCACTGTCACAACTCTAAGCTAACCTAATTAGCAGCATAAATGTATACAATATTTATTAAAGCAAAGAATTGCATTATGCACAATGAACAATCAGCGAAATGTTACTCGGCGAAAAAGGATACCCATTTGAATCAAACAAGCAAACTAAAAACTAAGGGAAAATAGTAAAATGTTAATGATTTTTAATTGCCTTATTAAATTAGAAAATCAACCGCCACACGAGCGAAAACTCCATTCAAACTGAAAGGAAATAAACCAATCAATATTTATTGGACAATCAATCAACGAAACCAAAGAAACACGAATTTATTCAAAATCCTACATAACCATACAATTTCTCAAAACAAAAATTTAACCCAAATCAACAAGTCAATTTACTTAACAGCTGTATTCGATTCAAAGGGCTCAGAAAGTAAAAGCAACACTTTTACAACCAGTTCAAATAAAAATAAATTATACCTTCGCTTGAAAAACTCGAAAATGAACGATCGAATGAAATTATGACATGGTCGCGTGATACCGACAAAAGAAAACTATAGTTTTTATCAACTAAGCATAAGACTGTTCTTGACATCGACACAATTAGATATTTACACTAAATTACAAACCTAAATTCATAGGATACAGAATCAAATGATACGGAATGGTAGTAGAAATAGAGATTCTTTCGGACGGGGATGCAGGTATGGAATTGGGGGCAATTGTCTCCCCTGACAAACCGCCGAAGTACCTTATTTTGACCAATTTTAAAGAATTAGTTTGAATTCCTGGAAGAGAAACAATATCACACAATAATTGCTAAACGAGCTTGGATTCTTTAAGCAATTTCGGATATTTTGATAAAAAACCCTTATCACCGATGCCGATCATAATGATGAATAAAAAGATAATAAAATGAACTACTGAACCAACCACTGCTACACCGGGCTGCCCGTGTAAACAAATAAATGTATTACGACCATTTCTCAACTACATATTTGACAAAGCCTGTAGAATAATAATATGTATTACGAAACCATCAATAAAGCTTCTTAGAGAAAATTTTGTAAAAACGAGTCATCGTGAACACGTAATAATTACTTTAAAAAATAAGTTTCTTGACAGCAAGGGATTATTAAACTCGCACCGATTAAGGGAAAGGCATCAGAATCAAAGAACCACAAAATATCGAAAATGACTTCAACGAAATTCAAAATGTATTGCAAAACATGAAAACTAACCGGATCCTCAAGAATAATGTAACTGTACTCAAAAACAGTATTTAAATATGTTATTACTTAACAGACGTGCTCGCATTATGGCACAGCAATTATTAATTGTATAATTTTTGAAATGAGCGAATTTGCCAAACTAAGACAGGTTAAGTAGAGCCAATTGGTACCGTTAAGAGATTTATTGTATACATGTTTCTAGCTTCAGTAGTTTCGACTAGGCGCTGACGAATCAGTCTTTCAGTCAATCAGGACATGAATTTTTATATGTATAGAATTTTATACTAAATAATTATAATTAATTCAGGCAAAGAAATGTTCAAGAAATGTTCAATTTGTACCTATCTCTTAACTTTCTTTTACTTTTTACACATCTAAATACTCGTAGCTCGAATATAAACTACGCACGTTTGGTGCGCAGTGTAATAGGTAGCATTTAACTTATGCTAATAATACGGGTGACCTTTGGAGAAATTTCTAATCTGAACTAGGTACCGCCGATAGTGCCTGAATGAAATCTAAGTATAACGCGTGCACCTCACGCGCGCGCACACACCATGAATCATTAAAACTCCTTCAAGACAAGGTGTTTATTGTGTTCATTATTACACCTGGCGTCCTTGCAAGGCCGTGCGGGGGCGTGCGTAGGAGATGCACTTCGTGGGAACACGTTACAGCAGAGCAAGAATAATAACGCACACGTTAAAGCTTTTATGACGTTAAAAACAAAGGTCATTCTGCTTAACTCACGTGAATTATAAAATTGGCAGAAATATACATTAGCGCCTCCTGAATAATGGAGACTATGCAAAGCGGGGGCTTTGAATAATCGCACCTGTTGCGATCAAAGGAGCTGTTATAAACCTCGATAGCTTTGATAAGGAAATATTGTTACGGAAATCGGGTCACTACTCGTACAAGTGCCTAGACGTAACCTAAATTATTTGCCTGTGAGTTATTACCTTCCTTGTTCAAAGGATGTTGTATGGCTCAAACTTAGTTTTTTCTGTACGTTTTGATGTTTATTGTGGTCTCTACTCTGCAACGCTGGTGTTAATTTGGTGTAAGAAAAAGAAATAAGTTTCAGTCAGGATTACTTTAATCTTGATCTATCATCTATCATCCATATTGCGCCGTTGTTTTTGTTACCTTGGTTTAACATGCCGCGAAGTAATCTTCAAAGTTCTGTTTCTTTCACTCAATTCTATATAAGTAAGAGTATTTCAGTTTAGACTAAAAAGCGAGTGGAATAGAACTATTTATCAGAACTGAGCGGAAGGCTAGCAGTACGAAGCGATATAAAATGTATTATTTAGGTAACAAAGTCCATGGCTCCGTGATTCGCCTCAGTTCCTAATTGAGATTTCCATCTTCCCGTTTCGGTGTAACGAGGGCTAACGTAAGGAGGCCGCTCAGTTCAGCACCTTCTTGACGAAAATCTACATTACAATATCAATTATATAAGCAACTCACCGAGCCCGCATATAAGGTAGGTTGGCGGCGGCTTCAGCACGGAGCGCGAGTAGGCCCCGCGCACGGTCTCCAGGGCCCGCGGTGCTCCGCCGATCAGCAGCACCCCAGGGCACACGTAGCCAGCGTACCGGAGCTCCGCCGTCGCCGCCGCTAGCGCGCCCGCCCACCAGCATTTCGCGTTTGCTGCCAGGAAACTCTGCAACAAAAGACATGGCTTTTAATACTCAAATGCAGCGTATTAAACGTAGGATTTCTTAGGATAAGGCCACGCGTGACTTCTATAATAACTTCAGGGCGCTGTTACGGCTGCCCCATGGATGACTTTCATGCTATACTGCGGAAAAAGTAGCATCCCTTCTTGGCGGATTTTGGAGCAGCAGTAACAGCAGCAGGCACCCTGAAGATTGCAAACCAGTTTGATTGTCCGATAGCGGTGGATTTAATCAGACTTGTTTAATTCAATTTAAAATATACATTTTCGTTATTGAATTGTTATTGTTAGTCCGAAATAAATATAATTTGAGTTTGAAGTTGAATTTAGCAGTAAGCACTGCGCTATGTGGTTGGATGACATATCCTAGTAAACCAACTTACGATAATCCTTTGAGCTGGCCATACAACACGTTTACTGACATGCTACGAACGCCCCTATGAAGAAATCTTGCCTATAAGGCGGTTTATATTTAATTTTAATGTTACTTGTAAAACATTGATACAATTAAAATCCAATTCAATTAAATGCTGTCGTTTATAACCCTGCCCCGATAACCTTAACAGTTAGCAGGATGAAGTGCATAGTTACAACACTCCGTGATAAACTAAATGTCAGACGAAAGTGTCAAGGACTACTGTAAACGGGTTCAACCAGTAGGTACTTAGGATTAAGACATTCGCTGCTGCACCTTTTCCGCGAGACTTCGCCGGATGCCGTGTCAAATCACTATGCGAGACTTGCAATGTGCTGGACGCGCAGACGCGTCCACGGCACTGATTGAAAGTAAAACGCATATGCGTTGCTGGCAGTGAATGCGTTAACCGACCTAAGAATTATAATTATAATGCATCGCAGACATACTGGCAACTTTTGTCAACAACATAGGGCGAAAGGTCGTCGGCGAGTCCTTGACACAAACCAGTTTTCAATATCGCCGGCGAGCGAATTGCATATTTGTGTTAAACAACCGCATGGCTGTAATATGGTAATCCAATCAGCAGCTGCACGTGTTGGGCAGTAGTCCTCCCGCCAGTCCAGTGCAGACTGGGAACTTCACACTGGTTTCCTCACAATGTTATCCCTCGCCAAAATGCTCAAATGCTCATGGTAAATCTCAAATTCCATTCTATATATAAATTCAGAAAAAGTTGCGGGCCGAGCCTGAGTTTGAAGCTGCGACCCTCTGCTCGAGAGGCTACACTACCAGGACACCTGTAACAAGATTGTACTTAATAGGTACTACCCATTAAATCTAGTGTCCAATAAAACCAAACGCCCTGCGAGAGAAAACCTGTCTACAGACCGAGTGTAACGTAAATTGCTTGGCGAACCCAAACTATTATGTAGATTGGAATTTTCCTAAGTGTGAAATGTCCCTTTTGTGAAAGCTATCTAGCCTCCGGATATTTTATATCAGAAGAACCCGTAATTACAAAGTGCTGATATAGTTTATTATAATAGTGTCATAAAATATGATTACCGGGCAAATGAAAATTAAGCGTTTTCTGATTATGGTTAGAAATCGGATGTGCGTGCGCTATACCTTGACGATAGGATAATAATGGTCTACGTTAAAAGTTTATCAACGTGTTGTCTATTGAAAACTGTCAAATACTGTAAAATAGACTTTGCATTTGCAATTTATGTCTTCACAGATTTTGACGATAGATACTGGCTTTGTATAAGTATATGTAGGTACATTATAAACTGAAGTAACAATGGGCTGGACAAATAATTTCAAGAATTATGGCCGATTGAGCATAAAGGTTCTCGAGTGGAGACCATGGACATCGAGCGACGCAGCACGGGTCGGAAGATGGACCGCCAACCTTGTTAAGATTATTGGATGCTGTTGGACACAGAATCCGTGCAATTGTTCATTGTGAAAGTCTTTGGCAAGACCTATGTCCAGCTGCGGGACGTCCCCGGGTTGAAATGATGATGATGAGCATACATCATAATTGATTTGCATCAGCACCTGTGACCTGCTTGCGTGGAGATGGGCTGTGTGTGTTATGAAAGCTTAAGATTCTGCGAGAAAATAGATTTTAGAGAATCGAGTGTTTCAATTTGATTAACTTATTTAATGCTTCAATCTAGCAACTGTAATGTCATCTAAATCAATTTATAAAATAGGGAACAATGTCTTTCGGCAAACTTCGTGTGTCGTCAGTCGTCGGATTTCGATCAGTTGCATTCGCTTGTATTCAGAAATGCGATGATTGCCGAGAGACACTAAGAAAATTGTATACACTGTAGTTATAATAAATTCTGCTGTCTGGGCTTATGAATTTGCGTTTGTCAATCAGTACAGATCTAACGAACTAATGTTAGGAACTTGATCTGTACAAGTCGTAAAACTTTCATTTTCAGCTAATTTTAAAATATCGGGAGCTTCCTGTCTCTGACGATATTCAGCAATAGGAAACGCCTCGTAAATCCCGATGGCCATAAAACTTTTAATGGATGAAAAAGAGAAAATACTACACGAAAATTGCTTTTAGCGGCACGTGTGGTTGAAAACTTTTTCGTTCCTTAAGTATTTACAAGGGTGGGAAGCGAAAACCAGTGATAAATGGTACTTAAGTAGTTAATGGCTACTCAAAATAATAGTCAAAATAATATTATAGTTAGTTTCAAGAAAACGAAGAACAAACGTTTGCGATAAATAGCTTGTAAGGCATAAGCATGACATAACATACAATCACTTCATATAACTATATTATAGCTATGGTAATATAACGCTATAGTAAAACAAACAGAGATTGCTGTGAAAAGAATAATTATTGTAATCTCGCCCTTACATAACACTATCACAGCTCATTACCTTACAATAAGTTAATTAAGCATAAAAACCAGGAACTTTAATGTGAGAAGCCGACATCTTTATCTTGAAGTTCGCAATGTACGGACATACGTGCATAACGCGTTGTCACAGTCAACAGTAGAAGAACAGTTTCTTATCATGAAAAAGGCTTCGAAAAGTATACTTTAGACCCGAATTCGGAGATCATTCATATCCAATTACCTCTAAACGTAAGCCTTAGTAACTATAGATCAGTATTTTTAATATCATTGAATCTCGAATTGTAATGAGGAAGCACCGTGCTGTGAACCATTGCCACTAGAGTCAAAAGTTTTAACACTTAGCAAAACAGGTGTTGTAGCCTGATTTAGCCACAGACAGACTTTTTATTTAAATATCTTCTTTAAGTACTATACTATATTTTTTACTATAGTTAAGGGTTTTTATTTAAAAACGACCATTTGATCAAAAGTGCTTGTCTGATCAAAAGCGAGCATTTCATCAATTTGTTTTATCAATATGCTTCTAGCAATAGAAATATAAATAATTTATTTTGCCAGAAAAAGGTTTGGTTTACAGATTTTACAGATTTAACACTTTAATATTTAACTTTTACAGATTACAACAACACAACAACAACAATTGTACAACATATTGGAAAAGACAATAAGTGTTTTTTATTATCATAATAAAATATCTTGTTGAATAAGTTTTAGATTCATATTCATAAAAATAAATTGACGAATCAACTTTTCCCCCCGGACTCTTCATTTAGCTGTAAAGCTATGAAGCATATATCCTATATAATTTTAATTGACTGCTGTCGTTGATCTGGCGACTGCGAGGTTGCGCAGTGTCACGCTCGGGCGGCGATTCCCGTGTGAGTGGTGTTCTGTTCGGTCCCTGCGCTGTGACGATTCGCGGATTTTATATTGCTGTGATTGTTGCATTGTTACATAAGGAAATTTTGCTAGAGATGAAAAGCCTTTATTCTAAAGACATTTTCACAAATGATAATAATATGGGGTGTTTTAATAGGGTGTCATTATACCGGTAATGCATTGGCAGCGCCTCTTGTATTGCCAATGTCCAAAGAAGTAACATAAATCATTTACGATATTTTTACCGATTTCAAAACACCCATCATCGTCATCATTTCAGCCGAAAGACGTCCACTACTGGACATAGGCCTCCCCCGATGATCACCACAATGATGCATGCTTCTCGTGATGCGCTTGTGTGTGCTGTCCAAGTGAAGAACGGTGCTATAGTATTCTAGTGTGGCATTGAAATCATGACAAATCAATACACAATGAATCTTCATTCGTCATAAAGATTTTTTTGTTATTTATGTCCTTTGATTATTATCACTTTTCAAAGTCAATTATGTCATCGAAATAAACATCCGTATTCATCGTAACCTTGCTAAACCACATAATTATTTCCTATCAGCTAACGGCAACAACACGTCGTAACTTTGACCTGTGTCGTTCTATATTTAAGTCCCCCCCACCTCTATGCTCTTTTTCCCCTACCCCTCTTCACCATCAACGCATTGGTAGCGCCTCTGGTGTGTCCATAGGCGGCCGTGACCACTTTCCATTAGGTGGGCTGTCTGCTTGTTTGCCTCTCTATGGCAATATAAAAAGTGTTTTTTATTTGGTCCCATGTATGGCCTCGGGCCTACTATTTCTACATTTCATAAAAACTTCAAACCCGCACCTACACTTGATTGCACGGGGATGAAAATAATTAAGATTAAAGTATCAATCCGTTTTTTAAGTCGATGCGGAAAAGATAGATGCCACTCTATAGAAAATATCTCATCTTGTCGCAAATAAGAGTCAACCAAGATAATATAGGTATAATAGAGGAAAAATACATACATTATTGGATTTATGACAGCAATCACCAATAGTTTGGTCGCCCTGACGTCATATATCTTAATAACGGGTGTAAATCTACAATGAGTTCAATAAGAAACATCAAACTCGATTTTGTACTGCCCCAAGCTGTCAAAATCAAGATTGACGCTTCTTTTTTAATTTTTAGCGCACACTATTTCAAATTGCGCAAACGCAAGTCACAAAAAAGCTTTCGTCATTTTTTTAAACTTACATTTGACACTGAACTTTGAAGCTACATTCTTGTAGTTAGAAAATGATCTCATCTTAACTACCTCCGACCACAAGTAACATACTCAAGTAAAAACACTTCTGTGAATTTCGTGCTATCTTCAAGTTTCTTGACCCCCAATTATACTCGTATTGCTTGTTCCTAACCACATCGTTTACTTAAAGTATCGCCACAACTGCCACTTCTAATGTCAAATACTTATTTGCGTAATCAGTGACATCATTCTCAGGTTCGCAAACACTTGACATCATCCTGTGGTTTACGTGGTTCTAATTTGAACAAAGATATGAAACTGACATTGACATCATAGTACGTGTGCTCTAAGCGTGAGCGTTTAGACTATACATATGTACATGAGATGTTACAAACGTTTTCCTAACATCACTCTGCGGCGTCACTATTCTCAATGCGCTTTTGTCATCAGCACCGGAAGAGCACAGACTGGCAACACCGATAACAGATTCAATACATCTGCCTCGCAGTGTTGCCAGTTTTTGCCTGTTAAATTGTGACTTTAGCTTCGTGAAATGGGTCATTAATAAATAAATAAATAATAAATCAGGGGATAATCTTTACACAAATCGATCTAGTCTCAAAATAAACTCTAAAGGCTTGTGTTATGAGTACTAGACGATGATATACATACTTATATAGATAAATAAATACTTTAATAGATAGGAAACATCCAAGACTCAGGAACAAATATTCAAGCTTATCACACAAATATTTTCCCTTACCTGGAATCGAACCCTTGGGAGGCAGGGTCACTACCAACTAGGCTAACCGCGTTGTCATTGCTTGCGTGGCGATAGGCAGCTGTGTTGGGAATGCTTGATATACCTATCGTGAGATAATGGCTGCTAGGGAATTGAGTGTTTTAGTATAATGTATACGTCTGTCTCGTTAATTACTTTAGTTTCACGGTGCATTCGTTTACTTGAAATAAGTACCATGTTTAATATATTTCAAATAAAAACAAATTTGTGATTACACAAACGTAACGTACGTATTTACTAAAACAATTTTTAAAAAATATCCTTGTTTTTATCTAAACTTATCAATAGCTATTGAGTTGACATGCCTCCTTGAAATATAAAAATAAGTTTGCAAAAGACGCGTGGGATGCATGATGTCAGGTCAAATGGTGATTTTGTCATTTAGTTATTTAAAATTTATTGCACAAACAAAGTACAAATGGCGGACTTAATACCCAATGATACTACCAGATAACCAACAGGCTAAGCAGATAAAAATATCGAAGGATGAATTGAGAAAGATGATAGAAATGAATGCGCAGAATATTGCCTGAAGGGCGAAAGAATTTGACATGAAATTAGAGTGATGAGAAGGAATCGTGAGTTTCACAAAATGAGACCACTGCAGATTACAAACAGGACAGGGAGTATCAAAATTGAATGTACCTTTGAGATAGCCTCGAGCAACAAGCCTGAACAGGATAATACAAGGAATACACAGAATTCTGAGAGACCTGCGGTGACGGATGGAAAGCCAGTTGAGCTGATGGCGAAAGAAACATACGTGATCGTATTTACGATGGCCAAAAATAAGGCGTATGCCATTGTAAAGGAGACGGCCCAGCCTATTGAGGTTCTGGCTGATGTGGGTAGTGCACCACAAATCGTGTGCGTTGTGTCATTTCTGAATTTAACTGGTATCTAAAGTCAATGGAGGTAAATGTAGTCACTATTACTAGGAATTATAAGGATCTTGTTAACGTATGCACGTTTTCACGGAGTTCTTAGAATTAAGGAACACTGCAGGAAAATTTTAATACTTCCTTTACTTTAGTCTTTTCTACAGTTTAAAAATCTCTAACATATTAAAGCACTATTTTTTAAATATAATATATGATTATTTGACTGACTCAACGGTGCAGTGGTAGTAAAATTGGGTCGATTACCGCCAAAGAAAAACTTTGTGTAATGAGAACGTCAGTACCCGAGTCACGGATCTTTAGTATCTTGTTATATGTATTTATCTATATAAGTATTTGTATCGTTGTCTGTACTCATTACATTGGGAAATCCTAGTTTGGGACTAGATCGATGTAATGTTAGTAATACTAACACTGTTACACTCGCCGTGTGTACTGCTAGTACCTAGCGGCGGTCTTATAGCTACTTAGCGATAAGACAGCCAATTGTCTTGCTTGTAACTTCTTTGTCTTTTTTCCAATATGTTTCATGTGGTATTCAATAAATAGTATTTGCATTATGTTGTATTGTTAGTATCCAAGTTATTATTATTGAGCAGTACAACATTCATTTACTGTTATGTGTTATAATGTTCTCACGCCCACCGGATTAAATAAGTAAACCACCCAGGTGGAAACAATAAAAACCTGATTTAGTTCGAGGTGAACGATCCAGCTCGGTTCCATTCATGACCTGTCCTTATAAGAGGTGAAACTGTTTCCGATCTCATATAGTACTAGAGAATGTCGCCCTTTCATACCTTATGGCCGCGCTAGTTCTGATACCACCATTCATAGATTGTTATTTACTTTCCACATTGGAATGTTTATTATATATTAAGTATATATGTATGACCAATCTATCTTAGTAGTAGTTAATAGATAATTATTAGTATGTAGTATAGCTCTCTGTGAGTCACAGACGGTGCTGGCTGAAAATCAGCACCGCAGGTTTCTTTATGCTGAGCCAGTGTCCCATTCACTGCCACGAGGACACGCTCACTACCGTTTGGTTTTGTGTCCGTCTGTGTGTCTTCTGTGCTAATGTTTTTTTTCTTTCTTTTTCTTCTTCCATATTTACTAATATTACTAACTAGCTACTGCAATTCAATTGTAGTCATTTCTTCAAGAACTTTTGAATTTTCCGAGATAAAACTTACTCTATGTCTATAACTATATACCTAATTCCATGAAAGTCCATTCAGCCATTACGAAACGGGGTGGTAACAAACATACAGACACGCACACAAACTTTAGCGTTTATAATATTAGTTGAATGTGAATGTGTGATGGCAAAATGGGGCAAATTGAGTGACTTGGTCAGGCCATTTGATACTTTTCATCCTGAAAAAATGCTCCTATGTAATGCTATTGTCAGTGTGGTGGCCGGGTACCTGTTAGTCCGGACCAAGAAAAAGAACATCAATTGCGGGTAGTTCGAAATACATGCACGACTCGAAGATGCTGACGCCCGTCACTTTAGTCTGCCAGTGACTACATGTTGCAATATGGTCGAAACGTCAAAGTAAATAAGTTTTTTTTTTAAATGTCTATTGACTGACAAACGAGCTGACGGCCCACCTGGTGGAAAGTGGTCACCGCCGCCCATAGACATCTGCAGCACCAAAGGTGCTGCCAATGCGTTGCCAGTCTAGGGAGGATGGGGAATGGGGATGGGATGGGGATGAGGGAATAGGCCTCCGGACTCGTCACTCACCGTACGAAACGCAATAGCAAGCTATTACTTTACGCCGATATTCTGTGAGAGTGTGGTACTACCCCGGTCGAGTCGGCCCATTCAAACAGTAATCATCTAGTGAGGATTACTGTTTGGCTCTACCACTACAAATTCCTATATTATATATATATATTATATATTCCTATATATATTTCCACTATTTTCCCGGTTATATCCCATTTTCCATACAGATATGTGTTTAAATCACAAAAGTTTTGGTTTGTTTACTGTTAAATTGCACTGTTTGTATACATTGTATTGTACTGTTGATATCCTTATGCAATAAAAAAGTTTATGTTAGCACTGAGACGTTAGATTTATCGGCCATGTACCTACCTCTAATTCAATCAAACGGACGGCGAGAAAAACATCAACAATGATCAATTACATAGCGTCACAATAATAAAATAAATCTTAATTGACCGTAGGGTCACTTATAATAGCATTACAATAAAATACAGCGGTTAATAACTGCGTTTGCGCAAGCCTCGTAAATCGTAATCAGCCTGATTGTTACCAAGAGGTCATGGGACTCGGGTTTCCATAGGTCTGGGGGTGTTTCTCTAACATATCGGGCGAAGACTTTTTATGCGATAGGCGAGAGTTCGTCGGCGAGTGAAATGCAGAATTTCGAAGCACCACATTGTGTATTAACGGCGAGAAGCAGGGACGAACGTCAGGACATTCAAGCTCGAGCGTAGCGAGGGCTTTGATTGCACGACATTGATAAACGCTCTCATCGCAGTTGCGAGTGGTGAAAAGAAATACTAAGCTAGGTAAAGCTCTATATTACTGGAAAAGTTTTCAAATGACATTTCAGATAGAAATATGATTTCACATCCTGTCTTTATTCGCTACTACTTTGAACGTAAAAATTATCGTATATAAGTACATCACGATTCTGAAACCATATCACAATACGCGGACACTATCGCTGCCATCGCAAATACTTATCAACAAAACAAGCTATTTGTACTTCCTTCTAGTGTAAGTAATTGATTTTCATTGTAATCTATAGGTCAGAGGACAACTTGTATAATATATTATACAACAGCAGAATATAAAGATATATCCACTGATTAGTTTCTCAATCTCTTACGTCGCTAACGCTGTATCGCGAATTTAGAACTTTATTACAACGTCGTCAGGTTTGTTTTTGCAACTTCGCGATCAAGTAAGATATGAGTTTAGGAAAGTAATCGTCGATATGTTTGATTGATAGCGTTTGTTATTATAAATATATGTTTAACAAGCCGTTTTGGGCACGTGTTGAAACAGTTTTTATTTGATTGACCGTTGTGCAAATGTATTGACCGATTTAAATGAAATTGATTAAAACATGCGACGATGTCATAATAAGATTTTGGATAATCCATCTCATTTGATTATTAATTTGATTTTGACTGTTACTTCCACTGTTGGTGAAACGATTGGTAATTTTTTTTGTCTCGCTAAAAATAAAGCAAACAATATTTTCCTGAGCACATTGGAATAGTAGTTTATGCAACGGTTGCATAATGATAGGCCTTAAAACACTAGTGCGGTTTTCATGAAACGAGCCGATAAGCGAGTTTCATAATAAGATCGCACGTGTGTTTTAAGGCCAAATTATGCAGAGTTGCATACATAACTTTACCTACACACATATTATTCAATATAGAAAAAAAATGAATAGGTAAATCAGGGGACAAAGTTTCCGCAAATCGATACGTCACTCTACATAGTCCCAAACTAAGCTCTACAGGCTTGTGTTATGGATACTAGACGACGATATACATTACAGATAAATAAATGTTCAGATACATAGGAAACATCCAAGACTCGGAAACAAATTTTCGTGCTACAAATTACCGGGCATCGAAGCGGGGATCACTAGCTTCGGAGGCAGGGTCACTACCAACTAAGCTAACCGCGTCGTCAACGGCACCTCTATATGAAGCAATTTAATGTAATGTAACATACAACATGAGTTTATGACGATTGTAAATTTACACAAATATTTGATGACTAGAATGACTTCGAAGTGGAGCTTCTCTATTGGTACTAGGGTTGCCACCTGTACTTTAATATAGAGTGTACATTATTTCGGTTGAAGTATACTTTACTTAAATTACGCTTAAACCACAATTTTTCAGACTCTTTAGGTTCTTTTATGCTACCAAATGAATATAAGTATTCTTTATTTTATTTAATAAGGTGACTACCCTAATTGACACCGCTATTGCATCGCCAGCCATCATAAACGATGATGTGATATATCACAATTGAGACTTATCGTAGATCAATGACCCTAGATTGATCGAATAGGCTTGGTTGGTTGTCTAGATTATATCGCATCCTGATTGGTGAGTTAGTTCTAGCACTGTGACTTTTAAGACGTAATGCAAAACCATAGTTCTAGATAACTCTAACAATGCCTCCACGTTCTTGCAGTACTGGAATTCAGAAATCAAGTTTGTATTGATTTTATGTAATCCTACTAACCCTTGCTCATTGACGACGTTTTGGTTAAACTTAGCAAGTATGGAAATCAACTGTTGCTTTGTATTAAGTGAATTAGTTAGAGTTAAATAAGTTTTTCATCACACTTGCTCGAAAAGGGTGTTATTATACGCAAGCGTATAGAGCAACTATAGCCGATTTAACTCCTCTATGGGCCCCGCCGTCAGCGGGAAAATCTAGTGGAAAAATAATACCGAATTAAACTGGCATGGTCTTTACGACCGGTGTTGCCAGTACCTTTTTAAACATATGTATAGTAAACTGTTTGCAAAACGACGCTCAATGCTATTTGTACCAAATCGCGTCCCCGTCCGCTATACATCAAACTGTTCGAGCTACACATTGCCGCTGTAACTGCCTCTAGCAAAAAGGCAATTGGCTCAAACGGCTGGCGTCAGGACAAATAGCTGATTAGATTGAATTGAGGAAAATCACATATTGGGCAGGATTGGGCGGTAATATTTTTAGGTTTAAGATGTGTGTCTGTGTGTGTCTTATGACTACTTTGACCTAATTTCAAATTGGCATGGTCCCACAATAGCTAAATATCAAATTGTTTCATTTTTAAAAAGAACGAAAGTCATAATGACTTTGACCGAAAACGTCACATTCCCGAAATTCCTAAATATTGAAATGTACTAACATTAAAATTCAGCCATACTTAGAATCCGGTGTTATGAGAACAATAATTGGCATTCTGGGATTTAGCTATTTTGACACTTGGTCCTTTTGAGATCTAGGAGTATTGGTAAAAGGGTAAAACGAAACTAAGCCGTTATGAACCTAAAGCTATAAGAAAAGAATGAGGCTGTCTTTCAAGAACAATAAAAATGTCGCAATATAATGGCCGGTTTATCTATTTGCAAATCACAATGCACAGATTGCGAATTAGCCAGGGCCGGATTTAGCCCCTGCCCCGCCCCTGGGCACCGGATAAATGCCGCCCCATTACTGACATTTTACTCAAACGTACTCGTATAAGTTAACATCTTCCAAATTTTGCCGCCCTAGAAAATTTGCCGCCCTGGGCTTTAGCCCCGAATGCCCCGTGTAAATCCAGGGCTGGAATTAGGGATGAAAATCACATTCGACTCTTTTACAGAATTCGAGTTCGAACGGCTCCAAAGTCAAACTTGAATCATAAAGGTACTTTCGTTTCGTGTTGTTGATGACATTATTGTGTGCCCTTATAGGGCGTCAATGAATGACTTATCAGCATGAAATCCCTTACTAATGTTATAAATGCCAAAGTGTGTTTGTCGATTTGTTGGTTCGTCAGTTTGTTGGTTTGTCTTTCTATCACGCAGCAGAACATATGTTACTTTGATCCCGGTAATATGCACAGTTCCCGAGGGAACAAGCGATAAACGAATTCCACGCGGAGGAAGTCGCGGGCAAGAGCTTGTAAATAAGTATATGTCCAATCATCGACCACCTTCAATCACTTATAGAATCCAGTCTGTTACGTCATACATATACTCCAACTTACCACATCCACACCCCAACTTGATATGTTGGTATTGATAGGAAACCGAAGCCAATAACGTAACTCAGGACTGTCCAAAGCGCTGGCTAACTTTATTAGCTGAGAAGCACGGTGGGACGAAATATTTTTATGGACCTGCCGGTGTTAACTCCGTCTTGACGGGGACACGCATTTGAACACTTCTATTCTTCAGTTTCATTTGTATATTAAAAAGGTCGCCGGATACCGTGGTCGAAGTGATGGTTTGATTTTATAAAATTGAGTGTTTGATGAATAATGTAAACCTAGATAGTTCTTTATTACCTTCAACTTAAATACACCTGCATAATACTGATCAGGAAACACAGCCTCTGCAAAGTGTGAAATATTTTGTATGCCCATCAAGTCAAAAATTGAGTTTAAATACTTACATTTTTTTTAAATGAAAACACTTCGTAGTAACTCTCGGGTTACTTACAATTTACCCCTTTAGTAAAGCTACACATTTTTAAGCAGTCGATATAAGTAAGTTGAGCTAAGTATAATTATTAAAATCCATAAAATGTGCTGAGCACTTCAGAATGAGATGTTTATCCAAAAGTACGAACATCAAATATAACGTAAACGTAATCACAATTTAAAAATATTCGTATCCTCTTTAATTAAACGACAGATTTTTTCATATTTGTTTAATCACCACCTCTTAACGAAAAAAAGTCTCATCCACCACAGCTGTCGTACTCCACACAAGTACGGGGATAACCTGACCAAACTAAGTTGCTCTACCGCACCCTTCGCTCACCTTCGATCACAGGTGCACAAAGAGCGTGTGATAAGGCCCCAAGGGGTCTGGTATAACTGGGCGAATATAGGGTTGCACCCTATCTGTCAGACGCAGGCTCTTTGTTAGAGACTAATGTCCTGGTACCCCGGATTAACGGAGAGTGTGTTTGCAAATATTGAGAGTGGTGGGACTGTCTTTATATCGATGTTTAGTGACAACCCTAGTTAACTGTGGATTTGTATTAACGACACTTTTAGGAAATGTAAGGGGTAATTGTTAACTACATTGTTAACTCCTCCGCTGCACTGGGAGTGAAGAAATAGCATAGAATGCGTGCAGATGCTTTTCATCCTGGCATGTCGTAAAAGTCGACTAAGGGACCGGTCCTCTCCAACATGGTGGACTATCTGTATGGGCGATGGGCTGATCACCCGTCACCATACCATCTTAGGACTAATTAATCGAACGTGGCCACAAGTAGTCTTGTGGCTCTGCCCACCCCATTAGGGATTTCGGGCGTGATGCTATGATGCTATGTATGTAAGGGGTAATTCATACTGACAAATATGCGGACTAGTTTATCAGCGTTTCGTTCATAGTTATAGATGTTAAGGCTGCGTTTTCACTGGAGTTTTGTGAGGTAGCTGAGCGATGAAAAATTTACCAATCAGTGTACAAGGCGGTTTTCATTTGTCAAGAATCAACCAATCCTATTGGCGCTTTTTTCTCGCTTACCGCTCAGCTAGTGAACGCAGCCTAACTCAGAAGCATCGCTTTATAATAATATGCACATTTGAAATGGAGTACTAACAAAGACCTTATTTACAAACAGCAAAACCCATTTCAGCATAGCCGCGGGAGAAAAATATCGAATCAATAACAGCGCCTCTATTCGGGAACGCTAAGTGATTCTGTAGCGACTTGTGAGAGAGATTTCTCATCCCACTCTTACGCATTACGCGTCGTACGGAAGAGTGGGATGAGAAATCTCGCTCACGAGTCGCTACAGAATCACTTAGCGTTCCCGAATAGAAGCGCTGATAGGTGTTTGAAAACTCAAACTTCAATAACATTCCAACATGACAGCGATGTTGACTGGTTACTCAAACTCATGCGTCGCTGATGCGCTTTCGGATTTTGTACTTTATTACAAAGTACTCAAGGTTATTTCTGCAATATCAGGTTAGAGCAAGTTACGAGTTTGGAAAATTATACGATCTTCAATTTTGCTCCCAGCTAACAGAAAATTGAAAAGCCACAATGAAAGTTCGACAAGAAGAATTATTTCAGCTTCAGAATTCACAAAGTTGCGGCAAACATCGCTCTTATTGGAAACTTTAAGCTGGGTTCAAGTTTATAATAGTTATTTGTTATACAAGAGTGCAAAGTTGCTTTTTAACCGCGTGCTCAATTTTCATGACCGAGCAAGCGTAGGGTTCTGAAATGGAATCACAAGCGCAGCGAGTGATTCAAAAATTAGAAGCCTGAGCGTGAGCGAGGGAATCAAAAGAGCACGAGGTGAAAAATCTTTGCACTCGAGTGTAACACGTAACTTTTCATTCTACCTCAGCGAGGAAATGACTAAATGCAAAAAACAAACATTTGCGCATTATTAACAGTTTCAGTCAATTCTGTTGGCGCGAAATAAACTTCCTCGTCGCTAGAATCAGTTATCTTAGGTTTTTCACTTGTTTTTAATTCACCTTAAGGTTTTAGCAATATGACGTGAAAAGAAAAGGCGCGCGCAAAGCAATAGAAAAAAAAGTACACCAAGAAGTTTCCGAGTCTGAGTAAAAAAAAAAAGTTATATAATAAATTCGGCACCATGGAGGTGGTAGAAGTAAATAAGTTTAATGATGTTTTGAATTCAATCTACTTTATCCTCTAGCGGATAAAAACGGGTTTTGCACTGAGAAATCGAAGAGCAAAAATACTATTTCCGAGATGGGGGAATGAAAAGATTTAAGCGATGAAAATAGTTGTACTTATTGCACCTTTTTCTTTACTTAACATCTTATTACACTTCTAAATCGTTCTGTTTATTGGCCGCCTAAGCCAATATACATCGTGACTATGTACCTTCCCTATCCTACTAATATTATGAATGTGAAAGTACTAAGTAAACATATTAATGTTCGTTCTTCTATCACGCGCAAACGGCTGGACAGCTTTGGATGAAATTTGGCAGATAGATAGACTTTATTAGGGTACTTTATATCTTGATAAATCGCGGGTGATAATTTGCGAATAAAGTCGCAGGTACAGCTAGACCGTGTAAATATTCATTTTCAAATTACTTAATAAACGTTTCGAATATAATATTAGCGTTTTATTCGTTTGAAACTGAAATGGAATCCAGCATGCATGTCAGTACCCGGCAATTTTAATCCCTTGATTAGAGACGTTAACCCTCAAACTGCTTCCGTTGCAATTATTAGGAAGTTTGACAAGTCAGACTGACGTCAAGGGGGAGATGTTTCAATGTTTTAAAGGAGAAGCGTTAGCGGGCTTATAGCCGAATTCAGAAACACCACTTAAGGATTTGATTAGATATTAAATATTTAAATGTCCCTTAACTAGTTGTCAACCTATACAGAAACGTCACTGAAACATCACTTTAATTAACGATCAATCAGTGGCCTTTCTAAATTCAGCTATTAGTTCTGTAGTCTAAATGATGGTCGTTTCTGTTCATAACTATTAATATGATTAAGTTATTTATAAAAATTCATGAACGATTACTCGTGTATAGACACAATTGTGGATTAAAAAATACATCGTAATTTGAACTCTGAGATAACGTAAGTAAATATTTTGTATTTATTTTCACCTCACAAAGGAAAACTAGACAAAAAAGTTATAGGCAAGTGAATAGAGTTCACATAGCCCTTTTGTAAGGGGGCTGGAGTCTGAACTAGGGATACTGTATTAAGTGGTATAGTAAGACAAACTACATTACATTATAATGGGACCTGAAGCACTTAAATATCAATCGTAATTGTATTCTAGCGATTCATTTTTCATAAATACCTAAGTTATTGTATAACTGTATTTGTAGCTAATCGAGCACACGTTCTACACCTGAGTATAACGAATTTACTGAGTTCAAGATAGGCACGTGTTATGTCTAAGATGTTGATATTTTTTTATTTTTACCAATTCTTTTTGAATTATTATTGTACCTGACATGTAATACGAATTATAATGAATAAATAAATATGACTAAGCACTGTTGTATTTTTAATACTTACGTAGTGAAATTCGTAAGAATTTAAAATAAACTATACTACGCTTAGGTTATTATTAAAACTTCAGTTGCTTATAACTTGGTTCACATCATCAAGAACGTCAACGTTGACAGCTTCTCGAGTCATTCTTAATAAGAGTTCGACTCGACAAAATGTCAACCAGCGAGGGTGCAAGCTTTCAAAGTGTACCAGAAACTAATTTAATATCACAGCTCTAAGATAAACCCTTTCATTATGCCTTAGAAAAGCACTTGAAGTGATCACATCACAAATAAGTTATAATAATTATTATTGCGAAGAACAGACAACAGAATTTTGACAAGTTTTATATCCTACTAGTGGACCCGCCACAGCTTCGCCCGCGGTATATTCCATACAAACTTTATCAACCTTTTCAAAAAATCCCTCCTTAGTGCACCTCTAGGGTACTCGAGAAATATCTCCTCCAAATTTCAAACCTCTAGGACCACCCGTTTAGGCTGAGCGTTGTGTATAAGTGAGTCACGGTACTGTTTTATATGTATTGATAAAACTAAGACGTAATACAATCCTTTTCTAGTATTGTTTTTAATTTAAAATAACCCTTTTATTAAGAGTAAACCACTAATAATTTCTACAGTATCTCAATCAACTGCTGTGTGCTAAAGCAAGTTAAACTAAGCATTTAGCCAATTTATAATGAAATAGTATTCTAATGGAGTACATTAAGATTTGCGATAGTACCTATTTCACTATGACGGACGGCGGGAACGCACGCGAGACTCTTGTAACTTCAGCAATAATTATAAGGCTCAACAGCTAACTGCATAGTTTATTAAATTTGCATGAATAAAAATGCACGTAAAGTGTGAATAAGAATTTAGTTAGACTTTTTGTTAGTGTTTTTAGGTAAGGCGGGCAGTTGACGTGTTAATTATTGTTTTTACGTTTCGTGAATAGCTTTTGATCAGTTATGAATAAATTATATTTTTTTCTAAAATAGCTAGTTCGTTAGTATTTTTCTTACTTAACAAAAGGTTACAAACAAAACTGAAAAGTTGCTTCTACTTTATCCTTAATTTATATGCATTAAAACTAGAACCTGTTTTCGACAAATACGAATTTTCAAAGTAAGTTTATGCACCAATATTTCAAGTCTAGCCGACGGACAATGTTTACCGCGGTCGGAATGTTGGTAGTTTCAGAATACATGGCTTTTTCGCCTGAACATAAAACTCAGTTTATGACATTAAAGTTTAACAACATTGTTAAAGTTTACAGCTTAATTAAAAGTGTTTTATTAACCCTTTTATATTTCAAGTGCTACCATCTTGTTTAAAAGTTAATAATTAAAGTTTATCGAATCTATTTCATTGAATTTCAACTTTCAAACGGACGATCGTTTTAGCCATGTTGTTTGAGAAACCTTCATTTACTAATAAGCTATTTTAAATTAACGTAATCTCGACTTAAAATTGTAGAAAAATTCTTAGCATTTGCTCGCAATCTGACAGGCTAATAGCAGCCCTTTCAAAAGGAATTTCAATTAGAATTTTTTTAAAAGCATTGCCTGCACCCTCCAGCCGTCATGACTGTCATCCGCTACTAACAGCATTAGCACGCAAAACTTTCCATAGCTCATTATACCATACTAAACAAAAGCTTGAGGAATATGTACGAAAGGAAAATTTAATATCACTTAACAGGACAAAGACTGGCATTACCAATATTTTGCGAGGCAGAACAAACATGAACAAACAGATGACAGGATCTTGCCTTTGACCACACATGTGATAGAAAGTGAGGAACTCGAGAAAGAACACGCTTCCCTAGAAAATGCCTATTCACTCTCAAACGAACCAAGATTATACGTTAGCGGGAATACGGATGCAGTGAGAGAGTTCCAAACCTTAGTGGTGCGGAATAAGAGGAGAATTGGCGCACCGCGTAATCTGGCTTGTGGGCAATTTAATCACTTATCTCCTAACTTATTATGAATTTTAAATTAGATCATAAAGCTGGCTTCCATCCATCCCGTTTAGAACCATAACCTACTCACCACACCGATTCATGACTGAGTCGTGTGAACTTAAGCTTTGAGCTTCAGCATTTCTTTCTGCTGCTTCGCTTATCAGGCTATGCTTGCTTATGGGACAAGCGGAAGCGCTATACAACTTAGCGTAAGCTACTCTGCTCTCATTTGCACCGTTTCATAACAGCCATACATCACGTTAACATTTGGATGCTCTCGCGCCATTATGCTGGTGCCCGGGGCGCGTGGAAAGGTTACGAACGAAAGTTGAGCTAATGTTAGCAGTAATTAGTGCTGTGAAAGTTAGATTAGGATTTAGGGAATCTTTCGAAGATATCACATGTTGGAGTATATTTGGAAAGCTTATAAATTAAGCAGGGCGCATCCTCTAATGTCTTCCCCAAGAAGGCTTAAAAAGCTTCTTTGGTATCCACCTGCGCCTCTATTCGGGAACGCTAAGTGATGTAGCGACTCGCGAGCGAGATTTCTCAGCCCACTCTTCCGCATGACGCGTAATGCTTATGCATTTTCTTACCAGCGAGATGCGAGTCTAGACTTTCCCGAATAGACGCCCTGGAAGACGCTAGAAAGTCAAAGGAAAATAATTAAGCTGGAGCGATCTGGAGACTCCCGCACTAGATCGCTCCAAATGGAAAAAAATGTGCATATTATTACAGAACGATAGTGACAACTGGGTATTCAGTTATAGGTACGTACTGTAGTCGCTAATTTCGACTCTTTAGAGAGGCTATTTAGAGAGGATCACACTGAGCAATGAATGGAATTCATAATTCAGCATTTTATACAGCATAATTTCAGCAACTAATCTTTCTTTTAGGTTAATGATGACTTTCCTAAGTAAACTAACAATTAGACAAGGCGTTAAAGAAAATGTAATGTAACTGGTTATTACGGAAACCAGACAGAGAGTCCATGAGATGGGAAAATGATATCAGATTGACTGCCAGGCCACACTGGAGAAGGGCGGCTTGTGACGGCACTGAACAATGTTGGAGGAGGCCTATCCCAAAAGGTACACTGAAATTAGAGACATTTTATGAAGCCATTGTATCAATTGTTATTTGAATTTCAGAAAGAAGGCTATCCCATTTATTATACCTGGTGCCAAAAGGTTGAGGTTGAAAAATATGTATTTCAGAAGATTTCCTGTTGCTTGTTTTCATTGATATTACTGGGCCTGCCCATATTTGATATTCCTATTCTCATCTTTGTTTCTCTTTGAGCAACTTCCCTTTTTGCTGTCAACAAACCAACTACTACAACCATTAAAAAACCTAATTGATCCATCAACTGTAATGGAGGGCCACCGGCGCGGGCGCCGCTGTAATTATATCGCTTATCTTCTAACTGGAGAATTTATTTCTAAACCAACCTTGGCAATGGTCGGGCTAAGCTTGAAGGATTTCGTTATTTTGTTTTCATAGTTTGCAGTTCCATGATTTATTCCTGATACTGTTTTAGGTAAAATTAAGAAAAGGTCTTTAGCGTTTTCAACTTTTAGTCAATTTACATGGTTTGAATTTAATTAATTATTCGTACAAGTGAATGATTATACGAATTGTGATATAACGCAGTTTGACGACATAATTGTACATAAATACAGGGAATAACCTCAGCTAAATAAACTAACTAAAAAGAGATAAAATTACTAAGTTTACAAAAATCTCCCCAAATTTGCTGCTACTGCTGTGAGGAATGGTTCTCAAAGGACTGGTTGCGTTACCTCGTTAGATTGGTATGTTGTGTACGATACGTGGACCAGCCCTGTGGTCACTAATGGTGAGTTTTTAATTAATTAATGGTCCGTGTTTAATTAACTTTTAACTGTATTTGCGGGACTTAGCGCTACAGTTGGGAAAACCCAGAAAAAGGGCAAAATAATTATATCAAACTTTATTAGACATTACAAAAGAATGGAGATGACGTATAATACGTTTAGGAATTCTTATCTTCAATCATAAGGACAAACAGAAACATTCCTTTGGAATAGCTCACTTAAGTAGTGAAAAAATAAGATGTATGTAACTCGTATGACAATACCTGATAATCATAGAAACATTTGAAAAGAGAATGTTTTTCCACTAAATTATTCTTTGCATAGCTTGCGATTTTAGTTTAACTTTCCTAAAATACAAAAACTTAGCTACGGAATAGATAGTATCTGTAACTGCAGTAATAAAGAAAGTAAATGAACTTTAGCCATGGCGTGCAGACGGACGAAGCTTTCGGCTGATATATTGTTATAGACAAGCTTAAACTAAACAGCCAAACCTATTTTTTAAAACCCTGGTGAAAATAACGTCGCCATGCAATTCCCATGACTTTTATATAATGTTTATGTACTAAACGAAAAGCTTTGAATAAATGACAACTTCATGAACTTGGACTTATTGTGTATAAGCTGCAGCAAGAAAACCCCGACACAAAAAACAACAGGATACAACAAATAGTTACACGGGATACCAAATTTCGAATTGATTAGACCTGTGGAAGTTGCTCACATCTCTTCAATAAACTAGAAAAGAGCTGATGATTAACAAACGGAAGAACAGATTTTCATGAATCATAGCTAAGAACACTCCATTAAGTAAAAACCTTTCAAATAAAAAAAGCCTAATCAAATGGGTTCATCCGTTGGCGAACTACGATGCCACAGACAGATACACAGACACACAGATACACACGTCAAACTTATAACGCTGTTTGCATCGGGGGTTAATAAAACTAATAATATACAAAATAAACTACGATTAATTAAGTTACCAACTATAAATAAAATATTGGTTTCAAATCAGAGCCAGGCGGCAGGGTGTCCAGAAGGCTGGCAGAATTGCCACGCTGTATGCTTAAGCTGATACTTTGTTCCAAGTATGACTTAGCCCTCTGATCACAGGTCGATTCAGCAAGGCGCTTCGCCAGCTCAAAATATGCACCATTTACTATCCTGGTTTTCACACCAGCACTACAAAGAAAGCCAAACAAAATTAGTCATTTGAAAAACCTTACGTAGAACTATGACAAGTGAAAACTATCTCCATTTACAAACACTACTTATCTAGGTATTAAGGTACCATTGTGTTCGTAACGGCGGGATAGAAAGCGCGGCGGGTCACGACGGGGGAAACACAATAAATTGCACACACTGCATAATTGTGCACAATCTGCTGAACTGTGACATCATAAAACGCTGCAGCGTGGATTATGGACCCTTAATTTGCTTTGTTAATCGTGGGAGACTTGCGCTTTGTAATGTAGTGCAGTGCGGACCCAGAACTGCATGTACTTAGAAAATAACATCCATCTTAATTGACATAACCAACTGAGGCCCACTTCCGACCCGTCTGCTCCCGTTCCACGTTTCGGTGTGCGGAAGCCTTAAGCCAAAAGTCCTTAAAGTACCAGAATCTACCAGAGAACGCTTCAAAAGGGTGACATCTGCTGAGAAGGAGTACCACAGGAAACTCAGCAATATGTCTTACGATCGCACGTATAATATTTTAATAAACTATTGAGGTGCTCCCATTGAAATATATAGTAAGGAACTGCTCAAAGCAATTCTCGCGATGCTTACCTTTGAGGTGTCAGAACGCGAATCTGACACCATCGCACATTCAGTCACATGGCAGCCAAGCTTCTTGACACCCATTTAAGTGCCACTATTATAATTAAGTATCTAGTACAATTCCACAACCCGTGAGGCCGCACCACCGACCACACCGTGTCCACAATGATAATGATTGCGCGTGAATCAAGTAATATTAAACTTTAGTATGTTTGTCGTAAGAACTACGACATCAGCAATAGGGTGTGGGTAAGTCATGGCGCTGGCGTTTGACAACCTTCTATGAGACTTGTTACACGAAATTGTACTGATAGGCATATCCTTCTTATGAGATCATTGCGTGTTCCCTTTCCTTTCATATAAACCCAACGACCCATTGAAGAGTACTGGAGTATTATGAAAGGAATTCTAAAAAAGAATGGTAGAGAGGTAAAAACGGTGGCTGAACTGAGAAAAATATGGACTTCGGCGATGAAGTAGTTTCCTGACGAGATATTGTACACATGAAAGACCGATTTTAAAATGTGGGCCTCTATTCGGGAAAGTCCAAGCGATATTATTGCGGCTCGCAAGTGGGACTTGCATCCCGCCCTTTAGCATTACGCATCGTGCGGAAGAGTGGGATGAGAATCTCGCTAGCACGTCGCTACAATATCGCTTGTATGTTCCCGAATAGAGGCGGAGATGTCATTCAAAAGTCTATTCAATGTGTAAATAAATTATATCAATATACTGTGATTGTTTATTGTAATATTTCTTAAATATAAATTTTTGAGTGCCCTAGTTTAGTTAATTTAGTTTACTTATTACTCAATATAATATACAGTTTAAATGACATGGCATGTCAAATTAAAAGCAATCATATTGAGATCGTCAAACAAGTAAATAGGTATAAGCATTCAAAATAATAAAATTGTTAACAGTATGATATTAAATATTGAAGAAATAATAATATAAATGGGATGTCACATTGGGTCTCCTCTAGGGATCGTCATTTGAAGGAAATCTAAATGTAAAACAACAAGAAACCGGGCAAGTGCGAGTTAAACCCGCGTGGAGAGGGTTCCGTTCCATACACGATTATCTGAAATTTCCTATGTTACTTTAAATACCATAGAGTTCTCATAGGTTTTCCTGTAATCTGTAGGTAAGGAACTATTTTCTGTATTTTTTCAAAATTTTAGGCCCGGATGTTTCGGAGATAAGGGGGGGGAATGGTCAATTTTCGCCTATTTTCCTCAATAACTTCCAAACCATTCATCTTAAAATTCCAAATAAAAACATATTTAAGATCCTCACAATAAGCTCTTTCATTTGATATGTCACATAATATAGTTAGCGAAACTTTTTTTAAAAAATTTCTAATTTACCCCCCAAAAGTGGCCCTCATGTTTAAAATTAATTTGTTTAAGTTACGCATCCGTATTGCGGTCACTGACTTAGATATGTAAACCAAATTTCAAATCAATCGGTCCAGTAGTTTCGGAGCAAATTGGCTGTGACAGACGGACAGACAGACAGACAGACAGACAGGGTTTTGGTAGTGGTAGAGCCAAACAGTAATCCTCACTAGATGATTACTGTTCGAATGGGCCGGCTCGACCGGGGTAGCACCACACTCTCACAGAATATCGGCGTAAAGTAATAGCTTGCTATTGCGTTTCGTACGGTGAGTGACGAGATCCGGAGGCCTATTCCCTCATCCCCATCCCATCCCCATTCCCCATCCTCCCTAGACTGGCAACGCATTGGCAGCACCTCTGGTGTTGCAGATGTCCATGGGCGGCGGTGACCACTTTCCATCAGGTGGGCCGTCAGCTCGTTTGTCAGTCAACTGACATAAAAAAAAAAAAAAAAAAAAGGGTTCCTTTTTTCCTTTTGAGGTATGGAACCCTAAAAACAAATAGGTAACAAAGCAATAGTACATAACAATGTCAAAACCCAAGGTGCCAAGTTGTGGCGTGGTCAACTTGTAACATCTTCACTGTGTTTAAAGTCAGAGCGTAATGTCGTTCGCCTACAAACTGTTCAACAATTAAGCACAATCGAAAATTCTAAAAAAAACAGTGTATCTAAAATTTGCAATAAATAAACGCCCACAAAATGTATTTGCGATATTAATATTATGTAGAAAGGTGCGCGTCCTTGGCGAGTGGGTCGCAAACCTAGATCGCGCGGCCGGTCGCTGACCCACTCGGGCTCGCTTTACTAATAAATTTAATCGTCAGTTAAATAAATAAAATGTATCTTTATTATGTATTAAACAGAAATAAGTGATGACGATTAATAAAGTACCGCTCGCCGTATTGCAGTAAACACGAGTTTTTTGTTATTTAAAACTTCGATGTTTTGCGTAGTTTTAAATGTAACTTTTTATAAGCTTAAAGTAAATGATTGCTAAGGTCACGTTAAGGATAAATTTGTAATTATAAATAAGATGAAACGCGTTGTGTATCTTAAAAGAAAAAAAAACATGAAAAATTGTATTGACTTAAAAAGAAAAAGTAGGTGAGTATTTTTACATCTGCATTCTCTCATGATCCGGTTATGGTTAGCAATCAGACGAGATTCTATTCTTGTTAAAATAATATTTCAAAGACGACAAGCCAATATTGGTTACATGAAAAAGGATTATTTATGTGTAACTAAGAACTATGATTAATAGTTGTTTCCGATTTATTGGAATTATAATTGTGATACACTGCCGACCTGACTGACACTGGGATAAACTAACCCTGGTTATATCTGACTATGATATTCGATTAACATGAAATATGTCCTTAAACCCTATCAAAACTAAAATATCCGTGATGTCAAACTCAGAGGACAGGACAGTACAACAATATATTGTTAAGAGCTATAACAGCTCTCGCAGAATTATAAAAATCGGACAAGTGCGAGTTAAACTCGCGTGGAGAGGGTTCCGTTCCGTACATGATAGGTTACTTTAAATACCATAGACTTCTTATAGATTTTCCTGTAATCTATAGGTAAAGAACTATTTTCTGTATTTTTTTCAAAATTTTAACCCCAGTAGTTTCGGAAATAAGGGGAGGGGAATGGTCAATTTTCACCTATTTTCCTAAATAACTTCCAAACTATTTTACTTAAAATTCAGAAAAAAATATATTTAAAGTCCTCACAATAAGCCCTTTCATTTGATATGTCACACAATATAGATTGCATAACTTTTTTTTAATTTTCTGATTTACCCCCCAAAAGTGGCCCCATGTTTAAAATTCATATATTTACGTCACGCGTTCTATTGCGGTCACCAACTTACATATGTATACCAAATTTCAGCTCAATCGGTCCAGTAGTTTCGGAGCAAATTGGCTGTGACAGACGGACAGACAGACAGACAGACAGACAGACAGACGCACGAGTGATCCTATAAGGGTTTCGTTTTTCCCTTTTGAGGTACGGAACCTTAAAAACCAACGGAAATTGCTTATTTTATTGATACCTATAATAATATTCTACATGCAATCAACTTCTTAACAAGTTTCGCGAAAATCGGCTCAATGGATGTCCACGAGAAAGGAACAAACGCATAAACATATTAATGCGAAATGCGAATTTACAATAAGGTTCATAATACCGTGGCGTCACTGTGGCTAACTCGATTGCCATGTCACTGTATTTGTTTAATACGCACGCTGCAATATTGATATTGCGGCAGTCAAGGCTATTCAACTTAAGCAAACAAGTTTGGGTGTGCATAATTTGATGTCACGGATTCTCCAAAGTGGGTCAAAATGGGCCATTGTCACGCTGGTCATCAATTAACGGGATAAAATGTGAAATTTACGGTATTTTTAATGTCTTTTTCATCATAATATTTACCGAGTTCATCGGAAAATAGAATCTCCGCATCATATGGACGTCCTTTTGCAATGGTCAGCTGAGTTATCAGTAAATAGTTATTTGTTATACAAGAGTGCAAAGTTGCTTTTTAACCGCGTGCTCAATTTTGATGACCGAGCAAGCGAAGGATTTTAAAATTAGAATTCTGTGCGTTTGCGAGGGAATCAAAAGAGCACGAAGTGAAAAATCTTTGCACTCGAGTGGAACACGTAACTTTTCATTCCACCTCAGCCAGGAAATGACTAATTGCAAAAACAAACATTTGCGTATTATTAACAGTTTCAGTCAATTCTGTTGGCGTCAAATAAACTTCCCCGTCGCTAGAATCACTCATTTTAGGTTTTTCACTTGTTTTCGAGTTTCTTGTTTTTAATCTAAGGTTTTAACAATATGACGTGAAGAGAAAATGGCGCCCGCAAAGAAAATTTAAAAAAAAGTATACCAAGAAGGTTCCGACTCTTCGTTTTTAACAAATTAAAAAAGGTATGATAAATTCGGCACCATGGAGGTAGAAGTAAATAGGTTTATTGATGTTTTGAATTCACAAACTTAGTGCACACGATGTTCTAAATTCAATTTACTTTATCCTCTAGCGCATAAAAATGGCTTTTGCAATCAGATATCGAAGAACAAAAATACTCTTTCCGAGAAGGGGGAATGAGAAAAATATTGTCAATGTCTAAAGGATACCAAACACACAGATAACACTACAAAACAACAACCCTTACAAACAGCTTACAGTTGAAATAACATCCCTTTATTGGTGCAATCTACTAAACCGTATGTCCCCGAGAATACTCCCAGCAACTTGTCGCAAGGACAGACAGACATGAAACGCTCGTTATGCGCCTGAGTTATGGCGGTCGACGGTGAAAATTGTATTAATAAACGTTACGGGGCAACTTTATTAATCGACGGATGTCGCGATTTATAATGAAGTCGGCTGCGGGTTGGCTGTGGTTTATTGGCAGAGGTGTCTATGGTTCAAAGTGGTCGCTAAGAAAATAAACCGCCCGAAGTAAATTATTGCTTCCTAAATAGGCTTTGGTAGTTCAGTCATATTTTCTGCACGTACATTGCTCGTTTTACCTTCTCATATCCTGTCAACTCCTTCAATCTCTGCGATTTTATCATCTAAGTATTTTGCTTTCAAGATCCCAACATTAATTATTGCTCTTAAATTTGCTGTATACTTAAAAATTACGTATTTCCCTCATCCTCCATTTTTACAAAACCATGCTATATCAACCTTTATTTTTCCAAAATAAAAATCTAGGTGACACAATAAAACAAAAACTGAATCTGAATCGCACAATCCAAAAACCTACTTCCTAATAATTACGTGCAAATTAACATGTGTAACGAATTCGTACAGTGGCCTTAAACATTTGAATAAAAACCAAGTCCTGTTACTTCTTTCCATACAATTGTTCTCACGAGGTTATTTGCCTGGGAGAGGAGCCATACAATGGCCATACAAGTGTATGTATGTAACAATAGTTTTCCACTCAGAGATCACTATCGAGGGAATTCATATTTACAGGATACCCGGCTTTCATAATGTTGGAATTAAGAGGTAGATTGGATCACTTGTTAAATAGCGTATAACGAGTTTTAAGGATATTTCTTTACTGAGCCATTGGCGCCAATTCGAAAGTGTATTTATACTAAACTTAAAATAAAAAACGTCAAACTTGATTTTGACAGCTCTTAGGTCGTATTATGATGTCTTAATACCAGGCAGTACCCGCGATAAACTGAGATGCCTGCAAAATTCGGATTATGAGCGCGCCAAGAGGCCGGCTTTAGCACTCTCATAATACGATGTTTCCAGGCACCTCAGTTTACGGCGGAAACTGCCTGGAATTAAGAGCTCATAATACGACCCCTGGGCTATACAAAATTGAGTATGACGTTTCTTTGTTTTAAGTAGTGGTAGGTCTGCTGAGTGTGCAGTGTAGTGGTCTGACGCGCACGGCGTCTCGGGGATCGCAGGTTTATACCGCGGCTCGTAAACGGGACAGTTTTTCGGCAATTTATTGCTGTAATTTAGGCTATTTCCAAAAAGATTACATATAACATCACTAATGGGGACAAACATTTTGAATGTAAACTTTTGAAGATAGCCCGTTTACGAGCCCCTTAAGATTTTCGAATGTGAATGTGCGGAATCGAATTTGATATTTACCACGAGCATTTCAGCGAAGGAAAATATGGTGAGGAAACCTGCACTCATCAGTCTGCGAAGTCATTCACTGATGTGTGTGTGAAGTTTGATTAGATGGAGTGACCGTGATATCAAAATTCACCAGCCCAAAAGATATGCAAACTTACGCTCAAAGAAACTAGATTATGACATTTGGAAAATACTGACGCCGACGTAATAGGTTTAACGCCTAAACTGTTCTCATCAGAAAAGTCGTATCGCGAACCCTTTAGTGCTGGGAATGCGACTATAAAAGGGCCATTTCAATTCTGACTTAAAACAAAGGTAATGTATCCGTGATTAAGTCATTATTGCTTTATATTATTTGTGTACAATTTAAGGTTAAGTGCTTGTGCTGATGTTGGTGTAATTAATGTTGTTTTTTGAATTAATAATACGTCTGTGCCGCCATCGTTTCGACATCTTATTGGTCGGTATGCGTTAGATTTTTTTTTGTAAGAAGCAGTCTCGGGCGCGCCTTCAGCAACTCGCCAAATTTTCAGTGTAATCAGATGAATGGTATACCATGCATAGGACATGAACCAACACATTCTTTTTTATATAACTGAGCATGCGATGCAAAGTTGTTTTTCGTTCAGAAACCTTCCCGGGCGTGTTTGCGGGGCGGAACGGCAGTTCACCAAAGTGTCATCGTAATCTGATGAATGGTATACGAATGCACAGAAGACGAGCAAATAAAGAAACATTAGTTATTATATCAGAATTATGATATTTTTAGCTGACTTCAAAACATCAGGAGGTCCTCAATTCCTATGTATAATTATAGCACTAACTGAGACAAACCTTGAATTTACTGTTTTCAACGCTAAAATAAACTAAGGAATTAGGTGACGAGCTATTAAACAGTGATCATCAATGATAAGCTTAGCTACGTCTTCCACCAAAATAAAGAAAATAGAATAGAAAAGAAGAATAGAAGAGAAAAATAGAGTTTTAAGAATAGCCTTTTACATTTTCCATCTCAAATTAGTATTGGTTCAAAACTTCAAACTCAAACCGTCTTCATTTTATGTGCATCTCAACTTTTACTATTCCATTCCATAATTGAAAACATACTTTCTTATAAAAGCAGTGGCTAATGGCTATCACTGCAGAAAACAGCCAGTAATTTGCTCTATTACACCATATAGGTTTAATATCACCAATTTAATAGGCAGTGTAGCTCATCAATCAACCTTTCGGAATTTGCGTGCAAGCCTAACACAACTAGGTCATAGGAAAGACCTAAATCCATCGCCTCAACGACCGACAATAGCTCCTCGGCTAAATTTAAGTGGTTTCATAATCGCGTGGGGAAGGAAGGTGAGTTATTGTTGGTTTTAATTTGAAAAAGTTGCACGGAAGTGTTATGTGTACAAGCGATTTGTTTGGCTCAGGTTGTGTGAGATGTCTTTAAATGGGCAAGTTTACCGCTTTTGCTCGTAAACGGTAGTTTACGATTTAAAATGAGGGTTTCCACGTAATGTTCATTATTTTCTCCCTTTCTACGTTTCTAATGTTTGTTGTGTTACGAGAAAGGGCAAAAAGACTCCCACATAGCCTTTCTTCTAAGGAAATACCCATACACCATAAGTCATCTTTATAACTGAGCCTTCCATGCACAACTTTGGAAAAAGCTTTGAAAATTGCAAGAATTTCTTTATTTCCTTAGAAGTTGGCTTATACTTGTTATAAAAACAATGTTAGAATGTTACACTGCGTCATGTTTCAATATTGAACAATTTTCTAGACTCAGTCCTTACCTTAAATAGTCACAGTATACAATAAAAAACCGGTCGAGTGCGACTCTGACTCGCGCGCCGAGGGTTGGTACCTACTTACATATGAGAAAGAAACAGTACCTTGTAGGTACGGAACCCTAAAAATGAGAAAAAAATAGCTTTTAACAACAAGCTCCTATCAACGTGCAATCGTGTAGTGTGATACGACCCTGCAAAGGTTATTCCGTGTAACAATTTTTTTTATGTGATGTAATTACAAATTTACGGTTTTCTGACCGTTTCGTTTATTTGTAGGCTGCTTTTTGCCAAATTTCATGATTCTAGTCAACGGGAAGTACCCTATAGGTTTTGATTCCCTTTGGATTCCCTTGAAAAAATCAAAATATGTGACATAAACGGCCGTATCTTTTGATTGCGATGACTTAGAAGATAGATTTTTTCACAGCTTCAAGAAATTACAGACCTGAGTATTTGATATTAATTTCAACTTGACTCCACGCGTTCCTGAGAAAAAGGTCTTGTCAGAGAGACAGACAAACAAGTGATCCTATAAGGGTTCCTTTTTTTCCTTTTGAGGTACGGGACCCTAAAAATGAACAGTAAGTCAAAGGTCTTATTCTACCATCTAACTGATCGCAATAATATTCGCAGAGTGATTGTTCCAAGGTTTACTCGAGATAATTATTTTTCGAAATGGTAATAATAATGAAATGTCAGTAGTGCAGTGAATGCAGCCTTCAGTTGCATTATACATTTGTGAATTGCAAAATTACTAATATCCAATGCTAAAAGCTGAAAGCTATTTAAACCAAAGTGAAAAACATTTCTTAGAATGTAGTATGATAAACCGTAAGTTAGTGTGAATCTGCACATACTCGAAAAATGTGTATTAAAAAACCGGACACGTTTTTTTTTTTTTATGTCAATGACTGACAAACGAGCTGACGGCCCACCTGATGGAAAGTGGTCACCGCCGCCCATGGACATCTGCAACACCAGAGGTGCTGCCAATGCGTTGCCAGTCAAGGGAGGATGGAGAATGGGGATGGGATGGGGATGAGGGAATAGGCCTCCGGACTCGTCACTCACCGTACGAAACGCAATAGCAAGCTATTACTTTACGCCGATATTCTGTGAGAGTGTGGTACTACCCCGGTCGAGCCGGTCCATTCGAACAGTATTCATCTAATGAGGATTACTGTTTACACTACAAAAAATTGTGCAAAAAGTGCGAGTTAAACTCGCGTGGTTCCATTCTCTACATGATTATCTGAAATTTCCTATGGTACTTTAAATACTATAGACTTCTTATAGGTTTTCCTGTAATCTATAGGTAAAGAACTATTTTCTGTATTTTTTTCAAAACTTTAGGCCCCGTAGTTTCGTAGATAAGGGGGGTGGAGGAATGATAAATGTTCGCCTATAATCCTAAATAATTTCCAAACTATTTACAAAACACTAAATTAAAAATAAACAAATCAAGTGCTAGCTAACTTACAGTAATGCAATATCATTAAAGTGCATACTTGTTGCTATTTCTCAGTAGTATTAGCGAAATAGTAGTTTATGCAACGGTTGCATAATGATAGGCCTTAAAACACTAGTGCGGTTTTATGAAACGAGCGTTTAGCGAGTTTCATAATAAGATCGCACGTGTGTTTTAAGGCCAAATTATGCAGAGTTGCATACATAACTTTATCTACACACATATTATAAATCCTCCATGATGGGTTCAGAAACAATATTTTCTGGCAACAAGTTATTTCTTGCAATCGTGGCTGCATATTTCCGATATCCGGCGCATTTTCACATCACACACACTCCGAGAAGACTACTTACTATTCATATTTTCAACTAAAATGTAAATTACAAACAACTTTTTCTATTAAATTCAACAACAATTCTACTTTCGTTCAGCAAAACACCAACATGGCGGCGTCCTCCGTCAAGACCATTTTTTTTAAATCATAGACAAACGGATGAAGTCTCTATTCTCACGTCACTCGAGATCAAATATTGTGCAGTTTATATTAAAAAACATACTGAATTGACGTTTCGTATCAATAACTGTTTTAATATCTATGGATACTAGAATAGAGACCCACTTGAGTTTTGACAGCTGTTCCAAATTTAATCTCATTTCTTTACTAAAAACGATAAAGAAGTCATGTTATTTCTTTATCGCAGCACTGGTTTTTCCTAATTGGTTGTCAAAATGGTGGTCATTTCCTACGGTTTTTGATTAACCAATGGAGGTTTTATGATATGGGTGTAGATAAAATATTTAAATTCGTTTGAAGCATAGCTTAACAGAAACTAATTAATATTCATCAACAAAAGAAATCACCTAATTATCACCTCACAAAATGAACCTGTAAGCCAATAGGATGACCTTTAAAACAATAGATACCTACATTGTAATTGTACTGTAAGACGTAATACTCTGTAATGCCAACGTAATAGTGTAATGTGTGTGCGTTTGTGTGTAATATACATACTAAAACAGTGCAATTAAGACAGCGTTTCGTTATTGCAACTTAGAAATTAACAGGTGGTTGAAAAGATACTTGGCGAGGCGTAATTTAACTGTTTTTCAGTGTTTATGTAATAATTTTCTAATTTCAGTTGTTAATAATAAAATATTTTTAATAAGCAAATATCTATTTTAAATTATAAGTTTATGTGTATCTTTTAAGTGCCAGTGAGCAAGAGCGTTGTAAAATTCTTGATAGTTTATTTTTAAATATTAATGCGTTTGGTTCTATTTACTCCACAATATGTATAACTAGATGAAAAGTGTGTTGGCAAAAGCGTAATATTGTAAAAGTCATATGAATACTACCTAAGCTTGATATTTTTGGGTTTTCGTACCTCAAAAGGAAAAAAACGGAACTCTGATACGATCACTTGTGTGTCTGTCTGTCTGTCTGTCTGTCCGTCCGTCACAGCTAATTTGGTCTGAAACTACAGGACCGAGTGAGTTGAAATTTGGTACACACTTATGTATGTTGGCGACCGCAACACGGACGTGTAAATTAGAAAATGAAAAATAAAGTTCTTGATCGATACAGGAAAACCTATAAGAAGTCTATGGTATTAAAAGTAACATAGGAAATTTCATAATCACGGAACCTTCTCCACGCGAGTTTAACCCGCACTTGTCCGGTTTTTTGAGTCTTAGATCTATGTTAGTCAACAAATATTTTTAAGTCGTAAAATATTTGCTTGCGAAGTAAAAATAAAATATATTTTATTGTATCCACTGCCAGATAAATACACTATATAATTGTGCTAATTATCCCAAAGTCAAGTATTCGCGAGCTAACGGCGCACGGGCAGGTTTCCGCAACTCATTTACATACCGTTATGTTTAATTAAATTCTTTGTTTTAATTCAAACTTAATTATGTTTTTATTTGTATTAAATGGCAACGTGGGAGGTCCATCACCACAAGTAACATGATTCAAGGAACAATAGCCTTTATGTTAATGCAATAAGAACTAGTGACCCGTAACTTATTTTTGTGGTTCTATGGTCTTTTTGTAAATTGCTCTATTTGACATTGTTTGAACAGTCGGTTTGTATTTTCCTATATTTTGTCCCTCTCTTCATGGAAAAGGAATAGGTATATAGTCCGCGCGCGAGCTCCGAGGAATCGGGGGCTAGGGGAACGGGCGTGCGCCATACCCGACCGCCCTTGCATACCCTGCACTCTACCAGCGGCTCTATCATGAATGACAAAGATAAGTTAAACCGTCTTATCGCTAAGGGCGTCTCTCTCACACTAGTGCCGACGAAAGAGATAGTCATAGAGATAAACGGGTTTCATTTATCTGTGTCATTCATGTTAGGGCCGCAGGTGTGTTTCTACACTTCGTTCATGAACTCGCCGGCGAGCCTAACTCGACCCGTCAGTGCGTATAAACTACATGTTCGCGCGTGTCTTCGACTTTGGTTGTATTTCGACGCTGCCGGCCACGGACGTAGGTACGTATTAGTCATTTACTGCATTACAGCTTTCTTTTAGCGTGCGTTAAGAGGATTGTGAACCAATGGCAAAATCACCCTTTTCATACAAAAGGCGATAACGATTTCCACCCCTTAAATGTTAACCAATTTTTGATAGGATGTTTTGATAGGATGTCAGTCAGCACAAAATGTAGGTCTATACGTTTTTTGAATATTGATTAACGTTCAACAAAGTCAAATAATCGCCGAAATTAGTTTGTATTGATTGTAGAGAAATTATCAAAACGTATAGACCTAGATTTTGTTCAAACTGACAATCTATCAAAAATCGGTCAATATCGGTTAACATTTAAGGGGTGGAAATCGTTATCGCCTTTTGTATGAAAAGCCCTGGTTCACACTACGGAGCGAGCGAACGGTAAATACAAAACATAGTGATATACAAATGGACTGATCACAATATCACTTAGATATTGTCTAATTGAAGCTGGTCTTGCATCTCACTGTTACTTAACATGTTTTTGTAAGTGTCTACATTATTAAAGTCTTAGTGGCAATTACTTAATGTCCCCAATGCTTAATGTTCGTATAATGTAAGGGCATGTAAACTTAGTATCCATCCACAATATTTTATACTTATATATGTACTTTTCTTACTCTTCACTGTGTACCTTTCACTTGCTAGTTTTATGTAATTTGTTTTGTATGCCTGTATTATCTACAAACGAACTGTATCCGTTTTGCTAGATTCTCAAATTGGGCCCTGCAACACAGGGAATCCTAGCGCAGGACCTAAAACCATTGTTCCGTAGTTTTTAAGTTTTCCTGGAATAAACATTTTCAATTTTAAATTTTCAAAAAAACACGCGGTACGCATAGTCTCAAAAAAAATTATTAAAACAAAATTCAGCGGTTGTTTAGGAATTCGACGGATGAATTCTAAATTATATCCGTTAATCATAATAATTTAAATGGTTTCTAAATAAAATATTACTTATTAACAGTAGTTCACTTAATCAAACGAAATAGGCCTCTTCATAAATCACTTACTATTTAAATAATACACATAATTACCCAATGAATTGAACGCAACACGATTCATTTTCAATAAATATCTAATTAAGCGGAATAAGTTAAATAACGTGCTTGTAAAAAAAACACGCCAAGTGCCGGGTCAAGAGGCTGCACGACGGATGCGAACTTTATCGCATCTCATTCTACGCCAGCTGCCACACAAATACTATACATACGGCTAGAAAACATAAATAACATCATCACATCAAAGCGCGTCACTTGCCGGCAACTATTCGTCTGCCATATGAAAACCAGTTTTTGCCAGTTTCGGAGGACCTCGAGCATTTACCCGGGAAGTTAAAGAATCACACCCCATCACAACCCAGGGGTGTAATTCTCTAAGTTGCTAGATAAAAAATAGAAGAAATTAAGAGGTTTTGCCAGTATGATGGAGCAAACTAGTTTTCTTTGTGGCAGTTACAAGCTTGTCTGGTGAGCGTATAGCTTCTTACGTTACAGAATCATATGGAAAAATATTAATAAGATAGCTGAGGTGATGTTTTAGTTATATTTTTTGTATTATACCTATTGGGTATTATTAGGTAAGTAACACTAGTGAAGATGTGTCAATAATGACCGTTTCACAAATATAATATCCAATTTTCAGAAACTGCTTATCTTCTTAACAAACATTCACTTACATAGATTACGTCGGACGAAAATGTGTTACCTGAAATAAAAAAATACAATTTATTCATTTGGACATGTTGTTTATCTCGAATAATTTGTACGGCAGCCGGCTTATCTAAGTTCTCACTGGTACGTCAATAAGTATGTAAACGAATTACATAACGTTTAGGAAGACTTTATAGACATACACTGGTTGGCGAATGAGGCGAACTCAAAAAGAAAAAAAGGAGATTAAACGTTATTGGGTTACGTTACGGTCGGAAATGATTTGCAACGGCGATAGACAATGGCAACAATTTTAGATTAGGTACACCTAATCTATATCTTATACATGGAGATGATTTTAAGATTTACTATAATTCTAGCTTATAGAAATTGTATGAAGATGAAGTAGAACAAAGATGGCGATTAAATGTCTTAAGTCTTAATCAGACAGTGGGTCCAATTCGAAACGGTATCCGCTAAATTTAAGATTGCCTAAATTTAAAATAAGAAACGTCAAACTCGATTTTGTATAGCTCCAAGGTTCAAAATCGAGTTGAACGTTTCTTATTTCAAATTTAGCGACTTCTAAATTTAGCGAAAATACTTTCGAATTGGCCCCAAGTGTTGAAGGAGATTAACTCATATCATTGATTTGCACGATTCATTTCTCAATATCACGACAGATGCCGCTAGCTGTCACTTGAAGGACTCTAGTTGCTTCAACTTAAAAACTATATACTACTTAAGGACTGTCAAGCAAATATTTCTTTATTTGTTTCTTAATGATTGTCCGAGTATGAGTAAAATCAATAATAATCAGTTTCAGGCGACGCGGTTAGCCTAGTTGGTAGTGACCCTGCCTACGAAGCTAGCGTCCCGGGTTCGATCCCCGGTAAGGGCTAATAATTATGTGATGAACACAGATGTTTTTTTCGTAAGTTTTGGATGATTCCTATGTATTTAAGTATTTATGTACGAGTATCTATATAAGTATGTATATCGTCGTCTAGTGCCCATAAAACTAGCTATTACTTAGCGCTTACTTTAGACCTAGATCGCATTGAGTGCCTCATTTACAGACTACGCACAGCCTAAACGGGTGGTCCTAGAGATTAGAAATTTGGAAGAGACATTTCTCGAGTACCCTAGAGGTGCACTATGGAGAGATTTTTTTTGAATTCCATCACTAAAGGGGTGGAAAGGGGTGATAAGGTTTGTATGGAAAATACCGCGCGCGAATCTGTGGCGGGTCCACCAGTTTGTTTATAATAAATGAAATCGCATGTTATTAAATCTACTTACTTCTAGTACAGACTGGTTAAAATACTTGGCTTTTATTCAGTAGTATAATTGATGTCTAGATACAGTATATACTGAAAATACTAGCTCAACTAAACTGCTCGGATAGATACGTCAACTTTATAGCAGCCATCGCCATTGCGAGTTCCGCCAACGAGCGAGATTGTATCCAAACTATTGGTAGACATGCAACAGCTCATTCGAAGTTTGCTCGTTTTTGGGTTTTATTTGAACGTACTAGACATAGCACAGGGAGTTTTCCACATTAGGTACCTAACGATGCTTGTCAGGCGCAAATACAAGGGGGGGGGGGGGGGGGAGAAATGGGGGCTGACTCACGACCCAAGTACTTTCTTTCTTCATATTTTTTCGGGAAGATCACAATGCCCCCTTGAAGGGAATCCTGTATTATTGCTGAAGTTCGGGATATCCCAAAATTGTACAATTTATTTTGTACTCAGTAGAGATGTATCTAATATGAAATCTTTTTGGGAATAGCCCAAATTGCAGCAATAAGTTGTAAAGAAAGTAGCCCTTTTACAAGCCACTTAAAATGATTTGGTATATCATAACGTTTTTGTCTGTCTTTTTCTTACCTTGCGAAGTTAACACTGAAATAAAAGTGACAAAACGAACCTTTCATCACAATGATGAATAGGTGCCCTGGACGATTTAGGACCTGAAGATGTAGGCAAGTTCAATTGTTTTCAACTGCAATAAACACTCCATGTGAATAATTTTCCCGCTCTTTTTAATAGCTTTCAGACAAGCACGTGAAATTAAAAATCATACACTATGGAGTAAATATTCGAGCTAGACATAATTATATCTACCTTTATGGCCGGATTCGTCCAGGGTGTCTAGAAGATTTTTAAAGTATTGCAAAGAATCCGTTTTCTTGTCGACATTATTATTTTGAAAACTGGAAATAAACTCATTTAGTTAATACAAAGTTTTTGATCAGTCCTTTTGTTTCTAATCGAATATAAGTTTTAGACATTTCTTGAAACGGACATGCTTTCGCAATATTCTCGCGAGAATAAACGAGCATCTACAAAATACCGACTAACTTCGAACAACTTCATTCTCTAAGTGCAATGGAACTAAACTTAGATAATACTTGGCACTCTCCAGTCCGGTAATCGGAAAAATCACTAACTTGAACTTGAAAACTTTGGAGTAGTTCCGCTGAACATTTGCTGAGTGTTCGAACATAATGATAAGCCTGCCACCATTCCCAGGGTAGTGTAGTTTACTTAGCGGCTTTCTTTCATCAGCCCGTAGAGATATGGTAAGTTCTCACTGCATGCCTTATCAATTTTGTGTTGCAATATGCTTGTTTATTAGTTTTGAGCTCAGTTACAGTAAGCACACACATGAGCGGTCAGTAAAGTACAGCCATCATATTATTATAATATTTGGTTAACATGGCGATGCCGATAATGATTATTCGGGGCCCAGTTCGTAATGAAATAGTTTTTATTCAATTTGATACATTGAAATATAACGTTACACTAGAACAGACATCTCAAAGAAATGACAGCGAGCACTTGATGACGGAGCGGGCATGCGCGCCGCGTCCGGTGGTGATCGTTTTTTTATAGGCGTTTGTGCCATTCTGTCTCAACAGGCTTTACAAAAAATCAGGTTGAGGCGTCCACTCTAATATTAATAATTACTCAAAGGTTTGATAATAAATACTATATTTATGGGCTGCATATTCATCAAGTGGCAAGACACTCATAAAGTTGCCTTCTTAATGCGGGAAAACCTTTATAACCACATGCAGGCGAACAGTCAGGCGGCCCATCTGATGGAAAAGTGGTCACCGGCATTTACAAAAACCAGGCGCTGCCAATGCATTGCTAGTCTGAAACGAACTGATGAAACGCAATAGCGCGCTATTACTTTACGGCCCGTGCCGATACTAAAGTTTCGCCAGAAGTGCTGTACCACGCCCTGGGTAGCGACGGACGTGCGGGGGAAAGCTATCTGTAAAGGAGTCCCCTACCGCCCCTTCCCCGCGCCACAGACACCCCTCCACGTTCTTGCCGCGTAGCTACCTAGGCACAGTTTATACAGAAGAGACGTGGCGAGGACGTGTGACGGTGGCGTAGTCAATATAAACCTTAATATTACGTGGCATAGCGTCGTTTTTGTCGTAAAGACAATTGCGCCCGCGCCGTAATCTTCTGTATAAACTGCGCCTAGGCGCGACACCGCTTGTGGCCAAACTAGGTATACCCCATTTACGAAGTCATCTAATTGATGTTCGCTTTAACACTGATGCGAAATACTGATAAATAGTAAGGAAAGGAGTATAAATTAATCAAAGATTAACTTTTAACCTATCTCTTCTCCTTATTTTATTCAAAGAACTCGAAAACGTGTTGATCTAGCCGCAAAATAAGTCAACATTTTGTCCCATACATAAATAAGACACCCATTTATTTGCTAGCAGTCACACAAAAAGCTATCCATCTACGTTCCGTATCCTAATCCCATACCAAACCGATTTAGAAACTGATTTGGTTCCTTAACATTCTTGGAAAAAGAGGTTAGGTACCATTATTTATGGTAACATAGTTATATCATATACAAATACATAGAAAAAAGTTTTTTCTCTATTGATCATTAAGAATTGCGATGCGCCAATTTTGTATGTTATGATTTGGTCTTTTATTTCTTATATTTTTGAAAGGTTTATTTATCAGAAAATATCAGACGTTTTTAGGTTTAAGATTCGACCTTAGCATCACTATTTTATAGGTAACTAGTGGATCCGCCACCGTTTTGCTCGCGGTACTTTCGATACAAACTTTATCACCCCTTTTCACCCCCGTAGGGATGGAATTTCAAAAATCCCTCCTTAGTGCACCTCTAGGGTACTCGAGGAATGTCTCCTCCAAATTTCAAACCTCTAGGAACACCCGTTTAGGTTGTGCGTTGTCTATAAGTAAGTCACGGTACTGTTTTATATGTATTGACTAGATGACTAGATGAAATGCAAAACTACGATAGACTAAGCTCAGTATAAATCTTAACTAGTTCGATCAAATTCAGCCTAAACTTTCAGAATGGGCTACTTTTTCGGCAATTTATTGCTGCTATTTGGATTATCCTCAAAAGTTTACTTTCAAACTTTTTATCCCCACTAGTAATATTATGTAATCTTTCTGGGGCAAAAGCAACTAAACGCTAATGTTTTTATAATCAACCTTCACAGAGGTCACTAAACTGTCAGTCGTTTGTCTCTTTGCGAATTGGATTCAAAATTCGAACTTCGACTTTAAATTTGGAACAAAGCAAAAGCAAACGCCATTCACAAAACATGACCTTTGGCCAGAACAAAGTCGTAATTGAAAACGATAATAATTACTAAGCAGAGTTGCATAACACCTTTCTCTGAGTGTTCTAATGTCAGACTAAATGATTATGATTAATATCTGAAGGCATATTAGCCGACTATTTGTAGAAGTAATCAATTGCGTGGCTCGAATAGAAATAATCATGGACTTCAATCAATCGATTTTCAAATGCAATAGTAACCCTAGCTCTACTGTCTTTTCTGTTGCTTTTGCTTGGATCAGAACTTTAACAGACTACAGAAAAGAAGGTAGATGTAGAGTTATGGGGAAAGGCTTCATTTATAAATCAAATACTTTTTTAAAAACGGTTGTTGGCCCGGCCTCCTTAACTCTACAAATAAGTCTCTTAGCCAAAGATCTCAAAAGAAGGATATGCCTATCAGTACAATTTCCTGTAACAAGTCTCATAGAAGATTGTGAAATGCCAGCGCCATGGGTTACCCACAACCTATTGCCGTTGTCTTAGTTCTTACGACATACATACAAAAGTCTTATATTGCTTGATTCACACGCTATCATATCATTGTGGACGGACTGGTTAGCGGCGGTGCTGACAAACACCGCACGATGCGGGAGGGCATTTTTTCAATTATAACAGACAGTTTCACTTAAATGGGTCTCATGGATGGTGGTTGACATGCGACTGAACGTGCGGTGGTGTCAGATTCGCGTTCTGACACCTTATAAGTAAGCATCGCGAAAATTGCTTTGAGTGGTTCCTTACTATATGGGGTGTCTCATTTGAATCGGTCAGTATGGGAACACACATACACACGAGACATACGAAGATCAGGCGCCTCATTCGGGAACGCTAAGTGATTCTGTAGCGCCTCATAAGCCAGATTTCTCATCCCACTCTTCCGCACGACGCGTAATGCGTAAGAGCAAGATGAGAAATCTGGCTTACGAGTCGCTACGGAATCACTTAGCGTTCCCGAATGAGGCGCCTGTTCTTAGGAACCATGTCATCGATTTTAATGGGAAGAAAAACAGCATTCATACATTTGAAAGGGGCCTGTACTCAGCTCGGGAATCAAACTTGGTTGTTTTGAAAAGAATAAACTTACACTATTTCTATTTGGATATCGATTGTGTAGGTTTTAAGCAGTAAATGGCTCTATGAAACATGATGTCTAAAATGAATAAAATTAATTGCTTTCACGTACTTTGATTTATTTTAGTAGGTGTTCGATCGAAGTGACCACCGTTTTTTTAAATACAATATTCAACACGTTTTTTTAGGTGTATGAATGCGGTTTTTCTTCTTATTAAAAACCGATGACATCGTTCCGAAGAACAGATCTTCGTATGTCTTATAGTTTCAGACTTTCATACTGACCGATTTAAATGAGACTGCCTGTATATTTCAATGCTCTTAGTACAATAGTTTGGGCCCTGTTTTAAAAAAAACTTTGAGGTTATGTATATAGTATCTGTCATCAGTGCTGTCAATTTTTAACTGTGAAATTGTAATTTATAGTTCTTTAAAACTAGGCCCTGTGCAGTTAGCATAATAGCCTAATTGGAATACCAAATTCGCTACTTAAGGTAAGGTTTCGATGTAGGTAAGTAATCTTCGAAAGTTCTACAATGAATTTTCATTTCATTCATGTATTTTTTAAGCGTTTAGCGTTGTGTGTTAGCATCAACTGTTTTTGACAGTTATTTCTTCTCAACAATTAATTCCGTCATGTGTGGCGGATGGATAAGAGTTTATTAACCAATTTGCATTCTGTCAATCTTCCAAAAGAAGACTATAAAAGGACAGTTAATCAAAAATGGTGTAACAGTCACTCATTTCGTTGCGTCAATGCAGAATTAATTAAAATTTAATTGAAACGTTAAAATGTTATTAACTTGTTGATAGTCTATTAAAGTGATACGTTGTTTTATGTCGCTCATTAAAGAAATGCACAGACTTGTTTTTTTATTTATATAAGTTCAAATTTAATCATCTTATCAACATAACTATGCAACTTTCTATGACAAAAACATCAACGGTGTCCTAGTTGGTTACTTTTGTTACTATGTATCCAAAGTACCTATCCAAGACTTACAGGAAATAGTGCAATGGCTTCGCCCGCGGTATTTTCCAAACTTTATCACCCCTTTTCACCCCTTTAGGGATGGAATTTCAAAAATCCCTCCTTCGTGCACCTCTAGGGTACTCGAGAAATATCTCCTCCAAATTTGAAACCTCTACGACCACCCGTTTAGGCTGTGCGTTGTCTATAAGTGAGTCACGGTACTATTTTATATGTATAGATGCAATGTATCAAGAGCCTAGTTCTATTGAAAGTCTTCGTGTATTGTCGTGCCATTCTGATTTCTGTCTAGTTTTTTGAAACACACCCAAAAGACCGGGCCATTTTTTTGAGTAGTGAGTGGCGTATTTTCAAACGCGTACTTTACATTCGTCTTCTACGATGCATCTTGGCCTATGTAACTGTTTTGGCCTATGTATTAACTATCCTATAATTTTATTTTGTATTATAAACGCTGTTTGTTTCCCATATCAATAAAAATAAAAAAATAAAAAAAATCTTCAGTCGCGACTAGGGTATGATTAGTTATAATATGCATAAACTAAAGCAGTAAATTAACTAGATACGTCACAAAAAGTGGCACAAATAGAGATGTTTGCTGAATCTAGGCTTTGCAAAAAAACATAGTCGACTAGATAGCGATTTGGAACTATGAAGTAATTAATGGCACAGAAGACAAATAAGAAAAAAGTCCAACAGTTTTGATAATAATTGCTTCGGCATCAGACAATCGGCTGGAATCGTGACCAAGAAAGGCTTTCGATCCAATCATCATTTGTTTAATTACCAACTTATCATGTAGAGTCTGCACTACAGTAACTATAACATTTCAAAGTAGGATCAATATTTTATAAAGAAAAGATGAGCTAAAAGTAAGACATGAAACTGGGTATTCGAAGAATTATTATTACTTAATAATTATCTTCGTTGAAGAGTTACTAGGCAAGACAGAGCCAGAAGAAAGAGTTGAAACATTTGAGAGAGGGGGAGTTTTAAGCAAATTTAAAACATAATGAATAGAACTCGATGATGAAGGCAGATGCGTCAAGACCGATACAAGGAAATATCATGGCCTCGACCCAAAAAGTGATGACAGAAAACGTGTATAGAAGTAAATTTATATGAGCATAACTGTACATATATTTGAAATGATTTAGAATACCAATTGGCTGCTGACTGTACTTTAGTCTCTCCTTCAATTACCTCTAAAAGCCAATTACATGTACTTGTAAATGAATAATTGGACATTAACTTGATTGGAGTCGCCATATTGCATCATTGGCATCGTTGATTTGTTTTAGATTATCACTTATAATTGACTTGCAATTTGAGCTAATTTGATCCTTGAGCTAAAACGTTTAAATTACAAATGAAAAAGGACGTACAATTGAGTGGGAAACTGAGCTCGTGGGTGTTTAAATATATTTAATTATGTTTTAAATGTACAACTTTTGTTTAGCCTACGGGTTTTTGAGATACTCGTATATTTCTATAAAGTACTCTGTAGTGGCACTTGCATCGTTAGTTCATAAACCATTAAATATATTTCAAAGTACTTAATATTGTATTTAAAGTTTTCATGGAATGTTGTACCAGGTTCTTAAAGTTAAAGCTGGTTTGTCAGACGCCGATTTACTTATTTTGGATCTGACTCATTAACGAATTCATTTAGAACCAAAGTATAGATCTTGTGCAAGATTTTTAATTTAATGGTCAAGGAAAATCAACAAGCTGACCTGACAATTTGCCAAGTGTCGAAGGACCAACGGTAGGTGGAGCAAACGATTCCTGGATTGAAGACCACATGTCTGTAAGTGAAGTATAGGACCTCCCCTAGCCTGATGACCTTATGAATATCGAAACGGTGAATGCAGGCGTTGTTTCTAGGCGTGAAATGCTAATTGTAGTAAGTCCATGTGGACTTCAATAGATGAGACAGCTAGAGGGAAGTCAAGGGAAACCAGAAGAAACATTACGCTTCTCAATTTCACATTGCTTCACGCAACAGAACACAACAATTAATTGCCACCTGTGCAAGTTAACCAATTATTAACCAACTGTCAAAACTAATAAAAATAAATCACTAGAAATGACGGTAGCTATTAAAGTTGCCACAAGTTTTATTTACCGATAAACTACAAGTTTCGTAAAGGGCTTTCACGCAACTAAACGATCGATTGCAGGTAATCCAGTGTAGGAATCACGCATGTCCAATGTTAAGTCGCTTAACAAGGTATCAGGTTCACACCAACCGCATCGCTGTTTACTAGTTATTGTGGTTATTTACTTGATTGTTTCACCTGCTTCTAGCCACTCTACACAATCTGAATAGCTATGTTCAATTATTTATAATTTGTTATCTACAAAACAGTTATTAAAGTGGCAAGATTAAACCAAGCTGGTCACCATCGTATACATTAGTAACCACGACACATTTTCAGCGTTCACATTCCTCCACTTCAATCTAGCAGACTACGGACCGGTCAAAATCTTGACTCGCGATGCATCCATTTCGTGGCTATCTGGTTAACGTGGACCCGACTACTGACGTAAGCGATAACAGATCAATATTTAAGATGATTTAGTAGCTTTGAATGATTATCTTTAATATCTCGAAGTGAAAGAATTGGTCCATTAGTAGGTGAGCATTATAATCGATTGCTTGTTAGATCGTTAATGGAGCACAAATCGGGTATGTTATTGCACTGTAATAAAAAGGAAAAGTCATTTTGTTTGTTACAAATAAAATTGCCTTTTACTATCTGGTTTTTAAGTTATAAAAAGCGGAATTTCAATTTCATTAATAAGGTAGCATTATCACGATAAGCTCGCATCCGGTTTCACTACTTAGCAAAAAAACCCAGGGCTGATAACATTTAAATCGCGATTAAAAAAGAAAACAATGATTTAAATCATTATTTTTTACTGCTACCAAATCAGCCAAAAAGTGTCAACTTGAAATACTTGTTGTTCATATTTGTTTATATTTGACAAAAATCAAAGCGTGTTTTTAAAAAATCATTAGATCATAGAACTTTTTAATTTTTGATAATTTTATAATATAATATTTATTGTTAACTGTTTTAAAAAAAACTTAAACAACGATTTATAAAAATAATACGTTCTTTGTAAATTTTATTAATAAGTAAAATATACATAAATTACGTTGTTTTTTTTTTAATAAAAAAATGGCATCCATATTCAAAAAACATCAGTATGGTAAAAAAATCAAATAATTCCGATTTAAATCAAACAAAATCCGACTTTTTTGATTTTTATCAACCCTGGTCAGGAGCATGTCGGGCCATGCTCAGTGTCGGGCTCCCTGACCGTAATAACTCCGAAAACCTAACTTTAGTTTGTTCTCTACTCAATGTTACTTGGTATGGTTTTAACCTCTTGAACGTCAAATGCGAAAAATCCTGCAACGAATGTCTACGACGGCATAAGCCGAAGCAAATGTATGTAATACGGCACTTGGCGTCAGTGGCACGAAAATCCGCTGTCGTATATAGCCGACTGTGGCGGAGAGATAGCACATAGCGAAGCAAGTTCGTCGCCTATAACTCATGAACCGATGAAGCCTTCTTAGTCGTGATAGTTTTTCGTTGACTTCGATATAATAAGCTTTCATTCTCCTTCCGTGGGTGTCGTAAAAGGCGACAGAACCAAACAAGTACTATCATGACCGACTGCGGTTGCCAAGCCGCCGGCCAAGCGTCGCGACTACTCAAAATCCCTCTATTTTTAGGGGAGGTCTAAAGTCTATTCGCCGAGAGTTGATAAATATTATGATATCGTCCCGAAATAGCGACTGTCGCTTACTATCGCAAACTGTATGACGGGCGTCGCTTATCGCCGCGCACACTGAGTTTCGTGGTACGAGGGACGCAGTTGTTGTCAAGCGCGGCACCGCGCCGGGTGAGCGACCGCCATATATTGCCATTTCTTTCTGGAATACGCTTCGTGTGGCGTTTGGGTGTTCGTGTGTTGTTTTAGACGTGTCATAATAAACATCACCGACTCTGATTCTTCCTCGACTGAGACTTCGTCATGGTCGTCGTCCGATGATATGCCAGCAATGGGACATATACAGGATATTCAATAATAATATTCTATGAAAAATTTTTAGTTTTCCCTTTTTATTATCGTCGGTAAAAATAATTAGCGGGCCGCTATTTATAATGAGTTAAGTAGCCCTGATTTTTTACACCGGCGAACAGACATGTCCTGCAGTGGATGTTTTACGGCTGATAGGGATGATGATAAACAATTGTCTTATGAGTTATGAATGTCTGATTAGGTACGCCTAACACACTTACAACGACTTCCACTGCCGGAAGAAATGATAAAGTACTTAAACTTTAGTAACTTTTTATTGGCTCCAATCAGGCCCTTAACCTGCGCTTGCGGCGACGCGGTTATCGTTTATTTGAAACGTTTACGATACCATCTATGGCGTAATTTTTACAAGTGCGTTGTCTATCTCAATACGATCGGATTTCCATGCAACGAGTTGAAAACGAAAGTGGATGTCTTTCTTTAGACTTACAAAATTAGGCTAATCAATATATGTTTGTTATAAATATGTTGTTGTTGTTTGTTGTTGTTTATTGTAGCTATTGAGGTTAACATTGTTATTAAAATTAGCTACTTATTTACTTTTAAAAGCAGAGAAAATTATTATAAGAATTCGTAATAGGTATAATATCTAAATATAATAAATACCATTATCTTAGTGAAAATACCGGAACAAAAATACAGACGGACCGAAAAAATTCAAGAAACCGTCATATAGGCTTATTTAATAGCATTTTCCACTTATATATTTGTATTAATCTTAAAATCACTGGCATACTTATTGTTCAATTTAATTTGTATTTTATACCTAAATAATTGTATACCTAAATAATAGTAACAATAATTCTAGGTTTACACGAGCTTAATAACTAGAGCTTCGTGCTTGTCACTTACACTTTAACCTTGTGTTTAAAAATACTGTATTACAAAGAAGAAAGAAAGAAAGAAGAAAATATATACAAACACATATTACACATTTACATTTATTTATAATATACACATTTCGAATTACACAAATACTTAATCAAAAGTTTAGTTGCTAAATGGGTGGTCAGGGGCGACCCCTGAATCGTCGAAAAACTTCATCGAATTTCATTTCATCGAAATCGATTTATAGAATATTCAGTTCCTATAATTTCTTTAGTAGTAATCTGGTTTCATCGATTTTACATTACAAATCTTAATTTCTAGAAGAACTGTAAATGAATTATTATTTCTTAAAACATACATTTCATAAACTCTTCAAAAGACAACAACTAAATATCGATTGTCGACGATTCAATGGTAAACCGGGTGGTCAGCTCATTAATGTGCTGCGACTTAAATAGAGCGACAAGTTGTCGTTGTTGCCGACAACGCTGATTTTCAGCTGGACCAAGTTGCATCACACAAAATATTACTGCTTAGTATTAGTGAATCTGCCAGTGCGAGTGAATAGAAGCCGATCCTATTTACTAAGCGACAAGCTACTACCAATACTTAGCTCCTGTCAACCTAGCATAAGCCTCTATTCAGAACACTGTGGGATACCACAGTGTTCTGAATAGAACAAACTCCAAACGCATTTTTATTTTTAATTTATCTGGGTACAACAATGTATCTAGAGTCAAGGTCGCAGGACCAAATCAAGCTACGGTTAAATTCCATTTTATTTCTTCCTACTTCCTACATCCGGAGATTGTAATTATGAATCAGCATCGACACTGTTAATGCAATGAATTATTTCCACCATTGCAATAAATACAGAAACGGACAAATGTATAATTCGAAGACGTCCGATACTAAAATGTCAGATGTAATATGTTAACGTTTATTGCTTAAGTTTAAATCGGAAGATGAGACATGCTGTACAGTGATCACACCGAAATACGTCACTCGTGACATGAGCGAAGTCGCTCATTTGCAATTAGTCATCATCCGAAACAGAGGCGTAGCAAAGGGTCCTAACTAAACTGTTTAAGGTGGGAGAATTTTTAATTAGTTCAATACGAGGTTTGCTGGTCAGGGTCCGAGGGCCCCATGAGCTTGGGGGCCCCGGTATACAGCACCGTCTAGTCCTTCGGTAGCTAGGCCACTGATCCGAAAGCGTTAACGAGTGCACGTGAAATGTGACAATCGGCGTATTAACTTTTAACGTCTCATTATATTTTATATACAATAATAGCTAAATAACCCTATCAAAGCGAAAGTTATAACATTTCATTCATAACTACTATTATTTAACTAAATAATGGTTTTTTTCCCGATGTTAAAATTATTGATCAATGACGGATGCGTGACAGAGAACGCAGGTGTTACAGTAGGAAAAAAGAGATGAACCATTCTCTCGGTTTACGCACACATTCATAAGTAAGGCGACAGATTATTGCCTCGATGTTAAGGCTAATTTACTTATTTCAGTATTTGTTCGTATGTAGATTTCCTAAGTCATGTTTTATCAGTAGCCTAGTAGTGTTTTTGATCTTCTGAATCTGACATTTAATATTATAAATTTTTATAATAATAAATAATAATAATAAATCATTTATTTTTAGGCATCTAGTGGCCCATACATAAATACCTTACAGACTACCATAGAAATAATAATAATAATAAATAATAATAATAATGATAATTACTGGCCCACACTAAGAAGGATGAGTCATCTTCTTAAATATTTTGTGTAGCGTATTGTTAAATCCAAATAAATGTTCTACATGCATTAAGCGGTGCATTTTATCTGAAGTAACACTTGACCTTGATATAACCCGAACATTTCTCTAATTGAATTATCCGTCACGCATTTTAAAACTGTCACAACTGGCGGCCATTTTGTAATAAACAATAAACAAATCATAGACCGTGACAATGTTCTCATTAACGTAAAATTATTCAATTTAAGCATAAAAAACGTAATTGGAAACAAAGCCTTGTCCTCAGGGATGGAAAGCGATGTGCTGGCTTTAATAATTAGGAAATATTTCGTGACCGTATAGTTAATTTAATTTGTGTACTAAGTTTGAGTTAAAATCCTTCGAATTTATCTTCAATACAGAAAGGTTAATTATTTTTCACACTCACAAGCGCAAAGATCTTAAAAGAAAGATATGCCTATCAGTACAATTTCGTGTAACAAGTCTCATAAAAGGTTATCAAACACCAGCGCCATGGCTTACTCACACCCTATTGCTGATGTCTTAGTTCTTACGACATACACACAAAAGTCTAATATAGCTTGATTCACACGCTATCATATCATTGTGGGCGGTGTGATCGTTGGTGCTGCGGTCTCACACCGCACGATGCAGGAGGGCATTTTTTCAATAACAGTGTCGTTTAAATGGTTGTCATGGATGGTGGTCGACATGCGACTGAACCTGCGATGGTGTCAAATTCGCGTTCTGACACCGCAAAATTAAGCATAGCGAAAATTGCTTTGAACAGTTCCTTACTATATATTTGCATTGGCACAAGTGGCATAATTTTGAATTGAGAATTTAAAGTTGACAGCGTCTCAAACTTTGCTTAAGCATGACCTCGTCATTCAAATGTTTTGATATAAAACGCACAATCACGAAAACAATAAAGTTTTAGTAAAGTAATGCAGCAATTAATAACAATAATGACTTTTTTCCAACCACAAATCTATTCCTTCTGAGTAATTCTTGACGCAAATCATTTTTTTAAATTATTATGTCAAGTCATTACTTATCTCTTTGCTTTACACGTCAAGACTGCTCTAATTTCTTAAGTTATTTCCTTAGACCTCATAAATTTTTACGCAGCCATTTCATTACGCAAACGTAGTTAGGCACTTATTGTTTCTGGAACATCAAAAGAAAATCCACAATAGACGTTAGTTTTCAGTGGAAAGTGAGGCAACGTTGAAGTTGGCTCAGCGTTACGACACACATCTGTATTTGTTATACGTGTTACTAGACTCAGGGATTCATACAAATTCTATAAGAAGCGGTAACGTTCTTGAGAAAATTATGAAGAAATATTATCAGAATTAATAACCTACTTTTTTAATTATTTACCTATTGAAAAGTAATATTACGAAATTACAAAGACAGTACTAATTCACTGCTGCATATAAAACATTGTTAAGATTTAATTACAGGAAAATACGTTTTGCATGCATGTCACAAAGATAAATTAGAACTGTTTATCTCTAAGTGCGTCTCTCTCACACTAGTGCCGACGAAAGAGATAGTCATAGAGATAAACGGTTCTAATTTATCTTTGTGCCATGCATGTTAGGGCCGCAGGGTGTCTATTCGGGAACGTCTAAGTGATACTGCAGCGACCCGCGAGCGAGACTCGCATCACGCTCTTACGCATAACGCGTCGTGCGCTAGAGTGGGATGAGAAATCTCGCTCGCAAGTCGCAACTACATCACTTAGCGTTCCCGAATAGAGGCGCTGTAATTCTTTCAAAAATAGTCACAAAATGTAAGCTAAATATCAGTTTTGAAACAAAGCCAAGGAAGAATTTTAAAAGCATTCGTGTCATGTTGAACTAGCGGAAATCGTTCACAGCTTCAGTGCCGGCAAAGAGCGGAACAAACAAACAAACAAACAAACAGACATCTGGGAGATTTATACCCATTGTTCAGCTCGATTTATTTCAGACAGGATATTAAAAGTTGTGATAGCGTCTGCTCTTTCAATGTGTACATGATGTATGTTATTTCAATTGGGGATGTAGGGTTTTTAACGTAAAAACTTAATGTATCGTAAACGTATTTATTTATTGAACAAAAATCCACAGTACTTACAACTTCATAAAGGTTATCTTGGTTACAAAAGTTACTGCCAATTAAGGATTTACATTTTTAAGACCAAACTTAAGTGAACAGTCGGAGACAAACCGGAACTAAAGTTATATTATTAAGCAAACAACAAGTGTGTGTGTGTGTGCGCGCACGTTTGACACACACACACACACACACACACGCACTTAATAAATTATGGCGACATTGTGCATGTCGAGGGTCGCGGGTTCAAATCCGGGCTTACAAGGACACCAAGCATTTTGGTGAAGAAAAACATCGTGAAACCTGAATACATCTGTAAAGCAATTCAAAGATGCGTGTGACGTCCCCATGGACCCTGTGTCCAGCAGTGGGACGTACACATGCCGATGATGATGATGATGATGCACGCTATAATATTAACATTCTTTTTATTCGTTGTTAGTTCAGTACAACGAAATAATGCCTAAAGCTTCCGCAGCCCTAGAAAACGTTAGGACGTTTCAAAATCCAAGTGACCTGATGACCTACAGTCCAACATAAGTTTCCAACACAAACATCAAAACACACAGACCGCCCATATCTCATCTGAGGCACGAAGAAGCGGTTGATTTATAAAGGACGCTTTGACCCGCAAGTCAGTACACGTGTACTTTCTATTCAGTAGCGTTCAGATAGTGATGTAGTGATGGGCGAATGAGGCTTTGCGAATTTTAGAAGATAATATGAGTTAATAAGACATGTTTACTGAGGAAACATGATTAAAATGAAATAAGTGGGCTAATAGTAGCTGAACTTCGTCAAGTTTTGAGTAGCTCACAGAGGTGTTTGTTGCAATCTGTGATCATCATCATGTGATTCATCATCTTCATTATACCGGCCTGTATACGTCCCACTGCTGGAAATAGGCCTCTCACAGTGAGAGGGACTGAGCAGTAGTCCCCACCCGGTCCCAGTGTGGATTGGGGACTTAATCCTGTTTGGTTTAGAAGCGAAACGTCGAAACCTAATCTAAAAATCCTGTTTAATTGTTTGAAATTCGTTAGTGTGATAAATGAATTATTATTAATACACTAAATACTGGAGCTTTCTAAAGATCAAATTACCAACGACGATAAATTCTCTCTAAATTCGAGCCTCGCTACCTCAAACTCACTAGTCGCTACTACGCGCCCGTCACTAGTCCTGATTGAGCTGCATTCGCGATCACGTAATCTCGATATTACAGTGTAATATGGCTATTATAAGATCGCTATGCATTTGACCTCGTGTGTGACATTTTGTAATTTATAATTATAGCCTTCCTTCACGTCCGCGTTTCCATAAAATGGAAATTGGTTTTCTCTTGTAGTTGAAGTAATTTCAATAATGTAAATATAGTGGATTGGATATTTTCTTTAACTGGTGCTCTGTTCACTTACACTCTCATCATACTAATATTATAAATGCAAAAGTTTGTGTGTGTGTATGTTTATTACTTCTTAACGCTGAAACGGCTTAAAGGATTTGAGGGATATTAGGAATGGAGATAGCTTATACCCCTGAACACATATGGTACTTTTATCCCAGAAAATTTAAAAGTTCCCGAGGGCATAACTATAACCCAGTTTTTACATAATTTAAATTGTGTCTTTAATGGTTGTCCTTTGGGTGAATATGAACAACTTTTTATTCGTAAGATACTTCAATCTGTATTTCTTTTCGGTGTCAAATTTCTGCTAGAATTTTCGAATCCTCTTTCCACGCCGTAATCAAACTCTGGCACTAAATATTTTCAAATAAACAAGTTAAAAGCATTCCAGTTCTGGGCCACGATCGATTTAATTACTGCATCGATTACTACTAATAGGCAGTGCAGCCAAACGCATTTGATTTATTGAGGACAAACTCGATGTTTTAGCCTATTTATCAATATGGTGAGTCCATAAATAACTTGCTGAGTTAGGAATAGGCTTATATTGTAAATGGTTTTATTCAATTCAAGCTTAATTATGAGGTTTAAGTGGTACGTTACATAACGTTATTGATTGATATATTTTTTAATCGTACAATTATAGCGATCGGCGCTATAAAATGATTTTTGAGATTTGTGTTAACACAGCCCCGAATGAAATGTTTGATGCATCATGAAAAAAGAATGTTAAAATTTGGGGTTTCATTAAAAAATACAATACTAGTTAAATTGTCACATGACCAGTAGTAGTAAGAAGAGAAGAGCAAAATTCTGAGAAGGATTTCCAAAATCGAAGTTTTAATTGTTGCAGCTTAACTCCTATAATTAATGAGATAAACAGCGTTTCACCTGGCAATATTAATTAGATGGTAACCAGCGTAAACAGAATAAACAAACCAACATACGCGAGCCATCACTTCTGTTTATAGTTTACGAAATGTTTACAAAGAGATTCGGTTGCATTCGTATGAACCACATTAGGCAAAGAAGGGTAATGTTGTAGAAAAACGGTTTCGTTCTTCTTGGACATATAAATGCCAAAAGAAATTATCTAAAAATCTAAAGGTGAGTTTAGACAAATAGATCAGACCCGTAGTTTCAAACTACTCAACTGTGTAGCAACAATGATATCATATGCATAGTAAACATTTACTTTTGGCAACACTTATTAGACCTACACATGCCCCATCTAATAAATAAGGTCACGCTTCAGAACAGAATCTTAATGATAGCAAATAAAACCGAGTAATGGCCGAGTTAAGAAACGCCCCTTAAGCATTTGATTAGATATTAAATAGTTAAATGTCCCTCAACTACTTAGTTGTCAACCTATACAGAAACGTCACTGAAACGTCACTTTAATTAAAGTTCAATTTGAGTGGCCTTTCAGAATTCGGCAATAAACATCCCTGACTTCCTAACATTCAGCATACGGGCCGCGGCAGCTGGCCGACAAATAAACACGTATGCCACACACGATCACTGTTTGCGATGCTGCCCATTGCGATTGCTCACTGAATGCAAAAGAGATGCGCAAAGCAAAACCGACTTCAACAAAGATTGTGGAAATAAAAATGGATTACGCAAAAAAAATTGCGCTAGTTGAAATTTCATCACCACTAAACTGCGCAAACGGGAAATAGGAGCAAAGATAAACCACGAAACATGATAAAATAAAAAGTCATTTTAAATTAAAACTTCTCAATTCTTTATCTCTTCATGAAAATCGGTTGAAACCTAGAAACCAACGAAATAAATTTACTTAAGGTAATTGAAGTAAGTTGTTGAGAGAGGATATTTTCCATCTTTGGCATCATTCATTTTCATGTGTCTAGTAATTCTATTCGCAACACTTAATGAGTACTTAATAATATATTATGAATTCTATGTTTAAGGATAAGGATGACATTGGCAAAGCACATGTAAAGGAACTTGGATAACGACAAGTTTCTCCCCCTTATAGAGGCATACGGGTAAGTTCATGATCAGGCATGCTTACATTTAATTACTGCGTGTACTTTCATTTGTTTCCGTGGGCGGAATGAGGCTGGCGACCGGATAAAACAAGGTTCGACCTTCATTCAAATTGAGAAAAAGTGACTGACTTATTAGCTTTAAAAATTGTATATAGATGTTGATCATGGAATTAAAGTATACCTTAGAAACCAATCTTACTGTATCACGCAAAATCAAAATAGCTTTTGCTTTGATATAATAGTGATTGTGCATAACCTGCTTACGTAGTTGTTCAACTGCTTCATCTGCAGCATAATCTGGACTTAACCTAAGATTTACTCCACTATTTCGTGACTCCCCTGGAAGAGCAGGTAGTTTGATAATAAATTCTAAATTGCTGAGGTATGCTGCCAGGTTGGCCAGTTGGGCTATGCATAACTTGGAAATTCTCCATCTCTTTGGCTCCTAAAGACTTACCTGGAAGAGCAAGTACCCGGAGTCATACATCCAGAAGTCCTCGGGCGCGTTGCCAGGCTTGGCGAGCTGGATCGCGAGGCAACGCTGCAGCATGAGCTGACAGCGCTGCCCGCCCGCACCGCGGCCGCTCATACCTACGCGGGCGGAGGCGCGGGCAGCGGCATGCTCTGTGGAACAAAAAATAAGGTAAGTTGAGGTGACAGGGTGATAAGGTGACTCTCGTACTTGGGTAATACACATGTAAACAACAGTGATCTAATTGTTCAATTCCTTCTTTTTGTAAGTAACTATTTTTCATCAGTTAATCCCAATCATTCCCGCAAGTAATTTACAATAAAGAACCTTTACATTCATTTAAATGAATACAAGAAGGAAATTAAGATGCAGACGAGTGAATTCAGCCAAACGGTAGCAAGTGCACGTTCGAATGGATTAAAAAACCGTCTGGTCTTCGTCTACAATGAGCTTCCCTTTCAATGGATTGTTTACTTTGTAGTTCTCTTGTATGTTATTAACTTGGAAGCTAGCGCAAGTTTGCACCAAAAGTACCAAATGTTAAAATCGATTGACTACTTTACAAGATTAGTTATTTAGAATGTCAGTGGTATATTAAAGATAAAACCTTTGCTGTATAAATTTATGATGATAAATGCTCGTATTCATTAAGTTTGTAACAAAGCTATCACTTTCGTCAAGCAGCAACAAAATTGTTATGGATGCAACACGTCGTCCATATACGCCGTTAGTGAAGAAACTTCGCACATTACCACAATTCGTTGTCATAAATGTCATAATCGTTGTAATAATTTCAACTTGTTCTAGCCGATGGTCAAAATAGGTACCCACATTAACCACATAATTGTAACGTTGGCTTCACAATTGGTATTATGGAACGACGTATGGTGGTCCATAATCTCGGCCGGTAACTAGAATGTGATGCTTCACCCATCGCCATTCCATACATATTTCCGAAATAATTATTGACGGAGATTCATGCGAACAGTAAAAAACACATGCAATGACATTTGACAAACCTAAAATAAATCTTAAAATGTTAGCAAATTCGTTAAAATTACACTACAATATCCAAGAGAAAATTAGACACTAAATAGAAGAATGACCTAAATTGCTAAAATCAGTTTAAAATACGAATGGGACGATCAGTTTCAGATAGATGTACTCAGGAATTACGGCTAGGAAATAAAAAGGACTAGTAAAACTGGAAATACAATAACCCTAGCGTGTGTTATTATAACAAAATGATGTTATAATAACACAGTTAGTTAATTTACAATGCTACCGTTTTCACAAGTCGACGCTCAAGAATTTCATTCGCTGACCCGTCACGACCCTTCAATGAAATATGAAATGTATGTGCAATTTATTGGTAATAAAAGTTTATTGGAGAAATCCCTTTATTGGTTCATACTTTTGACACCGTTGCAGGTTTTGGTCGTTCAGGTCATTGCCCTTTTGGCGTGTAAAGTGCAACACAGTGTAGTTTATGGAAGTATGAATATGCATGTATAATAACTTGCATTTCGTTTTAACGATTTTTCGATTAATCTTTTGCGATTAATCATTAACAACGACCGACCGGTTGGCTCAGTAGTTGCACTACTGGATAATAAAGCGTAAGTTAGCAGGTTCTATGACCACCAAAGTCAGGTACTCGTATCAGAGAATAGTCGCATTTATCTTGCTTTGGCCTACGCTGGTGGTCTCAGACGACATTTCCAGCATCACCAGGATTCAATGTAATTCGGTTTTAGTGCTACTACCGCTTCGGAAAATTACGTTATCACTGATTGAGAAGAAGCGCCGTAAGAAATTTAGTCAGCGTGTGTCGGAGATAATTATCTTGGGGTGTAATTGTTTTATATCATTGTGTGTTCTTCACTGACTAATTAAGTAACATAAAGATACTTGGCCTGTTGTTGACTGAAGAGATGCCATTGGGCATAAAGTCCGCCATTTGTACTTTGTGCAATAAAGTTCAAATGAATAATAAATAAATACTCCTATAGGTTGGCACTTTGTGTGTCAGTTTGTCTATTTTTGGTTATTACGATATGAAATACGGTCTACTTGATATTATATTAAACACTAGGTTTTACCCCGCGACTTCATCTGCCTGGAAATCTGTTATCGCTGTTTCCTAGGAAACCATGCATTTTCCGGGATAAAAGTATCCTGTCATTTTTCAGACTTCAAAGTAGATCCTTCTCAAACATGCAAATCGCGTCAGCTATATGGCCGTGATAACGTGTCAGACATACAAACAGACAGAGTTACTTTCGTATCCATTATATTAGTATGGATGTATGAATATAACTTCGTAAATTTGCCTGAAGCGTAGTAGTAATAGTACTGAAATTAAATCTAAGTCAAGGACTTAATTTTCACGCATGTCAGCCACAGCTTGTCTGGTAAACTGCCATCCTCAAAATTAAAGCCGTAACAGTCAAGACAATAGTCGTAACGAGCACAAACGATTGTCACGATCGTCGGCCCTTGACCAAGACTCAACAAGTTTGAGAACAAGGCTGGATATCCTTTCGCGGGATTGACAATCGTTGGCAATTCGTCGGGTAAATGACAAAGCATACTAATATCGATATCTATTAATCTAATCTTTCAATTCTGTTAATCTAAATCTAACTTTTCGTATGTTTGTTATTCTAACGATCTCAGATAGACGACAGCAAATATTTCAAAATCAAAATTAGATTATATAGTCTAGTAAGTAGCAAAGTTACTAAATGACTTTCCATTAAAATTTAAGAAAACATTGGACATGGTTTTTGAATTAAGGTGCTTTGACCGAGATGCACCGATGACCTTGTAAAGGTCGCTGGAAGCCGTTCGATACAGCGGCTCTAACATTAATGACATATATAAATTAAACCCGTTTACCTCTATAACTACCTCTTTCGTCGGCACTAGTGTGAGAGAGACGCACTTAGAGATAAGACGGTCTATCTTATCTTTGTGTCATTCATGTTAGGGCCGCAGGCGTGCGATGTGACCGTGTGTTATGGAAGTCTTTGGGGGAGACCTATTTCCAGCAGTAGACGGCTCCGGGTTGAAATTCTGATGATGAAGCTACTTTAGTAACGTATTTCTTAATATTCAAAATAACAAATTAGAACCAAGAAGAAAGTTACTTCATGTTAATACTTAGTTTAACTTGTACTTTAGACATTTCTATGGAGTTTATTATGCGCAAAGCGTTATGGTTATAAACATCATGGCGGAAGGCGACTAATTATATAAACTAGTACATATTTCCACGGGGACAGCTTTTAGCAGACTCATTTCCATAATCGGTATCTTTCCTCACATTACGCACTTTCACGATCTTGTACATACCTATTCCCTAAGCCATAGGGATCATTACAGCTTGAAATATCTAGTTTTGTAAACTCAAGGGACATATTTTCTAGTTGAGGACACCATTACTTGACTTGCGACAATGGCGTTTACATCATATTACGTAATGTTCCCTTAGCTTTGTTGGTAGTAAAATTGTGACTATTGCATTTGTTTTACAACTTTTGTTATAGTGAACTGCAGCGATACTTGAACTAATAGTTAATCGTAAAAACATGGCGTAGATGTCAAATATTTGTTACACTGTGCTGGTGTGATTAATTTTGTTAGAAAACATTCTAATTATGATTTCAATTGATGAAAATGATTTCGACATGTTTACTGATAGCCTAAAATGCCTATATTTTAGGTATTTTCTCCAGTTACAGGGCCCATATTAAATGATTCTGTTATGTTTAAGTGGATAGCAACGAAAGAGCCTTTTAACAAACAATTTATCATGTTTTCTCCGCTTCCGAATGCAATTTGAGTCGCAGTTTTTACAAGAGACGACGAGGCTTCGTAATAGAAATTTTTACTTATAATACCTACACGTAAATGATCGAGAATCTCTTGTACCCATATAATTCGTGCCTTAGGTTCATCGACTTACAAATCGAGCATCAGTTTAACCCAAAAAGTCGTCGATATACACTTCCTTTTTCAAATTCCTTAACCAATCGCGTGTCAGCTATTCGTTATAAATTGCGGCACAGCACCATTTTGGGAATTAAGGTCGTGCCACACTGGACCTCTATTGTCCATTATAACGGAGTAAGCGCCAATTCTGGTTGCGTAACAAATGCATTACGAGTATAATGTTTTTACATCATCATTTGGGTCGTCTTCAATTTATTCTTAACTAAGCTGAACGAATTTTGTTTATTTTGGCGTGGATTTATGGCGGGTTGTAATTGATATTTGTAAAACGAATTTGCTGCCGGCCATCAAATTTATAACTAGAAAAAAGTAACACACCCATTGTTTCATTAGCTACTGGCCATAATTATAATTAAGAAGAAAAAAGTACGCAGCAATTTATATTTCGAACACAAAGTATTCGCACAACAAAGCTACGAGTAATGTAATTGATACAAAAAGCGACCTATTTACTTGACCAGAGACTGCAGATTAGTCTGAACTAGATTACCTAGCGAAAGAGTGGGTGCCGAATATCACTTTCATCCGCCGGTTGTACCGTATCGTGATACGTGTGACGCGTTTCCATTGTTTAGATGACGGCCCAGAAAAAAGGAAATTGTTCATTTCAAAGTTAGATAGATGTCGTCAGTAAGCGCTGCGACAGACATGACATCGATAGGAATGCGTAAACTGAAAAGTTACGTTTAAAATCTGGCTCAGATTTTCTTCGTAACAAAGTTGTACTTGAAAATTATAACAAAGAAGGGCGAAATTTAACCGCAGTTTTACCCAATGGAAAGCTAAGACTAGGTCACAAATGGAACGCTCAGGTACCTAAAAAAGCCGTTCAAGTGCGAGTCTGACTCGCGCGCCGAGGGTCCCGTACTTACCTAGGAAAAAACAGACAGTCACTTGCCCAAATTGTACCAAATTTACAGTTTTCGGACGGTTTCCATTACTTGTGCTATAAAACATTGCTTCTTGCCAAATTTCATGATTTTAGGTCGACGGGAAGTACCTACCCTATAGGTTTTGATTCCCTTTCAAGTATCAAAATATGTGGCATAAACGGCCGTATCTTTTGATTGCGGTGACTTAGAAGTTTGATATTTTAAAGGAGATTATAGAATTGAGTAGGTATGAAGTTGAAATAAATATCAAAATATTAATTTCAACTTGATACCTCCTCCACGCGTTCTTGAGAAAAAAAAGTTCTTGACACACAGACAAACAGACGGACAAAGAAGTGATCCTTTAAGGGTTCCTTTTTTCCTTTTGAGGTACGGAACCCTAAAAACGTATAATTATATTCTTAACTTAAAAGCGCTAGCGTTAGTTATACGATTCAAGAAATATTCATGGCGGCTTGTTTGAAAATTACCAAATGTTGCCGACAAATTAAATATTATATTTTTCTATGTTAAGTCACGTTCCTTTTCACTTAGAAAGTGTTAACACTGAAAAGTAGCAATAAAATGTTTAAATGGTCAGATATTTGCATGCGGTCAGGGCATGACTCGACGGTTTAACTTGTAAAAAATTACTATTGTATGTTTTATGGATGAAATGAATGAAAATGAATACTTTATACCCATGAATGAAAATTGCCGTTCAAAAGTTTGTAGTGATCACAGATCACATGTATAACATAGATTTACTTAAGATATACAAAAGTAATCATATAATAAGATAATAATAGTTTTTTTGGTTCTGGAATTGGGAGGTTTAGTTTGTTCAGGCTATGTCGCCTTTTTTTGCAGAGCCCTTAGTATACTAGAAAATTTTAATTACGTCGCTATTCTGCGAACTCAGTGGGGTTAAATCGTGCAAATAGCGGCACTTGTTGAATATATATGTCGGTTCATGCAATTTTCCCTCCCTCCCTCCGCATATAATAAGCAACACAAACGCAACTACAACCATCACCACCAAAAATACCAGTCGACACTTGTTTCGCCTCTCCACCAGGCATCCTCAGGAGAAGTTGACCGTCCGACGCTCGGTCGAACAATCGACCGTTAGAATCGTTCAATCAATATAGATTTCCGCAAAGTAACGAATCTATTACTATCTAGAGCCCTTATGGCCGAATTCAGAAACGCCATTTAAGCATTTGACTAGATATTAAATAGTTAAATATCCCTTAACTAGTTGTCAACCTATACAGAAACGTCACTTTAATTAAATCTCAATTTGAGTATCCTTTCTGAATTCGGCCATTAGTGTTTGTTAATTTGAGTCATAGCAACCGTTTTGAATGCGTTTGAAACAATTAACGCGTTCGAAACATTAAGACAGAGATGAGAGAGTTCCAAAAGTTTGTATTGCATCAGTAATCTTTTTTGACCGACTTCAAAAACAGAAGGAGGAGGTTCTTTTAAATAATACCTAGCGCAAAATCAGCGAACGGGCTAATGGCAATTGTAATGAAATAAACCCTCATAGAGCACACATTTTCAAATATTTTTAATAGCTATTTTTATGACGATATTTTACGATAAACTGACTTGAATGGTGATTAATTATAATTATAGGCGAGAAATAGTTTGCTTTTTAACGCATACCTTGATACATGAATGGAAATAAACTCGGATCATTGCGTTTCGCATCGGACAATGGAAACTCGAACTATGTCACAGATTAAATAATAGTAGCATGTGCGTGTGTGAATGAACTATCACACCTCGAGTGGGAGTGCCATTCATTACCAAAAAAATAATTGTGCCGATTTACCGTAGCCACAATCACAGCTAATTCGCCTTTATATCCGCTACGTTCGCTTTTCACTTCCCAACCACCAGCTTTTGAACTTTGACTACGTATAAACAATATTGTACGATCAGGTCAACTTTGGGTGGAGCACGAATTGCCAACTTACAAATGATTTGCTGTTGTTTAGTTTTTAAGACGGTCATGAGCGTTTGTCTCTGGATTAGGAGAGGAAGTAAAATGATACGGTACAGAACTTTCTTTGTTTGATTTGAATTTGGAAACAACAACTTGGCACCTTCTTTATAGATTTACGTATTTCCCAAGAAAGTATCTTATAACTTCTTGGTGCCAACGATTTTAATGTAGTCTCTACAAAATATCTGGAAGCGATATCTGGAAGAATACATTGATTACAAAACACTTTCATTGATCTTCGTTCCGACAGGCCAGTCATGGTCAACCTTTATTATATCATTACTATAATTACATGCATTAGCGGTACACGTGACAAGAGTGTATGAAGAGGTACGAAAGCGCTAACGGTGCAATAGGTATATTATACTTTACCATACATAGTTTAAGGGCTATTTTAGAACAAACTTTCGAAGCATGTATTAAAAACAGTGTATTGTTTAAGTACGCGAAGGCATAGCGAAATTGCACAGCGATAGCCTATAGAAATCAAAAGTTTTCGATTGAAATTGAACATAAAATATTATCAATGATAGACGAAACTTTATTAATAAACGTCATAATAACGTTCTCTTTTGAATAAGTTTCGTTCAAAATCCTTATTTCTAATTTAGTATATTATCATCGCTATTTAAAACTTGTTTTCGTTGACATTCAACTGTTATTTTTTTTGGTATATCCAACAAAAAAAATCTAAGCCACTTTATAAGGAACAGTTTTAAAAAGATTACAGTTATTCGAAAGTACTAAAACTGCACCAGTTCCCGAACAAGATGCATCGTATAATTCTTAAGCCGAGTAACGTTTATGTTAATTCAATTATTAAATCTAGCGGTTTGAGCTTTCCAAACTGGGCAGATAATGGCTAAACCAACGGTTGCGAATCCCTGGACGGGACGCGTCCGGCGCTTCCCGTATGGAATGACAATGGACGGTCGGTTTCCATTAGTTCCGTTGTGAGCTCTATTCCCCATAGAAATAAAGTCCAATTAGTTGTGCCAATGGAGCTCAAAGTAGAACTAGTGTGGACCCACTGACAACCTTTGGCGTGATTTAATTTAGATTATGTTTATTGATTGAAATTCAATCTGCGTGTTGACGATCCATTGATATTTTGATGAGCTGGTACTACCTACGCATGGATATAATGTCTGCAGAGTCTCACGAATTACAAACGAATATAAATCGAATCGAATTTATAGATATTATAGATTAATCAAACAATAAATGAAATTAATACCAAACCTGGCCACGACATATTATTAAAATCGGATAAAAGTCTCTATGGAAGCCTCAAACATGCCAGACTAACTTTTAATAAAATCAAATTTTTTTTTTTTTAAATCTATAAATTTTCAATAGCTACTTCGACGAACGATTGCGATGTCAGTTAGAGGAAACATCAAAGATTTAAGTAAATGCTATATACAATGACCGCGCCGGAACGTCATTCCTGAAATACGCGAAGTCGCTCAGTTGCAATAAGGGCTAACGATGAAAAATTGTCTCACTATGCCGTGCCGTTTAGAAATTGCAAAAACAATTCAAAGAAGACTTCTATTTTTGAATAACAGAGTTAATTTAATTTTCTCTCGTTGTTAAAATTATTGATCGAAAAATGGCGGTTGTGTGACAGAGGACGCGAATTAGGAGATGACACTATTCCTCTTGATTTAGTATTCATAAATATAGCAATATGGGGCCAATTTGAAAGTGTGTTCGCTAATTTAAAAGCCGCTAAGTTTAAAATAAAAAAAAACTAAAGTTGTATTTTATGCTCCATGACCGACGCATAGACAAATTAATTTTTCCCTAATCTTATCAAATATCCCAAGCATGCAAGCAAAATGTCAATGCACCCCTATACGTTACGCGAGACAGTTTTTATTAAATTCCCGCCACCCCCAGTCCAAGGAGTGATTGCTGACAAGAGAATTTCACCCTTGGCACATTTGGTTAATGCCACAAACTGCCACATCGAATATGCCATGACTATAACTATAAATTAGGTTTACAAACTTTAGCCCTATTCGACGCAATACATCCTTAAGAGGTATATAGAGATAGAAGGAAAGATTATATGTTCCCGCGTGCCAAAAAGATGTCTTCAGATCATCTTTGTGTGTAACAACGGCGGTTCGATAAATAGTATCATGATTTAATTATTTACCACGAGCATTTCGGTGAAGGAAAACATCGTGAGGAAATTTACATACATCTGCGTAGTAATTCAAAATTGTGTGTGAAGTCCTTAATCCGCACTAAGCCTGGTCTGTGTCCAGCAGTGGGAGTTTATAGACTGACGATGATGATGAGGCTGCATAGGCCGCAGCTTAGGAGCAAAGGAATTGTACCGTAGATTCTTTTTATTTCTCACAACAACACCATTCGCTCCGATGGAAATTCTGGGGTTTAATTCCCTAACACCCGCGGACGCCCGACGACGAATCCCATGGCACAAACCGGTTCCCTATGCTACTCGCGAGGCTTCGTCGGCGAGCGCTGCGCTTTGTACAATAGACAATCATATGGCTATTCGTTACTGACCTAACCTAATCTATAACCTTGAAATAGTATCGATGAAAACCGTGTTTTATTACGTAGGTATCAAGGATTAAATTGACAATCCCATGACGGAATCTATTTAGCTGCCATCGGTAAAATAAGAGCACCTTGCAGAATAAATATGGGTAGTGACCTTTATTAAATGTAATTATTCTGAACAGTTGCTAGCATTTTGCCTTATCTGAACTCAAATCGTGGGAATCAGGTCTTGCTGTAAAACTTACCACGATTGGTGGCTTAGATCCTGGACTCCATTCTACTTCAATGGAATCCCTTACATTTTCAACTATGATTTTCTTACTTTTTATACATTTTACTATAACAAGTATATGATGCCGCAAAACAACACTTAGACTGGGGTTAGTAAAAGACCGATGTTGGTAAATATGATGGATAAAATATTATGAATTTATTAAAGTTTTTTCCAAAATAATCAATTATATATGTTATACTGAAACTATCAATTTTCTGCTGTAATTTTTTCTTAAAATACCTCATTATATTTGTGGAAAACTTTGGTTAACTGACAAATGATGAACCAACAACTATTAAGTAAAAGTCAGAAAAAATATTCCAACTTACAATGCATCCTGTAGAAAAGTATTCATTGTTTTATCTACCCTAGGAATAAAATGAGCGCCAAGTCGCCGCCAGTGGTCGATAAACATCCTGCCCGGAAGTGAACGCTGCCAAGTTCCGAATTTTTCTTTGAGTTGTAAATTCATTAAAGAACAAAACGAAATGAAATTGCACAAAGTTGGCATTGCTAACCATCAGCAATATCTTATTTATTAAGTCAAAGAAAGAAACTTAAAAAAAGATAATGAAATCATCAATGTACATGTCAAGTTGAAGCTCAATTCAGGATTGTGCCTAATACTCGTACAGATTTTTAGAATACGGGCGTATTATTATTTTATCCTAACATGATTATGAACTGTCCGATGACCTTTTCACAAACTGTTTGACTTTCTGTTGAACTTTCAGAATTAGATGTAACATTAGTAACACGTTAAAAACAGTCATTGACCTTTCTCAATCTTTTTCACTACGTTATAGTTATTGAGAAGAAAATACGCTCGTAAAATTTACGGATCGAATTTACTGATCCAATGGCCGCATTTGAGAGGTTTTGAGAAGTGGCGTGGGAAGAGATAACTTCATTCGCACCTTTGTTTTCCGATTTCAGTGGATATTAACAGATTTTAAAATTACTACAAATTACATAATTTTATTGCTTTAAAGAGTTTTTGCATGAAGGACATCTTCTATTCAACATTGCTTAAGCAATATCGCATATGTTTTTTTTTTTCATACGATCGCCTTTGCTGTCATTTTAATAAAACTTTCGCGATTACTACACATATTTATAGTCGTAGAGGGCTTTTCTGAATTACCCACAACGAAGATAATATCGCTACTACCATTTCTACCCGTGACCATGGCTCGTGCAATTCAGCAGAAACCTACCTAGTTTCCATCGTGTTAAGAACCAAACCAAACTTGTAAATAAGTAATAAAAGCTACCATATATATCGTAGCAAAATATATATTATAGCTGACTGCCTTTAATACCAATCATTCTTTTACGAAAAAAGCATTCGAAACTAAATCTAAACCCAGACTAAACAGTTAGGATTAGAAAAAGCTGCTCTTATAGCCTTACTGTGATAATTCGATATACAGACCTCCTTTTTTATTAGTCTGAGGCTACTGATTTCGTATGGTAAAAATGACATTTAGAAACGGTCAATATAAATAAGATTGATGAATTACCTTAAAAACAAAAAACCTGGCAGCAAAGTAGTACCATTTGCATTTATTGTTCGAGTATGTCTACTTTACCCATATTGGTGCCACCAGAACTGTTCCAAAAAATCTGAAATGCACTCGTATCTCGAGAGGCCATCTACATTGTTTGGTGCAAGGTGATTTTATTAAGAAAGTTGGCGGAATCACAACGTAACCTTTCCCGTCTACACAATTGAGTTTTTTCTTATAACGTTGTCGGTGTTTTTTCGTTTTTATTATTGTATTGTGTATGGAATATGTGTCCAGACATTCATTTGTATTACGCTGAAAGTTTTTTACTTCTGTTTTATTATCTGACGCTTTCGTCATAAAATCTTTCAAGAAAAGAGACATCAGGGCTTTGTCGGCCTTAGCGCTTTTATCATTAAGTAGTCTGTAGTCCATACACTCACTAACACCATAACATCGTCCAAACGTCTATTTTATTTAAGTATATGGTTTTGTCGATAAAGAAGTAAACTAAACATGCATATATTCAACCAGTAGACCCGTCACAGCTTCGCCCGCTGTATTTTCCATGGAAACTTTATCATCCCTTTTCACCCCTTCAGGTATGGAATTTCATCCGCACCTCTAGGGTATTCAAGAAATATCTCCTCCAAATTTCAAACCTCTTAGGACCACCCGTTTAGGCTGTGCGTTGTCTATAAGCGAGTCACACATACATACATACATAGCATCACGCCTGAAATCCCTAATGGGGTGGGCAGAGCCACAAGACTACTTGTGGCCACGTTCGATGAATTAGTCCTAAGATGGTATGATGAACCGTATGGTGACAGGTGATCAGCCCATCGCCCATACAGATAGTCCACCATGTTGGAGAGGACCCGTCCCTTAGTCGACTTTTACGACATGCCAGGAGTCACAGTACTGTTTTATATGTATTGATGATAACACCTTCATTTATACGTTTCTGCAGCTGAACGCAAGATTATATCATGACCTTTTATTCTTGTGATTGTATGTGTATGCACTTTGCAACGTCCATAATGATTACACCTACACATTCGAACGTGATCAAACGAACCCGACGATAAATGCATAAGAAATCAAAGTGTCTTCCCACAGTTTCGCAATTAAGTGTTTATTTTTATTGTTTCAAGCACGCAACGCTCTGGCCACTTTGAACAGTTAGTTGAAAAAAATCCCCGTGTACTATTGAATACGAGTAAGTTCTGTCTTCGATCTCTCGCTCAACATATTCAAGCAGGTTTGGATGAAAACAACATGATTTTGAGAGCTTTCTGACTATTCTCACTGTTTTCAGCCAACTTGTTGATGATGTCGGCTCGTGTTGCCTGATACAATCTACATTCCTTTAAGCTCCTCTACTAGCTTCTTTTACAAGAAATAAACTTAGATATTTAGTTGTTCTGTCTTTTGAATATCTTATGAAATATATGTTTTAAGAAATAATAATCCTCGTACAGTTGTTTTAGGAATTAAGAAAATTTGTAATGTATAGTCGAAGAAACCAGATTACTTCTAAAGAAATTATAGGAACTGAATTCTACTAATATTATTAATGCGAAAGTTTGTGTGTGTGTGTATGTTTGTTACCTCTTCCCGTTAAAACGGCTGGACGGATAATGATGAAATTTGGCATGGAGATAACTTATAGCCTGGATTAACACATAGGCTACTTTTTATCCTGGAAAATTGAAAAATATCCCCGAGGGAATAACGATAATCAACCTCTACGCGGACGAAGTCGCGGGCACAGCTAGTAATCTATAAATCGTTTTCGATGAAATGAAATTCGTTGAAAAGTTTGTCGACGATTCAAGGGGATGCTGATCTTTTACAATAGGTTGCAGAAAAATCTAGGGTTGCAAAAATATTATGGAAGGTCACGGACTAGTTATTAGGGTTGGCACTAATCTACACATTTTACGTTCTCTTCATTCGCATCTCTTACGTTTTCAATCAGCTCCAAATATTGTAAAATCTCCAGTACATAAAATCCATAAATGCTTCACTAAAGTCAATGTTAAACTAGCGGCTTTTACGCGAGAGTGGTATTTTGTTGACGGGAACACTCCGTCTCGAGGACAGCCGTCACTAGACTTGAGTGCACCGAGGCCGTAGGGGAAGCATGCAACGTAACTAAAATACTAGATTTTTTTCGTTTCAGATTAGATATTTTATATACTAACTAAATTGAGATATTTTTATTTTTATTTAAATAAACAACCAAAGATAATCTGTTTATTATTGTAATTATAATATTCACTAACCGAGTAAAACACATTTTTCAATCTTATTTATAGTTAACTCTCGAAACTCCTCGGTAATTGGATAAATAGGGATGTTTCCTGGGTAAAAATAGTAATTCTAATTAGTCCGTCAGTTAGATTATCAAAAAATATTGAACACCTATATTTTGTATGTTATTCAAATCAATCAAAATTGACAAAGATAACGCGCACCAAAGTTCGGGAGTGGGGGCTCATGACGTCACTTAATGGTAAAAAGTGTACAAAGTCGTGATGTCACGTGGAACATCAACGCACTATATCTTCCTAATTTTTTTTTAATTGGCGTGTGAAAAAATATGTGTTCAATGGATCCAATTCGAAACGGTGTCCGCTAAATTTAAGATTGCCTAAATTTAAAATAAGAAACGTCAAACAAGATTTTGTATAGCTCCAAGGTTCAAAATCGAGTCGAACGTTTCTTATTTCAAATTTAGCGACTTCTAAATTTAGCGAAAACACTTTCGAATTGGCCCCAATATTTTATTACAATGTAAATGACGGACTAATTAGAATTTCTCAGGAAACTAGCCTATTTAAAATGCGCGTTGATGCTGTTGGCGTATTTAAATATTTATAATTTCTTACACTGCGGTGGTTTCTTTTCTATCCTTGTATAGTTCGAATAAATCTTCGTGTACCTTGACAAACACACACATTCGTCTAATCTACAAGCATGGCAGAGAAATTTATGGATTAACTTCGTCTAAAACTAAGATTGAACATTAATCATTTCAGTTCAGGTCCGTTCAAGCGGAAAGCGATACGTTTCACGAGACGTTAATGCGGTTCACGATTAACCGACCAAGTTTACTCAATGAAGGCTAATAAAATGATTAATAAATAATGGTGGGCGGACGATTTTGTTTGCTCTTAGCCCTACTTTTAGGCTAAGTGCACTAACATTTTTTGTCGCCGCGACAGTCGGATCTCTCATTCTAATACGTCTTCGATCGTCCGAGATTCCGACTGTCGCTGCGACAAAGTCGTGGTGCTCGCTTAGCCTAAGGCTTTGTTTGACAGTTTAGCCCTAGTTTTGGCTAGCACCAGCTAGCCAACTATACCAATAGTTGGTCGCATGACATGAGTCACCCAAAGGACGGAAGCGACGGCCAAGGCCGCTAGATTGCAGCCAGCGACGCGCGACAGCCATTGTTTTATGCCATTGCGGTTTTTAGCCCTATCTAATAGTGTTGGGACATTGCTGAGAATGCTTATCTTGAGAATATTCTCGGATGTGCTGCGGAAATTCTGTTCGTCCCAACACAAGTAGACTCGAAAACACTCGGATTCAATTTATTTAATTACCTGTTTTTGTTAATAATCTGGCCAAAGATTTTTTTTAAGAAGAAAATTAACATACTGCTAACAAAGCAGTAGAATGTTATGTAATGTATTAAATTAAATATGTGAATTTAGTCATAAAAATTTTAAATGAGTGTAATAGATCGTTAAACAGTAAAAAAATGTAACCGCATATTTTACTTGTATTTTTTTATTTTTTTTTTATTTCAGTTGACTGGCAAACGAGCTGACGGCCCACCTGATGGAAAGTGGTTACCGCCGCCCATGGACATCTGCAACACCAGAGGTGCTGCCAATGCGTTGCCAGTCTAAGGAGGATGGGGAATGGGGATGGGATAGGGATGAGGGAATAGGCCTCCGGATCTCGTCACTCACCGTACGAAACGCAATAGCAAGCTATTACTTTACGCTGATATTCTGTGAGAGTGTGGTACTACCCCGGTCGAGCCGGCCCATTCGAACAGTAATCATATAGTGAGGATTACTGTTTGGCTCTACCACTACGCATTTCAAAGAAATATTCTCAGTATATTTCGAGTTTGAAAATGCCATATGGCCATCACTATTCCTATTTATACTATTTATAGTGTCATTGCGGGTAAAAGCAGTTATTAGTTTTTCTAGTTATTGTTGAAGATTCGTGGGAAATTGATTGTTGGAATAAATTATAGAGTAATTATTGCCCTTGACTTGAGGACGGTCATTACTTAAGTTCGTGAACGGCTTCATATAGTGACTTATTACAACTCGATTTTAACTACTATCTTTGAAAAACTTTATTAAATATGCACTACATTTAACTTTTTCATAATTCTATGTTCTGCTATTTTAGCAACAATTTAAAGACCACTTCAAATCGTCCTGCTAATTTACTACGCAGATTTTTCAAACTTCCGTTTCGTTTCTAGAACACGCATTCAAACAGGTTTGACACGTTCAGAAACTATGCCAAACGTAAAATAATAACAGCTGAAAATAAAAAAGTGTCTAAAAGTAGCAAGTGCAAGGTCAGACCACCGCAGTGCCGCAGCCGAGTTGCAGACGGGCGTATCGATCGCATCCCTGCATTACGCACACAGCTGCGCTGACTGGCTTTATAGCCGACGCGTTCCACGTATGAATTTAAAAAGATAATATATTGAAAATGGAATGTTTCGTGTACGTAACCAACTTATCTGTGGAATCTTGGTAGGCCAAAAATGAAACGTTTCTCCATTTTAAATGTTTTGCTTACCTATTGCCATTATAAATGCTCCTATTTAGTAGAAAAGACAAATTGATGGTCTATAATTTGCTTACTTATACCTGTTTCTAAAGTCAGAATTGTCTGTATCAATATCATCATAATTTCAGCCGAAAGACGTTCCACTGATCGTTTCAATGATCGATTTTATGTTGCTCACGTCCAGCTGAGCAATAGGCGTGTTTCCTGAAAAATTCTAATTAGTCCGTCATTTACATTATAAAAAAATATTGAACAATACATTTTTTCTTTTGTCAATTAAACAGAAAATGAAGATATAGTGCGTTGAAGCTCCGCGTGACGTCACGACTTTGCACACTTTTTACCATTAAGTGACGTCGTGAGCCCCCACTCCCGAACTTTGATGCGCGTTATCTTTGTCAATTTTGATTGATTTGATAAAGCAAAAAATACGTGTTCAATATTTTTTGATAATCTAACTGACGGACTAATTCGATTTTTTTTTACCCAGGAAACATCCCTTTTCCCGCAATTTTCACCCGTTCGTTAGTCAACCGCAGTTTCAATATAACTTACTTAAACTAAACGTCGAGACATGCTTGTGTCATGTCGAGCTTGAAATTCGCGTCACGTAAGTACAGTTCTGTGTAAAAAAGTTGCCGACAAAAGTGTTGGAAAATATACCGGAGTTAACTCAATTGCCCGTGTTTGTGAAACAACCAAAAATTTCACAGTTAATAATATTGTATGGTTAGAGCTTTTGTTTCATTGAAGTGTTATAATAACTTGAGGGATATTAACCAACAAAGTCGTCTCGTTTGGTTGTAAACATCTCGTGAGGGGCCGACGGAGGCTGTCAAGGTCGGATCGAATCGTATTTGAGATATTAAGATGGAGGGTTGAAGGAGCACTGAAAGCAAATTGGCAGAGGAAAAACTTCACAAAATCATTGTAGACATTATATAGTTATCATATACCAAAACGTTGTCTATAAAAGACAAAACAATCGCGTTTCTAAATCGGAATACAAAAAAAATATTAACGTCAATATAATGATTCAAATTTAATACAGCATGAAAGAGCAGATGTTGGTTATTATAGAATGTACATATGTTGATATTTGTCATTGCCTGCAAAACAATTGACTACATACCTAATTATAGAAATTCTTCAAAATATTACAAACGTTTATGATAAATTATAAACAACCACCAAAACAAGTTCCATTTTTAATCACGAAAATCAAATAACAATACTGTTTAAGTATTAATTAAGTCCAGTTCCCGCTAACATCTTTTTGCAAAGTTTTTGCACGTAGAAACTAGTTAGCTCACTCAATAGTAGAACTGATACACCACAGCGAAGCCCGGAGCGATGGAACAACTTTTTCCACCAAGAAAGTCACACTTTTACTTAAACATAATATTTTAAAGCTGCGGAACCAGCGTGTCATGCTTTGCTTGTACCTACACCGCTGCAGTTACCTAGCTAACACGGTCAACATCGGCATTTAACACTTTCTTCGCTAAGATTGAGAATTGAGAAACCAATTCATACAAAATGGAGTCGGGTTCTTGGCAAGGCTTGGTTTCTTGTATTTTAACGATTGCAATACTACAGAAATGATAAAAATATTGCGCGTTTTAGGGTGCTTTATTTAAAACTTTTTCGGGAACTTACTGTTTTGAGTTAATTTGTAGTTTGCGGACTTTTAGGGTTCCGTACCTCAAAAGGAAAAAACGGAACCCTTATAGGATCACTCGTGTGTCTGTCTGTCTGTTCGTCTGTCACAGCCAATTTGCTCCGAAACTACTGGACCGATTGAGTTGAAATTTGGTACACATATATGTAAGTCGGTGACTGCATCATGAACGTGTAACCTAAATCAATGAATTTTAAACATGGGGCCACTTTTACAGGGCCATGGTAAATTAGAGTTTTAAAAAAAAGCAGTTTTGCGAACCTTGCCATGTGACATATCAAATGAAAGGGCTCATTGTGAGGACCTTAAATATATATTTTTTATAATTTTAAAATAAATGGTTTTGAAGTTATTTAGGAAAATAGGCCAAAATTGACCATTCCCCTACTTATCTCCGAAAGTACTGGGCCTAAAAAATGGAAAAAATATATAGAAAATGGTTGTTTACCTACAGATTACAGGCAAATCTATAAGAAGTCTATGGTAAGTATTTCAAATAACTTAGGAAATTTCATATAATTACGAAACCCTCTCCACGCGAGTTTATACGTGTGATAAGTGACGAATGTTTGTACCTACCTGAGTATTGAATGTTTCTTATGTATTTATCTATATTATGTACGTACTTATGTATATCGTCGAAACAATTTTACCCTTTTTAACATTTGGAGAGCGTCTCAAGTGATTCAAATTTAATCCTCCCCTGTCTGTATTCAAATCGTTCAAGAGCAATCCAAAAACACATAACTACGGCTATTTCAGAGTTCAGCTAGCAAATAATTCTTTTCAATATTGCATTTAAACGTTAATATTACCTAAGTAATTCATATTCCTCAACTTGTCTATTTACTGAATAAAGTTATATTTATTTATTTTTAACCGACTTCAAAAAAGGAGGACCCGTATATTTTTTTAATAACATGTTCACGGACTATCAGCGAATTTGATTTTCTAAAAATAACCGGACACAACAAGCTTATTCAGAAAAATCATATTTCACCAAACACAATACGTGTAATACACACATAATTTTATGACTATGCATTTCGGATTTTTAAATGGCAGCAAGAAAAATCCCCATTTTTGGGTGCATAAAATGTGGTGTCTTTATAGTAATGTCTACCATATCACGCTTTATTCAATTACAAATCATTTGTACAACTGATCTTGCAGTGCTTGCTTGCAACATTTGCAAGTGATAAATTCCATGTTACGCTGATATTTGTCCAACATACACGCAAATTGCAGTGTCAATCACGCAAGTTGCAGATTTCTCAACGGTTTCCAAACCAAAGACAATGCGGTGGTGGTTGGAACAGACAATGATATTGCGGATAACCAACTTGGAGATACGGTTGCAGATGTACTGTCTATGGGTTAGGTCATTTGGTTTTCAAAGATATGATTTGCTCTAAGGCTATAAATATAGCTTGTGTTTCTAGAGGTAGAGTCAATGTATAAACAATATCTTAACTGGAAGAGATCTCTTAAGGGAATAAGTTCACCTGTGTACAGTTGTAACGGTTTTATGTGCTATAAAAAGAGGACTGTGAACCAAAAAATCACCCTTTTCATACAAAAGGCGATAATGATTTTCACCCCTTAAATGAGAACAAAATCTAGGTCTATATGTTTTTGAATTTTGATTAGAGATCAACAAAGTCAAATAATCGCCGAAAGTCGTTTTGTATGAGAATACTGGAACAACAATACAACTTAATTTATTGATTATAGGTAAAAACCAAAACGTATAAACCTAGATTTTGTTCTGACTGACAACCTATCAAAAATTGTTCAACACCGTAAACCTTTAAGGGGTGGAAATCGTTATCGCCTTTTGTATGAAAAGCCGTAGGTTCATACTCCTCTTAATAGAAAACGAATAAACAACGTGAAAAGGTTATTATAATGCGGATTATAATCATACTCATATTTGTAACCGAATGACCGATAATTTGACAGTAATTTAATAACATGTCAAAACGGATGAACTATTAATTATAATTGAAAAATATCAAGGCATACATTAATCACTTGTTTAGTGTCAGCAATATTTTAAAATCATACCCATATTATGACGCTCAGTGTTCCAAATTACCTTCAAATATTTAGTTTTGCGAAATTCAACAACACCTGTATGTAGCTGCATCTTAAGTTTCCAATTTATTACTGACTTGATTGATTTGATTAATCTCTAGTCCTGAGATAATGTTACATTTTAGTAATTCTAACTTCACTTGTAAACACATATCACAGGTAAATGTTAATGAATTTGGAGCCATGTTAAGACACGCGACCTTGTCAACCCTTGCTGTCATTACCCATGCGTGTAGACAAAGTAATTTGATACGATACCGACAATTCGATATGTTGCTGACAACACGATGAAAAGACAACTGACTCCATTGAATTACAAATAACATCTAGAAAAAACTCTGCAATGATCAAGTAGCAAAGGTGTAGCATTGGCAATAGCAGTCACTGACGCTCTTTAATAGACTACGAAGTCACAGACTACTATTCGGCAGCATCAATTTCATATTTTTTTGTTTTGCAATTTTTTGGCAATTTATTATTGCAATTCGGCTTATCCCCGAAAGTTTACAATTTTTTTTTGATTCCCAGTATGATGTGTCTTTTAAAGTTGCAGCAATAAATTGCCACAAAACTAGCCCGTTAACAGAAAAGTCGCAATTATCCTAAGTTTATATTTTTTTTAAACAGAAGCCAGACAGATTTGTTTGCCAGTTAACAAAAGGCAAAACTCCTTAAAAATAAATGCCATACTAAAATGTCCAGGTCATGGACATGTGTGCGATCGTAGTCACGTTTATACGCAATGCGTAATTCTAAGGTCACTTTGGCGTGCTAGCCAAAAGAGGCACATTACTAAGATCTTATCTAAATAGCTTGAATTGCCTTGAATTTGTTGCGTTTGCTTGTGACAGCGTGTGTCCGTTATGTCACGTACGCGGAAGACTGGATGCGACATGAATTGAAAATAAGTTAAGGGGCTCGTAAACGCGCTAGTTTTTCGGCAATTTATTGCTGCAATTCGGGCTATCCTCAAAAGATTACATCCCATAAGTGATGTGGCCCGCGATACTTCAAAACCGCGTATGAGCAGGTTATAAATACCGCGTAAATCCAAAAAGTAGCAAAAATAATATTTCCCGCCTATAGGTTCTTCTTCCTATATGATTTGATTTTGCTTATCACTGATTTTTGTTAAAGAATGCACGTACGCGATATTTACAAACTGCTCATACGTGGATTTGAACTATCTCCGACGACGAAATATGCAATCTTTTTGGGGATAGCCTGAATTGCAGCAATAAATTGCGGAAAAGCTAGCCTGTTTACGGGCCCCTAAAAAATATCACCAACATGGTTCCTTTCAATGTTAAAATGTTATAGATTACTACCTTTTGCCCGCGATTTCGTCTGCTTAGAATTTGTTTATCGCTGTTCCCTCGGGAACTGTGCATTTGTGCGGGATAAAAGTAATCTAATCTCTGGCCTTCCAACTATCGCTATACAAAAAATTAATTCAATCTGTTACGCCGTTTTGATGTGAAAGACCACTTTCGCATTTATAATATTAGTAAGGATAATGTTAATGTGTGCTTTATTTTATCTTTTAAAAGCTCTTTAAAATTATCTTATTGTACTTTTGCAGAACTTATTTTTATTTACGTAACCGTAATAATACATTACGTAATCGTTCAGCGTAAAGATAAACTGTAGCTTAATTAATTAACATGAGCTTCTTGAAAGTAAAAGCTCTTCAATTAACGCACACACCAACATAGCCATAGACCGAGAAAGTACTTTGCAAATATTTACATAAAATGTTAACTACACAGCCTCTCCAATACAACAGTCGCCCTTCGTAGTCCGTCCAGAGATACAACTGTACAGTGCATCTATTTTCTTAATGTCTCTCGGCAAACTTCGTGTTTCGTCTCTTAAAGGGCTCGTAAACGGGCTAGTTTTTCGGCAATTTATTGCTGCAATTCGAGTTAGCCTCAAAAGTCCCGAATTACAGCAATAAATTGCCGAAAAACTAGCCCGTTTACGAGCCCTTTCAGAGAATAGATACACTGTAGTATAGAATCCGAATAGAAACCTAGGGGTGTCGCACTAGACCCATAGTTTTTAGGAAGCACACAGATACTATAATTTAGAATTGTCTGATTTCGCACATACTAACTAAAAACTTCGTAAGAAATGTTTTCTTGTAATTTTTTAGGCTTTGGTTATGACAACCAAAAGCAATTTTATAGATTTCTGATACTACAGTCCACGAGCGCATCTGACGCGTACAAAATTGCTATACGAGCACTGTAGATCTAGACCCCTATAAAGGTCTCTATACAAATTAAATATAGGTACTAGTGTATTTTCTTCTAGGACGACGAACTACCCAGGATTCGTTTGTATTATTGCTGATATATGAAGAAACTTGTCAGGACTGGATCCACGACATTCACTTAACCCTCGGGCTTCATCTCTAGTGCGTAACATTTCACCATTAAAACAAACATTTACTCCATAAACCAGACGATATCTCCGGAGATCAAGACAGTGCGTCCCTCCGAGCTGTATTCTAATAAGATTTGAGTGATACTGAGTAAAGCGGTGAAAGTAGGAGGACACATCAGCTGCAGGGCTTGGTGCTAGCTTGGGAAAGCTCGATAGTTCTTCTGACCCTACACGCCCATACATATGTAGCTAGCTTAAGGTCATAGGGCACTGGTGTATCTTTTTCTAGGTTAGTTCAGGAGTTAGCTTAGCACTTAAGAAATACTTTTGCTATCTTGACAGCCATGATGACTATTAACTATACTCATTAATTCATTATGTATTCAAAAACCGGGGAATATGATATATGATTATCAACCCGTGAGTTAAGATATATGTGAAATTTCATAACCGGCTGCTCCTCGCTTCATTTCTTCAACACGGTGGTTGCTTCCGCTATTTCATTATATTTTCATCATCTATTTCAAATGAGTTCAGATAAAGTTTTATATGCGACTTTGCATAATTAATTACTAAAAGCATTCATGGAATTCTATAATAATACTCACCTGCAGTTCGTTTCATAAACACACACTCGTGTTTTAATAACCCTTATTGTGCAATAGTTGCATAAATTTCTTATTGCACGCCTATTAATTATATCAGGATTGATAGTTTCAGACTAAGACACGCCTACCGCATAAAAAACCGGTTTGAGCCGGTACGAAACTCGTCGTCCAGCCTTCGCTAATGAATGCTGGACAATCATACCCCAGCTGGTGATGCTGTCACAGATTCGACTCCCGACAGAGACAGACATTTGTATATGTTTGTATCATAAAATTACTTGTTTGGTCTTGTCACTCATGCGTCTTTGTGTGTTGTTCATAACCCGATACATGTTAATGTTATCTTAGTTTGGGTTGTTGTGAGGTTATTTATTAAATCATATTATTCTTCTGTCCATACGCCATTTTACCGGTGCAGGAAAGTTATTGTGCGCGTGGCGGGCATTTCGTTCTACGCTGACGTTCTGACAGGCCTTTATTAATGCAGACTCGTGCAGATACAAAACGTGCGTTATACGTGTATTGTAACGCCATCTTTGGTCAGTTATAGAAAACTGTGAATGCATTTGTTACACTTTCTATATAGCAGTGATTTTCAACCTGTGGGGAGCGACCCCCAGCCTTTGGTCACAGGGTCACGGTCGCAAACCCTTGGTCAGAGGGTCGCAATTTCATGCTGGGGTTTCACCACTGACATAGCATTAATACGGTCATGGGGGTTGCCTGATTTTTTATACATGTGACGGGGTCGCGTTCTCAAGAAAATTTTAAAACACTGCTATATTATAGGTAGTATATAGAAACTTAAATAAGAAATAGAACGGACGTGTCAAGAGAAGAACATGACGAAGTGCATACTGGGTCCCATTCGAAACGGCGTCGCCTAAATATAAAATTACCTAAACTTAAAATAAGAAAATTCAAACTCAATTTCGACGTTTCTTATTTTAAATTTAGCGACTTTTAAATTTAGTGAACACGCATTCGAATCGGCCCTACTGGCTAGTTACCTGGGTGATGTGAACCGCAAAACATGTTCCATTCAACACAATTACTCATACAGTCAAACCATTGAAATTAAATTTAGTAAAGTTTTTTATTCGCAGGATAAATGTCTTATTTTAAATAAATACCTATATATAGGTGTGTTTGCGATTGTCTCAAAATTTACTGAACGTTGAAGATTTATAATTTTCATTCTTCTGCGGCCCTAACATGCATGACACAAAGATAAGATAGACCGTCTTATCTCTAAGTGCTCTCTCACACTAGTGCCGATGAAAGAGATAGTCATAGAGATAAACGGGTTTAATTTATCTTTGGCATGCGTGTTAGGGCCGCTGGGATGGTTTCAATACTTTAACGAGCACTTTCATACAACTTTGCTTGCAGCGAACTGAAAAGATGTTTACGAAAGATCATTCACTCTTGTCACAACTAAAGATTAAATAGAAACGGATTTGTTATATAATTTATGATTTTTAGTGTCCATTATCTCCATTACATCTCAATTAACTAACTACAAGTAGGTAACCGCAGCCGCTGAGCGTTAATCGATCAGCCTAGAGACAGTTAACGACTTAAATTGAATTACTATGCCACACAGTTGCCATGTTCTCATTAAACCTGAACAAGGCAATACCACTTATGAAATATTTGCACAATTTTATCGAAACCAAAACGCGTGTCAAAGCACGTAGGTTTAAATCCGCTCATAAGCTCGCGTCTTATATTTAAGGAGCGAAATTAAAACTTACTAAAAAAGGATCCAACATTAATTTGAATACACAGAAGGAAGTAAATGATCTTTTGCGTAGAATTAGGTAATGCGAGATCTTATAAGAGTACATGCGTAACGGTTTCACATTCAAACTTTAATAACCTGTTTTGCTGTACGTTTTAGCATTTTTTTGCTTATTTACGTACCGGTTGCAGATTATAAATTTAAGTTAAACACTGGCTTTAAATATGAAAAAGGTACGTTTGCAACACACAACATTTTTCACGGCAAAAATTGTTCTGCAGTACCGTGGAAAATTTGTTACAGCTCTTAGGCCCGTCACATACATTCGTTTTCCTGATTCGATTTCCGAATTCGTTTTCCGTATGCGGGCACCCCGAACGCAAGCATTTCATATAAATAGTTCTACATGACACACACGTTCGTAATTTTTCCGTACGGAATTCCGAACGGAATTTGTTCGAATGTGTGTGTCATGTAGAACGATTTATATGAAATGGCTGCGTTCGGGGTCTCCGAATACGGAAAACGAATTCGGAAATCGAATCAGGAAAACGAATGTATGTGGCGGGCCTTATAGTTATAGCATTAGCGATTCGCCCCGACTTTGCACTGGTGAATGTATTACACGAAACCACATCAAATCCCTTAATAAGTTTTAAAGTTTTAAATAAATTAACGGGAAACGGAAAAGTTACTTTATTCTTTAAAAAATCCTTTATTTTTACAAAGACAACATATTGTACTAAATCGGGACAACACAGGGTGCTAACCCCAGGGGATTTGACAAACATTGTTTTTATTGTGTTACTCAAATAGGGGAGAAACCGATTTAAACCTCGCACAACTTATTAGTGAGCACGAGACAGCAAGAGATTAAAAATATTTCATTACCATTCCCTATTTTTTATAACTACATATAATTGTAGCTATTTTAACCAACAACACATCCTTTGAGTTAAACAATAACTATATCGTTTGTGATACTATTAATATTATAAATGCGAAAGTGACTATTACTGTCTGTCTGTTACGTTTTCATGGCTAATTCGCTGAACAGATTTTGATAAAAGGTATGATTTGGTATACCTTGAGCTATGGAAGGATATAGGACTGTTTTTTAAGACAACCATCAAAGGGTGAAATTAGCGCTGGATATTTAATGGCATTTTCGTGCGTACCTACCCAATGAGAGCCTGTCATTTGAGGGAAAAAAATCGTCGAATGTAAAGATATACTTCCATGCATACAAAGTTGACGGTAAAAGATAGTAATGTCCATAAAGTTGCAAATCGTAGTATGTCTCATTGCGTTGTGTCCTTATTACATGCGATTTTCTTGACATTGTTCGTATCGCTGTTTCATAGTATCATAGACGTTATCATTCTATTTCACGTTATCAATTCGTTTGTGCGTCTAAGCATTACCTACAACACACACATGCGTGGTAGTGGAACAACAAAATTTAAAATTGTACATTTTTTAGACAGATTATTTAATCCAAACTTTCCAGACGTTACGAATGATCCCATAGGCTAAGAACGGGGTATTTAGAAACCGGTCAAGTGCAAGGCGGACTCGCGTGGAAAGGGTTCCGTACTATAAATAATGAACAGCAAATTTTTCCTGAATCAATTGGACGAAAAAAGTCATCATCCAGTAGATTCGGAGAAATAGGCTGTAATAGACGGACAGAGAGACAGACACCAGAGTGAAAGATGAAGATGATAATGAAAACAGATCGATATAAAATCTCGTTAAAGAAGTGCATAAAGTCCATTTTGTTTTGATTCAATTATACATGTTTCCGTACGCACTAAACGAACTATGTCGAATTGGAATGTCAATAAAAATTTATTAAAATAGCATCGATCGAGAAAGGTTTGGTCTTACGCAGAAGGAGCGAAAGTGTGGGGCAGGTTCGACCACTCTGTATACATTTATTGCTTCTCAACTAGCTCGGGCATTATTTGTTTATTCGTTTTGTATTTTGTATGGAATTTGCATAACATTGATTTATTAGAAACACAGATTTTTTTCACAGCTCCAAGAAATTACAGACCTAAGTACTTGACATTAGTTTTACTCGTAACTTGATACCTTTACGTGTTCCTGAGAAAAATGGTTTTCACAGATAGACGGACGACGAAGTCCTATAAAGGTTCCTTTTACTGGTACGGAACCCTAAAAATAACAGAGCATTGCAACACTGCTAGTACGTAAGTATATAGATTTAAAACAATACTCAACAAATATATTGTATGCTTTCGAATACATATTTCTCGAAGACAAAACAAGTATAAAATATCTGTTATTAATTTCTATATTAATAACGATATCTTTCTAGGAACGACCTGGTTCAAGTACTAAGTAGTGCAAAATAGACATAATAAGAACTCCTGATGCGATTCTATTAAATATAAATTCACTCATGAAATCATCAGCGAGCTTAACTTGACCCGTCACTGCGTGTAAACTGCATGTTCGCGTGTGTCTTCAACTTAGGTCGTCTTCGACGCAACTAGCCACGGATGTAGGTACCTCATTCAGCGTAATCCTTACGAGCGCACGGGTCAAATTATGATTGTTAGACCGACCGACGTTTGTTAGAGAATTACATAGCTGGAAACAAGAACTGGCTGGATTGGGTTACGGACCACACACTGGTCGAGTTGTCGTATCTTATGACCATTTCTTGATAAACTAGGTTGTATCAGTTACACGATCTGCTGAGATTTTGATTAGTAACAATATAAACCGGACAAAGGCGAGTTGAACGCGCTTGGAGAGCGTTCCGTACATGATTATCTGAAATTTTATTTGTTACTTTAAATATCATAGAATTCTTATAGGTTTTTCTGTAGTCTAGAGCTAAAGAACTATTTCCAGTTTTTATTTTCAAAATTTTTGTCCAGTAATTTCGGAGATAAGGCTAATAGTCAATTTTCGCCTTTTTTCCTAAATAACTTAAGAAATATTTAACTTAAAATATATACTTCTAAATTCTCACAACGTGCCCTTTCACTTGATTTATCAGTAGTGGCGATTTAGGGTCAGTAGGAGCGATTTTTTAAGCCCTGCCGACCTAACACACACCACAATCAAGGGAGCGATTTAGCGCCATCCTTATCACCCTAAATCGCCTCTGCCGCAGGTGCGTGAGTAGCCGGCTTAAAGTGCAACGGATATGATATTTTGTATTCTAAATTGCAATGGTGTTTCCTTAACATGCGCAGCGACTATTCAATGTATAAAAGAAACTATTAATTTACACTGTGAGGACGAAGTCAGACGGTCCAAATTTGAATGCTGATCAGCCGCTGCGCACGTCAGATAATCTCATGGCAGTTGCCCGATATACAGTACCACGTTTCCACACGTTACACTGTAAGCTCGGCCAATCAATTATACACGGTAGTAACAGCTCCAGTAAATGTTATTAGAAAATATGACGGATGGAGCACTTCTAATTACGTCCGATGACGCAACGCGCTGCGTTCATTTGTCTTTTTAAATTATTTGTATCAATTTCACTTGGAGATGCCACACGCGTGAAAGTGATTGAAATACCTAATATGGTGTTCGTTAGTTTGTTTTGCAACATTATTATTGAATATAATGAAGCATTAAGGGTTATTAAGACAAATGAAGTATGGAAAAAAACATCTACCAATAAAAATAACTTACAATTTAATAAAAATACTTCAAAATGCCTTGACGTTAAATTCTTTAGTCTCAAGATATCAAAGTATCGTCATAGGAATATATTACAGGCCTGTCCTCCAACAAACGAAATTTCAACTTCGTCTATTGCTATCCATTTTGCTCTCCAAGCATTATAGATTCGCGAAAGAGGTCAGGACGATCAAAAGTTTGAATTTTGTGCTTCAGAGTATCCTCTCCTGGATTCAGAAATTTGATATATTCTCTCTTTTTCCTTTCTTCCACATGTTTTAACTCGTTTCTATAAACATACTTTTTGTATAGACTTGCAATGAAACTATGAATACAACAGTATATCTAACTCTTTTGGAACGTTGTCTATTCAGGCAGCATTGAAATGTTAGCTTCAAATAGGCCAGCATTTTCATTACAAGATCCCCTTAAAACAAACATAATTTTACATATTGTTTTTTGAACAATGAGTAAATGGGGGATAACGAAAGACAGTTACTAGAGTAGATATCCCTTTAGATGCATTCATGTTAAAAAGCCGATTCAACTTTTTCTTGCGTGCAGTTTTCATTCTCATTCCTTTCCACCTTCATGTATTAATTGAAAAGCCTTAAAGAATCTCAGGATTCCTAATAAATATTCATTCATCTTAATACTGTGTGAAGGGCGTATTGAACGATGGTCTTTGGGGAGGGTATTTTGAGAAAAAACCCCTAATAGACACCCTAATGCACTCAGCTGCGCCGGGGAGCGGAGCAACGGGCATAATCAATGCTTCGTCTATTGTATTGATTGACTGTCCCCTCTGAGAACGTGATCAGTACTTTGTCGAACATTCACACTAAGTATGACTTACTAGATTCTTATCATCATCATGATTGTAAATTAAAACTTCAAGAAAAGACAGAACTTTTTCGTTTACTTTAGATGTAACACCATCGCGTTTTGGTTGCAACCTTAGTCTTACAAAATGTTGCTAACACTTAACACGAACTGTTTTAAATTACACAACACCAACTATCACATAAAATGGAATCTCTCTAATTTCCAGCTATTACGTACGTAGAGTAAACAGTGTACAATATCGAAAGCTCGTAGTTTTACACCAACATTCAATTACTACGCCACCAACACAAGAGACACTTTAGTCTCAAACAGCGCAATGCAAATCGAGCTCATTTTACGTTAGTCCAATTGTATGTAGCATAGTGCGGTAATACTAGGCTAGGTAATAATGACACGTTAGCTTGTTATGGTTATGATCCTGGCAAAAATAAAATGAATTAAAACAACAGCATTGTTATGATTGCGTCGTTGAACCAGGTGGTGATTTTAATATTGTAATAAAATACGCAATCGGTGATGTGCTGGTTGAAAGTGACGGAGAAAGGTAGGCGACTGAGGGCCGTGGTACAGCTTGTCGCTCGCAGAAAATCCGAGCGGAACTAATGATCATACTTCGATATAGTGCATTCGCTATTGCTTTCTTTCAAAACCTGTATCATATAACTGCATCACACCACTTCAGTTTTAAATAGTAATGCGCTAAGTTAGCATCTGAAAGTGAAAATAGATGCTTGATCGACTTAATATCTTCACTAACCTTTACACTTCAACCATAATTATCTTTATTTCAAAAGACTACCTATGGCATCTCCGATTACTTCCAGAAGCTGATTAAAGAGCGTAGTTGCAGTTCCGTTGCTGACTGGTCGTAGATAGGATGATATGTTTCAGTTTCATCGTCTGAACACATATTTTACATTTTGTTGTGTCAGAAAATCAAATCTGGTCTAAGGCTCTTCATTACTAAGTGACAAGTAAACGGTTTTCAATGTCTGATCCAGCCTGATTGGACTCTTTGACTTGCATGAAAAAGAAAACGAAACTTGAATTTAATACAACTCATGATCATGATGCAGAACCTGTATCAAAGCCATATGACATATAGAAAGCAAACCCAAATCTAATGAGCATGCAGGGAGATCGGAGGAATGATAAGTGTAGGTGTGACCTTGGTATTGAAAACGGCTTCCAAATGAAAGTGAATCAGATTTCTTTTCACTTTAACTGTTACGATTGACGGTGACTTAACCAATCTTAGTTACGGTGATCTGATTCTAGTTATTCAGCGTGTTTTTGATTAGTTATTTGAGTTAACCGCCTCGATAATAAAAGGGGGGGGAAAAAATTTAAAGTCAGTTATATTTACCTCCGCTGAAGTTAAAAGGGATTTTAAAAATGCTAATACAAACGATTCCACGTAATAGAATATAATTTCACCTGTAGGTACTTTACCTACCTAAAAAATGGAGAAACATTTCTTTGAATAGCAATAGCAACTGAGTACCTACTGTTTTCTTGACAATCTGCAATAACGAATGCACAATCTTTATCACTGATCCTAAATTCTTATCACGTTTAAGATTCGGGACGTTTGTTACGTGCCTTTATTTGTAGCATAATTATAAGTATGTAATAATAAGTAATACCATAACATCATTATTATTCCTGTCGCTATTTCAATCAATGATCACAATGATATCCACATCATTAATATTTATTTCTCTAGCTCCATCTCCATATTTTAGTGTTAATCGTTATATTAGCATAGTTATCAAATGTTATAAACAAAAGACTCATGATTTAATGAAGGATATAAATTCAAATGCATTATTTAAAATGCACAACTATTATTATGATAGTTAGTAAGGCTTTTAAAATGTAACAGTTGTCTGATTTAACTCACAGCACATTTTTTTTCTTTCATATGTATGTTGTTTACATTAAAGCTTAGTTGTATTATGCTATATTACTAGCATAGCATTATACAATCTGTGGCTATATGTACATAAACAAGGAATGTTAATATCATAATTCAGATTTTCTCAATCATGCACCGAATTTGAGGACGGTCAAACAATTCAATTGATTACATTACATCTATTGCGACTATTCATCACGTGATTCACTAGCATAGGGGAAAACAAGAAGCAAATATTAATAACTACGGAAATGATAAATCCCTAAGAAATATCTTCGACAAGATAAAGATAAATCAATCAATTGGATCTTCAAAATATGATATCGTCGGTGAAAAACAAGAATAGTTATATTTCCGTCGTAGTTATTACGCATCGTTCTTATTAAAATAGGTTAAATAATAGGACTCATGTGAATGGAAACTGTGAAACGAGGTGCAAAGCCGCAAATAAAGGCAGCAAACAAAGGTATGCATCCCGGCCCTAAGTTCACGACCTTCTAGCCCAAGTCGGTCAGAGAGGTGCTAAAAGAGCGGGAAACTAAACATAATTGGACCTACCGAAGACCTCAATGCAAACCACCATGATAACAAGACACTCGTGCCCCTTAAGCCTATATACAATTTAAGTGCATAAGTTAAATTGGTAAACGCACAATGCTAAAGTGCATTCACAATTAGATACTCCGCGGTTAATTTAAAAACAAATTAAACCTCACCCTGATCTAAATTGATTGAATAAGTGTGAGATTCATTCATCGATTTGCAATAGAAAGGTCAATTATTGTTTTAAGTGTTTCAGACACAAGACCTTGTCACGATAAGGCACGCAGTGTTTGAAATGTGTATCGAGAATAAAAGTGAAGCAAGTTGTATCTACTGAAAATAATAAAGTACTTATTATGATTGTTTCTATTGTGCCAAATCCATCTATCACGAGACCTCGACACAATTCTTTCATGTCAAATAAAAATACTCATTCCAGCTCCATTGAAGCCTTCACGTCCGTAAACAGATGTCTGTCCATCCATCGGTCAATATTTACCCGCCATTCATCCAACGAAGGCCACACATGCTCAATAATATTATAGTAAAGCACAATACACCACGTTAATGACGGCCTAGACTTTGAAAAACCTTGGTCGCGTATTGTATTAAAATTATGACATTCAGCGTAAAATTATGACGATTTGCTCATAACCAAAGTAATTCTATGGGTAATTCAAGATGAACTAGATTTGAATCTTCCTTGTTAAATGTATGGTTACGTTTCCATTTAATTGATTCAAATGAGAATTTAGATGATTTATAGTGGCATTAGAGTCTTTAATAGTTTCGTACATTTCATTTACGAAGTCCTTGCAAAAATTTCAAATTTAATTGCCAATTATGGACGTTATTTTAGCGTCATACAGAAGAGTTATGACCATTTAATGATCCACGTTCAAGACGTTATCTTTTAACTTAACGGCGTACCCATCACGAGCACGAAGATGATATAAAGTCAAAATGTAATTATAGGAATTTCGAAGGTTCACACTTATGTTTGTGTCAAGGTACACGCATCTCATGCAAGTAATAAGTAGTAATAAAGGTGACATACGTTAGCCAACAGACTATTTACAAGGCATATAATAAGCACAAGGTTAGAGCTAATATTTGATCTGGTATTGTTGCGCATAATTAGAAGCAAACTGTTATAAGCTTAAACGATTTGTCAAATGTTGCATCATTTGAATATGATTGATATTTAAAGTGTAAATGATAAGAAGAATGATCATTTTATTATGAAAATAATGAAACTTGAAAATTGACGACGAACAAGAAGAGTTGTAACAACTGTGTACACTCTAAGAAATGAAAGTGTCTCGGCGTGTGACATCCTTACACGCTAATCCTGAGAATCTTAACGAGAGAAATCTCTAATGTCCTATATTAACATCTAGTACGTAGGTAGTATAATTAAATCGAAAGCAACACTATATCCTTAAATTCCATATAATAAAATACGCACGTATAACTTTGTGTTCTTTTTGCCGTTGAACAATTAAAAGTGAGTCGGAAACATTAAGAAAGAATACAACTTTTTACTTAATACGGAAAGAGTAACATCAAATTTAAATACAGATATAATGCACTTCCTTATGTGGTCATGCCACTCACTGTTAACATCGTTATTGTGCATGCGAGTGAGAGAAAAGACAAAAATAAACTGAGAGTTCACATCGAAACTAACATGAGCATTTGATTTATCTAAACACTCGTGACATAAATCCGATAAATGATATAACAGAATTTATCGTGCCAGGAGATCTAAACGTTAACGTATGCGACACGAGATTTTGTGGACATACGACGTTATCGCACAATCAATGCTACCAAAAAAACTGGACGATGGGACATCGCACGGATGACTAGTTCTAGAAATTTTCTGCTGTCATGCATGTTACACGTTCGGCTGCTTATGGATCTCTATCTTAATCGACACGTTAGAGTGTACATTATGAATGCTGGTCATTTGCGTTGAATTCGTAATTCAAAAACCTAATAACATCATTATAGCGATGCGAGTAAATTGGACTCTATACAAAATTTACACTACAAATGAGGTAAGTATTATTATAAATCTCATAACATAATCGTCACGCATTCAAGTAAATAAATGAGTCGTTACGGTACCAACACTACCTATTCCTAAGTTCTTTAAGATTTATTGTCTTTTAAATTCAAATTGATGTATTTATCTCTCATCAAGTAATAAACTCTTTTATTTCCAAGCGTAATATCAGATGTAATTACATTCAATCTTGTTTTTGTCTGTTTTTTTCTTTTAATACAAAACTGGTCTAACAATCAAGAAGAAAACTTCGAAAACCATTTTCTTCCTATCAGGTACTTATTGTGTTGTTATTCCAGAGAAACTTTCTTCGATTAAATTACCTTAGGGATACTGTATTTCCGCTAATTTTATAGTAGTTTAAATATTTGCATAAAAACCATAACTTGCTTTGTAAAACTGTAAACTTAACTGATTATTGTAAAATAATTCACATTATGTTTGCAAAAGCCACACTTGTGTTGACCAAATAATTCAGCCTTCGCAATAATTTGCTTAGTAAGTAAGTAAATTGAAAAACATTTACCGATATAAAGTAGGAAGTTTGTTTTGTCAATTTGATATTTGTTCATGATATCGACTATTTAGTATTTCATGATCAATCGGCGAAGGTCAAATTAATTCTGTTTTGTTTGCGAAGTTTTTGTGATTGCAGTACATGATACCGTTACGGTTGAACTAATCAGCCACAAGTACTCTTATGGCTCTGCCCACCCCAGTAGGGATTTCGGGCGTGATAATATGTATGTATGTATGTGAACTAATCAGAATAATTCGGAATTTTGCTTATCATCTTAATTCCGGAGCAAAAAGCTTTACAAATACTTTCGACATCATTAGCCGTCGATTCTTTACTTAGATTCATAAGCAAGTTGTTTCTTCATTTTGTAACCATTTATCGCTTGTATAATGAAATTTAAATGAAAATGAAAATATTTATTTTGCAAGTAGGCCACATGGGCTCTTTCACATGTCTGAATCTACCAGCGCTTCGAAAGGTGACATCTGCTGAGAAGAAACGCCGCAATAAATGGGTACTCTTATAGAAACAAACATTATCTCTCCTGTAACCAAAAGTTAACGAAAACGAATGTATAATTTTACGTGGTCTTCATACAGGCCAAAACTATGCCTAATGTCCTACATGCGGATACAGTCCAAGCAAAAAAAATCAGGCCTCAGGGTCCTTAACTTTCGGGAACAGGAGGGGACAGTTCTGAACCTAAACATGTGTATGACCCAAACAGGGCTATACTATTCGACTTGGCTACGCGATATGATATTATGATATCGCTTGGCTGTGTTCTGATTTTGTCGTCAATTCAATGTCGAATACAGGCCTGGGGTTAGAATGTAAGGCATCAGGAACTTCCAGGAGATTCCTACATAAAAAGAAAACAGGATATTTAGCACACTGCGCTCCATTAAAATGGTGATCAGCTGTTATTCCACGATTGTTAATAATAGTGCTAACCAAACCGGCTAGTTTTTGTTGGCCTAATTCAATCAGTTGTAAGCGACCCTCCGCACGACTGCCTTCCATTTTTCGAACCTTTATATAAAGTAAACTGCCGATTTTTTAAAGCCTCTATTATGGTATGGCGCTCGTTAAAAACGCATTTATAGCAGGCCCTTTATCGAGTTATGCAAGCCCTCTCTTCTTTTTATAAACGGTAGCGATTATTTGTTAAACTAAAATTAGCACTGTTGTTTTCTTTTCGGATTTTGTTTTTCTCTTTCACTTCTTATGGAATAAAACTAGTAATCGAGACATATATACACTACATAAATACTAACTTCGAAACAACTGTGAGAAAATTCGCAGAGTAAATCTCCCTTCTTAGCTGCGACCTTCGTAGACTCAAAAGATAAAGTATTACAGTGTTACTACATTTACAAACAATCAAAGTACAGTTATGAAACGAAGTGGTAAACGCTCTCAAATTAGGTATTTCATATCTAAGTGGCGATCAAAACCAATTGAAAATTGTAAAAAGTCGAGGTCCGCGGATCAAGCAAAGTTCACAGACAATGGTTTAACACTCAGAATCATTTCATTTCACAGCGGACGCAAAAAGAAGAGCGCGACCATATTACTTTACGGACGTAGTAGTAGAGAGCGAATTTTGTACTGATGTAAAAAATAATAAACCTGCGGTGTTTTTTGCTGACACAAAGCGCCCAATAGTTGTTTTTTGGTCCGGTTTTTGCACATCTGTCCGGTTGGAAATAGATTTTGTACTTATGTATGGGACTTTCCTTTGGCGCAAAAACTCTAGGTCGAATGTCAGTCTTTACGAACGCATACATTTTCTAAAGGCTTATCTTATAAATGCTTTGTATTGCTAATTGCAGTTTTGTCCATATTAATAATGTAGAGATAACTTTTTAGATCGTTTGCTTTTTATCCAATACGAAACTGGTTTCCTGACAGGAAAATACCTGATACATAAGTTCATTGTAATACCTACTTATTGGAAAATACGCTATTTTCGTTTTATTTTAATGGTTTATTTTGATAGAAAACCTTTAAAGCTGTGCTTTTTGTTTACATATCTATTATAATTAAACTGCTAAATCTTACTGATGCATGGCTGCATGTCTTTCATGTTGCAGATAATTACTTGAAAAACAGTTGGTTTTCCGTTTTTAATCTTATTAGATCGAAAGTGGATAGGTACGAATCCACTATTTTTATCACCTTGCTGCTGACAGCAAAGATCGTTCTTGACGATGAATTAAATGACAAAAACAATCATCGTTTGCTAAGTGACCGACATAGTTTTTGACATCGAAATTATTAGATCAGTTTTTATACTGTATATTACAAGGACACTACATTACTGTTTCTGCAGTTTGATTAAGTTTATTTAAATACTGTAATACTTTTATTGCCAAGCATCGTATCATGTGCAATTCAGTAACTAGCATGTGCGTTTAATACAATAATCTTGACTTAAGGATCAGCGTGTATATAAAATACTTACTAAAACTTTTGACAGCACAGAAGCTAAGCAGCCAACCTAAAGAACTGTTCAATGGACAGGTTCCAGTTCAATCCCTTTAGGAAGAATCAAAGTATCCAGTCACTCACACTGAACACAGCACTCTGAAAATCAAGTTAGCACTTCACGTCCCGCCACGGGTGCGAGCAAACCCGTTCCGGAGTTCAAATTCCGGTTCCAGGCGAGGTCATTCCTGAGCCCAGAGAGAACTAGCCAGACGGTTTCGTTTCAACAACGATAGGGTTGAAAGGAAAGTCTTTATGAAAGTTTCGTGTAAACTTTTTTCGCGATGTCGGTGCGCGGTCGCGGAGCGGGCGTGAAGCGGCGCGAGCGGCCCGATGCAGACTGCCGCGTGACGTTCAGTTTAACAAGTGTGCAATCGAAGCCTTCTTGTTGCGACGCGCGCGAATGTGTGCGTGCTGGACTTGCAGATTCCTCTACCGTGGCACCGCTGCATTGCGGTATCATCGCGACCCACCTTTCCATCGCTTGCTCCTCGGAAATTTCACACGCAACGAGATTTGATCACAGCGTAACGGATGCTGCACTAATTGTATTACGTTTCAGTCACATGTGAAAAGTATAAACGGGAGACGCATCAGGTTCTGGAGGTTTTCTTCATTATTGTTATGAGCCAGCGGGTGCATAGTGTTATGAAATTGACTTTTTGTTCTCCCGTCTGTGTCCCTAAGGTGATTTTGAAGACACACTACGGGGAGCGCTGAACTGGTTAAACACTTAGACTTACCTATATTTTATTGGTTTTTGGCATTATGAGCAGAGTTTATTCATAGTTTTACGAAATATTTATTTAATACTTGAAACATTTTTACCGTTACGATTGCAGAAGTGCGAAAAGTTGACCTGTCAACTTTGGATTTGTTTTACGAACCATTATGCCCTGTTGCTTTAGTATTAGCCTTTGTGACCTCAAGATTTGTATCGGTATGACTATCGCCACAGAATTTATTGGACTAGCTACAATAGCATTTGTTGGGCAACTTCATAATCGCAATAATATAATAGTTTTCCTTACGCGGTGACACGAGGCGTGTCGGTTGAGTTCTGCAAATCATTCGTTGGGAAATGCCGGACTATTCCCACGGTGTAGGTAGTGTAGTACGGTTTTGACTGTTTTTAGCCTGAACTTTGGCTTGTTTAAACCAGTTCACGAGCTTTGCAGAATTCTGCAACGCCTTTTAATTTGCGCGCATAGTTCAAGGAGCCTTTGCTATTTCACTTTCAGTCTTAAAGCTTTTTGTATATACTTATCTATCGCCTTCTTTCCTTATCAATTCGATTATACTTTCATTTCATTTTTGATTAAGAATCCCTTTGATATTTTCTATAACCATGCTCAGATAAATCATTTCATTATAATTGAGTTTGATTACCTAATTACCTCTATCACTTTATATACTCATCTCGAATAGGGATATTGTCTAATTTCACACGTAGGTAGGTATATTGGTTTTATTATTGTGTTTTTTTTGACGTAAATAAATATCTAAGTATTCTTCTTCTTCTTCTTCTTCTTGTAATTTGAAATGTTCAATATGAAGTATAGGTAGGTGTAGGTATTCCCGGTTTCATTGTTTTTTTTTTACTGGAAATGCCATGGCCCTGAAATCTAAAGCTTATTTTACTTTAATAAAGATCGTAGGGTCAATCTTTTCCCAAATGAGACGAACTCATCACATGATGTCGTTTTACGTTCGTAACTTTAATTAAATTAAACCAACGCGTAGGTATTTAAATCTTGCTAAGACTAACATGATTTTATTTTCATTGCACCTTATGAATATATAATAAAGTAGATGAGACACCTACATCAAATTAGAACATTTCAGTAGAGTTTCAAATAAATCTTCATAGGTAGGTATGCCATTTCAGATTTTCCTTATGTAAATGAGAAACTAGCACATTAAGCACAAATCACTGAAGCAAGAAGTAAGAAATTGAATGTTCGCTGGAGGGCGTTCAGGTGCACTAAAAGAAGATTTGCCGAAAAACGATTCAGAGGAAGAAATCCACGACGAAGTCGCCGGTAAATTCTGGTTATTTTATAGACGACATTCTGGGCGTATAAGGTTTATTTACTAGTTCTAGCACACTGCGGACGTAAAGCATTCATTTTTACACAAAGCACTAGAGCCATAACAACTAGTGTGTATCGACTATAGTTATTGAATTTATAGACCAACAGTAATCTAGTATATTAGTTATGTCCTAGATTACTGTTGGTCTATAAAGACAAGATCTTATAATACACAAGCTACATAGTAGAGTCAACTGAGCATTTGTAATATATCGAATGAAGATGCATGCATTCAATAATAATCGAGGAATGCATCGATGCTATTTCTGACCGGTAGACGGATGCGCTCATTTATAGTATAGTTGTGATATAAATAAAAGTGGATTTTCGATTTTATTTTATGTTTACTGCACAGAAATATAGCAGTATTTTATCCCTTTTAGTACATAATGGCATGTCAGAACAAAATTTGTTTTCTTTTGACTGTAATGCCCGATCGCCAATCGCTAAAGAGCATGATATAGTTCTATTTTAATCGTCCTTTGTTTGATAGTTGCAGAACACATTAATAGTAGTTTATGCAACGGTTGCATAATGATAGGCCTTAAAACACTAGTGCGGTTTTATGAAACGAGCTTTTAGCGATTATAAATCCTCCACGATGGGTTCAGAAACAATATTTTCTGGCAACAAGTTATTTGTTGCAATCGTGGCTGCATATTTCCGATATCCGGCGCATTTTCACATCACACACACTCCGAGAAGACTACTATTCATAATTTCAACTAAAATGTAAATTACAAACAACTTTTTCTATTCAATTCAACAACAATTCTACTTTCGTTCAGCAAAACACCAACATAATGGCGGCTATTCGATCCTCCGTCAAGACCATTTTTTTTTTAAATCATAGTCAAACGAATGAAGTCTCTATTCTCATGTCACTCGAGATCAAATGTTGTGCAGTTTATATTAAAAAAACATACTGAATTGACGTTTCGTATCAATAACAGTTTAATATCTATGGATACTAGAATAGAGACCCACTTGAGTTTTGACAGCTGTTCAAAATTTAATCTCATTTCTATACTAAAAACGATACGGGAATAACATTGCAGCACTGGTTTTTCCTAATTGGTTGTCAAAATGGTGGTCATTTCCTACGGTTTTTGATTACACTATGGAGGTTTTATGATATGGGTGTAGATAAAATATTTTGTGCAACGCAGGCATATGTTACGGTAACATGAGTATTAAATAATTCACAAAAACAATGAATTGCATTTGTCAATATAGATAGCTATTTAGCGCGCTCTTCGATTTTAATCAGTTAGTTCTCGTTGTTGGTATTGCGGTTATGCTGTCTAACGCGATTTTACACCGGTATTAATTTTTTGTGCTCAAGACTGCTATCGTTGTCAAGTAGTAGTTTTCCCATACTAAAAACCTAACTTAAGTAGGTACGATATCAGTCTTGACCCTTGAGCACAGATTAATAATACCAACGTAATTATTTATATTTCCTGTACCTCTTTTTGTCCTAGTCTCAGTGATTCTTCAATACCTATGCAACAAAGATGATTGCTTACCTATTTAGAATTAAATAATCAAAAGTACCAAGTAGAGTTTAATTATAACCAATACCTACCTATATTCAATATTGGTCAAAGTGATACGGACCGATCTTTACTATGATAACGAAATGTAGCTGTTTTGTCAATTTCTCTTCAATGTAAACTTCGCAAAGTAAGATAAATACAAAGCTAAACGCATATACGTTTATACCATATTGCTTAGCCAGTGTCGAATACAAGCCATGATCCTCATATCTCCGAACTTTCGAGTTGAGGTGCCGATGCCATGGCTGAAAATCAGCGCTGCAGGTGTCTTACACTCAGTGACCAAATATCCTAATGACACCGCCTAACCTTACTTTTACTAGCAAATAAAGCTGCCAAACTTGCGGGGTTAGCGCTGTGATCGGTGCGTTCGAGGTTATGCGCTCCCCACGCGTGTCTGTAACCCCACTGGCTATCGCTTATTTCCTAATGCTGGCAGCAGGGATCGCCCGGCTATGCAGAGTCTATTGGATATGTGGTCTGTGCTTACACTTCAGCATTATGCTGAGCCGGTGTCCCAGACACTGACGCGAGGACACACGCACCACCATATTGTTTTATACTGTTTTCTAATTTATACTGCTCTGGGTGTGTGCTGTGTTAGTAATTATGTGTTGTGCTTCTTCTTCTTCTACATGCTGAATAAATAAGTACCGCTGATTATGTTCTTGTAACAAAAGTTCCGCAAACGCAGCAAACCACTCGACGCCTCTGTGACGAAACCGTCCATTCGCACGCTCCCTTCTCCGGGTCTCACGATTAACATTTCCTCTGATAAGCTGGTATTTAACCAACATAATACAGTCGTAAATAACAACTAAATATCCTGTCGGTTCGTTTGTTTGTCACTTAGATTTATGATGTTAGAGGGAGATCACTTCGTAGTTCGCGGAAATTTTGAATGAATAGGTTGTCAGTGTTTTGCTTAATAGCTATTGCCTGCTAACGCGCGGTGTACGAAGAGGCCATTTCTTAGGCAAAATTTGCGCAATTTCTTAAATATTATTCATCAGTTTTTTTAGACGTGAATCAAAAGCGAATAATTGATCCTTTAATCAGAAAATAAGTCGTTTAGGTTACGAATGGTTATGAAAATGAAAATATTTATTTTGCAAATAGGCCAAATGGGCTCTTTTACATGTCTGAAGCTACCAGCGCTTCGAAAGGTGACATCTGCTGAGAAAAAACGCCGCAAGAAACTCAGCAGTAAGTCTTTTTTTTCCAACTTTTACATTAGAGTTTTAACTAAAACTACCTCATGAAAAGGGCAGCAAACAATCCTAATGGGTAAAAATTTATTATAATAAATAACTAATAAGGGAGATGTATACTCTCCGCGTCTGGACAAGTTAAGCGACTTAGAGATGTATAAAGCGATGTGTTATAATATAATGTAACATTTTAAGTAGGCAAAGGGGGATATTACCAATCGTAATAAAAACCAATTGACCTAGTATGGCATGTCCTCATCATCATCATATCTTCTTGTTATCCCAGTTGAGGGAAATAGGCCTCTTAGCAAGTTACATGGATGACATGTTAAATAGTAACATGTCTGAATATGTGTATACATTCAGATCAACGGCAGGAATAACGGGCATAGACAATTTAGTCCGTGTGCCATAACCATTCGTATTAAACGCCGTGATGTTATAGTGCCACTTCCTTTATGCCGGCCGCGACGATTATGATGAAACGGCTTGAGACAGACAGACTTGTTGCATATCAATCTGTTTCGTTTAATGCCGTTTTCTTACCAAATTCCACGGCCCTCCTAAAATATCAGAATTATATCCTCCTCAGACCCAGTTATGTTACTTGAACTTTTCCCACTAGTGATTAAAGAGCAGTTTTACACGCAGATTTTGAGCAAGAAAGCAAGCCGTTCCGAGCCGTTGAGTTGAAAATATGTTTGGAAGCATTGCCCTGGAGTACCAACGGCCTATGGTTGCTTCCTGGCTTTCATTCCTGTTTCAACTATCATATGAACATGATCATCATCAAATCAGCCTTTAGTCTCTTCGTATGCGCGTGCTTTCCAATGAATGACCCTGTCTCCTAATTCTCGTGTCAATAAAGATGGACTCACATTTCGAGATGTAATGTCAGATGCGTACATTTTTTGACATATATCTCAATATGACTTCATCTCTGTCAGGTTCAAATCCTACCGGAGACACGACATTTTTACTGACTTCCGATCATTTTTTTCTGTTGTTATGAAAACCTTTCGTATTTTGTGCATGCTTTCTTTTGGAAGGAATCATGGGAAACTCAGTTGGAAGGCTGGTGGGGTTGTCACAAAGTGCGTATGACAACCGCGATCAATTACAGATTACAACACCTTAGACGATCGTCTCTCGTTCCCAGACAATTATTTTTATGTTAAGCTGATAATTGCCAATGTTACTGTCACATACAGACATTCGAAAGTAAAAGGATGGAAGTTAAAATAATTTTCCCTTTGGTACAAATGTTTGTTTATAGCAGATATATAGAAACTGTTTCTTTATGTAGATGGAACTCTGATGACCTGTTAAATTCCAAAACCTATTGGTCATTAAATTACTCGTAATTATGACAGTATTGGTGTTGATACTATTATAGTATCCTATGGCGCCCTGCTTGCCGCGGCCATCAGCGGTTTTATTTCGCATCAAGCATTGTGTTCATTCCATTTGCATGTTGTTTTTATTACGATTTTTTATACTGACTAGGGACTCTATTAATTCTAAGACACTTAGATGAACTTGTCCGGGCACACTATATATCTCCGATACTAAAACTAAGTTTTTTACCTAGAAATCGCCTTTATTATTAGTTCTACTTGTTCAGGGACCCTGTACATCTCTACCACTTATAGAATAAACATTTTCACCGACCTGGAGAGGCTGAACATCTTCGTTAATATTTGAATTTTAATTAAATTTAACCGAATTCGAAACGTATTTCATCCAAGCTTAAATAAGTCTCCATCAACCATTTACATAAATCAACCTTTACCAAATGTCACTTTAATCAAATATCAATTTGACTGGTCTTCAAGAATTCGGTCAATTGAGCTACACATACGATCAATTACCGGAGCCAGGTACAAATTTCGTCCATCATTTCCCCCCGGGCCATAACTCGTAAAATGGGTCGAAGAGTTGTATCAGGAAGCCTCGTAAACGTCAGCTGCGATTCCATGGGTGGGTTGAGCCACGGTATCTCAAAAGCTCAAAGTTTTTTTTAAAATTCCCGCCCGATCGAAAATTTGTAAGATTATAGCTAACCCAATATATTGAAGAAAACAAAAGTCGGCTGACTATAAACAGGTAGATTATACGGCAGCTGGTCACCAAAATCTGACGTATAAATCACCACTTTATAGTCAGCTGACTTTTTTTCTTTCAAAGTATTGGGTTATATTAGCTATAACCTGATACATTTTCAAAAATCTGCGTTCGTTTGATGTTACCACTGTTCAACTCACCCACGGAACCGCAGCTGACGTTCACGAGGCTTCATAATACAACTGTCTGAAGCATTTTACGAGTTATCGCCCGGGAGGAAATTGGTCATGAAAATCTGTTGCTGGCTCGCGGACCATTTCATGATAGTTGTATAGAAGAAACTGCAGTGTGTCTCGGGAGAGAGGTGTAAGCGTGAACTAATTACCTACCCAGGTACACATCTATTAGATGCAGTTCCTTATTGTGTAAACACTAAACATTAAAAGCTTTTCTCGCGAAGCATTATAACGAGGCCAAGAATTGTATAGCTAAGCACTGTTTTAAAATATGCGCACAATAAGATGATAAAATATGTAGAGCTGGAATCCAGCGAGGAAATAAGGAAATAGTAAGCGGTACAAACATGTCAGGGGTTGACGGTATCGCCGATAAAAGAGTTGAGATCTGAACGGGTGCCAAGTTCCTTAGAACTTTTTCAGTTGATAGCTTTAAAAAAAACTACTAAGTTCTTAAATTATTTCAAGAAAACAAGTTATACTTTAAAAGTCATTAAATTACTCTAAATACCTAAACTAATTTAATTTAAAGTAAAATCGCTCAACAATAACAAACCAAATTTAATTCAGCAATTCCATATATAATGTTGGAAACTGACCGCATTAATAACTTTGTCTTCTATACCAACACTTAATACGATAATATTTCAGAATTTTTCCTATGTATACTTCCAGTACCCTACCTCCGTACCAAGTTTTAACTTCCTACGTCACCTGGAAGTAGTCTAAACTTTTGATCTACATTTCAGTCAGTCAGTGATAAAAATTGAGATTTTAGAACGTCAATATCTCGTGAATGGTGAGAGGGTTTTTATTGAAATTTGGGATTTAGAAATTAGAAGAGGGTCTTATTAGACACGCAAAATTGCAAGTGTCAGTCTATTAGATTTGAAGTTATGGAGGGGTCAAAAATGGGCTTACGCTGCGCATTATAACTCACCTCATGCCATTCGAGCTGTCTTTGGTCTGATATCTGTAGCATCATCATTAAAACTAATTCCACTAAGACAAGGGCCTCGCAAAGATCTATCCGCCCGGAGCCTCGCAATGGCTATGGCCGCTCCTAGCCGTGTGTCTAGATGTGTACGAAAAATTTATACAGAATTCCCAAATGGGTCCTTGCTTGAGTCAGGCACGAAAGGGCAACAACAAAGATAACACATTGAAAGAACACGTCCTTATATGGGGAGCTCCCTTATATTTTACTTTTTTCGCTATAATAACACACATTGTGCGAAAATTTCGATCGACTACCTATTATGATTCAAAAGATACAGATTTTTAAAGGTAAGACAGACGGACAGACGGTGGCGTAGGCTTAGTTATAGGGATCCGGTGGCAACATTAAGGGTCTACTAGGCTTCCTACAGGAGCTGGGTTGGGATGAGCAGTGCCGCCAACCCACAACACGCAAAATAGGCAAGATAAGTTGTCGAGTTGCGGAAACCCGACCCGCCTTAAACTATTAAACTATTACTATTACTATATAGGGTCCTAGCGTATTGCCCTTTGGGTACGGAACCCAAACACTTGTGCGTTTTGTTGCTATGGCGAGTGAAACAACAATAATATCCGACGTGTATTATTTGTACCGGATGAAGGTTTGTACGACTGTACGTCCTGTTCCCATGCGGGTCGCGTCGTGACCGAGTTAAGTGACCTATGTCAACTTAAACATAAACTAGAAAATTAAACAAGCTAGCAAATATGTATTATGATAATGCTGCAGATGGTGATATTGTTTGATCTAAGTACACACTTCATGAAACAAAAATTGTTCCTCCTGTGACCAAAAGCTAACGAAAGCGACTGCTTAATTTTACGTATTGTTCACGCTAGCCAAAACTCTGCCTCATGTCCTACATGCGGATATAGTTCAAGCAACAAAATCAGGTCTCAGGGTCTTTAATTTTCGAGAACCGGAGGCGACAGTTCTGAACCTAAACGTATGACCCTTTTAACTGAATGTTTTGACTACGATAATCTGGACGTTTCATCCAATACACAAGCCATGGCTTACCCTGCGGCATTTGAGCTTACCTTGCGGGCGGCACAATGATAGTTAATAATCTTTTATTTACACCCATATCATAAAACCTCCATTGTTTAATCAAAAACCATAGGAAATGACCACCATTTTCACAACCAATTAGGAAAAACCAGTGCTGCAATGTTATTTCTTTATCGTTTTTAGTAAAGAAATGAGATTAAATTTGGAACAGCTGTCAAAACTCAAGTGGGTCTCTATTCTAGTATCCATAGATATTAAACAGTTATTGATACGAAACATCAATTCAGTGTGTTTTTTTAATATAAACCGAACGACATTTGATCTCGAGTGACATGAGAATAGAGACTTCATTCGCTTGTCTATGATTTAAAAAAAAAATGGTTTGACGCAGGATCGAATTGCCGCCATGTTGGTGTTTTGCTGAACGAAAGTAGAATTGTTGTTGAATTGAATAGAAAAAGTTGTTTGTAATTTACATTTTAGTTGAAAATATGAATAGTAAGTAGTCTTTTGCCGTTGCATAAACTACTATTACTTAACTACTTTTCATGATGGTAATGTTTATAGTTGAATCCTCGTTTAGTAAAGAAAATAAAGGGGTTCTGTTACGTGCCCTAAAACTTATTATCCTAACAGTATTTCTGCTGAAACCGTAAACTCCAAACAAACTTACCTATAGCTTTATAGAGTAGGTTAGGTTAGGTTAGGTTAGGTTTGTGTTATAACAATTCTGAAAGTTAAGTTTCAGCCAAAACGGCGTTAGGACAATTGATACATTAGGACAATTACTTTTATGTCTCCCAATAGAAATCCAAAAATAAAACATGTGTTAAGGACCCAGAGACCCTGGCTCACTATATATGCATTCTTAATCTTTGACGAGCGATACCAATGAGGTCGGTCAGTTCAGTACTTTGCCATAAATCCCCGAGTATAGTGATGGCAAAGTTATTGTGAGCTTAGTTATGATTTAAGCCTTGGTTTTATATTTGCAATAATTACTTGTCTCAGTTCATTTTAATTGCCACTGGCCAGGGTTACCAACTTAGGGGTTTGAACCCTAATTTTACGGGCAAAATAATTGGACTGGATTTTTATTAAGGGCAGAGCATTCTTAGGGGATTTCTTAGGGGTTTTAAAAATAGTTGAAAGTGAGTGCATTTTTTTTTATCAGCTTGAAAAATTACAGCACTAATTGCAACTTTACGACTAAACCGTGTAAGTACAAGAGTAGGTATGTTATGGTATGGGTTATCAGTCAGAGCTAAAGAGAGCCTGCAAAAAAAATAGGTCACTATACTTTCTTAATGTAAATAGGAATCGATGAAATTTAGTGCCATCCTACTTCTATTCGAGCTTTCAATGCGATATTGCGTATGGTTTTATCGATGCTGCCGCTTTTGCTTTTAAGTAAATATGAGGTACCATATTAAAGCAAAATAATTTGCGATATCGCTTAGGCAATATTGAAAATGATCCCTGATCTTACTTAAAATCAGCGTCATGAATGCTTCATGGAAACCATTTTGGTCTTAAATTATGTCTAGGTTAGTGTCTAGTTTAGTTAACTTAATTGAGTATTATCCTTCTTTCTGTCTTCTTTAACATACATAGAAGTCATTCATTTTTGTAGTGGTAGAGCCAAACAGTAATCCTCACTAGATGATTACTGTTTGAATGGGCCGGCTCCACCGGGGCAGTACCACACTCTCACAGAATATCGGCGTAAAGTAATAGCTTGCTATTGCGTTTCGTACGGTGAGTGACGAGATCCGGAGGCCTATTCCTTCATCCCCATCCCATCCCCATTCCCCAACCTCCCTAGACTGGCAACGCATTGGCAGCACCTCTGGTGTTACAGATGTTCATGGGCGGCGGTGACCACATTCCATCAAGTGGGCCGTCAGCTCGTTTGTCAGTCAATTGACATTTAAAAAAAACTTAACAAAAGCCTGTTCCTCACATCGATTCTACAAATTGGCTCAATCTAAATTTTGATATACCGTGCAATAAGTTATTGATCAATCATACTAACATCTGTCCAGGCTGCATACTGCAATAGTGTCATTGCTATCGCTAGATCGTAGAATGCAGCAGTAGAAATCAAGTGCATCGATCCAGTATTGATCGTATGTGCCTGCGCAGTGAAACGGCGGCGCAAGGCGAACCGCCTGCGCTTTAGCGTAGGGTAACCATGTTATTGGTATCTATTTTGTTTTTATTAAAAGCTAAATTGTATGGTTATAGTCATTATCATTAGAACGTCTTGCAAAAGTATTGTTTTATTTCTTTTCTCTTTACTTGACGCTGCCACTATCTCCAAGCGCTGACAAGACCCAAATGGGATTTACTTAAACAGTTTTTTAACAAAATCTATTTGATTTAGCAAAGCTAAAAATATATATGTTCATATTCTTTATATTATTAAAAACCTAGCTATTTCAAAAAAACGATTTGATGAAGTCAGTACGATTAAAAAAATCGTGAAGTAAACAGTTCTGTTTTAATTTTTTTAATTATGGGTCTATTTTGTTTCTTTTTTTCATAATTATAATAAAATTAATACATCACGCCCATACTGAAAACTTGACTAATTTATATTATACGTACATACGTACGTGTTTACCTATTTACCTAATTCATCCGTTTTTGATTTGCCGCATACATAAATAACCGCACAGTGCTTCTCGTTCACTCCGGTGCAAACAGACAATGACCAATCACTCAAGGTCATTGGCACTTGTCAGCGTCTTAAAAAATGAGTCAGGCTGGTGCTGGTCTTATTTGGATGACGCCAGGTTAAAGTTTTACCCGACTACATGAAGATATTGAGTTTAACAGTCTATGTATGTATGTATATGATCAAAACTCTGATGTTCCACTGTAGCTCCTGAACTACTGGACCAATTTTAATAAATGGGGTAACATGATTCGTGGAGAACGTGCAAGTGTCATAGGCTATATAAGAATTCTAAGGGTGCGTCATACTAGGAGCAAAAATAGAATTTTAGTTTGAGTTTCGTTATCAGGCCCCCAATTCTCAGTGCATTCGAGATAATATCGATTGCGCGATTAAACGTCAGATTCATACAGTTGTGTCAAACGACTGTATGCACTGACGTTTAATCTCGATTCTGAGATTAGGTATCTCGAATGCACCGAGAATTGGGGGCCTGGTCTGAAATCAACTTCAGGTCTAGGCCGATTACATTATCTAATTAAGCTCAAAGGTACGAGGAAACCCGAGAACACGGTTGGAAAGAAACCACTGGTACAATTCGCACCACGTGAGTTTGCGTTTGTGAAGTTAGCCTCAAACCGTGTTCGTCGCAGGTACACATTACGTTCCGCTACAGAATAAATTATAGTACTACTTAGTTCCACGCGATCCCCTCCCGCTTTTGTCATGTCCTTGAAAGGTCTTGGTGACATTGGTACTTTTCCCACCGCATAAGTTTGCGTTTGTGTAGTTAGCCTCAAACCGTGTTCGTCGCAGGTACACACTACGTTCCGCTACAGAATAAATTATTGTATTACTTAGTTCCACGCGATCCCCTCCCGCTTTTCTCATGTCCTTGAAAGGTCTTGGTGACATTGGTACTTGTCCCACCGCGTAAGTTTGCGTCTGTGAAGTTAGCCTCAAGCCGTGTTCGGCGCAGATACACTCTAAGTTCCGCCACAGAATTAATTATAGTACTACGTATTTCCATGCGATCCCCTCCCGCTTTTGTCATGTCCTTGAAAGGTCTTAGTGACATTGGTACTTGTCCCACCGCATAAGTTTGCGTCTGTGAAGTTAGCCTCAAGCCGTGTTCGGCGCAGGTACACTCTACGTTCCGCCACAGAATAAATTATAGTAATACGTAGTTCCGCGCGATCCCCTCCCACTTTTGTCATGTCCTTGAACGGTCTTGGTGACATTGGTACTTGTCCCACCGCGTAAGTTTGCGTCTGTGAAGTTAGCTACCAGTAAACGGCGCCGGTGGAAAAGTACCAATGTCACCAAGACCTTTCAAGTACACATTTATAACCTTTTGTACCTATTACCATTAACACAGATAATAAAGTGAAGGATGGCGAAGAAATGCAATGCTTTGCAGCAAGTTTCTCTCCGAAGACGTTTGTAAGATGAAATATTGCTTTTACTTTTTGTCCTGCGTTAGCATGGTGATAGTAGCGCGCATGCGCCCGACAGGTTTACTGGGTCGAACGAGATTGCCCTTATGTGTGCTCGTCTAACCGCCGTCATTACTCTCTTAATGGACCCACTTATTATTGCGAAGTATACTTTCATTGCCAAACCTATTGTCGCGAAGAGTGAAGGTACTACAAAAAAGTTATGTCAAGAATACTTTCGTTTTAACAAAAAAATCAGTTCTGATTTTTCGACTAGTTGATTTAGCTGGCCTACCCATAAGTCTGAGTAGATCTTTGAAATTGGATAAATACTACCATACATCTTTGGCCATAGCTTACGAAAATACCTGCGCAATTCAGAGACACCTCAAAATCGCATCATGTTCAACGGCTGTTGTCACTACAATAAAAAGTGCATATAAACACTAAATATAAGTTCGAACTCATCATCATCACCCAGTTTGACCTTACCACTGCCACTACATCTGAATATGTGGGAATATTTAACTTTTATAGGCAATTACTCACCCCTCTAATACCTAACCTAGTAACTTTTTGATTCGAATCAGACTGATAGCATTACAGCATTCTATAAAATCATCCATGTAAGTGTACACAAAAAAAGTTGAAAATATAATTGTCCATAAACGTAATAAGCACTAATAATATAGCAAACGCAGATCGATTATAGCAATAAACATTTCTGTGTACCAATTTAATCATAAACGAATATTCGTCAAGCGGACTTAGTGTGACATCATTCTAAACTTACGAGTATTACAAACACTTGATAGTTGAAAAGAGCGTATGTTTATAATACCATTTAAAACACATACGTCATTTTTCAATTTCAAAAAAGAATGACAAATGACATTAGATGCATGGGCACGAGCAGCTAATACCAGATTAGTAATTTTACCAACTTATGTTTGCGTCCAGCGAAATCAAAATTAATTTAAATTGAGTCTTATTTTTTAAAGTATAAGTATGCTGAAAGATTTGAAGATGGCTTGTTAGAGGTGCGATTGTGTAAGCTCGCCGCAGGTATGACCCGGGCCTTAATTGAACGCTAAGCATCGTTGGAATAAAGAGGAATTCAGACCTAGATCTTGATTTAAAATATCTGTTATTACTTATTACATCACACAACGAATTTAAAACATGAAATGATATGTTTTGTTCAGCAAAAATAAAATACAAATTCAGTAAAAATCGTTTATTGCCTTTCCTTCGTGAACTGTGTAATAATTTAAAGAATAAAGTACCATACAATACGACCACGTAAGTTGGCGTCTATGAAGTTAGCCTCAAGCCGTGTTCGGCGCAGGACTTCATGCCGCTGCGCCCCTCGAACCCCATTGACACCTAAAAACGTTTACTGCGCCGCTACTAGTAGCTAACTTCACAAACGCAAACTTACATTAGGCACTCTCCAGCCGCCTAACTATCGCTGTGCAAAAAATTACTAGTAGCTAACTTCACAAATGCAAACTTACATAGGCACTCTCCAGCCGCCTAACTATCGCTGTGCAAAAAATTACGTTAATCTCTTCATACATTTTGTTATGATACTTATGATAGAGGAATAAGCAATCATACAAACGTTTTTGCAAAGCTATATATATATATATTATATTGCATATATATATATATATATTGAAAAGCTTTACTTTTAGACCAATGGTAGAAAATTAAGCATTTTCTCTGCCAACTTCAATCAATAATTTCTTAGCTTATTAGTTCAGTTTTGGAATTAGCCACTATATTGATTTGAGGACGCCTTTCTATTACTAACCCTTTGCCACCTCGTCCATCAAGGTCCTAGACGATAAAGATATACATTTATATTTACTATACTTTATTTGCAACTTCGTCTGCAAACGTATCTTCAAAATATAATGACTTTTCAGTGAATCTACAAATTTTGTAAGTTTAGATTTTGTTCCCTCGAATTACAGACTCTCATTGAGCCCTGACAAACTTGCCGTTTATTCAGTTTCCAGTCCCTATTTGGTTGTCTTACAAAATTTAACCTATGTCCTTTCAGGGCGCAAACTAGCTCCACACCAAATTTCATCAAAATCGGTATAGCGGTTTAACCGTGAATCGCACAGACCAGCTACATAAAAAGACATCAACGGGCACGCACGAATATCCCGTAAATCAATTTTAAATATTAGGTCCTTACATATGAAATTGGCGTTTTCTACGGGAGGAATATAAAGTCATTTTTATTTTTGTAAAATATATTTAATTAATTAAAGTATGCACCGTTGTCATCTATGCACTTTTGCCATCTCATAGGTAGTTCATTGATCCTTTTATTAAAAAAACCATGGGGGCGAGAATCAATAAACTCTTTGAAGGCGGTTTTGACTGCCGCATCGGAGTTGAATTTTTTTCCTTGTAAGAAGTTGTCCAAATTCCGGAAAAAATCGTAATCTGTTGGAGCAAGGTCCGGGGAGTACGGTGGATGTCGCAGAAATTCCATTTGTAGCTCATCTAACTTAGTGGTTGTTTTTTGTGCAGTGTGTGGTCTTGCGTTGTCGTGAAGCAGCAGTGGCCTAGAGCGATTGACCAATCTCGGTTGTTTAGCAGCTAGTTCTTCCTTTTGCCTCAAGTGGATTAATACAGTTTTATCACTTACCCCGAAGCCTGCAGCAATCTCTGAATTGCTTTGTGATGGATCCGCTTCCACAATAGCCTTTAATTCTTCATTTTCCACTTTGGTCTCCGGCCGTCCACGGGGTTGGTTCTGAAGGTCGAAATTTCCAGAACGAAAACGTTGAAACTAAAAACGTACCGTGCTTTCTTTTGCGACACCAGCGCCGTACACATCATTAATCCTTCGAGCTGTTTCTGCAGCACTGGTGCCACGGTAGAACTCGTAATCGTAAATATACCGATATTTCATGTTTTCCATTGTGCGGTAATAAGCGACGCCAAAGAAAAAAATAATGAGGTAAAACCTAATGAATGACTGTTTTCAAAACTCAAATGTACCAGCTAAATGAATTTATAAATTTAAATTTGGAATTCTTAACCAAAGAGGAGATATTGCAGATCAAATTGGTCAGTACGACAAAACGCTAATTTCATATGTAAGGACCTAATATTATAATGTTAGAGTACTAAGCTTGAGGCCGTGGGTTCGAATTCCGTCAGAGCCAAATACTCGTATCATCATAACTTACTTGACTTGGGGTCTAGTCGTTTGTGAAACTTTGTGTTGTGTTCACGGACCCAAGAGTTTATCCTAGTTTGGGCTATTGAGTGCGACGTTATTATTATCATCATCATCTGCCTATATACGTCCCACTACTGACGTGCTCAGTAGTGGGAACCTCCTCGCATACTGAGCAGAAATCCCCACGAATTAGTTTAGCATGTGTAGGGGCCATTTTTAGATTTATACCTCATTTATGCACATGCAGGCACTGCCACTGCTGCTCGCGCTGCCAGAAATAATTCCCGCATACTGTTTTCGAAGGCAGTGGGTTTTTACATACTGCTTTCTGACTCACTGCGCGCCAGGCAACGCGAGTAGCAGCGGCAGGAGCAGGAGAAGTGACACATTTACATACTCGCACTGCCCACTTTCATGCCCACTTCCCTGCTCACTCCGGCTGCATGGGTAACGCGAGTAGCAGCGGCAGGAGCAGGAGAAGTGACCCATTAACATACTCGCGCTGCCCACTTCTATGCCCACTTCCCTGCTCACTTCGGCTGCATGTAAATGAGGCATTAGATTTAGTTTAGGTATTTCGTTTTAGTGTAGTTTCATTTTTAGGGATAGTTTTTTTAGATTTAATTTTTGCATAATACCAGGTTGTTGTTTAATTAAATTTACATTTTTATGAATTTATAAAGTCAGTAACTATTACGATGACTGCAAAGTAATAAATAACCTCACAAACGCCTCCAGTTATTGCAATTCATCTACGTAATGATTACAGGCGACGAACTATCTAAAAACGCCTAAAGCACGAGGAAATGGTCTTAATCGCGTGGGCATTTTTCACATCTCTATCAAACTTACATATTATTATGCCACATTACATACAACCAAATTAAAGGGTACTATAAATTCTGTAAACAATGTCACATCTCAATACGATGCGCCATGCCATTTGCAATCGAAATGCTATGTAGTTTTAATTTAAAATCGAATGCCACTTTTTTAAGTTAGGACGCTTCTCGAAACAGAAACAACTGCAATATGCATGTCGAGATAATGCCAGGCCATATTGGTTTTTAAAGTAAAGGTGTAGAGTTGCAAATTAGCTTTTAGAAGTGTTGTAAATTGTATACGATTGTTAATTTGGTAAATGTGGCAAATCGCGGGGCCACTTATACACACAGAGCCATTAACCATACATTCGGTGACACATTGGGTCCAAGTCGAAACGGTGTTCACTAAATTTAAGATTGCCTAAACTTAAAATAAGAAACGTCATACTCGATTTTGTAAAGCTTCAAGGTTCAAAATCGAGTCTAACGTTTCTTATTTCAAATTTAGCGACTTCTAAATTTAGCGAAAACACGTTCGAATTGGCCCCATTGTTTATCCAAAAAAAAAGCTACACAAGGTATTACTGCTGTTTGGATTTAAAATAAATTTCCTTATATGTGAGAGTTCTTCCAGTAAGTCTATGCAACAAAATTAAAAATTCTATCGATTGGAAATATTTTGACTTATGTAATGCATTTCAGCAAAAGGTGGTACATTCATTCCTTGAGCTTCATAAGAGCTTGTAAAAGCCTAAATTGAATAAAGATAGTTTGACTTTGACTTTGAAAAGCTTTTGACTTAGCCATATTTGTATCAGAGGCGGAGCGTGAGGGTAAGCCGGTGCATCATTTCTGAACTCAAACATTTTTATTATTATTAATTACTTCTTGTATTAACATAAAAATTACATATTTTTTAAAGTAAATAGATAATTTAATGAGTAATAATATATTTTTAGAACGAGAAATGATACACCGGCTTACCCTCACGCTTCGCCTCTGATTTGTATGCCTAGCAGAATCAATAAAGACTCTTTAGGCTACATTACAACAATTTACAGCTGATTGATTATTTTCAGGTTTTTTTTTTTTTTTAAATAAACAAATTTTTTTTTTACATGTTATCAGATATGATACAGCACGAAAACCTTACGATTTATCTGCGCTGCGCTGGTATAGTGCTTATCGGATTAAAGCCTGCCCCACTGTACTGATCTACATAACTTATCATTTAAAGAAAACGAAAGCCACGTAGTTAAATATTTTGGCGCCTGATTGGGTTAGTTAAAATTCTATCATTTTTTATTTTTGTCAGTGTTGTTATCGTGCGTAAACTATGGACGCGAGAGCTTGTTACTCCCTTTTCTGAACGATTCCAACTCCAAATATTCACTGTCGTTCCATTCTCTGTTCTCGTTCGGGGTCTATCCATAAACTCTACTATAGAACGTTAGACCATTTATTCAATTAGATAATTAACACTTTAACTGTCTCGATTAATCAATTGCAAACCTAACAATTACACAATCACGCGCCAAAATATTTATAACGACGTGACTTTCATTTTCCATAAATGATAAGTTATGTAAATCAGTACAGTGGGACAGGCCTTAATCCAATAAGAACTATACCTGAAAATAATCAATCAGCTGTAAACTGTTGTAATGTAGCCTAAAGAGTCTTTGTGGATTCCGCCAGCCACACAAATATGGCTACGTCCAAAGCTTTTGCTGATATGCATTACATAAGTCAAAATATTTACAATGGATAAGTACTTGCACTCCCGCCACAAAGTGGCAATGGATTGGGACATACGATGTATGATTAGTTAAGATTTATTTATTAAATTGACAATGCTAATTTTTACATTTCTTTTTTACAATATTTCTTATAATTACAGAATTTTAAAGTATATTATATTTTAAATCACTATTATCAAAGTACATTAAACGTAAAGTTAGTGCCGTAAATTAGAAGGTAATCTCAATTCACCGCTGCTAAATTACATACTCCCCATTCCAGTCCAAAAGCCTTCTCCCCCACCACAACACTCACGAGTGTTATAAATATCAAATTGAATTTCGCGCATAAGTAATAGAAATCTCAAAGATGCAACACGTTCGAATGCATGAAATAATTTTGATATTGAATAAATCGTTCAAACGATCTCTTTATTTAAAACGGCAATTACAGTTAAGTATGTTCTTATCTGCCTAAAAAAAAAGTGTATTTGTATGGCAGCCGGGTAGTGACTACTTAATGGTCGGAAAGAACTCTTCCGCCACGCTGCGCCCGCGCAGCTATCGATCGTTAATCTATTGACTTAATGTAACCGCATCTCACACCGAACTGTAATGCGAAAGTCGTTCGCTTTTAAGAAATATAGAAATATTAATCCATGCTTTGTTACAATTGCAAAATACAACTGATAGTTTTTCTCAAAGTTATTACGTTTACGTAGGTATTTATTTATACTTCTAACAACTTCTGTAAATAAATGATTCTAGAATGTCCATTGTACAAGCAAGGCAGTGTTCTTGTTGTTGATTTTTGTGATTTTAAAAATAGGGCAGCACAACGCTATAGCCGAGATTATACTATTATACAAGTTACATCGTTTTATCTAAAGCAACTTTCTAGAGTGACTAAGAAATAATAACACCGTCCGAAAACCGGTCCGCCTTGATTTTCGCTCTGAGCAAGACTTTTTGCCAACGCATTATGATCCCGCGTCCCCAGAGATTAACCGAATAACACTTATGACGCACTGACACACAAATTCTAATGACACAATTCCAATAAATAAACAAAATAGAAGCCATGACAATAACAATAACAGAAATTACAAAGCTTAAGAGACGTCGCTCTTACGAACGCGGTATCACGCTAGCAGTCGTTTTCTTAAAGTTTAATAATTGAATATTGCGGCTAATTCGAAAGTGTGTCGCCTAAATTTTAAACTCCCTTAACTTAAACTAAAAAATTTAAGTTTAGCTACTTTTAAATTAGCAAACACTTTCGAATCGGCCCCATTGTATGATTTAGCTAATGACCGAATATATCTTAGTAGTTCGTTGTTACAGGCCGGTATGACTGCGCTGTAGGTACTTAACGTTAGTAAGCTAAGCAAATGATGAATTTAATTATGAGCACATGTTCGTCATCAATCACACCATGTTGTGGCCGTAATCCTTCGTTTACCAACACGAGATTACCAGAAGAAACCAATGGAAGTTATGGGCTGTTACTTATATTGCACAATTTTAATCTTAATAAGTTTTATATGAACACGATTTAGAAGAACATAATATGAGGAAGTCACGCGTTAATACTGAATATTAATAAATAATTTACACCTGACGTGTCAAAATGGTTCCCTGTAATAATTACCAGTTTACACCGGGTCGATAGGTTACCTTCGCTTGCTCGTTGAAGACGGCAACTTACCCGGTGTAATACCTCATTTACATGCAGCCACTGCCACTACTACTCGCGCTGCCAGAAATAATTCCCGCATATTGCTTTCGAAGGCAGTGGGTATTTACATGCTGCTTCCTGACTCACTGCGCGCTGCAACGCGAGTAGCAGCAGCAGGAGCAGGAGAAGTCACCCATTTACATACTGGCCCTGCCCACTTCCATGCCCACCTCCCTGCTCACTTCGGCTGCATGGGCAACGCGAGTACCAGTGGCAGGAGCAGTAGAAGTGACTATTTACATACTCGCGCTGTCCGCTTCCATGCCCACTTCCCTGCTCACTCTGGCTGCATGTAAATGAGGCATAAGCAGTGAGCAATCTATCGACTGTAACCTGCTTTCCTAGTCGACTGAATTGGGCCGAAATCGCTTGCGGAAAGGCGGCAGTCGAAATTGGGTTAACAAAGCTTCGACTGCGTCGTCTTCGACAATTCTACAGTTGACAGTTTGCCAAAGTTCTTGTACGCTCTAAGCACAGGGCAATTCGAGTTACCTCCTCTTTTACTTGGTCTGTAAGGTCCAAAATAGTGTGGTACGTTCTGCGCAATTATCACCATACAAAGACATACCGACATGCACTCCGGACCCATAGTTTATTGTTATGTTTCATGCGGGCTAGTTTTCCGCAACTCGAAGTCTTAAACGTGCCTATTTTACGTGGTGGGCTGGCGACACTACCCGGACCCATACTCTAATCCCAAATCTTTAAGTATTAGTTGTAATATGGTTCTGTCTTTAATTATATTCGCCACTTCAAGCTTTTAGTGGCAGCACCTACAAGTTGGTCAGTAACGTCCTTGTAAACCCACTAAACAGCCCACATCGCATCGGATCTCTTTAAACGATAATAAATCATGTAGGTACACTATTTAAAATCTATATTATCTAGCCGCGCGTCGCAGCATACTTTCGGCTACGTAATATAGACTTTAAATACTGTGTACATGATTTAATATCGTTTAAAGATTGTAAAAATAAATAAAATAAATAAATCAGGGGACAATCTTTACACAAATCGATCTAGTCCCAAAGTAAGCTCTAAAGGCTTGTGTTATGGGTACTAGACGTCGATATAAATACTTATATAGAGAAATAAATAGCTAAATAGGAAACATCCAAGACTCAGGAACAAACATAAAATCCTTAAGAATCCCGAATATGTCAACTAAAAGGCATAGTGCAAAAGCAAGCATCAAGAATTATTAAGGATCGGAGTTTAATTCCAGTCAGGGCTAACAATCGTCAACAATCGACATGAATAAAATATAATTCGGTGATTTATTTAGTCGTTAAGCCAACCATGTATTGTATGGTTTATTAAATAACTGTTATTTTGCTGTAACGTCCAGTTTATTTTTAATTATTATTAAAGTGTTTGATACTATGTGCTGTTTTATCTCCGTAGCGGACCTAGCATGGAGGATAAGAAGAGAAGTTATCCCCATCTTATCCCTCCGTTAAGTTAGCCCCTCGTTCATACTCTTATGGGTGAATTCAGAAACGCCACTTAAGCATTTGATTAGATATTAAATAGTTAAATGTTATTCAATTAGTTGTCAACCTATACAGAAAAGCCACTCACTATAATTAAAGTTCAATTTCAGTGGCCTTTCTGAATTCGGCCATTAGTATCGTAGAAAGAGGGGGGGAGAGAGAAAAGATGGGAGACTTAGTAACACAGGACGGAGTGTAATACGGAAAATTATTTCCAATTATGGTGTAAGCATCAGTGGCGAAGCGTCAAATATTTCCTAAGGGAAGCCCAAAGAATTAGAACCCTACGTGCGAGTCAGACATTTAGTTAGAGTAACATGGACTTTACTGACAGTTAGCCGTAGCTTTCTAGCTTGGTAAAGCCGTCAGGAATCTGCTTGTAGGCAGGCTTCGCCACTGGTAAGCATACCTTTTCAATAAGTAAGAGCGTGTCGCAAATAGAAATACCTTTGTATTACTACTAAAATTGTCATAGTAATTTCAATAACCTGTCTAAATAAACATTAGCGAACTGGGTTTTAGAACGCTTGCGCATAAAGTTTCGTCGTAAAATTACTCGTTTACCGAAAGCCTACATAAAGTCTCACTTGCAAGCGCCAAGTTTAGACAAGAATTACGTAAGGCAATTTACTCCTTTCAACCACTTGAATATTAATTTTCAAGCCTATAAACCGAACTTACATACCACTTGATGATCTCTAGCATGATTGAAATAAAACATAGTTTAACTCTAGAAATTAACACGGCTTTACTCGCAATTTATAATCAGGAATGGCCCGACATGTATGTGAGTCGGTTGCTTTGAGTGCCACTGCACTCAAGCCCTGAAGAAGGACTCACGAAAAAAATACATACATACATACATACATACATATAATCACGCCTGTTTCCCGTAGGGGTAGGCAGAGACCACTTCTTTCCACTTGCTACGATCCTTACATACTTGTTTCGCTTCGTCCACTTTCATTTCATTATTCCCTTCATACATGCAAAAATGGTTCAGAAATAGTCTTAACTGTTGCGTATAAAATCTTAGCAACCTGAGCTAAACATAGCCAAGTAAAACAAGTGAAATACTTAGCTGATCTTGAACATGCTTTGCAATGATAGCTAAATACTTACGTGTCCCTATAGTTAGTAAATTTTTTAGCAAATAACGCTAAGATTGAGTAACCGTTGGCAAGTTTTTCTTTCCGTGCTCCATCCATATGTCCGAAACATGTCGGGCCATTCCTGACTAATCGTGAGTAAATCTGGGTTTATTCGAACTGCTGATAATGTCTCACGAATGTTTTAATTTGACTAAAACAAAGTTATTTATATCCTTAATTATCAATCGCCTTAATTATCGAATTTTTCGGTGTAGTATTTTTAAGAATTTTATAGAACCTTACTGAAACTAATATTATAAAAGTATGTTTTGAAAATCCTATAAAGGGTTTTCAGCAAAAATTACGATCCAATCGAAAGATTAGGATAATGGATACTTTAGAGCGATACATTTCATGGCTTGAAATGGACCTTCTCATTTAAAATGCCTTAGAAATGGAATCTATTAATAATAATAATTGATGGTGATTCGTTTATTTCGAGTAACTTTTGACGTGACCCATATTTTTTAAGTTAATAATTAAAAATAAAACCTTAATTTCACATCCTAATTAATAAAAGTTTCCAAAACTTTGGTGGGAAATTTTTGATAATTTTGTGGTTCACTTGCATTATATCCCGAAGAACTCAAATTTTGGTGGCATATTTAAATTTAGGTGGTAAACCACAATTCGGGTGGGCAGCTCATATTCGAAAAGCTCTAAAGGTTTTCGAGTAAAATGCACCCAGTAAAAATATGTTTTAAATATTTTTTTCTAGTTTTATATACATACATACATACATGGCGTTACGCCTGAAATCCCTAATGGCAGAGCCACAAGACTACTTGTGGCCACGTTCGATTAATTAGTCCTAAGATGGTATGATGAACCGTATGGTGACAGGTGATCAGCCCATCGCCCATACAGATAGTTCACCATGTCGGAGAGGACCCGTCCCTTAGTCAACTTTTACGACATGCCAGGATGATAAGCATCTGCACGCATTCTATGCTATTTCTTCACTCCAGTGCAGCAGAGGAGCACTAGTTCTAGTTTTATATGAATGGAATATTTACGAAATAAACTATTTCGACTCCCCACCGAAATTGGCAATTTGTGCTATGTTGAAAACGACTGCTATCATTACTATTTATTATTTATCCATCGAAATCTTATTATCTAAAGATCATGATTATAATAGTCATAAACGAAGACGTAAATTATCGAACAGGTATTTTAATGCAAACAGCACATTTAAGACAGGTCTATAGCAATTTGCCATGTTCGCGAGAAATTAACTTTTTATCTCCATTCCAGTAACTAAATCAAAATGAGGAAGCTGTATGAAGCATGCCATACCAGGGTCCTTATACAGAAGTGACAGTTATTTATTAAATCACGATTGATATTGCCGTCTGAGATTGTAGAGAAATGAAAGGAGTCGACAATAAAATGAAATTAACTATTCAATCTTTACAAGTATCCGTATAACTTTATAGTTTTGGATTTACGCAACATATGCACCAGAGGCGAAGCGTGAGGGTAAGCCGGTATGTCATCCCTCGTTCTAAAAAATATATTATTACTCATTAAATTGTCTATTTACTTAAAAAAACCGGACGAGTTAAACCCCGCGTGGAGAGGGTTCCGTTCCATACATGATTATCTGAAATTTCCTATGTTACTTTAAATACCATAGACTTCTCATAGGTTTTCCTGTAATCTATAGGTAAAGAAATATTTTCTGTATTTTTTTCAAAATTTTAGGCCCGGTAGTTTTGGAGATAAGGGGCGAGGGAATGGTCAATTTTCGAGTATTTTCCTACATAACTTCCAAACCATTTATCATAAATTAAAAAAAAAAACATATTTAAGATCCTCACAATAAGCCCTTTCAGTTGATATGTCACATGTTATAGTTAGCGTAACTTTATTTTTTAATATTCTAATGTACCCCCCAAAAGTGGCCCCCATCTTTAAAATTAATTTGTTTACGTTAGGCATTCGTGTTGCGGTCACCGACTTACATATGTATACCAAATTTCAAATCAATCGGTCTAGTAGTTTCAGAGCAAATTGGCTGTGACAGACGGACAGACAGACGGACAGACAGACAGACACACGAGTGATCCTATAAGGGTTCCTTTTTTCCTTTTGAGGTACGGAATCCTAAAAATATGTAATATGTATTTTTTATGTTAATACAAGAAGTAATTAATAATAATAATAATGTTTGAGTTCAGAAATTATGCACCGGCTTACCCTCACGCTCCGCCTCTGATAGGCATGGCTACTGATGGGCTAAGTCATTTTACACATTACATTGTCGTATGGAGTCAACTATTGTAAATAAATAAAGGTAAAAAACTTGTAAACTATATGAACAAACTTAAACATTTGCTTACAAATACATGAAATCATCTTTGTTCTTGGCTATTGTTTCTGTGATGACAGTTAAAGCAGAGATTGAAAGTCCTCAGCAAAACTTTTGCTGAAGGGAATCACAAACCAAAACGTCGTCTGTATATATTTTATTTTGGTGGAGTTTTTCAAAAAGCGCTCAATTAATTTGGATAGAATTTATATGACACCACTTTTGAAGTATGACCCACAAAACAAAAAAATAATCAACAAAATCCATTCACAATTGGCGGAGTAATCGCGTAACAAACATACAAAAACATACAGTCCTCGTAATAAACGAACCTCAAAAGGAAGAAAGGAACCCTTATAGGATCACTCGGTTGTCCGTCTCTCTGTCTGTCTGTCAAGACCTTTTTCTCAGGAACGCGTGGAGGTATCAAGTTGAAATTAATATCAAATACTCAAGTCTACAATTTCTTGAAGCTATGAAAAAATCAACCTTCTAAGTCACCGCAATCAAAAGATATGGCCGTTTATGTCTCATATTTGGATACTTTGAAGGGAATCCAAAGGGAATCAAAACCTATAGGGTACTTCCCGTTGACCTAGAATCATGAAATTTGGTAGGAAGTAGTGTCTTACAGCACAAGTAAAGGAAAAAGTCCGAAAACCTTAAATTAGTAATTACATCACTTAAAAAAAATTGTTATACGAAATAACCTTTGCAAAGTCGTATCACACTCGGCAGTTCCAAGGAGATAAGAGCTTGCGGAAGTCTGGTGTCTAGTGTCATTGTTTATGTTTAGCCCTAAGTTACTGTATTTACTTCGCCCTAACAGGGTCCATGTGTTCATACCTTAAATGTAAGATCTATAAAATACCATGGTTGCAATATAGATATTATTATTTATATTCTAATATTTAAATCAGTACAATTGCCGCAGCGCGGAACCGGGCCCTTATTTATTCTACGAACGTCAGCTTGCGAAAGTTATTTTTTGTCTTATTTCATAGATAGGTTGTAAATGGTTACCCCGTTGTTAAAAGCTTTTTTTTTTCTTTTTTAGGGTTCCGTACTTACAAGGTACTGTTTCTTTTTCATACGTAATTGCGGAACCCTCGGCGCGCGAGTCAGGCTCGCACTTGACCGGTTTTTTGAAGTCAGTCAAAGAAGCTAGTTGCTTTCTTAAAGCGGTAAAGCGCACGTACTTAAGATTAACTCTCAATGTTTATCCCATTAACAGCGTTTCAACATTTTATTTCTTACTACCGTATTGATCAACACATTAATATGCCATAATTGAATATTACGCGCCACCTTTCTAAGCATTTGTTACACGGGCCGGGTCATTACGAATGTTTACGAGGTAACAAGCCGGAAACAAACAGACATACATATATTTATAAATAATGCTATGCCAATTATTGATAGTATATTGCTTATCAATAAGCATTTTTCCCTACTAAAACTTAGTGCCGTGGTAGCCGAACACGCCTCTCATGGGAGAGTTAGGTTCGAATTCCGCCTAGCATCTTCATAGAACGCGCTACATGTAGTCTAGTTAAGTCGATTGGTCTTGAAAACGGAACAAAAAAAAACGCGTCTCTATTTATAATAGTAAGCTTGGATAAAACTTAAGAAGTCACCAAACGTGAAGTCTAGAATCTAGATTATGCTGTGAGGTTATGTTACTATTTAGTTGAGTCATTTTAGCTCATAATTTGGCAAAATAATAATATACTTTTAACCATCTGGGAATGTTTGTTAAAGCAAAGTTAAAATATATCAACTCTCCCCCTCCTCCCTGTCGAGCGACCCCCTGAAATTGTCCCAAAGCGCGTTTTTTCCAGTTTTAAATAAAAACATACACGAAACAGGAAGAATGTGTATGAAGAAATTGATCCTTGATAAATTTACTATTAACCTCTCATACATAAAAAAGCGATATCACTTATAGAGTGCACTCAATCAGCCACTGAATATGAATGAACATTCTTCATATATTGCAATTTAAAATTATTTAAATAAGATAAGATATTTTTTGTGTTAAAGTTCTACTTAGCATTTAGCCAGAAAGTAATTTGGGATCCTTTATTCTAATAATTATAAATAAGAGCTACTACTGCTACTAGGCCTATACTTTTTAGATATAAATGTTTTTATAGGCTCGTTCTGCCATACCACCTTTCATCGATAGATACCAATTATTTTTGCTATGATTAAGTACATCTCATTATTCATATCGCATCCGCGATTGTAATAAACCAACATACGAGATTACAAACCGTACTTAAGATAACTTTGCGGGTGGTCAAATTTGGCACTAACACCGCGTTGATATCCGAACGAAGTTAGAAGCCCCGTTTGATATTTCATGTCTATTTATTTGTTGTCTCATATCTGTCAAAAGAGGTGTTTTTAGTTCGGTCGGGTTATACTTTTCGACGTTGACAGTGGCGCCTCTGTCGAGTGTCAAGTAAGTTAGTGGCGGTAGAAATCATTTTCTATTAATGACAACTGGTCGATAAATTGCCATTATAATCTACATACGTGATTGATACGTGGTTAAGAGGAAGTAGAATACAATGTAATATTGTACACTTTTTTTTAATAAAACGTATGGATTGTTGTAATAATTAATCTTTTGTTTGACTTAACCTTATAAGCATATTACTTGAAATATAAAAATAAATTTGATGCCGAAAATATAAACATACTCTGTAAAAAAGTTATCCTTCTAGAGCCAGAATCCAAGTAGGATATTTTTGAAGGTAATATGACATAATGCCTCACATCAAATCCCTTGCAGATATGGTGTCTTCAAGGTAAGTGTGAATATGCATTTTCTGGGCAAGAGTGTTCTGCTCTCTACCCTCTCTCTGTCTTCGCTTTCCATCAGGTGAGACTAGGGTCAAATAGGGGTAGAGATACTTACTGATGTAGAGTTAAATCGTTACTTCACTATGCTATATTAGAATTTGCTGCACCTTAATTGATAAATACAGATACCCAAATTGAATGTCAAAGGCACAGCCACAGCGTACATACAGTAGGCGTGTCGTCATTACAGTACAACAGGTTCACTTTCTCGCCAATTAGTTTAATCAATCCTGAGTGAAACCACTGGCGCTTAATTGCTATATTGTTTTGATGGTTATATTTTTTATAAGACTGGTTTCGACGGCGAATTTCGCCATCATAATTTCAGCCGAAAGACGTTGCTGGTCATAGGCCTCCCTCAATGATCGTCGACCGATCCTGTGCTGCTTGCATCCAGCGGAGTCCCGCAATCTTCACCAGGTCATTAGTCCACCGTATGGGTGATCTGCCCTCGCTGCGCCTTCCAGTTCGCGGTCGCCACTCAAGAACTCTGCGGTCCCATCGACCATCTGTTCTGCAAGCCCACTGCCATTTAAGTTTAGCATCTTTGGGCTATGTCGGTTACTCTAATTCTTTTGCTAATCTCATTGGAAGGCGGACTTACTTGGGTTTTATGTTTATGTGTTCTTGTAAAAAGGCATATGTTCACAGATGCTATGCAACCCCAGCAGTTACTCAAATGTCAAAAAGTAATTTCATTTCAACCCAAATGTTGGAAGGCTAGGCGAGGCGTGGCGAGGACGTGTAACGGTGGCGGATAGTCAATATAAGCCTTAATAGCACGGGGCATAGCGTCGTTTTTGTCGTAGGGAATTGCGCCGGCGCCCGTGCCACCTGTGGACTTAACATGCAAGACACAAAGATAAGTTAAACCCGTTTATCTCTATGACTATCTCTTTCGTCGGAACTAGTGTGAGAGACACGCACGCGTCTTCTGTATAAACCGCGCCGAAGAAATCAGGCATACAGTAACAAGCATTGATGATCTTAGTTTGTCTATTAAGGTTGCCTACAATATTAAAGAACTACTACGGTGCTATTCCTCTACTTCCTCAAAAAACGGTGTGGTTAAATGGTCGATATCTAGCGTGACACAGCAAAAACTGTCCAAGTTCTTGGTGTGTGCTGAACGACTTACTTTTCAAGGATACAAAATAGTCGAGGTTGCAGAAGGGTAGCAAGGGCACGACCAAGAGCAGCGACCAGCAAAGGATGGATCTCGTCGCGTTAGTCATGGCCTGCCATTTGATTCTCTTACCAACAAGGCTAACTCTTCAACGAGTAGAACTATTCGCTGAAGAGCTGGCAAAATACGCGTAGGAAACCGGTTTGTGCCAGATTGGACAACAAGCGATCACCGCAAATTGGGAAACCACGCCCCAGCACGCCTTATATAAAAAATTTGGTCAGATGCCAATCGTTACGTTCGCTTTTTAACGCAGGGCTTTAACTTCTTCCCGGGCCTCTATTCGGGAACGTCAAAGCGATATTCTTGCGGCTCGCGAGCGAGTCTCGCATCCTTTGAAAGAAAGAAGAAAGAAAGAATAGTAGTTTATGCAACGGTTGCATAATGATAGGCCTTAAAACACAAGTGCGGTTTTCATGAAACGAGCCGATAGGCGAGTTTCATAATAAGATCGCACGTGTGTTTTAAGGACAAATTATTCAGAGTTGCATACATAACTTTATCTACACACATATTATAAATCCTCCATGATGGGTTCAGAAACAATATTTTCTGGCAACAAGTTATTTGTTGCAATCGTGGCTGCATATTTCCGATATCCGGCGCATTTTTACATCACACACACTCCGAGAAGACTTCTTACTATTCATATTTTCAACTAAAATGTAAATTACAAACAACTTTTTCTATTCAATTCAACAACAATTCTACTTTCGTTCAGCAAAACACCAACATGGCGGCGTCCTCCGTCAAGACCATTTTTTTTTAAATCATAGACAAACGGATGAAGTCTCTATTCTCACGTCACTCGAGATCAAATATTGTGCAGTTTATATTAAAAAAACATACTGAATTGACGTTTCGTATCAATAACTGTTATAATATCTATGGATACTAGAATAGAGACCCACTTGAGTTTTGACAGCTGTTCCAAATTTAATCTCATTTCTTTACTAAAAACGATAAAGAAGTAATGTTATTTCTTTATCGCAGCACTGGTTTTTCCTAATTGGTTGTCAAAATGGTGGTCATTTCCTACGGTTTTTGATTAACCAATGCAGGTTTTATGATATGGGTGTAGATAAAATAATTTTATTCATAACAATTAACATATTAGTAGAACACGTATAAAATAATTATTGCGGAACGGTCCCAACTCAGCATGTGCTGGCTGTGAAGCCAACGCTGGTCTTTCGTTGGGACCGCTCGGTGAAAACACGAAAGGCGAGACAAACATATTACACACTACACTATGATAAATAAACAAAAATAAAGCATTAAGGACTAAAAAACTCAGCAAAACAAAACAACAACGTAAACAAAACAGAAGGCAGCAAATGCTGACGAACAATATAACATTTTTTTTTACGCTTGTTCTCATTACGCATCGTGCGTGAGTGAGATGAGAATCTCGCTACTGCATCGCTGCAATATCGCTTGGACGTTCCCGAATAGAGGCGCTGGTCGTAACAAATAGTTCCGCATCCTCCCATATCGAGTGATATTAACGTCACTCATTTGATAAACAGTTTCCTGTTAGCTTCTACACTGCAATCGTTATCGAATACGATCAAAGAAAACAATTAAATTTTAGCAACGAGAACACGATGTGTTGTGTTCAGATTCGAGATAACGGTAACGAGATATGAATAACATAATATGTATTATGCGTATTATGTATTACACATTAGCTGTTACTTTCTAGCTATTTCCGCTTAAACAATAGATCGATTGGACCGTGGGTGGATAAGAATGTAAGTAAATAGTTATTGATAGGAACGGTAAGAAAAATCCGTAAAAAGTGCACAAGCAAGGTTTTGGTGGATACTAAATATCTGCCGGTACGGCAACTTCCCATTCCCGGTTATATTACTCCTGGGATTATCCTTGGAATATTTCCAATTTTGCCGGCAAATATGCCCAGCGACACTTTTATTTAATTCACTTTCATTAACAATACAGAATTGTGATTATAAATTCACAATAATAGAATTTAAAAAAATCACAAACAGAAATAATTCACACTATAGAGGCACTTTTTTAGCAAATGAAACCTTAATTTTCTTTTATTTAAAAACATTTTTCTTTTAAACTTTAAAAAAATACTTTTGGAAAGATTGGCATAGGGCGATTTTTTCCAATAGTACGAGTATCCTAAACCCTCTCTTTCAAGTAAGTTATCTCTTATATTGTATTAGAATATAGATTTTGTAGGATTAAGTAAATCTTACATGGCAAAAAAAAATGTTAGTTTGAGCGCGATCTCGCCAACAAACTACATAATTATTTGTATAATAATGTTATGTACGTTTTGTGAAATAAACTAAAAAAAAACAAAAAAAAAGATGTCGGCGCTCTTTTATTCAACGGTTAGTTTCAACCCTTTATAGAATTTCCCGGGAATATTGCTGGAAATATTATCGTTTCGGGAAGTGTTGCCGGCAACGGCATCATTAGATACATGGGTGAGAGACGGTAACATATTTTGATATGTTTCACGAGTAGTGGCGAAAATTAGTCAGGAAGCTTTAGATAAGTCGCAATTAGCCTAAGTGTGTTTATATTGGCTTGTAACATAAAGTGTTTCATATGTAACGGTTTATAGACCGGCAATTAATTTATATGGGGAAAATAGTCTATGTGGCCAGTAATAGGTATTGTGTCACAGAACCATAAATTGCGTAATGGTTTAATAGACTTGAGGATATTCGCAATACTTGTCGGCAAAGAATTTAAAAGCTTACGAGGGACACACTGCTTTAAAGCTGTAACAACACGGTTCTAAAAATATTTCTAACATATATATTGTTTTCAGTGATATAGGTAAGTTCATGTTATTTATTTATTTATTTATTTAGGATCACCAACAGATAATACATCTTACATTTTCCAGATAGATGCTTACCTAATTATAGGTAACCACAGCTTTTATTTGTGTCCTCAAATCTACAGTACATACAAAATAAATATTTACCAATGTCTAAATTCTAATACATTTGTTAGTTATGAAGCCGTTTCTTGGCCTACGTCATTTTAATTACGTTTTAAGCTATTATTTTATTATTACTTATATGTTAGTCTGTAAGAGCTACTGATACCCGAAAAAAATATAGGGTATTATTATTATCATTAAACTATTTATCATGTATCCGACTTTTTTGTATGATACTATTAAAAAATGTTTCACATAATATGGTCCTACTGTAGATAGGACCTTTGACTATGCTTATTGTATATAGTATTCATGTTAATCTGTCCGACTGTCTTTCCGTCTGTCTGCTACGTTTTCACGGCTAAACCGCGGAACCGACCAGTTTATAATATTCATTCGTCGTTCTACTAGCCGGTGTGTCTCAGGGGTGCAGCGCTAAACACAATATCATGTAACGTGTTATCAATGAAAGCTTGTTGCAAAAACTACCGTTATCAAACGACGCCTGGGGCGTTCTGAGAACTGCGTTCGATAATACTTACACCGGCACATAATAATGAACAAAAAATTAAGAGGCAGACAACGGTAAAGTACTTATTACGATTTAGGATCGTTTGCTTAAATCCGGATCTTCATAACCTGAAAATTTTAATACTATTATGAATGCTTATGGCCACCGTCACTGTAATATTGTACATGAAAATGAAAATGAAAATATTTATTTTGCAAGTAGGCCACATGGGCTCTTTCACATGTCTGAATCTACCAGCGCTTCGAAAGGTGACATCTGCTGAGAAGAAACGCCGCAAGAAACTCAGCAGTAAGTCTTTTTTCAACTTTGACATTAGAGTTTTATCTAGAAACTAACACAAAAGTGCAACAAACAAACCTAATGGGTACAAATTAATTCTAATAAATAACTAATAAGGGAGATGTATAGTCTCCGCGTCTGGACTGGACTTGAAATGCGAAAGTTTGTGTGTGAGTTAGTATGTTTGTTACTAGTACACGGAATGGAGCTAGCTTATACCATGGATTAACACATAGGCTCCTTTTTATCGCAGAAAATTTTAAAGTTCCCGAGGATTGTAAGTACTTGTAGAATCAGCCCATGGAACCCTTTCATTTGATACCCCACACATTAGTTACATGTATATAGTTTATACAGTTTATATATAATTTTATTCCATTTATAAAAAAGTTATGACATCACAATGTTTTCTAGAACCACAAAACTTGTCGGTAACATTAACTCTATCATTTTGACTTCAATAATACATTATAGAATTCAAACTGTGGTATAATCCCCGGTACATAAGTCGACCCAAAATGGCGCACGTACTACTATGCTTACTTCGCGGCACGTAAGTTGAAATATGACCTTGAATTCGCAGAACACATTTTCGGGTCTCAATCGAATTGCGGGTGGAGGTACACGCAAGAGGCCGCGCGTAACCATAGTTGTACCTGCGCGGACGACTGCCATTTTGAGTCAACTTATGTCCCGGGGATTATACCCATATTATGCAAACGAAATTCCTCTTGCAACCCGGTCTAGGATAAGTTTTACTCTAGCTAACATGTGATATTCAGTAAGTACTCAAATTATATCCACTTTATAAACGAGTTTAAACAATGCGTGTTATACAGCATTTTGCCTACATACCAGGTGAGCGTAAAATCGCCCATTTTTCCGGTTCTATCGGCTATCCGGGCTAATAGCGCCATCTGTTGGGTGAAACTGAAACTAATCGGAGTTATTTTCTACATTGTTCTATATTTTCAAGGTCGTATGGTAATTCTTGATGTAAACTTTCCTTGTGCTGAAGAAAAAGTTGAGTTCCCATCTATAGGTAGAACTTGTAAACTTTTACAACTGTAACAATTCAACATTTTCACCTTTTGTGTACGTATTTAGTTGCTTTTCGACCGAGCGAGCGAAGCGAGTGAAGCGTGTCCGTTTCAGCTTGGGCAAAAATGCTTTATGTCCAGCGGATGTCCGTCGGCTGTCCGTCTGTCCATTTGTTCTCGTCTACAGGTCGTAGTTCTGAACCGAGTCTCGTGAAATTTTCTAAGCAGGTTCGATAATTATATAGATTTTTTGTCGATTCGTTTTTCGAAATTTTTCAAAATGGCCGAGATAGGGGTTTTTTTGCAAATACAAACTTATTTGCGGTGTTGGTAAACTGACCCGACCTATATCGATGTATGGAGATAACAGTTTTCCAACGGCAACGTTAAGTTTGTCGCGAGGTAAGTATGTAATGTAAGTTCGGGTCAAATCTTGCAAGCTGAATTAGAACATTTAGAACCACTTCGTCTTATCCTACGGATAGTCTTATCCTATGTTGGTTCAGTTCCGAAGAAAATACATTTTTATGGTAAGTATGACCTAAGATCCAGGGTTATCTCCAGATAAAGGAATTCTTCACCGGTCAACAGCACAGACACGAAATTTTGTGTAGGCACGCATTTTATTGCAATAAAGTACAATAGGTAAAAAAAAACTTATTATATACTTACTAGGTTTCTTATTTTTAACTTTGGCAAGCAATTATGATACTTACTGAAAAATTTGGCATAAATATACATACATACATATTATCACGCCCGAAATCCCTATTGGGGTGGGCAGAGCCACAAGAGTACTTGTGGCCACGTTCGATTAATTAGTCCTAAGATGGTATGATGAACCGTACGGTGACAGGTGATCAGCCCATCGCCCATACAGATAGTCCACCATGTTGGGGAGGACCCGTCCCTTAGTCGACTTTTACGACATGCCAGGATGATAAGCATCTGCACGCATTCTATGCTATTTCTTCACTCCCAGTGCAGCAGAGGAGTATAAATATATATAGGAATTAATAGAAAATTTATTAACATAGTTGGAAATTTCCCTACTGTTTATCGATTGAACAAATGATTGACTAGTCAATCAAATATGTTATTGAAAAATTAATTAAAATTTTTACTTTTGCTTTTTAACCCACTCCGATGTTAATGGCGCTATAAAGACCAAATTTCGAAAAAGATTTATCAATCAATTTTAAATATAATCGTCAATCAAAATTATCCGACGTCGTGATGCTTTAAAAAATTTATAACAAATGATTGATTTGCTAAATCTGTAATAAATCTTAATATTAATATGAATATTATTTAAAAACAGCAATTATATCGCGCTGATGGTATGTAAATGGATGCGATGACAGTGTATAAGTATTAATCAAGTGCAGTAAATATTTCTTTACGAGCACTATGTCAAATCACCAGTAAGTGACTATAAAGACCCAGTAATCGGTGAAACCATCGGACAGATATTAAAAAGAAATCTTTTAAAAGTGGTCATTCCTCCCCAACATATGGAAATGTAGCTTCTTCCGCCTTTGTCCTTATTGCACGGTAAACGAGAGGTCAGCCTATCAGCAGACTCCATAATCCTAAACAAGTGCGAGTTAAACTCGCGTGGAGAGGGTTCCGTTCCGTACATGATAATCTTAAATTTACTAGGTTACTTTAAATACCATAGACTGTAACGAGGCCCAATACCATCCGTTGTTTACCTGTCTCCATCCACCCTCACCCACCGGCAACCCGTCTACGTTCCAAGACTTCTTACAGGTTTTCCTGTAATCTATAGGTAAAGAACTATTTTCTGTATTTTTAAAAAAAATGTAGGCCAACTACTTTCGGAAAGAAGGGGGGGGGGGGGGGGGGGTGAATTTTCGCCTATTTTCCTAAATAACTTCCAAACTATTTTACTTAAAGTTAAAAGAAAATATATTTGAAGATCTTCACAATAGCCCTTTCATTTGATATGTCACACAATATAGGTTGCATAACTTTTTTTTTTAATTTTTTTTTTACCCCCCAAAAGTGGCCCCCGTGTTTAAAATTTATATATTTACGTCACGCGTTCGTGTTGCGGTCACTGACTTACATATGTATACCAAATTTGAACTCAATCGGTCCAGTAGTTTCGGAGCAAATTGGCTGTGACAGACGGTCAGACAGACAGACAGACAGACATACAGACACACGAGTGATCCTATAAGGGTTTCGTTTTTCCTTTTGAGGTACGGAACCCTAAAAACTGTAGTTGACCGAGCGAGTGAAGCGAGCGAAGCGTCTCCGTTTCAACTTAGGCAAAAATGCTTTCGTATGTCCAGCGGCTGTCTGTCCGGTGGATTTCTATTTGTTTTCCTCTACAGCGGCCCTAACATGCATGTCACAAAGATAAATTAAACCCGTTTATCTCTATGAATATCTCTTTCGTCGGCACTAGTGTGAGAGAGACGCACTTAGAGATAAGACGGTCCATCTTATCTTTGTCATGCGTGCCGATTCTCGTTAAATTTTGTGAGCAGGTTCGATAATAATATGGTTTTTAGGGTTCCGTACCTCAAGAGGAAAAAACGGAACCCTTATTGTATATTAGGATCACTCGTGTGTCTGTCTGTCCGTCTGTCACAGCCAATTTGCTCCGCAACTACTGAACCGATTGAGTTGAAATAATTTGGTACACATATGTAAGTCAGTGACCGCAATACGGACGCGTAACGTAAATAAATGAATTTTAAACACGGCGGCCACTTTTGGGGGGTAAATTAGAAAAAAAAAAGAAAAAAAACTTTTGTAAGTACACTATATCGTGTGACATATCAAATAAAAGGGCTCGTTGTACGAATGCTAAATATTATGTTTTTTTTTTTAATTTTAATATAAATAATTTGGACGTTATTTAGGAAAATAGGCGAAAATTTACCATTCTCCCCTTTATCTCCGAAACTACTGGGCCTAAAATTTTGAAAACAATACAGAAAATCGTTCTTTACCTATACATTACAGGAAAACCTATAAGAAGTGTATGGTATTTAAAGTAACATATGAAATTTCGGATAATCATGTAGAGAACGGAACGGTGTTTTTTTTTTCGATTCTTATTTTGGAAAATGTTCAAAATGGCGTTGATATGGGGGTTTTTCCGATTACAAAGTTATTTGCGGTGTTGGTAGTTTGACCGCGACCTATGTCGATGTATGGGGATAACAGTTTTCGAATGGCAAAGTTAAGTTTGTTGGAAGGTCTGCAGTTTATGAAGCCACTATGATAATGAATAATAAAGAAAATAAAGTTTATTATCGAAGTTATCAAAGTTAAAAATTATAGTTTAACAATTTTCTTAAGCTATACTTTTTCCTTTAACTTTCCTTTAACTTTTCCACTAGTTTAAAAACTCGGATAGAGACCTATAGGGGTTTGGCATAAGATCTACAGTGATCTAATACCTAATTCTTACGTGCCACATGAAATGCAAAAAAATAAATAAACAGTAACTGTAGTGTTTAAAATCCGTATAATTGATATTGCACGTCATAAGTGGGTCTAAAATATTCCAAAAACCATTTCACAAAGCTAAAATTATATTTACCATTCCAACGGCATGCATCCAGCCACTTAAATCATTAGTGTTATGTTTTTCTCATTGTTTATCCTGTTTTCAAACCATTAGCACGATAACACACTACTTAAAGTGTACCATACTGACACACTGACTGAACTGTGCTAGTAGAGACTGTAATATACTACTATCTGGATCTCTCCTAAAATCCAAACCGCCTCGTGTATATATTAATATAATAGTCAATTGTGCTCGGAATAAAATCCGCGATAGTATAAAAAAGTTATTGTGTGTTGTGTTTGTGATGGCCCAACGAATGGCCCAAGTCTAGCTCGATACGAGGGCATTGAAGAGATTTATAGTGTCCCATATCAGCTGTTTATGTTATAAGTCAATATTAGTACTAAAAAACAATACTTATTACTCATTTCGTTTCATGAACCTCAGTATTCCTTGGTAAATCGTACGTGTTAATTGTTACGACAAGGTGCGGTAATTGAATTATTCTCCCTTTACTTTCTTCGGTATGTTCTGGTTATTCATTATAATAGTGATTATAATATGGCTGGCGTTATTGAGATGGCAGGGAAGGAAAGTGAGGAATGCTGCGAAACAATTCCCATCTGATATTCCTGCTTGGCCTGTAATAGGCCATTCACACCACTGGACAGGATCTGATGAAGGTAAAATATAATTTTCTTAATAACATGACGAAAACCAGACTTGCTCAAAAGGCAGACTTAATGCTAGTAGCATATCTACCAGTCAGCTTTTGAATGGAGCAGAGCTGTAACTCGAGATAATAGAGAGAGAGCTTTCTCGCACAACGCTCGAAGTTTGTATAACTGACTAAATGGACCCGCCACAGCTTCGCCCGCGGTATTTTCTATACAAACTTTATCACCCCTTTTCATCCCTTTAGGGATGGCATTTCGAAAAATCTATACTTAGTGCACCTCTAGGGTACTCGAGGAATGTCTCCTGCAAATTTCAAACCCCTAGTACTAGACCAGTAAACCGTTTAGACTGTGTGTTGTCTATAAGTGAGTCACGGTACTGTTTTATCTTTTTTATACGTGATAGAAGTACCATGAAACAAACGGATAAATCGATATAAGCAGCGGATTTTAGTGTCATGCGTCGTTAATACAACAGTTATAAAAAGCGGCCAAGTGCGAGTCGGACTCGCCCATGAAGGGTTCCGTGATTTATGACGTATTAAAAAAAAACTACTTACTAGATCTCGTTCAAACCAATTTTCGGTAGAAGTTTACATGGTAATGTACATCATATATTTTTTTTAGTTTTATCTTTCTCTTATTTTAGAAGTAACAGGGGGGGGACACGCATTTTACCACTTTGGAACTCTCGCGCAAACTATTCAGTTTAGAAAGAAATTATATAAGAAACCTCAATATAATTTTTGAAAACCTATCCATAAATTCCCCAGACGTATGGGTTTGATGAAGAAAAAAAATTTGAGTTTCAGTTCTAAGTATGGGGAACCCCAAAAATTTATTGTTTTTTTTTATTTTTGTGTAAAAACCTTAATGCGGTTCACAGAATACATCTACTTACCAAGTTTCAACAGCATAGTTCAGACAGACAGACATGACGAATCTATAAGGGTTCCGTTTTTTGCCATTTGGTTACGGAACCCTAAAAACGAACATTCGCGGAAATCAAAAATCGTGTAACATTTTCGAAAGAATCAAATAGATTTCTAGATTTCGAGGTAAACGCGCAGCGCAAATACATAAAAAGGGAAAGATCCCAAAAGAAGGATATGCCTATCAGTACAATTTCGTGTAACAAGTCTCATAGAAGGTTGTCAAACGCCAGCGCCATGGCTTAACCACACCCTATTGCTGATGTCTTAGTTCTTACGACATATATGCCGAAGTCTAATATTGCTTGATTCACACGCTATCATATCATTGTGCGCGGTGGAGTCGGTGGTGCTGCGGTCTCACACCGCACGATGCAGGAGAGCAATTTTTGAATTATAACAGTGTCACTTAAATGGGTGTCATGGATGGTGGTTGACATGCGACTGAACCTACGATGGTGTCAGATTCGCTTTCTGACACCTGAAAACTAAGCATCGCGAGAATTGCTTTGAGCAGTTCCTTACTATAATATTTCAATGTAAAAAGACATCAACGAAAGATCATTGGGCACGCACGAACTTGCCGTTAATTATTTATCCAGACCCTATTTTACCATTTTACGGGTTAATTGTCAAAAAAAGTAGCCCTCAAACTATCTCCACACCAAATGTCATCAAAATCTGTTCAGCAGTTTAGCTGTGAATAGCGCAGATACGTAAGAATACTTACATCACCGGGCTGTCATCGAGCACGCACGAACTTGCCGTAAATGTTTTTTCAAGTCCCTATTTTATCCATACAGGATTGCTTTTGTTTAAAAAAAGTAGGTTATGTATTTGTCCAGGGTTCAACTATCTCTATGCCAAATTTTATCAAAATCGGTTCAGCGGTTTAGCCGTGAAAACGTAACGGACAGAGTTATTTTCGCATTTATAATTACAGTATGGATATGAATATAACAGTCAATGATCTATGCATAGTAGGTACAATGACTCTTGCACCTCTGACTTTAAGTGTCGATACCACCTCACACCGCTTCAGATAATGCCGGCGTTTATCAATAATAAGTGCCGCATTTACTTTGTAATAAATAAACGGTGCTCCTCTGCTGCACTGGGAGTGAAGAAATAGCATAGAGTGCGTGCAGATGCTTATCATCCTGGCATGTCGTAAAAGTCGACTAAGGGATGGGTCTTCTCCATCATGGTGGACTATCTGTATGGGCGATGGGCTGATCACCTGTCACCATACGGTTCATCATACCATCTTAGGACTAACTAATCGAACGTGGCCACAAGTAGTCTTGTGGCTCTGCCCACCCCATTAGGGATTTCGGGCGTGATGCTATGTATGTATGTATGTATAAATAAACGGTAAAGTATGGGACTATATATACCTAACGGTTTTAGTATCAAAAAAAGTCTTTAAAATGATCTCGTTGGAAAAAAAACCGTACCCACATCCAATATTCATAACTAAATGTTTTTATTACTTTAAACTCCGCGTCAGTATTTGGTCCCATTCGCTCGATATAATGTGTGAAAGAAACAGAGAGAGTCAAAAATTGAGTCGGCTCTGAGGTAGTATGAAAATAAGTACATAAGTTAATTAAATATATATTATTGAAATTATATGATATGAGTACAAACTACACGGAAATATCTAGGTAAAAGGTTTCACGTGTTTTTTTTTGTTGTTCTTAAAATAAAATATGATAATGGGGCGAATTCGAAAGTGTGTTCGCTAAACTTGAAATAAGGAAAACTCGATTTTTACAGGTTGGTGCTATATATACATTTTTGCTCCGCTTTTCTTGGGTATCTCGTAACATGTGACGAGCCTATTGTCATAGTTCTGACATAAGTATCTCAGAACAAAGATCTGGTAGTTTTCATAACCTCTTTAAGTGACCAGTATCTTTTCCAACCGTGGTCTTTTGATTTCTTTGGAATTCTGGGGTGTGATTCTCTAACGTTCACAGCGGTGATCATCGGGTAAACGAAACTATTAGTTTAGACTGTAAAGATGAAGTCATTCGGTCTTTTGAACGTCTTCTTAATCGCTGATCAGATGCTGCGCATGTTAGAAAATCACATGGCAGAGTTTATAATCCGTCCTAAATATATGTAAAGTCAATTCATCCTTACTTGCATTATTTCGTAAACGTTTATAACCTCAAAATGTACCTTTTTTGGGTGAAAAAGAGATTTTATCCTAAGAAAAGCAATCCTAGGTGAATAACTAGCAAAGTGATGTCAAAAATATTATCTCCGGTTCATTGAAATACATAGTAAGGAACTCCTCGAAGCAATTCTGGCGATGCTTACTTTTGAGGTGTCAAAACGTGAATCTGACTCCATCGCACGTTCAGTCGCATGGCAACCACGGTCCTCGACACCCGTTTAAGTGACATTATTATAATTAAGTACCTGGTACAATTCCACAACGTGTGAGACAGCACCACCGACCCCACTGTCGACAATGATATGACAGCGTGTGAATCAAGCAACATTAGACTTTTGTCTGTGTGTTGCAAGAACTAAGACATCAGCAGTAGAGTGTGGTTAAGCCAGGACGCTGGCATGATTGCACGAAATTGTACTGAAAGGCATATCCCTCTTTTACCATTATTTGCTGTTAGGTTAGAAACTTGTTTACTAAATAAGACAAGTAAAGATGAATCGACTTTATTATTCCACGTTCGAGACATTTTGATTTTAATAACATAATGATTTATTAAACGGTTAAGAAACTGCCTTCATAATATTACTATAAGTAATAATTAATGGGCAACACCATATTCATCGTAATTCCAGATCGGATGGCGGCTTTCAAGTTATTTGGCCTAGAGTCACTAAAGCAAGGTGGCATGGCGCCCTTTTGGATGGGAAGCCAGTTTTTCTTGTGTAAGTCTCTAACATATTTTAAATGAAGGTGTATATATATCTGACCTGACCCAGGTATCCAGCGGCCCTAGCATCCCAGACACGGGGATAAGTTAACCCCGATCTCTCTGACTATCTCTTTCGTCGGCACTAGTGTGAGAGAGACGCACTTAGAGATAAGATGGTTTAACTTATCTTTGTGTCAACCCGCTGAGGGAGAAATTAAATTAATCCTACTGAAACATCAGCCAAGCATACAGTCGGTCAAGAGGCGAATCCCAGACAATAAGGAAGATGCATTTTTTTTTCATCTTGTATTGGAAAGTGGTGAGTATTAGAAACCGATGTGTACCCAAAACATTATTATGATAATTATTTTACGAGTTATGAAGCTTTGAAAGTCATTTTTTATACCACTCGCAAAAACACTCCATACAAAATGGACGACAACTATGACGTCACGGCATTGGTTAGACTGTACAAAATGTATTGCGTAAGGTATTGCGCTTAAACGAAATCTGCAATTATTTTCCAAAAAAACTGTGTTTAGACCAACATCGTAGAAATAAAACATGACATAAATTGGATGTCCGAAAAACGAAAATCAGAACCAATATATATTTTTCACTCATTTTGACCCTTAATAAAATAAAAATGAATAGTCAAAATGATCTGATATTTCTGTAGTATGCTTTTGTTTACATTGACTTTCATAATATATCATTTAAACTTCATTTTGACTTACATGCATCTTCCCCATTATATTTCTATAAGATATTCTTGGATTAACTTACTTTGCTTATGACGAGCCGCCATCGTCACCTGTTCGTGGCCACAGAAAACTAATAAGGCGAAATACTTTCGGTTCACTCGACATGTGAGACAAGGACCAATATATAAGTCATTAAAATAACGCTTTCCCTTTCTAAACTGTTGCTAAAAACGAATATGTTCTACGATAGATATGGTCACAGTGACATCTCAAATTTCACGATAGTCAGGACCCAATGACGATCGCCATTTTGTTCTGTAGGAAGGAAGGTCGGTCGTTCTGGCATATAATATTTCAAAAGCCTGGGTCTCAGGAGGTGGCTGCATCAAAAACTATTTTTTTAGGTTATTTCGTTTGACTATTGTTATATTTTCCTCTTAAGCGCTGGCTGATCCTGAAGCGGCGGAGGTCATCCTGAAAATATGCCTGGAAAAGGACCAGTACACGATGAGGTTCACTCGACTCGTTACCGGGAACGGCTTAATATTTGCTCCTGGTAAGTGATCATCAAAAAGTAGTAGCCGAGATCATCAATCAGGCATATTACCGCGCAGGTTGAACTAACTTAAAATCCGGACTCTCATATGTGACTATTATTTGCGTTATGCTACGGCTACACACATCGCGATAACGCGAATATTCGCATTATCGCGATGTATGTAGCCGAATATTCGCGAATACTTCGGCACTTCGCCCGAAGCCGCAGACACTTCGCCCCGCTGTCGGTAAATTTGCGCACATCAAAGGCTTTTATCGCGATGAACTTCGCTTGCGCGGCCACACTTCAGTCGGCTCAACTTCATCGTGCGTAGCGGACGTACTGTCAACTGCAAGCGGCGTCGTATTGTTTACGATTTGATGGAGTGGAGTAATGACCGAATCTTGGAATTTATTTCCAATACGTGCACCTAATTACGTGCTTTAATAGTTAGTAAATGCTAACTAAGATCTCATCACACAATACCAATACATTTTTAAGTAAATAATTACCTAGTTCTTGCTTGATGAATTGCCGCCTTTTCTTAACTTTTTTTCTATTTTTTATTTTGCACAAAGTCAAAAAATAATTGTTGAGCGCCATAAAATACAGAGCGACCGACAGCTTCGTCCATTTTGCCGCGATAAACTCTGCGCCATTGCTCTCTGTAGCAGTGTGGCCATGCACATTCGCCGTAGGCCGAAGACGAAGTTTTATCGCGATGTGTGTAGCCGTAGCATTAGTGATATTGAATGACTGTGTTTACTGCGAAGAAAAATGGTGTGTTTAAATCTGCACCGGCTATACTAACTAATCCTGTTAGCAATTATACTTGTCCACAAAAAATTCAAGGTAATAATCCAACCATTTTTTTATAATAACGTAAAAAATGAGTCACCTATAACCTGGTTTAGTCTAATGTTATCCGAAATAAAGTACCTGCTACAATTTTGAGAAACCAACCACCGACACCCACAAGGTGGACTGTCGACCTGGTGAAAATTGCGGTTCTCTGGATGCGAGCTGCACAGAATCTGTCGTTGTGGAGACGGTTGGGGGAGGCCTATGTCCAGCAGTGGAAGTCTTTCGGCTGAAATGATGATGATGATGAAGTAAAATTTGTCAACAGTGAATATCTGGCGGCCACGTCGGAAGATAGTCGCCACTATATTCGGTCTGAAGAACTTGAACAACTTCGTCCAAGTGTTCGCGAGGCAAAGTGCTGGGATGGTGGAACAGTTGCAGCCGTTAGCTGATGGACGCGATTTCTCAATTTGGAAGTATTTTACCACCTACACATTTGATGCTGTCTCTGGTAAGTTACATATTATATTTTATACATTCTGCCTTTGACCATTTTAGGCTCTGTAGTTTCGGAGATAAGGGGGCATAAAATTAAAAAAAAAAACTAATATAAAATATATTTTTTACCTATAGTTTGCTGAAAAACCTTCATAGAAAGTCTATGGTATTTAAAGTAACATAGGAAATATCAGATAATCATGCACTCGGTTTTTTGAATTTCATGTTTATTTGTCTGTTTTTCTGATTGGCTTGTACACGATAAACTTTTAAACAATATTAGAGGCAACTGCAGGCAGGAAATAGGCTTTAAAAATGTTTGATAATAAAACTGGCCGAGGGTGAAAGAGGGGGTTGAAGTTAGTATGAGAGTAAAGTAACAAATTTGAAATTATGCATATAAAGCCTTTATTTACTATATCCATGTTTGTTCATCTCCTATGCGTTCCTATGCTATTTATCTGATTACGATGAAACTTTGGTGAGTTGTCGTGCGCGCGCAGATGGCTTATGACCGGAAAAAAAATAACAATGGATTGCAACACATGCTAACTAGTAACTAATATTGGCAATGGGTTTTCGAAGGGACTAATGTTCAGTTATAGTACTAAATACTTGTTTTTTTGTTTTTCAGAGACCAATCTAGGCGTCCAAATGAATGCGCAGAAGCAGGATAATCATCCATTCCTAGACGCTTTTGAAGAGTTGTGCGTGCTGGTTTCTAAACGTATCTTACAGCCGTGGCTCCATCCTGACTTTCTGTACAGCCTGCTTCCGCAGTCCAAGCGCTTAAAATCAAATCTACAGTTTATTCATAGCTTTGTTGATAAGGTATTGTATTTCCATTTTACTTGTAATTGTTTAATCACCTGACTGATAATCGACCGAGCGAGCAAAGCGAGCGAAGCGTCTCCGTTTCAGCTTGGGCAAAAATGCTTACGTATGTCCGGATGTCCCGCTGTTCTCCTCTACGGGTCGCATTTCTCAGCCGATTCTCGTGATTTTTTGCGAGTAGGTTCAATAATTATATGGATTTCTTTGCCGATTCAGTTTTTAGAAATTTTGCAAAATGGCGGGGTTATGGGGGTTTTTGCGATTACAAAGTTATTTGCGGTGTTGGTAAACGAGCGACCTATGTCAATAACAGTTCCAACGGCAAAGTTAAGTTTGTCGCGAGGTCTACAGCTCACGGAGCCAGTAGTTAACTCTTTGCAACAAGGATTTGAGGAGATATGCCGCTTAGTTTCATTTCCCAAACGAATCTTGAGCACATTTACATTTTGTATTTTATTCATATGGCACCACTTTACTTTGTCAAGTTTTATTAAAACAAACGTTTTCAAAAAGGGGGGACGGCGGGGCAAAGGGCCCCATAAGAGGGCTCGGCGGTAGGTTAGGTTGAGGTTAACTTATGTCTGTTAGAGGGAAAATAGGCACCCCGCGAAACGGGTGACGTCCACACGCTGGCGGTTAGGTTAGGTTTTGGTGGACTTTTTCCTCGCTTACCGCTCAGCTTCCCTTCATAGCTTTAGAGGACATACAGCCCAAGGCCCTATCTATCCAATTAAAGGATAGCATGATATTGTTTTAGATAATTCAGGCGAAGCGAAAAGAGTTGGAACAAAGAAAAGCAACGGATGCACAACCCGATTTAAGTAAGTAAGTTCTCTAGCTAGACTTCAATATGACCCGAACTCGTACTAAGTCAAGTGACTAAATATTTAGATCAACAGTGTCCCAATTTGAGGTGACAAAGCTTGATTTAGAAATGTATCTACGTTCTGATTCCAGGTGCGAAGGGGGACAACGGAACAATGGAAACGTTCCTTGATATGCTGATAGAGGCATCTAGTGGATTGTCTCAGAGCTATGATGACGTAGAACTGCGCGAGGAAGTTCTGGTGATCCTCCTGGCTGGCACCGACACCTCAGCTGTCGGCGCGTCTTTCGCAGCCCTCATGTTGTCCCGGTATCAAGAAGAACAAGCAAAAGTATATTCAGAGTAAGTGCTATATTAAAGATACATTTCCATGCAGACGAAGTTAAAAGTTATTATTAAAGTAGGTTCATACAACCCGCTCATAGAACGATTTACCTGCCTTGCTTCGCTGATGCGTCTTAACATCCTGTGTGAAATTAGTGCCTTAGACAACTTGGGTTACAATCGACTATTGTGATGAAGAATATTAATGCCGCAGGATTCAACAAGTGTTTGGCGACTCAGACCGCATCCTAGAAGCTAATGATCTACCGAAACTGAAGTACTTAGAGGTTTTTCTCAAAGAAACCCTAAGGATGTACCCACCAGTGCCTGTTACCGTCAGAGCAGTGCACAATGATTTTACGCTCCGTAAGTGTTTTATATCAATGATCTTCATATCAGCTTATGGGAACAGTAATGGGGCTCTAGAATACTATACTATTGTTCATGCCGAAGTATATTCTAAGATCTAACGCATCGACATAATTATCCACTACTAACCAGTGTAGAAGTATCTAAACTATGCTATAATGCTAATGAACGATCGTGACGTGTGAAATCATAGCAAATAAAATGCTTCCGGGTAATGCAGTTAATTTTTACTTGGTTATTTGGTTTTAATCCTATGAACGCATTCACTGCCTCTCCTTTTTTCCTGGACCTTCGCGAAATGCCGCACTTTTCTTTATGCCTCAAACGCACATGTGAGTTTAACCAACTATACCCAGTGCCTCAAACGCACACGTGAGTTCACACTGTCATAGTCCTAACTTTTAAGTTGTCACATTTCCCAGCGTCTGGTAAGAGCTTGGTCGCGGGCATGGGTATAATGCTGAACATCTGGGCCATGCATCGCAACCAGCACTACTGGGGCGAGGACGTGGACCAGTTCCGCCCCGAGCGCTTCTTTCGGCCACTGCAGCACCCGGCGCAGTTCATACCCTTCAGCTACGGGATGAGGAACTGCCTCGGTGAGTTTCCGTAAGGCTGAGGCTACACCGGACAGCGTTAGGTTCTATAGTGCGGTGCGGCGCCATTACAATGTATTGCATTGGTGAGAGCGGGATAGATTGCGCTGCTGCCACGCACGCAATATGACCGAGCCTTTACTGACATGCTAGGCGCGCTCCCATTAAGATCTAAAGCCTCTAAGCGTGCATCGTAAGCCTTTGCCTAAAAAACCGTGATGGCTAAGAAGACTGATTTATGAACTTATTTCAAAATTATCCCGTCCTTATGCAATTTTTTGAACTTAACAAAATGCAACTAAGGACGCACGATTTGATTGCCATCGGGGGATGTCCCCCGCCATATAGCTGGTTTGTTTGACCTCAATCTGACCCCACAGGCTACCGGTACGCCATGATGTCGATGAAGACGGTGGTGGCGTCCCTGCTGCGGCGCTACCGGCTGCTGCCGCCGGCGGGGCTGCCGCGTGACGATCTTCGCGCCCCGCTGAGAGTCAAGTTCGACATCATGATGAAACACGTCGACAACTACGTCCTTCGAATAGAGCCTAGGCATTCATAGCATCTGAAAACCTTGTTCCAAAACCTACCATTTTTTTTTTAATTATAAGTAAATATTTCATTTATCTACTTATTACGATCAGATAATCGGAAATACATTTTATTATTTCAACATTGCTCGTAGAACAGATGGCCGATGCGGCCGAAGAGTTCTTGAGTGGCGAGCGCGAACTGAAAGATGCAGCGTGGGTAGACCCCCCACACTGATGGACTGATTACCTAGTGAAGAATGCGGGACTTTAGGTTTCGTTTATTAACTTCCAGAAAAAAAACTGTTTCAGTCAAAATTGCATCATGATCATGCGGTTAGCCTAGTTGGTAGGTGACCCTGGCTCCGAAGATCCCCAGTAAGGGCAAATATTTGTGTGATGAGCACGAATGCTTGTCCCTGAGTCTTGAATGTTTCCTATGTATTTAAGTATTTATTTATCTATTTAAGCTTTCACTAACAAATGATACCGATGTTTCTGTGTTGCTCAAAATAAATTATTTATTATTATCGCGGTTTCTAAATAAGTAACTTAAAGCAAAGTCGAATAGTCGCCCAGACCGAAGAATCAGTGCATAATGGATTTGCAATTATCTCCTATGACGAAATAGCTATCGTGGCTGTTTGGAGTGGCGCCTACCGCATTGCCTTTTGTAGATTCAGTAAAAGAGATGTGAAATATCAGCTATTGACTTTGTTATTAGTCCATTTGCATAAGAAACGTAAGAAGCCTACGCTTTACGGATTTTACATAGTTAAAGCATGTGTTGGGTGTAGATTGATATACCTAACATATAGGTAGATATGCATTCGTAAAATTCTCACCGCCTAGGACCGCGATTATTGAGTTTTGTTCACTCGAAAGTTGCAAAAGAAAGTGACTAAAATTGATGTTTAGAGCCGCATTTTTGTAATCCGAATGATAGAAAATTTAAATTGAGTGATCCGGACTGCGCACTACCCGGCTAAAATTTCGAGCACTATACTTACAAATCAATACCCCAATTATATAAACTATACGAATTGTAGTTTATTTTTACATTTTAGATAACCGTATTATACCTATAGAAAGAATACTTGCCTTATACTTACTACGAACTGCTACCTTGTCCGCTGTAAAAAGAGCGCTGGCGGTGGGGGTTGCGCAGTAGTCGATTTACCGGCCAAATTGGTTGTATGAAGTGAGGCGCGGCGGGGGGGTATTACGCTCAGTAAATCTGTGCCGTCGCGCTATTGGTTCATTCAGTCCGTGACCGTTGCTTCCCGCACTGAATTCACGTTTCTTTTGCTCCCAAAGTGCAGTCGCGCAAGTTTGCACGAATGCACGATGGTTTTGCATAGAAAGGAAACAAAAAATATTTATGTTGTTTATTGTTTTATGAAAAGAGAAGCTGATAAAGGCCTAGTACATAATTTAAAACAATGTATAAAACGAACTGAAGAGGCAACGAAAACTTTTGAGGCTACGGGTCGCGTCTCATAAAAAGAGCTAATTTTAACCGATTTCAAAAAAAGGAAGAGGCTCTCAATTCATCTGTATTTTTAAATATGTATTTTATCTATAATGTTTGTTACTTCATAACTCCGACATTTGTGCACTGATTTGGACAATTCTTATTTCAATCGAAAGAGTTTACCTCCACATTGGTCCGGTTAAGGGGTTAGGGTTAAAGTTGGAGTCTGATGATGGGATCCATGATCCTTCCAACCCTTTGAGTAATTATTTATACTAGAGTGGATGCCTTAACTCGATTTTTTGTAAAGCCTGTTGAGGCCAAATGGCACAAACGCTTATAAGAAAACGATCACCAAGTGCTCCGTCATCAAGTGCGCGCTGTCATTTGTTCGAGATGTCTGTTCTAGTGTAACGTAATACTTCAATGATCAAAACCGTCTTTGCCATTGCGTACATACACCTGCAAAGTTTGAAATCGATACGACACCTACAAGTAAGTACTTAGTAAGTTTGTGAGTTACATACAAGTGAAGCTTAAGTCTGTTCGCCGAGAGTTGATAAAAAAAGTAAAAAATCAGGTAAGCAGCCCTGATTTTTACTCATTACAAATAGCAGCCCGCTTATTACTTATTTTTACCAATGATACTTAATATAAAGTTAAAGGGAAAACTATATTTTTTTAATTAATACTATTATTGAATAGCCTGTATATGTCCCATTGCTGGCATAATCATCGGACGACGACCATGACGAAGTCTCAGTGACGTACGAAGAATCAGAGTCGGTGACGTTTATTATGAAAAGTTCAATTGCTTCGTCTAAAACAACAAACGAACACCCAAACGACACACTCGAAGCGTATTCCAGAACGTAATGGCAATATATGGCGCTCGCTCGCCCGGCGTGGCACCACGCTTGACCACAACTGCGTCCCTCGTACCACGAAACTCGGTGCGCGCGGCGATAAGCGACGCCTGTCATACAGTTTGCGATAGGTAAGCGACAATCGCAATTTCGAGAAGATATCATAATATTAATCAACTCTCGGCGAACAGACTTTAATATGAAACGTGTAAAAAGCGGATAGGAATTTCCAAAATGAAACGCAGCAAACCGCTCAGTTGAAAAGAAAATGGCCGGAAGCCCCTGTCGCGTTGAGACATAACTTTAACTCTCAACCTTTCCGCCACCAAAAAGAAACCTATTTCACAATGATCACATAATTCATCAGGTCTATTTAACCCGGCAATTAGCAGATATCATCGTATGGGAACAAATTGCGTCAGTAGCAAGTGTGAATGAAACCTAATCCAAATGATACGATCTGCGGTTATATCACAAGATTCGGCCGTGTTAAACGCTGATGAAGTAATTAAGTCAACGAGTTTTTTGCTTACAGTGTCACGAGAGCGTTGGCAGGAACTACCTTTATGTAACTTGAAAACCATTGTGGAGAGGTTTCAATGGAAAAATAACTGGATCATGGTGTAATTTAACCGCAAAGAAACACAAGATTTTATTTAATAGGTCTAAGGGCACGAACAATAATGATGCCCGTAGCTAGAGTTGAATTTAAGATAGGGCAGCGGCCGTTTAACCTTTTTAACGCTGTAGCCGACAGCAGATTTCCGTGCCCCTGACGCCACGATATACCGTTTTCCACGCATTTGCGTCGGGTACAGCCGTCGTCGAGCACTCGTGGCACGCTTTTTCGACATTAGCCGTGCGTTCAAAAGGTTAAGGTGAGACAGCGGTGGTGACAATCTAGTATCATAGACACTATGAACAAAAAAATTTCTTAGCATATCATCTTAGGTAGTGGTATTTTATGGTACGGCATTACCCCACAATACCTCCCCCCTATCTACAGCCCTGACAATATGTATACCTCTACAATACTCATCCCACAATTTAGCGTTAGCCCGGAGAGAAAGGAAATATAATAGGTATTTATTATACACCAAAAAAGGGTGTCATAATCACTTTTAAAACGTGCAACTAGTCTTAGGATGCGTATTGCAAGAGTGTGAACCAGTGGCTTTGCATACAAAAGGCGAAAACGATTTCCACCCCTTAAATGTTAACCGATTTTGACCAATTTTGATGGGTTGTCAGCCAAAACAAAATCTAGGTCAATACGTTTTGATTTTTCACTATAATCAATAAATTCAATTTTATTGCTGTTTCAGTATTCTCATACACTACTAATTTCGGCGATTATTTGAGTTTGTTGATCTTTAATCTAAATTCAAAAACGTATACATAGACCTAGATTTTGTTCTTCTTCTACTACTATGGTATTGACAGTAACAGGAAATAATCACGGAACCCACTTCACGCGAGTTTCAGTAATCTGTAATTACGTATTTATGTATGAGCCACTGATTTGCCTGAAATAAATGATATTATTATTATTAAAAGGTTACCTACCACATGCTCACCAATCAGGATCGCATAACACTGCCCCAGTGTAAAGAAGGCCTAACCCTAATAAAACTCAAGTCGTGTCACTTTTACCCGTCACATTCGCAACTCTATATCACATATTGTTCTCACGAATAAATCACATGCCCTATTTGACGGACTGGCAATTAAGCCGGACAGCAGAACAAACACATTGGCATTATTGATGGTGGACCAGAAATGATGCGCGTGAGTTTTGCAATGGTCGCGCGGGCCGGGGCACACAGGGCGGTTCCGTTTATGATTGCTACAGCCTCACACCAGCTTTTATCACATTTATAGATTTATTTATTTATTTATTTATAAACACATTAACATGACATTACAGTATATAACCAATGCGTCACGAAACATAGACTAACAATTTAAAAAAAGACAATAATAGGTGACAAACAGATTACTTATATTGGAACAGTTGAGCCCCTTGCATCCATCGCCTCGCAGAATCTCAAGCATTCACTACACACTGCCGCCCATCGCCACGCAAACAAGTCGCACTCAGGTGTCGATGCCAGGAGCGCATTGAGCCGTAAAAGGGCGCGGTAGATATAAGTATACATTCTGTATACTGTGTCACGGTCACGGTTGACAAGTTTAGATGTTTATTGGTCTCTAGATAATGTATATTCCGGCTAAATAAATAAATAAATCAAAGGTCTCTATAATAATCAGAGGAATCTATACACAAATCAATCTAGTCCCAAAGTAAGATCTTAAGGCTTGTGTTATGGGTACTAGACGACGATATACATACTTATATAGAGATATAAATACATAGGAAACATCCAAGACTCAAGAACAAACATTCGTGCTTATCACACAAATATTTGCCCTTACCAAGGATCGAACCCGGGACGCTAGCTTCGGAGGCAGGGTCACTCCCAACTAGGCTAACCGTGTCGTCCATGAACATTATAGGCTATTTTTGTCCCGGAAAATGTAATAGTTCCACAAAGGAAAAGTGATAACCGAATAGGGGAGTTTCCTGAAAAATTCTAATTAGTCCGTCATTTACATTATAAAAAATATTGAACAATTTTTTTTCTTTTGTCAATTAAACAACAAATGACGAAGATATAGTGCGTTGAAGTTCCGCGTGACGTCACGACTTCCCACACTTTGTACCATTAAGTGACGTGAAGTGACGTCATGAGCCAAACTTTGATGCGCGTTATCTTTGTCAATTTTAATTGATTTGATAAACCAAAAAATACGTGTTCAATATTTTGTGTTAATCTAACTGACGGACTAATTAGAATTATATTTTTTCACCCACTAAACTTCCCTATTCTACGCTGATTTGCGAGCAAAAGCTGCCTATTATAAACGAAGGAGCGCTCAGAATGTTTTATTCGCGAGCAAAGTCATAGGCAAAGCAGTTCGATTCTCAGTATCCCCCATACCGGTTACGATTGCCTCAAACCTATTGTGTTAGGTCAGAGACAACGCATGCTATCGGGTAATTAATCTGTGGCCACGGGACACGGCGTGCGTGCGACACCAACCGATAGATGGCACGACTTTACCTTTTTAAAATGTGCGCATCTTTCACTTTGATTGTTAGGGGTGTGACAAGAGAAAGGCAAGGCTGTATGAAATTCAGACGAAAAAGGTTTGACACATTTTCATTCGTCAGTCAGTTAGCCCAACGAGTTGTTCTGTTTGACTATGAAGCTTAAGGCTTTTAGGTCATTGGTTCGATTTCCGCTAGACTTGCAGATACCTATCACATAACATACTTGTGTGTGGTCTCGAGTTCTGGTCAGATTTCTTTTTTTGTGGACAAAAAACCGGTTATTTTATTTTAGGCGGTATAGAGGGACGTTATGAATTATTCATTATGTATTCTTTTTTTAAAACTATTTGAGTGCTCTGACATAATATCTGAAAAAATAGTCATGTAACATCGAGATTATTTTTATTATTTCATTTGAGATTTTATTATTTTTATTTTCCCTAATAATTCTGTCGCCAAAATAACAAAAAACCGGAGTTAAACTCCCGTGGAGAAGATTCCGTTCCGTACATGATTATCTGAAATTTCCTATGTTACTTTAAATACCATAGACTTCTCATAGGTTTTCCTGTAATCTATAGGTAAAGAACTATTTTCTGTATTTTTTTCAAAATTTTAAGCCCGGTAGTTTCGGAGATAAGGGGTGATGATGTTGATATGTCACATGATATAGTTAGCGTAACTTTATTTTTTAATTTTCTAATTTACACCCCAATAGTGGCCCCCATGTTTAAAATTAATTTGTTTACGTTACGCATCCGTGTTGCGGTCACCGACTTACATATGTATACCAAATTTCAAATCAATCGGTCCGGTAGTTTCGGAGCAAATTGGCTGTGACAGACGGACAGACAGACAGACACACGAGTGATCAATAAACAACAGGATCAATAAACAACAAGACCCAACGTCGTTAAAATTTTCTCATTTGACATTTTAGTAATTTCCGTTACCCGAGATCGAAAGATCAGCCGGCAGATGTCAGGATGTCGTCGCCTGCTCCTTTCTCCTCTGGTTATAAGCAAGTAATGTATTTGACCCTTATTAGGGTAATACTTAAGAACCTGATAGTTTTAAACAATACAATATACCTATACAGAGAAGAATCCTAGAGACACACACAAAACCTTATTCGGTCAAAATGATTCGTAACTCACAGTAAACACTTATTATATTGCGACCAAAGTCATTGTAATAAAACTTAAGCTCACGACACTATTATGTAGAAATAGTCCTTGTATTTGGCTAATACCCAATAACCATAACTAAACAATGAGACGATTTAAAATACATCATGCGATTAGCACGAAGTCAATATAAATTCTTCGAATTCAACAGGGGATAAGCGACATTTCTATGCATGAACACAATACAGTCATAATCTCAATCTAATATTGGATCGCTATATTTTAGCTGTATAGTTTTTGAAAACTTTCGTATAATGAAACTGTAACTGAACAATTCATGCTCCTCTGCTACACTGGGAGTGAAGAAATAGCATAGAATGCATGCAGACGCTTATCATCCTAGCATGTCGTAAAAGTCGACTAAGGGACGGGTCCTCTCCAACATGATGGACTATCTGTATGGGCGATGGGCTGATCACCTGTCACCATACGGTTCATCATACCATCTTAGGACTAATTAATCGAACGTGGCCACAAGTAGTCTTGTGGCTCTGCCCACCCCATTAGGGATTTCGGGCGTGATGCTATGTATGTATGTATGTAACAATTCATATTTGACATTTCTGATGTTCTATTATGCACCTGTACAAATAAAATATGATAAAAAAACAACAACAGGAGCACGGAAAAATAAGATTTTGATTCAAGAATATGATTATTCTTGGAAATATTGCTTAAATATAATAAATTATATTTATTTAACCTGATAATAAAAAAACCAATTAAGTACTTCAAACAAAAATATATTCTTGGTTCAAGAAAATATATGTTCCGTTATATGGAAATTATCGATTGTCTTGACCGAGGCGATATTGTCTTGATTGAAGACATCTTTTTTTAAGGTTGATTTGCACAGCTGGTTGATTTTGTCAGATTACAGCGTAACCAAAGCGCTGCCGTACAAAACATACATTGGGGCCAATTCCTAGGTATGTTCGTTAAATTTAAGTCTCTAAACTTAAAATAACAAATGTCAAACTAGATTTTGACGGCTTGATGCTGCAAAATCGAATTTGACATTTCTTATATCAAGTTTAGAGAAGTTTAAATTAGGCGGAGTGTGCTACGGCTTTTCATACAAAAGGCGATGACGATTTCCACCCCTTAAATGTTAACCGATGTTCACAAATTTTTGAACAGTTGTCAGTCATAACAAAATCTAGGTCTATACGTTTTGATTTTGTCACTATCATCAATAACTTCCATTTTATTGTGGTTTCAGTATTCTCGTACAAAACAAATTTCGGCATTATTTGACTTTCTTGATCTTTATTCAATATTAAAAAACGTATAGACCTAGATTTTGTTCTGACTGACAACCTATTAAAAAAATTCAAAATCGGATACCATTTAAGGGGTGGAAATCGTTTTCGCCTTTTGTATGGAAAGGGTCATTTTTGCCGTTGGTTCACAGTCCTCCTATGGGGACACCGTTTCAAATTGGACCCATTTTTAATAGGTAGTTATTTAGAGCTAACTTTAAATCATATACTTCTATACCAAGCTTACACCCTATTGACTGTGGCTTGTCATGAATAGGTAACTTGCATAATTTAACGGCCTCACGACGAAGGATGGCAAATTACTTCCTGAGATGAAGATAATACGAAATGCAACGATTGACATTTGAGGACCAGTAAAATGTTATGGCTGATGACTTGTGGAGAAACTTGGCGTTGTTAAGTTGTCACCTTGGCGTCATAGGTTGTGACAACATCGTGTCAGCATTGGTTTTGAAAACACTCAACTACTAAGCTTTGATCAGCACTCTACAGTCGCACAAACCAATGCTGACACGATGTTGTCACAAAAGCCTTAAACACATGTTGCAATATATTTTGTTTTATCTGTATTTCTACATATCATACATTTAAAAAAAAACTTTGCTGAGCTGACGTTCGTAGAATAAATAAGGGCCCGGTTCCGCGCTGCGGCAATTATACTGATTTAAATATTAGAATATAAATAATAATATCTATATTGCAACCATGGTATTTTATAGATCTTACATTTAAGGTATGAACACATGGACCCTGTTAGGGCGAAGCAAATACAGTAACTTAGGGCTAAACATAAACAATGACACTAGACACTAATTTTAATTTTAGAAATCGTTTTCCATAAAATCTTGTGTAGAGTAGAAACAATTTTAAGTATTCTCTGACATGCTCTTTATTTATTTAATAAATATACCGTCTATTTGGGACACGTTATTTGTTTTGTTCTTCTTCATATTTCTCTTAGTTTTTTAATCATTTATATCAAAGTATGACAGTGACAATAAAATGCTATCGTTGAATAGTCGTGAGGTGTCAAAAAAACGTTAGTTTAGCCTTGAAAAAAAACCGGTCAAGTGCGAGTGACTCGCGCGCCGAGGGTCCCGTACTTACCTATGAAAAACACAATGTACCTTGTGGCTACAGAACCCTAAAAATGAAAATAAAATATTTTAACAACCGGGTAACCATTTACGACCTACATCTATGCAATAAGACAAAAAATAACTTTCCCAAGCTCTTATCTCCTTGCAACTGCCGAGTGTGATACGACTTTGCAAAGGTTATTTCGTTTAACAATTTTTTTAAGTGATGTCATTACAAATTTAAGGTGTTCGGATTTTTTCCTTCATTTGTGCTATAAGATACTGCCTCTTGCCAAATTTCATGATTCTAGGTCAACGGGAAGTACCCTATAGGTTTTGATTCCCTTTGGATTCCTTTGAAAGTATCAAATTATGTGACATAAACGGCCGTATTTTTGATTGCGGTGACTTAGAAGGTTGATTTTTTCGCAGCTTCAAGAGATTACAGACAGGAGTATTTGATATTAATTTCAACTTGATACCTCCACGCGTTCCTGAGAAAAAGGTCTTGACAGACAGACAGACAGACGGACAAACAAGTGATCCTATAAGGGTTCCTTTTTTCCTTTTGAGCTACGGAACCCTAAAAACGACATGCGAAAGTCAATCAACTTTCGCATATGGCTGTCGGGATTGCTAAATAATAAAATGAGCACGCCCACTGAACAGTTTTTGATGAAAAGTTGTAAATGTAACACGGAGCATCTACCACTACCACTTTGACGACGCGGATAGCCTAGTTGGTAGTGACCCTGCCTCCGAAGCTAGCGTCCCGGGTTCGATCCCCGGTAAGGGCAAATATTTGTGTGATGATCACGAATGTTTGTTCCTGTGTCTTGGATGTTTCCTATGTATTTAAGTATTTATTTCTCTATATAAGTATGTATATCGTCGTCTAGTACTCATAACACAAGCCTTTAGAGCTTACTTTGGGATTAGATCGATTTGTGTAAAGATTGTCCCCTGATTTATTATTATTATTATTATTACTACCAGTGAATGACATGGACTGCATTTCGACCTCTAATATTGTTATATTGTTTTTGTAATCCGTGGACAGAGTAATATTCCCAATTGTACTACAAAAATACAGACATAATAAAAGTTTTTCTACGTCTATGTCTACATATTGTCTTACCGAATGCTTGTGTCAAAATATTTTTAGCAAGTAGATCTGAAGCTTTAGTTTGGCAATTGCGTCATAGATGGCGTTAGCTGTTCTCATTTTCACTTTTTCATTCATTCATTAATTTAATCTTTTCATTTAGTTTTTTTTGTTAGGTCTGTAAAGTACGACCTTCTAGAATCAAATGATAACCCATTTATTAATACAAAATCGGTGCTGTAATTTATCCGGAGCGCCACTCATTAGGTTGTTTACCAGACAATTCGCAATCATTAAATGTAAACGGACAGAGTATTTAAAACCTCGTATTTAATAAAATTTGCTTTGTCCTTGTTACGGGCAAAGTGATAAAATATCAGTTTATTAATACAGTTTTTGACATTACTGGATCTCTGGATTACTAAATGCGATTCTTTTTAAATCCTAAGCTGAACTACGTCGCTATTTCATACTTCACCATATGTTTTATATAAGTACTAGAGAACCCGCCACAGCTTCGCCCGCGGTATTTTCCATATAAACTTTGCCCCTTATGGGATGGAATTTCAAAACTACCCCAAAATCAATTTACTAAATCTAAATCACTAAATCACCCCTACAGGGGTTGATTTTTACAAAATGCTTTTGCAGTGCGCCTTTGTTTTTATTCAGAAGCCTAAATTCTCATTTTCATGTTAATAAGCTAAAAAATGACGGATTTCCATACAAATTGTTATGTCCCTTTTCACCCCTTTAGGGATTGATTTTCGTAAAATCCTTTCTTAGCGGGCGCCTACATTACCTAAAGAATACCTGTACCAAATTTCAGACTTCTAGCCCCAGTTGTTTTGGCTGTGCGTTGATATGTCACCCGATCAGTCAGTCTGCTTCTTCTTTTATATATATATATAGATAGATGTAAATACAATAGGTCCAATTCGAAACGTTGTCGTCTAAATTTAAAATTGCCTTTCAGTTAAGGGCTTAATGAGAATCGCACTAAGAGATCGTGGTAAACTCCCTGATCTGACATTTAGTCTGACGCGCCTTATAAGAGCCGGCCCAAAGCCAACTTTCAAAAGTAAAAAAGCAACTCCCGACGAGGATGGGATTCGAACCCACGCGTGCAGAGCACATTGGATTAGCAGTCCAACGCCTTAACCTCTCGGCCACCTCGTCACATGCAAAGCTATAGCCAAATAAAGCAAAAGATGCGTTTTTCTTTACTCAGCTGTTCAATTCCATTTCCATAAAGTCTGTTCGCCGAGAGTTGATAAACTAAATTAAAAATCAGGGCTACAAATAGCGGCCCGCTAATTATTTTTACTGATGATAATTAAAAATTAGAGTGAAAACTACATTTTTTTTTTCATTTAATATTATTATTGATTAGCCTGTATATGTCCCATTGCTGGCATATCATCGGGCGACGACCATGACGAAGTCTCAGAGTCGGAGAAAGAATCAGAGGTAGAGGTAGAGGTAGGTGACGTTTATTTTGAAATTTTCAATTGCTTCGTCTAAAACAACACTCGAACACCCAAACGACACACTCGAAGCGTATTCCGAATGGAAGGGTAATATGGCAGCAGCATGCGCGCGCTCGCCCGCCCGGCGCGGGGCCGCGCTTGACAACAACTTTCTCCCTCGTACCATGAAACTCAGTGCGCGCGGCGATAAGCGAGGGCCGTCCTACAGTTTGCGATAGGTAAGCGACAGTCGCTATTTCGATCATAATATTTATAGACTCTCGGCGAACAGACTTTACTAATAATTATAATTGCGAAAGTAACTCTGTCTGCCTGTTATTACGTTTTCGCGGCTAAATCGCTGAACTGATTTCTATGTTAAGGAGATAGTTTGAACCATGGGGAAGGAAATAGGCTAATTTTTTTTAAAGAAAATCGACCCCTAAAAGCGGGAAATAAGGCCCTGAAAATTGATTAACTGGCAGTTTGTGTGGCCCGATGAGTGCCTGTTGATGTCTTTTTATGTACCTATCTGCGCAATTTCCGTCTAAACCACTGAACCAATTTTGATGAAATTTGGTATGGAGATAGTTGAAGCCTTTTAACCGCTAAAACGATGAAATAGGGGCTGATTAATGAATTAATGGTAAGATCGTGCGTCCCCAATGAGAGCCCGTAATTTGAGGGAAAATATCTCAATATAAAACGTCAGTAGCAGGATAATTCGTAATATTTTAAAAATACATTTCCACGCAGATGAAGTTGCGAGTAAAAGCTAGTACTTGGTCAATAAAAATATTTTTATAAAAATACGAATGTGAATCACGTACAAAACAACGACACATTCGCGGCTCTGGCATTTTAGTGATGGTAATAAATGGTCCATAATAGTGGCCCAGGTGTGTAAACAGTCTATTGTGCCATCCACCTCACCGTCATACATTCCAAACAGCTATGTTCTTTAACAAATCTCGTCGCTCGTTTCGAACAACCATAAAGCCCGTGCTACACGGTGAGCAACCAAGCTCTCCACTAAGGTGACCATGATGGTTTACAACCGTGTGTAAGGTGGTGTGCGACCAAATTTTGTTTGACTTTGCAACGCCCTTGGCGGACGGGCGTGTGTTGGCGACCGCGGTCGGCCGTTACTCACTGAGTAGCCGCTGGTTGCCAACCACGTGTGCAACCAAGCTTTCCACCAAGGTGACCTTGGTTGGTGACACGGTTGCCAACAGGGCCAAAACACTGTTTACTCACCTGGTCCACTATTCGATACTGCTATGATAAAATGCGAAAGCCGCGAATGTTATTTGTACGTGATTTACGTTCACATTCGTGGTTACACTTAATACATAATTTAAATAAAACTATTTTTAAGTAAGGGAATCACACCCCAGATAACAGTAGGTTATAATTATAATACGAGCGAATCATTGAACGCAGTTTTCCCGCGGCAAAGCAGTAAGACGCCCGACGAACTAAACTTGTGTGAAACCGTTTTAACTGTCTTTTGTTTCACGGGCAGAGAAAATGACAGTTTTGAGTTTCTCTTACTTGTTCGTATTGTTTGATGTTCTTTTGAATTTACGAGGTGGTTTCGGATCTGGTACACAGAAAGAAAATATATGTTAATCCAACCGAAAACCAACCGAGACTACACGTCAAAATAGCGCCAATCAAGATTTTTGTTGATGCAACTAATTTGAATTTGTTACTGTTACCAATAAATTTAGTAACCTTAACAAATAAATGGATTAATTAAACTGGTTTTTTGTTGCAGTAACAATTTTTCTTGGTAATTACAACGAATCGACATTTGTTGCGACAAACAACTTTTATTTGGTAAATTTATTGACAAATATTATTTGGTAAATATAACAAACTGATATTGGTTGTATCAACTGTGTCATTTTAGTATTTTTTGATCGTTTTTTTTATTAATATTACTATGTTGGGTATACCAATGTATTCGTTAGCTTTACCAAGGTGTTCGAGTTGAAGCTACCAACTTTAGATGTTGGTTATAGATTAAGAATACTAGTATAGGTGCTTAGAATAACCAATATTGTCTGTTAAAATAATAATAGATGTTGGTAGGGTAAACCAATGCATTTGTTGAATTTATCATTGTGTTTTAGTAGAATCAACCGACTTTAGATGTTGGTTATACATTAAGAATACTAGTATAGGTGCTTAGAATAACCAATATTGTCTGTTGAAATAATAATAGCTGTTGGTAGGGTAAACCAATGCATTTGTTGAATTTATCATTGTGTTTTAGTAGAATCAACCAACTTTAGATGTTGGTTATACATTAAGAATACTAGTATAGGTGCTTAGAATAACCAATATTGTCTGATGAAATAATAATAGCTGTTGGTAGGGTATACCAATGCATTAGTTGAATTTACTATTGTGTTTTAGTAGAAACAACCAACTTTAGATGTTGGTTATACATTAACAATACTAGTATAGGTGGTTAGAATAACCAATATTGTCTGTTGAAATAATAATAGCTGTTGGTAGGTTGTACTAATGCATTAGTTGAATTTACTATTGTGTTTTAGTAGAAACAACCAACTTTAGATGTTGGTTATACATTAAGAATACTAGTATAGGTGGTTAGAATAACCAATATTGTCTGTTGAAATAATAATAGCTGTTGGTAGGTTGTACTAATGCATTTGTTGAATTTATCATTGTGTTTTAGTAGAATCAACCAACTCTAGATGTTGGTTATACATTTAGAATACTAGTATAGGTGCTTAGAATAACCAATATTGTCTGTTGAAATAATAATAGCTGTTGGTAGGGTATACCAATGCATTTGTTGAATTTACTATTGTGTTTCAGTAGAAACAACCAACTTTAGATGTTGGTTATACATTAAGAATACTAGTATAGGTGCTTAGAATAACCAATATTGTCTGTTGAAATAATAATAGCTGTTGGTAGGGTATACCAATGCATTTGTTGAATTTACTATTGTGTTTCAGTAGAAACAACCAACTTTAGATGTTGGTTATACATTAAGAATACTAGTATAGGTGGTTAGAATAACCAATATTGTCTGTTGAAATAATAATAGCTGTTGGTAGGTTATACCAATGCATTTGTTGAATTTACTATTGTGTTTTAGTAGAAACAACCAACTTTAGATGTTGGTTATAGATTAATAATACTAGTATAGGTGTTTAGAATAACCAAAATTGTCTGTTGAAGTTACAACAGCTGCTGGTTGGGAATACCAGTGCATATGTTGAATTGATCATGGAGCTTTAGTAGAGGCGACCGATTTTAGATGGTTAAAAATACTAGTATATGTGTTAGAATAACTAATATCGTCTGTTGAAGTTACTCATAGCTAGTGTTAAGGGTACCAATGAATTTGTTGGATTTATCATAGTGTTTTAGTAGAAGCAACCAATTTTACAGTTTGAAAATACTAGAATAGGTATTTAGAGTAACCATAATTGTCTGTTGAAGCAATCATAGCTGTTGGTAGGGTTAACAATGAATTTGTTGGATTTATTATGGTGATTTAGTAGAAGCAATCAAAATTTAATTGTTGGTTATAGTTTAAAATATTAGAATGGGTGTTTGGAATAAACAGTATTATCTGTTGAAGTAATAAAAGCTGTTGGTAGGATATACCATAATAGATGTAGGGCATTTGTTGCATTTATCATAGTGCATTTCATAATTTTGGTTAATTTTACCAAAACGCCATGATAATCCCAACAAATGTTTAGTATACACTACCAACAGCTAATTATTACTTCAACATACAAAACTGTTTATTCTTAACACCTATATTCGTATTTTTAAACTGTAGCCGACATCTAAAATTTGTTCTTTCTACTAAAACACCACACAATCCAACTAATTCGCTTGTATTCTTTCGAATTTAAATTATAACCAAAATCCGAATGTTACAATATTTATACCAAGCGATTGTTTAACATTTCAATAAAGTCCATAAGATAAAAAAGATCGGTTATAAGTAGGTACTCAGTTTTACAACAGTCATTTAACAGCATTACAGTTACTATAACTATTAAGTTTATGCATGAAAATCCAACAAATGTTATTAATGTTCCGAGACTATCCAGTAACTGATTGAAGCAAGAAACACAATCCATCATATCCAATTACAGGTAGGTACTTGTTACAAAATATTATTGGATAGCCAAAGAAAAAATAAATAAATAAAAAATATTTACGCAGTCACTTTTTATTTTAGAAAGTTATTATTTTTTTCCAAATCTGACGGGTGTACAATATTTTTCCTGTTTATTATGAATTATCCGTTTCTCTTACAGCTAGAACTTATTATAATTAAGTTAAAAAATGAAAGGTATCCAGGATCTGACGATTCCAAGAAATATTACTTTATTAATACCCATTTATTAGTACCTAGTACAAAAATAAACTACTTACTTTTGTAATTTTGGAGATATTAGTCCATGTATGGCGTTAACCGGTACGCTAAGCTGGCGGTGGTATTGCTGTATATCCCCAAAAATTGTACCCCCTGGCTGGTGAGGTCTCAACTTCGTAACTCTAATAGAAACCGAGATATTCCATGACAAACACGAGTAAAACATAGTTCACCGCCAACCTGGCTGAGATAACATAGAAAACCATTGAATTTCTAAACCAAACCAAAAAAAGTATTATTGAAAAGTATTATCTCTTTGTTTTCGACTGTACCACACCGAGTGTGTATGTAGAAGTTATCTTAAATATTTATTAACGTTCAGATTAATTTTTCTTTAATATTTTTATCGTAAAAGGGTAACTACTTCCGGTATAATATTTTAGTATACCTATAGATGGTCTAGAAATTCAATGGCTTATGTGTGATCTCGGCCGACTTGAAGGTGCACAATATTCTACCAGTGTTTGTCATGAAATATCTGTTTCTATTAGAGAGAGCTACGAGGTACTATTTAGGTACTATTTTTTGGGATGTACAGCATTTTTGGGAGAAACGCCATTCTGGAGATACACGACATAAATTTCGCGTACCCGTTAAACAGGGCGGACATCTCCAAAATTAAAATAAAATATTTTTTGGAATCATCAGATTCTAGATATCTTGACGCTCACAATATTGAATATATCGTACCCTACAATAAGTATCACCATTTGCTAAAGTGTGATAATTACATGGAAATATAATAATTTCACTTACATCAAGCACTGTCCAATTGTGACTGATATCGGCCATATCTAACTGATAAGATCTAAGATGCTCATTAAAACCAAAACAAGTAATTTTTATACATAACAAATGTGTTTCGTCAGATTTTGTGTGAAGAATGTACTTCAGAATATAAAACTGGTAACCGTCAGGTGAAGTTAATGTAATTATATTATTAGTATTTACTAATAATATAATTACTATTATTAGTTATTACTTAATGCTATTATAATCAACCCATTCAACTTTATTATCTAAGCAAATCTTAGGTGGGATGGGAAACTGCAATTAAAATATACATAACGACATAATAGACAGCTTCTATCCATGGTATGGCAATTTCTAAATAAATAAAATATTGGCATATCACAGAGATTGGCATCCTCTTTAAAAAAATTAAACATAGTTATGTGTGACCACTTAAGGGCAATAATAATAATAAAACCATTGGTGCGGAGTCCTAGGATAGGTCCGTCTTTATACTGTATGGGAAATGGTCTAATCTGCTCCCTGGCGAGTCCAGGTTCTACTGCCTTTTGGGTAGAAACTGCACTGCAAATAGACACAACGACATATAGACACTGCAGCTTCTATCCATGGTATGGAAGATTCTAAATTAAAACAAAATAAATTGGCAGCTCACCGAGTTTGGCGTCTTCTTTAAAAAAAATATGAAGTTATTTTATGTGTGACTGCTTGAGGGCAATGCAATACCGCTCAAGTAGGGTGTGTCTGTGTGTATGTAATATGCAGGCGCTTTGCCGCGTGTGTGTGTTGAGTGTGTGTGTAGTGTATTCAGGCTGTGGCCTCCCGACCATCCTGCCTGAATAGAGTTATCTAGTGAGCGTCAAGTTGGCGTACCCGTGGAAGATATCCAGGATCTGATGATTCCAAAAAATAGTGCCTAATTAGTACCGAATTAGTACCGAGTTGAAAAAAATAGTACCTTCGTAATTTCGGAGATATGAGCCCTGTTTAACGGGTACGCTAACTTGACGTCAAGCTGGCGTACCCGTTTTGGTTCTCGAGTACGGTGCTTTTCCCAAATATGCTCCATATCCCAAAAAATAGTGCACAATTAGTACCCCTGGCTCCCGAAGTCACAACTTCGTAGCTCTTATAGAAACTGAGATATTTCATACCAAACACGGGTAAAATATTTTGCACCGTCAAGCTGGCGTACCCGACCGAGATCACACAGAAAGCCATTGAATTCCTAAGCCAGCTATATACCAAAAAATAGTGCCTGAAATAGTACCCCTTTTACGACAAAAACATAAAAGAAAAGCTAAGTGGAACATTGAAAAAAATGAATGCCAACTTCTACATACAAACTCATTTTGGTACAGACGCAAACAGAGAGGAACTTTATAACGGTTAGTAAACGATTATGTTGAAAACTTAAGTAAACAGATGCCGTTACCGTTATGTTTTAACCATATTTAACGTGCTGAGTAAATGTACGCAGATGTAGCTATAGGACCGAAAAACTCCTAATACTAAAGTAGCGCAAAAGGATAAAACCTAGTTTGCTATAATCTGCTTTATGTCAACCCATCTGGCTATTGCAATGAATATTAAGTAAATTAAAACTTTCACATACATTCTGCTTAAAAGATTGAAAGAACAAATAATAAATATAAATAAAATAAGACTTTTGTACGTGACAGTACTATGACAATGAAGAATATTCATCCATTATATTTTCAATGTTCTACTTAGCTTTTCTGTTATGTTTTTGTCGTAAAAGGGGTACTATTTCAGGCACTATTTTTTGGTATATAGCAGGCTTAGAAATTCAATGGCTTTCTGTGTGATCTCAGTCGGGTACGCCAGCTTGACGGTGCAAAATATTTTACCCGTGTTTGGTATGAAATATCTCGGTTTCTATAAGAGCTACGAAGTTGTGACTTCGGGAGCCAGGGGTACTAATTGTGCACTATTTTTTGGGATATAGAGCATATTTGGGAACAGCACCGTACTCGAGAACCAAAACGGGTACGCCAGCTTGACGTCAAGTTAGCGTACCCGTTAAACAGGGCTCATATCTCCGAAATTACGAAGGTACTATTTTTTTGAACTCGGTACTAATTCGGTACTAATTAGGCACTATTTTTTGGAATCATCAGATCCTGGATATCTTCGAAGGGTACGCCAACTTGACGCTCACGTTATCTAGTCTATGTTAAGAAAGGGGCTGTAGTTTTAACTACAGAGAAGAGGTGCGGAGTCCTAGGATAGGTCCGTCTTTATACTGTATGGGGAATGGTCTAATTTGCTCCCTGGCGAGTCCAGGTTCTACTGCCTTTTGGGTAGAAACTGCACTGCAAATAGACACAACGACATATAGACACTGCAGCTTCTATCCATGGTATGGAAGATTCTAAATTAAAACAAAAAAATTGGCAGCTCACCGAGTTTGGCGTCTTCTTTAAAAAATATATGAAGTTATTTTATGTGTGACTACTTGAGGGCAATGCAATACCGCTCAAGTAGGGTGTGTCTGTGTGTATGTAATATGCAGGCGCTTTGCCGCGTGTGTGTGTTGAGTGTGTGTGTGTAGTGTATTCAGACTGTGGCCTCCCGACCATCCTGCCTGAACAGAGTTATCTAGCCTTTGTTATGAAAGATATTTACATACTAGATCCGTGCGTTCGTTACATATTCGGGGCCCCTCTAGAGCAGCTGGACTGATTCTCAGCTGGACAGATTCTCAGCTGTACAGATTCTCGGCTGGACAGATTCTCAGCTGGACACATTTTTCATCTGGACAGATTCTCGGCTGGACGGATTGGCAACTGGAAGGAGTCTCCCTTGGACGAGGTCGCGGTTGGACGAAGTTTAGTCAAGAGAAGCAGAGATTAACGGCGAAACTGTGGCGGGTCCACTAGGAAAACATAATTGTAAAAGTATTTTTAGGGTTTAAGAGAATCGGGTACTTCCCGCTAACTTAGAATAATCAAATTAGGCAAGAAGCTATGTTTATAGCTCAAGTAAAGAAAAAAATTCGAAAGCCGTAAATTTGTAGTAACATCTCAAAATGAAAATGAATTGATTACTTATAGCAAATGTGGTGTCATATGTTATGCTACATGTCATGTGCAGATTGTCTCCGTTTAATAAAAATATTTTATTATCATTATTTGTTTACTTCTCCTGACTAACCTTTGTCCAACTGCGACTTCGTCTAGGGGACACTCTGTCTGGTTGCTGATCTGTCCAGCTGAGAATCTGTCCAGCTACTCTGGAGGGTTCGGGGCCACTTAATGAAGTATCAAAAGGAGGAATGACGTCAAAGTCTACTCTCAAGTTTCCGCAGGCAGTACTGTTATTAATGGCATCGGATGAAAGTGTGTTTAAGTATTTTCGCAAACTTTTAACATTGGTATAATTCCTATCACAATTATTTTGATTACAAGAATAAGTAGAATCATCTGATAAACTATATTCAAGTCTAATTTATTTTTTCACACTTTCAAAGTTTTGATAAAAGTGGACACTTGGCTGAATTTTTTGTCTGATGGGAGTTAAATATCGTAAAAATATTGCTGAATAAATAACCACAATTGCTCACACTCTTTTGGATAAGCGAGGTTTAAGACCACAAACATTTTGAAACATGTATCAAGAGCTTTGGTCAGGGAATCAAACCTGTATTTAATTTTAATGTCATCGACCACCACATAAAAATCTTCAAATGCAGCGGGTGTTCCAACGCACACAATTAATGTTCTGCAAAGCTTCTCCTAAATCAGCATAGTTCTAAAACAAATAAAAAGTTAAATTGTAGTAGTATAATGGTAACCTTTACATACGTTTGTCTCACTACCCCATTTAACAAGTACAATCAAAATTTAATTATAATATTGTTTGTGCTAATGCAACTTTAGGCCGAATATTTTTTCCCATATTTTGTTAGCTGAAATAGAAAATATATCAGAAAATCTTTTGCATAGGTCAATCATTCCTATTACATTAGTACAATCAATATGTAAGCGTTTTAATATACAGCCAATTTACTGCGATTAGATCAGTCTTTGTAATTTTCCTGTAAAATGATTATACTAGACTATTTTCTTTAAAGTCTTTCACACACAGAAAAGTGGGTCGGAAGCGTTGAAGATCAAAAGCGGGCCCGCGTAATCAGTTTCACGGCAACTGAAATGGAAGCTTTCACAGCAAACCGCGCGGCGCGGGCATTGGTGTGAAGGCTTCCATTTTAGTTCCTGTGACGCTGTTTACGCGGGCCCGCTTACGTTTCGGGTTCGGTGCGTGGAAGCCTTTAATCTTACTATGTTATACTGTTTTGTGTCTGTTATTTAACAATAAATAGAAAGAACAGAAGACAAACTAATAGTACTTATCAACTTACGTTAACGTGCAATATAAAAGCTTGACTGGATTCCGCAACTGACACTTAGTTACATTTATTTTTGTCAGAATTCATAACTTTGGACGTCGGTTTTATTTTGTATGGTAACGAACAGCACAGTGCAAAATCACGAGTAGCTAAAACGAAAAGAAAAAAAATTAATACATTTCCTAAAGATATAATGTGCAAACTCAGGTAAAGTTATTTTTTATTTTAAAAACAAGTTTAACTCGACTGGATAAAGCGAAATACTTAGGCCCACTTGACCCAGAAATCTTGACTATATTTAAATGGTCATTTAAAGATTTAACACATCATACATACATTACATTTTACATAGATTCCACACACGTTCTATAGTCATTCAATAAACACAATTAACGATTTAACACATATTTATGATTGTAGTGCAAACTCACTTTCGTTGTCTCCTTTTAATAGTGTTTTTAAATCCGGTTTCACTGAAACATCGCCTTCCATTATCTCTGAAGCATTTGTTTTGAAAATGTCCCATTTTTCAAAGAGCTTGAAAGTTCTTTCGGGGTATAAATGGGTAAAATCGATTTCAATCTAAAAATATAAATATTGAATTAAGTATAAAATTCAAAACAAAAAACCCGACTGTATATTGAACTTAAAAAATACAAAAATCTCGAGATTCAATGCGCCGTACCCTCGGGGTCGTTATGGGAAAATGAGTCTATGACCAACAGGTATTTTGGAAAGTCACCGAAAAAATAACGAATACACTACCAGTCTGTGTCCATTGGTTGTTTTCAGGCATGGCCATTTATTTACCATTGCAGTTAGCGTTGCATCTGTATCATAGGTTCTTTTTTTTCGATACGCGCAAGTTTTTTTCCATTTTTCTTCAACCAATGGCCAGGGGTCACGATTGACTTTTAACCATTGTTCATCAGTGTCTGGAAATATAGAGAATCTGATCCAGCACAAATAGTGACGTTATACCAGTAAAGTAAGCAATCTACAGAAAATATGTAATTTTAAAAGTATCAACAACCACGTAAAGTATTTTAAAGCAGTATCTTTTTTGTTCGTAGTCATCTGTTTATCGCGAACAAGAAAATTATTATTTTGAATAAATGTATTTATCAGAAAAAAATAAGATGATGTTAAAGAATTTCTGATGCCTCACTCATACATAAATAAATAAGTCTGCAGTTGGTACATTACATAGCATAATTACCCTGTGATTCATCCATTTCATTTTCACTCTCGGAAAACTCAGTATAGGAGGATGAGCTTATTTTTCGCTTTTCTGGAAGCACTCCCGATTTCCTTAACATCCTCGTTTGATTATAATACCTGTCCACAAGTTTGCCCTTAGCGGGCATAGTGTTTTTGAGACCAAGAGTTCTACTTGGAACATAGTAAGTTTCCTGGAAAAGTATTGAATTGAATGATGAAATCGAATTTTGTCATTTTATGAAATGTTTTTATGTAATATTCAATAATAGCATGAACTATATTATTGCGAAAGCTAGAATCGAGTTTCTTTGTTTTAATAGCTTGTAGAGCTTGGCGTCCCCGCATGTTTTCTACTAAAACTTGTTGTAAATTCAACTAAAATACAAATAAAAGAAACAAATCAAATAAATGAAAAGTTATAGTTTAAAAAAGAGCAAACCGAACTAGGAGTTAGAATAAATTAATAGTAAAAAAACATTTTTAAAAACAAGCTTTTATTTTTGTTCAAGTTAAGTATTTCATAAAATAAATTTACACAGGTAAATCTCGCGATAAGCTTTTATATCATATAAATTGTATAATGTAATAAATTGAGGGGTTTGATTAAATTTAAAATTACTTTACAGTCTTAAATATAGAGCGTTTAAATAAAAGCTTGTTTTAAAAAAAGGTTTTTTACTATTAATTGTTTTTTGTTTTTAGTTTTCGCTGGGCACATTTCTACGACTTCTCATGTAATGCGTCATTGTTGCATGGTCATTTGCCTGTCAATTCAGTACAGTCTACGTGGTTGAAGCAAGCAACCAGGCGCCTATTGCATAACAAAGTACAAGCTATAATACTATTAGTGGTTTTGGTTGTAACTTGTACTTTTATGTTGCATAATAAAATACAAGATACAAATGTACAAGTATCTAAGTACAAGCTAAGAATATTAGTCAATTCAACCTTTAACTTGTATATTTCTGTTGCATGATAAAGTAGCAGTAATAAACTACAAGTGGCAAAATATCAGTACTAATAACGAATATAATTAGTAAATTTTACTAGTTTTTGTCGCCATATGAAGCTGAAAATACAAATTATTAGAAGAAACTTGTAATTATTTCTACGTACCTAAGGGGCACAATATTATTAAAGTAATAGTTGTAGTATACGTTGGTCAAAAATGTACAGTTTATTGAATTCATCAGCAGAAGAAGGAAGAAGATGAATTGCTCCTACAATTTTTAAGGGTTCCGTACCTCAATAGGAAGAATAAAAAAACATTTTTAAAAACAAGCTTTTATTTAAATGCTCTAAAATTACGAAAATAAATTTTAAATTATATCAAACCCGTCAATTTATTAAATTATACAATTTATGTGATATAAAAGCTTGTCGCGAGATTTACCTGTGTAAATTTATTTTATGAAATACATAATATTTTTCTTAGAAATACTTGCGTCAAGATCAAGTTATATTTGTATTTTTGTTCATTTACACAGGTAAATCTCGCGACAAGCTTTTATATCATATAAATTGTATAATTTAATAAATTGACGGGTTTGATTTAATTTAAAATTTATTTTCGTAATCTTAGAGCATTTAAATAAAAGCTTGTTTTTAAAAATGTTTTTTTACTATTATTTTATTTTTAAGTTTTTAGTTTTCGCTGGACATGTTTTTAAGAATGTTCATGTCATGTGTCAGCTTCGAGCCTAAATAGACAACGACATGGTTAATTAAATGCGTATACGTCATTTCGTGTCTGTACTGTTAACTGTTGAGGAGTGCCCTCGTTAGGAGCCAACCCTGAGTGCAGCAACTATGTCATGGTAAAATTTAAAATAGACTATTATAATAAAACGCGTACGCAAAATATCGTGACTGTGCTGTTGACCGTTGAAGAGTTCTCTAGTTAGGAGCCAACCCTGAGTGCAGCAATCATTTCATGGTAAAACTTCAAACCGGCTATCATAACAAAATGTATACACAAAATTTCGTGAATGTACTGTTCACCGTTGAAGAGTTCCCTAGTTAGGAGCCAACCCGAGTGCAGCAACCATGGCATGACAAAACTTAAAACCGGCTATCCTAATAAAATGCCTACACAAAATTTCGTGTCTGTGCTGTTGACCGTTAAAGAGTTCCTTTGTCAGGAGCTCATCCTGGATGTCGATTCAGGTCATGCTTACCATAAAAATGTATTGTCATCGGAACTGAACCAACATGTAAAAATTCAGCTCCGTAGGATAAGAGGAAGTGGTTCTAATTCAGCTTGCAAGATTTGACCCGTACATACATACATACATACAAACATTGCAAGGTAAATAAAAGCTTTTAATAAAAAAGGGACCCTTATAGGATCACTTCTTTGTCTGTCTGTCTGTCTGTCTGTCTGTCTAAAATTAATATCAAATGGGTACTTGAGTCTGCAATCTCCTGGAGCTGTGAAAAAATCAACCTTCTCAGTCAACGCAATCAAAAGATACTCGCAAGGGAATCAGAACCTATACTTCCCGTTGACCTAGAATCAATGTCTTATGGCACAACTAAAGGAAAAAGTCCGAAAACTGTAAATTTCATCACAAAAAGAAAATAATTTAATGGAGTAACCTTTGCAAAGTCGTATCACACTTGTTGCAAGGAGATACGAGCTTGCGAAAGTTATTTTTGTCTTATTTCATAGGTAGGTTCCCCGGATGTTAAAAGCAATTTGTTAGGGTTCCGTATCTACAAGGTACCGTCTGTTTTTCATAGGTACGGGACCCTTGGCACGCGAGTCAGACTCGCACTTGACCGGTTTTTAACAATATTGAAATGTGTTTGTATTGAGATGCTGGAATGATATTTTGTTAATTGCCTTAATTAATTTAAAAAATGCATTGTCACCGGAACTGAACTAACATGTAAAAATTCAGCTCTGTATGATAATACATTTATGCAACAGAAAATATTAGTACTAGTAAATTAGTAAAGTAGATCATATAACATGTAGTTTAGAAAAATTATTAGCAGTTTATGCAACAGTAATATTCTTGTATTATTAGCAAAAACGAAAATTGTTGTGCAACTCAAAAGTACGACTTGTTAATTATTAGCTTGTAACTTGTATTATTTGTATTACTTGTATTATTGTATAATTTTCTAGTACCAGAATTTCAAAATTCAAGACAGCTGATTTACCAGATATCTGGACCGGTATCTCGATCCGGACAACATACCATTTTAAATACTACCTACCTACTCTCAACAAGAGCAACAAACACAGAATAAAACGTAAAAATCTGTATCTCAGAGTGTCTATCGCAAACTACATAGTAGGTAAACAGTACCTTGGTTTTACTGCGTTCCGTGTCATCGTCAACAGTGAATAGTTCCAATGATGAAAGTGAGTCTGTGTCCAAAGATTCAGCGTTCTGTAATAAACATAAAAAAACCCACTTAATCTCACACTTGCTTTGAAAATTTGATTTGCGACCCTCTGAATGAGGCAAGCGTTCAAGACTTCGTAGATTCAAACAACAAATAATTATGTAATAAAATTTGTTGAGGTTTGAATTAGCACGAAAGATGACAATGTACAAAAAAATACCTAAGGCTGGGTTTTGTATAGATCCGTGAGATCAAATAATGGAGTAAAAGGTTACTTACTGAATTTAAAGCATCCATGTCGGCCTTGTATTTTTTAAATCCTTGTTTAAATTTGATGCGGTCTCTAATTTTAGAATCTGGAATCAAAATTCTTAACTCTTCGTCTCCAAGTCCTTCCAGACACGTAATGTCTATATTGTTATCTAAAAGTTAGAACAAGCTGATTAGCACGACAAGTATTTTAAGTACGATATAAGTTTTGAGTAACAGTTTTTTTTTAAGAAACGAATAAACACTTTCGTGTCAGGGCTGAAAAGCGTTTTGATAAAAACTGTTTAATATCGGTCTATTCTCAACACAAACAACACTTTGAGACGGTGGCGGTTTAAATACCTACTTAACACGTTGCCAGTGGATTTTAGCTGACTCATTTCAATGTTTGGTACTTTTAATCAAATAAAATGGTAAAATTAACTAAATGCAACGGTGAAGAAGCGTTAGGTCTGACATTATGGGCTTATTACACCTTTCTAAAATTAGGCACTTACAAGAAAGACGCCGCAATACATTTTAGATACGTATGGAGATATCTCAATCACATTTCGACGCATGGCGTCGAACACAAAATACGGCTAAAAATATGTACTTACCACGAAATACTTCGATAGTGCCGCTTGAAACAGACCAAAGTTCCAGAAGTTCTTCCATTTTAAGTAACTCTAACATCAGAAATTGAAAATATTGAGCTGCGTAGGCACGAACGAACTGAACGAACACACCGCAACAAATGGTGACGCAATATTTCGAGACCTTTAAGCCAAGTCGACGCGTCGCCGCCAGCCAGTGTTGCCAACTCTTAAATTAAAAAGTAGCTAGATGTACGCCTAGAAGTTGCCAAAAAGTAGCTATATATTTTAGAACGTTGCTATAAAGGTGCTAAGAATTTAAATGAAAAATAAGGGAAAATAGAATAAAACAGGTTTAATAATCAATTATCATAAAAAATACTCAACTGTTATTGTTATCTTACAAGAATAAACTTAAGCTGCCCATTTTAACGAATATTTATATGAAGGCTTATCTCAGTTATACCAAAAAAAAATATAATTATATCGCTAACGCAACGACATATAAAATGGAATATCTATCCCGAGTTAACAGTTAACGATTAACGTTAACTTCAGTTAAATCTTCCACAATATAACCTTTTAACGTTTAACGAAGTAAACTTTTTTTATAACGGAGTAACGACAAACGAAGTTAACTATTTGATTAACGGCGCCCAGCTATGATTATATTTTATATCTATGATTATATTATAATATAATATCACATAAAATACTTGACAAGTGAAACTTGCAAACATTTCAGCCATTTCCGACATAAAACATAAAATCATTTAAACACTAAGACGGTGTAGGGACTCTTAGGCTAGCCACTGACCTACAATATAACTGTGCAATATCACTAGTTGCACAATTATATTGATCGTCAGTAGTCGATATTGACCGTCAATATCATCTACTGACGATCAATATAATTGAGCAACCAGTGATTTTGCACAGTTATATTTTAGGTCAGTGGCTAGCCTAACTAATAAAACAATTACTAAACAATGCGCCATGTTACAGACTAAATGCAGATGAGAAATTGAATTCTAGAATGAATAAAAATATGTATTAATAAATATATTTAATTTAATGTACTGTTTTATTTATTCAGAAAGATCATATTTTTTTATTCATAAAGCCCCCTAACCGTAACTAGTGTGTCTATTACTACTTGACACGACCAGAAGGGCTACTCCGAAGTTCGAAACGGTCGTGTAGTGCCGTCTCTCTTAATCTCCTGTTAAAAAGTATTTCGGTGAGCGAGACGGCACTATGCGACGGTCGAGTTTCGAACATTGGAGTAGCACTTCTGACTTAACTGTCGTCTAGATATACAGATTTCATACAGATTATAGGTAATTGATTTCATAAACATTTTATACAGATTTAGAAATATTTCACAACAGATTTTGATGTTCAGCATATGGCAACACTGTGTTTCTATGCAACCGTCGACCGTGATAGGTACGAACGTGCAAATTTTAAATTCTGTTTTTAACCGACTTCGAAAAAAACCGAAGGAGGGGGTTCTCAATTCGACGCGTATATTTTTTTATTTTTATTATTTCTTTTTATATGTACGTTCACCGATTACTCTGAGATGGCTGGATCGATATGGATGATTCTTTTTTTAGTCGATAGGGTATTTCTTCAAATTGGTCCCGTTGTGATCAAAGTCGAGGTCTGATGAGAGGATCTATGAGGAATCGAAGGAACTCCTTAAATATTATAGGCACCCATATAGAAATTTTGATATTTTCTGTATTAACTCAAGCAATTGCGTTTCAAAAACATTATTTGGTGAAGAGGAACTGATGATGAAGACCACGGATGACCACGGGAACTCTTCAATGATGAGTATTTCACGGGTGGTGGCGATTAGATTTCTGTATAAGGTTAGGAAGCAATTTATGCTCATGAAAATTCATGTGGTAAAATAGAACTGGTGGTGAAGAACCAGGAGAACTCCTCAACGATTGACGTCCTTGCACCTTGGATAACAACATTTTGTAAAGGGTGATGAGCAATTGGCATTATGCTATTGATACCTACTTGATGTACCTATTCAATGTGTGTCGTTAAATCACTAAAAAAAATGAAATAATAAAAATTTCACAAATAAAAAAACCGACTTAAAAAACCGTTTAAAAGGTAAGAAATAATGATTGGCCTTCGTTAGTTAATTACCTAGAAACATCAGATAGGTATATTGTTGATTAAGTGATACATAAAATGTATCGAAGTCGGTGGCAAGTAACATTTTGCTGTTCAGGTAGGTAGAGTAGAGTTGTTTTGTATTTGAGCTATTTTGCATCCCTAGGCATCTTCATGTTATCCAGGTATTTTACTTATGAGATGTTTTGCATTTGAGTCATATTGCGTTCATAGTCAATCAGATGTTTAGTAATTTTTCTACAAAGTCCTTTTGCATTAGAGGTACAGTAATGATCAGTGGTTTGGATTTGAGGCATTTCGCTTTACAGCCGTTTTAAATGTTAGTTATTTTGCTTCTTAGTCATAAAGCGTTTTAGGCGTAAATGCTTCAAAGTCGTTTTGCGGCGTAGGCATTGCGATTAAAACGGTTTTTTATATCTAAGTATTAGTAGGTAAATAAAGATATACCTTTACACCTAGATATTTTAAATATGTACAAGAATTAGGATTAGAAATACTACTATTTGCAGAACCGGTAAATTTACACCTACTTACATCAAAATTTAAGTACCTACACCTATGTTGTGAATGTTTTGCGCTTTTGTAAAAAGACTTACTTAATAGTAGGTATTGACAAGTTAGTTGTCTATTAACAATTGCGGATACAGGAGGGGAGACAATGGAAATTTTGAATGAATATAGGTAAAAAAACCGGACGACAAGTGCGAGTTAAACTCGTTACCTACTTTAAATACCTACCATAGACTTTTTATAGGTTTTCCTGTAATCTGATGGCCTTGAAAGTATCAAAATATGTGGCATAAACGGCGATATCTTTTGAAATTGCAATTTGAGAAAAAGGTCTTGACACACAGACAGACAGACACACGAGTGAACCGATTAGAGCATTTTTCAAAAAAAGATCGTTGACGTAATGGAATTCCACCTAGAAAAAAAATCTCATATACCTAAACACTGAACAAACACTACACGTTTATTTAACAAAATGGTCTCGGTTGACTTTTTTTCGGTTGAATTTACTACAAATTGGTTAATTAAACAAAAACTAACGGTTGCATTACTTAGTCATAATACGGACGGTACCTACGTTCGTGGCCGGTTGCGTCCAAGGTCGAAGACACGCACAAACCTGTAGTTGATACGCACTGACGGGTCAAGTTAGGCTCGCCGATGAGTTCATGAACCAAGTTTTATTTAAGAGAAACACACCCCTGTTAACCTTGAGGTAATTGGTTAGTTTTAAGGAGATGTGTTCGTAAGATCAATCATCAAGTCTACGAAATTTAACAAAGACCAATGCAAGTGTAGGTATACGTTGTTGTTGCAACATGTACCTTCAAGTTAGGTCTACAAAAAAAATTAGTAATTTGTATCAAAACTGCATTGTTGTGTTCAGCAAATCAATTTCCTAGCTTTTAACGAGTAAATAAAATGGTTAATTCAAATAGAGTCTAGTTTTTACAAATACTGTGAGTCTCTCTCACACTAGTGCCGACGAAAGAGATAGTCATAGAGATAAACAGGTTTAACTTATCTTTGTGTCTTGCATGTTAGGGCCGCTGAACCATTGATGTTCAACTAACCTTTAAATAATTGTCTACTTTTATCGAATCGTGTTCGTAAAATCAATCAACACTTCTTCGAAATTTGACAAAAACCACATTTAAACACCTTGTCATTCATAAAACTACATTAATTGTTACTGCCAAGTGTACTTCCAAGTTAATTGTATCAAAACTTTCGGCTATTTTTAACCGACTTCAAAAAAACCGAAGGAGGAGGTTCTCAATTCGACGCGTAGTAGGTATATTTATTATCAGATCTGCATTGATGTGTTTAGCAGAACCATTCCTTAGCTTTAACTTAGTAAAATGGTTAATTGAAAAAAGTTTATCTTTTGTAAATACTGAACTATTGCTGTCCGTCCAGCACCTCTATTCAGGAACGCTAAGTGATTCTGTAGCGACTCGTAAGCCAGATTTCTCATTCCACTCTTCTGCACGACGCGAAATGCGTAAGAGCGAGATGAGAGATCTGGCTTACGAGTCGCTACAGAATCACTTAGCGTTCCCGAATGAGGCGCCAGATGACCTTTAAGTAACTGTGTACTTATATCGAAGCGTGTTCGTAAAAATCAATCATCAAATCTACTAAATTTAACAAAGATTAATCCAACTATATAGTTTGTTCCTGCAACATGTAGTTCTAAGTAAGTTCTAACAAAACTTTCGGTTATTTGTACCAAAACTGCATTGTTGTATTCAGCAAATCCATTTGTTGGCTTTTACTGAGGAAAATGGTTAATTCAAATAAAGTATACTCGTTACAAATACTGAACCATTGCTGTTCAAATAACCTTTATGTAACTGTTAACTTATATCGAAGCGTGCTCGTAAAATCAACCATCAAATCTACTAAATTTAACAAAGATTAATCCAACTATATAGTTTGTTCCTGCAACATGTAGTTCTAAGTAAGTTCTAACAAAACTTTCGGTTATTTCTACCAAAACTGCATTGTTGTATTCAGCAAATCCATTTGTTGGCTTTTACTGAGGAAAATGGTTAATTCAAATAAAGTATACTCGTTACAAATACTGAACCATTGCTGTTCAAATAACCTTTATGTAACTGTTAACTTATATCGAAGCGTGCTCGTAAAATCAACCATCAAATCTACTAAATTTAACAAAGATTAATCCAACTATATAGTTTGTTCCTGCAACATGTAGTTCTAAGTAAGTTCTAACAAAACTTTCGGTTATTTGTACCAAAACTGCATTGTTGTATTCAGCAAATCCATTTGTTGGCGTTTACTGAGGAAAACGGTTAATTCAAATAAAGTATACTCTTTATAAATACTGAACCATTGCTGTTCAAATAACCTTTATGTAACTGTTTACTTATATCGAAGCGTGCTCGTAAAATCAATCATCAAATCTACTAAATTTAACAAAGATTAATCCAACTATATAGTTTGTTCCTGCAACATGTAGTTCTAAGTAAGTTCTAACAAAACTTTCGGTTATTTGTACCAAAACTGCATTGTTGTATTCAGCAAATCCATTTGTTGGCTTTTACTGAGGAAAATGGTTAATTCAAATAAAGTATACTCGTTACAAATACTGAACCATTGCTGTTCAAATAACCTTTATGTAACTGTTTACTTATATCGAAGCGTGCTCGTAAAATCAATCATCAAATCTACTAAATTTAACAAAGATTAATCCAACTATATAGTTTGTTCCTGCAACATGTAGTTCTAAGTAAGTTCTAACAAAACTTTCGGTTATTTGTACCAAAACTGCATTGTTGTATTCAGCAAATCCATTTGTTGGCTTTTACTGAGGAAAATGGTTAATTCAAATAAAGTATACTCGTTACAAATACTGAACCATTGCTGTTCAAATAACCTTTATGTAACTGTTAACTTATATCGAAGCGTGCTCGTAAAATCAACCATCAAATCTACTAAATTTAACAAAGATTAATCCAACTATATAGTTTGTTCCTGCAACATGTAGTTCTAAGTAAGGTCTGACAAAACTTTCGGTTATTTGTACCAAAACTGCATTGTTGTATTCAGCAAATCCATTTGTTGGCGTTTACTGAGGAAAACGGTTAATTCAAATAAAGTATACTCTTTATAAATACTGAACCATTGCTGTTCAAATAAACTTTATGTAACTGTTTACTTATATCGAAGCGTGCTCGTAAAATCAATCATCAAATCTACTAAATTTAACAAAGATTAATCCAACTATATAGTTTGTTCCTGCAACATGTAGTTCTAAGTAAGTTCTAACAAAACTTTCGGTTATTTGTACCAAAACTGCATTGTTGTATTCAGCAAATCCATTTGTTGGCTTTTACTGAGGAAAATGGTTAATTCAAATAAAGTATACTCGTTACAAATACTGAACCATTGCTGTTCAAATAACCTTTATGTAACTGTTAACTTATATCGAAGCGTGCTCGTAAAATCAATCATCAAATCTACTAAATTTAACAAAGATTAATCCAACTATATAGTTTGTTCCTGCAACATGTAGTTCTAAGTAAGTTCTAACAAAACTTTCGGTTATTTGTACCAAAACTGCATTGTTGTATTCAGCAAATCCATTTGTTGGCTTTTACTGAGGAAAATGGTTAATTCAAATAAAGTATACTCGTTACAAATACTGAACCATTGCTGTTCAAATAACCTTTATGTAACTGTTAACTTATATCGAAGCGTGCTCGTAAAATCAACCATCAAATCTACTAAATTTAACAAAGATTAATCCAACTATATAGTTTGTTCCTGCAACATGTAGTTCTAAGTAAGGTCTGACAAAACTTTCGGTTATTTGTACCAAAACTGCATTGTTGTATTCAGCAAATCCATTTGTTGGCGTTTACTGAGGAAAACGGTTAATTCAAATAAAGTATACTCTTTATAAATACTGAACCATTGCTGTTCAAATAACCTTTATGTAACTGTTTACTTATATCGAAGCGTGCTCGTAAAATCAATCATCAAATCTACTAAATTTAACAAAGATTAATCCAACTATATAGTTTGTTCCTGCAACATGTAGTTCTAAGTAAGTTCTAACAAAACTTTCGGTTATTTGTACCAAAACTGCATTGTTGTATTCAGCAAATCCATTTGTTGGCTTTTACTGAGGAAAATGGTTAATTCAAATAAAGTATACTCGTTACAAATACTGAACCATTGCTGTTCAAATAACCTTTATGTAACTGTTAACTTATATCGAAGCGTGCTCGTAAAATCAACCATCAAATCTACTAAATTTAACAAAGATTAATCCAACTATATAGTTTGTTCCTGCAACATGTAGTTCTAAGTAGGTTCTGACAAAACTTTCGGTTATTTGTACCAAAACTGCATTGTTGTATTCAGCAAATCCATTTGTTGGCTTTTACTGAGGAAAATGGTTAATTCAAATAAAGTATACTCTTTATAAATACTGAACCATTGCTGTTCAAATAACCTTTATGTAACTGTTAACTTATATCGAAGCGTGCTCGTAAAATCAATCATCAAATCTACTAAATTTAACAAAGATTAATCCAACTATATAGTTTGTTCCTGCAACATGTAGTTCTAAGTAAGTTCTAACAAAACTTTCGGTTATTTGTACCAAAACTGCATTGTTGTATTCAGCAAATCCATTTGTTGGCTTTTACTGAGGAAAATGGTTAATTCAAATAAAGTATACTCGTTACAAATACTGAACCATTGCTGTTCAAATAACCTTTATGTAACTGTTAACTTATATCGAAGCGTGCTCGTAAAATCAACCATCAAATCTACTAAATTTAACAAAGATTAATCCAACTATATAGTTTGTTCCTGCAACATGTAGTTCTAAGTAGGTTCTGACAAAACTTTCGGTTATTTCTACCAAAACTGCATTGTTGTATTCAGCAAATCCATTTGTTGGCTTTTACTGAGGAAAATGGTTAATTCAAATAAAGTATACTCGTTACAAATACTGAACCATTGCTGTTCAAATAACCTTTATGTAACTGTTTACTTATATCGAAGCGTGCTCGTAAAATCAATCATCAAATCTACTAAATTTAACAAAGATTAATCCAACTATATAGTTTGTTCCTGCAACATGTAGTTCTAAGTAAGTTCTAACAAAACTTTCGGTTATTTGTACCAAAACTGCATTGTTGTATTCAGCAAATCCATTTGTTGGCTTTTACTGAGGAAAATGGTTAATTCAAATAAAGTATACTCGTTACAAATACTGAACCATTGCTGTTCAAATAACCTTTATGTAACTGTTTACTTATATCGAAGCGTGCTCGTAAAATCAACCATCAAATCTACTAAATTTAACAAAGATTAATCCAACTATATAGTTTGTTCCTGCAACATGTAGTTTAAAACGATATTCATTGTTCATTTCATTACATTAATGCTGTTTCTTTAAAATAAAAATAATCGGTTTCAATTATCAAATATATTTGTTAAATCAAACAATAATTCGGTATCATTGAACAAAACATCTTCGGTTAAGGTAATTAAACCCTGTCATGTTACTTTGATGTAAATTATTTTGCACTCTCTATTAGGTATACGAATTAATTAGTAAGCAACTTATTTGTTTATACCAAAACTTCGCGGTTTAGTTGAACTAAAACAAATTAGTTACTTTAAACATGACAGTTTTGTATTAAATACCATTACCGTCATTAATATTAACTGATTCAACAATTACTAATTTATTTTGTAGTCTTAACCAAAATAATAAGTAATTCTAAACGGAATTTTGGTTAAATGTACTACATCCATTCAACAAATAAAAATTTGTTATTTTAACCAAATTGTTTTGTACTGGTTTTTATCTAACAACCATACTTACGGTTAAATTAACAAAACAGCATTTTACCATCTACCTCTTGTTATTTTAACATGTTTTTTTCTTAATTCTAACGAAATAGGTTTGGTAAGCATAACAAAATTGAATTTGTTACTTGAATCAAGACGCTTTTGTACCGGTTTAGTCAAATTAACCAATTTGTAGTAAATTCAACCGAAAAAAAGTCAACCGAGATCATTTTTGTTAAATCAACGTGTAGTGTTTTTTCTGTGTAGTTAAATTCGGCGACACGTTAGATAAAGTTGTCTTTACATATAAAACAGTACCGTGACTCACTTATAGACAACGCACAGCCTAAATGGGTGGTCCTAGACGTTTGAAATTTGGAGTAGACATTCCTCGAGTACCTACAAAAAATCCCTCCTTTTTGCACGTCTAGCAAAAAGGAGGAATTTTTTGAAATTCCTTATTCCCTAACGCGTTGAAAAGGGGTGTTAAAATTTGTATTGAATACCGCGGGCGAAGCTGTGGCGGGTCCTCTAGTAACATTATAATAACGTAACGTATGTTCCAAATGTTTTTATCTACACCCATATCATAAAACCTCCATAGTGTAATCAAAAACCATAGGAAATGACCACTATTTTGACAACCAATTAGGAAAAACTAGTGCTGCAATGTTATTCCCGTATCGTTTTTAGTATAGAAATGAGATTAAATTTGTAACAGCTGTCAAAACTCAAGTGGGTCTCTATTCTCGTATCCATAGATATTAAAACAGTTATTGATACGAAACGTCAATTCAGTATGTTTTTTTAATATAAACTGCACAACATTTTTAAGGTATTTATCATTATGTATCCTTATGTACATTTAAACTCTGTTTTTTCCCCAAATAAAAACATAAAAACATAAAACATAAAACATTTGATCTCGAGTGACATGAGAATAGAGACTTCATTCGTTTGTATATGATTTAAAAAAAATGGTCTTGACGGAGGATCGAATTGCCGCCATTATGTTGGTGTTTTGCTGAACGAAAGTAGAATTGTTGTTGAATTGAATAGAAAAAGTTGTTTGTAATTTACATTTTAGTTGAAAATATGAATAGTAGTCTTCTCGGAGTGTGTGTGATGTGAAAATGCGCCGGATATCGGAAATATGCAGCCACGATTGCAACAAATAACTTGTTGCCAGAAAATATTGTTTCTGAACCCATTATGGAGGATTTATAATATGTGTGTAGATAAAGTTATGTATGCAACTCTACATAATTTGGCCTTAAAACACACGTGCGATCTTGTTATGAAACTCGCTAAAAGCTCGTTTCATAAAACCGCACTAGTGTTTTAAGGCCTATCATTATGCAACCGTTGCATAAACTACTATTTTACCTCTGGGACGAAAAAAACTGTAGTACTTATATGAATTCGGATAGACACATATAGAGGTGTGACACTAGACCAATAGTGCTCGAATACCTATTAGGCGCCGGCTAGGACGCTTTTAGAGATAGGGGGGGTAAAAAGCACTGTCCTAACCAGGAGCTGGCCGCGTTCTCCCCGATGCACCAGCCCAGCATGTTCCAACCATTTTGATCGCAAGTGCAGTGATAAAATGTATATTTTGAGAAATGATACTTTGGTAGGTATCCGTCTGGGTTAGGTCTACGGCAGTCCTTACCCTTCTAGCGGAGCCCTGGACGTGAGATGATTTTTTTATTCTGTGCACGTCAACGAATCTCACCACTGATGGTAAGCCGATCTGACATTTAGTCTGACGCCCCTTTCCAAAGTAATAAAAATTAACTCCCGACGAGGATGGGATTCGAACCCACGCGTGCAGAGCACATTGGATTAGCAGTCCAACGCCTTAACCTCTCGGCCACCTCGTCACATGCACAGCTATAGCCAATTATGGCAAAAGATGCGTTTTTCTTTACTCGGCTCTTCTTTGATGAAGTCTATAAAAACCGTCTTATTAAAATTCTGTATAATACATCATTAAAATATTTAATTAGACTGGAAATTTTGCTTTAGACATCTACAGCAAAACTTCTCCCCTAAACATGTCCCCAAACTTATGGACATGTTTAGGCGAGAAGTCTTTCTTAAACCTTTTAGGGTTATTATTCATGCCCATCGTACGGTATGTCACACGAAAGCTCTAAGGTCATGTATCATAATAATATATTTTTTAATTCTAATATGAAATCGTTCAGATATTCGTCACACAGAACGAGCGCCAACCCTCCCCCCCGGTCCGGCGGTTTGAGATTTTTATCACTTATGGTTTCTGAAATAAAGATTTCAGAAACCATACGTGATAAAAATCTCAAAAAATTACGAATACTAGATATTAAGACTATAGAACAATACAATGGAGTCTCCAGTTTTAATAAATCAACAGAAAATTTAATTAAAAACCACGTTAAAAATTAAATTTGTATTTGCGTACGGAAAAAATCTAGGATGTCGATTGAATACCTTAATTTGGTAGGTACTTTCGAGCTGATCTGATAGGAGACAGGAGTGGACAGTGGAACTCTGTAAGCAACTCAGGTTTGGGCGATTTTGGTCGTTTTGATGAGTCCCATACATTAGACATGGTGACGATGAAGCCGAGAGGTGGAAAGTGGAAATCTTCAGTGGCCAGTAGTAAACACCTCGAGTTTAGGCTGTTCTGTTTGTTTCGATGAATCCAATACATTAATTACACTTGGTGACGAGGGTCTGATTATGGAGCTGGGAGGTGGACAGTGGAACTCTTCAATGGCTACTCTTCTTTCCAAAGTAATAAAAAGGAACTCCCGACGAGGATGGGATTCGAACCCACGCGTGCAGAGCACATTGGATTAGCAGTCCAACGCCTTAACCTCTCGGCCACCTCGTCACATGTATAGCTATAGCCAATTATGGCAGAAGATGCGTTTTTCTTTACTCAGCTGGGCCAGTATTCGGGACTGCCTAAGTGATTTAGTATATCGCAAATAAAATGCCAAAACCGCGTATGTGAACGTCAAACACGTACAGACAACGACACATTTGCGGTTTTGGCATTTTAGTGACGAACTGTCGATATACTAAATCACTTGGCAGTCTTGAACAGAGGCCCTGTTCTATAATTAAGTCAATAAAAATTATGTATAATATGTAATTATAAATTTAAATTTCACCAGAAGTTATGCTGTAGAGATCTACAGCAAAACTTCTACCCTAAACATGTCACTAAACCCTAAACCTAAGATATTAGTCACACAGAACGTGCGCCAACCTCCCCCCCCCCCACTTATTTCAGAAACTATAAGTGATAAAAATTACGAATACTAGATATCTAAGTACATTTAGACCATCGGAGCAATACAATGGAGTTTTAATAAATCTACAGAAAAATTAAAAACAACGTTAAAGATTTAGTTTGTATTTTCGTGCGGAAAAAATCTAGGATGTCGATTTAATACCTACCTTAATTTAGTATTTTCGAGCTGATCTGAAAATGAAGCCAAGAGTGAACAGTTGAACTCTATAAGCACCCTCAACCCTGTAAGCAACCTCGAGTTGGGGTGTTTTGTTTGTTTCGATGAATTCAATACATCACACTTGGTGAGGAGAGTCTGATTATGGAGCTGGGAGGTGGACAGTGGAACTCTTCAATGGCTACTAGTAAACCTCTCACGTTAACGAATCTCAGCACTAATGGTAAGCGGATCTGACATTTAGTCAGACGCGCCTAAAAGCTTATTAAGCTTAAAAGACCCAAAGCCCCTTTCCAAATTAATAAAAAGGAACTCCCGACGAGGATGGGATTCGAACCCACGCGTGCAGAGCACATTGGATTAGCAGTCCAACGCCTTAACCTCTCGGCCACCTCGTCACATGCACAACTATAGCCAATTATGGCAAAAAGTGCGTTTTTATTTACTCAGCTGTTCTATAATGAAGTCAATAAAAACCATCTTATTAATATTATGTATCATATGTATTATATATTCAAATTTCACTGGAAATTTTGCTTTAGACATCTAGAATAGAATAGAATATACAAACATTCTACATCAAAACTTCTCCCCTAAACATGTCCCTAAACTTAGGAACATGTTTAGGCGAGAATTCTATGTTAAACCTTTTAGGGTTATTATTTTTGCCCATCGTACGGTTTGTCACTCGAAAGCTCTGTGATAGTGTATCATAAATATATATATATTTAAATTTTAATATGGAAACGTTTAAGAGATATTCGTCACAGAACGTGCGGAAACCCGGTCCGGTACCTTAATTTGGTACTTTCGAGCTGATCTAATGATGGAGCCAGGATTGGACAGTGGAACTCTGTAAGGCCTTCTAGTTTGGGCGGTTGTGGTCATAGTTATTGATGATTCCCATATATTAGACTTGGTGACGAGGGTCTGATGATGAAGCTGAGAGGTGGAAAGTGGAAATCTTCAGTGGCCAGTAGTAAACCCCTCGATTTTAGGCTGTTTTGTTTATTTCGATGAATCCAATACATTGCACTTGGTTACGAGGGTCTGATTATGGAGCTGAGAGGTGGACGGTGGAACTCTTCAATGGCTACTAGTAAACCTCTCACGTTAACGAATCTCAGCACTGATGGTAAGCTGATCTGACCCTTGGTTTGACGCGCCTTAAGAGACCCGGCCTAAAATCTCTTTCCAAAGTAATAAAAAGGGACTCCCGACGAGGATGGGATTCGAACCCACGCGTGCAGAGCACATTGGATTAGCAGTCCAACGCCTTAACCTCTCGGCCACCTCGTCACATGCAGAGCTATAGCCAATTATGGCAAAAGATGCGTTTTTCTTTACTCAGCTGGGCCGGTATCCGGGACTACCTAAGTGATTTAGCATATCGCAAATAAAATGCCAAAACCGCGTATGTGAACGTCAAACACGTACAGAATAACGACACATTTGCAGTTTTGGCATTTTAGTGACGAATTGACGATATACTAAATCACTTAGCAGTCCTGAACAGAGGCCCTGTTCTATAATTAAGTCAATAAAAACCGTGTCATTAAAATTATGTATAATATGTAATTATAAATTTAAATTTCACTGGAATTTTTGCTGTAGAGATCTACAGCAAAACTTCTCCCCTAAACATGTCCCTAAAACTCTTAAAATGTGTGAGCTATAAGAGTATATCAAAGAAATTTTGAGGGTTATTTTTTCTGCCCATCGTCCGGTATGTTCCACGAAGGCTCTAAGATCGTTTAATCGTCATCTAAGATAATAAATTTGAATATGGAATCGTTCAGGAGATATTCGTCACACAGAACGTGCGCCAACCCGGTCTCCCCCTTTATTTCAAAAACTGTAAGTGATAAAAATCTCATAAAATTACGAATACTAGATATCTACATATATTTAGACTATCGGAATAATACGATGGAGTCATACACAAATTTTAAAAACAACATTAACGATTAAGTTTGTATTTGCGTGCGGAAAAAATCTAGGATGCCGATTTAATACCTTAATTTGGTACTTTCGAGCTGATCTGATAATGGAGTCAGGAGTGGACAGTGGAACTCTGTAAGCAGCAAGAACTGTGTTTGGGCGGTTTTGGTCATTTTGATGAGTCCCATACATTAGACTTGGTGACCAGGGTCTGATGATGAAGCCGAGAAATGGAAAGTGAAAATTTTCAGTAGCCATTAGTAAACTCTTCGAGTTTGGGCTGTTTTGTTTCTTTCGATGAATCAAATACATTACACTTGGTGACGAGGGTCTGATTATGAAGCTGGGAGGTGGACAGTGGAACTCTTTAATGCCTACTCGTAAACGCCTCACGTTAACGAATCTCAGGACTGATGGTAAGCTGTTCTGACATTAGGTTTGACGCGCCTTAAGAGACCCGGCCCAAAAACTCTTTCGAAAGTAATAAAAAGGAACTCCCGACGAGGATGGGATTCGAACCCACGCGTGCAGAGCACATTGGATTAGCAGTCCAACGCCTTAACCTCTCGGCCACCTCGTCCCATGCAGAGCTATAGCCAATTATGGCAGAAGATGCGTTTTTCTTTACTCAGCTGGGCCGGTATTCGGGACTGCCTAAGTGATTTAGTATATCGCAAATAAAATGCCAAAACCGCGTATGTGAACGTCAAACACGTACAGAACAACTACACATTTGCGGTTTTGGCATTTTAGTGATGAATTGATGATATACTAAATAACTTAGCAGTCCTGAACAGAGGCCCTGTTCTTTAATTAATTCAATAAAAGCCGTCTTATTAAAATTGTGTATAATATGTAATAATAAATTTAAATTTCACTGGAAGTTTTGCTGTAGAGATCTACAGCACAACTTCTCGCATAAACTAAACATGTCCCTTAACTCTAAAAATGTCTGAGCTATAAGAGCACAGACATTTTGAGGGGTATTATTTCTGCCCATCGTATATGTCACATGAAAGCTCTAAGATCATGTATCATAAAAATATATATTTTTTCAAATTTTAATATGGAATCTTCCAGGCGATATTCGTCACACAAAACATGCGCCAACCCGGTCCCCCCTTTATTTCAGAAACTATAAATGATAAAAATCTCAAAAAATTACGAATACTTGATATTTATATTTAAACTATCGGAACCACAGATCAGAATAATACGATCGAGACTCTACTAGCTTTAATAAAGCTACAGAACATTTAAAAACAACGTTAACAGTTAAGTTTGTATTTGCGTGCGGAAAAAATCTAGGATGTAGATTTAGTACCTTAATTTGGTACTTTCAATGAAATTCTTCAATGGCTACTAGTAAACCCTTCACGTTAACGAATCTCAGCACTGCTGGCAAGCGGATCTGACATTTAGTCTGACGCGCCTTAAAGACCCAAAGCCCCTTTCCAAATTAATAAAAAGAAACTCCCGACGAGGATGGGATTCGAACCCACGCGTGCAGAGCACATTGGATTAGCAGTCCAACGCCTTAACCTCTCGGCCACCTCGTCACATGCACAGCTATAGCCAATTATGGCAAAAGTGCGTTTTTATTTACTCAGCTGTTCTATAATGAGATAAAATAAAAAACGTCATATTAAAATTCTGTATAATAAGAAATTAAAAAATTAAATTTCACTAGAAATTTTGCTTTAGACATCTACAGCAAAACTTCTCCTCTAAACATGTCCCTAAACTTAGGGACATGTTTAGGCGAGAAGTCTTTCTTAAACCTTTTAGGCTTATTATTCTTGCCGATCGTACGGTATGTCACTCGATAGCTCTGAAATGGTGTATCATAAATATATTTTTTCAAATTTTAATATGGAAACGTTTAGATATTCGTCACAGAACGTGCGGAAACCCGATCCTCCCTTTTATTTCAAAAAACTATAGATAAGTGATAGAAATCTCAAAAAATTACAGATACTAGATATCTATACGGTGACGGTACTATATGTGACGGTACTATTGGTGACGATTTGGGAGGTGGACAATGGAACTCTTAAATGGCTACTAGTCAACCCCTCACGTTAAAGAATCTCAGCACTGATGGTAAGCTGATCTGACATTTAGCTTGACGCGCCTTAAGAGACCCGGCCCTAAAACTCTTTCCAAAGTAATAAAAAGGAACTCCCGACGAGGATGGGATTCGAACCCACGCGTGCAGAGCACATTGGATTAGCAGTCCAACGCCTTAACCTCTCGGCCACCTCGTCACATGCACAGCTAAAGCCAATTATGGCAAAAGGTGCCTTTTTCTGTATTTACTGTTATAATTAAGTCAATAAAAACCGTCTTATTAAAATTATGTATAATATACAACTATAAATTTAAATTTCACTCGAAGTTTTGCTGTAGAGATCTACAGCAAAACTTGTCCCATAGACATGTCCCTAAACGATATCTACGAGTATATATAGACTATCGGTGGAACTCTGTAAACCCCTCGCATTTGGACTGTATTGTTTGTTGTTATCAATACATTATATTACACTTGGTGATGAGGGTCCTGATTATGGAGCCGGGAGGTGGTTATAGTGGTGAGGTGGAACTCTTCGATAGCTCTTGTAAACCCCTCACGTTAACGAAGCTCACCACGGATGGTAGGGTCCTGCCATTGAGGCCTTCAAGAGAAGAGTTTATGTTTTCCTAAAAGGTCGGCAACGGCTCAATGACTCCTTTGGGGTTCTTGATTTTCATGGACGGCAGTGTTCACGTACCATCAGGTGACTCGCATGCTCGTTTACCTTCCCTTGTATGAAAAACAAAAGATCTGATATTTCTAATGCGCCTTAAAAGACCTGACTCAAAAACGCTTTCCGAAGCAAAAAAGTAACTCCCGACGAGGATGGGATTCGAACCCACGCGTGCAGAGCACATTGGATTAGCAGTCCAACGCCTTAACCTCTCGGCCACCTCGTCACATAGCCTCGTCGTCGCTATAGCCAATTATGCCAAAAATGCGTTTTGAATTTACACAGCTGTTCAATAGTCAATAAAAAGTATTATTATAATTATCCAGTTATCTTTTATGGAAGTATACCTACCAGCGACTTGAGGGTCTGGGCATGGTCTGCGGCAGTCCCTAGCCGTCGAGTGGAACCCTGGATGTAGGACGAATTTTATAATATGTGCAAGTTAAGGAATCTCACCACTAGGCTGATGGTAAGCGCCAGTAAAGTCCATGAATGCGGGCGAAAGGCCATTATCAATTAAGGTGCGTATCGCCCTCACTATGCCAGCTAAGGAGATGCTTCTTCACGATTCTTTTAAAGACATTACGTTGAACGAAAAAGGACAAACGTGAGCTAACAGGACGTTCCATATTTTAATAGTCAGTGTGTTAGGTGCAATAAACATCGCTGATTATACATAGTTCCATGCTCTCTTTATCTAGATAAGTAAACAGAATAACCCTGGTGACTCAGGTAATCGGCCAATCATATGGTATGTCTCGATTGGCTGCATTAGCTGAATCAAGTGTTATTAGTTTAAATTCAAAGCTAAAATCAAAGTATCTTTTTATAAATTTAGGCTTTAACAAGCTCTTATGAAGGTCAAGGAATGAATTGACCACCGGTTTGGAAACCTTCTACTGAGAAGAGCCGGCAAGAAACTCGGTGAGGTATAATTTTTTCAAAACAGTCCACATATGAAAATGAAAATATTTATTTTGCAAGTAGGCCACATGGGCTCTTTCACATGTCTGAATCTACGCTACGCTTCGAAAGGTGACATCTGCTGAGGAGAAACGCCGCAAGAAACTCAGCAGTAAGTCTGTTTTCAACTTTGACATTAGAGTTTTATCTAAAAACTAACACAAAAGTGCAAAAAACAAACCTAATGGGTACAAATTAATTATAATAAATGACTAATAGGTAAGGGAGATGTACCTATAGTCTCCGCGTCTGGACAAGTTAAGTAGGTAACTTAGAGATGTATGAAGCCTCTAAGGGTCATAATAATAAAATAATAATTGCAACAAAGAAACATCTGAGTTTCTTGCGGCGTTTCTTTTCAGCAGATGTCACCTTTCGAAGCGCTGGTAGCTTCAGCCATGTAAAAGAGCCCATGTGGCCTACTTGCAAAATAAATATTTTCATTTTCATTATCATTTTCTAAATTGATTAATCTAGGTTAAATAAATGGAGGTGTAGACAGTCTCCACGGTCAATTATAAAGATGGAGATGTAAGGTCTCCAAATATCAATAAGTTAACAATGATGTCTACAGTTTCATACAAATCTAAGTATATCCCACAGTAGGTATGCCCATCGAGACCCAGGGATCGCCGGTGCAGGTCACGATTAATTCCAAACATCCCTGTCCATGATGTAATCTTACATTTAGTTAACTACATACGCGTCTAGGGTATTGAGTCCTGCAACATATTATAAGATTTATAAGATCTATCTCATGTAAAACGAAAGTTTCATTCCAAAGGCCCCTATAGACGGACCAATTTATAACCAAGAATCAAGTCTTACATATACACGTGTCGTGTTAAATTTTAACGTCACGTTTCCCGAGTACAAAGTCTGGATTACACAAACTAGAACCTATTACGCTGGATTTAATTTACAATCAATTTTCTATTACACCTTACACCATCTTAGATTAATCAGGTAATCAGACACTCCCTGGACTAATAACTAGCATAAGTACTTCTCATTATACCTCGTGGAAGAGGAGTTGGAGTTGATTCCGCGTCGGAGCGTTTTCAGAAAAAGTGTACCTTTTAGTTCTTTGTTCAGGAATTGGATATTGGTATGTAATTCCTGCTCAGAATAATGGATACTATCGATGCTAATTGGAAAATTGTACATGTATTGTATATGTGATTTTTTTCATACAGTCACGAAAAATAAACATGAAATTACTATGTAAAAATAAGGACATTGTTTTACCAATTACAATAGTATTCATTATTCTGATTTCCTACTCAATACAACAACGAACAAAAAGTTAAAATTATTCTGTTTAGATAACAAACTAATTATATCCAATTTTATCACTATAGGTCAGATAGTGACTCGTATTTTTCCAGGAGTTTAGCTGAGATATCCCACTCCGCTGTCCACCGTCCCTTGTTTTTCTGTATTGTTTTTGTTTTTATTATTGTGTGACTTGTGTGAATTCATTGTTGTGAATATGTCTTTTCTTTCTTCTTCTTCTTTCTTTCTTTTACTGAACTGCCTAGGGTACTATTAGATTAGCCACATAATTTTGAGAAAACAGGTAAATACGACACTTACATTCTTTACCAGTCAATTCTAGGTTCGCAATCAATAAATATAACAAACAAATACCTAACTTAAAAACTTCCCTTTTTAATGAACTTGGCTTTGACCTTGCTACGGCCGGTTTTAATAAAGATCAGTTTGTGAAATTGACCGATCAAATATCAGTTAATACACTTTATGACATTACTGATCTTACATTTGATCTGACGCGCCTTATAAATCAAACTCGACTCGACTCGACTCGTCTCTTAGTCGACTAAGGGACGGGTCCTCTCCAACATGGTGGACTATCTGTATGGGCGATGGGCTGATCACCTGTCACCATACGGTTCATCATACCATCTTAGGACTGATTAATCGAACGTAGCCACAAGTAGTCTTGTGGCTCTGCCCACTCCATTAGGGATTTCGGGCGTGATAATATGTATGTATGTATGTATAAATCAAAGTCAAAATATCTTTATTCAATTTAGGCTTTTACAAGCTCTTATGAAGGTCAAGGAATGAATCTAACACCGGTTCGGAAAAAACCTAAACTGAAAAGAGCCAACAAGAAACTCGGTGAGGTATAATTTTTTCAAAAACAGTACCATTACCATGAGTTTACGCAAACCGCTCTCGTTATCGAAATCCACCGGAAATACTGCTTTTTGCCGATTCGAATAAAAGGGACCGGATAGTTTTCTATTATGAACACGGTTTGCATGAACTCATGGTAACGGTACAGTACACATATAAGTTAACAATGATGTTCTACAGTTTTATACAAATCTAAGTAGGTAGGTACGCCCATCGAGACCCAGGGATATAAGACCTTGCTCAGATCCAACTTTCCAAAGTAATAAAAAGCAACTCCCGACGAGGATGGGATTCGAACCCACGCGTGCAGAGCACATTGGATTAGCAGTCTAACGCCTTAACCTCTCGGCCACCTCGTCACATGCAGAGCTTTAGCCAAATATGGCAAAAGATGCGTTTTTCTTTACTCAGCTGTTCTATAATTAAGTCAATAACCGGTGTTATGAAATGTATTCAACAATACGTTTTGATTTAATATTCAAATTTCATTGAAAGTATTATGCTCTGATATTGAAACACAGACTTTTAAATAAAATTATACAATTTAATTACTTATTACAATTTTCAAGGCATGGCATGCAATATTGTTGAACGTTACAGAATGACTAATTGTAAAATTGACCATACATTTTAATTGTAATGAAGTAAAAATGTAGGGGTAGAAAATGGCCCGAAATGGGACGTGTAATATAACCTACGGCCGGTGTATCGCCCTTTGCTTTGCGAACTTGGCTGACACACTGCCCCGTGTGTCTAGATCTATATCTTTACTTTAATAATAGTATATATATATATATATATATACTATTATTATTAAAAAGAGACTCCTTAGGCTTGTAAACGGTAACAAAAATAACGGTACTATCCCGGTAATTTGCTTGAGAATGAGAACCTGTAAAAACCGAAAACTGGTACGCCTGTTATAACGAACCGGTACTTGAATCTGTTATATTATTTGCAATGTTTTCTCACGTTTAGGCATGTAGGTTTTTTTTTGTACTTTAAATACACAATTACATGCCTCATCAGTGGCTCTAACATGCAAGACACAAAGATAAGTTATACCCGTTTATCTCTATGACTATCTCTTTCGTCGGCACTAGTGTGAGAGAGACGCACTTAGAGATAAGACGGTTTAACTTACCCTTGTGTCTTGCATGTTGTTGCTTTTTGTGGCCGCAGGACAAAATATTGCGTTAGATACATATAAACAGAATCAGATGAACAATCTTAATAGACTATGCTATATTTTCACTCAATTTCACTTAAATAATCGTTAAATCGCGTAAAAAGCGCGTTGCCAGCATAGAATACCATTACCAGAAATTTATGCAAACCGTTCTTGTCATCGAAATCTATCGGAAAAACTGCTTATTGCCGATACAAGTAAAAATGACCGCCCGATAGTTTTCTATTACGAGAACGGTTCGCTTAAACTCATGGTAAAAGTACGGCTTTATACGCCTCTTCATATGAATACGTGTTGAGACCGTATATTCCTAGCGGTGCTAACACGCTCCTCACTTATTTACGGTTTACCAAGTGATTATTAGCACCTATTCAATTACACAAACAAAATTACTATGCTTTCCTCAATTCTAGTTAGTTTATGCGGTAAATCTGCCAGCGGGAGTCACCCCGGGTCAACCGCTGCCCCTTTCACTGCACCTCAACCGGCTAGGAAAACCAAACCGAATCAAGTAACCATCAACTAACTCTAATTTTATATTCAAGGTACCTGCACGAAGGCTTAGGTTTGAATGGAATTGTATTTTGACTTAGTGCAGTTTGGTTTTGGTGGTTCGATGTAATTGTTCCGCACGACTATTACATATTTATCCGTGTACCTAGTGTTGTGACCTTTAGGATTAACGTCATATGAGGCAGTTTAGCCTGGGATTACATGACAGTTCCCGGTTAACTCCACCAAAGCTACGCAGAATACGCATAGGTATCACGTTTGTTGATAATTTGGCACAACAATTCTCATATTTCTATGACTCCTGCAATCTGAGTTATTGTTTGCGAAATATCCAAAAAACAAACTGTAAATTGGCCATCTACGGGCTCTTTTTATCGTCACATGAATACATTAAAATGGGTTGAATCTACCAGCGCTTCGAACAGGACCATCATTAAACTATCGGAGCTAAAGAAAAAATCGGCATTCGTGTCTCATTAAATTCATGGAGTACCTAAAAAAAATATTGAAAAAATATATATGCAAAACGTGCACCTAAGAAACAGTGCGGATCTGCGCCTTAGGCATACCAAAATTAAGAAAAAGCGCCGCAGGAGACTCGGAATGCCCAAACAAGCAAGATTCTGATGTCAGTGTTAATGTTAATAACATAGTTTGCAGAGACCGTTTTAGATGGGAAAGCAACTCAGAATTATCCCAGAATTTCTTAACTCTTACATCTTTTTAGCCAAGGCTCGGGTTTAAACTTATACTCTCCTAAAACTTTAATATTACTCTTTACCGCAAGTTATTGGTCACTGGGCCCCGTTTTATTACCCGACTGCGTCGAGGCCCAAAAGGAGGGTAATGTTTCAAAGCTGTAAGCCACAATTTTACTGACAGAAAATGGCAACACTGCTGCGCAAAATGGGATCTGTTACCGGTGTTGCCATCTTTTAGCTGTAACTTGTAGCTTTATGAACCGTTTATTCAGCTGTCAATCTTTCTTCTAAGAGTATGTGGTTATATAAGATAAACTAAATAATATAATGAAACTGTATAATTGTACTTGTGTACTTTGCTACCATAAGACGATCACCACACTGACACAGTCTTCCCGTGTGTTACCTAACCCTTTTGTTACGCACTATCATTGTCTGTTCAACGTACGATTTAAGTGAGCCCCTTTAGTCAAGTGCGATGTTAAATATTAGTTTATTTATTTATATAAATAACCAAAATAAAAACCTCACCTTAAGTTTTTATTTATTACTTTTTAATAATGAAGTAATTGTATGTTGACCCTGTTTAGGGTTCCGTACCCAAAGGGTAAAAACGGGACCCTATTACTAAGGCTCCGCTGTCCGTCTGTCCATCTGTCCGTCTGTCCGTCCGTCTGTCACCAGGCTGTATCTCATGAACCGTGATAGTTAGACAGTTGAAATTTTCGCAGATGATGTGTTACTGCTGCCGCTATAACAACAAATACTTAAAACCAGAATACAATAAATATTTAAGGGGGCTCCCATACAACAAACGTGTTTTTTTTTTTTTTTGAAAATTGTTAACAGACTCATTAACTTTCGTTAAAACAATGGAACTGCGTTATACGTTAATTAAGTACCTACTATTTGGCAAAAGGACACCGCGCAGCTTATGTCAGATAGCTTTTGATTTGAAATTGATTTCTAAATAATTACGTGTACAAACTCTAATGTTACACCGTTATTTTATAAAATTTTCATGTCCTGCCTACACTTCCATAGCCCATACCAACATTTTGTTATAAGTAAATCATTAACACAACGACATGTAAAATGCAATTTCTATCACGAGTTAACGATTAACTTTAACTTCTGTTAAATCTTCCGAAATGTAAAGCTTTAACGTTTAACGAAGTTAAGATTTTCGGTAACGGATTAGCGATTAACGCAGTTAACTATTTGATTAACGGTGCCCAGCTATGGCTATGCGGTGTATTAAGGATATTTGGTCTGTGGGTATAATCAGGTAATTTCGAAGCATCTCGTTTTGCGAAACCGACCTCTGTCTAGCTTGTTACTTATGTCGTATTGTAGTGTGTACTTTTAATCTGATTTGAAATTTCAATTGAAAAGTGAACAATGACAGCGTACGGAACGCTCACAAGTTGCAGCGTTATCTAACATTATCTAGTCGGCTATTAACGATTTTAATTAGGCATCAATAGAGATGCGATCTAAGGGCGGGAGGGTTCCACATAAATCTGTCCTCGAAATACAACAATAGCCTCTTTGTAATGTAGCGACAGCAAACAACTGAAAATTTAAAGTAATATTTTTGAATCCGCTAACGAGGAAACCAAGATATTTATGGAGTTATCTCTCGCATCCCTTGCAAGAGCTTGTGAATTCCCAGTGGCACATGTGAATATTATCTAGCGGACATACTCTGGCGTCTCTTTTTTTTGACCGTCTCTTTTTTCAGGGTTAGCTTGAATTGCGAATTCTTCCAATATGAAACCTTGACTCTAACTATAGTAAGTATTTAATCTACCTATTTATAGTCAGCAACATAGAATTTGTTCTAAAATTAAGCAGTGTTACCAGCGTTAATAATTATATTCTATAAATTGTTTCTGATTCTCAATTTTTAATAAACAATTTTAATTTGAGCTTACGACAGGCTTTGGACATTCAATGCAATCCATGCTTTTTCCTTCGTTCTACGAATGCGTCCGCGTAACAGTCTACTTCTATTACAGTTTACCGCAAACGTGTTCCTGACGTTTGTGAAACTTAATCAACACTTACACTTAGACACTGAAACAACACTGAAACATTAAACGATATGCCTCGTTCCTCAGTCGCAGTCGCGCCAGCTCGAACAGCATCCTAAGCATGCTGGCCCAACGTTGGGACTCGCCGCTGCTTGAGCGCTGGATGCTGCACGCACCTGTATCCGCCGCACAGCGTCGCTTTTAATGTTAATTGGGAAATTGTTTAATTCTATGTTATTTTGTTTTTGAGTCCTAATTTATTGTATTTTAACACTAACCTCATGTCCGAAATAAATTATTTGAATTGAATTTGAATTTGAATTAGGGTTCTGGAAAGGTGTGATTCTAGGCCAACAAGCCCAGAGATAATTGTTTATTTTATTGTGTGAGACATGATGGTGCTATCGCTACTGGCCTCTTCCGGTGCGTTGCTTGCGCAACCGCGGTCTGTTTTCTCTAGAAAGCTGGATTCAATATGTGTAACACTAGACTACACGGACAACCCTACACTATACGCATCAATGGAGAGGTGTTTCGTTAAAGCCATCAAGAACATTGAGAAAAGCAATTGAGCTTTTTGAGGGTGCTCAACTTCGACAAGGTCTCAAATTAAATATTAATTGCTTACGAGCATATTTTGCCCGATTTTGTTTCTCTCTTTGCAGCGACCTTTTGACCGAGATTGGATTTTAAAGCTTTATCGGTATTTAGTAGAAGTTTTAGGGATCGTCCTAATACAACGCGACTACGCGATCATCGCAAGTTCGCGCGAATTTTACTCGTACGAAAGCGCGATCAAACATATTGAACCCAAATAGGTGTCCTAATTGACATTTGCGCGATAATTATGGTGGTGCCGATGCCAAACTGCGAAGCTGGCTCTGCTCTCGCTTGCGTCTTCAATTCGCGCGATGATCGCGTATTCGCGTTCTATTAGGCCACCCAGTTTTTGTTATCGCGCGACCACGCGATGGTCTCATCGCTTACTCGCGCGATAATCGCGTAGTCGCGTTGTATTAGGTTGACGCCTTAGTTATAACAAAAGTTTCTCACGCATTGCATTATGATGCTACATGATGGGCCATCATACCATTGTTATGATCATACGTAAAAAATGATATGAAGATATCTCGATGGCCCATAGTGTTGAGGCCATCTGTTGGGGGCGCTGCCTTGGTCATAGAAATAAAACCCCAATATGTTGATTAATGTGGACTGTATTTTAATATTTGTAAAATTACTGTTAAATGTATAGCTGATATGAATGGTGTCACAGAAGAGAAGAAAGACATTTGTTTAGAACAAAAAGACAAAATTTGAGTTTGACAGTATTGCTAGCAATTAAACCTCTATGTGTGTCCCATACAGCCATCAAAAGTTTAGACGCAAACAATTTGCTAAGTTTCTTTTTATAAAAATGTCCACTGAAACAGATTCCGGTTTAGAACACGGTACTGTCAACCATCAATCTTAAGGTAGGTAAATTTAACCAAGAATCAAATAAAATATAGGTACTCGGCTAAAGGATAGCGTTTCAAGATGCACATATTCATTTAGTAAAACTTATGTTTAAAATATATAAAGTAAACATGCCTATCCTGTAGTCATCAATCGGCTTCGTGGCCCTGGTGCCCGGTGCCAAGATGGCAGCATTGCGTCTGACAACTTTTGGACAAAATTGCTGCCTCCAATTTGTACGTAAATAGAGTTGAAGCCTTCGAGAAGCTAAGTCAAAAGTTATATTTTTTTACATAATATTTTAAAGGCGACCTCGTCTACTCACGCTAGGGCCTGTTTTTGGATACTCTAATACATCGATCGATTTAAACTAGGAAATTCTACATATAGTGCGTTTCTTGAAACCCAAACTTGTGGAAACTGTGGTGGTAGCAGTGGTTGACGCGTAACACTAGATTTTCTTACATTGTTGCTAGGTAGCATAACTGTATGTATGGATCTTTGTTATCTGATAATAAATTAAAAAAAAAATAATAATAATAATAATAATAAAAAAACTACCTATATTAAATTAGTATTTTATAGATCCCACTGCCACCAGGTGGACAAACGACCTATACGATCATCATGAGTTTATGCAAACCGATCTTGTAATAGAAAAGTATCGCTCGGTCCCTTTTACTTGGATCGGCAACAAGTATTATTTCCGATAGATTTCGATAAAGAAAACGGTTTCCATAAACTCCTATGCTAATGGTACTGGTGAAGGTTGCAGGTTCCGCTGGCTGTGAGCAGCTCAGGACCGGTCGTTGTAATGTGGCGATTGGGGGACGCCTATGTACAAAAGTGGACGTCTTTCGGCTGAAATAGTGATGGTGTTGAGATTCTACTGCGGCCCTAACATGCATGGCACAAAAATAAACTAGTTTATCTCTAAGTGCGTCTCTCTCACACTAGTGCCGACGAAAGAGATAGCCATAGAGATAAACGGTTCTAGTTTATCTTTGTGGCATGCATGTTAGGGCCGCTGGTGAACAAAGGCCTCCTCTCATGAAGAGAAGGACTGAGCATAAGTCCCTACACGGACATACATAATTTTAAATAATAATAAACTAAAGACATAGAAAAGAAAAATGGCAAGTTATAATTAATTCCATTTTACTTGATTTTTCCAAACTAGATAACGTTCGTTTCTTACCACTCATATTTAAGCAGATTTACGAGCATTTTATGTCACTATTAATTAATAAAATAATTCCAGATAATTTTCAATGATTGGTCTAAGTATGTTATTAAATAGATCAATCAAGTAGGTATAATCTCGTTGATTCTTAACAGTTATTACACAGTACATGAGTGAAACAATACAGATCTACCGATAGCGCTAACCGCCACATAACCGTGTTAAACTTCCTTTGAATCGGTTTAACTTCCACGACTTATCACAACACGTTAGGGTCCATAATCGTGTGATTAATAACCAATGAGAAACAATTCGCGTTATTATAATATTTATATAATATTTCTAAGTAGGTTTGTTTGAGTTTTAAATTTAGTTAGCGATAGTTGATTGAATGGTGACCTCGTTTATTTGTTTAAAAGTTTAAAGTAAGAGTCACGAGCTGCACGACGCATCAATAATTAAAGTTATACATTAGTATGGGTTACAGTAAATTAATAGCAAGTTAAAACGATCAGGTAAGCGGTTACGAAATTGCATTACTTGTAAACCATTGAAATAACTAATAAGGAACTGCTCAAAGCAATTCTCGCGCTGCTTATTTTTGAGGTGTCAGAACGCGCATCTGACACCATCGCACGTTCAGTCGTATGGCAACCATGGTCCTTGACACCTATAATTAAATATCCAGTACAATTCCGCAACCTGTGACACCGCACCACCGAACCCACCCTCCACAATGATATGATAGCGAATCAAGCAATATTAGACTTTTGTGTGTACGTCGTCAGAAGTAAGACATCAGGAATGGTGTGGTTAAGCCATGGCGCTGGCGTTTGACAACCTTCTATGAGACTTATTACATGAAATTGTATTGATAGGCAATATCCTTCTTTTGAAATCTTTGCTTGTAAACACAGACAAAACGGATACAGACTTGTCGGGAAATTTTTACATAGAGTTCTAACAATTTTCTTCTCGTGCACAATCATGACAATTAAGTACCCTAGTACCCCCTAGCACTTAATAATTAGACCTCTCAAATGCCTTTCGCCGCCAGACTATTTCAAGAGCTTAGAGCCACCAGTGCCACACTTCAAAATCATAACACCTTTTACCTACCAGCAAACTTCAGCTAATAATTTTATTAACAACTGTTTGCAGCGAATTCTGAGGTAATGCAAGACTTTGGAAAACGAACCAAAAACCTTTTGGAGATACCAAATCAATTAAATGTTTGTAAGGAAGTAGGCAAGCAAGGAATTCTAAAAGTGCGCTACCAGCTACCAGAACATTTAAAGGATAACTATCATTATTCCAAACCAAAGTCATCGTGAAAGACGCAGTCGTTTAGCGACGCCAAAGTAAAATGTGAAAAGTTGATCTAATCTTGTTTTCGTAGTATTGTTGATTATAATACATACATACATACATAGCTTCACGCCCGAAATCCCTAATGGGGTGGGCAGAGCCACAAGACTACTTGTGGCCACGTTCGATTAATTAGTCCTAAGATGGTATGATGAACCGTATGGTGACAGGTGATCAGCCCATCGCCCATACAGATAGTCCACCATGTTGGAGAGGACCCGTCCCTTAGTCGACTTTTACGACATGCCAGGATGATAAGCATCTGCACGCATTCTATGCTATATTTTCACTCCCAGTGCAGCAGAGGAGCATTTGATTATAATAATATACTCAAAATACATACATTTCAAAATTAGTCTCCTTTGTCTTCTATAGCTCACGTACTTATTGAAGACGCCGCTTTTTTACAAGTTTTTTATTAACTTGGCATGTTTGTATGTTAATTGATTTGTTTAGAATTAGAATCACTTCTCTTTATCCTACGGAGTTGAATTTTCACATGTTGGTTCAGTTCTGAAGACAATGCATTTTTATTGTAAGAATGACCTGAATTGACATCCAGGATTAGCTCCAGATAAAAGAACTCTTCAAAGGTCAACAGCAACGAAACACGAAAGAGACACGAATGTGTAGGGGAAAGTGGGGGAAACACGAACGGGGGGTAATCCCGAATCCAATGGTTCTAATGTGTTAGAAAGAGATAGCCATATTTAACTTGCCGCCATTTCGGAGATCACTCCACCACTCGTGCCACTCAACAACACGGGAGACGCGGACGCACGTACTTGTCAAGGTATGCATTTTTCAATATTTTGCATGTTTTTGATGTAAGGTTTTTGGTAAATTCAAGTTGGAGTTTATTTATTTATATCTACAATAGTAATTTAACTTTTACATAGTGGAATACTCACATATTAATCAGCTAAATGACAAACTTTTACATAGTTTTTTAACTTTTACATAGTGGAATACTCACATATGAATCAGCTAAACTTGGTGTTCGTGTTTACCCGACTAATGTCGGGTAAAGCCGAACACTAAGGGTTTTTTTTTTCATATTGTTACCATTTATTAAAAAAATATAAATCATGTTTTTTTTTTTGAAAATAACTAAATAAATAAATAAATAAATATTGATTAGTGAATTCGTTACACAGATAAGTAAACTTTAATAATTAAACAATAAAGAAATTCTGTGATCAAATTCCACTGTTTTATTTAAGTTTTCCCTTAGGTGTTCGTATTTCCCCCACTTTCCCCTACGCATTTTATTGCAATATTAAAGTGCAATGGGCAAAAAAGCTAGTTATAAAAATGCAATTTTCAACAAAAACTTGTTTTCGATGCAGCCCCTTAAAAACAGAGACCCAACGCAATAATCAGCACAGACTTCCACGTCAGTAGCCACGGCATTTAGTGTCATTCGTCATTGCTTCCACTCGGGTGGCATTCGCACGTCGCCAATCTGCTCGTCTGTACTTCCTCGTTACCTAAGCGAGCTAAATGGAGTTACGTGTTTTTGGGCCATTTTTTATGTGTCTTTGGTTATATTATGATACTTTGATTTTAACCATTCGGAAGTCTGTGTGCATATGAAAGCGTTATAATTGTCGGTGTAGAGTCGAATGCGGCTGACGTTGGCTCTAGTTCGCAAGATAAACAGCACTGGCTACCAATGCGGTTAGACCAACATCGTAGAAATAAAACATAACATAAATTTTATGAGGATGTCCGAAAATTGAAATCAGAACTAAAAAACAATAGATGTCTTTCACTAATTTTGACCCTTAATCAAATAAAAATGAATAATCAAGCTGCTATAGCAACACTCAAGAAGTGGTAAGGAGAGGTGTTGTGATTATGAAGGAAGCTTGCACATTATACATTTCAAGATACACAGTACTGCAGTTTGTCATGCGTACATACATACACATCACGCCCGAAATCCCTAATGGGGTTGGCAGAGCCACAAGACTACCTGTGGCCACGTTCGATTAATTAGTCCTAAGATGGTATGATGAACCGTATGGTGACAGGTGATCAGCCCATCGCCCATACAGATAGTCCACCATGTTGGAGAGGACCCGTCCCTTAGTCGACTTTTACGACATGCCAGGATGATAAGCATCTGCACGCATTCTATGCTATTTCTTCACTCCCAGTGCAGCAGAGGAGGTCATGCGTACATACCCGGTAAGAAAATGATAAATCCGTTTACTTTTGATTGGTAGTCATAAAATGCCAAAAATATTGAAATCTCCATACAAATGACTGCTACGGAAATACGTTACGGACACGCTACGCTATATATTTAAAAACAAATAAACATAAAAAAGAACTATTAACTTAGTACTTAGTAATAGTAATAGTAATAGTAATAAATCTTTATTGTATCACTGTGTATAAATAAGGTGGTGTATATTGTTGTTTCAACAGTTACCCATTGCGGGCGTACAATATTTAGAAAACTTAAAACTAAACACAATAATAATGCACAAAATTAGCAGGCATAAAATTCATTCAAATTATAAAATACTTTATCCGTAAGCCAATTTTTGAGCCGCCGTTTGAATATCATTCCTTCCAGAACTTTTATATCCGGAGGAAGATGGTTAAACACACGGATAGCCATTATAAAAGAGCTCTTCTTATAAAGAGATGTGTTTATTTTAGGAACATTTATATTGTGTTTATACTGCTGTCGCACATTACATTTTAATGAAGACTTCCATGTAAAATAGTCTGGTTGACTTTTTATAAATAAACATAACTCTAAAATATAAATACTTGTAAGTGTTAGGAAACGTTTTTCCCGGAACACATTTCGAAGTGATTCATCCGTGCGCATACGATGTACAATTCTTAAGCATCTTTTTTGCAATCTAAATGTTTTGTCTACATCAACTGAATTACCCCAGTATATAACTCCATAAGTAAGCAGTGGATACACATTACCATAATACGAATTCCTTGCAACAGTCTCAGAACATGTTTCCGACAGTATTGACAAGGCATAACTACTACTAGAAATTCTTTTGTTAATTGTTTCTACATGCGATTTCCAATTTAAGTGTGAATCTATGCTAACGCCAAGAAAATTAACACTGTTAACTTCTTCTATGGTAGTACCTGCTTCTGAAACATTTAAGCTTAATGGGACTGCTTTATAGTTCCTAAATTGTATAAGCTTAGTTTTATTTAAGTTTACTTTAAGGTTAAGCGTTTGAAGCCACTTCAAAATGTTTATAAGAGCACGTTGAATAGTATCATTCAGACTATCATTATGTTTATCGCTGGAGAATAATATGGTAGCATCATCTGCAAACATTACGCATGGCTCATTAATTTGACTTGGGAGCTCGTTTAGATACACAAGAAAAAGAAGCGGGCCCAGAACGCTTCCCTGCGGCACCCCTAGTAAAACCTTTTCAAAACATGACTGTACCTGCTCAATAGTTTTATTCTGCTGGTTATAACTTTCTATCATTACAGCTTGCTCTCTATTGCATAGGTAACTTTGCAACAACCGTAATGCATTCCCTCTAATCCCGATGTGCTCTAATTGTTGTAAAAGAGTGTCATGTACCACACAGTCAAAGGCTTTGGACATATCGAGTAGTAGAGAAACGCAGGGTTTCTTTTCATTAATGTTGTCCCATATTTGTTTAAACATTTTAAATACAGCTAATGTAGTTGATTTCCCTTGTTGGAATCCAAATTGAGATGGATTTAAAATATTATTTTTATTTAGGAATAAAGTCAATCTATTGTAAATAACCTTCTCGAAAACTTTAGAGAAACTAGGTAATAAGGCAATGGGTCGAAAATTTCCCATATCAGTTTTAGTACCCTTTTTAAAAATCGGTTTTATTACAGCTTTTTTTAACTCCTCAGGAAATATGCCAGTTTCCATCATTAAATTAATAATAAATACAAGGGGTTCTATAATAAGATGTAGGCATGATTTAATTACTGTCATAGGTATATTATCATATCCCGAACTCTTTTTATTTTTCATACCTGTAACAATCTTTTTTATTTCATAGATGTCAACAGGATTCAAGAAGATGCTTCCGCAGACATATTTAGTCACGCCTTTATATGTAATAGTATTGAATGTGTGATCTACATTTTGATTAATAAAATATTTATTAAATGTTTCGGTTATATCAGAAGGATTCGATATCGATTTCCCATCGGCTTCTATTCTAGGAATCAAACTTGGTATTGCGGCAGTTAACGTTGTATGTTTTTTTATTAATTCCCACGTAGCTTTGGGTTTATTAACACAGTTATTTATGTATCTGTCGTTTGAAATTATTTTTGAGGATCGTATCACTTTTTTCAAAATATTGCAATATTTTTTATACCCACAGAGTTTAGAAGTGTCCCGTTTACTTCTTTGGATTCCTAAATGCATTTTCCGTTTAGTTTTGCTTGATTTAAAAATACCCTTAGATTTCCAATTTGGCTTTTTTTTGTGTGTAATTTTTACCCTTTCAACCGGGATGCATAAGTTAAAAATCATTGAGAAAGTACTTATAAATTTACGGTATGCTGCATTAGGATCTGATTCATTGTATACATCGGTAAACATAATTTGAGCCAAATACATTTTGAATATGTCCAAATGATAATCTATTCTCCGTATGTTCTTATACCAATACATTTCTTTGAAGCTAAGACTTGTTGGAAGTTCTATTACTTGACCGGTATGGTCAGATATGCCTAAATTCAATACATTCGAAGTGTACTTTGATGAATTGGTTAGAATATTATCAATACATGTTTGAGATTGGGGAGTAATTCTAGTGGGTTCATTAATCGTGTGACAAAGGTTGAACTTAGCTAGAGTGGAAGTAAACATATTTGTTGCGGTATCATTATTTAGTATGTTTATATTAAAATCACCTGCAACAACAATTTTACGTTTGAGATATCTAGTTCGAAGTGTTAATTTACCCAAAAGAATTTCAAATTTCTTAATAAATAAATCCAAGTCACTATAGGGAGTACGGTAAACACATACAATTATTAAATTCAGCTCGGGGATTAGGATCCCACAAGCTTCAAAATGTAGTTCTGTAGACATATCAGAAATCCATTGAATATTTTGACAATTTAAAGACCTTTTTATATAAATACAAACACCGCCACGAGACTTAATGGTTCTACAAAAATATGCAGCCATTTTATAATCATCAATCTGTAAAATAGACGTTTCACATTTTTTTAGGAACGTTTCAGAAAAACAAAAAACATCAACCTTGGTTGTATGGGCAAAGATTTCGATTTGGCTAATTTTAGATTTTAAGCTTTGCACATTCTGATGAAAGATGTTTAAGCTGCTTCCATTCGCTTTAACGGGAGAATCAGCATTGTTACAATTCGTAGAATTTAGCTGAGAAGTTTCAATTTCAGTTACGAAAAAAATAGTAGGGTATTGTACCTTTTTTCGGCAATGCGTTATTAGAATTTGAGCGCTGATTTACAGAAATTGGAGAACTTAATTCACCATTGACAGTTTGTCGCTGAGTACTTGGATAGAGTAGCGGTTCATTTACATCTGGTATATACCGATAATAAGCATTTTTATAATCAATTTGGTGAATAAGTAAGTTTAATTTTCTACAAGTATGTTTTGAAAACATATTTGTGTTTCTATATTTATACTTTTTGCATATACTATCTACAAATTTAACGCCACTCAAATCTGAGCAACTGAGACTAAGCATATAATTTAGATTATTGACATCAATGTCTCTACTTTCGTGAATTAATAAAAAGTTAATGGTTATTTTTATAAGTTTATTTGTTTTTAAATGTCCAAGTGGCCCTTTAATTCGGATTATCGGACATTGCGTTGAGGGTCTGTTGAATGTGAGACAGTTAAATGCTAAAAAGGCGTGCCACGGACGCCACCGACGGTATAAGCCGACGCAAATGTATGGAAAACGGCATATCGTGGCGTTAGTAGCACAGAAGGCGCCCCTTAAACCAACGATAAAACGAAAGGAGCTGATAGGCCGGCTCAGGAAATGAAAATATCATATCGAGATAATGGCACTTTCATAAAACTCGTGGTTTTTGATACCCTGATTAATTTCTTTGAGTGTTACGAGTGCAAATTTTAATATTTTAACAATAGTACGTAAATCAAACTAACGTGTAGAATTTTGAAAAGTCGAAAATAGGTTGATTCATTTTTTTTACGGCTTACGGCATGATTATAAAAAAAAACATTACATTCGATAGCATAGTTTTTCCAGAATATAATGCAAAAAACAGATTTACAAAATAATAAAATTTGTAGTCGTCGCACTCAAAATAATGAATCACGGTATCAAAATCCACGAGTTTTTTAAAGTGCCATTATCTCGAAAACTATGATATGTTTATTAAGGTCAAAATTACTTAATCTTAGTACCCCTTGAGCTGGCCTACCAGCTCCTTTCATTTTATCGTTTGTTTTAGGGACATTTACTTAGGAACGTTTGTTACACAATATTCACTTGTGACTTACAAATTACTTTCCATATTCATCGGTTAGGTGACCAGGTTATATTTGGAGCTGACAGCATCCGATGTTGGTGAGAATTGGCGTGCGGTACTTCACTTCCTCGTGTCGGCCATTATATAATTATTGTATTAATTTGAGCTCATTCCCAGGGCAAAGATGAACATGGAGAATTATTGCATTAAGATTATAAATAGTACCTATCCTATCCTATCTTACTAATATTATAGTTTTCATGAAACATTGATTTCCTTAGGAAATCAATGGAATGGAATAGGATATAGACACAGAACTATACCGAGATAGAAACAAAAAGTGTACTTATGTTCCCGCGTGCCAAAAAGATGTCATGAGATTGTCGACTACTGCTCAGCCCCCACCGCCAGCGCGCTTTTTACCTTGGACGAGGGATCTTTTCACCTAATAACCCATTTTTCTTTTGTTTCAAATTTCAAGCGTGTTTCCCACCGCTGTCGAGTGTCAACGATTAGTAGGTAAGTATATGTATCGACGTGAAAGTCGGGATCGGATGAACAGTGTCGAATAACGAGAGTACAACGCTCTGATTGACGTAGGAATAGACTCGTGTCACTGTGTACACGTTCGAGTAAAAACGTACATTTGATTGAATTTTAATGCAAAAAATTTAACAATAAGCTTGCACCATTGTAAAAGAAACACGGTTTTAGGGTAGGTTAGGTTCTCTTGTTGTCACTTAGCCAAAGAAATGTTATGTCAATATTTGGGTTTTTGTCTACAACATCTAAGCTCCTGAACGTATAAAAAAGTTTAAATTCTTTGAGCGCTTTTTTAAATCGATAGAGTCGGCAAATCATGTCCATTCTTCTAAAAAAATATGCATGTACTACTCCATGTTTTGGCTTATCTGGTATTGTTGGATGCTTGCCAATAATTGGCGTTATAGGTGAAACCCATATAGGGAAAAGTGCAATGATGCAGTGTTGGAAATCTACTATGAGCTAGGAATTGGCCCGATGCCTTTTGGATCCCCTCTGGATTTAGGTTGGTAGGCCAAAGCTAAATAGATTTAAACAGTTTCATCGGATCATTATTTTGCATTTATTTTATCCGGCTCGAAGGAACATAAAGTTACAACTGTTAGAGCAATGAAACTTCACACTTTTATAATATTGTCGTATTATATATAAAAGTCGCATGTAAAATATAAAATAAATATCAAAGTATAACTCCAACGTGCGCGTGAGTCGATATCTCTGACATGTTTACCAGAGAAATGCGTAAATTGTCGACCATTGTGACTCGCTTTGCCTGAGTGAGGGCAACTTACCATAATGGGCTCACATTTCTATGATTGCCAGCGCCATGCTTACCCATGTACGAAGAGATGCCAGGAGCTCGTATTAACATAATTTGTGGCAGGTGACAGCATGTTGCGGTCCTATAGCATGAATGACAAGGATAAATATTCTTGTCTCTCTTTTACTATTATGGAAGAAAGGGACGCACTGAGAGTTAAGATGGAAGTAACTTATCCTTGTATTATTCATGCTAGGGATGCTTACAACGTGTGTTCGCTACTTCATAATAATATAACGCTTAATGAGAGTACCGCACCTAGGCAATAGCAATAAGTAAATAAAAAATAAATAACAATAATACAGCGTAATTTCATACGGTCGTATATTTTACCCAGCTATAGTTTCCGATCGTACAAATGATGTGAGAAAGAAATTTTGCTAATTAGTTGAATTAATTAAGTCCTAATTAATTTTTTAAAGAAGTATTGAGCAGCAATGTATTTCGTCCATTGTTTTACAAATCTAAACAAAATGAACTGACGTTTACGTAGATACATAAATTGATTAATTACTTAGATGTAATACATTGCGTTTCAATTATTTTCTATGAAACTAAAAATGTATCAATTGGTTCAGGAAATTTGTGTAAATATGCGTTATAGGTCCGACACTGAAATATACGCTCGTATGAAATTTACACGCTGTATGTTTTGTTTTATTGATAACCATACAAATCGGCATAACATAAACAAACTCGATGGTGGGAAAGTCCAAAACCAATCTAAGAACCGTGAAATTGAAAACAATTCTAGACCATGCCTGTTTTATTACCTCTATTGTTTCCTGGCATGTTTTGACGTAGCGACTTACTCATATTTTGTTTCTTAGCTGCCAGTGCTCAAAATAAACATAGCCACAGAATAAAATACTTGCATTTGTTTATGAAAAAAACGAGCAGTATGTGGGAGAAGTTGAAAGTATTTCACTATGCTGTGGCTTATGGAAGTGGCAGCGAGGTGTAATGGATTTCTGTAACATAAGCTAACCATAAAGTTCCTATTCACGATTATTGTGACATGGGAATGCTAGTTTACGTTCTAGATATGCATGCGACTTGTATTTTTAACGCTGGCAATTCGATCCGTGATTGCCGCGGTTTCAAATTAGTTGACTTTCTTTATGGGTGAGTTTCAAAAAATTTGTACGTAATTAAGGCGTAGTTAAGAAAAAGTTTAAAAAGTTCCTCTGCGTTACGAAAATTAGCAACACAATTATATGCCTCATGGATACAATTGATAAGGTATATTATTGTATGGCTAATTTTCGTAACACAGAGGAATTTTTTTAACTTTTTCTTAACAACACGCCTTAATTACGTACAAATTTTTTGAAATTCTCCCTTATGCCTTCTACGAGCTAAGGAAACCCTATTTAGACCATTTCCACCCTTTCTAGAAATTAGTGCTATGTTTATGTCTTAAATCGGGAATGTTCCTAAACCTATTTATAGGTACATCTGTTTCCTAATTTACCGTCTGTCTCATACGAAGAATACATGGTCGGCGTCTGTGAGAGCACGACCTTATTCATTAATTATCAGACCAGGGAGGTATCCTCCTCCATTCGTGTAGGTATTTGGATTCAGTCATTCATAAACTACGTTTTAGCTGTCACTGATCAATTATTAAAAGTTAGGTTTTAATTCCATTAACATAGCGCTATGATTGTATGTCGTTTAAAAGAAACACACCCCATCTCATCAAAATCGCGGTCCATCTTGCCCCTACTCACCTTAGGTCAAAATAAGGTTTTGGTTTTTTAAATATATTGATTATAGAAACGGAGGTTATTGCAAATGTGTTTTTTAAGAAAAAAATAAGACGTTAAGTAATAGTTTTGAATTTATTAAATACGGTTGATAACACGTTAAAAGATGGTGAAATGCACATTGATCCCCTTAATTCGGCTTAATAGCACCAAAATTCAAGAAAAAAAATTGGGTTCCACAAGAGACCTCAAACAAAATCATCTTTAGTAACTAGCTTTTTGGGCTCTGTAGCTTTAGTTAGATTTAAACTAGCGTTAAATAAACCAAAGCCATAGATATATATTTGCTGCAGCGTAGATTTTGAAACTACTCCAGCACTTAGGGAGACTGTCCTAAGTGCTGCAGTAATAGGCTCTGATCACCAAATTGTTTGTTTAAATCCAATATACATATAAAACAAAAATGATACTCGATTCAGTATCATAATTGTTGACTGATTAAGTCACACTGGGCGGCCTCCTGACGAGTGTCACGTGTCCGCAACCCGACCCGACTGCACTATACTCTATTTGTCTAGGCAGCTAACTAAATATAAACAAAATAACCCACGTAACTCAGCTAATAAGCCAATCAAGACTTACCATAGATCAAAGAGAACCAATCAAAACATACCATAGATAATAAAAAATTGACTGTATTGGTTGGATTAGCTAAATCACGTTCACGTGTTTTAGTTTGTTTACATTTAGTTAATTACCTAGATGGATATAGTAAGGTGAATTCATCCATACTTGTCTAATTTGGTAAACAAGTTTCTAACCTCAAAATGCACCTTTGTTGGCTAAAACAGCAATTTCCTTGCAAACAAAGCAACCGGAGACAATATTTTAGACGTCACTGCCACTTTTTGGCCTTGAGTTGTTCTATTTTGGGATAAAATAGCTGATTCACCCAATAATTGCACATTTTGAGGTTAGAAACTTGTTTACCAAAGAAGACAAGTATCGATGAATTCACTTTATATAGGGATATAATAACAATCTCATCGTCAGCGTAAACGCTTTATTGAACTACATCAACAAAACCCACTACTGAATATCGAGACCATAAGTTTATTTCTTATTAAGTAAATAAAGATCTCGTTCTGTTCTTACATCTACACAGTTGATCTTCTACTATTTCCAAATTTAAAATCCCATCCGTTATCAGTATTTGCATGTGTAGTTCCATTGGCCAGAAGAGTATACTCCACTCTGTTACCGAAATGCGGATTTATTATTTTAAACCATTTCACTGCTCTGTCCTGGAGCTTATGATCTGTTGTTCCCAGGCTATACACTATATTATCGATCAACCGAGTTCTTGCGCCTTCAGTGAGACTCTCAAACAGATCCGATGCCTGCTCAAAGTTATCCGAAGTATCCTGCTCTATATGAATCAATTCTACTCTATTCGTATCTTCGTAGGGTACTGGACCGTTATACGAATTAGGATAGTAAATAGGGGCATCGCTATACTTCAATTGCGGGAAGCCGTCCACGTTGTAAGTGGTAGGTCTTCGTAAAGGACAGTTAACTGGTAATTGCTGAAAATTAGCTCCTAACCTGTAATATTGCGTGTCTCTGTAGGATAAACGGCGAGCTTCAAACAACTTGTCCGGAGCTCCCAAGATCCCCGATACTAAATGAGCAGGGTTCATTGCTATCTGCTCTACCTCCGCGAAAAAATTGACTGGGTTTCTGTTCAGAGTGAAGCGGCCTACAGGTCTCAATGGATACCTGTCTAAAGGCAGTCGTCTTGTGACGTCAAACACATCAAAATCGGCGTGTCTCACGTCTTCTATACTTAGGACTTGAACGGAAACTTGCCAGCTCGGATAGTGCCCATTTGCAATGGCATTGTATAAGTCTTTAATGGCGTAGTCAGGGTTGATTCCGCCTATAGTCATGGCATCCGCGGACTTCAAAAATCGGTTCCCCTGGTCAGATATGAAATGGAATCTAACGAAATGGGAATGCCCGTGTTCGTTGACGACTTGAAACGTGTGGATGCTAAAACCTGGCATATGTCTGAAAAGGTAATAGAGAAAGTATATTATATAGATTTGGTGTGTAAAAACCTTTGTTGATGGCCTACGATAAAAGCTTCTGATTTCAAAAATATTTTTTATATCATCATCATCTTAGCCTACGCCTCACTGCTGGGAACCAGCCTCCTCATACTGAGAGGAACCAGACAGTAATCCCCATGTGCGGGTCAAGTGCAATTGTCAATTCTATAATGCATGTGTTATCTGAGACACTAAAGAGAACGTACACTGACTGAGCAACTATCCCGTTAAAATTGTCCGGTAAAAACGGATGTGATTCCATTAACTTCGTAGACATTTGTAGTTCACGAATGACTGATGCAAATGAACTAAGTCAGTTGGATTCACTCTTTCAATCTGCAGCGGACCTAACATGAATGACACAAAGATAAGATAGACCGTCTTATCTCTAAGTGAGTCTCTCTCACACTAGTGCCGACGAAAGAGATAGTCATAGAGATAAACGGGTTTAACTTATCTTTGTGTCTTGCATGTTAGGGCCGCTGTTCAGTTGCGTTCCGTATGCTACAATATATCTTTCAGTTCTCGTCATTGCATCATGTTATCCGTTCTGTTCGACTAGTGCATCTAATTTATATATATTTAAATATCCATTTCAAGTAAAACGGCGAGAATCGCCTCGCTTACACATTTTTGTATCTTCATTTATTTTTATAATCAGCTGTATACTGAGTTTAATGGACTGTTTATGCAGATATATATCAATAGTTCATTGGATGAGTGAAATAAATGCGAACTGCATATCCAAATGCGTCGATTGAGCTACTGAACTAAACTGAACTGAACTAATTGAGTCATACAGTTCAGAGTGATCTATTGAAGCGTATCTATCTTTTCATGTAAGTGTCAGATTTTACGCATGTCTACTTCTTACCTGTATCCATCAGGAATGCCTAGGTCTCCAAATTTGTACATGAAGAAATGTATCGATTCCGGCCGCAGCGTTATATAATCCCAAAGCATGTTGTTATCATTCAGGTGTGTGGAAGGATTCCGCGACTGTGCATTAGCAAAAGTTGGGAAGAACAAGGGATCTTTGTACGGGAACACTGGGGTGTCCAAGCCGACAAGGTCGAAATTCCCGTCTTCCGTGTAGAATTTGACGGCGAAGCCGCGGCCGTCTCTTGTGGTATCAATGCCCCCCATGTTCGGCACTATGACTGAAAATCTGACTGCTATTGGCGTTTTTTTACCGACTTGGTCGAGAAACTTGGCTTTGCAGATGTCTGTGACGTCGTGTGTTACCTGGAAGGGAAAGGCGCATATTTTATTAAATGGTATAGATTACATGATCGATTCAAACTACAACGACAGCCTTTTTGAAAACGCCTCACGTAAGAAATGCTTATTAACTAATTAACATGTAGGTAATAGACACGGTGAATGCATGCGTCTGCTCCACTTATCCTATGTGTAAAAGAGAAAAAAATAATCACGAGGCTACAGAATATATTTCTGTGTTTCTACTAATAGTTAGGGAGCTGGGTGCCATTCTGGTATATGATGTGTTCGTCTTTCATATTGATAGGGATGGAAGTTTATGTCAATACAAATCGATTTGGTCCAGTAAATGAAAGTCGTATGTCCCTGCGTTTTTGAATTACAACTTTAAAACATCGTACATAAAAAAATCAGCGACCTAGACGTCTGCCAATTTTTTTTTTCCATTCTGGGAGTCCTAATGAATCAAATGAACGCAACGAGAACGACGAACAAATGATTTAGTACAGCTTTATTCATTTACATTTTTGTAACCACGTCCTGTTATAAAACAGAGCCCTGCACGTCTGCCTCTTTGATGTCCATCATTTTGAAGATGATTCTGGCAATCATTCAAAGAGAAAGACACGAACAAATGATTTAGCACACCGTTTTTTTGTAATTTTTGAAACGCTGTCAATTGAAACGCATCGGTACCATGGTGGCAGACTATTTTTCTATGGTTCTTTACATTGTCATTAATCGAACAATTCAGGTCTGCCACACGAACAAATCATATAGAAATTTTGGCACCCAGCTCCCTAGCTATAAGGGGCTACTCGAATATTCTTTGATATATGACATGCATGTTAATAATCAAGTTGATAACATATGTATTGATGACCAAAAACTTCTAAGTGCTGTCATGTGAGTGTCATCCAGACAAGATGGGTCGTTCGTAGTGCCCCAATGTTTTAATAATATCAGAATAATAATGGCCAACTTCCAAACATATATTAATTCAGCAACATGAACCAATAGTTGACAAAACCTAAAGAATTAGGTACCAAACATCGCTAAGGTTTAAGCCGCTTTTTGGCGAAACTATCTACTTAAACAAACAGTTCGATCATAGTAATATAAATTAAACCTTATTCCAGCGCATGGTACGCTTAGACTACAATGGATAAGTCAGTAAAGGCTCGAGGACCCTTCGAATCAGCCTGGCACCTCTGGGCCAACAATGGGTTGCCGGTGATGGCAGAAGGATATAGCATTTACGCGATGTTACATAGTCCACCGCGCATTGTCTGCTGTCCAAGCAGGATGGGCGTAGCGATATTCGCCGACGAGTAAGTAAAGAGCCTTGTAACCGTATTAGTTTAGATTGTCTTAAAGCACAATTTAGAAAAGATCTAAAAACTTAATTCATATCGTGAGCCTGGTAGGTAATATTTTGTATACAGTCCTACCTATACCTGCCTGCCCAGTCCGGCCGGTGATGCGCCTTATAAAACCGGCCAAGTGCGAGTCGGACTCGCGCACGAAGGGTTCCGTACCATTATCTATATAATGGTTCACGGTTTATGCATAAGGTTTATGTTTATGAAATTAAATGTTTTTTTTTTATATTTGAGTTGATTGAATGAAAGGTAAATTGCGGTTTACGATTTATGACGTATTAATAAAAAACTGCTTACTAGATCTCGTTCAAACCAATTTTCCGTGGAAGTTTACATGGTAATGTAAACAACATTTTTTTTAGTATTATCATTTTCTTATTTTAGAAGTTAATTAAGAAGGGGGAGGACACATTTTACCACTTTGGCAGTGTCTCTCGCGCAAACTATTCAGTTTAGAAAAAAATATATATGAAAAACCTCATTACCATTTTTGAAGACCTATCCATAGACAGCCCACACGTATGGGTTTGATGAAAAAAAATGTTCGAGTTTCAATTCTAAGCACGGGGAACCCCCAAAAATTTTTTTAATTTTTTTTCTATTTTTGTGTGAAAATCTTAATGCGGTTCACAGAATGCATCTACTTACCAAGTTTCAACAGCATAGTTCTTATAGTTACGGAAAAAAGTGGCTGTGATATACGGACGGACAGACAGACAGACATGACGAATCCATAAAGGGTTCCGTTTTTTGCCATTTGGCTACGGAACCCTAACAAATGGGCGGTAAGCGCCCTTCATACGACTACACGAAACTAAAAGCAGGGTACCTATTGAGTTTAACAGTCTTTGATAATTTATAGCCGCAATTCAGGCTATTTTGTTTTTTGTATTGTTTGCTTATTTTATTTCAATATGTGCTGTGTCTTTATGTAGTCTGTAGCATCATAATAGGTGAAAACAAATGTAATAAAAACTTGTGCGTTTACAAGACCCTACAATATTGCAGTAACCTGTACCTACCCCGATTTATGGATAGCCAAAAACCAGAGAGTCCAATTGTCATATAAAATTATTTCAATACGTAGGTAACTAGGTAAATTGCGCATTCCTAATTACTTTTCTCTTCCTCGTTTCTACGCATTCAATTCTTACTGTGACTTGCAAAATCCCCGAATATATTAAAACTACCAAGCTATGATGGCTGCGCTTTACATTGGGCCAACATGGGCGAATAAATGGCTGAAAGTTGGGCGATTGTGTGGGCACGCGTACCATCATCGGCACGAATTCCTTTGATGTATCGACTACTGACCGATTACTCATGAGTACAGGACATGTTGGCCATACACGGACGAATATACTCTGCACACAATCGTGCGTGCATATATTCGCCCATGTTGGCCGAATATGAAGAAGAGGAGCCATTTAATTTTACAGCTATGACAGGCAACACTGCTACTGCTTGGAACTGCTTCGAAAATGTATAGGATCTGTCAGCGCTGTTGCTAACTTTGGCATATTAAAATAATTCACATTATTTTTATAAAAACGTATTATCGGTACCTCAAAGTACCCAAAAGCTCCGGCCCCTTTAGCATGCACGACGCGCTCCGGTATCCTTTGCCTGCTCAAATGTGTTATGGTTTCCATCAAGTACTCGTTGAAGATGATTCTCCTATTGAGAGACACATTTGCGTCTTTGTATTCGACGGGAGCGCCGTTGGCTGTAGTTAGAATTCCGATTGGACCCTGAAATTTTATTTAAATGATTAATAACCATGTCGATTGGGCACAGCTATTCAGATATAAAATGCCCGCATTAGGATTCCTTGTTTTAAACTTATGCCATATTTGCTCATATTGTTAAAGTAAAAACGAAACATCATATGAAAGTAGAATTATATTTTACTTATTTATTTACTTTAATATTGTGAGCATTGTGTGTCTGGCTATCTGATAATCCAAGCGAACAAAACCAAGCATAAGTAATTACTACAATTTGAATGTGTTCAATAATTTGTATGTATTAATTGTTTAATATTACAGGCATTCCTTAAAAGAAATATTGTTCATTAAGGTTTTTTGTTGTGTTAACCCCCCTGTTCATAGTTTTCAGAGAGCTTAGCACACAAATTTTTATCGCGCACGTAAAGCATTCATCCCTTTCGCACCCGCATATTAGTTAAAAAGTGACATATGCTTTATGTGCGCGATAAAAGCTAGTGTGCTAAGCACTCTGTTTTGATATCATTTTCTAGTTTAATTAAACTTTAATCGCATATTAGTTAAAAAGTGACATATGCTTTATGTGCGCGATAAAAGCTAGTGTGCTAAGCACTCTGTTTTCATATCATTTTCTAGTTTAATTAAACTTTAATGTTAACTACTTACCCCGGTCTTTTGTGCAAATTTGACTATTTGTTGTGCAGCGAGGTCTTCATAGTGCGCCTCTGACCTTACGGCCAATGCAAGAAGTAACAATTTGAGCCGTAACATATTTTTCTAAATAGATTTATATTTTTTATGGAATATAGTTTCTGCCTCTAACAGTATTCAAGGATTCAGTCACACCATACTCCGCGAACTGAAAACACAAAAGAAATTATATACATTTTATAAAACTTCGCCTTCAAAACTGATATACCAAGATCTAGAATTTATATTTTTCCGCTATAAACATAAACAGCAATGAAGCTCAAAGTAAGAGTTGCTTGCTATTAAATTGAATAAGGAGTTTCTTTCAAATACAAAACAAGATTTTATAAACTAACTTTGCGCGTAAAGGAACGTGACAGCGAAAGAAAGTTTTAATTTGGATTCTGTGACTAGGCTAATAATAATTAATATAAAGTATATTTTTTTAACAACGTGAAATTTTAGTAATTGTATTTTTATATTAATATCTATGGTTTTATATTGCAATAAATTAACTTAAGTAACATTAATTATGAGTTGTTGGAGTTTTAGCTTCTACAGAATAAACATCTGAAGCTTTGAATCTGAACAAACCTCACATTGTGTCAAAAATATGAAGAGCGTCAAATCGTCAATAAATATTCCACGTTATATCTAGATAATTTCAAATTCAGTCTATAAAATAGCTTAAAATGTTAAATCCCTTAGTGTAATATTGTACTTTACGTTGACAGTTTAAGTTTTACAGCTTTTGTGCCCTTGTCCTAAGAGGACTAACCAAAAATGACAAGGTCGCCGAAGGATGATCCGCGATACAATGACATGCAGCACAATGCTTGGAATTACCGAGCGGAAACATCAGAGAACGGCGCACCTGGTGTGCACAATGAGAGAAAACAAATGCCGCTTCCAAACAACACGCCCGCCATGAACGAAAATAGCATGTATGTCAATGGTAATTTTCCGAGCGATGTTTATATGAACAAACACCCTTACAACGTGCAGTCAGGCGACCCCGGAGCGAATCAAGAAGAGAATGTCTCTCTTCATAATATACCGAACGCGCCGCGCCTGAACAGGCAGAACTACGGCAACGCCATGCTCAATTTGGGCAATGGGCAGTTAATGAGAGTGTTCTATGACGAGAATACTCAACAGCTTATTTTTCCTATGACTGGTCAGTACGAGCTTTTCAACCACAACCAGGGACTCCGCGACATGCCCTTGCAAGCCTCCCAGACACCTCACATGTTTACTCTCAACCAAGAATACTCTATGAACAATAACAATGTTCAAATGCAAACCTCAATCAGCACAACCCAAAACAATTACATTCAAGATAACCTAACCAACACGCAGACTTCTAACATGCCAACATCAAACTTCTTGAAAGAAGTCTTAGGCAACTGGGAGCCTAACTCTTCAGGTACATATTCTCCGTTTGGTCAAAACTATCCGCTGAACCATCCTGATGTGCCACCCAATGTTCTTCCAAATAAGCCAATGGATTCTCCAATTATTCAGATAAAACCAGAGAATTCCCCTAAACGAAATGAGAATAGTCCGCTAGCTGATACAAGTAATAAAAAGCGCATTGTGGCTGAAGTCAAACCTATGCGTCCAACTTATTCTGACGTATTGGCCAAAAACACTAAGAATAATTCCCAACCAGATCCGACAAAAACCAAGCCTCAGAAAAATGTAGAAATCAAAACTTCTAGTAATAAAGCTAAGTCTGAGAAACCAAACTTAAAGCAAGCTGATGATGTCAAACAAAAGGAGAAAAAGCAAAATGTAAGTACCATCTCATCTGGCAGTGAATCTGGAGATTTGAACAATGAAGATACAGAGAAGCGCCAAAAGCCCAGCAAGAAGTCAAAGAACAAACGTAACATGCCTCGTAAATGGTCCTCATTTGATGATATTACTAATGAAGAAGACGTAGGTTACACAGATGGAAATGCGTGTCAGTTTGTCTTTATTGAAAATCAGTCTGACAAGCCCAAGAAAGACAAGAAAACTAGTGAAAGAACCAAAGCAGACAAGAGTGTTGTGGATAATGACTCTAAAGCGGAGGATGATGAAGATCATTCTGAATTTGTTTTCCAAGAAAACCAGAATGATAGTGCAAAGGGTCGAAAGAAGAAGGAAGCTCGTATTTATCATAAGATACCTAAGCCAGTGCAAGATAAAAAGAAGGTTACTCAGTCAAAGTTTAAGAGGAATAAGCCTGGGTATTTAGGTCTGGCACAGAACTATCTGGAGCACTGGGGGGAGGCTACATGGAAGGCGATTGTGTGGTTCCTGTACTTGCTATCTGACATCTGCCATATGAGTGCGCACTTGTCCTTTGATCTGTGAGTATGACTTCTATTTACTATACAGCTGGAATAATAACAACACATTTGTTTTTAACACAAAGAAGTCTAGAGTGTATGTAAATGTGACATGTATATGTTTATGACTCTATTTGTGTACATAGGTGCACCTATAAATAAACACAACAGTCAACATATTATAGGACTTACTGCAGGACTAATATTTACAATTATTAATGAATAACCTATCTATGATTCGAAATTACAGTAGAGAATGTCATTAGGGATAAGTCATAAGTCTTCAATTTGTGCAATAAATATTAAATAAATAAATAAATAATCATGATAATGTTGAAGTGGATACAAATAAATGGATGCTAAAGTTTGACAATATGATAAGCCTAGTTGGTAGTGACCCTGCCTCCGAAGCTAGCGGTCCCGGGTCAATCCCCGGTAAGGGCAAATATTTGTGTGATGAGCACGAGTGCTTTTTCCTGAGTCTTGGATGCTTCCTATGTATTTAAGTATTTATTTATCTATATAAGTATGTATATCATCGTCTAGTATCCATAACACAAGCCTTTAGAGCTTACTTTGGGACTAGATCGATTTGCGTACAGATTGTCCCCTGATTATTATTATTATTAAAAGTAAATGTTTAATTATTATTTAATATATACATGGGCAGTAATACCAAACTGTGTAGGAACCCAAATATAGATAGCTAATTATTTTTCACTTCAATATAAAAACATAAGAAATTTAAAAAGAAATAACAATGAAGGAGTTCGTGACAAATGTATTCTTAGCTGTGTATACAAGATACCATCTTGTATACACACCTTGGGACTAGATCGATTTGTGTACCTAAAGGTTATCCCTGAATTAATTATTTATTTGTTTCTACGTCTTAAATATGGAACCCAAAATAGACATAACACGCACAACATGCCTGTGAGTCGTTTAACGCTCAGTGCTTCACTTTACTTTGTTGCCGTGTCTTTATATAAATATTTTTAACCTTTTAACCGCGATGGGGGTTATTTATAAGGAAATAAGGTTAGAAATGTCATAATAGATCAAAAAATAGAATGTCAGACAATGAATTATTACAATTATTACCTATTTAGAAACTGCCTAACACATACATACATACATATTATCACGCCCGAAATCCCTAATGGGGTGGGCAGAGCCACAAGACTACTTGTGGCCACGTTCGATTAATTAGTCCTAAGATGGTATGATGAACCGTATGGTGACAGGTGATCAGCCCATCGCCCATACAGATAGTCCACCATGTTGGAAAGGACCCGTCCCTTAGGTCGACTTTTACGACATGCCAGGATGATAAGCATCTGCACGCATTCTATGCTATTTCTTCACTCCCAGTGCAGCAGAGGAGGAGGAGGAACTGCCTAACAATGTTGCATAAACTATTTCCATTCCAAAGTTCATCCAAATCCATCCCCCATTGAAGCGTGAAGGCAGAAGCGGCCTTAGCCATTGCGATGGTCCCGGGCGGGTAGGTATTTGCGAGGCCCTTGTCTTAATGATTAGTTTTAATGATGATGATGATGCTACAGATAACAGCGCGATAACTCCCACGCAAGAGAGCGCGAGTGGCATGACGTGAGTTTTATAATGCGCGGCGTAAGGTGCGAAATTCAAATAAACATTTGTACTATTTGTACGTAATATTTTTTCTATTTGGGTTGTTGCGCGAGTGCGCGAGGCCCCGGGCGGTCGCCGTGCTCGCCAGCCCCAAAGGCCGCCCCTGCGTGAAGGAATCACATACAATAAACTCCACATATTCATCACACCATAAATTTAATTTAAGGATGTATACCCAATATTAATCGAACGTGGCCACAAGTAGACTTGTGGCTCTGCCCACCCCATTAGGGATTTCGGGCGTGATGCTGTGTGTGTGTGTGTATACCCAATATATCGATTTGTATATTTTTCACTGAAATTGAATAGTATGGTAATATTAGTCGTTTCGCATAAGTGTAATAAAAAATAAAACCACTTTACCGTTCTTTTAAAGGAGATAAATGACACTTAAGATTACATGTGTTATGTGCTGTGCCTATGTTATTTATACCGGAAGTTGTTTAAATTACAAGAAAGAGCGAAAAATGTTTCTGTCCCATAGTACTTTTATAATCAGAAAATGTATTTTCTATAAATTTGTACTCTCCTCGATTTTTTGATGACAAAATTCTAATTTTAAATTCGTACAAAATTACTCATTGCCGTTATTTGGTGCAAATGAAACAAAACTTGAAAAATAAAATAGATGTACTGCGGATTTGACGTCGTACACATCCTTAACTAGCCAATCATAAGGATATTCAATTAAATAATAACAATAATCCCATATTAATGTAGTAGGTAACTACAATAAAAAATCTGTGTTGTTGATATGAAACTGAATGTAATTAGGTGAGTATTAATTGCGCTAGCATCTAGATTAAGATTGCAGTATAGTATGCCAACATTCAGCAACACATTAAGCGATGATTTGCTTACAAAGTAAGAATGTGTTTTGATTTAGGTTATTGTAGCGGATCCGAATTAGATATGATTTGCACCCATCTATATATATAAAAATGAATTGCTGTTCGTTAGTCTCACTAAAACTCGAGAACGGCTGAACGGATTTATCTTATCTTAGTCTTGAAATGTTCGTGGAGGTCTAGGGAAGGTTTAAAAGTACATAGGTTACTTAAATTATTATTCTTCGCAGACGAAGTCGCGGGCACCAGCTAGTTAATGGATAAAAATAACTTTGTATCAAATTTTTACCGTTAAAAAAATACCCATAATCAAAATAGAGGTATTGCTGTTATAGCGCCTTAATTTTTATCGTTATGTGTATTCCAATACCTTTTTTTAACCGACTTCAAAAAAGGACTCCTTTTTTCTCGTACTCAAATCGTCGGAATCTTTTTTTTGTACTCAATTAACGGCCAAATGCGAAAAAGCGTGCCACGTTCGCCAACGATGGCATGAGCCGACACAAACATATGTAAAACGGCATATCGCGGGGTCAGTGGCATGAAAATCCTCTGTCGTATATAGCAGACTGGCGGTGGAAAAGGTTAACCTTTTGACCGCCACAGTCGGCTGCAGCCGTCAGCGGATACAGGGTAAAAAACTCCTTCGTCACCTTGACTTAAAGTTGAAATTCGTGATACTTCTCAGACATGCTTGGCGGTAAAAAGGTTAATAACCTGTATTTAATAGACTGACAATTTCAATACCAGCGGCCTGAGCATGCCAGACATGGGGATGAGTTAAACCCGTTTATCACTATCTCTTTCGTCGGCATTAATGTGAAAGAGACTCACTTAGAGATAAGACTGTTTAAGTTATCCTTGTGTCAACCTTGCTAGGGCAGAGGGGTTAGTACAACATGCACATGCCCGCGGGTCGTTGGTCGCTCAGTGCTTCACTGTGATACCAGTGAAATATTATAAGGGACGCCAGCGGCCCTAAAAAGGTTGACACAAGGATATGTTAAACCGTCTTATCTCTATGTGCGTCTCTCTCACACTAGTGCCGACGAAAGAGATAGTCAGAGAGATAAACAGGTTTGACTTATCCCCGTGTCTGGCATGCTAGGGCTGCTGGGCGATAAAAGACTAGCTGGCAGCTCGTGCTAGCCGTACAACGACAACGACAACGGACAACTGTACGCAATTTTAGCTCGCATTGTGACGATGTTTCCTAGTTAAATAAGTTTTTTTTTTATGTAGTTAAATAAAAAAAAACTGACATATTCACGCAATCTACGCTATACTGACAGATATTAACGGCAATATCTTAATATAGCTATGACTAGCAAGCCGTCGGCAATTTGCTGTCGGCTACTGCCGACTGAGGTGTACAAAAGGTTAATGTAATATCGAAAACCACATTGAAATCCGTCCAGAAAATGCGCACATATATACAGAAAAACAGGCATTAAATTCAAAAAGCATTGGGCTGTGCTGTTGCTCATTCTGAAGCCCCTATAGCATATTTTTAGGGTTCCGTACCGAAAGGGTAAAAACGGGACCCTATTACTAAGGCTCCGCTGTCCGTCTGTCCGTCTTTCTCCAGGCTGTATCTCATAAACCGTGATAGTTAGACAGTTGAAATTTTCACAGATGATGTATTTCTGTTGCCGCTTTAACAACAAATACTAAAAAACAGAATAGAATAAATATGTAATCTATCCTATACAACAAACGTAATTTTTTTGCTCGATATTGATAACGACAACAGGTAGACGCTTGAAATATTCACAGAATATTTAGATATATATTTACTTAAAAAATAAATAATTAAATTAAAATAAAATAAATATTCAAGGTGGGCTCCCATACAACAAACGTGATTTTTTTTGCAGTCTTTATACATAATGTATAAAGACGGCACGGAACCCTTCGTGCGCGAGTCCGACTCGCACTTAGCCGGTTTTTATTATTGTTATCATCAATGTACAGACTTTTCCACTTTACAATTTTATTATACACTAGAGGACCCGCCACAGCTTCGCCCGCGGTATTTTCCATACAAACTTTATCACCCCTTTTCACCGATGGAATTTCAAAAAATCCCTCCTTAGTGCACCTCTAGGTTACTCGAGGAATGTCTCCTCCAAATTTCAAACCTCTAGGACCACCCGCTTAGGCTGTGCGTTGTCTATAAGTGAGTCACGGTACTGTTTTATATGTTATACATAGGTATAGAATTATTATGTTTTGTTTGTTTGAAAGTTGTTATTTGTTGCAGCTGCGCCTCGATGTTCACGCAAACTTACATGAGCTCGCAAGCGGTTTTACGCAGCAGCCGAGAGTGGCTCTTCAAGATCGGTGGCAACAAGTATTTCCTCTACATCGACAGGAAGTTTGGACACACGAAGCTAGGGTTCTGGAGGAAGTTGAAGTGGTTCAAAAAAGGTAAATTCTACTTCCTACTGAATATTATGAATTATGGATGTTTGTCAGTCACACCTCAACGGTAACGGATTTGAATGAAATAGCGGAAGGTATATTTTTTTTTGTATTAAGTGTTTTAAGGCTGGGCCTGTCAGACCAAATGTCGGATCAGTATAGTTAAAAACTGTATTACATTACTACTAGTAAGTTTATGAGCTGGGCAGTTTTTGTGTTTTCCGAGATGGCCGGCCGTACATTAAATAAATAAATCAGGGCACAATCTTTACACAAATTGATCTAGTCCCAAAGTAAGCACTAAAGGCTTGAGTACTAGATGACATAGTTTTTGATCATGCTGCCTAAAAATCAAAACGTCTATGTGAAATTTAGCCTAAAGCTTATATTGACTAAGAAGCAAAATGCCTACCAGGCAATATGACTATGCAGCACTTAAACTGCATTGTATATTGACTAAGAAGCAAAAGGCCTACCAGGCAATATGACTAACGACAACCTTTACAATCTTTATCCTTATCCTTATCTTCATCTTTATCCTTAGACAATCTTTAGGCAATTTGCTGCTTAGGTATTATTGCAATTTAGGCATTTTGCTTGGCAGACATTTTGATCTTTAGACGATTTACTGCTTAGGTATTTTTCCACATAGACATTCTTTTTAGTCATTTTGCTTCGTAGACGAATTGCAAGTTAGACATTCTGATCAAGAAGGGACATACTTATCTTATATAGATAAATAAATACTTAAATACAAAGGAAACATCCAAGACTCAGGAACAGACTTTCGTGACCAACCCGGGACCGCTAGCTTCGGAGGCAGGGTCACTACCAACTAGGCTAACCGAGTCGTCGTTGGTTGCATATGCGTACTAAGTACGTAATGTAATTGTGTAAAAACTCTAGACTAACATGATATGATTACGACGTAGTTAGCCTAGTTGGTAGTGACCCTGTATCCGAAGCTAGCGGCCCCGGGTTCGATCCCCGGTAAGGGCAAATATTTGTGTGATGAGCAGGAATATTTGTTCCTGAGTCTTGGATGTTTCCTATATATTTAAGTATTTACCTTTAGAGCTTACTTTGGGATTAGATCGATTTGTGTAAAGATTGTCCCCGGATTTATTTATTTATATTTATTATCACGCATTCGTCTCTCCGAAGATAAATTAAGCACTTTTACAATTAATTGTTTTTGATAGATAGCCTGAACATCTCTAAAAAGTCTTAATACTCAGCTCAGTAACTATTCATGAGGCTTAATTTGTTGGAAATGACCTCTAATGAAACCCTTTCAAAGAAAAGGTCGGATTTCCAGTCACCCTTGCATTTCCTGAAACGTCAGTACCTGAGTTTAGTTTTTATTTATATAGATTTAAAAAATATTACTCGAGTGTTAAAATGCAGAGAGTATACCGTCGCCCAGCAGTGAAAACCTCGTTAAATCTTATGTATTCAGTACAGCTTTCCCAGGTTTTCATTGCAAGGCGACGATATAGAATACAGTTGTTTGTAAAAAGTGCTGCTGCGCAGATTTAAAACCGAGGTTTTGTAAAAGATCATATTAAATACGTATTTGAAATTCATCTTACTTTTTGCGTAAAATGGTTTCCGTGCTGAAATATTTTATGTCTTCAAAAATGTATTGTCTTGAAACCCTTAAAGCTTATAACTATTTTCATAAAGCCAGTTGCGGTTTACCTAATTTACTTACATACATACATAGTATCAAGCCCGAAATCCCTAATGGGGTAGGCAGAGCCACAAGACTACTTGTGGCCACGTTCGATTAATTAGTCCTAAGATGGTATGATGAACCGTATGGTGACAGGTGATCAGCCCATCGCCCATACAGATAGTCCACCATGTTGGAGAGGACCCGTCCCTTAGTCGATTTTTACGACATGCCAGGATGATAAGCATCTGCACGCATACTACGCTATTTCTTCACTCCCAGTGCAGCAGAGGAGCCTAATTTACTTACATGACCGAAATATTTTGACTCTCAAAGATGTTTTCTTTATCTATAAGTGGTATGTCACAAATTCAAATTTTAATTGATATTTATTAAATTGGAATGGGACCGCAAATTAATAACAAAGTACTCTACATACTCATGTAGATTAAAGGCATTAAACCATACCAAAACAAACAATGTCTGACATACCTGTCTTAGCAATTTCTCACGCGCTTGTTACAGAAATCGAGGCAGAGAACGGTTACGACTCTAGCAAACTGAACTCGAATATACCACTGCCTGCGACCGGCGAGGAGGCAATGAAACGGCTACTGGCTTGCAAAGGCAAGGATCCGTATAGGTAAGTGTTTGGTAACTATACTAGTGATCCCTTGCGGCTTTCCTCGTTTACGGGCTTTACCCGTGAAGGTAAAGTACCATCAAAATTGTGTAAAAGTGTGTGTCGTAAGATTGGACGTGTTTTTTTTATCAATGTAGGTCTCGATAAAAACATTTTGTTTATAGTGGAAATAACGAAAATTAAAACAATTTTAACAATCGCTTTGGAGCTATTACGCCATTTACATTTTAGCCTTCTCCTGGAGAAAGTCAAGGACTTTTTTTACAAATACAGTTGATCACCTTAATTATGAAAGTTATTTTGGTTACGTAACGCCTTGAGAATGTGTTAAGAGTAAGCTGCGCGCGCGCATGCACCCGTCTTTAATGTTGCTTTAGATCTAAGATTGTTGCATATCATTTTGTAGTAAGTTGATTACAGTAAAACAAAGACTTAATAATACTAATAAAACCTTCCTTAAAACTCATGTTAAAATACCAACAGTAGTTTTCGTGTTCAAACAAACAGACAAACCACAGAAAAATCTAAAAATGTCGTTAATGGATTCTACGACGTTTATTTCATCCACTGTATATATGTTTGAAATACATAATGTTTAATGTACAGACATCATTTCTAAAGATTTATAACAATAGAATAAAATACAAATAGTATTTATTGTAACACCACATAAAACATTGGAAAAAGACAAAGAACTGTACTGTTTATATGTATGGAAGACATGATTTTCTACACATTATAAAAACTATTTATAGCAAAAGCAAGACGGTTTTTTCAAGATAGCTTTTAACTTAAGAGCACGTTTAATGCAACAGAGAGAGAAGGCATGAGTAGGTATATTTTCGTGCCTAAACATCGGCTTTATTAGGCAGTGGTTCTTCTGTACTTTAGTAACTTCAGCTCTGTAATACCACAGGATAGATTATAGCATCTATCCTGTGGTATTACAGTGCTGAACTAGCAACGTTCGCATCTCAATTATTGAAGTGCAACTGAGTAAACATTGTTTATCCATCTGGTGTTTTCATATGGGTAATATACTATTTTGTCATGACGCATGTAATTTTCTATTTATACAAAAATATTTTTTGACTAAATACACAATTACACGCATGATCATAACCCAATATTGCATTACATTTACATTTAAATACGCCTCTTAAGAGCCCTGTCCTTGAGTAGTGCTGCATACAATCGTAGTTCAGTTGTGGTTTGTATATTATTAGCTGGATCGCATTGAAACTTTGCAAGGATATAGATATAAGGCAAACGGAGGTATGTACTTTGCGTGATTGAGAAAAATAAAAAATAAAAAATAGGATAAACAGATTTCAAAACTAGCCATGTACAAACCTAGATTTGTCTTTTATCTATATTCTTGCAAAGTTTCTATGCGTTCCAGCTTAAAAAAAGTCCTAATCACATCTGAACTACGTTTGTATGAAGCGCTACTCAAGGACAGGGCTCTTAAGAGGCGTATTTAAATGTAAATGTAATGCAATATTGGGTTATGATCATGCGTGTAATCGTGTATTTAGTCAAAAAAAAAAGTATGTAAATACCAAATTACATGTGTCATGATAAAATATATTATAATGTGAATTTAATTAATATAATAAGTAGCATAATTAAAATAATTAATTATAATTTAATAATAGTTTATGCATGTTATAAATTAATGATACGTAATGTGCAATAATTATATCATAAGTTGTCCTCTTACATGTATATATATATTGCTGTGCCCAAAAGGGCCCATGATGATCGCATACCTTAATTTAACATCTGTAATTTTACATTGTGGAATAGCAATAAAGAATTGAGTATATTACCCATATGAATACACCAGATGGATAAATAATGTTTACTCAGTTGCACTTCAATAATTGAGATGCGAACGTTGCTAGCTCAGCTCTGTAATACCACAGAATAGATGATAGTTCTAACGTACAGATGAACCACTGCCTAATAAAACCGATGTTTAGGCACGAAAATATACCTACTCATGCCTTCTCTCTCCGTCGCATTAAACGTGCTCTTTCGTGTACGCTAGGGTTGTCAGTTTTTCATCCGCGTCACCCAACAACATCAAACATCTAGGCTACTTGCGAGTTGTCCGACGGCCGAGCGTACCTAAACTACGGAATGAGACCCCCTGGTAGTACGTGTCCTAATGAATATCTGTTCTAGGAGTAAAAAAAGAAAAGATGAAAATATGAACATATTCACATTCTAAAGTAGATTGTTTAAATCTTAACCGTCCTTTTTAACCGACTGCAGCGAAGCAAAATTGAGGGTTACTGCTTTTGTAGTGCTTGTTTTATTACTCCCTACTGAATATTTTATTTTTTCTATAAATGATGCTATGCCCCCTCCTTGGTGAGATATGGTAATGTAATGGTAATGGTAAATAAGAGTTCGGTTGTAATTTATAATAGTGTATATTCTCTGAATTAAAAAGTTTACATGAGATTGTCATTGACCCCCTCCTATTAAATGAGATTTGATGAGATTATACCGGACCCCTCCTTCTGGAGCTCACTTTATTGAACTTCCCCTGACGGAGCCGCATGTTAGTGCTGAGAACTTTTATTCAATGTTATCAATATCAATTATAAGACAGAATAAATATTGTCAAGTACGAGAATATGAAAACTTTAGTCAAAATCGAAATTATACCCTCGTAAATAAGTCTTTATTTATAGAATTTAATTGAACATTATCGCTCACAAATAATTCTTGGTGCAGTGAACTAATTGACACGATCGAGTCCATTTAAATAGATTACTTTTAATTTTAGGGGTTTTTCAGGATGTAACTATCTTATCAATATAATGAGCGGCGGAAAAACTTGTTCAGTACCTCTTCATATGGTAGCTGATATAGAAGCTGACTGGTTTACTACTGCTATGTCTGGTCCTTCTCTTCCCTTGCAAAGATTTTATTTCGAAAGGACACCATAATAACTTGTGGCTCCGTGAGCTATAGACCTCGCGACAAACTTCTGAACACTTTCTTTACTTTGGGCATTTAATGTAGATTAAAATTGTCCTTTACACTGTATCGTTGGAAAACTAATATCCCCATACATCGACGTAGGTCGTGGTCAGCTTACCAACACCGCAATATATCGTCATTTTGAAAAAAACCTATAATAATATAATTATCGAACTTCTCACTAAATTTCAAGAGAATCAGTTGAGAAATACGAACTAGAGGGGAGAATTGCCGGACATCCGAAAGCATTTTTGCCCGAGCTGACATGGAGGCACTTCGCTCGTGCCTTTTTTTTCAAAATGGCGGAGAGGGGTTAGAAAGAAACAAATTTACTCGCGAGGTCTGCAGCTCACAGAGCCACTAGTTGTAACAGCAATAAACTACTTATAAAGTATCTCATACAGTTTTAAACTCCAATTCGAAAGTGCATTTACATATAGAATCGTACTCACTTATAGACAACGCACAGCCTAAACGGGTAGTCCTAGAGGTTTGCAATTTTGAGTAGACATTCCTCGAGTACTCTAGAGGTGCACTAAGGAGGGATTTTTTGAAATTCCATCCCTAACGGTGTGATAATGTTCGTATGGAAAATACCGCGGATGAAGCTCTGGCGGTTCCACTAGTGGATAATAATTGGCAGGCGATCCTCTTAAGTTACATGGATTTTTTGTAAATTAATTGTTTTAATTTCAGCATATTAGGTGTCAGCGTGTCGTGTACGGACGAGGAAATCAAACGATACTACCGCCGGCAAGCGTTCCTGGTACATCCGGATAAGAACCAACAACCCGGCGCCGAAGAAGCGTTCAAAATACTCCAGCACGCCTTCGACCTGATCGGGGAGCCTGTAAGTCAATAGGGAAGATGCATATTTTTTTTCTGATCTTGTATTGGAAAATGCCGATTAATAGAAACCGATCTGTGTACGCAAAACATTTTTATGTTGATTATTTTATGAGTTATGAAACTTTAAAGTCATTGTTTATACCAATAGCAAAAAACATTCCATACAAAATGGACAACAGCTATGACGTCACAGCATTCGTTAGACTGTACAAAATGTAACGCGTTTAGAAATGTGAAAAATATATTGACATCAAACTTCATCCAACTTAGTTGCAACTGTCGAAGTTCTTATATCATTGACGTAAAGACTATTATCGATTGGTTGAGACCATGCCAAATTGGCATAGTAAGGAACCCTCGGTGCGCGAGTCAGACTCGCACTTGTCCGGTTTTTTTATAGTAGTCTAACGCGTGGTGTCTCGTGCAAAGGGTCGCGGGTTCTATTACCACTAGCGTTCGAGCGGTAAGTGACTGATTTAATATTTGAGCTTATTCACTTTCCCGTTCAATATCCACTGTCATTTTGAAGTGTAATTTGATAAGAGGTGAAAAAACTGGTTGTGTTCATTCGTCATAATAAATGGCGTTCTTTCCTCAGACCCTTTTACTTGCAATCAAGCGAACTTATTGTAATAACCGCAAACCGCAAAATAAACGAATCCAGTGGCGAGCGGATAGAAATTGTTGTAATGACATTATAGCTATTGATTAGAATTATTAGTTACAAAAACATCAATCCTACCTTCGCACCGCTGACTTTCGAGCTAAGTGCCTGAGTCAGGAATATTCATAATTAACTAGTTTTTACCCGCAACTTCGTGTGTGTGGACATTTTCTTTTAATATATAGCGTATTTTGATATTGGCTCAAATTAGGGGCTCTCATCGGGCACGCACGAATTTTCGGTTATTTTCCAGGCTTTATTTCACCCCTTTAGATACTGGTTGTCTTTAAAAAAAGCCGGACAAGTGCGAGTCGTGTGGATAAGGTTCCTTAAATGAATATCTGCAATTTACCACCTCGTTTTGTAAAAGGAGTTACTCCCTCAAGCTCGTTTTAATTTCATGTCCTGCCCCAAACTGCACGTCTAGCACGACCTGCCCGCGAGTCGTTTGTCGCTCAGTGCATCCCTTACATACTTGACTAGTTTGACAGAGACGCACTGAGCGACAAACGACTCGCGGGCAGGTCGTGCTAGCCCCCCTGGGCGCGATGGTGTACCCGAAGTGAAATGAAACACTGCTCGAAAACGAACAGTGTGTTGTTGAGACGCTGACAGATTACTTAACCTATACATAGATTCTGGAGTGACCAGTCGTTAGTGCGTTCTAATCGACAGGCAGAGCCATCTGTCGGTCGCGAGCGCTAACACAGGTTCTCGTGTTGACGGGAAGCTGGCGCCATCCAGTGTTGAGTAGCGCGAACGTAATGCTACAGTATTGATAGTAATAATATTTTTATTTCAAATCATTAAGCCCATAATATTATAGCTTGTTCTCTGACAACGGTTATGTATTTGTAGGAGCGTCGTGAAGCGTATGACAGACGTACGGTGGAGTCGCGTCACGTGGAGGCGGCGTGGAGCGAGCTCAGCCAGCTGCTCGCCCAGCTGCAGGACAAGATGGAGTTCGCGCACAACACCATCAGGTAATACATGAAAAATGTCACTTGTTTCCAGAGGTTCCCCTTGTTTACGCATAATTTTTTGTCATAATTCTATATTGCATAATCGGTATAAGCATAATTGTACATGCGCAGAAACTAATCTCGCATAATTATATGTAGGTACTTCGCATATTTATGTCACGCATATCCAATCTAACCCGAATGCTTTTTTCACCCCGACCCCCTTTCCCTCCTTTTTATATGTTATGCAACTAGATACGGACAGGATTTTGGGCTATCAAAATTCTGCAAAATTACATATATATGCTAAACAACATGCAAAATAAAATTCGGCCGTATTATGCTATGCCAAATATTATGCTAATTTAATATTCGGGAAAACGACCATTCGGCTAATAACGAATTAACCCGAATAAAATTTCGGCAAGTTTAAGATTCCTCGAAAATAAAATATGCGAAACTTGTTATGCCTAATAAATTTCGGACATTAAAAATTATGGCAAATAGATGGCACCCGTTGCCAGCTTGTGTTACTTTACCAAATAATCGGCATCCAGATTCTGTATCCTACCGGTTCCCTGGATATCCAAGATTCTCCCTTCACCTTATCATTTTGCCAAACCAAGGTATAAGCGACTGATCTGGTAGGGTCCCAACACACATCAGACCAGATTTACTGTCAAAAAACCATTAGAAACTATCAAGCACTCGCTACGCTCGTTCACAACGACTTTTGCCCTCAGATGCACGAACTGCGGACGCCGACATAAGCGAGTGCTGACAGACCGCCCGTGCTACGCGGCGCGGTACTGTGTGCAGTGCAAAATCAGACACTCCGCTAAAGAGGTAAGGCCTAGTTTTGATTGGCTAGTAAGAAACCTTTAAGAGGAGTGTGAACCTACGGGTTTTCATACAAAAGGCGATAACGATTTCCATTTCTTTTAATGTGATTGTGATAAATAACGAAATAATTTCTCATATCCAGTGGCCGATTGCGGCGGAAGCTATAAGTCATATCGCTTTTGTATGTATGAGAAGTAGGTACTAAATGTATCAAGTATCATTTCGTTCAAACACACTTACTGTATCGTGTATGGTGTTCTTTAAAACTAAAAAACTATCGCTACCTGACACTTTCCGGGGCGTGGGGGGGAGGGGGTGAAGTTTGCCCGGGAGGGGGGAGTTGCTGACTATAATTGCAATCTCAAATTCTTGAATTAAAGGCCCGAGATTTATTAGCCCTTTTATTGTTTCCTGCATCGCATTGTAAACGTGACAGGCCGCAACACAGGTTACCACGAGAATAAGTTAACACCGTCATATATCTAAGTACGTCTCTCTCACACTATTGCCGACGAAAGAGATATGACGGGGTGAAGTTATCTCCATGTCAGCCTTGCTAGGGCCGCTGTTTATAAGCTTGATTTAAATTTAGACGGTTTAATATGTGTTTTTACGCAGGGTGACATCTGGGCGGAATCCAGTCTGCTAGGATTGCTAGTGATGTACTACGCGTGTATGGACGGCGCCGTGTACCAGATCACGCAGTGGGCTAGCTGCCAGGTCAGTTATGTTAGATGCGGCCTTTGTGTCCATCATTTACCGGTGACACATTTTCCCAGTCATGATAGGATGATAATGTAAAAGTTGCCTTTAGCGCCACAGTCATCTACGGGTGACAATGTCCTAAGCGAAATATTTAAATTATTTTAATTGGTGTCTCACCTTTGTCGATTAACCTTTTGGCTGCCGTTGTCGACTATGCGTGACAGGCTATACAGGGTAAAAAAAGACCTTCATCACTTTGACTTAAAGTTGAAATTCGTGTTACTTCTCAGACATGCTTGGCGGTCAAAAGGTTAAAAATGTATGTCCTTTTTTCGACACGGCGCAGTGCCACCTGCGTTCTGAATGCCCAGGCACCGGAAAGGTTATAGAGAATGCCGTAAACGTCAAAAAAAACATAGTTTGTATGAGGGTGCGGTCCGAATAACAGTCACGTTGATCACAACGAGTAGTGGGCAGCGTGATGCGGAACGCAACGGACCTATGAAAACGTCATACGTCGTGATAGGTACGGTTTAAAGCCACGTGACTTAACCCCTCATATGCGGGAGCTAAAAAAAGACCGGCATTCGGGTCTCATTGGATTCATGGAGTACCAAAAAAATTATGGTCAAGAAAAATGCAAAAAGTGTATGTAAGAAAAAGCATGGATCCGTGCCTAAGCGTCCGATGGGTTAAAAGTAAAAATTGAACTTTTTAAGTTATTAAATTCTAAATAATCTTGATTTATTTTTACAATTATCCTGTTTTATAATGTACTATTGCGGGTTAAGCTATCGTTCTACAGAAATATATCAATATTTGTTACTATAGTAAGGTAAATATTCGAAACTTTGCGAAAAACTTTCGTACGGATGTTGTAAACGCTGTCAATTTTATAAGAAGCGTTTTAAAGAGCATCGCCTTCCACGATTTAAAAACCGTAATGACTGAAAGCACTGTTTTATTTCTATTAACGGATTCTTTCGCTAATAATGTGTTTTTTTTTTTCATTTTCCAGACTCTAGCTTGCTCGTGCTCTTGCTATTAATGTGTGTTTTTCTGTAGAAGAAGAACCTGAAGCAACTGAGGCCGGACTGCCACGCGGTGCAGTACCGTATCGTGCTCGGCAACAAGGCCGCCGCTGATATCAACCAGCGTCCGAACACCGGGTGAGACCCTTCCCTACACTTTATTGAATTATTTCACGCCATGGATTATCATCATCATCAATACATATAAAACAGTACCGTGACTCACTTATATACAACGCACAGCCTAAACGGGTGCTCCTAGAGGTTTGAAATTTGGAGGAGACATTCCATCAATCAATTTAGAACGATTATAAGCATCCTTTCCATATCAAAGAGAAGCTACTATCCACCATATTTGCAATTTTTACTAGAAAGTTTTATTTAGTATTTGAATCGCGTTTCAGCCACGATCCCAACTTGGAGGAGTTCCTGAACAACCTGTACTGCAAGTCGGGCGCGGCCCCCGCGGCGCCCGACGCCGACGCCAAAAAGCGCCGCAACAAAAAACCCAAAGCTTAAGCGAGACTCAAATTGCAATACTCCAAACTATAAAATAGCCAGCAAATTAAAAAAAACGAGCTGTCAAAACGACTGGCCGTGTGCGTATGTTTTCTAACGCGAACGCTCTGAATTCAAAAATAGAATACAATTTTAAACATAACGACGATTCTTTCGCGCCAGTCGCTTTGGCGGAAAAATAAAAGAAAACGGTTGCCTATCATATTTTTTTTTAATACAATGATCGCTTAGTTTGGACATATAGTGACACTTGATAAGCTTTAGAGATTGTTATATGTAATTAGATGTCGCTGAAGTACCTACTTAGGTTATACTTAAAGCTGCAAGCAAAATACGTAGTTTATACGTTTTTGTGAACCAAGCTTTATCATGTATCAATAGGTTGCTTTCACGACCAATGACGCACTCAGATATGGTCTACCTTACTCTAAAAACTATTAGTCTTCAAAGCTGCCCTATATATACAACAGAGCCTCTATTCGATATTGACTAGGCGATATGGTATGATATGGTATCACAATTTTTTGCTTTGTCTCTCTTACTTTTCGAAGTTTTCGTTGATAAAATTAAAAACAGCAACGATCAGATTCTACATCACTTTACCAACGAGGATTTGCCGCTAAATTGGGTCAAATGGGTAAATTTAGGTGACACATTTCTCAAAACATACTAGTCAGTGGCGCAGCTTGCCTAAGAACCGATTCCTGACGGCTTTACCAAGTTAAGTACAGGTAAAGTCTGTTCGCAGAGTTAATAAAAAAAAACAGGGCTTCACTCATTACAAATAGCTGCCCACTAATTTTTTTTTACTGAAGATAATAAGAAATTTAAAGGAAAAACTAAGTTTTTTTCATGGAATATTATTATTGAATGGCCTGTATATTTCCCGTTGCTGACATATCATCGGACGACGACCATGACGAAGTCTCAGAGTCGGAGGAAGAATCTGAGTCGGTGACGTTTATTAAGAAACGTTTAACTGCTTCGTCTACCCTGCCATCAATTTGTAAAAATTATCATCTTCTTTTACCGTATAGTACCGCCCGCCCGGCGCGGCGCCGCGCTTGACAACAACTGCGTGCCTCGTACCACGATACCCAGTGCGCGCGGCGATAAGCGACGCCCGTCATACAGATTGCGATAGTTAAGCGACAGTCGCTATTTCGAAACGATATCATAATATTTATCAACTCTCGGCGAACAGACTTTAACTGTCAGTGAAGTCAATGTAACTCTAAAAGTAGGACTGGCACTTGCACAGTTATTCTTCAGCTTCCTTTACTAAACATTTGGGGGGGGGGGTTCACTAATAATAAAATATGTCGAGTAAATTAGACTTTACTTTTAGACTAGACTTTTTTTAGTTTGTAAATTTTTAGATTTTTGAATTTGACGTGTACGATTTTGGGGGGGGTCATGTCTCCTGTGAAGCTAAGCGCTGTGTGCTGTAAGCTAGCTTGGTAAAGTCGTCAGGAATCGGCTTATAGCCAGGCTGCGCTACTGATTAATCTAGTATACTTTGAGAAACGGGCACCAGTGAGTGAGGTTGACACGACGATAAGCTATCCCTATTTTATTCCTCAGTGCGTCTCTCTCATAGTACAATCGAAGAAAGATGCAAAAAGTTTGCCTTCTGTAAATAAAACCATCTCCTCTGCTGCACTGGGAGTGAAGAAATAGCATAGAATGCGTGCAGATGCTTATCATCCTGGCATGTCGTAAAAGTCGACTAAGGGACGGGTCCTCTCCAACATGGTGGACTATCTGTATGGGCGATGGGCTGATCCCCTGTCACCATACGGTTCATCATACCATCTTAGGACTAATCAATCAAACGTGGCCACAAGTAGTCTTGTGGCTCTGCCCACCCCATTAGGGATTTCGGGCGTGATAATATGTATGTATGTATGTAAATAAAACCACCTCCTCTTCTCCTCAGTGCTCCTCTGCTGCACTGAGAGTGAAGAAATAGCATAGAATACGTGCAGATGCTTATCATCCTGGCATGTCGTAAAAGTCGACCAAGGGACGGGTCCTCTCCAACATGGTGGACTATCTGTATGGGCGATGGGCTGATCACCTGTCACCATACGGTTCATCATACCATCTTAGGACTGATTAATCGAACGTGGCCACAAGTAGTCTTTGCCCACCCCATTAGGGATTTCGGGCGTGATGCTATGTATGTGTGTATAAAACCAATGTCTAATATAGGCTCTGCTATCGACCACTTAATCAACAAATGTTAATACAATATTTTTCAGAATAACATTTTACGAAAGTGATATTATGCTGCAAAAGTTTTAGTTTTAATCATATGACCTTTATTAACACTACGGCTTACATTAGATATAACTTTGCTAGTATTTGTGTATTGAAATTAAGTCATAAAATATGTTTATCTACACTCATATCATAAAACCTCCATTGGTTAATCAAAAACCGTAGGAAATGACCACCATTTTGACAAACAATTAGGAAAAACCAGTGCTGCAATGTTATTTCTTTATCGTTTTTAGTAAAGAAATGAGATTAAATTTGGAACAGCTGTCAAAACTCAAGTGGGTCTCTATTCTAGTATCCATAGATATTAAACAGTTATTGATACGAAACGTCAATTCAGTATGTTTTTTTAATATAAACTGCACAACATTTGATCTCGAGTGACATGAGAATAGAGACTTCATTCGTTTGCCTATGATTTAAAAAAAAAGGGCTTGAAAGAGGATCGAATCGGCGCCATGTTGGTGTTTTGCTGAACGAAAGTAGAATTAATTGAATAGAAAAAGTTGTTTGTAATTTACATTTTAGTTGAAAATATAAATAGTAAGTAGTCTTCTCGGAATGTGTGTGATGTGAAAATGCACCGGATATCGGAAATATGCAGCCACGATTGCAACAAATAACTTGTTGCCAGAAAATATTGTTTCTGAACCCATCATGGAGGATTTATAATATGTGTGTAGATAAAGTTATGTATGCAACTCTGCATAATTTGGCCTTAAAACACTCGTGCGATCTTATTATGAAACTCGCCTATCGGCTCGTTTCATGAAAACCGCACTAGTGTTTTAAGGCCTATCATTATGCAACCGTTGCATAAACTACTATTAAACTGAGAACTGTTGGACAGAATTTTTAATTGCAATTACTTTTCTTTTTGTGTACATTAAGTGGTATTATGTATATTAACAGTATGTGATCAAATTAATGACCAATGTTATAACCAGATAAGTGTCGCGTTTAGAACAATATAGCTGCGAGTGGTCACCGCTTTGTGTATCCCTTTCATAATAGAACAGTTAGAGAAGGACAAGCGAGTACAATATTTCTACAGTACAAGAGCTGGCACTCACGCAATGATAAGTGGCATTAAAGTGCGATATGAAATTAGAGATCAAAAATATAAACAAACAACTGTCAATATCGAAGTGACGTTTCAGAGGTAATCAACTTCTCTTTGGTATTATGTAATTAAACTATTACTTAGACATTTTATTTAGTAAGCCCTTAACTACTGTAAATTAATGTATTGATTCATAACGAGAAGAGTACTGTTGAAGTTGAATAAAACTATTTCTCACTACTTGCATGATTTGTAATCTATTATATGAAATCGAAAAACCAGAACGGGATAAAAAACGAAGGAAGAAACGAGATGGCGCCTTACAAAATTTTATGAACTTTGGGATCACGTTTCTTGAATACGACGCACTTTACATGTGGAAAAACTATTGAAATCTATTTTCTAGATATGGGAATCGAATTTAAACATAAAAATTACCACTTTCGCTGCGTATTTTATCATAAGAAAATTCGTCATTTCACTACCCTCGGCCATTGTCGAGAACTCTCGGTTAGCCTCGCTATATTTCGCCCAGTTGAGTATTAATCTTTTGACACAGTCTGTTTGTTTGTTATGTTGGTATATGCAGTCTATGCTATGCTCCTCTATGCTCGCACGACTAATAAAGTGTCAAAGCACGTAGTGATTATATTGGTACTCTGTGTGACATGACAACTGACAAAAGTCAAACAAATTTTAATGGTTCGGTGATGCCGAGAATTGTAAATATTGTCTTATCATATTGCTAATTAATCACTACTATTTCATTCACGCGAGCGGAGCCGCGGCTACGTCTAGTATATAATATTTCTGCACCGACAGCCAATAGCTTTATCGATTAAATTACAAACACAAACCAAATGTTCGGAACTACTGACCATTATACCAGTGGCATAATTATAAACTACACACATATATAATTTAAAAAATCTGTGTGTGTTATTTAATTCGTTTAAATATTTACATGGTTTTATTTTGCTTTTAAACTAATTGTACTCATTTCTAACAAGTTATGTTTCCGAGGCTTGGTTTTGAATTTATTGCAGTGGCAACACAATTTGTTTACATTTTTGATCTGTAATTTCATATCGCACTTTAGTTTCGTTAATTTCATTCGTTCCAGATCTTTAGAATTGACCCATACCTAATTCATTAAATATATAGTTCGTGTCGTTATAGTGTGCTCTGTTCTTATCTTTCATGGGACAATTTAATTTGAGAGAAAGGGACAAAGCATACTCTTTGTCTAAAATTGGTTTACTTAGCTAACGAATAAGACGGTGAATATCCCAGATTAATATGTAAATTGGACCTTGTTATTACTACGAAACATTTTGTAAAAATGCCTCGAATTTATCAGGAGAAATCTATTTTCAATTTACATTTAATAATGTATAATTAGAATATAACGAGTGGAGAGAAATAGCATAAATATTAAGCCAATATATTAACGATCGTGAAATTAAATTGTTAACCTACTATGAACTGTTGATATTTTGCCATTTATAACTTCATTGTAAATTTCCACTCACTTCAAATACAAAGTTATTTCTCTCCACGAAAAATTCACCGAATAGTACAATATTTGCATTGATATTTTGATTAATGTGTGTACTTTTGTTTTTAACTAAATGCGTATGTGTTGGATTTAGAATTGTCATGTTCTAAAAGGAAGCCGTCATAACACGTTCACTGCCATGGCAAGATGACGCCTACGTGTCGTGATTGGCGTTAGGTTGACTAACTTAACTATAATTCTAAATATATGATGGCTGACGTTTAGGACTAAGGCAATTGAGTGATTCCTCTTACAGATTGCTTTTGACGTGATAACTTATAGCTTATATCATAGGCACGCAAGTATCATTGAAATTTTTTGCGAACAAAGTTTCACGGTACCAAGTGTCTTACTTATTCTTTAAACAGACTATTTTATATTACTAAACAAATTCAATTTGCTTTCCTCAGAGAGCCGTGGTTGGATAGGAACCACAATTTAAATCCATGCGACCAAATAATCAATTTCTATCTATCATACGATCGATCGGACAATTAATAGGACCAGCTGTACAAATCTGCCTGTATTTTTTTTTATTCTTAATACTGACTGTCAGTCACAATACACAGCCTAAACCAGTGGGTTTAGAAGCACGAAATTTTGAACAAAAGTTCCCTAAGATGAGCAATAAGCAAGGATTTTTGAAAAATCATTCCCTAAATTAAATCGGGAATGAAAGTTTGTATGGCAGTTCGTCATTTTTGAAGTTATGGGGTGGTGTCGATGGAAAAGTACACAGCTAGTAGAATGATAATTGATTTATTAGATTAGACGTTACGACGGCTGACTTAGTTAATGGCGAAATATTGGTTATTATTAAATTATTTTGTCAAAGCAGTGTGGAAGAGGAACATATAGCCAAGCAAGGATCCATTCGAGGAAGTCACGACCTTCCACAAAGCTCGGTTGGTGTCATGGTTTATAATATTTTGAAATTTTTGGACCAAACCGAAGCCTGGATCCCCTTGCCTATAGCAAAGTGATATGACGGTAGAACGCCTCACTGCCTCCCCGAGATTACTACGGTAACGTAGGCTAGTCGGCTGCCCTAGTTCACTGTGCGTAGATTTCGCGCTTCATGTGTCAATAAAGATGTGAAAACTTGTTGTTGTTTTATTTTGAACGACACGTGTGCGTCCCCTGGCATTGGGCATGACGGACATGGGAATACCCGATAAGAATGACCCAGGGTTGGCAGTCCAGGTCCAGGGACAGACTCGCACTCAACTGTTCTATGATGATATATTTATTTTATTCAGTTTTGACTATTGCAGTTCTTGAGCCCACAGTAACTGCTTCACCCTGATTTGGAGGGCGTGCTTTGCAATGGGGCACAGCTGCTTCCAGCCGAAGAGAATTTCAGTGACTGAGTCAGAAACTTTTTAACTTTTTGGACGCCGTTGTCGACTGTGCGTGACAGCGTATATAGAGTAAAAAAATCGTTCATTACCTTGACTTAAAGTTGAAATTCGTGTTACTTTTCAGACATGCTTGGCGGCCAAAAGGTTAAATAAAATTTCGTCGGAACTATGAGCTATCCGTACATGCTGTCATCGACTTGAAAGTGAATTCGGAGGCCGACCACGTCTAGCGTGGCCCCTGTTGGTCCTGGCCCTTGGAGTTGAAGCGTTCCCCTCTGAGACGGCTACCTGGATCGAATCGGGACGGTCAAAAAGGGGGGGTGGGGGGGTTGCCTAACTGGTGCTCCAAGTGCGGATACTATATCAGGATCGGTGGGGGTAGGTTGAGGAGTGTACGAAGAATATTGGGAAATGAGCGGGTCAATTTCAACTTTACGTCAAATTAATGAAGTGCTTTTTTACCCTGTATATCCTTCGTTGGCTTTGAAAAGCTTAAACAAGAGTTAAAAACCGGACAAGTGCGAGTTAAACTTGCGTGGAGAGGGTTCCGTTCCGTACATGATTATCTGAAATTTACTAGGTTACCTTAAATACCATAGACTTCTTATAGGTTTTCCTGTAATCTATAGGCAAAGACCTATTTTCTGTATTTTTTTCAAAATGTTAGTCCCAGTAGTTTCGGAAATAAGGGGGGGGGAATGGTCAATTTTCGCCTATTTTCCTGAATAACTTCTAAACTATTATACAAAAAAATAAAAATATATATATATTTAAGATCCTCACAATAAGCCCATTTATTTGATATGTCACACGATATAGGTGGCATAACCTTTTTTTTTAATTTTCTAGTTTACCCCCAAAAATTGGCCCCTATGTTTAAAATTCATATATTTACGTCACGCGTCCGTGTTGCGGTCACCAACTTACATATGAATACCAAATTTCAACTCAATCGGTCTAGTAGTTTCGGAGCAAATTGGCTGTGACAGACGGACAGACCGACAGACAGACAGACACACGAGTGATCCTATAAGGGTTCCTTTTTTCCTTTTGAGGTACGGAACCCTAAAAATGGTAAATAAAGTCAATTAAATGCCCGGATAAGGGTAAACCCTTTGAACGTTAGTCGGTAAAACATGACAGCATTGTTTTATGCCACGGACGATACGATAGGTACGATATACCGTTATTATTCATTACATATTTTGCATCAGTTAAATGCCGTTCGCGGTACGGATTTTTGCATTTGACCGTAGTGTTCAAGGGTTAACACTTTCAGTGCAAGCCCAAAAATCAAGTCCCACCCTAGGCGCCGAAATATTGCCTCCATACAAAATTGCTATAGCAAGAACCCGACCAGCGAGTCGTTCGGCGTGGCGACAAAGTAATAGAAAACCCGATATCGGGTTTTCGGCACAATGTGTTAAGGTTACAAATGAAACCCACAGCTTAACTATAACATTTATTACTCTTAACCCTCCATAGCGGCACCATCCTTGTCGGTAACTATACACTCCTCGTAGTTCCACTTCGGGAACATGCGCTTATACAGATGCAGCAGCACCGTGTCTTGAGACTTGAGCTGGCCGTCGAACACGCATTTCATGTGGCCGTGGGTTCCTGGGAATAAGGACCTTAGTTAGTAGAACATACGGATTAGAATTGTGTAGGCTAAAAGTTGCACGCGGGATACATGTTTTTTGAGGGTGTAATACAGCTTTTTAAGAAAACTTTAAGCTTTTGAACGCCACTGCTGAATGCGAGAAAGCGCGCCTCAGACGCCGAGTGACGGCTGTAGCCGACAAAATGTATGGAAAACGGCATGCCGTGGCGGCACGGGGCACCGAAATCTGCTGTCGGCCACAGCCGACAGTGGCGTTCAAAAGACTTTGAACACGGATCCGTGCCTAAACATCCGATGGGTTAAGACACCTCGTTTGGATGGTCACGTGCCACCTCAGTATCCTAGGATGCCGAAAGCGGCTTACGTATATAGGTATAGTTCGACATCGACAATAAACGATTCTTTAACACTTTCTCTCCGAGAGAAGACTTTGCTCACATACCAAACAGCCCCATAGGCGGCATGTCGCTTATACCATCATGAGAAGGGTCCATGTCAAAATGATGATAGGTCTTTTTAACTACTCATTTTTTATTTTTTAAAACCATTAAAATAAATTCTAATCTTGAAAAATATCGTTATCTTCCCATCAACAAAGTAGAACTTACCTAATGGCTCCTTAATGTGCCCCGTCCGTCCGTATTTCGTCCGCAGCTTGCACGGTTTGTAGTACACCACGTCATCTCGATTGAAGAACATAAACCGGATCACAGCTGATCTCTTGTTCACCTGCAATTTAATAGCAACAGGATTATCATCGGAAAGGCATCAGAATCAGGAGGGTCTCGCTCCGCACTTTAGGTACGCTCAGCCGTCGGACAGCTCGGACACAGTAATCAAGTATACAGTATTCCATCTTCATACAAACGGCCGCGCTTCGAAATCTCGGTAAACTTCGGTACACAACAGTCGCGAGTGCGCCGTGGTTACGTTCGGATGTGGATAGTGCGAAACGCTCACGCTAATTTATTCACGTAAATTATGGCACGAGAATATTTGATATAATAAAAGCAAAATAATAAAATGATTTTTTTTACTCCAAAGCAATGAATGGGTTAAATGAATGAATAAATAACCTTGTACGGATGACCGGAGAGTACAATCCTTTTGACGATCAGTCTGTCGGGGTTACAGGACAGCAGTACTCCAGAGGCGACCAGCTGTAACTTTGTATTCTTTTTTTCCTGTAAAATAAAAAAATTACAAAACTACAAAACATTTCAAAGTTAACCATAAAACCGTACTGTGATTAAGTATTACAAGCTTATATTTAACTTGCTTCGTTCGTATGTCTGTCTGTCCCGGTTCAAATCTAGAGAGCCAATTTTCAACCAATTTCAGAGATCGGAATAAGCATTAACAATGCAATAATACTCATATGACTATGGAACTGATCTGATGATGGAGCCAAAAGGTTGCCACAGGAACTCCTCAACTACTTACTACTACTTATTATTATTATAAGTGGTGTCTAGGGTCTGATGACGGAGCCGCCAGGTGGCCATAGAAACTTTTAAACTAAACACGATAGCCCTGACGTTTAGACTTGTTGGAATTGTCAAGTATATAGCCCTAGGTGATGACCAAGGTCTGACGATGGAGCCGGAAGGTGGCTATAGTAACTCCTCAACTAAACAAGATAGCCCCGTCATGTTTGGACTCGTTAGATTTGTCTTGACAAGTACTATAGCCCGATGGAGATGCTATATACAATACATATGTCAAAAACCCTGTGTTTTTTTTTAAACAAAAACTTATTTTTATATTTTCTCAAAAAAATTAAATATTCAGCATTGTTAATATACTGTTAAAACTTACCTTAAAGCAAAGAACTGTAGAGGGACTAAACTGTATGGGGGCGTAGAATGTGGCCACGCAAGTTGACCCAGGCTGGAAGAATCTCTCATACTGAAAAAAATAACGAACATTTTAATCTAAAGCTAATATTGCGGGAAAAAATGGGTAGCTCCCATGCCATTTAATCGTTACTGGGATAAATTAAACCCTTTATACATATTTAGCAATAATTGAAAAAAAAACCGGCCAACTGCGAGTCGGACTCGCGCACGAATGGTTCCGTACCATTATCTATAATCAAGAAACAAAAAAAACACGTCAGTTGTATGGGAGCCCCCCTTAAATACTTGTTTTATTTTTTTATTTTTATTTTTATTTTTAAAGTGAATATATAACTAAATATTTTGTGAATATTTCAAGTGTCTACCTGGTGCCGCAATCAATATCGCGCAAAAACGAGCAATAAAATCACGTTTGTTGTATGAGAGCCCCCTTAAATATTAATTTTATTCCGTTTTTTAGTATTTGTTGTTATAGCGGCAACAGAAATACATCATCTGTGAAAATTTCAACTGTCTACCTATCACGATTTTGGACCCATGAAACACCCCTATTCTAAATAAATTGCGGGACAATCTTTACACAAATCGATCTAGTCCCAATGTAAGCTCTAAAGGCTTGTGTTATGGGTACTAGACGACAATATACATACTTATATAGATAAATAAACACTTCAATACATAGGAAACATCCAAGACTCAGGAACAAGCATTCACTCATCACACAAATATTTGCCCTTACCGGGGATCAAACCCGGGACCGCTAGCTTCGGAGGCAGGGTCACTACCAACTAAGTTATCCACGTCGTGTTTAAAACGCGTTGAGTTTGGATATCACGTGCCTCGTGTCTTTCTATAATATGTCATTGGCTTCAAGTGTCGTTTGGGTGTTCGCGTGTTGCTTTATGTTTATACAGTAAGGCTATTCAATAATAATATTCTGTATAATTTTTCCCTATAGTTTTATATTATCATCGGTAAAAATAATTAGCGGGCCGCTATTTGTTATAAGTTAAGAAGCCCTGACTTTTTACTGGCCTGGCGAACAGACCTTAAAATGACCAATTCTGTGGGCAATTTGCAAAACTCACCTTATGCTTGCTTCCGTTGGTATGCTGACTGAACACCGGGTTCACAATGAACCTCCTGTACCCCACTTGGAAGATCAGCCTCTCCTTACTCTTGATTGGGTCTTCATTGGCGCCTGTTCTCTTCAGCACCACATTCATGAGAGACATTTTGTGCTCATGCGGCAGCAGACCGAAGATGGACAGTGGGGCGGCCTTGTTGGCAGCGTGGAAGGCGTTCCAGAGGTCCTGACGCACGTTGGTTATGTGGATTGTTATGTAGAAGCCGTACTGGAAATAGGGTGATGACGTACACTATATCATCATGATCATCACCATCATACGCCCCACTGCTGGGAACAGGCTTCTCATTGTAAGAGATAACGAATTTTCATGTTACTAATAGGTTGTCAGTCAGAATAAAATCTAGGTCTATATGTTTTGATTTTTTCACTATAATCAATAAATTCAGCTTTATTGTGGTTTCAGTATTATCATACAAAACTAATTTCGGCATGATTTGACTTTCTTGATCTTTAATCAAAATTCAAAAAACGTATAAATCTAGTTTTTGTTTTGACTGACAACCTATCAAAAATTGGTTGAAACTGGTTAACTTTTAAGGGGTGGAAATCGTTATCGCCTTTTGTATGAAAAGGGTGATTTTTGCCTTTGGTTCACAGTCCTCTTAATAAATCTTTAAATATAGGAAGAGATTTAGCACGGCTCAACTCCGAAGGCAAGGAGTTCCACAAGCGAATAGCCCGAGGAGTGAAAGAATTAGCATACAGTTTTGAGGAAGAAGGAGACACAGTCAGAAGGAAGTTTTGAGAACATCTAAGCACATCTAAGCTACGAGAAATAACTGAAACGTACGTTTTGGATGAAAAGTATGTTATAAAGAAGATTAGGAATTTGGTAGTTCCGGAGAATATGTATAGGAAGCCACTTCATCAAAATCGGTTCACCGATTTAACTGTGAAAGCGTAACAGAGAAGCAGACAGAGTTACTTTCGTATTTATAATATTAGTATAGTGGGTGGAACAGGTCCAAGTCGAAACGGCGTCGCCTTAATTGAAAACTCCCTAAATTTAAAATAAGAAACGTCAAATCCGATTTATTATGGCACCAGGCTGTCAAAATTGAGTTTGACGTTTCTTATTTCAAGTTTAACAACTTTTAAATTTAGCAAACACACTTTCGAATTGGTCCCAGTTTCGCCTAAATTTAAAATTCTCTAGACTTAAAATAAGAAACGTCATACTCGATTTTGTATAACACGAAGCTGTCAAAAATGAAATTTGACATTTCTGATTACAAATTTAGAGACTTTTAAAATAGGCAATAAACGTTCAAATCGGCCCAGTATTTAAGTATGGATGAGTATGGATATGACTTACCATGTTAATAAGACTATCCTCCTTCTCTTTGAAGACGCGCCTGCGCGTGCGGTCGTAGTTCTCGAACTGGAAGATACGCGCGAAGTCCGCCGGGAGATTTTCCTTCGGGTCCCATGGAGACGACCTGATCAGCAAGACTTCTATTAGTTATTTATCTTCAAATAATATCTGGCGTAGGGTACCGGCAGGAGCGCCAAAATTTCACAATAAATAATAATAATATCTTGTAAAAGTTGGAACCATTTTATCTCAGCAGATATCACTTTTGGAAGCGTGGTAGCTTCCGACATGTGAAAGAGATATAACAATATACACCACCTTATTTATACACAGTGATCCAATAAAGATAAGGTACACTGCACACGGCACCAGGCCATTAAGGCTTTTAATAAATTACCTACTGAATTGAAATGTATTAGCAACTACAAGGTCTTCAAAACTAAACTCAAGAAGTTTTTACTGAGAAAGTGCTTCTATAGTATCGATGAAATCTTTTCAAATGATTAAAAATTATAATTATGTATTTCTGAGCCAAACTTACGTTTAAATTAAATTTATGTTTTTAACATTTTACCCTAAATAATGTATGTAACCAATGTAATGAAATAACTTGTATGTCTAATTTTTAAGTTACTTATATTTCAAACACAACCTGTATTGTTCTGAATAAATTGAATTGAATTGAATTGATATATTAGAGCCCGTGTGGCCTACTTGCAATACAAATATTTTCATTTTCATTTTTTTGTCGCACCTACGATTCGGACCGATCGAAATGAGCGCGTAATTTTTCTTCTTCTTTAGAATTACTGTATATTTTTGTTATCTTAATTGAAATAAGTACTAAATAAGGAATTTTCCTCCAACCCGGGCGGCTGACAGTCTGAAACCCACGCGACTGTTAAACGTGCCAATATTTGTGCACCTTTTATAGAGGCAATAAGGTGGTATAGAAGATTGTTAAAAGTGATACAATTATTACGACGACGACTGTGCTGTCTGTGAGGTCGTTTAATGCTCTTAAGGAGCAATTAAATTTACTAGTTTTTAGGGTTTCTTACCCAATGACTAAGACTCCGCTGCCCGTCTGTCTGCCCGTCTGTCACCAGGCTGTATCTCATGAACCGTGATAGTTAAATAATCGAAATTTTCACGGATGATGTATTTCTATTGCCGCTATAACAACAAATACTAAAAAAACAGAATAAAATAAATATTTAAGGCGGCTCCCATACAACAAACGTGATATTTTAGCTCGTTTTTGTTCGATATTGATAACGGCAACAGGTAGACGCTTGAAATATTCAGAATATTTAGTTACATATTATACCTCCCATACAACAAACGTGATTTCTTTTGCTTGATACTTTCGCTTGTACGGAACCCTTCGTTTGCGAGTCCGACTCGCACTTGGCCGGTTTCTTTGACGCGGTAAACCCCCTTAGGTAATGTTGCCCCGTACGCTACAAGATGCTTTAGAAAGGCTGACCTGAAGGACTCGAGGCCGCGGTAGCGCACGAAGCGCTCGCGCGCGCGCGCGTCGTGCGGCGTGTCCACCTCGTCCGGGAACTGCGCGTCCGCGCGCGCCGCCGCTAAGCGCCTCAGCAGCTCGTGCTCCTCCTCCGCGTCGATCGTGGCGTCGTATCTGAAAACCTGATGTTTTAATAGGGAAGATACATAATTTTCATCTTGTATCGGAAAGTGCTGAGTAATAGAAACCGATCTGTGTACGCAATAATAGTTTATGCAACGGTTGCATAATGACACTCGAGCGATCTTATTATGAAACTCGCCTGTCGGCTTGTGTCATAAACCCACACTCGTATTTTAATGCCAAATTATATACAGTTGCATACATAACTTTATCTACACACATATACTACAGTAACTAAATGTGTAACTATGATCCAATCGGTCCAGTTCCCCTTTCACAAGGGTTACACAACTTACAGAGATCAGACGGCAGTCGCTCCACAGTAATAACCCGACTTTACTCGACCTGCCGAATCTGAGATGGTCAAAGCGTACCCGAGACGGGAAAAAGCGTTAGGCAAAGGTTTACTTTTAAGACCTTTCAAGGAATCTCTTGCACTCCTCTGACTCTTATGCATCCGGTTTGGACACATCACCAGTCAATATGTTGATAATAAGTTTTGGACAAAAATTGTATTTTCACAACAAGCTTTTCTGCCCATTGCACCTTCATACTGCCATGCCATCGGGTTTACAAATGTGTACCAGATTTCAACCTGTTCCGGTAACAGGTTCAAAGTAGACTTCCAAGATTGAACTGGTAAGACATACAAACGAAGCAAGTTTATAAATGTTTGTAGAAACTAATTTAGTTTGTTCTCGCTCCTATAGGAACACTACCATGACTACCGTCTCCCTTTTGCCACATCATTCGTTCTCATGTTCTAAACATCATTTTACCTGTCATCCGTAGGTCCCATCTCTGACTCGGTGACGGACTCGAAGTCGTTATCAGCTTCCTCCTTCTCTGAACTGGACTCTTCGCACGACATGAACTCGTCTTCATCCTCATCCTAGAGAGAGATCTTTAAATAATAAATCTGTATACATATAAAACAGTACCGTGACTCACTTATAGACAACGCACAGCCTAAACGGGTGGTCCTAGGGGTTTGGAATTTGGAAGAGATATTCCTCGAGTACCCTAGAGGTGCACTAAGGAGGGAAGGGGTGAAAAGGAGTGATAAAGTTTGTATGGAAAATACCGCGGGCGAAACTGTGGCTGGTCCACTAGTTGATAATAAAACCTTACATCGCGTTTACAAATTCGCGCGAGTGGCGAACGCGAATGGTGAGACGCCACCCGCGCGAATGCGTATGCATACTACTTGGACTCTGTTATAGAGTCCAAGTAGTATCAAAATTACGTATACCTACGCAAGCTTATCCTTAAAATATGTTTCACAACCGTGTTGCCAGATGTCCCGTTATTCAACGCGCCCATGTCGCCTGCACCCTGCGTAATTACGCACCAAATCTTGCCTTTTCATCTAAGAGGCTAATTTGATGCATCATCATCAGCATCATTATAGGCGAATTGGGCGACTGTTTGTTGCGTGATGGTTGAAGCAGGGAAGCTATTGCTGAATCAGTCAGTGCAGTGGTCAAGCGAGAGATCAAGAGTTAGAATGCGGATCCCGAAACGCGACACTGGCACGAAAAACTCGGGACGTAGAAAAAATGCGTAACAGCGACGCACGCAAGCTGCGAATCTTAATTCACGATATTTGGAAAAACGAATGTGGCAACACTATTCACGAACGGTCACGAACCCAAGATAAAATGTGAGTAAAAAGTATCAAGTGAATAAGTGAATATGTAATATGTAGTCCCTTAACAAATAACTTGACGTTTATGATTGTTTCAGGAGCGTAGCTACCGTATCAATGATACCCCGGCCCCCGGGCTACAGGCTCTTTTGTGAGTAATCTTACCCTTCATTTGGGCCCCCAACAAATTTTGCGACAGGCCAGGTCAAAGGCAAGCTATACCACTGGCTTCTTAACAATAAAGCTATAGGCACTGCAGGTATACTCTGAAGCATAAAATTCATAATTGCGGATACCCGTCGCTTTCTCGCGACTGCGTCTCGCCTTGAGAGCAAGCGAGATAGTTAAAACCGTTCGAATTTCGTTTTTCAGATTACAAATCCTGGATGGGTATTTGTAATATTTGTATTTATATTACCTCACTCCCACTGCCGCCCTCGGAGCCCTCGCCCTCCGCGTCGGACTCCACAATCCACGCAGCCTGATAGCTGGACCAGCCCTTTGGGACTTTCTTCACTTTCTTAGCTTTAGTCTAAAAAAGAAAGTGCTTTTGTTGAATGTGGGTTAATTAATAGGGGGCTTGTCTAATAAGATAAAATATAAAAATTTAACAAAAAAAAATAGGGGTTTTGATCACTGCTGAACATGTCAGCCTCGTTAAGCCAGGCGTTAGTCAGAAAGACTCAGAAATAGTTTGCGGATTACACAATTAGCACTTACAAACATAATGACAATTATGATTCTAAGGGCATGCACCACTTTCTCAAATGTATAAGTGTATCAGGCACATACTCAAATGATTCTAAATCTGTCACAAATTTGAGTTTTATTAAACTGCTATGCCATGCACAGCTGCCAGCAGAGAAAGGAGATAAAATTATATAACTTTCCCAAAAGGCAACCTGATCAGAAGTATAATTTATTTTATTTTAAATTTTAAATAGATTGTCTACATCTAACAATACAGAAACAATGTTACTAGTTTTGGAATGAGCGAGACCTCCTGACACAGGTACATAAATACCTACTAGGAGGCCTCAACCACAGTGTTATAACCTTTAATTGTTAAATTAAATAAAGTATTTATTATTAAAAAAAAAAAAAAGGAACGTAATGCAGTAAATTGAAGATAGGACCAAAAAGCAGCTATTTAATTTAATAAAAAGAACAATAGGCATTATGATCATGGTGATAAGGGCTACAGGCACCTGCACCCAATAAAGTTGTTGTTCATACTTCTGCGTTAGCGTGAGCGATCTCCTCTTCTGTTGGCCAGGTCTGCTCTGCATCCATGGGATCAGGGACATTCTCGGAGACCATGCTCTCTTGCTTAGCAGGATCAGCAACCTGCAGCACTGACACCTTCACAACCTCTGCCTCCATTGTGTCTGGGTTGGTGTTTTCTCTGTTTATTTATTGGAAAAAACCTTAATAAGTAAAAAAGTGAAAAATTCAAGTTTGAAAATAAAATCATAGTAAACAACTCACTTTCCCAAAATTAAAGGATGCGGGTCATCATGGCCGTCTATCCGTGACATCTGAAAGTCGCCCAGTCCAGTAACATGAACTAAACCGTTTACATCCAGTGGCATACCCTTTAAATACCCGCTGACTTTCAAAGTACCACTTTCTCCCTCAGCATCAGGCACATACTCATATGATTCAGCAATCATATACGGTCTCTTCTCTCTATGATGTAAAATGTTCCTTTTCTGATTACCTATCCTCCGTAGCACATTCAAACCATCGGAACTCTTATCCAACTGCATTATCTTTTCTTCTGGTAACCATTTTGAGACGAGCTTTTGTACATTCTGTTTTTCTGACGTACGTTTTTTAGGGTTGACTCCTTCAATGTCCATCGCTACGACAACAGGTGTAGGCATACCTTGAGCCATGGAAAGGGCTAGGACTTTCTCTCCCCATTCATCGACTGGTTCGTCCAGAGCTGAGCTTACATATAATGCTGTGTCTGCAATTTTGAGAGAATCAAGGAGACTAAATTCATTGTCAATTTCGGGACAAATGAATGAAAACCTTTGCTTGAAGTTTGGTAAGCTGCAATGAAAATGAAAATATTTATTTTGCAAGTAGGCCACATGGGCTCTTTTACATGTCTGAAGCTACCAGTACTTCGAAAGGTGACATCTGCTGAGAAGAAACGCCGCAATAAACTCAATAAAAATAACAATAATAGGAGTTAAACTTTCCCATTGTAATTAAGTTTGGAAATTTCTGAAAGAGTTCCAGTTTATTACTTGTCGCCAATTCCTATTTATTTATTTATTTAGTCATGTTTTATGAGGCTACAGAACTTAAAATAAGAGTCAAACGTGATTTTGACAGCTTTGCACCATACAAAATTAACTTTGACATTCCTTAGGGGTCATCCACAAATTACGTAACGCAAAATTCTCAAATTTTTGACCTCGCCTCCCCCATGTAACAGGACTGTAACGCTTAGCCGGGACCCCCCTCCCTCTCCATTCCGTTACGTAACAGGTGCTTTGTAAAAAGTTTTTGCCTAATATTCAGGTAAGGCGCTCTTTTTACATTGGGCGAGATATAATCATCTGTGAACGTATATCGGTTCCATTTCTTAATAATATAATTATAATTTATTGAGTTTACATTAATTGTGCAATATTATAAAATCGTGACTTAACGCCGACCCCTTATTTTAAGTTTTGGATTTTTTTATATTAAAAGAACACCGTTTTGAATTGGACACAGTAGCAAACATGCAATTGTAAATTACCCACATTTAAAAAACTAATTAATAATATCTACCGTTAAAGGAGATGATTTGTAGCTATATAAGCGATGACATGTTTGGCCTAGTTGGTAGTGACTCTGCTTCCGAAGCCAGCAGTCCCGGGTTCGAATCCCGGTAAGGGCAAATATTTGTGTGATGAGCACGAATGTTTGTTCCTGAGTCTTGGATATTTTCTATGTATTAAAGTATTTATTTAACTATATAAGTATGTATATTGTCGTCTAGTACCCATAACACAAGCCTTTAGAGCTTACTTTTGGGCTAGATTGATTTGTGTAAAGATTGTCCCCTGATTTATTATTATTATTATTATTATTATTATTATAAGCATTTTGTAATCATTTTCAATATTATTTTAAAATAAAAAACATAAATACTAATCTAAGTTGAGAAACACTAACTACTAACTGCCAAACAATCACATTAAATGAAATCATACTGTGCGCACATAGTTTAGAGTTGTAGTCTAGATCTGCATACTTGTTTAATCATGTTATTTGTATTTCATCAACTGTTAGCTTTGCGAGCCATTAAGTTAATAAACTTAATAAAGACATTAAAATCAAGCCCCGGGAAAAATAATTAGAAAATTTAGTTAGTTCAAACGCATCAACAATAACCGTCTGTGAGGGCCCCATCTTAAACTTGTTGCTGATGTATCGCACAATAATCCCCGCAAGCACTTCTTAAGCAACAGAGTGGTTAAAGAGTCGAACCAACTACCAGAAGGAATGGTCTCAGCGCTGAATGTCAATCAGTTCAAGAATAGACTAGATAAGTACAACATTCATAAAAGAAGCACATGATTAAAGAATAGCTGGATACAGGCATTTATCAGTTGCTACAACTGCTTGCCTGATAATAAATAATAATAATAATAAAACATTAAAAATTTACCCAATATGTAAGATGCCACTTTCAGACTGGGTTACTACAGCTCCTTCAGAGCATGTCTTCAGTATTGCTAGTGCTGACTGCACATCAAGTTGAGCGTTCAAAGGAACCACACAAACCAAAAACGGTGGGTTCCTTGTCCCTCCTAAAGCACGCTTCTTAGTCAACACCTCTTCCCGCTTATTCCTGCGAATCTGCAAGGCCTGGTGACGACGCTCATCCTTTTTAAGGATATGACGGTTGCGGCGAACGAATTCCTTCGCATTAACTTTCCCTGGGTAAGTAAAAAGAAATTTAATGATAGGATTCTTGTCAGTTTTAATAATATGGAATTTAGAACGATTACCAATTGTTTCATACTCATTGTCGAGTATTGCTCTATTCTGAGCATTGTGTTAAAAACAGTTCCTTATGAAATAAAAAATAAGTTATATTTACTTTAATTTTCATTTTCACAGAAATGTATCAATAAAAGTATTCTAACCTTTAACAGAAGCGGACAGACCGCGTTTAGAGCGATGGCGAGACTTATGAGACTTGTTGCTCTGCTTCAGAGTTCCCGCTCGATGCGCTTGCTGCATTTTCGTTATTATATTGCTTAATATTTGGCTTCAATATAATTATTTACTAATAAACGCACATGGCGATGGTAAGTAGAGGTGTTCATAAAAATGAAATCTGACAGTGACAGTGACAGCACAGCACTGACAGACAGCAGACAGTCAAGATCCACGTTCCAAGACACGCTTAAAGTACCTCACAGCGCGCTACAAGCGTGCTTACGGTCAATTCAGAACGGAATTAACAGTGGCGCCATGGCCCCGGGCGGCATACGAAAGGGGGTGTCAGCAAGTGCCACAATTTTTTCAATTGGAAATTAAACAAAAATTAACTCCAAATCGCGTCCCGCATCGTGCCAAGTGAAAGTGCAAGGGTGCGAAAGAGAGAAGATGAAGTCGAGAGCTGCCGCAACTTTAAACTAAAAATTTAAAAAAAGGGAGTGGAGGGGGGGCGTATTTCCGGTCGACCTCGGGTGGCGAAAACCCACGCTACGCCACTGGGTATTAGCACGCTCTCGGTGCTATGAATTGCTTTAAGTGCGGCTTGAAACTTAGGGAAAAAATAAACTGTATTCAATCTATTTGAAAATATGTAAAAGCAGTACCACATAATAAAATAATATGCAGCCTCTTTCAAACTGATTAACATCGTGCTGAAACTAATTAAAACTGTTCCGTTTAATTTTAAAAACGCAATCTTTTCGCACTAGCGGATTTTTAACAATATGATGATTATTCAAACACTAAGAATGGTCTTCAATGCGTTCAATAAAATCTTTGTTTGTTTTGTGATTCTCTAGGCTGATATAAGTAAAAGATTTTCAAATATTTACTTAAGCAACGCCCTTATAATGGACAACACATAACAATTAAAATATTCTCCGGTCGGGCAACATTACGCACGCCAACATCACAGGTCACGTGACGTGACGTTGTGGACGTGTCATTCGTAGACGGCTCGCTGGCGGCGTTGCGCACGCTCATTTTCGCGAAAGTCCAGTTAGAGTGTTACTAATGAACAAAAGTTGAATGGTTTTAGTCGAATTTATCAGTTAATATTATAGTTAGGATAGTAAAATCTCAATAAATCAAAATGGGAAGTGAGTATCGTTCATATTTCTATATTTAACCAGTGATTTTATTCTGAACTACCGACACGTATGATCTTTATTTCGCATACGAATGTGGATTTAAATTGCAAGTTATGTGATAAACGTGTAACATATTGTGTATTTTCTCGTTTTCAGTCAAATTCCTCGAAGTCATAAAGCCTTTTTGCAGTATATTGCCGGAAATTGCAAAACCGGAGAGAAAGGTAAGCTAATCAGTTTTATCTTGATATTTGCCCGCATTTTCGTGTACTTTCTCATTCTCCTTAACTGATAACCTCTAGAACAATGTTCTAATCTTGATAATTTGATCAAAATTAAAGTGAAAGTAACGCATTCGTGGCGTACCTTTTGTCCCAAAAAGTAACTGTAAATTACTATGCATACCTATTGGGTGAATATAGGTTATTTCTAACTGGAACTTTTGTTGTTTTAGATCCAATTCCGGGAGAAAGTGCTATGGACGGCTATCACACTATTTATTTTCTTAGTATGCTGTCAGGTAAGCAATTATTTTTATATGCCATATGCTGATGTAGATTATCAATTTATTGATAAGATCAAACAATTTTTTATCAATGTGAATGATGTCAAGTGATCTCAATAATTGAACATAATATTGTCTAATAAAAGATTATGCTATTGTTTTTTCTTTTCACAAACATAAAATTCATTAAATATGAATTTTTGATAAGGACTTGTTAAGAAAGGAACAATGTAATTTGATGGCATTTCAAATGCATTGGATTGTAGGATTGACTATTTCGAAAAGATGATTATCTTATGACTCCTCAGCTCATGTCTGAGATCCAGATAAAAAAAAAGACAGTAATAATTTTAAAAAGCCTCATTTTAAACAAGAAAGGCTAAGCATTCCTGCAAGCACTTTCATGTTTTACAAATAAATATATTTATTGATTCCTAACCTGTCTCCTAAAAACTGTTAGTACTTTGCTACAACAATATGTGTAATGTGGTTGACCTCTTTCCTTTCTAGATTCCCCTATTCGGCATTATGTCGTCAGACAGTGCGGATCCCTTCTACTGGATCCGTGTGATCCTGGCGTCTAACAGAGGAACACTTATGGAACTCGGCATCTCCCCGATTGTCACATCTGGTCTCATCATGCAGCTGCTTGCCGGTGCAAAGATCATTGAAGTTGGTGACACTCCTAAGGACAGAGCGCTGTTCAACGGTGCTCAGAAATGTAAGTTCATGTTTCATTTACATTTTAGGTTTGACAGAGCAAGTACCACACATCTACTTTCACCAAATTATTTCTTTATCAGTTACTTTAATATTTTTATAACATTATTAGGTATATTAAGATAACACTTATAAATATGACATTTTATAATGATTATTATTAAGAGCTAGGAGTCAAAATTTACGAATTTTCATAGATTTCAAGTTGTACCTATTTTTACATCCATCTTTACTTATCATTTGTAAAAGGCAAATTTTGATATGAAGTTTTTTTGAACTGCATAACAAACTGCGTGACGAAATACGTCATCAAATGATATGCCAAAAATATAGAAATCTCCATACAAATGATTGTATTTTCGAACGTTATTTCATTCTGAAGTTAATGTTTTTTATGGTTGTTATTTGTTTTTAAATTTCCAAGTGGCACTTTCATAACTAACTGATGTCATCGCCTAAGATGAAATATTAATCAATATATGTATTATTATTGTATTGGATCAAAGTCAAGTTCATTCAGAACTGGGGGGGATTTTGACGGTCTACTTACCCCTAAAATTATTCAGAAATCAAGTGGCATTTGGTACATAACTAATGCTACATAATAAATATATTAGTATTTACCTATGTATTTCTGACCTTACATTATTTTACTATATATCTCCCACATAAATCACAGAAAAGCAATATTTGTATTTGCATAATTTTTATTCATTGATATTTCATTGTATTTTCATTCTTGGTCATCCTTTTGAGTATCCTAAAATTTTTGCAGATAGGAAATAGTTGTTCAGGCAGAATGCCAACTTCAATTGCTTCAGGCACTTTGCCAGTTTATTTCTATTCTATACAAAAGGCAAAATGGATAATATCTCAAGTATGAATGAAAACATACTAAGAAATTGATTATGTGAGAATTTTACGGCGATTTTTGTAATGATTAAGTGGCCTTGAAACAGTTTGTGTAAACAACAATTGATATGTGTGCCTGAGGTTTTCAAACTATGCCTTTCTACACTGCCATGAAATTACATTTGATGCTTTAAATGCAACTTCAATATTAAATTTGAGAGAATTTTACATAAAATATTAGCTGCAACCAAATAATAAACCAGCCCAACCACAGGGCCCAAATGTCACAAACTAAAGTAACCTGTACCTTGGGTTAAGCGACACTGATGAGGGTCGAATCCACGACTGCAGTACCACTGGCCTATGACTCAACCATCACAGCAACAAGACTGCTAACCAAGCAATAGACACTAGTTTTTTGCTTGCTTAAATTTCACTAGATCTTAATACATTTTATTAAACTCGTAACCTCGTAAGTCCCCTTGTACTTAATTTAGTACAAATTACTGTTCCTCATTAAGAACTGGCATTTTGCTTAATTTTGTTATACTCTCAATTTTGTCATAATTAATTATGTTTTAAAAATGAGTTCCATAATTTATTATACATAAAGATGGAATTACTTCTGAGCATTTAAAATGCTAGAACTTAGCAGGATAGATTTGAACTCCTTACCACAATAAAATACTCTATATATACATATCTATAGATGACGCGGTTAGCCTAGTTGGTGATGACCCTGCCTCCGAAGCTAGCTGTCCCGGGTTCAATCCCCCGTATAGGGCAAATATTTGTGTGATGAGCATGAATGCTTGTTCCCGAGTCTTGGATGTTTTCTATGTATTTAAGTATTTGTATATTGTTGTCTAGTACCCATACCACAAGCCTTTAGAGCTTACTTTGGGACTAGATCGATTTGCGTAAAGATTGTCCCATGATTTATTTATTTATTATTATTTATGTGAGCGAGTTCTGACTGCAATCGTCAAGTATGCACGAAATCAGACTTTCATTGACGTGGTCTCTTCCAGTATTCGGTATGGTGATAACGGTTGGCCAGGCGATCGTGTACGTAATGACGGGCATGTACGGCGAGCCGAGCGAGATCGGCGCCGGCGTGTGCCTGCTCATCATTATCCAGCTGTTCGTCGCTGGTCTCATTGTGCTGCTGCTTGATGAACTGCTCCAGAAAGGTACAGCGTCTTTGTCGATATAGAGCGTCCAAATCAAGAATGTCCAAACTATGGCTGAGGGCAAAAACCAGTCTGCATGCTCTACTGATCCGGGATTAAGCTGGACTTGCCTGGCATCCGGCCTTGCCAATAAATAATGCATAGTACTTTAAAGTCTTGGCTTGTAAAGGAAAATTGTAAGGGAAAATCAGTGTGGCTGTTTAGAAACCCATGGTCCACAGAGTGTCGAAAATTAGACATTCGCAAATTCACTAGTCCTCAGCCTTTTTTATTCTACTGCTGAACTACTGAGACGCTAATTTCTCCAGTGTCCAACGCTGTAAGAATATGTCTGCAGAATGTGGCATTGAAGTTGACATATTCTGACAATCTTAAGCAAGTTAAGCCAAATCAGCTCTTATATGTGTTCTAATAAGGCTAGGATATCGCACCCCCAATACAATACTGCACTAAGTCAAAAAAGCTCATTTTTCAGAATCGACGAAAAACCGTTATCTTATGTTATATCAAAGTTATTGAAAATGTCTTGAACGTAGCACGTGTAGAATGCAATGCGTATCAGCATTATAATAGTTCAGACGATTCAAACCACGTTAATAAAGCAAAATACTGCATATTCTGACTAAATTCACTGTTGTGGAATGACTGAACAAAATAATAAATAATTATTTTGAGTTACGCGCTTTATACTGATTCATTTTGAAATAATACCTTATCACTCTACTGTTACTGACTAAGTACAGTCACCAACACTGAAATAAAACTAAATAATTCAGAACAATTTTCGTAGTGCGTTCAACAACACCATATTATTACTAAATAATTCACTGTTGCGTAAAAGATCTAAATGGTGTCCCTAAGGCAGACACGTTGCAACTGGAAATAGTTTAGTATTCGCGGTATTGAGTCTGGCACCGTGTCGTCACCAATAGAGAGTTAGCGCGCCATCTCTTCGACATTTTTGTAAGTATAAATACGCCGATCTTCGTGGTAAGTGCGGCAAATTTTTGGCTATTCAACCATATTAATAAGTCAATTTTGACATTTTTCGACATAGTGCAGTATTGTACTGGGGGTGCGATATATTTAAACAGTTAATTAAGAGGCCTATTACAAAGCTGAACTGGCAATGTACAACTTCAATTTGAAATTTCAAAGCTTGTGATCACACTCTTATTATTTTTTGAGTATAGATTGTAAAAATAACAATATTTATTCCCTCTTTTCCAGGATATGGTCTCGGCTCCGGTATCTCCCTGTTCATTGCGACCAACATCTGTGAAACGATCGTCTGGAAGGCATTCTCACCCGCTACCGTCAACACTGGTCAGTATCAAAATGTCCAAATAGTAATCTGTACCAAAGCTGTATCTTTTTTGTAGTTAATTGATCACAATGAAACAAAGATCATGCTCCACTCGTTAAAATCCCATCTAAATCTTTTTAGAAAGTAGTTTTTCTGTGATACCTGTTCAAACAAACACACAAATAAATCTTAAGAGGACTGTGAAGCAACTGCAAAAATCAGCCTTTTCATACAAAAAACGATAACGATTTCCACCCGTTAAACGTTAACCGTTTTTGACTAATTTTTGATAGGTTGTCAGTCAGAACAAAGTCTAGGTCTATACGTTTTTAAAATATTGATTAAATATCAACAAAGTCAAATGACGCCGAAATTCGTTTAGTAAGAAAATACTAAAACAACAATAAAACTGAATTTATTAATTACAGTGAAAAAACCAAAATGTTCAGACCTAGATTTTGTTCTTACAACATATTAAAAATTGGTTAACATCGATTAACATTTAAGGGGTGGAAATCGTTATCGCTTTTTTTATGAAAAGCTGTAGGTTCACGCTCCTCTTAAATGGTCATTTTTGACGTCACCGACATTTCATCTACAAAATTATATGTATGTTGATGCTTTAGTTTGACAGTGGCACAAGTCGAAATGAAACTATTCTCAATGGTCATAAAGTTTCTAATCGAAGCCTATCATTTGATAGGCTTCGATTATGGTCATATGATATCATTATGTAATGATCCTTTAACCTTCCGTTTCCAGGTCGCGGTACCGAGTTCGAGGGCGCCGTGATAGCGCTGTTCCACCTGCTAGCCACCCGCCCAGACAAAGTCCGCGCCCTCCGCGAGGCTTTCTACCGACAGAACCTGCCTAACCTCATGAACCTGCTCGCCACTGTGCTCGTCTTTGCTATAGTGATATACTTCCAGGTTGGTACAGCTTATTATTAAAATATATAACCACCTTCCAAATTCTATAAGAAATCCTCGATAAGTTAACGTCGTTTGTTAAACAGTTGAAATTATTTTTAGTCAACAAATGCTTTTATAGCCTTAACGATTTTTTAAATGTTAGTTACACATGAGTACGTACTTCTAAGACCCCGCTGTCCTTCCGTCTGTCCGTCTGTCACCAGGCTGTTGAAATTTTCACAGGTGATTTATTTCTGTTGCCGGTATAACATTAAATACTAAAAACCAGAATAAAATAAATATTTAAGAGGGCTCCCATACAACAAACGTGATTTTTTTGCCGTTTTCATAGATAATGGTACGGAACCCTTCGTGCGCGGGTCCGACTCGCACTTGGCCGGTTTTTCTGTATTGTTTTGTTGTTTTTATTATAATATATTAAAGAAAGAATAAATGTTTCCCTTTTTTCTTTCTTCTTTCTAAACAACACTTTTCTCCTCAGGGCTTCCGAGTGGATCTACCAATCAAGTCAGCGCGCTACCGCGGCCAGTACTCTTCGTACCCGATCAAACTGTTCTACACTTCCAACATACCGATCATCCTGCAGTCTGCGCTCGTCTCCAATCTTTATGTCATCTCGCAGGTCAGTTGGAAATGTTTGGTAGATTTAGGATTGAAATGCACGATTATGCAGGCTTCAAATGACTTTCGTAGTCATAAACAGCTCTGGCAAGATGCCATTTACTTTGGTCTGTTTGGAAGATTACTTGGTGACTGGAGATCAACTGATGTTAGCATCAATTTTTAAGAGGTTTTCTGTTCCGAATTATATGACTTAAATCCAACGGATTCTCACCGCAATGACATCAGGTAGTTGTTGAAATGCCACTTGGACGTATAAAAACAATAAAATGGGGTTCCAAAATCCAAATATTTGGAAGAAGATTTCAATTTTGTGGCATATCATGAGTAATCAATTTCAAAAGAATCTAGCTCTTACGTGTATAGTTTTATTATTGGTTTTCTACTTAGAATTGTTGCGTAGACCAATGAAGAATTAGATATAATTACTATGGTATATAATACTATTTGTAGCGCAGTTTAATTTTTTTTTTATCCAAATTCTGCATCGTAATAATGTTAAGGAAATAATTTAGGAGTCCGATGTTTATTTGGAAATAATATTTTAAAAGGGACTCTTAAATGGGCTAGTTTTTCAGCAATTTATTGCTTCAATTCTGACTATCCCCAAAAAGATTACGCATCATTAATGAAGCCAATTTTTTCATTGTATACTTTTGTGGGCAGCTCGAATTGCAGCAATGAATTTCCGAAAAACTAACCCGACTATAGTCGTATTTTTAATTAGACGAAGCCAACTGACAGTAGCTAATGTCACTTTGCAAAATAATGTTGCCATATTTAAAGTAATAGTGATGCGTTCAGTTCTCGTTCAATCAGATGAATGAACAATGAGTGTGAATAGTTAATCATTTCAAACTATAAAAGAATGTTATTCAAATGTTTATACCTATGTCATTTGTATTTACTCACAATGTTTTTCTTAATGTTTAAAACACTCGGTATTCAGTATAGGTAGATACTATAGGAACATAGTCTTCGAAAACTCGTTGGTACGTATAAACCACGACTAAAATTCGAACCCCGTACCCGATGTCAGCAGTTCAGCACACTAACTATTCACTAGACAATCGAGGCAATTTCATTCATTCAGGAGTTTTTTCAGTCGTTCGCTTTGTCACAACACTATTTTTATTTCATCAAAAATTGACAACACAGGAAACGTCAGTTGACTTCGTCTAATTAAAAATACTACTTTAGATACGATCCAAAATGGTAAAAAAATATCTCCGTCTGTTTGGAAGATTACTTGATCGCGTCCGACGTGTAAATTAGTGTTATTGACTTACTAGCGCTTAGCGGACTAGACGAGAAGTGTACCCACAAATAAATATAAATTCATCCCCCCTCCTCCCCTTAGATGCTGGCGGTGAAGTTCAGCGGCAACTTCCTGGTGAACCTGCTGGGCGTGTGGGCGGACGTGGGCGGCGGCGGGCCGGCGCGCGCCTACCCGGTGGGCGGCCTGTGCTACTACTTCAGCCCGCCCGAGTCGCTGGCGCACATCGCGCAGGACCCGCTGCACGCCGTCATGTACATCTTCTTCATGCTGGGCTCCTGCGCCTTCTTCTCCAAGACGTGGATCGACGTCTCCGGCTCCTCCGCCAAGGACGTGAGTGCTTTGTGACACTGGCTCCCGCGCGATGCTTCGTCCGGTTGTAGTTAAACCCCCGGTGAATTTTCCGGGATTAAAAGTACCGATATTCTATTCTGAGACCTAGGTAAGTATATACGGAGTTTCATTAAAATCCATTAAGCCGTTACGAAGCTGAGTGGGAACAAACTTACACACAAACTTTTACCCGTAACCTCATCTGCGTCGAAATAACGAATTTTCTTATTACTCACTCAAAATGTTGTTTTCTTATTTTTCCTCAAAGTAAGAGTTCTGCCCGAGCACGCACGAACTTACTGTTAATAATTTATTCAGGAGTTGATTGTGTAAAACAGCCTATACCCTACCTCAGAGCTCATACTATCTTCATACCAAATTGCATCAAAATCGTTTCAGCGGTTTAGCCGTGAAATCGTAACTGACAAACTTATAAATTAGTATGAAAGTAGGATTTTATGGCTCCTGGGGTAGACATCGATTTTTGGGCTGGTGTTAATAATTAGTCGATCAGGTAAATCGGCCTTGTTTATTTGGAAATTTGTGGTATTTCTACATAAAATCATTAATACTATTTATTGATTTTAATCTTACTAATATTAGAAAAATACGGTGTTTGTAAGTGTTGTCTACTTTACATGCTAATTAATATGTTTCCCTTTTGTGACCTTTGCTTTGTGACTGTATGAAAAAGTCCCGTACTAGCATTGGAAAAACGGGCACTTTTTTTTCCATTACAATCAGTAGTATAAGTAGCATTCATTATTCTGTGTAGGAATATTTAAAAAATCAAAATTCCATAAAAAACGTTCAAATATTATTTGATCAAGTAAATACCGATGCCTCGAGTACTGGTATAGGAGGCGATTGTTGTCATTAGAGCTTGTTAATGATAAGTTAATGGACACGTATGATAATGAATGATAAGGTCGGGCGACGGATTAGTGGGGCTAGATAGGGAGATAGTGAACGAATGCTTGTTAGAAATATGTCACTGATACGTGTAAAAAAGTACAAGTTGATACCTTTTGGCATGGCTGTTTCGCAGCTGGGAATCCTTATCTCACGTTGAACCTAATCAATTTGAGATATTGTCCTCATTATGTCTATCGAAAAAAATACTGACCTATTATACAATATATACAGTCGACCGTAATGTGATGCCGCCATATTTGCAAATCATCCAGTTTAATAGAAGTGTGAAGCTATGGCTTTTCATACAAAAGGCGATAACGATTTCCACCCCTTAAATGTTAACCGATGTTCACCAATTTTTGATAAGTTGTCAGTTGGATTAAAATCTAGGTCTAATAAGTTTTAATTTTTTCACTATAATCAATAAATTCAGCTTTATTGTGGTTTCAGTATTCTCATACAAAACTAACTTCGGCGATTATTTGACTTTCTTGGTCTTTAATCAATATTCAAAGAACGCATAGACCTAGATTTTGTTCTGACTGGCAACCAGTCAAAAATTGGTCACAATCGGATAACATTTAAGGGGTGGAAATCGCTATCGCCTTTAGTATGAAAAGGGTGTATTTTGCCGTTGGTTCACAGTCCTCTTAATAGAATGGAATCAAAAATTTATTTATTTTCTCTCTCCAGGTCGCTAAGCAGCTGAAGGAACAGCAGATGGTGATGCGCGGCCACCGCGACAACTCCATGATCCACGAGCTCAACCGCTACATCCCCACGGCAGCGGCCTTCGGAGGTCTCTGCATCGGAGCCCTATCAGTTCTCGCTGACTTCCTTGGAGCCATCGGCTCAGGCACCGGAATCTTGTTGGCTGTGACCATCATCTACCAGTACTTCGAGATCTTCGTCAAGGAACAAGCAGAAATGGGCGGCATGAGCACGCTCCTATTCTAAAATATCAGTCATTACACCGCCGAGAAAAACGCCCCATTTCGAGATGTGACGTTTTTCTCAGTGGAGAGTGTGCTACGCGTGTGTGGGTTATGTGCTATTTATATGATGAACTTTATAATAAAAATAATTTACGAGAAGTACACACGTTGTTTTTGTCCCGATACGTCGGTGTTCACTTGTTGTTCTGTAGTGGGTAAGCTATTCGATCCGATATTGTAAAGTCTTGCAAACTTAATTAAGTTCGTGTTGATGTTTTAAAAGACGTAGAGATAAGATTGTGACGTATATATTGTTGTGAATTTTGTTTTAACGATCAGCACGTAGTAAGTTTCCATTGTTCGGTCAGGTGTGATAGCTTTTACTATAAATTATAACTTAGTTACGCATTACCACATGACAGTTGCTGTATATTAAATATTTTAGAATAAACTTGCTATTTTTATTACTTTCTAACTCGAGTTCGCTCAATCCTTAACACAAGGGTGAAGAAATAGTCGTCATTTATTTTGTTATGTATCTTTATTCTCCTTACTAGACATGCAAATACAAGGACAAAAAACAACTCGCGATTTCCCCAAACGTATTAACGAAAACGCATGTTGACTAATTTTATAACTGGTAACAATAGGGTCTGAAAAAACTGCATTTCTATAAGGCATCACAACAATTTCATCACACGAAGGAAAAGCTGATAAATGTACATCTGAGATCTGAACCAGTTTGGTAAGAGATTGAATAAAAAAATTGGGGATACAATTAATGGTGCCGGCTAATTCCCTCACGTTTATAATTAGGAAAACTTAATGGGTACACGTATGGCACAACACTATTACATTTAACGGACCCTACATACACCTCAGGCACTTATTTACGATGTTAGGATGAGATTATTGCTTCGATTGTAATATTAATCTTAAGGGAAAACATAGTAACCTTGGTCCCTTACCAATATGGAACTCGACACACTTAAAAAAACAAAAGCATCACCGTTCACGGAAGACTAAAATTATATGTATCTCTGTAACTTAAATCTTGATCATTTTTATTATATAAACCTAATAGCGTATATATTTATGTAGTGTTAATTTCATAGTAAATATATATTACCGCCTGCCACCGTTTACATAGGCAAAAATCAATTCATATTCACAGTGTTCGTATAACTAACTACTAATGCATTTCTAGGCAGTTGATCATTATAGACCCTTATACAAAATTGATGTTATATTCGAAAAGCACATTACCACTATAAGAATTTCTACATATGTATGTACAAAGCTGGCTAGTGTGTCCTCGCATCCTGGGGATGGTTAATGGCGTTAATGTAATTGCTTTTACATCGATTGTGACAGTGTCTAGTCGTGCGTCAACACAAAACAAAATAAAATAGTTAAGAGTATGTAAGAAAAAACAATTTATTTATGTTATAACATTTCCGTGATAGGAGAAAAAAACAATGAAAAATAACTATAGCAAAAACAGTGCCAATTATTTACTACAATATGGAATAAAATTACGCGCTCCAAACCAGTTAAAGTTTATGAGATATTACATAACTTAATACAAACGAGTGGCCGATTTTTTTTTAGATACTTAGGGCCTACCGATCCTAAAGTTATTCCATACAATTAATCTAGGTACAGTGTCTCGGTCGTTGAACCAATAAAATAAAATATAATCTAAAAGAAATAACAACAAAACATTTGACGTCGCACCAGGCAACACGGAGGACCTAAATAGTTACCCTTTAACTATGAACTAGTGATTTCGCTATTCAATCTTGTATCATTTGTACATGCGTATAATAGCACTTATATCGTTACATCTACGTCCCGACTTAGGCGAGTGGTAGTTTAGTTTAGAATATGAATGAGTCCGGCGCCACGATCCGTCACACGCTCGGAAAACGGTACTTGTCAAGGCAAGGACTGAGTGAAAGTATCCATTTTTTTTCGAGCCGCGCGAGACAATCGATTTGCATACATTCGCATTTTGAAAATCACCATTGCATCAACATTTCAAAAGCCAACATACGCAATTGTTCAGTCGAACAGCGCATGTCGGATGCTACACCATCAGATATGCTTGACGTCTTCCAACAGATATTTGACGTAGTCCAGTCGCCGATTCGTAAAAAAAAACCAACGCTATCGGCCGCTACAGTAATTTGCAACATAAAAACCATATAAAACTATATCGAGTTGGAAGACTCGAGTGTAATGGCCGGCCTTTAACAAAATGGCCGCTGCGTTAGTAAATTTAGAGCAGGATCGCGTGTTAGGCAACCGTCTCTATCTCCTCCGTCATCGCCTGGTCGGGGGAGGAAAGTGTTTTAGGTGGTACCGTGTAGGGCATGGATTTCATTTTGCGGGCTTCGCGTCGCTGCTTCTTCTGTTGCATGACGAGTCTGAGTTGGTCGAGCTTGCACTTGGTCTTGGAGTTGTCTATGGCGAGCGCTTTGGCGGTGTCGCACTTGAGGCACGGCGCGCACTGCTCGCTGCAGCCCGCGCATTTCGTCTCCTCGAGGGTGATGGTTGAACACGAGTGCTTTGGCTCCTTCTGAAATTAGAAACAAATGTTCAAGCCAAATTGCCAAACCGGACAAGCTCATACACATTTTGGCCCAAAGGTTTATAATCATCTCCCCGAGAAAATGTTTGCTGCATTTACATTTAAATTTAGGCTCAAAAAATGACTTCGAGCAGGCCTTCTATGACTATAGAGAACTATTTGACATAGTGATGTAAGTAATCTTTATAGTATAACAATAATAATAATTAATAATAACAATAATGCCTATGACATTTTAATATAACAATTAATAAAAATAGTACTATTGTGACCTGTAATTTATATTATTAATAAAGATGAATATGAATATATAAAGAGGCTATTTTTCCGCAATTTACTGCTGCAGTTCGGGCTATCCCCAAAACCTTACACTTTAACTTTTTGCTCCCAGTAGAGATGTTATAAGTAATCTTAATGAGAATAGCGCAAATTGCAGCAGTAAGTTGCCAAAACTCTACTCCGTTTACGAGCTCTTTTAGGTTTATTTGCTAAAAAATATATTTCTGTAAAGGTAAAGTTCTCTACGTATTTATTTTATATATTATTGTATAGTAAGTATAATACATATAAGTTATTTTCGTGTAGTGCATTTAAGTTTTTTCTTTCAAAAGCCACAATAACAATATCTTTTTTTATACATATCACTTATTTATCGAAGTTCTTTTTGTATAATTATTAGTGTATAGTGTATTTGTATAGCGCTCCGATTGCTACAGACGGTGATGGCTGAACATCAGCGCTGCGGGTGTCTGACACCTCAGCATTATACTGAGCCAGTGACCGATTCACTGCCGCGATGACACACATCCCTCGTTTTTCTTTATTGTTTTGTTGTTTTTATTATTGTGTGTCATGTGAAGTGAAGTCTTTTCTTTCTATTTAAAAACCGAATTCGAACCCGTAAGGGCCCTTATACAGAGAGACTGTCACGTGCAGAAGACGCGCGTTTTGTCTCTCTCTTTAATATTGTAAAAGCGAAACGATACATACTAAACGAGCCTACAAGTTTCGCCGAAAAACCTACTTCAAGCAACAGAAATTTACGCTAAAAAACGTTTAGCCAAATGTCAGGCACCAAGCAGACGAGGTGCGCCTGCGTGCATCCATTATTACTTATATTATGTGAACATTGGGAAGCTAGGAGGATGAATACTCCTCCGAATCCGTGAGTTTCTAGCACACCAGCTTTTATCGCGCACATAAAGCATCTGTCACTTTTTAACTAATACGCGAGTGCGAAAGGGAAGCTTGCTTTACGTGTGCGATAAAAACTAAAACCCAAAAGACTTACTGAAAATCCCTAACACATTCATCCTTGTAATCTCGAAAATGTTACCAAAGTATCAACAAATGCAAGGCATAAATTATAATTTAACGGTATAATGCAATTTTATATGACACAAAACAGCAACGAATCAGATTATTTGTCTAAATTATTTGATGAAAGGCTTAACCTAGATCGCGATTTGATTTATGCTTAGTTTGCAAGTCAGTTTATTTCAGCTATTTCACATTTGTTATCGCATTGCGTAAGAACATGTGGTACAGTATGCTTAGTGAAAAAAATAAGAACACCTTTACAAATTTTATCAAAATTTGGGGCATGAAATTCGTACAGAAAATTTCATAGACGAATTTTAAACGTACATACCTGAACAAGAGCGATAGGAGGCGCCGCACACAGCAAGTCATTCAGTATATGTATAATGGTAGAGATATCCCTTTTCGGTCGGCCATATCTGGAATTATTAATACATTCTTAAATAAAGGGATTCAATATCTGTGTGAACTCACAAATTTACCTGATAAGGTTTGCATCATGCCAAGTTCATTGTGTATGCACACAAAGGGAAACAATATTGTATTAGCTTTTTGCTTACCTGTCTTGCAGTGCTGGGTTCAATGTGCCTGAAAACGTCCCAGAGTATATTCCTTTGCCATGATGCTTCATAGATTCAATCACAGCACCAGGTCCCACTTTTGAACGGACAGATTCCTCTGCAGTTCTGAGATCTATCTTATTTGTCAGTACCTCCTTAGACAACTTTTTTAGCTTCTGCGTGAGGTTCTTTGATGCTTCTATAAGGGCTTTAGTATCGACAGGCGGAGTGGGTGACACCCTCTGTGGCTTTTTGGGCGCGTCTGGAGCAATGAATGGAATCTGTTTAGAAGTAGAGGGAGTCGCTAGATCTGCATCCTCAGTTTGAGCACTCGGCTGCAGTAAGAGTTTCCTTGAATTAGTTATATAAGGTTCTGTACGCGAGGTGGATGGCTGTGCTACGTTCCAATCTTGCCTAATTTGCATCCTTTTCTTATGTTTATTTACTACAGACTGCATGAAGGCTTTCTGTTTATTTTGACCAATGGGATGCTTGAATTTTGATGTCTTGTGAAGTAGATATTGGAAACGTTTATTCTTTAAAGGTTCAATACTTTGGAAGGAGGGTAATGTGCCTGATGCAGCAGGAGTACCATGGCTAGTGGTTGCCAGATTGGAAATTTCGCGGTCCATCATAGACTCATCTTGGTCTTCAAACAGGCCTTTATCAACAGCGCTGTTGAATAAGTTTTCCATGGGGTATTCATCTATAGTGCTTTCAGCTAGGAACGAGCTCTGGTCAGTGAAGTTATCACTGTCATCACTGAGGGAGCTGTCAGGCGTGAGCACGGCAGCACATGGTGCGCGGACGCCACTCGTCGACGGCAGCATGTCAGAAGCTAACTTACTCTTTGACAATAAATCTATCAAAGTACTTTTTACAGAGTTAGCTATTGCGGCTTCTCGGCTTTCGGAGGTAGATGTGTCTAAAGGGCTGGACACCAAATTAGACAGGGACTTTATCGGGGATTGGTCATTCTCTACAGATGCGTCAGATAGATCTGAAAGTGTACAATTTGTTGTGTCTAAAGATTCATCTTTGTCTTCACATGTTTCTTTCTGCAAGTTTTCCTCTGCTAAATACAAATCAAAAGCATTCTGTAATATTTCCAAGTCATGTTTCTGTAGACTGTGTGTCTGTTTTGGTTGTGTCAGTTTTTCAGCGTCTGCCATGTCTTCAGAGTGTGAAATCGTTTCTGGTGTGTTTTGAGGGCTGGGTGTTTCCCTGGTATCGCGTTTAGTACGTACAGCAGTGTTTTTTGTTGGTGTGGATGTACGCAAGGATCGGCCACTGCCGGATGCGCCCGAGTTAAGCGTGGACAGCTGCAACTGAATCAGCATCATGTGGTCACCTAATCTCATAGTTAAATTCAAAGGAGACTTCCCTGTGAGGAAATCATTAACTTGAGTGTCGTTAAGGGACTCCAAGGCTTGCATCACGGAGTTTTCGGGTCTCTGGCTCTGTGAACAGATAAGGTCGTTAGAAGCAGATTCCTAGGAGGGTAGAATAATGTTTGAGATAAAGCGCGTATTGATTGGTTGCAAGGCATTGCGAAACACGTGACGCACGTACCAGCAGCCCCGTCTCGACGCTGGGCAGCAGGATGACACGCGCGCCGTCCAGGAGCCCGTTCTCCTCCAGCGTGCCCTCCCGCAGCTGCCTGCGAACACAAAACTCGATATCGATACCGTCCAAACGACGCGGATGCGTCATCGCAGCGACGCAACATTATTTCCGTGATATGTTTGACAATAGAAGCTTGGCGTCTACCATAGAGCTCACCTTTCACGATGCAACAAGCATATTCGATCCTTAGACACTTTTAGTTTCTTCGAAACGAGTTTTTTGAGGTGTTCCACTGTATTTTTACCATTCAAGCTGATTGAGAAATTACCACCAGTTGTCGTTTGTATATTCAGCGTTATGTCCGTGGAGTGCGGTGAGCCACACCCGTACACCTCTGTTCCTGTAGCGCGTTCCATATTTTACACATATAGTCCACTAGAATTTACTAATCGTTCACTATTTCAACGGCGCACTACCTAACTAAGATTACACAGCTATTTTATTGCAAGATAGAAATAACAGGGTCACACGCCAGACCCCCAGATTTGATGTGGCCGTCGACGGTGTGACCAGTCGCCTTCGATGTCCCGTTATTTTTTTTTTACAACAGCTGATGCGGAGCGGGCCTCCTTTACGTTCCATATCACGCGTATAAATAAATCACTATACGTACTATTTGTCGAGTTTACCAAAATATCAAAGAATTGCCTAAAGTATATACTTTAAATATAATAAATGTGTTCGTCTTTTTGTCTAAAATGTTAAAACGTCCTCTTAGAAATAGTTATCAATTGCTTGGTCACTTTTGACTTAAACACATTATACTGGAAACGGAGCAAAGACGTCATCGCCCTGCCTGACGTCATCATGACGTCACGCGACGCCTATCGAGGCTTTTTGTGGGAAATTTAAAATAATGTACTTCCTTGAAAGGGTTACTCATAAAGATCTGGATTTCCCCTTTGCTACATTAAAAACCTATGCGTTCAAATCAAAGTTACTGCTCAAAGAAACTATCTCATTGTGGATATCTGTAACAAGTAAAATAAATACCTACAAAGTTTAAACTCCAAAATACTGACCTTTTCAAATACAGTTAACCATAGAGGTTGAGAACTAAATAGTATGTCAGTTAACTATGGAAATTAAGTTTTTAGCTTTATATAGCTGATATCTTTATTGTAAAACTAGCGGACCCAGCAGACGTCGTCCTGCCCGGTGAGTCACCCTTATCATTTAGGGGTATGAAAAATTGATGTTGGCCGATTCTCAGACCTATTCAATATGCTCACAAAATTTCATGAGAATCGGTCAAGCCGGTCGGAGGAGTACGGGAACGAACATTGTGACACGAAAATTTTATATATAAGATAAAGTCAATTAGAGACGATTTAATTATGTTGTAAGTGATGACAGCATAATATGTTTTAGATTCCAAATGAAGAAAGGAAAAACGAAACGAATATGTTATCCTCAACCCATTTATTTCAGCACCGATCAATAGAAAACAAAAACTTAACGGCAACCACATGTCACTAACAAATACATGATAATTAAAATATCTTTATTATTAAATGTCATTTTATGTACATACAAACATAATAAAAATATGCTAGAAAAAAGACCTTTTTGTTCAACTTATAATGATCTATCATATGGAACGTTTATACTGTATCAGACATATCAACCAACTTGTTTTTATCTCTGTCTAGCGAGTTAACAGCGTAAGGGTTTTAACCTTTTGACCGCCACAGTCGGCTGCAGCCGTCAGCGTATACAGGGTAAAAGGTCATTCACCTTGACTTAAAGTTGAAATTCGTGTTACTTCTCAGACATGCTTGGCGGTCAAAAGGTTAAGGGAGCTATCGCATTTAGGCCGATTTGATTTTTGCATTAAATGGTCAAATTTGGCGTTCTTATTATGATAAACTGAAAGACTTAGACAACTTTGACTTGCTGAAAGGTAGAGTAGAGTTATTAGTATAATTAATAATGATAAAGGGGGACCTGTTGCCGTGCTTCAATATAACTAATCTTTCAGAACGCAATTTAGTGATAGCCCTCTTAACCTTTTGACCGCCACAGTCGGCTGCAGCCGTCAGCGGATAAGGGGAAAAAAGTCCTTCATTACCTTGACTTAAAGTTGAAATTCGTGTTATTTCTCAGACATGCTTGGCGGTCAAAAGGTTATTGTTTCCGTCAACTTTGTATTATTTCATCCATTTATAGGAATAAAACAGTAAAGACCAGGGCCTTTATTTATAGGTGTCATAAAAGTGCACTCCACTGCTGCACTGGGAGTGAAGAAATAGCATAGAATGCGTGCAGATGCTTATCATCCTGGCATGTCGTAAAAGTCGACCAAGGAACGTGTCCTCTCCAACATGGTGGACTATCTGTAGGGGCGATGAGCTGATCACCTGTCACTATACGGTTCATTATACCATCTTAGAACTAATTAATCGAACGTGGTCACAAGTAGTCTTGTGACTCTGCCCACCCCATTAGGGATTTCGGGCGTGATGCTATGTATGTGTATGTATGTATAAAAGTGCTTACCATGGTACCTATTTCCATTGGCGTATCTAGGGTTATTTTCCAGGGGGGGGGCCTGGAGCCTGAAAAGCCATGGCCGATGAAGCCTTAGCCAATGCAAATGGGTTGGTAACCTCATATCCTGGGGTGGGCACCAGACAATTATAGGCCTCAACCCATTTCATTTTTGTAATTTCTATATCAAAAACTATCCTGGTTAAAAACTTAATGAAAATGAACTAGATATTAAGTACTAAAGGGACAATACTCGACATCTTAATAATTTAATGCAAATAAATAAATCACATTTAAAAATCACAAAAATGTAGTTTTGAACCATAAACCATAAATTTCATTATTGTGAGGGTAAGCCGGTGTAATTTTTTTTTTTAATTATATTATTACTCATTAAATATTGTTATTTACATAAAAAAAATATGTAATATGCAATTTTTATTTTAATAAAAGAAGTATTTAATAATTATTATAATGTTTGAGTTAAGAAAGTATGCACCGGCTTACCCTCACGCTTCGCCTCTGAAATGTCACTATTAATTTTACCAGATATAATATAACAAATAACCTATATATTCTCCTAATATATGTTACTTGCACTGTCTGTCACCATTATCTATTTCAACACAGCGGCCGTAGTAAGGTTGATACGAGGATAACTTAACACCATGTTATCTCTAAGTGCGTCTCTCTCACACTATTACGACGAAAGAGATAGATAAAACGGGGTTAAACTGGCTTAGTGTCAACCTCGCTAGGACCGCAGGAAGGTTCACCCCATTATATATGTTTTAGTCTACTTCTTCAATATAAAATAAACTTATTTCAACCACCCTTCAATCATAAAATTAATTTATATATAATGACAAATAATAATAACTTTACAAATTAGATAACAACGTTTTCACGAATCCGAGAAAGACGCAGCTATACGCTAGAGTGAGCTACAACATGACTTAGTCATAATAAAAACTATGATTTAGTGTTAAAACATTAATTAAAAGTACCACATTAAACACAGAATTATTTTCTTCAATACAATATTGTACAATATAAAAATCCGTTTTTATAAATTACATTATTTATATTTATATTTACATGATATTTAAGTATTTAAAAACATACAATACAAAATAACAAGAAACATTAGTAAGATCGCATTTGAATTTATTATTCAGACATTGGCAACATTTATTGTGTTAATTTGATATGGTCCCCAGAGCCAATATGGTGTGCACTGCAGAAATACATAGAAAAAAAAAGATAATAAAAAATGCTGTATTTTGCTATTAGAGATCCAAATAGTAAAACAGGGTCATAGTATGTAAGTATACAAACTCTTTATTGCGCATAAATGAAACAATTATGCATTATGGCATCGCGGGCTTCGTGCTAGAGGCGCAACTGCGATATAGTTCATGCTAATGCTGGTACCACACGATTGTCCAACACCCCAACTTATTGTCCAAGCTTGGCGGGGTTGGCTTGGTCAGTGCCACAGATTAGAAAACCATGTTCAAGCCAGTGCATAATTGCCATGTTAGCCATTTTTTGGCCAGGTCTAGCAACATTTTGACTCAATTTAGCCAGTTATCAAAATCTCTTGGCTAAATATTTTAGCCATAATTCTAGCAACTTTTAATCCGCAGTTCAATTTTTTTAGCCTGTTCTTGGGGTCCTGTATAAAAGATTTCTAGCCACTTTTCGACATTTTTAGCCATATCTAGTGTTGGGCAGGACATGAAATTAAAACGAGTTTGAGGGAGTAACTCCTTTCACAAAATGAGGTCCTACCTCAAATGAGGAGAGGTACTACGCGGGGCTCACGCCTCGCTCTCCTGTCAGCGTGTCACACTGTACGGAAGGGACGGCGCTCGTTTGTCTCACTGACACTTTGAGTTACTCGCTACGTTGTCTTTGCTACGCTATCATCTATTTCACCTCACTTGCATGGTTCGCTCGGCTCGTCTTCTATCAGTGGGACATGAGCATTGAAGTGGGACATTTTTACGAAGTGAGGTGATTTGACAATCTAACAAAGTGAGTGTGACGTGTGACATTCGAGGTGCCTCATGTACGAGTAGCTCAACACTAGCCATATCTTTTTCATAGATTTGGCAACACTGACTCAGTGTACCTTAGTGACGTCAGAGTTTGGTGGAATGGTTTGTTGATCGATAGAATTTTGACGTTGTTTGGACAAAAGTTCGGAGGTTGGGTGTTGGACGATCGTGTGGTACCAGCATAACAGGTCCTAACTGTAATACTAAGAAATGCATACAGATACGCCGATATTGTGATAGTAAATAAATGTAATTAGATTTATAGGTTCCAATTTAAAAAGACGTGATATGTACATATATCAAAGAAATTCACTGCTTCCTAAGACTTTGGACGTCCGTGAATTTGGAGTGAAACCGATTATATTTTCCATTATTTTGCTTATGAATCCAGATTAGGCGTGTTTCCTGAAAAAATCTAATTAGTCTGTCATTTACTTTAATTTTTTTTATTGGAAACATATTTTTTCTTTTGTCAATTAAACAAAAAATTACGAAGTTATAGTGCGTTGAAGTCCCGCGTGAGGTCACGACTTTGTACACTTTTTACCATTAAGTGACGTCATGAGCCCCCACTCCCGAACCGAACTGCGCGTTATCTTTCTCAATTTTGATTGATTTAATAATAATATTTTTTTTGATAATCTAACTGACGGACTAATTAGAATTACTATTTTGTTACTCAGGAAACATGCCTATTATGGCACTGCCACTGCCAAGCCAATTTAAACCGTCCTCCAATCACAATAAGGTTCACGATCCGAACTCCTGCGTGTCCCCGTCGATTTCGTCGAACACGTAGCCGCCGCGCCCGTCCATCTGCAGGTAGTGGTCGTGGTGCTTCCACAGTGACTTCCGGTGCGAGACCGTGAACAGAGATATGCCCATCTAATTGAGGATTTATATGACATTAGTATTATTATGACTGACTTGATGAACAAATATGATATATTGTTTCATATATTTAGTTAATTATCGACCGATTATCGATTTCATTTCTATTCGTTTTTATAATTATCATTAATTGTTTTATAATTATATGTTGAAAGGAAGGCCAACGAGATGCAAAACCAAATGTAAACAAAGCCAAAGCAAAGGTTATTAGCAAATGCAGGGGTTCGTAACTGTTTTCAGTTTTTTTTTTAAGAGCATACAATGAATAATACATTCAATGAATTAAATAAATTACTTGTAACTGAATTAAAGCAAATAGAAGATATTTGGCGGGGATATAATAAAATTGTAATTGGTGAGTTATTTCCTCTCTTATTACTTATGTTCCTTTTTAAACTAGAAACCATATTTAGGCGAACTATATTGACAGATGAAAGTGTGGTCAGGTATAAATTTAATAGTGACGCGACTTCGATGTTTCAGTACCGAATCTACATGGTCTAAGGTTTCCACTTTTGAACTAAAATCGCCTGGCAGTTGTTCGGAGATGTCTTTGTATGTAATGATGAAGTTACGCCCTGACGTGTGTACGTACCTCCCTGCAGTACTGGTACATATGGCCCTCCACGTCGACTGACACGGCACTGGTACACTCGTCCAATATCGCGAACTGCGGCTCGTGGTAGAACAGGCGAGCCATCTTGACAAACAAAAATATTCAGCTTCAATATCATTATTGATTCAAATTTTATTGCACAATACCCGAGTGTCCAGTACACATATAGGTAAAAATAACTGTGCCTGATCTTGGCGGGCTAGTCAATGTTAAAATAATTATAAAAAAAACCGGACAAGTGCGAGTTAACCTCGCGTGGAGAGGGTTCCGTTCCGTACATGATTATCTGCAATTTACTAGGTTACTTTAACTACCATAGACTTCTTATAGGTTTTCCTGTAATCTATAGGTAAAGAACTATTTTCTGTATTTTTTTCAAAATTTTAGCCCCAATAGTTTCGGAAATAAGGGGGGGGAATGGTAAATTTTCGCCTATTTTCCTAAATAACTTCCAAACTATTTTACTTAAAATTCAGAAGAAAATATATTTAAAGTCTTCACAATAAGCCCTTTCATTTAATATGTCACACAATATAGATTGCATAACTTTAAAAAAAAACTAATTTACCCCCCAAAAATGGCCCCCATGTTTAAAATTCATATATTTACGTCACGCGTCCGTGTTGCGGTCACCGACCTACATATGTATACCAAATTTCAGCTCAATCGGTCCAGTAGTTTCGGAGCAAATTGGCTGTGACAGACGGACAGACAGACAGACAGACGCACGAGTGATCCTATAAGGGTTTCGTTTTGTCCTTTTGAGGTACGGAACCCTAAAAATAAAGTTTATTCTATTCTATTCTATTGTACAATGTACAGTAATCTGTAAATCAAGTTTATTACATGTAACACCTTATAAACCATGTCTTAGGCAAATAAACTTTTCATTCATTCATTCATATTAAAGAACTCATGCCATCGGTTGAATGCTGCAGCTGAGTGTACTCACGGCTATCCTCTGCTTCTCGCCGCCGCTGAGCACGTCCATCCAGTCCTCGACGGCGTCGAAGCCGCCGTCGCGGCTCGTGAGGTGCGCCAGCTGCACGATCTGCAGGAAGCGGTCCAGCTGCGCGTCCGTGCGCCCGCGCCGCACCATCTCCTCGCGGGTTTGGGGGTAGATCACCTGGGGAAATTACTCGTCAAGACGCTGACAGCCAATGACCTTGAGCGATCGGTCTCTCTCTGTTCGCACCGGAGTGAACGAGAAGCACTGTGCGGGTGTTTTTATGCGAAAAATAAAAAACGGATGAATAAACACGTTCACGATTTTTGTCTATCGAATCGACTTCATCAAATCGTGTTTTCGAATTAGTTAAGTTTTCAATAATATAAAGAATATGACCATATATTTTTTGCGCTTTGCCAAATCAAATAGGTTTCAGGCAGGTAAGTAGGTTAGGCAGGTCGTGCAAAATATAGTAAACATTTAAATCGCACAAAACCACAAAGATACAAAATAAATACTCAAGATATTTAAAGCATTCACAATAGGAAACTATTATATTATATAAACCGATCTTAGATATATTCTTAGAGGGCCGTTGCTCCATTATTGCACAAAAAACTTCACAGACTTGTGTCTCAAGTAACAAATTTTTTTTGAGGTAAATTCACGCCTCCTTACTTAGGTTGAAAACATGTTTTTTGTTTGTGTAGACATTGTGTTGTTTTTAGTATCATTTGACAGGTTTAGGTCTAAAACGGATAGGGCAAAGAAAATTGTGTCTAGGGTCATCCGTTTAGAAGTTATTAGGGATTTTCGATATTGAAAATTGACAAACGTAAAATTTTCTATGTTTTCTGTAAACTTTTTGTATTTTTATAGTAGGAAGGTTTCATTCTCAACAATAAATCAAACAACTAGATACGAGTGCCACTCCTACGATAGTTTTTTGTGTATAAGCCATAGTTGACAACCCTAGAGCGACCGCCGAGCGTAGGCATGAAAAGTGAAGTACATACATGTGATTGACTTCTGTACCTATCTCTTTTGTGATGCTGCTATGCTCTGTGTATGCAGAGCCGCACTGACCTGGTCCCGCAGGGTGCCGAGCGTCATGTAGGGCCGCTGCGGCACGTAGAACAGCTTGCCCCGCGGCGGCTTGGTGAGCGAGCCGCCGAAGATCGGCCACAGCTCGCCCAGCATCCGGAACATGGACGACTTCCCGCAGCCGTTGGGACCGCACACCAGCACGTTGATACCCGATCTGGACACAGAAATTGTTACCGAGAATACCCAAAGATGAAATCATCGGTATAACTATGTATTTGCCGATATTAATTACCTAATGTAAATTTAGACTAATAATAGTAGTTCATGCAACGGTTGCATAATGATAGGCGTTGAAACATGAGTGCGGGTTTATGAAACGAGCCGACAGGCGAGTTTCACAATAAGATCGCACGAGTGTTTTAAGGCTAAATTATGTACAGTTGCACACATAACTTTATCTACACACATATTATAAATCCTCCATGATGTGTTCAGAAACAATATTTTCTGGCAACAAGTTATTTGTTGCAATCGTGGCTGCATTTACGATATCTGGCGGGATTTTCGCATCGTTCTCGGAGTCACTAATATTCATATTTTCAACTTAAATTTAAATTACAAACAGCAAAAAACCAACACAATAGTAAAATTGGTTGTAATAATGGTCAATTCCTACGGTTTTTGAATACACTATGGAGGTTTTATGATATGGGTGTAGATAAAAATAATAATTGACTGCATGTTGCTAATTTAATTCGAATAATCTTACTTTTGTCATATTAATAATCTTAATGCTGTGTTTAATGTTAATGAATAAGGTATAGCCAAGTTTAATGCTTTATCGGCGGCTTAATGTTCAAAATTTGCATGTTGATTGTTCTCGACTGAATTTTTGACGAATTACCTCAAGGCCTCGTACATTAATGCATAAGTATTGTGGCAAATAAAGTTCTTGAATTTAAATTAAGAGGAGTGTGAACCTTCGGCTTTTCGTACAAACGGCGATAACGATTTCCACCCCTTAAATGTTAACCGATTTTGACCAATTTTTGATAGGATCTAGGTCTATACGTTTTGGTTTTTTCAATATATTCAATAAATTCGGTTTTATTATTGATTCAGAGTATTCTCATACAAAACTAATTTCACGATTATTTGACTTTGTTGATCTCTAATCAATATTCAAAAAACGTATAGATCTAGATTTTGTTCAGACTGACAACCTATCAAAAATTGGTCAAAATCGGTTAACATTTAAGGGGTTGAAATCATTATCACCTTTTGTATGAAAAGGGTTATTTTTGCCGTTGTTTCACAGTCCTCTTAAGAAAACTAAACAAATAAAAAAGCAGCCAAGTGCGAGTCGGACTCGCCCATGAAGGGTTCGGTGATTTATGAAGTTTGGGAAAAATATTTTTCCACAAACACTTCCCATAAACACTTAGCGCAGGGGTTTAATTTCCCAAACGAATCTTTAGCATATTTCCATTTCGCATTTTTTCATATGGTCAAATTATCATTTGGCATCATTTTGCCTTCTCGTGGGTAGGTTTTTTTTATGTCAATTGACTGACAAACGAGTTGACGGCCCACCTGATGGAAAGTGGTCACCGCCGCCCATGGACATCTGCAACACCAGAGGTGCAATGCGTTGCCACTCTTGAGTGGATGGGGAATGGAGATGGAATGGGGATGAGGGAATAGGCCTCCGGATCTCGTCACGCACCGTACGAAACGCAATAGCAAGCTATTACTTTACGCCGATATTCTGTGAGAGTGTGGTACTACCCCGGTCGAGCCGGCCCATTCGAACAGTAATCATCTGGTGAGGATTACTGTTTGGCTCTACCTCTACAGAACGTTAGGTTAGGGTTAGGGTGTCCCTTACGTTAGTACTTATTTGTCAAAAAATATTATATACTGTAAAATTGCGATAAGCTGTTTTGACTAATGATTTTTTGCCAATTCATAATTTGACCAAACTAGTTTGGCATCAGATACTTGGATGGGAAAAGTTTTTTGCCCATACATTAGTAATCTCTTTGTCCAACAGAGGGCGTCCCCAAGCTGAGGTCATGAACGTACTTGACTTCGAAGGTGAGCTCCTTGATGAGGACGTCTCCATTGGGCGTGACGAGCGGCACGCGGTCGAACCTGATGATCTTGTCCTGGTAGATGATGCGCCCCGCGCCAGGCGCCATTAGGATTGGCATGGCTGATAACCAACACATATTAGTTGATACACAATGAAGTTTATAATATAAAATTTATAAGATGGGGAAGAAACTGACTCGACAACATTGTAGACTATAACATCCAAACTACCTATATTACTATTATAAATGCGAAAGCAAGTGTCAGTCTGTTAAGTTTTCACGGCTAAACCGCTGAATCTGGTGAGGCAACTTATTTAAGAAAATAAACATCTTAAAGGGTGATACAGGGGTTAGAAACTTGATTTACGGGAAGTTACTGCGTGCCCGACCAGAGCCTGATGTCGCTAAACCGCTGAACCGATTTCGATTGCTTTCGTATGTCCAACTGTCCAGTGTCCGTCCATTTATTCTCGTCTAGGTCGCATTTCTCAGCCAATTCTCATGAAATTTTGTGAGCAGGTTCGATAATTGCATAATTTTTTTTGGACGATTCAGTTTATCGAAATTTTTCAAAATGGCGGACGGAGATGGTGGTTTTTGCGGTGTTGGTAAACTGACCGCGACCTATGTCGATGTATGGGGATAACAGTTTTCCAACGGCAAAGTTAAGTTTGTCGCGAGGTCTACAGCTCACGGAGCCACTAGTTTAAATGTTTGTTCGTGTCCAATGATATTAAAAAACCAAAGATACGTCTTTCGCGCTTAAAAGTTAAACCCAGAAAGCAACCCAATTGTGATCAAATCATTTAGTCATGCGCGGACTGTTGACCGAGTGACACATGTCGGTGCTCATTGAAAGTGTTCTCAAAAAAGCCATCGTGATACATAACGGCGGTTCAAAATACTACAAAAAATGTCAAAGGAAGAAATTATGCTTTATTTCATATTTGTAGATACATTCAAAGTAAATATAAATTATAAAACACATTCATCTTGTTCGTACACGATCGCCATATTCCAACTTAATGTGTAATATCCGCACGTCAAATGTCACCTAAAGCTGCACTGGCCGACAAGAAATGAAAAAAGAAAAAAAACATCACATTTTTAAAACGCGTTGAGTATGGATATGATGTTTCTTTATATAATACTAGCTGGTGCCCGCGACTTCGTCTGTGAAGAATAATAATTTAAGTAACTTATGTACTTTTAAACCTTCCCTAGACCTCCACGAACATTTCAAGACTAAGATAAGATAAATCCGTTCAGCCGTTCTCGAGTTTTAGTGAGACTAACGAACAGCAATTCATTTTTATATATATAGATGTCATTGTTCGTGTCCATAAATGATTTATTGATCACTCACCGCCATTCCCGTTGTCAGACTGCGCGACCATGGTCCTCGTGTACTTGCCGGCGTTGATGTCGGCCAGCACCGTCCGCAGCTGCGTGACGCGCGACGTGAGCCCGGCCAGCTTGCTGAGCTCGCGCCCCGACAGCACCAGCCGCCCGATAGCTTCCGCCATCTTCACTAGCATGCGCCCGTACGTGTAGTAGTGCTGTGGGATTTTGTTAGTACCTGGATTAACCTTTTAACCGCCATTGTCTGAATAGGGAAGATGCATTTTTTTTTGTCTTGTATTGAATTTCAGTAATAGAAACCGATCTGGGTACGCAAAACATTTTTATGTTGATTATTTTATGAGTTATGAAGCTCTGAAAAGTCATTGTTCGTACCACTCACAAAACACTTCATACAAAATGGACAACAGCTATGACGTCACAGCGGTCGTTAGACTGTACAAAATGTATGGCGTTTAAACGAAATCTGCAAATTATTTCCGAAAATACTGTATCATAGAAATTTAAAACATGACAAATTTTATGAGAATGTCCAAAAAACTAAAATCAAAACAAAAAAAAAAAACAATATATATTTTCACTAATTTTGACCCTTAATCAAATAAAATAAAAATGAATACTCATAATGATCTGCTTTTTTCTGTAATATGCTTTTGTTTACATTTACTTTCATAATATATCATTTAAACCTCATTTTATTTTCATGCAACTTCTCCATTATAAGACACAAAAATATCCAACTCATTTCGCCGCAGTCCTATAGGTACTTAAGATAAATGACTTATACATTTTATATGTATCACTTTGTATAGGTGAAGACACGGAAAAGTCCAATGAATATTTAAGAGGGCACCGACCGTCCAGTGGCGCCCTCATCACTTTTATTGTGTTTTCTATTAAAGGCAAAGTATTTTATTAAAATTGAAGCCGTATAAGTTGTTACGCAACTTAATACACAACGTATATGCTATGTAATATAGCTTTGCAAAGTATAACCATCATCTAATCAATTTAACAGAAAAAAGCGGCCACTATTTTCTATTTAATTGATTAGATGATGGTTATACTTTGCAAAGCTATATTACATAGCATATACGTTGTGTATTAAGTTGCGTAACAACTTATACGGCTTCAATTTTAATAAAATACTTTCCTTTAATAGAAAACACAATAACAGTGATGAGGGCGCCACTGGACGGTCGGTGCCCTCTTAACGGCGGTTGATAGGTTAATGTTCAAGGTTTATATCGCAATATAATGACGTTTTTAGGGCTCCGTACCTAAAAAGGAAGAAACGGAACCCTTATAGGATCAATCGTGTCTGTCTGTCAGTCCGTCTGTCACAGCCAATTTTCTCCGAAACTACTGGACCGATTGAGTTGAAATATGTAAGTCGGTGACCGCAACACGGACGCGTAACGTAAATAAATGATTTTAAACATGAAGCCACTTTTGGGGGATAAATTAGGTTTAAAAAATAAAGGTTTGCAAACTATATCGTGCGACATATCAAATGAAAGGGCTCGTAGTAAGAATCTTAAATATATTTTTTTTAGAATATTCAGAAAAATAATTTGGAAGTTATTTTGGAAAATAGGTGAAAATTTACAATATTTCTCCGAGCGGTCCTAAAAGGAGCAATGCGTTACAAAAATAATAATATGGATCACAATAGTTATTAAGAGCCCACATATGCCAAGGTCGCAACGTTTGGCGATCTAGATTTCAATACCAACAGCGGCTGACAAACTTGAACATTACTTCTTGAAATGCTTGAACGTGAAAAAACCTCGATACTATTATTTTTCAAACGTAACGCTTTTTTAACTATGATTTTTGGTTAAATAGTTGACTAACAATAACTTCTCAATTCGCTAAAACCGATATTTTATAGATTTTGTGGTTCTCTAGAAAACAGTAAAAAACTCAGTTTTTCGTGAACGCGTGCGTGCGCGGTGGTTATTACAGCCACGGCTGAGAGCGCGCTATATTAAAATGAAACGCAACGTCATAAAGTTCAGTTCTGATTGATGCAAAATGAGGTCCTTAATCTAGTCATATGTGGGCTCTTAAATATGATGAATGACAAAGCCTATATCGTAATCTCCGTTCCAGCTTGGGCAAAAATGCTTTCGTATGTCCGGATGTCTGTTCTCCTATACAGGTCGGATTTCTCAACCGATTCTGGTTCTATAATGGGGAAGATGCATGAAAGTCAAAATGAGGTTTAAATGATATAATTATGAAAGTAAATGTAAACAAAAGCATATTACAGAAATATCACATCATTTTGACTATTCATTTTTATTTTATTAAGGAACAAAATTAGTGAAAAATGTTTCTACGATGTTGGTCTAAAAACAAAATTTTCGGAAATAATTGCAGATTTCGTTTAAGCGCCATACATTTTGTACAGTCTAACCAATGCTGTGACGTCATAGTTGTCGCCCATTTTGCATGGAGTGTTTTTGCGAGTGGTATGAACAATGACTTTTCAAAGCGTCATAACTCATAAAATAAACAACATAATAATGTGTTGCGTACACAGATTTGTTTCTATTACTCAGCACTTTCCAATATAAGATGAAAAAAAATGCATCTTCCCTATTATACGGATCTTTATTGTCGATTCATGTTCAAAATGGAGGAGATATGGGGCTCGGGGATTCAGTTTTAAGCCATGCAAAGATAGATTCGATTCTACAGCTCACAGAGCCACTAGTAATGAATATCTTAAGATCGTGTGAATACTTATATAGAATTATCACAAAAAAGCGAATGGCCCAAATCGTATTATTATAAGGAAACCTTGAATATTAACTAGTGATGATTACTGCCTGTAATGAGCTGTATAAAATAAACATTTACGAGTTCTAGGTCTCACAAATACATTATTTGTTTAGCAAAGCCTAGTAATAAGGAAGTTTTCTGAAAAATACTAATTAGTCCGTCATTTACATTATAAAAAAATATTGAACACATATTTTTTCTTTTGTCGGTTAATCAAAAAATGACGAAGCGAAGATATAGTGCATTGAATTTCCGCGTGACGTCACGACTTTGCACACTTTGTACCAATTAGTGGGGACTTATAACGTCATAAGTCCCCACACCCGAACTTTGATGCGCGTTATCTTTCTCAATTTCGATTAATTGGATAAAGCAAAAAGTACGTGTTCAATATTTTTTGATAATCTAACCGACGGACTAATTAGATTTTTTCAGAAAACTTCCTTATTATGACTAAAAGTTTTTTGATTACCTTAAATCTATCGTTGTCCGTTCCAATGGTGAGCAGGTTGTGGTCGGTGACAAAGAACGGACGCGACACGGCGTAGAACCCGACCATGATCGCGAAATCTACGACATATTTCTATTATTTACATAAACTCCACATAGAGACCTGTTTTACAAAGCTACAAGTTACAATTTTATGTGCAATAACTGGCAACACTGCACGGGATACATCTTTATGGGACACAGACCATATATCCAATAGACTCCGCAGTATTTGGTATTGTGATTATTTTGATTTCTTCACATTGGATCATTAATCTTTTAATGTAAATTTAAATTCAACGGTATTTACGTTTTGTATGTTACTAATGTTGGCAACATAAAATACTTTTTAATTTATATTACATAAATAATAGTAGCTGGCAACACTTTCTTCTCTTGCCGTCAGCAACGCTAATTAATTACGTGTAATTTGAGCTCCGTAATAAAAAGTGATGAGAAAAAGGACGTTTCATTCATTGTCAACTTGACAGTTCCATACAGTTTGACGTAACTAAACCCTGACGGGTTAAATCAACTTTAGGATTTTGGTGCAAGCCAGCTTAAGAGGAGTGTGAACCTACGGCTTTTCATACAAAAGGCGATAACGATTTCCTCCCCTTAAATGTTAACCGATGTTGACCAATTTTTTAGTAGGTTGTCAGTCAGAACAAAATCTAGGTCTATACGTTTTGGTTTTTTCACTATAATCAATAAATTCAGTTTATTGTGGTTTTAATATTCTCATAAAAAAGTAATTTCGGCGATTATTTGAGTTTGTTGATAATTTTTCAATTTTCAAAAATCGTATGAACCTAGATTTTGTTCTAACTGACAGCCTGTCAAAAATTGGTCAAAATCGGTTAACATTTAAGGGGTGGAAATCGTTATTGCCCTTTGTATGAAAAGGGTGATTTTTGCCGTTGCTTCAGTCCTCTTAAGAGTCGCAACCGCCGTAGCAATATCGCGTAGCAATCGTCAAAGCTGGCAAGGTAGATTTTTTCTGTACTCACATTTAGCAATAATGTTATCTAGGACTCCCATGGCCACGCGGAAGTTGAGGAAGTTGCGTAGATGCCGCGTCAGCTTGTAGAAGCTGGCCAGCAGGGTCAGCTGCTCGCGGTGGTTGCCCTGAAGACAAATAAACCGACGGGTGAAGATAAACGACCAGACACATGCTGCCTTTGGGTTTCGACTCGATTTAATCAATAAATTAAATCGTAATCGAATTGGAGCGGACCTGATCCAAAGGCTAGATTCCTGAAAAATTCTAATTAGTCCGTTATTTACATTATAAAAAAAATATTGAACACATATTTATTCTTTTGTCAATTAAACAAAAAAAAAGATATAGTGCGTTGAAGTCCCGCGTGACGTCACGACTGCACACTTTTTACCATTAAGTGACGTCATGAGCCCCCACTCCCGAACTTTGATGCGCGGTTATCTTTGTCAATTTTGATTGATTTGATAAAGCAAAAAATACGTGTTCAATATTTTTTGATAATCTAACTGACGGACTAATTAGAATTACAATTTTTTTACCTACGAAACATCCCTATTGCTTGAAAACTGATATTATGGATTGAGTTAAGGGCTGTTCGATTAACGAATAAAGGATTATTAGTATTTTACTTAGAATTGTTACTTATAATGTAGATCAGTGTTATTCAACCTGCGGGTCGCGACCCCCAAGGAGGTCATAAAGTCTCACTTAGGGGGTCGCGGTCGCAAGCCAGGCCCCTAATTCTCGTTCCTTGCGAGATTAGTTGGCATATGAGATTAAATGCCAGTGCACACAACTGTATGAATCTGACATTAAGAGGACTGTGAACCAATGGCAAAAAACACCCTTTTCATACAAAAGTTGATAACAATTTCCACCCCTTAAATGTTAACGATTTTGACCAATTTTTGATAGGGTATCAGTCAAAACAAAATGTAGGTCTATATATTTTTTGAATTTTGATTACAGATCAACAAAGTCAAATAATCGCCGAAAGAAGTTTTGTATGAGAATACTAAAACAACATTAAAACTGAATTTATTCATTATTAGTGAAAAAACCAAAACGTATAGACCTAGATTTGTTCTGACTGACAACCTATGAAAAATTGGTCAACATCGGTTAACTTTAAAGGGTGGAAATCGTTATCACCTTTTGTATGAAAAGGGTGATTTTTGCCCTTAGTTCACAGTCCTCTTAATGACAGATTCATACGGTTGTGTGCACTGACAATAAATCTTTTAGGGGTGGAAATCGTTATCGCCTTTTGTATGAAAAGCCGTAGGTTCACACTCTTCTAAATCTCACAAGAACCGATAATTGGGGTCCACGTTTTTAAATACTATTAAAACGATCATTGGGGGGGTCGACACATTTTTACTGTTAAGTGGTCGACGTACTCAAGAAAGTTGGATAACACCCTCTCTCTTCCTAGCACTTTTTCCCGTCTCTAATACGGGGTACGCTTCGACCATGATCCCAGATTCGGCAGGTCGGGTTATTACAGTTAAAAAACAGTGATATAGATAAATAACTTCGTGTAAAAACGAAAGCAATGAATAAAATATTCTCATCGTATTAGTCATTCAAGACGAGTGATATTTAGCGAATGCTCTTATTGAAGGAAGCTTTATAAACATAATTCTCAGGGTCACTGATATCACAGCACCAGTCACTTTCGAAAATACGAGTATAGTAACAAATTTAAAAAAGAAACCGGTCTAGTGCGAGTATGAATCGCGCGCAGTGGGTCCCGTTCTAAAAACAGACAGTACCGATTAGGTATGATCCTAAAAAAAAATGAAAATAAAGCTTCTAATAACCGGGTAATCGTTTACAATGTACCTATGAAATAAAGCAAGAAATAACTTTTATCTACACCCATATCATAAAACCTCCATTGTTTAATCAAAAACCATAGGAAATGACCACCATTTTGACAACCAATTAGGAAAAACCAGTGCTGCAATGTTATTTCTTTATCGTTTTTAGTAAAGAAATGAGATTAAATTTGGAACAGCTGTCAAAACTCAAGTGGGTCTCTATTCTAGTATCCATAGATATTAAACAGTTATTGATACGAAACATCAATTCAGTATGTTTTTTTAATATAAACCGAACGACATTTGATCTCGAGTGACATGAAAATAGAGACATCATTCGCTTGTCCATGATTTTTTTTTAAAATGGTCTTGACGGAGGATCGAATTGCCGCCATGTTGGTGTTTTGCTGAACGAAAGTAGAATTGTTGTTGAATTGAATAGAAAAAGTTGTATGTAATTTACATTTTAGTTGAAAATATGAATAGTAAGTAGTCTTCTCGGAGTGTGTGTGATGTGAAAATGCGCCGGATATCGGAAATATGCAGCCACGATTGCAACTAATAACTTTTTGCCAGAAAATATTGTTTCTGAACCCATCATGGAGGATTTATAATATGTGTGTAGATGAAGTTATGTATGCAACTCTGCATAATTTGGCCTTAAAACACACGTGCGATCTTATTATGAAACTCGCCTATCGGCTCGTTTCATGAAAACCGCACTAGTGTTTTAAGGCCTATCATTATGCAATCGTTGCATAAACTACTATTGCAAGCTTCTCTGTAAAACCGTCGAGTGTTAGACGACCCTGTGTTTTGTTATCGCAAAAGCCATATATTATATGTTTATATAAACATATAATATTAGTAGGGACAATTGGTAAAAAAATGCCTTCAATCGAGCTTAAAAAGTTTGTCTGTCTCTCTCTTCCGAGTGCTTTTTTATTTTGTTAATTAACCGCAGACAGTTCAAGACTTGTCTACATTGCCCAAGGCTGTCTACTATACTTTTACCAATAACTACTTTATAAATAGTTTGTGCATATTTTACTTGTATTTCTAACGTGCATTGAGAACGCTTTGATGTTTTAAACTCATATTATCTTAACTTTATAAATATTAAATATCTTAATTTGAGCCTATTATAAGCAGTTCACGCATAACTCTTTACGCTATGATCACGAGACAATTTGCGCCACAGTTGCTATTGCATATGTAATAAACTGAAAAATAATGTGGAACCAACTTCAGAGCGTATTTGGCTCAGCCTGTAGGTACTATAACCGGTTTCAATTGAATTCGTCACAAATGTAAACAAAAATATACAGTGACAAATGTCATGCCATAGCGGTTTGTTGACATTATTGTTATACTATCCCGCGACTTTGTACGCAATTTGTCGAATAGGCGTATTTTCTGAAAAATACTAATTAGTCCGCCATTTACATTATAAAAAAATATTGAACATATTTTTTTTCTTTTGTCAATTGAACAAAAAATGCCCAAGATATAGTGCGTTGAATTTCCGCGTGACGTCACGACTATGCACACTTTTTACCATTAAGTGACGTCATGAGCCACTGCGGAACATTGATGCGCGTTGTCTTTGTCAATTTTGATTGATTTGACAAAGCAAAAAATACGTTTTCAATATTTTTTGACAATCTAACTGACGAACTAATATTTTTTTTACTCAGGAAACATCCCTACGTCAGTGGTGAAATGTGCCAACTTACCTGGTAGAAGGCGACCTCTTCCGAGTTCGTGATGAGCCTAGAGTTAACGTATCTGAATTCTCCCTCCAATTTCTGCTCTTGGACCGTGAGACGCGCTGAAAACGTTCAGTTATATGTAAATATCAATAAAGATTTGCACCTTATTAGGAACCTTACATTTGCCTCATTTAAAAAAACTATTGCCGGTACATCTCCTGGGGTCGCAAGCGGGCTAGTTTTTCGGCAATTTATTGCTGTAATTCGGTTTATCCTCAAAAGTTTACATGCAAACTTTTTGTCCCCATTAGTGATGTAATATGTAATCTTTTTAAGGATAGCCCGAATCGCCGCAATGAATTGCCGATAAAATAGCTCGTTTACGAACCTCTTTAGCATGAGGCCCGCGATATGTGCCCTGTACCCCACTTTAGGGTGCCTTCCCACTGAAGCGGAGCGGGGCGGAGATGAGCCGAGCTAACCAATCAGACTGGTTTATCGTATCGCTCGTTTAAAACTAAAAAGTAATAATGTGAAATACAAATCCATTCCTAATTCAATTCTAACGCGGTTGAGTAAGCTTTAAAACAAAAGTTAATTTCATTTGGACTTATTTCCTTTTATTTTTAAGCGTGCGGTATGTCATTGAAATATTGGACGTAATTTAGGGAAAAGGATCCAATCCACAATAAAACCTATTAGGATTTTAAACATTATATCGATGACATAGAACTTAATTATTAATGGCAATGATTTTGGTTTGGATCCTTCTTGCTAAACTACGTCCATTTGACATACGATAAAGCAATCTGTACCTTCCCGTACCAGTTGTACCTTCTCCGTTCCCATCGGGAATAAAACGGTAAAGACTACACATTCATGATTAGTGGAAACGGTCCGGGTTATGATATTAACCAATGTCTTGTATAAGTAAGTGCTTTTGTTCTTCAGATTTCCATCAGGATAACATTTTTTATTTTAAGTTTCGGAAATTCACCTACGAATAAGGTCCATACTAACCTGTAGGCTTTCTCAAGTATGTCAAGAACACCCCGGAAACGAATAGATATACCATCATTATGCCTGGTGTCTGAAAATAAATTAAATTACATTCTAAAGACTTCAGCAACAAAATACATTGTACATACATACATCTAGCTGATTTTCAGGTAACAATAAACACAACCAATCAATATGTATTACAATAACAAAACTTAACCCTTATCAGGGAAGAATTATCGACCATAATTATTGTATTTAGAATTTGGACCTGTCACCGGCACATAAGTTGAACTAAAATGGCCGTCAGCGCAGGTACAAATATGGAAAAAGGCGTCGCATCATATACCGCACTTCGATTGAGACGCGAAAATGTGTTTTGCGCATTCTAGGTCAAAGTTCAATTTACGTGCCGCGAATTATAAGTAGGCAGAATGATGCAAATTCGATTGTATTTATGTTAAAAATAAACGGATTTTAAATGATTCCCTGGTAAGTAATAAACATTAAACTGTATTTGAATTTTACATAGCATAGTATGTATGGGGCCCGCTTAAGGGTTAAGGCTCTAACACACCGAAAACGGAAACGTGCGCGGGGGTTGATCGCTTGTGGGCCCGCGTAGCAGTGTCACAGGAACTAACATGGAAGCCTTCACTTCAGTGACCACGCGGCTGCTGCGCGGGCGCACGCTCGTTGATTTGAAAGCTTCCAATTTAGTTCCTGCACACTGCTTGCGCGAGCCTTCATGTTCGATCCAAATTGTGAAATAATATTTTGTTACTAAATACCTTTTCGTGACAATTTTTTCCATTTTACTTTAATATATGTCATCGGGATTTTAAAATAAGCAAAGTATAATAGTATATTTGTTCTTGAGACAAATCAATGAGAAACAAAATACAACCAGACAAAATGTCGTCAAACATATTAATAAGATAATTGGAGAAAATAAGACCCCGTAGCAACATTTGTAGGGCATTTCCTCCGCTGAAGAAAAAGATGTAGGTTCGAATTCCAGCCGGAGTATTTTCTTGTTTGCCCATTGCTCTTTAATATTGAAATAAATGCGTACACAAAATATCGTGTCTGTGCTGTTGACCGTTGAAGAGCTCTTTTATCTGGAGCTAATCCTAGATGTCGATTCAGGTTATGCTTACCATAAAAACCGGCCAAGTGCGAGTCAGACTCGCGCACGGAGGGTTCCGTACCATTATCTTTAATAACGGCAAAAAAAACACGTTTGTTTTATGGGAGCCCCCTTAAATATTTATTTTATTCAGTTTTTTATTATTTGTTGTTATAGCGGCAACAGAAATACATCATCTGTGAAAATTTCAACTCTCTAACTATCACGGTTCATGAGATACAGCCTGGAGAGTGGAGACAGACGGACAGCGGAGCCTTAGGAATAGGGTCCCGTTTTTACCCTTTGGGTACGGAACCCTAAAAATGCATTGTCATCGGAACTGAACCAACATTCAAAATTTCAAATCAATCGGTTACCGGAAAGTGGATCTTTAACTTGCAAGATTTGATAACAGACAGACAGGTGAAAGTAAAAAATAAATACTTGATTAAAAGCTCGTAATAAAACGGTAATGTCCGTCTTTCAATAATAATGGTAATTTGGCAGTGGGCCGGCCATATTAGCCGCCGAAACGATGGCCGCTGGGGTAAACGTGTTCTGGAGTGGAGACCGCGAATCGGCAAACGAAGTGTTAGACGCCCTCAGGCTAGGTGGAGCGACGATCTCCGCAAGGTGGGCAAGAGCTGGATGCGAGTAGCCGCGGGTCCTGCTCAGTGGGGTGCAGTTAGAGAGGCCTACGTCCAGCAGTGGACTAGTATATGCTGTTGATGATGATGATGATGTCCGTCTTTCTACTTACGCTGACGCCTAAGTTAACAGTCAGCCTGTACAGGTAAATGCCTATATCCAGTATAGGTTTGCTAATGTTGCTGTACAGATCTATACAGGTCTCGCAGAACTTGTCTATGTCCGTAGTCAACAGCTGATCGGCGTTGGATATCCGGTTGTCCAGGTTTGTCACTTGGTAATATGTGAAACCCCTGAAAGGAAAGGTGTCTGTCAAACTCGTGGTAAAATATTTATAGGGTTCCTTACCTCAAAAGAAAAAAACGGAACCTTTATAGGATCACTCGTGTGTATGTCTGTCTGTCCGTCTGTCACAGCCTATTTGCTCCGAAACGACTGAACGATTGAGTTGAAATTTGGCAGACACGTATGTAAGTTAGTGACCGTAACACGGACGTGTAACGTAAATAATAGTAGTTTATGCAACGGTTGCATAATGATAGGCCTTAAAACACTAGTGCGGTTTTCATGAAACGAGCCGATAGGCGAGTTTCATAATAAGATCGCACGTGTGTTTTAAGGCCAAATTATGCAGAGTTGCATACATAACTTTATCTACACACATATTATAAATCCTCCATGATGGGTTCAGAAACAATATTTTCTGGCAACAAGTTATTTGTTGCAATCGTGGCTGCATATTTCCGATATCCGGCGCATTTTCACATCACACACACTCCGAGAAGACTACTTACTATTCATATTTTCAACTAAAATGTAAATTACAAACAACTATTTCTATTCAATTCAAAAACAATTCTACTTTCGTTCAGCAAAACGCCAACATGGCGATCCTCCGTCAAGACCATTTCTTTTTTAAATCATAGACAAACGGATGAAGTCTCTATTCTCACGTCACTCGAGATCAAATATTGTGCAGTTTATATTAAAAAAACATACTGAATTGACGTTTCGTATCAATAACTGTTTTAATATCTATGGATACTAGAATAGAGACCACTTGAGTTTTGACAGCTGTTCCAAATTTAATCTCTTTTCTTTACTAAAAACTACATATAAAGAAGTCATGTTATTTCTTTATCGCAGCACTGGTTTTTCCTAATTGGTTGTCAAAATGGTGGTCATTTCCTAAGGTTTTTGATTAACCAATGGAGGTTTTATGATATGGGTGTAGATAAATGAATTTTAAACATGGGTGCCACTTTTCGGGGGTAAATTAGAAAATTTTTGCAAACCTTGGCGTGTGACATGTCAAATGAAAGGGCTCGTTGGAGGCAAAAAACCATAAACGACGGGGCTACATGCAGCCCCCTAATCTCCTTGTAGCGCATAACTTTAAACGCACCAATCAGTGCGTCCTTGTTGAACTACACATATACGAAAGAACGCACTGAGTGGCCATCAAGTCGCGGGCAGGTTGTGCTAGACGTGCTGGTGAGATTGCGGTCAAGCGAAAGCCCATTCATTAATAGTAAATAAAAAACCTATTTAGTCGGGCGTAACAATCGAAAATGGCTGGGTGTACTAAAACGAATGTGCAATGCACGAATATCAACACCAATACTTTCCATCCATTCCATAATAATAAAAGATTCCGACGAATTAAGAATTAAAAAGAGAAGATTTTTTACCGCAATCAATGTTAACCGATTATGGTCATAATTGCGTCAATTTTGCCTATTTACTGAATGAATGTATGAATAACTTGAATAAATTCCTCGTAATAGGTACACCACTAGTGGACCCGCCACAGCTTCGCAATAGTAGTTTATGCAACGGTTGCATAATGATAGACCTTAAAACACTAGTGCGGTTTTATGAAACGAGCTTTTACCGAGTTTCATAATAAGATCGCACGTGTGTTTTAAGGCCAAATTATGCAGAGTTGCATACATAACTTTATCTACACACATATTATAAATCCTCCATGATGGGTTCAGAAACAATATTTTCTGGCAACAAGTTATTTGTTGCAATCGTGGCTGCATATTTCCGATATCTGGCGCATTTTCACATCACACACACTCCGAGAAGACTACTTATTATTCATATTTTCAACTAAAATGTAAATTACAAACAACTTTTTCTATTCAATTCAACAAAATTCTACTTTCGTTCAGCAAAACGTCAACATAATGGCGGCGAATCGATTTTTTTTTAAATCATAGACCAACGGATGAAGTCTCTATTCTCACCTCACTCGAGATCAAATATTGTGCAGTTTATATTAAAAAAAACATACTGAATTGACGTTTCGTATCCATAACTGTTTTATTATCTATGGATACTAGAATAGAGACCCACTTGAGTTTTGACAGCTGTTCCAAATTTAATCTCATTTCTTTACTAAAAACGATAAAGAAGTCATGTTATTTCTTTATCGCAGCACTGGTTTTTCCTAATTGGTTGTCAAAATGGTGGTCATTCCCTACGGTTTTTGATTAACCAATGGAGGTTTTATGATATGGGTGTAGATAAAAGGGATTTTCCTTACAAACTTAGTCACCCCTTTTCATCTCCTTAGTGCACCTCTAGGGTACTCGAGGAATGTCTCCTCCAAATTTCAAACCTCTAGGACCACCCGTTTAGGCTGTGCGTCGTCTATAAGTGAGTCACGGTACTGTTTTATATGTATTGATTAACGAACGATTTTAATTCAATGACTTGGCCTAAAATGTAATGTAAGTTATCATCCATTTGTATAATCCGGAATTCTACAAGCAAAAAATTAAAAACTAAAACTTTTTACATCTAGTATGACGCACCCTTAGAATTCTTATATAGCCCTATGATACTTGCACGTCCTTCACGTATCATATGATACCCAATTTATTAAAATCGGTCCAGTAGTTCAGCAGCTAAAGTGGAACATCTGCTTTTAGGTCACATACATAGACACTGTTAAACTCTATAACCTCATGTTGGCTTCGCGCAGTCGAATGGTTAAATAAATACACATACATAGCATCACGCCCGAAATCCCTAATGGGGTGGGCAGAGCGACAAGCCTACTTGTGGCCATTTTCGATTAATTAGTCCTAAGATGGTATGATGAACCGTATGGTGACAGGTGATCAGCCCACCGCCCATACAGATAGTCCACCATGTTGGAGAGGACCCGTCCCTTAGTCGACTTTTACGACATGCCAGGATGATAAGCATCTGCACGCATTCTATGCTATTAAATAAATATGCTATATAAAATACCTAAGCACTTTATAGAATGCTAAAACCACTCAAGTAATAATTTCATACAAATATGCTTGCCTTTGTACACAATACACATTGCTGTTTGGCCTGATAGTTGACTGGTAGAGAATACCTTATTTATTTATAAAAGCATATTTCGTAACAGTATAAACCAACCCGCTTATGGCATTGTGAAATAAGTTTTCAATAACAAATAAAAAATATCGAAAGTATTGTCGGAAATGAGATTTAAGATTCGGTTTTAAGTAAGTAGTTTATTTCATATTTGGCCTAGACCTTTCTGTACAAGCAAGTAATAAATAAAGAAATCAGGTGACAATCTTTACACAAATTGATCTAGTCCCAAAATACTGTAAAGACTTGTATTATCGGTACTAGGCGACGTACTTATGTAGATAAATAAACGACGTACGTATATACATACTTATATAGATAAATAAATAAAAATATATAGGTAGTTAAAAAAAACTAAAAAACACGCTCCTGGCTCCATCATCATACCCTCATCACCAAGTGTAATGTATTTGACTCGACAAAATACTCAAAACAGCCCAAACTGGAGGAGTTTACTAGTAGCCATTGAAGAGTTCCACTGTCCATCTCCTGATTCCATCCTCAGATCAACTTGATGATATCAAATTATTGTATTGTGCTCCGAACTACATATACATACAAAGTTTCATTTCGATACTACAATTAGAAGTAGGTTAAAATTGACTTTATTACATTTATTACATTGTTAGTTACAAGTGAACCTAATAAAAACGTGTTAATACTAACTTAAATACATAGGAAACATCCAAAACTCAGGAACAAACATTCGTGCTCATCACACAAATATATGCCCTCACCGGGGATCGAACCCGGGACCGCTAGCTTCGGAGGCAGGGTCACTACCAACTAGGCTAACCGCTTCGTCAAAGAGGTAATGAGCCTTTGACTATTTCTAGTCGCTATCAATCGCCTGTCGCGGGATTTCCTACAATGTTCAAATAAAGTACGTCCTTGAAAACAATATAAATATTTGAACAACTTAACATTCTGATCAGACGTTGACCGTAGGTATATTTCACATAAGCATACCATTAAACCGCCGATTTACAGTATCAAACTCATTATATCTACCGCGAACATGAAGTTCAAAAATATAATAATTATAATAATATAACATTTAATTCAAAAATCACACTTATATTATAACGGCGAAAATTTGTGTGTGTGTTTGTTACTCCTTCACGCTTCAACGACTGGACGGATTTGGATCACATTTGAAATAGACATAGGTTCTACTCTCGATTAACACATGGGATACATTTCGTTCTAATCCCACGCGAACCAAGTCGCGGGCAGATCTAGTACATCCATCCCACTAATATTATAAATGCGAAAGTTGTGTGTGTGTGTGTGTGTGTGTGTGTGTGTGTGTGTGTGTGTGTGTGTGTGTGTGTGTGTATGTGTATGTTTGTTACCTCTTCCCGTTAAAACGAATGGACGGATTTTAATGAAATTTGGAATGAAGATAGCTTATACCCTGGATTAACACATAAGCTACTTTATATCCCGGAAAATTGAAAAGTTCCCGAGGGAATAACGATAATCAAACTCTACGCGGACGAAGTCGCGGGCACAGCTACACGTTTGACACAATACTAGTAAATAAATTTTTAATAAAATTGACGAAAATCAGAATTCAGTCGTTCATTAACTTAAAAACTTTTAAATGTTCCGAGCATACAAAGTCTAAAACAATTAAATCCTTCTAACATATAAAAGCAACCCCTTTTTAGTAAATACCTATAAGTCGCTAAATATTAGTTAGCTGTGGCTACTTTTTTCCGTGATCTAGCTTTATACCATTGCACGAGATAATTCGCATACACACGCTAATCGAGTACGATGAGGTAGGGGCAAAAGTCCAAGCATTTATCTTATCCACTTGATACCCACAACAATGAAGCTTACAATATTGTCTGATTGGAAATAATCGATAAGTAAGTAGGTATTTATCTATGTGGCATATTTGTCTACGAAAATAGTACTTGAAATTTAAAAATATACTCATTCTTTAGTTGGATTTTTGAAAACTGAATTTTCATATACGGTTTTACGACGCCTGTTAAGCCTGACTTACGATGATTGGCGGGCTAATGCGATATTTTGAGGGAGAATTTATAAACTTACGTATTTTATTGATATAAATTTAGAATGTACCAAGTCTAGAACGGGAACGTTCTTAAGAAAGGCCGTACCATTACCATGAGTTTACAAAAACAGTTCTCACTATCGAAATCTATCGGAAATACTGCTTGTTTCCGATACAAGTAAAAGGGACGGAGCGATAGTTCGATAACGGTTTGCATAAACTCATGTTAGACAGACAGGCGAAGAAAACCCTAAACCGGCGAGCGTGCATGAAGAACTTAATGAGAATAGCAAGTGGAAATATGTGGTCTCTGCCTACCCCTTTGGGAAACTGGCGTGTTCTGTATGTGTATGTGTAAAATAACACAAAGTTGTGATTTTCATTATCATTGATTAGAATGATTATATGATTGATTAACCTTTAAAACTTTTCAACGCATCAAATAAAAAAGTTGTCACTCACACGCCAGGGGCTCTCTCCACATACCCCAAGTGATATAGTGTATCATATCGCTTTGTTCTGTACCATTACGTTGAGTTTATGTAAACCGTTCTTGTTATCGAAATCTATCGGAAATACTTCGGCTTATTTCACAAACGTGATAGGTGCTAACAATCAGACATATTTGTCTACTTTTGTATGCAAAAAAATGGTTTTGACGTACTCATTAAGTATACTTTACATATCCTATCCAGCCACATCCCATTCGAGGTTGTAGAAGAAAACATATGGCGTAAAAAATGAGTTGAATTTTCAATTTGCGCCGACGACGACGCGGATAGCCTAGTTGGTAGTCCGACGCAAGCGTCCCGGGTTCGATCCCCGGTAAGGGCAAATATTTGTGTGATGAGCACGAATGTTTGTTCCTGAGTCTTGGATGTTCCGTATGTATTTAAGTATTTATTTCTCTATATAAGTATTTATATCGTCGTCTAGTACTCATAACACAAGCCTTTAGAGCTTACTTTGGGACTAGATCGATTTGTACAAAGATTGTCCCCTAATTATTAAAAAAAAAAAGTTTTTGACACGCTTTTATTAGCTTCATTTGTAACTAACAAACAATGTAATATTCATATTCATATTCATATTCATTTATTCATAATAATAATATTATAGGTCATAGTAAATTATTTTAAAGCATTAAATTGAAATTCAAATTCAAATTAATTATTAAAATAATAAAAATGATTTACATAAAATTAATTGTGATAAGTGATAATACATTCTTAGAAGTCAATTTTAACCTACTTCTAATTGTCGTAACGATTTGAAACTTTGCAAGTGTATGCAATACTGAGCACAATACAATAATTTGGTACCATCGAGTTTTTCTGACCATGGAGCCAGGAGGTGGATAGTGCGGAACTCCTCAATGAGTACTATTAAACCCCTCGAGTTTGGGCTCATTTAGTTTGTTTTGGTCCAATACATTACCTTGGTGATGAGGGTCTTTAGTACTTAGTAGTGCGTTACTGATAGAAGCGTGTTTTTTTAGTTTTTGTGAACTATAATTTTATAATTTTAACGCCAAATGCGGTAGCATTAGGGAAAGGGTAAATAAATACTTTGGTATATATCATCTATTACATTAGACACTGACGTTGTTAAGGAAATAACATCAATTTGTGTATGTGCGTCATGGTGGTCAAGTAATATGTTAGTTAGCTAAGCTGTTGTTAATTAAATATCCGCGTGGCTGTATGAATTATTAAAAAGTAATTTGAATCAAATCATTTTAATATAATCGATTGGTTTTGGAACGTGTTACAAAAACTATGCTGCCGTCCAAAAGGAAAAAGCAGTAATCTTTAAAAGACTAAAACGGAGAAAAACGCGTCTAAAGTTTTGGACCCATTCAATAAGGATTGTGAGCAAGTGACGTATTTGAAAATTTATTTATATATAGGTTTGCAGGGGCTATATGTTAATAGTGGCTGAAAACTGCTGAACAAAATATAAATAATGCCTGAACAAAACCGGTTAATGCTTTTTTTCTTTGGTACCTTCTTGTGTTGTATGTTGAAGTAACCACAGATTAAAAGCAGTTGATTTCTTATGCCTGCCTTCCTAATAAAACGGATGCCTATTGTAATATATTAAAATTTCTACTTCGTCTTTTCGTTTCTAAAATTAAATAAAACATTGTTCTTTTAAGAAATCAATAACTGCTAGTTAGCCAAGTCCTCCTCCGCTGCACTGGGAGTGAAGAAATAGCATAGAATGCGTGCAGATGCTTATCATCCTGGCATGTCGTAAAAGTCGACTAAGGGACGGGTCCTCTCCAACATGGTGGACTATCTGTATGGGCGATGGGCTGATCACCTGTCACCATACGGTTCATCATACCATCTTAGGACTAATTAATCGAACGTGGCCACAAGTAGTCTTGTGGCTCTGCCCACCCCATTAGGGATTTCGGGCGTGATAATATGTATGTATGTATGTAGTTAGCCAAGTTTGCCCATACTAACAAATCACTTAGGTACTTTTAAATAAAGCACTTTGATTATATTATTGCACCAAAAACTCACCTATCAACATTTGAGATGAACTTTGATGATGATTTGAATACTCACTTCATTTCTTTAAAATTCAATTAAATTCTTTGATACCGAGTAAAAAAATAATAGGCAGTAGTTGCAGTTTGGCTGCGTTTTTTTGTTGCACATGTCTTCAAAAATTTGTATAATTTAAAGCGTTATCATTCAAAACGCAGTGGAAAGAAGCAGTAGGTACTTTTTTTCACATTTCAAAGCGGATAGGCAGTAAAATCAATTTTATACTGCTTTTTTGTATTGCAAAAAATTATACTTAAAAAAACTTGTATCTCCTTATCAATACTCTTTATAGAGACTTTGGTTACTGTTATAAGTATCATTTTTTATACTGATTAGAATAGTGCCAAAAACAGGTTTTTTGAAATTTGGTGATTACTGCCTTTTCCATTTGGACGGCAGTATGGCAATACCTTTTATATATAATGAAATAGTTAATACTTACCTTGCCGGACGCGCGCGCATCATACTCACGAAAGTTTCATCGTAATCGGATGAATGGTATAGGAACGTGTTAGTGGGGAAATAAGATTTGTATTATGTATAGCATCAATTAATAATTACTTATTTAAATATATTAACTAACAATGTAATTCCTTAATTGAACCTTTTATTAAGTTATTTAACATTAATATTATGAAAGTCAATTGACTAAAGTGTCAAGCCTTGATCGCCATATTGGAGAATCATTTTAACAGTAAAGTCGTGTTGAAATTAATTATACAAATTGTGATAAATAGTTCGTTGTTAACGTGATATTATAAAATAGGTATGTGGTGATGTGTTGGGCTGTGCTGTGCCCCACTGTTGGCACAGCACAGATCAGTTTAAGTATTTAAATTTAAGTATTATGCTATACATAATACAAATCTTATTTCCCCACTAACAAACGCATAGGAGACAAACAAGCTTACAGACGTTTATTTTTATATTATAGATATAAATTGGTATTGATGTTGCAAGTTAAATAAAAATGCAAATATACCTACATGAAATAAAAATCGGATTTATATAATGTCGACAACGAAACCAGGTATAGAGATGTGACTCATATATTTTACATGCATATTATACGATATATATCAAACATAGGATGTTCTAATATTTATAAAATATATATGTTTTGTACATCTCTTATTAATTACTAGAGTGCCAGTTTTTTTTAGGAAAGAACAGCGTGATCAGCAGTATGAAAAAACAATAGCACACAAATATTTATTTGTAGACAATAAATATAGTAATTTAACTTACTGACAACATTAAGCCCTAAGACCACTTTTTCTTAGTCAAATTTGGTAACTCCAAATAACCTTGAAACGCGGGCATTGGCTTTTCATACTAAATAGGAAATAACAAGGTCTCTGTATACATATATACCGACCTTTGATCTCACTTGGCGTTACCTATAATTATGCCAGAATACTCCACGCGTGAATCATTACTTAATAACACCTTAATTAAAGGAAGTAGAGTCGAAAATTGCGATGAGACCGGTTGGACGTATTCTCCTTTTGATTTTTGTTTTATTAAATGGATGCAAAGGCCATCTTGTGAACGACCAAAGTCTGCGACATGTTACTGTCTTCATATGTAGCGGTAAGCGGTAACCAGATTATAAAAAATGTTTTGATCTTTCGGCTCTAATATTATACACACCGTATTTGCTAAAATCGGTGCAGTCCATTTGGCTCTAGGTGGTGACTAATGGAGCGATGACATCATACATACTCCTACATACACACATAGGTACTTAACTATACTCGCGAAAAATTATATATAATTATATAAAAATAATAATTCTAATTAGTCTGTCAGTTACATTATCAAAAAAGATTGGACACTTATTAACTGCTTTAACAAATCAATCAAAATTGACAAAGATAACGCGCATCAAAGTTCCGGAGTGGGGGCTCATGACGTCACTTAATGGTAAAAATTGTGCAGTCGTGGCGTCACGCGGAACTTCAACGCACTATATCTTCGTCATTATTTGATTAAATGACAAAAGAAAAAATATGTGTTCCATATGGCGAAATAATCAGAATTTTTCAGGAAACACGCATTTTCTTTTTTTGTTGTGAAGGTCATAGTGCAGAATTGAAAATTGGCGGGATATGATGATGGGATCCATAAGGAATCAACTGAACTCGGTATAATAGTATAAAAAATATACATATCTCTTACTGTGTTCATTTACTTGACTCCGATTTCGATGTACCTATTTAATTAATTACTGAATTAACAAATATATCTGATGTTTATAAGGAATTGACTAACAGCCAGCTTCATAGTTTTCAAAAGGTTTTCGAAGTCGGTTTTTTATTTGTGAAATTGTCCCCATTTCTTTGTAAATCTTTGATTGGCAGACACGTCGTTTCTACATAGACTGCTGTCAGATCTTGTATTAATGTAATGGAATTATCATCAATACATATAAAACAGTACCGTGACTCACTTATAGACAACGCACAGCCTAAAATTTTGAGCAAGTTTGAAATTTGGAGGAGATATTCCACGACTACCCTAGAGGTGCACTAAGGAGGGATTTTTTGACATTTCATCCCTAAAGAGGTGAAAAGGGGTGATAACGTTTGTATGGAAAATACCGCGGGCAAACCTGTGGCGGGTCCACTAGTATTTTATAATAAAACCCTTGTACTCACTTCATATATTGTTGATATAAATGCAACGTAAGGTTAGTCCGGATCCTCAATTTGATTTCTCCTATACTCCATTTCAGTACATTGTTTACTACGGATATCTGGAAAAAAAAGAGTAAATAAAAAAATTACAATAATAATTCCTAAAAGGCTTATTACACCTTCCTAAATTTTGTCACTTACGAGAGGGACACCGCAATACGTTAGATACGTATGGAGATATCTCAATCTTATTCCAACTTTCCAACGTATTGCGGCGTCCCTCTCGTAAGTGACTAAATTTAGGAAGGTGTAATAACTTGTACGATACAGTGAAGCAATTTTCTGGTTTCCATAACAAAATAAAGCCATGGTCAAATTTATGAAAAAAAAAACTTCATCTAATAATATTATCCATCTATGTAAATCAGTTGTGGTGCTGACATGAAATCAAACTTACTCCGAAAATTATTTCTCAATAGGTACTCGTTTAGTTAAGGCCTGGGCACACCAAACGCGGTTGCGGCGCGAACGCGGGCCCGCGCCTTTGTAGAACGGCGCAGGCGGATTGACCATGCTACACCGCGGCGGCGCGGTACAGCTACGGTCCCGCGCTATTTTGGTGTGGCATGGTACATCCGCCGGCGCCGCAACCGCGTTTGGTGAGCCCGGGCCTTTAAAGAGATATGTATACACAATGGATTTGATAATTTAGCGTCAGGTTATTTTATTACCAACTTACCAGGGGCATCGCCATAAAGAACTGGATCAAACGCCTCTTGAACTCTGCTCTGTTCATGGTGATTATGGACCTGGAATAATTGAAATGTTCAGTCTGTTGTCATTGATCTTACAGAGTCCATAAACGGAAACGTTGGTCGTCATAAAAAAAAAAACCCGATGCTGGAATAAAATGTATCCTACGTACATCTTTATTCGTACTAATATTATAAATTCGAAAATAACTCTGTCTGTTTGTCTGTTACGTTTTTCAGCTCAACCGGTCCGACTAGGTATTTTGATGAAATTTGGTATGGAGATAGTTTGAGCCCTGCGGTAGGACATAGGCTACTTTTTATTAACCTTTTAACTAGAAATAAATTTCAACGGACACGTCCATGTCGCCAACTATACAAAGTAACATGAACAAATGTTATAAGACGATTGTCTTAACCTTCGGCTGTAGCCGACAGCAGATTTCAGTGGCCCTCACGCCACGATATGCCGTTTTCCATACATTTGCGTCGGCTACAGCCGTCGTCGAGCGCTCGTGGCACGCGTTTTCGCCATTAGCCGTGGCGTTCAAAAGGTCAATTATAAGACTGGCGAAATGAGTTGGATATTCTGTGTCTTAAAATTCAGACCATGGCAGCTAAAAGGTTAAGAAAGATCAACCCCTAAAGGAAAATTTAGGTATTTAATTTTATGGAAGTTATGATTATCTCATCATCATCAGCCGAAAAGCGCCCCACTGGTGGGAACTGGCCTATTTTCATAGGAACTGAGCAGTAGGCAGATGCAGTATTAAGATTCAGAACTTTACACACATAATTGGGTTCATGCCCATTTTTTAAACAATAGTCTTGGCTGCTTATTATCTCATTATAGAATATTTAAAAATATTTTCTTAGATAGTTTTAAATTAGTCTTAGTTTATTTTGTATATTTTTAGTTTAAGAGCTGTATTCTACAATGAAATTCCTTTCTGATTAAAGGCCGGGGCAAACCAAACGCGGTTGCGGCGCGTTTGCGGCGCGAACGCGGGTCCGCGCCGTTGTCGAACGAGGCGGGCGAATATACCATGCCACACCGCGGCGGCGCGGGACCGCCGCGGTCCCGCGGCTACTTTGGTGTGTCATGGTAAATTCGCTCGCGCTGTTCGACAACGGCGCGGACCCGCGTTCGCGCCGCAACCGCGTTTGGAGTGCCCGGGCCTTAAATAATAGCCCCCTTTCTTAATGAATTTCGCACATTTTCAAGGAAAAAGCACTAATAATATTATTATTTTTTGCCGCTAAAACGCTATCTGTCAGCCCTCGCGTGTGACGTCAACAAACTAAAATCGGTCGTAAACGTCAAAAAAAGCACGTAGTCTGTATGAGGGTGAGGTCCGAATAACACTTATGGTGATCACAACACGATTAAGGTGAGCAGCGTGATTTGGAACGCAACCGACCTATGCAAACCGTCATGGTGACTAAAGTCACGTGATTTAGAAGATAAAATTGAAGTTTTTAATTTATTAAATTGTAAATATTCTTCATTTATTTTTACATTATTCCTGTTCCATAACGTATTGTGAAAGTTAAGCTACCGTTCAACAGAAATATATTAATATTTATTACTATAGTCAATCAAGCAGCCAATAGGCGTGTTTCCTGAAAAATTCAAATTAATCCGTCCTTTACATTATAAAAAAATATTGAACACATATTTTTTTCTTAGATATACTTAGTACGTTGAAGTTCCGCGTGACGTCACGACTTTGTACATTTTTTACCATTAAGTGACGTCATGAGCCCCCACTCCCGAACTTTGATGCGCGTTATCTTTGTCAATTTTGATTGATTTGATAAAGCAAAAAATACATGTTCAAATTATTTTGATAATCTAACCGAAGGACTGATTAGAATTACATGTTTAATTTGCAGATAGGTTTCCTCACAATGTTTACATTCATAATTTCAAAAACTATTTTTAATTAGTGTTAAAATTTGTCTATATTATAATGTTTTTTAAAGGTTAAGCGAGTGGTGTTTTAAATAATGGACGTATAATGCAACGTCACTATGGTTTTGTTTTATTCATAAAGCTAACCTTTGCTGTTTACAGTCAAGTTTGGAATAATTAATGTGTTATATTTTAAAGTAACCACTGTCAGCTGACAATAGTATTCTAACATTACCAAAATTATTTAGAACTAGATTTTGCCCGCGACTTAGTCCGTGTGGAATTTGGAGTAAAAAAATCAGCATTCGCATCTCATTTGATTCATGGAGTACTAAAAGAAAAAAAAATACTTGAAAATAAATGCGAAATGTGCACTAAAAAGCACAGATATGTCCTTAAAACGGAAGGCATCCAGTGGCGTCCATGTATTATTTCACTGCTATTGTGTTTTCTATAAAACTAAATTATTTTATTAAAATCAATGCCACATAAGTTGCTGTCCAACTTAATACATATATACCTATTTAAATATCTTTATATATTTATTATATCTGTATTTACATATATTGTATTTGTCTATAAGCTGTTTACTGAACTTACTTCAGGATCTGTTTCACCCAAAAGTTGGCCAAGTAGTGAATGCTTGTTACATTCAGTTTGTCTTATGTATATCTTTTTAGTTTTGCAATCAAATATAAACAAATAAACATATTGTAATTATGTCAATGGCCCCCAATCTGGACTGAGCCCGCGTGGGGACTACTGCCCAGTCCCTCACACAATAAGAGGAGGCCTGTGCCCAACAGTGGGAAGCATATGTATGGACCGGTGATGACAATGTCAATGGTAAGTATTAGAAATGCAAAGGATAGTGATTTGGCTGGATAACCAGATATCCAGATACACATTAGCTATCTCAAACGTCGTGTTAGGTTAGGGGACGCAGCCTAGGCGAGCAAGTTTCAACTAGATACAAACTGTAAGGGGAGGCCCTTTAAGGTCCAATACATGCTCTATTATGTCAGTTGGCAATATTCAAATGTGCATAACGGGATATCTGTTGCATCTCTAGTAAATATCTGTAAATAAATTAAATTTAAGGCATACCCAAGTGCCTATAATTTCTTACTAACATAACAAAGTTGTTGTAAAAAACAATCTTTTTATTTAACTATTGCAATGCTTCATGTATTTATTTGTAAGTATATTGTGTAATTATAGATAGGTGAAAGGTCTAGAATCTAGAACCTAACAACCTATTAACACCCGACTGGGTCCAATTCGAAACAGTGTTCGCTAAATTTAAGATTGCCTAAACTTAAAATAAGAAACGTCAAACTCGATTTTGTATAGCTCCAAGGTTCAAAATCGAGTCTAACGATTCTTACTTCAAATTTAGCGACTTCTAAATTTAGCGAAAACACGTTCGAATTGGCCCCACTGTGTGAGTTGACTAGTACCTAGAAACAAGCTCATCACTATAATCAACATACTTTTTAGTCACTACTATGCATTTTTAAGCAATGACATTTTTTAAATGTCCAAGAGGTTTTTTAATAGCTAACTGATATAATTGCACAGAGGATTCATTACATCAAAGTCAAGGTCATTCAGCACAGGAAAGTATTCTTAATTGAAAATTTTAATTATGGCACTGCAATACATGTAATCAATTACCTAAATGAATAAACTTTTTGTGTTAAAGAAAAAATAAGATAGGAAAATACCTTTAGCGGATACAACATTATTACTTTTAAGGGGTCATCCATAAAGTACGTCACACCTTATGGGGGGGAGGGGGTCGACGAAGTGTGACATTGTGTGACAAGGGGTAGGAGGGGTCATAAGTTTTGTGATGTCACATTTCAAAATCTAATAGGTACATCTAAGTGTTAAAATGCCAAAATTGAACTATTAACGAAAAACTTGAAAATATTTCCAAATCTATCTGTACAGACATAAGGTTTAAATTGTTTTGTTAGCGAGTTAACATTCTCTCTACTAGTGTATCGCGCGGGTACCGTTTTTACAAATGTTTCATTAGATGTTGATAAAATTTAAAAAAAAATGGAAATAATTTCGGAACTGCTGTTTTAGTTTCATAATTTGTAGATGTAAAATTGCTAAATATGTGATGTCACACTAGGGATGGATCTTACAAATGTGACCAACTGTGACAAGGACGGGTCAAAAAATCATAAAATTAGTGTGACATACTTTATGGATAACCCCTAAGCAGGTTCTTATTGCAGTTAGGTGTTTTAATAAGTTTAGAGGACATATTTATTTACATTGTTAAAACTTTTCTCATAAGTGTTTATGACAGTTTTGACATTTTATTATGGAGGATGGACTTACCCCTCGATAAGAGTAGTGTGCTGTATGAGCCACAGATCGCACATGGACCGGGCTATCAGAGACAAGGCGATCAGCCCCATGAACGCACTCTCCTTCGTCCAGATCCCTGGTACCATTATTTTCCATAGTACTTTCAGTTCAGCGAAAAATCGCGCATCAACCTGTGCCTTAGGACCTTTTTTATGTCTCTCTTTGATCATATACTGGATCTGCTCCTCTGGAGATAGTCGACCAGGTTTAACTTGTTTTGTTTTACTGCAAAATATACCATCGGTTAACTTAGGTTCACTGGTTCGTTCGATGTTTATTTACATCTAAACAGTATAAACTGTATATGTGTATGGAAAATCACTTGACCATTATCACTTAGTGGATCTCACCTTGATTTGAGAGCATTTTTTATAATCCAAGCACCGACTGCCGCGGATGCTGCGAGCCCGATTTTAACGTCAGTCCTACTGGTTATTTTACTAAAATTTGGTGCCATGATTTATATATCAGTTTGTGTTAACTTAAAAGCCACTTAGCAACATTTAAATTAAAGTCTCATGACACTCGACAGTACCACTGCGTGCAATTTACGCACGTCAATTAGTTATCCACAATGTGCCTACAATACATAGACAGACTGGACTGACAGGTGACCGGTGTGACTAAGATCCAATCAAATATTAACTTGAAATCCTTTGTACTATTGAATATGTTAATATTTAGTGTTAAGTTGAGTTAGGAAAAGTATTATTTATCTTTATTTACTTCTTCTCAGTTTGATAAAATAATAATTTTGTCTATAAGATTTGTTATTATTGGACTTAACATTACCCTTATACTAGAGCAGTACCTTAAGCTGGCAATATTTTCATGGCCTATTTGATGTAGCCGTCATTGTCAATGTGACAGTATTCTGCTGTATTTTTCTCAGAATAATCTGTATGTTCCGAAACACGCCCACAATATACAATGCTCACGATGCTCACAACCGTTCTAAAAGTGATTTTAGTGCTTTTGGTGCTTATGTGCATATTAGTGAAACATAATGCTATCTAGCAAAAGTCAAACTAAATTTATAAAATTTGACAGCGCTTCCACTGCTCTGCCTGTTTCTTCTTGTGGTTTCTGTAAAGCACTGCGAGCACGAAACAGCGCGCTCTCGGCGCTTGCTTTTAGCGCATCTTGGAACTTATGTATAAGGCTAGCCACTGTCCTACAATATAACTGTGCAATAAATATCACTGGTTGCACAATTATATTGTTCGTCAGTAGATGATATTGACGATCAATATAATTGTGCAACCAGTGAGATTGCACAGTTATATTGTAGTTCACTGGCTAGCCTAAGGCTAGGTACTGTAACTGTGCAACATCACTGTACAAATAAATTATAATGACAATCAATATAATTATGCAACCAGTGATATTGCAGAGTTATATTGTAGTTCAGTCAGTACCGAGGCTTACTCAAAAACTAAAGCATAGGAGTCTTAAATAAGAAGCGAGATTTGAATAGCTGTGGCCCGTTTCACGAAGCTACAAGTTACAATCCTACAGGCAAAAACTGGCAGCACTGCAAATCAAATGTATGGGATCTGACTTCGGAGTTGCCAGTTCTTGCTTGTAACTTTTAGTTTTGTGAAACGGGTCACTGGGATAAAGTGACAATTACAAGTGTGCGTGACATCCACAACTAATTTCAAGAAATAAGCTCGTGTAAACTAATCAATGCAAAGCGACAGCAATTTTTCAAGATGAGAGACCAGGGGGGCTAGCACGACATGCCCGCGAGTCGTTTGTCGCTCAGTACGTCTCTGTCCAACTTGTCAAATGTGTAAGGGACGCACTGAGCGAGAAAGGACTCGCGGGCAGGTCGTGCTAGACGTGCAGAGGGCCTAGCACACTAGCTTTTATCGCGCACATAAAGCATCTGTCACTGTTGCGGGTGCGAAATGGACGAATGCTATAATGTGCGCAATAAAAATTAATGTGCTATGGGAGCAGTTCGTTCGATGGCAAATGGCTTGCAAATGGTCAGTTCTGCACTCTCAACGTTCCGTTCACAAACTAATTCCGTTTCAGACATTGGACATTTAATTTTGAGTTTATTTTAATAAATATTTTTTATTTCATTATTGAAGAGCTTAGTTTAATTTGATTTTTAAGTACAATGATAATGAATGCTATTTTTCATATTATTTATTAATATTTTGTTAATATCGGAGAACATAAGCTTTATATACCTATATACATGTTTAAATCATTAATGTTGACAAATAATTATCGCAGACATGGCGTTGTGACACAAAAACATTAAAAAATATTATTATGATGATGACTAAAGATCTCAAAAGAAGGATATGCCTATCAGCACAATTTAGTGTAAGGCTAGCCACTGACCTACAATATAAGTGTGCAATATCACTGGTTGCACAATTATATTGACCGTCACTAGTAGATATTGACCGTCAAGATCATCTACTAAGGATCAATATAATTGTGCAACCAGTGATATTGCACAGTTATATTGTAGGTCAGTGGCTAGCTTAACAAGTCTCATAGACGGTTATCAAACGCCAACGTTATGGCTTACCTATTATACCCTATATTGCTGATGTCTTAGTTCTTACGACATACCTACATATTCGTACAAAAATCTAATATTGCTTGATTTACACGCTATCATACCATTGTTGTGGGCGGTGTGGTCGGTGGTGCTGCGAACTCGTACCGCACGATGCAGGAGCATATTTTTTCAGTAACATAACAGTGTCTCCTAAATGGGTGTCATAGATGGTGGTTGACATGCAACTGAACCTGCGATGGTCTCAGATCCGCGTTCTGGCACTTCAAATACGTAACACCAATTGGTATCGATTTCGGGAAAAGTAAACCAATTGTCCCCTTATTTACATCGAGTGATGACTAAATTGGTTTAGTTTTCAAGCCAAACCGATACGTAATTGAGCTGCTTTTCCTTACAATATTTCAATGATGATAACAAAGTAGGCCTTGAGGGGTTAGAGGTGTCTTTGTATATAGGTACTAAAATAAAAATAAAAAGTAAATTATGCTTTTATACCATGGTCATACTTATTTGTTGGACAGATTAAATACGAGGAAAATATACATTGTATTGCGTGATGATACTAATCTGCTATTGGTTCAGTCTAAGGGCGGATTCAGGCTTCAGGTCAGGCCCCCAATTCTCGCTGCATTCGAGACAATCTCACAATCGAGATTAAACGTCAGTGCATACAGCCGTTTGACATAATTGTATGAATCTGACGTTTAATCTCACAATCGATACTATCTCGAATGCACCGAGAATTGGAGGCCAGGGGGGAGTCACTGGACCAAATAATCCAAAATACCTACAAGGAATCATGACAAGTCATATTTTGGCACACAGATTTTTAGTAAGTGGTTACTGTGAAAACCTAGCTCAGTTGGGGGTCATGACCCCCTTGACCGCCCCTGGATCTGTGCTTGGTACAGTCATCTAAAGGTGCGTCTACATCTGACGAACGCGCCGCGTATGCGCCGATCGCGAACCGCTCGCGCGCAGCACGCGCGCTCCACACGTGTACCTACTTCGCGGCGCATTCGCGGCGCGTTCGTCAGATGTGGACGCACCGTCAGCCAATTTTCTTCTATGCTACTATATCTACCTAGTATATAGGACGTCGTACCAAACAACTACCTACCTACTCACTAAAAATGATACATAGTTCTATGGTATAGGCTTTAGCGCGCTTAAACATAATACGAATTTGACAAGTAGTTCAGTTTACGGCGGAAACTGCCTGGAATTAAGAGCTCATAATACGACCCAATGAGATATAAAAAGTTGTTTAAATCAATATGAATAAACACTTACAAACTTACACCTAATAGTACCTACAACCAACACCACGCTTGGGTACTTTGTTTTTTCTTACGAATTTCTGTCGCTTCACTGTTAACCCTTACAATTCTATGACCATTAAAGGCCGGCAAAAGTCTAGTAATCTTCATCTTCATAATCATGATAATATCGAGTCCTATTCGCTCGCAAGCCCTGCTGAATCCGGCCTCCAAGATCAGGGTGTATGATAGTGAACAGCTTCACAGCACGCTTTTGTAGGTTCTTCGCTGCTCCACCTAAACTAAACAGGATATTGGCAACCAACCTACTCCTCTCGTCTTTCGTCATCTCCTGAGTGTATAATTCTGTTGCTTGGTCAAAATTGTTGGGCTGGTCCTGGTATATTTCTATCAACTGCGGTCTTTTGTCATCCTTATAAGGTTGCGGACCGTTGAATGTATTGGGAAAGTAGTTAGGGATGTCTCGGTCGTTATCTTTGACAGGAGGCTTACCATCTCGATTGTATGCCAACACTTTAGCTTGAATAGGACAGTTGACTGGAATCCTGTTAAAGTTGGCTCCTAAACGGTAGTACTGAGCATCTCTGTATGCCATTCGTCTCGCTTCAAACACTTTGTCAGGAGCACCTAGAATGCCTGGGACTAAACTCGAAGGACTAAACGCCAATTGCTCGATTTCGGCAAAGTAGTTAATAGAATTTTTGTTCAAAACGAATCTTCCTACAGGTTTCAAGGGATAATCATTTAGCGGGAGGGCTTTGGTTACATCAAAGACGTCGAAGCCTGCGTTTTTAACGTCTTGTAGACTTAGAACTTGTATGCTGACCTTCCAGCTAGGAGGGTTACCGTTAGCAATAGCGTTGTACAAATCTCTGGTAGCGTAATCAGGGTCTTGGGCTGCGATTTGCCGAGCCTCTTCTGAGCGTAGATTTTTAATACCTGCATCAGGTATGAAATGGAACCTGATGAAATTAGATTCTCCATGCTCGTTCACAACTTGGTACGTGTGGATGCCAAAGCCAGGCATGTGTCTGTAGCCGTCCGGAATGCCGCGGTCACCGAAAACAAGAAGGAACATGTACAGGCCTTCAGGCCTCAGGGTTAAGTAGTCCCAAAGCATGTTGACGTCCATTAGATTCGTAGCCGGGTTCCGCTTCTGCGTTCTTACAAAAGCAGTAAAAAGGAGGGGGTCTTTGTAAACATAGATTGGGGTGTTGAATCCAGCGATGTCAAAGTTACCGTCTTCCGTGTAGAACTTGATGGCGAATCCTCTTGCGTCTCGTGACGTGTCTATGCCACCTCGCTCGACCACAACAGGGGAGAATCTGACAGCAACGGGGGTCTTCTTTCCGATACTGCTGAACATTTTTGCTTTGCAGATGTCAGTTATGTCGTGTGTTACTTCGAAGTATCCAAAGGCACCACCTGCTTTGGCGTGGACTAGTCTTTCTGGTATCCTCTCTCGGACGAGGTGGGTGAGAGAGTCCATGAAGTACTCGTTGAAGAGGAGCGGTGAGTTAAGGGTCACGGTGGCTTCTTTGTATTCTATGGGTGCGCCGGCGCTTGACGTCATGACTCCTATTGGTTTCTGGAATCAAAAGCGAAAATTTGTTAATAACTTTAGACGGACATGATAGTCTTTTGTTTGGATTTGCATAAACTGCGCCTCTATTCGGGAACGCTAAGTGCCGTTGTAGCGACTCGCGAGCGAGATTTCTCATCCCACTCTTCCGCACGACGCGTACTGCAGTATCACTTAGACGTTCCCTAATAGATGCCCTCGGGTTTCATTTAGCTGGAGGAATAATAGCTGAATCGCTTTGAGGAAGCATATTGACTGTAGTGGTGCTGTGTTCGTTTAGTGTTCCATATTCAAAAAATATTCACACATAGGCACATTATATATTTTTCCATATCTACTCACATATAGCAAATGCTTTCGCAACGTAATTTACCTAGTTAAACACTAATAATTTTGCCATCATTTTGATAATGTCTGCGGTTGAAATATCTAACCAACGTTTACCTAATCTCTGCAATAGTCTGGCAGAGTTTAAGTGAAGATATACTGGGCCCATGTATGCAACGTATTATGAAATCTAGGCTCTTGAATTTGTGTGAAAACAGATGACTTAGAAACATAATTATCATACGCAATGCTGTCACATGGATGTAATTAACTAATGGCCGAATTCAGAAACGCCATTTAAGCATTTGACTAGATATTAAGTAGTTAAACATCCCTCAACTAGTTGTCAACCTATACAGAAACGTCACTGAAACGTCACTTTAATTAAATCTCTATTTGAGTGGCCTTTCTGAATTCGGCCATATGTCATCTATCTGCTTTCATGCAAATTCAAGAGCCTTAGATGTGATAATGCGTTATATACGTTGCGTACGAGGGCTCAGTATGTCTTTACCTATTTAAAGAACAGTCAATTGCATAACATTTGCTTTAAAACCTACAGTAGTCAACAATATTCCCCCCTTTTCAGTACTGCAAGTATCGCCAAGAAACCTATTTAGATCTTTTTGATACTATTTGGTTTGTTGCTGTTATAAGAATTAAAATTAATTTAAATAATAATAATTAATGTTATAATCATCGACCTAAACTATGATAAACATATACTGGGTCCATACACAACACACGGAGACAGAAGACATCAAACGGCCCCAAAACAAAATCATAAGTCACTAATTAATTATGATACGATGCCTCTAGCGGAAATCGAACGCTCAACCATGACAGATTTCGAAGATCAATAGTAGATCCACGGACCACCCTATCCCGTACCTGTTATAAAGGTGCCCCAGGAAATCATGTTAAACAGAGGTTCAGAGGTATCCAGATTCACCCAAAAAAAAATGTATTTTTTAACGCTATCCAAAGTCTCAACCGTATCTTCCTGCACTATATGGCATTTTAATTTGAAAAAAATCCATAAGTAATTGCTAAACTACATTAGGGATAATCTGATAACCATTGAAGTGCGCTCCCTCTGGACCTCGTTTGACACTATTTCCTGATGCATCCTGTATAGGACAAAGCAGTAGTCTTACTCCAGTTTTTTCCTTGAATGATATAATCTGCTGCGACGCCACGTCTCTCTGCGCGTCTTTAGCCGCCACCAGCGCAAGTAGCGCCACCAGCCTAAGCATATTTAATTATTATAATTCCACAATTTACTATCCACGTCTAACCACCAATAAACCAAGACACCGATTATTCAGTAAACTGTAACAGTGGAGCAACGCAACCTTGTTGGCAAAGATAGACTTGACAATAAGGAAAGCTAGCAAAAAACGAATACGTAGTAAACTTTTAACTTTGCGTAACCAAGCATTTGGAGATTTGGGTAAGTAGTTATATTTTTCTCTATTCTCTTATAACTGCCGTGTGGAAAGGCAAATTTCGGTTGCATTGCAAGCTGCAACTTGCGGGGAGACCGTATTTGTATGCAATTTTGTGATAAAATACATATTATGCATACATTTTCAATGTCACCGATGAAAGACAATAATTATCTCATTGACCCTGAAATCGGAATCACGCGATTTTCAATAGTCAAAGAGTTACCATAATCAAGCGATAAAATAAATTTTACCTTCATGCAACTAACTGCCTCCATTCTAAGATTATACGTTTGTCAGCGGCCCTAACGAACGTAACATATAGTTAACAAACAACGTATTATCTCTAAGTCCGTCTCTCTCACGCTAGTGCCAACGAAAGAGATATCACTGGGTTAAGTTATCCCCGTATCAACCTTGCGGCCGCAGTATGTTTGTTCCGTTTTCGCGATTTAACTACTGGAATGATAAAATTCACCAGCGCGCCGATAGCAAGGTTACACAATGATAAGTTATTCTCATCTTAATCTTACAGTGCGTCTCTTTCATACTACTACCGTAGAAAGAGATGCACTGAGAGATAAGATGGAGTAAACTTATGGGTTGTCTACTACCTACATTGTCAAAACGACAGTATCGTCATAAACGCTGAATCTCAGAAGGACCATCTCTGTAGAAAGCATATATCTCCGAATGTCTTTTTGAGATGTGGTCTATTAACGATGTGGTCTTTTCGAGAACCAGTCGTTTTGCTACCAAGTCATTCGGAAATATGGGCTTCCTACATGTTCCTACAAAGATGGTCCTTCTGAGATCTGGACCTTATGATGATTTGGTCGTTTTGACAATGTAGTCGTTATGATACCAACCCAAACTTATCTTCGTGTCAACCTTGCTAGGGCCGCTGTGAGGTAGCTAGCTCGACTTCTCTCTCTCTCTTCCTGGCTATGTATCCCACATGGTGGTGGGGACAGCCTTCCCAGTCTTTCTCTTCCACTTCGCTCTATCCTCGACATTGTCTTCGGATACCTGACACTCTTTCATGTCCTTTAGCACTAGATCTTTCTACCTTGTTTTGTGTTTGCCTCTGGGTCTCGGCCTGAGAATGGAAAGCTGTATCGCAAAGTTCCCTACGTATTCATTCCCTCCTTTTCACCAGGTAGGTGAGGTGCTTGACTTGAATATGATTATAAAAATGTGTAATCGAATCACGATAAACGGATTTTGCGCTGAAAAATAGGCCGGTAACAGTAACTAATTTTGCATTTCGTCTTATTTATTAAACTTAGTCATTCGCATTTTTTAAGTAAAAAAATGCCACCGCCGTGTGCTGCGACTAATTTGCTGCGCTCTAATTTTCATAACCTTTAACTAGATAAAGTATTGTTTTTGCGCAGCCGCCTCGAAATCTGAGAATGAAATGAAAATAAAGAACGATACTTGCGCAATTTCAGATTTGTTTCGGGCGTCGAGAAGTTACCCGGTGCGCACGAGTTCATTATCTGTGTACTCGGGGGGTTGCAAACCTTTGCTCGGGAGGTCGCAGGTGCCACGTTTTAAAATACCGCGACGTTGAAACCACTGACAGTATAATACGGTCATAGGGGTCGCCAGATTTTTTTTACTTTTCACAGACTTTTTATCAAAAAGGTTCAAAAACACTGGTCTAAAGGGCGGGCTCTCGAACACAGGGTCGCCGGTTCAAATCCCGGCTCGCATTTATGAGATTTTTGGACCTCACGTGTGGTGTTGAAAAATACATTTATGACGAAAATTCGGTGAAGGAAATAATCATGAGGAAACCTGCATAAGTACCTAATTCAAAGATGTGTGTGAATTGCTTAATCCGCACTGGGCCCACGTTGGGCTACTGCCCAGTCCCTCTCAATATGAAAGAAGGCCTGTGCCCAGCTGTGGGACGTATATAGGCCAATAATGATGATGGTGACTCGCGATACATGCAATTTGAACCGTTTGTTATATTTTTTAACTTATTGTACAAAGTGCAAATGGCGTAGGTACTTAATAACCAATGTCATTATTTACCAGTCAACAGCAGAGAAAAAAAAAGAAAGAAAAAAAAGAAAGCTGATAGAAATTATGAGAAAAGTAAAATGCGTAATTAGGTAATATATAAAACATTGGCCTCTGACTATTCAATTAGAACAAAAAAGGGACAGGGAAAAAAACTAGGACAAATGAAGGGAGGGGAGATAGGACTTACTAGGCTTACTAGCTAGCTAGGTAACTTAATAACCAATGTCATTATTTACCAGTCAACAGCAGAGAAAAAAAAAGAAAGAAAAAAAAAGAAAGCTGATAGAAATTATGAGAAAAGTAAAATGCGTAATTAGGTAATATATAAAACATTGGCCTCTGACTATTCAATTAGAACAAAAAAGGGACAGGGAAAAAAACTAGGACAAATGAAGGGAGGGGGGCTTGGCTTAGTTGGTTACTTTCAGAATATCCCCAGCCAGAGGCAGCCTAAAGACCCAAAATAAATATCCACAAAACAGCCCCTTGTAGTTTCGAATAGCAATTTTTGCTAACAGTGTGTTTGTGCTGTCTGCAACGGTTAAGGCAGCGATTGGATTGAGCAGGAAGCATGAAAATCAACACTAATACTATAAATACGAAAGTAAATCTGTATGTCTGTCTGTAACGTTTTCTCAGCTTAACCACTGAACCGATTGAGATATGGAGATAGTTAAAGCCCTGGGGAAGTGTATATACTACTTTTTAAGAATATCAATCCGTAAAAGATTAATAAAAAAAAATATTTACCGTAATATGTAAATTCGTTATATTTTAATGACATATTTCCACGCAGACGAAGTTGCGGGTAAAAGCTAGTTAGAAATAAGATACTTGGTACATACTTTTTACTTTTAAATACCCAGCAGCGGACCCAACCACCATCAAATATGTTTTTAGGTGGCCAAAATATCAACATGGTGCAGGTACCTTATACAAATATAGAAAGTACTTATAAATACCAACATGTTATATATTTGTGGAATGCTCTGGTCAAGCCCGTTCATATTTCAGTGTCCGTCATATTTCAGGTGACGTCATATATCCTATGTCATCCGTACATTTTGCCCGAATCGTTTGACACCCAAGGTGTTACTAATAGAGTGTTTACATACATTACATTATCACATACATAACACATACTCGCGAATCACATGACCCTCCATTTTGCTCCGCTGCAGTCGGGTAAAAATATTGTTTATCATCTCATCTACATAAAACATGTCAGCGTGCACATGTTATTGACATCAACCGCGCTAAAGTCATGATGACATCAGGCTGCGATATGATCAGCTGGTATTGTTATAACCACGCAAGGATGCTTCGTTTAAAACAAAACATCCTTTGTAATCAGTATTTTACCGAACCATTCAAAAATAAATCATACTACACCGCATTAAGGTAGTTTTCAGGTAACTGCAATAAGGAACAATAAAGAAGTGTAATAAAAGAACAATCGTTGAATAGCTTTTGTTATTCGCATTTTCGCTGTAACAAAACCACGTAAATAAGGTAAGCGTCAAAGATCTTATGACAGTAATAATAAGGTTTATTATAGCTTGAGTCACGTTATTAATTGGTGGTAGAATTGTAAGAAAATTCGCTATACCTATTTTATGGACGTGCTAAGCAAAACTCGTTAATTCTTATCAGCAAAAGAAAATTGCAATGAAAATATACATTATTAACAGTGTTGCTATGCATTATGAAACAGAGATATGCGGCCCTAACATGCAGACACAAAGATAAGTTAAACCCGTTTATCTCTCTGACTATCCCTTTCGTCGGCACTAGTGTGAGAGAGACGCACTTAGAGATAAGACGTCATTATCTTATCCTCGTGTCTGGGTTAGGACTGCAGCAGCGCATCTTTCTTTGATAATAAGGAAGTTTCCTGAAAAATTCTAATTGGTCCGTCATTTACATTATATAAAAATATTGAACACATGTTTTTTCTTTTGTCGCTTAAACAAAAAATGACGAAGGTATAGTGCGTTGAACTTTCGCGTGTCGTCACGACTTTGCACACTTTGTGCCCACAACCGAACTTTGATGCGCGTTCTTTGTCAATTTCGATTGATTTGATAAAGCATAAAATACGTGTTCAATATGTTTTGATAATCTAAGTGACCAATAAGAATTTTTCAGGAAACTTCCTTATTGTATGAGTGAGATAAGATGAGGATAGCTAGCTTATCCTCGAGTCAACTTTGCTAGAAGCCGCTGAGGCTAACTACGTAGAAAATAATTTTGGTAGTGGATCTTTTGTAAAAATATGGGTTGCCCTATTTCTTTATAATAATAATTATTGCTTTGTATTGATAGGTACATAAAGGAATCAGACCCACCTAGTTTTGAACCCAAGGGGCTGCAGGCGATAGGGGACCCTTTAAATACGGGATCACAACAAAGGCAGCTACCAGCTGCGAGTTTGCTGGTTTCGACGAATAATACGTTTATAAAAACATTTAAATAACGACTTTTAATAATATTAAGCGACGTTTTGGTATCACTCCTGTTTCTATTATTATTATTATTCATGGACTTTCGCTTAACCAGGGTCTCACCTGATGTCAAAGTCAAAGTCAAACAATCTTTATTCAATTTAGGGTTTTACAAGCTCTTATGAAGGTCAAGAAATGAATCTACCACCGGTTCGGAAAAACCCCTCTACTAAGAAGAGCCGGCAAGTTTTTCAAAACAATACACAGATAAGTTAACAATGATGTCTACAGTTTTATACAAATCTAAGTATATACCACAGCAGGTACGCTCATCGAGACCCAGGGATCGCCGGTGCAGGTCGCGATTTAACCTAAGCGTCCTTGTCCATGACGTAGTATGGGAGGCCGCATGGTTTTGTCAAGGGAGTGGTGACCAGCTGCGGCCGAAACCTACCACCAGTAGTATGTTGCTCGTTTTGCACCTCCCGGGGATTAGGGGTGTAGGGACTCGAGAGTAAAACCTACGGACGCGAGCAACTTCAATCCCTTCTTCTTCCCCAATCCTTCTTCAATCTATATCTATAGCTAGAAGTCGTCATTGTCGTTATCAGCCGTGACACGTCCACTGCAGGACATAGGCCTCCCCCAAAAATGGGGGGATTTGCAGTATTCGCCATGCTTAGCAGGCGGGTTAGCGACCGCAATTGGTCATGATAGTATCTACTCGAAGGACGCTGCTGCCCATCCTTCGGTTGGTTCTGTCGCCTTTTACGACACCCACGGGAGATGGGGTGATGCTATTCTTAGCTTACACCCCACGGACACGAACGGAGCTAGAAGTATCTAAGGAATATTGGATATATTTGAATGCATTTGAAACTTTACAACGCGAAGTCCAAAATTAAAACAACATAAATTCAATCACCGCACAAGGCGGACATCGATGCATTGGTAAACTAAATATGGTTGGCTATTTCAATATGGCTACAAAATTACTGTTTCAGTCAAACGTGCATGCAATTCAGATCTGAGGCGGATTTATAAGATGGAGTATACTGACAGTTGTTGAGTACATATCTACGTTCCCTTCGTATTAGCATCAAAAATGTAGTATTAAGTCTTATTTTGCTACTATTTTGTTACTATTTAAGTCATATTTTTGATGCTAATACGAAAGGAAGGGAGATTTGTAACGGAGATGGTTACGAGATCCTACTTGAAGTTGAAGCAGAATGAGAAAAAAAACTAATTTGCCAAAAAAGCTAAGCCTGTACAACAATACCTACTTAGCGTTAAACCAACTGGCCAGTAACAAAGACACGTAAGTGCCATATTTAGAAAATGGTAATACCAAGTTTGTCTTCGTGAGATGACGTATGCCTATTAAAATCTTTTTCTGTGCGATGGTCTCACCGGTGCTAAGTTGATATGACTCCAACTGAGGTTATTTTGAAGTGATTTAGACACGCTGCCAATCTAAGCAATCAATAGAACCAACACACCTATATGTTTATAAAGGCTAAAGGATCGTACTATTAATGTATAACGCTACGTAATTTACTAATATTGCTCTACAATATATTTGAGAAGCCATTGTGTGCAATAAGTATGATTAATGGATAATTCCGGTTGGCCCGCGTTTTAATGATGTGTCAGCAAAACGCAACATTATGAAATTCGCCAAGAAATTTCGAAATGGTTTTGGAAATTTCAAGATATCGTGACATAAGGCATATTATTCGGCGCAACAGCATTTTATTCAAACATTCACTACTTAAACGGTTCCCTTTTTTTTCTGGTGATGGTCTCGGTTCTAGTTTGGTGTGACTCCAACTGAGATTATTTTTAAGTGATAATCTCGCTGCCCTTTTATTTGAGAAATTAATAGAACCGACACTTTATTTTTAGGGTTCCATACCTCAACAAGAAAAAACGGAACCCTTATAGGCTCACTCGTGTGTCTGTCTGTCCGTCCGTCTGTCACAGCCAATTTGCTACGAAACTACTAGACCGATTGAGTTGAAAAAAAAGTTTTGGTAACTATATCATGTGACATATCAAATGAAATGGCTCGTTGTCAGAATCTTAAAACTATTTTTTTAGAATTTTAAGATAAATAGTTTGGAAGCTATTTAGGAAAATAGGCGAAGATTTACCATTATCCCCCCAAAAAAAAAAAACAGAAAATAGTTCTTCATCTATAGATTACAGGAACACCTATAAGAAGTCTGTGGTATTTAAAGTGACATAGGAAATTTTTGATCATCATGTATGGAACGGAGCCCTCTCCACGCGAGTTTAACTCGCACGTGTCCGGTTTTTTTAAGGCTAGGAAGTAGATAATCGCGCTACATGGACGCTGCGTCATTTATGTTTATAATGTTTTAAAATACTGGTGACGACACCATAGTGTACGTACCAAATATGATAAATGATGAATTCCAGTTGGCCCCCTTTTTGAGTGATGTGTCAGCAATAACGCAACGTTGTGAAATTCGCCAAGAAATTTCGAAAATCCCTTAGGAAATTTCAAGATATCTTAGAATAAGGCGTAGTATTATTCAGTCATTCAGTCCAAGGTTAGCTGGAGTACCCATAGGGGTTAAGCTCGCCTTCGTACATTCCATATGTCATTCATAATGTTTGTGTATCATTGTGTAATAAAGTACATGCATTTGCATACATTATATTAAAAACTATTTTAACCATATTAACATGCATATTAAAAACTTTATAGTTTTTGAAGGCAGCATACATTGATCAGTGGTGAAGTTAAATATATTGAGTATACATTAAATAAAGGCGTAGGTAGACGAATAAAACGAGAGGCCTAACATTCGCCTTATGGGTATCGTTGCTCGAAAATAAGCCGAAGCTGCTAGCTGAATGACGACGCCGACGCCACAACCATAGCCTGTGGAGTGATATTTCATTGAACAAAATCGCGTGAATTGTGTTTTTTACACGTCATTTGTTAAAACTACCAGCTTATCCACGGAAACCATAATTGTTTAAATTAATTGCAGCCATAATTTAAGAAATTCACTGATACATGCCGTTATAAAATCCGAAGTACCTACGCTTGATTGTAGGGCGATGGACAGTTCTTTAGGTTTTTTGTCCACGAAAGAGAAACATTATCCATGTCGGTAACTGTAAGTTCTCTTTAAAGAGGTTCTTTGAGTCGATTGTTCGTTATGTACCTACTAGAGAACGGTATTTTTTTGCGCATTAAGTTTAAATAGGCACTTGAACCCATGTGAGAGTTTAATTTCCAAAGTAGGTATCTATCTAAATTACAAATACATAAAATTGAAGTATCTGTTTGTAAGCAAATAAATAAATTTTCGTTATAAAAAAAATTCAAACGCAGATAACTTTGTTAATGCTTTGTCGTAACGTTTGTAATAATAACTTTGTTAATAACATCTATAACTGTAGCACACAGTTATAAATGAGGTATCGTTGTACACAACACACATACATAGCATCACGCCCGAAATCCCTAATGGGGTGGGCAGAGCCACAAGACTACTTGTGGCCACGTTCGATTAATTAGTCTTAAGATGGTATGATGAACCGTATGGTGAAAGATGATGAACTGTATGGGCCATACAGATAGTCCACCATGTTGGAGAGGACCCGTCCCTTAGTCGACTTTTAAGACATGCCAGGATGATAAGCATCTGCACGCATTCTATGCTATTTCTTCACTCCCAGTACAGCAGAGGAGCATATCGTTGTAAAGTAACTTAAATAGTGCATCTATTGATAAGTATAATACATTTAAAAATCTTTCCTTTTGGAAGTCGAGTCATATGAGTCGTTAAAGTTTTGTTAATAGCCATGGCGCGTCCAAAATCGAAGTATACTAAGAGGGATGCATCAAAAAGGCGTCGATTAAGCCAAAAATATTTTTTTTGTGTCACCGTTTTTCCGCGATGACCCGTACCTCGAAATAAGAAGTTCATCGAATTCATGTCAAAAAGCAGAAGGCATCCCTGTTTAAAAAAAAATGAGGCATGACCCGATCGTGTTTCCGCCCTTTTTTTATTATTTGACACCCATATCCATTCATCATCTAATTCGTTTGATAATTTTTGTACGTATCCAAGAACATTTTCCTAACCTTTTGAGACCATACCATGCGGTATAAGTTAGTGCGCTTTAAAATTTTCCATTACTCTCTCGTGGCATTATTGATCGACACGGGAGATACCTTCCAGAATGGTCCACAAAACATTTTACTCTTTCATTCGTATAGCTCCGTACTCTTCACGTTCCAGAATTCACGCATGCGCGCACGACCGTTCTAATACATTTTGCGCTAGTCTCGCAGCGTCTCTATCCCACTAACCGACATATGCGTTAAACCGAAAAAGACAGCGATAAAATAACTGCATTGAATAACCGGCTTAATTTAGAATTGCGTTCGATTTGTTGCTATTCAGAGGTGAAGCGGCTTCTTAATTTGGTGATGTTTAAAGCTTCTAGAACGTTCCACGTCGCGTTCGCAGGGTATAAATAGAGGTGACTGCCGTCCGCCCTGCCAGATTAAATAAGAAACCGAAGTAGAGAGGTACTATTTAAAGTAGTGTAAAGGAACTAGGGTAATTGTAAGCAAGTAATTATTATTACAATAACATCGCAATTATGGATATAAGTCAAAACAAAGTCAGGAAGGAATTTGATGTCAGACGCGTCATCGCCCGGTTTATAAGAATTTTTCCGCTTAAGGAAAGCATACGACGATGAGAATTTAAGGTATGTGTTATATAATAAATATTTAAAAACAATTCAAACTTAGGTTACCTATAGTTTTAAGGTAGAAACTTACTTTTAACGTAAAATAGAGTTGCCAACTGCGCGTTTTGGGTAACTGCGCAGTTCGTTCTTGAAGGTTTTTACCTTGGATTTATTTCTACAAAGCAGGTTTCTATCTACGTTATATTTTACGTTATTGACGTCTGTTCAATAGTCACGTAGATAGGATACGAGGTCAGACAGTTTCTAGTCTTTAGTATTTTAAACAGGACTGGAGTAGGTTTTACCTCATCTACCTAGTAACACGATAAAGACAACTGCAAGATGAGTTTTTAATATTGTTTTTTATACTTGTTCATTCTTTTGATAGTTTATGTATCTGATGACGTTAAATTACATTAATTAGGTACAGGTAGAGTGCGTGAAAAACAGCGCTGAAAAACTTAAGAAAGACATATAGGTAAGTAGGTACCTATTGGGTGAATATTTAGCGTTTCAAACTCCGTCATAGGATTATTATCTAGTATAGGTACTTATTTATAAAGGTACTTTTTCTTTAGTAGGTAGGTATTTATTTAGTGAAGAGTTATGACGGTGGAGGAAATGCCTTAATATTTAGTCACTTCAAAAATGGTGGTAATATTTCTTAGGTATATAGACAGTCGTCGTTTCACGATTCTACATTGAGTATTAGTGATTTTTTCATGCTGTTTATAAACAGAACAAATAACCGATATTTTTGCAGTTACGTACCCACGTAGGTACTCAATTCTACATATAGATACTTACATGTATTTGCTTTTTTGTCTTTCTTAATTTTTTTACTAGGTTTGACTTTAAATAAGGTCGGATTATATTTCGCTATAATTTCCATGGGATTAGGAATCGTTACATATAACAACTCACGTTTGAGTTACCTTTTTAAATGTTTTATTAGGACATGTAAGGTAGAGGGCAAAAGTTGATCCGACCTTGCACTTAGATAGGGATATGAAAATAAGACTCGATAACAACATGACATCGTATGATAACTTGTAGCAAGTATAGTTAAGTAGGTACCTAAGTATAATAAAAATCCAAGCATAGGTCAATAAAAAGGTACAGGTTGGTTGTCGTTGAGATTATAGATTACTTAGTTGTAAGATACTTTGAATAACGGTAAACATAAACAACGAATGAGAAATAATTACTTATGCAAAAACAATCGACAATGTTTTACTCGATGATATATTAAATATAAACTGTTGATGTAATCGTAAACATAGTCATTATGACCAACTACTGTCACTGGTAATTAACAAATTCAAGTAAGGACACATGCATTTTCAAATTTTTTTCAATATTCATTTTTTTATTACACTAAATATACCTATATAAGGGATATAATTATTACTATAGGAACTAAAGAGAAATATTTTTTAACCAATGAGCCTATTGCATAGGATCTTATGAAATCAAAAAATCGCTAAGTATATATTTTTTACATATTATTGTTTTTTTAAATCATTTAGGTACTCATGTAGGACTGAGAATTATTTTAACTGATTGTGTGGTCGGGATTAGTACTTATATTGTTTTATCGGTGGAGCATATTTTAACGTTACATTTTATGAATATTAAAAGTCAAAATACATATTTAAGTTGGAAGTTTACAAAAAAAACAAGAATTTTGAAGAAAGAAATAGTTAAATAATGTAATGAAGAGTTGAAGAAAAATTTAAATTAATACCCTATTGCATTGCATAGGAGAAATGTCTTAATACTTCCGAAAGTATTAAATAATATATCAGTGAAATATCAAGAGATAAGCAATTAAGTGCGATTAAACACTTGTAACAAACATTTATTTTGAGCATACAGAAATATAGGAACTTATCAATCAGACGCTCATAGAATGTTAATTAAAGACTTAAAAGAAAATGAGCCTTGACAAATGAATAAAATTTTAATAATCCGATAACAGGTATCTATTCAGGAGACTACAAGAAATTAATATTTGTTTGTTATTAACAGATACTTAATAAAATGAAACAGAAATTCATTCGCATTGATAGTGTATGATGGTGTTACTAAATGGAGATATACCAAATTTTTTATATAAGCAAAATATTTCAATTGAAAGTATGTACAAAGATTCCAGCTTAAAACTGAAAAGAAAAAGAATACAAACGTAGAACAAATATAATATTTCGATGAACTAAGAAGCTCACTTTATTATTACTTAGGTAATAAATTACCTACGATACATTTTACATTAAGAAGTAAATGATATAGCTGTTAATACTGCATATTTGAAAATATCACATTTTACAGCAGAGCATAAAAAAATTGTTAAGATAAAAAATGAAGACAGATAAACTGAAAGACGATAATGCGCATAGTTTGGTGATGTTTAAGGATATTTGAAAACAATAATAATTGAATAAACATTTCAATTTGATACTTTGGATTACATTACATATAAGTATTAGTTGATCCCTACTTCATAGTTCACCTAACCTGCACCTCAGGAAAATCACATCGAACATACTTAAATAAAATGATTGCTGAAAATGAAAACTGATAAATACTTAACTGCCTACTTATCCAACTTATACTAGTATCTTTATCCTAATTTAAAAATATATTACCTAATCAGATGAGAATAATTTGAAATGTTTGAAAAAAAATGTCGTTTAGAGATCATATTAATTAGATAAACAAGGAATTATAAGAAAACTTTTTAAAATTATAGGAAAGATCCAAGAAATGACAATTATATTTAAAAAACTGTTTTTACTGAATATAAAGATACCCAGATTAAGGCAAAAATACAAAGCATAAGAAATTTCAAGGAAAATATCAGTAGCAAGGAAAGTAGTTGTGGTCTTTTAGAGAACATATTAATTAGATGAACAAGGAATTATTACAAAAATCTTTTGAAAATTATAGGAAAAGTCCAAGAAATGACAATTATATTTAAAAAATTAGTTTTACTGAATAAAAGGTAATAAGCACCGACTTCGTAAGAACACGATTTACGTATATAAATTAACTAGTAAATAAACAATGACGTTTACAGCTATGATTGCATTAGACTTACATTATTTACGAAAGTTTTTTTTATATTTAAATATTAAAAGTAAAGATACAGAAAGATCGGTTACCCAGATTACGGAAAAATTAAAAGCATAGGAAATTGCAAGCAAAATATCTGACGTAAGAAAAGTAGTTGTGGTCTTTTAGACAACATATTAATTAAATGAACAAGGAATTATTACAAAATCTTTTGAAAATTATAGGAAAAGTCCAAGAAATGACAATTATATTTAAATAAATGCTTTTATTGAATATAAAGTAATAAGCACCGACTTCGTAAGAACACGATTTACGTATACTAATTAACTAGTAAATAAACAATGACGTCTACACCTATAATTGCATTATACTCGAAATATTTACGAAGGTGTTATATTTAAATATCATAAGGAAACATACAAAAAGATCAGATACCCAGATTACGGCAAAAATACAAAGCATAAGAAAATACTAAGCAAAATACCTGTATCAAGAGAAGTGGTTTATTTCGTTTTTTCTACAACGGCGATAAAGATTGGGATGTCTTAGGAAGAGTGAAGTTAGGAATAGTGATTTAAATGAGAAACAACACTAAACTGTTTAGAGTGAATTCGTTCAGATGTTAGAGGTAACCACAATATTTTTGACGATATAGAGGCAGAGTTGTTAAGTGATGTACAGGAAGTACCTATATTTATACTTAAGTGAAGTTAGGATTTATTTATTGCACTAAAATAAGAAGGAATGGTATTAGTGTCTACTCAAAGAGTAGTTGAAAGTCGATTTATTGAGACTAGAAGTCTGGTGACATTGATGAAAGGATTTATTCAATTTATTGATTGGAATAAGAGAGCTATATTGCGGAAAATACTCTGAATTAATCATGAATATAAAATTCTCCAGGTAAAACAATATAATTACAAATATTGATACAACGTAATATTTAATTAGGAAAGGTTAAGCACATAATATCAAAATTATTTAAGTTTATTTACTAAGAAAAATATTTCTATGGTTGTTGTAGGTAGGGATGTAAATTGGCACGGTGAGGATTGTAAGGTTAAGGTTAAGAAAAGGTAGCGAAAGTTAAAAACTTTAGTATTTAAGCAAATTAGTTAAGGACACTAATGAAAGTTAAAAGTAATAAATACACAAATACTGAGTTGACCGAGGTTTATCTCCGATTTTGGATAATCAATATAGGTTGTCATAGGACTATGTTACGACAGTAATCCTCATAGAATTACGTAATTGGATCATAACCTTATAAATACGCTGCAAATCAGGCTAATTAATACAATACGTTGTGGTATAATTTTAAGTTTTACGTGTGTGTGTTTATTGAGTATGGTGTAGTTGTTGAATTTTAAGACATTTTAGGGTGCCATAGAGAAATGAGAATCGGTTGGATTAGATGTTATAGTTAGTAGGCTAATTAATAAACATAAGTAAAAATAATTGACTATGATGTTACAAAGTCGAACAGTTAAGTGGTGTATATATATGGTCTTATGTCCCATGGGAGAAAGTGATAAATTTAAACAAAATGAAAGAGTCAATAAGATCTTATTAAGCCATATATTAAGATGATAAATATAATAAAAAAGGTATTACAAAGAAGGCCAAGTGGGTGTTTCAAAGAAGGAACGAGTGTGTGGTGTGTCTTGCAAAATTCAAAACAATTATAAATAGGGACGCGAGAGATGTCAGGATAGAAGACAGAGAAATTAAATATAGCAAAAGCAGAGAAAGGAGCATAGTGGTTGAAGTTTATGAGAAACGAAGGTCATGTGGTGTAGTTGACGCCTATTTAGTTATTAGAACCAAATTATTATCGTACAATTTATTAAAATCCCTAGAAAAATTGCTAATGAAGGGATCTACAAAGATGTATTTTTTACTCGTTTATTATCATAATAATGTTTTTACCATTTAAATATAGATCTCGTTGTTAGAGCTACAAAACCAATTAGTTTAAGTTACATTTCTACTTTCGTAGGTTACAGTATAAGTCAGAACCATTTTTTAAAGGAGAATTTGTTACAGTAGCAGGGTTAAAGTGATGTGCAAAATTTTATATTTTTTAAAATACATAAGCGATATGGCAGTGATTCATTAAGAGCATGTGTAGTGATGAGATAGGATAGTGTTTACACAAAACGAATAGGGAGCCAAGGAGTATTCAGCAAAATCCAGCAAAGAAGTATTTATGACGAACTAAAATACTAAACATAAGCAATAGTTTAGCGTTAAGATGGAAATGTTTAGTGATTCAGGCTAAAAATCATTCATAAATAAATGTGTAACGAAGGGAAGAAGCGTTTTAATTCGGCTAAAATTTGATGAGACTGGAAAGGGAAAGTCATTTAAATCAAAGAAGTAAAATACATTAAAAGACTAGAGTCTATAATTGAACAATTACGGAAATAAAGCAAAATGCCTCATTTTTTTTAGTAAATGAAACGGCTGATAAGTCTTAAGAAGAAGCAACTAAAACGCTGCAGAAACGATGCGAGTTCATGTTTAGTGTTTAAATATGGTGAAGTAAAAGGGATGAATGAAGTTAGAGCATTATTCCAAATTGTATAAAGAAGTGGTGAGTAGGTGTGGCAAGATAATACAGTAACTAAGAACCGACAAGTAATATGGAAAGAAGAGTTTAAATAATAAAATTCAGGTTAACAGCGTAAGTCGTTCAATATATAAGATGTTACAATATATAAAATTTTAAACATGAAGTTAAAAAGGAAAGAAACGGTTACCTAATAATAGAAAAGAAATCATAATTAAAAATACGGATTCAAAAAATGAATGTGAAGCTAAATCGAGAAATTTAAGAAGGAGTGATATTGGAATAGGGAGGAGATTTAATAAAACAATCATTCGTTAAATACAAGTGTCTGAACTACAAAAGAACAGCATTTCGCTTTAGAAATGTAGGTCGATGATGACAAATGAACGAATTAAGTATTGAAGTAGTCTTAGTGTTGTAAGAAAATCTAATATGATTTCTTCATTATTTACTAAATGCAGTATCTTCATACTAATAACGTATATGGAAACAACAGCAATGGTAGAAGAAAATAAGAGGCCAGGTGAAGTGGTTGTTAGAGTTTTAAGATTACCTGAAAATGTATGTGCGATGGATCTGATGTAGTGCAGAATAGTAAAATGAAATTAAGACTGAGGAAGTCGTTTACTGTAGCAAATATATTCGTAATAATCGGAAGTATAACTTAAAAGGTTTTAAATAATATTGCAGGCAAAAAGATAAGGCCGTAGGCGAAAACATGAGGTGATATTCGTAAATAAGGCATTAAAAAATTGGTCGAGCAAAAGCAGATGATGTTTTGTCAAAATTTAAAGAGTTGTGGTTTTCCAAAACAAATTGGTTTTAAATTAAACAATTTAATTGACTTGTAAAGCAAAGTTCATTTGGTGGAACAGGGTACAATGTCTATTAAGTAAGTAAGGGTAATACCCGCAATAAATGAGCAAATTAACTAAGTGTAATGGTTGAGTCTGGAGTTTATCTAGTGATGTGAGTGATGTTATACATTTCATTGGTATAGGAAGTGAGAAAATCTTGTCTTAACATTTAAATCCCAATCGAAATTAATTTAGTAATATATTTGTCACTAATAAAATAAACTAACGAAAAAACGAACAGCTGAATAAAAATATATTATTTAATGATTTAGTCGAGGAATTTATTTATTAATAGAAAACACAAAACTATGCAGCTGAATGTGCTTAAGTGTGTTTTTAATGAAGTTTAGTGGTGTAGTGAAAATTGGTGAAAGACTTAAAAATAAGGTTTATAAAAAAAGGTTAATAAATCGATGTAATTATGTGCGGTGGTGAAAGCAATCCAAGTGATCTAATGATAACGATAAGAAAATATTGAAATCTTTCAAAATAAAAAAGTTACAAGTTTTCCGTGAAGTGGGTTTTTTGTGAATTATTTGCAGTACAGTTGTATATTTCATTACAATTTGTTCATACAATCTTAAAACGAAATTCTATTCCATCGTGTTTGAGAAGTTTTAATTTATTTTTATCGTACATATATATATTTATTCTAGCACCTTAATTATTTAGGCTTTCTTTATTTGGTATAAAGAAATAAACAAAATTATAATAGATATGAATTTTTAATAGTAAATAAGTTTATCGATTAAGTTCCTTACAGCCTTTTTCATCATTTACGTCATTTTCTAATTCACCTGAATTCCTCTTAATATTTTACTTTGTTTTACTTAAGATGTTTTTCGGTTTTTATTTAAAATAACAATAAAAACAAAAAAAAATGTTTCGTCACATTTTAAAAGTAGTGCAATTAAAAAAAAACAATGACAAATAATAATATATTGTCCTAGCACGAGTATACGCAGTAGAGGCGTGAAATATTCTTACAGAAAAATTAAGCAAATGAGATACTAAGTTTCTTTAGATGAAGTTAATTCAGTGATTAACATTCATTGGCATAGATAGTGAGGAAAATGCAGAAAATTAAAAGCGGACATAGAAGTTAAATGTTTTCCATTATGCAATTTGATATTGGGATTATAAAATATTGTTTAAGAATTATCGTTACATTTTTATACGAACTCATTAATATATTTGAAATTTAATTTGGTGTGGATGTGGTATTTACGAAGGCTTCTTCGGTATATAAGAAACAAGTCGCAAGCATTATGATTATTTTAAGCAATTAACATTTAACTTACCTATTCCAAAATTTTAAAATGCAATTTCTTTTTACGTGTAATGTGATGTGTAAATTGATTGCAGTTCGGTTTTCCATTTGATTAACATTTTATTTATAAAACCTTATTCCCTCGTTTTAAGAAATTATTAAGTAAGTACGTAAAACAAAAACAAATAATAATGTATTAGGTACGTAGACTGTGTTAGATAGTTGACATTCACATGAACGCTTTCATTATGTAAGCTGCTTTAAGTTAAGCAATAAAAGGTATTATAACACGAATGATTGCTAGGGCGCTAGGCTGTTTATTGTTTAGTGCCTTTCTTGCCTTTTTAATATTAACATCGTTTTCTGATTCAGCTGAATGCGTCTTCTTACTCTTTCACCCCCTGAATGTGAGCATTTTGAGCTTTAAAGCAATGACATCACAATTCGGAGTGCGTCATGTTTATTGTATTTTACAAGGTGTTTGTGTTTTCATACCTGCATAATATGGTAAAGGTTCTTTGTAAAAAGTGTTCAGTTTGTCGTACGTAGTGTCTTGCTTAATTTACACTTCGGTTATTAGATTTCATTGTTACAATCTTTTATACTGGCTATTTAGAAACTACAAAGTGTTTTTGGTTCTCGTTACTAGCTATGCCTTGTCATGAATTGGTTTGTCATTATTACGTTCGAAGAACATAACAACAGAATGTCTGGTCCGAAGTTGGCATTTTCACAGAAGTCGTGTACGTTTAAATAGAATTCATTAATCCGGTTTAGGACCAGATGATTCGGTCTTTTATGTTCTTCGAGTGCTGCCAAAACGTTTGTACCAGGAGCGGCTGTTCCACGCATTTCAGAGTTATGATAACTCGTTCCCCACTAGAAGTGTTAACATTATTTTGTGCTATTTAAACTAACACCGAGCGCAGTTTGTATAAAAGCATTTGTATATGACACACATTCACCATCTCAATTAAATTAGGTTAGTGGTTTGCAAATAGCTCATCCTTCGGACCTTGGTATGCTATATGAGGCTCCCCAGCTTTGAAGTGAATTTGTGCTTGCAAAAGTACCTTTCATAAAACCCAATTTTGGTTTAAAATGAATGTGTATTAGCTTTTTCTGTGTGCTGAATCCCTTTTTTAAACAATTGGCTTCGTTTTAGTATAAGTTTTGAGGTACTTCCTTGTCAACTCGTTATTGTGAATAGTAACTTTACCATTTGTTCTCGGTTCTAAAATGTCTTGTTAAGAATTAAGTGTTTCATTAATAGTTTATCGACAAACATCATTAAGAAGCAGTGTTTCGAATTAACATTAAATTTATTAAACTCTTTGTTTTTGCAATAATATGTAATAGTGAAAATAACGAGGCTAATAAAACATGCTTCTAAATCTAGAATGTGCTAGAAGTTTCTAACAAACTATTTGGATACTTGATACACATACAAATATCTAAATGCTTGATGATTGTAATGCGCTTAAAATAACTACAGTATGGGATTTAACTTTACGTTGAGATCATTTAAAGAAAATAATACATTTAAATTCCATTCAAGACATTAATCATCTTTTCAAATACAAACACTAGTAATCATATTTGTCCAGCCTGTATTTGTATAAAATATTTTTTTATTTTATTTGAATTGGGTTGCATTATATATACTTAATATTTTAATTGACTGTGAATAAGCTAGAAAAATGGAATGCTATTTTAACATATTTTAAAACAATAGAGGATCCTAGCGTATTTAATCATATGTTATATATCTTAGCACTGTTGTTTGACGTATTGCTTTTAACAGAATGCGGTCTAGTCCGGATAACACAATGATTATTTACATGCATTTCACCACAAACACAAAAATACAGCCACATAATTCTATGTTTGTACTTTTTGCTCTGTAACTATTGATAATAATTTATTTACAAGATGAAATGGTTTTCTCGTCACTATGCCCGTAAATTATTTTTTGCCCTGTCTGTGTACCGTGTGATCGTTATTAAGTTTTTCTCTTGTCACATATTTGGACATAATACCATGTTTTAAATTAACATTTTACTTCTTAAAATGCTGAACAGAATAGTTCAGCATTAACTAATTTGGTTAGTGCTTGGATTTCATTTTAGATTTAATTTGGTTTGGGGAGTTATAATAAGGTGCCATCCACGTTTAAACAGCACTTGTGTATTAAAAGCATGTGTCACGTCTGCAGTCTGCACTAGATGCCAGAAATGTTACATTTATTAAAATATTTATTACATGAAAATAACCTTACGTCATTTATGTTTCTAAATAAGAATGTTGTTTCCATTAATCTTGTTTACAGGAAATTTTAATTAATAATTAACCTACATATATATTTGTCACAACCGAAATGAAAACATCGGTTGTATTACAAAATAAGGAAAATGATACATATATGTTTATGGTAAATACAACACCAAATAACAATTTTATTTTTAATCTACACCATTTAGGGCACAATTTAATATATTTATGAAACTTACAGTAACTACCGATTTTTCGTTGGGGGCTTGACAAATATTGTTTATACTTACGTATTAAACGTATAAATTGGATTTTATACAGCCAATAATACATATTTCATTATATATGACTGCTGTTTCTATAACTTGTTGCAACAAGAATGTTTTACGTATCGCATTGCAAAAAACCGTCGTTTGGTGTTTACGAAGTTCATGAATGCTTAGCAAGAAATGAATGTGCATATGCATTGTCACGTGTTTTGAATTTTAAACATATAAGCTACGTATAATTTGGAGACTAACAAATTTATTTGCTTCTGTATCCTGGATTCTATGGAGTGTATTTATCAGGTTTTAAGCACTGTTAATGAGCACTTGTGTTAAAGCATGTTTAAATATAATCCAATGTTAAATCACTGAATACATTAGACGTCTAGCACTAAAGGTTAGCAAAGTCCTATAGCCGCCCCGATTCTATGTGTATAAAAACGTCTGCAACCTAAAATTGAGGAGGTAAAGAAAGAATAATGAAAAAACATACAATAATGGTCATTTTTAATGAGTTAACTAGGATCAGAAAGCAAATAATCAAAATAATCAAAATCCAACGACAACCAACGTAAGAAGTTGAGATACTTCTATGACTTTATATCTAAAATAATCTAGAAGGTTTATCATAGTTTTAAGAATTATTCAGGAAACTTCGGTTGCGTTTAGCTTTATTCTTTTTTATAACTTGGTGTGTGTAATTTAGAAATAAGTAGGTAGCGGGTGATTTAATACAATTTAAGATATAATCCGGGCGATGACATAGGTAGGTATATATAATTAATGTTAATGTTATCTACATTTAAATAAAATAACGTTACTATACTTAATACTATACAAATTAGACGAATCAATAAGCAACGAGTTAAATTGTAATGTTGGCATATCTCAGTTACCACCTAAACTATGACATATTAACAATATAATACATTATTTTCAAAATAAATCAGCTCTAGATATATATACGCATAGCGATATAATTTAAAATAAGGTTTTATAAAGTCCCTTGATAAACATAAGTTTTGGATTTGAGAGAGAAGCGAGACCGATGAGTGTGACTGGAGCAGTGCGTGTGTGTGCCAGCACCGGTTGTAATACATGATACTGTATGAAACACGTCAGACAGAGCGGCGTCGGCGCGCGTAGCACGTGACATCAGTAGACGTCTGCCATGTCCCACACACACAGCACCACCAACTTATTTGTTAAATGTAGGGGCACAAACTGATTTCAAATTTAATATAAGCATATATATATAATACGAAAATATTTATTTGTTCATTTAACAGATTATGTGGTGGAGTTGTGCATGAATTTACGGCCGGGTTTTACCACGCACATGTCCTGCAAAAGTTTAAACATAATTAGGTATATAGAAATAAGGGCTGACTGTTTTGTTTAGTTGATAAAGCAAACAGAAAGCTTTCAATAATCGTCTTCTGTACTAAAAAGTGTTTGTTTTATTCAAATTAAATAAAACCAACCACAATAACACATTTGAATAGGCGAAATAAAATATATAAATAGCCTTTTCATCATGAAAATAAAAGATGATTTCCTGCTGAGTTTCTTGCGGCGCTTCTTCTCAGTGGATGGTCATTTTCGAAGCGCTGGTAGACTCAAATAAACATTTTTAAAACAGCGTCTAATTGATATCCTCAACAAATATAACAAAACGAGTCAATTATACAAAGTAGAATTATTTTCTACCGAAATATAAATTTCGAGCACAAAATGTATACAAATATACCATTCTACAAAATACGGAATTAAATATGTGATGTCTTTACCAAATACTTCAATCATTCGAGGAACATTTTTAATTAACATGAAATACATATTTAATATGTAAAATACCAATTTATCCATTGTTATAATATAGGTAATATTTAGTAAATATCTAAACTGACGGTAAACTGATATAAATATTTCCCTGCAGTAAATATACTGCTTAAACTGTTAGGCAAAAAATGTATTTTTTCACAGGTACCATTACAGAATTCGGCTCCAATTGTGGACAAATCCCGCCGAAGTTCTGCCGCGTTAAGTAAATATTTTTTTAACTTATTAAAGTTTTCTTCCCTTCTTTTTAGGTTTAAGTTATTATTAGTATTAACCAACCATTTCTTCCAGTATGAACCAAATTATTCAGTGATTGGCAAATAAATAGAATTCCAGCAGTTTTAATTAATCGTGCGACACAAACGATATCTTATTATATTGTATTCAGATCCTTTGTCTGCTTTATTTAGACGGATCCCACGTCTCAGGCAAGTCAGATTTTGCATTTATATTTAAAATGCGTGCTTTTATAAGTCTTCTTAATTTATTAATCCTATTAGTTTGACTAAAAACATGCTCATTATTTAGAAATACATAATTAAACTACGTTATCAAACATTTTTAGTTTTTATAAAATATTATATGTATGTTTTTATTGAAATATTTTTGATAGGAAAATTTACAATAATTATGTTTCAAATATATATTTTTGGTTGACATCGAGTACCTTATAAAAGCAAGTTTAGTTTGTAAGATTACTTAATTAGCATCTCTTCCAGTAAAGTATTCCCAGGTGAAAACAGAAAAACATAGACAGGACTTCCAAAACGCATAAGAAAAATATGATTGCTCATCAGAAGATTAATTTAAACCAACATTCTATTTCGCCAGTCTGCAGAAACTAAGAAATTGTATCAACTAGTAAGTCCGGCGGATCATAATGAAGACCAATCATTATTGCTACGTACTTTAACACTTTATTTCTAGTTCATGTTTTTGGGAGAGTGAGTTCACTCTTTTATATTCATGTAGTGTTTAGTGCACATGTAGTTTCTTATCGCTATTGCTTAAATTACTATTATGACTATTTTACTGCAATGAAATGAAATATATAATAATACATTCAATCTTAATCTACAGCTGAATTAGTAAACACGTTTACTAGATCAATTAACGCATATTTTAGGTTTTACATTTGTCATATATAAAAATAATAACTATTTAGCTTGGAGGAGATATCCGTCATTGGGTAACCTATCACAACAACTAATATTTTGCTCTTCGAGTTTCACTTGTCCGAAAATTGTCTTGTCTTTTTATCGTTTGCCCGATGACAGCTTTCGAAGATTTTTTTTAATTTACCTATTGACGGTATACCACGGTACCCTTTGTCTGCTTTTATCCAGTTTATGTTGTTTGCCTTACCCACAGGCCTTATCAAAAGTTTGATTTTATACTGTATTTTTAATTATACATCCTTACCTGTTACCTTACCATATGCTACCTTACCTTATTCTTTCGGAACGTATTATGACTTATTTTCTTATTTTATATTATGTTTTAGAACAATTGATCAGAAAATCAGTACTGCGAATTTCACTACTCTGACTAGTTTAGCAGACGGCACAACGCAGAGGAGAATATCGCTTCGTCACCTCAAGGGGGGCCTTCCGTTATTACAGGAAACTCGTGAGCTATTACTAAATCCCCTACCCATAGGTTCATTGATTATTTTATGTTTAAGTACTTCTCTGACCACTTAAGAAGAATGCACAACGCGGAGGGGAGTATTCGCTCCATCACCCCAAGGGGCCTCCCATTATAACAGGAAACTCATGAGCTATTACTAATACAACTACCGATAGGTTCATTGATTATCTTTTGTTCACTTCTCTGAACACTTTAGCAGACGGCACAACGTGGAGGGGAGTATTCGCTCCGTCACCCCAAGGGGCCACCCGTTATAACAGGAAGCTCATGAGCTATTACTAATTCAACTACCCATAGTGATTATCTTTTGTTTAAGTATTTATCTGACCACTTTAGCAGACGGCACAACGCGGAGGGGAGTATTCGCTCCGTCACCCTAAGGGGCCTCCCGTTATAACAGGAAGCTCATGAGCTATTACTAATTCAACTACCCATAGTGATTATCTTTTGTTTAAGTATTTATCTGACCACTTTAGCAGAACGCACAACACGGAGGGGAGTATTCGCTCTGTCATCCTAAGGGGCCTCCCGTTATAACAGGAAGCTCATGAGCTATTACTAATTCAACTACCTATAGTGATTATCTTTTGTTTAAGTATTTATCTACCACTTTAGCAGACGGCACAACGCAGAGGGGAGTATTCGCTCCGTCACCCTAAGGGCCTCCCGTTATAACAGAAAGCTCATGAGCTATTACTGATTCAAGTACCCATAGTGATTATCTTTTGTTTAAGTATTTATCTGACCACTTTAGCAGAAGGGACAACATGGAGGGGAGTATTCGCTCTGTCATCCTAAGGGGCCTCCCGTTATAACAGGAAGCTCATGAGCTGTTACTAATTTAATTACCCATAGTGATTATCTTTTTTTAAAGTATTTACCTGACCACTTTAGCAGACGGCACAACGCGGAGGGGAGTATTCGCTCCGTCACCCAAAGGGGCCTCCCGTTATAACAGGAAGCTCATGAGCTATTACTAATTCAACTACCTATAGTTATTATCTTTTGTTTAAGTATTAATCTGACCACTTTAGCAGACAGCACAACGCGCCGCACGCGGCGCACCCTAAGGGGCCTCCCGTTACAACAGGAAGCTCATGAGCTATTACTAATTCAACTACCCATAGATCAATTGATTATCTTTTGTCCTTCAGAGCAAAAAATAGGAGCAGAAGAAATGAGGCTTGACTATGGTGGTTCAAGCAGTAAATTATTAAAATTACGAACCAATATTTGACCAAATGTAAATAATCGCACTGATCTTTCGGACAAACGAAAAAAAAGTCAAAGACTATTTGTCGAACGGTTTTTCTCAATCTATATTCGGACAAATCTTTTTAGGCCTTGAGATAGGTAACCTCCGGCAAGAGTAGGCCATTGGTTCCAGATCTAAAAATATATGTAGTAATTCCAAATTTTCAAATTGGAGTATCCTTTTTACAAAGTTTTTATTTTACTGTGTAAATTAAGGAGTACTCGGTACTTATACATACAAATCTTCTAAATACAGTCTTAAGTAATTTAAACGTACAAGACTAGTAGGTATATATTTATACAATCTTATTTTAGTCTGTAAGTTTGTCTCTATACATATCTTTTTCAGTTAAGACCTCTGGCGTGACCGCACGTTTTCCTTAAAAGCCGGGTTGCTCCGTTTAACGCGTAATACATCACATTGGAGGGAATCACCGCAGAAAGAAATAAAACCTTAGCAGTCGTCTGGTAATTAAAAAGTTATTCCTCAGGTAACAAACAATAATTTGGCCATGGCCCTTCTTTATATTTTTATTCATAGAAAAACTTTACTAATACCCTTGCGAGAATATTGCTAAATAAACGAAACTTAGTACAGGTCTACTTAAGAGAATATTATCAATAAACTATACGACCACTTTGACTCTTTGTAGACCTTATTCTTACTACAATTGGCATGTATTTATATATGATTAATTTTGATTTAAATTATATTTATTTTTAATAAAAAGTGTATTTAGTTTGTAAGGCTTTCCTAAAAATATCTCTTCCAGTAAGTCTAGTAGATGAAACCAATTTTGGGACGTCAAGTTGTAAGGAAAAGCAAAATTACGGACGCGGAGATGTAGAAGGCGATATGATCATACTTCAGCATAACCTTCGTGGCCATCTTATGGTAGAGATAGAGATTAATATATTGAGCAGGTACACATCTAATTAAATCTGAGGTCGACAACTTCAACAGTATAAAGGATAACTAAATATTGGTAACCGTCAGTAAGTAAAGAGCTCTAGATGCTCGCAAACATCTTTTCCATATTATACAACTACATAGCGTATACTTTTTTCAAATTTTGCCTTATTCTCTTTTTTATAACAAAAAGCACTGTTTGTAGAAAAAACTACACTGATATTATACTTTGAAATATTTTCTGATGAAACAATTATACCACGCATTTCGGGACTTATTAAATGAAGGATTAAGATTCACTGTTTTTATACAGTCTATATATTTATTTCTAAAACAATCTCTAGTTTGTAAGTTTGCCCTTTATGTCGAATCTCTTCCAGTAAAGCGTTAGCTGGTATCCACGCCGTACACATCCACGTTCAGTATTGGCAGTAGCGGATTGCGTTGGAGGAAACGGTTTCGGAGTCTGCAGACAATTCACATAACATCACGTAACGGACGGTTTTGCCTCTTACGTATTACCAAAAAACTAGTCATTTTTTCACGGTAAATATGACAGGAAATAACTAGTAAGTCACGCGTAAGTTAACATTCTACATAAATAATAATATATGTTTATTTTTATATCACCTAATCCTGAGTTACCAATTATGGTATAGTATATGTAATTGTCTTTTTACAGTTATTTTAATTGCATCGTCCTCGTCTTGGATAGCAGATAGGTAGAGTTACCTAAATTCATACAGGGAGATACCTAAATTAAATTTTTTAGGGGTAAGTCATTATAATTTTTCTGTAACGAAAGGCGCCGTAGGGTCCGTATTACCCTTTCATAGGTCTGTGAACTGCATTATCCCAGTGAGGGATATTTGCGATTACGCTAGATATATAGACTAAATTGACATAGTTTTTAAATTCAGTTGAAATATACTGAATGCGCTCCCTTTTCGGTTGAAACCGAACTGAAATGTCATTATACCATAAAATATTAGTAAATAATTAAAACTGTTACAAAAACAAGAAAAAACACGAAAACAAACGTTTAAAATACGATCAAAAACTAACCAAGTATTAAAAAAGTAATTGAACAAAAAATTACTTTCAATGATTAAGGTACTTTAAAGTTCCAAAAACTTCAACTTAAATATATGGAATCAAAAATAATTATATAAGAAATTAAACTTAGCAATCGATTTAAATACTATGTAGGTACTATTACTGGATACGCTCCCTTTTTAGTTGGAACTAAACTGGGATTTAATACATGTGCTATGAAATAATACAACAAATTTATAAAAATGCTTAAAAGCTACACAAAACCAAAACATACAAAAACAAATAAAACGCCACCATGCAAACTAAATGATATTTAAAAACAATGATAGAACAAACAAATACGAAAAATATCTTTAAATAAGGTTTAATTGCCGTAATGAATAACTTTGTTGGAAATCCCCTTTAGTTTTTCGAAAACAAAAATGCAGAAACCAAATAATCAATAATTTAAAATATTAACACAAATAAATTATATACACTGAATGAAAACACTGTTCAGTTTAAAATATGTAATAATAGCAAACTAACTAAATATAACTTAATATATAATAAGTAATAAAATTTTAAAAATACAGGAAACAAAAAGTCTGTGATAAAAGTTATTATAAATTTGTAATATATTTGCCTTAATTAACCTGGAAAATATAAAATATTAGTGTAAAACTTATTATAACCCCTTCTTGGATTAAGTAAGTGATTATGCATTTTTATGAATGTATTTACAATATTTTATTAACATATTTGATGCAGATGAATTAAGACGTAAATTACATACTGACTAATAAGACAACAAATATAAAATCATAAAAACAAGTTACCTCAAAACTTAAAACCAAAAATGACTAAGAAACGCAAAAATATTGATGGCCATCAATACAAAAATAAATTCTTTGATAAAATAATTGCACAAATATATTGGCAATTTTAAACCTACCTGTTGTTTTATTCCATACAATCCTAAATAGCAATAAAAAAATATTTTTATTACATGTTGTGGGTTAAAACGTTTCTCAGTTCTTGTGTAACCCATAAAGTAAGAAATATTTTTTTATTACTACATAAATCCTGAATCAAAACAGCCAGCAATAAATTATTTTGAACTGTCAAAACAACTATTCTGGTCTTTTTCCCCGAGTGATTTTATTACTAGCTGTTTAAATAAGAAATGCATTCAAGCAGTTAGGGTACAAGAAAATCTATAGCTGAACTGAAACACATAAATAAAAATAAAAAAATTTTATCATTTTATTTGGGTTAAAGCTTTACTAAGATCTTGTATAACCCATAAGGTAAGTTTTTTTTTTTATTACTCCATCAAATCTGAAACGAAATAGCTAGTATCAGAAACAAATTAGCCTTAACCCGGCTTTTGATGTGACTTCAGCGATGGAAACGATTCGAATCAGCTCGTAAGTCGATCGCTTGAGATAAATAAATAAGAAACCCTAAAACTGCTTTTAATTGATATTGTCAATGATTAATTTATCCCAAACGATCGAAGTGCAATGATTGATTCTCAAAGACAAGAAAAAAAATTACATAGCTCACGCTATAAATTAAACTGTGTCAGTGGCTGAAATTGGGTGAGCGTCAAGTTGGCGTACCCGTGGAAGATATCCAGGACCTGATGATTCCAAAAAATAGTACCCAAATGGTTCCGTTGGCTCACGATGTCTCAACTTCGTAGCTCTAGTAGGAACTGAGATATGTCTATACCAAAAACGGGTAAAATATTTTGCACCGTCAAGCTGGTGAACCCGGCCGAGATCACACAGAAAGCCATTGAATTCCTAAACTAGATATATAACAAAAATAGTACCGGAAATAGTACCTCTTTTACGACAAAAGTATAACAGAAAAGCTAAGTGGAACAGAATTTATGGGAACAGCACCGTTCTCGAGATCCAAACTTGGTACGCCAACTTGACGTCAAGTTAGCGTACCCGTTAAACAGGGCTCATATCTCCGAAATTACATAGGTACTATTTTTTTGTACTATTTGGATACTTTTTTTGGAATAATAAGATCCTTGATATCTTCGACGGGTACGTCAATTTGATGCTCACTAAACAGGAACACAAACAACTGGAACTATCGCACCAAATACTGGCACACATTAGTTTATGGTGTGTCGAAATTTCATTTAAATAGCTCCTTAAAGAAAAAATGAGGCCAAAGCAATCTAGCGTTTAGGATGTTTCTTTCTTACGTACTAGTGTAAAAGAGACAAATATCCGTGATAAACTCTTGTTTGTTATGAGGGCACCAGACATACGAATACTAGATACTAAGTGGAAGAGTGGAGTATCGTCGAGGTGATGCTGAATGCAGTCCAGTGGTGACATCTACCGATGACTATAGACGACACAACTGTAAATGGGAAGTATTGTCTGAATCTTTAAGAGAAGTATCGGTACTATATTTAGAAGAATATATCAATGCTTGATAATTCTGGCTAGATAATCAAAAATGAGAAACAAAGATAAATGGAGTCTTAAGAAATATAAAGCGAATTCTTCTATATTGGCAAACTTCTTATCAAATTTAATTTCATAGACAACGATTCATAGAATGAACGATCAATAAAATGAGAAAATAGAATTAACATACATACATACATACATATTATCACGCCCGAAATCTCTAATGGGGTGGGCAGAGCCACAAGACTACTTGTGGCCACGTTCGATTTATTAGTCCTAAGATGGTATGATGAACCGTATGGTGACAGGTGATCAGCCCATCGCCCATACAGATAGTCCACCATGTTGGAGAGGACCTGTCCCTTAGTCGACTTTTACGACATGCCTGGATGATAAGCATCTGCACGCATTCTATGCTATTTCTCCACTCCCAGTGCAGCAGAGGAATTAATTATAGAATTAATTTGGTTCTATAGGTATATTCATTTCAACCTTACATGCTTATTAGAAAAACTCTCAGAAAATTTATCGGTGAAATGAAAATAATGGGGTACGTTGCCTTTGAAGTGATATTCGATTAAAAGTTTGTTGATATTACAACCCTAAAATAACCTATAAGTTGGGAGAGAGGGTTTTACTATTATGTGGCTCATAACAATACCTTTTACAAGGCCAAATCCTTTGTTCTCCGCCTGCCTGAAACGGATTGTGCCTATGTCGCGTGTTGCCTAAACTTCAATCTTCAGGGGCATTAAGGCTGGCCGACTATTTCGCTGTTTGTCTATATAGTAGACTGTCTGTTTCGAGAACGTACCTAATTCTCCAAATGACATTTTCGCGTTTTGCCTAAACTTTATTTTAAACGGTTTAATGCATAATCTTTTTAGTCTCGTTTTAGTCTCAATCCTAATGCACTCCAAATGCATTTCAGTCTTAACCTTTTGGCAGCCGTTGTCGACTATTCGTGACAGCGTTTACAGGGTAAAAAAACCGGACAAGTGCGAGTTAAACTCGCGTGGAGAGGGTTCCGTTCCGTACATGATTATCTGCAATTTACTAGGTTACTTTAAATACCATAGACTTCTTATAGGTTTTCCTGTAATCTATAGGCAAAGAACTATTCTTTGTACTTTTTTCAAAATTTTTGCCCCAGTAGTTTCGGAAATAAGGGGGGGGGGGGGGGAATGGTCAATTTTCGCCTATTTTCCCAAATAACTTCCAAACTATTTTACTTAAAATTCAGAAAAATATATTTAAAGTCCTCACAATATGTCACACAATATAGATAGCATAACTTTTTTTTTAATTTTCTGATTTACCCCCCAAAAGTGGCCCCCATGTTTAAAATTCATATATTTACGTCACGCGTCCGTGTTGCGGTCACCAACTTACATATGTATACCAAATTTCAGCTCAATCGGTCCAGTAGTTTCGGAGCAAATTGGCTGTGACAGACGGACAGACAGACAGACAGACAGACAGACGCACGAGTGATCCTATAAGGGTTTCGTTTTTTCCTTTTGAGGTACGGAACCCTAAAAAGTCATGCACTACCTTGACTTAAAGTTGAAATTCGTGTTACTTCTCAGGCATGCTTGGCGGCCAAAAGGTTAATCCCACTGTAGTCCTAATGCGTGTTAGTCATAACGCGATATAGCTTAAAAGCCTTTTAGTCTTAATACCGATTAGTTCAGCAGAGATGAACGTATGTTGATAATTAGGAAGTTCGCTTTTTATACTATGTACGACTTTGTAGCGACATAGGCACAGTCCGTTTTAGGCAGGCGGAGAACAAAGGCTTTTATAGCGCACGTAAAGCATCTGTAACTTTTTAACTAATATGCGGGTGCGAAAGGGGAAGCGAATGCTTCATTTGCGTGATAAACAGTATGCTACTGGGGCAGGGCACTGTTTTCTAACGTCTCATGCAAAGGTAGTCAGGTCGTTGTTTGGATATTTTTAGCCGAATCGCATTGAAACTGCAAGGATATAAGATATGAGGCTAATCGAGGTATATACTTTCCAAGCATGAAAAAATAACAATATAGGTATAAAAACAGGTCTGTATGAAAATTAAAAATCATTTTCATCACACTTGCTCGGAAAGGGTGTTATTATACGAAAGCGTATAGAGCAACTATAGCCGATTTAACTCCTCTATGGGCCCCGCCGTCAGCGGGAGTTATAAACCATACAAAATCCATAACTCCCTAGGAAGTTATGGATTTTGTATGGTTTTGAACTCCCGCGGGCAGTTAAGTGCGCCAGGTCGGCGGAGCTGCTCGGGAGCCGCAGCCGGCGGAGCGCGCGACCGCAAGCCGGCGGAGCTGCCCCGCGCTGATCGCAACGTACTTACAGTTTATGAACACCCACCCACCAATACACGATGTAAAATGGAAATAAAATTAATATATATCCTTTTTTTTTGTCTAATTTTTATTTCATTTCCTCGCAAATGTGATGAAAAACATGTGTGTATCACGGGCAGCAAGGGGATAACAAACTCGAGTCATAAAAGCCCAAGCCTATCGGCGTCGGGCTTCTAACAGACTCTCGTTAGTTATCCCCTTCTTACGGCCCTAGATGCACAATGTACTATTATTATATACACCTGTTAAATTTTATCTCAAAACTCGTATTAACGTACAAACCTAGATTTGTCTTTTATCTATATTCTTGCAAAGTTTCTATGCGATCCAGCTAAACATGTCCAAACCACAACTGTACTACGTTTGTATGAAGTGTTGCTCAGGAACAGGGTTTTAACCTTTTGAACGCTACGGCTAACGGCGAAAAAGTGTGCCACGGGCGCTCGACGACGGCTGTAGCCGACGCAAATGTATGGAAAACGGCATATCGTGGTGTCTGGGACACGGAAATCTGCTGACGGCTACAGCCGACTGGGGCGTTCAAAAGGTTATGTTATGCCGGTCAAAATCCTAAGCCAAAAGGCACAGGGGTCACGCAGAATGTGTAAGAAATTTTCTTCATGCCAGGCGTGTCACTGGCACTGGTAACTTATTGAAATGTCGAACTGCTAGCACCAAAGATAACTTAGTAGACCTAATCATCCCTTTCTTTGCCAGGGTCATGATACTCGTAAAATCAGCTCATTGTACTATGGGTATAGAGGTTTTGGATGTCTTGTACCAATATGAGAGGCGCCGTACGGTCGGCACAGCGCTTCACGTCTTGCCCTTCAGAGGCTTCAGAGCGTTGGTCTGGTCTGGTCATGTATGGTCGCTCCTGTTTTGTCTGTACGTCAGTTGATCAGTTCTAATTTCCAAAGGGTCGAAAGCCAAATATATGTCGTCTGCCAATATTGTCAAGTTAGTCGGTCGGCAAGGAGGCTGGACGCCCCGCCACCAATCAATTAAGGTCGTGCGACAAATTTTATGTAGGTATGGCGTTTTCACTCAAGGCAATGCGCGCTGCAAAACCGAAAAGGTTTGACTAGGCCTCGCCATAGTACTTACTTATACAGATGTAGTGCATAATTAGTTTCCATCGTGTTTTATCGGAAAAGTTCGTATTTATCGTGCTCTCTCAATTAGCTTCAGCAGGCCCCCAATTCTCGGTCCATTCGAGATAATCTCACAATCGAGATTAAACGTCAGTGCATACAGTCATTTGACATAACTGTATGAATCTGACGTTAAATCTCGCAATCGACATTATCTCGAATGCATCGAGAATTGGGGGCCAGTACCCATCATACCATGCTGTCATTTTTCATTTTGACATTTACATACATACATACATATTATCACGCCCGAAATCCCTAATGGGGTGGGCAGAGCCACAAGACTACTTGTGGCCACGTTTGATTAATTAGTCCTAAGATGGTATGATGAACCGTATGGTGACAGGTGATCAGCCCATCGCCCATACAAATAGTCCACCATGTTGGAGAGGACCCGTCCCTTAGTCGACTTTTACGACATGCCAGGATGATAAGCATCTGCACACATTCTATGCTATTTCTTCACTCTCAGTGCAGCAGAGGAGGAGAATTGGGGGCCAGTACCCATCATACCATGCTGTCATTTTTCATTTTGACATTTGACACTAAATAATAAAGTTTCATATTAATGAATATAAACATGTCACTCATTTAATACAATAATTAATTGACACTTCGGGTCCCGTTGTCTCCCGATTGAGATCCGAGTTTTACCGATGGAAACATAATTATTCACTATATCTGTACTAACGGCCTCGTCTTCAAATAAAAGCAGAGTTTGTGATACCGTACTAATAGATGGCTCTGTCAGTCCCGTTCTCAAATATTCAATATAACACGCACATAAATCGCTTAAAGGATTAATAATCATTCTAGATAGTTTTTTTACCTGCCAATCGTAGGCTACACTGCCAATAGACTCACTGAATGAAGATGATGAAGAAAAAATATATTTCGCAAATTCTTACCGTTTGTGAGATAGAGCACTGCGACCCTGCACCCTGGGCCCTGGGTGGAAATGTTAAGCTCAGTAATAGAACCCTTTAAACATACATGGGTACGGTAGGGACATCATCATTTCAGCCGAAAGACGTCCACTGCTGGTCATAGGTAGGCCTCCCCCAATGATCACCACAACGACCAATTCTGTGCTTCTCGCATCCAGCAGAGTCCCGCAATTTTCCCTAGGTCGGCAGACCACCGTGTGGGTGGTTTTTTCAGTGCGTTTTCGCCACTCAAGAACTCTTCGGCCCCATGGGCCATCTGTTCTACGAGCAATGTACCCGCCTATTGCTAAGTTTATCAATTGTCAAAGGCTCTTTAAATAAGTCAATTATTCTATTTTGAAATGTTTAGCCGTTAACAGTATTGCCGTGATAAGAATATTCTTGAGTAAATTACTGTTTAGTCTATACTTTATGAACTGTCAATAGACAAATAGTTATAAGACTACTTATTTCCATTTCATCGATTGATTTACAATAATTTGACTATGAAACCTGACTAAAGTAATAGCTTGACTACTATATAGGACATCCAGTAACGTCAGAGTCAATGATAATGTATAGTTTACAAAAACTAAAAAAAACACGCTTTTGTCAGTAACGCATTAAAAAGTACAAAAGACCCTCATCACCAAGGTTGTATTTGACTCGTCAAAAGAAATAAAACAGCCCAAACTCGAGGAGTTTACTAGTAGCCATTGAAGAGTTCCACCGTCCATCTCCTGGTTCCATCCTCAGCGGCCCTAACATGCATGCCACAAAGATAAATTAAACCCGTTTATCTCTATGACTATCTCTTTCGCCGGCACTAGTGTGAGAGAGACGCACTTAGAGATAAGACGGTCTATCTTATCTTTGTGTCATGCATGTTAGGGCCGCAGGTCAACTTGATGGTACCAAATTACTGTACTGTTCTCCGAACAACATATTATATATACGTAAATGAGTGTCATGGATGGTGGTTGACATGCGACTGAACCTGCGATGGTGCCAGATTCGCGTTCTGACACCTCAAAAGTAAGCATTGCGAAAATAGCTTTGAGCAGTTTCTTACTATATATTTCAATGAAGTAAACACTTAAAAACCACTATGTTTAAGTATACTTAGTTTTTATTCACTTCACCAATATTGTTATAGTCTTCTTCAATTAGGAACGTTTTTTATACGACTTCATCTTTTTACCCTTCTCCTCGATCTGGGCGCTCAAGAAATAAATAAATCAGGGGACAATCTTTACACAAATCGATCTAGTCCCAAAGTAAGCTCTAAAGGCTTGTGTTATGAGTACTAGACGACAATATAAATACTTATAAAGAGAAATAAATACTTAAATACATAGGAAACGTCCAAGACTCAGGAACAAACATTCGTGCTCATCACACAAATATTTGCCCTTACCGGGGATCGAACCCGGGACGCTTGCGTCGGAGGCAGGGTCACTACCAACTAGGCTATCCGCGTCGTCAAATAATTAAGTTTCTTGCGCTTTGTATACAGATATCCATTAGTTAAAACAGGACAAATCTTCCCGTAAAACTGTTTTGAATTACTGGGCAAAAATTACTTGAGTCAGGCGCTACTTTGCTGAATTTCATATAACGTTAGTAACTTATATGTATAACTTAGAAGTTTTATTGCAAAGTAGCAGCGAGAACCTTGCCAACATTTTAATATTTAGTCGAAGTCGAAACGTAATACATAATTATATGGTATTTTATTTAAACTCCATATTAAATTGACTGCTATTCCATCCTTGTAACTATTAAAAAAGACTTGTTACTGCTAAAATAAAATACACGTCACTAAATTTGTAAAATTAATTATATTGCAATATAATACCTTAAATTGTCACAACAAACTGTTAGGAATTGCCACCAGCATACACAATTACCTCTTACAAAATATTCTTACATCTAAGTTTATGTACAGTCAATGACAGCCGACGTTCACTGCTGCTACCAATTTTTTTTCATACGATATAAAATTAAATTTGACAAACAAACAATTTCGACTAGGACATTGTACATAATAATATTGTACTAGGTTTTGAACTTAAAGATGATAAATAAATGCAAAATTAAGAAATATTTCAGCCGCTTATTCAAATGTCATGTTGTATAAAAGGTTAATTTAAAGTTTACTATTCGAAGAAATGTTTTAGTATCAAATAATTGTAAAAAGTTAAATACTATAAGTAATCACAAAGACGATTTTTAGGGTTCCGTACCCAAAGGGTAAAAAAGGGACCCTATTACTAAGGCTCCGCTGTCCGTCTGTCCGTCTGTCCGTCTGTCTCCAGGCTGTATCTCATGAACCGTTATTGTCTAACAATTGAAATTTTCACAGATGATGTATTTCTGTTGCCGCTATAACAACAAATACTAAAAAACAGAATAAAATAAATATTTAAGGTGGCTCCCATACAACAAATGTGATTTTTTTGCTCGTTTTTGCTCGATATTGATAACGGCAACAGGTAGATGCTTGAAATATTCACAGTATGTTTAGATATATATTAACTTCAAAAATATATAATTAAATTAAAATAAAATAAATATTTAAGGGGGCTCCCATACAACAAACGTGTTTTTTTTTTGCTTGGTTATAATGGTACGGAACCCTTCGTGCGCGAGTCCGACTCGCACTTGGCCGGTTTTTTAACTTAAGCTTAAGCAGAGGTCTGTATGATGTTAGGCTGTACTTGACTGTACACTCGCGTACACAAACTAAGACAACTAACTTACGTTACATCACAATGTAGAACGAGATATTTTATAAGTACAATAGAGGAGTATTGTAACGCTCCGTTCCCACCAAACGAGTTACCACCTATACGAGTAGAGCTAGCAAATTATCTGTGAAGTGTCATGGCGCTGGCAGCTCAAAGAAATCGCTCGTTTAAAATTAAAAAGAAATAACTTGAAATACAAATACATTCCAAATTCAATTTTAACGCGGTAAACTTTAAAACAAAATTGAATTTCATTTGGACTTGTTTCATTTTATTTTTAAACGTGCGAAATGTCAAAAATAAATGTCATTTATACGGACGCTTAACTACTACATGCATCAGTTTCCTTTTCTCATTTTATCACCTTAATTACACTTTAGATGTTCAGACATTTTACCGACACACTACGGCACGGAGACAATACCACCGTATTCGGCAACTCTCGTGTAGTTTTGTCGAGAATGTGGAGAGATTTTATAGTTCTTTCTTTCCATTTTACCTCTTTACAGATAAGATAGTAGACCTGCTTAGTTTGCTGCGGTTCTAAATGAAAAGGCAATTTCTGTCTCGTTTTAATAGGATCACACACAATGGGATCAAAGTGAATGGCATATTATTTATAAGGCGAATTCGATTTTAGGATAGTTTGCGCCAATTTGATTTTAGTACTTTAAGTTAAGATCAGTTGAAGTCTAAATCCATTTGAATTCAGTTAAATTTCTTGCATATTTCTTGTATCGAGTTAACGTTTAATACACTTTTAAACCCCTAAGGCTGGATTTCATTAAAAAAAAACCAGAGGATTAAATCTAATCAAACTGTTTACCAGTATATTTGATAGCAGCTAATCATGTTAAGCATCTGTGGCAAGTTTCACGAAGTTACAAGTAACAATTTAATAGGCAAAAACTGGCAATACTGCAACACTGCAAGTCAGATGTATTGGCTTAAAGATATCTGAAACCAGGCCAAAAAGTCCAAAAATAAATAAATATTCAGATGTATGAGATTTTTCATCGGTGCTGCTAGTTTTTGATAATAAAATTGCAACTTGTAACTTCGGGAAAAGTATTCAATTGTTGGTAAAATCTGATAGTTTTAATCCAGCCAGTAGCGACGACAGCGATATATTCGGGCTAGCGGAGTGCAATTTGTCACCGTTTTATCACTTTGCTGGTCCTACTCCTAGCACATTAGCTTAAATATAAATTATATAAATCAACCACCTCATACTTTTCATCAGGCTTTTGCTAAAGGAATGAATGGTTCATAATGTCTGGCCAATAAGAAGCCCTTGTTTGCTTTAGGACAGATTCGCTTTACGACAGATTCGCGTTCGCTTTAGGACAGATTTACGGACGTTTGAAATTTGACAAACGTGTCGCGGTACATTCTTTGCATGGAGGCGTCTTAATGCAATGCTGCAAAGTAGCGAACATTTTGGTCCTATTTATATGACGAACATTATATGTAACATGCACAGCAGCTGATCAGCGATACATTCAAATTTAGACCGAATGACTTTCTACATAAAGTTTCAATTAGTAGTTTCATTTATCCGCTGATCCACCGCTGCTGATAGCTAGTGTGCTAGGCCCTCTGGTACCACAGAGTAAAACAAAACTTTGCATAAGTAAAAGATGCGTGCTGCCAAACTTGGCGGCCGCATTGTTCCATCTGTCTGTGTACATTTTAAAAGCAACTTACTGATAATTTATTTAAATTCAATTATTTCCTTTAAAATTAAAATATCTCTGTCGAGTGTCGACACAATAAAAAAGCAGTAAAAGACTTTACACAATTATTACACTTTTGCTATTTAAGTAATGCCTTTATTTTTTTATGTTGACAGAGCTGCCTTCGTAAAAGCTGCAGTCTTAATTCACAAAAGCTCACGTGCATGTAGTTGTAATTGTAACCCTGTCTCGTATAATATAAGGTTTATTATAACTTGAATAATTTGTACTTATTTAAGTACGAAAGGACTTACATGGATATTCATAAATATATACAATGATCTTGTATTTACTTTCTAGTTTAGCTTCTCTCACCGTGTCATAAGACGGGTTTTTTAATGCATTTCTTTAAAGTGACTTAACATTAGTTAGCTTTATGTCTTATTCAAACCACATGATATAAATTCTGTTCGTCGGAGGAAGAATCAGATTCAGTGACGTTTATTATGAAACTTCAATTGCTTCGTCTAAAACAACACACGAACACCAAATCGACACACTCGAAGCGTATTCCAGAACGGAATGGCAACATGGCCGCCGCGTGTGTGCGCTCGCCCGCCGGGCGCGGCGCCGTGCTTGACAACAACTGCGTGCCTCGTACCACGAAAGTCAGTGCATGCGGCGATAAGTAACGCCCGTCATACAGTTTGCGATAGGTAAGCGACAGTCGCTATTTCGAGACGATATCATAATATTTAACAACTTTCGGCGAACAGACTTTAGGAGACAGTGAATCTCTTTCATAGTCGTCTGTATTAAGGTTTATATTATGCACTAAAGTGAGCTACTGATGATACTAAAACCAAACTTTAGTGCATAATCTATCATTTAGGGCCTCAGACGTTACTTGCCATTTTCTACACTTTTAGAGAAATATTTAGAAATTTGACACTCATAAGCAAACAAAAAGTTACCAGATATGCATTATTACCATTAGGAACTCTTAATTCATACACACGAGCTCTTTAAAATGACTGAATAGTCAGTAAATTTGAAGTTCAGAAACTTACAATACAAATATTAATAAATATTATCCGAGTAATTGACATAGAATAAGTACAAAACTGGTCTATTTATAATCTATGCCAACCTCCAACACAGTCAACTCGTGGAACTTATATGATACGACAACCGTAGCAACAGGGAACCATTACGGCCGAGTTCCAATTGGTCGTTTCAAAGAATTCTCCCTTCACATTGGATACAATTACAGACAAAGCCAAAGTTCCACAGTTCTTTAAAAACTAAATTCTAGATGGCCAGTTCAGCTTGATGAGAATGGAGTATCGTCAGTACATCTTGCTTTATCTCTTGTTCTTATTTTTCATGGTGAGCCGTCGCCAGAAGCTGGTCTTCTCTGCCGGCGGTTGCTCCTCTCTCACTTCTTCGCTCCGCGTCTCGCCTCTCAACATGTCTAAGAACGTCGGATCGTTCTTCCGTACGTTCTTATCGATTTTCACAGCCTCGGCGCTCAATTCCGCCTTCAGTTTCTCAGGGCTCGTGTTCTCGACCTTAAACTCGTTAGGGTCTTCAACGAACGCCTGTTGGAGATCGCGCATGATCTTTTTTCTGATTGTCTTTTTCATGCTGAGGTGTCGCTCTAACGTTTTAACGTCCCCGTTCGGGTACGTGCGGAAGTCATCTTTCTTCTTTTTGGATTTCTTTCCCTTGTCCTCATCCTCGAAACTCTTGGCGTCGTACTGCTGGTTTAGGCCGAAGATGTCCCGGAGATGCGGGATGGCTCGCTCGGACGTCATCGTGCCGTGTAGACGTCGCCTTGTTTAGATCACAGACACCTCATTGTAAGACCTGGAAATGAGAAACGAAGTACATGAGAAACCGGGATAATACCTAAGTCTGGCTTATACTTCAGAACTTCGTACAAAATAATTATTCTTACAGTACAGTTGTGTTATAATTAAATGACGAAAATAGTATCTATTTTAAAGCGTCGAAGTGTTTATTATAAACGTTCCCACTTTCAATAGATCTATAGATGCAAACATTCGATGTTCAATAGGTTATTACTGAAAAACAGTGGGAACATCGTGCGTTTGTCAATTGTTCCGACCACACACAACATCTGAAACAATGGCAGTTTCTATCCCGTTACAACTACAAATCATATAATTCATTCCTTGCGCACGCGACGCGTTTCGCGCCAGGAGATTTACAGATCTTCCGGCGAGATTTTTTTAAGACTACGATTGCTTGACGCTTAGCTTACTTAATATATTTCCTGGTTTATATAGTGTAAAAGATTTTTGGAGCGCAGTAAAGCAGAAATATTCTGATGTAATTTCTAGCGATCTGATGATTATGTCACTAATATTATTAGGTTTTTGGTGGTGTACAATGCTTAATAAAATAAAAAAACTTGAAATACAAAGAGCACACATTGCAGCTGGGATTGTGGGGTGGTTCAGGGGGCGCTGCCCGCTGCCATACGAAAACAGACAAGGCAAAATAATATTCTTAAACTTAGGTAGGTTCGTTAGTCACGTTTTGTCCGTAAGATCAGAAATAGGAACCCGCAAAACGAGGTTTCATTCGACGACTTCGTCGCAGACCGAACAGACTAAAACACAATATCATTCCAAAATAATTTATTAAGCCATTACATATTTTTAAATAATGGCTCACGCGTTAAGCATGTGTAATATTGGAGAAATCCTTTTCAGGGGTTAATCTTTCGCAGAAAACCAATTTTGTGTAAAGGCTTCTCGGGATACTGAATCTTCGAAGTTTTGAATAAAACATGCTTATATTGCTATATGCTATATATATGCTATTAAAATTATGCTAGCTGATTATTGAAGCATAGTTGTAGACAAAAATCAAGCTCCAACTTTTTACGAAACTATAGCCAACCATGGTTGTTTGACATTATCAAAGTCCACCATCGTTGTCTGCACTCCATCGTTAGTAGTGGCCAAGAAAAAGGAACTTCCTGGACATTATAGGCGTTTTTCGAGCAAAGTATCATCTAATAGTCTATCTTAGAATGCTGAACGCACTGACTGAGGCATACAATAGCAGCAAGTCATAAGCAACGGAGGCTGCGTAGCGTAACAGAGATAGTAGTCCGTCAGTGCTTCCCGCGGGAAGTTGCGAACAACAGTGATTAAGAGTGAAATGAGACAAGCAAAGAATGAAGAATGGTCATGGCTTCTAGACTATATATCCCCTCGTCGCAGAGGTAAAGACTGTAGTATACGAATTCGCATAGAGACCTATATCTATTTCTTACGCGCCGGCTAGCTCCCTCTTGGAAGATAGGGAATAGGGGTCCAGAATACAAAAAAATTGCAGACTATAAATTCGTTAAATTGACACGCATTATGCTTCCGAAAACTTCGTAAGAAATGGTTGCTTGTGATGTTTTAGGGCCCAGCTGTGACGTCCAATAGCAATTTTACGGATTTCGGATACAGGTTTTTTTGAAGCCCTTCAGACTCCTCTTTCTTCGAAGAAGGTCACAGCCGGCGCGCATAGGAAATAGCTATTCCAACTCTGTGGGTCTGCTTGCCACACCACTATCCGAATTCATATGCTTCATAGTTCTACCTCTAGGGACAACGGAATAATAATAGATCCAGATTTACACAAATTTTATACAAGAAACAGAGTTTTCAAAGGTCTCATACTTAGTTACAGAATTTCATAATGATTGTTTTCTTATGAATTACAATGAGTCTTTACAAGGACTTGAAAGGGCCACAAATACTAATAGCTTCTTATACTGGATCAATGGATTAGAACCATGAATAGAACCAGTTACAAGCTAACGTAATCATCAACCAAACCATTAAGGACACGTTCATAAAATTAAAAATAACCAACTGGTTTATCAGTTTGACCAAAAACCAGTGGCGTGTGGCTCAATTCACAAGTTGAGCTTTTTTTGATTGTGTTGTGTTGTACACAGTGCATCTATTTTCTATAATGTCTCTAGGCAAACTTCGTGTTTCGTCATTAGCATTCGTTTGTATTCGGAAATACGATGATTGCCGAGAGACGTTAAGAAAATAGATGCACTGTACATGCATTAACATACGGGGAATCTTGTGTAGACCTTGAAGTTTAACTTCAGTTCACTTTCAACTAACAAAAACTTTAGACGGTATTGTCTGAACTTTTTATAGGCCCGTATCTACGTTATTATAGCTAAAAAGTCCGATAGATCATAGAAATTACTTTCCACCGATACATTGTTTCGTCCAACAGATTACTCACCGATTACGCGGCACGATTAGAAACCATCGCATTAACTGGCAGTTCTATAAAGCGCTTATTATGTTAAAAAACCTTTTAGCCGTATAAAAAGTGACCGCGAAACGTTGCGCACGCGACAGTACGCTGCATTGTTAAGAGATTGCGCCCGACTGCATCTCTGTACCTACAGTAATAAAAAGTGTTAACTATTTTCTGTTCTGTATAGCAGTTTGACTACAATGCATGGATTGTGCAAGTGACGGGCTCTCTTCACTTTCCATGTTGATTGAAACGCAAATACCTCAACTAATGTATTACTGAGATGTTTGTAGCGGTCATCTTCACTGTGACGCCAAAGAACGCGGGTCCGGGGTAGTTTGGTAGACCCCTATTCAGATTCCGATGCAGGAATAACATTTTGGAAACATTAGGATTTCGCGGAAACTCCAAAAAATTTTGAACAGAATTGATGTTTTAGAAACCCAAAACACGAATACATTAGGCGTCCCTTGTGTGTAAGTGCTGGTCCATTAAATTGTTTTTTACTCAAATAGATAAAGGATTTTTCGACAAGAATGATTTATCTAACGATAATAACTTTCACAAATTACGGTTTAGAGTTACTGGAAAGTGAATACAGCTTAAATGTCATCTCGTTATATAACGCTGAGCAATCCAACCCGAGATCACTTGAAACCACAGACCAAAGTTAAATGTCCTAAAGACCGCTTAACCTCGCTTTTACTAGCAAATAAAGCTGCCAAAGTTGCGGGGCGCGCGGGGTTTTTAGAGCGCTGTGATTGGTGCGTTCGAGGTTATGCGCCCCGCGCGGCCCCCTGTAGCCCCGCCACTTGGTGCCATTTGGCCACAACGCTTGGCAGCGGGGCTCGCACGGCTATGTGGAGTCTATTGGATATATGGTCTGTGCTTGAAGCAAATAAGAAAATATTGTATGCCAATACGCCAATGATGTAAAACGACTAATTCAGTTTTGTCACTTAATACGCGACGACGCGACGACGCGGTTAGCCTAGTTGGGAGTGATCCTGCCTCCGAAGCTAGCGTCCCGGGTTCGATCCCCGATAAGGGCAAATATTTGTGTGATAAGCACGAATGTTTGTTCCTGAATCTTCGATGTTTCCTATGTATTTAAGTATTTATTTATCTATGTAGGTATGTATATCGTCGTCTAGTACCCATAACACAAGCCTTTAGAGCTTACTTTGGGACTAGATCGATTTGTGTAAAGATTGTCCCCTGATTTACTTATTTATTTCAATAATAATATTATGAAGGCAAAAGTGTGTTTGTTTGTTCCTTTGTTCTTCTTTCATGTTAAAACAGAGCAACAGATTGACTTGATTTTTTGCATAGCTATAGTCGAAAAATATGAGAAGGACATAGGTAACTTTTTATCCCGGAAAATTCACAATCCCGATCTAAGAGCGATAAACCAATCCCACGCCGACGAACTCGAGGGCAAGCTACTAAATAGTAAATATTGGCCGAATTTAGAAACGCCACTTGAGCATTTGATTAGAGATTAAATAGTATTTTTTTTGGAGAATGCTTAATTCTCTGTCTTACTTATATAATTAATATATTGACATCTTTAATAATAAGCTTCATATTAAACTGCTCGAATTTAATTAGAATCGGGCTGAAGTCAAGTCTCGATTACAGATATAGTGAATAATATGTTTCCATCGGTAAAACTCGCATCTCAATCGGAAGACGACGGGACCCGAAGTGTCAAATAATTATTGTATTCAATGTGTAACATGTTTATATTTGTTAATATGAAACTTTATTATTTAGTGTCAAATGTCAAAATGAAAAATGACAGCATGGTATGATGGGTAATGGCCCCCAATTCTCGATGCATTCGAGATAATGTCAATTGCGAGCATAAACGTCAGATTCATACAGTTTTGTCAAATGACTGTACGCACTGACGTTTAATCTCGATTGTGATATTATCTCTAATGCACCGAGAATTGGGGGGCCTGCTGACGCTAATTGAGAGAGCACGATAATACGAACTTCTCCGATAAAACACGATGGAAACTAATTATGCACTACATCTGTACATCATCCTATGGGCTGCCTATAGATAATTTTTAAAGTCTAAGATTTTAATTAATTATTTATCGCATCGATTTGAAATCAGCCCCGCGAAAAGAAAATAAACCGCTCACAGTTATTTAAAGCTCCAAACAAACCACAGCTAACTTCACACTTCTATACACGGAGAATGACGTCAGCCAAGATGGCCGATCATGTGGAGTTAGGTAAAGTGCAGCGACCCCGGTCAATGTTAATGTCAGCTGTTAGTATCGGCGGCGGCTGATGGGCGTTAGATCAGGTTTAAATGTAGACAAGGAGACTGCATACTTAAAGCGTTATAAATTCGTATGTGTATGTTTGTTCTGAAAAACATACTACTGTTAAATACTGTTATTTCTATAGTCATATTAAAACTTTCGTGAGACATTACTAAGACTAGAAATAAGCACGGGTGAAGAAGGACTTCATATGAGTCCGAAACATGTCGGACTATTTCTGACAATAACTCGTGAGTAAAACCGTGCTTATTTCTACTGTTATTTCTCTTTTAGGCAAGGAAAATCCGGAGGCCTATTCCCTCATCCCCATCCCCATTCCCCATCCTCCCAAGACTGGCAACGTATTGGCAGCACCTCTAGTGTTGCAGATGTCCATTGGCGGCGGTGACCACTTTCCATCAGGTAGGCCGCCAATAAACCTTTCCTTTGAAGACCAATTGGACGTAACTTAGGGAAAAAGATTAAATCCACGATAAAAACTAGGTATGCAAATTTTAAACATTATATCGATAGCATTATTAATGGTATTTATAATTAATATTGAAATCCCTTCAAGCAATAGACATTATGGTGAAAAATATGAACTTTAACCGTCTTCGCGTATGTATGTACGTTAACACTGTGGATGATACACTCGGAGTCCTTTTGGGTTGCGATTGGATCTGAATAGAAAATAACAAAATATGCCGCGTCTAAAGTTAATCTAATCATGCGGAGGGTGCCACTCGATAGTCTGGGGCGCGCCTGTTGATTTCCGATCGTCGATTGATCGGGCAAATAGCTTCTGAATCCGAACACACACTGGTTGTATCCCGTGCTTAGACTTGTAACTATAAGTTGTCGTTTGCTTATCTTGTTTCTTCATAAGGCTGCGTTTGCACCAGAGCTGTACGAGGCAGCTCAGCGGCGAGCGAGGAAACACTCCACCAATAGAATTGCGGTCATTTGAAAAGAAACAATCTTATTGGTGGATTTTTCCATACAGCTCTGTATTTTCAGTCTAATAGTCTACCTCTAGTTGTGTTGTTTGTAGTCGACACTACATTTTAAATACCTATATAAAAAGGCAACAGTAGCAAACCGTTAAAGTATTTCGTAAGGGAAGCCGGCAGAATAATGGCCGAATTCACAAATGCCACTTAAGCATTTGATTAGAGATTAAATAGTTACATCTCCTTCAACTAGTTGTAAACTTATACATAAACGTCACTCAAATGTCACTTTAATTAAAGATCAATTTGAATGGCCTTTGTGAATTTAGCCGTAAAAAACGTAAAAGTGCGACTCTGACCTTTAGATATACATTGACAGCTACCTATAGCTTTCTAGCTTGGTAAAGCCGTCAGGAATCAGCTTATAGTCAAGCTGCGCTACTAGAAATTCATATAACGTACTAATGCCAAAATTAGAATTCCCTGAATTAGAATTCAGTAAAACCATTTTTTTATTTGGCATAATGTATGTATACATTTTCTAACACTAACCTTGTATTGAGCGCTAGCCCTCGAATAACCACTTTAATTGCACAGATTAAACACACTGACACGATTGCCCACCGCTCCACTGACACCGTCCTTTCATTATCTGTAGACTTAAATGGCGGCAAAAAGATAAGGCTCTTTAAAAGAAAATACTTGTGTAGTACTTAAATTGTATGTTACTACGTATTGTATATTGTACTACGTAAATGTAGAAAAAGTAATTCGACACTGAATTTAGGAGACACATTCCCTTCAGCAGACTAGACCGCAATGAAATTGAAATAAAATTCTTCCATAAACGCGTATACTTGTATAAATATATCATGTAAACAAAACATTTAAGAAGTGTTTATTTGTACGACACGGTAATTAACTATGTTTGTTAATTACGCTTATGATCATAACAAACTTGGAGTAAACAAAACAAAGGTGGATGCGTCAATATGTCCTCACCACGAATAAGTGGGTATTAGTGGTGGGGCGAGACATTATGTCACTGGAAAGCTTTTTTATAACTATAATTTGGTACTATGGCAGTTGTGGGAAAAAAGTTATAGCTAGTTTTAGCTATAGTTTTTGTTCAAAAACAAATGCGTAATTAAGTGTACGAATAAAGTATTTAATTATTTACTGCGCCGAGTAATTAAGAAACAAATTAAATACATTTGCATACCGGAACTAATATTAAACCCTGAAGCGGAATTTACGTAGAAAAGCACTTTCAGTCATCCTGAAATACGGCGCGGCGTCGTAAATTCTAGAAAGCAACATTACTTAGAAATGCTTTTCTACTTTACTTCGGGAATCTCAGTCTCGATCTGTTATCACTTCCCTGGCCTTTAACATGTCTCAATTTGTTTCATATCGAGTTTAGCAAGACTCTCTAGAGTCTTAGTGGTAGAGCCAAACAGTAATCCTCACTAGATGATTACTGTTCGAATGGGCCGGCTCGACCGGGGTAGTACCACACTCTCACAGAATATCGGCGTAAAGTAATAGCTTACTATTGCGTTACGTACGGTGAGTGACGAGATCCGGAAGCCTATTCCCTCATCCCTATCCCATCCCCATTCCCCATCCTCCCTAGACTGGCAACGCTTTGGCAGCACCTCTGGTGTTGCAGATGTCCATAGGCGGCGGTGACCACTTTCCATCAGGTGGGCCGTCAGCTCGTTTGTCAGTCAATTGACATAAAAAAAACATAAAAAAGTCGAAACTTTGTACTCTTCGAGTACTATTTATTTGTTCTTCGAAAAACATTTCATCTCATCTTACAATTGGGTTTCTGACAACCAAACTACTTTACTTTACTATTTGTTAACACCAGGCTTATAAAGTTTGGGATCTTACCCAAAAATTTAGGGGTAAAATATGAAATACCGGCATTTTTAGAGGCAGAACATTCTCAGGGTATTTTTAGGGGTATTAAAAAACGAATTGAAAAAGAGTACAAAATTCATTTTAAGCTTCAAAAGTGATAGGACTTGTTGCTACTTTCATACTTTCGCATCGAAAACCTTGTTGAACGAGTATGGTTAGCGGTTTCTAGGGTGTTTTCGACTTGCTTTCAGGGATAAACCTCTTTTAAGAGTTGGCAGCCCTGGCTGAAATAAACTAAGTAGGTATTAAAAAGACCATTTACATCTCTTTTGTATTCATTCTTATTGTTACGATACATCTGTTTTTAAGTAACTAAGTAGTATATTATGTACTTATAAAGCGATTTGCCAAGCAAACCCAGTTAAAAACCGCTTCATAACCGCCTTGATTCTGAACTTAGAAAGAATAGGCAAGGCACACACCGTGAAGGATTCATTTAATTAGACAATATAATATAATGTATTTACTTGGGACAAACGCTGCGCCCCAAACAATGCTCGGCCTTGCTGGTTTTCCGAGAATAATAACACTTTATCAAGATATTAGTACAAGTGCGGGCACAATGGCAGGTCGAGCCAGACGAGACATGTCTTGTGTCAACACATTGATACAAAAACATGTGACGCGTTGAAAAAAGCCTTTATAATCGTGTTGTTAAGGAGAAAAGTACAGGGTGACTTTTAAGACGCAGTGCATAACCATAAGAATAAATACTATTAGAAGGGCATCTTCATCCACACCACACGTGCTCCCGCCGTGGCCTTGAGCAGTCCGGGGCGGCTTATCGGAGCGAAAGCGCGCGGGTTGCCACCATCTATCAACACGAGGAGTAAACAAGCGAAAACGTTTCAAATGAAGCTCTCAATGTCACTGTCTACGCAAACTGTTGTTTTGCTATACGAAAATGTTACCTAGTTCTCCCTTTGATCACATGCTTTGGGGTCATCCATAAAGTATGTCACACGTGAAGGGGATAGGGGGTCAACGAAGTGTGACATTGTGTGACAAGGGGTGGAAAGGGTCCTAAATTTCGTGACGTCATATTTCAATATCTAATACATCTAAGGGTTAAAATGCCACATTTTTACTATTTACGAAAAACTTAAAACTTTCCAACTATATCTGTATTGAAGGAGTGGGTTCAAAATCCATGGACTCAAGGTGATGAAGTTTTTAAATTCCATTCATATAATTAATAATATATTGTTTTATTATTATTATTATTATTTTCAAAGGTTTGATTTGATGGTGATTATATTTAAAAAAATATTTAATTGGAAATAAAACTAATTTCGGAACTGCTGCTTTTATTTAATAATTTCTATATGTAAAATTGCAACATATGTGACGTCATACTAGGGAGGGGGGGGGTCTCACAAATGTGACCAACTGTGACAAGGACGGGGAGGGGTCAAAATATCACGAAATTAGTGTGACGTACTTTATGGATGACCTCTTTACGACGTTCATGTTAATAGTAAAAAGGACATGAAAATAAATTTGACAAAACTAAAATAAATCTCAAAATATTTGCGAATTCGTTAAAAATTACCCTACAATATCCAAAACCAAATTAGGCACTAAAAAGACCCAACTCTACGACAAATCCTAGGCTATGCTCTATGGAGTCACCTAATGCTATTTCAAACGTTCCTTAAAATTGTGTCCGTCATCTGATATAACACGGCACCAACACCAGTGTGCGAAGCATCATTCCCACTCGTAAACCAGCGTTTATAATCGACTAGTAATACGAATATAGAGTGGCAATAAACAGCTCTTGTATGGTAATTACAGTCATTAAACGAGCGGATGGCTCCGTTTCGGCCTGATTGTTCGTTGGCTCACACCGTATGACATAAAGTGCTAAATAATACAAATATACATGTCTCACTACAAAGCGTTTTAGTGCGATAGTATTGTTGAAATTTTCAAGTTTAGTTTATTTTATTAGAAATATTGAAACCGTGCAGATTGGTTTTATTTTTCTTGTTGACAGTTGATGGAGTATCAACATAGCATCTAGCTTTTAAATAGTCCATTATTTGTTTTTATCAAAGTAAAACTGTGTCGACCTTTTACCAACCACACAAAAATGCCCTCGACTTATTCAACTTTAATCTACATCGTCATTGGCCGTTGCTTCTTTTACGGACATTTTTAACATTGCCGCGGAGGTCTTTGCTGACGGTTTTTCTTTAAATGTCAATTGACTGACAAACGAGCTGACGGCCCACCTGATGGAAAGTGGTCACCGCCGCCCATGGACTTCTGCAACACCAGAGGTGCTGCCAATGCGTTGCCAGTCTAGGGAGGATGGGGAATGGGGATGGGATAGGGATGAGGGAATAGGCTTCCGGATCTCGTCACTCACCGTACGTAACGCAATAGTAAGCTATTACTTTACGCCGATATTCTGTGAGAGTGTGGTACTACCCCGGTCAAGCCGGCCCATTCGAACAGTAATCATCTAGTCAGGATTACTGTTTGGCTCTACCACTACAAGAACTGGTGGCTTTACGTCATTCCTGTTACCAGCAAGCGCCCTCCAGGAATCTTCGATTTCCACCCTAGCAGCTTAAATATTCTTATACATCGATACTGTGAAACACTTAGGCATGCTTGGCCTTACCTTTGTTTTCATTCCTAAACCGCGTAAACAGTACCGACGTCAATTCATTGTCGTGCAACGTGTCATCGCGACAATGACGTCCACAGGATACACCTATCTCTTTATTTATTGTAGTTCATTGTAGTTGCACAAAAGTGAAACACATGGGAGTAAGTTGATGAAATACTTGGGGATCACGCATAATTTTTGTTAGTATACGGTGCGTTTCGTATAATTCGTGTGGAGGCTTAGAATTTTAGGATAGAAAATAACCTGAACCAACCAATATGATCACGATGATTAGATTATTTCGTGTAAAAAATACAACAATTCGATGTGTAAAAATATTTATGCGACGAAAGAGGCACCGCACTTATTACTTAGACAATATGACTCAGTTTGTTGTCTATATCATTTGATTAAGATAGGCCTTTTATGACCTAAGCAGTACACTAAAGTACAGACTTTGAAAAACAAAATTCGAACTTCATTTGCTATCGCTCTTGAGCTCAAGGTGTTAAACATTCGCGAGAAAGGGACGGACTTTCGATGATTCGGATTTCGTGCTATGACCAGTCACTTCACGATTTAACGTATTGAAAATAAACATTTCCTGCGTTTTTTAAAGCCCAGTCTACACTACTTACTTAAGGGGCTTATAAACGGGGCAGATTTTCGGCAATTTATTGCTGCAATTCGGGCTAACCTGAAGAGATTCCATTCAAAGTTTTTGTTCCCATTAGGGATGTAATGTAATTTTTTAGGGAATAGCCCGAATTGCAGCAATACATTGGCGAAAAACTAGCCCTTTTACGAGCTCCTTTACAATAAGCCTGCTATGGTCTTCAGTTTTTTTTAAACTGACCAGCGATTGACCCCAGTCTCACCTGCGGTCATAACATGCATGGCACAAAGATAAATTAGACCCGTTTATCTCTATGACTATGACTATCTCTTTCGTCGGCACTAGTGTGAGAGAGACGCACTTAGACATAAGAGGGTTTATCTTATCTTTGTGCCATGCCTGTTAGGGCCGCTGATGGTATAAGTCGGGACAAACGACGCTCAGTAACAGCCTATACACTCTTGCCTGGAGGAGACTATATTTAGATTTAAAACTGGCAGGGCAGACATGTTTCTTATAGCACTATAATCTATCCGTTATTATTAGATAACTGCGGTGTTTAGCTTTAATAAATCCATAAAAAGATGCGGTAAGTCAGTACAGTCTCGAGGAATTTAAGAGAAATGATGACCAATTAAAATCGTATAAAATTGCTGGCTTAGCCGCTTTCAATCTGACGAGATGCACTGAGACTAGTCACGCGTCATACCTAGTAATCAGTAGCCTTTTAGACTTTTAGTAACTCATTGCGGGGGAGTTTAGCAGTGCTTCGTTCTGGAAAATTGCAAGATATCCAAGACAGATCTTTACAATCATTTTTGTGTACCTGATATATGGACATTTTTTATTTTATCTGTATTTCTTTCAGACATTGTACAATCTTTGGTTTTAATAATTACAAAGTTTCGCCAAATTAACACAAACTTTTTATCTTCTGATTTTAGAATCCTACAAAAGCTGTAAAATTCTCTACATACACTATTTAACGACACTGTAAAATGACACTAAGATTATAAATGGGAAAGTTTGTGAGTTTGTGAGTGTGTGTGTGAATTAAGCAGTATGTTTGTTACTTCTTCACGCTGAAACGGATCAACGGACTTGACTGAAATTGAGAATGAAGATAGCTTATACACAGGCTACTTTTTGTCCCGGACAATTAAAAGTTCCCGAGGTAACTATAACCGAATTCCACGCGAACGAATTCGCGAACTGAAGCATAGTGGTCCCGCTACAGCTTCTTTCTTTACCACCCGTTTTCTTCCCGTTAGCACCGTTAGGGAGATAATTTCAAAAAATCCCTCCTTAGTGTACCTTTAGGGTACTCGAGGAATGTCTCCTCAAAATTTCAAACCTCTAGGACCGGGTGGTCCTAGAGGTTTGAAATTTTGGCTGTGCGTTGTCTAAAAGTGAGTCACGGTACTGTTTTATATGTATTGATAGTTACTTGTTTTTAGGGTTCCGTTCCTCAAAAGGAAAAAACGAAACCCTTATAGGATCACTCGTGTGTCTGTCTGTCTGTCTGTCTGTCTGTCTGTCCGTCTGTCACAGCCAATTTGCTCCGAAACTACTGGATGGATTAAGTTGAAATTTGGTATGCATATGTAAGTCGGTGACCGCAACACGGACGCGTGACGAAAATATAAGAATTTTAAACATGGGGGACACTTTTGGGGGGTAAATTAGAAAATATAAAAAAAAGTTCTGCATCCTATATTGTGTGACATATCAAATGAAAGGGCTTATTGTGTGGATCTTAAATATATATTTTTTTTAATTTTAAGTAAAATAGTTTAGAAGTTATTTAGGAAAATATGCGAAAATTGACCATTCCCCCACCCTTATTTCCGAAACTACTGCCGCTAAAATTTTGAAAAAAATACAGAAAATAGTTCTTCACCTATAGATTACAGGAAAACCTATAAGAAGTCTATGGTATTTAAAGTAACGTAATAAATTTCAGATAATCATACACAGAACGGAACCCTCTCCACGCGAGTTTAACTCGCACTTGTTTGTAAAACATTCCAAAAAGGATTATCTTCATTCTTAAGTCGTTACCAAGGACGTTTCAATAAAGTAGTCGTAAAAGAGAATTGTTTACGGCTGTAAACGAACGAGCCTTAATCGGCTTTCGGCATTAAACTCATTTTCCGACTCTATTTTTATACTTTTATTAAAGACACAGACTTTAATTAACTATAGTTATTTGGATTATGTCACACAAGGAATACAAAAGTAACAAGTTAGGTATCTAGAATTTTTTTAATCTATCGCATTATCTAAAAACTTGGTAGAATTAACGCAAAATTTCGCTTCAAATTGACAGTCATAATAAAAAACCGTTCATAGAATTAGCATTTGCTCTTAATTCGAATTTTAAAGCAAAGATAATCGTTACTTATTTGACGAGATTCGTATATGCAAGTGGCGGCAATACAAATTACTATTGGACTAAGACTATAAGTATGTTTCTGTTCGGAAAACGAATTAGAACCGATGTAGCGCACAAACGTGCTAGCGACAAAAACGCAGCGATTAGTCGCGACGCGCGATGATTCCGTATTGAGTCATTGACCAATCAAAAGTATCGATATGACGTCACATGACGCGATGAAAGCTAAACTAGTCAGCTTATTTATCGCGTATCGTGGCTATGTGTCATAATGTGCCAAGGTTTTTTTAAGCTATTGGGTTTATGGACGTGGGCTTAAGGTGTTAATAAGGGCTGATATGAATATAACAATGTCGGTTCAAAACGAACTTAAAGTTAAGAGGGCGCCGACCGTCCAGTGGCGCCCTCATCACTGTTATTGTGTTTTCTATTAAAGGAAAGTATTTTATTAAAATTGAAGCCGTAAAGGTTGTTACGCAACTTAATAATGTGCTACACTATCGAATTGGGTAAACTGTAAGGATAGATGTAATGTGGAAATAAATAAATAAAAAATAAATAAAAAATAAAAATAAACTTAATACACAACGTATATGCTATGTAATATAGCTTTGCAAAGTATAACCATCATTTAGTCAATTTAACAGAAAAAAGCGGCCACTATTTTCTATTAAATTGATTAGATGATGGTTATACTTTGCAAAGCTATATTACATAGCATATACGTTGTGTATTAAGTTGCGTAACAACTTATACGGCTTCAATTTTAATAAAATACTTTCCTTTAATAGAAAACACAATAACAGTGATGAGAGCGCCACTGGACGGTCGGTGCCCTCTTAAATTTTCGAAACGTCAAAAGCGCTATACTGCGTCACTGTCATTGTGAATTTAGATGCGTATTGCGTGCAAAAAGGTACGACAATAAACAAAACACCCGACTGCACCTCCTTTAAAAAGGGAGACAAGAAATTGACTCGTGCCCATTGCAGTCGATATGAAAATAACAGTTGGTGACTTCGAATAGCTATTACAGGATTTTATGCAGTCTGTGTTTTTTATTCTAAGCATCATCATCAGCGTTCGTCCCTTTCGCACCCGCTTATTAGTTAAAAAGTGACGGAACCATAAAGGTGCGCAATAAAAACTAGTGCGCTAGGCCCTCTAGAGATATTTATGACACGATGAGGTAGAAACGCTTCCTTAAAAATCGTCGTGCGAGCGGTAAGGCTGGCGTCCACTAGACTCGCCGAGGCGAATCGAATCGAATCGCAATAATTCGCCTCCTATATTTTCTAATGCAACTGCGTCCATTGAATCGGCGCGCCGCGGCTCTTCGTCAATGGACGCAGTTGCATAGAAAATATAGGAGGCGAATTATTGCGATTCGATTCGATTCGCCTCGGCGAGTCTAGTGGACGCCAGCCTCTAGAATTATAAACAAATGACTGCTGCTTCCCGACGAGTCGTGGCTGATATAATCGCAGATCAAAACTCCAAGAAAAAGTATCAAATAAAAGTGTTTGTTTGTACATCCGAGTTAGTCGTTATGATTCTCACGGCGCGGGCGCATTGGATAATGCGCGTTACTTAACTCATTCAATTAATAATTATACTTATTGTTGCGTAAAGTTCATTCAAGGTTCGAGTCGTGAGAGCGCACAATAGCTCTATTGTCGTGGTACAGTTTGACTGGCTAAAATATTTATCGACTCCATGATCCAATGAAACTGGTCTTTTCTAGTGTCACTTGCCTACGTCATCTCAAACCTGTCACATTAATCGAATATTAAAATGAAAATGCGCTACGTGACGTACAGTGGATCCATTCGTACTTGTATTTGGTAAACAAGTTTCTAACCTCAAAATGCACCTTTTTTGGCTACAACAGCAGTTTCTTTGTTAATAAAGGAACTGGAGACAATCTTTTAGACGTCACTTTGCCAATTCATAGCCTAGGTTTGCTTTATTTAGGACAAAACAGCTGTTTCACCCAAAAATTGCACGTTTTGAGGTTAGAAACTTGTTTACCAAATAGGACAAGAATGCATGAATTCACTGTAGTCGAGTGTCACCCACATTGACCGCTGTTTCTGCAGAAGATAGTAACATGCGTAATGCTTATCTATAGGTTTTAGTGCTGATAAGTGATGCATGGTGGATTTGTCTTGATCTCTATCGGGAGACATTCTTTGTCCTAAATTATCGATTCACCGAATGCATCAATTGTTCTAACGCTTTTCGATAAACCGGTATACTTTTCAACATTGTAATAAAATGAAAAGAAACCTATAACCTTACATAAATCTATACTATCTGTGAAATATTAGAAAGTAGCGCCTGCCCGCGACTTCGTTCGCATGGAATCTGGTTATAGTTATTCCCTCGGGAACTTTTAAATTTTACGGGATAAAAAATACCCTATGGTGTTAAACCAGGGTATACGCAATTTCAATTCCAAATCCGTCCAGCCGTTCAAGCGTGAATGTATAACAAACATCACACTCATACACACACAAACTCAGCAACTCGATTTGGGTGTTGATTAAAAACTGTGATAATCTAGTTCCCAATAATGCAAAAACTACCCAGGAATATTCAGCCTCGATAAGATATCAGTGGTTCCGTTGTTCAAAAGACAAAACACTTCTAACTTCGATGAAAACTATTGTAAGTTAAAAACGCCATGCTGATCGTTGATTCAAATATTAGGTACAAAACTAAAACGAAACATTTTATTAATAGCTATAATAGTAGATTGTTGCACCAAGCAGTTAATAATTCATTGTTGTGCCGAGTATTAGTTTGGAGCCCGAACGCAAGTGAGCGCAATAATACATCACTTGATGCGAGATGCATAATCTGCTTTTCTTTCTACTAATGCAAAAAGTTGGTAAAAAAAAGTAAAAGTATACTTAAACCCAACTAGCGACGTAAAAAGGATTTTTACGCCCGGTATGACGCACCCTTAGAATTTTGATATAGCCTGTGACACTTGCACGTTCTCCCCAAATCTTGAGAGACCCTATTTATTAAAATCGGTCCAGTGGTTCAGAAGCCAAAGTAGAATATCCGAAAATTTTCACAGAAAACTTCTGTTCAATTCATTTTCATGTTACGCAAAAAACCCATACTATTTATCAGCAAGTACTTTGAGCATAATATTTTACACGAGGCAATCACAGTTCGATATGGTCGCCGACATGTGGACTGTCTTGCTATTACAGCAAGTCCACAGAAAAGTGTTCAGCTGTCCCGTCGGACTGTATGGGCGGATTGGGTAGCTGGTGGTGTAAACTTCTTGATCTACTAACCAAATAACAAATTCAAAACAGTGCAATAATGAATTTTGTATGCAACTTTATTGCTCTAGGGCAAATAAGGGCTGCTTTGTGCTGAGTATTTAAGGCTATAATGATGAAATTAAAGCATAGTTGGAAGAAAAGTTAATTTGCAACTTGTTTTTATTAAACTGACTGCAAATCGCGTTTTAGGTAAATTACACAGCTATTACAAATTCTGCACTTCGGTGTGCTTTTGCTACGTGCTGACTGCAACTTAGTGGAATATTTCTTATTACTAAGTTGCAGTGATGAAGCACGTACTAACTTTGTTGCAATAATTGCAACGGAGCAGTATCGTGGCGCTTTTTTCGTCTTGCAATTTCGATTAGATTGTCAACGGCCGTGAGTGCAGCCGGAGGTCAACCGAATGAATTTTGGTACATAATTTCGATTAAACATCTACATAATAATATTAACTCGTATTGTGTGCCTTTCGAAAATAAGTACGTAACGAATTTATGCTGTTTATTATGCTGTCCTTGTTAAAGCGACCAAAGGACGACATACAAAAGCGCGTGCAGGAATTATAGCGAATATATTATGAAATAAATAATAATAAAAGACATTTATTCAATACACATTTGACACGACAGATAACAAGGAAAGCAAAGTAAACAATGAACATAAAAAGCTGTGCCGAACGGTGCCAAAGAGGGTGCCGTGACGAGCCTCGGCGCTGATTTTCAGTGGTCCCTAAGTGACAACTCGATCGACAGAGAACAATACGTTGTGTATGGCAACACTTGAGCAACTCAACCATTGAATCTCTATTTATTATATAATAAATAAGAGAAAATAAGGGAAAATAATACATCGTCTCACATACATGTACGTATGGCAATTCACAGCAGAACAAAACACTTCAGGCTATAAGCTAACACGTAGTTACTGAAAATAATTGTATTTTGAATGTTGAAAATTAGCTGACTCTATCACCCGCTTCGAACAAAATATGTATAACATAATAATGCTGAGAAGAATGCACAAAATTCAGCAAAGCAGAAAATGCTTTACAAAAGCTCCATTTGTGGCAAACTTACCGACCTACGGCCAAATAAATATATGACGGCAGGCAAACTATAGCTCACATAGAAAAAACTAAATTGGCAATAATTCCGAAGTACAATATCGCAAGGCCTGCAATACCTAACAATGTAAAATAAATCCCAGGCTAGTCGTGCCACTAGGAAATATTATAAGTATATAATAGCAATGTCTGCAAACTACCCAACATTTGCACTTATCAAACTCATCTGGGGTTTCACGACAGTATTGCAATCAATGCCATGCGAATCTACGCATTTGTAACTTATGTTCAAAGATTTAACAATAGTTCGCGTTGTAATCTTAAATTGCAAACACCTGACTATTTGTTAAGGACAAATATTTTAGCCTTGAAACCGAAACCTACGCTATTTCTTTTGCGTACACGACACAGTTAGCCTATATTCGTCCCATTGCTCGGCAGGCCTTTTCTGAGACTGGGCATCCTCACCATGCAGGTTCATTGGGGACTTCAAACTCATAATGAGCTTGGGAAAAATAAAAAATGTTAAATTTTATCCATGAAAATGATAGACCTAATTCCTAAAAATCAAATTGTTTTTATTTCACTTCGATACGATGTGTATTTACAAAGTTATAGGACTTATAAATTTGCTTAAAAACTGCACCTCGCTATCTGAGAAGTTCGCTGGCGATAGCTCGTGCCCGCGCGCATGCGACTTCCACGGACAAAATAGCCAGTGTTTGAAAATTTTTTTTGAAGCCATTTGAAGTGTTAGGGAAGAAATAAAAATACCATATTTTAAGTTGAAACATTTACTTTTAGATTATTATTTTTTAAAAGCCGTGCCCAGGCTCATTGAAAAGCTGCGCTGATGTTTTAGGAATGCGTTATTGTAAATAGTTCTACAGGATGTGTAGAACTATTTACAATAACTACTACTACTTTCCTACTTCCTGCATAATTTAGTACTTATCGTAAGTAACTCTAAACTACATATATGTATTTTAATATTATATTAAGTGAGTGTCAAACAGTGAGTCTGCGTGAAAGGTAAGTATCATGACTCATGTATTTTTTCACCGTTTAGTTATCGTTGTCACAGCTGACCCAATGTCAAGTGTAACCATCCAAAACCTCACAAAACAACTTTTATGTCATCTAGCCACCTTTATTGATTTTTTTAAATACCTTTATTAACATACAATAGAAGTTATAAGAAACCAAATGAACATAAGTTATTACAGGTATAACTATGTCGTTTTTACTTCAGCGCCTCTATTCGGGAACGCTAAGTGATTCTGTAGCGACTCGTAAGCCAGATTTCTCATCCCACTCTGCCGCATGAAGCGTAATGCGTAAGAGCGAGATGAGAAATCTGGCTTACGAGTCGCTACAGAATCACTTAGCGTTCCCGAATGAGGCGCCAGGTGTATTTTGGTTACAAAATTACTTTACCTGGCGCCTCATTCGGGAACGCTAAGTGATTCTGACTGAGTGACTCGTAAGCCAGATTTCTCATCTCGCTCTTACGCATTACGCGTCGTGCGGAAGAGTGGGATGAGAAATCTGGCTTATGAGTCGCTACAGAATCACTTAGCGTTCCCGAATGAGGCGCCTGTTTTAATATTTTGAACTAATTGTACCAAGTATAAGAGTTGAAAGGAAAATTAATAGCTTTTGCCGGCAACTTTGTCCACGTAGGATTCATTTGTCGATATAGCCTCGGAGGAGTGCATCTTTCCGGGATAAAAAACGTACAGGCTCATAAATTATCTCTATGCTAAAAATCAAGTCAATCCATTGCTTCGTTGCTACGTGTGCATTTATAATATTAGAAAGGATTAGAAGGGACACTATGTATAGCAAAGATTGTTATTTATAACTTAAACTCCTTAATACCTTAATGATATATTTTACGTCATGAATGGTATCTTTACTCACGCAACAGAAAAAATAAATGCAGTTATTTAAAAAGCTTTCTTTACGTAACAGTAAGTTTAAACTATGAAAGTTATTTTCCGAGTAAATGTGTTGTTTTTAAAGTTAATCGTAAGAAACATCTCGGCCAGAATTTCCTCAGATCCGTGCCCGCGATAGCAACCGTGGGAAACCGTGGAGCCTCGCTTTCCTGGACACGAAAATCATATTTTTATTGTTAACGGTCTATAAAATAAAATTACCTGTAAAAAAGGTTGTCGAAAAGTCACACAAGAACACAATCTGTGTACCTAAGGTGTATTCGCCGAGAGTTGACAAATATAATGATATCGTCTCGAAATAGCAACAGTCGCTTAATTATCGCAAACTGTATGATGGGCGTCGCTAAAATCCGCGCGCATTGAGTATTGTGGTACGAGGGAAGCAGTTGTTGTCAACCCGGCGCCGCGCCGAGCGGGCGAGAGAATTATATGCGCTGGAATACGCTTATAGTGTGTCGTTTGGGTGTTCGCACGTAGTTTTAGACGAAGGAATTGAACGATTCATAATAAACGTCACCGACTCTGATTCTTACTCTAACTCTGAGACTTCGTCATGGTCGTCATCCGATGATATGCCAGCAATGGAACATATAAGGGCTATTCAATAATAATATTCTATGATAAAAATATAGCTTTCCCTTTAATTTTTTACTATCATCGGTAAAAATAATTAGGGGGCCGCTATTTGTAATGAGTTAAGAAGCCCTGACTTTTTTTATTTTTATTTTATTATTATTTCATTATTTTCTTGTTAGTATGCAGAAGACACCACATTGCATTACTTAATAGCAGCATTTTTCTTCTATAGCGGAAGGAATGATACGAGGGACCTTGCGGAAAATATTATATTATAACATATAAATCGTTTGTATTGGTTTCTAACCAACCATGTTTATATAAAATAAATTAAACACTTAATAAATTATTTTGAATCATGGTGCCATCCCTAATACCGTACGTACTACTAGCAAGTCAAAGCCCCATTATTGGGTTCGAAATCGCTGTTAGGGTTGAACCAATTCACATTTTTGGTCTAAACTTTGACAAACTGTAAATTTTAATTGGCTTCAAATATTAAACTTGTTTTTTGGAGAAAAACAAAGAACTAAGCCTACAGAACTCGTTCGGTTCCAACCCTTAATGATCTGTCACCGTAGTCAATTAATCTATTTGATCAGGATTAACTATAATTAATACCGAAACTTTAAATATATTTGTATTATATTATAAGAAATATACGGCATAACTCCTCAATACAGGTTTGTAACGATATAAAGACATCAACGCGCGACTTTCTGCACGTAATCGAAACCTGTTTATTTTTAACACTTAATATTTTAACCGATAATTGGATTCGTGTTAAGTTATGTAATTGGCATTCGGTGTTTTTAATTGGCTTAAGATTAAGTGCAAAGAACGATACTGTCAACACTGGAAGCTTCATCTGAATACGTAATTCTTGTGGTCGGTACACAAAGCCGAGCCAGCCAGGCCCCGACAAGGCCATGGTTTGAGCCGGAGATCAACTAAATATTGAAGCATTTTTAAAGAGCTCCAATCACCCCTTGCAATTATAAAAATGCTTCTATGAACAGGTATTAAGAGGAGTGTGAACCTACGGCTTTTCATACAAAAGGCGATAACGATTTCCACCCCTTAAACGTTAACCGATGTCGACCAATTTTTGACAGGTTGTCAGTCAGAACAAAATCTAGGTCTATACGTTTTGGTTTTTTCACTATAATCAATAAATTCAGTTTGATTGTCGTTTTAGTATTCCCATACATAACTAATTTCGGCGATTATTTGACTTTGTTGATTTTTAATCAAAATGCAAAAAACGTATAGACCTAGAGTTTGTTCTGACTGACAATCTATCAAAAATTGGTCAAAATCGGTTAACATTTAAGGGTGGAAATCGTTATCGCCTTTTGTATGAGAAGGGTGAGTTTTGCCGTTATTTCACTGTCCTCTTAAGCAGGCTCTGTGTACAGGATGTTAGTAGCAGTATAGTCATTACCATCTCTTAAAAATAATAAAGTTATAAAAAAAGTATTCAGTAACAATTCAGTAATACCCGAACCTACACTATAAGCTATACACTTCCGGTTTTATAGTTCCTTAATCGAAGCTTTAAGCCGCGTTAAGTTTGCGAAAAATAAAAGTCTTTACTATAAACTAGATCTTCTAAAATAGCATATGTGCTTATCAATATACTCAATACACATTCAATAAAATATTAATTACGGCCTGCCCCTGAACTTACTTCCTAGTGCTAATGGAGTTTCCGACCGATCGCGCACGAAGCGTGATGTCACCTGCGCGGGCGCATTGAAACACTTGTACAGCGGAAATATAACATTTATTTGATTTATTTATTACTAGTTTCTGCCCGCAACTTCATTCGCGTGGAATTCAGATATAGTAATTCCCCATATTTTTGTTTTTAAACCTGTATTAAAGCGAAGAAAGCAAAAAAATAAGTATTTAAATGGGAAAAGCCACTTTAGAGTTTTACCGGGACTAACGCACGGCATTTGATTTTTATGTAAATAGATTAATTCAATGATTAACCCCTCGTTACGCTTGGGCACTTTTTTTCAAGTATTTTTATTTGGTACTCCATGAATCCAATGAGACGCGAATGCCTATTTTTTATCATCCGCATACGAGGGGTTAAATATATAATAAATAAATCAAGCAAAAATATAATTTAAATTAAGGTATTTATTAAAAACTATGAGCCGAGCCTTATTTTGTGGTTGCGTCGATAGTAATTTGTCCAGTCTAACAAATTGCTAAGTCCAGAAATCGACTTTTACAAAACCTTGTCAAAACTAAATGTAATTTTTTTAAAGGCGTTTTTAAACGGAAATATATATCTTGCCAAAACAAAACTGGCTATGTTTTGCCCAACCTTTTTTCTATAAAGTAACGTGATAGAGCCCGCTTTAGCTTTCCGACATTGTAAGTATGAATCAATATAGTATTATCTCAAACTATACTTAAAGGAATTTCATGTCCTTAAGATAAAGCATTAACGATCAGTCAGTATAAGAAATGCAAGGCATGCCATAGCGAAGGAAAAATAGTAGTTAATAGCGGAAATAATAACAAGCCAGGAATATATCAAGATAAAATGTTACTGACTCATCATGACAAAGAAAAGAGAAGATTAAATCTAAGATAATTTGAAAATGCTCCACGTTCAAAGGTTCCAATTTACAATGAACAAACTCTCAATTATCTAGCTGTTGGTAGGTTTTTATCAGTCAAATATTCAACATGTCAACCGAACACTAGTGTAGAGTTGCGTAGACGCACGTAAAGTACTCGTTCCTTTGGCAACCGCCTATTAGGTAAATAAACCGGCCAAGAGCGAGTCGGACTCGCGTACGAAGGGATCCGTACCATTATCTATAGAAACGGCAAAATAAACATGTCTGTCGTATGGGAGCCTCCTTAAATATTTATTTTATTTGTTGTTATAGTGGCAACTGAAATACATCATCCTGTGAAAATGTCAACCGTCTTACTATCACGGTTCATGAGATACAGCCTGGTGACAGACGGACGGACAGCGGAGTCTTAGTAATAGGGTCCCGTTTTACCCTTTGGGCACGGAACCCTAAAAAGGAGAATTCACTATGAATTTATTAACACAATAATGGGTCCTTCTAATATTATTTTTTCGCTTGTTACACACAGTATCTAAATAACGATAATTAATAAAATAATAAGTAGTGTAAGCTCCCTAGTCGATTAAAATTATAGTTTACAAAAACGAACACAGCACATTTTTGTCAGTAACGCACTTAAAAGTACAAAAGAACCTCATCACTAATGCATTTGACTCGTCAAAAAAAACAAAACAGCCCAAACTGGAGGAGTTTACTAGTAGCCATTGAAGAGTTCCACTGTCCATCCCCTGGTTCCATCCTCAGATCGACTTGATAGTACCAAATTATTGTATTGTTCTCCGAACTACATAATACATACAAAGTTTCATTTAGATACGACAATTAGAAGTAGGTTAAAATTGATTTCTAAAATTTTATTACATTGTTTCTTAGTTAGTTACAAGTGAAGCTAATAAAAGCATGTTAAGAAATACTTTTAAGGGCCTGGCGCTTGTGGCACTGCGCGCTTGAAATGACCTGCCAGCGAAAAGGTTAAAAAGTAGCAGGGTCGCATCAGACATGAGGTGGTAAGCAGGACGTGTAATGAGTTGTGACGCAGCGCTTCCTGCGTGAGCGTGCCAAGCTTATTCATACCTTCTTTTGTTACGTGCACCGGTAATGATGAACCAAGGAGCTGACAATAACTTTACCTATATTATACTTATAATGAGGATATGGATAATACAGAATGTTCGTATAAAATTAATATTCTTTCCGGCGTACAAACATTTATCATGAGCAGTACGGGATATTGTAAAACTAGCGATACTAAAATGATACGCGCTGTACTGTTTACAATCAAGATAAACGCGATATATCCGATTGACCAACAACATTTTTTTACATAGAGTACTTGTCTCTTTTAATGTAATTGTGTATCATAATCCGACATCAGACTGCAAAATTTCGAATTAGGATTGTGAGTAATCTTGTTTGTCTAAGGAACTGTTGTGGCACTCCAATGTTTTTAAGGTCCTACCCGGCAAATTTCCGCTGTTTTCAAATCCTATAAAGTATACTTAGCGTTGTGCAAGAATCTTGAAAAAAAGTATGTATTGTAGTATGGAATCTATTCTTTATTTTCGTCCACTGGAATATTGAAAAAAGTGATAAATCAAGAGCAAAAAAAAACCATTAACCCTTTTTTCAAATTAAAATCTGTAAAGGCTCCGTTATTATGCGACACTTATACATGAGACTTTTACTGATCAGAAGACAATAATGTAAAGTATAATTTCATCTGCCAGTTTTTCAATTTATTTTGTAGTTTGAGTAAATTATACTATTCACTGCGGCGAACTAAGGCAAGTGGGGAAGGACCGAGTTGGAACGCTCAAGGTCATTAGCGTGGGGTACGCCCTTAATAAAAACTGTTCCAACCATTTCAAATACCTACTCCCAATAAATAATTGTACTTATAACTAGGTATCATTTTCAAGTTAATCGAGTTTTAGTTTTAATTTCCCAACCGAGCGAAAGCAAGGCCGAGCAACAATGGCGCCGCCGGAAAGACGATCCATTCATACGGGGCTTTGTTATCGAGATCCTGGTTGGATTGACGGCTGATAGGTGGAAAATATATCATAGCTTGAAGCCTCGAATACTCGAAAAACAATTCTACAGGTGAAAACGATAAGTTTCTAGTAATACGGGCCAATTTCGATAACAGACGTTGAAAGCCATCCAGAACATGCACACTCGCTAAAATGACCACCAACAGAAACCAGTGCAGTGGAAAAGTGGTAATAAAAGATCGACAATGTTAGATAAAGAAAGACATACCAAAAACGTAGTTACAGAAGTAATAGAGTCTATGGAGGACATGGGATACTGGGATAGGTTTATTTCATTTGAATTTTAAAATAATTATTTCAATAATACATTTGGAATGTTAGAGTTTTTTTGCAGACTTGCTATTTGTTTTTTTTTTGTAGTAAGAGGGGGCAAACGAGCCGGCGGGTTACCTGATGGTAAGCAATCACCGCCGCCCATGGACACCCGCAACACCAGGGGAATCACGGATGCGTTGCCGGCCCTTAGAGAAAGGAATAGGCTGACAAACAGGCAGACGGCCGACGGCCCACCTGATGGAAAGTGGTCACCGCCGCCTATGGACATCTGCAACACCAGAGGTGCTGCCAATGCGTTGCCAGTCTAGGGAGGATGGGGAATGGGGATGGGGTGGGGATGAGGGAATAGGCCTCCGGATCTCGTCACTCACCGTACGAAACGCAATACCAAGCTATTACTTTACGCCGATATTCTGTAAGAGTGTGGTACTACCCCGGTCGAGCCGGCCCATTCAAACAGTAAACATCTAGTGAGGATTACTGTTTGACTCTACTAATACAAAAATTTGTGCATTAACGGTGAAATACTGGTTCTATTATTGATTTTTTTCATTTGAATTGGTGTCTAATAAACAAAACCAAATAAAGAAAGCTTCAAGATGATAAAGCGTTACCTTTAGCGTAAAAAAGTTCTTGTTAACATTTTTAACTCGGGCACTAAAGCAATAAAATACTGCGTGTATTTTTGTACTAATCAAAACTTTTTTTGTAAAGAAATAATAAAATAAAGACTACAACTTGATATTGGACAGCAAAGTCACCGACCATTGCAATGGTATAAAAAGATAGTCCGTCCGATCACCTTCGCAAGACTAAAGCGCGATTGTTGAAATAAAAAGAAGTCCTCAGTTACAAAAATGTCGATGGTTTCCGGAGACGGCAAGCACGAATCGGAATTAAGTGGGTTCTGTAGTTGCATATTAGAATAAAAGAACGTTTGTCAGTTTTAATAATTATTTGCGTGTATTACTCAGTCTTTTTAGGGTTCCGTACCTCAAAAGGAAAAAAGGAACCCTTATAGGATCACTCGTGTGTCTGTCTGTCTGTCTGTCTGTCCGTCTGTCACAGCCAATTTGCTCCGAAACTACTGGACCGATTAAGTTGAAATTTGGTATTCATATGTAATTTGGTGACCGCAACACGGACGCGTGACGTAAATATATGAATATTAAACATAGGGGCCACTTTTTGGGGGTAAACTAGAAAATTTAAAAAAAATATATACCACATATATCGTGTGACATATCAAATGAAAGGGCTTATTGTGAGGATCTTAAATATATTTTCTTTTGAATTTTAAGTAAAATAGTTTAGAAGTTATTCAGGAAAATAGGCGAAAAATGACCATTCCCCCCCCCCTTATTTCCGAAACTACTGGGGCTAAAATTTTGAAAAAAATACAGAAAATAGATCGTAGCCTATAGATTACAGGAAAACCTATAAGAAGTCTATGGTATTTAAGGTAACCTTGTAAATTTCAGATAATCATGTACGGAACGGAACCCTCTCCACGCGAGTTTAACTCGCACTTGTTGTGTTTTTTTATGTTTATCGTGAGTATCGACATGTCCAGAAGTTTCATCTCTTTTAATAAATCAATTTTCTTTAGCATATCGCCACATCCTCACAAAGCAATATTGAGTTAAAAGCTGCGATATTGATAACTTCCGCAATATACTCACATAAACTCCAGTAAGTTATTTTGTGTATAGAGGAGTGTGAACCTACGGCTTTTCATACAAAAGGCGATAACGATTTCCACTTCTTAAAGCTGAACTGATGTTGACCAATTCATGATAGGATGTCAGACAGAACAAAATCTAAGTTTGTACGTTTTGGTTTTTTCACTACGGTCAATAAATTAAGTTTTATTGTTGTTTCAGTATTCTCATACAAAACGAATTTCGACCACTATTTGACTTTGTCGATCTTTAATCAAAATTCAAAAAATGTATAGACCTAGACTTTATTCTGACTGATTCTATCAAAAATTGGTCAAAATCGGTTAACATTTAAGGGATGGAAATCGTTATCGCCTTTTGTATGAACACGGTGATTTTTGCCGTTGGTTCACAGTCCTCTTAAACCACCTGTGCCCAACCAAGGAACCCCAGAAGCAAATAACACTCAACCACCGGAACAGAACCATAGACAAACCAAAGAGGTCGCCCTACATTTTCCAGTGACTGGCGAGCGCGGCATAAATTGATCAGAAACTGTTCTGAAGATTAAGAAGTGCTCTTAAACGGTTTTAAATGAGTTTAAGTTGTTAGTGTGTTGTTAACTACACTTTAGATGAACTTTTAAATTAACTGTTAGGTTAATTGCTAGTTCCGTAGGCAACGAAACTTGCATTAGGTCTCTTATTATAGTATCAAAGGGCTTACTTCCAAAACCGACGACTCTAGCTTGGTCGTATTTTTCTTCTTGAGTTATATTAATTTTATTTAGTGTCATCAGGTTAATTATGAACTAACGCTACTTTTAACAAGTTTTATGAAAAAAAAGGACAAAATATGATTCAGGCCACAATCTACGCAAACGTAGAGTTGGAGTAGATCTCGATATAAATGTGAAACAAACATGTGTAATGTATTAGACATTACACCATCCTGAAGATGATAGGGAGCAGGCTGGACTGCCCCTACTTACTTCACTGCAGTCGGTTACATGCGCCGTACTCAGTGTAAGTAGTAGTAGTTAGTAAGTAGTCTTAGGCATAATTATTTAGCACTAACATTTAGAATAAGTTTTACTAACAATATATGAGTTTGAAAAAGACTTGAAATAAACGTTATTATTATTATTATTATTATTATTACATAACAACAATTCTGCATTATGACATAAACAAAGGCGAGCTTATCCCTAATGGGATCTCTTCCAGCTAATCTTGGAGTTGACAATAGAAGACAATGCGTGGATAGACAAAATTTACAAACAAAAATAATAAACAATACAATTAAATGCTATATATCAATATATAAATATATATTCAAAAAATACCTATATAAAAATTAAAATAAAAAGTAGAAAAAGAAGAGCCATTTCATATTCCAGAAATCAGGACTCTTCATCTAGCCACATCTCAGACCCTTTTTAAAGGAGGCTACGGAAGGACATTCTCTCAAGACCAAAGGAAGCTTGTTTCACAATTGAGCAGAGTGCACCGGGAAAGATTTAGCATGTACACGGTGTCTTATTGCAAGGGATAGCAAGAGAAAGACTGGTGCTAGATCGGCGGTGACCACTACCTGCTGTCAAATAACTAAATCTTTCAGAGAGGTAAGGGAGAGAAGAAGGAAGAAAAAGGACATTAAAGAGGAGAGACAGGACGTGTACATCCCTATGATGGCGGAAGATTTAACTGCTAAGCCTTCCAGTTCCTTTTCATTGCAACCCTGGACGTTCATACAGTCGTCATTGCAACCATCTGTACTCAACAAATTTCAGAACAATATTGAATTTAGGCAAAGATCTCAAAAGAAGGATATGCCTATCAGTGCAATTTCGTGTAACAAGTCTCATAGAAGGTTGTCAAACGCCAGCGCCATGGCTTAACCACGCACCCTATTGCTGATGTCTTAGTTCTTACGACATACATACAAAAGTATAAAATTGCTTGATTCACACGCTATCATGTCATTGTGGACGGTGTGGTCGGAGGTGCTGCGGTATCATACCGCACGATGCGTGAGGACATTTTTTTCATTTATAACAGTGTCACTTAAACGGGTCCTATGATGGTGGTTGACCTAAGCTGCGACTGAACCTGCGATGGTGTGAGATTCGCGTTCTGACACCTCAAAAGTAAGCGTCGTGAGAATCGCTTTGAGCAGTTCCTTACTATATATTTCAATGAATTTAGGATCATAAAAAATGAACGAACAAATAGATACAATAGGTAAATGATCACCCGTATGTCTCCGGTCATACCAGTATCGAAGCTAGGAATCCACTTAGAGATTAAATGGAGATAGATTATACTTTTGCATTCATATCGCACATTTATAGACAATTTCGATCAGTGGTGTGACTGTCTAATGCAACGGCTAATCAGCGGATAAACCAATTTACTAATTTAGACCTAAGGACAAGGTCATTCTGTCAAATTTGAATGTATCGCTAATCAGTTGCGCACGTTAGTGAATTACATGGCAGTACCATTACCACGAGTTTATGCAAACCGTTCTCGTTATCGAAATCTATCGGAAATACTGCTTGTTGCCAATACATGTAAAAGGGACCGAGCGATAGTTTTCGATAACGAGAACGGTTTGCGTAAACGCATGGTAATGGTATTGACTTAGCAAGGTTTTAAAATGCTCCAATCATAGCTTTTATTTACTAAAAGCACAGAGTACTAAAAACATGAAATCTGCACACACAAACACACACACAGGTTCACATTAAATGTAAAAAATAATGCATTCTATACAAATGAAATTGAAATGGAAGTAGGTAATGAAATATAAGATTGTATAAATCCCAATCGCCTTTAGATACATTTAAGTGTAAAACAATGAGGAATAAAATAGTACCCACTTATTTATACATCCATGTTCGTTCCAAGGCTGGTATTTTAGGACTGGCTGGCTGTCTTTCCTTGCCGCAGCCGACTCTGGAAAAACAAAAGACAAGTTTTTGAACACGTTCTGATTTTAAAAATTTAGCATTGGAATTTATTGATTGGCAATGGCAATACATTTTCGATTGCGTTTTGATTTTGCAAACACGTTTTGTGTATTTTACGAGCAAGTCAGTACTTAATAGATTTCTGTACCTAAGGTACAATTTGGTCCTGAGATAATCTGTACGAATCCTATGAATAAATGATATTAATTTCCGATTTCACCAACAAATTTAACGGTCGAATTTAATTTATTTAATTAACTAGTTGTGCCCGCAAGTTTGTTTGCGTGGGATTTAGATGAAAAATATCCTGTTTTATTCCTACTTTGTTGTCTCTGTTGCACAATTATGAGGCATAACAATTTATAGGTTTTTTTTCTTTTATAATGGGAAGTGCTATTAAATATTAAGACGCATAACGCATGCATAACGAATTGACAATGGATCTTTTCTTATTCTAATCAACCCTAATACAATCGATTATACGCTGTTTTTTATCTTGAATACCTAACCTACTGGTGTGATTCTCTAAAGTGCGCAGCGGCTGATCAGCGGAAAAACAAAGTTATTAATAATTTAGACTGTAAGGACAAGGTCGTTCCGTCGAAATTTGAATGTGTCCCTCATCGCTGACCAGCCTGAGCACGTTAGAGGATAACTTAGCTGCTTTTACATAAGGATAATGTGTGAAAAACGAGCGCTAAAATTACTTACAGATAGCAATCACCTATCCTTTCCTATTTTGAGATATTTTATCACATTTATTCGTATTTTATTAACTTTTCTGACGGTTTAATGTTTAATGGCAATGAAGTAACTCAGATGACACTTCACTTCACTCTTTTTGTTTATAGTTTCTGAATACACAAAGTATGTTGTTCTCTGACAGAAGATAGATCATTTCTGGCAGCGTGAGCAGCAGTGGCAGTGGCTGCATGTAATAGTACATTGTGCATCTAGGGTCGTAAGAAGGGGATAACTAACGAGAGTCTGTTAGAAGCCCGATGCCGTAGGCGAGTGCTTTTAGTGACTCGAGTTTGTTATCCCCTTACTGCCCGTGATACACACAATTTTTTTCATCACATTTGTGAGGAAATTAAATAAAAATTAGACAAAAAATATATATATATTTATTTTATTCCCATTGTACATCGTGAATTACGATCAGGTGGATAGAATAAACTGTATGTCGCGATCACCGCCGGCGCCGCGCCCCCGCCACCTGGCGCCACGCGCCCCCACCGACCTGGCGCATACATAACTGCCCGCGGGAGTTCTAAACCATACAAAATCCATAACTGCCCTTGGGAGTTAGGGATTTTGTATGGTTTCTAACTCCCGCTGACGGCGTCGCGTATAAAGGAGTTAAATCGGCTATAGTTGCTCTATACGCCTGCGTATAATAACACCCTTTCCGAGCAAGTGTGATTAAAATGAGGTATAATGTTTGGCACACTGCGCGCTGGAATTTCATTATTGCCAGTTAAGGAAATATTTCACGCTAAAAAAAGGGCGAACCTTGCACTACCTCAGGTAGGGGTAGTAAGTTCGTGTCTGATTTTTTGTTTTTATTTTTAACTTTCATTGTTCCGTTTAGCCTCAAGCTGACCTCCGCGTTGGAGGTAAAGTCCTTTCCACAGGCGTCCAATGCCAACTCATCTTGTTTAAAAATGTACTGGAAAAACCGGGTTTGGGAATTCGGATCAAGGATGAACGTTCGAATTTTATAAAGATATGCCTATGTTTGGCAGGATTCAATGAAAATTCTGATTATTTACGAGGCAAATCCTTGTTGCCATACCTATGTTGATAGCTGCCTAAATGAACATATATGTATACAGCGTATCCCAGGAAATTGAGTCAAGCGGAGGTCCAGAAAAGGAGAAAAATGTTATGTATTTTTCTACATCCAAAATCTCAACCGCATTTTTTCTTCTGGCTCTACTATATTGAATTTGGAAAAATCTACTCTACATTACATTACTCCACTAATCTACTCTACATTACATTACTCCACTAATCTACATTACACCACCAACAAAAAATCGTAGAACATACATGGGGGTGAATCTGATACCCATTGAGGTGTTCTACCTCTGGAACTCCGACTGAGACTATTTATTGGGACACTCTGTATATACGCGCTACAACACTAACAAAGTTCTAGTATATTTAGCACCTCCTCTGATCAAATTTGAAATATATTCAATATGCGAGCACTGAACCTTAGTTCAGAGTGGGACATTTTTAAACACCTTGTATCACGTCTGCATCAAGATCAGGCTAGGTCCCACTGCAGGCACAGGGCCGTCTCGTAGTGCACTAGGCATTAGTCCCCAGTGCCGATTGGAGACCTTATATAAATCTTTAAATTACTGCACAGGATCACGACGTTCTCCTTTACCAAAATACACATACATAGCATCACGCCCGAAATGCCTAATGGGGTGGGCAGAGCCACTAGACTACTTGTGGCCACGTTCGATTAATTAGTCCTAAGATGGTATGATGAACCGTATGGTGACAGGTGATCAGCCCATCGCCCATACAGATAGTCCACCATGTTGTAGAGGACCCGTCCCTTAGTCGACTTTTACGACATGCCAGGATGATAAGAGTCTGCATGCATTCTATGCTATTTCTTCACTCCCAGTGCAGCAGAGGAGGATAGTCCTTTACCAAAATGCTCGTTTACAATTTCACATAAGGGGTCATCCATAAAGTACGTCACACGTTAAGGGGGGGAGGGAATCGACGAAGTGTGACATTTTGTTACAAGGGTCCTAAGTTTCGTGACGTCACATTTCAAAATCTAATACTTCTAAGTGATAAAATGCCAAATTTGAACTATTAACGAAAAACTTAAAAATATTTCCAACTCTATCTCTCTACTAGTGTCAAGCGCCGGTCGATAATTTCTAGATGTATTTATAATATCATTGGTATAATTACAAAATATGTGACGTCACACTAAGGAGGAGGGGGATCTCACAAATATGACCAACTGTGACAAGGACGGGGGAGGGATCAAAAAATCTCGAAATTAGTGTGACGTACTTTATGGATGACCCAAGTTCAGAATACTCAATGATGCGAGTCGGGTTCTGAGTGTGATTCCCTAAAATAGGTAGCACTTCGTTCGTTCATGAACTCACTGGCGAGCCTAACTTTACCTGTCAGTGCGTATAAAACGTGATCTATTAATAATTCACGTAATTAACTGAAGCTCAATATATATATAATAAAATTCGGTTTTCTTTCAAAAAGTATTTTATCTTTATAAAGTATTTAGAACATACGTATTTTGTTTCTAGTATTTCAGATACCATTTCCAAAGTATCTTGTATCTGGTGTCCCAAATACTTGTTTTGATAGTATCTTGTATTTTGTATTTCAGATACTTTCTATAGCGTATCTTGTACATTTCTGCACTTAACTTTATACACTTAGGTACTTAACAAACGTTCTGTGCAGTCAAGTTTAATTGAGTTTGCTTACTCAGTTCTGTTAAGTGCAGTTTGACTACGCTTCAGGAAAATCCACTGGGAAATAGCAGCAAAAACAGCGGGCACCTCGCACATGAAAAATAATACAAATAGCTTGTACAAGTAGGTAGGTAATATAATATTTTAATTTTAGCCGATGATGCACCATGGCGTCATAGTTGCAGTCTTTTGGAGAAACCTAAGTTTCGAGTAATATCGAAGGTTCTAGATGTCAATAGAAGTATTAGTCATACTTGTGGTAGTCTCCAATACAAGAGCGAAAAAAGAAGCGATTCGTATCCTGTTTCGTTTTTAAAAACCACAAAAGATGTAACAAAATTGCAAAATCATTAATTAGTTTTTGCAATGTTGTAACATCCTTTAAATTAAATCTTCATTCTTAAGGGATGCATCCCATTTGCTTTAAGTTATAATAGATATACGAGCATTTTCATGCTGGTTATCACGTTTTCAGGTATATGTAAATGCTTGGTCACCCAGATATTATACAATTAAACTGGAACTCACATCACTAGATAATAGAAAATAGCATGAAAACATGAACCGCGCAAATCTAGTCGTGATTTTGCGACGCCAAGCCGCGTCGGAACCGGTTACTCATAAGGTTAGGATCCGCGTATAGCTAGATAATAACAATAAATGTACGTATATATAATATTCACAGAGGTAGAAGTGTTTTAGACTTGTAACCACTATAGGTACATTCTATAGGAAAGCTTTATGTAATTCCGCATTACTAAAAAAAAAAACCTATTTATAAGCTGATTAGTGGACCTGTTACAGAATCGTCTGCGGTATTTTCCATACAAACTACCATGCGTTTTCACCCCTATAGGGAAGGAATTTCAAATAATCCCTATGCACTCGAGTAATATTTCCTCCAAACTTCAAAATCTCTAGGACCACCAGTGTAGGCTGTGATTTGTTTGTCAGTCAATCACGGTAATAATTTATAAGTATACATTGAATTATTCTTCCAGCGTTGGATAAAATTTAAGTAGGTATATGTATCGATTAACACATTTGGGATTCGAAAAGTAAATTAGTAAAAGGAGTATAATGAAAAATACTTGAGCATGAATTAGAATGTCATGCACATTCAAATTGGGAAGGAAGACTTGGTCACTTTAGGTACTTCCTGTTACGAATGACCTTGACTTTGATGCAACTCATGCAACGGATCCTCACCGCGATGACATCAGTTATTAAAGTACCACTTTGACATTCAAAACCGAAAATAAAACATTCGTTTCAATATTTTTGGCGTGTGACGTATCTTTATCAATACAAAATATCTGGCTTTTGCGTTTATGGATTTATTGACCTTCTACTACTTAAAAATTCTTACGTTCATGTAGATAAATAACTACATATACCTATAATTAATTGTGTAAATGGTATTAATGTGTGATAGAAACTGGTTCTGGAATAAATGCACTTTCAATTTCTATTCAATTTCAATATACCTTTTGAAACACAGTAGCTACAAAGAAAAATATCAATATTCTATCAGAAAAGTGCAATTACATGAGCAACATTTTCACGGCAATATGTGGCCGGCAACTGCAGGCATCTTCCTCTAACATACGAACTTAGAGGAAGACAGCTAGAGTTGCCGGCTATAAATTGCCGTAAAAAGTTGGTCATGTAACCAGGCCTTTAAGAAAGTTAAGAAAAAATCGATGAGTTCAATATATTTCATTAGAAATGATTTCTTGAGATACCAACAAAGTTGATGCCACCTGAGATCTGGTGAAATCTTTGAAAATTCGTAAATGAAATCGCCTGTTAAGATATCGGTTTGTGAGCTAACATATGCATGTACATAGCACAAAAAACAAATTAGCTAAACCAATTTTATTCATAAATATCAACATTATACATTGTAATAGACAAAATAGATCAGATCTCGTCCGTAAGGCCGAAGCAGGGCCAACTGCTTAACTATGATATAACAATAGTGCCCATGACATTATTGCCTAAATGACCTATTATTCCACCTATTATTCGCCAAAATGGCCGCTACTGTGTGATGTATGAAGCCATGTTTATGATTAATAGAATGGTAAGCGGTTTACATTTTATAGTAACGGTAGTTTTAAATTACTGTCAACACAGGATGAAAAGAGTTTTTCTCTGGAACCATAAGCCCTAGAAGACGATGACGATATAAGTACGCTAAATTGCATGTTCCTTTTGTTACAAAAAATCTTCTTCGGCTGCGGATTCCCAATCTCCTGGCGGTACCAAGGACACGCACTGTGTCACACAAAAATTCCCCGGCCATTCGGGCACTCCGTTTGCTGAATTCGCTTTTTTCATCAGCACCAGAATGCGATTTGTTTGCAAGTCGATGGGTGAATTTATGTCGAGAGTATGAGATATTGCGAGGCGATGGATGGAAGTGTAGCTGTTTAGTTATTGTTTTATTCGTTGTATCCATGTTCATTGTTTATTTTTCTATGTTTTATTGCTATGTAATTTTCTATGTAATTGGGTGAACTTTTGCGGCGCTTTGGTGTACACTGTCATGCTGTTTACATTATATTTGGCTAATACATTTAAAAAAAACTGAACTAAATCCAGAGGATTTTTGTTTGTAAAGGTGAATCTCGAATGTATTACTTGAACTTGGCCTTAAACACTGCCGTGTCTATGCTTTACAAAACATTTAATTCTAATAAAGTTTTTTTTTTTTACAAATCCTCTCTGATTTTATTTCTAATCTAGATGCTTTTTGAGCAGTTATGTATATTTTTAGCGACTATTCGATCCAATTACAAAAAATAATTACAGATGAGATTGACTTAGGTACTTCATTTACTCACACACTTTGAATGCTTATACGAAATCAGTTTCATCTTTTAGTTGGCATAACATTGAATTACAAAAACATGAAAGCATAACGCAATACAAATGTGTCCGTGCCCGTAAAGGAAAATAGTGAAACTTGAATTGGAAATGTTACTTATAGACATAAAGACAATGCTACTACACGTATTGTGGTCGATAGAAAGGCTCAAATCGACATTATTGACCACAAGGAGAAAAGCGCAAGTGTCCGATGCTTGATGCAGTCAAGCAACATAAGACTCTATTGCCAAGATCTTAATAGCGAAGTTTCCGAGTCAATATTACAACCTATACTGAAAAAGACCTCTCGCAGCTGCCAGTGAGATTAAAGGTTTTGTACTGTTTTTTTGTGTTTTTATCGAAAGAGGAGCATATATTGGCGGCCTTCAGATATTGGCTATCTGTGCATAAGAGCCAGAATCGCAAGTAGTTAATAAGACAACTGTATATTCATTTTTATATGATTTGTACAGGTTTTTTTATATTTATATAATTTTAAGATTAATTTATTTTTACTTCTAAACTTTTAACACCCTTGCTAGCCTCTCTTTATATTTTTTACAAAACTGGTTCACTTCTTGCTTGATGGTTGGCATTTCTAGGTAGTCATATATACTGTGAACTCTTTGTATAACTAGCAAGCACCAAAAGCAAGCTTTAAAATAAACAAAGCAGCGCGCGCATCCGTCACTTTTTTGTCCAAATTTTTTAGTAATTACGCGGCATGTCATCTAATTAGTCGTCCCATGACGTCTCAAGTCAACTCGACATACTTAAGCCATTGCAATCAATTATTTCACACGCTGGGTGTTGTCTTGTGTTCTAATTATACTATGTGACTATGAGTACGTTAGCTATTTTACAAATTGCCGGCGTGAATTAGACATGAAACAAATGATGCAGTTGATGTTGGAAAAATTAACAGGCAACTAATTTCGTTTATGGCTTTTTTTGCATGTGTGTGAAAGGATATTTCGTGTAAAAATACATCATACATATCAAGGGATTTTAGCTATAATATGAAGATAATATGGTGACGGATATTGAATAAATAAATAGGAATAATACGCGACGGCATTTACTACGATTGCCTGAATTGTCTACCCGAGAACATCACCAAAGAAACTGACGAAACTGACTGGCCCTCCTCTGCTGCACTGGGAGTGAAGAAATAGCATAGAATGCGTGCAGATGCTTATCATCCTGGCATGTCGTAAAAGTCGACTAAGGGACGGGTCCTCTCCAACATGATGGACTATCTGTATGGGCGATGGGCTGATCACCTGTCACCATACGGTTCATCATACCATCTTAGACTAATTAATCGAACGTGGCCACAAGTAGTCTTGTGGCTCTGCCCACCCCATTAGGGATTTCGGGCGTGATAATATGTAATACGAAACTACAAAGTAACTAATTTTGATTTTACACAATTATTGATCTATTTGGGATGGGAATCGAAATCGTGAGCTTTGGCTCCGTAATCCTTTATACATTATATGAAGGAATGGGCATGCGTTTAACCTTAGTCTCGCCTGATGAAAAGCGAAAACAGGATCGAGGGTGGAGCACGCTTGCCCAGAAAATGCCTATTCACTCTTACCTTGAAGACACCAAGATTGTATGATTCAGGAAATACAGACGTTGGGAGAGTGTTCGAAACCTTATCGAAGCGAACCAAAAAGGATTTCGCGCACCACTTATTACATACAGCTTATAGGAAAGTCAATGACGTGACGATGAAAACTCTCCCGACGTCTGGTAATCCAACAATAGAAAGGACAACAATACTCAAAAAAATGTATGCACATGCATTGTGTATATTCACAGCGCTTGGCACGCTTTCTACGTGCGTAATGGCGATGGCAGATCCAGTTCTACAAATAACAAGATTATGGTGATGAAGATATATTGGTATATACCAAAATGAGATAAGGGTAGCGTAATGAAATCAAATCCCGCCACCGGGGCCGAAATCAATTTATAGGTTTGGGATCGAATGCGGACCAAGCTAGAAGGTAAGAAGGTAAATAAATCCTATTCCAATCTACATCATTTAGTAAAACCTTTGATAGACTGTATTTTGTATCATTATCCAGCTTTTTCTTTTTTGTTACCGGATCGGGTTTTATAGTAAATAGCGAGAGCTTCCTAAGTGCAAGAAAATCGATTTGTTTGAATTTTTACATACTCAGTTGCGTGATTCTGTAACGTCTCTGATGAATAGAAAACCTGATATCAGTGCCACTATGTGTCATCGCAGAACTCGTCACTGACGCAATGCTGTGCACGATGAAGAATCACAACCACTGGTCTTAACGTTTGATTCAGAAATAATGTGGAATTCCAAATCTTACATAAGTATTATCCGTCGCTTTCTTGTATTGTGGACGGGTGCTTTTATTATTGTGATCTGCGATTGAACGACTCGGCTTTTTACTTACGATTTTTGACTGGATTTCTCTGCGGTTTAGAGTTCTAACTTGGACAGTACTGTGCTATATAGACTTTAGTTGCAATTCGAGAGTTACTTGGACATTCGTCAAGAATTTTCTAATTATTTTGGTTTTTAATGCCAATTAATCGAACGTGGCCACAAGTAGTCTTGTGGCTCTGCCCACCCCATTAGGGATTTCGGGCTTGATTCTATGTATGTATGTAATGCCAACGGCACATCAATACAATAATACCATTACCATAATGCCATTCTGTGGACTCGCTACATCTAAATTAAGGCAACCTTAATGTTCTTTTTCGAATGCCATCATCAAAAGCACTCAATAATCCGCTACAGACAAACCGAACACGGAAACTGAAATCTAGTGCAGACATGAATGATTACCGTCCAAAACTTGAGAACATCAATCAGCAATCTCCAGATGCTTATCAAGTTACGTGGTTCCATGATTTATAAAGTGAATGTTTGTTCAATAGACAGGCATACGTGTATTTCGCCATTGCAGTCGGAAAGTAATCAATTTGTCAATGATTTGTTAAGGTCTGAAAAAGTCTTGCAACGTTACTTCTTTATTTTCAATGGAGTCACGCTCACGACTAGCTCTCTAATGGAATAAACAATCGAAAACCCACTTTACTCGGTTGTGATAAAGGCTTGAGAGCTAAATAGGCTCGAGACGGTGGTGAAGTAATACCTGCGCTTGAGTTGGCGGTTTGGGTTTCGGCTTGACATATTAGGTTACTATGTTGATAAGATGTTAACAATGGGGTATCATTAGCATTCTTTAATATATAATTATTCTTAAACATCGTCTTTGGACAAACTTGGAGGGATTTGCCTTGCATTTGCATTCATCCTAAAATAGAACAAAATGTTGATAAGAACGTCGAAATAGGAAGCTATGTAGCTTCTTAAGAGTAATTTGAGAAGCGGAATCATTGCTTAACCTGCGTACTATTTTGAAGTACTTACTTACTTTAACGGGTATTGATATTACAAGCGTTTTAAATCCCGTGCTACTTTTCACTTCTCTAATTTCAGTTCTGTCTTCCGTATTTTCTAGAGATATATTTATTTCCATAAAAATAATTCGTCCATTTCGATACTTAATTTGGTGCTGACTAGAATTGCTTTTCCAGAAAAGCGCTTCTGTCGGTCGACAATGCTACATTACAATCCCCTTACCACGAGTTAATGCAAACCATTCTTGTCATCGAAATCTATCGGAAATACTGCTTGTTGCCGATACAAGTAAAAGGAACCGAGCGATAATTTTCTATTACGAGAACAGTTTGCAAAAAAATCATGGTAATGGTACAGGTGCCTACATCGACGTCAGTTGCAGCCAACGATGACGTAGCACTGTTCCCAAGACGTGTCTAATAAATAATCTAATAACCTACCCAACCTATGTCATTCTCTGAACAAATTTCGGTGCTCATTTCATATCTTATTTAGCCAATCATAAATTGACCCGCGCACATGTACGTATTATGCGGAGTTAGGTACCTATGACGTTGGCAGGTTGCGTCGAAATACGAAAACACGCGCGAACATGTACTTTATACGCATTGACGAGTCAAGTTAGGATAGAGTTAGTTCAGTGTTTCGACACTGATATTTAAGAGAAACCCCAAGTGTCTAATCAAAGCACTAGCCATAGGTTGAACGCACAGAATCGTCCAAGGCACTGAATTAAACTAAATGCATATGAGTTTGAGGCAGTGAATGCATTAATGTGTCTGTCATCTTAGCATAAGTAACGGTACCTGCAGCGCATAATGAGATGCTATTTGATTCAAACCGACGCCCACGATGTGTCACCTAGAGATAGACAGTCTAGCTTAGGTTGCTTTAGTCTGTATTGCTTATATAGTTCTAAATATTTTTATGAGTACATGTAGAGCTTTTTGAAAGGTAATAAAAAGCCTAGCTTTTTTATTCTATAACCTTAAATTATAAACTTAAACTGTGACATAAAATAAAATAGACTGCGACATCGTTTATCTTCGCCCGAATTTTTCAGTGGTTACATTACTATTTTGTTACGATTCACGTTCTAATTATATCTGCAAATATACAATGAAATACAACACAGGCTTCCCACCCAGGTATTAAAGTCATTTAGAATACTCGTATAAGGTTAAAAAAATAGTCCATTAGCCTCCCTTTTTATTGCGTCCGCCAAAACGCATCTATTACCCGGCCGCACGCAACAAAAAACCAAAAACAAATTAATTTCATCATATTAGTTGGATGTGTTATTCCACACAAGAGATAATTAATTATATCCACGGTCATTTCCAAATTAAATAAATATTACGGTTCAATTTAATTAATCTAGTAGCGTAGAGTAATGGCCGCCGAGCGAAACTAATTGTCTATGCCCACATGCCTTGTCCCTTATCTATGGTAATATTAATTTAAGTACTATATGGACTGGACAGGGTTGGTTATCTAAACTAATTAATATTAATAAATTAGATCTCTTCTTCAAATATCGCAACGAATAATAAAATGCTAAATAAACAGGGGGTAGCAGAAAATTGCAAGTGGTAGACAATTCAGTGTTTAAACTCAATTATCTTATGCCAATGCCAGTATTAATATCGCTTATAAAGGTTTTTAGTGCGAGAAGATGCTTCTTGAGTACGATAAATTAGTCTTCCACATGACCTATACGTGCATGGGTTAAGAAACTTACCTACATACCTACGTTTCTTTTTGTTTTGGATAGGTTATTTCAATATACCAGCTGACAGCTATCAGGAAGAATCTACTAAACATGAATATTACACGATGGGTGTAACGTTCTCTAATCTGTGATGATCTGGTTTCATTATTTCGGCCAGTCCGCGTGGGTGAACTCATTTCGGTTCATAATAAGGATAACGGATAACTTAGCTTCAATAAGTATAAGATTATGCAAATGGGTTTACAATTTTTAATTGGTTATGGGACAAAATAAGCGCCTACTGATTCTATGGTTGAATCATGCTTTTCTACCTAACTATAGCGAAGCAAAAGAGAGGGGGATGTTTTATTAAGATAAACAAAGATAAAAATTGGAAGTAAAAACTTTGAAAAGACGGGACAGCGGCGGGACATTAAACGCACTCAAAATGAATGCGGTTTCAGGCTTTATTATTTTGTAACCACTAAAAACTCCATAGCAGTACGTGATATAGTTACCAACTTGCTCGTTTGTTGCAGTGGTGTGATTCTCTTACGTGTACAAAGGCTGTTCAGCGGATAAACGAAACTATTAATTTAGACTCTAGGAACAAAGACAGTTGGTCTAAATTTGAATGTGTCTGTCATCGATGATTAGCCGCTGTGTACGTTAGAGAATCGCATGGGCCCGCATGGCTGACCACATCTCAGGCATCAACAACCTAGTAACTCCCACGCACTATTAAGAACAGCCTCGGTCCGCTCAGTGAAAACACTAGACTTTCACTGAATCCATTTTTTATTCCTATTTCTCTTGAATGCCTCCTTGTTAGAGATCTAGATAAAGGCTTTGTAGTGCTTTAATTGCTTCGATTGACTTGATAGTGTGCAATAACACGTCTTTGTGTGTCGTGCTGGTGCATTTTGTTTGGTCTCCTTAAGTACTTGGTGGTGGACAAATTTTTTAGTTAGTCGATGACAATGAAAACATTTGATTCTGCCTGGGAGCTTCCTTAGTTCACTTGTTAAAATTCCATCAAAGTACCTATAGTTTTCCTGTGATAACTACCTGTTCAAACAAACATACAAAATATGAAACAAATATTCTAAATACGGCATTTTTGGATTCCGTTACATTTATTCTGTCCCCCTGTATCATTTTTTTATATTTTAATGTACGTATAGAGACGTCATTTCTAGAAGCTAGTCTTCTATATAGAATCTAATATAGTCTAAGTAGAACCGTAGAGCTAATGGACGAGAAAGTTTGCAAGGCATTTTCAATTGCATCTACAACCCACGCAAATCAAGTCTATCAATGATGTTGTGGAAATAGCAAACAGTAAATTAATAGCAATCTCGGAAGCAATAAATATCAGTAAATCACGATCAATACACATTGCAATCATGCTGATCGTCAGGTGTGATTCTATGTCCGTATCGAAAGGCGAAGCACCGAATGTACATCTGGCGCCTCATTCGGGAACGCTAAGTGATTCTGTAGCGACTTGTAAGCCAGATTTCTCATTCCACTCTTCCGCACGACTCCAAATGCGTAAGAGCGAGATGAGAGATCTGGCTTACGAGTCGCTACAGAATCACTTAGCGTTCCCGAATGAGGCGCCTGGAGAATGAATCATCTAAAAAAGTTGCCAGCGATTAGCTCGACGACGAAATCCAGGTTGTTTACGGTTTAAAGCGATTTTCTTTGCGACAGTGTTGAGTTCTTTGTCAACCGAAGCGCTGTACACATTTGGATAATCAATATGGCTAAGATGATTATTGTAACTCTTGTGTTAGGTTTCGTTTGACCGACGGTAAGTTTGGCCGAAAGTTTAATTTGTACAAATTTTTATTTCGCCGACACCTACATTCTACTTTAGGCTAATTTAAAATTAGAGGAAACACCTTTTGTGTTAGTAATCTAATCTCTTATCAATCAGAAGAGGTTGGATCCGAATAGTAGCATAAAATAAGCAGCCGATCTTCCAGATTTAGTTTCGGTGCCTCGTCCAACTTCCATCCTCTCCGTGCCTATTTACCCTTAGAGTAAATACGCATTTCCTGGGAAATCGCGTTCGACTATTGGCGCGTCATTACTTTCCTTTAGATGGGACTGTGGCAAGCCAAACCCATCAAGAATTTAAAAAAAGACACCATTGATTAATATCAATCGACGCGGTGACTATACATCTCCCTTATTAGTTATTTATTAGTATTAATTTGTACCCATTAGGTTTTTATATTGCATAGTTTGTGTTAGTTTCTAGATAAAACTGTATTGCCAAAGTTGAAAAAAGACCTACTGCTGAGTTTCTTGCGGCGTTTCTTCTCAGCAGATGTCACCTTTCGAAGCGCTGGTAGATTCAGACATGTAAAAGAGCCCAGGTGGCCTACTTGCAAAATAAATATTTTCATTTTCATTCAATCAACACCACAACAACACGACCAAACCATGTTCTACACAGAGACATCAATTATTGAACACGAAACGAAATTCCTTAACGCCCTAGATATTATAACCGCGTCCACCTTTTCATTTGAAACCTGCGCCTCTATTCGGGAACGTCTAAGTGATATTGTAGCGACTCGCGAGCGAGATTCTCATCCCACTCTTCCGCACTTTGCGTAATGCGTAAACGCCCTGCGTTGCTGTAGTTGCTAGTTTTATAAATAAAGCTTGGCTGTCCAGAACACCCCTCCAGGAGTTGCGATCTGAAGGTGTCACATAATTGCGTCGCCAGCATAAATTTACTTAGTTTCTTAAGTTATAGGTATATTATTTTAATATGTATTATCTGTAAGATTGTAGGGTAATGAGCCTGAAATACATACATACAGAGCATCACGCCCGAAATCCCAAATGGGGTGGGCAAAGCCACAAGACTACTTGTGGCCACGTTCGATTAATTAGTCCTAAGATGGTATGATGAACCGTATGGTGACAGGTGATCAGCCCATCGCCCATACAGATAGTCCATCATGTTGGAGAGGACCCGTCCCTTAGTCGACTTTTACGACATGCCAGGATGATAAGCATCTGCACGCATTCTATGCCATTTCTTCACTCCCAGTGCAGCAGAGGAGCAAAATAAATAAATGAGCCGGATATAAATGATTATTAATGTTATTATAAAGCAAAAGGGCTGTCAATCGCATCCGTTTAACGGGGTTTAAAAAGCATGCGAGTACAATACGAAAATCGGAGACCACCATTAGGCATTAATCACCAATCCTCTTGGTTTATAAGGTCTATGTTACCGAGTAACTTTTACCATCAAAATCGTTATATAAATGGTTCACAATCACATTTAGGTTCCGAGCTGTCCCCTCCTGTACCCGAAAGTTAAGGAAACTGAGGCCTGTGCCCTTACCATGAGTTCGCGCAAACCGTTCTCGCTATCGAAATCTATCGGAAATGCTGCTTGGTGCCGATACAAGTAAAAAGAGATCGAGCGATAGTTTACGCTAGCGAGAGCGTTTTGCGCGACTCTTGGTAATGGTACTGATGTTTTTATTTGGAATATATTCGCATGTAGTGCGTGAGGCATTAGTTATGGCTTACACGAAGAAAACGTCAATTGAATCCTTCGCTTTCGTATGTAATCTGTGCTTTCGTTAACTTTTGGCCACAGGAAAGAAAGTTTCGTAACGTAATTATTACCCATTAGCTTACGATCATCTACACATTACGTGACGGATGCAACGTGTTTTAGCTTTGTCACAGTATAAATGTAACTGGCATCTAAGCCGGATAAGTCGTGGAAGCCTCTAGCCATTCAGGCGAATATAGTGATGTGTCATGAAGGAAGTGAGAGGCATGACGCAGCGCTGTGCAGGATGGCTTGATGGATGGACATAAAAACTGTCACCAGACCTGGTACTTATTTGGCAAATGTACGTACAAGTTTTTTGTTACGTATTACTCTCGCATCTTACTATTTAGTCATTGAATGATTGTAGACTCCTTTATTAATACTGCTACTACCTACATCTACATTTAAAAAACCGCAGAAGTGCTAGTTGAACTGGGAGAGGGTTCCGTGATTATATGAAAATTCCTATATGTTACTTAAAATACCATAGACTTCTTATAGGTCTTCCGGTAAAGAACTATTTTCTGTAGGTATATTTTTTTCAAAATTTTAGGCCCAGTAACTTCAGAGATAGGGGCGGTCAGTTTTACCTATTTTTGTATATAAATATATATTTAAGATCCTCACAAGGAGCCCTTTCATTTGATATGTCACACGCCAAGGGTTGCAAAACATTTTTCATTAATTTTCTTATTTACCCCCCAAAAGTTTGTTACAATTTAACATTCAATGGTTGACTTGCTCAAGTGTTGCCATACAAAAGTATAATATTGTTCTCTGTCGCTCGTGCTGTCACCCAGGGGCCACTGAAAATCAGCGCCGAGGCTCGCCACGGCATAACGCTGAGTGGCACCCTCTTTGGCACCGCTCGGCACAGTTTTTATGTTCATTGTTTACTTTGTTGTCCTTGTTATGTCTGTGTCAAATGTGTGCTGAATAAATGTCTTTCATTATTATTATATTATTATAAAAGTGACCCCCATGTTTAAAATTAATTTCTGTAATATGATTTTGTTTACATTTACTTTCATAATATATTTTGATTTTCATGCTTGTTCCCCATCAAACCCCAGGACAAAACCATCCGCCATTACGCTTGTACTGTCAAAAAATAAAACAATAAATGATTGCATCCCACTTGGTTCCGCTCCGTTTCGCCAGGTTAAAAACTCACTTTCCCTCTCATTTGTTTTGTGTGCTAATTAGATACCCACGCGGTCACCATTAATTAGTGACTCTATTTGTTTATTTGAATACTTTAGTGACATTTGTTTTTTTAATTCCGTATAATAAATAAATATATTTATTTTGAGCACGGTTGCAATGCTAGCTTTCTTTTAGGCATTAAAATAAGGCATGGTGCAGGCCATCGAAGGTAATATAGCGATAATATTGTATGACGTCAGTCATCCCACGGCCAGGAACCGGGCAGCACATACCTACCTACGTCTTTCCTCTCAATGTTTTCCTTCACGGTGGTAAATATCAAATTGCGCAAGCGTCATCTGAAAATCTGAGTGTGACCCGGGATTTGATCCGCGACCCTCTGGACGTGAGACCGCACGTCAGACCACTAGGCTCAAACTGCCCTAGTGTGTAGTGTACTTAGAATAATAACACAGTAGTGTAATACAAACGTTAGGCCCCGTTTACACTTTGATTAGTGATTAGTGCGAGTGCCTATTTATAGTGCCTAAGTTTATAGAGATTAGTACGAAATGTATGCACTAATCAAAGTGGAAACGGGGCCTTAGTGAAACACTAAACCTAGATAGGTAGCAGTGGCGAAGCGTGAAATATTTCCTAAGGGAGGCCGGAAAAATTAGAACCGGACGTCAGTAAAATGGACTTCACTGACATCTAGCCGTAGCTTTCTAGCTTGGTAAAGCCGTTAGGAATCGGCTTGTAGGCAGGCTTCGCCACTGATAGGTAGATACTTTGAGAATATATTGACGTAAGAGGTTATATTAATAAAATACACTTAACCTTTTTTTGTCATAGGTATGTCTTCTCTTCCAGGATCCCCGGTTAATTTTCTAAGCTGGTTAAATATCCGGGTGTTACATGTATTATCACGGAATACGAATAAATGGTACAAATGCAATGTCGTGACAGCGACGCGAGCTTACTCTAATGGGAATGAATGGCCGTCCCAACCCTATTTGGGTCAACTGCGGTAGGTGCGTGAGAAAGGGAGCTAACGAATTCTATTTCTAAATAAATACTGGATCCTATTCGAAACAGTGTCGCTTAAACTTCACATTCCCTTAACTTAAAATCGTTAACAGAAACGTCAGACATATTTTTGACAGCTTGATACAAACAAATTGAGTTTGACGTTTCTTATTTAAAAATATATACATTTTTTATTTAGTGAACTCACTTTCGAATTGATATCCATTATCATAATTATTTAAAGGATCGAGCTAAGGAAATGGCCAGCGACCCTAACATGCATGCCACAAAGATAAATTAAACCCGTTTATCTCTATGACTATCCGTCGGCTCTAGTGTGACAGAGACGCACTTAGAGATAAGACGGTCTATCTTATCTTTGTGTCATGCATGTTAGGGCCGCTGAGCTTTATTATGTACCGTGCCGTTTTCAAGTTAGGAACATAATGTCTGGGTGATTCTGTAAATTTAACTAGGTATCAACTTCTTGACCCATTAGGGACTATACTTCACTTAATTATAGATCTGTCAGATATTAGGAAGTTCACCTAAACATTCGACAGTAACTCATAACATAACTTCTTTTCTGTTCCATAAAATGTATTTATTTTCTATGAAATATCTATCGATATAAATAAACTTAAATAATGGGTCCAATTCGAAACGGTGTCCGCTAAATTTAAAATAGCCTAAACTTAACTGTCAAAATGGAGTCTGACGTTTCTTATTTCAAATTTAGCGACTTCTAAATTTAGCAAAAACACGTTCGAATTGGCCCCAATGACGTGGTAATATTTCAAAAGGGCGGTGGGGTTGCCAAATTACTGAAATATTCATACACTCTACCCTCATTGCTGGTGATTTGCATTTCGTCACCTATGTACTTAATTTAACGCTTCATATTTCACAAACTCGTCCAGTTGCGTTATTTATTGCGGTAACAATTTTAATTTTTCTTCTAGGCCCTAACATTATCGCCGATGTTTTTCAGTTACCCAAATGGTAAAAGTGAGTGGGCCAGTAAATTTATAATATACTAACAATGCCCTCGTATACGTTTCACCGGCCAAAGAGGTGTTTTAAAACACTAACCTTATTCCAATATAAAATGATTTACCTCCAGGTCAACGGAACAACGAACGCTTTTAGATTCTACTCAATATTTCACATCCACTTTGAGGATGAAGTCCATGTAACCCGGTCGTTAAGTAAGTAGTTTTTTCAGCTGAATTTCTGAAATATTAGCTTTGCCCGCGTACGATGCCTTTTTGCTATTTATTCGTGATCTTTGACGAGAAAAAAGTATTTCCTTTCTCAGATCCCAAAGTACATCCTTGTTAAATTTCATCGAAATCAGTTTAACCGTTTGGCCGTAAACGGACCACACAGCCAGACAGAAGTTTTAAAGGTGGATTGGACTTGAAAGTAGGTACGTATAACTGCGGCTACTAGTTATTTAGAAATTACTATAAAATGGGATAAGGACATTTAAAGCTAAAATACGAATATAGGCAATTACATAAGATACAGCAGAAGAAAAGGAGATTAAAGTCACAGACCTTAATATCTTAAAGACAGCCTAACTTTCACTAGCAAATAAAGCTGCCATCTTGCGGGGGGGGGGGGGATTTTAGAGCGCTCTGATTAGTATGTTCGAGGTTATAGCTTTTTGACTTTAATGTTGGCAGCGAGGGTTGCCTGCTATGCGGAGTCTATTGGATATGGTCTGTGGTTGGAGTTCTTGCTTCTTAGACATCTTGCTTTTTGGCCATCTTGCTTTTGAGGCATCTTGCTTTGTTAGGCATCTTGCTTTGTAGGCAACTCGCTCATAACCGAAAATTATAAAGTTTTAAGCGTGAACATTCCATTGGAATAATAGCTGTAATAATCAGACCTTACAAATCCCGGAACAGCATAACGTGGTAGGAGGACGACTGAGTGGACTGAATGCGTTCATTATACCAACCTAGTCATTATTCGCAGTGTTTCCACTCTTAAGTGCTTAAATCATTAGGGTAAGGCGATGCTTAGTAAACATTTCCTTGCGATTTAATTAACAAATACAATGATGTTCTTCACTTACTGTATCTAACAGCGTGTTAGAAATAGTACATTGTGCATCTAGGGCCGTAAGAAGGGGGTAACTAACGAGCACTTCAGCATCGGCTTCTAACAGACTTGTTAGAAGCCGATGCTGAAGGCGGGAGGGATTTTAATGACTCGAGTTTGTTATCCCCTTACTGCCCGCGATACACACAATGTCTTTCATCACATTTGCGAGGAAATGAAGTAAAAATTAGACAAAATAAATAAATTATTTATTTAATTCCCATTGTACACCGTGAATTACCATCAGGTGGGTAGAATAAACTGTATGTCGCGTCAGTTGCGCGCTACTTCTATATTAAGAACGTTTTCCTCCGGACCTGGCGCACGCCCCGCCGGCCGTCAGCGGGAGTTATAAACCATACAACATCCATAGTTCCCGTAGGAGTGGTATAGAGCAGCTAAATCGGCTATAGCTGCTCTATACGCCTGCGTATAAGAAGACCCTTTCCGAGCAAGTGTGATGAAAAGGTTTTTTTCGCCCATTTCTATAATCTGAGGCTCTTGCTAATGATAACCCCGAAGTGTACGTAAAACCAGTAATTCAGTGTAATGGTCACAATTACCAGGCGCGTGAACTTCTACCTTCGCCCTTCTTTCGTCACGACCCGACCGAGCGCTCCAAATCGTGCTCGTGACCGCCGGCGCCCTACTTTTTCTACTACCCTAGCCTACAACACTGTAACAATAACAATAAGATCTACAATCCAACAAACAAATACTTTTTCGTCCGACAAAAATGCTATGCAGCTGTTTGCATCAACGCGCCTTGTAATCCCAAGGCATCAGTTCTAGATAGACGGCAATGCTATAGTGGTTTCGGATTGGTACACCTGATCCTAGCACGTAATGGCGCTTACATAAGTAATTTACATTGTTTCCTGGAGTTTAACGGGCACGGGATTGTTATTTAGAAAGTGGATGGAAAGAGAATGGATAAATAATTAGGCATCTGTGATGGAATGGAAGATGGCTTCCTATTTAAAGTCGCATTTAAGTTTCAAATGGAAGCGTGACCTTTGAATCTTACTTAGATTCAGAACACCATTAGCATCCATTACTTCGAATCTACGTCAGAACTATACAATACTTTATTGTTGATGCTTTCATCTCTCAAAGATTTATTCAAAACAATAAAAGATAATCGTAAAATTCATTGCGCTCAGCATGTCTATTTGTTGCTAACAGTCATTGCAAGTCTTCTCCATATATATTTCACACTTAAAAGTTTTCTAAAACGCTAGCCAAAGTTTTGTTACATCCAAATATCATAACTCTACCCTGATATTTATTTCTGAATATCAAAATTCGCAAAACGAATTGTTACCAAAACACCTAAATTCCGGAATTTTGGTTTGAGATTTTTGTACACAGTTGTTTTCAAATAGGAATCAGTAAATAGAGCACTATAAATAGTTATAATATTTGGTCGTAACGAACCGCATTTCGTGCACTCTCACAAATGTAAATCAGTAAAACCCTGCTGGTTCGGCGTGCATGTAAATATTGTAGACAATCAAATGTATTCCCTAGATATTGTCATACGTCAGCCTGCCGCAACTGTTTTTAAAGACAACAGCGCTACAGAATCCATAATTTTGTTTTTATTGTGCCTTATACTCTATACGGCTTATGCACTTCAACATAATCTGATTTATGGAAGGTTTTTGTAAGGTTGAGAAGGAAACCGGTATCCTGATATATGGCCTGCGTAATTTGTCTCGCTCCAGTTAGGGGCTTATCGGATTACTGATAAAGACTTTATTATGTCCCGTTACCGCCAGGTATCACGGCCGTTATGAATATTGGACAATGTACTTATTGGAAACGTACAAAATAACAATAACGATTTTATGTTTTACGATAAAAGTATTGTTGAAATTTCGCAAGTGACTGGATTATTTGGTGACGAAACGACATTGAGAAAATGGAAGAATCATTTTATTCTTGATAGGATAGCTTTGTTGCGATGACCTAAAATTGGTGGATTTTTTTACCAAAATTTCTTAATATTGTTTTCTGTCAGTCGAGCAAAAGTCACAACAAAAAGACAAAAGTACCAACTTAGATAAAATTAACTGCCAACCTATTTGGCCTTTGTTCATTTCAGTTTTTCAATAGTCATCCTTAATACTACATACTTATGGTTTATCGTGGTAAGCAAATTTACGGGTATTTGTTGGTAATGCTCAGGTTTCCAAACGAAAACGTCTTGAACAATAACAGTCCGACTGTGACCATTTTGCAAGCCGTCTGTTCAAATATTGCATAAGGCGCCAAAACGGAAAATAACTAAAGTAAGAGGTGAACTTTTCAATACTAATTCTATACAGTCCTAGCTAGTTTTACAGACGATTGCCTTTGCAACATCTTATATCTTAATAATGGCCTCACAACTGCATTCTCATCTATAAACGATTGTGTATATTATTTATGTTTTTACCACAAAATATGAAAGTCGCGACGTCCTCGCCTTTTATTTGCTTGAGTCTCATCGCAACTGGCTCATATTCGTAACATTCTTCTACATTTAAAAATGAACCGTACAAGCGCTCTTAGAATATATTTTGGGTTTCGCATAAACTTATACAACATTAAAGGCAGAACTTCATTTCATAAGAAAGATGTTCATATTTTATGACCTCTTATTATATCAATTTTCAGTGGCAGGGCGATTTTCCTGTTAGGGAGAGAACTTCATAAAATATCACTCGGGATTCCAATTAGGCAAGCCTAATTGAAAAGGGAAGTTATCGACTGTCAATAGCTCATACAATAAATGGTCCCGCCCGCTGTTGTACCCAATGGTTATTATAACGTTGCAACTTCGAACATTATCTACAAACTTTCTTCATTATAGGCCTTCGTAATAAATTAATTATTTAAAACACATTTTAATCAATTTTCCTTTTCCGAATGTTCTGTTGTAGCCAAATTGCTGTTGTTTTTATCCTACGGTGTAGTGTAAATAAATGATCATTCTTCATTTATACGCTCCTCAAAACTCTCGTTTTACCTCAACACTTAATATATAAACATTGTTATTTTTGTTTTTTTTTTAAATCATGGCATTTTACGTATGGAACACTAGAATTTATGTATCTGTCAAATATAATTAGTCATTAGTTAGTCGATAAATTTAATAACTTTTTTTATAATTTTTATTAACTTGCAATGTTTGTATGTATGTATGTAACTATGTATGTATATTCGGGTCAAATCGTGCAAGCTGAATGGAATTTAATTTTTACATATTGGTTCAGTTGCGATGACAATTGTCATTAATGCATTTTTATGGTGAGCATGACCTGAATCGATATCCAGGGTTAGCTCCAGATAAAGGAACTCTTCAACGGTCAACAGCACGGACACGAAATTTTGTGTACGCATTTTTTTGCAATATTAAAGTGTAATTGACAAAAAAGCTTATTTTAAAAATTAAAAAAAATTACACTTGTTTATCATTTACTCTGGCAACTGGATCAATGTTCAGATACTAAAGATACTATTTCGCGTGTCAGTCAGTACTCGAGATTAGAAAAGGTAATTCAATGCTTAGGGAATGTGTAACACGAGAGGGAATTACAGTAACTGGAACGGTTTTGCCATCGACTAGACGTTTAATATTAATTTAATGAATGATAATTAAAGTCGGGCTTGGTTTTAGAGGGTTTCGAGAGAAAAATTTGTTATGCTTGTCTTTGTTCCAGTATATGGGAGACCTTTGCCGACAAAATTCACATCTCAAATAAGTATTTTTATATTTTCAATACAGGGTTCATTTGGCCGCCGTTGTCGACTATGCGTGGCAGCGTATACAGGGTAAAAACCGGACAACTGCGAGTTAAACTCGCGTGGAGAGGGTTCCGCTCCATACATGATTATCTGAAATTTACTAGGTTTCTGCAAATACCATAGACTTCTTATAGGTTTTCCTGTAATCTATAGGTAATGAACTATTTTCCGTATTTTTTTTCAAAAATGTAGCCCCAGTAGTTTTGGAAATAAGGAGCGGGAATGGTCGTTTTTCGCCTATTTTCCTAAATAACTCCCAAAGTATTTTACTCAAAATTCAAAAGAAAATATATTTAAGATCCTCACAATAAGCCCTTTCATTTGATATGTCACACGATATAGGTGGCATAACTTTTTTTTTTTTAATTTTCTTATTTACCCCCCAAAAGTGGCCCCCATGTTTAAAATTCATATATTTACGTTACGCGTCCGTGTTGCGGTCACCGACTTACATATGTATACTAAATTTCAACTCAATCGGTCTAGTAGTTTCGGAGCAAATTGGCTGTGACAGACGGACAGACAGACAGACACACGAGTGATCCTAAAAGGGTTTCGTTTTTTCATTTTGAGGTACGGAATCCTAAAAAGTCCTTCATTACCTTGACTTACAGTTGAAATTCGTGTTACTTCTTAGACATGCTTGGCGGTCAAAAGGTCAACATCGAATCGAATTAACCTTTTTTAAATTATATATTATAAACTGTACTGTATATCCATACGCATAGAATTACAAACCATAGAAGGATAGTTTACATACAGCCGCCCTGACAAAAGTGAAGCAATAAACCGAGATGCGTTCGGTGCGCTCTGACATTTGACACTACGGAGCGTCCCGGCCCTTGGAGCCATAAATGGCTCCGATTTTGTTGCTTCAAATTATGCGCGTGGACTTGGTTTCTATTGCGTTATTATTCTAAGTCCATACGTAGTCTTCTACCGTGGTTATATTCCAAAGCAGCCGGCCACGATCCTAGTAACTAACTTCGTAAATGTGTAGGTAAGAGTACGGAACAATTTATGATTGATATGATATGTGATTTGAAAGAGAGTAAAATAACTCCAATCTCAATCTCTTGCATCTTAATTCCTCAAAAAATATCCCTCCTACTGACCTTATTCAATGAAATGTGATGTGATGCCGCTTCACCGCGCATCACATATGATCATGGGCGAACGTCAATCAGCCCCAAGGTTATAACCTGAGGGCATCTAAATTGACAAATGTCACGGGCCTACAATGAAAAGCACTTTACACTTAGCACTTTTCATGTATGAATAACAAACGCACAGAGCTAATTAAGATAGACGTACTAAATGCAATGAAATGTAGGTAAAGGAAAGTGAATCCGTTCGTTAAAAACTACTTCCTACGTTCTAATAGTAAGTATGTTCTTCCATATTTTATCGTATCGAGCAAAGTGAACCGTGTCAGCCCAGTTCGTCGTGAATTTTGCTGGTTTCAATGTTTCGTTACTAATTTGTAGCAAAATTACCAATAAACTAACTTCTAAATCGACTGACACGAGTCGTCATTTCTATGCTTAAAGAAGAAATGGCTTCTTTCCGCACCCCGCACCAAAAAGCGTCATTATATTTGATCGAACTACATATATATTAAATTAGTATTAAGTAATATTTCGCTTCTCTCCATAAACGGCTCAGCGGCCCTAACATGCATGACACAAAGATAAGATAGACCGTCTTATCTCGAAGTGCGTCTCTCTCACACTAGTGCCGACGAAAGAGATAGTCATAGCGATAAACGGGTTTAACTTATCTTTGTGTCTTGCATGTTAGGGCCGCTGGTAGTGTTATAGAGAATTCCATAGGGCATCAGTGTATCTACCATGAGTTTATGCAAATCATTATCTTAATAGAAAAGGTCCCTTTTACTAGTATCGGCAACTATAGTTTCAACTGCTATTGCAGTGTTTCCGATAGATTTCGATAGCGAGAACTGTCGAGTCCTGATAATGGTACTGTACCTTCGCAATTAAATTTAAAGCTTAGCAATCGAGCGTTTCTTGGCGTCTTTCTTTATTTTTCTCCGGGATGACATCTATTCCATTCCGTATATTTTCAAATATTTATTCATACTTAATACATATTTACGTAACATTTGTGTTAAAACCCGCTGCGTCCCTTGATCACATGAAAGCACTACCATTGTCACAACGTATTAAACCACGTCCGCCCTAGTTCCCTCACACGCAAATATGTCTATAAAGGGGTGGTTATCAAAGCCCTCGTACACTTGACCTGTTTCTCATCAAGTGTGTGTGTGTGTGTGTGTATTTTAACGCCATGTTTATTATCATGAGATTGGTTAGGTTGGGTTTAGTATCGTGACTATTCGTGACCTAATTCGTAATGGTTATTCCTTAGAATATTATCTTTAATATTTCGTTATCAGTTTAGCACATATGAATTGCTAGCTGTGCCCGCGACTTCGTCCGCGTGGAATAGATAAAACATTCACATAAACCTTACATATTTCCCTACAAACTTTCATCCCCTATTCCCTATTGTTAGTTTATACGCTTGAGGGTCAAAGTTTTACAAACTTTGAATGTCATATTTATTTATTTCGAATCAACAGCCTAAAAAATAAGTTTCAAGCTTCTAAAAATGACGATACTTCCATACAACTTTTCATCCCTCCCTTTCAACCCCTTACAACCCTTTTTTTGCATTAAAAAGAAGCCTATGTCCTTTCTCAGGCCCTAGACTATCTGTGTACCAAATTTCATTTAAATCGGTTCAGTAGTTTTAGCTTGAAAACGCGACAGACAGACAAAGTTACTTTCACATTTATAATATTAAGTAAGGATGAGTAAGGATTGAACTCACATGTTCTATTTATTAATTATATTTTCTAACATTAACTTCAACGTTGGCTAATGACAGATTGAACAATCCCTTCCGTATGTATACATTTTTAAAAAGTCAACTTAAAATTAAAAGGCTCATGTTAATTTCTTCTTGTCTCTGTGGTTTCATCTACATATTACTTTGATATCGATGCCATTAAATTGAAATTGAAATCATTTATTCCAGACCATTGGTCCATAAATGTGTTAGTAAGACAATATTACTTAAGAACTAAGGTTAGAAACAGATATGTACCACTAAACTTAAAACTAAACAGGATTTAAAATGCCAGAGCCAGACTACCCCACCCCTCGCACGTGCAGTTGCACCCAGTGCCTCTGGTATGGGCAGTCTAACCTACTGGCGACAACGGACAGAATGCTATTAGAGCTGCCGCGTACACGAGCCATCAAGGAGGCAGCCCTTTTACGAAGGATAGCATGGAAGCCATCAGTGCGCGCCTCCGCAAACATGCCCGATGCACTACAGGCACTAATTAATAGGCGTAGGAATTGCCTTTTCCCATTAACCTATAAATAAGGGTACTAAATACTCGCAATTCCACATTATGCGGTCTCTTTTGCACTGGAAAATGCAGTCTAATTCCAACCTAAGGTTATAGTTAGTGCTGTTGAGCTAGCATGCTCGCCGATACGAAAATACTCGTGTACTGCTCTTTGGGCAAAATATTTTTCGCCAAATTTCACTTCCCAGTAAACTTATCGCAGTAGTTTCATTTCCCAAACGAATCTTTACCATATTTCCATTTGGCATTTTATCATTTGGTCAAATTATCATTTGGCATCATTTTGCTTTGAGAGGGTAGGTTAGGTTAGGTTTAACTTGTATCCCTTACGTTAGTACTTATTTGTCAAAAAATACTTTTGTTAACTGTAAAATTGCGATAAGCTGATTTGAATTATGGTTTTTTGGCAAATGATAATTTGAGTAAAAAAGTTTGGGATCTGATACTTTGGGAAAAGTTTTTGCCCAGAAATTAGTAATCCGAAAATACTATCCGATTATTTTTAAACACTAGTCTAATTGAGATTCTTAGATAACAAAAAAATATTAATTGTTTTAAAAAAGAAAAAGCTTTTGTGAAGCAATCATTGTGACTGTTCAAAAAAATTACACCATTTCAAAATCAATTGCTCTACAAATCCTGGCATAATATAATAGGTACAATTTATAATGGAGAAATTAAGTGTTTGTACATTAAATGTAGTTAAAAAGAAATGATACTGAGGAAAAACATTATCGTCATGGATTCCAAAAATGACGTTTACAGAATTTTTTGTCTCCTTTTTCGAAAAAGTACCTATTACAAGAAAACTACTGACAGGTATTTTGATGTAGTTTTAACAAGTGGACTAAGGAAATACCTGGGATATTGTATCAAATCTTTCATTCGATGAATCTTTTAATTACAGTTAATTCATCCATACTGGTTTTATTTGGTAAACAAGTTTCTAACCTCAAAATGCAATTTCTGGGTGAACCAGCTATTTTATCCTAAATTAAGCAATCTTGGGTAAACAATTGGCAAAGTGACGTCTAAAATATTGTCTCCGGTTGCTTTATTTGCCAAGAAATAGCTGTTATAGCAAACAAACTTGCATTTTGAGGTTAGAAACTTGTTTACCTAATATGACAAGTATGGATGAATTGACTGTAATAAAATATACTTACAGCAATTTTAAAAAGATGACAATAAAGGCCGGCACGGCTAGTTTGTATACCAACTAAAATTAGATGTGGGCTTTCGCCTATTGTTCTTAAGAATTCTGGCAATATAATACTAAGATATTTTGTACAGGAAAACTGACTTTTAAACTCCTTAAAGTGTAGTTTTCTTTACAACGTAACAAAACCTATTTACAGAAAATATGGAGAATTGGAGATAAAACTGGTTAGGTCCAGTCCAGCTACCATTACAAAGGGCAAATGCAATCCCCGTAAGTAATGGGTACGTGTAGGTTCGCCGCATGCTAGTTATCGTTGCATCACAAATGAGATAAAAAGCCATCGGGACCTGATTGCGAGTGAATGAGTCACAATGCTCTATAGTCTATGTACAGGTATGTGTCAACCCTGTGAGTCATAGACAACTGTTTACCTGAGAGATACAGAGCAAGAAATGCAATCGTCTGTTATTAACAGTGCATGAAGTTCAGGCTTTTCTTTGGAAATTGGACAGCCTAAAATGGACCAAAGTTATAGTGAAGACTAGCTGACCCGTGCGAATTTTCGCACAGTATCGTTATAAAACACCGGATAGTAATAATAACAATATAATAAAGTGAGAATAAGTAAATGCAAGTATTATTAGTAATAGATATTTTATTTTTGAGAGATAATACACATTGTAGGTCAGTACCTAGCCTGCCTACAGTGCCTACCCGACGCGCAGCGCCATCTGTTGACATTAATCTGCATGTGCAAATAGTCATCACATACGTAGTATCTTCTAAGTAGTCTGTGGCCATCACACATGTTAGTTAAATAGACTGAAATAGATGGCACTTGCCAATCGCGTAGTTTTTTTAACGAAAACGTTTATTTAAATCTATTTGTGTATTTTTGTCTCAAAGCGACGAACATAAGCTTTAAAATGATGTTTAAATCATTAATTTTGGTACAGAATTAACGGAGATAGAGACCATCTTCACAAAAACACCTTTTAGAAATAATATATATATGATAGGTAGTATCTTTGTAATATCAATTATAAGGCTCGTATTTCATTGGTAACAATGGCTCAACAATCACTTTTTTAATTAATTATAATGACGCAAGAAAACAAAAGCAGATATACGCGTCGAATTGAGAACCTCCTCTTTCGGTTTTTTTGAAGTCGGTTAAAAATACGTATTAACAGTTCAAAAATAAAACAATAGACATCGAATATGTTCGATCCAACGCTTGAATTTTGAAAGTAACGTAATTGTAACGCAAACCAACGCGTTCGCAACCGTGACTCGCGAACCGGTTCGCCAACAAAACACAGCATTCAATACCTACATAATACCTGAGTTCCCTAAGATACAAGTCGCCACAGCTTACCACCTTAGCGTTGCATGCGGACAAATTCAAAACTTAAATTCTACATAGTCATTTTAGATTTCTCTTTGATATAAGCGTTGCAATGGCCAGCATGAATAAATTGGTGCAAAGTGTGCAATACGATTTCCTTATTGGGAGGCTTTCAGTACGATTTTGAGATTAAAATAAGAATTTCACTTCCGAATTAGGGAATAAAACGCATTGTGTTGGAATATTGCAATGTTACTTAATATTGGTATAGCCAACTGCACCATCTTACATAGGCATTGTTTTTTTGTAAGGAATAACGTCAGATTAAGCTATTCATCCTTATGAAGAATTCCATTACATAAGAAAGAAAAACTCAAGTCATTAACTTATTAATAAACAAATGACGCAAGCAATCTATTGTTCCAACAATCAAAACTTGCTAGACTTAACTAGTTCATTCGTTTGGATTTTCATTGCAGATCATCTAATTCAAGTCAAATTTAGTGAAACTTACATAAATTACCTTTAAAAAAATAACAAAATGATTATGGCACGAGATCCACCGCATTTGACGCAAAAGTACAGGCCACCCGAAGTCCTTGCCTCGCTGTAAAAAAAAGTTGCCCGTCCCGTTTTGAACTTCAACCGTCGTTGTTTGGAACACCGAATAAGGTAAATGCATTACGAAGGTAGCGTGGGACCAAATTAATGTGCCGTCCTTATACGAATTTAAAACATCTACACGTCATATGTATACATATAATAATAATTCCCATTTGGTTAAGTCACAGATAACTGTGGCAATTTACCTTTCTGAGTTTTATTTTTTTATTTTTTGGCCTAGTTTCAGAGACCTTTTAGCCAACCTTTCTGAGATAAACGTAAGATGTGTTTCCAGAGTAAATAACCATTTTAGAACAGCTCGACCTGCATAGCTTGCAGTTTTCATTCAGTTGAAAAACGAAATAACACAAACAGACTAATCAGCTACATTAAAAAAGCACAATATAGAAGATAGTAAGAATCATATTTCATCACGATATTTCGAAATGCTTGGAATGAATCATTTCAAAAAGTCAAGATGTCGACATAAACTCATTTGATAAAGCAATATGTTATTATAGTGTTCTCTCTCTCTAATGTCATCTTTTAGTTATCTATTGCTTGTTTTTAACAAAACCATTAACCATATTGTCGTCAAAAATCAAGACAAAACGTAGGTAATATACCTACGTTATAAATCGTCAAAGGAATAAATAATAAGTTTTCCTAAGCTCTGATTTATTTTAAAAGAAATAAAACTGACAGACATTTGAATATTTAAAAAAGTAAACTGAAATATCTTTTTCTCATTCCATATTCCAATTTTAAATGTACGTAAGTCTAGCCAGCCAGTACACGCTAGAACGAACGGAAAAGCGGAAAATTACTTGCGAACGGCCGCTGCAGGCAATGCGTCCGATGAAAAGATTTTTTTCCCGTGCATTATAAAGGATTTCCGACATTTTATAGGGGCAGCTTCGTTTTGACAAATTATTTGGGGGAACTCTGGACTTGCGAGGTTTATAGGAGTGGAGTGTGCAGATGGACCGAAAGCGGTACTTTTTGTATTTTAAATGTAAGTATGTTGTGGTTTAAATGAATACAATGTAATCTAAACGTTTTTATATAGAACTCGTGTTCCCGGTCAATGTTTTTTCATCAAGAGAAGAGTTTTTTTCCTTAAAAGTTAGGCAACGGATCAACGACCCCTCTTGAGTTACTGGTGCTCATGGCAGTGGTGATCATTTTATTATCGGTGGTGTGATACTCTAACGTTCGCAGCAGCGGATAAATCCGATAAACGAAACTATAAATTTAGACTGTAAGGACAAGGTCATTCGGTCTAAATTAAAATGTATCTCTCATCGCTGATCAGCCGCTGCGTTCGTAGAGAATCAACGTTGCCTATGAGAATTCAGAAATTGATTCCTGGAAAGCGTCTCCACCGAAAAACAGAAGAGATGGCCGATAGAGCCGAAGAGTTGTTGAGTGGCGACCGCGTACTGGAAGATGCAACCTTGGCAGCCCACCCACACGGTTGACCGCGGGACTCCGCTGCTTGCGAGCAGCAAAGCATCGGTCGTTATGACGATCATTGGGGGAGGCATATGTGAGGCAAATGTGTACGGCTGAAATGATGATGATCTTCACATAAATATGGTGAGAAATCCCCTTTTAACGGCTACACAAAACAACATTACATAAAATCTTAAACCGCCTCAAACTTGTTTGAAACTAGCAAAACAGGCTCCGCGAATTCATTAGGCGGCGTGCTAGCGTCACGCTGTCAACGAACGAATTGTCAAACAAAGGACGCGCCATGCTTGCACGATTGTGCATCGCTGCATTTAATTTCCTGTAAAAGGATCGAGGCACTTTGAGCCTATGTGCAGTAAGTCTGGGTTTAATTAAACCGTACGGGCTCTTATTAGCTTCGAGCCCGTAGACATGCCAAAATGCCCGCCAAAATGTTAATCGTGTTTTTTAAGGCACTTTTAAAGGCATTTCCAAAACCTTATAACCAAATTCTGGCTACACATTCGAAGCTTTTAGGCCCCTCTCAATAGCAGGCCTGGTTGCAGCCTGATATTTGGGGGAGGGGGGGGGGTCACATATACACATTATAAAATAATAAAATACGTCTAGTAAATAATTAGACTTTACTTTAAGACTAGACTTTTTGGAAGATTTTTCAATTTGACGTGTACGATTTTGAGGGGGTCATGTCCCCTGTGACCCCCTTCGGACCGCGCCTGTCACTATGAACCTTTCCGAATAAGACCATTACATATTCTCGAATCTGAAATAACTAATGTCTTGTGAAATGATTTTATCAGAAATGTGCTCGTTAAAGCCATAAAGGCTCGACGCGGCGCGACCGCTGCATGACGCCATCTGTTGTCTTCTATTGGAAGTCGTAACAGACGTCAATCATACCACGCCTCGGTTCTTAAGTGCTTTAAGTTTCACAAGCGGAAACAAAAGTCGCATCCTTCAAATTCGGACTTGGTTGTGCACTTTGCATTTCATGCAAGAAAACAATATTGAAATATCGCCGTCATAAAAAGAATGTTACCAATCTTGACAGGTTTATGCAAAGATGGGTAGAGGTGTACCAAACGGGACCCAAAATCGCCGGTCACCTAACTATCTATTCTATTTGATATCTATCTCTATCGATATCAAAGTATCTAAGATCTCTAAGATATCTAAGATATCTAGATATCTAAGTTGCCCGCTTATCGGTATTCTACAGGATATATCACGGGGAGTGTGCGATGGAATTACATGAACTAATTCCGCCATCCCCGTTCCTTCATCGGGGGACTAGGCGTGGGCTGGGATTCCATCCCTATGTTGTGGATATTCCAAGAATTCGCACTAAGCGGTACGCTTCAACATTCATTTGGCGAACGGCTAAGGAGTGGAATTCCCTGCCTGTAGACTTGTTCCCAGAACGCTACAACTTAGGTCTTTTCAAGGAGAGAGTGAATAGGCATTATCTAGGTGTGCATGTTCCATCGTCGGCCTCATCATCACTTTCCATCAGGTGAGATAGAGGTGAAATGCACATCTATCTTATTTAAAAATATATATATATATATATAAAAGGGCGCCAAATGCATGACTGGCCCGGGGCGCCTAGATGGTTACATCATACAATACATCCCATTGCTAAAATATTGCTTTGATTTAAGACTATTAAAGCTGCCACAATGCCATGGAAGCAAGGTGTACTTATTAAGGTGCATAATTATTTCTAGCACGTCTCGCAGAGTTAACGATGCCATTGAGTTCCAGGATACGGGCTTATTTACCTTAAGGTAATAACGTAACAGCGATCCAAGGTGATAAGATGATAACAGTTACCATTAGCTTCTTATTGAGTGTGTGTGTGTGTGTGAGTAGAGTTCGATAAGTTTACTATTTATAAGTAAAATCTATTTGTCATATTTAATCTATAGATAAGGTGCTTTTAATGTTTAATGGGATCTATTCATAAAAGTATTTGATAATGTATATATCAAGACTAATCATTCCTATATTTTAATAGGAAAAGGGAGTTTGTGTTTTCTGACTGTAACGCGTCACTCTTTTGTAATAAATGGTATATGAAAATAATCCTTATAATAAATCTGTTGAAATAAATAAATAAATCAGGGGACAATCTTTACACAAATCGATCTAGTCCCAAAGTAAGCTCTAAAGGCTCGTGTTATGAGTACTAGACGGCGATATAAATACTTATATAGAGAAATAAATACTTAAAATACATAGGAAACATCCAAGACTCAGGAACAAACATTCGTGGTCATCACACAAATATTTGCCCGTACCGGGGATCGAACCCGGGACGCTTGCGTCGGAGGCAGGGTCACTACCGACTAGGCTATCCGCGTCGCTATGATGACGAAATTAAAGATATTTCCAAAATTAAGAGGGACAAATTAAACTTAATATAATTCAAATGTAGTCAGTAGACGTGTAGAGGTGTCAAAGCAAAACTACTACATACATACATACATACATACATACATACATACATAGCATCACGCCCGAAATCCGTAATGGGGTGGGCAGAGCCACAAGACTACTCGTGGCCACGTTCGATTAATTAGTCCTAAGATGGTATGAGGAACCGTATGGTGACAGGTGAGCAGTCCATCGCCCATACAGATAGTCCACCATGTTGGAGAGGACCCGTCCCTTAGTCGTCTTTTACGACATGCCAGAATGATAAGCATCTGCACGCATTCTATGCTATTTCTTCACTCCCAGTGCAGCAGAGGAGTCATTTATCTAACTACAAAATAATAAACAATAATTGTTTTAAGGTGATAGTAAAATCAGGTGGATCTCTGCGCGTACGCAGTCGTGCGGGCACAGTAGTGTAATATTGCTATAGAAATGATTCAGCTAATAAAACAGCTAACACAAGAATGCATTGAAATCTCATCCGTTGGAATGTCACAATCAGTTACTAAATAATCCGTAATCCCTGGTCACTTTACACTGACCTTGCTCAAAAATAAAAGGAAACAGTCACGAAACTGTCACTTGGTCACTTTAAAACCGCTAACAATTATTATGACATCAGGCAAGATAAGAATGTTATTCACTGCTAGACACTGGGTCCTAAAAACGTCCACTCCACTTAACTTACGGGCGCACGCCTTCTGTGTCCATCAGCAATCCTTACAAATTACCCGCTATTCAGACGTAATGCGTAACTATTTGTAAGGTTGATCGCACAAAGTCCTTTGAGCTTTGTCATGTCATCGGTGTTGCCGGTATAAACGGCAACACCGATGACATGTCCCATGCAATGCCCAACATTGAGCCCATTTTATCCCTAAATTGCATTGAAATATATAGTAAGGAACTGCTCAAAATAATTTTCGCGATGCTTGCCTTTTAGGATCTGACACCACCGCAGGTTCAGTCGCATGTCAACCATCATCCATGACACCCGTTTAAGTGCCACTGAAAAAATGCCCTGCCGCATCGTGCGGTGTGAGACCGCAACACCACCGACCCACCGTCCACAATGATGTGATAGCGTGTGAATCAAGCAATATTAGACTTTTCTATGTATGTCGTAAGAACTAAGACATCAGCAATAGGGTGTGGGTAAACCATGGCGCTGGCGTTTGATAACCTACTATGACACTTGTTACACGAAATCGTACTGATGGGCATATCCTTCTTTTGAGATCTTTGCTAAATCGTAACTTTTGTGAAAGCTTTGTAAAACCTGAGCCTAAGGCTTCCACCAACGATTTCCTTGAGCCCTATGTCCGATGCCCTGCCTTTTGAGAGACCCATTTTTTCAATTTAACCACAATCTCGCCTCACGCCTCAATACATCGGCAAGATAATGCGTAACTATTTCTGAGGTTAACTCATAGATAGAGGCATAGGAATCAATTCAAACCTTGTTTCCGAGTAAGCCTAATAGGCCACGAGAGAAAGGATGTTGCCTTGAGACGGTTCCGAACTACTGCATTGCCTCTAGTTTTTTTTTTACTTTTACGTAGTGGCGTGGTGGTGGCTCAGTTATTTCTTTGGTTTAATTCAAGCCTTTATTTAGGATGAGTATAAATAATCCGGTGACGTAAGTTTATACGAAGCTCAAGCGAAGATTCTTGTCAAGTGAAGTTTGCTTGTAGCCATTGCAAACTTTGGTATTGAATATAATGTTAGGAATAGTTTTTTACTTTTCAATTTACCTAAAAAGGAAAAGATAAATGTGGTCCGGACGGGTTTCCTAGTTATAATTAACTATTTTCAGGAGGGTCATTTGTGTATGTAAATTAAATTGAGGGTCATTGTGACTGTAAAATAGAACATATCTAAATCTTAATTTTTACCCATGTTTTGTATCTGTTTCTTTAAGTGTTTAAACTAACCTAACCTAACTTATCCAAAGATTCATAATCCGTTAAAGTACCTAATTTAAAATCTTATATTTTCAAGATTCTTATTAACACTGGAAAACTGCCCTTCAGTGCCAAGAACCTAAAAAGTCGATGTCATTATCAATAGTACCTTACTAAGCTTTATATTAAATTCTAGCCTTACGCATATCATCTATGTATATCACCAATTAAACAAACGTTAACCCACAGTACTCGTATCTAAAATTCATTGCTATAGCTGTTTAAGCGGCAGATGCAAATACTCGTATCCTTAGCATGTAATTGGTTGGATTTTATTAAAAACACTTTAAAAAAATGATAAGTAACTGTATACATACATCGGTAAAATCAGACACGCTGCTCACGTTGAACAGCAAAACAGGTGATAAATACAAAAAAAAAAACAATGTCATCTCCTCGGCAATACACTGAAAAATTCAATTTAAATCAAGAGAACTTTAAAATGACTTACGGGAATGAAAATCCGACTGGTTTTGAGTGATTATAGCACAGCACGTTTTTATTCGAGTCAAAGCACTGGGTATGCGCGAGCGATCGGCGCGGAGGCGGCAAGAGGACTGGCGCCCTCTTTCACAGAGGGCGGGAGGGGCGTCTCCGTACTCAGGCTGCGCACGGATAACTTAGATTTGATTTACATTGAATGCTAGCTTAGATTTCCGCTGGATTAGTTTAAATTAGCAGGTTTTTGTTTTCGCACAATACGGCTCGAAGGACCAAATATTTAAACTACTGTATGAAATTCAAATAAAAATAACGAGTAGTTCAGTAATTTATATTATTATATTTTATTCACTGACGTACTTAGGCTGTGAAAGACTTCATCAGCAGATAGACAGCCATTGCTGGATGTTGAAATACTAGCAAAATAAAGCTCACAAGTTCTCGACGTGCACGATCGCATCTAAAGGACGAACTAAAGCCGTCTTTGTACAGCATCCACGGCCAACTGTCCGATGATGCCAACTCGTCACGACGGTTAGTGCGGGTGGGGTCGCCGACACGCGGTGCAGCGGAGCAGTGGTGCATCCCCGGACAGGGAACTGGACCAGACATTGAGGATATTGAAGACGCAGGTCGGGTTGAAATGGGGCAGGCATCAAGAGATTACCTACGAGAGCGTAGATTGGTAATGTGAAAATCTTTATAAAATTTTTCAAGCATGCTATTTTTACGGCGTAATTAATTAAAAATTAAACTATTTATTTTACAAGTATCTAGGCCACACGGCCTTTTCACATGACTGAATCTACCAGCGTTTCGAAGCTGCTGCGAAGACATGCCGCAAAAAACTCAGCGTATGTTTAATATAGTTCGTTTTGTCTATATTTGTTAGCTGGACGAAATCTCTTACAGGAATGAGTTCGCCTTTGCACTAATTAAAATCATTTGTTTTGTAAGTTTTTACGTGTTTTGAAAATACATACTTTGTACAAGATTTACGATACTCACGAGCAAAAACGTCAGGTCAACGATATCAACGATCGTTCGATCATAATTTGATTTGTTCTACCGCCTTCTATTATTACAGAGGGATGGTGAATGCGTCTTTGATAAGACCCTCTGATTCGATAAAGTTTCTGTTCCGAACTCCCCAGTTTACCAAAATGTATTTGGCTGTATTCTACGTTAGGGATAATTTCCATTTAACCTAACGTTGTTTTATTTTAAAAACGTTACTTTTATAATATGGGGGGAGGGGTGAGTTTTTTTTTTGAGAATTTTGCGTTACGTAATTTGTCGACGACCCCTTACTGCCGATATCAATATAAAGTCCTTCAGTTGGCTAAATATTAAATTAATTGTAAGCATTTAATTCGGTAAATAGGGATACCCTGCTATCAGAAATCAAATTACATGTACCTGAAATTTACAATTACCTTTTGCATTGCTACGCAGATCCGACCAAATTGTTGTACCGTTCGAACGAATTATCTTCCGAAGTTGGATGTCAGCAGGGTGATCCCCTGGGACCAGCAATTTTTAGCCTAGCAGTAAACCCAATAATACAAAATTTGAGATCAAAATTTAATGTATGGTATTTAGATGATGGCACCCTAGGAGATGATGTAGATACTGTACTGTCTGACCTTTCAACGATTAAAAATAAATTAAATTCTATCGGTTTGGAGCTAAATTTTAGCAAATGTGAATTATTTATTGAAAACTTTAGCCCCAATTTAAATGAAATAATAGACAAGTTTAATGCCCTCACACCAAACATTCGAATAGTTAACCGAAATTCTCTTTACCTCCTAGGTTCGCCCATCTATGAAGATTCATTTTCGGATTACATTCACATCTGCATTTCCAAATTTCAAAATAACGCTCATCGACTTCTTGAAATAAGTCCACATTTCGCTCTTACGATTACTAAATTCTGCCTTTTTGTTCCAAAATTAACATACGTGCTCCGCTGCTGCCCCTTTTGGAACCATCAAAATCTGTTGACTGACATGGATATTTTGATCAAAAGTAATTTGGAATCTATCCTAAACATTCAGCTTAGCGAGCATTCCTGGTCCCAAGCATCCCTCCCCATTCGACATGGCGGGTTAGGGATCCGCAAAATTTCAAGTGTAGCTTTACCAGCCTTCCTTTCGTCTGCCCATAGCTCCGCTAGTCTCATAGGTAAAATCCTAAGGGCTTTTCCTTCTAACTATGAGACAGCGGGCTTGGAAGAAGCTAGGAATGCCTGGTTAATTGCCTGCCCCGGTCAAAATTTCCCAAACAATCCGAAATTGCAAAGGAGCTGGGATGACATTGCCTGTAAATTGACCTCTGATACTCTCCTAAACCAAAGCTCCGGCTCTGAGCGCGCCAGACTCTTGGCAGCTGGCACAAGGGAGGCCGGCAGCTGGCTTCACGCCTATCCCTCGCCTATGACTGGCACGTTCTTAGAACCGGACACTCTCCGAATTGCTGTATGTCTCCGCCTCGGGGTCCCGGTCTGTGCTCCACATAGGTGTCCCTGTGGCAATAACGTCGACCAGCTGGGACACCACGGACTGTCATGTCAAAAAAGTGCGGGCCGCTTCTCCAGGCACGCTGCACTAAATGACGTTATCCGCCGCTCTCTTGCCACCGTCAACGTGCCGACCCGACAGGAACCACCCGGCATTGCCCGGGACGATGGGAAGAGACCGGACGGGATGACGTTAGTTCCATGGAAAATGGGTCGGGTGCTGGTGTGGGACGCAACCTGTGTAGACACGCTGGCCCCGACATATCTCCATGGAACGTCCAAGAGACCCGGTGCGGCGGCTGAAGCGGCCGAACAATACAAAAATAACAAGTATAGGGGTCTCGGCTCCGAATATAACTTTGTACCTTTCGGAGTCGAGACCCTCGGTCCGTGGGGTCCTAGCGCACTACGCCTCTTCGGGGAAATCTCGAAGAGGCTGGTTGAGACAACCGGGGACCGAAGAGCTGGCAGCTTCCTCGCACAACGCATCAGCATTGCGATACAGCGAGGAAACGCTGCCAGCATCTTCGGCACAATGCCACGGGGACCTGTTTTAGATTTAATTTAGCTTTTACTTAGATTTAATAATTTTATTTAGTGTTATTATTTAGTTTTTATTAGATTTAATTAATTTTACGTGATATTATATAAGTTTATTTTATTGTTAAAAAAAAAAAAAAAAAAAAAAAAAAAAAAAAAAAAAAAAAAAAATTGTAAGTCTTATTTATTAACTTAATAGTTTATTATGTATTCAACGTTTACATAGCTTAGGGGGGGTTGGATATTATATAAAAATAACGTTCGGTCGGTGTTACAAAATTAGTAAAAACGCAACATTAGTCCAACCAGACCGTCGGGAAAGTTTAAGGGAACCCGTAGCCAATAAATAATTATAATAGCCAAATATGAATTTTAAAAACGTAGGTATCTGTGAAATTAACATTCGGTTGTTAACAAGAGACACGAAAGACAAAGGGCATGTAAAACAAACTAAAGATTTCCTAGAATGTTCGGATGCGGACACGTTCGAAATTGACTCAACAGTAAAAACCAGAAACCAAATAAGTAAGCCCAAGAAACATAGTTTCCTTAAACCTTTAAAACTTTATCTATGCATACAATCAAATCGTAAAGTGGAAAAGTTCTGTACATGGAAGATAACAATGAGAAAAACCGGCCAAGTGCATTGCGGACCATGCGCAATGTAGGTTCCATACACCGTAGTCATGTCTGCGTTTGAGACCCAAGCACCCAACGCATTTATTTTTAAGCTACCTTTACGTCGCAATAGATGTTTTACAGAATAGTAGGTATGAACAAGTTAGTCGCCTATAACTCATGACCCAATGAAGCCTACCTAGTTGTTACAGTTTGCCTTTTAATTTCGTTTTATAAGCTTTCATTGGTTATATCTTGGTATTCTTATAGAAAAATCCTCCCCAAATCCATCATGTATAAGCCGTGGCGTACTTTTGATTGATTAAATAGATTCATCCTTTCGGCGTATTTGTATCAAGTTTCCGTATTTTAAGTAAGCTCCTACGAGTATTTATGCCACCCACACGTGACTTTGAATTAATCTGTGAGAACCGTCTGGTCGGACCATTAATTTGCGTAAATGTTATTGTTAACTTCTTACACAATTGTATGTGGTGTATCATGACGTTATATGACCGAATGTGCCACGTTTTTTGTGACATACAAAAAGTAAACAAAAAAAACGCTACAGAGGACGATCTAGAACGAATTAAGCAGCAAGATAGATTGCTTCGGAGAATTGCGTAACAATTAAAATAGTCAGGAAAATAGAGTAGACACTTATCGACACTTTGACACACACCATGATACAAATGATTAAAAAAGAAATAAGAGAAACATAGCATTTAATGTGTGCCGAAAAGTTTGCAATAAACCCTACTCAACACAATTGCCGCGTTATCACCGTTTTTTTTTGTGGGGGGAAAAATCTGAAAAATGCAATCACCAACCAGGAAACTGAGACAATCTCTTAAATTACTAACAAAAGAACAATGAGTTAGCGCCTGCGCCGTTGGGCTAATATTACATCATCTACATAATTCGCCGTCACAGCCTATCTGTAGCGACTACTCCTTACCAAGTATTAAGACCTTTGTTCTATGGTAATAAAGGGTAATTAATATTCCTTGGTGAGAAGTAAAGAACATAACCTATAGACTCCGCATACCCTGCTTCCAAATTTAGAGCCATATAACTAGTGGCGAGGCTACAGACAAAATACCCCCCGCACTGAAAAAAATGGTTTGTTAAATGAAACCGAACTTTCGTTTATCTGTAACTTAAAAAAAGTGACTACATAACTTAAGTCACACCTTACATTCAATTTTGTTATTTATAGATAAACCATTTGGTTACATACAAAAACTTCAGTTTGGTTGTCATTTTTTCTCAGTGCGCGCTGCTAAAACACAGGTAAGTGATACCACAGATTACATAATACTAAGCGCCTTCCGCCTTGCACTTAGCCGTGTTTTGGTTAGAGAACGGCAGCGCGCTCCTCAAGTTTGACAGCTTCATTTGTTAATAAAGGTTAGGCTAAGCAGTGTCTTTAAGATATTTGGTCTGTGGTCAGAAGCTATGCGTAGTCGTGTCTGACTTCACGGCTCAACCTTGACAATTCACCGTTGAACTGTGGCTAAAGTGAAACAAATGCTTTCGTTTTGCTGACTTTGGATAATTCTTTGAACGCGGTTTTAATTGGGAATGACTGCCGTTTTGTATTCGTTGCGCTCATCCAGATTATGTGGTGTTTCCAGTTATAAGTGTAACGAAATTACTGCTATTACTACTACTTTATACTGTTATAAAGCACAATTGAATAAGGACGTCATTTCTGAAAAACGTTTTGAAAGCAATAGCAATTGGTAGTGAATCCCATCCAACAGTCATGATTAAGAGGAGTGTGTAACCTATGGTTTTTCATAAAAAAGGCGATAACGATTTCCTCTCCTTAAATGTTAACCGATGTTCACAAATTTTTGATAGGTTGTCAGTCAGAACAAAATCTAGGTCTATACGTTTTGTTTTTTTCACTTTAATCAATAAATTCAGTTTTATTGTGGTTTCAGTATTCTCATACAAAACAAATTTCGGCATTATTTGACTTTTAGATCTTTAATCAAAATTCAAAAAACGTATAGCCCTAGATTTTGTTCTGACTGACAAACTATCAAAAATTGGTCATAATCGTTTATCATTTAAGGGGTGGAAATCGTTATCGCATTTTGTATGGAAGGGGTTCACAGTCCTCTTAAGGCTCAGTCACATTGCAGACGCGGCAGGAGATGGTCGCAGCACGACCGCAGCTTGGCGTGAGCATATTGCATGATGTCAACACGCACGGCTCGACTGCAGACTTTCCGTCTGGCTCGCCTCATGCTCTCTGATCGCTTCGAGCGCGCAATCTGACGTCGTTTATATATATACAGGTAGATATATGTATATCTACCTGCGAATTGTGGTAACCGATGCTCTTACGTTGAGGGTTTTCCCTGGCTGCACCTTCACATTTAGGTAACTAAATGTGTAACCATGATCTTATTGGTCTTGTTTCCCCTGTCACAAGAGTTACGGAGGTCAGATGGCAGTCACTCCACTGTAATAACCCGACCTGCCGAATCTGAGGTCATGCTCAAAGCGTACCCCGAATTAGAGACGGTAAAATGGAGGCGCCAGGAAGAGAGAATGTAGTACTAACTAGTACGCAATTGAAGTGTGTGTAGCATTTGAAAACGGGTTCCGGTCGAGTGGACACGCTTCGAACATTTATCTCACTTTACGAAATCTATAGTATTGGAAAATGTACGCCATATTCATCTAAATGGCCGGTCCCATGGGCCTAATAAATTGTCGTACAAGTATCTTAATGTTATATTCCATGGGCACATTATGGGAAACTGTTGTTTTATAATATATTCGAATTGGAAGCGTTTCGCCAACTCTTCTTCATTTTATTGTTATCTTAGTAAAAGAATTCGTAATCGACCGAGCGAGCGAAGCGTCTCCGTTTCAGCTTGGGCAAAATGCTTTCGGATGTCCGTCGGCTTTCCGGCGTCTGTCCATTTGTTCTCAATCATCAAACGTTCGAACAAACGAACGAACGAATGAACCAACAACGTAAGTTATATAAAAGCTTTTAAAAATGTAGAGTCAGCGTCAAACAAACGGGAATGAATGATGCCTCCGCACTAGGTATCACAAGCTTTCCCTTCCACTCTGTGAGGATCCCTCAGCGTGTTCCTCTGGAATAGCAGAGGACACTGCTGATATGGGACGGGTGCGGCCGGGGTCGTTTGAAGGGACGGTAAAGTCGGTTGTGGTAGGCCGACCGAGCTGATCCTGGAAAGCTTCCCCGCTGCACGCAGACGGCTGGGGGAGAAGGCGAACCGGGCGAACTTCTGTTTGCCCATCGCCCGAACCCCCTCGTAAAACTAGGGTTAGGGGCCCATTGCACAGTTCTACCTGTCTGGGGAAAGGTAGTGTTGGCGAACGCTACCGATCTTCCTTGGCGGTGGCTCTTCGGAGCGGGCTGGGGGGCGTCGTGGTTGCATGCTTCGGCGATCCCATGGCATCCCCACTCAACAGCCATGAGGGAAACGCCGGAGTAGTTTTAGTCGGTATGCCCCCAGGGGTGAGTCCGTCATACCGCCCCATATAAGCCCTGACCCGGGGCTGGGGTGAACATGGGGTGAACATGCATAAAGCATTTCAACAACATAAAAAAGTGTCACAAGCTAAAGTTTCGTAAAACAGGGTCTCGATTTTGCATTGGCTAAGCGATTATGGTCTGGCAAGGTGGACATGGACATAACTTAAACCCGACTTATCTCTCTCTCTCTCTCTCTCTCTCTTTTGTTGGCACTAGCAGGAGAGAGACGCACAGACATAAGACGGTGTTAACTTATCCTTGCTAGGTCCGCAGGGCTTAATAACGTATTAAATACGGCCCTGCGAACAAGAAAACGTATTTCCGTATTTTTTAAGCCAATTCTTGTCCTCGACCGATCCCCAGGGACTCATAAAGCCCCTAATCGAGTTCACATAGACGTGGCGTCCCCCAACAGGACAGAGCGGTGAACATTTACGACAGACGACATAAAATGTCGGAGGAATTCGTCACGGAGAGGATATACTTACGTATAATAAAAGTTGTTAAATTCTGGGGTAAATTCTCTGCTGGAATGTTTTAATTATGAGATAAGCGTTTACTGGCGGGTATTCAGTAATTTTTTTACTGGGTGGGTTATTACAAAACGGTTTCAAAAACTTACCTACTAAATGTCGTTGCACTCTTTTTTACATGACTGTATTTATAGGTACTAGTGGACCCGCCACAGCTTCGCCGGCGGTATTTTCTATACAAACTTTATCACACCTTTTCACCCCTTTAAGGAGGGAATTTCAAAAAATTCCTCCGTAGTGCACCTCTAGGGTACTCCAGGAATGTCTCCTCCAAATTTCAAACCTCTAGGACCACCCGTTTAGGCTGTGCGTTGTCTATAAGTGTGTCACGGTACTGTTTTATATGTGTAGATTAAGTGTTTGTACCTATGTAGGGGGTAATCTCTGGAACTACTGAACGGATTCTAAAAATTCTTTCACTAATAGAAAGCTACACTATCCTCAAGTGGCATAGGTTACTTTTTATCCCGGAAAAAATATACGGTTCCGGAGAGTGATAACCGAATTCCACGTGGAGGAAGTCGCGGGCAAAAAGCTAGTAAAGTATTAAGTCCTACTGCTGCGGCCTTAGCAAGGTTGACACAAGGATCAGTTAAACCCTCTTATCTCTAAGTGCGTCTCGCTCACACTAGTGCTGACGAAAGAGATAGTCAGAGAGATAAACGAGTTTAACTTATATTTGTGTCTTGCATGATAGGGCTGCTTAGAGACTTACTTAGAGATAAGACTGTTTATCTTATCCTTGTGTGTTGCATGTTAGGGCCGCTGAACACATCAGAGAATTACACCACTGGATTGAAAAATACAGAGTTTTTTACTAAGTTACATTCTCGTCATTTTTAACAAAGATATCAGACCGTATCAGTCGTCGCCGGATTTCCGACTAAATCAGGGTGGAATTTCATACAAATGTTGACGTTTCTCGTTATCACCCTTACTACAACTACCAACGTCCTTTTGCTGCTTTTCAAGTGAAATACTACACGAAAACCAATCTTACGTACTAAAAATAAGGTTTAAAGTTGTTGCTTTGTTACTTTTATGGCGATATTTGGGAAACATTAGCGAGGGTTGTGAAAGAGCCCTGTAGTCAGAATTCTTACTCACAGCTTGAGGATATAAAAGTTTAACGATTTGGTTGTTAAAGTAATCGGTTTCTTGAATGTTGGTGACAGAGCGATTATTTTAAATTGTTTTCTAACAACGTCTTGATAGATTTCGTGGCACAACGTATAACGAATAAGATAATATATTAAGCCCTTTTGAACGCCCCAGTCGGCTGTAGCCGACAGTGCATTCCGTGCCCCTGACGCCACGATATACCATTTTCCATACATTTGCGTCGTCTACGGGTGCAGCCGTCGTCGAGCGCTCGTGGCACGCTTTTTCGCCGTCCAGAATTTGTTGTAATCAAAATTGTACAATATATTATATACACGTTACCGTAAAGGGGTATCTGCGCCTCTATTCGGGAACGCTAAGTGATGTTGTAGTGAATCGCGAACGAGATTTCTTATCCCACTCTTGCGCACGACGCGTAATTCGTAAGAGCGAGATGCAAGTCTCGCTCGCGGGTTTCTGCAGAATCACTGAGACGTTCCCGAATAGACGCCCTGAGCGTTCTTACGCCGTTGATTATAAAGTCGTGTTCACATACTTTTGACCACTTTTTCCGCGTAGATATTTTTGACCTCGACTTTACGTAATCACAGCATAAATAACAGTAACAGTAACTGTCCTGCGGTAATCATCTTTTTCATCAAACTGGCTAACTAACGAAATCCATATTTCCATAATTGATAATGAATTCCTCTTCCTCTTCCATATTATAAATGCAAAACTAACTCTGACAATCTGTCTGTCAGTTACGCTTTCACGGCTGAACTGTTGAACAGAATTTGATGAAATTTGGTATGGGGATTCTTTGAGCTCTGGGGAAGGAAGAGTAAGTTAGGCTCGCCGATGATTTCACGACTGAAGTTTTTTTTAACAGAATAGCAATATGATTATATTTATAGTTGAATCACTTTGAGAAAGCATTTGTGACTGTAGTGGTGTTGTGTTGATGTAGTGAGTGTTCCCTATTTAAAACAAACACAAATACGCAACATTTGTACTTTTCCATATTTATGTAGTCACACATGTGCAAATGCTTTCCCAAAGTGACTCATACTATTTCTACGGGGTTTAACTGCAATGGGTCGCGATTGGCGTACCTACTGTAGAATATACTTAGATTTGTATAAAACATTGTTAACTTATATATGTCGTGTTTTGAAAAAATTATACCTCACCGAGTTTCTTGCCGGCTCTTCTCAGTAGAGTTTTTTTTTTTCCGAACCGGTGGTAGATTCATTCCTTGACCTTCATAAGAGCTGGCAAAAGCCTAAATTGAATAAATAATTAGTTTGACTTTGAATGTTAAATAATTATAATATACTTGCTTAGTACTTTACACATTGTGTTTTAAAAGGAATATTTATTAAATATAATTATTTATAACAATGACATGACGTAGTTGCGTTTTGTTGTCGCTTTTGATAAGAATAAGCGTACCTAAAGAGTGATTTCATGCTTTTAACACACGCATTGTACGAAAATACGAAAACAATTTTTAAAGCGTTTCATGCTGGTAATTCCCAGACAACAATTTGCTATTCAAAATGTGGAGGCGCTTACATTTTATCTTGGCAGTCAGTTTTAACATATTTATGGCATTATGGCCAAGCGCGAATCCATTGCCATAACCCCCTAGCGACCCTAGCAAGGTTAACATGAGTATAAGTGAAACCGTCTTATCGCTAAGTGCGTCTCTCTCAAACTAGTGCCGACGTGAGATAGTCATAGAGATATGACGGGGTTAAGTTATCCCCGTGTCAACCTTTGAAGATTTGAACTGTATTAAAAACAGTGTGTCAAAATATGACTTGTCATGGTTCCTTGTATTTTGGAATTTTTGGACCAATGTCCCCCTGTGGCCCTAACATGCAAGACACAAGGATAAGTTAAACTGTCTTATCTCTAAGTGCGTTTCTCTCACACTAGTGCTGAGGAAAGAGATAGTCATAGAGATAAACAGGTTTAACTTATCTTTGGGCCGCTGAATTCAAGCCAATCCAACCAAGCAATCATGAATACAGCCTTTGTCAAGCCAACAATAATTTAGGCTTAGTTTTCAAAGGCTTATGATTACGATAATCGAGTATGTATACATTTTATCATAAGCCTAAGTTTTTGATCAAAAGGCATGTTTTAGGTATCCTGCGATATATATCCGTAGGTACCTACGGATCAGGCTGATTTTAGAGTACCGAGCGCGCGAAAGTTACACTCGAAAATGATATTCGGGAAAATACGAGTATATTGAGAAACCGAGCGATCGTAAGTAAATAAGGAGTGGTCAGTTGGAACCACTGGTTTTAATTTCCTATTGCTCGAATTTTCGAGCGAATACTCGAGATTTTACCCTATTTCGCAACGTTCGAATCGAACAGACTGCTGATTTATGCGGATCTTTGTTTTGGGGCAGTAACTAGCCCGAAGCAAAACAACGATTAGCAAACCCACATCAAACCCTTACATTTGCACGACTTAGGGCCGTTCCCAATTTTCAATCCGTATAAAAGTCGAATCCTTTGATACCTGTCTTATTTGGTAAACAAGTGTGTTCAGAACAGAACACAGGTTTTGTCTATGACAACGCGCGCACGCGCGGTGTGTTCTAAAATGGCTGTAATAGAAGTAATGTGTGAAATATTTGTGTCCGATCAGTTTTATTTCTAATAAACGGCAAAATACCACATATTAAAGTTTTTTCATTGCCCACAGCATCCTATGATGTAAATATTGTGTGGCACAAAGTGTCTATCCTCAAAATGCACCTTTTTTGGCTAAAACAGCTAAATTTTCGTAAATAAAGCAACAGGAGATAATATTTTGGACATCGCTTTGTCAATTTTTTACCTGGCATTGCTTTACTTTGGATAAAATTGCTGTTTCACCCAAAAAAAGTACATTTTGAGGATAAAGACTTGTTTACCAAATGAGACAAGTAAGGAGGACTCAACTTTACGTTTGGTTACTACGAGTTAAAGTTTGACTTACACCTGTCCCGGTGTCTGTCATCAAATCTTGCAAGTTAAACTTGATCCACTTCCCGGTTTCAGATTGAGCTGTAATTTTGCAAGGAACATTGCATGAAGCCGATCTGATGATGGAGCCGGAAGGTGGCCATGGGAACTCTCTAATAAAACGACGCAACCCTATCGAGTTTGGGCCAAGGACTCTTTTTTAGGGTTCCGTACCTCAAAAGGAAAAAACGGAACCCTTATAGGATCACTCGTGTGTCTGTCTGTCTGTCTGTCTGTCCATCTGTCTGTCACAGCCAATTTGCTCCGAAACTACTGGACCGATGGAGTTGGTATTTTTAGTACACATAATGTAAGTCGGTGACCGCAACACGGACGTGTAACGTAAATAAATAAAATAAATAAATAATAAGAGCATATAACACGGTTGAATGTTATATTTATTAAGTAACACATAAGTTACATGAAATGCACTTAATCCAACAATTTACAACAAAACAATGGAAAAAATAACACGGAACGAGGTAGCCATTTGTATCAGTCGCAAATCTCTCTGACAGCTTAGGGGCCCCTCTAGGGAAAGACCCGGCGGCAGAGGCATTTTCCTATATTAACCATGTCTGTGCGCGTTATATCCTCCCCCTCTAGCCCGAATGAACCGTCCCCGTGTTCGGGTTAGTTTTACGTGGTCTACCCCTCCTACGTTTTTCCTGAACAGGCGGTTGGATGTGACCAACGAAAGGTGTGAGCTGAGAAACATGATACTTGCCCACAGGTTTGTTACTGTGTACCCCTTCCAGCTCGTAAGTTGTAGAACTAGTCACTTGGCGTACTCTATATGGACCGTCGCGACGTGGGATAAATTTCTGAGTTTGGCCTTTGTTCGTGTCGTTCAGGCCCTGCGAGCGAAGCAGCACTAAATCTCCGACAACGTAACTAGCTGGACGACGGTCTTCATCGGCGTATCTTTTCTGCACTATCTGAGCTTTTTCATGGGTGTCTCGTGCGCTTAAAAGCACCATAGAGAGTCCCTTGAGATATGGTGTAATGTTGGTCACGAAATTGTCGCCGTCAAGAATGCTTCTCATGTCTGTTAAGGTGTCGGCCGGTGCACGAAGCTCTCGGCCAAAGGTTAGAAATGCAGGAGAATGACCTGTACTCGCCGTGATAGCTGAATTCATAGCGAATCTCACAGCTGCGATGTGCGTGTCCCAGGTATTGTGTTCGCGACCGACTAGTATTGCTAGCTGCGGTTTCAGGTCCCTGTTCTTGCGTTCAATTGGGTTTCCCTGGGGGTGATATAATGGTGTTAAGTTTTGTTTAATTCCCATAACGTGGCAAGCTTGTTGCATCACTTCACTCACGAATTGCACGCCGTTGTCGCTTATCAACCGACGTGGGACACCAAATCTCATAAAAACTTCCGATATCAGAATTTTAGCACAAGCGGCGCTGGTTGCCTCTTGGAGTGCAAAAAGCTCCACCCAGCGTGAGCATACGTCCTCCACTATTAAGATCCATTTGTTACCATTAGATGTTTGAGGCAGTGGGCCAAATAAATCTACAGAGAGTGTCTCGAACCTCTGGTTAGTGGCTGGAGTTTGCAGCAAGCCAGTAGGTTTACGATTGTCTGCTTTGTATCGCTGGCAGTCCACACAATGCTTGATATAGTTAGTAACAAAAGTTCTCATACCTGGCCAGTAATATCTCGCGCTGAGGCGCTGCAGCGTGCGCTCAATGCCGAAGTGTCCCGCAGTGGCAGCGTCGTGGAAGTCGGCCAGCACTTGCGCGCGCTCGTGTTGTGGCACGACTAGGCTAGCTGTGTCCTCATCGTTGCTTTCTGGATTGTATCTGAACAGCACACCATCTGAAATTATATAGCCTCTATCGGCCCATGTTCTCCCCCTGAACGGATCATCATCGTTTTCCATGTCTTGAATGATTTTGTGAACTTCGGGATCCTTGAGCTGATTATTACGAATGTCCTTCGGGGACCTCGACGGCACATCTACTACCGTTGTAAGACACAGGTCACAATCATTTTCATTTGTACAAGAAGGCCTTGAAAGCGTGTCAGCGAGAAAATTCGCTTTTCCTGGTGTAAATTCTATCTTGAGGTTATACTCTTGCAGCGTGAGCGCCCATCTGGCGAGTCGGCCGCTCGGCGACTTAAGGCTCATTAACCATTTAAGCGGTTGATGGTCCGTTTTGACAATCACTTCTGCCCCTTCAATATATCCACGAAATTTACTCACCGCCCATACAACAGCAAGCGCTTCTCTTTCCGTCGTAGTGTAATTTTTCTCTGCCGCGGTGAGTAGACGACTGGCATATTCTATGGGGCGCTCGTCTACCCCCTCCCCCTGCATCAGCGCTGCTCCGAGGGCATATCCACTGCTGTCCGTGCGAAGGATGAATGGCAGAGTCGCATCTGCCTGTCTCAAGATAGGCGCTGAAGTGAGAAGGGATTTGATCGTTTCAAAGGCTTCGTTTTGCGAATCACCCCACTGCCACTGGTTGTGCTTCTTGAGCAAATCCGTCAGAGGGCGGGCGACGCTAGCATAATTGGGGATAAAGCGGCGAAACCAGCTTGCTGTTTGAAGAAAAGACATCAAGTGCTTCACATTTCTTGGTTGGGGCATAGTTGCGATGGCGCAGGTTTTATTAGATTCCACTTGGATGCCTCCTGGCAATATCACATGTCCCAAGAACTGGACAGAATCCCGTGCAAAGCTGCTTTTCTCTCGATTCACTCGGAGTTGAAACATCTTTAGCCTGTTGAAAACTGCCGTCAGGTCCTGGAGATGTTTCTCAAAAGTGTCTGAAAGAATAATTAGATCATCTAAGTATCCATAAATTGAGATATTGGTTAGGTTAGATCTGAATCGGTCAATCAATCTTTGGAAGGTTGCTCCAGAATTCCGCAGGCCCATGGGCATCCGTATGAAACGAAACGTTCCCATCGGAGTAACAAAGGCAGTTTTGTCTCTATCTTCCTTAGCTACATTTACTTGGAAATAACCCGAGCGCAAATCAAGAGTTGTCATGTAGTTACATGTCTTAGCTGCATGCAATATGTCCTCTATCCGGGGCAAGGGGTATCGGTCCGGCTCTGTAACTGCATTAAGCTTACGATAATCTACACATAGACGGACACCTCCATCTTTCTTTGCCACCAAGACAGCATTTGCAGCCCATGGAGATTCACATTCTTCAATGACGTCTGTTGCTAAAAGTTTATTAATTTGCTCTTCAAGAATTTCCTTCTTGTTTGGTGATAAACGGTAAGGTGGACACGCTATCGGTTGTTGATTCTCCGCTACCTTAATATGATGGGTTGCAAATTCTGTAGCCGGCCCTTCCGTAGCAAACAGTTTGGCATGGTCTAAGATAAGCTGGTTAAGTTGGGCTTTTTCCTCACTGGTCAACTTGGAACCTTCATCAGCTCTCATGTCAATATTTGACTGTGCTACTTCAACCCTATTCAATGTATAAGATTGGACAAAAGTGTACTCACACTCGGGTGCGTCTGCAAAGCGCCAAGTTTTCTGCGGTATGTCCAGTAGTAATCCTGCTTGCACAATGAAGTCACGCCCTAGAAGTGTCTTGGTATCGGCACCTGGTAGTATAAGGAAAGATGTTAGAAAACTGCGGTCATTTAAACCAACAACTGTTTTAGCTGTTAAGACCTCGCGCACCTGCTGAGATCCATCTGCTAAAGTGATGTTCTTCGATGATTTAGAGAACACAGTATTCTGGTCTTTGGCGAGCAACTTATATAATGAAGAACTAGCTATGCAGTGCGAGGCACCCGTATCGACGGTGGCGACGCCGTTGTGTCCCTTCACCGTGATGTATATTACAGGCCCTCCTTCGTTTTCACCATTAAGATTGGTACTGTTAAATTCTACAGGTTCTACTTTTCCAGAATTGCCACCGGCGCGGCAGTTATCGCACTTGGAACGCACTACCCCTAGTTGGCCACACCCATAACACCTAAGTTCATCTTTAGGTTCGTTTGTTTCAGTTTTAACTTCATTTATATTACGACAGTCACTAACGCTGTGTCCGAACATCTTACAATACGCACATTTGCGCCTAATGCGTTTATTTTTGTCAAAACCTGAACTAGAGGGTTCGGACTTTTCCATCGTAGGTATATTACTCTTATTATTATTATGATTAGGATCGCTTACCTCTGCCGCTGACTCTTCCGCTAACCTTGTTTTCCTAAGTAGGTCCTCGATGCAACTGATTGACTCGCGGGGTACACGTTCCCTAACCTTACGATCTAGGAGTCCGTAAATCAGGTCTAACTGTAACAGCTCAGGTACATCATAAGGGAGCTTAGCGAAAAGGGCGCAAATACGGTTAGCAAAAACGTCCGCACGTATATCACTGCAATGTTCCGAACGACAAATTTCCTTCAACACTTTGTGCGGTGGGCTAGGCGCGCCGTACATCCCGCGCAGACGAGACAGGGCGTCTTCCCACGAAGTTGCTCGCTTCTTGTTCGCTCTCCACCACACGGCGGCATCTTCGGTGAGAAGCATCTGAAGTCCCCGGAGCGCGTGTTCGTCAGAAACATTCGCGCACTCCTTATACATTTCGACGGTGTCAATGAATGCCTCCAGCGCATCTGCATCGTGAGCGCCGTCGAAGCGCGCGGTGCATTTCACCATCGTGCTGGGTTGCAGTTGCAGGCTGGATAACATCGCAACTAAAGCTTGAGCCGCTGACGTCGCATCGGCCGGTTTGCCGCCGCCCGCGCCGCCTGACGCGCTTCTGTTGTCGTCACCGCCGCCGCGCGCCGCGGTTTCTTCGTAGTTCTCGTCATCGTCGTAAATGAAGTCCTGCTGCCGTGCTTGTTTTTTATTCCTTTTTGGAGGCATAACTTCTTTTTGCACCTCGCGTGAAGTTTAGTTGAAAAAACAAAAATGGCGTTTTGCGAAAACGCAATTTGCTTTTGGTAAATCGTTTTACGGGCTCGTGCCGCTAGTTTGGGCGCCAATATAACACGGTTGAATGTTATATTTATTAAGTAACACATAAGTTACATGAAATGCACTTAATCCAACAATTTACAACAAAACAATGGAAAAAATAACACGGAACGAGGTAGCCATTTGTATCAGTCGCAAATCTCTCTGACAGCTTAGGGGCCCCTCTAGGGAAAGACCCGGCGGCAGAGGCATTTTCCTATATTAACCATGTCTGTGCGCGTTATAAGCATAAATTAGAAAATAAAAAAGCCTTGCACACAATATCGTGTGACATATCAAATTAAAGGGCTTCGTATAAGGAGAATCTTAAATATATTTTTTTAGAATTTTAATGTAAATAGTTTGGAAGTTATTTAAGACAATTTCGTTTATCTGGAAGTAAGCAAATTTAGCCACGCGTTGAATATTGGAAACGGGCGTTAGACATGCTTCAAAAGACAAGAAAACAATGAAACGGATTCTTTGTTGGTCGCTTCGTGTACAATTACCGTGTCCAAATATGCGTATATAAAAGCCATGTGTTTATAATGTAAAACAGTACGCGCGAGGATCGGGTGAATATGAGAAGTCATTCAATATGGCTCCTGCTGGCCATTTGTTTTATGGTAAAATATATTTATTATACCATATTCCACACCCTCTTATTTAAATTACTTTTTACATGTTTTTTGATTGAATACTTGAAAAACACACGGCTTTACTCACGATTTATTGTCAGAAATAGTCCGACATGTTTCGAACTCGATTAGAGTCCTTCTTCAGGGTTTGAGTGCGGTCCCGTTCAGATCAACCCGCGCACGTGTGTTTTTCAAGTATTCATAATGTCTCACGAAAGTTTTAATTTGACTACTTTTTGATTGGTTTTCAGGTAATAACATTTAACGCTGAAAATGAAGGTAAGTTTGTTTCTTACAACTAATTATTTACATAACATAACAAAAAGTGAATAACTGGCCCGAGGTCCTAACCATAACTGTTATCGCGCACACAAAGAATTTGTCACTTTTTAGGGTTCCGTACCCGATAGGGACCCTACTACTGAGCCTACAACGTCCGTCCTTCCGTCTGTCAGAGGCCTCTGGCTTAACAACGAAGAGCTAGAAGGTTGGCATTTTCACAAAATGTGTTGTTATGACATGAATACTAGCAAATAATAAAACTATCAAAAAGTTTTAAGCCTGAGAAGCTCCCCATACATTGATACCCTAATTTACTGATTTTAGACCAATTATGTTCCAGCCGTACCTATATCCATAATGGCATAAGTTTCAGCTATCTTTGGCCTGATTTAAAAACATCAAATATCAATTCAATGGTATTCTGTTATGTAAAAAATATATTGAAATCAAACCAGAAAATTACCGCTGCAGTTTAACAATCTGCCAACTTAGTTGCAACTGTTATAGTTCTTACACAATAATAGACTTGATTGGTTGAGACCATGGCAAATTAGAGTAGGTAGTACGGAACCCTCGGTGCGTGAATCTGACTTGCACTTGACCTGTCTTTATACAAATTGGCGGGTGCGAATGATTGTTAATGTGCGCTATAAAAAAAGTGTGCTAAATTTGCGCAGGACGCTATTACGAGAAAATTTGTTCGTTGTGGTTTAACAGATATAAAGTACCCAATTTATTCTAGTGAGTGCTACTCCTGTACCCTGCTTTTTCGACTTCTCAAGAAGACCCAGGAAACGTGACGATGCTGATCAAGAACCGAGACTGGCTACACCGAAAACTAAACCAATAGCAGATGATAAAGATACGGAGAAAAAAGGCGAACTAAAAAAGGCGGCAGATAGTGAGCTCACCTTTCAATCTAGAATTCCTCCAGTACCCTAACAAGGTTGACACAGGGATGCTATCTCCATCTTATCCCTGAGTGCATCTCTCTAATACTAGAATCGAAGAAAGAGATACACTGGGGACAAGTTAAACCCATCTCTCTGGCTATCTCATTCGTCGGCACTTGTGTGAGAGAGACGCACTTAGAGATAAGGCTTTAAGTTATCCTTTTGTCAACCTTACTATGGCCGCTGAGAGATGGCCCATAGTAGCAGGAGCAAAACTATCCTGCTTTTTCAACAGTCAGAATCTATGAATCAATGTTTGTTTATTCTTTTATTCTTGAATCACATCAAATCGGAGCAACAGGTTGACTTACGAGGGGCGGCTGAAAAGTTATCTACCTAACTATGAAATATTATTTTTCAATATAGTCTCCTGAAAGGGAAATGCACTTATTACATTTATCAATTAAAGACATTAACCCCTTAAAAAAAAACTTTAGGTTTATCATCGAAAAAGTCATTAACAGCAGCCTTCATGTCGTTATCGGTTACGAATCATCGTCCCCTCAGTTCTTTCTTCAAAAGTCTGAACAGGAAGTAGTCGGATGGGGCCAAATCTGGACTATTTGGAGGGTGGTTGATTACTTCGTACCCATTTACATTAATTGCTAGCTTTGTTAAGCGAGCAGTATGCACAGGTGCGTTATCATGCAAAAGCAGAATCCCTTTACTGAGTTTGCCCCTTCTTTTTTCTTTTATGGCTTCTCTGAGCTGGTCAAGTAAATCTGCGTAATATTCAGCATTCATTGTAGTTTTTTTGGCAAGTAATCTACAAGCAGAATTCCTTCCGCATCCCAAAAAAATGTTGCCATTACTTTGCCTGCTGACGGGCGAACCTTAAATTTCCGAGGAGGCTTTTCATCCTTGAATTTCCATTGTAATGACTCCTGTTTACTTTCGGGATCCCACTGCCGAATCCAAGTCTCATCACAGGTTACTATTCTAGAAATAATTTCCTCCACTTTTCCACGACTCATGTCTAAAAATTCCTCGCAACATTGAACACGTCTGTCCTTGTCAAACGGAGTCAACATTCTAGGGACCCAGCGTGCACTAACCTTAGACATGTGTAAATGTCCACTGCTTAATTCGCCGGACTTCTAAAATAAAATTTCTCACTTTGGCCACATTTTCATCGGTGACAGCGGAAACTGGTCGCCCACTACGAGGATCATCTTCAAGGCTCTCACGGCCAAGCTTAAACTGTTTCGACCAGAACTTTATTGTAAATTCAGAAGGGCACGAACCACCAAAAACAGGTAACATACGCAGTCTAATCTGCGCGGGTGTATTTCCTTCTTTAGTGAGAAATTTTATCACTGCACGCTGCTCAATTTTAATCAGATTATTTTTTTCTTGCGACATTTTGAAAACAAGCCCGTCCCAAAAAAAAGCGGGAAGCAAGAAACAAATGAATGTTGCTAATTTTTAAAAAAGAATAACCAGTGAACACGACCTCATAGTGGCCAGTATTATTTTCGCATAACACATAGGCTAGGTAGATAACTTTTCAGCCGCCCCTCGTAATTTTTTTGGTTTAGGTAGGTACTGTCATTAGGTACAAATGGAAAATCGTCCACGTAAAATAAACATTCTGAATTTAGGTCAAAAGTAATAGTATCCAAAGTGAATTTAGTGAAAATGTAATTATGCTGCAAAGTATTTATAACCAAATTTATTTTCGTTGTAAATTAATTAATGAATTAACGAATAATGGACGTGGACGTTCAAGTGGACGATTTTTCATTTGTACCTAATGACAGTAAACCATTTTTTGCATACCTAGCTATAGTTTGAGAGACGTCAGAAATATAGGTTATTTTAAAGGGAATAGCGATAACCAAACTGCGCTGACTAAGTTGCGTGCAATAGCTTGTCCTACTCCCACTAAAATATTATATTATATATGTGAAAGTTTGTGGAAATGTATAGATGTTTGTTCTTCAAGCACGCGCAAACGGTTGACAGACAGACCATATCTTGGAATAAAACATGGGATACTTTTTATCCCAATCCCACGCGAACAATCGTGGACACAGCTAGTATTCAATCAACTAGCTTCGCTTCAGCGGCCCAGTGGCCCTAACATGCATGCCATAAAGATAAATTAGAACCGTTTATCTCTATGACTATCTCTTTCGTCGGCACTAGTGTGAGAGAGACGCACTTAGAGATAAACGGTTCTAATTTATCTTTTTGCTATGCATGTTAGGGCCGCAGCATGCCAGACATGGGGATAAGTTGAACCCGTTTATCTGCGGCCCTAACATGCATGGCACAAAGATAAATTAGAACCGTTTATCTCTAAACGCGTCTCTCTCACACTAGTGCCGACGAAAGAGATATTCATAGAGATAAACAGTTCTAATTTATCTTTGTAGCATGCATGTTAGGGCCGCTGACTATCTCTTACGTCGGCGCTAGTGTGATCTCTCACGTACTTAAAGATAAAACGGTTTAACTAATCGTTGTGTCAACCTTCTTAGGGACGCAATTATTAGATTTCTTTCGTCAGTAAAACTTTTATATGTACTTAAGTAAATCAGATGATGGAGTCATTTTTGAATGTGTGAATGATATGGAAAATCAGAAAAGTGTGCATGTTTTGCTACTGTGTTTGAAATACGGAACGCAGCAGAGTTATTTCTGAATGCAGTAGATAGGTATGTTCTCATCTGATTTACCTTGATATAACTATGTTGTTGTAACGTTTGTTTTTTGTTACAGTGCTAGTAAAATACGTTGGTAAGTCTTTCTAAATGTTTACGGCGAATGTTAATTGAAACGCATAAAGTAGCGATGCAACGGATATCCGGTTACTATCCGATATCAGGCCTATCCGGCCATGATTTTACTATCCGGTATCCGGACGCTTGGACCAGAAATATCCAGTAATTAAATTAAAAGTTATTTTCTTTAAATTTAAATATAAAACATCACGTAACATCAGCGCCTCTATTCGGGAACGCAAACTGATGTTGTAGCGACTCGCGAACGAGATTTCTCATCCGACTCTTCCGCATCACGCGTAATGCGTAAGAGCGATAGGCGAATCTCGCTCACGGGTCGCTGCAGTATCACTTAGAAGTTCCCGAATAGACGCCCAGATCATGCACGTTCGAACTGAGCCGCTCCCGCTCGAAGGCCGCGCAAGCTATAACACGACTTTAGCCGACCGGATATCCGGCCAATGGCCATGCCGGATATGTGGTATCCTCTATCCGGCCAAACCATTATCCATTGCATCCCTAGCGTAAGTTGTGAGAAAATCTGCAAATACTTACTTAGCGAGTCTCTGAAAACACCCTCTCAACCGATCATTCTGTTTCTAAAACCGTGTCACATCACAGCAATTGGATATGTTAATTTTATTTATAGCAATATCATTCATGATTAGGTAGGTACTTACGTATTGAAATTCTATTGTGGCTCAGAAATGTAAATTTAGCAGAAAAAGACATTTGAAGATGCGTATTACACTGCACGATGTATCTGATGTGACGGGCTTTAGTGTGTTACCTTAGAGTGTTTTCAAATTACCCCATATCGGAGCAGATAAAATGTATGAAATATAAACCTGCCTTTCACGTTGTCCGATCCGATATCGAATATCAGACTCGATACTAGGGTTGCCAACCGTACTATAATATATAGTATTGTACTATATTTTGGCTCTGTGTACTATCTACTGTTGAAGAAATATATAGTACGCAAAAATACTATATTTCGGTCTGACTTTACATGGGCTTTGAGGCCAGTTCAATAGGCATTTTCGGAGCTGGGATAGCCACAAGATGCGCAATCGGAATGTTAGTAAGACGAATTTTGTGTATTTTATTCAACCAATCATTTCTTACACTCTTTTTAAAAGGTTTTTCTTTAAAGTACTATATTTTCTTTCAGTGTATTATGTTATTTATACCTTTTACTGGAAAATGCTATATTTGCCCCATAAATAGTTGGCAACCCTACTCGATACTGATATGTCGGCGGCCGTGTCGAGCCCCCGTCGATATCGGACGAAGACGATAATGCTTGTATGTGTGCTATATGTATGCATTTCCTTTGATGTGTGCGTGATTGTGCCGGCGGCCGGCGGTAGCCATATCGGCCCGACAATATCAGACTATGTGAAGACACAACACGATATCGGATATTGGCTATCAATGTTAGACCCGATATCGTTTCGGGTAATGTCAAAACCTACCGGGAACGAGACTAAAGCAGCTCGTAAACGGTCGTTTTTCGGCAATTTATTGCTGCAATTCGGACTATCGTCAAAAGTTAACGTTCAAACTTTGTTTCCATTAGTGATATGTAATCTTTTTGGAGATAGCCTGGATTGCAGAAATAAATTGCGGAAAAACAAGACGGGCCGAGCCATTTAACAAACCGTAGTGTAAAAAGCTTTTAAAAAATAATTACAAATCATATTTCTTTTACAGCTGCAATCATGAAGTCGCTGTGACGAAAATGAAAAAACCGATTTATATTAATTAAATAGTTATACGAATGTTTTTGTACGGATGTAATTATTAAATTAACATTGTAAATTATCTATTTTTATTTAAAGTTCCTTTTCCGACTCAAATCTCCCTGTTTTGTGAGCCAAGTGATGGCAGCATAGGTTTCTCTAAATTTCATACCCTCCTCGATATCCCCCAATAGATAACTCGAACAAAAAAATCGATGTACATTTTTAATGGGTCTAGCGCCTGTGGCACCCGAGCCATAGTATAAAGAGAAGGGAAGTAGGTTATCTTCATAAAAACGCACCGCATCGCCGCACGCACACTTAAACAAAATCTCGACCCGTTTCCCCTTACTAAGCGGGTCGAGATTTGTTTAAGTGTGCGTGCGGCGACCCATAGATACTTTGGCGCACACATACAAGCGGCGCGCGGTGCGTTTGTATGAAGATCCTTCCTCCTCTTTATACTATGCCCGAGCCTTGAAAATGGACTGGCGGCGAAAAGGTCACAGCGCACGGTGGCTTTTTGTGGTGTATTCGCTATGTAAATGTACCTACACTTACAGTATGGCCCCTTTGCGCAGGCTCCCAATTCTCGGTGCATTCGAGATAATGTCGATTTCCAAATTAAACGTCAGATTCATACTGTTGTGTCAAACGACTGTATACACTGACGTTTAATCTCGATTGTGAGATTATCTCGAATGCACCGAGAATTGGGGGCCTGGTCCGACATAGGTACCCGCGAGTCGTTTGTCGCTCAGTGGGCCTCTGTCAAACTAGTCAAATATATAAGGGATGCCCTTAACGACAATTGACTCGTGGGCAGGTCGTGCTAGACGTGCTGATGAAGCTATTTACGCGCGAGTCGAGTCTGTTGGCCTGCCTGGCCCCCAATTCTCGGTGATTCGAGATAATGTCGATTGCGAGATTAAACGTCAGATTCCTAGTTATGTCAAACGACAATATGCACTGACGTTTAATCTCGATTGTGAGATTATCTCGAATGCACCGAGAATTGGGGGCCTGGTCCGGTAAACCGCTTCATCCGGACCAGCTCTTTCATATTTGTGTGAAATTTTACACGCGTCTACATCCATAAGCGACTGTTCATTGCGGTAAAAATAAGGCATACATATACTTATGACCCTTTACTTAAGGCCCAATTAGACTGAACAAGACTAAATATCTAATTACATACATACATACACATCACGCCCGAAATCCCTAATGGGGTGGGCAGAGTCACAAGACTACTTGTGGCCACGTTCGATTAATTAGTCCTAAGATGGTATGATGAACCGTATGGTGACAGGTTGGAGAGGACCCGTCCCTTAGTAGACTTTTACGACATGCCAGGATGATAAGCATCTGCACGCATTCTATGCTATTCCTTCACTCCCAGTGCAGCAATGTAATTATATCACACTAATATTATAAATGCGAAAATATGTGTGAGTACTTCTTCACGCATCAACGGCTGGACGGATTGAGATGAAATCTGGAATGGAAATAGCTTATACCCTGGATTAATACAGGATACTATTCATCTCAATTCCACGCGAACAATCTAGCGAGCACAGCTTATATAAACAATCTAATTTCGCTCTTATTTAACACCAACGATACACAATAGAGATGCAACGGATATCCGGTTCTATATGGCCTATCCGGCGATGCTTTTCTATCCGGCCGAATTCCGGATGGTGAGTCGGTATCCGGCCGGATACAGGATAGCAAAAGCTTAGATCAGAAATAGGATAAGATAAATAAAAAGCCATCAGAAATAAACGAGATCAAAGTAAGTTATTAATTTAGAACTTATCCGACCAAACCACTATGGCAGCCATTACACGTTCAATCTAGATCGAGATCCGTGATCGCGATCAGTGATCTTGATCCAGATTGACCGTGTTAGGTGTTGGATTGAGGGATCGCAACATAGGATTAAAATCTATATAAATTTATTGATATCAATTGCGATCCGCGACCTTGGTAAGGTCACGATTTAGACTGAGCGTGTAATGACTACCTATCAGTTGCATCTCTAGTACACACAGACAGTCTGGCCTATGAAACTTGTCAGAAATCGCTCTAGAAGGTTCCCACGGCCCAGAAGAGTTGATTAAAATAATTATATTGCGGTTTAGGTGGCTGCGTTTTAAACGGATAAGAAAACAAGCTATTTTTATATTATTTTTTTAATCAGACTCATTTCACAACATAACAAACAAATCATACACTCGAGATTTATTTTACAACATATGCATTACTCTTACAAAATTAGGCAGCAGGCCGGGTTTGTAAAATATTCGGCGACACACGGTGCCGCAAATAAAATAACTCAACACATACTTAGAGGGTGGGAAAAACCGGAACTAAATCCAACGCATACCATCTTCGTAGCGCCCCCAATAAGTTTACGTTGCTTTAAAATGAGCGTGACTTATGTACACAAGTTGTAGACAATAAATATAATATTGACGTCCAGAGGCACACACTAACTACACTAAGTTCACATGACGCTGAATAAATTCGATCTGTCGTGAACTCCATACATTCATGTTGGATGCCGAATAGATAAAAAACTTAAAAAGCATGTCTTTTAGTTTTCCACCTACGAGCATTGTGTACTAAAACTTGGAAGCCAGCTCGGTTTTGAGTCGACTACAATGAAGGGTAGGTTCTGGAACGTTTGATTACTCGTACGCACTCGTGTACCCGACGGTACAAATGTCTTTACACTATCACAACGTTTACAGCTCGTCGTGCTCCTCCTGGGGACAAATGGATAACCATATTAATAAAAATAGACATAGCTGGGCACAAGACCGTTAATTAACGAAGTTTAACTTAAAAAACCGGACAAGTGCGAGTTAAACTCGCGTGGAGAGGGTTCCGTTCCGTACATGATTATCTGCAATTTACTAGGTTACTTTAAATACCATAGACTTCTTATAGGTTTTCCTGTAATATATAGGTAAAGAACTATTTTCTGTATTTTTTTCAAAATTTTAGCCCCAGTAGTTTCGGAAATAAGGGGGGGGGGGAATGGTCAATTATTTTTATTTTACTTAAAATTCAGAAAAAAATATATTTAACGTCCTCACAATAAGCCCTTTCATTTAATATGTCACACAATATAGATTGCATAACTTTTTATTTTTATTTTCTGATTTACCCCCCAAAAGTGGCCCCCATGTTTAAAATTCATATATTTACGTCACGCGTCCGTGTTGCGGTCACCGACTTACATATGTATACCAAATTTCAGCTCAATCAGTCCAGTAGTTTCGGAGCTAATTGGCTGTGACAGTTTCGTTTTTTCCTTTTGAGAGATTGTCAACAGACTCATTAACTTCCGTTAAAACCATTAAGTACCTACTACTTGCCAAAAGGACACCGCGTTTATGTCAGATAGCTTTTGACTTGAATTTGATCTCTAAATAATAGGTATCGTTGTGATCACCGTGAGCATTATTCGGACCGACTGCTGTTTTTGACATTTATGACCGATTTTAGTAAGTTGACGTCACACGCGACAGCTGACGTTTAGCGGCACATTTAAAAATTAAAAATATGATTGCTGCCTTTTTCTTTGAAAATGTGAAAAATTCATTAAGTACTAAAATATTTTTACAGAATTTAAAATGAGCTAACATGTAGCTAAAAATTCAAGAACCGAATTTGGTAAAAATCTTGACAGTACGTAAGAAGCTTTTGCAACATAAACAATCTTTATTGCCCGCTGTATTATAGTTTGGCCACAAGCGCTGTACCACGCCTTGGGTGGCGACGGACGTGCGGGGGAAGGGTAATGAAAAGGAATATCCCCCCGCCCTCTCCCGCGTTTGCCGCGCGGCTGCCTATAGGGGCTCGTTAACGGGCTAGTTTTTAACCGACTTCAAAAAATCCGAAGGAGGAGGTTCTCAATTCCACGCGTATATTTTTTTATTTTATTTATTTATACGTATGTACTTACACCGATTACTTGGAGATGGCCTTGGGTGCAATTCGAAACGGTGTTCGCTAAATTGAAAATTGCCTAAATTTAAAATAAGAAACGTCAACCTCCATTTTGTATAGCTCCAAGGTTCAAAATCGAGTCTGACGGTTCTTATTTCAAATTTAGCGACTTCTAAATTTAGCGAAAACACGTTCGAATTGGCTTCTGGGATAGCCAAAACTGCAAAAATTGCCCGAAAATTTTCTGGTATACAAACACCTTAAGGCGCGGTACAGCGCTTGTGGCCATAACTATAGCCATAATTTTGATAAACATTAATTTCCTAAAATACACACTTGCCCGTCGATTTCAAATAACATGATTTATATGTTAGTATAGCGAGCTGTGCGACTCAAATACTAACTACGACGTACGAATTAGTCTAAATTACGGACGTGCCGACGGCGTTTAATGCGCGAGTATTTTTATTCGTTTCCTTTTTGGCAAAAGGCCATGGTTCCTTTGTCAGGATTCGATTTAAAACGTCACAGCAAATGCGTTGCATTTCTTTATAACAGTAACAACGTAAGGTGTAAATGACAAATGAATTTGATGATGACGGTTGTTGAACTCAATACTCGAGATCATGACATGACTCACAATTCCAAGATTCGAATAGACGTCATTATGATTATTAAAAGCTTATTGAAATTTACCGACAACAACGATAAATCATTAATTCGCATTTTTTTATCGATTACATAGCAGTAAGTGTAATCCAATGAAGATTTACACAAAAAAAAATGAAAAGGAATGGACTAAAACAGGTTTTATTAAAAAGAAGTGACCCGACTTCAACAGCACTTGGAAAGCACATTAAAGGCCGGGGCCAATCGTTTGGTGTGCCCGGGCCTTAAGAGGATGTTTTGTTTTTTTCACTATAATCAATAAATTCAGTTATATTGTGGTTTCAGTATTCTGATACAAAACTAATTTCGGCATTATTCGACTTTCTTGATCTTTAATCAAAATTCAAAACACGTATAGACCTAGACTTTGTTCTGACTGATAACCTACAAAAAATTGGTCAAAATCGGTTAACATTTAAGGGGTGGAAATCGTTATCGCCTTTTGTATGAAAAGGCTGATTTTTGCCGTTGGTTCATAGACCTCTTAAATAATTTAAATATCATTACTTTTCAAAAAACTGACTGTACTATGAATAAAAATCCAGAACTTTATGTAGTAATTTTTTTTTTCAACTCGGTGCCCAACCTAGCATAAGCGTTTCTACGTAAAAAAAATTGTTTATTTTATGTTAGGTAGTACTTTTTTTAAGTTTTGTTTTTAACTCGTATTTAAGTATTTTTTAATGGGTTAGGTTTGATTCTTTGGTGCAGAGTAAATTGGTTGGAAAGTAATAATATTAAAAAGCATTAAGGTCGAATTGATAACCTCCTTTTTTATGTCGGTTAAAACAGACCAGATTCTGACTCTTGCTATTGTGAATGGAACTCACCACAGGCGCCGCCTCTCCGGCCTCATCGTCCAGATCCTCATCATCTTCCTCGTCATCGGGCTTCTCAGCCTTCTCCTTCTCCCGTTCCGCCTCGTCTTGCTCAGTCTTCATCTTCTTCTCCCCCTCCTGAGTCTTCTTGATGGCCTCCCCGCGAGCCTTGGCGGCCTCAACGTCATCAGTGAACATGACGTTGTCGAAGATGGTGCCGCTCTTGACCTGCCAGAGGTCTAGACCGATGGCACAGAGCTCATCCCGCTTGTACAGTTGCGTGTCTGGAGTGTACTCAGGGTTGTCGATCTCTGGGTGGATCCATGGGCCTTTGTAGGCTGGGTTGTCAATCTGCAGAGAAGTGTGATGTTAGTTAAAGTGTTACTATGGAGTGTATTCGCCAAAGGAAACTAAATCTCACCGAGTGTCAATGTAGAGTGGTTTTTTTTAGAAAACAATATTGGTAACACATCCAGTCTCTCAAAAATGGCAGACGGAGAAACTTTTATGGATTCTGGGTTTCGCGGTAACTATATTATTTATGTCAAAAGAGATGTTACAAAATGTAGCCATAATCTTTAAGACAAAAGCATTTATGCATACATCTTTGCGGACGATTATGTAAAAATGTTTTTAATATTTTCCTATAACATAATTGTTTGTCTTGCTAGGAGAGCTTGGCTTTGTTTTTCTGCTAAATGTAACTAGCAAATAACAGCGGTTCCAAGTAATTACCTGCTTAGGAGTCCAGATGCCCTTGTACTCCGGGTTGTCGATCATGGGCGGCTCCCACTCGCCGTCCATCTCGTCGTCCCAATCCTCGGGTTTGGCGGCGTCGGGGTCGGGGATGTGCTCGGGCTTCTCCCAGTCGTCGGGTTTCTTGTCATCGGGGTCGGGAATGGTGGCGCGCTCGTCCCAGTCCTCGGGTTTCTTGGCTTCTGGGTCCTGAAGAAGGTAAACGTGTTTATATTGTGGAGATTTGTGAATTTATATGGTTTTGTATCAGCTGTCCAGCGGAATAATGTGAGGAAATAGACACCAGTGTAAATAATAAAATATTTGGTGTTAAGATGTAAAATCATTTTAATTCAATTTACCTATAATTTGAAACAAGAGTGATAAAATAACTCGATTCATCTGGAAATTAGCATATTCATATATAATGTGTCATTCTGTAAGTCTATAATGATTATGTAAATCTGAATATAATTCGAATATCTTGACTAAACTGGAAAAGTTGTTTTTCTATATTCTTTTTTTATGTCGTTTTAAGTTTTTTGTTTGGCTGTAGCAGACCTTAAACCAGTCTAAACACATACCTTGATCTTCTTGGGCGGCAGGAAATCCCAGTCAGCCTCAAGGTCCCCGGATTCCACCTTCTCATTGTCGATGAGCACCTCATAAGTGTTGTCGGGCTTCACGATCAGAGTGTACAGATGGGTGTAAACGTCGTCCTTGCAGCGGATGTCTTTCTTGATCAGGTGGTTCTTGCCCTTGTAGCTGAAGATAACATGGACCTGGAATAGAAATGGGTGTTATTTGTTTGTTTTAAGTGTCTAAAAAGTGATCGGGTTCACTATTTATAACAGTAGTATACACCGCCCAATGTAAAAACATTTAACATTTGTTGATGTGTGTTGTTGAGTATTCAATTGGTTGAAATAGGTATAACTTGATGGATGGAGAAGCAAGCAAAATGACAAGAAGAGAAAGTTGGCTGGCAGGGTTCAAAAATATCCGATATTTATATAATATCTGATATAGGTATATCCAATATATTTCGTTTTGTCGTTTTTGACATATTTCGGCTATATCTTGCTTATTCAAATAGAATAAAAGTCACCATTCACTTTTATTAACATTTGGTTTACTGACTAACAACAGAAATATAATAGTCTTAATTTTTAGTGCTTCAAACGATAACGCGATTCAAAATACACTTGGCGCCATCTTTCGTCAGTACTTAATTGGATGAAGTAAATAAGATAAATTTTTCATAATTTAGATAAATATCAATTGATATATATGTAATTGAGCCCTGTAGGCTGGCGAACTTCTTTTGACCCAAGATAAGGTAATATATAATAATATCACCTATTCGTTACAAGCTTTAAATCTACGCAGGTGCATGGTGCACCACTGTTGACGCATTTTTTGTCCATATTTACTAGAAAAATGGAACTGTCCAACTTTGACAAACTGACTTAGTCATCTAGCTGCTATTTTGGTCACATACTTGGTTAGCTACACCGTTAGATATAAGGTCGACGACCCGATAAGTGTCCTAACCACTTAGTAAATAATGGTATCTTGCCGGTGTCTACCTTTAATACCTAGAAAGCCTTCAAATGTTCTGGAAACCATTCTTCTTTTTTAATTTAAGGATTAAGATATAGAAACCACCGAATACGATTTGTCAACCCCACTAAATAAAGGATTTTTAATAGCTTCTAGGTATGCAATATTATAAAAATAAAATACTTTGGAATATTACATGTAAATTCCACGCAAACATTTCTAAGATACAAAGAAGTTCATGGTTTGGTTATTCAGCAATCGAACCAAACGTTCGGCGGAATACGAACATACAAAATTATGGCGAATGTGCCCGTTCGGACCATCTCTACAGGAAAACATGACAATAGAAATCATTGATTGTAAAGTTAATTAGCGAAATTGGTCTTTATTTAATTAAATTTATTTGTACCTACTTAACTAATGTTTAATGCATTTTGATCAGTATAAAAACGTTATCAATGGTTGCGTTCATAAAACGATACTAAACACTACTTATAGATTATGGAATATCTGTTGCTAACAAAGTGATAACGCACGTCAACTTTATAGGTACCTAATTTAAGCCACAAATTTTAAAACAAGTTGTTAAAAATGTAAAGTTTAAAATTGTATGCTAACTGATAAGGTCACTAACATGCATAATTACCGTAACAATTAAGTCTAAAATCAACTTGCAACAACACAACTTCCTGCGTTAAGTTGTTAAATTCCTGTGCGTAACAATGCAATTGTCTTGCTGGATGTTACAACAAACTATTGAAAACAGAATATGCCTCCATGCGTTTACTGCAAGCTACTTTGCAGTGTAATTGTCCGATACATATTATGGGAATCGGGATGAGTTTCTAAAATATATAGGTACCTAATAAGATATTGATCATGGAAAGAGGAGTATGAGTTTAAAATTCCTATTTATGGGACACTCCTTTTTATATTTCTGCACAAGAGCATAGTTAGGCTTACGAGTTTTTTTGAACCAATTTTGATCGACTCCATGCCAAGTAATATTAATCTTTAATTCTTGAAACTTAACATTAATAAAAAGGAGTTTCAGTTTTATACCTAACTAAAGACGAAATGGTTGAAGGCTAGTTCAAAATTACTCTTGTGACTGATGTAATATTATGAAGATTTTAACTATAATACAATATACCTAATAATACTTATTTATCTATTAGTCTCCTTGTCATTGTAACATTGTCAAAGTGGCTACAGCTGTTTGCATTGCACATCAATATTTAAACAGATGCAGATGATCTGTATAGATACTATCATATAGGGGTTATTAGTGACATGCAAAGTGTATTATAATGAATGAAGGTCATATTACTTTTTCATCATTTTCAATAACGAGATCTATCTGTGAGGTCATCAGTACCAAAATATTTGTAACAGAAGATACCAATTTTTTGTGCTTTTTAAACTCTTTGCCATTCCTCCCAAATTAGCACCTGGGAAAGTTAAAAGGTGGAATTCTTACCTTTTTGGTACCAGGACCGCAGATGTCAGGACCAAACATGATTTCATAGGGGCTCTCGCCATGCATGTCTTTTTGGTTCAACTTGCAGTCAAACACTTTTAAGTATCCGCCTCCACAGTCAATATCCTGTTCATGCTTCACAGAGAACTGTACTACCAGGGGCTTGCCTTTGTTGGAGAAAGGCTTGAACTTTTTGGAAAGTGCGTAGAATCGGGCATCCTCGGAGGTTTGAAGACCTGTGAAATACCAGGCGGTCGTGAAACAAGAAGATATACCCAGGTAATGCATTTATGGGCGGACACAGGCGACGAATTGATGAATGGAAGCAAGACTTCCAAATTAGGACAAAACAAGTTTTATCATCATGTGAAATGAAACGATAGTTTTGATTGAAAGTAAGTAGCGGTGCTTACCTTTGTCGGCCTCCGGGTCATTGTAAAACTTTCCAGCAGTCAACTTGAATTTGCCGAATTCCTTGCCCGGGTGTTCACTGTAGATCCATTCAGATTCCCATTTGTCTGCAATCAGAAAACAGTTGGAATTAGCTAATATTACCCAGGAATAAACCGGCGGCGGATAGCGGCAGACAATCGATAGTACGTGGGCACACGAGGCAAGCCGGCGCGTCCTCACGAAATGTATACGTTTCAATATAAAATATCATCACTTACCATCGGGGAATGTTTCTTCATAATAAATCTCACAATTTACTGAATAAATTGCCAGAAAACTGACAAAAGCCAACACCAGGGATTTCATTTTGATTCACTATACCACCGCGCTCGCAGGGATCTGGCCACGAATAAAATGAAAAGTCGTCGAACCTCTGTTTAGTAATTTCAACCGGCTTGACACGTAATGGACACCGACTGTGACCACGCAAGTTGCAATGCCCTTGATCAAAAAGAAACGGGTATATAAAGTTGTGTCTGTACCACCCAGTGACGCTACTACAGAAAGAGAAAGAGCTTCATCCTCTTATTGCCGATTTGTATAAGTGCGAATGAGAAAGTAACTCGATAAAGCCGGTATATGACATAAAACTACGCCAGACAGATGGAAGCCTACTATTGGACAATGTGCAACCAATAGGAATGCAACACACAGTACCAAGTTAATTGTGTAAATCGCGGGAAAATCTGAATCAGAACGATAAATTTTAATATTGACTTTAGTAACAGAAAGCTCAATGTATCGATGATTTAAAAACACCAAATTCATCAAATATCTTGTGTTCTTGAGAATTTTTAACTACTTTATTTTAAATGCACTTTAAAACGAAATATATTTTACTCATAGACTACAATTCAAAAACTTCGCATGCTGTTGGATACGCACGCCAATCGGAGTCATACATGACATTAGAAAGAGACACAAATATACTGACACATGTAATAGAAAGAGCTCGATTTAATAAGTTACGTGTATTACGTGGTTAGCTGATTACAATGACGAAATGGTGACATGGTGTCATAGGTATCTAATAACAGACCGGAATACCGGATTAAACACTTTTACTAAAGATAAGTAGATATGGATGCTTAATACAAACCTTTCTGCGAAGTTTGCAGGTGCCTTGGAGGAAATAGGTGAAATTCGCAGTGATACCTAACCTATCTTTTGTTTGATCAACGACATTTTTGGGTACAGTTAAATAATCTACACTTAAGTATCATGTCTCTCCAAGTTGTCGTTTTATGTATGCGTAAGTATCTAAATCAACTTAGTGTGACACAGAACTAAAATTTTTATATTTTTGACGCAGGCTCAACCTTTCAAATTTGAGCTGATGTGATGACGATCCTGCCCGTGATCTGATATGTAATAAAACGTTTTTAAAGCTTTTGATTCATACGATTGATCACATGATAGGTATCTATGATTGTAAACTGTTACTAATAGGGAAAACGTCTAGTAGATAACTGACCATTTTAGAAAAATGCGTCATTCATTTACTGGCCATTTTTTTGTAACTACTTACACGTATGAGAGATACTTATCACTACATAGTATAAAACAAAGTCGCTATCGCTGTCTGGCTGTCCCTATGTATGCTTAAATCTTTAAAACTACGCAACGGATTTTGAAGCGGTTTTTTTAATAGATAGAGTGATTCAAGAGGAAGGTTTATGTGTATAATATATGGATAATATTGTAGAGAAACACTGATAAATTTAGAAGTTTCTAATGGGATGTCGTAAATAAACTATTTTTTTTGCGCTTACGTTGCAAATGCTGGCTGTACCCCACGAGATAAATCAAAATAATGTACTACAGTATTGTACACCTTAAAAAGGTCAACAAAAAAGTCCGCGATGGTATATGTCTATCTCTTAAGGATAACCCACAATAACCATTTTTTATCCTTAACATTTTACGGGGAAAAAATGGCTTATTTACGAAGTGATTTTAAGCAATACAGCATTAATCCTTATCCAATTTAGTACCTTAAATACATTGTCCATTTAATATAGATCAATATGGCCCTTTACAGCATGTAATTTAAATGAATATTTCCGAAGATATTACAGATTTAAAATGCAGGGACATAGCACTTTATGATTAACAGCGATCGGACGCGCGTTTATCGGAGCTCTCTGGAACATAAGCTGTGTAAACGTTGTTTATAAGGACATTCTGTAGTAGGTAGGTATATTTAGTATCAGCATTGCACCCGTGCGAAGCCGGGGCGGGTCGCTAGTAAGTTATAAGATGGGGTTAGATTATTATTGGGTATAGATTGCTAAATATTCTCGATTTTGTCTTGTGATAGGTATTCCAAATAGTTTATAACACCTCGGTTAAATTAGAGGTTCTTTGATTTATTCTGTTTGTAGTTACCTACTACACTATTTGGAACTAATAAGAGCCATTAATTAGCCTAATGAGCAATTAGGCTCATTAAGTATTTTTATAATAATCATTTATTCCGGATAACAGGCAGATCCGTAGTGTTAAACGTTGTTCCATATAATAAATATGTTAGTTAATAAATACATCATACGTCACAATTATGAGCCCTATATATAGGTACATTCCACTGTTGGGCACAGGCCCAGACCAACGACGACGCGGTTAGCGGTCCTGCCATTTAGGGAGTTAGGTGACAAACACACGTACAGAAGAATGATATATAAGTACCTATTAACCTTTTGAACGCCACGGCTGAATGCAAGAAAGCGTGCTCCGGACGTCGAGTGACGGCTGTAGCCGACAAAATGTATGGAAAACGGCATGCCGTGGCGTCAGGGGCCCGGAAATCTGCTGTCGGCCACCGCCGATTGTTGCGTTCAAAAGTTTAAGAAGATATAATATGGATTGATAAGCTTATAATTTCCATAAGACGAGCAATAAGTAATCATTATTGTGGCATAATATAACGTTTTATCTAGATTAAACCGTGCATTACATAACGTCTGAAAACCAAGGTTATGTATAATAATTTATTAACCGATTCATTCGTTTCATTATCTATAATTATTACAGTGCTTACTAGTTACTAGACCACGTAGTCGGTAACGTTTTAAGAGGATCTTGGACCAAATACTTTCCATACAAAAACCGGACAAGTGAGAGTTATACTCGCGTCTCCACGCGAGTATAACTCTCACTGAGAGGTTACCGTGCCGTACATAATTATCTGAAATTTCCTATGTTGCTTTAGATACCATAGACTGCTTATAGGTTTTCCTGTAATCTATAGCTAAAGGACTAGGGTGTACTTCCGAAAAGCGCATACCGCCGATCGATCTGAAATTTGGTATAATTATGTATTTTAACCTCCTAATTACGACTATCATAACGAAAATTGGCGCAAACGCCATTTTGAATATGAAAATCGGAGAAAACTTATTTTCGTTCGGTGTGCATAATCGCGCATTTTAGCTTGCCCCAGAAAGTGTGTTTAATTAAAGAATGCTCTCGTCAACCCCTTCCCTTTGATACCCAGTGTTGCAAGGATAGAAAAATATTAACATGCAAAATATCTCCTAACATACGCCATATTGGATTTCAGATGTCATTCATATGCCCAGTGTCACCCGTGATTTTTTTCCGAATCGTTTGACACTCCATTATAATAGGTACTGTGGTTAGAAGCACAGATATCAAAAGATAGAAGACACAAAAACACATCTGGGAGAACAAATTAACCATACAATTATATACCGTATTAATTGTAGCCATAAGGCATATAATTGTATTGCTAATTTTCGTAAAGCAGAGGAACTTTTTTAACTTTTTCATAACTACGCCTTAATTACGCACAATTTTTTTTATATTCACCCATCTGCTTCGCTGCCGTCGGGTAAAAATACTACAAGTTTAGATACAGCATTTATTCCAAGTAACTACAACGAAAAGTCATCCTTAAAGTTATAATCATCCTTCTTAAATGTCGTCAAAGTGACACTTTCCAAAACTCCCGCCAAATTGACAGCCTGTTTTTCATCCCTGGCATGTTTCTTTTTATCCTTTTTAAACTGTTGTTTTCTTAATTTGTTCAATTTAGTGTTGCCCTCTAAAAGCATTTCCGGGTCGACCTTGGCGCGTTTCGCCGCGGATTGGTTTTTGCCTAATTTGGACCGTATGTTGAGGGTCTTAGGGAGCAAACTCGATTCGTCCTCGTCGACTTGCATTTCGTCTATCGCTGCTTTGACCGGGCCCGTACTCGTGATCTGAAAAAATAGTTAAGTGAACACACAGTTAATAATCTATGCAAATAAAAAGACATATCCTCACTGACTGACTGGCGATCATTGCCTGGCCGGAACTACAGAAGCTAGATACATAAAATTTGGAAAATAGCTTCCTTATGAGACATAGAAACTCACTTAGAAGGGAATTTTCGAAAATCAACCCCTAAGGGGGTACGGTTGTATGGGATAAAAATAAATAACGCGCATATTAACCTGACATGTAGTTTAAAATGATCTACTAATAAAATAATTAGACATGTATTCTCCTATTGTCAAAATTCAACCCCTAAAGGGGTGAAATGGGTGGTTAAAGTTTGTATGGGAAATATAGCGGGCGCAGCTGTAGCGAGTCGCTAGTATACCACATTCAATTATATTACGATACATGTCGTTTAAACCTTTGGAACAAACTGACATCTTAAGATTTTAAGCATACTACGCTTGAATTTAAACCGTTTTAGGTTGACATATGGTTGGCATTAGCATGTTTTCTATGTATAATATATGTAATGTATAATATCAACCATATATAAGTACATAAATAGATATAACTAATACTGAACGATATATGTTGGCAATAGTGGGCTAGAGCTAATTACCGCTATCAGCGTTGAGACAACTTACTTTTGTCATTGATTAAATATGAATGGTACTTATATTTTAACAGCTGTGCAACCATAATAATTGAATATTGATTTAATGTTAAAATTGCCTACTCTATAAAACTACATTTTTTTTTTACCATCATGGACATACATATGGGGATTTTAAACGTCGTTAAATATATAGTTCTAATGGCCGCATTCTCCGGATTTTACAACTTGCTGCTTGAGTACATCAGTGAGAGAACTCAAACTTAAATGGTCTCCGATTAGAGGCTTTAATTGAATAGTGTTAAGACTTTTAAAAGAATACAGTGCCACTGTCGAACTAAATTTCACCTTTCGAAGCGCTGGTAGATTCAGACATGTAAAAGAGCCCGTGTGGCCTACTTGCAAAATAAATATTTTCAAAGTACCATTCTCTGACCTGAATCGCAAAACGTCAGCGGTCCTAGAATGCCAGACACGGGGATAACTTAACCCCGTCTTATCTCTCTATCTCTTTCGTCGGCACCAGTGTGAGAGAGACGCACTTAAAGATAAGACGGTTTAACCTATCCTTGTGTCATGTCATCCTTGTTGCAGGAACTATGAAACCAAACTTGAAGTGCTACTACTAAGAAATGATTTTATGAAAATCCACCCCTACTATTAGATGTAGTTTCGAAGATTTTATACATACATATGTGCAAACATACATATTATCACGCCCGAAATACTTGAAAAACACACGGCTTTACTCACGATTTATTGTCAGAAATAGTCCGACATGTTGCATGTTGCGGCATGGTGCGCGGGTTGATCTGACCGGGACCGCACTCAAACCCTGAAGAAGGACTCCAATCGAGTTCGAAACATGTCGGACTATTTCTGACAATAAATCGTGAGTAAAGCTGTGTGTTTTTCAAGTATTCATAATGTCTCACGAAAGTTTTAATTTGACCACGCCCGAAATCCCTAATGGGGTGGGCAGACCCACAAGACTACTTGTGGCCACGTTCGATTAATTAGTCCTGAGATGGTATGATGAACCGTATGGTGACAGGTGATCAGCCCATCGCCCATACAGATAGTCCACCATGTTGGAGAGGACCCGTCCCTTAGTCGACTTTTACGACATGCCAGGATGATAAGCATCTGCACGCATTCTATGCTATTTCTTCACTACCAATGCAGCAGAGGAGTAGATTTTTGGAGAAGATTTTATAAACATTTCATAATACCACCATGGACCAATAATACAAGAAGACTGTCAACCTCTATCCATTTGAGCGTATATCGGAGCTTTGACCCGCCGTCTATTGACGAATTACTAAATTTAGGCCGAAATTCGTTCAAACAACCATGCTTTCTACCGGACAACTGCCGGACAAGTTTCTTCCAAAAAACGTGAAAAAAATCAACGACAGTTTGCTGACAAAAATGGTTTAGTTTAATTTAATTTGATTGAGTTTCTCCCAGGCTAAGTCTAATAGCGTCATCTAGTGACAAAGCTTCCTAACTACGATCCAATACATTGGTTTGTAGCGCCATCTAGTATTAGCCAGGGAAGCTAGCTTTTCAGGCGTACGCTCAAATGTATGGAGGTTGACAGTCGTCTTGTATTATTCGTCGGTGATACCACCTACACCTTATTCCAAGCATGTTAAGGATCATTTTACCTTCATCGCCTCCCCGCCAGTATTGACAGAGTCCAACGCGTCCATGGCCTCCGTCTCCATGGCCTCAAACGCGTTGATGTCGAACTCTTGCGCCGCTGCTGTCACGATTTTAGCGTCCACGTGGATTTCGGAGTCGAGTATTTCTGGAGGTTCTGTGTAGTACCGGACCTGGGGAATAATAATAATGATAATCATAGATCAGCTTGGGTAGAAATTTGTAGTATTGGTACAAGGTAAATCCGCCACAGGGGCCCAAATATTGATCAGGTAAAATAGGGATGTTTCCTGGGTAAAAAAATAATAATTCTAATTAGTCCGTCAGTAAGATTATCAAAAAATATTGAACACATATTTTTTGCTTTATCAAATCAATCAAAATTGACAAAGATAACGCGCATCAAAGTTCGGGAGTGGGGGCTCATGACGTCACTTAATGGTAAAAAGTGTGCGAAGTCGTGACGTCACGCGGTACTTCAGCGCACTATTTCTTCATTTTTTTTTTAAATTGACAAAATAAAAAATACGCGTTTTATATTTTTTTATAATTTAAAAGACGGACTAATTAGAATTTTTCAGCAAACGCGCCTATTGCCCTGACCTGTCCTGCTTCAGAGAAACCCGATATCGCTAAACATCATTTAAGCTCAACTTTTGGCAAATATGTAGTATGTATTTTTATGTATTAGTATGTTCCTCATAGAGCAAAGTTAAAATTTATCAATTCGGTTCTTGACAATTTTTTTAACAATTTTTTTGGCTGCTTATTATCTCATTTTAAATTATGTATAAACATTTTCCTAATTAATTTTTCACATTTTCAAGGAAGAGGCACTGTCTTACTGATAGCCGTCGCATGTGACGTCAATATACTGAAACCGGTCGTAAAGGTCAAAAAAGCTGTATGAGGGTATGGTCCGAATTACACTCACGGAATCACATCAATTAAGGTGGGCAGCGTGATTTGGAACGCAACCGACCTATGCAAACGTCATACTGGTCAGACTGGTGTTTTAAAGTGTGACTTAGAAGTTAAGATTGAAGTTTTTAATTTATTAAATTCTAAATGATCTTGATTTATTTTCGCTTAAATCCTGTTCTATACCATACTTTTGAGGGTCAAGCTACTGTTCCACTGAAATATATTAATATTTGTTACTGTGGCCCTAACATGAATGACACAAAGATGAGATAGACCGTCTTATCTCTAAGTGCGTCTCTCTCACACTAGTGCCGACGAAAGAGATAGTCATAGAGATAAACGGGTTTAATTTATCTTTGTGTCATTCATGTTAGAGCCGCTGTAGTCGATTCTCCCCCCCGAAACGTGGTGTTTTTCCAGTTTTAAAGAAAATCGTACACGATACAGGAAAAAATTGTAGGATATGAGCCTTGATAAGTTTACTAACAACATCTCATACATACAAAAGCGATATAACTTGCAGTTTCCGAGAAATCAGCCCCCGAATATGAAAATTCTTCATGACTCATTGATAAATTGACGAAAAATGTCCATTTAAAATTATTTCCCGAGGGGCGAAGCGCCTCCGTTTTAGCTTGGGCAAAAATTATTTCGTATGTCCGTCTGTCCGTTTGTTCTCCTCTACAGGTCGCATTTCTCAACCGATTGTCGTGAAATTTTGTAAGCGTGGTTCGATAATTATGCGGTTTTTTTTGTCGATTCCGTATTTCAAAATTTTTCAAAAATGGTGGAGATATTGGAGTTTTGCGATTACAAACTTATTTTCGGTGTTGGTAAACTGATTGCGACCTATGACGATGTATCGGGTAAACATTTTTCCAACGGCAAAGTTAAGTTTGTCGCGAGGTCTACAGCTTACGGAGCCACTAGTTTAAATATATAGAACGGTTCCTACCTTGCCCGTATTCCAGTCGTTCAGCAGGATCCTGGCAGCAGCATCCTGGTCTGGCACTCCGCCCTTCTTGTAGCGCCCCATGCGGGACGCGACTTGCGCGAAGAACTCCTATTAACATTACAATCGTAATAAATTTGACCTTTATTGCTACTGACCAAAGACTGCGTTTGCAACTTCAGGATCGAGTCAGATACGAGTGTTTGAAAATAAACATGCGAAATATCTTCAAAATTTGTATCAACCATAGATTTAAATCTTTACAATCTGTCGCCATACCTATTTATGAATGTGTGCATGAACCGAGAGAATAGTGTCATTTCCTTTTCTCCTACTATAACAGTGGCGTTCTTTTTCACGCATTCGACAGTTTTCGATCAATAATATTAACAAAGGCAAAATTTTAAATTCAATTATTTCGTTAAAAAATAGTACCTACTGGGGAATTAAATGTTTCGCATGGACGTAGCTTAGGTCATAGAAACAGACATAGGATAATTTTATTATTAATTTTAAAAAAGAATTTCAACAACTGTACCTGTGGCGTACTGAAATCCGGTATCATATACAAATCCACGAGCGTGGCTTTGTTTGCCCTCTGCAGTATAGCGGTGGCCGGCGTGACGGGGTCCTTGAGGCTGCCGACGCGGAGCGCGTTCTTGAGAGCGACCGCCGAGTCGCTCTCGGCGCCCGCCGTGAACACGATGCCCGGGCTGTCCAGGATCTTGATCTTGGAGTCGAGCTGGACGGTTTGCATTTGTCTGCGGAAGTTTATTTATGTTTTTACAGACCAATAATAATAAAACCATTTATTTCAGGCACCATTGGCCCATGTACAAATACCTTACAGACTAACAAACATATTAAAATAACTTAAAAGTAATTAAAAATATTTAGGGGACAAAAAGGCGTGGCGTCTAATGTCAAGGGAATAAAGTTCAGCATTAATAGGGAAGTTGCATGAAAATCAAAATGAGGTTTAAATGATATATTTTGAAAGTAAATGTAAACAAAAGTATTACAGAAAAAAACAGATAATTTTGACTATTAATTTTTATTCGATTAAGGGTCAAAATTAGTGAAAAATATATATTGTTTTTTAGTTCTGATTTTAGTTTTTTGGATAGCTTCATCAAATTTATGTAATGTTTTATTTCTACGATGTTGGTTTAAAAACCGTATTTTCGGATTTCGTTTAAACGCCATACATTTTGTACAGTATAATGAATGCTGTGACGTCGTAGGTAGTTGTCGTCCATTTTGTATGGAGCGTTTTTGCGAGTGGTATGAACAAAGACTTTTCAAAGCTTCATAACTCATAAAATAAACAACATAATAATTTGTTGCGTACACAGATCGGTTTCTATTACTCAGTACAGTACTTTCCAATACAAGATCAAAAAAATGCAACTTCCCTATTATACAGGAGCAGATAAAAAGGCCGAAAATATACGAGAAATATAAAAACCATCGGCAAGAGAAATATAAAAGCCAAAATGTAATAGGGATCATTAGTAAAGGAATTTGACATACAGAGAGGGCCTGACAAGGATACCCACTCTCTCCGACAAGTTCTTCCATAGTTTAATATGTCTATTTCGTATAAACAATCTATATTTCACGATAAGAACCGTAGAGTACACAAAAGGATGCCACGTTTTTAAAAGTAAACTCGCACAAGGCGACCAACAAACATGATATCAATGCATAAGTTTGTATTTGGGCAAACAAAATGTAATGACAAAATAGTTAGTACAATTATAAATAACCTAATTTTCTACTTACTTAGTAACTCCAGGCGTGCTCCCGACATTACAGGCCTTTGAGCGGTTCAGACTGTTGATGATGGAGCTCTTCCCAACGTTGGGCAGCCCCACGACGCCCACCGTTATGGAAGTCTTGATGCCCTTGTTACGACAGTAGTTGCCTAGGAGGCTCATCAACAACTCTGCACCGACGCATGCTCCGCCTAAGAAAAAGAATAATTAAAAATAAAACGGTTCATAAATTCGCAAATTGCACCCGGCCTCTGATATATACGCCTATCGGAATTAAATTTATAAATGTGAAAGAAACCAAATCTTTATGAGATACTACTGTCAGGTATGACTATTCATGCTCGACAAGGGGGTATTGTGGGGCAATGCCCTACCATAAAATAACAATGCCCTACCTTAAAAAATACCAATAACTCTGCTGCACTGGGAGTGAACTACTCCTCTGCTGCACTGGGAGTGAAGAAATAGCATAGACTGCGTGCAGATGCTTATCATCCTGGCATGTTATAAAAGTCGACTAAGGGACGGGTCCTCTCCAACATGGTGGACTATCTGTATGGGCGATGGGCTGATCACCTGTCACCATATGGTTCAACATACCATCTTAGGACTAATTAATTAATCGAACGTGGCCACAAGTAGTCTTGTGGCTCTGCTCACCCCATTAGAGATTTCGGGCGTGATGATATGTATGTATGTATGAACTATTATAATATGCTAAGAAAATTGTTTAATCGTAGTACCTTGTAACCACCGCTTTCCTACCTTAAAACACCGCTGCCCTACCTTAAATTGAACTGTAGCTACGAGCCTGTACTAGAAATATACTATTCAATAGTATATTTCATAGTTTTTAATTTTTTTATTAATTAATCAACAACCTGTTAAATTTTATTAGTATTTATAATTATCATTTATTGCTTTACTACTTTATAATGTTTTAATTTAATTTTATTTAAGTTTTATATGCCATAAGCCCTAATCCCTATAGTGATTTGAAATTATGATTTTCTGCTGAGTTTATTGCGGTGCTTCTTCAGTGATGGTCTGGTCTAAAGCGCTGGTTAATTTGTTTTACTACATGCTAACTTCGTAAATAAATAATTTGATATTTTAAGCTATCACCCAAATTAAATTTAGTTAGCTTGATCAGGTTGGAGCACAGATTGTATATCCTAAGAACTCCACAAAGCCGGGAGACTCCTGCTGCCAACATTAGAGCCAAGAACTAGAAGCAGCAGGGCTATAGGTAAGCGAGAGTAATGCATAACCTTGCACACATCATTCACAGAGCTCTAAATATACACACTCTCATTGTACACGTTTTTACAATAAAATACCTAAAAACATTATAGAACAACCAGACACAATGTTCAAATCTACTGTAAAGCGAATTCTTATTTCTAGGGCATATTACTCAGTTAAAGACTACGTCATGGACAGGGACGTTTGGCTTAAATCGTGACCTGCACCGGCGATCCCTGGGTTTCGATGGGCGTACCTGCTGTGGTATATACTTAGATTTGTATAAAACTGTAGACATCATTGTTGACTTATATGTGTACTGATTTGTAAAAATGATACCTCACCGAGTTTCTTGCCGGCTCTTCTCAGTAGAGGATTTTTCCGAACCGGTGGTAGATTCATTCCTTGACCTTCATAAGAGCTTGTAAAAGCCTAAATTGAATAAAGATAGTTTGACTTTGAATAAAACCCGCACCCCGCTAGTTTTGCAGCTTTATTTACTAATAAACATTAGTTTAAATGGTGTCTTCAGGATATATATTCTGTGGGTCGGAGACGGTCTGACCATGTCGTTGTTGATCAAAAATTGGTCAAAGTAATAGTTCCTGTCAATTTGTGTACATGCATGCCCACAGAACACAGAAAGAGGTTAGAAAGGCCGTCTGCCATAATTCGTACCGAAACCGCTGTCGCCGAAGCATCCCCGCTCGACGTTACAACTACTAGCGCAAACGAAATAACTACGAGAATACGCACACACCCACAATAACCAAAGTCCGCTCGTGATTCGTGCGTTCGAATAGCCAGCCGTTGCCCCGCCCATACCGCTTCATTGACAAAAGCAATTTATTTTACATTTGCACTAGGCCTCGAGCATATTGATAATAGTTATCGATGATGTATCGCGCCCTCTATGCCGCGTTTTGAAGTGTATACTACTATTTCGTAGTTAATCAGGCGCTGTGTAAGGCGGGTTGCGTGCTGTGTCCGGCAGGTCGCGCTGTGTCCGGCGGGTTGCGCGCTGTGTCCGGCGGGTTGCGCGCTGTGTCCGGCGGGTCGCGGTCGGTCCGGCGGGTTACGCGGTTTTTTTGCCTAATTTTTATTTCTTTATATGCAGCCAGGATTGCAACAAATCACTTGTTGTCAGAAAATATTGTTTCTGAACACATCATGGAGGATTTATAATAAGTATGTGTGTAGATAAAGTTAAGTATGCAACTGTACATAATTTGGCCTTAAAACACTCGTGCGATCTTATTATGAAAATCGCCTATCGGCTCGTCTCATAAACCGGCACTCGTATTTTAATGCCTATCATTATGCAACCGTTGCATAAACTACTATAAATATGCGCAAATACAAAAAAAAAGTTTAAGTTTCTCGTGTGTAATTTTGAAACTTAATCATTATATTGTTATTTATTATTATATTGTATTTACTTTTTTATGTAAATTAAAGTTATAAAAACCCACAAGCTATTATAATATTAAGTTTAGACATTATACACCGGCTTCACATCAAGCCCGCCACTTTTAGGTAAATTGTTTTTATATTATTAGGAACAACATTGATAAAAATACAGAAGTTAACTTAAATGATAAATAAATTCAAAAGACTTATTATAATAGGGTATAACAGGACCAAATGTACTTAAGCTGAACTCAGAGGAATTAACAAGTTACTTTGTAAACCAGGCTTAAGGTGTATTATGGTCGCAGCTCTGTAAGTGCATTAAAAGTATTTTTTTAAAACACTCTTATCATTAATTATCGCTTTTTTGGTCCATTCATCAATGCAGAAAAATAAATAACTTATCGAACACATTGTTTATCTATAGTCGATAACACTAACTTTGGCCACATCACTAGTCTCATTACTTCGTCACGTAGGCAGTTTTTGGGAAACCATTAAATAACTTAGTTTTTAGACTTACCTGTGAAAAGAAATTCCATCTTTTGACACATTTGATACTTGGCTTCTGGCCCTGCACGTAATTATTGCACAAGACGACATTTTCAATTAATTAAACCGGATTTTACCGCAGCTCGACACTGTGACGCATCGCGCTCGCGACTGACTGCGCTGACAGCGAGTCGTGTTTGAAATAGCTCATTTGCTCAACTGCGCGGCACGCGTGCCCCGCCCACATCGCCTTTCTAACCTCTTTCTGTGTTCTGTGTGCATGCCTGTTTAGATATATATCAGATGGTAGACTACAGACTACTATATCACCCACCCAAGAAACCATTAACCTTTTCAATGTCAATGACAGATATATCCGTCAGGGTATACAGCGTAAAAAGACCCTTCATCAGTTCAATGTAAGGTTGAAATTCGTGTTACTTCTCAGACATGCTTGGCGTTGAAGAGATTAAAAACACACCTTTCATCTCCTTTTCCTTAACAATATGCTTCATCTTCCTCCTTCCCAAGTTATGCTGCTGGTCCTGGGTGGAGGCTTTGAAGGGCACTGCGGGCGCCGAGCGTCGCAGGTACTTCAGCCAATTGGTTAGGTTGGCTCGGGGCACCAAGTCAGCCTTGTTGAGAATGAGGACTAAACGCTTGCCAGCCTCCCGGACTGCTTCTTCTACTTGGGTGCAGCGGGTTCCTGGAGATTAAAAACAATATTACAAACTTTTAAGAGCCCTGATCTTGAGTAGCTTGTGGTTTCCATATTTTAAAACCGATCAATTGAAACTTTGCAAGGGTATAGATATAAGGCAAATCGAGTTATGTACATTGCGTGATTGAGAAAAAAAATATATATAAAAACAGGTTTGTATCAAAATTCAAAATCATTTATTATAATACACCTGTTACATTTTATCTCGAAACTCGCAATGTACAAAGCTAGATTTGTCTTTTATCTATATTCTTGCAAAGTTTCAATGCGATTCAGCTAAAAATGTCCAAACCACAACTGAACTACATTTGTATGAAGTGCTGCTCAAAGACACGGCTCTTAATGCTTCATGCTGTAACATGTAGAACCATGTTTAATTTTAAAAACTTTGAATAATTTGTATGTACATTGAAGGCTGAAAACAGCATCGGGAAGCAGATCATACCCAAAAAAGAAATCTATGTAAAGTATTAATAATTGGAAAAAAGGACTATCATAATTTGGGATTTCGAATTCCAGAGTTTTGCTACTATTGAGCATAGATACATTCTTGTATCTTAGAGTATTTATATCTTCATATTCTATCTCTTATTTCATTGCTTAAACAATAGTTTTCATTAGCATGAACAATGATGTGAACTGCGCTGCATGTGACAGCGGCAACATACAATTGTGAATCTGACAATTACATTGCATAATGAAATGAAACATCCGGAAAATGATATAATTTGTTAACAGTGGTGGTAAACAAATTAAGAATAAACTTAATTAATTGCATTTTTATTGTAAATTGTAATCACTGACAATAACACTTCACTTCCTAGTAGTTTAAACATGAATTATGCAACATAGCATGCATTGTGTGTCTTAGCGTTATCAAGTGAACGTAAATTAATATAAATAAATAAAAGTTACATCACCTAAAGGATCCCTGGCATCAACAACTTCAAGAATGACTTCAGCTTCAGAGATCACTTTCTTGAACTCCCTGTAATAAGTCTTGAGAGAGTTCTCCTGTTTCCGATCCTTGCCAAACTCAACATCATCATTTGCTTCATCGCCTTTGAAAGCATTGTGGACTTTGCCTCTAGCTTCAGCGTTGGCTACCTGTCGAAAGAAAGCATAAACATATTTAAGACAATTCTCAAAAAACAAAGTAAGCAATGACAAGAAATTCTTTTTTTGTTTCTAATTTTAGATGTATGCTTTGTTTATTTATTTGTTTGAAGTTTTTTCATCATAAATGTTCAGAGTTTTACTTACCAAAGAATTCATGCTAACACCACTTTTCTGCTTCTCCTCCAGTTTCTTCTGTTTCTCCAGCTTTGCCAACTCTTTTCTTTTTTGTTTCTCTTCCTCTTTGTGTTTTTTCATTGCCTCTACCTCTTTTAAGATGTCTTCTTTGAATGGGCACACATTAGGAATTTGAACTGGCTTCGGCTTTTTTGATTTTGGGTTCTTCTTAGCCAATTTGTTTTGTTTTCTGTTATGATCTTTTACTTTCTTCTCTATCTTGTATCGAAGGCGGGCTGGCTGCCTTTTTGAGGGTTTTTCTGTAATATTTGGTATATGTTAAAACAATAATAGTTCTTGATGTCAAAACAAAAGTCTGTGCATTGTCAGGTTCAAATATATTGATTATTTATTTCAACAAGCAAAAAAGTGAATAAGTAAGTTCAAAACTTAGCTATGTAATTAAGTGAGCATAAATACACCTTTCGTTAGGTTCATACAAAACCAGTTAAAAGTCGTGCTTAAACTAACCTAAAATAGTACGGCAAAAAAACATACAAGTATTAAAACATGCATCATTACAGGAAATGATTAATGAGTAATATAATTTTGAACTTATAACAACAGTTTTATTTCAATTATTAGTATAAGTATAAACATACAGCATGAGAACAAAACTTATCCAAAAAAAACGTCTGAATAATAAGAAAATTAGTGATAACTTACTCAATTTAAACTTAGCCATTGTTTACTGAGTGGGAGATTTGAGGTTTGCACTTAAATTACTTTAAAAAGCAGTATCAGTTGCTGAGAAATATTGTATTTATTCTATTCAGCAACAGACATTCTGCCAAAAGAAAGCATGCTCGTGTAAACTGTCAATGTCAAAATGACAACTTGACTTTTACAAAGTGTATTTTCCTAATAAGCTGAAAAGTCCAAACCACATTATTATCACCTTTAATTAGTCGAGGGTGTTTTATTAAATTGCTTTACGTAACACAATAGTTACATCAAGAAATATCGGTGCCAAATGCTTTTTTTACTTTAAAATAATAATATGTTAAATCTTCAAAGTGTTTTTTAACTACTTGAATATTTGTTGGTTTATTGTAATATGATACAATTCGGACAACTCAGATCCAATTTAATAAGGAAAGAAAATACACTTGTCATACTTCATAAACCTACAGTAAGTTACCTGTACCGGTTCTAGTTCAAAAGTTGTAAAAATAAACGAAAACAATAAAATAACATGAACATAAAATCAAGTGTTTAGTTATTGTACGTGAAAGTTATGCCCACCCAAAGAGAGCTTAAACTACAGTAGTGCGCAACAAAATTCTTAGATATATTTTTATAGATTAATGCAACAAGTTCGCAAATTGTAGCCAAACAGATACCTAACTAGGTTTACGTCATACAAATAAAATAAAAGACTCGCAATAGATCAAGCCCTTTTCCTACGTTATCAGAAATAGTACCTACCTTTTATGCGCTCGGAGGGCTAGGTAAGTTTATACTACCTACTACACAAATAGTTAAGTTTGTTGTGGTTTACTTCGTTTGTTCGCCTTGTAGGTCAATTAGGACCTCCATTTCCATCCTTACTACAACTATGTATTACCCAAAGCCCAAAGAAGCCATACACATTATTTTTAACCACCTGCCGTAATGAGAATGAGATTCAAATTTAGATTATTCTTGTCTTGATGGATTTACGTCGTTGAAGGATATTTTAAAGTATCTGTCACCTACCATCGATATAAAACTTTTATATCAATATTATGTTTGCTAGGCCCGGATATATTTGCAATATGAATCTACAAACCTTTGATAAGTAGGTACTATATTCATTTATAAAAGAAAGAACTGTAGTATTTTTACCTAGGTAGGTATCGTATCGGAAACAACACTGGGTCAAATCGAAGCCGATATAAGTATATAGGTAGGTACCTAAGCGGAAAATTCTTTGAATTATAGTCGCAAAGTTACTACCAATCCATAAATCGTGGTTGGCATCGCGATGCGAAACTCATAGGTAAACTAAACACGTATTCCATTCATTGTGGAAGTGAATGAGCCTTGCAGGGTGCAGACAGCCATATGACGCTTTGTTCGTCACAGGCAGCTGCGAAGGGCCGTGTGTACCTGAGCAAGGTAACAGCAACAGGTCATTTCACCGGGCGAGGGGAGCCACCGGCCTCGCCGTCTCGCCAGTCGCGACCCGCACGCCGCGCCGACTGCACGCCCGTCGCCCGAACCCGCACTTTCACGCAACCACACCGAGTTATGTGCGCGAACGCACGCTCCGATAACCGTCGTGTTGGCCGCTCGTGACAGCTCCAATGTCTCCTAGCCTAGAAGGGATCATGTTCAACAGGAACGCGAACCTTTCCGCGCGTCGGCCGCTCCTGGCGGAACCACAGAAGCCTTCCCTGGTCCCGCCGCGCGCGCCACCCCGCGACACGGGCCCGCAGCGTCCACTACCCGCGCCCAGGAACCTCCCCTACGAATACCGACCAGATTACTGGAAACCTTCGAACGTCGAACTCGAGCGAAGGTTGCAGGAGGCTCGTGCTAGGGAGAAAGTTAGTTACTTCCAGGACAAACTCACGCCGCCGGAGCTGAGTTTGGACAGAAGGGAAGCTGAGCTGGTGTTTAGGTTCGACCCTCACGCGTCCGCGGAGTATCTGTCGAGCCAGTACAGGGCTCCCACAGTGCAGTACGCGAGGCCCGCGACGCCGGCGAACGGGTTTCCCAACCGTGTGCCGGAGCGCGACGGGCCCTTCGTGTTCGGCGTGCACAACCCCAGCCAGTTCCCGCGACGCGACGATGACGACTACGACTACTCCGAAGTCACTGACGACAACAACCGAGAACTCAAAGACGCTGTGTCGGATACAAACTGCTGTGATAAAGTGAACGAGTGGACGAAGGAAAGGAAGAAGAGTACTCTCAATCGGATGTTTCAGGTTAAAGGGAAGGTGAAATGTGCGAAGCAGAAGATAAAGTGTGTGTTGGTGGGGGACGGGGCGGTGGGGAAGAGCTCGCTCATCGCGGCGTACGCGCAGGACACGTTCCGGGAGGATTACCAGCCCACTGCGTATGACACATTCAACGGTAAGATCACTACACCAGCCTTCAGATAAACCTAGCCTTACTGACAACGTTACGTTTGGCAAGCAACTCCATGCATTTAAGCGACCTGTGGGATTTGTTACATCACTAGTCAGTCCGTCATAACGGCTCCAATAAATTAACTAAGGGGTCTAGCTGTAGACAAAGCATCAATTCTACTTTTGATGTCGAGTTATCGCAAATGGCCTGATTTGCTACGAAGATAATCGTTGCAATTACAATACAAATCACCATTTTGTGATAGATAAGGCATTTTTGGCGACCAAAAGCAAATTTTCATTGTTTAACGGCGCCTAACTACCTACCTAACTTGATAAAGAATAGACGGTTGTAAACTTACGAGCGTAATTAAAAACACATTTAAGAAAGTATTGTCTAATATTAAAAGTCTGATATGAAGCAAGATATAGATAAAAATGGAAGAGAAACAAACGGTAAAGTATCGCTGCAATTAAATTGAATATCAGTATTAATACATAAGTCAACGACACGGACATTTCTGTGGCCTTATCAACAAAAGAAACTTGTTTCAACCATACGTTTGTCGTTCACAATGATTGCGGTCGGTTTCTTGTTTTAAATTCTTGTTACGCTTTCTCATTCCGTTTTATAATGAACGGCTGTAACAGAAAAGTTTTATTACATAAGCTATTTAGATGTAGTCATAGTATGCAAAATTGCTACATAAAACCTAGTATTAATTTTAAATTGGCTAACTTAAGCAACAGAAGAATGTTTCAGTTTCATTCGCTGTTGGTGTTTCGAAACTAACTTTCGACGTGAATATACTCCGACAATGAGCGGGGTTGAGTAAATCTCGTTTTATTAAAAACGCTAGTAAGTTCCCAGACTGTTTGAGATGGTTCTGTTTATACACATAATATTATATATATATAGGTAGTGCATACATTTTTCTGATAGCCTGCTCTATCCGCAGTTATCTTCGGCTTAAATTGTTTGTTTTAGTTTCAATACATTACTATTTAGTTTACGACATTTTAGCAGGTGTGTAGAAAACAGCCCTAACCATAGATACCCTAACAATTTGCTAAAATCGACTGAAGAATTGAAACGTCGAAAAATTCAGAAGTGGGATAAGTGTTTTATCTATATTCAAAACACAGTTGGCTACAACAAAGTAAATAGCGTTACACCGAAAATTTTCCTTTCAAGCCTGTTTCCTTGAATGCAGTTTTTGTTATTATCTCAGATAACAATATTAAATAAACTCGAGTTCGTCATTGAACGGCGGAATATCTTTTCGCGAGGGTTTAGGTACCTATAAGTAGTTAAGGAGGCGCGTCACGATCTAGATATGGCTGATAAACATTATCAAAACACAGAACATACGGTGGTGGAATAAAAAAGAACCACTTGAATTTCATAGTTTTCGACATAGATGGTTTTAAGACAAGCTATGCCAACACCATAACTGGCTTCAGTCCATGACCATTCTAACACCGATCCGAGAAACCAAAATGTTGAAGTTGAAACAAGTGAAGTACCTATTCAGGATAATTTTGTCAATTTTGTAACCGGAGTACATTTTGATCTACTAAGTACTAGGAAGATCGCTGGTTTTATTGTCGTAAATTTCTCGTAATGTTTTCCAAGATTAAAGATTTTAAGCCGCGATTATCTTTTTAATATTTTATTTTGTTCATGAATTAAATCTGCTTAATTAAATAGTTCTCCGACTAAACCTTTCACGCAAAATAAGCCATTAAAGTATCCAAGATCATTATCACTTCCATTCCTTTGACAGAAACGTGAAATACGAGAGTAGAAGTCAATAAAGCTCTAACTAACTACGACAGCAGCATTTAAATGTATTCACTAGCTACAAAATAAAAAAGTAGATAGACATTTCTTCACGTTTCGTCTAGGGGTCAAAGCACCTATTTAATATGGAGGCTGTACCGCACCGAGCAATTAATGGAGCAACCTTCGAAATTTGAATACATTCCCACAACGTGCGTTACAATAAAACAACATTTATCATAACGCATGCTCACTGGCTGCTTATTTTAATAAAAATATAATTAACGAGACAACTTTTGTTCGATCGTTTTAAAAGAAAAGGAAATGGTATTTAAAAATTAACTGATGTTGTTTTGTGCGTCGTTTCCGCGGTCATTTGTTTATGCTTCAAAAGTACAAACGCTTTGTGTGGACGCATATTTTACGGTATTCTATTTGAAAAGCCATAAACAGGTAGACATAAACCGTGGCATAAAAACGAAAGTGGCGTCAACATAACACCCGGATTTCTCTCGAATACTAACCTATTTTTAATACTTCTTTAAAGTAGTTCCAAAAACTACCTACATAATAAAAAACTACCTTAAGTTGATATGCTCCTATCTTTTCATTTGTTAAGAATTTCACTGAGGATAATGACTGGTAATTCTGCATGAATTTCATTGCTTTATTTTATTACTTAGTTACTTGGCCAAAGAATTAAACGTAAAGCTGTAAACAATTTATTTTTCGTCTTTATAGTCGTTGCATCAGTTGAACAGGTCGTCCTATTTTCACTCGATAAACGTTTAAACGGGGAATGGATGTTGCAATCTATTCGGGTCACAAATTAACAAATAGGTGACTCGAACGATCCAAGAACATTCGCTCCATTAATCCGGTTAGATACGTTCGAATTTCAAACGATGATTTTAAATTTGGTAATGAATGAATGAACGTATTTAAATAATGGGTCATAGAGCAAAGTTTTGTTTTATGCTGAGCCTATGGTTTCATATATTGAAATAGGAATAGGACCCGTGCCGTGTTTTTATGACGATAGGTTTCGTTTGTTTTTTGTTCATTTATTTGGTATGGCAATTGCCCCATGCAGCTATGTAGGTCCCTACAGCACTGTGTCCAATTTGCACTGCCGTGTTCTGATTCCCAGCAGCATTGAACGAAATCAAATGATACCTAATAGTCGTTTGCTGAATGAATACATCTTCATGAGTTAGACCATTTCCCATGACATCAGCATCCTTTGACTTACTTATTGATCAATATTTATTATCCTGCTGTTGATGTAACATCCATGCAGATAGAAGAGATTTTTGAAGAAACTAATTCAATAGGTGCAGTGCAGTAGTAGGGTAGCTTAGTGGTCCAACGCATGGCCTCTCGTGCAGGTTCAAATACCAGTCCGCTTCTCTTAAGATTATCGGATCTCAAGTGCGGAATTGTATTTGATATTTATCACGAGCATTTCGGTGTGAAGTATGTGAGAAGTCCCAAATCCGCCGGCGTGGGGACTGCTGCCCAGTCCTTTTTACTATGAGAGGAGCGCTGTGCCCAGCAGTGGGACGTCTATAGGCTGATGATAATAATGACAATGAAGTAGTAATTATTGTTAAAAGTTAACATTATCTTTGAATTGTTGAAATAGGTTTGTACGTATCACAGATGTTATTGGATACTCTATCTACGTGACGTCAAACGCCTTAAGCAATTTCGACTGTTACGAAACTCTACATTTATATTCTACTTCATGTAATGTACAACAAATTGGCTACAATGTTATTGAATTGAAAGGTTACCAACAACATTCGATCAACCATACATATAAAGTGAATCATGTTTATGAAATCATGCTTCTCAAGAATATTAACGTATTAGGTATAACCTCCGAATTGAAACAAACTTGATAAGAATGTTGTATAAAAAACAAAATTGTCTATGAAACAAAACCGCCAGGTGACATTGAAAAACTATTTAGATGACTAAACTTCTTGCCAGCCAGCTGTATAGGCAGCTGGGCCAACTCTTTGTGCCTTCTTCTACGAAATTGAAAAAAAAAGCCTCCGAGCGATTACCTTTTGAGGCGCCCGGTGCCTTTGGGATCTACCTTTACCTTTCCATTTTTTATGAGACGCCCCGAATGCCCATTATGAAGAACACATTAGATTTGGATTGGAACAAGTAACTAAAAAAAAAAGGAACTTCGTATTAGGAGATAGGCGTCACGATTCTGTTGGGAGAGAATTTAAAAACGTACTTGCATTGAAGGCTGTGAGCAATAGCAGGTAATGCGTACAAGTCTTCACATACAGATAACAAACTAAATTAAAATCTATGTCAGCTATAAACAAGTATATCTAGTTAAGCTAATCAAAAAAAACCGGTCAAGTGCGAGTGAAACCCGCGTGGAGAGGGTTCCGTTCCATACATGATAAACTGAAATTTCCTTTGTTACTTTAAATACCATAGACTTCTTATAGGTTTTCCTGTAATCTATAAGTAAAGAACTATTTTCTGTATTTTTTTCAAAATTTTAGGCCCGGTTGTTTCGGAGATAAGGGGGAGGGGGAATGGTCGATTTTCACCTATTTTCCTAAATAACTTCTAAACTATTTTACTTAAAATTAAAAAAAAATATTAAGATCCTCACTATAAGCCCTTTCATTTGATATGTCACACGACTTCAGTTGCAAAACTTTTTTTTTTTTAATTTTATAATTTATCCCCCATGAGTGGGCCCCATGTTCAAAATTAATTAATTTACGTTACGCATCCCTGTTGCGGTCACCAATTTACATATGTATACCAAATTTCAAATCAATTGGTCCAGTAGTTTCGGAGCAAATTGGCTGTGACAGACGGACAGACAGACAGACAGACGGACACACGAGTGATCCTATAAGGGTTCCTTTTTTCCTTTTGAGGTACGGAACCCTAAAAAAAGATCTGGTACTAAAGCAAGTTAAAAAAGCGGAACGATAAATTCAATAGTATTCAAATGTCATTGATTAAAATTAAATTGACTTTCTACAAATTATCGCTCGTCAAACAATCGTTAGATAAGCTTACTGACGCATCAGTTATAGTTGTAGCCGAATATTAAAAATGTAAGCGCTTAATTACCACAAAAATAAATGGCTAGCTCTGGGTATCCGATAAAGTAATGGAACGCCGGGAAAGTCGCCACAAATTATAACTACTTAGACCCTGTTAAAAGTTACATTTTCACAGATAAAAACTGGCATCGGAGCCCATATGTATATTTTTTTTTGGATTTTATGGCCTGGTTTCAGAGACCTTTAAGCCACAGAGCCTATACATTTGCCACAGCAGTGTTGCCTGTTTTGTAACTAAGTGGAAGGTTTATAAAATTGATTACACCAAGTTTCTAATTGCAATCTCCACTAAGTCTAAAATGTAATTTACAATCTATTAGTGCTTTAATTTTACCGCGTCAGGTATGGTACACAAAAAATGCCAACCAAATTACTTTCACGCGTAATGCGTAATTTCTTTTCAATCGGTGAAAGTTGTACAGGGGTTTGTGAATTTAATAATTATAAGCTTCTGATACAATTTTCGTTCGAATGTCATGGGAATTAAACATCTGGGCGAATAATACTGAAAACCACATCGAATCAAGGTTTTAACACCACTTTTGATGCGATAAATTCTGGTCTAGATAACCGTCACGGAAGAATTGAAGTCGTCACAGCCGAAATATGCCTGATATTTTCTGTTTCCTTTCTGACAATGGCTAACAGTAAAAGATGATTAGCCAATTTCAGTTATGATAAGACATCAATCATGTCTCTTCGCCGACTTTTAGCCTTTTAACAGGCGTAAAGTTTGGATATTAGGTTCCTATACAAATAATTACTTTATTCCGAACGTGATATCTCTCAGTTACCTGAAGAGTAAGAATTTAATCGTGAAGGTTGATAACTCTGTAAACTTTCTATTTTTTTCCCCGGAAGATAGCTGCTAATTGTTATACCCATTATATTATCGCACGGTTTCTTTTCAACCAAGCATTTAACTAGGCGATTGCATAATAAAAGTTATGCGGGCCCATGCATCTGTCCATTAACCGTTAGATTTAATATTTATATCATTGGTCATTGATATAAATATTGAATCTAACTATATAACTTAGGTTTTATCGTTAGCGTGTTTTATTTATTTAGTTGAATGTTATGATTGAAAATGCTTCATTACTGTATTGAAAGACGTTTTCGACAATGTTTGTTATACTTATACCAACTGTTATATACATATATTGGGCTCAAATTGTCTGCGGTATTGAAATAAAAAACAATTATAGAATAGAATAGAAAGTATTTATTTGGCACTTACAAACATAAAAACAAAACACACAAGAAATATTGAAGACATGCAAAGGTGGATTGTTTACCAACTAACAATAAAATTATTAAGTATCCATCCAGCGGGCACAACACCATTAATCGTTAATTAACGAAGTTAACATTTCGAGTAACGGATTACCTTTAAAGTTAACTTTAAATATTGTTAACGGACTCATTAGCTTCCGTTAAAATAATTAAACTCCGTTAATCGGTAATTAAGTACCTAATATTTGCCAAAAGGACACCGCGCGGCCCGTATATATTGAGGTTTATAAAGGGGAATATGCACCTTATGTCATATGTCAGATAGCTATTGATTTGAATTTGATCCCTAAATAATTTGGTATTATTACAAAATCTAATGTTACACCCCTCTTTTAGTAATTTTACATGTCCTGGCTAGAGTTCCATACCAACATTTTTTTATAAGTAAATCACTAACGCACCGACACTTAAAATGCAATTTCTATCAAGAGTTAACGATTAACGATTACCGTTAACTTCCTATAAATTTTCCGAAATGTAAGGCTTACTAAACGTTTAACGAAGTTAACTTTTTGGTAACGGATTAGCGATTAACGAAGTTAACAATTTGATTAACGGTGCCCAGCTATGCCATCCAGTAATCAAAATGGTTTCCACTCCGCATTATATCAGGATTTTTTTAATTAGAAGAGTCTTTGAAAGCACTTCAATAATGTAATTGAACAATTTTATTGAACAGAATAGTCCCACGGGGTCCCGGGAAAGCAATGCGTATAGGTAAGGTAGTTATTATTATGCTAACAGAAAACGAACGTGTTCCTTTAAAAATGTATTTCTTGCTTCGAGCTTTTTATTGGCCTAAAAATGTAGAGATATAAATATCGAGGGCACTCTTGCATTAACCAATTATCATAAAAATGAATTCATATCTTCGGACTTTCGACCACCTAGCTCGCTTATATGTTTGACCTGATTCCGCAGTTCGATACCTAACTGTTTATTTAGGTCTGTATCTGCTTTATTTCTCGATAACCTGTATGCCTACATAATCTAACCAGTTCTTGGGAGCGATTTTAGGATTGGCTGCTGAACTGTGTCATAAAGATGCGTAGGTATATAAGTAGGCACCGAGGATCACCTCGCTAATTATGTTTCGTCTTTGGGTAATGTTACGTAAGTGACAAACTGCTGCCGCCAGCAAAGGGCCACCGCGTGCCCACAAGTCATTTCTAGTCATTTCTCAGTCATGTTCCGTGCTAATTGGGAAATAGGCTATACTATAACGAAAGGTTGATCCTGAAATATGTCCGTCCAGTCATGTAGTTTCAGATGTAGAATGTGCAAATACTGTAATGAAAATTGAAACTGCTCTTTATGACTTTCGCAATCATCATTTGACTTTTTATACCTGCGTTCTGGTTCCAATTAATATAGTTTCCCAACCATACCATTTGTCTCGCCCATTGTTATCATCATCAAGGTTATAAATGATGGATGTTTCGGAATGCGACCTAGAGTTTATTTATGTTCTGATAGCGATATTATAAGAGCAATAGACCGTTACGATGTTATAGAATGCTCTTCCGCTATTTGTGTAAGTAACTAAGACAGGAATAATCCTTTAAACTTCACGAAATCTAACATTATTTGCAATTTTACATTACAAATGGCGCCCACGTTGTTTCGTGAGTTTTTGCTAATATTATTCGCCGCAAGTTTTTGTTTTTGAACCACTTCGGACGGTTGTCCATTTATGGAATGTTGTGGTGCCAGGATCGGTCTTCTGACTGATATACTTACCAGTTTATTTTCTTAAATGTGTGGCTCCCGTAGCCACAAATTTAAGAGGCCACATATGCTAAGTTTTGGCGATCTAGATTTCAATACTGACATGGACTACGTGTTTGTTCTTTGAACATATTAAACTTGAACATTTGTTCTTGAAATGCTTAAACGTGAAAACACGATTAGTAATAAAAACCTCGATACTTTTATAATACTCGGTATAATCTTCGAAACCCTATGGTCTTTAATGATGATTTTTGGTTAAATAGTTGAGTAACAACTTCTCAATTCGCTAAAAAGGATTTTTTAATAGATGTTATGGTTCTCTAATAAACAGCAAAAAACTCAGATTTTCGTGATCGCGTGCGCGCGGTGGTTGTAACAGCCACGGCTGAGAACGAGCTCTTTTAAAATGAAACCCAACGTCATAGAGTTCAGTTCTGTTTGATGCTAAATGAGGTGCTTAATCTAGTCATATGTGGGCTCTTAAGTACATTTAGGTACATTATATCTTCACTTACATTCATAATCGTATCAATATAATCAAGACATTGGTTATTGCGGTTGTACAAAGGAATCCTGACGAGGTAAATAACAAGCCAGCATCAGCTAAAGTTGCTCGGAAAAGATTTCCGAGAAAACCGATGACTTGAGTTTTCCACGCACGGTGACACACTAACCAACACTCTTGTGGTTTAGTTATTTTAAAGCACTTATATAATGACTATGGTGTTTTCGTAGTTAAAATGCGGTCGAACTGTCTAATTTAGGTTTCTCACAGTGTAAGTTTCATTGTCTAGACCAAAGTAGAAATATCAAAGGAAAATCAAAGGCAATACATACTGCATTTACTTGACAATTTGTAGACACAGGCAACATAAAGATGTAACAACAGCAACATCATTTTTTATAATTGACTTGACTTACATCTAACAATATTCAACGTTACAAAGATTCCAAACCATGTAATCAGACAGACGTAACATTACAGAACCAGTTCGGTGCACGTGCTGTACCTGTACTGGGATATCGTGACTTCCACGTTATTGGTTTGGTGTTGGGTGATAGTTTTCTTTCAATGTTTGGACAGTGCTTAATTCTTACGTAAGGTATCACGCTGGCTTCTATGGGTTTGGTTACGAAGTTAGTTAATTTCGTTTTGGATTCCATGGGAGCCCCAAAATTATTTTATCTATCTACATACACTGAGTGTTTTTCTGCTATAGAACACTAGGTTTAGCTTGTGATTTGGTTATTACCTTGGGAGTGCATTTCGATATAGAAAGTAGTTCTCTCTCTTTCTCTTTGATCTATCTTTTCTCTCTGATTGTTTGGGCCCATGCAGCGGCCCTAAAATGCATGGCACAAAGATAAATTAGAACCGTTTATATCTAAGTTCGTCTCTCTCACACTAGTGTCGACGAAAGAGATAGCCATAGAGATAAACGGTTCTAATTTATCTTTACGGCATGCATGTTAGGGCCGCAGGTTTGAATCTCTATTTAGTACGAAGTGGGATCCTGTCTACCGAAAGCGATGTAATAAAAACAATTTTTCCCACTAATCAAACACTAAAGCAAGCATTATCGTTATCTATCATCAATATCTTGTGATAAGCGTCTTCGCTCGCTCTTGAACTAAATACGCTGACAAATTGTGTCAACTATGAAACTAATCAGGTACTAACGACCAATACGTTTTACGAAGACCACAACGCACTCGCGCGCCGCGCACATCCTGCGTTTGGTGTGTGGAAGCCTTCGAGAATGAAGATGCTGCGATGATGAAACAAAGTATGTTTTTTACCCGACTACGCGGAGCCAAAAGCAGGGTATAGAGTTTATCAGTCTAAGTATGTATGTGGGCAAAAATCAAATGATCCACTTTAGCTCCTGAACCGACTTTAATAAATAGGGTATCATAATGATTCGTGGAGATCGTGCGAGTGTGCTATATAAGAATTATAAGGGAGTAAATGCTTTAACGTTCCCAGTCGGGTTTAAGTTTTAATTTTACTTTTTTATCATGAAAATTATTAAGGTGAAGGCGGGAAGTAAGATTTTCCAAGAACGTTGTAAAAAAAATATGCTGATAGCTGTTTGAGAAAAATATACATAATATAATATTTCCTAGATTTCGGCTCAAGTAAATGTTATTTTTTCGAACAAAATCGTGTGAACTCTGCAAGGCGGAAGTTTAGAAAAATACCTACCTAACATCACGCCCGTAATCCCTAATGGGGTGGGCAGAGCCACAAGACTACTTGTGGCCACGTTCGATTAATTAATTAATTAATAGAAAAATTAACAGGTTTAAAATCCTGTTCGAGTGCAAAATTTCTTCGTTCGGTCAGCAGCGAGCATCAATAATTCATGTCCACACCAGCGCGTCAGAGGCATCGAACTGAGTAGACTCGGAGGCGATTGCAAAACTCCTTAGGCGATGAGATAGCAGGTTACCGAACTGTAATACTTGAATTTCATTAAAAATCAATCTGCCTGACTCAAACTCATACTACATCTCGGCTTGAGGTAGTAAAAACAAATAAGCTATGCCGCCTGCCACGCGGAAGTGACAAAGTAAGTAAATAAATTTAATTAATCGAACTGAAGCTATCGAATTGAAACATTCCATATTGTTAAACGAATCAGTTCGTCTGCTATATCTTAATTATTGTTCCTATCTGTGACTTACGATATGTCTACCTAACTGCTTCGGTAGAAATATTATCTTGCGAATTACAAGCTTTAAAAAAATTTGGTATCACATAATTTAAGGTATTTAACAGTTGTTTCTTAGCCTATAGCAGATTGCACCGTCCATCCCATTAAAGTTGAATTGCTTAACCGGGGTCAGCGCTATCTATTGGACCCACCATGTCGGCTGGAATGGCGGGAATGATCGCCAACTTATTCACTAGTTACTGATTCTATGATCGTTTATTGACAATGCTTCAGAAGTGGGATACAGAGCTACACAGACTAAAGTGGATTAAATATTTGAGATTCGACGTTTCGAACAAAAACGTTCATGTGAGTTGCAATTGAAGTTTGCAAATTTATTATGGTTATCGGCGGCATATATACCCCGTAATCTCCATAAAATTAGCAATAATATAAGAATGATTAAAAGTAAATTGTGTACCATGCTTCTCACTCGATTACTGCGATATCAGCATAGAAATATGAATTCAAAAGGATTCCAATTTCCTTTTAAATTTCTGGTTTCTATTCGGATAACTTTGGGTCATACACTCATTCAGAAATATCTCTCATGTCCCGAAAGTTAAGGACTCGAAGGCCTGTTTTTTGTTCGGTTATACTATTGGTTTATTTATTTATTTGCTTTAGGCGAAAATTAGATTGCAGTAGGTCCCGTACACGCTTACAATATTAATGGCGCCATAACAGCAAATTCAATGAAAAAAGGCGAACGTCTACTAAATCATTACAGTCCTGATCCTGATACTCGGCGGTGTGACTTATTAGTAAACAATGACCGGCAGACGGTAGCTTCTGAGAACCATTGTTATTGTCTTGCGATTTTATGATATTGTTAGTTGTACAATACCGTTAGTGACTCGGATGTTTTAAAGAATGGGTAATTTAAAACGCAATGGATAGTTCGTTGTATATTGGCCAACAGTCTTTGCACTTTCTCATAGACCACGAGTGTATAGAAAAGTGCAAAAACTTTTGTCCTGCCCTGTAGCCCCTGTATTAACCAATTTCTACAGGATGTATAGGAGGAATTTATTTATAGACCGATGGAGCGAAGCCTCTCCGCTTCGGCTTGGGCAAAAATGTTTTCGTATGTCCGGCTGTCCGTTTGTTCTCCTCTACAGGTCGCATTTCTCAACCGATTCTCGTGAAATTTTGTGAGCAGGTTCGATAATTATCTCGTCGGCCTAAATCGCAAACCCGTAACTCAATCTGACCAAATTTTACAGGAGGCACAAAAAACTTCATTACCAAAAATTTTGCATGAAGTTTGCTCTGTATTTTTTTTACATAATGTTAAATTAAATTTTGCCGTTAGATTGTTAAAACCAATTTTTTTTAAATCACCTTAACCTGGAAAATTACGGATTACCTGGAGAGTTGCGAGTTTTTCTTGAAAATTTTAGAAAACTAATCGGTTTATTTTTGGTATTTAATAGTTTTGCCGCTAGTTATGCGTTCAGAATAGTACTTTCTAAAAGTGTCAAAACATGATTTTCAAAAAAAAATGGAGTTACGAGGTATGCGATTTAGGCCGACGATATGTTCTTTTTTTCGATTAAATTTTTCGTAATTTTTCAAAATTTCAAATATGGGGGTTTTTACGATTACAAAAGTTATTTGCGTTGTTGGTAGACTGACCGCCACCTATGTTGATGTATGGGGATAACAGTTTTCCAACGGCAAAGATATGTTTGTCGCGTCAACAGCTCACGGAGCCGCTCATTGTTATCTGTTTCAACAAACAAACAAATAACAGAGAAAGAAATTTGACCTTAACATGAAGCAGTGACTGACCTCTGAACCTGCCTTTCAAAGGTGATGATTTTGCAATCAACTCGTCATAAAATTATATGGTGATAAATCTTGTAGCTCTCATCGCGTTTGTGTGCTTATTTCAAGAATCTTTCCAATTATGTAACACTTTAAAGCGAAGTATGATTCCTGAGATTGGTTTTAATAATATAAAAACCGTGTGAAGCCAGTTGACAGAAATAAGATTGTCAGACAATTTATTTATTACTTCCTAAGTTCTAACGATGTTTTGACGTCGAAACATTAGTAAAATACTCTTCCGCGTTCCCTCAAACCTATCAGCAACTTGTCGTTTTTAGAGTAAAAATACTACCCGACCAATAATGTCCCACTACGAAAATAGCTTCTTGGTATCCAGTATTTAGTTAATGTCTTAAACTTAATTAGTGTAGATAAGTAAATAGTATTCTCATTAAATAATTATTTTGGTCCTACGTGATGTAGGATGCGTATTCGAGGTATGGAAAGCCAGAAGCACGCACGTCATTGCTTGTTAATTGTGAATCATTGTTGTATCCGCATAATACGTGCAGTAGTGAGATACTTATGACGCCAGTCCTCAAGGCCTAGTCCATCTGGGGGGCTAGCACGACCTGCCCGCGAGTCGTTTGTCGCTCAGTGCGTCTCTGTCAAGCTAGTCAGATATGTAAGGGATGCACTGAGCGACAAATAACTCGCGGGCAGGTCGTGTTAGACGTGCTGATCTGATAGCTTGTTTTGCAATTCAGGTCTTCGGAAACTAAAAAGATATCAATTTAAAACATATCCAGACTTTGTACAAGCTTTTATTTAACTTGCTTAGTTCGTATGTCTATCTGTCTATCAAATCTTTGTAGACAATTTAAAAGCACTTGCTGGCATCCGAAAAATTGACATAAGTAGGTAGGTAGGTAGGTAGGTAAGTAGGTAGGTAGGTAGGTAGGTAAGTAGGTAGGTAGGTAGGTAGGTAGGTACTCTAGTGATATTCTGCCTCTTGCTGGCTAAGTATATAATAAATACTATTTCTTTCTTGATATCACTTTATTTTAATAAACATATATGTACAAGTGGATGGGTCGATTGCCCAGATCAAACTGTGTCGAATTCTTTTGTGAAACTGGACTTTGTTTGTTCGTATATTTAAATTTAAATAATGAACCTTTTGAACGCCACGGCTAACGGCGAAAAGGTGTGCCACTAGCGCTCGACGACGGCTGTAGCCGACGCAAGTGTATGAAAAACGGCATATTGTGGTGTCAGGGGCACGATAATGTGCTGTCGGCTACAGCCAACTCCTGCGTTCAAAAGGTTAAAACTACCTAAATGTAACATAAAAACGATATCAGCACTCGACCAGGTAGGTACCACTCCTCAACTACAAAACAGACAGAGATAGGTTGAAACTGCTCTCAGGCTACGCTGCGGACATATTCCATCGAATAAGTTTGCATGCATGATGAAAAAAGTTACATCGCCAAATTGTACTGATTGTGGAGTAGTGGAGGATGTGGCATATGTATTGGTGGAGTGTGTCCGGAGCGAGACTGAGGACATCATGTTTCCGTGGCAACAGAACGGTGCAGTTTGGCTTCGTTAATAGCATCTTTCTCCATGTCCGAGGAGGCCGAGAGTTTGTATAGGTTAGCTAAATTAAACTTCATAGTGTTCTCTATACTTTATTTGATAGTTTTTCATATTCGTAAATTTCTTTTTGATATTTGGAGACCTTACATCTCCATCTTTATACTTGCCTGTGGAGACTGTCTACACCTCCATTTAACCTGGATTAAGCAATTTAGATGTTTCTTTGTTTCAATTATTATTTTATTATTATGACCTTTAGAGGCTTTATACCTACATCTCTAAGTCACTTAACTTGTCCAGACTCGGAGACTATGCATCTCCCTTATTAGTTATTTATTAGAATTAATTTGTACGGATTAGGTTCCTTTGTGTTAATTTTTAGTTAAAACTCTAATGTCAAAGTTGAAAAAAGACTTACTGCTGAGTTTCTTGCGGCGTTTTTTCTCAACAGATGTCACTTTTCGAAACGCTGGTAGATTCAGACATGTGAAAGAGCCCATGTGGCCTACTTGCAAAATAAATATTTTCATTTTCATTTAACATTTTCATTTTCATTAGATAAGAGTTGAGTTTGTACCTTTCTATGCCTTCACGGGGCGGTGTGGTCGCTTTGCGACGAAGCCCTTTCAATAAAAAAAAATACAAATAAAAACTCCGTCGTATTTGGCCCCGTTGGATTTGTCTTGACAAGTAAAGCTTGTCTTAAAAATATTTATTTTAACAAAAAACTTATTTAATTTCATTTTGGAAGACTCCTTTCCTTTCTGCCATTTACAAAAAAATCAAGACTCGGCCACAATTTTTGAAATATGCGTCCGAATTCAAACATGCATGCATGCATACATTCCTTAAAACATGGGAAAGGTTCATTTGCGCAATTCATAACCTGAATTCTGGTATATTTTATTTTACCCTTCACATTACTCACTCTTTGTACGAGTATTATGCGCTTTTTATCTGCACAATTTCATCCGGTTAATGACATTGCCTTTTGCAAGCTGCAGCCGACCGGTCACATTACACTGCATTTTACACAAAACACAAATTACGGAGGCCGGGTAAATAATCATCCATTAAGTACATTGTAGCCATAATTTACAACATAAGCTTAATCTTATATTCGGCTTTTAAGTGCAATTTTAATTTGAAGTAACTGTAGTAACTAATTCCAAAACGCATTGGCAACTAAAGGCGCTGACAAGACCTAAATCGGCTTTACTTAAACAGTATTTTAACAATAGTATATTGTTGCACCAAGCAGAATTGCTTCGAGTGTTAGTTTGGAGCCCGAACGCAAGTGAGGGCTTTAAAAACACGAACGCAATCATTCATAACTTGATGCGAAGTACATAATGTAGCCTTAAGGTACAACACAGGTACTTATCGTATCACCTTAAGCCTTAAGGTGTTATAATAAGTGCCTGTTAAGCCTTAAGGGAAGGTCGAGATAAAAAATAGTAAGGTAGCACCTGGCTAAAACATTGAAATCATTGGAGCCTAATGGACCCGTGCTGGCGTTGGCATTGAACACTAGTCTGAATAAAACATAATTATGGAAGGTGCCTCGACTACTTATATAGCCCCATTTGGATAGTTGATCGGCCAACATGGTCTTATTTACTGCTATTCTAAATGGCTTGCGACTAAAAATAAATTGCACACGTAAGTATGGCTCTGTCAGCTCATTATTTCGTCAACCGCGAAAGGGCTACGGTACAGGACAGAAATAAGTTATGACACAAAATGATACAGTAAAGCGAAAACAAAATATACTGTTTCATTGTGAGTTTAAGCAGCTTAACATCAGATTGGTATATTAGATTCATATTTCTCATCTACGTCTTTAGAATTGTTTATCTAAATCCCCTATAAGTTAACCGCAATCTTGTAGTTGACTTTGGAGACTAACGGAAACCATGCAGGCTTATTGAAAATGATTAAAATCGAAATTACGATTACGATGATGGTGGTATATATCCCATTTTTACTGGCTTATACCTAAAAGGCAACTAAGTAATTATAAACGAAATAGTACTATATAATGATAAATCGTTAGTTCAATCATCATTTATGTCCCTAAATAACACCACGTCGTAATTAGCGCTACATGGCAGAATTATGATTACGTCTTTAGTACGTCTAATAACCTGTAAAAGGCACCACTAATACATACCAAGCAAAAACATCAAGAAAATTCTTTTAATCAATCAATAAATCATAACCGCTTATGGAGCACACCTCGCTGGTCCAACATACTTGGTGTTGCGTTCATCAGCTTCTTATTGCAAGGGAATAGAGTGTAATCCCGTTTGTATGAGGAGAAAAGGTGGACTAACGGTGTAACCCTGCGTGACGGGCGTACGGAGCCACGCAACACAACGCCACATGCACTTAATGCATTCCTCTGCAGCTCCCAATCATTCGATCCCTGCTAACGAATTGGCTGCTTGCGCTACTTTCCTTTGCTTTATGACAGGATAATGTTACCAGGAAAATATTAATTTCGATGCTTTATATTATAACCCCTGTCGCGTCGGTGTTGCTGACAACGGAGAAATAAATTTGGTATTTATAAAATGATTTGTTATTCACACGGGCTCAGTGAAAATATGAGCAATTCGTTACAATACCCATAAATTTAAATTATCATCTATTTGAAGCGTTTCGAAATTATATTCATCGAGAAAACTAGCGGTTCATATTTATACCTACCTGTTAAGTAGTTCAGTAAGTAAATATTTTGGTGACCGTTATTCTACAGAAAATCATTTCCCGAATGACTATTCCTGGCCTTGGAAACCGTAAACCGCTTGTAAAGACTAGCCCTAGTGCTTCTTTTGTTCCGATCCTTGAGTCATTACTATCCCTAAACAAGACGACGCCAATTTGAGCGAAAATAAACTTCAGTGGCGCCAAGCTCTGCATTGTATTTGTAATGATACTCATCGCCTTTTATATTCGTACAATTACTTTATTTTGAAGCACCAAAGACGGCATACCTGCTTGCTTAGTCATAATTTTTAATTTGATCTTCAAGGCTTACTGGCCACGGTAATGATACTAGCTTGATTTTAGCAAATGACGCTGTAATCATATTCATGTGCAATTTGAAAAGTTGAGTTATGTTTATGACTACCATTCCTTTTTATTTACATGTTGGATAATGTACGAATACGATGAACGGTTTGTCACGTCACGCTAAATTATTCATTGACTAATTTATACAGATCATTTTAGTTCTCTAAATCTCAAGAAAAACCATGACGCCAAATATTTTCGCATGACCAATGTCGCATCAGTTCTATTTCCATAGCAGCGTCCAAAATCGATCGTGGTTGGCAATTCTTCTCAGTTTATCATTGCTCTGACATAATGATCTTAAATGGATACCCTACTCCCCCGTGTGACCCCGTTACGTAATTATTCTACCGTCATTTTTTGCCGGTGACTAATAAACGGTCCAGTTCTTTGTTCTTAGTTTAATCATTTATGTTATGGTTTTAGTGTCAATCTTGTAATTTGTTGTCATTATGTTTATTTGTTATTCTTATAACTGTTTCACTGATTAGCCGAAATTTTACTATTGGAGGCCAATTAAAATTCGAATTAATAAATTCTTTACCTGGAATTTTTGTTCAAGGAAACTGTAACAGAGGTCTCCAATTTGGTTCAGGCTCGCGTTGGGTAACTTATACATGCTAATATTAACGTTAGAATAATTTTGTTTACTTTTACGCATAGACCCTTATATCCAATAGACGCCGCATAGCCAGGCAGCCTCCGCTACCAGCATTAGAGGAAAAAAGCCATAACCGGCGGGGCTACTGGTAGACAACCAATCACAGCGCTCTAAAAACCACAAGTTTGGCAGCTATTTGCTAGTAAAAATTAGGCTTAGTGGTGTCTTTAGGATATTTGGTCTGTGCTGTTATCTCTCTTCAGCTGTATAATGCCTTTGCGTATTTCAGGTCTGTAAATACATAAATTCAAGCAGCTCGTATGAGCAGCCTCGCCTCGTGATTGGCTAAATTACGAGTGACATGAAATATCACCATCACCTCGCTAGTCAGCAAGGCTAATCAAACAGTGAATTCGAGCCTTCTTTACAAATATATTGCGGGAGCTAGAATACTTTTGAGTTTATTTAGAATTTGGGATCTTCTTGAAACAACCTATAAAGTTGAATATAACTCCATAGTGAGACATTTAATTTACTACTTCTAGGAATAAAACTACAAGAGCTGTTCGTATCGTATTACTTACGACTATCCGTTTCCCGGAACCCGCACCGTAGTCTTTTATCGTTGTATGTTTTCTTCTATAAGTCCATCTAATAACATACCTAATGCAATCCTCAGGTAATAAACAAGTACTATACTATACGTAGTTTTTTTATGTATTCCAGTCTCAGGGTAATCTGAAGCAAGGTCGCTTTTATAGTAATTGTCAACGGAAGAATTAAACTGCTGTCATCCAGTTGCATCGTCTGATGCGCCGAATATGTTTTGTCCCTATCAGTCATTGCGACATTTTCTTACTAACGAAAGGAACAAAACATAATTTTACTTACTAATGTTTGGCTACTTGGTGTACGACCACCGTTTTAAAGTTAATCCCGATATGGCTAGTGACTCTCGACAAGGCTAGACCAAGAAGATAATTTTGGAGAATATTTGCTATTGTTGAGATTAAGACAGCCGAGACTACATTTAACTTAACAACACGTCATATTAGGAAATTCTTTGTTTCCCGGATGTTTTACACTATTTAGAATGAAACTGGAAATATGTCCGTGTACAACACAATTCACATACAAACATGTACTATATTCTTTCTCATTTTGTCAAATTCTATTTGTTGTTTGTCATGTTTTTGCAAAGTCTTTCACGTGAAATTTTATCATATAGTGCTTATCGATCGGGATGTGAAAATTTGTTTTATGGTGAATTGATTAACATCTTTACGACTTGATATCGCACTGATAGCTGCAAACTTGTCGTTTACCTACTCAAGTGGGAGTGAATCACAGACAGACTGTTAATGTCCGATCTAGTTTGAACATCTATAAGAAATTTTTCTATGCCCTTCCTTCTATGGAAAATTCTGGATACAATCGAGGTATCTTGAGCTCCTTTATAATAATATATTAATAATAAAGACATTTATATAACACACATTAGACACAGACAGATAACAAGAAAAACACAATAAACAATGAACATAAAAAGCTGTGCCGAACGGTGCCAAAGCGGGTGCCACTCAGCGTTATGCCGTGGCGAGCCTCGGCGCTGATTTTCAGTGGCCCCTAGGTGACAACATGAGCGACAGAGAACAATGCGTTCGTATGGCAACACTTGAAGCAACTCAACCACTGAATGTTAAATTCTTTATAATACCTACACCTGAACGTGAACTACACAAACCTGCCTTGAGAATTCCATATAGAAACAAACAGAAATCTGTTTATTCATCTGTGTGATATGACAGACAATCAGACTGGCCCTGAGGTTTGAAAATGAAGTCTGATGAACCACAGACGAGGCGAGTTATAGTAGTTATAGTTACAAAATGTCTACTTTGTTTATAAATACCTATAATGACAGGAACAGAAAGGGAAAACTAAACCATCTTCAATTCATTAACATACCATTCAGACTATTATTGGCTTATCATTATTGAATTTGGAATAAGTATTGCTAAAAACAATATAAAACGTCATAGCAGTCATACGTCTGTCAAGATTGTCATGGTATACGGTGAACGATAGCGAGGCCGTTCCGTCAGTCAATCTTACCGTTTAGTATACATTCAAAACAAAATGATTCATTGAAGCGTAATTATAAACCAAGTGGACGGTGACTTGGGTCGGGTTTATTTTAGTAGTTCTAATATTGTTATGCTGTGGGTAAGCCTCGTCCATTATTAGCGAAATGTAGGAGACCCTTCGGCCGTCTACGAAATTATAGTTTCGTAACTGGTTTCGATGAAGGAATTATTCTTCCTTTAGTTTCGATGGAGGAGTTATTCTTCCTTTTACGAAACCACGGTTGGGTTGCGTTTACGTAGTATATCGACCATGGTTTCGTAAAAGGAAGAATAGTTTCCTCCATCGAAACTAGTCAAGTGCAAGGAAGAATGATTCCTTGATTCCTTTATCGAAACCAGTTACGAAACTACAGTTTCGTAGACGGCCGAAGGGGACGGAGGGAGATAGAATATATATTAAAAAAAGATATATCCACATTATCATCATCATCGCATCATCATGGGGACGTCCTCAGCCATTCGAGTACATAGGAAGCATTGGCACTTACCAGGCTGGAGAGTCTCTTCGTCAGCGAGCGAAGCGATTTGTGCGTTGTTGGGAGAATCAGTGTCCATCAGTGGCGCAGCCTGCCTACAAGCCGATTCCTGACGACTTTACCAAGCTAGAAATCTACCGCTAGCTGTCAGTGAAGTCCATATTAATCTACATGTCAGACTCGAACGTACGGTTCTAATTCTTCCGTCTTCCCCTAGAAAATATTTCACGCTTCGCCACTGCCGTCGATGGCAGCATGATGGCAGTAACGAAGTTTAACGATAAGGATCCAAACCAAAATAAATGCCACTAATAATTCCTAAAAGAGAGGGCAGGAAAACGATGGATGCAGGCCGCTTCCAACCGGCCCTTTTGGAAATCGATGGGGGAGGCCTATGTCCAGCAGTGGATGTCCTACGGCTGAAATGATGATGATGATGATGAATAATTCAATTTAATGGCATCGATATAATGTCTAAAATCAGCAAAGCTTTTATTGTGGATTGCATTTTTTTCCCAAATACGTCCAAATATGAAAGTACTATGTAGCAGGCTTTCGATAGTGATCTGAAGTTTAAGCGTAGGTATATTTTAATCGAGATATCTACAGCAATTTTCGTATAATGACTGAATAACTGAATTGTTTAAAACGAGAGGTCTTTCCAACCAGTTTTAAATATCATGGCAGTGAAAAAGACTTTGGAAAGTGAAATTGTGCTAAAGATATATCACTTTTGGCGTGGGTACTTAATTTAACAAACCCTTGGCTTCAAACTTTGTGTAGGTAGCTATAATTAAAAGGTCATAACCAAGACCTAAAGGTAGCAATTCAAAAGGATAATTTTTTGAATTTATTATTTTCTTGCGTTATAAAAATATGCTCGTGACCTCTTCTTGAAGGACAATAAAACGGTTTTAATTGTGCACTAGTTAGTTATTCTGAATTAATTGGTCAAAAACCTAGTGAATAGTTTTTATATCGGTTATTTAATATTCGAAGACATTGAAAATATAAAATCTAATTTTTTATTATTAAAATGATGATTTTGTTTAAATTGTCTTTAAAATTCGATCTGGCCAGTAGGTATTCGTTGTATGTATTTAGTATGCAACCCTTGTAATCGATAGCCATATCGGACGGGTTGCTATTTTATTTGAAACGTGCCAAGAATCGTTAAATGGTCGATCCTTTTTAATCAAATTATAAAAACTAATTACTAATTTACGATCACAGGATCCATTGTTGAAAAAGTTGTTTATTAGTCAAGGGTATGGTCGACGAACGCTTGACGGACAAGTCTCTAATTTCCTTGAGGGTAGACAGATACCATATAACCAGTAGGAACAAAATATACATCACGTTTAATACGGCACGTACGCTACGGCTGTTGGACATTCCTTTACACAAAATGCTCAGTACTGCATATCTGACCAATGCGCAAATTATTTATTTATTGAACGAAAATCAACTCAAAACTCAAAATATAAGTTAATACACTCACTAATAGTAGTGGTGGTAGTGATTTCACTCTATTATTTACCTAAAAAGACTCTTTAGCACTTTATTACGTTGGATCAACCAATGTACCTACTCATTGACACTGACACGGTGTGTTGCATAGGTCCCGTCATTTTATTCTTTTTGGCATCATCACTTATGGATACAGTGGGTCCAATTCGAAACAGTGGGGCCAATTCGAAAGTGTTTTCGCTAAATTTAGAAGTCGCTAAATTTGAAATAAGAAACATTCGACTCGATTTTGAACCTTGGAGCTATACAAAATCAAGTTTGGCGTTTCTTATTTTAAATTTAGGCAATCTTAAATTTAGCGGACACCGTTTCGAATTGGACCCACTGGGTCCAATTCGAAACGGTCTCCGCTAAATTTAAGATTGCCTAAATTTAAAATAAGAAACGTCAAATTCGATTTTGTATAGCTCCAAGGTTCAAAATCGAGTCGAACGTTTCTTATTTAAAATTTAGCGACTTCTAAATTTAGCGAAAACACTTTCGAATTGGCCCCAACTGTCTTCTTAAATTAAAATTTCCTAAACTTAAAATAAGAAACGTCAAACTCGATTTTGTATAGCAAGTCGAGTTTAACGTTTCTTATTTTATTTATGTTTAGAGACTTTTAAATTAGCGAACACATTTTCGAATTGGCCCCAGTATCTTACTATTTGTTTTAATGTAGTTGGAATTAATTTGTGTGAAATGTAGTTAGTTGCCTGTTTTGAGAAGTACTATTTTCCGGGTTTTCATTTAATGTCGAACTGCCAGGAACACGTTGTATTCAATATATAAGAGATAACATGATGAAACAACCATAATTCTATATAGCCCGTCTGTCTTTTAATTAAATATTAGGAATTACCCATATCTATCCATTCGAAAACCGTAAGAAACGAGACGAATCACACAAGTGATTAACGTCTCATACTAACGTGTTTTTTTATTCCACATTTTTTCCTACGCATACAAAGTAATTAAAATATTTACCAGGAAAGTGCAATCTCACCGGTCGGCCATGACACTTGCCGCGGAAACGGAAGTAAGACCCGAATTCCAGAGACAATAATAGCCGGAACTGCACTTCTCATACCAGCTCGTATTGGATGATCATGCGTAAATAAAGAAAGTGTAAATATAGAATAATTTCGGCCATTTTGTGATTCATTTGGATTCATGAAAATTATCTTAAAACAACACGATATTTTTTTCTTGCTTGCTACCATATTCAACGTCATTTTATTTCCGAATAAATATTTACAACTTTCTGCCTTGCCTGAGGGTCGGAGGGAGAATGCGTCCTTCGAGTCCTCTTTTTGAACTCAAAATAAAAGTGCACTTACATGTGCAACATTTTCACGACAATGTGTGGCCGGCAACTATAGACATCTTCCTCTAACGTACGAAGTTAGAGTAAGACAGCTATATTTGCCGGCTATAAATTGCCATGAAAAGTTGCTCGTGTAACTGCACTTTAAGTATGTTTTCGTACATGGCAATACAGTTTATAAATAAATAGACCGAGACAAAACCAATGGTGGCTCCAGAAGGGGCGCGGGGGACCTCACAAAACCAAAATGTATTTAGGAAACTGATCAAGTGCTTACAGGCTTAGCCTTTTTGGTGTTCGCTAATATTGTCTGAAAATAATAAGCCCTCCCCCTCCCAAATGAAATATTAGAGGACGTGGAATAAATAAGAACGTAACGTGACGTAACGCCTAATACCTTATCATATTCGGGTTTTCTAATTTCCCATAGGATACTCATATAACGTTCTTGGTAAAGATAACATAAGCCCATGTTCATTATAATAATACGCAATTTTACTTTAGTCGCAAATGTAAATCTACAGTAAAAATTTCGATGTTTAATAAATTTTTAGACGTAATGAACTGCCGCGGTAGCTATGATTTGTAGTCAGAAACGCGACAAAATAAAATAAAAAAACAGCAACTCATCCTTGTAAATATTTGCCATTTCTATAACGAATATGAATGACAAACATCGTAAAAGCAATCAACCTGATTATTTGTTGTGAATTACACTTCTCTCATATCTACTGTTAGCTAATAAATTAATTAATAATTGTTTCCCTACACTTACAAAGCTGATAATGTAACAAGATAACGGGTATATGCTGCTATCTGCAACTTATTGAAAACAGGTCGCGCAGGCATTCATTACCTCACCGTAACAGGGGTGTGATTTTCTTAAGCAACACTCCGTTCATGAACTCGCCGGCTAGCCTAACTCGACCCGACAGTGCGTAAAAACTACTAACTAATTAATAATAATTAATACTAACTAATTTGGCAGATGGATCATACACACGTTTAGGTTCAGAACTGTCCCCTCCTGTTCCCAGAAGTTATAGACCCTGAGGCCTGATTTTTTTGCTTGGACTATATCCGCATGTACGACATTAAGGCATAGTTTTGTATGAAGAAAAGTTTCTCGAAGTGTGTTTTACCCAGATAGACCATCTTAGAATACAACATAGGATAATTTTTATACCGATAATGTAATCCCGTGGGATAATCTGTGAACGAAGTCTTGGGCACAGCTGGTTATGATAATTTCTTCATTGCTTCGTTACTATTAAACATCTGAAAAGCTAACAGTATTTTGCAACGGAAAATCAACGATCTATGAGCGGAAATGAAACTTTTATGAATATGAACAATTATAACCCACGCGCTTATTATTCACTGGTACCAGACAGACCATATCGGGAGTGCTAATACATTGAATTGTAGATTTATTGAGACGGTCAAGTCAAGATGTATGAAGCAAATATGGTCACTAATCACTGCCCTGCGCAGGAGTTTTATGAACAAGTCATAGGTAGGATGTATAGAGTAAATTATACCTATTTAACGAATAAGTTTATCAATTCAGTGAGGTCACGCTGACAGCATCTTCGGCAATACCGCAGCAGCCATTTTTAGATTCAGTTTGGTTAAAAGTTTCCTTTCTATTATTATATTTATGTATAATTATTAATTTATCTGTATATAGTATGTGCTTATGTAATTATTTTGTATGTTTGTGGTTTTGTGTAATTTAAATGTTTACTACTTATAGTTTGCTTGCTTTTTAAGTCTCTCTTATGCCATCTGTCCTTTCGAAGGTTCTCTGGATGAGATCGCTACTTAGCGATAAGACCGCCTATTGTCTACCTTTTTACTTAGTTCTTTGTATTTTTCCGAAATGTTGTATGTGATGTTCAATAACAAGTACTTTTATTGTATATCATTTTATATTTACGTTTAGTTCAGTTTGTAATTTCGTTTATATAGATAGATTAGGTTGTATTCATTTATAATGTTTGCTTTTGAAATCAAGATATTTATCTCACAATGCCGGGTTTAATCGCCTTGATAACATCTCTTATCTTTCGACGTGAACATTTAGAATCCATATTTTCCCTTTATTTTTGAATTACCATTTCTGGTAGTCTCAGACGACCTCTCCAGCATCACCAAGATTCGATGCGAAGGCCGGATGGGCCCTCAGCATGGGCCTGAATTACCATCGATTGTTCTGCTTGTGTAGGCCGGCTCGTATTTGATATTACCAAATATTCCTGGTAATAAACAAGACAAATTCGTGCTAATCTACTGCTTAGCTAATTATCGTTTTAATTAATGTGACAACCGGTTTCCTAATATGCTGGTTGTCGATTTGTTCACAAGTTCAGTTTGGTCAAAAGAATAGAGTAGAAATCTTCTACATACATAAATACATAGCATCACGCCCGAAATCCCTAATGGGGTGGGCAGAGCCACAAGACTACTTGAGGCCACGTTCGATTAATTAGTCCTAAGATGATATGATGAATGATAAGAAATGTTCTCGGCAGAAAAATATAAATAAGAAAACTATTTGATGATCTAGACTCCAGGCGCCTCATTCGGGAACGCTAAGTGATTCTGTAGCGACTCATAAGTCAGATTTCTCATCCCACTCTTCCGATGACGCGTAATGCGTAAGAGCGAGATGAGAAATCTGTCTTACGAGTCGCTACAGAATCACTTAGCGTTCCCGAATGAGGCGCCAGCTCGTAAGTGCATACACCTAGAGACAAACTAGACTAAGAAGTTACAGAATGGGGATGGTGCCTGGGTAAAGAAAAAAAAAATCTAATTAGTCCATCAGTTACACTATCAAAAAAAATTGAACACGTATTTTTAGGTAGGTATATCAAATCAATCAAAATTGACAAAGATAACGCGCATCAAAGTTAGGGAGTGGGGGCTCATGACGTCACTTCTAGGTAAAAAGAGTACTTAGGTGTGACGTCATGCGGAACTTCAACGCAGTATATCTTTGTAATTTTTTGTTTAATTGACAAAAGAAAAATAAGTCAGCTATATTTTTTGATAATGTAAATGACGGACCAATAAGAATTTTTAGTCATCAAGCCTATTATACCGGCACAAACAAGGGCGTAGCGCCCTTGGGCACAAATCGGTTTACTATACAGCACCTACGAGTATGATATTCTCTGACCAATTTCGTCGCTAATCTCACCTCTCATTTCGCTAACAATCATAAATTGACCCGCGCAAAGCAGAGCTGCGTCAAGTACAAACCAAAGTCGAAGACATCCATGAATATTTAGTTTATATGCACTGTGGGGTCAAGTTAGACTCGCCGGCAAATTCAGAGACAGTTTTTTTCAAGAGAATTCCAAGCAGTTGACAGGCGCTAATTCGTCGAGTGAAACGCTTTCTGAGTTAGCCTTCTGACACCAAGCCTGTGTCCATATTTTCCTAACATTTTGATATCTGTCAAATTGTGATAGAGTCCAAAATACTTATAAATTTTGTTCTTTATTATTATATAAAGGACGCAGGAACTAGTTACTCGCTCTCGTCCACCTATTGCGCCCGCGCAGCACAGGCGCCGCTTATAAACCTAGCGATACCGTAAAAGGCGCGGCGTCGTAGGTGGCTGGACTGTAGCCCTTACCTGGGCCCTAATGGGCATAACAGATATGAGCCTGTACTACCTATTAAAGGAAGCCCTTAGTCATATTCTAGAGTTATGCTTAGGTACGGCAGCTGCAGAACAAAGGGCGAGCTAAATACTTAAACCTACCACCAATATGATATCGCTTTGTGGGACTAATAATGACATCGTATCCACTTTTAATTTTAGCCACTTCTGCCAGCTGTTAGGAACAAAAGTAAATTGAATGTCAAAGTCAGTTTAGACTAAACGAAAGTCAATTTATCCTTACTTGTCTTATTTTATAACCACAAAATGTAGTTTTTAGGGTTCCGTACCTCAAAAGGAAAAAAACGAAAACTACTGGACCGATTGAGTTGAAATTTGGTATACATATGTAAGTCGGTGACCGCAACACGGACGCGTGCGGTAAATATATGAATTTTAAACATGGGGGCCACTTTTGGGGGGTAAATTAGAAAATTTAAAAAAAAAGTTATGCTCGTGTGACATATCAAATGAAAGGGCTTATTGTGAGGATCTTAAATATATTTTCTTTTGAATTTCAAATAAAATAGTTTAGAAGTTATTTAAGGAAATAGGCGAAAATTGACCCCTTATTTCCGAAACTACTGGGGCCAAAATTTTGAAAAAAATACAGAAAATCTATAAGATAGATAATCAAGTACGGAACGGAAACCTCTCCACGCGAGTTTAACTCGCACTTGTCCGGTTTTTTTGGGTAAGACAGCTATTTTATCCTAAGTACTAAATAACTCGACCTGCCGAATCTAGGATCATGGTCAAAGCGTACCCCAAAATACCTAGAGACGGGAAAAAGCGCTAGGAAGAGAGAGCTATTTTATCCTAAGTAAAACAATCCTAGGTGAAAAATTGGCAAAGTGATGTCCTAAATATTATCACCGGGTGCTTTATTTACGAAGAAATAGCTGTTTTAGCTAAAAAAAGGTGCATTTTGAGGTTAGAAACTTGTTTACCAAATAATACATGTAAGGATGAATCGACTTTAGGTTAGTGATCCCTGCGGCCCTAACATGCATGCCACAAAGATAAATTAGATCCGTTTATCTCTATGACTATCTCTTTCGTCGGCACTAGTGTGAGAGAGACGCACTTAGAGATAAACGGTTCTAATTCTTTGTGCCATGCATGTTAGGGCCGCTGGTTAGGCCTATTGAAATTTACAATGCAAAACATTATTTTGCACCACATCTTAAGAAGGTAAGACTTATATAAATGAGTCTGAACTTCGCAATGAAACCTAGATTTATACTTGGTCTTTTTAAACACTGCAGGTTATATATATGTTGGTTTTTCATAATACTTTATCTACACCCATATCATAAAACCTCCATAGTGTAATCAAAAACCGTAGGAAATGACCACCATTTTGACAACCAATTAGGTAAAACGAGTGCTGCAATGTTATTCCCGTATCGTTTTTAGTATAGAAATGAGATTAAATTTGGAACAGCTGTCAAAACTCAAGTGGGTCTCTATTCTAGTATCCATAGATATTAAAACAGTTATTGATACGAAACGTCAATTCAGTATGTTTTTTTAATATAAACTGCGCAACATTTGATCTCGAGTGACATGAGAATAGAGACTTCATTCGTTTGTCTATGATTTAAAAAAAAAAATGGTCTTGACGGAGGATCGAATTGCCGCCATTATGTTGGTGTTTTGCTGAACGAAAGTAGAATTGTTGTTGAATTGAATAGAAAGAGTTGTTTGTAATTTACATTTTAGTTGAAAATATGAATAGTAGTCTTCTCGGAGTGTGTGTGATGTGAAAATGCGCCGGATATCGGAAATATGCAGCCACGATTGCATCAAATAACTTGTTGCCAGAAAATATTGTTTCTGAACCCATCATGGAGGATTTATAATATGTGTGTAGATAAAGTTATGTATGCAACTCTGCATAATTTGGCCTTAAAACACACGTGCGATCTTATTATGAAACTCGCTAAAGCTCGTTTCATGAAAACCGCACTAGTCTTTTAAGGCCTATCATTATGCAACCGTTGCATAAACTACTATTGTTAACTTAGCTGCGGCGTCAATCAAGTACACGAACAAAACAAAAACAAATGACAATCGATGTTTTTATTCTACTCTTTATCCTTTTCTATGAACTTATTTATAAATAGCTTATAATAATCTTCTTTCAAGCGCATTGGACGTCCACCATTGTTTATAGCGTTATTCACAATTGCTATTTATATCACCGAGTGCAAAGGGTAATTATCTTGTGTCGGAGGTCGTCGGGCGACACAATTGGTCCAGTGCAACGATTCGTCCGACAATTGCATAAGGACACACGTTTATGTGGGTAGATGTAATAGTGTAATGTTTAGGGTTAAAGCCGGGTTTCGTGTGATTCACTTCTAAATCTATATTTGTTGGGCATCGCGTGTGATTTTTTAATTTGATTTTAGGAGGATAAAAAATAAGATGTCGAAAAGTATAACAGATGAAAAAGAAATGATCAGGTTCTCCACTACTATGATGCACTAATATGGGATTACTAAGGAATACTATACTACATATATACTAGCTGACCCGTAAGAATTTTCGCACAGTATCGTTATCAAACACCGGATAATAATAATAAATATAATAAAGTGAGAATAAGTAAATGCAAGTATTATTTAGTACTCTGTGTCTATTTTTCGTCAATAGCAGATAATTTTGACAAAGATAATAATTACCGGAACACTTGCGGGTGTGCCATCTATTGACATTTGGTCAGCAAATAGCCAAGACACATTTTAGTTAAACAGACTGTCAACGCTTGCAATGCAGATGATTTTTATTTACGCACGCGGCTGTGGGCCACGCGCTGTCTTATAATTGAAAGTCTTAATACGTATTATTATAATACCTATATAGTGACGGATAATTTTGACAAAGATAATAATTAACGCAGTACCCTCCATCGGCCCTAACATGAATGACACAAAGATAGTAGCGCCATCTGTTCACATTAGTCTGCATGTGCAAATAGGCAACACACATGTTAGTTAAACAGACTGTCAATAGATGGCGCTTGCAAATCGCGAGGTTTTTTATTTATTTTTTAACGAAAACGTAGCTTTAAAGTGACGTTTAAATCATTAATTTTGGTAAAGAATTAACGGAGATATGGAGCGTCTTCAAAAAAAATACCTTTTAGAAATAATATATACCTATGATGATACAACAAACAAGAACGGTCAATCTTAGGCTATAATTGACCAAATTCCCTTTTAAACAGCCGTAAGATAAACCAAATTATGCGATAAACAAGATTGCTAGCTAATCACACGCTGGTTTATCCTCAGAGGGTAAACAAACGTCGTGTGCCGGGAAATGGACGTTATTTCGATTCCAAACCGGAAATAAGCAAAATGACAAGCCAATGATTGCGATTCCGTGTCACTATCGTGTTAAAATTGTTACCTAAATACCGGTTCAAACGGAAATAGATAACCTCGGCAACCACGGAGGCATTGATCTGAACCGCATCCATCCATACCGTAGCTTTTGTATCACATGTGCCTATCGAAAGCTTACAGTACAAAACAAAACCAGTCGTATTACAAAGATAATAGTGTTCTTATCGCCGTTGTACGTTGCAGCGGCCCTAACATGTAAAACACAAAGATAAGTTAAACCCGTTTATCTCTATGACTATCTCTTTCGTCGGCACTAGTGTGAGAGAGACGCACTTAGAGATAAAGACGTTTTAACTTATTCTTGTGTCTTGCGTGTTAGCGCTGCAGTTGGGGACTGAGTGGAAAGCCTGCGGCCCTAGCATGCCAGACACGGGGATACGTTGAACCCGTTTATCTCTCTGACTATCTCTTTCGTAGGTACTAGTGCGAGAGAAACGCACTTAGAGATAAAGACGGTTTAACTTATCCTTGTGTCTTGCATGTTAGGGCCGCAGTCGGGGACTGAGTGGAAATCCTGCGGCCCTACCATGCCGGACACGGGGATACGTTGAACCCGTTTATCTCTCTGACTATCTCTTTCGTATGTACTAGTGCGAGAGAAACGCACTTAGAGATAAAGACGGTTTAACTTATCCTTGTGTCTTGCATGTTAGGGCCGCAGTCGGGGACCGAGTGGAAATCCTGCGGCCCTAGCATGCCGGACACGGGGATACGTTAAACCTGTTTATCTCTCTGACTATCTCTTTCGTACGTACTAGTGTGAGAGAGACACACTTACGGTTTAAATTATCCTTGTGTCAACCTAGCTAGAGCCGCTGCAGAGGTAATAGTGTTCAAGGCGCCATCTTTCGCTCATTCCCAAACAACACGGTCTGGTAAAAAACTGAAGAGTGTATTCATTTCAAAGTAAGGGATAAGTTTTATCAACTCTCGTACACAATTCGTGTACCCGTCGCACCTATTGACTATAAAAAAATATGTTTTAAAAAAAATCTTCCTGAAAAAGATAAGAAAATCATCGACTCAACAGCCTACAAAATTAAATGAAGTTCCAGACGACTCTATGATATTTTTTTTAATAAATTCGAATTTTAAAATAAAATAAAATGGAAGTGAAAACCCGACTCGTCTGCATAGGTCTCGTTGGACTTTGGTGAAAACTTGTATGATAAAATACCTAATCAATCTTATTATGACCAAAATGTGTATGATTAAAAACCTAATTTCCGAAGCAAACTATTAGAATATTCATTGTATTATTTATGGTAAATTTGCGTTTATTTTGTACTACTCGATTAAAATCCTCCATAGCTATGCTCAGAAGGTTAAATGGCTTGTCTTAATCCCTTGTTGAGTAAATCGTTAATTAAAATTTGATGTAACGTATCATTATGCATACTTCATATTTACGATATCTCAAAATCTCTGCGACCTCATTTCCAACTGGATGAAACGAGATATCGATCCATCGATCCCTTATAATCACTTCGATTACCAATCGTACAGTCATTTTAAAGTGTGCCGAAGCGGTAAATTATTTTAAGGCTTTTTACCGTTCAAGCGGATACAGAAAAAATCATTCAGTGTACCGCCCTATTTAAAAAAAATGGAGATTTAAAAACTTCTTAAGGGACTCTTAAAAGGGCTACTTTTTCAGCAATTCGGGCTATCCCCAAAAATATTACTTATTACATATTGGCAACAAAAAGTTCTTTTGAGGATAGCCCGAATTGCAGTAATAAATTGCCGAAAAAGTAGCCCGTACCCGTATACGCGCCCTTTTAAAATCTATCAAAATCAAGCATAATTAAGGTTGCGCCTTTTATGTTTTAAATGTATATTGAAACTTGAAACTAAGCAGGTACTGCAGCATTCTAAAAACTTCCCATTAGCCTGGAAATTGAATAAAATAATGATTCGAATTCGTTACTCCCTTTTTATTTGCAGTATGAGCATGGTACTGTAATAGTAATACTTCTAGGTTACTTATTAAATATTATACTCTCCAAGGGGACGTATTTAGCGCGTAACATGTTTCACAATGCATTATTCATATTAGTTGGGTTACTTTATATGAATAATGTACCAATTGTGAAATACTTTTCACAAAATGTGCAAACTTTATTCAGTTAATATAAGCAACAGACAAAGTGACAATTTACGAGGATTGCCAAACCTACTTTCCGTAATGGGTCAGGAAATTAGGGCTCCGATACAACCCGGCGCCGGCAAGACGCGCCAAAAGGTTGCCTGTCTAAGGGACAAGGTTGAAATGGGTTTACTAATTCTAGTACTTTTATAGGTTATATTTTGTCACAACTTAAAAAAGCTTGTCTCAAAACGGTCAATGGAACAATAAAAATAACATGCTTGGAGCAAGGTTGCGTTTGCTACATGTTGAGGTCGAGTCGAGATACGAGGTTTTCTCACATTAGTAATGATTTTTACCTAAGTATTTTCAAGGGTTCCATTTGGTTTGTGGTCGGCAAAAAGCTCTACTTCCCGAGTTACTCATACTAGGAGAAATGTTTTACAGCGTCAAGGAATACGCTGACAATACCTAAATCGGCTTTACTTAAACAGCAAAGCGAAAAATATATATGTTCATATTCTATAATTTATAAAATATTAAATAACAAACACTAACTAGAAATAAGATTATTATATTACTGTTTACATTTTTGCCGTTTGTTTTATTTCAAAATTAAGCGATCACTAGCGTTTATAAATGGTGTTGTAATATAGTAGGAATCCGTAATTGGCTAATGTGAATGTAAATTAAAAATATGTATAAATATTTAGACTAAAAGCTAAGGATTCTCATAAAATAAAATAAAAAACAAAAATTCCAATGTTTGTATGCATGCTTGCAAAAGAGATATTCTATCTCGGAAAAGACTAACAAGGCCTCATAAAAGTTATAATCTTCCTAGTAAAAGCTGAATGGGGAAAATGGAAGTTAGTTGGCTATCACAATGAAGTACCTACTTTCGACATGGCATTCTAGTTTTACGCTAGAAAATCTAAATATCCGTTCCGAAACTTTATATATACTAATAACAAACTCATATATTAACGTAAATTTCGCCTTTTATTATTTAAGAAAGGGAAAAACATTTCGTACCCAATTTGGTAAGCAAAAGGCGCTAAGCGCTATCTAATTATTATTGTAAGTACGTGACCAAAATTGTGAATTTCGTTTCTTACGCTCCTTTTCTTTTGTTAAAGATTGTGCAATTACCTGCATACTTTTTTAATGACCGTGTGAGCCACTACATGCCAGTTACCTTAATTTTAAAAATCACTTTTTACTAACTAAGTACTTATTTATTACTGGAGACTTTCAACAAGCGACTTACGAAATCATAATTAAAAATTGCAAAATATGTAAAAGCAAACAACAACATACAACTTTAATCAACCTCAGCCATTTAAAAATTACAGTCATGGACACGAAACTCGTTTTTTTTTCTATTCCTATTTCAAACTGCCTTGGCCATCACAGTCGGTCATGGTTGCGACCACGGTAGTCCGTACCATGTCCGTTCCGTACCCTGACAATAATTCTTGCGTCAGTGATATTTTGCATTTTAAGTAGGCATATCTCGAGAGTAGAGTAGCTCTCTATACGATTAGGTATGATTTTTAAGGTAGTATTACTTTAAGATTTCTAATTTCAATTTTATGAATGGAGCAAAATTTTACGTTTTCCTCATGTATTTGGCGAATTCCTATTTGTCGGACGCCGATGATTCAGTGACACTTCCTTTTATAACCGTCAATAATGGTATCTAAGGATATGACTAAGTACTCCACTTAAGTGATTTATCTGTGAGGAGACATATATGGTATATGCCTTTTCCTATCTTGGTTGGGAATTTATGTGCCGGGTTTCAGAAACGGTAATGAATTAATTGAACAGCGAGGCGAACGGTTGACCCAGTGGTTCTTATAGTGAAGTCGAGTGTCACTTTTTCTGGTATTTCATCATCATCATTATATTTCAACTGCTATGCACTGCACAGGTTTCTCTCATAATTATATAAATAGGCCGTACTCTAATCTTCAGTTGAAAAAGGGGTTACAATTCATAATGCAATAAAGAAACTGGCCGGCTAGAATATTGATAATAGATAAAATGGCGGAAATGTCAGTGCTTTTTCCTATTTTGCATGTAACTATACTATATTAAGTTACTAAAGTAACGTACGGTCGAGGTCTTCTATCCTAGGTTTTATAACATGATCCGTCTCGGCCTGGATACTCGCGGGGCACTCATTCAGACATCCTGCGCGTCAAACCGGTGTGACCAGGGCAATTGTTCAGCGGCCAGTTACTTCATTGTTAAACAGCAACACTGGACGCGATAAATTATGTTGCTGAATTACGTAATAATTCCGTTTGGAAACCTTACAAAATAAGTTAGTTAAAGATGTAGCAATTTGATAGGAAAAGGCATAGTCTACCTATGGTCTTTGAAGGAGGAAACAATTCGTACGAAACATGGCAATTCGCTGTCTAAGTTCTTAAGAATAAGTTAACTGAAGCTTCAACTGTCGTCACTAGAAGCCTTGAACTTCGTCTAAATAGTTCAACGCATCAGCATCATAAAATAAGAAGTACCTCACCTCTTAAAAGGATGATTTTATAACTTTTTTTAAATTAAAGCCATTAAAAACATCTGCTGCAGGCGAGCCGTATTTCGCCAATCAGATTCGATAAGTACCTAACCTATAACTAAACTAACTAACCTAACCTAACCTAACATAACCTATAACAAGTCGGGAGAACGTTCCGTATGAAAAATCATTCAAATTTGAGGGAGAATCGGATGGAGTGTCTAAAACAAATATATAACATTGTAAAACTTAATATTTTCTTAAGTCCCGTCATTTTCTTTATGCTTGACACAACCATTCGCTCGGCGTCAACATGATCCTGTCAGACTGTCAGACAATAGAATCCATTTAGTCGGTATCTAAGGAATCCTTAAAGCTTCAACACTAATCTGTTCGCAGACAGACTGTAAGGGTTTAAAGTTTTAACTCATTCGACGAGACTTCGTTAGCGTTTCGATCCTACTTTATTGAAATGGGCGTTTTTGGAACAAAGTAGTATCCTTCCAATAAAATTGTAACGCCATTATTGCTGTCTAGATTGATAACTGGAATCATAGAATTATTTAGGTAAAAAGTGCTTAATCTTGTCCTCTATTCTAAATTGAAGCATTTGATCCGAGATTAAATAGTTAAAGTCTCCGTCAACCGTCCGCGTATAACCCCTGATTTTGTATTAATTGGCGTATCCGTCCTTAACATTTGGCCTTAGCTTTTTATTTTGGGTCGGTACCCCGCGATAAACGCAATATAAAGTGTTTGATTAGTCGTCTCTTGTTTTTTAACAATATGTTTAATTACACAACAAGCACTTTAAATGCCTACATAATTGCAACAAGATCTTGCCAAATATAGAACGTGATTTGCGTCTATTGTGGCAGCACAAATCGTCGTGTTAGCACAGGTGGTGTTGTGCCATGTCAAAGACATTAAATATTACTTTAGCGCTCCCGATATGACTCAGTTGGGTAATAATTATAGTGTTTTCTTTCAAAGTCTGCTATTTGTTGCTTAGGAGTCTGGGAAACTGGCTGAAAGAAACTCGGGATTGGCGGGCTTAGTGTTCAAAGTAGGTAGATTAATCAGGCTTAAAAAATCCGGAATACTTAGGAATATAATCATTTATTCATTCATTGAATCACTTCTATTAATATTTTTATTCGGTATGCGTCATTTAGTGCCCAATGCTATGCCGATAGGAACGAAGAGTTACCATATTCACCCTTCTGTAGTGTGAATGAATCGAGGATATATTAAAATTATCCCTCAGTATTTCTCTTTCGTACTACACTGTATTTGCCTATGGGTAGGTTAACTTAATGTAACCAAACTAGTCAATCTTTTTTGTCTGATCTGGGGTCGTACCATGAGCTCTTAATTCCAGGCAGTTTCCGCCGTAAACTGACCTGCCTGGAAAATTCTTATTATGAGCGCGATAAAGTCGGTCTCTTTATCGCGCTCATAATACTTCTTTTCCAGGCAGCTCAGTTTACGGCGGAAACTGCCTGGAATTAAGAGCTCATGATACGACCTCTGCATGTTTTAATTGGCTGGTTAGCTGAGTCACGTCTTTCATCGATAGTATACTCTATTCGTTTAGGTACTTCACTAAATGTAAACAAACTAACCCATTAGTTTGTTTACATTTAGTGAAGTACCTAAACGAATAGAGTATAGTATCGATGAAAAGGATGCACTGCGAGATGAGAAGGGCATAACGTATTCTTCTAATTCATGCTATAGCCGTACATTTTTCTTTACAGTTGATACGAGAAACCTACTTGAAATTTTGCAGCTTTATGTAAACGTCAAGAGATAGTATTATGAACGTTTTGATTTTAATCTTTGCTTTCTTTTTGTTTCCAGTTGTAGTGGACGTGGACGACCGACCGATCTGCGTAGAAATCTGTGATACTGCTGGACAGGTAAGATTACGTGTATATAATATATACTTACCGTGGTATATATAATACCTGAGAATGGAACTTACAAAGACTGTTATCTTATCTCATCTTATCTTAGAGGGTGGGGTCCTTGCAGATGCACTTCGACCCTATGGGATCTTTTGTTTAATTACCCCTTTTTCCTAAGCACTATTCCATTGCATTCTCCACCACTTCAATGAAGTGACTTGTGGAGCGCAGTGGTAGTGCCTTGAATTCCCCTGGTTCTGGATAACCATTGCCAAGCATTTTCATTCTTAGTCTAGCGTCACATTCACACATGATGTGTTTCATTGTTTCTTCCTCTTCGCCACACATTCTACAGCTTGTGTTGTCAGATAGTCTCATCTTGGCTAAGATATACTTAACCCCGAAGTGACCCGTGAATACTCCGATTATGTAGGTATCTGAGCTGTTTACAGCTGAGTTTCCAAAGTTTATTGTTTATTGGTCCTGGTTTATTGTTATAGGCTGTTAATAATGATGATTAATCATTTCATCATTTCATTTCATTTCCGTAAAGTCGCCTCAAGCCGTGTTCAGCGCAGCGCATGTACACTCATGCCGCTACGCCCGTCGAAGCCTTTTGTCGCCTTAAAACGTTTAGGTACTGCGACGCGTTTGCGTCTTGCGTCAAACGTACGTGGGGCGAATTGTTACGTATACCTTAATTAGTTACCTATATATTTAGAAGTGAAGAATAGGTATACTTAATAGATCCAACAACACAACAATACAATATTGAACCACTCTTCACCACATCTAACGACAACGTGTTAGTCTTTGTAGCTTTACAACACGTACCAATTATAGTTAGAGTCACGCGGGCTGGGTTTCGCGCCTATTTTGCGTGGTATGGATTGGCATCACTACTCATGCCAACGCAGCCAGGAAGCCTAGCAGACCCTTGATGTTGCCGACGACTTCCAGGAGTGACCTCAGGTCGCCGTGTATTGCCTGGTAGTTGGCCACGACGGGACATTCCAGGAGGACGTGGGTGGCTGTCTTCTGCCTCCATGCAGGCTCTGCACAAAGGGGCTGTCTGTAACATCTAGATTATATAGGTGTTTGTATAACACGTTCCCTGTGTAACTGGAATTCAAAAATTTACCCCTCACGTGCAAGTATTTTTTTTGATAAACAGGTTCGAGTTGGTATTATTAGATTCATTATGAAGAGAATATTGATTTCCGGAAATCCCATTTCCCAATTTTCCATTTTTCCGCAGTGCCTCACATGTGATACATGCACGTGTGAGCTCTTTACCTGGTGCTACATATATGATACGTACACGTACTAGGCCTATAATTCATGCAGCATATATAAGTCATGCGCGTTTACACTCATTTTGACAGATCTCTTGATCGTATATCTGTGGTTTATGTGTAGTGTATGCCTCAAAAAGACAGCAAAAGTTTTGTACCTAAACATTGTCTATTACTCGCAATTGCCTAGTGTTTTTATTCCTTATTAATCCTTTTGTTTGACAAAGTGACCATTATTCATGAAACTGCTGTTGTTAATGCAATTTTGATCTGTGTCTAAGGACAAAAAAATGCCTCTACTAACAGATCGTGAAATTATTATCAGTCATATCCTGGGCATTCAAAATGTTGACCTCCTGTATGCCTTCAGCTGAGCCATCCATTCGATCTAGCCCGTCTTGCCCGCGCTATGAAATGAAAAAAAATCTCACGCCAACATGGTGGCCAAATATCCATAAGACGTTGTACTGGTTGCTATAAATTAATGATGTCAGAACCTGCAGAAGCTCAAAAAAAGGCAAAACTAACAGACACTAGATGTTTGATAATGTGTAAAAAAGCATTGTGCCTTCATTGCTTCAATGTATGCCATTAATGGTTTTAGTTGTGCTTGCCTTGAATATTTTATTTTTTTGTATGTTTTAACATTTTTGAGTTTATTTTTGTTTTGTTTTAGATATCATTTGGAATAAACACAAGCCAACCATAATTTTTTTGTTTCTTAGAAATAATAACTAATACTTATTTTCTATGCTTTATTTCGACAGCAATAACCTGGCAAATTTTAAAAAGTCCTCCGGTACCTGATGCAAATTGTCACAATTTTCGAAACACACACATACAAATAACAATGTCACAATTGTCACAAATAAAAATGGTGTAACTTATACGTGCAAATTTCGGTCAGCCCTTAAGTTTATACAGTGTCGTGCTGCATATGTGCTACACTCACGTATCATTAGTACCTCGAAGTCTAACACATGTGATGCATGCACGGGGAACGTGTTAAAAGAGCATGTCCAGTTACAACTCCTGTCAGGAGACGGAGTTGGGGCCTCTTCAGAACACATACCAATTTCATTTATACCAATGAAAACTTTAAGGATCCGTTTTTTCTACGCACAAAGAGAAATAAAACTCATCTTTTAATTACCACCGTTAACAATTCTGTTTACAACGACAATTTGAAATGTAGAAATGACCGACGGACAAAAAACATTCTACCTGCGAAACTAATTCCGGTTGTACCTGCCTTACTTAGCGTAGGCGCGTAGCTTACTTATAATAAATTCCCGATTTATCTCACCAAAACAGATAAATTGCTACTGTCCTAAAAGGGGTGAACAGTAAGCTCCGACGTGTTAAATGTCAGCGCGAGCCGAGGTCACTTTCAAATAAAAAGATATCGCCGATTGACTCATTCCTTTGAAGGCGAGTTAATTTAATTTTGCTCTGAACAAAAGCGAAATCTGAATGATTGAGTCATCATGTAGACTAACATGAAAGTTCGTGCAGAGTTCGTGTTATCACCTGTGAGATAAATCATTTTTTGTCCGATGATGCAACAGATGCGGTTCCCAGGACAGCATTTCTCATGAATGGCAATATACAATGGCACGCTTTAATGTTCGCATGTCTCCTGAACTCATAAAAAAGCAGATTTAAGTAGTTTCCGTACAATCCGATTCACAGTTGATTGTACACCTGATCAAACGGCCGATTTTTTTTTTTTGGTCGAACAATGGTAGCATCTTACCGGTCTCCCACAGTTTCTCTATACCTGGTTTTATAGGTCGATGTCAGCCATTTTCTATGTTTTCATCATACATTTTGTTATTGTGCGTCGCGCGTTGTTCGTTTTATGACTTCGTGTATGGCAAGAAATCATTTTCTAACTAAATAGTTTTGCAGCTGCATACTAACTTCTGTCTTTATGACTATTGAGACATACAAACCTTTTTAGGCTTTTCCGATATGTGGTCGGTCATCCGGATAAAAAGAGCATCATGTATATTCACAAGTTAATTTAGGAAATAGCTTTAAGAATATTAATTTTGCGATAGTCAGCGACATGCTAAAAGTGTCTATAGGTATCAGATGTATCACAGATATTTACAACTGGCCAAAAAATGGCAGTGATATTTTAACTTGTAGTGAATCCAAAGAGGCGAGCTAATGGATATGAATATTATGCACACAAAAGAAAAATATGTATATTATTATAAAGATCACCATCGTTTTTGCCTACAACACATCCAAGAACAGACATGATTAGGAAAAAAGTAGGAGGCCTTTCCTCAACATTAAGAGGAACTCACTTATAAGGCTCCTTATAAAATAATTATAGAGATTTCCTTCGTCGGAGCAACACCAATTTAATCTCGGTGCCAGTTTCAATTATCACTTTCTATAATAACGAGCCGCCAAGAACTGTCTTCAATTGACATCAAACAAATGGGGTCTTAATTGCACGTCGGTTCGCAACTGCAATCTTTCCTATTATGGCAGGAAAGTTTTGAAATATTAAGTGCGACCGACAGCCATCGATGGGGCAATAGATTATAAGGATTAACGGCTAAGCGTCTTGAGATTCAGCTTAAGATATTTATAAGTTTGAAGCCTTGTTAATTTTGTGTCTGAAGACACTTATTAGGTACGTTGGCGTAATTCTGCGTGAAGATCCTACTGAATTGCTCGTTCGTCTCATTTATATCTGTCCTTTACTAATCAGTAGCTTTGTTTCTGTGCTAATGATACTTGCAGCGGCCCTACGGCCCGGCGACACGGGGATATTTAAACTCATTTATCTCTCTGACTATCTCTTTCCTCGGCACTAGTGTGAGAGAGACGCACTTAGAGATAAGACAGTTTAACTTATCCTTGTGTCACGCTTGCTAGGGCCTGTTAAGAATGTTATCAAGATATAGCTACCTATATCTTGATAACATTCTTAACACTGACTGACAGGCAACGCACAGTCTAATCCAGTGGATCAAGAAGCACGAAATTTTGCACAGGCCTTCCTTATAACGTAGGTAACCACTAAGTTAAACAGGGGATGAAAGTTGGTATGGAAGTTCGCCATTTTACATACATATACATGTTATCACGCCCGAAATCCCTAATGGAGTGGGCAGAGCAACAAGACTACTTGTGGCCACGTTCGATTAATTAGTCCTAAGATGGTATGATGAACCGTATGGTGACAGGTGATCAGCCCATCGCCCATACAGATAGTCCACCATGTCGGAGAGGACCCGTCCCTTAGTCGACTTTTACGACATGCCAGGATGATAAGCATCTGCACGCATTCTATGCTATTTCTTCACTCCCAGTGCAGCAGAGGAGTGGTTCGCCATTTTAGAAGTACTTAATAAGGTTTCATCCCGAGATTTGTTAGAAAACTTCAATCTCTTTATTTAATCAAACTTAGGCCTGGCATCTTTGAATCCGTGGTTGTCAATATTATTTGCCAGAGTGAAAAGGCAGAGATCACTTGTAAATTAATAACCCATGACACTAACTACATCATGAGCAAATTTCATAACGAGGTACGGAGCCGATGGGATAGTTAGATGCACCAGGGCTTCACCTGCCACTGAGTATACGTGTGCATATTGTAAATTCACTTTCTCATTGCATATGGACTGCGGCACATGCTTTAGTACCTAATCTTAGTAAGAGTTATCCTCCTTCAAATATATCATTTAGAATTACTCAACATATTAATTTGGAGGCACACCGATTAGACTACTAGATTACAGGGCCTGTATTCGACATTACCTAACGATATCGCAAAATTTTTTGCTACGATATAGTTAGTAGCTCTTATTAACTTGATAGCAAAGCCGGCGTTGCAAAACCATCTTGATTTCCATCGCTTAGCTTAACCTTTTGACCGCCACAGTCGGCTGCAGCCGTCAGCGGATACAGGGTAAAAAAGTCCTTCATCACCTTCACTTAAAGTTGAAATTCGTGTTACTTCTCAGACATGCTTGGCGGTCAAAAGGTTAAGCGGCTCGTAAACGGGCTTGTTTTTCGGCAATTTATTGCTGCAATTCGGGCTTTCCTCAAAAGTTTACATTCGAACTTTTTGTCTCCATGTAATATGTAATCTTTTTGGAGATATCCGAATTGCAGCAATAAATTACCGAAAAACTAGCGTTTACGAGCCCCTCAAGATATTTGTATTTACGTATTTACCGAAAACGTGTTTTCCTCATAGCTGGGCACAACACCGTTAATCCGCTAATCGTTAATTAACGAAGTTAACATTTCGAGTAACGGATTAACTTTTAAGTTAACTTTAAAAATTGTTAAAGCACGCATTAACTTCCGTTAAAACAACTAAAGTCCGTTAATCGTTAATTAAACTTTAATATATTCATGTTTATAAAGGGGAATATGCACCTTATGTCAGATAGCTTTTGAATTTGATCTCTAAATAATTAGGTATTATTACAAACTGTAATGCTATTACACCCTTCATTTGGTTATTTTTTATGTCCTGACTAAACTTCCGTAGCCCTTAGCAACTTTTTTTTTAAAGTAAATCACCTATTGTCACATACTGTATAAAGCAAATTATATTAGAGTTAACAATTAACGTTAATTTTCGTTAAATCTTCCGAAATTTAACGCTTTAACGTTTAACGAATTTAACTTTTTTATTAACGGATTAGCGTTTAACGAAGTTAACCATTTCATTAACGGTGTCCACTTGTCCAGCTATGGTTTTCCTTCATTCACTTGACTGTGTGTTACCGTTTATACGATAGAACAAAAACAAATCCTTTGAAGCTCTCGCGTTAGAGATTCAGCTAGGAAATTTCCAATTCAAAAGATGTAGCGCACCTAACAATGTTGTAACCTTCTTAGCGAACTTTCAACAATTGATCTCGGCAAGGGAGTTATCGGAATTGCACAATGGTTATATTTATTAAGCAATCGCCGGGGACCATCAAGTTGAAAGTGCACTTTCACCATAATTGTCATTCATGGCATTCGCGACTGGAGTTGTTTTCGACAATGTTTATCGTAATCATTTTGATAAATCATACTATTTGTTATTATTTGTTAGTTTGTGTTCCGAAATTTGACATTATAAATTAACCTAACTTGACTTAGGTAGGTATACTTAATGAACAAGATTTCATGTTTGTAACACTATAAAGAAACCTACCTAGTAAGAACAAATATACGGTTGAAAATAAAACTATAACGTATTTTGTCCTCAGGACTCAATGTCTGAACTCCGCGAGCTCTGCTACCCGGGGACCGATGTGCTTCTCCTCTGCTTCTCTGTGGTCCGACCAGAGACATTCCGGTCAGTGGCGGAGCGATGGACGCGCGCCGTCGCCTCCGTCAACGCGCCACTGCTGCTCGTCGGCACTCAGAGCGATTTGGCGTTGGACCCCAGAGTCCTACAGACTTTACGGGTGAGTTGAGTATAGGCCCTATATTATCTGTACTTAGGTATAATAAAAGGCTAACGAAGTCGATTTTGTACATGAAAGATATTTAAAAAATAATGATAGATTTGGAAATTAGGCGTTTCAAAGATGCCGAAACACCTTTTAACTTTTTTCTTGTAATAAATAATCTCTACAGCTCGAGTCAATCTTTATGACCTATCTGACGGTCGCGCGAGTGCCGTCTCAGTAGCTAATATTAGGTATCTTACTACATTAGGTTCGATAGCTTTCATAATGTTGCCAAGAGTTTTACGATTTCAAAGACCTACTAGATCTATCTCTGTGATTAGAGAATGAGAGCTCACGTATTTATTATTTTCTCATTTCCAGACTCGAGGCGAGCATGCAGTCACAGAAGCGGAAGCAAGAGCTTTGGCAGCAAAAATAAATGCGACCTACATCGAGACATCGGCCAAAACTCGAAAACATTTGAAAGACGCCTTTGACGCCGCCATATTGGCGGGGTTGCCAGTCCTACAAAACAAAAGACCTTTATGGAAGAAATTGTTGTGTATAAATTGAGAAAATAATTGTTTGATTGATCTAATTTTGTAAGTATAATGTATATGATGAAATACGAATGAAATTAAAGCAAAAATGAGAAGGTTTTGCACGTAGGATAACGAATTTATAACTTCTATTAGATGAGTGTTTAGTGTACGTCTGTAACATTGACTCGTGACATTCAAGTTAGGTTGTTAGATTTTGTTTTTGTTTGAAGTTTTTAGTAATGAGAATGAGTGATTCTAAATTATTATTAGAAAACGAACAAGTATTGTGATGAATGAAAACAGTAACAAGTGCCTTATTGTCATTTTAGGAGATTCTATAGACTTGTTTTTAACTAGTTTAACTAAATTGGAGTATAGAAATGAATAGATACCTGTAGAGCTGTTGAAACCGCAATGCGGTATAGACTTGCGAAGTAAAAGATTATTCGTAATTGTGGTTTACAGCTACGTTTTACCTATAAAATTGTATTTTAACAACTTATTGTGGTCACACTGCCGCAGCATGCAGTTTAAATTTAAATTTTAATCGATTCTCTTTACGACTGCTCTTTCTAGGTAATAAATTAATGAACAGTAAGACGTGTTTAAATTTAGCATCTATTTTGCTGTGCTATGCCTGTAAATAGTTCTTCCTGTATTAATGTTAATGTTGTTTTATACTCAACACGAACTGATAATTATATTTTTATTAGAACTTAAGAATGTGGTTTTATTTTATTAGATAATAAGTTGTTGCAATTACGAGATTGTTTTTGTTCAGATTTTTTATGAATCATATTGAACACTGAAAAAACGGAACCCTTATACCATCACTTTGATGTCCGTGTGACGTTTGAGCTATTATAAATTCGTTAGGTGAGTTTTTTTATTAGCAAGCGAGTGATTGTGTGTTGAAAAGTGATTGTTTGTTGTTGTTTGAACAATCACTTTTCCATTTATAATATTAAAAAGGCAAGCATTCCGCCGTGATTTTTTAAAAGGCAGCCTTTTTACATTACCGGTAATGTAAAAATGCTGCATTTTAAAATATCACGGCAGCATTTACCGTTGACTTATATCAGGGTAAACAGCGCCATCTACCGAGGGTGATTCTCCAACTTAGTGTATTTATAAAGGTTCTTGTTAATTCTTCAGGATAAGGATGCTATAGATAGGATACTACAGGATACTAGGATACAAAGTAGGTACTTATTCTGTGTCCATTTCCATATGTGCAAATTTTTGGTATGTGACAATTTTTATGGAAATGAGTAAAACTGTTTAGCAGTGAAAATGGAACAAACAAACACTCGCATTTATATTATTAGGTATAGAGTGTTTCTATGTGCTTCTTCATATCATCCTACGGTCCTTATATATACAAGAAAATGTATAATTACCACCCGTACCTGTACCCAATTAAGTTTCTGCTTGGCGCGTTAGGCTTTACCTTTTGAACGTCACGGCTAACGGCGAAAAAGCGTGCCACGAGCGCTCGACGACGGCTGTAGCCGACGCAAATGTATGGAAAACGGCATAACGTGGCGTCAGGGGCACGGAAATCTGCTGACGGCCACAGCCGTTAGCCGTGGCGTTCAAATGGTTAAAATCGTCGATGTTATGAATAAAAATATCAGTGGGCTGTTATTTCTAGACATATGGACAATAACACCACTTGTAAGTCGTGTAGGTGGTATACAATGAAACAAAAATAAAAGTTGAGACAGATGTAAGTATTCTGAGTTTTAATTTTACCAAATAACAATCAACCGTCGTCTTTTTATTTACATGCCAAATAAAAATAAAAATAAGTTTCTAACATTTTTCTAATCAATCAACACCTTTGATTGCGCTTGGAAAGGGACCACTTTGCTTTGTATATACTTAGATAGTCACTAGTTAGATTTCGCCACTTCTCTTCTAATTAATACATATTATTTCCATCATTTGTTGTTGTTATAAACTATGTGAAGAAGGGTTTAAAAAAAATTACACTAGGAAATCGGAATACATACATTTGTAACAAAACAAACAAAATAGTATTTTGAAAAATAACACAAGCGTCACTCCTCTGAGATACCCTCTTTGCGACTAGCGAACTCGGAGGAACTACGCCGTTCGTTGACGATTATTGAGCAGAGCGCACACGAGATGAGCCGCGAGGTCCGAAAGTACGGGTAGATAGGTACCTAAGTTTCGGTGCAAACAAAAGGTTCGGCACTTGACCGAAACCGAACCTTTGGCCGAAACATGTTTTTTTTTTGCCGAAACCGAAACGAAAACTTCGGTCGGACACTAAGGGGTCTTCCATAAAGTACGTCACACGTTCAGGGGGGGGGGGGGGGGGGAATCAACGAAGTGTGACAAGGGGTCCTAAGTTTCGTGACATCATATTTCAAAATCTAATACATTTTAAGGCTGTTTAGATTTTTTGGTTGGCGAGTTCGCACACGCTCTACTCGTGTCACGCGCCGGTCGCGTTTTTCATATATATATATATATGTATATTTTTTTAATTAAAATAATTTTAATGGAAATAAAGCTAACTTCGGAACTGCTATTTTAATTTAATAATATCTAGATGTGAAATTGCCAACTATGTGACGTCACATCCTGGGGTCTGACAAATGTGACCAACCGGGACAAGTACGGGGGTGGGGTCAAAAATCACGAAATCAGTGTGACGTACTTTATGGATGACCCCTAATTATAAGTCTTATATTAAGTCACAAGTGTAACTGAAGGCTTAACACACAAATTTTTATAGCGCATATAAAGCATTCGTCCCGTTATTAAAAAAGTGACAGATGCTTTTTGTGCGCGATAAAAACTAGTGTGCTAGGCACTCTGGTGTACCCCGTGTACCGTTCCTGGTAGAATAAATAAAATTCAATTTCATGTAGAATAATTTTTTTTTAGACTGGTAACACTTTACATTAACGTCAGCTATCAACTCAACTGTCACTGTCACCATCTGTTCTCTAAAATTGCAAAGGTTTACGCGCGATTTCCGTGTTTTGCCCTACCAAATCATATCTGATTTAATTTTTAAATCTAATAACAAATTACCCCATAATTAAAATGACCGACGATGAGCACTACACGGATATCGACATATCGGATGTAATCGACGACACAGAGCAATACGCGGACACGGAACAGTTTATAGATACAGAAATTAATTCGGAACTTATCGAGAGCGAAATCCTGCACGAATCGGAACTGGTTAGTTCTGAAGAACACGTGGAGAAGAAGCCTCAAGCTAAAAGTGAGGTTGTGAAGAGCACAAGGCTACCAATAGCGCGGATAAAGAATATAATGAAGCAGGACCCTGATGTGAGCGTCATCAGTGCTGATGCCGCGTTTTTAGTTACCAAGGCTACGGTGAGTTTTTAATTCTTTTGGTTTTCAATCTTCAATAAAATGAGGAGTTCTAAATTTACTAATATTAGAGTTCCCTATAGGCTATAGTCTATTTATTTAGAACACCAGTATCTACATCTAGTTACTAGTGTAAGCAGCTTAGCCTGAAGAAAAAGATCCCACCATGCTTTATAAACCTGGTTCACTCCCTAATGGTTACTCAGTACATTACATTAGAATTAAGAAATAGTAGAAATGATTGTAATGTAGATGTGAAAATTTATTTTCAGGAATTATTTTTAGAAACAATAGTGAAAGAAACTTACAGCACTGCAACAAAGATGCGAAAAGTGATTACAAAGAAGGACTTGGATTATGTTATAAATATGGTGGACTGTTTATGTTTCTTGGAGGGGGCTATGGATTTTTAATTTTCTGCAAGAATGATCCCAGGTATAAAGACTTTCTATGTGGCCAGTATTTAACAGTGAGAAGCATTTGTTTACTGATGATGGCTGATTGTGAATAGACCACAATAAATATTAATATCGTAGCACCCTTTGAGTATTACAAGAATTGGTTATTCTGGAGATCATTGGGGGAGGCCTATGTCCAGCAGTGGAAGTCTTTCAGCTGAAATGATGATGAATGATGAGTATTACAAGTGGCCTTTCTATATCTTTCAGTGCAGTTAAATATTATTAATAATCTAGGTATTGTTAATTCTATAGAGTTAAGTAATAAATATTAAAATAAATTTTTCTTTGCTATAATTTTATTATTCTTATAACTAATTTTGTACTCAAAACTTTGTATAATAATACTTCACCAAATATAGCGATATTTGTCAAAAAACAGCATTTGTTGTTTAGGTTCATCATCACCAGATGTCAGATTGTCATTAGATTGAATAGTGACAAAACTTTTAGTTCTGCGACTGTACACTGTTACAGTTAAACAATGATATCAGGCACCCAAAGAAGGGACTCTAGGGCCACAGCACTGTGGGGTGAAACTGCGATCTTCGATTTTATCACCATTTGTCTGTGAAAAAACAGTTTCAATTAATTATCAAACACAAATAACAAAGTAAATAAATTTAGTCAAAATAAAATAAGCAATTTGAATGCTACCACATTTGACATTATTTGCTTATGTTGTATGTGTTGTTACACAAAACAAAAGTAGATATTGTATTTGTTGCATTAAAAATTATTAAACCATAGTCTTCTTGTGATGTCATAGAGTGAGGTAGTTTTTATGACACTTAAGTAGTGACCAAACTATGCACAATAATTTTCATCTTACAATTTTTTAAATAAGAGCTGGTCATTTTTATACAAACTAATTCTTATTATATTTCAATTTATCCAAAGTCACCCTATAATAGTTCATAATATGATCTACATATATCCTGCGGCCCTAACATGAATGACACAAAGATAAGATAGACCGTCTTATCTCTAAGTGCGTCTCTTTCACACTGGTGCCGACGAAAGAGATAATCATAGAGATAAACGGATTTAATTTATCTTTGTGTCGTTCATGTTAGGGCCGCCATAGTTGAAATGATGGGAGAATTAGAAGCAATGTTTTTGTACTGGTTGTGACATACCCCTTAGCCAACGTGCTGTCAACTCCAGAAGCCTTGACTTGCAATATGGTCGGCAGCAGGCGGATGGAAGAAAGGTCCACAACTTGTGTATCTTCGGACAAGTTCACAATCCCGACCACAGCGCGCGAGCCCGGATAAAGTCTGTAATATTCAAAAGTAAGCATCATTACCCTTACAAGGAGACGGCAAGGGTGTGGGGTCCTCAAATCAAACGGAGGTTCCGCGTGTAGTTAGTACTCAGTGAGTGTATTCATTTACTGAAACCCTAGAGCGCACTACTTAGCCATTACCGAGAAAAATAATCCTGAAGTTTCTTTGACGCACTCAGGGATAAGATGGCGATAGCTTATCCTCATGTTAACCTTGCTGGGGACGCTGGGCCTCTATTTAATATTATCTAAGCAATATTGTTAAGTAAATGGTCAGTTTGCAGTTTGTATATCCTTATGACAATGTAGCTAAAGAAAACATAGTAATTACAATATCACTGAGATGATGTTGAATATAAGCCAGGAATTTCAAGTGTATGTAATGTGGTATCAATTAATTCAAACCTGTGCTGTATTATTAATCTGTTTTCTGTACTTTGAGAATTGAGAAAATTTAAAAAATAGTATAATAGAACGTTTTTTTCAGAATTTCGAGTTTTTGGGTTATACATACATACATACATAGCATCACGCCCGAAATCCCTAATGGGATGGGCAGAGCCACAAGACTACTTGTGGCCACGTTCGATTAATTAGTCCTAAGATGGTATGATGAACCGTATGGTGACAGGTGATCAGCCCATCGCCCATACAGATAGTCCACCATGTTGGAGAGGAGCCGTCCCTTAGTCAACTTTTACGACATGCCAGGATGATAAGCATCTGCACGCATTCTATGCTATTTCTTCACTCCCAGTGCAGCAGAGGAGTTGGACTTTTGGGTTATATCTGCTCAAAATCATAATAGGACTGATTGGAATAGGAGAAAAAAGTGTACCATACAAAGAAGGTACTTGTATGTATGCAAAATAACAAAACTAACCCGGTCACATTTTTTCTTGATTCCAAGCAAAAATAACCCAAGATTCCAGAATTCCTAAGTAAGTGACAAACATTAAAATCTATTTCAATTTTACACAGCATCTGTATCAGTGGCGAAGCGTCAAATATTTCCAAGGGGAAGCCGGAAGAATTAGAACCGTACGTGTGAGTCTGACATTTGATTAGAGTAACATGGACTTCACTGACAGCTAGCCGTAGCTTTCTATTTAGCTTGGTAAAGCCGTCAGGAATCGGCTTGTAGGCACGCTGCGTCACTGATCTGTATCTATGGGGCCTGCTTAAGACAACGGCGAATCTAGGCAGGTCAGGGTGGTCACTGGACCAAAAAATCTATAATAAGTACCTACAAGGAATCATGACAAACCATATTTTGCCACACTGATATTTATTATAAGTACTTATTGTGAAAATCTAGTTCAAGAACTCCCCCCGACTTAAGAGTTAATTAAACACGGCTGCCAGTTATTCACCTGGCGACAGCCAACACGTGCTCGTTAAGGGCGCGCGTCTCGAGGTCCCCAACGCGCACGGCTGGAGTCTTCTTAAGAGCCACCACGTCTTTGTAGAACTGCAAGGGTTACCAATTATTTAATTGAGAAGCTGTTTATCATCTGCAGTAAGTTAATATACAGACGAGCAGGGCCGTCTTAAACTAGGCTGGGGCCCTTGGGCACAGAAGTATTTGGGGCCCTTTTGGAAAGTAAAAAAAGCGAATTAAATAAATGTGTGAGAGAAATTGTCGGTCCTTCGGGGCCCCCTGAGAATGGGGGCCCTGGGCACGGGCCCCGTGTGCCCTTATGGTGAAGACGGTATTGCAGACGAGTCCACCGATGGGCTAACAACCTTTTTATGGCGATATTGGGGTCAATTCGAATTTCGAATGGGTCCGATTCAAAACGGTGTCATCTTAATTTAAAATTTCCTAAACTTAAATTAAGAAACGTGTATAGCACAAAGCTAACAAAAATCAAGTCTAATGTTTCTTATTTTAAACTTAGTGACTTTTAAATTAAGCGAACACAATTTCGACTTGGCCCAAGTGTGTTCGCTAATTTAAAAGTAGCTAAACTAAAAATAAGAAATGTCAAACTCAATTTTGACAGCCTGGTGCTATACAGAATTGAGTTTGACGTTTCTTATTTTAAATTTAGGCGACACAGTTTCAAATTTGATTCATTGTTTGTTAGTAAATTACATACAAGTGAAGCTAATAAAAGCGTGTAAAAAAATTACATTTATTTTTTATTTTTTGCCCTTGTGTCAGAGACTTTTAAGCCAACTTACATGATAATGACTTTTCGGTGTTGCCATTTCGACCTCCAAATTAACTTCCTTATAATTGCTAGCGATCGGCAGCCAAGTGCTTCCATCCGTGTCCGAGAAGCCAGCGTTGTTCGAGCCGTCCCAGTGGTAGGGGGTGCGGTTGGGGTCGCGCGACGACTTGTAGTAGTTGATCGGGTCTTCGGTGTTGCACGCCTGAGGGTCCACTGTCTCCTCCCAGGTGATGAAGCCGTTTGTCATGCCGATTTCTTCACCCTGGGGAAGTTTCCGTTTATTAACCTTTTGAACGCCACGGCTAACGGTGAAAAAGAGTGCCATGAGCGCTCGACGGCGGCTGTAGCCGACGCAAATGTATGGAAAACGGCATATCGTGGCGTCACGGGCACGGAGAACTGCCGACGGCCACAGCCGACTGTGGCGGTCATAGGGTTAAAGAGTAGATAATTTAGTGATGGGGGTGCTTAAGAGGACAGTGAACCAACGGTAAAAATCGCCCTTTTCATACAAAAGACGATGACGATTTACACCCCTTAAATGTTAACCGATTTTGGCCAATTTTTGATAGATTGTCAGTCAAAACAATATCTCTAAGTCTATACGTTTTTTGATTATAGATGAACAAAGTCAAATATTCGCCGAAATTAGTTTTGTAGGAGAATACTAACACAGCAATAAAACTGAATTTATTGATTTTAGTGAAAAAATAAAAAACATATAGACTTAGAGGTTGTCCTGACCGACAACCTATCAAAAATTGGTCAAAATCGGTTAACATTTAAGGGGTGGAAATCGTTATCACCTTTTGTATGAAAAGCCGTAGGTTCACACTCCTCTTAAGCTCTTGGGATAAAACTATTAAAGCCAGCTACTCACTCAAATGCAGCAAGGGCGTTTTAGGGTGAGCAGTTGGGGAGGACCTTAAATTGCCTCCCGGATTGTGATGTGTCAGGTAAGCAGGGGCAACCTCACCTTTCACCCTAAGTCGTCCCTGCCGCAGGTGTGTGGGTATCCGGTTTTACAAACTTAGGTATTATGATACATCACGCGGATTTTAAGAAATTTGATCCAATATTTAACCTGTGGTTATAGGTAGGTACCACCTTAACATAGACGACACGGTTAGCATAGTTGGTAGTGACCCTGTCTCCGGAGCTAGCGCCCCGGGTCGATCCCCGGTAAGGGCAAATATTTTTGTGATGTGCACGATTGTTTGTCCCTGAGTCTTGGATGTTTCCTATGCATTTAAGTATTTATTTCTCTATATAAGTATGTATATCGTCGTCTAGTACCCATAACACAAGCCTTAGAGCTTACTTTGGGACTAAATCGATTTGTGTAAAGATTGTCCCCTGATTTATTTATATAACTACCTAGGGCGTAATCGGGGCACAAATCTTTTTGTATTAATCACACTTTGCCAGAAAAATTGTAGTTATTGATATACACATAAAACAAAGATTTACATCCACGTGGTCTTACTCGGGAGCCGAGTTCATGTGACATGTCGAAATAACTTAAGTTAGGTTTACCTGGTACGTCAGCGTGACTCCGGGCAGAATGAGCGCGAGCAGGTTCATGGCGTCGATGCGGTCGGTGCCCTGCCGGTTGGCCACGCGACTTTGGTCGTGATTGCCGTTCTGGAATAGTAAACTGCCTTTATAAGGACGGTTAGACACTTGCAAGGAAAATAATTGCGACAAATGTACGTTAATAATCATACTTAGGAGAATAATTGAATAAAAAAGGCTTAGATGACGAATGACGCGTTGATCGAAGCGCACGACAACGCAAAGGCCAAGTTCTAAAAACCCGGCGCACGCACGCCGAGCATTTTTTACACGAGCTGTTTCGAGACCCTTGAGTTCAGCCTGTATCTGATTGTATATGTGCCTTCAATCGATCCCGATTTATAGGTACTTATCAGAAAATCGCAGTTTTGGCAATGACTCACTTACAGGTAATCAAAAATATAAGTTACTTCTAGTTCTTCTAGAAACTTGAAAGGCAGATGTTCATGTTTTAGTATAAAGAAAAACCTAGTTACTCATGAAAACGATTGTTTAATTTTAAATACAGAGATTGAGTAGTATTCGTGCCTACCACACAAAGTATTGACATCGATCTGAATTTATACTCTTTTTCTGGCTCGATGGTTAGAAGAAATTGGCCTTCTTTTTAAAATTTACTTTTATGGTAAGTATTTTTAACATTGTAGGTATATAATGAAAGGAAGGCCGTATATCTATAACTCCCTAGGGGGGTAAAATTGTGAAATGACTGAGTGAATTTATAATAGATAATTAAAAAATATATAAATACGGTAAACTTACCACCCAGTTAGCAACTTGTCCGATCGGCATATACGTCATCCACTTATCAATAATCGCCTTCATATCCTTAGCATTCGATGTGTTAGTGATATCGCCAAGAAAACTAAAGTTAAACGGTATGGAACCGTTCCTATTCCCGTCACCATAGTACCGCAGCATAAGGTTCAGGTCCGTGTACGCTTCGGTCATCATTATTTTGTACTCTCCGTCCTTTGTGATGTACTCGTTCAACACGTCGCGCCAATCGTACACTACGCTGTACGTTTCATTTAAGTCTTTCGTGTAGATGTGGTTGAGGTAATTATAGTCATCTGGACCAACGCCTGCAGCGCCTAGAATAGATCAGAAGATTATAAGATAATTAAGACAAATACATACATACATAGCATCACGCCTGAAATCCCTAATAGGGTGGGCAGAGCCACAAGATACTTGTGGCCACGTTCGATTAATTAGTCCTAAGATGGTATGATGAACTGTATGGTGACAGGTGATCAGCCCATCGCCCATACAGATAGTCCACCATGTTGGAGAGGACCCGTCCCTTAGTCGACTTTTACGACATGCCAGGATGATAAGCATCTGCACGCATTCTATGCTATTTCTTCACTCCCAGTGCAGCAGAGACAAATACTTAAAGTATAAGTCGACAGGGTGTCGAGTCATTCTTTATCGAGAGACTGGTTAATAGGCTAACAGTGGCGACGCGTGAAAATGTAAGATTAAAGACGAAGTAACAAAAGAGTAATTTTTTTACAGATTAGGTACTTTGAATTAGATTAACTAGGGTTATACACGGCTCCACGCTTTTTTTTTAGGCCCGCCACATACATTCGTGGTTCGATTTCCGAATCCGTTTTCCGCATTCGGACACCCCGAACGCAGGCATTTCATATGAATAGTTCAACATGGCACACAAGTTCGTAATTTTTCCGTACGGAATTCCGAATGGAATTCGTTCGGACGTGTGTATCATGTAGAACTATTTATATGAAATGCTTGCGTTCGGGGTGTCCGCATACGGAAAACGAATTCGGAAATCGAATCAGGAAAACGAATGTATGTGGCGGGCCTTCAAGCATTTTTCAAGGTTTTTTTGTACTCGAATTATCAAATGAGACCTGGATACTGTTTTTTTACTACGTATACGCCCTTTAACACTTACTGCTAGCCCAAAAATCGAGTGACACCCCAGCGGCCCTAACATGAATGACACAAAGATTAATTAAACCCGTTTATCTCCTATCTCTTTCGTCGGCACTAGTGTGAAAGAGACGCACTTAATAAGACGGTCTATATTATCTTTGTGTCCAGCCCTGGATTTACACTAGGGGCAGTCGGGGCTAGTGCCCAGGACGGCAAGTTTTTGGGGAAGAAGAATCTATAATTTTGAGTAAAATTTTAGTAATGGGACGGCGTTCAGTACGGGCGCGGCATTTTTCCGGTGCCCAGGGGCGGGGCAGGGGATAAATCCGGCCCTGTTTGTGTCATTCATGTTAGGGCCGCAGGGCCACAGAATTTCCTCCATACAAAATTACAATATCAAGAACCGGTCGTGTGACGATCTTGGGGGAGGCCTATGTCCAGCAGTGGACGTCTTTCGGCTGAAATGATGACGCTTCAAGTTACCCAACTTACCGGAAAGCGGTTCGTCGGGGTACATGCCGCCGAATAATGCGGCGTCCACTTCGTACATAACATTGATAGCGTCCACTCTGAATCCTGACACGCCCTTATCCAGCCAGAAACGAAGAACATCCTGTGATGAAATAAGGTATAGTCATCGTAACATGTTAGGTATACGATAGGTACATCATTTGATCCAAAATAGCTGCGGCTTAGTGGCGTAGGGTCATGAACCATATTGCACGGACAGAGTTCTAATCTCAGAAAAAAACCCGGTCAAATGCACAACGAAGTGTTCCGTAGTCCGTTGTCATGTCTGCCAAGCACCCAATGCAATTTTTTTGAACAAAGTATAGCCATTAATCTAAGCTATATGGATGGACGTGGGACGGTTCGGTATAAGATATTTTATCTACACCCATATCATAAAACCTCCATTGGTTAATCAAAAACCGTATGAAATGACCACCATTTTGACAACCAATTAGGAAAAACCAGTGCTGCGATAAAGAAATAACATGACTTCTTTATCGTTTTTAGTAAAGAAATGAGATTAAATTTGGAACAGCTGTCAAAACTCAAGTGGGTCTCTATTCTAGTATCCATAGATATTAAAACAGTTATTGATACGAAACGTCAATTCAGTATGTTTTTTTAATATAAACTGCACATTATTTGATCTCGAGTGACGTGAGAATAGAGACTTCATCCGTTTGTCTATGTTTTTTTTTTAAATGGTCTTAACGGAAGATCGAATTGCCGCCATGTTGACGTTTTGCTGAACGAAAGTAGAATTGTTGTTGATTTGTCTATAAAAAGTTGTTTGTAATTTATATTTTAGTTGAAAATATGAATAGTAAGTAGTCTTCTCGGAGTGTGTGTGATGTGAAAATGCGCCGGATATCGGAAATATGCAGCCACGATTGCAACAAATAACTTGTTGCCAGAAAATATTGTTTCTGAACCCATCATGGAGGATTTATAATATGTGTGTAGATAAAGTTATGTATGCAACTCTGCATAATTTGGCCTTAAAACACACGTGCGATCTTATTACGAAACTCGCCTATCGGCTCGTGTCATGAAAACCGCACTAGTGTTTTAAGGCTTATCATTATGCAACCGTTGCATAAACTACTATTACAGAATAGTAGGTATTAACAATTTATTCACATATAATTCATGAACCAATGAAGCCTTAGTCGTCATACTTTTCATTTTAACTTTGTTATACCTATAACCTTTCAGTTAAAATATTTTTCTGAATTTGAGAAGTTACTATTTTGGCTATACGGGGTGGGGACACGTAACTCTAACAACAATGATATCTTTAGAGCTCCATATTTCCTAAACTTTTAGAAACGATTTTTTTGACACAGCCGTAATAGTTTCGGAGGAGCTATCTAATGACACCCCACTTGAGGTTGTAAAATAAAAATAAAAATCATTTTTTACCCTTGTTTTATATGTAATGGGAGCTTGGGGAAAAATAAAAAATATTCTTTATCTTTGTGCCCGGGATAGTCATAAATATTCGTACAAAAAATTCAACTTTGTAACTTGAATAGGCTCATAGAAAAAGTGGACAGACAGACAGACATGGCGCAACTAGAGGGGTTCCTAGTTGGACAACGGAACCCTAAAAAGTAAGTTAGGTAACACAGGTAACAGTGTACTTATGCTGTATTATTGATGTTGATTTTACCTTCATTTCCGCTTGCACTTTGGAGTCCCGGTAGTTGAGGTCAGGCTGCCCGATCACGAACTGGTGCAGATAGAACTGACCTCGGTCGGCGTTGTACTCCCATGCGCTCTTACGAAAGATCGACACCTGCGACAACGGGCTTCAGTTACAGTGACCTTTTCAACGCCACGACGGATATATCCCCGGATACAGGGTAAAAAAAGTCCTTCATTAGTTTGACGTAAAGTTGAAATTCGTGTTACTTCTCAGACATGCTTGGCGTTGAAGAGGTTAAAGAGGTGGCAATGCCGCACGTTCGTTTTACTCGATTACTTACCTATGAAAAAGAGACAGTACCTTGTAGGTACGGAACGCTACAAATTAAAATAAAAATGCTTTTAACAACCGGGTAATCATTTACAACCAAAAATAACTTTCGTAAGCTCCGATCTCCTTGCAACCGTCGAGTGTGATACGACCTTGCAAAGATTATTCTGTTAAACTTTGCGATGTAACTAAAAATTTAGTTTTCGGATTTTTTCCTTTACTTGTGCTATAAGACATTGCTTTTTGCCAAATTTCATGATTCTAGAATAACGGGAAGTACCCTATAGGTTTTGATTTCCTTCTGATTCCCGTGCGAGTATGGAAATATGTGGCATAAACGGCCGTATCTTTTGATTGCGGTGACTTAGAAGGTTTATTTTTTCACAGCTCCAGGAGATTACAGACCTGAGTATTTGTCATTAATTTCAACTTGATACCTCCACGCGTTCTTGAGAAAAACGTCTTGACACACGGACAGACAAAGAAGTGATTCTACAAGGGTTTGTTTTTTCCTTTAAGGTACGGGACCCTAAAAATGATGTAACAAGTATTCATGCTTGTTCACTGGATTCTTCACATCGAAATGAAAAAAAAATACTTATAGTTCAGAGCTCGACTTAAGAGGAGTGCGAACCTACGGCTTTTCATACAAAAGGCGATAACGATTTTCACCGCTTAAATGGTAACCGATTTTGACCAGTTTTTGATAGGTTGTCAGTCAGAACAAAATCCAGGTCTATACGTTTTGTTTTTGTTTTTTTTTTCACTATAAACAATAGATTCAGTTTTATTACTGTTTCAGTATTCTCATACAAAACTAATTTCGGCGATTATTTGACTTTGTTGATCTTTAGTCAATATCCAAAAAACGTATAGACCAGAACCGGTTAACATTTAAGGAGTGGAAATCGTTATCGCCTTGTATATGAAAAGGATGATTTTTGCCGTTGGTTCACAGTCCTCTTAATCCTAAACATAGTAAGTGTCAAACCCAGTTGTTGGGAGGCAGTGGTTGGTCCGGGTTGTCCGGGTCGGCGACTCCGTCGGCCCAAATATAGTAGTCGTCGTAGCCGTCTTCTCGCTTGCAAGATTTCCGGAACCACTCGCTCTCATTACCGGTGTGGTTTGGCACGTAGTCCAGGACTACCTTTACACCTAAAAATATAAAAGCGCTCCTGAGTCTACTTTACACCCTTAAACTACAGTAATAAAGCAAATAGGGTCTGTCTAAACAATAATGATGTCAGGGGCGTGAATAGGAATTCCAGTCTGGTTAGGCAGCAAAAATTTAAATTTTAAAATATCGACAAAGTTGCGGGCAAAAGGTAGTTCGAATTGCGCTTAATTAAGGATTTGTCATTAAAAAAAACAATTATCTTTGTTAATAAGAAATATATCGCGTTTTTTTGCTGTTATGCCGTATGCAATAACTACCTACTTACCTATCAAGTCTAAACTCGGCCAGGCCTATGACCTTACCGAAATAATATCAAAGTTAAAGTTTAAAACCATAATACTTGAAGCGAATTGACGAGTTGCTCATATTACCTTTCGTTTGAGATGAAGAGAACTGCGATTTTGGTACATTTTTCTTCTTTTTTACAACTGTCTTTTGATTTTATGATTGAAACTTACAACTTTGGAAACTCCCGTCCCATTCACATACCTGTTGATCAACGAATTCACAACATACAAACACTTTAAACATAATCATTCTGTACATCCAATCCAAGAAAGCAATAAAAAATAATAACATAAAATGCTTTATGCTTAGCTAAATACACGTAAATAAACAAGTTGTAACAGCGACAACGTCATGTCATGACGAATGTCTTCGCAGGGTTGCCAAGTCTTCAAAGACGTATACCTATAAAAGTAATGGAAAAAATCCTAAAAACCATTAACTAACCACCGTATTTTTTTTGTAGGCTCCCTTTATAACAGACTAACCCATATCATAATCTTGTCAGTGTGATAAGTTTGTACGTAAAAGGCCAAGACCAGACGACAAATATTCTGAAAAAGCACGGTTTTCTTCGCGGACGCACGAAAGCTCCAATCGGTGCTGTTATTTTTCAAGCTTATCAATCAATTTTGTACTGATTTTCTGTTAGTTTTTTATTCCCCTAAAAGCCCCTAAGAACGTCCTGGCTCCAAAAAATTCCCAAATTTAGGGGGATTCATTAATTTACCCATAACTTTGGAAGCGTCAAGCTTACCAACTTACTAATAAATAAAAAGGCAGTGCCTAACTTATGTAAAACTTGTGAAAGAGCCCTGACGGCAATAAAAAATGTATGGCCGTCAGGGCTCTTGATATTGTATAGAGAAAATGTATTTGTGTGCGTGTCTTGTTAATTTGTGGTGATTCTTGTATTCGTATTGAGTTCATAAACAGTAATGCACACAAATGTCTTTATATGTGTTGCAAAAAAGAAGGCAGCTGGGAGCTTTGCCTATTTTGCGTGACACGAAGTATCAGAACGAGGAACTACGTTCCGTTCGACGTCATTTTTTTAATTGTCTGGCAACTAAGCTCCAGTGGTCTCATAACTAGTGTGGAATTGATACCTTATAAAGTATAACGTAAGATTGAATTTAGTTTGTCTGTTTGTAAGATTTTTAGTAGCAAGGAATAAAAAGATATAGGTATTTTTGAAATGTAACAATAAGTAAATACGAGTTATAAATTACATATAAATCGGAAATTTTGCCAGGGTAGGCACTGCCTAAATGCCTATATGGACCGCACGCCCCTGAATGATGTAGATAGTTTCTCGCTCATTCTCAAAATAGGGATGTTTCCTGCGTAAAAAAAAAACGAGTTAGTCCGTCAGTTAGATTATCAAATAATATTGAACACGTTTTTTTTTTGGCGTGACGTCACGCTGAACTTCAGCGCACTATAATATATCTTCAGCATTTTTTGTTGAACTAACTGACAAAAGAAAAAAGACATTATCAATTTTTTTTTGATAACGTAAATGACGGACTGAATAGAATTTTTCAGGAAACCGCTGAATTTCAAAACACCAGATAGCTAATTTACCAGAAATCTGAAATAAAAGAATTCCTTTAGACCTGGTTCCTGATAATAGGTACTACACTCCCAAATTATCAAATCTGTTAAAGAATCTGTTTTTTTTTTAAATTCCTTGATCAGGTTTTTTTGGGAAACTGGTATAATCTTTTTTTTATGTCAATTGACTGACAAACGAGCTGACGGCCCACCTGATGGAAAGTGGTCACCGCTGCCCATGGACATCTGCAACACCAGAGGTGCTGCCAATGCGTTGCCAGTTTAGGGAGGATGGGGAATGGGGATGGGATGGGGATGAGGGAATAGGCCTCCGGATCTCGTCACTCACCGTACGACACGCAATAGCAAGCTATTACTTTACGCCGATATTCTGTGAGAGTGTGGTACTGCCCCGGTCAAGCCTGCCCATTCGAACAGTAATCATCTAGTGAGGATTACTGTTATGCAGTCTGATCTGGTATGCAGGTAAGGTTATTTCAGTTATTTTAAGATCGGTGGGGTCAGGGGTAGTTTTCGCTAAATATGTTTGAAAGGATAACCGTATTATTTGTTGAAACATGCGTACACAATTAAACAAAGTAGAAAAAAAACGTTTTTGTTTGCATCTATAAAATTAAGCATAATAAAATAACATTTAGTGTCATTCTTTGTTTACCACATCAGCGGCCCTAGCAAGGTTCACACAAGTGCGCCTGTCTCACAATAGTGCCGACGAAAGAGATAGAGAGATAAACGGGTTTAACCTTTTGAACGCCACGGCTGTATGCGGAAAAGCGGCATACCTTCAGAGGCACGGAAATCGGCTGTCGGCTACAGTCGACTGTGGCGTTCAAAAGCTCATCTTCTCCCCGTGTCTGAGGGCCGCTGAGTAATGCAAGGGAAAATTGTTACGATTTGCGTAGCTCCGGAAACCAGCAATTTCCTTAACCGTCGACACCTCGTCAGCGAGTATTTTAATTTAAATAGTTTGTTTTGATTACACGTTACACAACCTTGGAAAACTTAGGTATGTCTAATGAATGAATGATACTTATAACTTCCAGGTAATATAACTAATCTATATCTATCCTTAATCCTTATAATATTATAAATGTGAATGTAAGTTTGTTTGTTACGCTTTCACGTAAAAACTACTGAACCGATCATCATGAAACTTTGTACACATATTCTTGGAGGTATTGGAAGTAACATAGGATACTTTTTATCCCGGAATATTTAAAAGTTTCCGAGGGAATAACTATAACCGAATTCCACGCGAACGAAGTCGCGGGAAAAAGCTAGTACTATAACAAAACTGTAAAATGGTCGTATGTTTGTACCTACATTCAATATAGTTTAGAAATATATATTTGGGATAATATTTGGGACCAGCAGAGTGGATACAAAAAAAGAATCTAATATAATATAATAAATAATTTCCGTCATTCCTACTACCTGCCGGAATAAGTATTTTGCTTACCAAGGCTCTTAGCCACAGCCATCAGGTTATCGAAGTCCTCCATGGTGCCAAATTCGGTCGCGATGGCGCGATAGTCAGTGATGTCATAGCCAAAGTCGTACATAGGCGACGCGTAGATCGGCGACAGCCAGATCGCGTCGACGCCTGTGTCGCGGAGGTACTCCAACTTTGAAGTTATACCTGGTGGAAGTGCAAATGTATGTACAGTCAACCTTTGACTTGGCTTCAGGGCCACTAGAGAACCTTGTCACGGTCAATCAACTAGTTATTGTGACGAAGATGCTTAGGGTTTAACCTTTTGGCCGCTGTTGTCGACTATGCGTGACAGCGTATACAGGGTAAAAAAGTCCTTCATTACCTTGACTTAAAGTTGAAATTCGTGTAACTTCTCAGACATGCTTGGCGGCCAAAAGGTTAAGAATGGGTTGACGGTGGATTTGTTAGAGATGGGTTCCGCGAAGGCATTATTTTTGTGTGGCTTTTATCAGTCGCATTTTTCCGCGATCTATTAATTTCCTGGTCGGAATTTTACTCGTAGCTTTTTCCCATATCGCATTTTTCCGCGATCGATTAGTTTGTTCATCAGTTCTACTCGTGAGAACAAAAAAAGATGGTGTTACTTTGTCAAAAGTCGCAGACAAAATGCCCGGACATGATGACAAAAATTAAGTGTAGGTATGATACATTTGTAAATAACTTCCATCTAGTACATTATTTGATTATACAAAATTTTAAAAGCGAAAGTAAATGCGTCATTAAAAAAAGCTTCGAGTAGGTAGAATGCCCATGGATAAATTTATCGGTCGCGAAAAATGCGACTTGGGAGAAAGCTACGAGTAGAAATCCGATGAAGAAATTAATCGATCGCGGAAAAGTGCGACGCAGAAAAAAGCTACACGAAAATAATGCGTTCGCGGAAATTCATCCCTCTGACAAATCAAGCTTATGATTATGATAAGCTTGCTGAACCTCACCAACTAATTCTTAAGAGGACTGTGAACCAACGGCAAAAATCAGCCTTTTCATACAAAAGGCGGTAACGATTATACCACCCCTTAAACGCTAACCGATTTTGACCAATTTTGATAGGTTGTCAGTCAGAACAAAACCTAGGGCTATACGTTTTTTGAATATTAATTAAAGATCAACAAAGTCAAATAATCCCCGAAATTTGTTTTGTATGAGAATACTGAAACGACAATAAAACTGAATTTATTGACTTAGGGTGAATTTCAAAACAAATGTACCTACGTAATAAAGGCATAGTTCAGAAAAAGTTAAAAAAGTTCCTCTGTGTTACGAAAATTATCCATACAATTATATGGCTAATTAATTGTAGCTATAAGCCATATAACTGTATGGGCAATTTTCGTATCACAGAGGAACTTTTTAAACATTTTCTTAACTATGGCTTATATACGATTTTTTTTTAAATATACCCTTTAATGAACAAAACGTTTAGACCTAGATTTTGTTCTGACTGACAACCTATCAAAAATTGGTCAAAATCGGTTAAGATTAAAGCGGTGGAAATCGTAATCCCCTTTGTATAAAAAGCCGTAGCCGTAGACGAAGAGACTTACCATTTAAATCCCCAATCCCATCCCCATCGCTGTCCTTAAAAGACCGTGGATAAATCTGGTAGATCAGCGCCGTCCGCCACCAATCCAGGTCGGACGCCGCCGCCACCGCTACAACGGCCACCACCACTATAAAAACGAATCGCATCGCGACTACGTGCGCCTGAGTCGACGACAGACTGTGACGAGAACCATCGCGCTCGCGTTAAATACAACCTTTAAGTGGATACTTCATGTTGTTTACTGCTAGATAAATATATTTCCTAGTCCTTGAATTATGCACTTGAGATGCATCGTTTCATTTTAATATCATTTATTTAAATTAACTACTGGCTGATGTTTGCCACGATGTTTCGTGTAACCCTTTGACCGCCACAGTCGGCCGTGGCCGTCTGCAGTAATCCGTGCCCCTGACGCCACGATATAAATAAATAAATCAGGGGACAATCTTTTACAAAAATCGCTCTAGGCCCAAAGTAAGCTCTAAAGGCTTGTGTTATGGGTACTAGACGACGATATACATACTTATATAGATAAGTAAATACTTTAATACATAGGAAACATCCAAGACTCAGGAGCAAACATTCGTGCTCATCACACAAATATTTGCCCTTACTTGGGATCGAACCCGGGACCGCTAGCTTCGGAGGCAGGGTCACTACCAACTAGACTAACCGCTTCGTCGCCGTTTTACATACTTACATTTGCGTCGGCTACAGCCGTCGTCGAGCGCTCGTGGCACGCTTTTTCGCCGTTAGCCGTGGCGTTCAAATGGTTAACACGTTCCCTGTGGTTAGGAAGGTTGACACTAGGATAAGTTAACACTTATCTCTAAGTGCGTCTCTCACACACTAGTGCCGACGAAAGAGATAGAGATAGGACGGGGTTAAGTTATGCCCGTACCAACCTTGCCATAGCTGGGCATAAGACCGTTAAATCCGTTAATAGTTAACGACGAAGTCAACATTGCGAGTAACGGATTAACTTTGAAGTTAACTTTAAAAATTGTTGTCAGACTCGTTAACATCGGTTAAAACATTTAAAGTCCGTTAAACGTTAAATAACTACTATTTACCAAAAGGACACCGCGCGGCTTATGTCGGATAGATTTAGATTTGAATTTGATCTCTAAAGAATTAGTTATTACAAACCCTAACCCTAACCCTTATTTTATTAATCTTTAATGTCCTGCCTAGACTTCCATAGCCCATACCAACATTATTTCATAAGGAAACCACTAACTCAACAACATACATATAACATGCAATTACTATCACGAGTTAACGATTAACGTTAACTTCCGTTAAATATACCGAAATGTAACGCTTTAAGTTAACGTGTGGCGACTAGCCTTTTTATATCGGTATGGTATCCGTTTCCGTTGTAAATGGAATACGACAGAAGACGCGCATGCGTAGTTCTCTTCTTAGCTGACTGTCCTCATGCTGGGACTAGCTTTGCAGTTATTACCCTTATTATTTTATGTACATAGTTCTTGGTGTAAATATACATTGTAAATAGTATTGCGTGTGTTTGTTTCGTCAGGATAAACGTTGTCCACAAGTGGTGACCCCTGATTCGTGAGTTTTTGAACAATTTTCTTTACGAAAAAATAATGGCAACCAAGGATGACAATGACAACGCATGTAGTGTCGATCGTGTGGCTGTCAAGCCGCCTCCTTTTTGGCCCGACAGACCAGCTCTTTGGTTTGCCCAGTTGGATAGCCAATTTGTTTTGGCGAATATTACATGTGATACAACAAAATTCCATTATGCCATCTCAGTTTTGGACTGTAAGCATGCGGCGATTGTGGAAGAAATAATTACGAAGCCGCCGACGTCCGGTAAATACGATGGCTTGAAGCGCGAATTAACTGCGCGGCTGTCGGTTACGCGAGAACAGCGTTTACAACAGCTACTCTGTAAAGAGGAACTCGGCGATAGGAAGCCGAGTGAGTTCCTTCGTCATCTCCGCAGTTTGGCAAGCATCGATGCTTCTGACGAGCTCATGCGGTCGCTTTGGTCTACCCGTTTACCATCTTATCTACAGACGGTTGTGGCCATGCAGCCTGAAACGGCACATTTAGATGACGTGGCGCACATGGCAGACAAAGTATTCGAGGTAACGCCCCGAGCCTCTGCGTATCACGTTGCTGTTGCGTCTACATCGACCGCACACACCGCTACGAGGATGGATGTGTTTGAGCAAAAGATTGACGAACTGACACGTAAAATTGAAGCTTTGTCTACGCAACGTGGTCGTCGCTTTGACCGAGCTCGGTCGCGTAGTAACCGTCGCCGTTCCCGTTCGCAAAATCGCGCCGGAGCGCAATGTTGGTATCATTGGAAGTTTGGCGAAAATGCTGTCAAGTGCATTCCACCTTGTACCTATCAAAAAAACTTGTAAAGTGGTCGCTTGACGCGGCCAGTGAGTGTGCTTCGGTAACAAACCGGCTTTTCATAACAGATTGTACATCTAAGGTTCAATTTTTGGTGGACACTGGGTCAGATTTATGTGTTTACCCAGTTAGTTATTTGCGCGCACAGCGCCGTCAAAAAACGGATTATGAACTTTATGCTGCAAATAATACTACGATCGCCACATACGGTTGGATTAGTTTGTCTTTAGATTTAAGTTTACGTCGTTCCTTTTCTTGGCGATTTGTAATTGCTGATGTCAGCAAACCTATTATAGGGGTAGATTTTTTATCTTTTTATAACTTACTTGTCGACGTTCGCAATTCGCGCTTAATTGATGGCATAACGTCGCTCACATCAGCTGCTCTAGTTGCCTCTGCATGTTCTAGCCCGCAAATTAAAGTTATTTCGGGTGATTCCATCTACCACCAGCTACTTCAAGAGTATCCTGATGTAATGCGCCCTAGCGGAAGTCCATCAGAGCGAAAATGTAAGCACCACACGCTGCATTATATCAGGACGACTCCCGGGCCGCCTGTTTTTGCGCGCCCCAGAAGATTAGCACCTGATCGTTTGAAAATCGCGATACAGGAGTTTGATGATATGGTACGTGCTGGTATCGCCAGAAGGTCAGATAGTCCCTGGTCATCTCCTCTCCATTTAGTACCTAAAAAGGACAAGGGATGGCGTCCTTGTGGCGATTATCGCGCACTTAACTCGCGCACAGTGCCAGACAGATATCCAGTGCGCCATATAGCTGATTTCTCGCACAATCTGTTTGGCTGTAAGATATTTAGTAAGCTGGATTTGGTCCGTGCTTATCACCAGATTCCTGTTGCGCCAGAGGACGTGCCGAAAACAGCAATCACCACTCCCTTCGGACTCTTTGAATTCCCGTATATGAGTTTCGGTTTGCGCAACGCAGCGCAAACCTTTCAACGGTTTATGGATGAAGTCCTTAGGAGTCTAGATTTCTGTTTTCCCTTCATAGATGACGTATTGATAGCTTCATCTGACGATGAGGAGCACCTGCGGCATCTACGGATCGTTTTTGAACGGTTTAATGAACATGGCATTTTATAAAATAATAGCAAATGTGTGTTCGCTGTCCCACAGATAGAGTTTTTAGGTTACCAAGTTTCGTCCGAAGGCACAAAGCCTATGGATGATAAAGTCAAAGCTATTGGGCAGTTTTCTCGACCTAAAACGATTAAAGAGCTTCGGAGATTTTTAGGTGCATTAAACTTCTACAGGCGCTTTATTACGAGTGCCGCCAAGTTACAAGCTCCTCTCCATGCACTACTGAGTGGGTCGTCGGTTAAGAACAACGACAGTATCGACTGGACCCCCGCGCTGGATGACGTATTTAAAGCTTGTAAGGAGAGTCTGTCAACTGCTGCGCTTTTAGCACATCCTGATTCAACGGCCCCTTTAGCTATTGTGACTGACGCAAGTGACACTTGCCTTGGATCGGTGCTCCAGCAGCAGGTTGCAGGCAACTGGCAGCCGTTAGGATTTTTCTCAAAAAAACTAACAGCAGCTCAAACTAAGTACAGCGCGTATGATCGCGAGTTGTTAGCCATTTATGAGTCAGTAAAGTATTTTCGTTATATGATCGAGGCAAAACCTTTTTTCATTCTCACTGACCATAAGCCAATCGTATCGGCCTTTAGGAAATCTCTCGACGCGTGTTCTCCGCGACAGTTCCGGTATCTAGATTTTATATCCCAATTCACTACTGATATTCGATTTATTTCCGGTGAAGACAATATTGTCGCGGACGCCTTGTCGAGAACAGACGCTATCACTGACGGACTTGACTTTGACGCTTTAGCCGTTTCTCAGGCTATGGATATGGAACTTCAGACACTGCTTCAAACCGGTTCATCATTAAAACTGCAAACAGTTCTATTTGGAAGATCTATGTTATTTTGTGACGTATCCGGGGCCGTCAGTCGTCCCTTTATAACTTCAGAGTTCCGTAAACAAGTTTTTGACAACTTGCATGGACTAAGCCATCCTAGTGCTAGGAATACTATCAAGTTGGTCACTGAGCGCTACGTTTGGCCCGGCGTTAAGAAGGATTGCAGAACTTGGGCGCGATCCTGTATTCCGTGTCAGAGGAGTAAAATTTCCCGACACGTACATGCGCCAATTCAGCATTTTGCGGTTCCTGCAGCTCGATTTTCACATGTTCACGTAGATTTGATAGGTCCTCTTCCTATTTCCGACGGTTATAGATATTGCCTTACCGCGGTCGATAGGTACACTCGTTGGCCGGAGGCAGTTCCTTTGGTCGACATTACAGCTGAAAGTGTTGCCAAAGCCTTCATTTCTTCGTGGATAGCACGTTTTGGTTGTCCTGAGAAGGTCACGACTGATGAGGGAAACAATTTGATTCCCACCTATTCAATCAACTTTCAGTCTTGACAGGTTCCCATCATCTGCAGACTACCGCGTATCACCCGGCTGCCAACGGTCTAGTGGAGCGTTTTCACAGACAACTTAAGGCGGCCATTATGTGTCACGCGAACGAAAGCTGGACAGAAAGCCTTCCACTAGTACTGTTAGGTATACGTAGTGCATGGAAGGAGGATTTATCCGCGTCTACTGCAGAGCTGGTTTACGGGGAGCCAATACGTCTTCCCGGTGATTTTTTCGAGCCATCTGCTAATCGCATTATTGATTATTCAGATTTCTTGTCCAGGTTGAGATCACATATTAAAAGGTTGCAGCCTTCTAACGTTGTTCGCCATGGCTCGGAAAATGTTTTTATTTTTAAAGATTTGTTGACGGCTTCCCATGTCTTTATAAGACAAGATTTAGTAAGGAAATCTTTACAACCACCTTACACCGGTCCATTTAAAGTTGAGGAAAGGCATAATAAATATTTTAAAGTTGATGTAACAGGAAAAATTATAACTGTTTCGATCGATAGGCTGAAACCAGCTTACATCCTAACTGATGAGCCTGCTACCACTACGTCAGCTGGTCCGCCTCATACTAGTGCTTCTCACCCAGGTGCGCCTACAGTTACACAATCTGGTCGTCACGTGCGATTTCCGCAATTTTATCGACCGTAAAGGTCTCCGGGGGGGGGCTGATGTGGCGACTAGCCTTTTTATATCGGTATGGTATCCGTTTCCGTTGTAAATGGAATACGACAGAAGACGCGCATGCGTAGTTCTCTTCTTAGCTGACTGTCCTCATGCTGGGACTAGCTTTGCAGTTATTACCCTTATTATTTTATGTACATAGTTCTTGGTGTAAATATACATTGTAAATAGTATTGCGTGTGTTTGTTTCGTCAGGATAAACGTTGTCCACAAGCGTTTAACGAAGTGCTGTAGGCAAAGATGTATGTATGTTAACTCTTTATTGCACATAAGTCACACAACAATTCTCCATTATGGCATAAACAAAACAATACCTGAATATGAATTAAAAAGAAACCAGGACTCTTCATCTACCCACAAATCATTCCGTCCCTTCCATAGTGTATACTCGTCACTTATTATTTTCTTTCTCTTTTGATGCGTGCGAATCTAATCGCAATGCACGTAATCTGAATTAAACACAAATGTTCTTCAAACTTGTTTAAAATTTTCTTCCTCTTCTGAATGAACTCTAGATTAATTTTAGATTTTTAAACTCAAAGTAATTTTCTTGAGCATGGTTTGTTACCACTTAGTTTTTTCAATTTAGCGAAGTACTTTAAGATGGCAAATCGTGAGTAAATAAATTAGTTGCCTGACTGGCAACTATCTTTGTAGTTTATTTAGATTAATTTCAATGTTTCGCCTCAACTGATTTGTTTACTGTATTTTTTAGTAGCACTATAATTATAGATACCTATATTATGTGGCAATACTTACAGACATTGTTGCGACGTTGGTTAATCGTAACAAAAGTCTTGTGTTTCTGTTAATTTATGACTAGTTAGTGTTCCAGGAAAAAATAAAGGCTTCCACAGACCGAAACGCGGAAACGGAGCGGGTTGGAAGCGGGGCCGCATAAGAATTGTCACAGGAACTAAAATGAAAGCCTTCACTTCAGTGACCGCGGGCCCGCACTCATTGATGTGACAGCTTCCAATTTAGTTCCTGTGATACTGCTTACCGCCGATTCCAACCCTTGTTTCGGTGTTTCATTTAAATTAATTTTGGATTCATACTCATATCGTATTTTGGTATAAATATAACATAAGGGAAAATGACGCCTTGTGATACTATCAACTTGGCCATCTGCCAATTTATAGATATTTTATAAAAATAAATTAAATGTATTATTGCACATCTGTAAGAAGTTGCAAATAATATGCCGTAAGTAGAAAAAAATAGATTTTATTTTGTGTAAGGTCCTTTGGGGTCGTCCACAAATTACGTAACGCATAATTCTCAAATTTTTGACCTCCCCCTCCCCCCATGTAACAGGACCGTAACGCTTAGCCGGGACCCCCCCTCCCTCTCCATTCCGTTACGTAACAGGTGCTTTGTAAAAAGTTTTTGCCTAATATTCAGGTAATTCGGCGCTCTTTTTACATTGGGCAAGGTATAATCATTTGTGTACGTATATTGGTTCATTTCTTAGTAATATAATTATAATTTATTGAGTTTACATTAATTGTGCAATATTATAAAATCGTGACGTAACACCAACCTTGAACCCCCCCTCCCCCAACGTAACAGGACCGTAACGCTTGGCCAGACCCCCCTCCTCCCTCCAAATTGCGTTACGTAATTTGTGGACGACCCCTTTTTTGTAACTATATAACACAGCAATATAATGAAAGAAACAAAAATAGGCAAGAAAAAATATCTATCGGGATTATTGCATACGAATGCATATTGCCTTTAAAAAATAATGTACAAAATAAAATCAGAATTTCATGTTTATTTTACTGTTTTTATTCGATTTTTAAAAGAAAACGGTCAATGAAACTTTCCCTAATGACTTTATAACAAAAATGGAAGTCAATTCGCTTAAGTTTAAAATTGCCATACACATAAAATATACATTTATACACAACATTTAACACACTCAAGAAATTGAGCATAAATTATTATGTTTTGTACTTTTATGACAAAATATGATTATTTATGGAATAACGTAAATTATCCAAAAATAAGGTTAGCTCTTGATATTATAGAATTAAAATCCGAAAACATCATCTGAACCTTTAAACCGCTTGTTTCACACGCCTTTAAAAATAGATTTGATAAGTTTTATTTTTTAATTTATCCGTATAGTTTATATTATACAGGAGCAAATCCTTGGTTGTTGAGGTGAAGGCGCGGTCAGCTCAAGGTCAATTGCTCTCTCGTGGTTAATAACCTTTCAGTTGAAAGTTCAAACCAACCACCACTTACAAGATTTTCGATTTGACATGTATAGTTAGGTGTAACCAAATTTACAACGTTAAAAAACGGTTCAATTTTATTTCTTCTGCTTCAATTTCGACCTGAGAATCTACTTTTCAAACTGACGGTGCATTACCGCGAATTCATCACTAATTATAAAAAATAACTAATTTGACAATTGGTGGTTAGATAAAAAAAAATCAATTAAAGGCAACGCTTAAATATTGTGGATTATTCATATTTAAATGTGCTATGACAATGATCATATCGGTTGTTGAAATAATTTAAAGGAACACATTGCTCTATTTTGCATTCGTATAATATGTATTTGTAAACATGTTTGTTTTGTCGATTATGAATAAAAAAATACATTAAACAAGTTGAGCTCAATTTTACGACTTTTCATAAGTATTGTTACACTCGATTTTTTCTTTGAAAAAAAAAATACAGTTCTTTCTCAATTTAAAATTATAGCATCATACGTTAGAAATATTTACGTAAAATTGTATGAACTGTTTTCTCCATTTGGTAACGATTTATTTGAAATCTACTTTTCCATTGATAAACAATAAAGAAAACCTAGCGTTTGGTGAAATGTCGTAAAAATGAGCTCAGAAATATTGTACTTCGTAATCTTATAAGTACCACTTCTTCACTTATACATTTTACATTCATGTCAATATTTACAAAATGTACAATTACGTATCTATTTCGCGAATTCGAAGTCTTTTTTATAATGTGAATTGCAAATATTGATTCTGATTAGTCTATTGTGTACTATAAATTTGATTTTCACGGTTGGCAATTTTAGAATTAGTCCATTAGGAAGGGTAAATTAGCGGCCACTCTCGGTTTTTTCTTTTTTTGCGGCCGTTTCGACGGATTTTCATACTGCTCTGGCATCTGGATAGATAAAAAGTAATTTTGGTTTAAGATTTACAGGGACTAAATCTTTTTTTTTTGTAAGGCGTCGTCCTAAAACGCGATTCGCGCGAATGATGTCGAAAAGATGTCCTATATGACATTCGCGTGATCAATTAGGACACCTGTTCGCCATCAGTATTTGTTTGATCGCGCAATCGCGGTCGTACGAACTATCGATGATCGCGCAATCGCGTTCAATTAGGACGACGCCTAAAGGCACGCCCTCGATAATCCTCAAATGTTTAACTGGTATAAATAATAAAAATAAATAAAAACAAGCAATCTCAAAAGAAGGATATGCCTATCAGTACAATTTCGTGTAACAAGTCTCATAGAAGGTTGCCAAACGCCAGCGCCATGGCATAACCACGCACCCTATTGCTGATGTCTTAGTCCTTACGACATACATACTAAAGTCGGATATTGCTTGATTCACACGCTTTCATATCATTGTCGGCGGTGGCTTCGGATGTGCGGTCAGGTTGTTTGTGGAATCACTTAAACGGGTGTCTATGACCGTGGTTGCCGTGCGACTGAACGTGCGATGGTGTCATATTCGCGATATGACACCTTAAAAGTAAGCATCGCGAGAATTGCTTTGCGCAGTTCCTTACTATTTTCAATGAAAACCAACAAGAAAAGCGAAATTATGTTTTTTTTTGTGTAAATACGCTTTATAATACTACATAGAGTACAAGGTTGACCAGAGTCCATAACTCGTGTCTGTTTGATAGTGCAAGGGGGAGGGAGAGGGCGAGGGGGAGGGGGGGAGGGGGGTAGGGGAGGGTACTCACGGAGTTCGCCGCGGGCTGGTCGTGCGCAGGCGCAGGCGCGGGCGCGGGCGGCGCGGCGCGCGCGCGCCGGGGCTGCGGCTGCGGCTGCGGCTGCGGCTGCGGCTGCGGCTGCGGCTGCGGCGGCGGCTGCGGGCGCCTACACAAACAAATCATCAATTTAGAGATGTGCCGTTCTTGGAAACTTTCCTCAATTTGTATGAGAAATGTGTCCGGTTTAAACCTAGATTTTGTTCTGACTGAAAAACAGATTTTTTTTTGATAAAGTATTGGTCAAAATCGGTTAACATTTAAGGGGTGGAAATCGTTATCGCCTTTTGTATGAAAAGGGTGATTTTTGCCGTTGGTTCACAGTCCTTTTAAGTTTGATGACGACTAATCATTATTTTGTTCAGTACAAAAATCAACCTTTGAATTCACACTTACTTTAAACGAATGATCTGTACAGATATAGTGAATAATATGTTTCCATCGGTAAAACTCGGATCTCGATCGGAAGACGACGGGACCCGAAGTGTCAATTAATTATTGTATTAAATCAGTGAGATGTTTATATTCATTCATATGAAACTTTATTATTTATTGTCAAATGTCAAAATGAAAAATGACCGTATGGTATGATGGATACTGGCCCCCAATTCTCGATGCATTCGATATAATGTCAATTGCGAGATTAAACGTCAGATTCATACAGTTGTGTCAAATGACTGTATGCACTGACGTTTAATCTCGATTGTGAGATTATCTCAAATGCACCGAGAATTGGGGGCCTGCTGAAGCTAATTGAGAGAGCACGATAATACGAACTTTTCCGATAAAACACGATGGAAACTAATTATGCACTACATCTGTACAAGCTACTTTATGTTGTCAAAAACAATGAATCATTAAATAATGTACCTAATTACTCAAGTGTTTACTGATTACCAAGTAGTTCCTCCATAAGTACTTTAGATTACTGAATACGCAAGAATTAGTCACCAAGAAATTTGAAATTCACTTGTATTCGCTATATCTTTATTTTGAGCACTATAACATTGTTATAAAGTTAAAAATGTAACAAACAAGAGTCTGGTTTTTAGGGTTCCGTACCTCAAACCCTTATAGGATCACTCGTGTGTCTGTCTGTCCGTCTGTCACAGCCAATTTGCTCCGAAACTATTGGACGGATTGAGTTGAAATTTGGTACACATTATGTAAGTCAGTGACCGCAATAGCGACATGTAATGTAAATAAATGTATTTTAAACATGGGGGCCACTTTTGGGGTAAATTAGAATATTAATAAAAAAAGTTTTGATAACTGTATCGTTTGACATATCAAATGAAAGGGCTCGTGAGAATCTAATTTTTTTAATAATTTTAAGATAAATACTTTTAAAGTTATTTAGGGAAATAGGCGAAATTTGCCCCCCCTTATCTCCAAAACTACTGGTCGATTTTAGAGTTTCCGAAATAAATATTTATTTAAATTCACGTGAATAGTAAAAATGATATGGAAAGACATTTGACGAAACTAAAATAATTCTTAAAATATCTAGGAATTTCATGAGAGAATTTCGTTTTAAGTGTTAATTTTCAGGTTATTTAAAAAAAAAGTAGTAAGTGAAATTCTCAGTGTAACAAGTAAAAATGTCATGACGCGATATAGCGTCATGCGCATGTGTGTATTGTTTCGAAATGACGCGATATCGCGTCATGCGCACTGAAAGGGATAAAGCAATAGCGCACTCACCGTTGGCTGGTCTGTACTTGCAGAGGCACGAAGGGGTTGATTCTCTCGGCGCTGTTGTGCGCTTCGAGCGAGTGATTCGTCGGAGCGTGATTGGGTGGCGCGTGACCGGGTGGCGCGTGACTGGGTGGCGCTTGACTGGGTGGCGCGTTATTCGGTGCACAGTTCTGCAGTGGATAAAATACATCAGTATGCGCCGATCGGTCACTTGAACCACACCATCAGATTGTACGATTCAAAGATTTAAATCAGATAAGACTTGCTACACAGTGGACCGTCTCGGAATACGTCACTCGTGAAATGAGCGAATTCCCTGATTTGCAATTACTGCGCATGTGAACGCAGTGATAAGTAAACATAAGGCTCAATTTTGAATGCACGAAAACGAAGAAAATGCCGTGAACGTTTTTTCAACGGATACATTTATAATTATAAATATTGCCAAGATTTTCGGTGTCATGTCTAACGATTTAAATATTTGTGTGCAGACATATTTTACAATATTGTTTGCATTGTTCGCATGGCAACTTGGCAGAAGGGCTGAACTAACGTGCCAAGTGCGGAAAAGGACCGCAGAAATATAACCTTAACAGGTTCCCTGTCCCACAACGAAATTGTACTGATATCATTCTTTTGTGATATTTGACCCGTCCCCACTTACTTGCGGCTGCGCCCAGCTGGGCCCGAGCGCGACGCCGGCGGGCGCGTGCGCGAAGCCGCGGCGCTCGGGGCGCAGCGCGTTCTGGTTGCGCTGGAAGTGCGCGCTGTTGAACGCGGGGAACGGGATCTGGTTCGGCCCGGGGCCCTGGAACGGCTGCCCGAACGTCGGGTACGGGGGCACCGGCGGTTGGTTCTGTTGATTATGTTTTTTTTTCATCATCATCATCTTAATCCTTCTCCCTCAAAGACTTCAACATCTTGCGGGAGGCCGACCCACGCAGCGCCCTCGGACGTATAGACGTTTTTTGAATACTAACTCATATTAACTCATATTTTATAAGAATACTAGTGGATCCGCCACAGCTTCGCCCGCAGTTTATTCCATACAATCATTATGACCCCTTTAGCGATGGAATTTCCAAAAAAAAATCCCTCCTTAGTACTCCTCTAGAATACTCTAGGAATATCTCCTCCAAATTTCCATCCTCTAACCCACCCGTTTCGGCTGTGCGTTGTAAGTGAGTGACGATACTGATTAGGGTCTATATTGTCTCCCATAAAATTAAAGTTCCGATTTTCACAATCCATAACGTTTTCGGTCATAATTATTAGTAGTCATAATGTTGAAAGTCATATATTAATAGGTATAATTTCGGAGTTCCGATTTTCGTTGGTCATATTTGTCGAAAGTCATAAAAAATATATTCATAACTCTTTGTGTTATAATGTATTACACTTTATAATATTACAGGTAATAATATTACTTGTAATAACGATTGTTACGTCTAAACTTGTTGAACATAACAATAATTTACATACAATTGAAGTACCTAACTTTTGCAAGGGCGAAAATTGCTAAGCATGAACTTAACTTAATTAATTTATACTAAATATCGTTAGGTAATCTTCAAATAAATAATGTATAACATTAAATCACAAAGTAAATGACGAGAATAAAGCATAACATCTTACAAACAAGCAAGATTTTCTGGGCAGTTACAAAAAAAACCTAAAATCCTACCTAAACCTAACCGACCTAAAATCGAAGGCTAAGGCGAGAGCTTCGCTTCGCTTCGCTTCGCTCCCGCCTTCTGAACCTAAAACAAACTTAAACGTTATGGGTAAAAATAATTAGTACTTTAAAATATATAGCTTAAAATCTTTCTGAATAATAATGAATATGCCTTTGTATGTTATAGTTATAAATTTTATGACTTTAGAAAATTATAATCTGTAAAAATATGGATTATAAACCTTAGAATTATAAATGTTATGCTTTACAACTTTTATGACTTTCGATAATTATGAGCATAAATAATATGGGAATCAATTTCTGACTTTCAAAATTCGAAACAATAAGTTTATGGGTAACAAGGGGATCCCTACTGATTAATATGTATTGATGGTGCGGCGATAAAAGAAAAAAAAAGAGAAAGTGAGCTAATGTTTTGGTAGTTTACGAATATCAGGCTCTCTTTCAAGTTCGTTAAATACTTACATCAGAGACAGTGATAAGTTGTATATTGTATTTTAATTGCTAGTAATACTTTTGTCAATTTACTCTTGCAAACAAAAAAGGCTATATCTGTCTTTGTTTAACCAGTGAGTTAAACGAAGATGGAGATAATATCACTGACTCGATGTTGAAAAGGTACCAAAATGCTTAAAATTTTATGGAATTTAATTTAAGGCCGATACTCGCTGCGGCGCACTCTGTACACGGACACTACAGACCATATATATATATATATATTTAATAGCCTCCGCATAGCCAGGGTTAAAGACAAAAAACCATAAGTGGCGAGGCTATACGCAGGCGCGGGAGTAGATAACCTAAAACGGCCAAATCACAGCGCTCTTAAAATCCCGCGCGCCCCGCAACTATGACAGCTTTCTTTGCTAGTAAAATTAGGCTAAGCGGTGTCTTTAGGATATTTGTGGCCGGATTCAGAAAGGCCACTCAAATTGATCTTTAATTAAAGTGACGCTTGAGTGATGCTTTTGTATAGGTTAACAACTAGTTGCGGGACATTTAACTATTTAATCTCTAACCAAATGCTTAAGCGGCGTTTCTGAATTCGGCCATTGGTCTGTGACGGACACGTAGCGTTAGCGATGTCACATACATGTTGACACAAAGCGAAGCGTAACTGATGAAATCACCCAATACCACGTGCGCCGCACTGAATTTCAACCTTGATAAGTATTCAATGATACCACGAGTTATGTCAACGAATTATCGGTGAAGTGCTTCTACGTATGAGTTGATCAATATCAACCATGCATGCAAAGAAAAACACTTCAAGTATACCATAATTAATGTATACAGAATGCTATAAGATTTCTGCTGGTTCCATGAAAAACTACACAGTTTTTTAATGAGGTAATACAAAAAAGGTAAATAAACTAATCTGCGTCACTATCTAACGCTCTGCAAAGCTCTTATAAACATGATGTTTAAATCTTCCACATTGTTGATGTCCTAATGTTAAGGTAGCTTATGTACCATTCCGATGACAATCCTATCCTACTAATAATTACAAATGCGACAGTTTGTGCGTGTCTGTACGTTTGTTACCACTCAGCTCCGTAACGGCTGAACAGATTTCCATGTTCGGTATATTGGAATAGGACATTGGGTGCAATTCGAAACGGTCGCCTAAATTTAAAATGCTTTAACATAAAATAAGAAATGTCAAACTCAATTTTGTATACCACCAAGCTGTCAAAATCGAGTTTGACGTTTCTTATTTTAATTGGATTGGGAGTTGTGTAATTTTTATACCGAAAAATGAAAAGTTCCCGAGAGTATAGCTATAACCAACCGACTTCGGGCATCGGTCCTAGCAAGGTAGGCACTGGGGGGCTAGCACGACATGCCCGCGAGTCGTTTGTCGCTCAGTGCGTCTCTGTCAAACTAGTAAAGTATGTAGGTAAGGGATGCACTGAGCGACAAACGACTCGCGGGCAGGTCGTGCTAGACGTGCTGGGATAACTAAACCCTATCTATTTGTTTCGTTGGCACTAGTGAGATAAAGACGCACTTAGAGATAAAGACGGTGCTAACTTATCCTTGTGCCGACCTTACTTGGGCCTCAGAAGCTAGTAAAATGGACTATTTGGCAAAAATAAATATCTATAAAAAAAATACGTCTCTAAGATCACTGGCTTTACAGAGTTGGGTGGTTTCGTTTTTCGACCTTTCTTGTAATACCTAAAATAATGTACTACGATGCGTTTCGTTTCCAGCACACTCGTCTCTGTACCTTAGAAGCCGTCAGTCATTTGAATATACGTCTAACAAACCGTCCGATCAGTTTAACGAAGCGAAATACCTGCAAATGCACATTATTTTAATCATAATTATGTATTAGAGATGCAACGGATAGTGGTTTTGCCGGATACCGGATATCCGGCATGGCCATTAGCCGCGGAATATATCTGCAGTGATCCTGTTTGACGCGAGAGTATACCAGAAAACTGACAAAGGTATACTTTTCATCGGTGTACCTACTCAAAAAAAAAAATAACATCATCCCGGGTATGAAGGTGGACGAGGTTACTACCCAGGGTAAGATTGGCACTTCAGATCTGGGTTAAAGCTTAGGATATTTAACAAATTCATTGCCAACCCATAACACAAGTCTACACCGCCACGCCGGTGAAACGTATCTCATTATGTATAAGACCCGACTGTCGGGCACATTTACACTTTTGTCGAACGAATCGACGCTACACGCCGAGATCCCGATATCGAGTTCATGATTTTGTGTTGCGCTAAAAACTATGGTTAATTAAATTATGTTTTACACTATGCCATCGCGTTTAGGTACCTACAGTAGGCACTTATAATTTATTTCTTATTCTCAGTTATTATATAAATACGAGATAATTATGCAATAAAATAAATAATCTACATTATTTAACTGTGAAATATAGGTATCTGTAAATGAAACTACTATAATTTTCATTTCAAACTCTGTTTAATTGAATAATTTTAATAGGTACACATAAAATCTACAAAGCAAATATATAAAAGTCATGTTTTCAGATGTAAACCTTTGTTTTATTGTTGTGGCGTCAGATAGGTAGCGTTTTGTATGGCAGCTTGACGTTCAAAAAGTAAAAAAAAACCTAAATAAACCTATATCTTGTAGCGACAACCCTGTTCGTCAAAAACAGAGCTCGATATCGGGTTTTCGGCGTGGGCGTTAGTCATCTATGGCTATAGTATTACGATCCCGATATAGGGTCATCCGGCGTGGGAACGAAGTCATAACATAACGCGACAGTAGGGTCTCCGGCACTGAATGTGTTAAAGGGCTTGTAATACCTACCAGGGCAATAGAAACATACAGTGGGTGGGCGACTAGTTAGAATCTACACAAAAGAAACGTTCGCAGTTTGTATAATACGGATTCATCCATGCTTGTCTTATTTGGTAAACAAGTTTCTAACCTCAAAATGTGCAATTTTTGGGTGAAACAGCTGTCTCCTCCTATCCTATCCTAAATAAAGCAAACCTAGGATAAAAATTGGCAAAGTGACATCCTTCGAATTTTATTTCCAAGTCGCGGTTTATAACTTCAGTTGGGAAAACTCGAACTTGCACGACGTGATGTTACGAGAATTTTTATATTATACTTAACCTTTTGGCCGCTAAGCATGTCTGAGAAGTAACACGAATTTCAACTTAAAGTCAAAGTGATGAAGAACTTTTTTACCCTGCATACGCTGTCACGCATAGTCGACAACGGCTTCCAAAAGGTATAAAAACAAAGTTTAAATTCAAAAACTCACGTTGATTTAGTTAATTTCTGGTGGCTTTTATTTGTTTTAACCTATGTCTGATCCAACATTTTACTATCCGGCCAGATACAGACTCACTATCTGGCATCCGGCCGGATAGGCCGGCGGACAGTAACCGGATAACCGTTGCTTCTCTAATATGTATGCATTTTGGTACAAAAAGATCGGTGAAGGTTTTTGTATCTGGTTGGTTGCTTATGTATATACGTATATTTATGTCTCGCGTAGCCATAATCGAACGATGCCGTTTTTAGGGTTCCGTACCCAAGGGTAAAAACGGGACCCTATTACTAAGGCTCCGCTGTCCGTCTGTCCGTCTGTTACCAGGCTGTATCCAGGGCCGTCTTAAACTAGGCTGGGGCCCTTGGGCACACGAGAATTTGGGGCCCTTTTGGAAAGTAAGTAAGTAAAGGAGTGTTTTGAGAATAAATGTGTGCGAGAAATTGTCGGTCCTTCGGGGCCCCCTGAGAATGGGGGCCCTGGGCACGGGCCCCGTGTGCCCTTATGGTGAAGACGGTATTGGCTGTATCTCATGAACCGTGATAGTTAGTTGAAATTTTCACAGATGATGTATTTCTGTTGCCGCTATAACAACAAATACTAAAAAAACGGAATAAAATAAAATATTTAAGGGGGCTCCCATACACCAAACGTGATATTTTTGCCGTTTTAAAAGATAATGGTTCGGAACCCTTCGTGCGCGTGCACTCGGCTGGGTTTTTTTTTTTCGATACAGCCCAGATGGAAGCATGATATTATAAAAATAGTGTTACCTTAAAATTTCTATTGGTCCACTCGTTGGAATACCCTTGCGGCGGCGGCCCGCGGGGCGCTCCGTTCTCCTTGCGCCAATTCTGCTGCTGAGATCTATAAATCACGATATTTAAAAAAAAACCGACAAATTGAGCACGTCCTCCTTTTTTGAAATCGGTTAATAATTTATATTTTGTGGTTACTACTGAACATGACAGCCTCTAAGACAAAAATATATGTTGAATTTCAACTGAAGGATTGGAATTATGCACCTCGGGCAATTGCAAGCGAAATCAAATTCAAACTATCTTTATTTAATTTAGGCTTTATTTTTATATTTCTGTTGAACAGTAGCTTAACCTTCAATAGTACATTATAAAACAGGATTTATGTAAAAATAAATTAAAGACTTCAATTTTTACTTGTCAGTTACGTGAATTTAAACACCAGTCACGTCGTATGACGTTTGCATTGGTCGGTTGCGTTCCGAATCACGCTGCCCACCTTAATCGTTGTGATCACCGTGAGTATTATTCGGACTGCACCCTCATACAGACTATGGCTATGCTTTTTTGGACGTTTAAGACCGCTTTCAGTATGTTGACGTCACATGCGACGGCTGATAGTAAGATAGCGTTTTAACGACAAATTTAAAAATGGAAAATATTACTAGTTTTTTCGTTGAAAATGTGAAAATTTGAATTACAAAAATATATAAATCATTGTCGGGTAAAAAGGAATGTCCCTATAACGATTTATATGATACGATTTATACCTTAAAAACAATCTTACCCTGTAAACAAATTCCAAAATGGTGGATTTTGGCTGCATGCAGAAACGGACCTTGTGTTAATTCTTTTCCGTATTCAATGGGACTATTTTTATTTGAATAAATAATGGCAAGGTACCTTACCTGTTTGGTGGAGGAGCTTGCATGTTATCGTTTCTAGATCGCCAACTTTGATTTTGTTCTGTCGCATTCTAAAATTTCAAATAGATTTGTTACAAATATAAATAATATGCACCTTTATAATTCTAACCAAATGAAATTTTATGATATTTAAGAGGGCCTTGAAGGTCCATTTTGATATGTATGAAGTGAATTAATTCTTTAAAATAGACAATTTCTGTTTTTTTACCTTCACCGGCTTTTTAGATTCTCCATCGCTGTGACTAATGTTTAGTAAATTTCTAAGCAGCTGCGTCGCGTTATCCTAAAAACAAAAAAAAAATACCAGTCAAATAATTTTGTCTGACCTGAAAGTTTTGATAATACTGACGAGTTTTTTAACATACATTTTATGACGGCACGGCTATAATAATTTTGTATACTTCTGTATACTTATCATTATCAATCATTCAGTCTTCGGTCTTCATACATATAAAACAGTACCGTGACTCACTTATAGACAACGCACAGCCTAAACGGGTGGTCCTAGAGGTTTGAAATTTGGAGGAGACATTCCTCGAGTACCCTAGAGGTGCACTAAGGAGGGATTTAATGAAATTCCAATCCTAAAGGGGTGAAAAGAGGTGATAAAGATTATACTTACCGGTGACAGTGAGTTGTCGACAGAACCGCTCGGAGTATTATTTCGTACTTCATTGACCGGCGTTTTTTGGTCTCTTGTAGGACTGCAACAAGTAACATCACTACATAGTATAAAACAAAGTCGCTGTCGCTGTCTGTCTGTCCCTATGTATGCTTAAATCTTTAAAACTACGCAACGGATTTTGAAGCGGATTTTTTTAATAGATAGAGTGATTCAATAGGAAGGTTTATGTGTATAATATATGCATAATATTGTAGAGAAACACTGATAAATTTAGAAGTTTCTAATGGGATGTCGTATATAAACTATTTTTTTTTGCGCTTACGTTGCAAACGCTGGCTGTACCCCACGAGATAAATCAAAATAATGTACTACAGTATTGTACATCTTAAAAAGGTCAACAAAAAAGTCCGCGATGGTATATGTCTATCTCTTAAGGATAACCCACAATAACCATTTATTATCCTTAACATTTGACGGGAAAAAATGGCTTATTTACGAAGTGATTTTAAGCAATACAGCATTAATCCTTATCCATTTAAGTACCTTAAATGCATTGTCCGTTTAATATAGATCAATATGGCCCTTTACAGCATGTAATTTAAATGAATATTTCCGAAGATATTACAGATTTAAAATGCAGGGACATAGCACTTTATGATTAACAGCGATCGGACGCCTGTTTATCGGAGCTCTCTGGACCATAAGCTGTAAACGTTGTTTATAAGGACATTCTGTAGTAGGTAGGTATATTTAGTATCAGCATTGCACCCGTGCGAAGCCGGGTCGAGTCGCTAGTTTTATTATATTCCATATAAAAATGTACGGAGAAATATTGAATTCAAAGGAATACTCTGGAACCGCCACTGACAAATCTATAAACATAAAACAGTACCGTGACTCACTTATAGACAACGCACAGCCGTAACGGGTGGTCCTAGATGTTTAAAATTTGGAGGAGACATTCCTCGAGTAGGGTGAAGGCAGCAACAGTGGCTATAGCGACAACAGTGGCGCACTAGCCGTTGTGTCAAAAATATTATAGATAGCTTTCTTTCTTTCTCACTCTTCGGAAGGTCTCCCGATAGAAACAGTTTACAACCATTTCGCTTGCGTCTGCTATGTAACGAACCCGTGTAATTAATGTTTTTTTTGTTTTGACGAAAGAAAAAATTAATTTTAAGGTAAGGTGTACTTTCTATTTTTTCACGAACACTTTGTTTTACCAATGGATTAATATTTTTGCTGAGAAATAAACTTAATTGAGGTCATTTTGACGTATACAGCACGTTCTATCCAAAAATGGCGGTTTTGTATACAGTGGCTCAAATCGCTTGAGTACACAGTGGTCCATGATACACTGTGGTGCCTGTGTACTATAGGTACCTACTGATAATAATTGCTCAGACATTCGTTTAGAAATTTTTACAAGATGTAATAATTTTCGTTAATTTTCCCTTTCAGGATGGCTCATCCAGCAAAGCCCCGTAAAATAGGGAAATACACAGTTGACGACATGAAAAACGCTTTTTAAAAAAAATTGGTATGAACGAGAGAAAAGAGTCTAATGTTTTTAAATTTAAGTAATTTGATTATTAATTTTAAGACAAATATTATTTTTATTTAATGTTACATTTATTGTTTGGTTAATTCAATAAATAAAGACTGGTAAAAAGCCGATAATTGCATTATTATTTGGGTTATAATTATAGATGATTCACTGTGAACTTGCCTGATTCACTGTGAACTGAGGGCCGATTCACTGTATGCCATCCCCAGTACACAGTGGCTCAAATAAGTTTTTTTGTTAAATACTGATTATTTTTCAAAATATTACCCTGTTGTACAAAATCGATTAAAATATTCAATATATATTAGCTACACTATAATACTAATCCTTTTGGATCTTTCCAAAACTCGTCCAAATCAAGTAACATCGCTCGAAAAAAAAGTGACCCACTGTTGCCGCCTTGACCCTTCCCTAGAGGTGCACTGAGGAGGGATTTTTTTTAATTCCATCCCTAAGGGGGTGAAAAGGGGTGATAAAGATTGTATGGAAAATACCGCGGGCGAAGCTGTGGCGGGTCCACTAATGGGATATAATGCAGCCTGATGATCATGATTTACCTGTAACTGGCGAAGGCGGAGTTGTGTCCGTCGTTCCTCCGCAGTAGGTTGGGTGTTTTGTTGATGCTCTGTTGAGTTTCCTGCGCGCCCGTCACCGTGACTGTGTTGCGTAGTTTACGCCCGTACGACAAATTCAGCATGTTCGTCGGTAGCATCCTAAAAGTGGGAAAAGATGGAAAATCAACTTGAAACGCATCGTTTGAAACGCAGAAATAACAACAAATGCGCGATAAACCCATTCAGGTAGATAACTTTCCATATTTTTAGGGTTCCGTACCTCAAAAGGAACCCTTATAGGATCACTCGTGTGTCTGTCTGTCTGTCCGTCTGCCACAGACAATTTGCTCCGAAACTACTAACCGCAACACGAATTCGTAATGTAAATAAATTAATTTTAAACATGGGGGCCACTTTTCGTGGGTAAATTTGAAAAATAAAAACGAAAATTGTTTAAACTATATCGTGTGACATATCAAATGAAATATTGTGAGGATCTTAAACATATGTTTTTGGAATTATAAGTTAAATAGTTTGGAAGTTATTTAGGAAAATAGGCGAAAATTGACCATTTCCCCCCCCTCGTCTTATCTCCGAAACGAATGGGAATAACATTTTGAAAAAAATACAGGTAAAATACACACACAGGTAAAATATACAGGTGGTAATAGTTCTTTACCTATAGATTACAGGAAAACCTATAAGAAGTCTATCTGTATTTAAAGTAACATAGGAAATTTCAGATAATCATAAACGGAACGGAACTCTCTCTACGCAAGTTTAAGTTGTCCGGTACTAATTGGGTACTATTTAGGCACTATCTTTGGAATAATCAGATCCAGGATATCATAGACGCTAGCTTGCCAAACTCACCTATAAAACCTCTGCTCCTCAAACAGCTGTTCCATCGAAGCCCCCGGGAAGGGTTCGTCGAACATGACCTGGTACGTGGGTTCCGCGTTCAACTTGTCGGCCAGCCGCACCGTGTTGCAGTTCGGCGGCGGGTACACGGCGGTGATGGTGCCTTTGGCACCAAAGGGAGCTGTGATACTGCGCGCCACGCACACGACCCTGTCGTACATCTTGAAATCGGCTTTTGGGTCCGGCTGGATGTTGCCTTCGTGGAGTTCCGGCTACAAATAAAAAAATCTTTAGCACGTCATTTTATGAATTTTCATTTCATTTATTTAATTAGCGAATTATTTTGTCTGATGTAAAACATAACCTACTTAGATTTTTACAAAATCTCGTGTCACTTTTTTTAAATGTATATTTGGTAGGTATGAGTTCGTAATAGTAGTTTATGCAACGGTTGCATAATGATAGGCCTTAAAACACTAGTGCGGTTTTATGAAACGAGCTTTTAGCGCTTTGTGTTTTAAGGCCAAATTATGCAAAGTTGCATACATAACTTTATCTACACACATATTATAAATCCTCCATAATGTGTTCAGAAACAATATTTTCTGGCAATAAGTTATTTGTTGCAATCGTGGCTGCATTTACGATATCCGGCGCATTTTCACATCACACAGTCACTCCGAGAAGACTACTATTCATATTTTCAACTAAAATGTAAATTACAAATAACTTTTTACAATTCTACTAAACTAAAAAACCAACATGAATTATGAAACCAGTAATGACGGCAATTCGATCCTCCGTCAAGACCATTTTATTTTTTAAATCATAGACAAACGAATGAAGTCTCTATTCTCATGTCACTCGAGATCAAATGTCGTGCAGTTTATATTAAAAAAACATACTGAATTGATGTTTCGTATCAATAACTGTTTTAATATCTATGTATACTAGAATAGAGACCCACTTGAGTTTTGACAGCTGTTCCAAATTTAATCTCATTACGATACTAAAATCGATACTGTAATAACATTACAGAACTGGTTTTACCTAATTGGTTGTCATAATGCTGGTCATTTCCTACGGTTTTTGATTACATTATGGAGGTTTTATGATATGGGTGTAGATAAAGTATATTTCATACTGTTAGGTGATTAGGATGTCTACGCGGGCGAAGTGGCGGGTGGAAGCAAGTAACTTAAAATAGTTGAAGACATAACATAGGATGTTTTAACTAAAACTAACACATGAAAAGGGCAGCAAAATCCTAATAGGTAAAAATTAATTATAATAAATAACTAATAAGGGAGATGTATAGTCTCCGCGTCTGGACAAGTTAAGCTACTTAGAGATGTATAAAGCCTCTAAGGGTCATCATAATAATAATTAAAATAAATAAATAAAGAAACATCTAAATTGATTACCTAATCTAGGTTAAATGGAGATGTAGACAGTGTCCACGGTCAAGTATAAAGAAGGAGATGTAAGGTCTCCAAATATCAAAATAATAATAATAATTTGAAATAAAAATATTTCATGTCCTAATAATTCAAATATCGAATATGAAACCCTATAGAATATAGTATAGAGAACACTATGAAGTCTCTCTAGTCAGGTTCAGATAACGCACAAACGAATAAATTAAAAGGTAACAATTTTAAATTTTTAAATTTTAAAAGGTCCTTGCGAGCATGAACCGTCCGGACCCCACAGACAGCACCCGTTCACGAGTATGACGCGTATCTCAGCCATCGTCTCCCGCAACCATAAAATAATAATGCCGAATGCACCGCGGGCAGATCACCCGCACGGTGGACTCATGACCTGGTGAAGAGCCTCAAAGTCTATTAAACTCCAGAATTCGATCCAGAATTCGTCTAGATAGTTTTATAAACGGAAAATAAAGATAAAACAACGGATCCGATATATTTGCATACAAAAAGCTCCACTCGAAACGACTTCCTAAATCACAAACACTAAGTACTAGATTATTATTAACCCTAAACTAACCCTAGAATAATTCTTTATGCACACACTATTATCGAATTTAAGCCCCTCCTACCTTATACAGAAGGTTCCATTTGACGTGCAGCGTGACATTCTTCTCCGTGCCCTTCAGCTCGTCCAGCTGCTTGTCCAGCTCGCCGGCCAGCGCCTTCATCTCCTCCGGCTCCAGCGCCTCGGAGCCGCACTCACGGCGCGCGGCGCTCGTGTGTGGCTGCGCCTTAAGCCACGCTTGCACTTCTTGAGGCCTCTTTTTACTGAGGAAATTTACAACTAGTCATCATCATTGCGCTTTCAAATTTGGGTAATACACACTTCGAGAAAAAAAATTAGTCTCCCCTAAATATGACTCATTTTTGGCCGAGCGAGCGCGAAACGTCTCCGTTTCAGCTTGGGCAAAAATGCTTTCGTTCGCCGGATGTTTGTTCTCTTCTACAGGTCTTATTTCTCAACCGATTCTCGTGAATTTTTTTTACCAGCTTCAATAATTATACGGTCTTTTTTTGACGATTCAGTTTTTAATTTTTCAAAATGGCGGAGTAATGGGGATTGGAAACGTAAAAAAAAACGCGATGTCTACAGCTCACAGAGCCACTGGTAATGCACATTCAGTGCCACTATAAGGCGTAAAATACACTACAGCCGTTAACCGTCTCAGTCATACAAGGCACGCCTTTCAATAGTTGGTATTATTATATTGCAGGCGCGCAACAACATGGTGGCGACCGTGTCTTCGCGTGATTGGACCAAATACGTCGAGAGTATTTCCTGAGCTTTCAACATTGGTCATATTCAGGGCCGGATTTAGCATTTATGCTGCCCCTGGGCACCGGAAAAATGACACCCCATTACTGAAATTACTCAAATTTATAACATCTTCCAAGCTTTGCCGCAATGGGTACTAGCTCCGACTGCCCCTAGTATAAATCCACCGCTGGTCATATTATTATGTACAGATACAGTCGAGGTCATAAATATATAGATACGTTACCAAAGGGGCAAAAACATCTGAGCGCTCTTACGCCCAGTACAGTTGACAGTAAAATTTTTGACCATACATGACTATACGTCCATGAATCAAGTGATTTTTTTAGCAACTTTTTAACCCCCCCCCCCCCCCCCCTCTTCTGGTGATACGTGGTGAGGTTTCAGACTACCCCTACCCCGCGTCACGTTTTAAATACAGGTAAGTATAATATAATTGAATTCTGGAAAATTAAGCACCTTGATAGAACTTCGACGCAGACATTAATGTTGTAGGTTGTCTCTGATTGGCGAGTTCAACGAAAAAATAAATACACTTGACATCACTACACTCCCCCTCCCTCCCCCTAAGGTCCTGTCACACTTACCCCATCTCGCCCGGCCACAGGTCGCTCTCGAAGAAGATGTCCTTGTGCATGGAGTAGGCGAGCTTGTCGAAGAGGTCGGGGTACTGCCTCTCGTACGCCTTCACGAGGTCGACGCAGCGCTGCGAGTACAGCCACACGCCGGCCACGCCGCAGCGGCGCGTGTACCCGGACACCTCTTGGTTCTGGGCCAACGGACAACATTGCGTTTTTCTTGACACGTCAAAATTACCAAAGAAATTAGAAGTCGTTGCCTCCTGAACTCTTCAGTCGTCAGTATATCTATTAAGAGGACTGTGAACCAAAAGCAAAAATCACCCGTTTCATACAACAGGCGATAACAATTTCTACCCCTTAAATGGTGACCGACTTTGGCGAATTTTTGACAGGTGGTCAGACAGAATAAAATCTAGGCCTATTCGTTTTTTAATTTTGATTAATGATCAACAAAGTCAAATAATGGCCGAAATTTGTTTTGTATGAGAATACTGAAACAGCAATAACTAAAACTGAATTTATTGATTACTAGTGGACCCCTTTTCCCTTAGTGCACCTCTAGGGTACTCCAGGAATCTCTCCTCCAAACAAACCTCTAGGAGCACCCGTTTAGGCTGTGCGTTGTCTATAAGTGAGTCACGGTATTGTTTTATATGTATTGATAGTGAAAGAGCCAAAACGTATAGACCTAAATTATGTTCTGACTGACAATCTATCAAAAATTTGTCAAATTCGGTTAACAATTAAGAGGTGGAAATCGTTCTCGGCTATTGTATGAAACAGTTCACAGTTCACGTAGGTTCCTACTCCTCTTAAGTCGGTAATGTTACATGTTACTATCGGTGAGAACCTGTGTTTGGCTTTCTGAATTGAACTGTAATATGTATGGGGTCAGTTTCCTCGTAGTTACGTGAAATGGGCCACTGTTGTTGGTTTTACAAATTAAATAGAATAAAATAACCTGTTACCTTCTTATTGAACTTTAAGTTGAGCCCCAGGTTGATTTTGTTCTGCTGCTCCGTGGGCAGGTCGTTCCTCTCGCCCGGTATCACCAAAATAGCGCCCGTTATTCTAGACAGGAACTGAGCTGAAATACCTGCAAATTTGAAATCAATATAAAGCCAACCCAAGACAGAGGCGTAGCTAGGTAACCAAAGGCCCTGACGCAAAAAAAACTGGGATCCTAACTCAAATTGATATGTTGAGACTCTGGATGCAGGTGAGGGTGGATGGTACGGACAACGAAATGTGGTAACGGTTAATTTATTAAAATTATTAAATAAGGTACGAGGCACTCTGTAACAATAATAAATAAACTGCGGGACAATCTTTACACAAATCGATCTAGTCCCAATGTAGGCTCTTAAGGCTTGTGTTATGGGTACTAGACGACGATGTACATACTTATATAGATAAATAAATACTTAAATATATAGGAAACATCCAAAACTTAGGAACAAACACACATGTGCGCATCACACAAATATTTGCCCTTACCTGGGATCGAACCCGGGACGCTAGCTTCAGAGGCAGGGTCACTACCAACTAGGCTATCCGCGTCGTCATAACAATGGTATTTCGCGGCATCCTAGCAAGTAGAAATGTTCCGAGAGTTAAACCTGGATGAAGAATACGTCGTCCGCGCGTGTCTTCCCGCGCGTCCGCGATGATGCCGCCATTTTGAACAATTTCGAAAAAGTTAATAGACGAAAAAAAAACTACATTATTCTCGAACCTGCTTACAAAATTTCACGTGGATAGGTTGAGTAATGTGACCTCTAGAGGAAAACAAATGGAGAGACAGACAGCCGCCGGACATACGTAAGCATTTTTGCCCAAGCTGAAAGACCTGAGACGCTTTGCTCGCTTCGTCGATAAATAAAAATATTACGCTTCCGCCACTGAACTCAAGCGACATATCCGCGCGTCCAAACAGATTTGTCGAATGGTGGCCGAGGAGGAATTCCGCTCGCGAAATTCCGTGCGCGAAAATTCCGCTAGATTTGTCCCTGGCCTAAGATTACTTTGGCGGGAATCGAAATGAGACTCTCTTCGTCGAAATATGGAAAAACTCGTTTAAGCGTTTGGTCGACCAGGGGGGCTAGCACGACATACCCGCGAGTCGTTTGTCGTTCAGTGCGTCTCTGTCAAACAAGTCAAATATGTAAGGGATGCACTGAGCGACAAACGACTCGCGGGCAGGTCTTGCTAGACGTGCAGATAGACTTACCACAAGAAGCCGCCGCGTGGTTAGCGCTCTTATAAGGGCTAATGGAGGTGTTGACGACGGGCGTGGGCTCCGCTTGTTCCGTCACTTGCACCTTTATACGCCCGCTGCGGACCGCTTCAGAATCCACCACCTGTCGCCAACAGAACTGGCTGGTGAACTCAACTGGGGGTGTGGTGTGTGTGCTATGGGGGCAGTTTCTTTATACTATCTTATATATAAAATTCTCGTGTCACAATGTTCGTTCCCGTACTCCTCCGAAACGGCTTGACCGATTCTCATGAAATTTTGTGAGCATATTGAGTAGGTCTGAGAATCGGCCAACATCTATTTTTCATACCCCTAAATGATAAGGGTGACTCACCGGGCAGGACGACGTCTGCTGGGTCCGCTAGTATTTTATAGATTTTCATAGTTGATTACAGTACTATTCAAATAAGTTCACCATTCGGCCATTCTCGGTTATTGTCGGTATCCCTCGTTTTTCACATAGAGTATATCAAATTACAGATATGACCTTTAAATATATTACCCGTTATCTTATTAAACATAATAGAACGTTAATGTCATCATGGTAGGTGATATATATTGCGTTTACGATACTTTAAGTTGAATGCTACCTAAAAGAATCGCAGCAATTTAACTTGTGTCATTTTCGTCACCCGCTTTAGCCGATTATAGCCGAGAAAAGCCGAATCGATAACCGATTGTAATCGTACTGTATCGATCGATAATCGATTCTATTTTTGTTAATCTTATTATCATTTATTGCTCTATTACTTTGTAATGTTTCTTCTCCGTTCAGTAATAATTGTCTTGTCCAAAGCACTGGTAAATTGAACCCATTTTAATTGATTTTCATCACACTTGCTCGGAAAGGCTGTTATTATACACAGGCGTATAGAGCAGCTATAGCCAATTTAGCTCCTCCACGGGCCCCGTCGTCAGCGGGAGTTATAAACCATACAAAATCCATAACTCCCTAGGGAGTTATGGATTTTGTATGGTTTTGAGCTCCCGCGGGCAGTTAAGTGCGCCAGGTCGGCGGAGCTGCTCGGGAGCCGCAGCCGGCGGGGCGCGCGACCGCAAGCCGGCGGAGCTGCCCCGCGCTGATCGCAACGTACGCTCAGTTTATGAACACCCACCTGATGGTAATTCACGATGTAAAATGGAAATAAAATTAATATATATATACTTTTTTTTTGTCTAATTTTTATTTCATTTCCTCGCAAATGTGATGAAAAACATTGTGTGTATCACGGGCAGTAAGGGGATAACAAACTCGAGTCATAAAAGCCCTCGCCTATCGGCGTCGGGCTTCTAACAGACTCTCGTTAGTTATCCCCTTCTTACGGCCCTAGATGCACAATGTACTATTATGTGACAAGTAAAAGAGCCGACAGGTGGCCAATTTTCGTAGTGTTTAGCATTTGGAGCTCACCTGGGCCATGCACCCGTAATACTGCCCAGCGGTCAACAAGAACACCTTGTCCCCGGGAGGGTAGGCCTCCTGCGGCGTGGAGAACCTCCCGGCCTCCTGTATGACGTGCTCGGCGACTTCGGCCAGCACGGCCTGCCGCGCGTACCCGCACGGGATGGAGCACCACTCCGGCTCCAGCGCCATCCGGGTGTTCTCCTGGATCAGGTACTTGTAGCCTGGGGAATGGATACAGGTGAGGAACCTTCCGACTGCGACAAGGTGAAAGACACCAACGACGGCATCAGCTGCCGTCATCAAGCTAAGAGAGAGCCTTGTTTTTTAATTACCTTTTAAATTAACAGCGTGGATGATTATATTTACGTTTCCTAATTCTATCCCGAGGCGGTTCATATTACTGTAAAAGAAAAACATTATCAATAAAGACACATCAATTCGTAAAGTGGCGATCAGGCTTTCGGAAGTTTCAACATTTTCAAAGTCAATTTTCACAGGAAATCCCGGGACTCAAGAATCGTGTATTTTTTAGTATGATAAAATCAGTTTTAATAAAATCCACAATTATGCATAATAGTTGTGATATGTATGTGCAATGAGCTTACATACATACATATTTATAAAACACAATAAAATGAGAGTCATCAATAATCACAACGAATTACAAGTCATACATAAATTTGGTTCACAATTTCATAGGTTTAATTTTTTTCGTGGTATTCTTATTCTGTTTCTTAAATAAAACTAGCCTAAGTTACTCCTTATAACATCAACTATCTGTCAGTAGAAGTCCCGTGAAAATCGGTCCAGCTGTTACGGAGATTAGGCGGAACAAACAGACAGACAAAAAAATAATGTTTTCCGTAAGTACCTTATATACTTTCATAATGTAGTAGTAAAAAGCGGTTATTTTACATTAGAAATAGAAACTTCAATTATATTTATTTCTATAGATGGGCCACCGTAGACCGATTAAAAAAAAAAAAAATCGAGAGAGCCTTACAGTAGTCGCATACGATGTCTAACATCTGACATCTCACCTCGGTAATAAGCAACATGTTTAATTAAATAGTTTACACATATAAAGTAGTTTTTATTAACGGCACACTTTATACACAACACTGTAGGTTAACCGCACAGCTGATGCGTTCTCCCGCTCTCTTTCTAGTCACACACACGCACACAGTGTTGGCTGACAGTACCAACCTCTCGGAAATTAGGTTGGTACCATCTGACAACTCACCGCGCGCGCTCATTGGTCAAATCAAACCGCGCGCGCTTCCCGCTTCCTGCTACAGACTTCCGTCCCTTTTCACGAAATCACTCACAGATTGCAGGAAAGATGTTACTCATCAAAAATAACTAAAACGTAATATAACTTCACTTGGGTTGTAGTGGTACAGATATAGTGAATAATATGTTTCCATCGGTAAAACTCGGATCTCGATCGGAAGACGACGGGACCCGAAGTGTCAATTAATTATTGTATTAAATGAGTGACATGTTTATATTCATTAATATGAAACTTTATTATTTACTGCCAAATGTCAAAACGAAAAATGACAGCATGGTATGATGGCTACTGGCCCCCAATTCTCGGTGTTTTCGAGATAATGTCGATTGCAAGATTAAACGTCAGATTCATACAGTTGCGTCAAATGACTGTATGCACTGACGTTTAATCTCGATTGTTAGATTATCTCGAATGCGCCGAGAATTGGGGGCCTGCTGAAGCTAATTGAGAGAGCACGATAAATACGAACTTTTCCGATAAAACGCGATGGAAACTAATTATGCACTACATCTGTAGAGCCAAACAGTAATCCTCACTAGATGATTACTGTTCGAATGGGCCGGCTCGACCGGGGTAGTACCACACTCTCACAGAACATCGGCGTAAAGTAATAGCTTGCTATTGCTTTTCGTACGGTGAGTGACGAGATCCGGAGGCCTATTCCCTCATCCCCATCCCATCCCCATTCCCCATCCTCCCTAGACTGGCAACGCATTGGCAGCACCTCTGGTGTTGCAGACGTCCATGGGCGGCGGTGACCGCTTTCCATCAGGTGGGCCGTCAGCTCGTTTGTCAGTTAATTGACATTTAAAAAAAACTTACTGTTCTATTATAGTTGATCTCTCCGATATCCACTGCTGGTGCAGGTTGCCGTAATTCATTTCGGTGGTGTAAGTCGGTACTCCGTTCACATTGTTGTTTTGTTGTGTTGTGTTCGGTTTGTCGATATGATGCAGGCGCATTTTCTCGTTCGATACCGATATAACCCTATAAGAAAAATGTTATTCAATAAGTATTAAGCAAAACGGAATTTAAACCAGCGACCAGCATGAGATGCGCGTCTGACCACTCAACTGCCACAAGACTAATTCAGTTTAATGTGACATTTAACATTCGCATTTCGGAGAAGGATAACATCCTGAGAAAACCTGTACATATTGCGACTTGATACGACGAGCCCGCGTGGAAGTGGCGCAGCCTGCCTACAAGCCGATTCCTGGCGGCTTTACCAAGCCAGAAAGCTGCGGCTAGCTGTCAGTGAAGTCCGTGTTACTCTAACTTAATGTCAGGCTCGCACGTACAGTTCTAATTCTTCCGGCTTCCTTTAGGAAACATTTCACGCTTCGCCACTGCCGCGTGGGGACTACTTCCGGGTCCTTCTAGTAGGCTAGTGCATAGCAATGGGCCAGTGAAAACACACTTTAGTCAAAAGGATAGCGAAAAAAAAAAGTGGCAGTTGCCGAGATCCCCTCTCTCCCACACTTGAGATTGGGTGCGTTTGGGCTCGACCCCATCCCACCCTTAAACGCCTCACGTAATTAACAGACGCCCCAACAGCTAGTAATTAATATAATTTCCATCTTTAGTCATTTACTCACTTAGCTTTAGTAAGATGCGGCCACCCGACCCATATAACCCTGCCCAATAACTCCTCAGCGACCTTCTCCAGCGGAGGTTCTTCGGTCGGCTCGCGTATCAGTTCCACGATCATGTTCTCGTTGCGGGAGGGCATGTCGAACACTTTCACTTTACACTTTTTCAGGTTCGTCTAGAAGAAAAAGGGTTAAGTCATGGTTGATAGATACCTTCAACGAAAAGACTAGTTAATTAATTATTAATCGCAGAAAAAATCTTCGGAGTCTGGAGGCTATCAATGTGTAACGATACGACCGCCTTTCCATCATAATCTGCCTATTGAGAATGCTGTAATCACTGCGTTGTATCTTTTGTGCTTAAGTAGAATAAAAAAAAGCGGCCAAGTGCGAGTCGGACTCGCCCATGAAGGGTTCCGTGATTTATGACATATTAGAAAAAAACTACTTACTAGATCTCGTTCAAACCAATTTTCCGTGGAAGTTTACATGGTAATATACATCATATATTTTTTTTAGTTTTATCATTCTCTTATTTTAGAAGTTACACGGGGGGGGGGGGGGGGCAACATTTCACCACTTTGGAAGTGTCTCTCGCGCAAACTATTCAGTTTAGAAAAAAATGATATTAGAAACCTACTACTATCATTTTTGAAGACCTATCCCTAGATACCCCACACGTATGGGTTTGATGAAAAAATGTTTTTTGAGTTTCAGTTCTAAACAGTTTTTTTTTCTATTTTTGTGTGAAAATCTTAATGCGGTTCACAGAATATATCTACTTACCAAGTTTCAACAGCATAGTTCTTATAGTTTCGGAAAAAAGTGGCTGTGACATACGGACGGACAGACAGACAGACAGACATGACGAATCTATAAGGGTTCCGTTTTTTGCCATTCGGCTACGGAACCCTAAAAAGTGTAATAAATCGCCAACAAACTGCTTTTTTATTTTGGCGATACTGTGTAAATTTTTTAAGTGTATTTTTAAAATGACAATGAATTAAACAAAACAGGCCACCAAACGGAAATCGGAATAAAGGGTTTATTCAAGTAGAAGTCCCTCTGAGAGGCGAATGCTGATTTCTTTTTATTATCTACATACGAAGGGTTAAGTAATATAAGACCTTATATTATAGTCCGTGAGCCAGCAACAGATTTTCATGACCAATTCCCTCACGGACGATAACTCGTAAATGCTTCAGAGAATTGTATCATGAAGCCTCGTGAACGTCAGCTGCGGTTCCGTGGGTGGGTTGAGCAGCGGTAACATACCAAGCACAAAGATTTTTTTTTACTTCCCTTCAATTATTTTATCAGATTATGGCTAACCCAAGAACATACAAAAAAGTCAGCTGACTATAAAGTGGTGGATTATACGTCAGCATTACATGTTCTGGTGACCAGCTGAAGTATAATAATCCACCTTTTTATAGTCAGTCGATTTGTTTTTCTTCAAGATATTAGATTAGCTATAATAAGATTAATTTTCAATAGCGAGGGAATTATTAAAAGAAAAAAATCTACGTCCTTCTGAGTTTACCACTGCTCAACCCGCCCACAGAACCGCAGCTGACGTTCACGAGGCTTCATGATACAACTCTCCGAAGCATTTTACAAGTTATCACCCGGGAGGGAATGATTGACGAAATTTGTACCTGGCTCGTGGACTATTACATGCGAGACGGACTTAAGCATTCTACAGAAAAGTCTGTGGATATACGGACCTGATATTTCAAATGCCTCATGGTCGGGAATCCTGGATACAGCATGTCCCGCTTGGCGTTGGGGAGCATGCCTCGTTTCAGAACATTCATGGGCACGTCCAGCTCCTGACGGTATATCAGATTCTCCGTGGCGTGGCAGTCTTGGAGCGCCGGGAAATATTCCGGAGCATCTATTAAGCCTGCAGAGGGACATATTTAGAAGTCGGATAAATCTACGCAAAACAAATACGGAAGTAGAACAAGATGTAACACGGAAAACACGAGGTGCCAATTTGGCTCATATAAAACAGGCCTGATACATACATACATAGCATCACGCCCGAAATCCCTAATGGGGTGGGCAGAGCCACAAGACTACTTGTGGCCACGTTCGATTAATTAGTCCTAAGATGGTATGATGAACCATATGGTGACAGGTGATCAGCCCATCAAACAGGCCTGATGACTGAAAAATTCTAATTAGCCCGACATTTAAGTCTAAAAACGAATAAAAGCGGTCGATTATTAATCTAACTGAAATTTAATATTCAAATATATGTCATCATAAGTTGACCCAAAATGGCGGTCATCCGCGCACCGCCGCGCACGTACAAGTATCGTTACAAGTTTTTGTACTTCGCGGCACGTAAGTTGAAATATGACCTTGGATTTGACATTTTCGATGTGCGGGAAGAGGTGCGACGCGAGAGGCCGCGCGTAACCATAGTTTAACCTGCGCGGCCGACCGCCATTTTGGGTCAACTTATGTGCCGGGATCCGGGGATTATAATTACCTAAACTTTCTGCACTCCAGTTGTACACCAGCATCGGCCCGTGGGTATTTCTTTTAAGCTCCTCTTCCGTGAGTCTTTGATAGCATGGGGCCATGGCTGATAACAGATTCACCTGAAATAAGCATTAGTATTAAAGACATTTATCTCCGGACCATAGCTGGGCACCGTTAAGCAAATAGTTAACTTCGTTAATCGTTAATCCACTACTAAAAAAGTTAACATCGTTAAAGCGTTAAATTTCGGAAGATGTAACGGAAGTTAACGTTAGTAATTCACTTATATTTTTTTTTGGTATGTGCTATGGAAGTTTAGACAGGACATGAAAAATTCATAAAAATAGGGTAGGCACCTATTGCATTTAGAGTTTTTAATAATACTTATTATTTAGAAATCAAATTTAAATGGAAAGTTATCTGACATAAACCGCGCGGAATCCTTTTGGCAAATAGTAGGTACTTAATTAACGTTTAACAGACTTTAATTGTTGTTAATGAGTCCGTTAACAATTTTTTAAGTTAACTCAAAAGTTAATCCGTTACCCGAAATGTTAACTTCGTTAATTAACGATTAAAGGATTAACGGTCTCGTGCCCAGCTATGCTCCGGACCCACCGACTCGATATCGAGTCTTGTTTTCGGTACTTAGTGTAAGTTTAATGCGTAACAAACGTATCGAATGCACTTGAGTCTCTGTTAACCTTTTGACCGCCACAGTCGGCTGCAGCCGTCAGCGGACACAGGGTAAAAAAGTCCTTCACTACCTTGACTTAAAGTTGAAATTCGTGTTACTTCTCTGACATGCTTGGCGGTGAAAAGGTTAAGTAATGCAGTGTAAAGGCAACTGTCATGAAACCTTAGCCAGGCCAGTTCCTCGCTTTGTGCTTTTATTAATAACTAGTGGACCCGCCACAGCTTCGCCCGCGATATTTTCCATACAAACTTTATCACCCCTTTTCACCCCTTTAAGGATGGAATTTCAAAAAATCCCTCCTTACTGTACCTCTAGGGTACTCGACGAATATCTCCTCCAAATTTCAAACCTCTAGGACCACCCGTTTAGGCTGTGCGTTGTCTATAAGTGAGTCACGGTACTGTTTTATATTTATAGATGTATATCGTCGTCTAGTACCCATAACACAAGACTTTAGAGCTTACTTTGGGTCAATAATGAATAATACATACCTACATACATACGTAGCATCACGCCCGAATCCCTAATGGGGTGGGCAGAGCCACAAGCCAACTTGTGGCCACGTTCGATTAATTAGTCCTAAGATGGCATGATGAAACTTATGGTGACAGGTGATCAGCCCATCGCCCATACAGATAGTACACCATGTTGGAGAGGACCCGTCCCTTAGTCGACTTTTACGACATGCCAGGATGATAAGCATCTGCACGCATTCTATGCTATTTCCTCACTCCCAGTGCAGCAGAGGAGCATAATAAATAATAATTATTATTAATGTTACCTCGTTGATAAAAGGTATAAGAACCACCGCCTCCCAGTCGTTCTTCTTCCCGTTGAGATCAGTCTCGAAGTTGATCGGGTAGTAGTGCACTATGGGCGAGTCCTGGTCCGTCATCAGGTCGTGGAACGGCGCCGGCAACAGGTGCTTACTCGCCGCTGGCAACACTGCCAGAAGCTGCAATCAAAATAAAACCCAAATATAACTTTTTAATACCATTTACGGCAAAATTTTACATCATAAGTAGAACTGCCTGCTCCGATGACATATCAATTACGCACATGAGATCCGAAAATCTCAGTTACATATTTAAAAGAACCGGACAATACCAGTTAAACTCCAGACAGACAAGAGTGATCCAATAAGGGTTCCGTTTTTTCCTTTTGAGGTACGGAACACTCAAAAAGTAGCTTTTACCCGCTACTTCGTCTGCGTGGAAATGTATCTTAAAAATATGACAAATTTTCATATTACCGACTTTTACAATTTAGATTTTTCCCTCGAATAAGGGCTCTCATTGGGAACGAACGAATTTGAAGTTAATTAGTTTCCCAGCCCCTCTTTCACCCTTTTAGGGTTTCGTTTTCTTACAAAAAAGTTGCTCGTGTGCTTCCTTAGGGCTCAAACTATCTCCATAAACAAATTTCATCAAAATCGGTTCAGCGGTTTAACCGTGACAACGTAACAGACAGACAGATAGGCGGAGTCACTTTCGCATTTATAATATTAGTATGAATAAAACTACCATTTCTATTTTTTATCCGTAACTAACCTGTTCAAAAGGCTTGAAAGGGTCTCCAAGCTCAAACTCGATCTTGAGATCCTTGAAGTCCTTAATATCGGAGATATAGGGCGCGTAGTGGTGCGGGTAGTACCAGCACCAAGACGGACATCCCTTGTAGTAGTAGAACAAGTTCCATTGGATAGCTCTCACGTAGCCTTCCGCTTGCCCTGCTAACACGTCCCTGAAAAGAGAGCCCATTTAGTGTGCCCTGAGCGCCAGAGCTGTATATTTCGTCAAACGAATTTTAAGGCTCTTACACACGGCGACATTTTCTCACGTAGTCGACGCGTTTCGTTGTTGTTAAAACACACATGTGATGAAAAACGCTCGTCAACCGCGCTCGAAAATTCGTGTTCAGACACGCTTATAGCTTAAAATTTACTTTGATTTTAATTATGTCTCTAGATGACTGTTGCACTTGATGCACTTTTAAAGTTGTCATCCTATCATAACATACATACATACATAGCATCACGCCCGCAATCCCTAATGGGGTGGGCAGAGCCACAAGACTACTTGTGGCCACGTTCGATTAATTAGTCCTAAGATGGTATGACGAACCGTATGGTGACAGGTGATCAGCCCATCGCCCATACACATAGTCCACCATGTTGGAGAGGACCCGTCCCTTAGTCGACTTTTACGACATGCCAGGATGATAAGCATCTGCACGCATTCTATGCTATTTCTTCACTCCCAGTGCAGCAGACGAGTAACACTGGTGTGAAAAGCCAGCTATAGTTGACTATGGTACTCATGCCACTTTTGACATAGTCATCCTATCATGACACTGGCGTCGAGTCATCTATAGATGACTGTGGTACTCAAGGCACTTGACATCATCATCCTTTCATGACACTGGTGTGAAAAGCCATCTATAGATAACCGTGGTGCTCATGGTACTTTTTAAATCGTCATCCTATCATGACACTGGTGTCTAGTCATGTATAGATGATTGTGGTACTCGTGGCACTTTTGACATCGTCATCCTATCAGTGTGGCAATTGGCAATTTTTACGTTGTCATCACAACGTGACACAGGTGTGTGGTTTAAAACATTGCAGTTTAAAACAGACCATATATCCAATAGACTTTTCATAGCTGCGGCCCTAACATGCATGGCACAAAGATAAATTAGAACCGTTCATCTCTAAGTGCGTCTCTCTCACACTAGTGCCGACGACAGGAATAGTCATAGAGATAAACGGCAGCTTAATTATGCAGCACAATTGGTATCGGTTTGGCTCGAAATGCAAACCAATTTAGTCTTAACTCTGTGTAAATAATTGCGTAATTGAGCGGCGGTTCTAAATTATCTTTGTGGCATGCATGTTAGGGCCGCTGGGCGACCCAACATTAGAGGCAAAAAGCTATAAGAAGCGGGGTTACAGGTGGGCGCGCGGAAATGCACCAATCAAAGCGCTCTAAAAACCCCGCACGGCCCCGTAAGTTTGGCAGCGTTATTTGCTAGTAAAAGTTACAATACTCACTCAGTAACAGCTGAATAATCTAACTTATTCATGTAATAGTCCTTTTTGTGCAGAATAAATTCCATCTCGAAGGTAGCCTCCTCTGCGAAAATTCAATAGCAGATATATTATTTAATAAAATGTATTGATCCCGAAAAATTATCTTGAATTGATTATTTACCGTCGCTTGTTTCTTCGTATCCATCCGCCTCATCATCCACGTCGTCGAAGAACTACAGAACAAATTAAATAATCATAATACTTACCCACAACTACGGGACTTGATATTGATCACAAAGTGATATAGAGAACAAGTTGGAATTATGGTTTGTCTTTATTTCCCTTAAGAGGCATAATACAAAACTGAGTCGGTAATGTCGCATTTTCGACCTCGATTAAATTGAGAGAAAACAATACGAGCGAGCCTTACAGTAGTCGCATATGACGTGTATAAGCAACATTAACATTATATCCTGAAACTAGGTAATCTGTCTTTCGTCTTTCTTGATACAGCTAGTAAAAAGTCAAAACACCTAAAGTCTGTTCGCCGAGAGTTGATAAATATTATTGCATGCAGTTGTTGTCAAGCACGACGCCGCGCCGGGCGGTACTATACGGTAAAAGATGATAGATTTTTACAAATTGATGTCAGGGTAGCAGTGGCGCAGCCTGCCTACAAGCCGATTCCTGACGGCTTTACTAAGCTAGAAAGCTAACGCTAGCTGTCAGTGAAGTCCATGTTACTCTAACTAAATGTCAGACTCGCACGGCTTCCCTTAGGAAATATTTCACGCTTCGCCACTGCAGGGTAGACGACGCAAGTAATAAACGTCACCGACTCTGATTCTTCCTCGGACTCTTAGACTTTGTCATGGTCATCGTCCAATGATATGCCAGTAATGGGACATATACAGGCTATTCAATAATAATATTCTATGAAAAAAATATAGTATTTCCTTTCAATTTCTTATTATCACCGGTAAAAATAATAAACGGGCCGCTATTTGTAATAAGTTAAAAAGCCCTAATTGCCCAATGTGTTCGTAAAGAACTGCGACACAGTTTTTAACTACTGCAGCTGTTTACGAACATATTAATAAAAAAAAATAAAAAAAAATCATCAACTCTTGTCGAACAGGCTTTAGACTGTACAACAATTTTGATTTTGCACAAGAGCTCATTGGTCAAATCAAATAAGCGCGCGCTTCCCCGGCTTCAACTCTACGACCGCGCGCGTTCGTTGGTCAAATCACATAGCGTGCGTCATTGGTCAAATCAAATAGCGCGCGCTTTCCCGGCTTCCTGTTACACACTTCCGTCCCTTTTCACGAAATCACTCCCACAGATTGCAGGAAAGCGAGAGGAAAGATGTAAGATGTAAAAATAACTTACCATTTCCTGGGTAGCGTTGATCAGCGCTAGCAATTCGTCGTCCGGCCGGTTTGCTTTAATATCTTCCACGTTTACATTGAACGTATCGTCATTGTTTGGTTTGTACTGAAATTAAATAGACGTTAAGTCTAGGGAGATAAGGTTCAGGTGGATTTGTGATTGGATTAAAGATGTTATGCCACTAAGTTGATAAAACTAGAAATAAGCACGGCTTTACTCACGATTTATTGTCAGAAATAGTCCGACATGTAAGCCGTGCTTATTTCTAGTCTTAGTAATGTCTCACGATAGTTTTAATCTGATTAAGTTGATAAAGTTTGCTAGTAAACAAAATATAAACACCCGTCGTGGCGGTTATTACCGCGTTTTTAACTCTATTTATTATCTGTTCCTTACTTTACAATCACATTTAATCTAATTTCTCAATGAGCTAAAGATATGAAACTTTAAATATAGCTTTACTTGCTTTCTTTTCTATCCGTCTGTTGGTTTGTCTGTTCGGTACTTTAGCAATCCGTTTTAAAACCGTGGGATATATAAAAGGAAATTTAAATAGTTATTCAAAATTATGCAATTAAAACATGTCGACCCAAGAATGTTTCTAGTCTTACCATAATTTTTAACCAAATGTAACCAATAACAATCAGATTTTTTTATATGGTTTTAAAATGTACATGTACCGCAAAGCATTTTCAGTTAACATTTACCTCCCTTCTTTCATTAGCATTAGGCCGCCTCCCGGTTTTCCCTTCAAAATATTTGAGATCAGCGTACGTATCCTGGAACTTCTCCTTGTCTATTTTGGCAAGTTCCTGCATAAATATTTCAAACCTAGCTAAGTTTAAGTCGCCCGCCTCGTTGATATAGCCTGCAAAAATATAAATAATTATTATAACATTTATAACAAGTACATATCTTATGTCCTAGAAAAATATATTTGGCGCAGTCGGTAGGATGCAACTTTACAGTAACCGGTTGAATGAAAGAATAGGAATAAACAGTATCAAAGGGGCATCTGGATTTGAAAACTAAGCCGACAAATAATTGCCTACAGTGGATTCATCCATACTTGTCTTATGTACAATTTTTGGGTGAAAACCCTGTTTTATCCTAAATAAAGCAAACCTAGGCTAAAAATTGGCAAAGTGACGTCTAAAATATTGTCTCCGGTTCCTTTAATTGCAAGGAAACAGCTGTTATGGCCAAAAAAAGGGTGCATTTTGAGGTTAGAAACTTGTTTACCAAATAAGACAATTATGCATGAATCCACTGTAGTCTCCCTCATACTTGCAACGAACGCAACAGCTGTGGCTAAAACCGAACTTTACCGAAGTGGCATAGTGTTTTTTTCAGCCAGAAAGCCAGTTTTCAGATCCTACCGACTGCGCCATGTGTCTACATTTGAATTGTAAGTAAAGTAATATAATTATTGCGGAAGTATGTTTGTCCCACTTTCGGGTATCAAAGGAGCAACAGATTTATATAAAGTTTAGCACAGCTATAATTGAAATTAATCAAATTCCACGCAAACGTAATCACACTAATATTCAAAAAGCGTGTAAGTTAGTATGTTTGTTACTCATTAACGGCTGGACGGATTTGGATGAAATTTGGAATGGAGGTAGCGCATACCCTGGATTAACACATAGGCAACGTTTTATCCCCGAAAAATTCAATTATCCCGAGGGAATAACTATAACCAACTTCCAAGCGAACGAAGGCGCGGGCTAGTAGTAATATACTTCTTTGAAATACTCACCATCTAAAGTGGGCAAGACAGTCATATAAGTTTTATATAACAGAGGCAAGGCATCGTTACTTATATGCATATTGGGCAAATTGGGAATAAAATCATTTCCCACTAGGAAACCCATCAGTACCCAGTCATCAACGATTTTCTCTATATCATACGGGAATGGTAATTTGTCTTTTATCTCTATGAATTCTTGCTGTAGATACTCCCTCATGAGTGAGAGATGAAGGAGGTAGAAGTTGGTTTCTTCGGGGCTGGTGGCGCGTTGAGTGGTTCTACCGAATTTTACCTAGAACAATATTAAACATTCAGAGGATTCGAAATTTATTGAAAATTTGGATTATCATTCAACCTTACGCATGTTTTCATATCTATACAATGAAATAAAAAAGAAATGTCTGTTTGTAATGTCAAAATAACAGTTTTTCACTATATACGTATGAAAGTAGATACGGTAACAAGAAACCAATTTTTGAATTTTTTGTCTTTCGGGCTGACTGTTTGTTCCGGCTATTCTTCGAAACGCCTGAACCGATTTTCACGGGACTTTCACTGGCAGATAGATAATGTTATAAGGAGTCACTAAGGCTACTTTTATTTTAGAAGCTACTTTTACTTTTATTTTTTTATTTTAGGGATAGGTATAAAACTCGACGTAACAGGCGCCAGTGACACGCCATTGCTAGCCCGCTCACACTCAGAGCGAGTGAGCGAGAGAGAGCACTCACCTCTTCCCTCAGCAGCGCGAAGTGAGGTTCATGCGTGCACATGCCAAGCATGATGAGGTCCGCATCAAGCCCATACAGGCAGTGCCTGGTGTTAGGGTCATAGTCGGGCTGCGAGCGGGCCCAGCGGATGTAATCCATGATCTTGTGCTCGCCTTCACCGGGCGTCTAAAACGATCACATTATTAAATGTTCTAAAAAAGAAACTTGATAAACATTTTAAATTAAAAAACACAAGTGGACACTGATTATGCATGTATCAGCTATAAGCTGCCTGTGCATCGAATAATAATAATAATATTATGACCGGACGATCCAATAAATAACCGTGCTACGAAGACGGGTGGGATTAGAGATTATTTATTTATTTATTTTTATTATTTTATTTATTTATTATCAGGCAAGCAGTTGTAGCAACTGATAAATGCCTGTATTCAGCTATTACTACTAACCATCTATGGAATTGTACTTATTCTGAAATAAACTATTTATTATTATTATTATTATTATTGTGTAATCAGGTGCTTCTTTTACGAATGGTGTATTTATCCAGTGTATTCTTGAACTAACTGACATTCAGCACTGAGACCACTCCTTCTGGTAGCTGTTCCACTCTTTAACCACTCTGTTGCTTAAGAAGTGCTTCCGGGAGATGTGCTAATAGTTTTGGAAAATGTTTCCGATGCGAATATTCCCAATAAAAAATAAATAATTCTTCCAAGGAGAAAACAACAGATGCATTAAGTTCACAGTTTAAGAAGAATTTAATAATCCAGTGATCCAAATGTGATGCTCACCTCATGTCCTGACAGGATAACCTTCACTTTGCTCCACAGCGGGTCGGTGGTTATCTTGTGCTTCACAAAATATTTGAGCTGCTCATGCAGACGTGCCATGAAGACAGTTCCTGGAGTGATGCAGTTGCTGTCAAACCGCTTTTCCGTGGGTAGGACCTCACCTGAAACAAATAAAAGTATCAGTATGTGGTGTTACGATGATGAGCAGATGTTTTATTTAAAATTTCCAATAGCTAACCTTTTGCTTTAGCCTCTTCTTCTAGCTTTTCTGCTTCCCTCGCAGATCTGAATCTGTTTTAAACAATTAAGGTTAGTTGTATTTTAATACCATAGAACAGTGGTTTTCTACCTTCTTGAGTATGCAACCCCTTTACAAGTAAGAAAAGTATGGCAACCCCCATGAGTCCAATGACCCAATTAGTATTAATGTCAGTGGTTTTAACATGAGGTATTTCAAAACCTGGCTTGTACCTCAAGCCCCTGAGCAAGTTTGCGACCCCTGAGCAAGAACTTGCGGACCCCCTGAGGGTTGTGTCCCACAGATTGAAAAACACTGCTATAGAATATTGTAAGGTCTCCAAGGGTCAAAACTGACCCACAAGCAGCACTGATCCAGCTCATGGCAAAAGGCTGGCCTTGTGGAAAATAATGTAAAATATTCTGGTCCATAAAATGTTGTGGAAAAGTCATTTTGCACTTTAAAGCACTGTAGAACTCTGTTGTACAATATTACAATTCAACTTTTTCATAGCATTTGAAGTTATTTTGGTAGGAAGTTTTTAAAAAAACCGGCCTAGTGCGAGTTGGACGCGCGCACAAAGGATTCCGTACCATTATCTATAAAAACGGCAAAAAAATCACGTTTGTTGTATGGGAGCCCCTTAAATATTTATTTTATTCTGTTTTTAGTATTTGTTGTTTTAGCGGTAGCAGAAATACATCTGTGAAAACTTCAAGTGTTTAACTATCACGGTTCATTAGATACAGCCTGGTGACAGACAGACAGTGGAGCCTTAGTAATAGGGTCCCATTTTTACCCTTTGGGTATGGAACCCTAAAAAACAGGCTAAAATTACTATTTATTTTCAAAGCAAATAATCCATTTTTTACAGGCTAGCACTCTTATATCGCTAATCAGTACCCTTCACTTACCTCCTCCCTCTCTGCTGGTTCATCTTTGCCCTAGGAGCTACACCGTCAATGGCCATAAAGAACAGCTTCTTGGGCTTGATTATTTGGAACAGTATACCCAAGTAATGGAATATGTCCTGGAAGATCTTCTCCTCGGTTATACGGAAGTGAGGGTTAGAGTCATCTGGATGAGAGCAGTTGTGTATGATACCATTCATGTCCAGGTACATGTTGTCAAAATCCGGTATCTAGAATATTATTTAAGTAAATTAAAACTTAAACGATGTTTCAGACATGATAACATAAAGGCCAATCTATTTCTTTTCCTTTGTTATTGTAAAACCTGCCAATAAATTTGTGGAATGAAATTTCAACTACACATATTTATTTTGGCATTACTATTGGATACTGGTTTTTTTTCAGCACCATGTTGATTGTATATTTATTAGGTCATTGTAGGAACTCATATTCACAGATATATAGGAATAATACAAATATACAGGACAAATCCAGATATAGTCACGATTTTCAAACTTTAATTAGGATACTTTGGATATGCAATAATAAATTGGTTTTTTCAAGGAGGTGCAGTAAAAAGGCTTCAGAACAGCTGTACAGTAATAAAAGATGAAATAAACTATAATTCACCTGATATTGTTTCACCAGCTCATTGAGGCAAGGGTACCTTTCACTCGTGTACCTGAAGAACTTAGGAACTCCCATTGTGACTGGATAGTATTACAGTTATTAGCAAAAACAATCTGTTATGCTTATTCAGCTTGTTGATACAATGACTTGTATAACCTAAAGCCAATCACATATTAAAATTAACACAATTTTTTGCCTAAGCTTTAGTAATACTTTGATTTCACGTCTTGGTTTTGTAGATTCTGTTGAATAGAGATGTAGGTTACTTGGTCCAGAGAACTACCTTCTCAGCAATCAACATCGTTGACCTGAAAGTCAAATTGTACTGTTAAGTTGGGAAAACAAGAGACGCAATTCATATCATGATCTTGTTGGGTTTTACAAATCAATAACAAATTTACTAAATTCGATGCTCATGCGAGGAATTACGTACAGCGAGGATTTTAGTGGATAAAATTATATGTGGTATATTTCTTTGATTTGGATGGTTGTGGGTTTTTTTTAAACTTGATCAGGATTAGTTTTCTATTGTCGAAAACATTTTACATTTTATGACGTCGTTATGTTGGTATAACTGCAAGATAACATAAAATTAATCGGGATTATATCGCAAGCTCTACTAGTTTATAGTCGCTCGTTTTTCTCTTATGTTCTTATCTTATTCTGTTCTGTAGCATAGAGAAACCAATGTTGCACTGCTATTAGTTATCCATTATTATGAAAATTCTCTCGGCATGTTTTCCATTTTCCGTTTATGTCAATTAATCTGTTGTGTTAAATTATTTATAATGTTTTTGTATAATTTGAAAAGATGTCATACTAAACTGCTTTAACATTTTTTTTATTTCCTTCTCAAGTGGGTGATTAATCTCATGTTTATTTTGTTCACAATTTTGTTATAGGAATTATCAATTTTCAGTGTAGCATCACTAAGTGTATTTTTATGATGATATATTTCCATACATGATGTGCCGAGTCCAAACGCTACTAGTGTACCTACCAGGATATATCAATAATCTTGAAAAAAAAAACCTTCCTTCTTGAAAAAATATTTTGCAAGGTATTTTTTAGGATAATTAGAATTGATAAAAATGTTATGATTTCATCTCAAGTTTTGTTGCTTTTCATTACCTTTAGCTTATTATGAGTTGGGTAGAAAACAAAAATAATTAAATATACAAAAGAAAAATACTCTTATGTACAGTCATATGTCCTATATAAACGTAGTTGACGTAGTGGTTTGGTTATAATTATATAGTTTAGGAATTATATTCTCCTTGCTATATAGTGAAATAATTATATTTAGAATTTTTTAGGCTACATTGGATATAGAATATCAAAACTTCTTTTTTTAAAGAGCTATAGCTTGCCACTTACACACACACATACATTGCTATATTCGAGATTCATGAATCTCAATAACAACAGTGCATAAATTCCTACTTCGATTTGCATTGCATTTTTTTGTGTGACCATGGAAAGCGACGAACTTGGTAACGATCTCGTGAGGTTGGATGGCGGTTTTCTAGTCGACGAAGAGACCTATGTTGTCCATTCGGATGATGTTCTTGGTAAGCTTGAAAACACTTTACTTACCGTGCAAGGCTCGCAGGCTAAATATTTATGACGATTTTTTAATATTTTAGACCAGGAAGAGAACAATTCAGACTCATGTATGGGTAAACATGCCCCCCTAAGAGAACAGGACCGGTTTCTGCCTATAGCCAATATTGCGAAAATTATGAAGCGAGCCATCCCTGATAATGGAAAGGTGAGTTTCACCCTAAAATAATAGACACTTTAAACTATGATATTTTAGTAGTTTTAAGATATAAATCATCATAAATTATAAATCAGGGGACAATCTTTACACAAATCGATCTAGTCCCAAAGTAAGCTCTAGAGGCTTATGTTATGGGTACTAGATGATGATATACATACTTATATAGATAAATAAATACTTAAATGCATAGGAAAACATCCAAGACTCAGGAACAAACAATCGTGCTCATCACACAAATATTTGCCCTTACGGGGGATCGAACCGGGGATGCTAGCTTCGGAGGCCAGGTCATTACCAACTAGGCTAAACGCATCATCAAATAATAGTTAGTATAGTCAGATAATAGTTATACAATTAGAAAGAGAGAACTAACCTTCTGAATGCCACAGTTAGATTTTTGTTCCACTGATGCGACAATATGCGGTTGTCCATACATTTGTGTCAATAGCATCCATGGCACAGAGGACTAAAGTTGAATTTGTTAATCAATTAGCTGAGTTACGTTATTGACCTTTATTTTAATCAACATTTCTCCTTATTTCAGATTGCAAAAGATGCGAGGGAATGTGTACAAGAATGTATTTCGGAGTTCATTTCCTTTGTGACCAGCGAAGCAAGTGATCGGTGTCAAGTGGAAAAGAGAAAAACCATTAACGGAGAGGATGTGCTGTTTGCTATGAACACACTTGGATTTGATAATTATGTGGAACCATTAAAACTGTATTTGAAGAAGTATAGAGAGATAGTTCTGTCTCCTGTAAGTATATGTAACTGTTTATAAATAGTTTAAAACAAATGGCTGAATTCACAAGGGTCACTCAAATTGGTTTTTGGTTAAAGTGAAGTTTGTTTGTAAGTGCATCACTTGAGAATGGCTCGACCGATTTGGTTATTTTTTAAAATGTTTGTTATAGTCCAAATAAGGTTTATAGGGAAAGAAAAATTAGGTAAGCTGCCCTGGAAAATTGGAAAAATTTGGGAAAAGTTTAAAGTGGTTTTTTTATGGGATTTTTACTATCACATATTAAAATTTTGATAGGACAACATCTGTTGAGACAGCTAGTTAAAAATAAAGATGCATCCCATGTTTGTATTCCTTTTGACTAACTGTCAATTTTACAGCTTTCATTGTGCTCATCCTCATCTTGCACTTTGCAGGTAACCATCCAGAAAATCAATAAAACAATAGTGCTCTATGAAGGTAAGTAAAAATAAGTAAAAAGGTTTTCATGGAAATCGGCGAAATTATTGAATAATAATAATAAAACCATTTATTTCAGGCATCAGTGGCCCATACATAAATACCTTACAGACTAATATACATATTAAAATAACTTAAAAGTATTTAGGGGACAAAAAGGGACACCCTAAGTTATTAAAAATGAATTATTTAATTTACAGACGGAATACCAGAGCAAGCTGATAATGACAATGAAGCACAAACAGAGACCACCACCGTTATATACACGTCATATCCAAAGGGTATGGACGAATTCACACTTGGATGAGTAAACCGTAGTGGATAATGTGATAATGATAACTATTAGAGCCATGCATGTCGCACATTTAAAAATAAAAGGGAACAAGTCAAAATAAAATTAACTTTTATTTTAAAGTTTACTCAAACTCGTTAAAGTTAAATTTAGAATGGATTTGTATTTCACATTATTTCTTTTTAATTTTAAACGTGCGAATTGTGATTGTTGGTTATTCTACTTACTGACTGAACTATTATGCAAGTATTATAAGAAGAAATTTATGTTGAAGATGTAAGTATAATCAAAGAAATGACTTAACAGCATAGCTGGGCACAAGACTAGAGATGCAACGGATATCCGGCTACTATCCGGTATCCGGCCTATCCGGCCATGATTTTACTATCCGGCCATGATTTTACTATCCGGCCATGATTTTACTATCCGGCCGGATACCGGATAGTGAGTCAGTATCCGGCCGGATACCGGATAGTAAAAACTTGGATCAGAAATACGATAAAACAAATAAAAGCCACCAGAAATAAACAATATCAACGTCAGTTATTAAATTACCCTGTTTCTTTTTATTTAAGTATAAAACGAATATGTAACATCACGTCGTGCGCGTTCGAATATTCCCAACTGACGTAATAAGGCACGTATTTAACCTCAAAGGATCTCCCCGGCACTTACAATTCGTAACAAGTTGAAACTTGCTCGCCGCGCGAAGGCCGCGTAAGCTAACACAGCTTTTGAGATAGCTCGTGTGCGGCCGGATATCCGGCTATCCAGCCAATGGCCATGCCGGATATCCGGTATCCGGCCAAACCACTATCCGTTGCATCTCTACACAAGACCGTTAAACCGTTAATCGTTAGTTAACGAAGTTAACATTTTGAGTAATGGAGTTAACTTCAAAAATTGTTAACTGACTCATTAACTTACGTTAAAACGATTAAAATCCGTTAAATGTTGATTAAGTACATACTTACTATTTGCCAAAAGGACACGCGGCTTATGTCAGGTAGCTTTTGTTTTGAATTTGATCTCTAAATAATAAGTATTATTTATTACAAACTATAATGCAATACCCTATTTTTACTAATGTTTCATGTCCTGCCTAAACTTCAATAGCACACACGAACATTTTTTATAAGTAAATTACTAACGCAACGATTTCTATAACGAGTTAATGATTAACGACTCACGTTAAATTCCGTTAAATCTTCCGAAATGTAACGCTTTAACGTTTAATGAAGTTAACTTTTTTAGTAACGGATTAGCGATTAACGAAGTTAACTATTTGATTAACGGTGCCCAGCTATGCTTAACAGTTGATAATTTTCCATCTTAATTTGGACTTTAAGAACATCTGCATTATTTATAAGTGATGATGATTAATGGTTTTATAAACGTGGGAAATTATCCATCAAGTACTAGGTTATCTAAATATTTCTTGCTATAATTAAGTCTTCGCTCTATAATCGGATTTTCACCTAACTGCAATGAAGCAAAAAGGGGTTATGTTATCGGGGAGTATGTATGTGGGTATGTGAATATATGAATGTTTTTAATCCCTCAATTATTTACCTACTAGAGGCAAAACTACTGAATTGATTTTAACAAATGGGGTTTTCTAACGATTTGGTTGAATAGGCATATGATGTTCTGTCCCAGTAGCAAACTATTTTTTATCGCGCTCAAAGCATTCGTCCCTTTCGAGCTTTCGCACCCGCGTATTAGTTAAAAAGCGACATGCTTTATGTACGCGATAAAAGCCAGTGTGCTAGGCCCTCTGAAGTCCAATATGGCGGATGCTAGAAGACCTTTTTGAATTTGGAATAATTTCTTGCTACCCGAACTGTCCATATAAAGAATTATGCTGACAACAGAAATAAAAAAAAGGAAAATGGAAAGTATTTATTATTCACTGCATAATCTCTAAAAGGATATAAACTAGAAATCGATATTTTTTTGTATTTTACAACTAATAATTTAAAACATTGTGAAATTGAATTTTAATTTATACCTCTTTGTGTAAAAATACCTCTTGAATTCAATGTATTGTATTATTAATGTACCTAAGTCGTTTTCAAACAACTTCAGTTTCTAGTAGCCATTAACGCTAGATGACGATTAATAAAAAATTATCAATAGCAATATTAGAACTAATAAATAAACTTTGAATGTTTGCAAAGTTTTAAATCGTGGCTATTCATTGAATACTTTTGACTTTAAGATGTAAGTATTGTTATAGAAATAGACATTTGCTATAGAATTTGTTATTTTTATTTAATTATCCGAATTATTTTTTAACCTTGTTCTTTTTTACGTCTTTGCTCATTTAAATGATACAAACTATAAAGCAATACCCCATATATATACTTATGACTTCAGAAAGCGTATTGGCAAAGGCATGACATAATTTAAAAATAAACTTCAGTAACAAAGGCTATTTTAATTTTATTTATTTATCTATAATCAATAAAATTTAATCACCAATTACACATTTCATAATTATAATAGGACGGATCAACGTTATATTCCTTAAAAAGTTATTCCCTAAACTTATCCTTAATATAACTAGGTAGCGGCAACAGATACAAAAACTTATTCAACAATATAATGCCAACACTAAAAGCGAAACTGATTCCCAAATTGAATTCCATATTCAAATCTCCCGCCTGGTAAATGTCACCGTTGAAACTCTTTCCCGTGAACCTTTCTGCTAAGAACGCTTTGCCGCTGGCATATCGGCAGTCAGCATTTGAGTTAGTGTTCAAACTGGAAGAGGTTTGTATGAGATTGGTGATCGATGTGCAGTTTTCCGTGTCGCTGTAAGGGAGGATGTTGAAGTGTGGCTGTTTGAACACGCTGCGGTGGAGGAATATTGATGCGTAGCGCGTGTGAGTCAGGTAGGTTAGGTAGTGTAGCCAGTCTTCATAGCCGTTGTAGGATCTGGAAGAAAGAAAAATATGTTTGTCTTTAGTTATGTACCTACCATCTTTTATATGGACTGTCTGTGATGTTTATATGAGCAAAACGTACTTTATTGCAATTAAATAAGAAATTTAACCTTTTGGACGCCGTTGTCCACTATGCGTGACAGCGTATACAGGGTAAAAAGGTCCTTCAATACCTTGACTTAAAGTTGAAATACGTGTTACTTCTCAGACATGCTTGGCGTCCAAAAGGTTAACAGTACCATGCAGTGGCGAAGCGTCAAATATTTCCTAAAGGAAGCCGGAAGAAGTCTGACATTTAGTTAGAGTAAAATAGACTTCAATGACAGCTAGCCATAGCTTTCTAGCTTGGTAAAGCCGTCAGGAATCGGCTTGTAGGCAAGCTGCGCCACTGGTGCCATGAGACCAAATACATCAGGGAAATATGTTTGCAGAAATATAAATGCAATCCTTGGCGAGCAAAAATAACGTATCTAACTAGCAAACAGCTTAGTTATTTTAACCTTTTGGCCGCCGTTGTCGACCATGCGTGAAAAAAGACCTACCTTGACTTAAAGTTGAAATACGTGTTACTTCTCAGACATGCTTGGCGGCCAAAAGGTTAACCACATATGAATGGAAGTCCTGGAAATCCAATGGCTGAAAATAAAAATGTATTAGTGGATATCTTACCTTAGGACCCCACTAGCTAGCATCACGTACACGCAGGTGATGTATATGTTGACGATCCCGGCGACGAGTCCATTTCGTACGCACATCATCACCGCGATAGCTTGTTGCTCCGCGAAGATGTAGCATGACCACAGCGCCAGCGAGAAGTAGACGAAGTCCAGGCCCTCTGTCAGGTCTGCTACGATTCTAGCGTGACAAAAAGCAACCGTTTATCACTTACTGTCGAGTCATGGTTATCGATACGTTTAAAAACAAAGCGTGTGTTAATTCCAAAAATTAAAAGACTGAAGGCTCGCTCACTGATTAATCACGGAATGTGAGGAACTAACAAACTTGAAATTTGGCAGGTAGGTTCCTTTTTGGGTCTAGACATCCACTAAGAAATGATTATACGAAAGGAATCTACCCCTAAGGGGCTGAAATGTGGGGGAGGTGGGGTACGTTTTGCAATCTATATCGTGTGACATATCAAATAGTCTGGTTGTGAGGCTCTTACATAGGTATATATTTTTTTGAATTTAAGATAAATAGTTTGGAAGTTATTTAGGAAAATAGGCGAAAATTTACCACTATCTTCGAAACGACTGGGCCCAAAATTTGAAAAAAATAAATACTGAAAGTAGTTCTTTATCTATATATAGATTACAGGAAAACCTATAAGAAGTCTACGGTAACAGGAAATTTCAGACAATCATGTACGGAACGGAACCCTCTACGCGAGTTATTTTCGCACTTGTCTGGTTATTATTAATTGCAAATCTCGGTTCATTTATGCCACTGATCTATCAACATTTTAAACTATACTCACGGATAGATGATGGCAGAGGAAGCAAAAGTACTGATGAAGGAGAAAGGCAGCGAGACAAGATTGCATGAGAGCAGGAAACTGGCCCCGCTATACAGTCCTTCTTGACTCTCCTGGTAGTACCGCGTTCGATATGGACCATCTACAAGAACACGTAACACCATGTAATATTCACAATTTATACTGTTCTTTGATTAAGTTATAAAGTACTTACATAAACAGATAGTGTTCATAATACTGATGAAATAAGTCCCAACCATGGCGTTAAATATCAGTCCACTTTTTGTTATAAAAGCCCTTTGATAATCCTAGAAAAAAAATCCATTAACTTTAATTGTCATACGGCTCGAAGGACCATGGTCCTTCTAACCGGATTTTGTAAAAAATTACGTGTTACCTTGGCTTCAAAGTAGAAAGCCCATAATATCAAGAAATATAAGGGCAGCGAGAAGAGTCGCATGAACATCTGTTTAAAACCATTTTTCTTTAAATTGAATATCGATGCCAGCATTCTCCTACAACAAACGAAACATATATGATTACTTAATGTACCCACTGTATGCTACGGCAAACTGTACACCTCCAAGTTACAATGTAATATACATGCTTTTGTATCTAATCCAATGGCTTTTGGCGACCTTAACCAGATGGTTCTTCGGTCCAGAATATAGGTGGCCGAACCATTCTGCATCTACTGGTCCATGGTCTCCTTCAGGTCCTATCAGTCCCCACAGCGTAATAGCGATATAACAATGGATATAATGGCAGCGTTTCACATTTGCTATGAGTTTTTTTTGCCAATCCTCGGTACTTACACATACAACATCCATATAACCCTGACTCCACTCGGCTTGCCATAGCCCAGCTGCATTTTGTTCGGGTTGATTCTATGCTCGTTCCCATTGCCTTGCATGATGCCCTGGCCTTCCAGCCGGAACTTTTCCACTAGTGCTGCGATCTGGTGGTTGGACTCTATGAAACGCTCGCGTGAGCGTCTGTCCACTGTTGATAGGCATACTGTAAAGAGATAGAATAATTACAACGCATACAACATTTTGAAGTGAAATGCAAGTTAGATATTAGGTGACTATCTTTAAACGAAATAGCAGGCAGGGCCGGCTAGACCAGTTCTTATAGCGTTTGAATAATTCTAAAACATTTTGCTGGTTAAGATACTCTTTGTATTAAGTATTCCAAAGAAATCAGAGTCAGTTCTCGTAATAGAAAAATATCGCTCCGTCCCTTTTACTTGTATCGGTGCTTACTATAAGAAGTACTAAGTATTATTTTTTCTCTGGTATCGGCAACAGGCGATATTTCCGATAGATTTCGATAACAAGAACGGTTTACATAACAAAACAGTCACAAAACAATTGAGTTTTGAATTATTTGCACAATTGGGTTTGCGCGGTCTATCGTATCGTGGATGGTAATTTTTTCAAAAGGAAAAAACGGAACCCTTATAGGGTCACTTGTGTGTCTGTCTGTCTGTCCATCCGTCACAGCCAATTTACTCCAAAACTACTGGACCGATTGAGTTGAAATTTGGTGTACATATATGGTGATGGTAAGTTGGTCACCGCAACAAGGACGCGTGCATACTATATCGTGTGACATATCAAATGAAAGGGCTCATTGCGAGAATCTTTAATATTTTTTTTAGAATTTTAAGGTAAATATTATTTAGGAAAATAGGCGAAAATAGATCATTGCTATTCATGGCAAAAACTTACAATAATACATCAACGGGTTCTCCAGCTGCGGGCACGGGAAGCCGATGCTTCCGAAGTAATCCAGCAGGTTCCTCGTGGGCCCCGCGTACACGACGTCTCCAAGACACAGGTACACAACGCGGTCCAGGAATGGGAACACGTCTAAAACAAAGATGTGGATTAGTCAAGTTTCAAGACTACGCAAAGGAGCAGCCATTAATTTTACGGATTATTTGTAACACAATAGGGGATTTTTATGCGCGGACGCAGCGTGAACATTATGAAGGATCATTGTGTATATATATAATATCCCTAATATATGCTAAAACCAACAAATAAGGTAAGTCATGTAGGAGCGCAAACCTTTATCTCATTTTCCAACTATGATATGCCGAAGTAAATTTTGTTTCAAAAACAACAGATACACTTACTCTTTGTAGTCCACTGACCCGGTCCACTAAAACTACTAAAATATTTATTCACCTGTGCAAACACCAAATACATGGGACTGAATTACACGTTCAAAGTTACGTTACACCTGTCTTTATCTCGTGATTGTATCATTACTAAGTGTGAGAGGGACAAGCGTAACAAATTATCGAAGGTCTAGTTTTGGGAAAAGAAATGTGCATAAGTTAACGGTTTAATTAGCATAACAATAACGCGCGCATTATTGTTGCCGTTAATTTGTGTAATTAAGCTGAATTAAACAGTTGTATGAAGAAATGCGATTACTGTTATGCCTATTTTGAGGTGCTATTTTTAGTACACTTAACGCAGCTAGGTTATTTAAGATATGTTACAGATTTTCCGAATAATCAATTCCATAACAAAAATTCCACTTAAAATAACATGATAAGCACCTAGCTGATTAAAAGTTTTTACGGCTCTGGCGTACAAGGCATGGCGCGCTACAAATTCTTTGGCGATGAATTTGGCATTATTGGTGCCGTGACCAGGATCGGAACACAATTCAAATAGGTATACAGTACGATTAACATCAGTTAACGATTCGACTTTTCTCGACTATTATCGGCTAAAGCCGGAGATGAGAATTACACAAGTTACATTGCTACGATTTCTTTTAGCTAGCACTCAACTTAAAGTATCGTAAACGCAATGTATATCACCTGCCATGATGACATTACCTACTAGTAGACCTAAGAAGTTTACAAAAGCGATATGGACATGCATAATTTGTCGATGTATATAAATGTACCTATAATATTTAAAAAAAACATGATTCTTTATTAATCAATAGTTACTGTTTTACGCGTCATAGTGTCAAAAAATAGTCACTCATTATTTTTCTTATTTCAATATAAACGTTGTGTTACTTTAGAGATATTAGGAGGTTTTGTTGCTTAAATCTTTCTGTTGTATTGTGTTTAATAAGATAACGGGTAATATATTTAAAGGTCATATCTGTAATTTGATATACTCTATGTGAAAAACGAGGGATACCCACAATAACCGAGGATGGCCGAATGGTGAACTTATTTTAATAGTACTGTAACAAAACTACGATTAGTTAGGCGTTAATATCTAAGGCGTTATCAATAGAAGCTATTGTCGTTAGAATCTTATTAAATTGGTAAAGTTGGACATGTTTTGGACTAAACTTAACATTGTACGTACCAGATCTTGGTTTCTCCATGGTGAGTATGATGGCGGTGGAGTATTTCTTGGCCGCGTTGGACAGTATGGAGATCACCAGGTAAGTGTTGAGGGGATCCAGATCCCAGGTCGGCTCGTCTAGTAGGAGTATTACTAGAGGAAAGTGAAGAAAGATGGCAATTAATATGTGATAAGATTTGTATGAACGCAGTCGTATATATGACATAAATATATGAAGATATCCATCTTTATGTAGAATATTGATGCGGTTTTTTATTTCAGTACTAACAGCAACTTTTTCTTTGCTTCAGGCTTTGAATATCCAATGCCTTAAGGTACTTTAACGAGGAAGCTTTAATATAGTATGTTTTGTTAATAAATGCATTTTATAACAAGCTTTTTTTGCCGAATGCACCTATAATATGTCACCTGGTTTACATATTATGTTTACCAAATTTCAGCCTATTCCATAAATTGACTTCCAAGATTTGAACCGGAAAGACAGACATACAAAAGAAGAAAGTTAAATAAAAGCTTGTAAAACTAACATGGATCCCGGATGAGCTGGACACCGATGACCAGTCGTCTGTATTCACTCTTCGTCAGGGTTGTCACACATTTGTGCGACACCTATAAAAAAACATATAATTAGTTAAATATCTACAAAATTGCATATCTACAGGAAACGAGTATTAACAAAATTACCTGGGATAAAGCTAAGTCGGCCATGACTTGCTTCACTTTCGATGATTTGAGGTAACCTGAAACCTGATTTAAACATCAATTAATTAATCACAAAGCGGCAGAACGCTCCCACTGGCTACGAGCATAGCGCTTTGAAAAAGTTGGCAATGAACGTGTTAAACTGCTGCTAGCCTGTCTACCAACTGGAGAGGAACACCCTTAACATTTTTAACGCCACGGCTGAGTGTTAAAGCGTGCCTCGGACGCCGAGTGACGGCTGTAGTTGACAAAATGTAGGTATGAAAAACGGCATGCCGTGGCGTCAGGGGCACGGAAATCTGCTGTTAGCTACAGCCGACTGTGGCGTTCAAAAGGTTAAACAGGATATGACCTTGTGACCTTTAACCCTTTGACCGCCACAGTCGGCTGTGGCCGTGGGTAGTTTCCATGCCCCTGACGCCACAATATGCCGTTTTGTTTACATTTGCGTCGGCTACAGCCGTCGTCGAGCGCTCGTGGCACGCTTTGTCGCCGTTAGCCGTGGCGTTCAAAAGGTTAAAGATTTTGTTGACGGGGTACATTTAGCAGTGTTTGTCACTCACAGCCGACGGTGATTCTATCAAGCTTCTTCGTCTTCGGGTTCCGGTATACCCTGACGCTAAATACCTTAGTGAGCGACAGCGCCAGCGTCTGCTGCACGCTGAGTCCAGGTAGCAGCCGCGTGGAGTGCCGCACCAGCGCGCACGAGCTCTTGAACTGCTCCTCCTCCAACGGAACACCTTCGAGCAGGATGTGGCCTTTGGAGGCCACGCGGCGGGCGATCACGTCGAGGAGGGCGCGTTTGCCGCTGCCTGAGAAGTTGAATTTCAAAGTAAATTACGAAGCTGTGTACACCAAACGCGATTTTGAGCGATTCGAGCGGAGCAAGTTCCCGATGACCCATGTTATCGATCGCCTTTCAAATAGGGATAAAAAAAATTTAATTCTAATGAGTCCGTTAGTTAGATTATCAAAAAATATTGAATACGTATTTTTTGCTTTATCAAATCAATCAAAATTGACAAAGATAACGCGCATCAAAGTTTGAGAGTGGGGGCTAATGACGTCACTTAACGATAAAAAGTGTATAAAGTCGTGACGTCACGCGGCACTTCAATGCACTATATCTTCGTATTTTCTTCAAAAGAAAAAATACGTGTTCAATATTTTTTTATAATTTAAAATGACCGACTAGTTAGCTATGACCCCCCCCTCGGCCACCTTGTGTCCACACTAGAGTCTAGAAAAGATGTCTAGTACCTACCTGTCATTGTCATCTCAGTTACCTTTGGACCCCAGTATGGCGGTGACCTCCCCACTGTGGGTGGTGAAAGAGACATCTTTGAGGATGATCCCGGTCTTCACTCCTCCTGTGAGCCGCTGGAAGAAGCTGCCAGGCTCCACCTGTCATTAATAATAATGATCCTGATGTTGGACCCAGACACACGTTAAACTAGAACTATGGGTATATTTCGTCCAATGTAAAAAGATCGCTGACGGCGACACATTTCGCTCTTTTTACATTGGGACAAGTATAATAGAAAACGATACGAATACCTACTTATTTGGATTAGAAAGGGGCTACGCAGACAAGTATTTTATTAGCTACGTCGGCAACATCAAGGGTCTGCTAGGCTTCCTGCGGGAGCTGGGCTGGCATGAATAGTGATGCCAACCCACACCACGCAAAATAGGCGCGATTATGACGTCGAGCTGCGGAAACCCAGCCCGCGTGAACTATAACTATAACTATAGCTACCCGTAAAAATCATCCGAAAAACAAATTAATCCAAAATCACCCGAACAACTGCGCCTCTATTCAGGAACGTCTAAGTGATATTGTAGCGACTCGCGAGCGAGATTCTCATCCCACTCTTCCGCGATGCGTAATGCGTAGGAGCAGGATACGAATCTAGATGTTCCCGAACAGACGTTATGTACCATTTACCATGAGTTGCGCAAACCGCTCTCACTAGCGTAAACTATCGCTTGGTCCCTTAATTTTACTTGTATCGGCAGATCGGCAGCATTTCCGATAGATTTCGATAGCGAGAACGGTTTGCGCAAACTCATGGTGAGGGCTCGGAAGTCCCAAAACAATCACAGCACGAGTCACTGAGCCAGTGGCGCGCGCGTCTATCTCGCTCCTTATAAAAAATATTCGGACCGTTCATTCCATACAAAAGATATCAACGAGCCGTTCTTATCAGTCTTTTTACGAAAGATACTGTTTAAAAACAAATGAAATTCTAAAAAATTATGATTAACACATTATGGAATTGAATTCTGAAATAAATCATTGTTATTATTATTAAAACGAATGCATGTGCTTAAAATAACAAAATTTAAATAGACATTTTTTAAATATGTTTTAATAAAAAAACTAGTGATAAAATACGCTAGTTTTACTTGTTCCATTCCAAAAAATTTAACCAAACTACTTTAAGTAGCACCATTTATTAAACGAAGGCTACCAGCGTAGTAATAAATGTAAGCAACTGTTATAAAGTACAAAATGGATGAAACTCACTTGACCAGAATGAAACACATTGTATAACTCCAGCATATAGGTACCCCCCGCCATTTTAACAACTTAAAAACAAAATTAAAGCTTTCAAATTCAGAAAAAACATTTAAAAATGCATTTTTAACTGACACACCCGTCCCCTACCTAACTGTTCGCAAACTAACTTTATGTGGTTAACTTCAAAGTAAACTTTTCGTGAGGCGACGTTGCCAGTTTCACCTGTAGCTAACTTCAGTTTACTAACTGTACTTAATTTTAATAGGATTATGAAACCGAGCTATTATGGATTGTATTCGCTTAATATAGAGTTGGTTTCTGTGTGATTTGCCTGATGATTTTGTTAAGGTGAAGGTTACAGTTTGGTTAGATTTAGAGACAATTTTAGACTAACCAAGGTACCTTAATTATTTTGCTTTATAAGTATATTCTCGCTGTGTACCTAAAACACAACTAATAGGGATATTACCAGCGTAAAAAAAAAACGAATTAGTCCGTCAGTTACATTTATTACATTATTAAAAAATATTGAACATGTATTTTTTACTATATCATATCAATCAAAATTGACAAAGATAACGCGCATCAAAGTTCGGGAGTGGGGGCTCATGACGTCACTTAGTGGTAAAAAGTTTGCAGAGTCGTGACGTCACGCGGAACTTCAACGCACTATATCTTCGTCATTTTTTGTTTAAATGACAAAAGAAAAAATATGTGTTCAATATTTATTTATAATGTAAATGACGGTTATTAGAATATTTCAGGAAACTCGCCTATTTAAAATCCACCTAAAGAATGCAATGCAACTTTCAATTAAATTTTCAATCGGTAAAATAATACAATTTAATTAACTAGGTACTTACTAATATTGTTTATCTTAAGTATATTGAAGACCAGACGATTTATAAACTTACTAACTTCTTAACATAGTTACGCCCATCTGGAACAGATTTTATTGGTATAGCGTCAACCAAGATCAACCTCTATCTATTCAACAATTTTCATTCAAGACCAAAGATTCATTCAAAAATGTTTATTGTTTGTGTCTGTAATTAACAAAGTACCTACATAATAATATTACGGAGAAGTTTTACCGACGACGACGCGGATAGCCTAGTTGGTAGTGACCCTGCCTCCGACGCAAGCGTCCCGGGTTCGATCCCCGGTAAGGGCAAATGTTTGTGTGATGAGCACGAATGTTTGTTCCTGAGTCTTGGATGTTTCCTATGTATTTAAGTATTTATTTCTCTATATAAGTATGTATATCGTCGTCTAGTACTCATAACACAAGCCTTTAGAGCTTACTTTGGGACTAGATCGATTTGTGTAAAGAATGTCCCCTGTTTTTTTATTATTATTATTATTATTATTAGTTTTAAGTATGTATTTATTTATATTTACCAACATTTAGCGTAATAAGCTCTAGGTGTCTTACTAAAAATATTGTATATGGATCATATTCCTGTGGAGATCTGAAATAAATGTATTTATTTGTTATTATTTTATTATTACCTACAGCTATTGATAAATTAAATATTTGTGTGACTGTAACGTGCTTCAATTTTATTTATAGTTTAGTAATAAAAAGATTTAAAAAAACCTGTTTAGTCGGTAAGGCGAAATGCGATCTCTAAATACAATAATCGCAACTTGCCCTTAACGCCTCATTTTCCTAACATTTCCAAGGCGTCGTTGCCGCAAAGCCTCTTCGGCTATCTATTTCCTTTTTTCGCACCACACCACCATGAGACGCCCACACATAGCCAAGCAACTTATGTTCATGCATTCCAATCATTAGCCGCCTCCCTCACACCCATACACGGAGTGAAGGATAGAATGGGAAGGCTACATGCGCAGTGTCACTGACTGCTCAGTCGAACTCAGCCGCGGCAAACGGCAGCATGGCAAAGGAATAACAACTCTTTTTAAATCGAAACGAACGAATTATGAACTAAAGGTTATTTTTTAAGTTACTAAATACCCTATTGGCGTGATTTAGTGGTTGGTTATTTAGTCAGTTTGTGTGTCCAGTGGGTTTCAGTGTAGTTTTATTTATTTGTGAGCTGGAGTACTGTTCGGCGTATTGGGTAAGTTGACACTTTTGTTTATGGATATTTTGATATTTTATACCTATTTATAGAATATTAGGTACTTGTATTGGCTCAATGTGGCTCACGATAGGAAAAGTAATTTTTTTTTCAACGGTATATTCACATAGGCGTAAAATCATAAAGCATAAGATTATACTATGATAGCAAGTTATTAAGCTTACTTTGTAGGTAATACATGCTTAGCCCTTGTACCAAAGGCATCAGTGGCGCAGCCTGCCTACAAGCCGATTCCTGACGGCTTTACCAAGCTAGAAAGCTACGGCTAGCTGTCAGTGAAGTCCATGTTACTTTAACTAAATGTCAGACTCGCACAACGGTTCTAATTCTTCCGGTTCCCCTTAGGAAATTTTTGACGCTTCGCCACTGAAAGGCATGTAGCATTGGCGTAGGATTCTCATTCAAAAAGTCCAGTAAACTCCTGTTAACTAATCTTCAGACATAAAAATAAACTATTTCTGACAATAAATCGTGAGTAAAGCCACGTATTTCAATTATTCATTAAAACAGCTCCAATATATAAAAGTAGGCTGACTCTCAGCGGCCCTACCATGCCATACCTACATGAGGACTAGTTAAACCCGTTTATCTCTGTGACTATCTCTTTCGTCGGCACTAGTGTGAAAGAGACGCACTTAGAGATTACTTAGGGTTAAGTTATCCTTGTGTCAACCTTGCTAGGGCCAGAACGGTGCGCGTAGGGTTGCCAACTATTTATGGGGCAAATATAGTATTTTCCAGTCAAAGGTATCAATAAAATAGTACACTCAAAGAAAATATAGTACTTTAAAGAAAAACCTTTAAAAAAAGAGTGTAAGGTAGGTATATTTGATTAAATATCGTACACAACATTCGTCTTACTAACATTCCGATTGCGCATCTTGTGGCTATCCGAGCTGCGAAAATGCCTATCGAACTGGCCAACTCGAAGCCCACTTGTAAGGACTGACCGAAATTTAGTATTTTTGCGTACTATATATTTTATCAATAGTACCTATATAGTACACTGAGCCAAAATATAGTACAATACTATAGGTATATTATAGTACGGTTGGCAACCCTAGGTGTGCGAGAAAAACACACAATTCCAGAAGCAAACCTATTTGCTTCATTTTCGAAAACGAATTACGCAGTTTTTAAAATCCTTTTACTTAATAATCAAAGGTTGCAATGAAAGGTAGGGATATAAATTACACCTAGCTGTCATCGGCCATATTTTATTACCTACCTGTATTTTAACACTTCTTATCTACATTACCCGCGTGACTATTGGAGATCCAAATACCTATAGAGATAGGCACCTACCTATTTAATATTTTTCAAAAAGGTAGTAGTAGTATAGCTTCACGCCCGAAATCCCTAATGGGGTGGGCAGAGCCACAAGACTACTTGTGGCCACGTTCGATTAATTAGTCCTAAGTTGGTATGATGAACCGTATGGTGACAGGTGATCAGCCCATCGCCCATACAGATAGTCCACCATGTTGGAGAGGACCCGTCCCTTGGTCGACTTTTACGACATGCCAGGATGATAAGCATCTGCACGCATTGTATGCTATTTCTTCACTCCCAGTGCAGCGGAGGAGCAAGGTGTTTGTAAATCAGCATTTTTGCTGGCAATTTATTGCTGCAATTCGGGCTATCCCCAAAAGATTACACGTAAACTTTTTTCCCCAGTGGTAATGTAATATGGAATCTTTTTGAGAATAGCCCTAATTGGCAATAAATTGTTAAAAAACCAGCCCGTTTGCGAGCCCCTTTAGTTAATATTTACTAAACTGCTGTTTTTGACTTAAGTAAAGCCAAGATTTATTTTAACAAAGACCCAAACTATAAATATCAACTAATATAGATGTTAGGATAACTTAATCCCGTTTTATCTCTAAGTGAGCCTCCAATAGTGACGACGAAAGAGATAAACGGAGTTAAGTTATCCCCGTGGCAAGCTTGCTAGGGCCGTTGGTGTTCACCTCACCTAACCTATTAATCTATACAATACCGGTACTGATTCATTAGCTATTTCTAAGTGCGGCAAGTAATACATTTTCGACTATTCTTTTACAACCATTTTGAGAGTGCCAAAAAACTTTTTCATTTCGCATTCAACAACTATTATGACGCTACAAGACGTTCAATTAAAATTGGCGATGAAACATTCAAAACTAAGTAAACTCGAGCAGTTAAATTTATTCTTTAAAATAACATCAATAGGTCAGAACAATACGGTTAAACTTTTTAATATTTGACCTTTTTGTTTCACTTTACGCATAATGGAAGCAGTTTTTATTAAGACAACTAATTTCATATAAAATACAAACATTAAACTACTAAATAAAATAAACTTATATTTGATGAAAATATGGTTAAACAATTCGTTTAAACGGATGTTATAAAATTTTGGGTACTTATAAGGAAGCTTGGTCAGGAAGGAACCACGGAAAAGACGTGACTACCATATTTATTACTTACAACACAATATTAATTACACTTTAGTCCATAATTACTTGCAATGCTATACTCTTTGCTGCGGCTGCGTCCGCATGGAATTGGTTCTTCTACTTTTCTCGAGGACTGTCATTTTCCGGAATGAATTATCCTTTGTTCATTTTCGAATTTTAAGCTTATAGGTATAGTTACAAAATTCATCTAAATCGGTCCAGGGGCTCTTATATTGACGAGGGGATAGCTTAACCCCGTTAAATCTCTCTGACTATTTATTTCGTCGACACTAGTTTGAGAGACACGCACTTAGGGATAGGACGGTGTTAACTTATTCTTGTATCAACTTTGCTACGGCCGCTGGGCCGGTATTTGACAGGATCTTTGCCATAGAGACACGGTTTTTTTTCTATATTGCTCTGTATGTAGTTAATCTGTAGCTATGTTTTATCCTTATCCCTTTGCTAAGGAAGATAAAGGACAAAACATACGAGTTTGACTTGAAATACCATACTTTGAGCGTTTAAGATAATAATCTATATAATAATATATGCTGAAAACGCAGAACGTTACTACGTCGTTATCAATGAGCTACGATAAGCCAGTCCCTTTAAGTCACGAAGCGTAGAAAATAACTTGCCTACTTATGTAGAAGTAAAAAAAAAGCTTACCTACATGATAATCAACAAAACTACATCGACCGAAAAGGTCCGGCCGAAACGAATAGCATGGTCTGGCCGAAACAAGAAAAAAAAAAGAAAATCATTTATTCATTAAACAGAAGACACGGAGTTATAAAAATTAAGAAAAAGAACAAGAAATTTAATGGTCTTAAACAAATAATCTTACGAATTTTACCATTTGTAACCTGCTCAAACTGGAATAGCCTGATAGATTTCGCACAAAAAATACCAGTAAACTATAAAAAGAGGTAAAACAATAAGTGTTAACGAACTTCTTAAGGACGTGATGAGTCAAAGGCACCAGAGCGCGATAGGATACCACTGAGCAGTTGCTGTCTAGAGCGTGTAAACTTGGAACTTCCTTCCCCTAAATAAACTACACTAAGTTAATTGAGTTTTTCACCAAAAGATTTTTGAAATATTTAATATCTATGGTTTGCCATACGGAGCGTTGCGCAGCGCAGCGCACCGTGTGGCATCACATTATGCAGTAGTTAACTTTTTATTTTCATTTCATACTAGCTGTGCCGATTTTCTTTTGTCACAGCGGCCCTAACATGCATGGCGCAAAGATAAATTGGAACCGTTTATCTCTAAGTGCGTGTCTCTCACACTAGTGCCGACGAAAGTGATAGTCATAGAGATAAACGGCTCTAATTTATCTTTGTGCCATGCATGTTAGGGCCGCAGACCTTCCGGGCGTGCCCACAAAAACTGGCCAAAGTTTCATCGTAATAGGATAAATGGTATAGGAATGCATAGGAGACGAACAAATAAAGAAACAAACATTCATGTATAAGATATTTGAGTTTAAGAACAATGATTAAGTTCTTTATCCGTGGGCGAATGTAGAGCCTATATCTTTTCATTTTAGTGAATCATGACATGACGTCTAAAAGCAAAAAAACTTTTCTCAACACCATCTAATCATTAGTACCTAATGTACCGTGCGATTGTTGCCGTAACTTCAGTTTGATCAAGAGTGAAATTTGCGATTTTACAAACAATGCCAAACAAGGAATTAGCCAGCTAGAAGACGATAGAAAATTGAAGAAAATTTAAAGGCCACGCGATGTTCAGATCCGCGGCAGAGGAAAATAAACTTAATAGTAATCATACCAACAATCTCGAGCAAATCGTCAAACTTTTCGTATTAAACTAGGAAGCGAAGTTGATGTTTTGTAATGGGCCCTAACATGCATGGCACAAAGATAAATTAGAACAGTTTATCTCTAAGTGCGTCTCTCTCACACTAGTCTCGACGAAAGAGATAGTCATAGAGATAAACGGTTCTTTATCTTTGTGGCATGCATGTTAGGGCCGCAGGCAAAAAGTTGTCCCTCATACGCTAGGGATGTCTGAGATAAAAATAACACGAATTATTACCTTACGATAGAGTTATGGTCTCTTTTACACTGTCGGATATATCCGTCATTGGCACTCATACGGTGAAGCGTCATACATAAGGCCCGCGCTTGAAACGCCGACGCGCCGCGCACGCGCTTGGTTTGCCCAAGCCTTAAGTAAAACTTATTTAGTACCGGTTGCGTCACGTAAAAAGAGCGCTAATGGCGTTACGATTTATATTTTTATTTTCATAGAATTCTCTGACCTTGTATCTGAGTAATAAAACCGCATTAGTTAGGCACAAGCTTATGTTTTCGGTCTGTTTGTTTCTTTTCTTTGAAGAACCTAATTAAATATAGCATCACAAAAATAATTCATGTGTCATAGACAGTCATAGTTCTTTTGTTACGTGAATATAAAGACTATTGTTGCTTGTACCGTGTAAATTATAAAAGTGGCACTGGTGAGTGATGGTCGTGGACCGTATCTTAAGAAAGAATATTTAGGTTTAGTTTAGCTTTGATAAATATTTTTTTATGATTATTGTGCTGTATGACATTAGGTATGAGCAAAGGGATCAGTTAGCCAGCAATTTTTAAGATAATCGTGAAGAGATATTCATAGATATTAACAGGCTCTCACCGGACGACATTAATTATTTAGTCATCTTTCGTAAGTATAATTTTGCATTCGATGCAAGCAAAACAGTTTGAAAGTGCTGGTATATTACATACTAAAATTATTCCAGAACAAAGGAAATTACACATTAGAAAGGTATCGCCCCTGCCGAAAATTAATAAAAAATTTCATTGCCCCTACACCAACTAGTTTCATCAAATCTAGCTAAGAAACCATAAAATGCGTTAAAATCCATTCTAGAGCTTTTCTAGAGCTACGATGCCACAGACAACACACAGACACAACAAAGCGGTCAAACTTATAACCATATTTTTATTCGGGGTTTAAAAAAGATGGATTGTCAGACTGAATGTGAAGAAAAAAGGGGCTGTGATTTGTTGACGTTATTAAATGTGTGATGTTGATATTTGAAATGTGTGAAAATAGCGAAAGTTTAAAAACAGTGTAAGTACTTTTTAGAGGAAGGATTTCCAAATGATCCTATTTATTATATCTACCTATAACTACTACTATGGCTTTGGAATGTTATCAATTTCAAAAAGCATACGAAGTTATTCAATGGGAAGGTAACTCAGCGTAAGAATAATGGATACCTAATAATCATTTGTAAGCTACGCCTCATTAAATGTAGCTTACTCGCTAGATAACAATGCACTTACGTAAACCAAGCCTGCACTTAATCTACTTTTATAAATAGTCGGCTAATGTTGAAATTGGCAAGGTCAATATTTGCAAATTGCTGCTGCAAAAGCAACTTAATCCGATCTTACGTTTGTTTAGCTCCAATTTACATCGTAAATCAAGGGATGCCAACATTACAACGCTTACCACGTGTACTCGTATAAATAAAACATTAGTTGCACCTGTGTAGTCTATCCCTGACGATAATAGAATTTTTGAAATGCTCCAATATGGTTGCTTTGGCGTGCAGCGTGCTTAGAACGTGTTAGAACGTTACTATAGGCCCAATTCATGTATTCGCTAAATTTAAAAGTTGTGAAATTTGAAATAAGGAACGTCAAACTCGATGTTGACAACTTGGTGCTGCAGGTACAAAATCTTCTTTATTCTTTTTACTTTCTTATTTTAAGTTTAGGGAATTTTAAATTTAGAAAACGCCTTTTCGAATTGGACCCACTGGCTTTAAAGAACGTGCCATTGATATGGTCTAAGAATGTTGAACCAAATAAAAGTTAACTAACACTTGACCACTCCTACATTCTTTACGCGCCCGGACTGGTTTGAAGAAGGTTCAAATAAAGGTTGATTTACATTGATTCCGTATCTCAAGGCCCGGGCATACCAAACGCGGTTGCGGCGCGTTTGCGGCGCGAACGCGGGTCCGCGCCGTTGTCGAACGGCGCGGGCGGATTTACTATGGCACACCAAAGTAGCCGCGGGACCGCGGCGGTCCCGCGCCGCCGCGGTGTGGCATGGTATATCCGCCCGCGCCGTTCGACAACGGCGCGGACCCGCGTTCGCGCCGCAAACGCGCCGCAACCGCGTTTGGTTTGCCCCGGCCTTCAATTCAGCGCTGGAATCCAGTGACGCCAAAAGTCTCAAAAGAAGGATACCTATGCCTATCAGTACAATTTCGTGGAACAAGTCTCATAGAAGATTGTCAAACGCCAGCGCTATGGCTTAACCACACACTAGGTATTGCTGATGTTTTAGTTCTTACGACATACATACACAAGTCTAATATTGCTTGATTCACACGCTATCATATCATTGTGGGCGGTGGGTTCGGTGGTGCTGTCTCACAGGTTGTGGAATTGTACTAGATACTTGTCACTTAAACGGGTGGCAAGGACAGTGGTTGCCATGCGACTGAACGTGCGATGGTGTCAGATGCGCGTTCTGACACCTCAGAAGTAAGCATCGCGAGAATTGTTTTGAGCAGTTCCTTACTATTTACTTCAATGAGTGACGCGGATCGGCCATGGTGCTGCTTAGATGATGCTCTATTATATTACCCACACGGTGGTCTGCCGACCTGGTGAAAATTGCGGCTCGCTGGATGCGAGCAGCACAGAATCGGTAGTTGTGGCGATCATTGGGGGAGGCCTATGTCCAGTAGTGGACGTCTTTCGGCTAGAGTGATGATGATGCCTATTACTAGTGGATGCTGATCTAGAGCGCATTTATATTAAGACTGTTAATCATCCCTAGGTGCATTGATTTTGTGTAAAGTCGACAACTGAGGGCTTAGCACACTTGGTGTGTCATATGCTTTTAAGGTCTGTTCGCTGAAAGTTGATAAATGTTATGATATCGTTTCGAAATAGCGACTGTCGCTTAACTATCGCAAACTGTATGACAGGCGTCGCTTATCGCCGCGCGCACTGAGTTTCGTGGTACGAGGGACGTAGATGTCGTCAACTGAGGTGTCGCGCCAGGCGGACGGCGGCGAAAAAAATATATTTGTTTTGTTCATATACACAATCGCCATATTGCAAATTAATGTCTTATATGTGCGCGTCAAATGTCACATAAATTCAATAATCTGCACTGGCTTCGGCCAAAGAAACGAAAAGGAAAAAAATATCCATGACACATGTTTAAAACGCGTTGAGTATGGATATGACGTGTCTTGTGTCTTTCTACATATAATAATGTCATTGGCTTCGAGTATGTCGTTGGGGTGTTCTGTTCGCGTGTTGCTTTCTGTTTATACAGTAAGGCAATTCAATAATAATATTCTATGAAAATTATAAATAAAAATCCATTTCATTTTTTGTTATCATCGGTAAAAATAATTATCGGGCCGCTATTTGTAATGAGTTAAGAAGCCCTGACTTTTTACTTGATGTGCTCGATAAAAAATTGTATGCTACGGGGGCTGGCACTAAAATCAGATCCGATCTGAAATTGAACTTATAAGTAAGTCAATGCTCACTGTGTACAGTTACAATAGCATTTACCACCGCGATTTTATGACGTCATATTCACCAAAAGAAACAAGTGACCACAAAAGCGTGTTGAAGTTCATTGCTCCAGAGCGCCGAGATGCGATGAATAAAATACCGTAACTCGAATATGTCGAAGTAACGTGTGTTATGATCTTATGAGTATTAGACGGAGTCTTGTTTCACGAAGAAAAAACAAGTTTAACTGGAAATACTGTGGATAGGCGCCCGTTTTACGATACTTGAAGCTAATTAGACCATACTTTTTACCCGACTGCGCGAAGCCAGACTATGTATTTATGAATCGGACCAAAAATCGGATAAACCATGCCATTAATATGCCAAATAAATATTGTAAATCTGTAATAAATTTAATAAAACACCAGGGAGCAAAATGTGACTTTGCTCCCGTTACGCAAAAATAAATTATAAAAATAAAAAATGAATTATTTTCGAATAGGAGTGAAAAAGTGGTTTGTGCCTGTATGGAACTTGACGGCAAACGAACAGCAGCGGCCCTAATATGAATGACACAAAGATAAGATAGACCGTCTTATCTCTAAGTGCATCTCTCTCACACTAGTGCCGACGAAAGAGATAGTGATAGAGATAAACGGGTTTAATTTATCTTTGTGTCATTCATGTTAGGGCCGCTGCAAGTTAGAGAATCAAACCCCGGATACATTTTTGCAGTGGATGCTGTTATACAGACACCTTGAAACGATCTTTTAACCTTTCGTATGTGTATAGATATAAAAGAATCGCATCACAATATTGATAGTGGAATTTCTAAATATGTTCTTTGTTATTTGGAAGCCATGACCAGGATGTGGTCAAATAAAGATCTGGACATTTTTCGACCTAGTCATTGTACGATGTGGTCAAATAAAGATGTGGGCATTTTGCGACCTAGTCATTATACGATGTGGTCAAATAAAGATTTGGGCATTTTGCGACCTAGTCATTGTGCGATGTGGTCAAATAAAGATCTGCACATTTTTCGACCTAGTCATTGTACGTTGTGGTCAAATAAAGATGTGGGCATTTTGCGGCCTAGTCATTATACGATGTGGTAAAATAAAGATTTGGGCATTTTGCGACCTAGTCATTATGCGATGTGGTCAAATAAAGATCTGCACATTTTTCGACCTAGTCATTGTACGTTGTGGTCAAATAAAGATGTGGGCATTTTGCGACCTAGTCATTATACGATGTGGTCAAATAAAGATTTGGGCATTTTGCGACCTAGTCATTGTACGTTGTGGTCAAATAAAGATGTGGGCATTTTGCGACCTAGTCATTGTGCGATGTGGTCAAATAAAGATTTGGGCATTTTGCGACCTGGACAACCTGAGATCAACCCGTTATTAGTAGGTGTTAAATAGAAACTTTACTATTTACGATCTGTAAACTAACTTTGCAGTAAATAAGGGAAGGTATCTTAGTAAAAGTCGTGTACACACAATTTAAGCATTGTTCACTAAACTCTGCATCTTTGTCTGCTCTCATGTCATAAGTGAATTAGAAACATCGTGATGGTAAAATTAACCTAGTCGTCGGTAATTTTCGGCAATCGTGACTTTTAACTTAGGATATGAAGTAATCTCAACTAAAAAGTAAGTACCTACAACAAACCAAGTTTTTCTAAACTCTAGAAGGGATTCTGTCGCCTTAACATCCTGTATGAACATTTAAGTAGATTCCTTTATTAAATTAAAGCGATTTGGTTTAAAAAACCGGACAAGTGCGAGTTAAACTCGCGTGGAGAGGGTTCCGTTCCGTACATGATTATCGGAAATTTACTACGTTACTTTAAATACCATAGACTTCTTATAGGTTTTCCTGTACTCTATAGGTAAAGAACTATGTTCTGTATTTTTTTCAAAATTTTAGCCCCATTAGTTTCGGAAATAAGGGCGGGGGGGGGGGGGAATGGTCAATTTTCGCCTATTTTCTTAAATAACTTGTAAACTATTTTACTTGAAATTCAAAAGAAAACAAACGCCCGTGTTGCGGTCATCGACTTACATATGTATACCAAATTTCAACTCAATCGGTCCAGTAGTTGACAGACGGACAGACGGACAGACAGACAGACGCACGAGTGATCCTATAAGGGTTTCGTTTTTTCCTTTTGAGGAACGGAACCCTGAAAACATGTTGGCCAGGTTGCCAAAAGAAAAACGCGAGTATTTCTGCAAAGTAATTACTTTTCAGTCATTGACCTCCTTACTTGTAAAATTAGGGACAGCCATTACCAAAAATCATTAGTTATGATAAGTCAAACCTACTGCCATCAAATGACCGATTTCGTAAACCAATCGGTTACGAAATCGGTCATTTGATGGCAGTAGGTTTGACTACGTTCGTTTGTGTAGATTAACTAGTTACCGTCAGCTCTGTTGACATAACTTTCTTCGTTATGTTTATGCCCAAAACAGACGAGTTATTGAAATGGAAACCTACGATTGCAAACACTTGCACAGTTGACAAAATCAGCATCAGCATCACGCCCGTAATCCCTAATAGGGTGGGCAGAGCCACAATACTACTTGTGGCCACTTGACCGTGGAGACTGTCTACACCTGCATTTAACCTAGATTAATCGATTTAGATGTTTCTTTGCTTCAATTTTTATTTTTATTATTATGACCCTTAGAGACTTTATACATCTCTAAGTAACTTAACTTTTCCAGACGTGGAGACTATACATCTCCCTTATTAGTTATTTATTAGAATTAATTTGTACCCATTAAGTTTTTATGTTGCACATTTTGTTTTAGTTTTTAGATAAAACTGTACTGCCAAAGTTGAAAAAAGACTTCCTGCTGAGTTTCTTGCGGCGTTTCTTCTCAGCAGTTGTCACCTTTCGAAGCGCTGGTAGATTCAGACATGTAAAAGAGCCTAGGTGGCCTACTTGCAAATTAAATATTTTCATTTTCAAATATTTTCATTTTCGTCCGATTAATTAGTCCTAAGATGGTATGTGATGCATTAACCTTGTAAGCCTGATAGTAGCCTCTTGTTTCATACAACAAATAGGGTGGTTGACAGGGTAATTTTTTTTAAATTCTAGTTAGTCCGTCTGTTAGATTATCAAAAAATATTGAACACGTATTTTTTGCTTTATCAAATCAATCAAAATCAACAAAGATAATGCGCACCAAAGTTCGGGAGTGGGGGCTAATGACGTCACTTAATGGTGAAAAGTGTACAAAGTCGTGACGTCACACGGAACTTCAACGCACTATATCTTCGTCATTTTTGGTTTAATTGACAAAAGAAAAAAATATGTGTTCAATATTTTTTTATAATGTAAATGACGGACTAATTAGATTTTTTTAGGAAACTACCCTATTATTGTATACATACGTTTTTATAAATATTTTTCTCGTAAATGATGTGTGTTTGGTACGATACATTGTTTACAATTTGATTTGAATTCGGTAGATATAAATTCTTCTGTTTGTGACAATCACAGGACATCGAAAAAGGAGAGAAGAACATACCCCTTTTTCCAATGTTTTGATAATGTATGTATTCTATAAAATAAAGGCGTACAGGAATTAAAACATTAACATTCCATACATCCAAATTTAGCATATACAATATTTTAAACATAAATCTGACACTACGCATCTCCATTGCCTTCTCTACCCACAGTGACACCACCACGATGACAATGTCACATGAATCAATACATCGATTCGACCTCCGATGTCAGAGACAATGCAGCCATTACACACAATACACAGGCGCGCAGCGTGCATTGCCTTCACGCCGTTTAGTACCGAATGTAGGATGGGGCCCTGAAAATTTAATGTATAGGCGTATTGGCTATGGCACTTAATGCGCATACACACCTGCCTTTGTAAGTGTAATATTTTGGACAATGACATATTTGACGTTCAGATGGATAGAACGACATTTATTAAAGGGGCTCCTAAACGAGCTAGTTTTTCCTTAGATTATACAATACTAAAGATCAAACGTTGGGGACTTCTAGCCATGCCGCCTAAAACATCAACTACAGGCCACACGGAATCATACAAAACACATGCGCATTTGTTTGGCCTGCGGCCCTAACATGCATGGCACAAAGATAAATTAGAACCGTTTATCTCTATGTGCGTCTCTCTCCCACTAGTGCCGACGAAAGAGATAGTCATAGAGATAAACGGTTCTAATTTATCTTTGTGGCATGCATGTTAGGGCCGCTGTAAGGTTATGATACTAAATAATATTGGCAATTTAGTGTTTATTTGTGACAGCATTATTACCACCAAATTAAGAAGAGTACCAATTCTTAATTTGGTCATACTGTCACTTGTCAAGACACTTTTTTGGAAATCGACGTACTAATAAAATACAGCCATCTTGTTTTTTGGGCGCTGATGTTTGCGGGAGCAGCGTAGCATTACAGTCGTAGGTTCAATTAATATGCATATCTTTTACTCTATTCTATAAGTTTTATCTTTGTCCTGTTGACTTTACACAAAAAATAAAAAAATGAAAACTTCAGTTGAGAAAGCTGAGTCATGAATTGTAAAAAATAATGCGTAAAAAATATTCTAAGAACGTATTAATGTAGGATCACGACGGTGATTAACATTCAGCTTGAGGCCCTTAGGGGAAAACCGATGCGTGACTGCATTTGAAATTAAAACCCTATTGCCATGAGAAGGAAAGTAAATGTGAGAAGGGTTTGGGAGTAATGCACTATAAGTGAAAACTAGATTAAAACCAAAGATCACTTTCGTGTAACAAGTCTCATAGAAGGTTGTCAAGCGCCAGCGCCATGGCTTAACCACACCTTACTGCTGATGTCTTAGTTCTTACGACATACATACAAAAGTCTAATATTGCTTGATTCACACGCTATAATATGGGTTCGGTGGTGCAGTCTTACAGGTTGTGGAGTTGTCACTTAAACGGGTGTCAAGAACCGTGGTTGACATGCGACTGAACCTGCGATGGTGTCAGATTCGCGTTGTGACACCTCAAAAGTAAGCATCGCGAGAATTTCTTTGAGCAGTTCCTTACTATATATTTCAATGATGAAAACACATTCAGCAGCTATCTGTCTCAACGCTTTAATGACAAAAATGTGATCTAAATAATTGTATATTTGAGCCTAACGCATTAGGCCTGCTCATACCGCAATCATATGAGTAAAGCATTCCTTACCCAGACAGATGGTGGGAGAAATATACAAGTCATATAGTTTTATTGTACAGTTAAGTACCTACTTACTTACCATTATTCACTTTTTTATGTTTTCTACATTGCTAAGGAAGGCAAATTCAACTTTCTGCCATTAAAACGGGACTTGCTCTCATATTAACCGGTTGCAATAAATATTATGTCAGTGTACCTACATAGTACTGGCTAGTGATGTCATTCATAACATCATGTAATTCCGAGATGCTAACGTAATTGTAATGATCATTTAAAAGCTGTGCGTTACGGAATACACGACTTCTCAATTACTTATGCAGAAAATGAATCGTAAACATTATTTTTATTTTTAAAAGACAGGTTTATGTAGTGGGAAAATGCTGGCTGGACGCAAATAAAGCCAGATTAAATATTCTAAAATTTTTAAGCCTTAGATGCATACGGTGATATCGTAATAATGATATAAATAATGATATTTTGTTTTCGTTCAAAAATCTATATTTTTATTTAAAACACGGTATATTGGCTGACTGAAGGGCGTTACATGCCCAAATATGGCCCGCCACACACATTCGTTTTCCTGATTCGATTTCCGAATTCGTTTTCCGTATGCGGACACCCCGAACGCAAGCATTTCATATAAATAGTTCTACATGACACACGTTCGTAATTTTTCCGTACGGAATTCCGAACGGAATTTGTTCTAACGTGTGACATGTAGAACTATTTATATGAAATGCTTGCGTTCGGGGTGTCCGCATACGGAAAACGAATTCGGAAATCGAATCAGGAAAACGAATGTATGTGACGGGCCTATTTGCGAAAAAAATACAGCATGCAGCCATAGAGCGACCATTATTTGTTATTTTGACAAGTAGTAAAATTTCAAGCATTAAGTTTTAACAAATCATGCAAATCTTATGATATTTTCACTCGAAAAATTGGACAAAATATTAAATTATGCATCTGAGGGTTAAAAACGCTTTGTAAGAAAATGAGAGGTTAACTTACCATAATCATTGTATAATGGTAAGAATTAAAACGAATTTAAAGATTCTCGACTGATTTCTTGCATTTGTAATTTTTGACACCTGCAAACCGAACTAAATCTTTATTTTGAAGATTTTCAGGCATGACTGTGTTACAGATTCTAGCAGCATCAACACTCGTGTTTACTTAAGAATTTTATCCGAGATTAAATTAAATTTAAGTCTCCGTCAATCTTAAATAAACGTCAATTTGAGTGGTATTTCTGAATTAGGCTATAAATCTAGCCGATTGCTTGTTCACTTTTAAACTAATGAACAGTTTCTGCAAAGTGAATATGGTCAGTATTTGACATTCTACCTATAATTCATGTAGGCCCCAACCAACCAGGTTCATTGGAAATCAAAGCGGAAACAGGGAATCCCATAATGTTCAAGCTTCCGGTGCCGCTATTGATTGTCTATGATTTGATAATTTGTAATGAGAACGTTTTATTTAAAATGAATAAATTTAACAGTCCATTAGGTAGCACATAATAAGTGGCTTTCCAAACAAAATTTTAGAATGACATCGAAAGTCTGAATGATGAATTTATTTATACGTTCGGTATGAAAAGCCTTTTATACTTTTCTATTTTATTTGTTAAACATGCTACATTTTCATGTTTCTAATGTTAGAATTTATTTACTGATTAGAGATGACAACGCAAAACGATAATGATTCTGATCAGATGTCATATTTGACAGCCTTTTTACATTAATTTAACAGAATGTCAGATGTGGTCGGGAGTAAGAATTATACGTAGGTATAATTATTATCTATAACCTATACGATTTTTTTAAATTCAATTTACGCGGAGACATATGTTTTTTGAACAATTTTTTTTTGTTTCTAGGAATATTAAATAATCATCTAGCTATTTACAATTTGCAATATAGCGCATCATTCAGATTTTCTGGTTGCCACGAACGGAGGTCAGAAATCAGAACCACGACTGATCTGTAGTAATATATAGCTACTTTGGTGTGCCATGTTAAATCCGCCTTGCCATTCTACAGATCGCGCGGGCCCGCGTTCGTTTAGTTGTCAGCCGACGTCCTTTAAAGTGCAGTTAGTTACACGAGCAAGTTTTCACGAAAATTTATAGCCGGAAACTATAACTGTCTTACCCTTACTTCGTACGTTAGAGGAAGATGTCTATAGTTGCCGTCCACAAATTGCCGTGAAAATGTTGCTCGTGTAACTGCACTTTTACCGGCTGTTATTATGGAACAACAAATCTTACCAAATAACAGTAACAAAAACCACTTAAATTCTGACAATTAATGTCAACATGAGCCAAAAAGTTAAAACAAAGACAATTTCACCTGGACCTATGCCATTTTGGTTGTGAGCTTACGTAAAATAGTGTATTTTTCTTTTTACCGCTGTCAACTGGCAGGTTAATCCCAACAAACCGTTAAATGGACAGACAGAAAAAAGAAGACAATAGTCAAAATTCATCCGTTTCCCAGGCTGTACGTCGAATAGACCATTGCCTATTTTCATTTGTTTGGACGGGCTCGCACGATTTGCAACTGTACTTGTAACAATGGCACATAAAGCCCAAAAGTAACGATATCATTTATATAAGTTGTTTTTATTGCCATCAATATAGCTTGTTAATTACATAGTTTATTTACTTGACACGCGATGCAACGTATAAAGTGATTCTTATACTTGGAAAGGTTATATCCTGCTCTATGGCATTGGGCCTTTGACAAAGTAATGTTTCTCGAAAAAAAAACAGTGAAATGCATAATATACCTACATTCAACTTTGAGGGTTGTCTCATGATTGATTCTTGCAAGATATGGGTAATGCATAGAATTACAAACTATTGAAGGATAGTTTACATACAAACGCCAGGCCAAAGTGAAGCAATAAACCAGTGCGCTTTGACATATGATACTATGAGAGCGTCCCGGCTTTTTATGAATTTGGAGCCATAAATGGCTCCGATTTTGTTGCTTCAAATTGTGCGCGCGGACTTGGTTTCTATTGCGTTATTTATTATTCTAATGGGTGATATAGAATTAAAAGTTACATTCCCTATTCCCTAATATCCATTCCCATATGGGAATGTATCCATGGTCCATTGCCATTCCAATATTGTGATCATGAGCGGACCATCAGACCTACGCTCGAACTCGCTACGCTCACGCTTGTCGTTCTATGCCCATTTTACAGAATTTCTAAAAGATAATGTGAAGTTTGTAAGATCTGATAATGCAGAGAATCTGAGTATGCAGGAGAAATGTCTCTGGGGCATGTCATTTTTGTACTTAAAATTGTTCCTAGTATTATGATGTACTATCGTAACGGCTATTCCTGCATTCCATTCGTCAATTACTCTAATTCGTGCTGCAATAGGGTCCTAGGCTGCGCAAGAGTCGCGAGCGGAACGAGCGCCATTGTTTCACGTATAGGTCTACTAACTTTTCTGTGGGCACCAGTAATCTGTCAAAGCTCTTACTGCATCGGAATAAAGTATAGTTTTACATTACCAGTTCACACAAAAGTTGGTAGATCTGTATCTGTGGATCGCCACAGATTAGTGTCGATGGCGCGCTGATGCTGGCTTTCGCTTTTCAACGTGTTTAGTCAATTAGGATGTTAACTTTTGTTGCATGAAAGGGAGAGCAAGCCATAATGACGTTCTAGATAAAGAAAGGTCCAAAACGCCCAGTGAAAGAAATCTAACCCTAAAATGATTTAATCCAATAAATCCTTATTTATTTCACTTTTACCACAATAAGCTTTAACCTTTTGACCGCCAAGCATGTCTGAGAAGAAACACGAATTTCAACTTTAAATCAAGGTGAAGAAGGACTGACGGCGGCAGCCGACTGTGGCGGTCAAAAGGTTAACAACATTTAAAAAAAGTCATTTTCTGAGGAAAATAACAAGGTGAAATTTGCAGATGCAAAGAAATGCAGGGCGTCTATTCGGGAACGTCTAAGTGATACTGCAGCGACCCGCGAGTGTGACTAGCATCTCGCTCTTACGCATTACGCGTAGTGCGGAAGAGTGGGACGAGAAATCTTGCTCGCGAGTCGCTACAACATCAGTTAGCGTTCCCGAATAGAGGCGCTGCGCTGTTATTTTATTAAATGAATATTAAGTTCGGTTTGTCCAAAGGTGCCAACATTAACCACTCTACAAAGTAAAAAAAAGAAGTACCATAAAGTTCCTTTTTAGGGTTCCGTTCCTCAAAATGAAAAAACGAAACCCTAATAGGATCACTCGTGTGTCTGTCTGTCTGTCTGTCCGTGGGTCACAGCCAATTTGCTCCGAAACTACTGGATGGATTGAGTTGAAATTTGGTATACATATGTAAGTCGGTGACCGCAACACGGACGCGTGACGTAAATATATGAATTTTAAACATAGGGGCCACTTATGGGGGGTAAATTAGAAAATTAAAAAAAAAGTTCTGCATCCCATATTGTGTGACATATCAAATGAAAGGGCTTATTGTATGGATCTTAAATATATTTTCTTTTGAATTTTAAGTAAAATAGTTTAGAAGTTATTTAGGAAAATAGGCGAAAATTGACCACCCCCCCCTTATTTCCAAAACTACTGGGACTAAAATTTTGAAAAAAATACAGAAAATAGTTCTTTACCTATAGATTACAGGAAAATCTATAAGAAGTCTATGGTATTTAAAGTAACGTAGTAAATTTCAGATAATCATGTACAGAACGGAACCCTCTCCACGCGAGTTTAACTCGCACTTGTCCGTTTTTTTTTATAGTGATCCTCTAACTAAACTGCCAGTAATATTGCTGTACAATGAATGGCGTATTTATAAATCATGGTATGCATTACCGTAATGGTGAGTCTGTAAACACAGTGTTGTAAATCGCATTTGCATAATTCGACACCGCTCGCCGGTTACCATAAAACTTATCAAAAAATCGACTAAATTCCACCACAGATAATTAATAATTTTCCGCATTATTTTTGTAGGTCGAGTGTTTTGAACAAGGTTACTCGTTTTGAGATTAATTATTTTATAAAGGTAACTAACTGTATAAACACGTGCACGCACATAAACCACATGTAATATTATTTGTGAAGAGACGAACTTGTACCCTTAAGGGATCTCTTCTGGTTGACCTTGAATTAAATGAGAATAACATGTGCACGAGAATCGATGAAAAATTCCAAAAGTAATTCAGCGTATTGAACATACATAAATTATAACCCATTATTTTTTGTTGGTAAGGAGTGTGTACAACTTATGGTAGACTCTCTCTGCTGAGATCAAGTCCTAATGGAAAAGATTGGGCCACCACGCTGGTCAGGTGGCTATTGGAAACTTTCGCACCGATCATTAAATAACTTCATAGATGTGTGCTAAGTTCCTCACGGTTATACCACCAATCTTATTCTTTTCAAATACGTCAAAGCGACTTGCATGTGAGTGCGTGTGTGTCAAGTTTCCCACGTGTAAAGCAGTATCTAGTGTCAATGTCAGCATTCTGTGTCAGACACTTGAGCCTTTACTTTAATGCAATTTCGCATTTACACAGACCGCAATTAGAATTGACTTTAAATGCACATAAATCGTAAAAGACAGAAAACACATTTATACTTATAGAAGGATAGCCGAAATGAGGAAATCCTCTTTAAATTGAGTTCTCTTTCAATCGTCGTCGATCTAGCCGGTCGTAGATAAAAAGGTTTTAATTTAATATTGTCTATTTCAGGTATAAATTGTAAATCATATAACCTTATACATTATAACATTGCTATAAACCGTTCTTGTTTTCAAGGTCTAATATCCCTAAAGCTCTTAAACAAGTTTCTGCAATTTAATGAATAGACTACGAACACAGACCATTTATGATATCCTATGGACACCGCATAGCCGGGCGACCCCCGCTGCCAAAGTGCCAACATAGAGCCAAAAAAGTTTGGCAGCTCTATTAGCTAGTAAACGTTAGTATTATATAATCTGTGGTTAGGCTAAGCGGTATGTTTAGAATATATAATGGTCAAAGGCCGGCACATCTCGAACTACTTACGCGAAGGAAGCCCCAAATATAAAATATTCGCTATTATCGGCTATTTCAACAAGTCACATTTGGTAAAAAAGATAAATAGAAATTTTATAAGGGTTTCTGAAAATTGTAAAGTAAACTTTTAAACGCCTCTTTTTGCTCCCCTGGTTTACAAAATGTGGCTCTTGTAAACATCAACACATACAAACATAGACCACCGAGTATTTTAGGTATATTTGGCCCTTCTTTTTGGATATTATTTAATGAAGAAACAACTGGTTCCCGTTTGTCTTTTGTAAACAACCGCCGCCGTTACACAGAATCGATATTACAGTAGAAACCGTTTAGTACTCCGCCTTAAACGACCAACTGTTTATAGCGATAAGTGTGATCATTAAATTGGTTTTACAACAAACGCAAGCACTACTTTCAATATTGCTTATAGCATCGACAGTTAGAGCCTACTTTTTAAATTGGATCACGACATGTGACTCCGCTTCCAACTGATGGTAAGCGCCAAGTGAGGCCCATGAATGCGGGTGACAGGCGCTTTATCATTCATCATCCACATTTCAGCTGAAAGACGCCACTGCACCACTGCGTCCACTGGTGAACATAGGCCTCCCCCAATGATCACCAGAACGACCGATTCCATGCTGCTCGCATCTAGCGGAGTCCCGCAATCTTCACCAGCGCCTCTATTCGGGAACGTCCTAGCGATATTGTAGCGACTCGCTAGCGAGATTCTCATCCCACTCTACCGCACGATGCGTAATGCGTAAGAGTGGGATCGTCAGGTCGTCAGCCCACCGTGTTTGTGGTCTGCTCACGCTGTGCCTTCCAGTACGTGATCGCCACTCAAGAACTCTATTTCTGTAAGCAATATGCCCCACCCACTGCCACTTTGGTTTAGCAATTCGTTAGGCTATGCCGGTTACTCTAGATTTTTGCGGATCTCGACAGGTGCTTTACCAAAACTAAATACGGCGTCGCTATCACTTTGCCAGCTTAGGAGCGGCTTCTTCCCGCTTCTTTTGAAGATGCTTGGATTGGAAGAAGAAAAAACGTGAGCTGGGAGCGCATTCTCCTGAACACGTGTGTACATCTTGCATAATAAAAAATTTGAATTTTGAAATAGTAGAAGTCCCTTCGCCGTCGTTATAAAGCAGTTTTTACTGTATTCCATTTCCACAAACGCTCAGTTACTACGTTCTTTCACTAAGGGCCGGTACAAACGGACAGGATTTGAACTGCAAAATGGCAGTTCGAGTGCAGTTCTGATGCAGTTGACGTAACTGCATCAAAACTAAGTTTACGTCAACTGCATCAGAACTGCACTCGAACTGCCGTTTTTCAGTTCAAATGCTGTCCGTCTGTACCGGGCCTAATCGTCCGTTAGACAAGCAACCGTTATAGCGATGGCGAGATATATTTCGAAAACTCGGACATTAGATAAGGAGCAATTCTTTATCTCAATACAATTGGTTAATCTATAGAGCGTGGATCTTTCATTACACCTTATCGGAGGGATGTTACAATTTACTATTTTATTACCGTATTCTTATAGAGCGAATTGTATGAATGGTATTTGTTTCGTAAGCTAGTTGATGTCCGTTCAGAGTAGGTTATTCTTAGCACATCATCAAATTATACTTCTTTTATAGTGTGGTACTTAGGGCGGGGCCAAAATCTTTAATATGATTTTAATCGTTAATTGTTTAACGGCTGACAGTTCTACACATTTTCACAGATCTTAACGCTTAAAGATTTAAATATGTTTAAGATTTGGTGCAAATGGGACCTAATGGGCGTATTAAAAACCTGAACTGGCAAATTCGCATTTCTCGCGTTTATCGCTCCCATTAATAATGGCAAAAGAAAGGACGCCAATTGAAGCGACGCGTCAATGCGCACTTAGTTTTTTAATAGTAGTTTATGCAACGGTTGCATAATGATAGGCCTTAAAACACTAGTGCGGTTTTCATGAAACGAGCCGATAGGCGAGTTTCATAATAAGATCGCACGTGTGTTTTAAGGCCAAATTATGCACAGTTGCATACATAACTTTATCTACACACATATTATAAATCCTCCATGATGGGTTCAGAAACAATATTTCATCATCAAAACGTCAACATAATGGAGGCGATTTGATCCTCCGTCAAGACCATTTTTTTTAAATCATAGACAAACGGATGAAGTCTCTATTCTCACGTCACTCGAGATCAAATATTGTGCAGTTTATATTAAAAAAACATACTGAATTGACGTTTCGTATCAATAACTGTTTTATTATCTATGGATACTAGAATAGAGACCCACTTGAGTTTTGACAGCTGTTCCAAATTTAATCTCATTTCTTTACTAAAAACGATAAAGAAGTCATGTTATTTCTTTATCGCAGCACTGGTTTTTCCTAATTGGTTGTCAAAATGGTGGTCATTTCCTATGGTTTTTGATTAACCAATGGAGGTTTTATGATATGGGTGTAGATAAAACCTTTTCTAACTCTAACACCTTGGGGCATAACTGACATCCTTCCTTCCCGACCTCGTACGTAACAATAATAAGAATGATGCGGACATTGTTTGAATATTTATTATCGATGCGCCTGCGCAGCCATTGACGACCCCGGCATTGAGTTAGGTTAGGTCATGCTTGTTAACTATGATATTGACATAATCGTATGTAATTTTTTAGTGTTTGTAGTTTTAACGTTGAGTGAGTGTCATGAGCCAAAGTATGTCTTGTCCTCGGAGTCCGTATACAACTCGCAAAGGACTCTAAATATGACTTAAATATCTGACTTTCGCACGAATTGAATATGTATATAAGTAGTTGGACATGACAAAATGGCGCTTATCCCATCTTGTTATCGCATTTGTCGCCTACAAATAGCCATATCCAGATTGAATAGCTGATGACCACAGACGAAAGCAAAAACAAAACGCCATGTTCCGTGAAAACGATGACGGCCGTCGCTACTCGAGCAAATGTAGCGTATTTTTTTGTCCAATCGCCACTTACCTATTATAGCTGCACTTCACGCTCGTACGAGGCGCTCGGGCGAGGCGCTCGGCGAGTGGTGCCGAGGCGAGTGGTGGCGAGTGGCACTGCACTTCATGCGCGCATAGCTCAGTTGCCGCTGAATCGTAGAAGACGATGGACGTGCCGCGACAGCTTTGTCGGCGTTTGCGCATTATGCTTTTTTACGTACATATTGTACAAAAAGATTCGAAAACCTTGCAGGAAAAGGAGATGGTGGATGCTTAGCTTACTATACTCAAAAATAGAACAGTGTCAGAACATATCTACCCTTTGAAATTTATATTTTTATATAAATACGTATCAAGATTCTTTACTTTATTAAGTACCTAATGGAGGTACGTGCGTGAACATGCTTTTTTGTTTATTCTTTTGTTAAATGTTAGCAGAACCTAAATAATAAAAGAAAAGAGTTTCATTAAATTAATATTACCTATATCTAAAACTACCATTTGCCTGTGGCTTTTTCCGGGCGGAATTCAGTTATAGTTATTCCCTCGAGAACTTTTGATTTTTCCGGGATAAATAGTACCCTATGTCCTATTCCGAAGAGGGTTATTTCATTTTAATTTTGTTTTATTATATTAAAGGAAAATGGTACGTGAAGTATTTTATAACCTGTGGCACACTAATGTACGCGCGCGTGAGGTCGGGCCGCTCGCAATTTCACTCGTCACTTTGATCTTGCACGAAAAACCGACAACTATAGCGAGCGGAGACGAGGCGAGGCGAGCGCACACGAGTCGAGCCGAGCGGGCCCACTTCACGTAGCCACTCGCCTGCACTCGCCTCCACTCGGCGCGCATGAAGTGCAGGTATCAAGTAGTTCGTAGATCTGCGTGCGTTTTGTTACTGCATCCCAGTGCGGTAAAAATGAGAACATTGCAAAACTCAATCTTCTTGGGCACATAATAAGGTTAAATTTGATAGGAAATATATAGGCATACAAAATTAAAGCAACAAATGCGTCCGTATATGGTCACATTGTTTTGCTCCGATTGATGGTAATTATGAAAATTAATTGATTTGCCACCTGTTACACGAACATTTATTCAAATTATCTTATTACTGAACTAGCATCCAACATGCATGAATGCTTTAACATTGTATCTGGTATGAGTTATAAAAGGTTAAGTGGGATTCTGACTCGCGCGCCGAGGGTCCCGTACTTACCTATGAAAAACAGACAGACCTTGTAGGTACGAAACCCTAAAAATTTAAAAAATGGCTATAACAACCGGGTAACCATTTACAACCTACCTATGAAATAAGACAAAAAATAAGTGAGCGCTGCGGGATCCCGAGGATGTCACCAAGAAAGGAGATTGCAGACCTGAGTACCTATTTGACATTAATTTCAACTCTTGTGTGCCAGGCCCTCTAATGTGCATTTTCTCGATGAGTGATGAATGACGCTGGCAACTGCCGCATAGAAAACCGTTTTATGTTAGTTTGGGACTTCGTAGAGTTAGAGAATACAACCCCGAATATTATTGTATGTTTTACCAATCAGGTACTTGCTGCCCAGAAGGAAGTTAAAGCGAAATAGGAAATGTCAAGGATACAGTATGCATGATTGCTAACGCATGAGTTATGAACGATTACTTCATTTGGACATAAACGTATTCGAGGCACGAGTTATTATATTCTACGTAATCATGTTTCTTTTAATGAAGACTAATCCATCTTAATTCAGAATAAATATGTTCTTCTTTGGGAGAAACTAACCTAAATATATATTGTTCGAAACACCGTTACCATCAGCTGTTTACTTGTGATTGAGGTCATCAAAAGACATAAGATGGCTTGATGACTACAATTGATAAAAGCGTTGAGCGATTCTTTTGTTTTTTGAATTCCAAAAGTCTCTATTACGGAATCATAATTTTTTGCTAAATTGGCGCTTTCTTCGCCCCGTAACAAGGTTAGTACGTGGCTCTCACCCGTGCCACAGATTATATATAGTGTTTTCTACGTGAGCTATGCAATCTGCTTGATGAACCGGGGCGAGACTTTCGAACGTCGCTGTGACCTTATTCGTTTCCTCTTTGCATTTAGAAGCTGAGGTGGCATGTGTTTGTTGTTGATGTTATGCTATTAATATAAAAACAGATATTCTCATGATCTGAAGTTAAGCCCGGGAAAAGGATTGCTTAGTAGAGATTCAGCAGCCCTTATTCCAATTTCGAACGTAGGTGTTTAAGTAGTTACAACGTTTGATCATTTGCTACTACGAATTTCCTTGGAGGTCATTCTTCTATACAGTTTTCGAACATCGGTAAAGAGTATCCCAAAAATTGGGGCGTCGTTTAAAAGTGAAGTAAAGGCATAATGGTAAAGCTATACAATCTTTTTTTTATCATAGTAGAGGTTATAAATTTTATTCATGCCAACACTGTCTGACGCGGTAACTAGGCATGAATAAAATGGAAAAATAAAAACCGAGGAAATTTTACAGAATCACGTCTTTAAATTGATTATAGAATTAAGTCATGTTTTATGAAAATTTACTGATCAAAGGTAGGCTGCGTGTTTTGAGTCAAAAGAATATCTAATAACAAACTACGTAACAAAAGCCTAAGCAAGTACCATTTAAAACATTTTCGATCGAGATTCGAAGTTATTCACTCGCTGCTATGTCTCAACAGTCCATAGACAAAAATAGCAATCTGCACTCCCGTTATCAATGATCGGTCGCACAGTTACCGCAACCGTTTGCTGCTGTCGCACTCCACATGGCAAGGATTACATGTTGCCAACCTGCAGATTACGGGCCAGGTAAATTGATAGTCTGTGGTCTTCGCAGAATGCAACTGTGCGGGTATTAAATACGCGGCAAACGTGCAAACTGTGTTTAAATCTAACTTTTAATGTAACGTTTGTATGCGCCTAATTGACAACTTTTTGCAATAATTATTTTGTTGCATTCTAAGTATTTTTCATAATGCAGTAAAGTGATTGTATGTTTATTTGTTCTTATACGACAATTAAATTAATCTGTGAAACGCAGACGCAAGCAGGAGCAAGGTTTAATGGCCTAAGTATAATCCAAACATTTCAAAGATTGGACAAAGTGTTAATCATCTCTGATTTAAAAGGAGGCTGTAAAGATAGGTCGCTAATCTGTTTATCTTAATATACCAAGCACACAGTTGACTCATCTAGACCTTACTTTAACCTACTTCACTACTTTATTATACATATTTTTGTATATAAATTACGCAATCCCATAATTCACTGATAACGGAACGTTTTGTATGAGATTTGCAATGACATATTATAGAAAGACACGTTATATCCATACTCAACGCGTTTTAAAAGCGTGACTTAGATAATTTTCTTCTTTTTTCGTTTCTTTTCGGCCAGTACAGCTTTCTAACATTTGACGTGCGGATATTACACATTAATTTGGAATATGGCGATCATGTATGAACAAAATAAATGCATTTTAGTACTTCTATTTACGTTGAATGTATCTACAAATGAAATAAAGCATCAGTTCTTCCTTTTAATTTTTTTTGTAGTATTATGAAGAAATGGCTTTTTGAGAACATCTTCAATAGAGCACGACATGTGTCACTCGGCCAAAAGTCCGCGCATGACTAATTGAAATGATCACAATTGGGTTGCTTTCTGTGTTTAAATTTTGAGCTTGAAAGACGCATCTTTGGTTTTTTAATATCATTGGAGATTTGAACATTATTGGAGACTGGGAAATCCCAAACGTATTTCCCTAAAACCCCGCAAGTCCTAAACATCTAACGCAAGGTATTAACAGTCATAAGAAACATAAAGACCAGTTCAGAGTAAGATGTAAGGTTGAGTCACTGGCCGTACACAATGATACACCATAATAAACAAGATAAGTATAGACTATAGAGCCATGAACGCGGACCGCATCTTTTTTCTCACCACCGCAAACGGCGCCAGTCTGCCAGATAAAACGCTTAACTATGGCTTAGTTTGCATACATAATGACCGCCTATTATAAGTTAAAACAGAAATATTTAAATGCTGCAATAGTTACCGTAATATAACGGGTGGTTAACCTTTTCACATCGTGGACACGAAGAAATTCTGCCTGAGATAAGAACATTTGTGTCTTTTAACTGGCCTCTTGACCTAAACATGCTGATATTTGGATCAATGAGACTCTTTAGAGAACGTCTTAAGGCATTTTAAGTGTTTTTTAACTTTGACTTTGACTCAAACCGGGGTCCATATTGGCTCGCAGAAAATTCGTTACCAGATTTTTCCTTGTACTGCCGATTTATACTCATAATCATCACTTCCGAATTTTTTACTTCCGAATTTTTATGATCCTTTGTTTGTATTACTACCAACGGAGTTTATAATAGACAGTGTTCAGAAAATTGTGACACATAATGTCACTACTAAGAATATACTTGAACTCATACTGCTCTTTTTAATAACGTTTTCATTCAAGTTATTATTCTAAGTATAGTACCTACAATGGGAGCGAAATTGTTAATATACTTGAAAGAAGCCTTAGTCTTATATTAACCAACCCAATATTTAATGACTATATTATGAACATCTTACACGCAAGCATGATTTTCTGGGCTGTTACAAAAAAAAAGACCTAACATCGAAGGCTGAGGCGGAAGCTTCGCTTCGCTTCGCTCCCGCCTTAACCTTCTGAACCTAACCTATCCGAGTCGCTTGTGTTCCGACCAATTTGCTCGCTCGCTTCGCTCGTTCACTCACTGCCATTTACCATTTTTAGTTATGATGTCAATCTGTGTAGCAGAGTCTAATAACAAAAAAAATGATAATAAATATAATGTAAGTAACAGACTGTACAGTTATGTTGAGAAAGAATATGAAAAGAAATATCTATTTAAAATATCTAAAATATTATGTTTACTGACATGATGAATTTTGATAATTCGGAGTTACGTACGATCGTTAGTAACAGAGACTTGTTATGAATAGTGATAAGTATGATGTTAAATTGTATGACAAACATTTTCAGACTTTCAATAATAGGACTTGAAAAATTCTGCGAACAGTTGCGCACCCCTCAAACCGATCTGTTTATGTACTTATAAGTTGGCAGCTGGTTGACGAGACTTAACAATTTAATGCTGCATCAAATGCTTAAATGAGAATTCGGCCATAAATGGCGTGCGTTCAGCAAAAGAAAACATTAACATCATATAACACGAATCTAAAAAGCATTAAAAGCTCCCGGGTGAATCAACTTTTTTGCCCTCTTGTTTTTACTTCATTATAAGTTGCCATGAAACATGCATTAGATAACAATCATATATTTTCACAACCAAATATCAGTTCATTTGAATTATGTGGCTTCCACTAAAAATGTGAACTTCTTTGAAGAAAATAGGTTATCCTAAACCACTATTTACATACAAAATCTGGGGACATTACGGTTATTGGAAAACCGGCAAAATTTTAAGTATTTATATTTTTTTTATGCAGTTTCTATGGGCGCTGTCAGGATTACTTTAAGGGTGCATCTGCATCTACACAATACATATTAAACTATTAACTAAAAAAATATTTCATTATCTTTTTCTGTGTTTATTTTACTCCTCTGCTGGACTAGGAGTGAAGAAATAGCATAGAATGCATGCAGATGCTTATCATCCTGACATATCGTAAAAGTCGACTAAGGGACGGGTCCTCTCCAACATGGTGGACTATCCGTATGGGCGATGGGCTGATCACCTGTCACACCATACGGTTCATCATACCATCTTAGGACTAATTAATCGAACGTGGCCACAAGTAGTCTTGTGGCTCTGCCCAGCACCCCATTAGGGATTTCGGGCGTGATGCTATGTATGTATGTATATGTATGTGTTTATTTTCTTTCCGGACAGGGGTGCAAGTGCACCCGCACATAAGCAACAGCAAAAATGGTCACAAAAAATCGAAGGCGAAGGTTTTCAATTCGATGCGTATTTTTTTTTTTTGTAATTTTGTTCTTTACCTCAACTAGTAGAATTATGTGGACGTAAAAGCTGATTGGCCCACCTATGGCCAAATTCAGAAACGCCATTTAAGCATTTGACTAGATATTAAGTAGTTAAATGTCCCTCAACTACCAACCTGTACAGAAACGTCACTTTCATTAAAGCTCAATTTGAGTGGCCTTTCTTCGGCCAATAAAGGTACCTACGAGTATATAGATAACAAATTAAATTTTCATTAACTCATTGTTGATGCAACTCTCCCACGAAACTGTGTCGTTTCTTGTCTCGGCTTCATTCAATCCACGCAGCGAGGGCCGGATGTGCAATTTGATAAGGATGTTGACATTAGCAGCAACACCTTGATTACAGGTAGCTAATGAATTTGGAGATTTACGTTGCACACTTGAAGTTCATTAGCAATGATTTATTGGTTGGTTGGTTGGTTAAGCGGAACTAATTAATAAAAAATTAAACCCACAAACGGGCTTTACTGAAAAGGAACATGTATATGGCGAAATATCGTAGGTTTCTTTAATTTACCAGATGGTTCCAACGCAAGACCAGCGCTGGCCCCCAAGCCAGCATTATGCTGAGTTGGGACCTTTTCGTAACAGTTGGCACTATTTTCTACTTTTTCTAGTTTTCGTCTTGTGATGTATGTTGTGCTCTGTTACGAATAAATGTTTTTTCTTTCTTCTTTCTTTCTTTCTTTGTTTTTTTCTATTTTTTAAAAAACTCGTTATTTAATTTGAGTTAAGAAGAATAGAAAATAATAAAAAGAATTACAATTCGGATATCTTTGAATTTGCTTTAAAAAAATATTTAAAATGTAAGAATTAATGACTGTCCTTCGTTCGTTAGTAAATTACCTAGAAACACCAGATATATTTGTTAATTAAGTACCTAACAACGAAGAAGCCGAACACGGTATAATTCGCTTACAACATTTGAGGAATACCATTGAAACGGAATGGAATCTCATGGATCCCATCATCAGCATACCTACTCGTATCTGAAGTATGACCTTTCCAACAAAAAAAGAATCATTGGAATCGGTTCACGAGGTAAAAAGTTATGCGGAAAGATACATAGGTAAATATACGGGTAAACTAAACCACCGGCGCACGCGATGCGAAAGAGATGTCTATCAATTGTATAAGAGGTCACGCGCGGTCACGGCAATGGTGTCATCGAGTCATCGGAAACAACGCTTGCCAAAACGCCGATGTAGTCAGCATAGTTGAGTCAGTTGAAAAACGATTTGGGAGTAGACAGGGCCCGATTAACCATGTCGGGGACCCTAGCCAAGGCGGTTCTCGGAGCCCCGGGGATTATATTCAAAATCTACATTTTTTATAGTAAGAGGGGGGGGCAAACGAGCAGGTGGGTTACCTGATGGTAAGCAATCACCGCCGCCCATGGACACCCGCCACCCAACACCAGGGGAATCACGGGTGCGTTGCCGGCCCTTAGAGAAAGGAGTAGGCTGACAAACAGGCAGACGGCCGACGGCTCACCTGATGGAAAGTGGTCACTGCCGCCTATGGACATCTGCAACACCAGAGATACTACACTATTGCCAGTCTAGGGAGGATGGAGAATGGGGATGGGATGGAGATGAGGGAATAGGCCTCCGGATCTCGTCACTCAGTACGAAACACAATAGCAAGCTATTACTTTACGCCGATATTCTGTGAGAGTGTGGTACTACCCCGGTCGAGCCGGCCCATTCGAACAGTAATCATCTAGTGAGGATTACTGTTTAGCTCTACCTCTACAAAAACATCAGAAACACCACTACATTTCGAAGGTATGCCATCACCCTAAACAATAAAAGAAATGATGGGTGTCCTAGCTGATGCGGGGCCCCTTATACGCATTTGCCTACACTGTCTTATGGAAATACGGCTCTGGGAGTAGATATATAATTAGTAGAAACTACAGAAATAGCTTCGATTTCATAAGTCGAGTCCATTAAGCCGACTTATACATAATTGACATGTCATGTCAAAGAGCCCGTGTAGCCTACTTGTAAAATAAATATTTTCATTTTATTTCCATTACCTATATCGATATTTCTACGAGAATGTCTTATCGGGGTTCTTGTATGTAATTTAAATAAGGCGATTATCGGAAAATGTTGGCATGTGGAAATTCTATTAAACAGTATCTTTATAGGTGATCACCTGCACGCTTCAGCGGCTGAACCGTCACTATCTTGATAGACTTAAATCCCGCTGTAGCAAACACTTTATTAGTTGTTTAAAAATTTAGAAGAATAGGTCGAAAAGCTTCCTAGCTCCTTCAATCATTGTGGCAAAAACTTGTAACCCAAGCAGCGCACGGCGCACATGCTGTATAAGAGCTCATACAGCCATTATAACACAATTTAAGGCGTTATAGTCGCTTTATAAGCTTCTTATACAGCTTGTGTGCTTCTTGGGAAGTTATTCTGGAAAATTTCAAATATTTATTTGCGGGTGCCACACGGGGTTTTTCACATTTCTGAATCTAGCAGCTCTTCAAAGGGTAACATCTTCTGAGAAGCGCCGCAAGAAACTCGGTAGTACTAAGTCTTTTTCAAACCAAACAACAACTATAGCATACCTAGGCCTAACGCCTAATGTTATCTGCAACACAAAACGCAAACGACATGAATGTTCCAATCTGTTTGTTAATATTGTATCATTCAAGTGAATGGACCAGGTCTAAAAGTACTTATAAGGCTTAGGCTAGAGAGACCGAGATAGCTGGAATACTAACAAATATTGCAGACTCGAGTTTTTGGCAAGAGCTGCACATTGAGCAGGGAATATTAATGGAACATACATACATACATATTATCACGCCCGAAATCCCTAATGGGGTGGGCAGAGCCACAAGACTACCTGTGGCCACGTTCGATTAATTAGTCCTAAGATGGTATGGTGAACCGTATGGTGACAGGTGATCAGCCCATCGCCCATACAGATAGTCCACCATGTTGGAGAGGACCCGTCCCTTAGTCGACTTTTACGACATGCCAGGATGATAAGCATCTGCACGCATTCTATGCTATTTCTTCACTCCCAGTGCAGCAGAGGAGTATTAATGGAAGCAAGTAACATATACATATCACGGGGAATATTTAAATCAATAGGAGTGTCAATCGCTATTCAAGGGAGCGTTCCTGGGACGTCGTAATGCCATGTACCGGTGATTTTCTTAAATTGCGGTTGGAATTCCTTCAAACAATAGGTAATGGTTTCCTTCGAAAAGCTGCTAATTTTCACAAAAGATGCATAAAGATGCACTTGACGTGCCACTTTACTCAATAAATTATTTCATTTCGTTGTATTTTATTAAACATCTCTAGCTACGACTGTGGTGCCATCTAGTATAACTGTATTTTAGTAGATTTGGCTTTTTTCCGAGGTACGATCGTCGTAAGACGATTTTCAGTTCTCTTGTTTTATTTGCCAATGCGTATACATAATAATAATATACCTAAAATCAGCTGATATTGAGATGATAATAACCTTGGCGGACAAAGTCGCGGGCAATAGCTGTTAAACAAGCAAGTTATCATGTAAATCTCGTTCGACTTATCGCATTTCGAAGCCACGAAATTACAAGACTAAATAATGCAACAAGTTACTCAAAACGAGTATAATCTTGACCCACATAGTCGGTGGTAAATAAAAACCAATTTTAATTGTTCATTCTATAAGAGGATTGATTGTACATGTGTTTCAACCGACAAAGACGACACTGGAAGGTTATATTATTATGTATTCATAATGATTAAAGGCGGGACGATTTGGACGTATTTGAAAAGGAATGGCGGCATGCGCTAGAAGGAATGGTGGAGGGCTTTGTCGAGCCAGCAGTCGGAAAAAAAAACGTTTTTTTTAAAGGCGTTTATTAAACTTGCATGTTAACATTTCGCGGGCTTAAGGCGTTTCGCTGAGAGTCAATGTTTTTTCATAGCTACTGTTACTTTTTGTATAAGAATAAGAATAAGCATAAAATTTTAAGTATTTTTGTAATTTGATTCATTTATGTTGGTGTATTTGTAAGAATTATTATATTTAATAAAATTCTATTACCTATCCATATAACTTTAAATCGGCTGGCATACAATGCTTTATCTGGGACTCCTTTTTTTTTTATTAAATTTGTTTTCTTGTAGAATTCATGGAAAATTAGTTTTCGCATAATGAGTAGTTACGATTCGCTACAGACTGATTGTGCGTGTGTGTAATGGCAGGTTGCACCATTTCACTGTGCAATCATTCCATTACGATATTATAAATACGGTGATTATTCAAGATAAGACTACTGGAAAATGTAGAATATTCTAATGAATGAAATAAAACATGATTTCTATACGGCGCGTTCCACAGCCACAGCTCCCTTTAATAGAAAACGTACTCTTGAAACCCCAATATCTACCCTCTATTTCCACTTTAATAGGAACAGTTTTGGATAAGTAGTTTAAAACTAAAAAGGAAAAAACGAATAATTACGGCCTTTCTTGCGTAACTTCATCTGCCCAAAGAAATACTTATATGTATAGTAAGGAACTGCCCAACGCGATTTTCGCGATGTTCACTTTTTTGGTGTCAAATGACACCATCGCACACTCGGTAAATATTTCCGAAATCGGCGTTCTTATTACATTGAGGAAAGGTCCATTATGGGCTGATTCATGCGTTTTGTTTTTGTGGTTCGTAGCTCCTAGCGAGTAATGAAAGACAGCGATAAATCACGCAAAATAAGACTGTGTAAATGTCGTAAGAACTAAGACGTCGGAAATAGAGCTTCGTAGTTTATAAACTTGTACATAGATGGCGTTACCATGACGAACTAAGTCATTTGTTCAACGCAGTTGTATTGAACGCCATATCCTTTTTTTGAGATCGTTGCATCTGTCGATGTTCATAAATTACCAGTTGACTTGAAGATACGTATAGGTATTATAATGGTTACAGGAATTTGGAAATATAAAGGAAAGTGGTAGGAAGGAAGGTGGTAGGTTGTCTGTCCCGGGGATGCAAAAAAATAAGTTGCGACAAAAATTAGGTTAAACGATTCTCGGCCAATATAGACCCGTCGTTGTTTTGTAAGTGTTCGACAATTTGCGTTCTGGCGATGAAGATATAGTAGGTAAATCATTTGCTGCAGAGAGGCCTAACATTGACAACAAGGAGCCGATTGCGAAACTGCCTGTCCATCTGGTATGTGGGTTGTTAAACATTAATCACACTGTATCGTGGGATCTGTTAGTCAATACAATGATTAACTGTTCTACTGAGAACTTGTTCGACGATTTGTCATTTGTGCAACGCTAAACTTGTATTGGTAGCTTCGATTTACACTAAATGTTTTGTCTATTGGATAACGTTTATAAGTTCAATGATTTATGCAACAAGTCTTTCTGTATACGCCATATAATTACAACATAAGACGACGCGGTTAGCCTAGTTGGTAGTGACCCTGCCTCCGAAGCTAGCGTCCCGAGTTCGATCCTCTGTAAGGGCAAATATTTGTGTGATGAGCACGAATGTGTGTTCCTGAGTCTTGGATGTTTCTTATGTATTTAAGTATTTATTTATCTATATAAGTATGTATAGCATCGTCTAGTACCCATAGCACAAGACTTTAGAGCTTACTTTGGGATTAGATCGATTTGTGTAAAGATTGTCCCCTGATTATTATTATTATAATTTCGACACATAGATATGAGCAAGAGTGTTGAGGTCACAATTATAATTGCCTACCACTCATACTTGTCCATTGTGAGCAAGTGCCAATTATAAATAGTGGTTTTGTACTCCATACCCTTAACTTTAGCGTTGCAATATTTCTTGCAGTTCTTTGCTGTACCAATACTTTGTATATTTTTGCAACGGTAAGATACCTGTTACTATATATATAGCTCTCGAAGCTTTCACCGCCCGAGTTATGGTATGATGATACCGTAAGAAGTTCTCTCAGCGCCACAGTCATATAAATGACGAAATTCTAATCAAAATCAATTAGGTAATTCATTTTAAGCTATAAACGTTTGAAGATCCTATATTTGATTAAAGATGGGGTACACACACATTTTGTATTAATTTTAAGTTATTTTAGTTTCACAGTGAATTAGTTAAGACTGTTATGCTATGTAACCAAATAAATAAATAAATCATTTTTTCAAGGGGTGGCGCTGCGATCGAGGCTTTATAATATTTGCCTCCCTCTAGCAACTGATAGCAGAAGCTACGTATTAAAAAATATAGTGATTAATCAACTATGAAGGGCGGCAGTAGGGATGTTTCCTGGGTAAAAAAATCTAATGCTAATTAGTCCGTCAGTTAGATTATCAAAAAATATTGAACACATATTTTTTGTTTTAGCAAATCAATCAAAATTGACAAAGATAACGCGCATCAAAGTTCGGAAGTAGGGACTCATGACGTCACTTAATGGTAAGTGTACAAAGTTGTGACGTCACGCGGAACTTCAACGCACTATATCTTCGTCATTTTATGTTTAATTGACAAAAGTAAAAATATGTGCTCAATATTTTTTTATAATGTGAACGACGGGTTATTCGATTTTTTCAAGAAACAAACCTATTATGGCGGTTGCTGTTTAGTATTACCTCAGCGCGATACGTTGAGGTACCGTTCCGCTGGCAGAGCGAGCAGTCTGGCGGCGCCAGCCCCTCACCCCACATGATTGACCTGTCGCGGCACGTGAGACTTCTGTTTTTCACACGATGGTATTAGCCTTCACTATACCCAAAAACTCAAGCCAATATTATAAACATCTCTTGTTCTAAAACCAATCCGAAAAAGAAACAAAATGCGATCGCACTAACACGGTCATCTATATCCCGATTGTCCGTTACGTCCCACCGCTACTACAGTTCGCCCTGCTTCACTCATAATTCCTCGTTACCGATAAATTCCATTTGATAGACGTGACTGACGATTGCTCAATCCGAACACGAACGTGGCTGTGTGCTTTATCTGGAAATAAAAATAGCCAAGAAAAGTCACGGAGAGGTTGTTTATGCAGATTTAATCTGTTTTAGGAAGATTAAATTAGCTGGTACTTAGCGTGTTCGTAGCTCACGGTAATATTGAGGTACCTACTTTTTGTTACGACATGCAATGCAACCTATAGACATTTGAAACACCAGCTGCTCTAGCATGGTTGACAAGAGGATAAGTGGTCAGTGCGTCTCTCTCATACTAGTATAGAAGAATGAGCTGCACTGAAAGATAAAATGGGGATAACTTATCTTTGTGTCAACCTTTTGCGGGCCGTTGAGGTTCTGCCAATGCCTCATTATTATCCAATTTTGTAAGTCGTAAGATAGAGATATCGGATATCATTAAACACGCACACAGTGTGTATGTATATGCGCCAAATGAAAAGATTGGTCAGTTTTGAACTTTACTCCCTTGATATTAGCTGGAAAAGTGACGACCCTTTTCGTTCTTTGACTGTTAGTCGTAATTTAGCTGCGGATTTATCTATTGTTGGTACAATAGGTATATTAAAAGCAGCTAGCGGCACCCAGATGCTGGTCGATAATTAAGATGACACTCTTAAAAAGTATCCAAATTCCGAGTCCAAGTAGTCATAAGCCCTTGCCATTAAAGTTTCATCTGAGGCTTTCTTTTGATAATAAAAGTATTAAGTGTCATTATAGTCTCCGCAATGCAGAACCCTTTTCAAGACACCGCGCACGTTCACATTTTCGCCTATTAACCCATCAGATGTCACGTAATGCTTCCATCACTGACAGTACCAGCTCGACGTAACCACTTTCTTCTTACATGTACTATTTCGCCCATTCAATTACTAACCTTACGGCATTTAGATTAAGTTCCTATTCTCCGAACAGTAGTGTGTAATTTGTGGCAGCATGCGTGGAATTGGCTCGTACGTAGATAATCGAGGAGACGCGGGTTCAAGAGCGTTGCGAATGTTAAGTGTTATTGGCTTTCACAAAAAAGTTTAAGTCTAGTACAATCTTGGCAATATGCTCTGAGTCAAGCCAATTTTAGGATGGTGTAGGAGATTTCTTACCATTTGAAATCGCTTTACTCCTCTGCTGCACTGGGAGTGAAGAAATAGCATAGAATGCGTGCAGATGCTTATCATCCTGGCATGTCGTAAAAGTCGACTAAGGGACGGGTCCTCTCCAACATGGTGGACTATCTGTATGGGCGATGGGCTGATCACCTGTCACCATACGGTTCATCATACCATCTTAGGACTAATTAATCGAACGTGGCCACAAGTAGTCTTGTGGCTCTGCCCACCCCATTAGGGATTTCGGGCGTGATGCTATGTATGTATGTATGTGAAATCGCTTTTCATCAACAGCGCTATATTTTTGCGTTAAATTATCTTGTGATCTTGCTAGGATTAATAAGTGTTCTCCAAAAAGTCCCCAACAGTGCTAAAAGCCATGAAAATTCTAGAATAGCAGACGGCATTCCATTACCTCATTTCCGCATTTCAGTGGAAAACGGAGGGAATAAATGGCCCTTCCCTCCCTCCGTTTTGTGCATTGCTTTCATAATAATTTTATTTATATTGTTGCTGACAAGATTAATTGTTGTTGCAGGAAACGCAAGTGACACGATCGACTGTACAGGTAATTTTTTATTTATATTTCGTGATCGTAATATTGCCAATCAATGGCTGAAGAGTGGATAGTGAACAAACACTACAAATAGCAACAGCCTCTTAAGCCCGTATTAACACATTTAGTGCCACCGTTTTGCCCTGAGGCATTCCCAAGTGCCGCGTCAAGGCACAGGGCGAGACTTGCAACATATGTGCCGAATGCACAGACGCCTCCAAGGCATGTAGTGGAAGTACGGAAAAAGCATACGAGTATAATAATATGTGTCGGCCGTCAAAACTGAGCCTCTATTCGGGAACGCTAAGTGATGTTGTAGCGACTCGTGAGCGAGATTTCTCGTCCCGCTCTTCCGCACGACGCATAATGCGTAAGAGCGAGATGCGAGTCTCGCTCGCGGGTCGCTGCAGTATCACTTAGACGTTCCCGAATAGACGCCCTGATATCATATTGACTCAAGTAAGGAGTTTAGTATGAGAAAATGCTTATTCTGTTAGCCTCGAGCGATGATAGAATAAGAATATTAGTGTTTTTACTGAAAGGATCAAGAGAACTGGCTAGATTTTTGACAATTTATTGTTGAATTTGGGCTATTCCCCAAATCATTACCTATTTCATCACTGCTGGGAATAAATAGTTTAAGTTTAAACTTTCGGGGATATGAGTCAGCAGATCATCGCAGCACTCACCGTCACGCACTCGCTGCGAACGGTCGTGCTCTCCTCACCGATCCGAACGCGCTGTCGCCTCCGGCTGCCAGCTCTCTCGACTCGGACCTCTCGCTCGCGCATTCCGTGCGCGCTCGCCTCTCCGCTCCGAACGTGCCGCCGCACTTCGTGGGCGTCAATCTATTTTAAATACCACGGTTTAGTGGTCGTACGAGGATACTGCTAACGGTGCCAACGAATCGTACGGGGCGATCCACAGACGCTCGTTTTCCCCCCTTTGGGGAAAATAATCTGTGAAGGGATTGGAACCACCGGCCTTTGCATTTGAGCATAGTCGACACCAATCATCTCCCTCCCACCCTACCTACCCATCCTTACAATCCTATTCCTCGGGCAGTGTTTGGCGCTGACTAGCCCCCGGGCGGTCGCCGTCTCGCTACTCGAGGCCGCTAGGGAATTCTAGGCACCCACCCCCGGACAATAAGACTGCCGGGGTACGAGTAGGACCCCACCTCAGTACTCAACTCCCTGCCTGTACCCGGCAGGGAGGTATTAGCTATTCACTACAAAACCGCGTCGTCATACCTCACTCGATCGCGCGTACTCAACCTACTGAGTCATGGTGCACCCAGGGACCCTCGGGGACCTTATGGATTTTCTCCATAGGAAAGATCCCCGTCTGGTCGATGAGTATATCAGGACCAGGAAGGCGCTAGAGGCCGACGCCTCCAATAGGCGGCGTCAAAAGGCCGCCAAGGGACAAGATAGAGAGAGGGGTAGCTCTCTAGCTCGCTCACGCTCTCGCTCTCCGCGAGAACATTCCGCTTCTTCAAAGCGCTCTTCGTCGCCTGCGTCATCAGTACGCAGTGCGAATGTCTCGTCGCCTGTGCCCCAACAGGCTCTCGATGAGCACTCTATGGAGTGCTCTAACTTCGATGCTGACGATGGTGAGTTTATCACCGTCGAAAAGCGCAAACGGAAGTCTCCGGCTTCCCCCACCATTTCGTGCCCCCCTTCGCCGAGCGCGAAAAGGCATCAGTCGCAGGATGCGACCCCCCCCCCGTCCTCAGGGGGTTTTACCTCGCCGTCTTCGCCCCCCCCCCGTTGTTGTTCATGACAAAGGGGCATGGGAGCAGATTTCCAAGACCCTCCATGAGAGGAGGATCAACTTCCTGTCCGCCTCCAATACCGGCAAGGGTATTGCAGTCCAGCTGCAGAGCTCCGATGACCACCGAGCCTTCACCAAAATTCTGGGTGAGCTCCGAGTGCGTTATCATACTTTTGCGCTTGAAGATGAGCGCAAACTCAGAGTGGTCATCCGAGGTTTGCCGAAAGAGCTGGGCAGTGACTTCATCAAGAAGGACCTGCAGTCTCAGTCCTTGCCTGTGTCGGAGGTACACAGAATGTACCGTGCTCGTACGAAGGAGGAGTACGACATGGTACTAGTAGTGTTAGATTCTTCCCCAGAGGGGAAAAAAGTCTTCAATCTAAGACAAGTATGTCAGATGTCTGGCATACGTGTTGAGACCCCTCACAAGCGTGGCACTCCTGGGCAGTGCCATCGCTGTCAATTGTACGGGCATTCCGCCCGCTTCTGTCATGCCACTCCTCGCTGTGTGAAATGCACTGAGGACCATGGCACTTCGGATTGCAAGCGTGAGCCGGGCACGCTGGACCCGCCCAGCTGTGTGCTGTGTGGGGCAGTGGGTCATACTGCCAATTATGGTGGATGCCCCAGGGCCCCGCGTGGCGGACGCAAGGCGGCTCCGGCTCGCTCGTACCGCGCGCCTCCAACGGCTAACCTCCAAAACTTCCCGGAATTGGGGTCGCGCCCTCGCTCTTTGGAGGTGGCCCCAAAACCGTCTCAAGCACCCTCTGTGCCCCGCCCTCCCCCCAGCTCGAGACTCCCATCTGGAGACGCCTGGGGCAAAAAACCGGTCCAGATGACCACATCCTCCGGGACACCAATGCGCACTCCGGTGCTGCATAGTGGTCCCAGTACGTCCCCCCCGTCCTCGGACCTCTCCGCGGACTTTGCGGTGGTTAAGGACTTCGCCAATGCGTTTAACATTGACGAAATCTGTATGCTGTCTGCAAAACTTCGCGTAGCGCGAACGACGGACGCGTACTTACAAGCTGCTGTAGAACACGCAGATCTCCTAAGCGCCCTCCGCGCTTACTCCACTTGCTCATAAGTATATCCCTAATGGATAATACACCAAATAGGGTTAAGCCGCGGTCGTTATCCATTGGCTTTTTCAATGCCAATGGCTTACGTGGTCAGCGGGAGGAAGTTTCCTCCTTCCTCCGTGATCGACAGATAGATATTTTCTTAGTCCAGGAGACTTTTCTTAAACCTGCCCAGCGCGATCCTCGTATCGCTAACTACAATGTAGTTAGGAATGACAGGACTTCTGCCCAACGTGGAGGCACACTTATCTATTACAAACGGTCCTTACATTGTATTCCTCTGGACCCTCCGCCTCTCACAAATATCGAAGCCTCGGTTTGTAGAATAGCGATGACCGGTCATAGGTCAATCACAGTAGCGTCAGTGTATCTCTCTCCGAACAAGACTCTCCTTCGGGCTGATTTGGAAGCTCTGCTCAATATGAGCGACTCGGTCATTTTGGCTGGGGATCTCAACTCGAAACATATTCGTTGGAACTCTAGAGTTAACAATCAAAATGGTAGATTGCTTGATAGATTCGTCGAGACTATGACCTTTGATATCATCGCTCCTATGGAGGTTACGCATTTTCCTCACAACTCTGATCATTCGCCTGATTTGCTTGATATTGCACTTCTTAGGAACGTAGCCCTCAGGTTGCGCTCTGTGGAAGTCATTCACGAATTGGACTCAGATCATAGGCCAGTCATTTTAGAACTGGGTGTAGAGCCTAACAGCACTCCCCACACCAAGTCAATCATTGACTGGGTGAAGGTGGACGCTGAGTTGGTAAAGTTTGACTCTTCTAGTCAAATTATCCCTGGTTCTATAGAAACGCCTGTCGATACGGACGAGGCGGTTGAGGCGCTCTCTAGCTGCCTCACCACTGTACTCAGTGAATCCTCGAAGCGGGTCCAGGTGATGGATGACCATCGCTGGAAACTGCCAGAGGATCTGAGACAGCTAAAGACCGCCAAAAATGCTGCTACCCGTCGGTACGACTCTTACCCTTCCGAGGACAATCGGATTCACTTGCGAGGCCTTCAGCGAGAGCTGAGGCAACGTATTGCTGAGTTTCGAAATAACCGGTGGGGGGATCTGATGGAGGAGATCTCGCCTAGCCACCATGCTTACTGGAGGCTCGCGAGGTCCCTTAAATCGGAAGGCACTGCGACTATGCCGCCGTTAGTTCGTGCGGATCATGCTACACCTGCGTTCGATGATGTCGAAAAGGCTGAATGTCTCGCCTCCAGTTTGGAGGCACAATGTGCACCTAGCCTCAGTCCAGTCGACCCTTCCCACCTAGCTATGGTGGAGTCTGAGGTCGAGAGGCGTTCGTCGTCTGCTCCCGTTGACCCAGTAGAAGTCGTCACTCTTTCTGAGGTACAAGATCTGATCAAGGATCTAAAGGTCAAAAAGGCACCCGGTGCTGACGGTATTCCCAATAAGCTCCTCAAGCATCTTCCAGAAGTGTTCCTCACCATTTTGGTACTGATTTTCAATTCGGCACTAGTTAATTGTCACTTTCCAGCAGCCTGGAAAGAAGCCGATGTCATCGGCATTCACAAACCAGGGAAACCTAGGTCCAGTCCTGGCAGCTATCGTCCCATTAGTCTCCTTAAGACGATTGGAAAACTCTTTGAACGTATCATTAAAGTTAGAATCTGGAAATTCGTGTCTGCTAATAATAGCCTCATTGACGAACAGTTTGGCTTTAGAGCCCGTCATTCCTGTGTCCAACAGGTGCACCGCTTAACGGAGCACATCCATCGCACCTTGCATCATAGGGCCCCAACGGGTGCAATCTTCCTCGATGTGGCGAAAGCTTTTGACAAGGTCTGGCATGAAGGTTTGATCTACAAACTGTATGCCCTGGGCTTACCCGATCGGCTTGTACGCATAATACAAGACTTCCTCTCTGATCGGAGCTTTCGCTATAAAGTGGAAGGTTCGTTCTCTTCCCCACGCCCACTGAGAGCTGGAGTACCTCAAGGCTCTGTCCTCTCCCCAATCCTCTTCTCACTCTTCACCAACGACATCCCACGAGTGAATAATGTTCATTATGCCCTCTTTGCCGACGACACGGCCATTTACGCAACTTCTATTTTCCCTTCTGCCTTAGTCAAACGCCTTCAGGGTGCAATCGATGAGTTAGGGCGCTGGTTCAGACTATGGAGGATCGAAGTCAATCCGGAAAAGAGTACGGCTGTGCTCTTTTCCAGGAAACTAGTTCCTAACGTATTCCTCAGGAATACTGCACCAATCAGTCTGTACGGTAGTGCCATTCCCTGGGCTACCGAGGCAAAATACTTAGGTGTCACTCTCGATAGGAAATTGACGTTCAGTCGTCATATATCAGTTGTTCGCAACCGAGCAGCCTTCATATTAGGAAGGCTCCACCCGATGCTCAACAAGAATAGTAAATTGTCTCTTAGAAATAAGTTGACTATTTACAAGACTTGTGTGCGTCCTATCTTCACCTACGCAAGCGTTGTCTTTGCGCACGCATCTCCGACCCAATTGGTCAGCCTACAGCGGCTCCAAAATATATTCTTGCGCAGAGCCACGGGTGCTCCCTGGTTCATGCGTAATAGGGACCTTCATAGTGATACGGCCTTACCGACCGTAGCACAGTATATGAAGGATTTGTCGAGGAGATACTTCGATAATGCACCACATCACCCGAACCCGCTGTTCAGGGATGCGGTGGATTACACTCCTCTCGCCAACGTCCTTCCCAGACGTAGGCGTCCTCGTCACGTGTTGTCGGACCCAGATGACATGATTACGGCCAGTCTTGCGGCCAGTTCGATAGACTCTAGCCCACCTGTAGTGCAGGGCTCCGACGACACTAGCTCAGCTCCTTACACACCACACCGTCCCCTCCGGAGGAGGCGTGCACGTCCCCACACCTCCACACGTGGTCGGCCACATTTCTTCAATCGCTACCGGCATGTACCAGGTAGATTCTCACCTATCAGACACACCTGACTGAGTTTCTTGGTGCTTCTTCTCAGTCAGATTTAACGTAGCCTTTCCGAAGCACTGTAGCACAAAAATCCGATTGTTTATATCCCCGCTTAACGTCCTAAGTCCGAGGTCGGCTCAATAGGAGCACCCTTAGGCATGTTAAGTAAAACTCCCCTTGTTGAGCGCCATTCAGGCTGCTCGCATCTTTCCGGTGAAGTTGTCGAAGTCGTCAGAGACTAACAGCGTATGTCCATTCTAAAAAAAAAAAAAAAAAAAAAAAAAAAATTTCGGGGATAGCCAGAATTGCAGCACTAACTAAGTTACCAAAAAAATTGCTCGTTTGCAAAAACCTTATTAAGAGCCAGGGTCTGCAAGCAATATCACATTTCGAAGCTTAAAAACCCCCTTTAGCATTGGATCTTTAGGTCTTGGTCCACAGTATTTGCGTCCGTGAATTTTGCGATGCACTGTTGTCCGCTAAAAATTAAAAACACATACATTGAAAAGCTCCAAACACATTCCAAACGTAACGTGTTTATAAATCTAATCACACTGTAGACAACCACCCATCTTCACATGTTTTATCCGAAGACACGATCTAAGCTCGCACATTGAATAAAAATACACATCCATTTCACATCATACATAAAAGATAGACCTTGCAGATTTTAAATTTGAAAGCTAACAGCTATCTCTGCTCTCTCTCGTATCGCTTGATTTGTTAAGACGTTTTATCGTAAGAGATAATTGGAGTCGTGAAAGCTTAGTTCTAGAAACAGTTGAAGCTTAGTATCTTTAGAAATCCAGTTTAAAAACGATTCATATATCGATCGTTAGTTTTATGGCAAGAAAGTAATTTAGTTAGTAGTAATAGTAAGTCGTTAACATTTAGATCGAAATACATTTGAGGGAAATATCTCGAATTTCTAGTCCTTAATACTATGTTTATGTTATGACACAAACAAACATTTTTGTTATTTACATTACAGACAATAGTTTTATGGTTTTTATGGAAACTACTAACGTTATGAAATTGATATTAGGAATACATAGAACTTGCATGCCCTCAAATATTGCAGGGACAACATTTTTAAAAATATTTAAAATTTTACTTAAAAAGCCAAGTATGTGGGTCGAATTTTGAAACTCAAGCAATAGGGTCAAAAATGTCACGGGAAAGTTATGCATTTTTTTTGACATATTTTTATTAAATAATTCATGTTCAGAGGAACTTAGGTATACTTTACAGAAAAAATAAAACGGAGTTCCAAATATTCGAGAAAATGAAATAAAACAGAATAACCTTTGCAAGGTCATATCACATTACACTCCACCTTTAAGCGGTAGTTTGACTCTACGTCACAACTCACAGGGTATCATAAAATGCTCCTAGGGCCCCGCATACAACAATACGTACTCACTTTTGCTATAAACGCGCTAAGGTATTGGCTCTGTCTGCAGTTGCAGCTTCATTACTAACGCACATCTTATTATCAATCATCATTAATGCGTGTGCTAAACATCCGCTTAAGAGTAAATCAAGTTAATGATAGCACCATTATCATTGTTTAATTCAATTCAATCTATTCAGTTAGCGTGTCTGCGTGATGGGCGTTGAACACGCGTCTTAACTGTTACGGTGAGGAAGGAAAATTATTCGACAAACGTAAGGTTATATAAACGTTGTTACGATAGCTTCCTTTTTAAGTGTTTTTGGCGTAGTTTACTTTGAATATATATGACTACCGTTTATAGGCAACTTCGACTGGGTTGAAATCTATCTTTAAATGTAACGAATTTTCACGCTACTTACTGCTTTATTTTCCTCAATTACGGGCTTACGTCGTCGGGCACACACATACATAAATACATACATACATAGCATCACGCCCAAAATCCCTAATGGGGTGGGCAGAGCCACAAGTCTACTTGTGGCCACGTTCGATTAATTAGTCCTCAGACGGTATGATGAACCGTATGGTGACAGGTAATCAGCCCATCGCCCATACAGATAGTCCACCATGTTGGAGAGGACCCGTCCCTCAGTCGACTTTTACGACATGCCAGGATGATAAGCATCTGCACGCATTCTATGCTATTTCTTCACTCCCAGTGCAGCAGAGGAGCACACACGCACGCACTTTAAGGGGTTGTTTGTATCAAAAAAGTAGGCAAATTTCATCAAACTCAGATCAGCGGGTGCCGTGATTCGTGAAACACGCAGATAATAAAAAGACATAAACGGGCTCTCATCGGGCACGCACGAACTCTTATAATCAATTTTCCAGCCCCTATTTGACCCATTTCAGAGATAATTTTCTTAAAAACATAGCAGCCTATGTATTTCCTTCCAACTATCTCCATGTCAAATTTCATCAAAATCGGTTCAACTATTTAGCCGTTAAAGCGGAGCAAACAGACAGTTAGACAGAATTACTTTTTGATGTTGGTATGGAGATAGTTTGAGCTCCTGTACCTAAAGGACAAATGAACAAATTTAGAAACGCCATTTAAGCATTTGATTAGAGATTAAATAGATAAATGGCCCTCAACTAGTTGTCATCCCCTATAATAATAATATATAATTTTTATATTGTATTTTAATATGTATGTTAGTCTGTAAGGTATTTTTGTATGGGCCACTAGATGCCTGAAAATAAATGATTTATTATTATTATTATAATATCGCCCTTCACTGTATTTTTCTAAGTGAAATTTCGTCGAGTACCAAAAGCTGATAACAAATAAATAAATAAAAAATCCTATACAAAAACGTCACTTTAATTAAAGATCAAATTGAGTGGCCTTTCTGAATTTGGCCAATAGGCTAACTTTTTTAAGAAAACCAAACCTTAAAATTGTGGTATAGGGACTGAAAAATTTATTAACGGCATGTTCGTGCGGGCCCGGTGAGTGCCTTTAATTTTAAGGAAACAATTTCAAAAATTAACAGTCAGTGACAATTCTTCATATTTAAAAGAGAAAGAAACATTTCCACGCAGCGAAGTTACGGGTAAAAGCTAGTTATAATTACAAATAAGATTTCAAAATCTACATAATCCAAGTAAATATTTTGTTTCTTCCTTTATAAGCATCGTGTTATGCTATCCGTAAAACGAAAGTCAGATCGCATTGATGAATGAATTCTGCACAACCATATGGTCGGTTTTGGAGATAAAAACCTGCTGACCCACTGTACATGCAGTTTCACCGAAACAGGAAGCCTCGCCCGCTTGCAACGCGAAAATGTTACAATAAAACAGCGAATGTTTTGCTTGTTTTGTTTAGACTACGGATTAAAGTCGATGGAGAGACAGGTGCATAATATCATTATTGGTCAATATGGCGTATGCTAGTGGATATTGGGAGACTTTAAAAAGCTTAATATCCTCAGAACATTGTTTCAAGGAAATATAAAGCATATTCTGGAGCAAGGCCCATCTTATACCGTGTCCTCACTTTCCATAACGTATGACTAGGGTCAAATGAAACCCATATGATTTGCAAATCGACCTATTGACAAATAAAGTCACTTTAATTTCGTTATTGCTTTGTCTATGGGACTAATACACATATGATGAGAATAATATTCAGCATTAAAGTTACCTAATTGTAATAAATGACACTGACAAAATTTAAAACACAAGTAAACCTTAAGAGGACTGTGAACCAATGGCAAAAAGCACCATTTTCATAGAAAAGGCGATAACGATTTCCACCCCTTAAATGTTAACAGATTTTGACCAATTTTTGATAGGTTGTCAGTCAGAACAAAATTTAGGTCTATACGTTTTTTGAATATTATTTCGATCATCAAAGTAAAATAATCGCCGAAATTAGTTTTGTATGAGAACACTAAAACAATAATAAAATTATTCATTATACTGAAAAAATCAAAACGTATAGACCTAGATTTTGTTCTGACTGACAACCTATCAAAAATTGGTCAAAATCGGTTAACATTTAAGGGGTGGAAATCGTTATCGTCTTTCGTATGAAAAGCCGTAGGTTCACACTCTTAAACTTGAGTTTACTGCCATCATTCTAATTGCTTAAAATCGAAAGTATACGACCACGATTGCCGTTCTCAATGATTTCATGACAACAGCTTAGCATGTGAGGTAAAACCAGAATGATGAGCACTTTCTTTTCATTGGCATGCAAAGGCAACGTCGAAGCATTGGACGGTTTGAACCTAACACGAGTTTCTATTCAGCTGTAATTCTCTTACAAATCTCGTCGCTCATTTCGTCTCTCATTTCATAGGACAATCATAAATTGACCCGCGCGCTCGTAGGCATTATGCGGAGTTTTTTTTTTGCGTTGGAGGAGGAAATCCTCATGGATACAGCCAGGCCGGTCCTGACTGCAAGCCCGACTTCACTGGGAATGGTGCCCAGTGACCTACGGACTAAAACCTCCCCCTGTGGTGGATGGGGTAATTCACCGGTCACGCGGCGCTATCGGACTACGCCTTGTAGCCGGCTGATGGATGGGGATGGGTGAGTCCGTCCAAACCCCAATCTGGGTGATTGGGGGACGGAAATATTAAGGGACGGAGTGGCTTGCCACATCTCTAATCTACCAGCGCTTCGAAAGGTGACATCTGCTGAGAAGAAAAATCGCAAGAAACTCAGCACCGTATTGTTTTGTATTGTTTTTGAATTTATACTACTCTATGTGTCTTCTGTGTTAGTGAATAAATGTTTCTCTTTCTGTCGTTCTCATGAATGGTTCGGGTTTTACCGAAACATCGTTAAAATATCGGCGATGACTCACGCGATCTCAGTAGCAACGGCATCTATGGCGAAACGAATTCAGTTTTACGGACTGGACTGGACGCTTAAATCTTAAACCTCGTTCGGTGTAGTGTCGAAACCGAAACAGTCTTACTTCTTGTAAAGGTTATGGTTACAAAGTCAACTATAAAAAAACATTATGCTGCAAAATATACATCGAAAGTTTGTTTAAGCTCATTTACAGTACCGGTTATACTAATAGAATACATACATACATACATAGCATCACGCCCGAAATCCCTAATGGGGTGGGCCTAGCCACAAGAGTACTTGTGGCCACGTTCGATTAATTAGTCCTCAGATGGTATGATGAACCGTATGGTGACAGGTGATCAGCCCATCGCCCATACAGACAGTCCACCATGTTGGAGAGGACCCGTCCCTTAGTCGACTTTTACGACATGCCAGGATGATAAGCATCTAATAGAATCTGACATAGTAAAGGGCGTCTATATTTTATAACAAACAAGTCCACAATGTAATGGTTTATATAATAATATCATGATACTGACGTATCGTATAAAGCATAAACTGAAAACGATTATCTTAAAGGAAAAAAGGAAGTTAGTGGACTTCAATTTAAAGTGGAGGTAAACAAAAATAAAATTATAGTAAAAGTTACATGTTCCGCGGTTGGATATGATCGTATGCGAGTTGCAAAACACTCCCAAAAAACTTAGGAATGTTCTCTGAAATTTCCGAGATCTTTCTCGAGGACATACGAAAACATTGAAAACATTTTAAATCATACAAATTTTGAGAATATTCTCAGAGGTTACGTAGACTGAGAAAATTTTTGATGCTATTCCTGCATTACGGTAATGTATTCGCAGCCACGTTCAAATAATGTTGAAGCATCCGAAATAATGTTGATTGTTGAGTGGTAATGTAAAAACATATACAAGCGTTTGTAGTCCGCAACATTATCTATGTAGTCGAGTCTCTACTTACGTTAGGTACGTTTTTCTCCAGAATTACGTACATGGCATCAAGAATTACGTATGTCGGTACAGTATTTTTTTTAGTGTAGAACTTCTCACTTACCAGATGGTTCCAACGGAAGACCAGCGCTGGCACACAAGCCAGCATTATGCTGAGTTGGGACCTTTTTGTAACTTGGCACTGTTCTTCTTTTGTAGTTTTTTCGTGTATATTATTATTATTTTTGTGCTCTGTTATAAATAAATATTTTCTTTCTCTCTTTCTTTCTTTCTTACAAAGTTAAACTTTTATTGTCTGTAAAACGCTAATTGATAGTTTCAATTAGCGTTGTAGCGACAATATAGGTTATATTATATCAATAAAAAAAGGTTATTTTGCAAATAATGCTAGTGATCGTTTGAGAAGTTGAGAGAAATTTGCATTGACTATCAAAATATTTCATTAATACTATTTCTAGACGAATCAAATTGAATTAACGATGCGTTAAAATGATTCGATTTAATACTAGTTAGCAGCAGGAACAGTTCTATAATATAATAATTATCTTAATTAATACGATCAATAAAAATACAAATTAATAATGCAAACAGTGAAAGTATCCATCCGTAACTAATTCCACGTTGACCGACATACAATTATGTAAATGTTGTTTTGAACACAACTTTCCGCTGTATTTAAAAAAAAACAAGGACACGTAGCGCCAAATACAGTAGAAATATTTTACTGAATACCTCTTCGCATAATATCATAGAGTAAAAAGACCTAGAGTTCTAATCGCAAAATTACATCAAAATAGTTAAGTTTAGTGACGACAGATGGCGTTAGTATACACATTTTAACAATTAATTTAATTTTAACATATTTTATTTTCTAGCTGATTTAAACTAATGAATATTTGAACGAGTCTTTAACAAAAAGACACACAGATATGGCGTTGTGAAATTGATCAGGGATAATAATCAAAGACGGAAGTTACAAAATTAGACAAGGAAAATTGGTATTTCCCATAATTTTCTAAGTAGTAAATTACAATTTAAAGACACGCATTGAGTCACGTCCGGCTGCGGTTAGGACTGCATTCCGATACTGTGAACAATATTTGCGTTTGCATATTTTAGTCCTTCAGTAAATGACAAAAAATTAACGATACCTTTATCACAATGAATGATCTCATCTTGTATGAATTCGTTCTTTTAAACAGTAGACAGGAAGTAGATTAATAATGTTTTTCTCTTCAATACGAGTATTTTTCATTTCCGGTTGGAATCCAAAGATTTTCGTTTAGGTTTTCTTGTAAACTATACGTAAGGCTCTATATTCCGTATTTATTTTTAAGCTTTAAGCTCATTAATTGCGGAGATAAGAGTGAATGGTGAATTTTCGTATATTTTATTGAATATCTATTAAATTATGCATTTTAAAATTATAAAATAATACATGTTTCTTTTACTCATAACGCCCTTTAATTGAATAGGTCAAGTGATGCACTTGACATTCGCTTTCCCCCCCCCCCATAATGAACCCTCAAAATCAGAATTCATTTATTAACGCTATACCTACGTCCGTTTTTCGGTCACCTATCTCTGTATATGTACCACAACGTTTTTCGTCCAGTAGATTCGGCGAAAAGAGGCTGTGACAGACGGATAGACAGACGAATGTTCAAAACCCTACAAATATTGTCGTGTTCTTACAGTAATCCTATAAGTGTTATTGTATCTTCTCTGAAGAAGATGGTAATGATGATGATGCGGTGTGATTATCTCTTACTGACGATGGCTCGACGACAAGTCCCATATTGGCACAAAAGGGTTTTGTATACAGCAGTAGAGAACTTCGCCAGCGAGCGAAAAGCTTTGCGCGATTTAGTCCCATGGCTAAAGTAAAGTTCAGTTCGTTCAGGTTCCCTAACTCGTGCAGCGGCTGATCAGGGAATAAACGAAACTATTGATTTAGACTGTAAGAACAGTCTCGGTCTAAATTTGAATGTGTCCCTCATCTCTGATCAGCCACTACGGACGTTAGATAATCGCATGGCTGTCCGTGTTTTAGTCGGCGGCAAATTTTTCAATCTGGTTTCGGGCGTTAACTGTGTCCCGGAATTTTTTACACATTTATTTTCAGTTGATCGAAATTAGCCGGTTAATTTTCAACGGTAACGTTAGAGTCCGTGACGTGCCATTTGTTTTACACACTATTGGATCTCTGGCTCTTAGGGCCTCGCCACAACACCACGGCGCGACGTCATGAACGTGAAACGGCGCGACGCCGCGTCGTGCAACCGCACGGTGTGGCGCCGCGTCGTTCCACGGCGCCGCTACATAACCTATTTCTTACTTAGCCCTTATTTCTATATCTATAAAGGTGATGTTCAACGGATATTTTCACTGCACAGCACCGTACCGTGGTTAACAGTTTGTTATTCTTTACTGAAACGCCTAGTTGATTAGTTATAATCCGTGTCTGGGGTGGAGCGCTGACTGCCGAAACACAGGTTTTCACCTAGTTCGGCAGTAGTGGTCAATTTATATAATGGTGTTCATTTACTAACCTTATACCTATGTAATTTTTTATATACAAACACATGTTTTTGGTCAATAAAGATTATTATTATTATGTAGCGGCGCCGTGGAACGACGCGGCATGCACCGCACCGTGAATTTACACGTCGTGCCGTGGTGTTGTGGCCAGACCCTAAGAGAAAGAATACGCAATCAGAAACCTCGTTAAAACAATTTCGTTCTACGTATTAACCGTTAACCTTATCCTTTTGAACGCCACGGCTAACGGCGAAAAAGCGTGCCAGGAGCGCTCGACGACGGCTGAAGCCGACGCAAATGCATGGAAAACGGCATATCGTGGCGTCAGGGGCACGGAAAACTGCCGACGGCCACAGCTGACTGTGGGAGTCAAAGGGTTAATGATTTATGTTTGTTTAAACCGTTCCCTTAATAAACCGGTGATGATATTAACCGCTGTTTCACAACCGGTCCCGAGCCCTTGGTTTTGTTTTGTTAGTTTTGCTAAAGTTTTGCGAAATAACTGCTTGTAAGGTCGGTAGTGTACCGGAGGGGCGTTCGAAAAAACCTCATGTCCGTACGTAATATCATAGATTATAGAATTACGTACTTAATATCAAGGAAATGTATAAAAGATGGACGTCGTTAACTGTTACTTACCTTGTTTGTCACCATATAATCATTTTGCAATGATATCTTATTTGTCTATTGTGTTATGTGCGAATGGACAGCCAAATTGACATAATAGCTAGGGAGCTGGGTGCCATAATTTCTATATGATTTGTTCGTCTGGCAGACCTGAATTGTTCCATTAATGACAATGTAAAGAACCACAGAAAAATAGTCTGCCACCGTGGTAGCGCTGCGTTTTCAATTGACAGCGTTTCAAACATTTAAAAAAAAACGGTGTGCTAAACCATTTGTTCGTGTCTTCCTCTTGGACTGATGGTCATAATCATCCTCAAAACGATGAACATCGAAGAGGCAGACGTGCAGGGCTCTGTTTTATAACGGGACGTAGTTGCAGAAATGTAAATAAAAAAGCTATACTAAATCATTTGTTCGTCGTTCTCGTTGCGTCAATTCGATTCATTAGGACTCACAGAACAGAAAAAAAAACATGGCAGACGTCTAGGTCGCTGATTTTTTTATGTACGATGTTTTAAAGTTGTAACTCAAAAACGCAGGGACATAAGACTTTCATTTACTGGACCAAATCGATTCGTATTGACATAAACTTTCATCCCTATCAATATGAAAGACGACCAAATCATATAGGTACCAAAATGGCACCCAGCTCCCTAACGATAATGATTTGAGAGTGGAATGATAGCAAATAATCATCTTCACATAATTATTATCAGCCTATTCCAGGATCTAAGGTAACTTAAATACCAAATTTCATGAAAATCCGTTCAACCGATACGGAGCTGAGTGAACTTTCGCACTTAAAATATTAGTACCTAGGATAGGATAGGATTAGTAGAATTTGTAATTCCGACAGAATGATTGCAAAACTAATGAAGCGTTCGTCAAACCAGGGCGTTACGAATTAACATGATGCCGTTACCAGTTCGATTAACTCTGACTGAAAGCCGCGTAATGATCCAAATCATAGTTCACGAGAAGTAGTTCATCTGTTTTGCTTATGGAATATACCAGGTTAATACGGCTTTTTGTATTTTATACCTAGTCTTATTTTTATCCGACTGCAGCAAAGCAAAAAGAAGGGTAATGTTTTTCGCGAGTATGATTGTCCACTCCATTCGTTACACACTACAAAAACTACTGAACCGGTTTTAACAATAGGGGTGTCAGTCGATTCAAGCAAAAGGCCCGGGTGATATAGCCATATGATGTCACCTGAAATTCAATATGGCGGACGCTAGAAGACATTTTGTTTCTTTATATTATTCCACCTGTGCATTATTGGTATCCAATGAAGCTAAAAAAATAATTAATAATTATCAATATGTAAATAGCAGTCGGTGAGTTGGTGTTGAGGTTCTGCAGTTGGATTTTTGTTTTTTATAATCAATACAAGCTTTTCTCCGCGACTTTGTACGCGTTCCCGTAGAATTTATGGAAAATTCTTTCATAACGGGCGCCTCGTATACATTATGCCCAAGGAGTTTTGGGTGTGTCAGTCAGTATTTTTATTTATTTATATACAGGTGACATTGAACACGTGATCAGAAACTAGTTTTTCAGTCTTGGTAATTGATGGCCATTTTCAAGCAATATTAGTTACAAGAAACAAAAGCAATTTTTTTTTGTTAATTTACCACTTAATTAAATCACCGATTCAGTAAATCATGGTTACTTGTGTTACTAATCTGTTTGGATACTACATCTGAACTCCTACATACCTAAATTATTAGGATCCCGTTTTAATGCTTAATTAAGTCATATCACTTTTGATCACGTCTTCGATGTCACCCTGTAGATGGGACAGTAAATAACTTAGCTTACACCAGCAACCTGTTCAATGCAATGTGTGGCCGGCAACTATAGGCGTCTTCCTCTGACATAAACTCGTAAATCATTCATTTATTTGCAAAAACACACTATAGAAGACGCCTATAATAGCCGGTTATAAATTACCGTGAAAAGTTGCTCGTGTAATTGCAGCAGCGAGCGTCACAAGTATCTATAACCTTGTCGATTTGACACCTTTATCGGCTGACATAAGTACTCGTCAAAGGTGCTAATGTTTATTGCACTTATGACGCTGAATCTACCATATAGGCTAAATTTGATACATAAAAATTATGAGAAATGAATATCACAAAGTCAGCCCAATATCAAACTGATATTGATCGTTCTTTTTGTAATTCTAAAATTAAACAAAGAAAATAAACTTAAAATTTAATTAACATTTTGAATTCCTACATCGTTTTCACCACTGCCCACTCTAATAGCTTTGATTAAGACCTGTACATAAAAGCAATTTTACAACCGTTATTTTATAATTGTTATCGTAAAGCAAAGCAAATAATTTTAATACATTTTACAGTTTTACAATTAGCGTATAACAGTCGTAACTTACGCCAACATGCGTTTGTTTCCCTATGCGATAAAAATAATAACGTTTATATCAATAAAATTATGATTATGAACAAGTTAGCGATGACTGGGGGCTAGCACAATATGCCCGCGAGTCGTTTGTCTTGTCAAATATGTAAGGGTTGAGCGACATGACTCGCGGGCAGCTCGTGCTAGACGTGTCGGTCGCCAAAGCAGTGTAAAGCCATATGGTTCTCTTACGAGCGACTGAACAGCGATGAGCGACACATTGAAATTTAGACCGAATGACTTTGTTGTTACAGTCTAAATTAATAGTATCATTTATCCGCTTATCAGCCGCTGCACACTTTAGGGAATCATACCACTGCTGGTTAGAAAGTACACCATGACACCTGTGATGTAAATAAAAATTTTGCTACATATCTGACCACCAAGAAAAAAGAAGCATTTTATCTTGTACATTTTTTTTGCACATATCTATTACTTGGACCTTGCTAAGCAACAAAACTACCGCTATATTCATAAAGCTAATCGCATATATGGCTCGCACGCACATTCTAGAACAGTTTACATAATCCGTTCCCACCTGGTTTTCGTTTCGATCTAAATGAATAAGTTAATCATAACAAAGCAATATGACAATGACTCAATGGTCCTTCGAACCGGATTTTGCTTAAAGTTCAAGTAATATGAACGTAAACAACAATGAAATGGTTACGCTGGGTTATGTCAGTCGCCATTTAGCTGTAGGAAGTAGGAAATGCAATGACTAACGTGCTGGGGGGCTAGCACGACACGCCCGCGAGTCGTTTGTCGCTCAGTGCGTCTCTGTCTAACTAGTCAAGTATGTAAGGGACGCACTGAGCGACAAACGACTCGCGGGCAGGTCTTGCTAGACGTGCTGGTATAATGGGTACTTTAGCCCATTTTGAACTTTTATAAAGCTGGGGAAAAATTGGCAACACTCCTGGATAATTGTTTTTGGATTTTGTGGCCTGGCATCAGAGACATTTAAGCCACGATCTAATTGTTGCTGGATAGCAGATCTGTCACCGATGCTGCTAGTTTTTAATTGTAGAATGTAGCTTTATAAAGCAGACCGGCAGATATTACATTTCATTTACTATGCAGGCTTATACGGCAATGGTATGCCTTTACCGGGCTTAGTCATTCGCGTGGGTAAGACCTGCCTGTCGAAGAAACAAAGGACCTTTTTGTACCTCAGACGGCTTATAGTATGCTAACTTTAATCGGACATGTATCTGCTGTCACTTTTTAACTAACTTGCTGGTGTGAGAGGGACGAATGCCATGTGCCCGATAAAAACAAACGGGCGGGCCGGACGCATTCCTAGCATTTTTGTGTTTTTTGGATGCCGTTTGAGATCTATTGTTTATTATAATACCGTATAAATTCCCATAATCATGTGGTAACTGTTTGTTCGCTTTGTTTGTTTATTAAACGCAATCGCGTGATGTAATCTGGATCAGATAATTTTCCAATCAATGTCGGATGTACAATCGATTTTTTTTTAAGTAGCTTATTAAAACAAATAGATTTTGCCCGCAACTTCGTTCGCGTGGTTTTTTTTTATCGCTGTGCCCTCGGGAACTGTGAATTTTTCCGGGATAAAAAGTAGCCGATGTCCTTCTCCGGCCTTCCAACTATCGCTGTGCAAAAAATCAAGTACATCCGTCACAAACTAACGAACACACTTTTGCGTTTATAATAGTATGGATTCATAAATATAGGGCAAAAGAAGAGCATCAAACCAAAATAAGGAGTAACGTAAAGGACTAAAGTTAGACTTCCTGTGGAATGCTCCCTCCTTGAGATGAGTAATGGCGATGATATTGCAAAACATCAATAGCATATTACATTATGTCATAATGCTAATAATAAAGGACGACACGAGGCATATTATATTATACGCGTAGGCAACGCAATTTAATTATTAAACAATGGGTAACCAACTATCACGAAGGTTTTATTGATTCATTAAAATGCTAATCGCCTTTGCTCAATCGACAAAATTAATGTAATTTTTGTGTTGTAAAATAATTATGTTACTGATGATCTAACAATTACATATTAATCAATACATATATAACAGTACCGTTACTCACTTATAGACAACGCACAGCCCAAACGGGTGGTCCTAGAGGTTTGAAATTTGGAGAAGATATTCCTCGAGTATCCTAGAGATTTTTTTGAAGTTCCGTCCCTAAAGTGGTGAAAAGGGGTGATAAAGTTTGTATGGAAAATACCGCGGGCGAAACTGTGGCGGGTCCACTAGTATTTTATATACTAACAGCAATAGGAACATAACCAACGAACATTATTTATGCTGCCTTTATAATTTATCTCGCTGCTGCTTGAAAATCACCATAGTTATTCAGATAAAGGGCGGCTAGGACAACATGCCCGCCAGTCGCTTGTCGTTTAGTGCGTCTCTGTTAAAATACTCAAATATAAATAATAAATAAATCAGGGGACAATCTTTACACAAATCGATTTAGTCCCAAAGTAAGCTCTAAAGGCTTGTGTTATGAGTACTAGACGACGATATAAATACTTATATAGAGAAATAAATACTTAAATACATAGGAAACATCCAAGACTCAGGAACAAACATTCGTGCTCATCACACAAATATTTGCCCTTACGGGGATCGAACCCGGGACGCTTGCGTCGGAGGCAGGGTCACTACCAACTAGGCTATCCGCGTCGTCAAATATGTAAGGGATGCACTGCAAGGCTACCACGACCTGCCCGCGAGTCATAATATTTCTCGCTCAGTGCGTCACTAACATATTAGACTAGTTTGACAGGGACGCAACGAACGACTCCCGGGGGATCGTGCTAGCTCTCCTGAGCGGCAAATTACTCGTGGGCAGTTCATGCTAGACGTGCAGTAACTTAATTTTTACTATCAAACATAAAGATACAGCATCCTCATACTCCAAAACCATAACTTCGCACTGTCTTTCGCGATACGTGAAGGCATTTCTGCCGCGTGCGCATATAGATAAATCAGTGATGAGGGACACGTTCAAATTTAGACCTAATGACTTTGTTCTTATAGTCTAAATGAATAGTTTCTCCAATCCGTTAGAGAATCACACCAGTGGACTCTACAACATTACTATCCCAACTCCTTTCTGTAAACCTAAGACTAGCATTAACTTAGTCTGTAAGGTAATTTAAAGTGCATTATCCTCACAATAGGAGGGGTCAATGGACAGGGCCCGCATACCGCCCCGGGTAAAAATAGCCTGAGACGCAGCCTGCGCAGGAGTCGCGATTTGATGCACTTTCTAAGGGAATTTCTTTGGCCGTTGATGTATCGATACTTATCTTTGCGTACCAGCAAGACAACTTGTTTGTCTGAGACTTGTTTCAGATTATATATTTGTCCAAAGTTTGCAGACTTTCCGGCAAATGGATGTTGTCAAAAATTGTAAGTATTTGACAGGTTACGCTTTTTTCTGCCCTAAATAGCTGGCAGGGAGATAAAGTTAGAATAACAATTATGTCGATGGACGTCGAATTTTTCGAATTATAGTTAGGTACTTAATCGATTCTTAATTTTTTCTAGCGATTGTAGAGGATGGTAAATCTTAAATCTGGAAAATAGTTGATACACTCGTGCTGTTTGAAGCATTTGTAATAAAAAGCTAAGCATACATTAAATTTGTGTGTGATGCTCTAACGTGTGCATCGGCAGCAGATAAATGAAAACATTAATTTAGAATGTACGTAAAAACTCATTCGGTCTAAATTTGAATGTTTCCTATCGCCTATCAGCCGCTGCGCATGAGAATCACATGGCAGATGACTGTTATGAGCACAACTTAAGGCCTTCCTCGTTCAGCACAAATCTCCGCTAAGTTGTACTCCTGTAACTCACGATTTATCAGACAAAATTTAACACAACTTTAAGTAAGACAAGGTTTCCAAGTAGGTACTAATTCGTCGCGCACGCACGTAGGTTCAAAATCAAAGGAATTTGGAGGACATGCGTTGCATAAACTGGGTGCGCCCGCGCTGCAGAACTCACAACAAATTGCTAAATATCAATATACTTTTGTGTTAACTTACGGCGGTGTATATGTCATATTAGTATAATTCGGATAAATATTGAAGCTTGATTTATTGTTTAACTTTGTTCATATTTCGGAAAACTGTTAAAGATTTTTTATATTCAAATTTCTTAGTGCGAGGTATAATATTTTGTAATTTTTTATTTGTAGCCAGTATGCAATGTATGTCATCATACAAAGATTAATAATAACAAAAATAATGTTCTTTTCAAACATTCCCACTTAATGCCGGTGATCACAAATTCCCTGGACCCCTGGGTCCCTGGTCTCTGTAATTATTAATAATAACCAGATTTATAGACTGTCCAAGGCCTATCCGGGAACGTCCAAGCGATACTGTTGCGGCGAGCGAGCGAGACTCGCATCCCACTCTTACGCATTACGCATCGTGCGGAAGAGTGGGATGAGAATCTCGGTAGCGCGTCGCTACAATATCGCTCGGACGTTCCCGAATAGAGGCGCTGGTCAAATGAATATAAAAGTCATAGACATAAATAAGGTCCCTGGAAGAATAATAAATAGTAATCTTCAGTGGGAACGCACCCTAAGAGAGTCGTCCTTATTTTATCTGCGGCGTTAGCGAGGTTAAAACGAGAATAAGCTACAGTGGCGAAGCGTAAAATTTTTCCTAGGGGAAGCCGGAAGAATTACGTGCGAGTCTGACATTTAGTTAAAGTAACATGGATTTCACTGATAGCTAGCCGTAGCTTTCTAGATTGGTAAAGCCGTCAGGAATCGGCTTGTCGGCACGCTGCACCACTGATAAGCTATCCCCATCTTCTCATCAGTGTGTCTCTCTCATACTATCGAAGAAAGAGATGTACTGAGAGATAAGATAGGGTTAACTTATCCTAGTATCAACCTTGCTAGGGCCGGGATGTATAAGTATGCAATTTCACTTGGTGGTCCCTGGCGCTGTCAAAAGCCGGCAACTTCAGAGGCGCGCGTAGGTAATGCGTAATTAGCGATTTGCATACAAAGGCGCCCACGACTTATGTAATCAACCGTGAATCTCAATGGTACACCGACTTCGAACAGCATTGATGGATGTCTTGTAAGGAATAAACAAGGATTTCATACTACGTGAGCCTCTTCTATGTGTGATGTGTGGACAGGAAAGTTTCAGTGATTTTCGCACACACATACTATTTTAAATAGGTAAAGTCTGGTCGCCGAGAGTTGATAAATATTATGATATCGTCTCGAAATAGCGACTGTCGCTTATCTATCGAAAACTGTATGACGGGCGTCGCTTATCGCCGCGCGCACTGAGTTTCGTGGTACGAGGCAAGCAGTTGTTGTCAGCGCGCGCACGCAGCGGTCATATTACCATTCCGTTCTGGACTACGCTAGTCGTTTGGGTGTTCGTGTGTTGTTTTAGACGAAGCAATTGAACGTTTCACAATAAACGTTACTGATTCTTAGACTTATGCTATGCCAGCAATGGGACATATACAAGCGATTCAATAATAATAATATTCTATGGAGAAAAGATAGTGTTTCCCTTTATTTTTTATTATCATCGGTAATGAGTTAAGAAGCCTTGATTTTTTACTTTTTTATGAACTCTCGGCGAACAGACTTTATATGCATAGGTACCTAACACTTTATTATTCAATTAATAAGTTTCCCTTGACTGGGGCCAATTTGAAATTGTATTCGCTAAATTTAAGTCACTAAACTTAATATGAGCAGCGTGAAAAAATTTGATTGTGACAGCTCTGTCCTCTGTGATATACAAGTGAGTTTAACGTTTCTTATTTTAGGCTTAGGAAGACACCGTTCGAATTGGACTCACTGTTAAGCTAGCCACTGACCTACAATATAACTGTGCAATATCACTGGTTGCACAATTATATTGATCGTCAGTAGTCAATATTGACAGTCAATATCATCTACTAAGGATCAATATAATTGTGCAACCAGTGATATTGCACAGTTATATTGTAGGTCAGTGGCTAGCCTTATGTGCAAATTTAGCTGTACGGTCTTTCGACACTATGATATCTAGCAATGTAATTTCTGGTACTTGGCAAGTGTGGGCCGAGCTTGATATTTCAGAAGTCCTGTTGAGTAAAACCGCTTATAATTATAAACATAACAAATTATTATAATTATATTTTTGTGAAGGGGGGATAATTATATAGCTATATCCTTTACAAAATTATCATAGTTTCAACACACTGACCGGTATTGCAAGTGTCGAGTATTTTAGCGCTCCTACTTGAATGGGGTGAGGGTCTGCAGGTGACCTCTTGGCAAATATGTACTTCATTACCGATTTGCATTGTAATGTACATAAGATGAGTTGTTGAACTGGAAATACTTGTTAAGTTGTCATGTTGACCTAACCTATCACTTGTTTGTAAATGTATTGATTTGCTATATAGCCGGCTATTAGGGAGCGTTCAAGTATACGCAATATTTGGAGTTTTTTGACCCCCCCCATGTAACGCGCCGTAACGTTTTTCTGCACCCCCCTTCCCGCTAGTAAAATTTCAAGAGGTCATTCCAAAAATGAGTGAGAGAACCCCCCCCCCCCCAAATTGGTTACGTAATACTTGAACGCTCCCTTAGGTCGACATCTTTGAGCCACATCAAGATCTCACACACATTTGATGCACAATTTCAATTGAATATCCCATAGCTACGCCGCGGCCAAATCAGAATAAGCGTGCCATGGACCCCAAAGACGGTATTAGCCGACACGAATGTATGGAAAACGGCATAACGTGGCGTGAGTGGTACGCTAATCCGGTGTGGTATATATTATGTTAATGCCGTTTTGTTCAGTAAATGGTAAACGCGTCAGATTTCATGAAAGTTGTTATTATTTTGTTAAATATTATATAAGTCATCGTTACCTGATGTTAAAAAATAAAAAAATAACAGTCACATTTGCTGGTTAAATCCGGACATAGTGTGTTATACCCAACTAGTCTTTTTTTTAAACTATACAAATAGTTATTATCTATTTATTTTAGATGGAAAGAGATTTCATTATTAAGGCATTTATTTACTTAATTAACTTTGATTTAGAATCTTAACCGATAAAGAGGTGTATTACAAAGTTGACTTGGCAATGTTGCATTTTTTTCCATTTTTCTCGATTATTTAAGTGATATTGAGTGAAAATCAAAAGTACCTATGCAATATTTTGTCATGCTAAGGCATGTAATTGTGTATTTATGCGAAAACATACGCCTTGTCAAATTGTTTTGTAATTTAAAAAACCGTTAGTCGCTGGGATGATTTAATGCTATGGAAACGTTACTTTGAGCATATAATCATCTAGGAATTGTGTTAAACACGTGCGAAGACGTTATAAGTCGAGTTCTCGTCCATAAACAGCACTAGAATTACCATAAACAAGTGAAATAGGGTTCACAATTCACTGCTTTCGCATGCATTCATATCACGCACCAGACAATAATCGTGCGACTTTTTCGCTCCCGCAAATACAGTTGGCCCCACACTTATCATTTCAGGAACAAAGTCGTTTTTTGCAAAGCTAGTTGTTTAGATGACTAGAAATTTAATACAATGCTTGTCCCACGGAAGTTCTATAGGTCTAGTTCAAGAGTATCATGAAGATGTCATTTCTAGGCTAATGTGACTCCGGAGGGCTGCGGAGTCGTTCCGGCGATTACCGGGTTGAGATGTATGCTAGTGATTGGCTGCAGGGACGATCTTGCGAGGCTCCGGGCGGGTAGATCTTTGCGGGGCCCTAGTCTTAGTGAAATTCGTTTTAATGATGATGCTACAGATATCAGCGCGATAACTGCCACACAAGAGAGCGCGAGTGGCATGACATTCAAATAAACATTAGTACTATTAGTACGTAATATTTTTCTAGCTGGGTTATTGTGCGAGAGCGCGAGGCCCCTGCAACAGCGAGGCCCCGGGCGGTTGGCCTTAAATTTGGCGTAAAGTGCAGTGGTGCCTAGTGGTTTAACGGGTGGCCTTTGGGCGGGTATGGGAATACTGAAACAACAATAAACCGAATTTATTGAATAAAATGAAAATTTCAAAACATATATACCTAGATTTTGTTCTGACAGACAACCTATCAAAAATTGGTCAACATCGGTTAAGCATTTTGGGTAGAAATCGTTATCGACTTTTGGATAAAAAAGTTGTAGGTTCACACTCCTCTCAAAGATTTGAGCCAGGCAACTAGTTGTGTATCTACACAGAGATTTCAAGTGTTGTATTTACCGCCGCTGTGCGGGTGGTTTTGTATTGCACAGTTGTTTTGTTTGAAGATCATCTGCTTGTAAAATTCACAATGACAAGAGACCGTGGCATCATAGCGCTACTGACACACATGCGTTTTGCGTAACGCAAACAATGAGATTTACCGATTGGCGTGACGATCGTCGCGGTGGCGTCCGGTGACGCAACGTGCTGCGGCTTTTATAATTCGACATCCGATCCGCCAGACATTTTTTTTAATAGCATATGACCAATGTCGCTGGGTCATGTCGATGTTATCGAGCTAATTTAATAAGCTGTGGTTAAGCTCACATATAATAAATAACTGTCATCTTTGTGAAGTGACCGTGTGCTTGGAATATCTACCACTTAATGATGATGAAGATAGTGGTCACAGCTTGGCTGATTTTTTTTAGGCTTAAGGGCGTACCCCACGCCGATGTCCTTGAGCGTTCCAACTCGGTCCTTCCCCACTTGCCTTAGTTCACGCGCCGCAGTGAATAGCATAATTTACTCAAAAACTACAAAATAAATTGAAAAACCAGCGGATGAAATTATAGTGTACATTATTGTCTTCTGATTAGTAAAAGTCTCATGTATATGCATAGCATAATAAGGGATTTTTTTGCTCTTGATTTATCACTTTTTTTCAAGATTCCAGTAGACTAAAATGAAGAATAGATTCCATACTACATAACATATTTTTTTCAAGATTCTTGCACAACTCTAAGTATACTTTATAGGATTTGAAAACAGCGAAATTCGCCGGGTAGGACCATAAGTAAATAGTGTTGCCAACATCTAAGTCTTATCTATTACAAGGATAGGTATTATATTTACTTCGATACCCACTTACGATCCTTTGTATTGTTACAGATGATTGCAACAAGCCATGTGTAAACTGAAGAAGTCCGTTTGCTGCCGCACTTTACGGGGATGACACAGGTACAAACGCATTTAGTGAATCCGGTTCGAAGGACCATTAAGAGTCAATCACACTGTTCATACGTACAAACAGTGGCGGACTAACAGGTGGGTGGAAGGGGCGGCCCGCCCCGGGCCTCCGGTCTTGGGGGCCCCCCAAATGCCTCCGCATTCCCCTGATCATGGGATCTCAACTCGAACAAATTATAATTAGTCTGGAAGAGGGGGGCCTCATTCAGCTTTGCCGCCCCGGGCCTCTGACGGGCTTAGTCCGCCACTGCGTATAAACATACTGGGTTCGATTAATGTGTTTCCTTGACTGACAGATAAAGAGTCAATTACCAAAGCTACACCGACTATTAGAAAGTAGGAAAACAACCTTGTAAACCCAACAGATCAAGAGATATCAAATAAAAACGGAATGTAATTCATGAATCATCTGCAAGATATTGCGTAAACTAGTAATATATGCACAGAAACTTCATGTAGTGCTTAATGCCCCATTGACTGCGCATGACGGGTAGAAAAACTCAATTTACCCTGTATTCTGAATATTGTTCAGTCAACTTGGTTTAGGGCTGTCTTATTAGCGTCATTAAAAAAGTGCTGGGGTCGTATTATAAGCTCTTAATTCCAGGCAGTTTCCGCCGTAAACTGAACTGCCTGGAAAATTTGTATTATGAGTGCGCTAAAGCCGGCCTCTTAAGTGCGCTCATAATACAGTTTTTCCAGGCAGTTCAGTTTACGGCGAAAGTTGCCTGGAATTAAGAGTTCATAATACGACCGCGTTCAAGTATTTTTGCAAATGCAAATTTCCGATTATACCTAACTTATATCATCCAGGATCTTGCGGGACAAGGCTCATGATGTCTCAGTCGGCCCTGGGTCTTGGCGGCGAGCGGCGCTACTCCGTGCCCTCCAACCCGCTGATGCACGACCCCCGCGGGATGCACTCCGAGGATCTGCACGCCTGGTCCATTTACAGGTAGGTCTTCTTGTTCTGGATGACACCTGGTCTATTCGCAGGTTCTTGTAACTTATTTGAAGCTATTATAGCACTTCAGTCAAAAGCGGCTGCCGTGTTGTGTAAGCAATAAAATTATTCATGTAGGTCATTGGTATTGAAGCTTCGTCCTGAAACGCCTTGCTTTTCCCGAAATATATACACATACATTATTTGTATAATATACATTTTGGGGTGAGAAAAGCTTCAATACCACTTACATGAATATTTTTTTTACACAACTAGGCCATACTATGGTTGGGCATACGTCGTAATCATCGATAGAAAGGAAATATCCCAAATATCGGGTATTTGGGTCATACACACATTTAGGTTCAGAACTGTCCCCTCCTGTTCCCGAAAGTTAGGGCCTTGAAGCCTGATTTTGTTGCTTGGACTATATCCGCATGTAGGACATCAGGCATAGTTTTGGCCTGTATGAACAAAACGTAAAATTAAGCAGCTGTTTTCGTAAACTTTTGGTCACAGGAGGGACAATTTTTGTTTCTTCAAGTGTGTATTACCCATTTATTTATGTACTTGTCTACGCTTTGCGTAGCTTCTTTGAACTGCCTTTTCAAAATAATCGAATGTCTAATGTATCTTCTCTCACAGGCAAAATCTTAATTCCGACTTCACGGACAGCGCTCTAGGCAGCACTGACAAGAGCCCTCTGCCGTACGGCAACTTCCAGCTGCGAGATACGACGGTGCAGTCCATACTGTCGCACCCGAGATATGGACCCAAGTAAGATAAGCAACAACTTACTGCTATTCCAGGCACAACCGAAGTAAGATTAGTAACCATACATTGCTGTACTATTACATGTCTCATCACATCAAATAATGGTAACGAGCCTGAAAAAGCACTAGTTTTAGGCTGACTACTGCAGAGCTGTGCGCGGAGCTGAGCGATAAGCCAGGAAACAATGCACTAATAGGATTGGTTCATTTTAAAAATATCGTGTTTCTTTTTCGCCCACGCTTGCGTGCCGACGTAAAGTGCAAGTAAGAGAGAATTACTTTCGCGAGATTTCGAACTTCGCTTCTGTTAATGCAAATGTCCATAGGTGACTACTTTCCATCAGCGGCCCTAACAGAGTTTTATCTCTAAGTGCGTCTCTCTGAGACTAGTGCCGACGAAAGAGAAAGAGAGATAAGACGGAAGCGCAACGCAGACAGAACGCGTGTGTGGGACGGGCGTGTCGAGTAAATTGAACGGAAATACGTTGTGTGCGCTTAAGTGATACCCGTGACAACCTTGCTAATGATGCCGTAGGTAGGTCGTCTCTGCCTGTTTGCCTGTACTATTGCAATAAAGATATGTAGCTAACATGACATTGTACGACCCCTGTCCCGTTGTTCCTCTTTAAGAGGTTCCTGAGTTGCGTCACATGTCCTGCCCCTAAGACTTTACAAGGTGTAATACTTACATTGTGGTCGTAAACAGTACATGTTGTAATTGATTTGATTCAAAAATGCTAAGCGAACTAATAAATAATCGCACGTGTTTCGGCAGAATGACAAAACGTTGCAATCTATCTTGCGTTTAGCTGATTTGAGTGTACGACCAAATACCTATGCTTATCAATCAATGCATGTAAATTACGATATGGGCCATACACACGTTTAGGTTCAGAACTGCCCCTCCTGTTCCCGAAAGTTAAGGACCCTGACCTGAGGCATGATTTTGTTGCTTGGAATATATCCGCATGTAGGACATTAGGCGTAGTCAGGCGGGTTCCACTTCGCACTTTAGGTACGTTCGGCCGCCGGGCACCGCGGCGGTGTATATCGCAGTAGGTTGCCGCTCGCTCGCCGCGTCGCGCCGAGTCATAGCAAAGCGTGTTAGGTACTTATTATTTCGAAAATGAAAATGAAAATATTTATTTTGCAAGTAGGCTACCTGGGCTCTTTTACATGTCTGAATCTACCAGCGCTTCGAAAGGTGACATCTGCTGAGAAGAAACGCCGCAAGAAACTCAGCAGTAAGTCTTTTTTCAACTTTGGCAGTACAGTTTTATCTAAAAACTAAAACAAAATGTGCAACATAAAAACCTAATGGGTACAAATTAATTCTAATAAATAACTAATAAGGGAGATGTATAGTCTCCACGTCTGGAAAAGTTAAGTGACTTAGAGATGTAAAAAGTCTCTAAGGGTCATAATAATAAAATAAAAATTGAAGCAAAGAAACATCTAAATAGATTAATCTAGGTTAAATGGAGGTGTAGACAGTCTCCACGGTCAAGTATAAAGATGGAGATGTAAGGTCTCCAAATATCAAAAGAAACAATTTGAAATATAACATTTCATGTCCTAACAACACTTCATTTACACTATTCAGTGAATTCCTGTCCTAACCTGTATCCTGTTCTTGTATTAATTAATAATGACTGGTAATAAGTATATAAAATACTGTAGTGTTTACGGGTGCTTGAATAAAGCAAAGAAGATATCGAAATCGGGACTATCATTTTATTGTGTTCCGAAAGATATTGAAAGGTCAATCTACTTAGTGGTTTTGTTATAGATAGGATGTTAGAATGGAAGTAGGGTTCAAAATACAATTAACTACCTATTTAGGTAGTAGACTTTCGTGTTCTTTTTACACATCAAATTCAATTCGATTAGTTTTTCAATAGGTACCGTTTGTTTACGCGGCGGCCGGTGTTGTTCTCTTTGCTTATCTACCTTTCGTTAGCACCTAACAACCCTAGCGTACGCGCAAGAGCACGTCTTATGCAACAGAGAGAGAAGGCATGATTAGGCAATTATTCGCACCTAAACAGCGGTTTTGTTAGAAATTGATTCTTCTGTACGTTAGTACTATTATTTATTCTGTTGTGTAGTTTTGGCCTGTATGAAGAAAACGTACAATTAAGCAGTCGACGTACAATTAAACGTACAGTTAATTATTGGTCACAGGAGGGACAATTTTTGTCTCTTGAAGTATGTATTACCCATTTACTCTTTGTCATGGCAAGCAAAGCAACACACATATATCATGTCTAACGAGCAAGCTATTAAATAACAGTGTCATATTTTACAAGCTTACTTTACTTGAGAAGTTTCACCGCGGTATTGTCAAATGAGTGAAAGTAACAACTTAGCATCGGTATTAATATATCTTATATGGACCGGTATTATTTTAAAATATATATGAATTGAGAGAAAGCGCTCTTGTTTATGATGTCGGAAATAGATTTCAATACTAGGCAGCTTTACCGAATGGAAATTCACTTATGTTCTCTTATAATAGGAAGTCTTTGAGTTAGGTAGTATTAGGAATGATAGTAATTTACTGTTAGGTTAATATTGAGCAAAAGATTTTTTGTCGTTTACGTAAAATTCTTACTTAAACACTTGCGATTGAATATAATCCGTAAACCTTTTGTTAAATATCGTCCATTCCATTATGTAAATATTTTGTTTCATAGGTCAGCGCTTGGTTCGAACATGTACACGTACCTAAAATTCGGCCTTCCGCGGGTATTTCCACCGAACCACAACGGCTCGCAGCGGTCGGGCACGCCGAAACCGAAAACTTCAATAGGCAGTGGAATAAAACCGGCACACAGGTAAACACGTTATATAGAATCACCTACATCAAAAGCTACAATTCCTTTTGTTTCAACATTTTTAATTTCCTATTATTTTTTCCTTGCATATAGATTAATTTCCCAAATATTATCGACTATTGATAATCTGAGCATCTATCGGGATAACTCGTAACCTAGCTTTTTCTTAAATCTGTCTAACGCTAAAGACATGGGGAATATACAAAACTGTTTTTATTCCAGGATTCAAAGACAAAGTAGAGGCATTCGAGAAACATCATCAGGATACGACAGCTCCGACAACGAGACCTCGACGAATTACAAATATAGTCGGAAATACAGATCGGATCCCGACTTCAGAATGAACAACTTACACCCGTCGTATCAAGTAAGAGTTATTTTAGTTATAGTTAGTTTCAGTTGGAAATTCTACAATGGCCCTTGGTTTTAGGTCTTACCTCAAAACAACGGCCAAATTTAACCGTTGTCCTACTAACAAGACCCATGTGGCCCGACCAAATGCCAATATTAAATGAAATGCTATTAGGGTTATAATTCTCACTCATAGGGTTAACATTAATAAGAGTTCAGCTTGAGTGATGTTCACTTTATTTAGGAGCATCTTATCCGTTTATATTCGATGCCAAGTCCACCTAGCTCATAAGAATCCTTTGTTTTCTTCCTTCAGCCCCACGGCCCTGGCGTCCCGCTAGTGGCCATGCAGCAGGCCGGGCTCCGCCACGACCAGCACTGGACTAGCGCACGAAATAAGTCAATCAGCGAAGCTAATCTGCTGGGCATCGACGCACGTCCGCATCGCTCGGCATACAGCCACCGGCGGAACAGCGTCGCCGAGTATGTTCCGGAGAACGATCATCATAGGTGAGACATCTAACAACTAATCAATGCACTTACATGCACTTCCATCGAAAAGAAACTTGGTCGAACGGCAGTAGGTACAACAGCCACGGTCGTCGTCAACTGTAGCTAAGTATTGCTGAAAACATTGCAGATGTCACCTTTCGAAGCGCTGGTAGATTCAGACATGTGAAAGAGCCCATGTAGGCTACTTCCAAACTAAATATTTTCATTTTCATTTTCACATGCCGAAATACGGTCGTTATAAGTGAGCTGAAGGTCAAGGAAACAAATAACTGCTGGCCGGTAGGAACGTATATAGCAACATTTAGTTCTTACCTGATGGAAAGTGATGGTAGGAAAGTAAAATACTTGCATTTGCTAAGATAAGGCCTGTCACTCTTATGGCCGAATTCAGAAAGGCCACTCAAATTGAGCTTTAATTAAAGTGACGTTTCTGTATAGGTTGATAACTAGTTGAGGAACATTAAACTACTTAATATCTAGTCAAATGCTTAAATGGCATTTCTGAATTCGGTCATTAATGTTAGAAATCAGTACGTAAACTTTATTTCGATTATGAGCGAGTTGCCTACAAAGCAAGATGCCCTACAGGCAGGATGTCTCTAAAGCAAGATGTCTCAGAAGCAAGATGCTTCAGAAGCAGGTTTGGCTAAAAAGCAAGATGCCCAACAAATTGGATGTCTCAAAAGTAAGATGTTTCAGAAGCAAGATAGCCAAAAAGCAGGACCTTGACCCCGTATATTACCCCTTTATTTTATTTGTTACGTTTACCTACCGTAAAAACCATTTTAGGTGTCTTGCTTGCCTGCAAGGCTTTTAATTACCAAGCAATTTGTCTTTAAGACATTCAACTACTTAGACATTTTGCTCGGTCGGTAGTCATTTTAGCAAGTACCTAGGCCATTTGCCTAGACGGCATTTAATCACTTAGACATTTTGGTTTGTAGGCATAATACTTAGGCATCTTACTTTGTTAGGCATCTTGCTTTGTAGGCAACTCGCTCATAACCCCTTTATTTCCCAGCTACCTAATGCCATCCTCCCACCTCGGCGGCCGCATGTCGAAAGCTGGTAGCCACATGTCGGTGGCGCAGTCCCGTAAACAGTCCACACTGCGGCCCGGAGACCATTTGGATGGATATGCACACTCCGCTTATATTTATCCTAACTATTATGTAAGTAAAAGGTCCTTCTAAGTGGCTTTCGTTTTAACATGGTTATGCAGTTTTGTTGCTAGTTTCGATTTTCTTGAGTCCTGTGTCCTGAATAATGAAATATTCTCATTAGTCAGGACTTCTTCAATGTTCTCTGAGGAAGTTTTCAACGGAAGCTCTGTTCAAAACTTTGAACAATATCTGAGCTAGAATAAAGCCTCTGTTTTTAAACGAACGTAACTTCGATTTAGTAATTAATAACTTTACATTGTTCCAATACACAATTGCAGGTCAATAGTTTAGAAATCACGTCTCCTGATAACAAGACAGCGTTTCTGGTGTCGGGCCTCAACTTTGAGGTGAAATCTGGCGAAATCCTAGCCGTGTTGGCCACTTCGCAACAGGAATCTACTGGGCTGTTGGACGTCCTAGCTGGCGTTAGAAAGGTAAGATTCTTCGTTCTATCGTCCAGCGTCAATGTAGCGCGACCGATCAACTGTGTATTTATTGTAGCCGAAGGAACTTGCACTGCCAATATCCTGCAATGATATTATTTTCAAAACAGTCTGTGAGCAAAAGCAACCACGTAGTGTTTACATACTCTTTGTAACCACTATTTCCACCGCCAGGACCTGCCTGCGTATGAGTTTCAACCTAAAGTTAAGTTCGACCATAGTTTTGTTCTGTATTTTTTCATTTGAGAAACAAAACAATGGGACAAAAAGCATAGCCCCTGTCGCAGGCGCTATCAAGGATAAGACTGACGAATACTTTGTCACCGTAATTACACAAGTAAAACAATTTATATTTCTTCACAAATCTTTTCTTCACTGTTGAAAATGTCATCTATTTACCAGAAACTATCAGGCGACATAGTTATCAATGGGCAGCCGGTGGCGTCGTCGACGCTGCGCAAGATAGCCGCGTACGTGCGCAAAGACACGTCGCTCTGCCCGTCCATGACGGTGGAACATACTCTGCGCTTCCACGCCGCGCTGCGGCGGCCGAGGCAGAATCAGCACCATGTGAAGATGGATGATAGAGACCGGGTAAGAAATAAATACGTTACAAGGTCATATCTTAAGGTAGAACGCTCTGATTATGTGGGTATGAGAGGTCTTTAATTCGCTCCCGGTCACTCAATACTTTTCGTTGCTCGACTTTGAAACTTATTGGAGACTAGTGGAACCGCCACAGCTTCGCCCGCGGCATTTTCCATACAAACTTTATCACCCCTTTTCACCTCTTTAGGGATTGAATTTCATAAAATCCCTCATTAGTGCACCTCTAGAGTACCCGAGGAACGTCTCCTCCAAATTTTAAACCTCTAGGACCACCCGTTTAGGCTGTGCGTTGTCTATAAGTGAGTCACGGTACTGTTTTATACATACATACATATCATCACGCCCGAAATCCCTAATATGGTGGGCAGAGCCACAAGACTACTTGTGGCCACGTTCGATTAATTAGTCCTAAGATGGTATGATGAACCGTATGGTGACAGGTGATCAGCCCATCGCCCATACAGATAGTCCACCATGTTGGAGAGGACCCGTCCCTTAGTCGACTTTTACGACATGCCAGGATGATAAGCATCTGCACGTATTCTATGCTATTTCTTCACTCCCAGTGCAGCAGTGGAGTGTTTTATATTTGAAGATAAAACTTGTAAAACTGATGGTCTTTACAGATAAACCTCCTAATAGAAGAGCTGGGACTCGAGCAAGTTCGGGACACAAACGTGGCTCGTCTCACCCGCTCTGAGATCCGAAGACTAAATGTGGCCTGTCAGCTCCTACTGGACACGGCTATCCTGATCCTGGACCAGCCGACCAAGGAGATGGACATCTTTGACACGTTCTTCTTAGTGGAGTATCTGAGGAACTGGGCGAGCACGGGACGAGTAGTTATAATGTCGCTGCATCCACCGACTTATGAGATATTTGCAATGCTTACAAAGGTAATTTTTGATTAATTTGACGAGCATCTTTTCAATTTATCAGGAAAGATGCCATCATGGTATCAATAAAGAAAATTATGACGTTATTATTTGTGTTTCGGAAGATATCTCAATAAGTAACAAGCGAGAGACAAGTTTTTGGTCCTTCGAGCCTTTGATTTTTATGTTCGTTTCAGGTGGTCTTAATATCCGCCGGCAGAACGATGTTCAGCGGGTACAGAAGAGACATGTTGCCATATTTCGCCTCTATCGATTACCCATGTCCCGCCTTCAAGAATCCTTCCGATTATTATTGTAAGTACTCAAATAACGTGCGGCTTATAATCGATTTCTAGGCACATAATCGTCTCTGAAACTTTTTCACCAACAAACTATGATAACGATTGACCGATAGCTAAATGAATACGGTGGGGCCATTGAAATATATAGTAAGGAACTGCTCAAAGCAATTTTCGCGATACTTTTGAGTTATCAGAACGCAAATGTGATACCATCGCAGGTTCAGTCGCATGGCAACCACCATCTATGACACCCATTTAAGTGACACCGTTATGATTGAAAATCTCCCGCATCGTGCGGTGTGAGACCGCAGCACCACCGACCACGCCGTCCACAACGATATGATAGCGTGTGATTCAAGCAATATTAGCACTCTCACCGCCACACATATGTAAGGTTTTTCTGGTACAGCAGGCCATGCGGTCTGCGCCATCATATCCACGACGCTATAGATGGCGTGCGTCACTCGAAAAGTTACGACCCGCCGGCGGACCGCATGGCGGTGAGAGTGTTAGACTTTTGTATGTATGTCGTAAGAACTAAGGCTGGCGTTTGACAACCTTCTATGAAACTTGTTACATGAAATTGTACTGATAGTAGTGTTGAACTACTTATACATGAGGCACCTCAAATGTCATACTCACTTTGTTAGATTGTCACAACACTTCACTTTGTAGAAATGTCCCACTTCAATGTTCATGTCCCACTGATAGAAGACGAACCGAGCGAACCATGCGAGTGAGGCGAAATAGATGTTAGCGTAGTGGAGACAATCTTTTTTTTAATGTTAATTGACTGACAAACGAGCTGACGGTCCACCGCCGTCCATGGACATCTGCAACACTAGAGGTGCTGCCAATGCGTTGCCAGTCAAGGGAGGATGGGGAATGGGGATGAGATGGGGATGAGGGAATAGGCCTGCGGATTTCGTCACTCACCGTACGAAACGCAATAGCAAGCTATTACTTTACGCCGATATTCTGTGAGAATGTGGTACTACCCCGGTCGAGCCGGCCCATTCGAACAGTAATCATCTATTGAAGATTACTGTTTGGCTCTACCACTACAAAACTTAACGAGTAACTCAGGGTGTGAGTGAGACAAACGAGTGTCGTCCGTTCCGTACAGTGTAATACGCTGATGTGAGAGCGAGGCATAAGCTCCGCGTAGTAACCTCGCCTCATTTGAGGTAGAACATTGTACCACCTCGTTTTGTAAAAGGAGTTACTCCCTCAAATTCATTGTTATTACATGTACACCAACACTAACTGATAGGCATATCCTTGTTTTGAGATGTTTGCACGTGATGTGATTGTTTGTTCTGTGTGCGCAGTGGACCTGGTGACGCTGGACGACCTGTCGGCGGCGGCGCTGCTGGAGTCGTCGGCGCGCGCGGCGGCGCTGGCGGGCGCGCGCGCGGCGCAGCCCCCGCCCGAGCCGCCGCCGCCCGCGCCGCTGCCCGCGCCCGCCGCGCGCCCGCACGTGCTGCTCCAGCTGCTGGCGCTCATCGAGTGAGTTCTGCGCTGCTCTTCTGATGGTCAATCTCTTGCAGCTATGCTAAAGGATCTCGCGTTAGGTCGATTAATTCGTTCGAGCATTCGGATGTGAAAAAGTTTCTTATTCTTTTTAAAAGCTTTGCGGTTCAAATCGTGGAAGTTAATTTGAAGTGAGTTCCCATGATTGGAATATACCTAAGAGGAAACCTGGTACACATACAGGATGTCCGTAAAACCAACGATAAAACGACAAGAGCTGGTTGGGCGGTTCAAGAAATAATAAGTAATTTCGGCCCCAATAAAAATATCATAGCTTTTCAGATAATGGCACTTTTATAAAACTCGTGGTTTTTGATACCCTGATTCATTATTTTGAGTGCTACGACCGCAAATTTTAGCATTATTTTGCATAATGTTACTGAAAAACTATGCTATCTAATGTAATACCCTTATACTTTTTTATTCAACATTAAAATTTTGGTTCCAAAACATTCCAATAGAATAACCGCATTATGAGGTCCTTTTGTAGTAAATTTGCCTTACCTCTAAATCTGCTGCATAAATTAATACATGTTTTACCATTTTAAAAACTACTCTATATTTCTAACTTTTTTACGCTATGTGATAGTTAAGTGTAGTATTTCTTTTTATAAAACTCGAACAAACGAACGGATCTAATTTTGAAAAATCCAAAAAAAAAATGATTTCTTTTTTATACCGCTACTGCATCATTATATATAAAAAAATGTTTTATGACTTTAGATAGGATCGTTTTTCAAGAACATCATGCAAAAATACAGATTTACAAAATATTAAAATTTCCAGTCATGGCACTGAACCAAGGTATCAAAAACCACGAGTTTTATATAAACTACCATTATGTCGAAAACTGTGATATTATTATTAAGGTCGTAATTATTTAATGTAGTGAGTAGCTCCTGAGCCGCCCTACCAGCTCCTTTCGTTTTTTCGTTGGTTTTACGGACACCATGTATGTAAACCCGATGACATTGCAATATTAAAGTGCAATGGACAAAAATGTTTATTTTAATAATGCAGTTAATAGATACCCTTAAAATCTCAATGCTAACATCTTTTGAAGGGGTTCTAATTTATCATGGAAATATTAACCATCTTCTTTGGTCACCTATTTCACCAGCTTTGACACTATGTCATCATAATTTTGCCCACAGAAAAAGCCTGGTGTTCACTCAAATGACTACGCTGTCAAACGTGGTGACGCGGGTCCTAATCGCTGCAATCATGTCGCTCATCACTGGGACCATTTTCTGGGACCTACCTACCACTGATGCAAAGGTATAAGCAGATATTTGGACTGCCTCTTTTAGGCCACTACACAAAGTTTTCATATATAAGAAGAAAGGTCCTATTCCTGTTAGGAGCCAACAACTTTTTAACTCCGTAGACCATTTGTAATTCCTAAAGTGTACTGTAAAGGTACATCCGCAAGCAGCATCTAAATTTACTCTGTCTAATAGTAGTTGCAGAGACCATGATCCACTTATGGGTCCTGAGCCAGCTAGGTGAAATCACGTTTACATGGACGACTTTATCTTCTTGCTGACGTAAAACGATCGTATCAGCTTCCAGTAGTCAGTTTTCTCAACGACATTTACATGGACAACTTTTTCTTCTAGCTGACATAAAACGAGCTCAGATTCCAGTACTCAGTGATGTGCCTCAGCATGTGTCCACTTCTGCTATGGCCCTGTCGTGCCCTTTATTGACTATTTTCTTCACCAACATTTTACATGACAACTTCTTCCCCAGCTGACATATAACGACCGCATCGGCTTCCACTACTCAGTGATGTGCCTGTGCATGTGTCCACTGATGCTATGGCTAAGCGCGCGCGAGGCGAGCTCCACGCGGCGGTACGTGGAACGAGACGTTGCCGAGCCGCTGTACTCGCGGACCGTCTTCATGATCTACGATGTGAGTAGAACCATAGTTGGGCACAAGACCGTTAATCCGTTAATTGTTAATTATCGATTAACATTTCGAGTAGGTAACGGATTAACTTTTAAGTTAACTTTAAAAACTGTTAACGGACTCATTAACTTCCGTTAAGACAATTAAAGTTCGTTAATTACAAACTAACGTAACACCCTTCTTTTATAAATGTTTCATGTGCTGCCTGTCCATAAGTACTAACATTGTTTTAGAAGTAAATACCTAACGCAATCACATACAATTAACGTTAACTTACGTTAAATCTTCCGAAATGTAACGCTTTAACGTTTAACGAAGTTAACTTTCTCAGTAACGGATTAGCGATTAACGAAGTTAACTATGTGATTAACGGTGCCCAGCTTTGAGTAGAACCATTAGGGCCAATGAACGTAGTGTTCTGTATATAAGACAAGGAAAGAGATGACAGTTGGGGGCTTACTATCATTGGATTTGTTTATGATTGAGGATAGACATTTCTTTGGTTAAGCGTATCTACCTTAGGTCCTGTCTTTAACGATCGTATCTAAGCCCATATTCAATATTAATTTGTATTCTATTTGTTTCAGCAATTCCTCGAATTATGGTCAGCTGTGCTAACGTGGCTGGCATACTTGGTGCCCAGCTACGCCATGAGTGGACTGTATGCGCAGACTCCGGGCTCTTTCGAGGGGTTCTATTTTTATTTAGGTAAGTGTGGCTTACGACGTACGTCTAGGTCAATCTGTACATTATTTTATACTAGTTTTCTCTGTATCTGATAACGAAGCTCCCTAAATAGAACATCAGATTTAGGTAAATAATTCTTCACATACTATAATTCGTATGTTTTGAGTAATAATAAATTATCATCATCGTTCTGTCATAGTGCAGTCATCCAGTTTTGTAAGTACATAAGTTTCCCTCAAAGACTTTCCACGCCTTCTGTATCCATTGACTTCTATTGACCTTATCAGGGGCCCATTGGATAACTACTTGTAACTTGTAATATAAGCGGAAGTCTCTTATCGACTTCTTTTACTAGAGACTTCCGCTTGTATTACAAGTTACAAGCAGTTCTGCAATGGGCCCCAGGTCGTTAATCCAGTCCGAGGTCTCCATTCGAGAACCATCACGCCCTATCCGAAATCAGCTCTCCAAGCAATTTAAAATACTTTACTTCTATTCCAGGATACACAGTGCTCTACCTAATAGCGATCCAAATGCTATTCCGAGCAGTCGTATTCCTGGTGCCAATGGAGAAAACAGCGGCCATCATCGCTGGTTTCTGTCTTCTTCTCAGCACCCTAGTAAACGGGGCGATGCTACACCAACAAGACTTACCCCAGTACTGGAGGTGGTTGGAATACGTGTCGCCGTCAAGGTGGACCCTGCCTGAGATCCTACAGAAGGAGATGAGCGAGACTTCGCTGAAGACCAGCATTAGTAAGGAGATGCGGTGTACCAATAAACAGGTTTGTTTTGAGACTTGTTTTGTTGAAGCAAGTACCAATAGTTAAATGTGGAAATAACCATACGCTCCGAAATGAGGTATCGTCGTCCGTCTTCGATAATACGTAGTGAGTGCTGCTAGTCTTTCTCACTGACCTGTAGGCGTTATTTTATTATAACAGTATTGCATAAGAAATAACATGGACGCACATGCTGAACGTGTCACCAATTGTATTTAGTACCTTTAAACACTTAAGAATATTTTGTATCATCATCTCTAATAGCTAGGGAGCTGGGTGCCAAACTTTCTATATGATTTGTTCGCTTGGCAGACCTGTACTGTTCGATTAATGACAATGTAAAGAACCACATAAAAATAGTCTGGTACCATGGTAGCGCTGCGTTTTCAAATGACAGCGTTTCAAAAATTAAAAAAAACGGTGTGCTAAATCATTTGTTCGCGTTTGCCTCTTGGACTGATGGTCAGAATCATCCTCAAAACGATGAACATCGAAGAGGCAGACGTGCAGGGCTCTGTTTTAAAACGTCACGTAGTTACAAAAATGTAAATGAAAAAAGCTATACTAAATCATTTGTTCGTCGTTCTCGTTGCGTCCATTTGATTCATCAGGACTCCCAGAAAGTTGGCAGACGTCTAGGTCGCTGATTTTTTTTATGACAATTTTTAAAAGTTGTACCTAATTCAGAAACGCAGGGACATACGACTTTCATTTACTGGACTAAATCGATTTTCATTGACATAAACTTTCATCCCTAACAATATGAAAGACGAACAAATCATATACCAAAATGGCAGCTAGCTCCCTAACTGTAAACTGATCTTCTCAAGAATTCCTTCTTTTTCAGAGACCATACCAGGACATAATAGTGCAATCCCCATGCCCTCCACCAAACGGCACCCAAGTCCTTTCAAACTACGAGTATCTTCGAGCCAACAACATTTGGGAATCGACGGAAGAAAGCTTCCTGATAGCACTAGCCGTCTTTTACGCTGTATTTGCTCTGGTCGCCATCTTGGCGTTTGTTTGTGACTGCACTAAGTACGTCAGGAGGAAGGAAAGAAACAACATGAAAGGGCATAAAGTCACTGTAAATACGCCTTAAGTATTCTATTGGTTTGATTTATGCAAGTAGCAGTTTTGATTGGCAGACAGTAATGAAATTTTAACTACTTAAGTTCTCGATTTTTAATGATATTTATATGACTGGTTTATAAATTGAAGCCAATGATTGGCTAATAATATTTTCTAGCTCAGGGGTCACCAATTAGTTTCGCTCGGGGTCCGTTTTAAGAAATGAAATGACCACCGCGGTCCGCACTACATTTAATAAAAAAAGTATGTATTAAACAAATGTACATAATTACGGAAATAACACAGGTATTTTTTTACATATCAATGAGAAAAATAATATTTTGTGTTGCGGACTATCTGTCTGAGGTTTGTAGTAAAATTGGTGCAAGCTTTTGACATTAAATCCTTGCACTGTGTAGTGTAAGTTGCTGTGTTCTCGCGGTCCGCACAAAATGGGTCGGCGGTCCGGATGCGGCCCGCGGTCCGCCATTTGGGGACCCCTGTTCTAGCTGGTCGATGTACTGGTTATGATATATGAACTAAAAAGACTTATCACCATCAAGTTTGCCAAATTAATGGAGATTCTCATAAGTAAGATAGAACGAGTTGGAAAAGCATCACATTGTAGAGGAAGATGAACGTATTTTCCATATAATTTGATGCATGATTGTAGTTAAATTGAATAGGAGTCCTTACATTTCTAAAAGCAGGATGTTTAATTTGATCCAACGTTGGGACCAATCTGTCCAAAAGAGTTATAAAATACGTGGCGAAAATTTGATTCGCTCCAATTTCATATTGGTAGTTAGTTAGTAGTTATAATAATTAATGTACAAAGAAATTTATAATAAAGCTATTTTTTAATTATAACGAAAATAAATGAATGCGTAAGGCTGACTATTTAACGTCTTCCATCTTTTATTAGCAAGAATAATAATTGTATAATAAATTGTGCCGAATGCGTGTCAGGTTATTTAGATAAATATTTAGATTATTTTAGCCAGTAGGTATATTTCCTTCTTCTGCGCATTTTTTATTAAAATGTGACGTCTATGGAATAAACTTTTTTCTTCCGCTTTTTCTTCTCTACCTCCTATCAGTAGAAAAGTGTATAAGCACTTAGTAAGTGTAAATTGCATAATTCGCGATAGCATTTAGCTTGTATGCTCTTTGCTTTATCTTATCACCAAGTTTATTGATTGGTTATTTTTGAGCGGCAAAACCCAAAACATTATTACCTTATTTTGATATCAAATAAAGATCTTAACGAATGCTCAACACAACTCAATGAGTTTTCTTTTTTAACCGTCCTTCTCAATTTCTATTCTAAGTAGATTTAAAAATAATTTGTTAGATAGTTAAAAGGAATAAAGTGGAGCCATATCATTTAGACACTTATTTAGACATTGTTAAGTTACCTTAGTTTCGGCATACTATCGTAAAATAAAAATAATTGTAATTTTGTGTGACTTTTATTTCATGATTTCATATTTTTTTAAAGTGCAATATATAACAACAATAAGAAACAATAAATAATTAAATACATTATTTAAATATTGCGACAGCAGGTACTTATGAGGGCTATTAGCGCTTTTAGATAATAGATAAAGAGGCAGTGAAAAATAAACACGAAATGAGTTTTTTGACCCTTATGACCTTTATTCGACAGGGTTCCTAAAGTCTGTCCGCCGGCCGAGAGACGATAAAAAAAACAAGACTTCTTAACTGATGAATTTAAAAAATAAAAGGACGATTTTTTTTAATAGAATATTATTATTGAATAGCGCGTATATGTCCCATTGCTGGCATATCGTTGGACTACACCCATGACGAAGTCACAGTCGGAGGAAGAATCAGAGTCAGTGACGTTTATTATGAAACGTTCAATTGCTTCGTCTAAAATAACACACGAACACCCAAACGACACACTCGAAGCGTATTCGAGAACGGAATGACAATATGGCCGCCGCGTGCGCGCGCTCGTACCACGGAGCTCAGTACGCGCCACGACAAGCGACGCCCGTCATACAGTTTGCGATAGGTAAGCGACAGTCGCTATTTCGAGACGATATCATAATATTTATCAATTCTCGGAGAACAGACTTTAGAACACGGATATGAAAATCGTTGACGTAGCGTTCAGAGTAAATGCAAACATGACTTTGCTTTTCATACACGATGTATAAACAAACCATGTTGTTTGCGCGTAGAAAAAATATTTTCTTGGCCACAAACTTAACATGGTTTTAGCTTACAACTTAGGACCTAAACTGCCACTTTGCTGTGTTCTAGGAACGCTCTGGAACACCATAAAGTTAAACAACAAAGTCATCTCGATTTTTTTCACTGCCTCTAACTCTATCATACAAATAAGTTTAAAATTGCTTTATCATCAACTTTTTGCATGGTCAGAATGGAATAGTTCGTGGTATCTTTTACATATTTCACAGACGCAGGGTTTGGTGTGAATTTTTTCGTAATTCTTCGATTTGTAATTTTTATAGACATCGCACTTCTCTGGTCGGTTTTCGTTGATGTATCGACTTTCCAATAACAATCTTTGATCTTTGTCTTGGTCATGAGTTGCGCCTCGTTCAAATTCATTTGTTCTGAAATATAACACAGAAATAAGTCAATACTTCAAAGGCCTCTAAAAATTAAAAGTTTCTAATAATTGTTATTAGATAGATTAGATTAGAAATTTGGGTATAAAGGAAGGAAAGGTCGGATTTACAATACAGTTTCACAGTTAGTCTAATATTTCGGTCAAACTGCCTGCCCAAGATTCAATATTATCTACTTTAAGTACTAACTCTTAGTTCAAAATATTCATATTTATTATCACAGTTTGGTCCGCCTTTACAGAAGTGCCTCTTAAAATTTGAATACGTTGAATTACTCGTATCTTCTTATTACATTATTTCCTTTTTAGGGTTCCGTACCTCAAAGGAAAAAACGGAACCCTTATAGGATCACTCGCGTGTTTGTCTGTCCGTCTGTCAAAGCCAATTTACTCCGAAACTACTGGACCGATTGAGTTGAAATTTGGTACACATATGTAAGTCGGGAACCGCAACACGGACGTGTAACGTAAATAAATGAATTTTAAACATAAGAGCTACTTTTGGGTGCTAAAAAGAAAATAAAAATAAAAAAGATTTGCAAACTATGACGAGTGACAGATCAAATGAAAGGGCTTGCTTGCAGGAACTTAAATATATATATTTTTTTCCATGATTTTAAGATAAATATTTTTGAAGTTGTTTTGGAAAATATCGCCTATTTTCCAAAACAACTTCAAAAATATTTATCTTAAAATTATGGAAAAAACTGAAAACGGCGAAAACTGACCATTCCCACCTTATCTCCGAAACTACTAGGCCTAAAATTTTGAAAAGAAAATAGTTCTTTACCTTTAGAATACAAAGAAACCTATAAGAATTCTATGGTATTTAAAGTAACATTTTTTTTTTCATTTTCACACAAATTTCATATAATCACGGAACCCTCTCCACGCGAGTTTAAGTCATACTTGTCCGGATTTTTTTAACTTTGGCATACCAGGCGCCTCATTCGGGAACGCTAAGTGATTCTGTAGCGACTCCTAAACCAGATTTCTCATCCCACTCTTCCGTACGACGCGTAATGCGTAAGAGCGAGATGAGAAATCTGGCTTACGAGTCGCTACAGAATCACTTAGCGTTCCCGAATGAGGCGCCAGGGCCACCTTTAGCATCTTAGACTTTTTAAAACTGAAGCTCAAACTGCTGCGGCAAATGTTAGATTGCAGACGGGCTTTAAAAGTGTATACCTCCAAAAATCATCTTCCGGCTCAGAACCATTAGCGCTAGCCGCACCGCGCCAGGTGTCGTCAACCTTTGGCATCGCGACATTATACACGCAGTACCGCGAGCGCCGCGCCGCGTACGGCGAGCGGCCGCGCACCCCTGTGCAGCTGGTGGGACTGGAAAAGGAGTTTTATGGGTAAGGGTTGGGTAGAGGGAAAAGGAAAAGGGAAAAGGTGTGTTCGAGTCGGAGTAAGGAAAAATGACGACTTATGTATAATGTTTAAGACCTAATTTTGTTTACATAAAAGGTAAATGATTGAATTATTTGAGAAGGACCTGTTTAGATCGGTAAGTACAAATTTCGCATAAAGAACTAAATACATTTGATTTGGGGACGATATGCGCTAATATAGGATTTTATGGAGTCACCAACTGCTATTTCTATATTGACCCGACGGGTGCAGCAGATAGGTAATTGACATATTTTTATATAGAAAGTATTTAAAACTACCGACGCGTTTATTTTGGAATGCTCTTCTGAAGCCCTTTTATTTACTATCAATATTGCATGGTCAAAAATATCAAGAAACAAAATGTGTCCTAGCACCCTCCCTCCTATTAGATTACAGGTGACTTCATATGCGCAGTGCCCGAATTGTTTGACAGCCCATTTGTTACAATCAGATAAATAGTTTGGGCTCTACACTCTATTTATTTAGGTAATTAACAATATGTAAACAAACTAACCCACGTGACAGCTGATCCAGCCAATCCGTTCAATCTTTTTTGTCTAAGGTATGTCTTGATTGGCTACGACGATAGATAATATTATAAGCTTAAGAGGAGTGTGAACCTACGACTTTTCATACAAAAGGCTATAACAATTTCCACCCCTTAAATGTTAACCGATGTTCACCAATTTTTGATAGGTTGTCAGTCAGAACAAAATCTAGGTCTATATGTTTTGGTTATTTATAATCTTTAAATTCAGTTTTATTGTTGTTTATGTATTGCCATACAGAACTAATTTCGGCGATTATTTGAGTTTGTTGATCTTTAATCAATATTCAAAAACTTATAGACCTAGTTTTTTTTCTGACTGACAACCTATCAAAAATTGGTCAAAGTCGGTTAACATTTAAGTTTAACCTCTTAAGAGGACTGTGAACCAAGAGCAAAAATCAGCCTTTTCATACAAAAGGCGATAACGATTTCCACCCCTTAAATGTTAACCGATTTTGACCAATTTTTGACAGGTTGTCAGTCAGAACAAAATGTAGGTCTATATGTTTTTCGAATATTGATCAACAAAGTCAAATAATCGCCGAAATTAGTTTTGTATGAGAATACTAAAACAACAATAAAACTGAATTTATCGATTATAGTGATAAAACCGAAACGTATCGACCTAGATTTTGTTCTGACTGACAACCTATCAAAAATTGGTCAACATCGGTTAGCATTTAAGGGGTGGAAATCGTTATCGCCTTTTGTATGAAAAACCTATGTTTTTGATGTGAGAAAACTTAGCTTACGTTCTCATTCATTTCAAAATTCATATCAGTCCTACTTTAAAGTGTATTATTGACAATAGTAGTATTATATCTTAATGCAACTACGTGACTTATTACTTATTTCGTTATTTCCATAACTAGGCTTAAAACTTAGGCCTACATTGGTGTTTACGAAATAGTTTCAGTATTTCGTGTTATACTTGAACATATGTTTCTCAGTATCTGTAGTGCTGTGCCGCACATGTTAGAACAAACGATAGGTAACCTAATCAAATAATTGTGGACGCATTTTTGTGATGCAATTCCTTTATATTAACAGGTATATATAAATGTGGCACATTTAGGAGAAGACATTGAGTAAACGATGGTTTTCGTTAAACTGGCTTGCCTGGCTTTGATAGCCTCCCTATGCGGGGTGAGTGCTCTGAATATAAATTAAGAATTTAACACATTTAATTTCTTGTTTTGATAGTTAAACGATGTTAATCTTTTTGAGGGTTTTTTTATAGTGGAATTATGAAAGGTGACGGTCTTTACTTCGGCTACCGAGCCATTTCCTGTTCTCTTGGAATATGTATCTGTGTGTATGATAACGACGAATAAAGGTGGGGTGCCACGACGGGTGCAAAAATTCCAAAAAACAATATAACTCGCCCTCAATTACCACCCTTCCCCCCTGATCCGCACTTGTTGTTTGATCTTTTGGCACTTACTACTCCTATCAATGTCATATGGCCTATTCTGGAGAAATACAACTTTAATTTGCGGCACGACCTTTCAGATGTCTACGAAATGCGTTTTGATTTCAGTATATTGTTTGCCTATTGATTCAGTGAATTGTAATCGTCGTTCGTTGTTTACGGAAAGCTTGTTATCTACATATACCTATAATAAAATTCTCGTGACACAATGTTCGTTCCCGTACTCCTCCGAAACGGCTTGACCGATTCTCATGAAATTTTGTGAGCATATTGAGTAGGTCTGCCAACATCTATTTTTCATACCCCTAAATGATAAGGGTGACCGGTCACCGGGCAGGACGACGTCTGCTGGGTCTGCTAGTACACCTATAAATAATCATTTTTCTTTGTTTAAAAATTGCATATTGCGCGCGCGCGCTTAGTCAAGCTGTATCGTTAATCGTTACCTAATCATTATAAGGTCGCCACGACACAGGCTTCGCCTAGTGTGGGACTATTAGAAATCCTACTCGTACTACTTGATTTGGCCAATAAACGATTATTATAATTATTATTATAGATGAGCCGCGGACAGTGCATGCGGCGCGCGCGGCCCTGCGCGCCGCCCCCGCGCGCCGTGCCCCTGGCGCCCCTCGCGCCGCCCGCGCCCTGCCGTCCTAACCCGAATGCTGCCTACATATATGAACGTAATTTGGAGGGAATCATATCGAAATTAATAAACGCTCTGATATACATCACTCTACAAAATAATAGTGGTGGTGGAGCGGGGGCTGGCAGCGGTAACTCTGGAGCTAGCAGCGGTAACTCCGGAGCAAGCAGTGGTAGCTCCTGGACTGCAAGTAGTGCGAGCAGTGGGGGCGGAGGGAAAGGAGCCGGCGGGCTAGACAATTTATTGGATTCGCTTTTACACTTAGATGTGGGTTTGGGTGGAACGGATTTACTCAACGTTGGTCTCCTCGGTGGCGGAGGAAGCAGTAGTGGAAACAGTGGCAGTGGAACCAGCAGCAGCTCCGGCAGCGGCGCCGGAAGCAGTGGTCTTTTAAACGATCTTGCAGATTTGAACCTTTCTTTAAACGATCAGAAAATTCTGAGTCTAATTCTATTAGGCGGTAACAGAGGCGCTGGTGGCAGCTCGATGGGCTCTCCCGATTTACTTAATGTCGATGCAAAACTACTAGGAAAGAATTTAGCCAATGTTGGTGTCTTGTAATTTTTATACAAACACATTACCTGTACCTAAGTGGTTATTTGTTACCTTTTTTGCAACTTTACTAGTGGGTCTGTAAGATGTAGGTACCTAGACCTCGCGAGTTTGTCTTTGCATGCTTAAAACTGAATAAATGGTTGAAATATGACAATTTTTTTGGTTTTTTACCCCCGTATCTCTGCCCATGTGAAAATTTTCGAAAAGCTGAGCAAACAAAAAAAATCCATGTAATTATCGAACCTGCTCACTAAATTTCACGAGAATCGGTTGAGAAATGCGATCTGTAGACGAGAACACCCGGACATCCGGACATACGTAATAATGGTAGGTAATATTTTTAATAAATCAAATCATTGTTACTTAAGTACCATGACATTTTATAGCTAAACATTGTATGGCTTATGATAGCCGATTGTGGCGCACTATTGTAATGAATTAAGAATTTCTATATTTTGTATTTGTATTTGTACGAAAGCATTTTTGCCCAAGCTGAAACGGAGACGCTTCGCACTCGCTCGGTCAATTACCTTCACTTTAAGTTTAAAGTTGAACATAAAGTTATCATCTGCCGTGTTTTTGGTTTAAATGTTAGTTCAAATGATAACCTTTTATTTTTAAAATAATGTGTCCGTTACCAACGCGTTCAAAACCTCCTAAAGTAGGGTAGATTGTTACTACTTTCATGGCGAATTAATTGAAAAACATTGAATAGCTATTTACAAGATTTTACGGAGCAGAGATGGATTATTGCTAACCCCCAACAGTGAACGAAAAAGAGAATTTGAAAAGAAGAAAAATGTTGATTTTAACCGGTTCAAAAGGCTTGACAACTCACATATCACAGGAGCATTGGGGCTTGAACTCTGATCTCGGGTCTTGTAGGCTGCACATTGACCTTGAACCACCAGAACGCGACCTTGACCTCGATCTTATCCTTGTGTCTGAAGGTTCCCTTTTTGGACTTGCTGGGCATTTGTTTCTAAAAAACACGGTATTTTTACAAGCTTTTTATTAACTTGCATGCATCAAGTCTTGCAAGCTGAATTAGAACCACTTCCTCTTATCCTACGGAGTTGATTTTTTACATATTGGTTCAATTCCGATGACTATGCATTTTTATGGTAAGCATGACCAGAATCGACATCCAGGATTAGCTCCAGACAAAGGAACTCTTCAACAGTCAACAGCACAAACACGAAATTTTGTGTACGCATTTTATGGCAACATTTAAAGTGCGATGGGCAAATAGTGTGTTGAATTTTTTTTTTTTATTAAAAATATTTTCTGTTAGAAAATGTTTGCTTTGTGATAATGTGGTAGTTATAGTTGTGCAAGTAGTTGGCGGGTCGCGCTGGATCCGGCGGGTTGCGCGCTGGGTCCGACGGGTCGCGCTGGGTCCGACGGGTCGCGCTGGGTCCGACGGGTCGCGCTGGGTCCGACGGGTCGCGCTGGGTCCGACGGGTCGCGCTGGGTCCGACGGGTCGCGCTGGGTCCGACGGGTCGCGCTGGGTCCGACGGGTCGCGCTGGGTCCGACGGGTCGCGCTGGGTCCGACGGGTCGCGCTGGGTCCGACGGGTCGCGCTGGGTCCGACGGGTCGCGCTGGGTCCGACGGGTCGCGCTGGGTCCGACGGGTCGCGCTGGGTCCGACGGGTCGCGCTGGGTCCGACGGGTCGCGCTGGGTCCGACGGGTCGCGCTGGGTCCGACGGGTCGCGCTGGGTCCGACGGGTCGCGCTGGGTCCGACGGGTCGCGCTGGGTCCGACGGGTCGCGCTGGGTCCGACGGGTCGCGCTGGGTCCGACGGGTCGCGCTGGGTCCGACGGGTCGCGCTGGGTCCGACGGGTCGCGCTGGGTCCGACGGGTCGCGCTGGGTCCGGCGGGTTGCGCGGTTTTCTTTTGTCTTATTTTTATTTCATTAAATGCAGCCACGATTGCAACAAATAACTTGTTGCCAGAAAATATTGTTTTTGAACATATCATGGAGGATTTATAATGTGTTTAGATTTTTTTTTTAATAGGTGCGGTGGGTGTGGTTATCTATTGTACAAATATGTCAAATTATTTTATTTCCAAACGCACTAAGAGACTTGTAATTAGGTTTACAATTAAGACGATGTAGTTCTACGTTATTAATAATAGGTATTGCAGGATTATGGACAAGGACATTCAAAATTATGTTATCTTATTTTGAGTAGGGTAGACCGGGGACAATCGGTCCATTTTTTGTTTGACAGCTTTTTGCGCCTTAACTAAAAGCGTAACGCATTAGTGTCATATACCGTTGCATAGAGAATTTAATCAGCTAGGAAATGCAATGTGCAAAATTCCTTATTATTAAGAAAGTAACGAGATATAGTCAATCAAACACGCCGGGGGAAAGTGGTTCAATTGACCCCGTTACGGGGTCAGTAGACTCAAATGTTTAACGTCACCTAACTAGTATTTGTAGTATATTTTACAACTACATATTTACACATAAAAAAGGTTATAGTTCAGTTTACCTGCATTCATGATAAAAACTACAATATTCTTGAAACAAGTATCAAAAAGGATCGAGTAAAAAGTTTGCCTTTAACTTTTTAACGCCCGGTTATATTCTTATTTTAAAACAAGCAAACTGTGTAATTTAAAATTGTACATAGAATTAAATACAATTTAAGTTATTTTTATTCGAAATTGTAACTTTATTAGAAGTAATGACTTTATATGAAAACGAGCTTGGTTCATTTGCCCCAGTGGTTAAATTGCCCCAGTCACAATTCTAAGAGTTATGTATTAAAATTATAATTATGGAAAATAATAACTTTTATATTTTAATAGACTTTAATTGACAGTCAGTTTTACATTGAGTTGCAGAAACATAGATTAGGGAGCTTTTACATGTCCAGTCGGTTTTTTTTTCGATTACGAGGCATCTGCAAGAAACAGTATTATAATCATTTACTAGAGAAACTTTTAAGTACTGTTAATAAGATAAAAAAATCCTTCAATTACATTGTACTACTAGACCAGGTACCGAACGATCATGTATCTTAATCATTTCTAAATACTAATTAAAAAGTTGTATTAATTAATATAATATTACTTTGATTAAACAATTTATCAGGAAACAGTCGCCTTGCTATGATCCTTAAAGGATGGCATGTCATTAACTCTCTATTTCAGACAGTCATTAGCAAATTACAAATGGGGAGTTAAAAAAATAGATATAAGTATGCATGCATACAGTTTTAAGTAATTATTTAGAAATAATAAGAATATTAAAAAAACCCTAATGATTATTTTTCAAAATCGTGCCTTTGCTGGAATAAAGCCCCTTTCAAGTTAGCAAATTAAAGTAAGTTTTTCATTACAAATAAAATAATAATAATAAGTTAAATTGTCTTCATGCGATATTTTTCACGATGCATTGCGACTTACAAAATTACGAGTAGGTATAAGGGTCAGTTGAACCACCGGGGCGATTGAACCGGTTCAATTGACCCCACGATTAGTGGACCAATCGTCTCGACAGACCTTTTAGCAAAAATAATTATTTACTCGGATTTAGGCAGCGTTGCGACCATCAGTTTTATAACAACGTAGGCCTAAAAGTCAAAAGAAATCAACAAAACACAAAACAATCCAAATACATTGTTATTTTGCATAAAAATTACCATATAATACGGGCGTAATATTTACCGTGAGCGTCCTAAAACTTCGTTGCTCTCTAGTACGCATCCGCGCTGGTCTGCGCGCGCGGCTGACTGTCAGTTACTTGCCGCGTTTTATAAGAGTGTGCTGAAGGTACATGCACATTGATAACTTATTTGGTTTCTGAGAAATCGCGTGTGGAGCACTTGCCCCGCGGTTCAATTGTCCCCGGTCTCCCCTACCTGTGGTACAATAATCTCACCTATGATACCGTGCAGAGTGGCACACAGGCTTCTGCCGCCCTCCGTCTACGGCAGAGCAGTGACAAGGCACTTGGTTTTTCATGGCAATGTATGATGGGGTACAACGCTCGCTCCAAACTTCGTCTATGCGGACCTTCGTGGCTATCTCGATCTTTGGAGACAGGATGCCCTGAAAATAACGAATGCAACTGCTGGTGACTACATGGCCGTAATATAATATGCAGTTATCTTTGTGCATAAACCATTAAATATAAAAAAAAATAACTAAGCACTGTAAAAAGTCATGGCCTTTAGACTCGTGAATTTTCTAATCTTGTGTCTATGGAATTTCACTTTAAAATGCCAACGGAAGATCTTTAGTTGGTAATTTTATTCCATTTATAGCATTGGGCAAATTTTCATGAAGATTGACAGAAAGGTAACTTGACATTTGAGGGTGCACATAATGCTACATTGTACAGCAATTGTTGATTGTTGCCACCATCTAGGTCCAACTGCAGCACTGATAAAAACTGGGCATTACATTTCAATGTTGCTATTTGAGACACGGCACCCAACACACTCAACATGGATGAAGATGCAGGCACAAAACTACTTTTTGTATACATACTTTGTTGGTAAACTTAACAAATTAGTGGACTTACTGGAAAATCATTGCACCTCCTCATGAGCAGGTCCACTCCATCGCTGGAGCACATATTGGGAGGGAAGAGCACATCATTCAGGGAGCCGAGATACTGGGCCAAAATGATGCATTCGCTAGAGATGCAGTCCTGGCACAATTGCACAAGCTCACAGTATATTGTTTCCTCTTCTGCAATAAACAAGTTGGTTACATTATTGTCAAACCCTCATACACAGACCCGCACTCAGCCTCCACACTTGAATTCTGCAAATATTTTCGGAAATATATTTCAAAATTAATATGAATACTATTTTACAGCCAGCGAAAAGTAACCCCCCTGGATGTAGCGTAGGTGAACTGAGGGGGATACCTTTATCTGACGCTGACTGTACTATTGAACACTAACTCTTGTTTAAACATAGTATAACGTTTATTGTTAGTCAATGCATGTGCCTATCAAGACGCGGGCTACAGACATGTAAGGGGGATGCATAACCTCACACCAATCACAATGCTCTAGAAACTCCGCCAGACAGGTATGGCAGGTTTATTTGCTAGTAAAAATTAGGATTTAGGATATATGGTCTGTGCTCTCATATGAAACTTGAAAATCAAACAAAAAGTTATATTAATCAGGTGCACATACAGTAGTATTCACAACCTTTTTCTTAATCGATAATGATGTGAGTTGGTATGGTATAGACACTCCTTTTAAGGGCTTCCGTGGATTAGCTGTGTCGCAACATTTTAATGTTGTTTGTATTTTACTTTATAGTGTAATATGACAGCCATGATCATGAACCATAATCCAATTAGTCTGGTTCCTCCGTTACAAGGGTTACAGAGGTCAGATGGCAGTCGCTCTACTGTAGTAACCTGACCTGTCGAATCTGTGATCATGATCTGGGACCCTGAATTTGTTATGGGAAAAAGTGCTAAGAAGAGAGAATGTAGTGTGACAGCCAAGGTAATAGAAATTTACAGAATTACATCATTAAAAGGAGCCCGTATGCACAAGCTGTAATTAATCTATCATTAAAAAAAAATACAAATCCATTATTAATCTTTTCGCTGCGGTTGTCGACTATGCGTGACAGGGTAAAAGTCCGTCATTACCTTGACTTAAAGTTGAAATTCGTGTTCGTTCTCAGGCACACTTGGCAGCCAAAAGGTTAAAAGTATTTTCATTAATCGAAGTACTCACTCAAAAGACAACAGATGTTATTCAATGCGCAGGTCTCATTGAACCTCTTCCGGAAGTAGAACACATCTCGGAACAAGAGAGGGAACTGGGGAGGGAGCATCCCAGTCTGGTATTGAGTGCCCAGGGCATACACAGTGAGCGATACGCGGCCATCTTGGCAGAGCCACACGCCTGGACATGACACCTGATGAAAATAGCATAACTTAAAAAATATATAGTTAGTGGAACATACAGTAAATGTAATTGTGTGAGAAATGTGGGTAGCCTAGAAAAGGAGATTTCTTTCAGTTATTGCAGCATTGCAAGTAGTGCTCGAAACACTCAAATTGTGTTATTTTTCTAAGACTCAAATGTTCATGCAGTTTTTATAATGTGAAGAAAGTAAAAAAAATATGACTCCTTAAATTATTGGATTGTGGCTATGAAATAAAATTAAAAACTCAAATTGTTTTAAAAACCTACCCTTTGCACATCTATTTCAACTGTAAGTTCTATTATTTTTGGCATTTTGCAGCATCACATGTATTGACAGTTACGGGCAAACGAACTATTTTACCCGTTCATCCCAAAAATAATTAATTGTTACTGGATATTAGATTCATTCATGATTTTCGTTATTACATCTCAAACCAAAATCACTCCCCGCCCTGACTTACAGTGACAACCTAGTCTAGTAGTAAGTATGTTCTTATTTACGTGCCAAAGGGGATGATCGGTTACGCTTTTTGTCAAAAAGTGTGATAGGAAGGTGGTTTCGAACAAACATGGCGTCGAACTGCTCACGCTGAAATGACCTTCATGTCCTTATATCTTTCGGCGTGGCCACGTAAATAAAAAAAAGGTTTTCAAATTTGGTCACAAAGTATAGGAGTGGAACTTCTGTATCTTAGTTATTTATTCTGTTCCTGCGGTTAACAGCTCATGGTTTCTTTTGTGATTCAAAGAAATCTATCCTAGCCCTATCTATCACACAACAACTAATCATCCAATTGTAGGCAACATATAAAAAAAAAACAATTGTAACATAAAACTAACCTATTTCGTTGCTATGGCAATTAAATGTAAATATAATATTTTCGTTTGGAAGTCGAATACAATGCCTGTGACATTATTTTTCTTTGCTTTGTTTCTGGACGTATGAATGATGTCAAATCGTCAATGTCAGTCAAGTCCAATAGGGTTGCCAACCTCGAGGTTTTACCCCTAAATTTAGGGACGAAATAAGTGAATTGGGATTTTTTTAGAGGTAAGACATTCTTAGTAAGGTCCGACCGAGATCTCGGTCTCGGTCTCGGCAAATCTCGGCCCAAAATCGGGCCGAGATCTCGGTCTCGGTCTCGGCCCAAAACGGCTGAGATTCTCGGCCGCAACTCGGCTCGGCAATCAACTTAAATTCTAGCGCGCGGTTTACTGCGGTGGCGCGAGCTTGTATTGCGATTTTGACCTGTCGCCCCGCCCGGACTCGTGTCGTGCGACTTTACCGACACCCGCAACAGATAGACAGACAAACACACTAGTAATCCTATAAGGGTTGCGTTTTTTCCTTTTGAGGTACGGAACCCTAAAAAACGAAAATATAGAAAAAAAATAAAAAATATCCGTTTCTCGGTGTCGGTCTCGGTCTCAGCCGAGAATTTATTTTATTCTCGGTCTCGGTCTTGGCCGGGATTAAAAAAGCAGTCTCGGTCGGACCTTAATTCTTAGGCGGTTTTAGGGGTATAAAAAACTTACTGAAAATTAGTGCAAAATTGTTTATAAGATTTAAAGATGACAGCAGTAATTGCAACTTTTGTGCAATCGCGAAGAAAACCGTGCTATTTTCAGAATATTCGTCGTCCGTAGTTGGCCTTTTAGGTACTTATCCACTGATCATTATTGACAAGAGTATGGTATGGTATGGGTTATCAGTCTGTGGTAAAGGGAGCTTACAAAAAAATGGTGGTTAGTGATTTAGGGGGTTTTAGAGATTTGGCAACCCTGGTCCAATCAGTAAAAATAGTTTAAAAAAATAGTAGGCTGAATTAATTACGCGTATAATTTAATAGGTAGTTGCGTATTGTATTCATCATGATAATTTATATATATCATTTTGATTGTATGTTCTAATATAAACCTGTTCCGTTGCCTTTATTTATAATTATCACATTTCTTTTGCTTTATTTGTGACTATCTAGAAGATCTAGCCGTTAGCTGAGCCAGTGTATTTGTATCACAGCTCTTTGAATTTTATGCTTAGAAATCTTCACAAAATGACAACCGCCACACCCTCGGTCATCCATTGGTTTCGTCTAGATTTACGGGTTCACGATAACCTAGCTCTTCGTAACGCCATAAATGAGGTAAATAATCCAAATCTGTTGACATTTTATCTATACTGGTGATGGAAGGGTTTTTCTTTTGACATCAATACAGCACAAGGGAAGTGCCACCCTAGTGTTTCATAAGCGAAGTTTGTAAGGGTACCTGATAAACAGCTATAATCAAAATAAAATCAGTTCAAACAAATTGAAGGGCTATCAAGATTATCTCTTAACTACAGTGGCGTAACAATAGGGTGGCAGGGCTGGCAAAATGCCATGGGCCCCCGACCCAAGAGGCCGTGAGCTGAAAAATATAGTACAACATGACGATTTTTACTGATAGGGCCCCATCAAAAGAATTTGCCACGGGCCCCAGATGGTATAGTTACGCCACTGCTTAACTAATTATAAATAAATGAAACACTAATAAACTTTTAAACCATAAGCCTAAAAAAACATGTACACACATTAATAATAATATTTTTTTCTTTAATTTCAGGCCGAAAACCGAAAGTACTTCCTCAGACCAATCTATGTCATAGATCCAGATATCAAAGACAAAGTTGGAGTAGCTAGATTAAGATTCCTAATACAAAGCTTACATGATCTGGATATGAATTTGAGAAAACTCAATACTCGACTCTTTATTATTAATGGAAAAGCAGAAGAAAAGATACCAGAATTATTTGATAAATGGCAAACCAAGTACTTGACGTTACAACTGGATATAGATCCAGAGTATGTCCGACAAGATGATATTATTGAGAAAATTGCTGAGAAAAAAGATATCTTTGTTGTCAAGAGAGTTCAACATACAGTATATGATTGTAATAAAATTTTAAAGAACAATAATGGTAACGTTCCGTTGACATATCAGAAGTTTCTTTCCTTAGCATCTGCGCTTCCTGTTAAAGAGTGTATAGAAATCAACAAACAAGTATCTGATGATTGCAAGCCCACAGACCATGAATCGCCAGATTATGATGTACCAAATCTTAGTGATCTGGGCATTGATGAGTCAGCACTGGCTCCATGTAAATATGCTGGAGGAGAGACGGAAGGAATTAAAAGACTCAACATGTACATGGCTAGAAAGGACTGGGTTTGTAAATTTGAAAAGCCAAATTCATTCCCTAACAGTCTTGAACCAAGCACAACAGTTTTAAGTCCCTACATCAGCCATGGTTGTGTGTCAGCCAAGTTGTTTTACCATAAGTTGAAAGAAGCGGAAACTGGAAGGAGACATACCGAACCACCAGTATCGTTAATGGGTCAGCTTATGTGGAGGGAGTTTTACTACACAGCAGGAACTGGCACTGAGAACTTTGATAAAATGAAAGGTAATCCTGTGTGCACCCAAATTCCATGGGGCAAGAATGATGAACATCTTAAAGCTTGGGCTGAAGGCAGGACTGGGTATCCATTTGTTGATGCCATCATGAGGCAACTTAAACAAGAAGGCTGGATCCATCACCTAGCTCGTCACATGGTGGCTTGCTTCTTGACCAGAGGTGATTTATGGATATCATGGGAGGAAGGCGCAAAAGTGTTTGAAGATTACCTGCTTGATTATGACTGGTCTTTGAATGCTGGTAACTGGATGTGGCTGTCTGCATCGGCATTCTTCTATAAATACTTCAGAGTGTACAGCCCTGTGGCATTTGGCAAGAAAACTGACAAAGATGGCTTGTATATTAAGAAATATGTACCCGAGTTAAGTAAATACCCAGTTACATTCATCTATGAGCCTTGGAAGGCGCCTAAAGAGATACAAAGAAAGGCTGGGTGCATTGTAGGCGAAGGATATCCCAAAAGAATTGTTGAACATGATAAAATCCATAAGGAAAACATGCAGAAGATGAATGCAGCGTATAAAGCTAATAAGGAGAAGAAATCTCTTAAAAGGAAGATATCTAATTAGTATTTTAAGTTCTAAGTGTTAAATAAATACAATTTTTGATAACATCTATTGCCTTGTTGAGAGTACAAATTTATTGTTATTAAATAATTAGTTTCTGGTATTGTCTTTTTATAAACTGGTCAACAACTCTCTGATTGAAATTTTCGAGTCTTAATCATTATACCTGAACGACGCCATAAACATGAACACCCGATGGATAGAATAAAGTTGGTACCGTATCCCTCCTATTTCGATTTGTTTAAATTAATTATTTTATGCTCATTGAAGGGTGATTGCGATTTTATGATATAAATGCAAAAATGTTATGACACCGAGCCGGCGTCATCAGTACGGTGGGCTTGCAAAAGGTATGACGCCGACTTGGTGTCATGCGCACTGAAAGGGTTAAAAATATTAAAGCATACACAAATTTTACAGTCTATTTTATTTATTTTATCGAATTTTTTATCTTTACATAAAGCTTATTAAGATATTCTTACTATTTTTGGTAATGGTAATCCTACCATGTTACTGTCACTGTCAATCACAGCTGCTACCTGTCAAATCAAATATGGTGTAAAGTCGAATCGGGAGTCTTTGAATTCATTTAAAAACGTTTCTAATTGTGTTAATGCCACAAGAATCGCAAGGAAAATGTAATCGTGAAATGGTTACGTTGTTTTAAATAATGTTTCTTCATCATCAACGCTTATGTTGTAGGTGTTACACCCTAATTTCCACTATGCCGTGAAGGATTTACTTAAAGGTAGGTATTAGTTCCTAAGTGTATGCTTTCATGATACCATCGTAAATGATTAATCATTTCCCTGCAGACTAGCTTCAACATAAAGTTGTTTATTCTGTGGCATTATAATAAATTTATAATATTCGATGGCCTGACAGAAGCACCGGTTGAAACGCCCATCTAATTACAGATTTTATCACTCTGACCTCTACTTTAAATACAAATAAATAAAATAAAAATAGCCATTATTATCTGATATTTTACAAGATAAATTTCCACATCAATTGTGTGCTTTTTAATTTAAACTCACTATCACATCACGTATTGAAAGTGTGGAACAGTTTCCCGAGACAGTGATCCGGGCACCCTCAGTTAACTCTTTTCAAAATAGGCTCAATATAAATTTTGAATTACAACACAAATAGACATTCTTTATGCATGTTTCAGCTATAAGCTGCCTGTGTAATAAGTAACATTAACTATACACTAACATTAACACCAGATACCTAGCAGATGTGGCTGTCCTTGGATATAGGCCTCTTCTAGTTGGCATTGAAATTCATCTTTTGCTATTTTGCACCATGTGCCAAATTGTCTGACCTTTTTTGAAATAGTATTTAAGAAAGTTCACTTAAACTACTTAATGGATTTTGATACAGTTTTTACCAGAATTGGGAAAGAAAATCTAGGAAGATTTCAACCATGCAAAGCCAGTATATCAGATGCTAATCTCCTATATATATAAATACAAAATACCCCTTAGTTACTGACTTATATCTACAAACTTGAATTTGGTGGGTAGGTTTCTTTTAGGGTGTCCGTATCTGCTAAGAAATGACATTGATGTGATGATATGGCACTATTAATAAAACAAAATACCCTCAAGAATTTTACAATTTCTCTGGCCAAAGTTAATAAGTATATACATAAAGCTGCATCTGAACTTTATAGCATTTAGCTATAGTTAGCAAGGGCACCGTCAAGTAACTAGTTTCACTGGCTTAGCAGCTAATGACTAATTCACTTTCCACTGGAACTGGTACTTAATGGTCTGTGACTGAAAGCATGTGGCTTTCCCTTAATTACCAGCCTTGGGTTTGCGTTAGCAATTTTACTCTAGTAAAATGTAATGCCATTTGAGGTGACATAATAACTTACATTTTAATGTATAATGTTCAATGTTGCTGCAGGTATCTAATAGTCTTAAAGGCACATCATTGGTTAATGATAGCAAAGCATATTGATAGCATAGCATAGTACTTGCTATATTTTTTTTTATATATGGAGCACTACGCAATAGGCACACGGAGTAAATAAACTGATTCACATTTAAACTAATCAAACGCAAATTAATTGTACTTAGCTGACTCATATAATTCGATATTAAGAGGACCAACTACTAAATAATTTCTATACAACAGCAGAAAACATATACTAAATAAATAATAAATCTATATAATAAATCCAAAATATTACTTTGTACTGTTTCCATACTAAACGAATTTTTGAAATCTAAAACCTACATGCGAAAGTTACTGTCTGTCTATCTGTTACGTTTTCACGGCTAAACCGAACACTTTACTAGGTACTACATGCAAGGGGCTTTACTCAAGTTTTTTTACCTATACTAATTTCTATTGGAAATTACTCTCATTATTAGTCAATTGCAATAAACTGAATATTAAGTATGGCGGTTGACCTGTTCATTGTTCCTTAAGTAGGTTACGCGTTCTGCGTTTGAGTATGAACCAATTACATTACCATGTGATTTATTTGCATAATTTAGTTCCGTGTCTTCCGATGAGGATCAAACGCGTTCGGGTATGGGTTGTTGGTTTTCTACGTTAATTCTAAAGGGGAACAATTTGTTTCTTTGTTTGTACGGGGTAATCTCTGAAACTAAAGAACCGATTTTAAAAATTATTTCACTCATAGAAAGCTACACTATCTCTAACAGGCTCATATTTTTTGGGATTGGGTCACGATTTGTGACCATAAAGGATGACACCAAAAAAACAATCTTTTCATTTAGTTTCTCACAACTTCGTAAAGAAACCTCTTTTGCATTGCACAGTCGGTTAAAGAGGCTTGCTGTCCGCTAAAGATTGGCGAGGAAGACATGAGAGTACAAAACATCTTCCTCTAATATTCTGGTGGACCGCCGTCCTTACTGTTTTTGTTGGGCTGTTATTGCATAACAGCAAATACTTAGTCAATCTAGAGGTTGATACGTGTAGATACGGAATCCCGTCTCGTAGTTCAGTGCCCCTTTGCTCGCCAGACTATAGTAAGATTATTCGCTCGCTGCAAACTCGGTCATGAATCATTCGGAGCCGTGCAGCGTTATTACCATAGCTGGGCACACGATCGTTTTTATCAGTTAATCGTTAATTAACAAAGTTAACATTTCGAGTAACGGTAAAGTTTAAGTTAACTGCAAAAATTGTTAACGGACTCATGAACTTCCGTTAAAACAATTAAAGTTCGTTAAACGTTCGACAACGGCGCGGGCCCGCGTTCGCGCCGCAACCGCGTTTGGTGTGCCCGGGACTTTAAATCTTCCAAAATGTAACGCTTTAACGTTTAACGAATTTATTTTTTTAAGTAACGGATTAGCGATTAACGAAGTTAACTATTTGATTAACGGTGCCCAGTTATGGGTATTACGCTCTCTCCCACTTAGATACCAGTAAGGTAGGGCTGCTGGTACCTATATCGCTGCACCACTGCGATCGTTTATGACCGAGTTGCAGCGAGTGAATAATCTAATTATAGGTCCCGTCCAAATTTAGTTTTGTGAACTTAACTAAGTGCTTTATAACACTTATATTATGACACATCCATACAAAGTAAATACCTAAACTCTCTGCGGCCCTAACATGCATGGCACAAAGATAAATTAGAACCGTTTATCTCTAAGTGCGTCTCTCTCACACTAGTGCCGACGAAAGAGATAGTCATAGAGATAAACGGTTCTTATTTATCTTTGTGAAATGCATGTTAGGGCCGCTGATTGGAAATAATATAAGCAGTATCGTTATCAGTTTTCAGTTGCTTTCTTTTTCGGTTGCAGTGGTATAAGTATACCTACTGAGATTTGTATAAAACTGTACTTCACTGTTAACTTTTATGTGTAGGTACTGTTTTGAAAACCTTGTAACCTCACCAAGTTTCTTGCCGGCTCTTCTCAGTAGAGGGTTTTTTCCGAACCGGTGGTAGGTTCATTCCTTGACGTTCATAAGAGCTTGTAAAAGCCTAAATTGAATAATGATAGTTTGACTTTGACTTTGGACCAACAGTACCGTAGCTTGTACTGAAATAAGGTCTTACTAAAGAAGGTGCATTTAGTCGGCACGCTCGGGAAAAATTGAAAACCATAAAAAAACAGTAAAAAAAAAAAAAACGACCCATGCCAGGCACAGTACTTATATATAAAACTGAATGTTTGTTCGTCTCTTAAGTATTCCTATAGTATGCATGGGGCATGCCCGGGAACAGGGCCGGATTTAGGGGGGACATCCGGGGCCACTGCCCTGGGCCTCCACAAAAGAGGGGCTCCGACAATAGGGACCGTCAATATCATTTACGTCATATTATATTCTAGGGGGCCTCCACTCCTTTGTTGCCCCAGGGCCTCCAGACCTCTAAATCCGGCCCTGCCCGGGAAAATGTATGATCAAATAATTAAAAAGCATTGTGTGCAATTGCAACGTATTGCCGGCCACAGTATAAATGTAAGTTGAAATAGGAGAACAGGAGAAGGTCGGAGCAGAAAGGCTCGCAACTTATTTGTGTATACAACTACATATATTTAAATAAGTGCACTGTGTTGACATTTCTGCAATAACACGTGACTCACGTGATATTGACGTAAGCAAGCGTGCGTTTTTCAGGTCGTGTCCTCGCTGAGTGATACAAGGATAATTATTCCTCAGTGCGTCCCTCTCATTTTAGTACCGAAGGATGCGCTCAGAGATACGATGGAGATGGAGATAACCTTAAAATATTTTAGTTTAGTAGTCATCAGTTACAGCTAGAAACAAGACTGTAAGGGAACGGAATAAAGCTCAATTTTAAATGCTATCGTACACATTAAGTAACACTCTTATGGCATTAATATAACGGTTACTTTGCCTTGAATCATGTGACCTATTGAAGTTGTGGAACCGTCGCATGCGCTACCGATTGGTGTCGAATAGTGAGCAGTGTCGGCACAATTGTCCAATTGCTACCAAACTCTCTAATCTATGGGCTAATGGGATAACAGGCTGATCTTGGCAAATTACTTCCCGTTTGGCAGTGAACGGTAATGCAAGTACATCGGTATTGGATTATTTGTCGCTGGGACAGTATAATCAAGTATACAGTATTCCATCTTCATACATAAACGGCCGAAACGAAGCGCTTCGAAATCTCGGTCAACTTCGGTACACAACAGTCGCGAGTGCGACGCGGTTGGGTACGGACGTGGATAGTGTGAGATATTCCCATGAATTAATTTACGTAAATTAAGGCACGACAATTTTTGATGTTTTTGATTTTTTAAAAGCAAAAGACTTTCAATGCTTTTTTACTCCATACTGACTTAGTCTCTTTTGAAACTAGAAATATGAACCAAGTAGAAATAATTAAAATTAAAACTTACAAGATTTGAAGTAAAAGATATTAGGTAAGACAATTTATAATATAGCATTATCAAATACGTAACCCAAGAAAGACAGTCAGCGGGCAGCCCTACTGCGTGTTTACATACCGAGGAGCGGCCGTAGCAGGCGGGTTTCACTTGGAACTTTAGGTACGTTTGGCCGTCGGGCACCGTGGCGGTGTAAATCGCAGTAGGTTGCCCCTCGCCCGCTCGCAGCGTCGCGCGTCGTCATAGCGATTACTCTACTTAAAGCGACCCTAGCGTACGTGAAAGAGAAAGTGTTACGCGACAGAGAGAGAAGGCATGAGTAGGCGTATTTTCACGCCTAATCACCGGTTTTGTTAGAGAGTGATTCTTCTGTACGTTAGTACTATTATCTATTCTGTGGCCGTAGGTAATTATTTCGAGGACACTGCCGAGACATAATACTGTTTGTTTATTATAATGTATCGCTGGCAATACTAGTGTTAGTCAATTACTTGCTTTTGCTCGCGACTTCGTCCGCATAGAATACGGTTATTGACTTTCCATCAGGAGCTATGCAATTCAGGCACTAGAAAATCCAGTCTCAAACTACACCTCTGCTTTTCATCACAATCGATTCAGTAGTCGAATTTAGCCGTGAAAATTGGTTAAGCTCCAAGACTTACTTTATGCCAAGGGAAATAAGTTCTCATATAGGTACTTCTTATAAATTACCCGACAAACAAAATATCAAAACTTGAATATTCTTATTTTTTTCAGGTCAGCCATGATAGGCGCAAATCGATACGGAGCAGAAAGAACCAACGAACAATGGAAACGGCTGACTGAGTTATGGTAGGTAAGTAAGTAATGTTTTATGCATTTTGGTTATTCGATTATAATTGCAAAATAATTTACTTTGCTTTCTGATTAATCGAATATTTAGTCATTTGGGACATTCATTACATACACTTCTCGCGCTACGAGTAAAAACATACATACATACATAGCATCACGCCCGAAATCCGTAATGGGGTGGGCAGAGCCACAAGACTACTTGTGGCCACGTTCGATTAATTAGTCCTAAGATGGTACGATGAACCGTATGGTGACAGGTGATCAGCCCATCGCCCATACAGATAGTCCACCATGTTGTAGAGGACCCGTCCCTTAGTCGACTTTTACGACATGCCAGGATGAAAAGCATCTGCACGCATTCTATGCTATTTATTCACTCCCAGTGCAGCAGACGAGTAAATACCTATCCGTATTCTATTCTATTTTTTTTTTCTATTCTAAAATGAGGTTTAAATTATATGTTAAGAAAGTAAAATGTAAACAAAAGCATATTACAGAAAAAAGCAGATCATTTTGACTATTCATTTTTATTTGATTAAGGGTCAAAATTAGTGAAAAATATATATTGTTTTTTAGTTCTGATATTAGTTTTTGGGACATCCTCATCAAATTTATGTCATACATATTTTATTTCTACAATGTTGGTTTAATAGAGTGGTGAGGAATGAATTGTGGTCAGCATTGTCCGTGAACGGTGTGAGCAGTATCCTCATACGAGCATTGCAATCTCTTTATAGGGATTCTAGTGCTTGTGTAAGGATAAACGGGGCATACACTGAATGGTTTAATATCGAAAAAGGTGTTAGACAGGGATGTGTAGCGTCACCGTGGCTGTTTAATCTGTTCATGAACAATTGCTTGACAGATTTAAAAGAGAATGAAAGTGGGTTGAGAATGAATGAGTTACTCGTCAAATGTTTTCTCTATGCTGATGACCAAGTATTACTTGCGTCTTCGGCCGAGGAGTTGCAGGAGATGGTAACTGCTATGAGTGGAGATTTTGTTAGAAAGGGAATGAAGATGAATGTAAAGAAGACGAAAGTGATGGTGTTTGAAAGAGATGAGGCAGTGACAGGCTGCAATATCGTGATTGGAGATGAACAAATTGGACAGGTGAATGAGTTTGTGTATCTGGGTTCAAAGTTTACAAGAGATGGAAAGTGTGAGAGTGATATTGAAAGAAGAGTGAATGCAGGAAATATGGTGAATGGAGCTTTGCACTCCTTTATGAACAGTCGAAAGGTGTCTAACAAGGCTCGTTTGGCTGTGCATGAGGGGGTGTTGGTTCCGACACTCATGTACGGAAGTGAAAGTTGGGTATGGCAGAAAAAACATGAAAGCAGAATAAATGCAGTTGAGATGAGAGCGTTAAGAAGTATGATAGGAGTTAAACTGAGTGACAGGATGAGAAATAGTGAGATAAGGAAACGTTGTGGTCTGAAAGAAGATGTAGTGACAAAAATTGAGAAAGGTATGCTGAGATGGTTTGGCCATGTCGAGAGAATGAATGAAGAACGATTGACGAAAAAAGTGTATAAGGCGAGTGTGAATGAAAGGGTTGGAAGGGGTAGACCTAGGCGGACGTTTCAAGACCAAATCGGGGACGTCTTGAAAAAAGGCCAGGTCAAGAGTACCCTAAACCGAAGAGCATGTATGAAGGGAATAATGAAAGTGGACGAAGCGAAACAAGTATGTAAGGATCGTAGCAAGTGGAAAGAAGTGGTCTCTGCCTACCCCTACGGGAAACAGGCGTGATTATATGTATGTATGTATGTATGTTGGTTTAAAAACAGTATTTTCCGAAATAGCAGATTTCGTTTAAACGCCATACATTTGGTACAGTCTAACGACAGCTGTGACGTCGTAGCTGTTGTACATTTTGTATGGAGTGTTTTTGCGAGTGGTATGAACAATGACTTTTCAAAGCTTCATAACACATAAAATAATCAACATAAAAAAAAATTGCGTACACAGATCGGTTTCTATCACTCAGCACTTTCGAATAAAAGATGAAAAAAAAATATGCATCATCCCTATCGGCACCAAAGTAAGGAAGATGTAGAAATCTCGTATCTCGAAAAGTCGCAGAGATGTACAGGGTCCCTGCGGCCTAGCAAGGTTGACACAACGATAAGTTACACCGTCTTACCTATAAGTGCGTCTCTCTCACACTAGTGCCGACGAAAGAGATAGTCATAGAGATAAACGGTTTTAACTTATCCCCGTGTCTGGTATGCTAGGGCCGCTGAACTAGTAATTATTATTATTGGACTAGTAAAGAACGATTGGTGGATTCACGATTATTTCGTGTCATGTTATGTTGTGTCACCAAAGTAACAAAGGCCCTGGCCCTAGGGTTGCCAACTATTTACGGGGCAAATATTGTACTTGCCAGTCAAATGTATAAATAATATATTTATTTTATTTATTTATTTATAATCAGACAACATAAGTCCACAAAATGTGTTAGTTACACTTAAGCCCGGGGCAAACCAAACGCGGTTGCGGCGCGTTTGCGGCGCGAACGCGGGTCCGCGTCGTTGTCGAACGGCGCGAGCGGATATACCATGCCACACCGCGGCGGCGCGGGACCGCCGCGGTCCCGCGGCTACTTTGGTGTGCCATGGTAAATCCGCCCGCGCCGTTCGACAACGGCGCGGACCCGCGTTCGCGCCGCAAACGCGCCGCAACCGCGTTTGGTGTGCCCGGGCCTTTATTCTACGTTAGTATTTTATAATTAACATTGATTTTGTCCTTTGAGCAAGCTTCCACATCAAAGGACAATCTAATTTATTAGCGATCATCTTCAAGATGCCATTGCCGCTGCCCCGCACTCTGTCTAAAAGTGATGCCGTTTTCTTACGCCATACTGCATCGAAACCGTCTGTGCGTGCCTCAACAAACATGGTCGAAGCGCTACAGAATCGCGGCAACCGCAACAGCATCCTGAAGGCATTATATTATATTATATAGTACACTGAAAGAAAATATAGTACTTTAAAGAATCACCTTTTAAAAAGATTGTATGATTGATTAATTATAATACACACAATTCGTCTTAACTAACATTCCGATTGCGCATCTCGTGGCTATCCAAGCTGCGAAAATGCATATTTTTAACCGACTTCAAAAAAGAAGGAGGTTATCTTTTCGACCCGTATATACTTGACCGTGGAGACTGTCTACACCTCCATTTAACCTAGATTAATCGATTTAGATGTTTCTTTGTTTCAATTTTTATTTTTATTATTATGACCCTTAGAGACTTTATACATCTCTAAGTCACTTAACTTTTCCAGACGCGGAGACTATACATCTCCCTTATTAGTTATTTATTAGAATTAATTTGTACCCATTAGGTTTTTATGTTGCACATTTTGTTTTAGTTTTTAGATAAAACTGTACTGCCAAAGTTGAAAAAAGACTTACTGCTGAGTTTCTTGCGGCGTTTCTTCTCAGCAGATGTCACCTTTTGAGCGCTGGTTGGGATTGACATAGTTCAGAAATGGTCGCATAGAAAAATTGGTGGAATCTGATGATGGGATCCATGAGGAATCAACAGAACTCCTCATATTTTGTAAGCAAGCCATTTTCTAAGATAACTGATGCATTTGCATAAAAACATCATCATTTTGGCAAGCTGGGTGATGATGGAGTCTACGGATTACTACTAAGAACTCTTCAATGTTAGACAGTCAACGAATAATGATGACATTTCCTTGTCTCTGTCGCTAAGCAACTTGATCTCGTTAAAACGCATCTGGTAATTCGGAGCTGATAGTGGGGTTCGCAAAAGAACTCCTTAACGGTCAACAGTCTTTGCATTCTGAAAGCACTATTTTACAAAGGTAGATGAGCTATTGACATAATGCTATCGTCATTTGTTAAAAGTGAATATAATGAAACTATATATTAAATCGTATTCACTAAAAAGCTAAAAATAAAATTAATTTTAACAAAAAAAAAAACCGACTCCAAAAACCTTTTAAAAACTAAGAAATAAAGACTGGCCTTTAGTAAATTACCTACAAACATGAGATATATTTGTTAATTCAGTAATAAATTCAATATATAGAAGTCGGTGGCAAGTAAATTAGGTATACAACTATACATCTCTCATACTGTGTTAATTTACTTGCCATCGACTTCTATATATTGAATTTATTACTGAATTAAGAAATATATCTCATGTTTGTAGGTTTTCGGAGTCAGTTTTTTTTTTCTTTTGTGCCATGCAAACGCCATTTTGATCCATTGCCCCGCTTTGATGTAAAGGAAAAACAAACACTGAATTTTTTCATTCATTTATAAATGTCTCAAAATTTAAATTTTTGTGTGCTTTGGGCATTTTTAATTAATTTATCATTCACAATGAAAGCAAAGTATGAGCCATTTGTAAGGACTGACCGAAATATAGTATTTTTGCGTACTATATTATTTTTTCAACAGTATATACCTATAGTACACACATCCAAAATATAGTACAATACTATAATTTTATAGTACGGTGGCAACCCTACCTGGCCCTGGCTATTTGATATAAAATACCACGTGATGATAGCATAGTACACCGTGCGCTATGGAGGTGCCCTTGACACCAATTCGTGGAGCAATGATCTCTACGGTATTGCTTGTATTGAGTTATAGATTGATATTCGAGTGTCCATTGACTTATTAGGTATATCATGTTTCTGATATTTCACTGAACAAATGGGAGGGCTAGAAATAAACATATTATTTATTGCAATCATGTCTTAGGTCTACTGTTAACAGTTAACACAGGAACATGGGTCCTGCTCCAGGGTATGGCAATTAAAGAATATCGGGAAGTGAGCCTACAGTTATTGATTGCAGTGAAAAGTTGACTGATCTCTTCAGTTGTATTGTGTGCGTCCTAGATGTCAGAAGACCTTTAACTGACACGGGGATAAGTTAAGCCCGTTTATCTCTCTATCTCTTTCGTCGGCACTAGTGTGAGAGAGACGCACTTAAAGATAAGACGGTTTTACTTATCCTTGTGTCAACCTTGCTAGGGCCGCTTTACTTTTGAAAATATCTGAAGCAAGGGCGTAGCTACCGCCGTATCTGCCGTATCAATCATACGGGGCCCCCGGGCCACGGAAGCTCCCAACGTGCGTGAGCAAAAAATCTTTATCCTTCCTAAGGGCCCCCAAACAAATTTTTATACGGGGCCCCGCCAAGGCATACTACGCTTCTGGTCTGAAGTTACCTATTGTTTATCTATTAAGCATTTCGCGGCCTGGCCATTTCTAGCAAGCAGTGCCACCACCACCAGCGTCATACTCTTACAACTACACCCTTTTTAAACCGATTGTTCCTATTATACCGGTATGCAGACATGCTTATAACTTAAAATTAAATAGGTACTTGATTATTTGAAATCATATAATATTTGAAAACAAAAAAAAAACACCTGATCACAGTGGTGCTGTCAGCACTTTTTACGTGGCCATCCTATGATGACTGGGAGGGTAAATCAGGCACTCGATTTTATATTCACGTTATTCTGACTTAAAAATAACTATACTGGTACCTACTGGTAATGATTGGACTTAACCCTTAAGCGGGCCTCATACCTTATGCTACGTTAAATACAGTTTAATCTCTGAGACTTACTGGGGAATCATATAAATGCAATTTATTTTTCACGTAAATACAATCGAATTTGTATTGTACTATGTAGTTACTAAAGTTGGTATTCTAAATACGTGTATGTGGTCGTTAAAACGCCTCTACCCGTAAGTATAAGGGTTTATTTGCTGTGTGAATTGATTTTTTTATGACGTGTAAGTATAAAAACAATCGATAAAATAAAAATTATCATAATCAGTTTGACTTTAATAACAAACAGTTGCAATGATGATAAGAAAGGGAAACGCCTATTGAGCATTTGAGATAAAGTCATAATCGCGAAAATCCTTATATCCAGGTACATATAATAAATCTGTGGAGATAACGTATCTGTAAATTGAATATATATACAAAGAAATTGTGGACATAATAAAAGTAAAAAAATCCAGAAATGTCGTTTTTAGAATCTGCCTGTTTATCTGTTTGAACAGTTATCACCGGAGAACTACAGAAGAGATTTTTTATAGGGTTTTAACAAGTAGATTAAGGACGGCCTCCGATTCCGGTTCTCTTATCCGGTATCCTCTTATTATAAACCGCACACACACTTTTCGACTGCGGCTGATCATCACCCCCTTGGTAAAGCCATGTCTCTAAGCGACTCTAATCGTGTTCCGGTATGATGTTCTGGGTAGCCATTTGGAGAGGTTGCATCTGGACAGTTGCACCGAACAAGCGAACGAGCTTTGAGTTCCAGTTCCGCAATCACGTTCCACCTTCCGCTGCGTCATCACTTTTCATGAGGTGACTGTGGTCAAGCAAAAGCATTATGTTAGTTATAGCATTTGAAGTTATAGATTTTAAGGTTATACCTACCTACCATTTAATTTTATAAGAAATATGGTCCTTCGCTCGACACCGACGCCGACGTGTCCAATATTGGCAGTTTTCAGCGGCCCTAACATGCATGCCACAAAGATAAATTAAACCCGTTTATCTCTATGACTATCTCTTTCGTCGGCGCTAGTGTGAGAGAGACGAACTTAGAGATAAGACGGTCTATCTTATCTTTGTGTCATGCATGTTAGGGCCGCTGTGCGACAGGGTCGAAGACGCACCGAATCAAGTACACTACAGCATGATGGAGAATCACACTACGAGTAATAATTTCACTGTATATGTAGAACTAGTGGACCCGCCACAGCTTCGCCCGCGATATTTTCCATACAAACTTTATCACCCCTTTTCACCCCTTTAGGGATGGAATTTCAAAAAATCCCTCCTTTGTGCACCCCCAGGGTACTCGAGGAACGTCTCCTCCAAATTTCAAACTTCTAGGACCACCCGTTTAGGCTGTGCGTTGTCTATAAGTGAGTCACGGTACTGTTTTATACGTATAGAAGATAGGATTACAGTAAGTTTCAGAAATACGCGGATGTATTTGTGTTCTTGTGTATCCAACGGTAGGTTAGGCGGCAGTGCCAATAAAAAAACCATTTTCATCACACTTGCTCGGAAAGGCTGTTATTATACGCAGGCGTACAGAGCAGCTGTAGCCTACTTACCTCCCAAGGGCAGTTATGGATTTTGTATGGGTTATAACTCCCGCTGACGGCGGGGCGAGCCGCAGCCGGCGGCGCGCGCGACCCGCAAGCCGGCGGAGCTGCCCCGCGCTGATCGCAACGTACGCTCAGTTTATGAACACCCATCTGATGGTAATTCACGATGTAAAATGGAAATAAAATTAATATATATATACTTTTTTTTGTCTACTTTTTATTTCATTTCCTCGCAAATGTGATGAAAAACATTGTGTGTATCACGGGCAGTAAGGGGATAACAAACTCGAGTCATAAAAGCCCTCGCCTATCGGCGTCGGGCTTCTAACAGACTCTCGTTAGTTATCCCCTTCTTACGGCCCTAGATGCACAATGTACTATTCCACTATAATACCAAAACCGCGAATATGAACGTCAAACACGTACAAAACAACGACACATTCGCGGCTTCGGCATTTTAGTGACGATATAGTAAAACACTTTATCTACACCCATATCATAAAACCTCCATTGGTTAATCAAAAACCATAGGAAATGACCACCATTTTGACAACCAATTAGGAAAAACCAATGCTGCGATGAAGAAATAACATGACTTCTTTATCGTTTTTAGTAAAGAAATGAGATTAAATTTGGAACAGCTGTCAAACTCAAGTGGGTCTCTATTCTAGTATCCATAGATATTAAAACAGTTATTGATACGAAACGTCAATTCAGTATGTTGTTTTAATATAAACTGCACAATATTTGATCTCGAGTGACGTGAGAATAGAGACTTCATCCGTTTGTCTATGATTTAAAAAAAAAATGGTCTTGACGGACGGCCGCCATTATTGACGCGCCGCGCCGCGTTGACGTTTTGCTGAACGAAAGTAGAATTTTGTTGAATTGAATAGAAAAAGTTCATGTTTAATTTACATTTTAGTTGAAAATATGAATAGTAAGTAGTCTTCTCGGAGTGTGTGTGATGTGAAAATGCGCCGGATATCGGAAATATGCAGCCACGATTGCAACAAAGACCTTGTTGCCAGAAAATATTGTTTCTGAACCCATCATGGAGGATTTATAATATGTGTGTAGATAAAGTTATGTATGCAACTCTGCATAATTTGGCCTTAAAACACACGTGCGATCTTATTATGAAACTCGCCTATCGGCTCGTTTCATAAAACCGCACTAGTGTTTTAAGGCCTATCATTATGCAACCGTTGCATAAACTACTATAGCAGTACCCAATAGAGGCCCAGCGTCTCATAAATTAGTGTTACGCCCATTAGCACACTGTTAATTTATGTAACAATGGTAGCGTCTCGCAGCGCTGATGAAGTCATAACGCCGCCGCTGCCATGCTGGATTTTAACGTGGCTCAGCGGGCCTAACATGCATGCCACAAAGATAAATTAAACATACATACATAGCATCACGCCCGAAATCCCTAATGGGGTGGGCAGAGCCACAAGGCTACTTGTGGCCACATTCGATTAATTAGTCCTAAGATGGTATGATGAACCGTATGGTGACAGGTGATCAGCCCATCGCCCATGCTGATAGTCCGCCATGTTGGAGAGGACCCGTCCCTTAGTCGACTTTTACTACATGCCAGGATGATAAGCATCTGCACGCATTCTATGCTATTTCTTCACTCCCAAAGCAGCAGAGGAGTCCTAAAAGAGGAGGATAAATTAAAACTATAGATAAAATAAAAAAACCCGTTTATCTTTATGACTATCTCTTTCGTCGGCACTAGTGTGAAAGAGACGCACTTAGAGATAAGACGGTCTATCTTATCTTTGTGTCATGCATGTTAGGGCCGCAGTCCGTTGCAATACTTCCAAATAATAACGTGACGTTTAGGTTATTAGATGTAGCTGTAAATAAATCAATAACTAACTGTGTTTTCAATATTTTAATTGAAAACTTATTTAGAAACCGATTTTAAATTCGATTATTTGTTTTGACCAGGCTGTGCTTTAAAACGACGCGTTAATAAATACCAATCAAAGTATACTAGTATTTGACTCCTCTGCTGCACTGGGAGTGAAGAAATAGCATAGAATGCGTGCAGATGCTTATCATCCTGGCATGTAGTAAAAGTCGACTAAGGGACGGGTCCTCTCCAACATGGTGGACTATCTGTATGGGCGATGGGCTGATCACCTGTCACCATACGGTTCATCATACCATCTTAGGACTAATTAATCGAACGTGGCCACAAGTAGTCTTGTGGCTCTGCCCAACCCATTAGGGATTTCGGGCGTGATAATATGTATGTTTTTAAGTAACGAATACGAAGGCAATTCATTATTTCTTTTCCTAAAGGCCTTTTGGAGTCCGTTTTGGTTTTATTATAAATTCTTTTCGACTTTTTCAGGCACGCTTTTTATAAATAAATGATGAATTTTGTCACGACTGGCACACTTGGTCATTTGTTACGTTGTCATCCTACTATGACTCTGACGGTAAACGATTTAAACAAGTATAAATCACTTACAGCAAGCCGTGATAATTTTCCTTGTTTGTCACAGTTAATTTACTATCACAAGAAAAAACTTAATTAGTATACAAGAAAAAAAGGGTACCATTGAGAACCTCCTTCATTCTCATGCTTAGTTTTTAAGTAGATTGAACGTTTTGTCATGTCATAGTCGACAGACCTGCAAACTTTCAAGGGTTCTTGAAAGTTTGAGCCGGTCATCATAAATATGATTCACTAAATATATTGAATAAACGTCCTTCGATGTCGTGACACAACCGTGTTATACCAACATAGTATTATTAAGTGCACAGGTGTTCTGAAAGTGCTTGCCTTGGTTTTCCCCGGCGTCAATAACTCCAAGTTTATTAGCGATCAGGCGCTGACAAAACCTTAATCGGCTTTACTTAAACACTTTTTTAACAAAAACTATTTGATATGGCAAAGCGAAAAAAATATACGTTCATATTCATTATATTATTGAAAAAATGACTATTTCCAAAACACGATTTGATGAAATCGATACGATATAAAAAAATCCTGAAGTTACGTCTGAAATCCTCTTTAAACAGTTCTATGTCTTAATTTTTAGGGTTCCGTACCCAAAGAGTAAAAACGGGACCCTATTACTGAGGCTCTGCTGTCCGTCTGTCCGTCTGTCCGTCCGTCCGTCCGTCTATCCGTCCGTGCGTCCGCCCGTCAGTCACCAGGCTGTATCTCATGAACCGTGATAGTTAGACAGTTGAAATTTTCACAGATGGTGTATTTCTGTTGCCGCTATAACAACAAACTAGCTGACCCGTGCGAATTTTCGTTTTAACATAATAATATAATAAAGTGGGACTAAGTAAATGCAATTAAGTATTATTAGTACTCTATTTGTCTATTTTTCGTCAATAGCAGATAATTTTGACAAAGATAATAATTAACGGAGTACTTGCGGGTGTGCCATCTATTGACATATATTGGTCTGCAAATAGCCAAGACACATTTTAGGTAAACACTGTCAATAGATGGCGTCTGCAATGCGGGTGATTTTTATTTACGTACGCGGCTGTGGGCCACGCCCTGTTTTATAATTGAAAGTCTTAATACGTATTAAATTAACCGCTAGGTACTGTTTTTAATTATATTGGTTTTTGCGATTGTTTTTATTGTTTTCTTTTGATTGAGCCAAATTAATGGCCTATTTCACAACGTATGAAATATTGAAAAATTGCTGTATCATTCGACTATGGTCTCCATGCTTGAACAACCTTGAGGTGACGTCATATTCGTTCAGGACAAAAGATGCGAAGTCATCACATATAACCGGAATTAACCGGATGCATTATTATTGTGGATTAGTTATATTTACCTGTTTTGATTTGATGTCATTAAATAGGAGTGAGCATATTCAAAGTCATGCGTTCCCCACTTTCTGATTCATGGGCACAATAAAAAAAAGCAAAATTCAAAAGTCAATATTAAAAAGCAACTGGATGCTTTTTTAAGACAACCAACCCCTAATAGGGTGAATTAGGAGCTGGAATGGAAAATTAATTTACGGTGAGTTCGTGTGTGCCCGATGAGTCTGTAATTTGAGGAAAATAAAATCTAAATTTAAAACGGCAGTATCATAAAAATTCGTTATATTTTAAAGAAAAAGTTTCGGACAACAATACAAAAAGTTACAAATAATAATATAAATTGTATTTGCAAGAAAAGGGCTAGTTTACTGCGTTCATGTTAATTAATATCACTGGCTAGGCTTTGTTCAGCCGTTTGCAAACGGCATGCAAATATTGTATTCAACATCGAATGAAACTACAAATCATTTGGCACTATAGCAAAATTTTAAATAATTACAGTAAAATTAATGTCAAACTGTTTTGTGATTCATGAAGTCTTTTACAATATGAAAATCACCCGCGTATCGCGGGTCCCGAGTATCGCGTACGAATCGATCTGGTGGTGCAAGAATTTCATTCTGCAACAATGATTTAATTAAAACCAGAAATATTATGACAATTGTGTGCTCGCATGCAACCCCGATTACAGCCAATTATAATCCGTATTGATTGAATCCAACATGATGAATTGCCGCGGAAGAGATAACGAATGCAGTTAACGCAAATGACGTAGCGTGCCATGTTACTCATGTTTATCGTCTATCAGACCGCTTAATACGTGTACCTGACCAAACAGAAACACCGTTGCGGCTGGCTGTTTGCTGTTATCATTCGACGGAGCGCCGTCACCTCGCACGCACGCGGGCAAATTAAAAATAAACAGTTCGATTTTTAAATCGCCCGGCCATTAAAATATTCTCTGTGGATTTGGAGTGAAGTGTATTCGTGGCGTTTATTGATTTTTAAATTTAGTATTTCGTAAGTATTTTCTTTTATATGATTGTTTATTTTTTTGCGGTTATTTTGTTATAAAAAACCAGTAAAGGTAATAATGGTTTAATGAACTTAAAACGTTGTTTGGGAAACTATAATCTTTCGTTATAATAAACGCTGTGTTTATATTTAGTCGCAACATTATCTTATTTAAAACAACTGCATTTTCGGCAGGGATTTAATTTTTAAGGCAAGTAGGTACTTATTGAATGTTGAAACAATAACTCATACACTAACTACCCACCGAATGATAATTTTATAACTGTCGTAATAAAAACACATACAGCCATTAACTCTTGTCCGTTTTTAACAATTTGTTTTTGAAGTTATGATCAGTTAATTACACGCGTATAGGTTTAATTGATGTGGTATAATCAAGCAATAGAGTTTCTTTTATTTTAATTGATTTTTGGTCTCGTGTGTAAAAAATAGATAAGATAAGTATATTTTTACGAAGGTCCGAGGCGCTTCCCAGGTTTTTTGGTCACGGGGAGGGAAGAGACTTGAGAATACAGAAAAAGTTGCGTTATTTTAATGTAAATTAAAAGCTCATAAAAGCACTACTTTTTGTAATTTCTTTATAAGGAATGCTAACGTAACTTTCATGTCCAGGGAATGCCGGAACGACCCTAATCGGAGCCGGGCAATTGAAGTTTAAAATTGATTACTTACTTTTATGCAACAATCAGGCTCAGTGGCGAACCTACTGAAGGGCTAGACGGTGCCTTGCATCGGGGCCCCCAAGCTCAGGAGGCCCTCGGACCCTGACCAGCAAACCTATTGAACTAGCTAAAAATTCTCCCACCTTAAAACAGTTTAGTTCGGACCCCAGTTTTTTTATATACCAGAGCCTTTGGTTACGTAGCTACGCCTTTGATCGAGCTATAATATTCTATTCTTAAAAGAAATTGAAAGAGGTGGAACTTAAAAAAAAAAAAAAAATTTTACTAGTATGTTGTAAAACCGACCAAAAAATCGGTTTACACAGTTCTTTATTAAAAAAAGTTTCGACATTGAACAATTTCATTGAAAGGAGACTTTTTGTGCTCGGAGTATAATGGACTGAGTTCAGGATGACCGCCTCCATACTCCAGGAGCTTAAAATTAGGCAGCCTTTATCCCCGGTCGGCCAGATTGAACCCACTTCAATAGTGCGTCTTGCTTGTTGTGTAAGGCAAGGTAGAAGGGACACGAGCGCGCGGCATATCCCCAATGCGCTGGACGGATCAGATCCAGGCAGCTCTGGATGGTCTCCAGCTGTCTGGGAATAAGAGTGGCGGCGGCTGGTGTAGCGAGCTACCAGTAAATAACGACCACTACTGCTCCAGTCACAATGACGTTGCCGTCGGCAATTGTCGCATTAGTTAATAGGCGATATTGTAGCCTACATTGATAAAGCAAAACTGACTATTGCCAGACAGTGCACCTGTGTATAGTTATGGCGCCTATTAAGAAATCAGACAGTTACATGTCGGGGTCAGGTTTCGATATTAATATCTTACGATTCGATTCCCACGTAATCTGATGCTTGAAACTTATACCGGGTTACTTTCCATTTAGGTTTTCCTTTCTCGCTGAAGCGTATTCACTAGAAATTATGAATAAAAGTATGATATGTGATTATCTGCCCCCTATATTACAAACGCGACAGTGCTGATCTGACATATTAGTCGCGTTTGTGAAAGGGATGCGTGGGATGCTTATAAAACTGGACAAGTGCGAGTTAAACTCGCGTGGAGAGGGTTCTGTTCCGTACATGATTATCTGAAATTTCCTATGTTACTTTAAATACCATAGACTTCTTATAGATTTTCCTGCAATCTATAGGCAAAGAACTATATACTGAACGTTTTTTCAAAATTTTAGGTCCAGTAGTTTCGGAAATAAGAGGTGGGGGGAATGGTCAATTTCCGCGTTTTTTCCTAAATAACTTCCAAACTATTTATCTTAAAATTCCAAAAAGTCACACGATATAGGCTGCATAACTTTTTTTTATTTTCTAATTTGCTCCCCAAAAGTGGCCCCCATGTTTAAAATTAATTTATTTACGTTACGTTACGCGTCTGTGTTGCGGTCACTGACTTACATAATGTATACCAAATTTCAACTCAATCGGCCCAGTAGTTTCGGAGCAAATTGGCTGTGACAGACGGACGTACAGACAGACAGACAGACAGACAGACAGACAGACAGACAGACACACGAGTGATCCTATAAGGGTTCCGTTTTTTCCTTTTGAGGTACGAAACCCTAAAAAGTATATTTGGCGACGTACAAGTAGTACCTACTTTAAACTTTTTCTCCTACTTGACATCCATATATTTCTTATTATAGCACGTGCGTTTCCGCGCATCATATTAATACACCATTTATTAAAGTTTCTGCAGTAGTTTAGGTCAGGTTCTACAGTGGAACATCCGATTTTCGCTCACATACATACAGACATGGATAGTTAAACTCGTTTTGGCTTCGCAGTCGGGTAAAATCATTACTTGTGGTACACACACGAATTGACGTTATGTCCACTGAATTAGCGAGGGTGAATAATGCTTTTCGAACATAGTTAAATGAAATTATGAAAGTTTTTATACCGACTAAGCGACACCGGTCCCTGCTACGTGCAGACGATATTTCTGCACCGCGCTTACGGAATGCAAAAGCCGTAAATATCAAAACCGGTTTTTATTTCGGTTAAGATGGTCATCATTTATATTAAACAAAACATTTATTGACTCTCATAAATCTTTAGTTGTATGAAATAGCGACGCAGTTCAGTTTAGAGACGTAGCCGGGCCTCTATTCGGGACTGCGAAGTGATTTGTAATATCGTGACTAGCATGGCAAAACCGCGAACGTCAACCTCAAACACCTACAAAATAGCGACGCAATCGCGGTTTTGGCATTTTAGTGACGATATAGTAAATCACTTACATGCATCATGTACATTACTAACATGCAAGACACAAAGATATATAACCCTTTGACCGCCACAGCCGGCTGTGGCCGTCAGCAGTTTTCCGTGCCAACGCCACGATATGCCGTTTTCCATACATTTACGTTGGCTACAGCCGTGGCGTTTAAAAGGTTAAACCCGTTTATCTCTATGACTATCTCTTTCGTCGGCACTAGTTTGCGAGAGACGCACTTAGAGATAAGACGGTTTAACTTATCCTTGTGTCTTGCATGTTAGGGCCGCTGATGAGTATGGAGGCCCGATCGATTTAAACAGTAAAAGTCTAACTTTCTAGCTGCACAGTCAATTTAACACACTCAATTATTCTTTAATGTCTATCATTAATTTTGATGTAAAACTTATGATAAAACTTTGGTTCTTATGCAAACTAGACTGGATATTTATGCGTAACAAGTTTTCTCATCCATCTGTATTCCCGGGGGTACATTTTTTTTTAAATAGGATTGTATGTTCTTGTGACTCGAAGCCTGCGTGCTCACATTAATATTATGTCATGAATTATAATAGAACATAAATACAATTCTTAACACTGACTGACAGACAACGCACTATATAACCTACATTATATAGTGCGTTGTCTGGGCACGAGGAAAGGATTTTGAGAATTCATTGCCTATATGAATTAAAACTCTTAATATTTACTGACAGACAAGTACAGCCTAAATCGGTGGGTCTAGAAGCATTACATTTTGCACAAGTTTCCTTATATAACGTAGGTGAGGACAAAAAATGTGCCTATATCAGAAATTATCAATTACAGTGGCTTATTACAATTTAACATTCAACGGTTGAGTTGCTCAAGTGTTGCCATACACAACGTATTGTTCTCTGTCGCTCGTGTTGTCACTTAGGGGCCACTGAAATTTACCGCAGAAAATCGCCAAGGCATAACGCTGTGGCACCCTCTTTGACACCTTTCGGCACAGCTTCTTATGTTTGTCTTGTCTGTGTCAAATGTGTGCTGAATAAATGTCTTTTATTATTTTTAAAAATATTTTTCATATTTCTTTTTTTTAAGTTTTGAGGTGTTGCCAATGGGAAATATACTTGATCGGGCACACGGCTGGTAGAACTTTGCTAAATTTATTGGTTTCTCCCATCAACGTGTATTATTTTAATTCCTGAATCATTACTAGATTATTTCACAAAAACAATATTTATCGAGGTCAACTGAAATCTCTAATTAATTAAGCGTTTAATTTACCTTATTTCCTCTTCTTGTGAACCGTAGTTCAACGTTACCTATCGATTTAAAACTATGCCGTCAAGGTCTTGTGCGAACATATCGGTATCATAGTGTACGTTTAACTACAAAACGAGCCCTAGTAACCTATTTGAATTATAAATTTAACCTATTTGAATAAGTGAATTCGAGTTATAAGTATCTATATGTTAAAGACAACTGACAAAATCATTTATATATAACAACTTTGGACTAGAGAGCATGGTTACCTAACTTCACCTACCTACACTAAATAAAATATAACGCTTACCTAAAAAAATAAAGCAATATTAAGCAAGCTTGATTGTCAGTCAAATTTAGTTCTGACCAATTAAGGCTTTTAATAAATAGACTTATTTGTTTTCAGAATTGTAACGCTTGACTTAACATTTGCTGACGAAATTTCGGTTCACGTAATAAATCATTTACTTGAACTTGGCAATTATCGGCAACCTTTGGGTTCATGTATCCAAAGAAACATGTTTGATATTTAATTACGTCTTATCTATTCATTTTAATTACTTAAGGTGCAATTCAAGCAATACTAATGGCCAATACTAATGTCATCAGTATGCCGATAAACATGTTTGTGAAATGGACTGTTCACTTGCATTTGGCTTCATTTCATTATGCCAGTTGGATAAAAATCTGGATTTCTCCCAAAAAGGTAACGAAAAGGAACAACGCTTTGCACTGTCTCAATGCAACTGACGTTTATTTCTTTTTAAATTTCAGGTTACACGCGTTTCGTTTCATGCATTTTATACGTCAGTCAAAATAGCTGATTCCAAAACCAAGGAGTGGATCGTCCATGTATATCGTCACTCTTAATAATATAAATATAAATTTAAGTTTTTGCATTAGGTGTTTCTTGCCAGCAATATAAGTATGGAGTAACAAGCTTCATGATTTGCATTTATGTTGTTAAGAGTCATTAAGCTAATACTTCTTCTTAAGGTCGACCGGTTTGTCAAAATCTCGTTTTAATATATAGCTGTAGTATCTGTCATATACGCAGACGGCAGCCAAAAAGCTGGGTATCTTAAGCAGGGTCCAGCAATTCTTCATACCTGGACATCTTCTTTCACTCTATAAAGCGCAGGTCCGATGTTTTATGAAGTATTGCAGTAAACTTAGGGATGGCTTAGTTAAGTACCAGCGGGCTCCTCTTGGCCTGGTTGAGCATGTTGGTTAAAGCTAGGCTCCGAAGCCTAGATCATAGGAGTTGATTCTGTCGGTTTTCTATTGATTGTTGATGGCAGCATCGGACATCCAGACGCACGGCAACCGACCATCCACACTCGGTTGTTACACCTCATTTTCGATTTTTGTTATGAAAATCAATAATTGATTTGAACTGATTCAACAAAGCCTATTGCTTGACTTTCAAAATTCGACCCACTTCCTTATTCCTGTTTTTCAATAAATGTATGTATGTAATGTGGGCACGTAAGTTCTATTACTATTCCAAATTTCAAGTATTAGTAATTGTTGAGATGAATGGCACATATTGAGAGACGGAGAGATAATAAAGTCTGACGACACAAGGTTCCTTTTTTAACTTTTAGGTATGGAACTCTAAAAAAAGAACAAAATTATAAGAGGAAGGAAAACGAGCTTGCGAGTCACCCGTGGGCATCGGCTAATGTACCTAAGGACAAAGTCATTTAGTTTAAATTTGAATGTGTTGGTCTCATCGCTGATCAGCCGCTGCGCACGAACAGCAAAAACTCTAAAGGAGTCATTGATCCGTTGCCGACCCGTTGTATGTAAAATGTTGGACAGGATAAAGACATCTGAAAGCCCACTTCTTAAGAGGAGTGTGAACTTTTAATACAAAAGGCGATAACAATTTCCACTCTTTAAATCATAACCAATGTTGACCAATTTTTGATAGGTTGTCAGTAAGAACAAAATCTAGGTCTATACGTTTTGTTTTTTTCACTTTAATCAGTAAAAATAAATTCCGTTTGTTTTAGTATTCTCATACAAAACTAATTTCGTCGATTATTTGACTTTGTTGATCTTTAATCAATATTCAAAAACGTATAGACCTAGATTTTGTTCTGACTGACAACCTATGAAAAATTGGTCAAATTCGGTTAACATTTAAGGGCTGCAAATCGTTATCGCCTTTTGTATGAAAAGGGTGATCTTATGCCGTTGATTCACAGACCTCTTAACATACTTTCTTGTTCATATATCAAGTTCTTGCAATAGGGTTTCTCTTATCTAGCCTAATGCATTTCCATTTTTATTACAACACTTGATTTATTATTATTTATGAGCAATGCTAAAAGGCTGTTTTGTGTCCGTTACGACACTACGTAATGTTTTAGAAAGCATCGTTTGTTTTGCAAATTAAAGTGCAAGCGTAAATTGATAACTTTTCTGCATACGAGAATTTCCTATTCTTTAACATCACCTAAATGTTTTTAAACAGAGGAATGTGCATAGTCGCCATATCAAATGCACGACGCACTTCGAGGAAATTAACGTTTACCTCTGGTCTAACCATAATAGACGTTATCATGCTCCCAAAATGATTCAACTCTTATGCTGTGGTCTTTAAGGTCTACATTACTCAAACCTTTGTTTTACATGGCAAAATTGGAACCAGTGCCTGACTTGTCAGCTTTAATGTTTTGGAAATGCCAACGTCCTTTACGCTATTTTCAAACATTGATTTGCTACGGCCACCAGGTAATAAATGCTGTGTTTTACATCGACACGGCTCTCTTTATCATGAAAGAAAAAATGTGTTAGAAGAATAAACGAAGCAAGTTTTGGCTTGCTTTTACCTGTTTTAAAAAATACATTAAAATCATGACTAGCTTCTGGAATTCATCGGCAACGGCATCAAAAATGACACCGCGTTTTCCTTGTGAATGAAATTATTTCGGGTAGTACGTATATTTTGCCTCGGTGACTGATTCTGTTTCGAACTATTCCATTTTAGTGATGATATCATCTTTATTGTGCCTTTAATATACTTGTTTGAAAATTGTTCGTTGACCTCAGTCTCTAGTTATTCCATTTTAGAAAAGCAAAAAAGTGTTAATGATGATTCGCATATTTTTTATGGACGTGTATGTTAATGAGATAATTCAAGGCTGAAGTCAGTCTTCGCTTTAGTAATTTATTTGTTAACTTTCCGGCAGTTGTCCTGTTTTAATGGTGGCATATCATAGATTATTTTTAAACGCCCATGCATCAAATTCATAATATTGTTACCTTAAACTAGGTATTATTCTTTACCTAGATCATTTTTAGTATGCCGCAATTTAAAATTACTATCCCCACTTAAATTATACCTACCTAATACTATTTCAAATGCAGGAGTGTGTTAGCCGGTTTGTTTTTCTTTCACGCAAAAATGGAGCAATGGATTTTCGTGATTTTTTGCACAGAGATTGTTTATGGGCCGGAACGTGACACGTTATACAGACTAGGCTATACTTTTTATCCTGGAAAAAGAGAAACAGCGATAAACAAATTCCACGCAGAAAATGTCCTAACAATTTCTCAAGATCATTTTTACTAGCTAAATAAAACTTTTTCAGCAGTAGAGGAGCTCAGCATTATCTTCTTGTCATGTTAATCTCAAACAACGTCACGTATACAATAAAATAGAGGAATTTAAATATAAATAAAACCTCAAACGCAACGCAAATTACGTAGACGACATCGTTAAATATTTACATTTTTTATCATATATTTAAATACTTTTTTATACCGCGGAAGAGGTGATAACCTGGCTGCATTTAAAATCGTTAGTAAAGTGGATTAAAAATGTAATTCAACGCATTCCTTTATTTAGGCTAATTTCATTGCACTGCGTATTTTCAAACTATTGTCTGCACCCTTTCAAAATACGATTTCAAATAGTTGCGTTCAAACAATTACATTTTCCGATTTAATTTTTCGAAACGTCACGTAATTATGTTGATAAATTATACCGTACCGTGAGAACGTGCATATGTTTACATAGCTACTGGAAACTGCATAGGAAAATGTTTCCGTCAACGTAAACGATTATGTCGAACTTCACATGTGAACAGTGTACTTTGCGAGTACTTGTGGCCTTTTAAGCATTCTAATAATGATGTATTGTATGGTATTGTATTGTATTGCAAAGCCACAGATGCTCGTTCTGAACTTGATGACAGTGTTTGTGACTTAGATTTATTATCTATTGTGGCGTGGATACCTACAGCTAAAAATACTATTAGTTTTTATTAGATTTTTTTATTATTTCGCTCTGTCACGCCACATAGCCACTATCTACCTAACGAGTATATTTACTCATCGTAACGTTTTGAAATCTATCATGTACTTTCATGCTTAACGATATCCAGGATCTGATGATTCCAATAAATAGTACCCAATTAGAACCTAGTTCAAAAATATTGTACTGTTGTAATTTCGGAGATATGTTGATGTAATTACAAAGGTACTATTTTTTGAACTAGGTACTAATTGGGTACCTACTATTTGGGTAGACATTATTGGAATCATCAGATCCTGGATATCTTCGACGGGTACGCCAACTTGACGCTCACATGTTTTCACCATCATCTTTTGGGTTCACGATGCTCCATGCCGTTTATCATCTTTATTATCCCTATCTTTATTGTCTTAGTCGTAATCTTATTTTAATTTTGCATATCATCCAAGTCATGATAACGTATTGCTATTGTTAGATTTTTGTCATCTGAATATTTGACCTTTTTTGTTGTTAATTGACGCTTGCTCTTCTGTTGTAATGTGATAATCTTCTTGACACGTTGCAATTTCATTTTTATTTATGAGAAGATCTAGGTCATGGTCAGTGATTTCTATTTTTTTGATAGCTATTGCTCAATTAAATTGAACATTGCCAGCACAATTTCTACCCAAGAAACGTATGGTAAAATTGATTTTATTGATGTACGGCGACTAAGGTGAGTTGTAACTGGGTGTTGTTAGGTTTAGAGCGTAAGTAAGTGTTAATATATTTAATATATTTAACTTTTTACGCCTATCGCTAAAATTGGTCTCTTATATTAACCTGCAAAAATGGCCATCGGATATTATTTTGTTACATTCACACTTCGATGCGAATCAAATGAAAACGCGACAGTTCCAAAATACCATACCATATGAAGCATTTATCAGTTTGTCTTGCCAGGCCGATAAATATAATGAATAATATTTGGAATTGAGTATTCCCGAATGTTAATGCTCGTTATCCTTTACGAAGTATGCTCAAAATAAAGAAGATGGATAAAATACGACACACAAAAATAAGGGCAATAACAAAATCAACCAATGCCTTGAGCTATGCACAAAAACTCAAGTGGATGGGGGCAGGCCATGCCGCGAGATTAAAAGACCAGCCATGGACAGAGAAAGTGACACTGGAAAGGTCCACAAGGCAAAATGGGCAGAGGGAGAACTCAAACACGATGGGAAGACGACATCAAAAGAACAGCCGGTCCAAGTTGGACCCAAAGCACAGGACAGAGACAAATGGTCATCTTTGGAGGAGGCCTTCACCCATTCAGGGGTTCTTACATAATTAGATACGAAGAAAATTAATATTACTAACCGCTATAAATAAGTACCTGCCATGATCATAAAAAAGTAATTAAACTAACAACAATTTAAATTAACATAAAGTGACTAGTGATATGTGTAGATAATAATGTAAATAACAAGAAATAAAAGGCTTTTTATAGGTATTATCCTTTATGTAATAAAATGCAACACATGGCCTGAGCAGGACTCTTTGTCGTTTACAAATTCTGAAATGCATTTTGCATCGTACCCTAAAGGAAAAGTAAACATGCCATTGACCGCAAGGGACTTGTAGATGTCGCGAAAGCGTTCGGACAGCTTTCTTTCGAGATGACCGTGTCACGACGCGTTCGTCTGTTCATATTTTCTATTCCACGTACGTGGACCGTACACGCACTGTATCCAGCAATGCTGAACTTGATCGGTTTCTTTGCCATAGCAAGGGTAAGTTTTTAATTTAAGATAATCGCCTTTCTAATATTTCCAATTAATTATGCGTAACGTTTCTGAAAAACCATGTGATATCGCAAATCGGGCAACGCGGACTTGTCTCGATATACGTGTACGAGTGACTTGTGAAACTGTCATAATTTGTAATGTATTGAATTCATCGCCAGCAATGAGGCAAATTGCACTTGAATAAACTTGCTCCGTTTTGTTTATTCATTTATCTCCCCTTTGCTGATTTTCAGTAATAGTAATAATATGGTTATTTGTTCGTCTTTGCGTTCTCGCTGATTCACGTGACTAAGAATAAGTGCGGTTAACTTTTGGTTTTACCACAAGTTCTGGTGCGTGAACGATTAATTAATTAATTCTTTCTTATCCGTGTTTTGTCAATAAGTCATACTAATAGAATCACATATTTCCATAATAATATATATTTTCACTTCTTATGATTTCGCTATTGCTAAACATATACTAGACTGAAACTATATACTAAATTGTTTTTCGATGCAATTGAAATGGTTTTCGCCCCTTTATCTGCGGATATTTTTTCAAACCAGTCTTAAAAGTTCTTTACGTTCGAGAACAGACACCACATTGGTAGATTATTCAACTCCATATGTGACCTACATTTGATTTTGATAGCAATCTGATGCCCATGTCGGAAGACTGCTGTTTATTGTTAGTGCATACAAAACACTCTTAAATGTCTGGTAAATGATTTGAATGGTGTTACCGTCACGATTATTTACAGTTGTAAAGTGGTCGCACGCGCATTGATTGCCGATAAGATAGACTTGCGTGCACAAGTGGGCGTTATGTCTTTTGCTGTATTCGCTTAGGTACATTGTAAACAAGTAGTAAGAGTTACTATTTTCAGACGCTTGTTTCACCTTATTTGCCTTCTCGTTTGATTTTATAATTGAGATACTTATCTGATCATGATAGATTGGTATTTTTAGGGTTCTGAATATCCGATGAGAAAACGGAACCCTTATAGGATTACCTACTCTTGTATCTGTCTGTCTGTCTGTCTGTCTGTCTGTCTGTCCGTCTATCATAGCCTATTTTCTCCGAATATTCTGAACGAAGTATATAAAACAAAAAAAAACGGTCTGCATATCCTCTAAACAGAGAGAAACAAGAAATAGATTCTCCCGTCCGTAATTAGGGTCGATATTTCAATGCTGGGGTCCACGTGAAAAAGGGGTTAAGTCGAAAAAGTGTGACATTTAGTTATATAGCTTGTTCTGATTTCAACAAGGTATATAATTAATTGTCACACTTTTTCGACTTAACCCCTTTTTCACTAGGACCCCAGAATGGTTCTCCACGCGAGTCCGACTCATAACTTGGTCTACACCATTTAAGTTTAACTTGGTCTACTTCATTTAGGTTTAACTTGGTCTATGTCATTTAAGTTTAACTTGGTCTACGTTATTTAAGTTAAACTAGAATTCCCTGTGCTATGAAGCAGAACACGTGGCTTTCACACGATTATGAACACTAAGATTAGTAAGTTTTAGCCACACAGATAATATAGTCTTGACCGACACTGTTAAGTTCGGTCTCAAGGAGTGTGAACCTACTGCTTTTCATACAAAAGGCGATAACGATTTCCACTCCTTAAAGCTAAACTGATGTTAACCAATTTTTGATAGGTTGTCAGTCCGAACAAAATCTAGGTCTATACTTTTTGTTTTTTTCACTATAATCAATAAATTCAGTTTAATTGTTGTTTTAGTATTCTAATACAAAACTAAATTCGGCCATTATTTGACTTTGTTGATCTTTAATCAAAATTCAAAAAAGTATAGAACTAGATTTTGTTCTGACTGACAACCTATCAAAAACTGTTCAAAATCGGTTAACATTTAACGGGTGTAAATCGTTATCGCCTTTTGTATGAAAAGGGTGATTTTTGTCGTTGGTTCTCAGACCTTTTAAGAAATCAAATGAAGCAATGTCTTGTTGCCATTCGACTGACCAAGCAAGATTTGGCAGAACTTTTACGTAACAGTAAATGAACCTGTACATGATCGTTGTCCTCGTGAGAACATCAGTTGCATTTTAAATTACCTTGATGTATTCAAAGCTACTTCAGCCCTTATATCTACGACTTAAGGTCGACAAGGTTTGACTGTTTGTTGCAAGTATTTATCGACCTGGTATCTCGGCTCTGCCAGTTGTGTAGGATGACCAGTTTTTGTCCTCTGTGCTACTATAATAAGTGTACCGTGTAAATGAGGTGGCTATACTGGTTCCATTGATTGCTTATGAGCAGATGAAATATTGAAGAAACAAACAGATACGGTATCAAAACGGTCGGACTTAACACTAGTTCGACACTAAACTTTATTAGTCCAATTTATTATCAAATAAAGCTGCCAAATTTGCCGGGCGCGCTGCTTTGAGCGCGTGATTGGTGTGCTCGCGGAAATGCGCACCCGCGCCTATCTGGTAGCCCGCCTGCTTATAGCTTTTTGTCTCTAATGCTGGCAGCGGGGGTCGCCCGGCTATGCGGAGTCTATTGGATTATACATATGCTGTGTGTACGTAAATAGGCAGGCCCAAGTTATCTACATACCCGAATAAGCCACCTTAAGATATGCAATCGCCAAATATCGTGTCTGCGATGTCTTATAAATTGGTATGTTTACGAAAGTATGTACGGACTTCAATAGATTGACGTATTGGAAATAATGCAGTTTAACTAAAGTAACTATTATTAAAGGTTAGAATATAATGTTTTAATAGACACCTCGCTACCGTATGATAATTTATAAATATCGCGTGCCGTTGGATCAACATGAATGCCATTTGTCCTCCAAGGTTGGCTGGTCTTGCTTCATAAAGTAAATGCTCTCTTAGCGTATCAACGAATTATTAATTTCATACCGTGTTTTACATAGGAAATAGTGCTAGTAAAATAGCACTTACCACATTTATTTTTTTCTTTTAAAGATATAAATTATCTTGTACTTCTTCAAGTATTGAATATTATGACAATATTGGTTCCGTCTAAAAGTTTTATATATAGCCGATTATTTAATTGAGAGCTTAAAGTTTCGTTGGGTAGGACCAATTCGAAAGTGTGTTCGCTAAATTTAAAAGTCACTTAACTTAAAATAAGAAACGTTCAACTCGATTTTGACATCTTTGTGCTATACAAAATCGAGTTTGACGTTCCTTATTTTAAGTTTAGGAAATTTTAAATTAAGTAGACATCGTTTCTTTTTGGAGCCACTATCTGCCTAAGCTTGACTTTGTATCACATTGGGGCCAATTCGAAATGTGCTCGGTAAATTTAAAAGTGACTAAACTTGAAATAAGAAACTTCCATCTCGATTTTGACAACTTGGTGCTATACAAAATCGGGAATGACGTTTCTTATTTTAAATTTAGGGAACTTTGAATTTAGGCGACACCGTAACGAATTGGACTTATTCTCATGCAGAGTTTAAGGCCCCCCGCGCACTAGGCAAGCCTGGCTGCGCAGCCAGGCTGCGGCAGCCAGAATATTTGCGCAGCCAGTTATAACAGCCAACCGAAGACTATTCGAGATCCTTCCGACGAGCGATATGGACGAAAGTCATTTTTGAAAAAGTTCGGAACCCAAAATATGTCTGGCTGCTACAACTAGTGCGCGGAGACCGACGGCAGCCACATACATTCGCCTACACACGCTCTGGCTGCGCGCAGTTGTATTGGCTGCCGCAGCCGGGAATTCGTGCTGCCTAGTGCACTCTAAGCTGATTTCAACTTTACTTTACCAGTCGGAAATTGAAAATGGATAACTTGCTTGTTGAATTCCGTTGATTATCAGTTTCGTTCTATATCTGGAATGTTTTATCTGCAACTCCATTTAGCTCAATTCTGATAAGAATATTGAGACATTTATTTCTTAGATGATGATGATGGCACGCGTGCAACAGTAAGATCACAAAATTATACTTACGTAGTAAAAGGGTTCTATTCGAAACGGTGTCGCCTAAAATTCCCTAAATTTAAAATAAGAAACGTCAAGCTCCATTTTGCATAGCAGAGTCGAGTTTGACGTTTTTAATTTCAAGTTTAGCCGCTTTTAAATTTAGCGAACACCGTTTCGAATTGGCCCCAATGAAACTTTAAACTCTCAATGAGTCCAATTCGAAACGATGTTCGCTAAATTTAAAATTGCCTAAATTTAAAATAAGAAACGTCAACATCGATTTTGTATAGCTCCAAGGTTCAAAATCGAGCCTGACGGTTCTTATTTCAAATTTAGCGACTTCTAAATTTAGCGAAAACACGTTCGAATTGGCCCCAATAAGATAATCGGCTATATCTTGAATTTTTGGCCGAGCCAGTATTGACATAATATCAATACTAGAAGCAGTAGAATATAAATTAAGTCACGAGAGCGCGTCTCTTTTAGTCTATCTGTCGTTATTTCTGTATCACTGCACTTATTTCGAACAAAATGTCATTTGGCGTTGGTGTCAAGTTAATAAGACTACTATACATACCACCTTATCGTAGCAAAATAATTCGAGATATCATTTTGGCAATGTCGAATAGAGGCCCTGGTCTATGGTAGGTATAATTGTTAGATAACCGGTTTGTAAAATTAGTAAGCAGGTAGGTACTTCTGACTGAACGCGCTTTGTGAAGTTAATTAAATAATGACAGTGAATAATTTGTCATTATAGGGATTGTAATGTCTTATTAAAGTGTTTTAGACTAGTATTACCTTATTACTTCGATTATGAAATACTTGTGAGGTTTATATACTCGTATAAATCGGAATAACTCGCAAAGTACTCGGTCAAATGTAAAAACAAGAGACCATTAATGCATTTCTTGCAAGTGCAATAAACGACGATAGCTATGTTTGGCATCACAAGAAAATTAAACATAACGAAAAACTTTCATACTTTCTTTAACAGTAAGACAAAAATAATTGTCAGCATAATTCATTAATTATGGTGACTTAGAGAGAGACTCGACACGGCATCATATTGCAGAGCGTTACACTCCAACGCTGGTTTACAGTCAGGCTGGTAGATAATAAACCGGTAATCAGCAACGACTACTTAATTAATAACTTGCTTTATACAAAAAAAGACACAACATGTCTATCTACAATCATGTCACAAATTAATTATACCGTTTCCATAATCCAGATGCCCTAGCATATCACACGGGGATAAGTTAAACCCGTTTATTTCTCTATCTCTTACGTCGGCCCTAGTGTGAAAGTGACGCACTTAGAGATAAGACGGATATTACGTACATTATGATAAATCCAGTGCCGGATTAAGCCAGCGCGGGCCCTGTCGCAAATTCTATCAAGAGGCCCTTTGTTTGCTTGAATGATTTTTTAATTATCTTTGTATATTATTATATATTTCCATTGGCTTCTGTTTTAATTTAAAATAAAAAAACGCTCAGGCAAGCGTGCGTGCTTTCTCGTGCTCGTAGCATTGGTTACTCTTGATACTCTTGTATTGGATACATCATCTGAATCCGTGAGTTAAGACGTATGAAACTTCATAACTGCAACGCTGGAAACGGTTTGGTAATGATTTTTATTTTTATTTTTACCCTGACCCCGCGCCGTCTGCTCCCAAGAGCGCGCAGGCCCCCGCGCCGCCTCTTCAACATGGGGGATACTTCCCGCTATATTCCATTAAACGTTAGTTTAGATTTTTTTATGAGTATAGATAATTTTTATGCAACTTTGCATAATTAGTTTTTAAAACACTCGTGGGATTCTATTATGGAACTCGCCTGCGTTTCGTTTCATAAACACTCACTCGTTTTTGATAACCTTTATTAGTTTTCATACATAACTATTATAGATTGATAGTTTATAGCGGTTAAGGTTATGTGACCGGTTGACTTATGTAATGGTTAGGTACTTGCCTTAGTTGCAATGCCATTTTTGTAAAGCCTTCATACGTTATTGATTTCTGTAGTGTTGCAAGTTATTGCCTGAAGAGGAGTGTGAACCTAGGGCGTTTTCATATAAAAGGCGATAATGATTTCCACCCCTTAAATGTTAAACTATTTTGACTAATTTTTGATAGGTTGTCAGTCAGAACAAAATCTAGGTCTATACGTTTTGGATTTTTCACTATAATTAATAAATTCAGTTTTATTGTTGTTTCAGTATTCTCATATAAAACTAATTTCGGCGATTATTTGACTTTGTTGATCTTAAATCAATATTCAAAAAACGTAAAGACCTAGATTTTGTTCTGCCTGACACCCTATCAAAAATTAGTCAAAATCGGTTAACATTTAAGGGGTGGAAATCGTTATCGCCTTTTGTATGAAAAGCAGTAGGTTCACATTCCTCTTAAGAGCTCTATTATGTGGCTACACTTTAACCCTTCACCTTTATTTAAAATTTTAATTATAACCTAAATATTTATTAATGAGTAACAAATTTGAATGGAATCCTGTTTGCTCTTTATAAATTAGTATATTTCATTATCATTATTTTCACAACAAAGTTAATTATATCGTAATGTTAAAAATAAACAGTTTTGCTTGTTCAAACGGCATTGGCAATGAATGATAAAGGTCATTGGAACGAGGCAGAACGTTGCACTGGCGCCTCATTCGGGAACGCTAAGTGATTCTATAGCGACTCGTGAGCGAGATTTCTCATCCTATTCTTACGCATTACGCGTCGTTTGGAAGAGTGGGATGAGAAATCTCGCTCACGAGTCGCTACAGAATCACTTAGCGTTCCCGAATGAGGCGCCTGGTCTTTATAATCTGAATCAATGCTTATTTTATTAAACAGCCCAAGTGAAAGAGGCTAGTTATATAGAAGGATGTATTTAATTTAGTGGCCTTAAACAAAAAAGTAGACAAACGTGCCACTTTCTACAGCGCTGCAAGCAAAGCTGAACTTGATCCAAACGCATCATCATTAAAGGCTAAATGATGCAGGTAGACACACTTTCTTATTTCGTGAAATGCTCTTCTACATCACCACAAAAATGACGAATGTCCTCGTGCTAAGGCCCTAAATCGTGACTGACCTTTATCATTCATTGTCAATGCCCGTTCGAACAAGCAAAACTGTTTATCTACACCCATATCATAAAACCTCCATAGGAAATGACCACCATTTTGACAACCAATTAGGTAAAACGAGTGCTGCAATGTTATTCCCGTATCGATTTTAGTATAGAAATGAGATTAAATTTGGAACAGCTGTCAAAACTCAAGTGGGTCTCTATTCTAGTATCCATAGATACGAAACGTCAATTCAGTATGTTTTTTTAATATAAACTGCACAACATTTGATCTCGAGTGACATGAGAATAGAGACTTCATTCGTTTGTCTATGATTAAAAAAAAAATGGTCTTGACGGAGGATCGAATTGCCGCCATTATGTTGGTGTTTTGCTGAACGAAAGTAGAATTGTTGTTGAATTGAATAGAAAAAGTTTTTTGTAATTTACATTTTAGTTGAAAATATGAATAGTAGTGTGTGTGATGTGAAAATGCGCCGGATATCGGAAATATGCAGCCACGATTGCAACAAATAACTTGTTGCCAGAAAATATTGTTTCTGAACCCATCATGGAGGATTTATAATATGTGTGTAGATAAAGTTATGTATGCAACTCTGCATAATTTGGCCTTAAAACACACGTGCGATCTTATTATGAAACTCGCCTATCGGCTCGTTTCATGAAAACCGCACTAGTGTTTTAAGGCCTATCATTATGCAACCGTTGCATAAACTACTATTGTTTTTTAACATTATGATATAATTAACTTTGTTATGAAAATAATGACAATGAAAGACTTATAAAGAGCAAACAGGATTCCATTCAATTGTGTTAAAAACTCATCAATTAATATTTAGGTTACCTATAATTAAAATTTAAAATACAAGCGAAGGGTAAAATTGTAACCACATAATAAAAGAGCTCTTAAGAGTGTGAACCTACGGCTTTTCATACAAAAGGCGAAAGGCGGCAATAACGATTTCCACCTCCTTCATTTTATCCCATACATTATTGCTCGTGTGAACGTCCGTGTTTGAGATGTCAAAAAATTGGCAACATAAAATGCGATGCAGTGCGATGTGCGATGTTCTCAAAGATGTAATTAACAAACACACTTAAGTATAGACAGTATGTTTGAAAGGATATATGAAAAGGAAATATTTTCCAAGCTATAGATATAGTTCGAGTTATGATAAGCTTCAAATTTTTCACGATACGCGGAATTTCAATGGTACATTTTATAGCTTTTCCTTGGCTGAATCCGCAATAAATCGCACGCTTTGCTAACATTAAATTGGTTTGCTCAAAAGTGTTGCGTTCGTTACTTTTATCGCTGTAGCACTTCAGGCGAATTCTACAAGAATTGTTTGGAAAAACATAATAACACTTGCATTATACTTGTAAGTTGATAATGTAATTTTCGCTTTGTAAATATTTGTGGCCCATTCGTTTAAGTAACACTACACCCCCGACTATTCTAACGTTCTGCTTGAAAGGTACAGCCAAATGCAATGAGTAATTTCGTGGATATGTTTAGCTCAAAGTGCATGTAGAGCGGCAAATAGCTTTATGGGACAGGCCTTGGGCATCGTGGGGACCAGGCCCCCAATTCTCGGTGCATTCGAGATAATCTCACAATCGAGATTAAACGTCAGTGCTAGGGAATGCAATCCCGATCTCGCGGGATTCCGATCTCGCGAGATCCCGTGTAATTTTTCGGGATCAATCCCGAAGCATAATATGACGAGATCCCGTTCGAGATTGACGGGATTGGGCGGCAATGGTCAGTGATGCTACACACATCCGAATAGAAAAATTAGAGTCAGTAAACAAAAAAAAAATGGATTTATATTTGAGTGTGGAGGAACAAGGGGGAGATTTTTGCAGTTTGCATATAATTGCTTAGTCACGCTGTTGCCAACCAGTGTTGAGTCGGAGAGGGCATTCTCAGCACCTGGCTACATTGCAACGGATATTAGATGCCGGTTAGCAGATAGTACTCTTGATACACTTTGTTTTTTTAAGAAGTTACTTTCAAAATCACCCGTAACTACTTTTTAATCTCGTTGAGTTATACTATACTGTGACTATACCTACTTTTGTTTTGATTATGTTCATGTTAGTAAACCTGATAATTATTTAGTTATCGTCGTATTAAAGGATAAAGGATTTTGTTTTCTTTCAAATAATATTTTGTTTTAATTAAACAAGCAGTTTTCATCGTATTCAGTAATGTGATATTTTTTAACTAGAACGAGATCCCGCATATTTCGGGTTCCCGCGGGATTGACGTTTCTAATCCCGAGGGATCTCGACTTTATGATCTCGAGTCGGGATTGCATTCCCTAGTCAGTGCATACCTACAGTCGTTTGACACAACTGTATGAATCTGACGTTTAATCTCGCAATCGACATTATCTCGAATGCACCGAGAATTGGGGGCCAGGGCCTCGACCAGGGTTTTGTACGATGCCGCCACCTTTGCTGTCAAGTTAATAAGAGCTGCCATATTGAAGTAAAATAATTCGCGATATGTACTTACAATGAATTCATCTATATTTGTCTTATTTGGTAACCAAGTTTCTAACCTCAAAATGCACCTTTTTGCTAAAACAGCTGTTTCCTTGCAAATAAAGGAACCGGGGACAGTATTTTAGACGTCACTTTGCTAATTTTTAGCCTAGGTTTGCTTTAATTAGGATGAAGCAGTTGTTTCACCCAAAAATTGCACATTTTGAGGTTAGAAACTTGTTTACCAAATAAGACAAGAATGGATGAATACGACTTAAATAGATACGAGGTATTTGGCGATGTCGAATATACCTAGGCTCAATTATGTGTAATGTAATATTGTGTGTAATGTTTGATAATGTACCGTTTTTTATTTATTGTAGTTTTAATGTGCGAGTAGTTATAAACATAAATAAATGAATAAATTATAAATATGGTTTTAGTGTTATTTTAATAGTCATAATTATTATTTAATATTTGTTACAGATCAACAATAAAAAATAGCAAAGATGGCGCGAGGAACCGAGTTTGTGTGTGGATCATCTAGTCATAGGATAATGTTTGTCAAGTTTGCTCTGACAGTGCTGTTGTTAGGTAAGTTTTGATAATGTAATATTGTAAGTACCAACAATAAAAATTATGTATATCCTATTATGTATAATGAATAAAATATATTTTTTTCATTATACATAATAGGATATGTATGGGTTCGAATTGGTCTCTAAAAGTTAATCCAATTTACACAGAATTTTTTCTCTTAATTACAGGATTCCCAAGTGCGGAATCACAGATAAACAAAATGTATGTCGACGTCAAAGATGTTAACCTATTAGTGGACGAGACGCGACTCTTCAAATTGGTCCAAATGTAAGTCAAAACTTCGATCCAATATTGGCCGTCAATTGCAGTTCATTATTTCAAGAACCTTTGGTCGTAAGGACTCTACGTTTACAAAGCGTTTTGGAGAATATTTAAGCACAGTTTTTCAGTCGCTGACAAAGATTCTGGGATGACAGAAAAAAATTGACGGAGCAGTGTTTCATGACTTAATTTTTTTTAGTGGCGAATACAACGAGACGCTAGAAGTTAATATAAAGGCACAACATCCTGACATAGTCCAGTTAGTGCCTCCTACGGTACTCATACCGGGTACTGAACATCCCAATACTACAGTCGAGGTATCGTACGACATCTGCGCGTACGGCAAAAGTCCCGGACATTCTGAGGTCGCCTTCAACGTCACTCCGAGCGGGGTGGTCAGGTTAGTACACAGTCTATGACAGTTTAACAACATGTAAGCTATAGCGGTTCCCCGCATAGCCGAGCGACCCCCGCTGCCAGCATTACACTGAGAAAAAATTACAACCGGTTATTCCAGTTTTAACCATAATTTGTATTGTATGTAACCAAATGGTTTATCTATTACTAATAAAACTGAATGTAAGGTATTGCGTTAAGTTATGTACCTAGTCACTTTTTAAGTTAAAGATAAACGAAAGTTCGGTTCCATTTAACAAATCATTTTTTTTTTGTAGACGCAAAAAGCCATTAACAGCGGGGTTACAGGTAAGCGTGAGAGTGCATTTCCGGGAGCGCACCAATCACAGCCCCCTAAAAACCCCTCTCAAGTTTAAAAGTTAGCTCAAGTGGTGTGTTTAGGATATATGGTCTGTGTGTACTCGTCATATTAAGAATGGCGCACTATTTGCCGGTTTCTCGGTCGCCTGAACAAAACAGATTCATCATGCCTACTCGCCGATATATGAACCAATGTATACTTTTCATTCCGAGAAATTGTACAGTTTTAAATGGAATTGTGATAAACGTATTCTAAGCCACCCACCCACTCCTGGGGTCGTATTGAGAGCTCTTAATTCCAGGCAGTTCCCGCCGTAAACTGAGCTGCCTGGAAAATTCCTAAAGAGGCTTTACTGCGCTCATAATACGAATTTTCCACGCAGCTCAGTTTACGGCGGAAACTGCCTGGAATTACAAGCTCACAATACGACTCCTGGGCTCCACTTGCCACCGTTCAGGTGGAAATAGAGTCGTATGTTGTGCTCCAATGAAACAAAGCATAAATCCTTACTTCTTTAATTGTCTATTATTTCCAGCATGGACACAATCTTCGTGCTGGTGACAGTGATGCACTCCAACGCCATCTACATCATATCGTACATCATGGGCTGGATCTACTTTGTGGCTTGGTCCGTGTCATTCTACCCTCAAATATACTACAACTTCAAGAGGAAAAGTGTAGTGGGACTCAACTTTGATTTCCTTGCTCTGAATCTCATGGGTTTTACGATGTATTCGCTGTTCAACTGTGGATTGTATTTTTCTAAGGATATTCAGGTAATAATACATTTTTATTTTGATTAACACTACAAATTACTTACTAAGTGAAACAATGAAACGTTTTCGATGATTAAAATATCGTTAAGAAAATATATTTCTAGCTAAGGCATGGCTATAATTCTTTATTTTTATATATGATCGTAAAATATAGTATTTTATTGGCAGTTTAATATTTGAGTGATTTATAGTAATCTTTTGTGTAACAACAATAAACAAAGCGTAGTAAAGCTAAGTACATTTCCATTCTGATGTAATCTGTTTTTATATCCGTGCGAAATGCAGAATTTAATTTTTAATATCGTATTTTGAATCACTTTGATAAGAAGTGTGATTGATTATTTTACGTTTATTCTGCGTTGGTTTTATAAAAAAAAATGTGCCGATAGTCTACGATTAAAATGGCTGCGACATACGAAACAACGGACAGGACGAAATTATAAGGCCATTAAGCTAGGGAACCCTAAAAAAAACATGAAAAGATGCGTCGTGAACTTATGAGTCGTGTTTAATAATTATAAATTCCGTGTATGAATTAGGTGTATTTTTTAATTCCAGGTTGAATACTTCATGAGACACCCTAGGAGCTTGAATCCAGTTCAGCTGAACGACGTGTTCTTCTCCCTTCACGCTGTCTTTGCTACCGTTATCACAATAGTACAATGCGTCATGTATGAGGTATGGGAAATTAACCTTCATTTATATTAAGAGTATTGAGAACCGAAGGCAAAAATCACCATTTTCATACAAAAGGCGATAACGATTTCCACCCCTTAAATGTTAACCGATTTTGACCAACTTTTGATAGCTAGGTAGTGAGAAAGAAAAACAAGATCAACAAAGTCAAATAATCGGCGAAATTCGTTTTGTATGAGAATACTTAAACAACAGTAAAACTGAATTTATTGATTATAGTGAAAAAATCAAAACGGATAGACCTAGTTTTTGTTCTGACTGCCCACCTATCAAAAGTTGGTCAACATCGGTTAACGTTTACGGGGAGGAAATCGTTATCGCCTTTTTCTATGAAAAGCCGTAGGTTCACAGTCCTCCTAAGTTATGGAAGTTCGCTAACTTTAATATATAACTACAGTTTGCTGATCGCTGCTTGTAAGGTGCTGCGTGGCGAGTCAGACTGGTCTGAACTGGTGGGTCAGCTCGTTAGACTGTCCGTCCCCGATGTCCCTCGAATAGTTCTCAGAGCGCGGCGGGTGACCTGGTGGCGGTGCCGGCGGCACGTACGGTGTCGCACCAGAACTCGCCGTGGTTACGTGCTCTTGCACTGCTCGATGCGCTTCTGGCGCCAGCACCTGAGTGCGACTTGCTTGCATGGCGATGGGTGGCTGTGTGTTATGAATGCTTGAGATTTTGCGAGAGGATGGATGCTAGAGAGTCGAGGATTTTAATTTAATTTAATGTTTGAATTGATACCGTAGTTAAGTAATATGTTTTGTGTAATGTATTTTAAGTAATTTAGTTTCACGGTGCATTAGTTTAGAACTGTAAGGCCGTGTAATATATTGTTTAAATAAATAAAATAAAATAAAATAAATATGTTTTGCCTTACACAATGGCCAGTTTAGTCCAAATTTGTTTTTGTAAAAGCTTTACTAGGAATTTTAGCCAGCCATCGAATCAGGGTATTTTTATAATACGATTCCTTGTCATAAGTCTGCAACAGTTTGGTCTATTCAACATATTTCATTTAGAGCACCATCAGTGTAATCAAAAGCAAACTTTGTATTAAACATCACAAGGTAAATTTATCCTTCTCTCAAGTCCGTGTCATAATTTAAGTAAAATTAAAATGTACCTTCACCCGGCTATCATAGAGTGTAATTTCCATTGCAGCGCGAGGAGCAGCGCGTGTCGCTGACGGGGCGCGGCATCCTGGGCGCGTTCGGCGCCGTGGTGCTGGTGACGGCCAGCCTGGGCGGCGCGGGCCGGCTGCTGTGGCTGGACTTCCTCAACTACTGCAGCTACATCAAGCTCGCCATCACGCTCATCAAGTACGTCCCGCAGGTCTGTACCATCCTCTATCACATTTAATTAAGCCGCAGAATGTGTTTCGATATAAATGTAATTGCTCTAAAGGGTCATTATTTGGGATCCTGCCGTTTCATCAAAAAACTTTTTCAACAAAAATCTTTTGACAAATTATCACTTCCCAAACAAATTTTAGCAACCGTTTTTTTGCCCATGCAATATTTAGAATAATTTTAGTGCGCACATTTTCATTTGGTAAAATTTTTACTCGGCAGAATATTACTACGGATGATGATATTAAGGCATTTGGTCTTTTATCAAATGCTTTATTAAATCAAAAAATCATTAGACAATAAACATTTGGTCAAATGAATTGTTATGTTAAAAAGTATACAGACGAAAACAGCAAATACGAAATAATAACATGTTGCGGCGAGCAAGCGAAGCGAGCGAGCAGTATAGAGCACAGTAGAACCGATTCAGATAAATTTAGGTTAGTATGTCATGAGAATCTTTTCTCGGAAACCTAGAACTCTTCCGGCATGAAAATTATCCTACGTCAATTTTTTTAACCTAAATTAGGCTGCTGATATCGCAATCGGTTCGGTAGGTCAGCCGTGAAGATGGAATAGACAGACAGTGCCCAGTGCACCCTTATCCGGGCAGAGGAGCTTTATCGACCACATATATCTGTACATAGTATGAAACAAAGTCTCTTTCCGCGTCTGTCTATCAGGTACTTGGAGCATCATGGCATTTTTTTTACTTTTCAGGCGTACATGAACTTCAAGCGCAAATCAACCGTCGGCTGGAGCATCGGCAATGTCATGCTTGATTTCATCGGCGGTCTCTTTTCCATCCTCCAAATGACCCTCAACGCGTACAACTACAACGACTGGATATCCTTCTTCGGAGACGCGACCAAGTTCGGCCTGGGCCTGTTCTCTTTGATCTTCGATATATTCTTCATGTTGCAACACTACGTGTTTTACAGGTCAGTTTTTTTTTGTAAACGGGGTTGCCAGTTATTGGAGTTTAAAGTTGACTCATTTGTGTAGTTTTAAACAAAATAATAAGATTAAGAGCATATGGAGACTCTTGAGGAGTCTTATGCTTTAGGTTTTAATTTAACCGACCATGATCAAAGATTTCACAGGTTAGTTTTTATTGTGAAGCAACTGCTGATGTTAAAAAAGTCGACTATTATGTCGGAGCGTACTTGTCTCGGTTAAGAATAAAATGCGATCGGTTGACATGCCAACTATTACAAATCCTGTTACGGATGTGCTGATTTCCTCACAATGTTTTTTCTAGCTCTAAATGCAGCAACGCATTTCATCAGTATAACTGACGTAAAACTGCATTAAAATTTCAAAACATATCATAGGAATCATACAGATATATATTGTCAACTATTAAAATTCTCCAATCTGGCAACTCAAAGCTTATTATAATTAGAAAGGTGGATCAATTATATGAGATTCATTTCATAATTTAATATATATATTATTTTAAATGGGGTACTATCAGACCTTCAAAAAGAATCTCTCTCTCTCTCTCTCCCTCTCCCTCTCTCTCTAGCGTTGATTATCTTTGTTTGTTTTTCTTTTTTGGAAGTCTGGTACCGGTTATTTTTCCACTTTTCACTTTGCGGGTGACGGGAAATAAAGTGAATTCATCCTCACTTTCTTATTTGGTAAACAAGTTTATAACCTCAAAATGTACCTTTTTTGTGTGTAGCCGCTATTTTATCATAGGTGAAAAATTGGCAGTGACGTCTAAAATATTATTTCCGGTTGCTTTATATGTGATGAAATAGCTGTTTTAGCCAAAAAAAAGGGTTTGTTTTGAGGTTAGAAATTTGTTTACCAAATAAGACAAGTAAGGATGAATCCACTTTCACTAAGATAACCATAAAATGCTTCATTAACACACTATACTTATCTAACTATACTAAATTTACATTTATGATAATAAACATTAATCCACATTAACACAACAATTGAGTAAGCAAACTACTTTGAAAACCGGTGAAACATGGAATGGAATCCAAACACAACAAGTATCGTCGATCTTCTGGATAACTACGACAGCACATGGCTCTGCAGGAAGGAAATGAATTTACTAATTGAAATCTTAACTCAAAACAGAACACAATCGAACAAAATCGATGAATAAATTGACAAAGAAATGAAGATCAAATCATCATCATCATTTCGACTCGGAGTCGTCCACTGACGCAATCATGCATTTGCCTTTCGGAGGTCGAACGAAAAAGAAACCTTAACAGACGGAAGAGATCATGCAACAATCAACATCGGTCACTTCACAAACATACTCACAAAAATATTTTTTGTTATTTTAAAAAAACCGGCCAAGTGCGAGTCGGACTCGCGCACGAAGGGTTCCGTACCATTATGTATAAAAACGGCAAAAAAATCACGTTTGTTGTTGGGAGCCCCCCTTAAATATTCATTTTATTTTAATTTAATTATTTGTTTTTTAAGTACATATATATTTAAATATTCTGTGACTATTTCAAGCGTCTACCTGTTGCCGTTATCAATATCGAGCAAAAATGAGCAAAAAAAAAAACACGTTTGTTGTATGGGAGCCCCCTTAAATATTTATTCTATTCTGTTTTTTAGTATTTGTTGATAAAGCGGCAACAGAAATACATCATCTGTGAAAATTTCAACTTTCTAACTATCACGGTTTATGAGATACAGCCTGGAGACAGACGGACAGATGGACAGACGGACAGACGGACAGACGGACAGACGGACAGACGGACAGACAGACAGACGGACAGCGGAGCCTTAGTACCCGGTCCCGTTTTTACCCTTTGGGTGCGGAACCCTAAAAACGAAATTACAAACAATATTTTTCCTGCAACAGCACCAAGCTTCGCTTTTAGTACAATAAAAATGGGCGCCAATTGTCTAAACGAAAATTTTGTTGGAGTTTAAAGGAAATATTTTGTGATTGATATTTTCAGACGAAGCAAGGAATTTAAAATAGTTGACAGTAACAGTAGTGACGAGTCGAGTCAAGGGGAAACGCCGAGTGGTGACGGGCGGGAGTATTTTTTGTTGGTCGATAATTGGTATGTATCAGGCTTTTATATATTTCCGGTTCTCTGGATTATTACTTTGTTTCTACTAACTTAGCCGTAAGTTCTTGTTCAAGTTACTTAATAATAAAGACTGGCTAGATATCTGAGCTGAGTAAAAATAATAAAAATGTAACGGCTGGTGATTATTGGAATACACCATCCATTTATCACCAGCAAATGAACAGTAGTACAGTACAATTAAAATCAGTTAACGATTCGACTTTTCTCGGCTATTATCGGCTAAAGACGGAGACGAAAATGACACAAGTTACATTGCTGCGATTTCTTTTAGGTAGCATTAAACTTAAAGTATCGTAAACGCAATGTATATCACCTGCCATGATGACATTACTTACCAGTAGCCCTAAGAAGTTTATTTATACAGAAGCGATATGGACATGCATTATTTATTGATGCATATGAATGTACCTATAATATAAAAAAATCGTACGTTTACGTAAGGTACGATATTAGTCATGCGTGTCATACTGTCAAAAAATAGTCACTAATTATGTTTCTTATTTCAATAGAAAGGTTGTGTTACTTTAGAGCTATAAGGAGGTTTTGTTGCTCATATCCTTCTGTTGTATTGTGTTTAATATGATAGCGGGAAACATATTTTTCTCAAAAATGATACGTAAAGTCGCCATAACATCATTAAAAAGTCTCCAGTAAGTTAATAATACCGGACGATGATCAAAAGTGTCCAGTAAGTAGAGAGGTTTTGAATTCGGAATTAAAAGTGTCCAGTAAGTAGAGAGGTTTTGAATTCGGAATGAAAAGTGTCCAGTAAGTAGAGAGGTTTTGAATTCGGAATGAAAAGTGTCCAGTAAGTAGAGAGGTTTTGAATTCGGAATGAAAAGTGTCCAGTAAGTAGAGAGGTTTTGAATTCGGAATGAAAAGTGTCCAGTAAGTAGAGAGGTTTTGAATTCGGAATGAAAAGTGTCCAGTAAGTAGAGAGGTTTTGAATTCGGAATGAAAAGTGTCCAGTAAGTAGAGAGGTTTTGAATTCGGAATGAAAAGTGTCCAGTTGCGTGCGATACAAGTCTCATAGCATGCACGGGGTCGCAGCCGGCGGGGCGCGGCGCCGGCTGCCGCGCTCATCGCGGCATACAGTTTGTTCTACCCACCTGATGGTAATTCACGGTGTACAATGGGAATTAAATAAATAATAAAAAAATAAAAAATACACTTTTGAGAAAAGCACTATACAAGCTTCGACCATTACGTGCCATACTGGACTCGTACACAGAAATCCTCGCCTATGGCTCGGATTTCAAATCGCACTCGTCCAGTATAGCTTACTTACTGGTCTCTTCAGTAATGTACTATAAAAGTCATATCTGTATTATGATGTCTATGTGAAAAACGAGGGATACCGACAATAACCGAGGATGGCCGAATGGTGAACTTATTTTAATAGTACTTTAAAGTACTTACTTTTTGTCATTGAATTTAAACAAGGTGCTCAAATATCTGGTAATTATGTTTTAGGTTTCTTCTTTTAAAAAAATGTTTATTTTTAAGGAATGCCGCCGAAAAGAAATACGATCTCAATGGTAAGGCGTGATGAAGAGGAACGAAGCGCAACCCAATGCAAACACTGCCAGAAGGATTTTATAATTATGAACTTAATTCAAATATGCAATCGATTAGTATTTCGACCGCACAATATGCTAGGCAAAGTCCATCGCATTTAATTGTATCATTAATTTTCGAGAGAAACGCTCCCACCTCCAACGTTTAAAGGACTCGACATTGCACTAAATCAACTGATACTGCGTGAATTTGCACGAGATTGCACATAAGTTATTTTCATCAACATCATTTTCTGAACTCCTTAACCAACGCCTGTTTGTTGGTGACATTAAAACAGTAATTCGACTGGTTTCTTAAACTTGTCTCAAACGACTTGGAAAGCTTTACAATAAAGCTCAAATTTCGAGATAACCAAAAAGGCGCCATTCGGTTTGCTATCACCAGACTAGAAAAAGAACTAAACTCCCAAACGCCGCCAGTCTAAAATACTACCGGTGCCTTATGGCCCCATTCAGAAACGCCACTTAAGCATTTGATTAGATCTTAAATAGTTAAATGTCCCTCAACTAGTTGTCAACCTATACAGAAACGTCACTGAAACGTCACTTTAATTAATGATCAATTTGAGTGGCCTTTCTGAATTCGGCCATTAGACCACTTTTACACGTAAGTTTTGCTCACGTAAGTACCTTGGACCACCTTTACACTTGTAAAAGTTGCTTCTGTATTTATCGTAAAATGGATAGCGCTCTAAACAAACGTAGTTCAGTTGTGGTTTGGATATTTTTAGCTGGATCGCATAGAAACTGCAAGAATATAGACAAAAGACAAATTTAGGTTTGTACATTGAGTTTTGAGAAAAATTTAACAGTTTTATCCTGTTTTTTTTAAAAAATATTTTTTTCTCAATCTCGCAAAGTACATACCTCGATTTGCCTTATATCTATATCCTTGCAAAGTTTCAATGCGATCCAGCTAAAAATATCCAAACCACAACTGAACTACGTTTGTATGAAGCACTACTCAAGGACGTGCTCTTAAGTTACATTATATAAAGGCGGCCAAGTTTTGCGTAGCCAATATTAAGATAATTATTTTTATAAGTTAACGCATTTTCAAAGGGAACAAGAACGATGAGGGAAATTGTCCTGTTTAAAGAATTATGTATTGATTCAATAACACCTAGATTCCCCACGGTCACCCAAAATATATCCCAGACGCCGTGCGCTGTTTTTGAGAAGGCATTTCGCCCAACGTTTGTCAACTTTATGGACAAAAATTCATATCTCTAACACTATAATTTGATTTGTTCACTGTATTCTGCTTGAAAAGGGAAAGACACCTATATATTTGAACAATCGCTAGGCTTAGTATTTATTTTATTAAAAAGTAGTCATTCCAAAAGGACGAAACTTCAATTGTACGACACATTAAAGAAACTTCTAAGGACAGGCTTCTATTTACCTTTTGGCCGCCAAGCATGTGTGAGAAGTAACACGAATTTCAACTTTATCAAAGGTAATGAATGTCTTTTTTACCCTGTATAGCCTGTTACGCATAGTGGACATTGTGGACAACGGCGGCCAAAAAGTAAAAAAAAAAAAAACAGTGACTCGAGGTTGATGTCAATTCTGCCATAAATTTGGGAAAATTGGGTTAGTTTAATTTCTGGTATTTTTTAAATAATGAATAAAAATATGTCAATATATTGACATGTTCAGAAGGCCAAAATCTTTGAGTTTTATCGCAATTTTCCCGCCTCAGGAAAAGTGAAACGTCAATTGTTAAAAATATATTTTGCGAACGGATGCACGACGACGAAAATATCCGTCAGGACATCCAGTGTATTTTTTTTTATTTAATTCTGATTTAAGAATCTGGGGCTAAGATAAGAAGAGAAGCTAGTTTCGGATTATTGACCAACTTATTACCTTCTTACCGTTAGTCAGAGATCTTTAACCTGTTGACCACCACAGTCGGCTGCAGCCGGCACAAATTTCTCGCTCTAAATCATGTGTAATATTGAAATCTACAACTTTGCAATCTCTGTTTTCAGATGTAAACTGTTTTATTGTTGTGGCGTCAGGTAGGCAGCGTTATGTTTCGCAGCTTGGTGTTCAAAAGGTTAAATCAGACTTATGTAGGTTTATTTGGCTCTGGATACCCCGACGTATACATACATCCGTGTCATCGGCGATAAACCTGCGGTAAGGATATAATCCATCACTCGCTCAACAGGTTATTCTTAAGTGACGTAGTTAATCTAGGTGTTACAAAATCGATGTTATTCTCAGACTGATTTTCGCCATTAGGTTTATATTAGATCAGTTTTTTGTTGTTTTCTGTGTTGTTGAAATTGTTTGTTGAATAGATCTGTGATGATTTTACATTAACTCGCATTTTATATTAAAATGTGTTTGGTTAGAATGGCATTTTTAATTTACCAACTTCAAATTGCATGTATACCCATCCTGTCCCGAATGATTATACGTTAGTATTTATTTGTAACCAATAATATTAGGCTATAATTTTAAAATAATGTAAGTTTTCTGTTTATCAATAAATGAGTTTTGGCTTTGCTGTGTTTTCTTTTACGTACTTTCCCAAGAACATTGCCTTCTTACCTTATATTCTTTATCCTTATAAGCGCAGGAAAAATTAAGAAGAATTGAAAGTAAAAGTAGGAATATTTTGATTAGAAAAATATTGGATAGAAGATATTGAGGTGCACGCTATTACAGCTATAAATATATAGAGTCGAGTACTTATAATACTGATCACTCGCTAAATTTTGTACTTTACTCAACCAAAAGTTACAAAAACAATAAAGTTCAAACGAACAGCACATAGCGACAATATAGCGATATACAGAGAGCGGCACGAATGTAACGGTGACCGTTGGTGCACTAGTCGAAAATTGTTTATCGTGTGGGAGTGAGCGGGACAGTTGCGGGAGTGTGAGCAGTCGTACTCATGCGCATTATCCCCACCACATTTCGTTCGCCGCTAGACTTACGTGCCGCTACCTGTACATGGTTGTAAAAAGTAATCAGTCGATACAGGTGACATTCAGATGCTTTTAAGCTAAGTTTACACGACGCCAGTAATGCTGGCGCCAGTCACTGGCTAGAAAAATAGACGGGCGCTCTATTCTGGCCAGCGTTGGCAGCCAGCGCTGGCTTGGCTTGAAAAACTGTTTACACAAGGCAAATATCAAGCCAGTATTGGCAGCCAGTGTTGGCTTCGTGTAAACTTAGCTTTAGGTATAAACTGGCAACACCGATGACGACCGTACGGTGTTGCAATTTTTTGAATAGTTTTACCTATTATAGCTTTATAAAGCCCTGCATTCTGGTTGTCAAACCAGATGTATAAAATGACATTTCACTGTGGGCAGCTGAGAAACCAGCCGAAGAACACCTGCCGATTGCAGACGGAATACACCCTAGTAAGACAGTGGGGCCAATTCGAAAGTGTGTTCGCTAAATTTAAAAGTCGGTAATCTTCAAATAATTACCGTCAAACTCCATTTTGGCAGCTTGGTGCTATACAAAATTGAGTTTAACGTTTCTTATTTTAAGTTTAGGGAATTTCAAATTTAGGCATCACCGTTTCGAATTTCACCCAGTGTCGTTACTCTCGTTACCGTACGATTTTCGTGAACATACAACTTTTAACTAGATTACACAATGCACTGCATGCAGGGCCAGAGTATCCGAAGCTTTTACTGAGGCCCTGCATGCAGTGCTTTGAGTGTCATGTTTAAACACTAAACGTTGGAAAATTAATAATAATTATAAATCGATACATTATATAAGTCATGACCTTACTGACTGACTGACTGCTTCATCATCGCCCGGCCGAAACTAGATACATGAAATTTAAAAAAAAAATCGTTTGTCACGTAGATTCCCTATGGTTTTTTGAAAATGAACCCCTATAAAGTCTTAACACTCTTGAGTGCCAGGAGCCCGCCAGATGGACGCTCTGTTCGTAGCGCATTTTCGCTACAAAGCGGAAAAACGGTGCTACGCGCTACAAGCGTAGCACATAGCAATTGTTGGCGCTGAACGTGTTAACATATTTTACATATAATCCAAATTCAACCCCTAAGGGTGTGGAAAGGGGGTTAAAAGTTTTGTATGGGCAATACCACGGGCGACGATGCGGCGGCGCCGCTAGGGTATGATACATTATTTGTAGTAGTTATAGTAAAAGTTAGGCGAAGTGGTCTCTTTCGGACGTTTGATCTATGGCATAGACCATACGTCTATGGCCAAAGACTATGGTATAAGCATATATTCTTATATATATTTCGACTGCTTATTTCATGCCGTATGTCGCTAAATTTGAAGTTTATTGTGACGTGATCAAAGTTCCTTTTCGCTACTTCGGTCTTGAGTAAGATAAGATACAAGTTTGAGAAACGTATTTATATTTAGACCGATATTCCCACCGAACAACAAAGAAATAGTCTTCGGATTTAATAGACAAACATAGACGAATCATTGAAAATGTACGTATAAAATTAATTGTACGGTTCATTACCCTAAAGAACTTGTTTTTGAGTTCGTTCAAACATGGGAAAGTCCTTAGGTTTTACTACTGCAGTACACAAAGTCAACTGGCATGACTATCTAAATATTTTCTTTCAAGTATTTTCAGTTATCTATCACAACTGTAGGTAAAGACTTTTTATAAATACATTGGTTTAACAGTTTTAGTAAATTACGAGTGGTTTCTTTATTTGTCATTGTTTTATTGGAAAGTGGCTTAAAACAAAGCCGTTAAATTGGTTTTAAGGTAAAATTCAACTTGTTACTTTAAAAAAAACACATTATTCAAAATATTTTGAAGTGAAATGTTTAAAAAAATTATAAAATCAAATGTTTGGATGAAAGCTATTTTTTGAAGTCATTTTTGAGACGTGAAGCAACGCATCTGTGCAAATGTAAAGACGCGTGGGTGGCGTGGAATGATTTGTTGTCTTGGCAATGAACGGGTGAAATATGTATCTATGATACAACATAACTACCGTTATTGCATAACTAGGTACATAGCTAATAGCAAGCGTACGAAAAAACTATGCAGCTCATTGAAAAATATAGTAAGGAACTGCCCAAAGCAATTTTCGCAATGCTTACTTTTGAGGTGTCAGAACGCGAATGTGACACCATCGCAGGTTCAGTCGCATGTCAACCACCGTCCACGAAACCCATTTAAGTGACACTGTTATAATTGAAAAATTGCCCTCCCGCATCGTGCGGTGTGAGACAGCACCACCGACCACACCGCGCACAATGATATGATAGCGTGTGAATCGGGCAAAATTAGACTTTTGTGTGTATGTCGTAAGAAGTAAGACATCAGCAATAGGGTGTAGTTAAGAAGCCATGGCACTGGCGTTCGACAACCTCTTATGAGACTTGTTACACGAAATTGTACTGATAGGCATATCCTTCTTTTGAGATCTTTGATGCAGCAGCATAGTTTACGATAATTAAATAAAAATATTTTTACTTAGTGTTGTAGATCCATGATATACTTAATCATAAATGACTATAGAACTGCACAAGTTATATCTATTTAAAAAGCACATACTGGCATCGCTTAAATTATCTATCGAATTAAGTACGGGAGTATTTAAGTGCTCCGTGTCGAAGCACTTGTAACGAGCCGCTGACGCGACTCGTACGGAACTCCTTCAATACTGACAACTTCTTCTTCTACCTTTAATTTCTTTTCTATTCCAAAATCAAAATTTAGATCAATAGATCTATTAGTACAATTGATCATCACTACATAAGAGATCTCGGCCTAGAAAGGTCTTGCACCGATACAAAAATAGAGTTTTCTTTTAGTATATATCGTAAAATACCTAACTAGAACCATAGAAAGTATCAGTTAAAAAGTGCAGTGCTATTTATAAAATAACCTAATCATAATTACCTACGTACCCGTTATCTTGCTACGAACAAAAGGAGTTACCAGTGAGGCACTTAACTGTAAGTAAAGTGTCACACGAAGCCTCCAAACATCCCATCCACATAGTCTTACCTACCTATATTTATTAGCGTTTATATTATTGTAACAGAGTGCCTCGTATTTTATTCAATAAATTTATCTATACCGTATCCGTTGTTTACCTGCCGTCATCCACCCTCACCTGCATCCAGTCTCTATGCTCCATAATGAAAATTAGGTTTTTTTGACTCAAAGTCAAAGTCAAAGTCAAACTATCTTTATTCAATTTAGGCTTTTACAAGCTTATATGAAGGTCAAGGAATGAATCTACCACCGGTTCGGAAAAAAACCCTCTACTGAGAAGAGCCGACAAGAAACTCGGTGAGGTATCATTTTTTCAAATCAGTACACATATAAGTCAACAATGATGTCTACAGTTTTATACAAATCTAAGTATATACCACAGCAGGTACGCTCTTCGAGACCCAGGGATCGCCGGTGCAGGTCACGATTTAAGCCAAACGTCCCTGTCCATGACGTAGTCTTTTACCGAGTAATATGCCCTAGAAATAAGAATTCGCTTTACAGTAGATTTGAACATTGTGTCTGTTTGTTCTATAATGTTTTTAGGTATTTTATTGTAAAAACGTGTACAATTTCCTAGAAATGATTTTTTAGTTTAAACTATTAACACATATTGCAAGATTTTTTTTTCGATTCATGGTCGGGTCGGCCAAAACTGAGTTTCTGCATTATACAGAAGGACATTACTTAGTAAGGGTTACTATACTTCTCGTTTATTATTAATAATTACTGGTCCAGGGACCCAGTACATCTCTTGGATTTTTAGATTAAGCATCTTTACTCTCTACTCTGTACATGTCCCTTATTAATTATTTCTTATAATTAACTCTTGCCCATTATGTTCGTATGCTGCACTTACTGCCTTAAGCGGCTCTTAAAATAAAAGATTTGTGTTTTTCGAATTTCTGATCGATGACGTTCCAAATCCAAGAAGCCTTCGCTTGATTATAAGAGTCATTTTGCTTTATTCGTTCATGGGAAGCAAAAAACTGACGTTCTTCTTTCTCCACAGGGACGCTCGCTACATCCTTCTACCTGGGACATCCTCAAAAGAGCAGGAACCCACCCAATCTGATTCAGAACACGACTGGTTGCCTCCTGCAGAATTACCCTACCAGCAACCGGTGACCGATTGACAATAAACTTTGTAACAATGTCATTAGAGTTATTTTGGCTTGTTGAGTTTAAGAAGTCAAGTACGACGGTGACACAAGATGTCCCGACTTGATTGGAATGACCTGGAATATACGATGCAGACTTTATTTATGGTCGCACAAGATGACCAAGAACAGCGAAAAGAAAAGAAACTGGCATTAACCTTTTGACCGCCAAGCATGCCTGAGAAGTAACACGAATGTCAACTTTAAGTCAAGGTATTGAAGGACTTTTTTACTCTGTATCCGCTGACGGCTGCAGCTGATTGTGGCGGTTAAAAGGTTAATAAAAACGAGCTATCGTGTGAAAGCGAACAGGGGCCCGATTTTTTAAATATCGAATGCTCTGAAGTTGCCCACAAAAGTGATAAAAAAGACTTTGAATTTAGAATGAAAAACTAAAAACAAGTGCTGCGTGTTTATTTCGAATTGCTTCTGTAATAAGCACAAGTTTGAAGTGTTGTAGTGAACTCAAATATACTTTTAGATAGGTATTATTAAGTGTAACTAAAGTGGGTATTAGATGTCATGTGGATATCAAGAGATCCGTTGTTTTACAGGAAAGTATTGTTATCTGTTATCAGTGGTACTTACAGTGACCCTAGATCGCGTGATAATGGAAACATAAAAGTCTGATTGAGAGTTTTCTCGTAGCGATACAAACATTATGTGATAGCAAACCTTAGCGGGGGACAATGAACACTATTATAACTTTATTTTAGGCTAAATTACAATAATACTTTAAGATAATACAATACATAATAAACATTCCTAAATATAATTGTATACTTAAGTACCTACTATTCAGAAGATAGTAATAGTCCGTCGCGTCGTCCCAGTGGTACAAAACTGTAGTATCATTGAACTAAATGGTAAGGAACTGATCAAAGCAATTCTCGCGATGCTTACTTTTGAGGTGTCAGAAGGCGAATCTGACACCATCGCACGTTCAGTCGCATGGCAACCACGGTCCTTGACAGCCGTTTAAGTGTCACTATTACAGTTAAGTATCCAGTAAAATTCCACCTGTGAGACCGCACCACCGACCCCACCCTCCACAATGATATGATAGCGTATGAATCAAGCAATATTAGACTTGTGTGTATGTCGTAAGAACTAAGAAATCAGCAATAGCGTGTGGTTAAGCCATGGCGCTGGCGTTTGACACAGACGTTTGTCTCTTCTATGAGACTTTTTACACGAAATTGCACTGATAGGCATTATCCTTCTTTAAAGATGTCTGTGTAATATGAATTCGGATAGAGGCTTATTTAGCGGTGATGCACTGGACTAGACCCACAGGGATGTGATGCTCTTAATCTGGGACGACGGACTATAAATATAAGGCATAAGTTGTCCACTAGGTTTAGGCAAGATAGTTTTCGGTTAGTTAATAGGAAACGAACAGGATCTATCAACGCACAGCCCAAACTACTGAAAGCTAAAAGTAAAAAAAAAAGTTAATACTAAGGCTCATTTACGAAGAGCCCCGCACCATAAAGGCAACTAAATAGCTTACAACACAATATTACATTATGTATTAAGGCCGGTGAATAAGAAATTATGAAGGGGCATTCAAAGCCCGAATCAACATCGAGGGCTTTAACGTCACGACGTTCATAATTGCCGTACCGCCCACGTTACACGCAATGATTTTCATCACAATTGCGAGTAAAACATTTTAAAAATAAGGTAAGGCTTACTATTTTAATAGCTAAGACCTTCATTATTTATAGTGGATGTAATGTAATACATAAATCAGTATTTTCAGTATTTTTTGCGTTCTTTATATCGTAAATATAAATGTAACAATACTATATACTTAAAGATACCATTGTCCTATCTTATTAACGCAATAGTATTAGCTTAGGTTATAATTGATAAATATTTGTAATGTTTGATTTTAGGTTTCTAAAAACACTTTAATCATAGAAATGTTTGTAATATTTTTCTTTCACACACGTAATTGTGTGTAGTTATGACGCTGACTGTACGTTTAAGGATCATGATTATCATCGGCTTATATACCTCCCACTGGTGGATAATGGCCTCCTCTCATGATGAAGCAAGACAAATCATGAGGTATTTTGTATGTGGTAAGACTTTACAAGCGTTTTAATTAAAAAAATATAAGCTTTTGCTAAAAACGACATTTTTATGTAAAGCTTTATGCACAGTGAACTTTAATAGCATAGCATTGTAATGACAACCAAGAGGCTAGTTTCCTAAAACATTCTAATTAGTCCGTCATTTACATCATAAAAAAATATTGAAGACATATTTTTTCTTTTGTCAATTAAACAAGATACAAAATTACCAAGATACCATTAATTACCAAGATATGCATTAAAGTTCCGCGTGACGTCACGACTTCTCACACTTTGTACCAATAAGTGACGTCATAAGTCCCCACTCCCGAACTTTGATGCGCGTTATCTTTGTAAATTTTGATTGATTTGATAAAGCATAAAATACGTTTTCAATATTTTTTAATAATCTAATTTTTAAAATATACACGGGTTAGCTGACATGGGGATAAGTTAACCCCTTCTTATCTCTCTGATTATATATTTCTTTCGTCGGCACTAGTTTGAGAGAGACGCAACTAGAGATAAGACGGAGGTTAACTTATCCTCGTGTTAATCTTCCTAAGGCCGTTTTTTTTAAAGTAGCTTCAGGCTACAGTTTAATAAGATTTTAATGCCTGAGTTATTGGGTTATAATGGCCGTCTTTACCTTAACTGGAAACATTGGTTTTGCATTACGCCTTGAAAGTCACCTGTATGTATACAGAATGGAACGGAACCAGAGACCTTCCCCGCTCGTAAGATTCTGTAGGCTTGGATATTTTTCTCCAAGAAATTATGTTTATATTTATAGCCGATTACAAGTTACAGTTTGTTAAAGTTCATTCACGTCCCTCGTGTTATTCCACCCGGTTTGACCCAATCATACATATTTTTTTTATTAAATGCACCACACCAAGTAAACATGAGATTTATGAGCCCTGGAATTTTGTATGAGAATTTAAAAAATGATTTATTGATATGTAATGAACATATGCACACCTTATGAGTTTATTAAATTTGATAAAGACTAGAAGCATGTTTTTTTACTAACCTCGAGGCACAGACCATATTATCTACTATCTACTGACAGAATTATCAATAATATTTTTGACAACCCTTGCAACACTTTCTTTTCACTCCATATGTCGTCTCTCCCTTCCTCCCTGTATGAATAGAGACGGCATGTTTTTTTCGTTTTTTATTATGCGCATTACTAGTAATGTCTTGTAAAAATACGTAGATATTGGATCCAATTCGAAACTGTGTTCGCAAAATTTTAAAGTCGCTAAACTTAAAATTAGAAACGTCAAACTCCATTTTGACAGCGTGCTGCTATACTAGATCGAGTTTGACATTTCTTATTTTTAGTTTAGGCAGTTTTAAATTTAGGCGACACCGTTTCGAATTGGACCCATTATGTGAATTTTATTTAAGATTTTGTATGTTACTTTCTTTAGTAAAATGATATAGTATTAATTGAATGAAGGCTTTTATTCAACTGGTTATACTTTTATTATATGATAATGTCAGTGTCCAGAAACTTTTCGACGGCAGTGTACATAATCACATAAGCTTTTAGCTTCACTGGAGTAGAGTAAAAATATAAATAAACAACGTCAAGTTAACCTCAAAGCTAACAACAACCTCTTTCTGAAACGTTTCGGACAGATGGCGCTGCACGCAAGCTGAAACGCACTAACGATATACATATACATACTTTCCGTTGTGATGTCGGATATTTCTAGTTGTCGTGTGACGTTTTTGTACGAGTCCTCGCGATTACCAGCGAGGACTCCTCAACCCAGGAAAAATCCAGGGATAGGAAAGGGAAAAATGTTAATATTAACCTAGTATTGTTTGGTATTTCCTTCTTTCGCACAAGTGCCAGTGTAACGACGCTTTCATAATCAGCGAAAGATCTCAGAAGTCACATGCTTATTTTCAAGTAGCACTCACTTAAATTCATGTAGTACTCGCGTGCACCGCTTTCGCGTAAGCCTGATAAAGATATCTCACTCTACATCTACCTTGCATACATAATATAAACAGAAAAAACAAGCAAACAAAACAATCAACTGAGTTAGAGTGCATTTTTGTAGATTTTGTTAGATGGTTTTGGCGACGATTCAAATTTTTATTTATAAAAATTGTTTGGAAGCATCTGCAATCTTTTTGTAGAGAAGCATTGCATATTTTATAAAAATAAAACGAGCGAGACTTACAGTAGTCGCATAAATCATATGTAACATTTGACGTTACCTTGGTAATAAGCAACATTAACATTACTTATATCCTGAAACACACGCAAACACTGTTGGCTGACAGTACCAGCCTCTCGGAAAATGGGTTGGTACCATCTGACGGCCAACTCTACCACCACGTGCGCTCATTGGTCAAATCAAACAGCGCGCGCTTCCCCGGCTTCCTGTTACACACTTCCGTCCCTTTTCACGAAATCACTCCCACAGATTGCAGGAAAGCGAGAGGAAAGAAGTTACATATCAAACATGATATGTTTACTGACCCCTTCTGTCACCTCACACCAGAACTCAGCCCCTGCAAGTAGCCTATTTCAGGCTGGGTCTTAGACTATAGAAATAAAAGAGCAAACGTTGGGGACCTCAAACCATGCCGACTAAAACGTCACCTACAGGCCACAAATTGATTGATACAAAAAACATGCGCATTGTTTGGCCTGTAAGGTTATGATACTAAATAATTGCTGTCTGCAGGAACTGAAAGACGGATGATATTTTCTATTACACTCAATTAATTAAGCAGTAAGTAATGTAGCTTGTACAAATCGAGCAGAAGAAAGCCTAGAGAGGTCTATTCGAAACCAATTTTTAACGGATTACTAATGTACCCATGGGCAAAAAACTTTTCCCAAAGTATCACATCCCAAACTATTTTACTCAAGTTATCATTTGGCAAATTATTAATACTTGAAAAAACACACGGCTTTACTCACGATTTATTGTCAGAAATAGTCCGACATGTTTCGAACTCGATTGGAGTCCTTCTTCAGGGTTTGAGTGCGGTCCCGGTCAGATCAACCCGCGCAATAAATCGTGAGTAAAGCCGTGTGTTTTTCAAGTATTCATAATGTCTCACGAAAGTTTTAATTTGACTATGGCAAATTATTGTTTAACAAATTGTCATGTTTCATTTTACCAAGTATTATTTAGTGAAAAACCTAACCTAACCTAACCGTCAGCGTGTCGATGTCACCTCGCTTCGCGGGGTGCCTATTTCCGCTCTAAAGGACACTAGGTTTTTAACACTTTCATTGCCAGGAACCCGCTAGGTGGGCGCTCTGTTTGTAGCGAATTTTCGCTACAAAGCGGAAAAAAGCTGCTACGCGGTACACGCGTAGGGAGTAGCGATTGTTGGCGCTTAAAGTGTTAAGGTATAAAAGCAACAGCGATTTTACAAGACGCGTAAATTTCATGGTATGTATAGACCCTAATAGTGAAGGATTACATTATTTAAAAGAAACTGAATGAACGAGTGTATGTATGTGACAGATCCTTAACCCCAATCATCATGTGATATTATTATCAAATGTTGATACTACTTATCAAGGTTATCAGCACAACATTAGGCATGCATTATCCCTATTTCCTCGACAATAGCATTTATATTCCCATTTAGAATGTAAGTGAGGTTAAATTTGTTTCCGAATGTCGACAATGAAGGTCGAAGACAGTGGCCAAGACTTTAACCTTTCATTGTTCTTTTGTAACCCAACATTATCCTGATAACCCAAATCAGTACTTAAGTTAAACTTTTCTACACGAAAATGGGTCATACACACGTTTAAGGCTCGGGCAAACCAAACGCGTTTGCGGCGCGTTCTACAACGGCGCGGGCCCGCGTTCGCGCCGCAAACGCGTTTTGTTTGCCCGGGCCTTTAGGTTCAGAAGTGTCCCCTCCTGTTCTCAAAAGTTAAGAACCCTGAGGCTAAATATCTTTGCTTAGACTAGGTATATCCGCATGTAGGACATTAGGCATAGTTTTGGCCTGTATGAACAAAATGTACAATTAAGTATTACCCAAATAGCAAGTCTAAAATAATTACATGCTTGACACTTTCTTTATAAATAGGTTTTTTATCTCTATACTGCTCCTTGATCAGCCGATTTTTATATCAAAACAATTGTGTTTGACACATGAGATTACGGTACTTAAATTCGGTTATGAGCGAGTTGCCTACAAAGCAAAATGCCTAACAAAGCAAAATGCCTCAAAAGCAAGATGGCCAAAAAGCAAGATGTCTCAGAAGCAAGATGCCTCAGAAGGTCAATTTGCGCTTATTTTCCTAAATAACTTCAAAACCATTTATTTTAAAATTAAAAAATACCAGGCAATTTGTCTTCAAGACATTCAACTACTTAGACAGTTTGCTTGGTAGTCGTTTTAGCAAGTAGACCATTTGCCTAGACGGCATCCATCCACTTAGACATTTTGGTTTGTAGGCATTATACTTAGGCATCTTGCTTTGTTAGGCATCTTGCTTTGTAGGCAACTCGCTCATAACCGCTTAAATTGAACCCAATATACTATCGTAAAGTTAACATTTTGCTATTACTATTTTCAAGGGCGTTTAATGTTACCCGAATGTTCAAACTTACCAAGTTAACTGCATACTCATAATAATAATATGGTATATGAAGACCGGAAAGGTTAAAAGTCTCCTGTAGCCCGTTTCATGAAACTACAATAGGCTAGTTTCCTAAAAAAATGTAATTAGTCCGTCTTTTACATTAGGTATAAAAAAATATTGAACACATATTTTTTCTTTTGTCAATTAAACAAAAAATGACGAAGATATAGTGCGTTGAAGTTCCGCGTGACGTCACGACTTTGTACACTTTTTACCATTAAGTGACGTCATGAGCCCCCACTCCCGAACTTTGATGCGCGTTATCTTTGTCAATTTTGATTGATTTGATACAGCAAAAAATACGTGTCCAATATTTTTTTGATAATCTAACTGACGGACTAATCAGAATTATTATTTTTTACTCAGGAAACATCCCCATTCACAATTTTGCACGTCTACACCGGCAGCACCGATCACAGTTTCCATAAATACCTAAGTAATATATAAAATGTCTCGTACTTGTAAAAAGATAACGTTAGATCGTCGCCTTAGAGTGAAAACCTCCTTATTGCAAAAGAGGTAACTTTCCAGGAGGAACAAAAAACTGCGTAAATGATTTTCTTTCCAGAAACGTATTAAAAAAAAACAGAATTGCAGTCCCGAGGTTTCACTCTTAAGGCGATGAATATGAATTTGTAGCAATAGTTCCATATAGAACTTCTATAGAATAAGAGGTTTCATAACTTTTTTTAGGGTTCCGTACCCAAAGGGTAAAAACGGGACCCTATTGCTAAGGCTCCGCTGTCCGTCTGTCCGTTCCTCCGTCCGTCCGTCTGCCACCAGGCTTTATTTCATGAACCGTGATAGTTAGACAGTTGAAGTTATCACAGATGATATATTTTTGTTGCTGCTATAACAACAAATACTAAAAAACAGAATAAAATAAATATTTATGGGGGCTCCCATACAGCAAACGTGTTTTTTTTTGCTCGTTTTTGCTTGATAGTAGAGCCTTTAGAGCTTAGTTTGGCACTAGGTCGATTTGTGTAAAGTTGGACAAACTTTACACAAATCGACCTAGTTTATTTACCGACCTGATTTATTTATTTATTATTTATTTATATTGAAAACGGCAACAGGTAGACGCTTGAAATATTCACATAATATTTAGATATATATTCGCTTTAAAAATAAATGATTAAATTTAAATAAAACCTACCGCCTACCCTCGTGTCTTGATTAATTGATTGATTCATTAATTAATTTATTAAACACACTCCTAACAAAACACATTCCCACTCAAAACACACACGCACACAATCGAGTTCAACAATAAGAATTAAAGAAAGAAATAAAATTGTTAGTATTTTTTATGTCATTACTCTGTTTAAAAAAAATTTGCTGTCTTTATTTAAAGTTTTTTAAATCAAAAATAAGCGATCACTAGCGTTTATAAAATGGTGTTGTAATATAGCAGGAATCCGTAATTGGCTAATGTGAATGTAAATTAAAAATATGTACATATATTTAGACTAAAAGCTGTGGATTCTCGTTCAATAGATAAATAAATAAAAATAAATATTTAAGGGAGGGCTCCCATACAACAAACGTAATATTTTCTGCTTGATTATGGATAATGATACGGAACCCTTCGTGCGCGAGTCAGACTCGCACTTTGCCGGTATTTTAAATTCGTTTTCCGTATGGAACCCGTGGGATTTAGCCATTTCATCACTACCCAGATCATTATTACCCAGTAGTGGTAGAACCTAGAAACAGTTAATATATTTACCTAGCAAAATCCTAATTGAAATAACCTAGACTGTATACCTTCTCAAGTGTAATAAATGCAAATACGCTTAACCTATACCTTTTCAGTGACTTACAGAGCAGCACGCTGAACTGGCATTGGCCGTCACCCGCAGATGAAATACAATATATATACAATATCGAGAAAAAACCATGTATGTATGAAAACACCGCTTATCACGACAGTCCGCGCACATACTTCGCCGGGACCACACGCGTAACATAATGCAATTCTAGCATTTACGTAAATTTAAATAGTTGAAAACATGTTAAATTGTGTGATATTATTATAAGCACGAACTGTGATATTGTGATTAAGACTTTATAGTGTGATTTTTTTATTTTATCATGGCTGTCGAAGGGTGAGTAATAATTAGTTCTTTTACCCTCCCAGCTAACCAACCCGTAAGTAATATACCTATGTATAGATATTATTTATTTATAGGCATGACTTGGAAATCAAGCGGTCATATTGATATTAGACATGACCGTTCATAGGTATAATATCAAAAACCGCATTAAAATCCATCCAACAGTTTAAAAGTTTATCGCGCAGACATGCAGACATGAACCCAAAGAACCGGACAAGTGGGAGTTAAACTCACGTCACGTGGAGAAGGTTCTGTTCCGTACATGATAATCTTTACTTATATACCATGTACCAATACTTATTACTTTAATACCATGGACTTATAGGTTTTCCTTTAATCTCTATAGGTTCTTTACCTATGTAAAGAACAATTTTCTGTATTTTTTTTCTCAATTTTAGGCCCTGTAGTTTCGGAGGCAAGGGCCGGGGGAATGGTCAATTTTCGCCTATTTTCCTACATACCTTCCAGACTATTTATTGTAAAATTCTAAAAAAATATATATTTAAGATTCTCACAACAAGCCCTTTCAACATATATGCAATACGATATAGTTTGCGAAACTTTTTTAATATTCTAATTTACGCCCCCAAAAGTGGCCCCCGTGTTTAAAATTTATTTATTTACGTTACGCGTTCACTGATTTACAGATGTGTAGATACCAAGTTTCAACTCAATCGGTGCAGTAGTTTCGGAGCAAACTGGTTGTGGCAGTCGAACAGACAGACAGACACACGAGTGATCCTATAAGGGTTCCGTTATTCTTTTTGAGGTACGGAACCCTAAAAACCATTGCGTTGTGTTGTGTTGCTCATTCTGAAGCCCACCATAGCATTATTGTTATCTTCAATGTACAGACTTTTTCCACTTTATGATTTTAATAACTTACTGTAGTATTTGATTACAAGATATTACTGGGAGAAATAAATAATGCCATACGCCCTGTTCCGACATTTATTTGGATGAATCACACAGATAAGAAACAATGCAGCGGCGCTGTAGCGCGCCTGTATCCGCAACAGAGTTGCCATCATACACCACACCTCCCCACTTAAATTTGACACTGTATTATGTAATTACTGTAATTTAATCATCAAAGCCTAATCTTACAGGCGGCTTACATTGCCGTCTGGGACGGTCCACTGGCTGCACCATTGGGACCTCGCCCGCAGCTCGGCTCCGTAGAGAGGAGGCTGCGTCTTCCGTTTGCTGTGTGACAGCAGACTCTGGCTCTCGCCTTTCCTCCACCGACTCCAAAGCCGAGCCCCGAGCGCCGTCCGACCACCGGCGGTTAACGACTTCCTCACACCTTTCATTCGTTATTTCCTGCTGTTTTTCCGGTATCTGAACATCTGATAACCCAGATCTGTGCCTAACTTGGTCAATGTGTCTGTCAAATAGTCGCCCGCTTCCACCCTGTATAACGCATCTCCGCGATCCCTCCTTACTTACAACCGTACCTTTAAGCCACCGATCTTGGCTACCAAATCCTTGTGCCCAAACGGTATCACCCTCCTCTATTGTTCTAGGCACTCCGCGCGCTCCGTCCGTCTGTCTGCTTTGTGTTACGCGAACGTGATCCTCTCGCGCTCGTTCACCTCGTAGCAAATCCAGACGCGATCTCAAGGGACGTTTTTGCAATAACATTGCTGGGCTTTCGCCCGTTGTACTGTGAATGCAGTTCCTATAGGCCAAAAGGTACGTCTGCAAGGCTGTATCTAGATCTACCCGGTCCCTTTCCGCTTTTTTGATGGCACGTTTACACAGTTTAACAGCGTTCTCTGCTGCCCCATTCGACGCCGGGTGATAGGCGGGAGAAAAGGATTGGAAAATTCCATTGTTTAATAAGAAATCTTTAAATTCCGAACTCGTGAAGGGCGGACCTCTGTCGGATACGATCTCCGTCGGTAATCCGAATCTTGCAAATATTTCCCTCAAAACCTTCACGACGGCCGTGGCTGTCGTCCGAGGCATCTCGCAGATTTCGATCCACTTACTACTAGAATCCACTAACACAAAAAACGTCTTCCCATGGTAAGGACCGAGAAAATCTACGTGTACTCTACTCCACGGCTGTGCCGAATATGGCCATGGCTGCGGCGGCGCGCGCGGCGGCGCGGGCGCTTCCAGCGCACACGTCTCGCACCGCGCGCACTCCGCCTCGATATCGCTGTCCACATTTGGCCACCACACGTAACTCCGTGCTAAAGATTTACTTTTCACTACTCCCATGTGCCCTGTATGTATCTGTTTCAGAATATTTTTCTTAAGTTCCTCTGGAACAACCAACCTATAACCCCACATGATACAGTCCCTATCCAAATATAATTCGTTTCGTCTCATAAAAAAAGGTTTGAGTTCATCGCTAGGACAAGTAGCCGGCCATCCCGATTTCAGGTAGGCTATCACTCTATTCAATATTAAATATTTATTGGTAGCTACTCTGACGTCATTGTTTGTGATCGGTAAAAAGGTTTCTACAAAATGAATATAGGTAACCTCCTGTGCCAATGGCTCGTCCTTGCTATGGCGTTGTGGCAATCTAGACAAAGCATCGGCGCAGTTCTTTGCAGATGACACATACTCTATTTCGTAATCATAACCTGATAATAAAATTGCCCACCGCTGTAACCGCGAAGCCGCCATCACGGGTATACCTGCTTTGCTACCAAAAATGTACGTTAACGGTTTGTGATCGGTTCGTAGAGTAAAATGGCGGCCATACAAATACTGATGGAATTTGCGTATTCCAAATATAATCGCTAAAGCTTCTCTATCAATTTCTGCATACGCGCGCTCTGCTGCCGTAAGCGTGCGCGATGCGTATGCGATCGGTCGCTCACCTTGGTCTGTGACATGCGAAATGACGGCTGCTACGCCGACGCCGCTCGCGTCCGCCGTCAACACCAACGGCAGTTCCGTGGAGTAGTGTGCTAGCACCTCACTGCTGGCCAGCACGCGCTTGATGCTCTCGAAAGTCTCTCTGCACTCCTTGCTCCACTCGAACTGCACTCCAGCTCTCAACAACCTGTATAAAGGAGCGAGAATGATACTTACATTATTCACAAACTTGGCGTAGTACATTATCATCCCAATGAACGCCCTCAACTCGGAGACATTTGTCGGCGCTGGTGTTTTCAGGATGGCCTTGACCTTGTCTGGGCTAGTGTGTACTCCGTTCTTGCTGATCACGTGCCCTAGATAGGTGATAGATTGCGCGAAAAATGTACACTTTTCCTTTTTTACTTTTAAACCATAATTTTGCAGACGTTGGAATACTTTGTGCAAATTATCAATGTGTTGTTTAGTATCTTTCCCCGTTATGATCACGTCATCTAAAAACACACCTACGTATGGTAAGTCCATAAACAACTGCTCGAGGCGTTTTTGAAATAAACCTGGGCTGGAGGATAAGCCATAAACTAATCTGTTATACATGAATAGACCTCTATGCGTGTTAATCACTGTATACTTTTTTGTGTCATCTAGCTCGAACTGCGCATATGCTTGTGATAAGTCGATCTTACTGAACAGCTCCCCTCCATGTAAACGTGCCAACAAATCCTCTACGCGCGGTAGTGGATAACGATCAACTTCAATTACCTTGTTTAACGTTATTTTGTAGTCGGCACAGATTCGGATTGTACCATCTTTCTTAACTACTGGTACTATAGGGGTAGCCCAGTCTGAACGATCCACTGGTGTGAGGATGCCGTCGCGTACCAGCTGGTCCAGCGCTCGCTCCACAGGTTCCCGTAGAGCATAGGCCAGCGGTCGGGCGCGCATAAACATGGGACGCGCGCCATCGCGCACATGAATGCTTACAGTGCCACCAGTGAAGCGCCCCAAGCCCTCCGCAAACACGTCACAGTATCTGGAACTGAGATCATTGACATGTAAAGCTTCATCTGCCATATTATTTACCTCTTCATAATTTATAACAGGCAATTCCACTTCCAACTCTGCTAACCATTGTCTGCCTAGCAATGCAGATCTACCATCTTTAACTATGTACAAATCTAGCTCTTTTTGCTTATTTTTATATTTAACAAGCGATTTCACAAGTCCTATTGGTTGTACCGACTCTCCAGTATAATATTTCAAGGTCAACTTACAAGGTTCAATTTTTAAATCTTTAAATAACTGATTATACAACTTATAACTGATACATGTTACAGCACTACCCGTATCACACTCCATCTTTACTACCTGATTGTTTATATTTAATGCGATTATCACTTGTTTGCATTTGTCTAAGCTTAGTCTATTAATATAACTAAATACCTCGTCACTGTCTTCCCCTACATCCTCTGCCTTGTACTTCTCGCATCTTGAAATATCAATGCTGTTCTGTCCCACCAAGTTTGGACAGACCCGCCGCAAGTGCCCTATACAGTTGCATACTCGACACACATAGCGAGTGAAACGGCAGGCCGCAGTGTCATGTGTGCCACCACACGCTCGGCACTCCAGTTGTTGCCGAGCCCGATCGCCCGTCATTTGTTGTGCAGTACCCCCTCCAACATTGCCACGCCCGCGGCTCTGTGCCGCGATATTTCCGCGCTGGCCACCAGAACTGCCACTCGTCTTGCTGAGTGCGCGCACACTCGCGCTGGAGCCACGGCCGAGGGTACCGCCAGCTCTGCCTCGGCTTCGCGAAAAATTTGTTATTGCTTGACAGTCCACGCTGGTTGATGACTCTGTTAGTCTGTCCATCACGGCTGCATCCTTTTGTGCTGCTTCTAAATTTAATGCAAGCGTAAACGCCTTGTTCCAGTTAAGGCTTTCTTCCGCAAACAGCCGTTGGCGGATCACCTCGTTGTTTATGCCGCACACAAATTGGTCGCGGAGGTGTTCTTCTAAACCAACCCCGAATTCGCACGACGCCGACAACCCCTTCAGAACTGCAACGTACTCCGCAATGGATTCTCCCGTTTTTTGTGCACAACGCCGAAACTTGTATCTTTCTGCCAAAAAACTGGGTTTGGGTTGCAAATGGCGTTCTACAATTTGTGTCAATTCCGAAAACTGCTTTTCGCACGGCTTTTGTGGGGTGCACAGGCTAACCAAAAGCTCGTAACAATCCGCACCCACCACCGTGATCAGCGTCGGCACTTGTAAATCATCCGCAATCTTGTTAGCTTTAAAATATTGCTCCAATCTCTCTACGTAGAGCCGCCAGTTGTCCGTCTTCATATTAAATTCTGTAATTCTTCCTATAGACATTGTTTACCACACTTCTTCTCCACCCGGGGTTCATGAAATCCAGTACTCGTCGCCAATGTAGTATTTGATTACAAGATATTACTGGGAGAAATAAATAATGCCATACGCCCTGTTCCGACATTTATTTGGATGAATCACACAGATAAGAAACAATGCAGCGGCGCTGTAGCGCGCCTGTATCCGCAACAGAGTTGCCATCATACACCACACTTACTTAATTAAAGATTTGTAGGTATTATACGACTAATCGTAGAAAGGATAAATTTATGTCGATAATAGGAAAAACTTTCTTAAACGAAGTGTTGTGATACATTTAAGAAAACTAAATGATAATTTTTGAGAGTTTGACCTAACGTTGACTGGCTAATATTATCAACTCAAATACGATTACCCACACATTATTCTCGTTTTCCGTCCAGTTCCCATTTTCCATCAACTATTTTGGTACAAAAATATCCTTAGTCGAGCGAACTTTCGCGTTTGTTTACATTATATTCATTTATAGATCAAATAACTGATATTGAGTTCTAATTTAACTACACGTCCTACTTAAACATACTCCGTACCTACGTGAGATATGAAAAACCAAATATTAGGCGTCCTTTGGGAATCAATGCAGTGTTCTTTATAATTAGTATTATGAGAAATATAACTAACAATACGTGAGATATGAGAAAGCAAATATTAGGCATCCTTCGGGAAACAATGCAGTGTTCTTTATAATTCCCCATTTAGAATTAGTATTATGAGTTTTGTACGGACTTTGGTTAAATCTGGAGAAATAAATATAGAGTTACTGCAGTTAATGTTTTGCAAGTAGGTACGTATATCTTACAAACTTATAATAAGTAAACAAGCAAAGAAATTCACACTGCTCTCCTGTACTCTGGGGCCCATTGCATAATAACTTGTAACTTGTAATACAAGCGGAAGTCTCTTTCTAGTAAAAGAAGTTGAAAAGAGGCTTCCGCTCATATTACAAGTTACAAGTAGTTATGCAATGGGCCCCTGGACTCAAGTGTATAATCTATACGTACAAATAAATAACATTGAAGTATCTGTTTGTGATTTCAAAAGGAAAACAAATATCTAAGTGAAAAATGCTATTTACGTCATGCCTCTGAATATTTGTTTCGAATTGGATCCGATACGGATTGAAATTAAATGAAACTTTCAGGGATTGTTAGGGGTTTTTTAATTTAGATATTGGCATTCATTTTATTTTGATATCTCAAAGGGTTTCGGAGATATGATATACTGCTCTTTGTATGAGAAATGATCCGAAACCCACGCGAACAAAGTCGCGGGCACAGCTAGTGAACAGATATGTCTTAGTAGGAACTGCTTAGGAAATTAATGCCTGTCATTTAATAATGGGGCCAATTCCAAAGTGTGCTCGATAAATAAAATTATAAGTCGCTAAATTTATAAGTTCTTAGCTACACTTGAAATAAGAAAGGTTAATTAAAGTCACCTTATTTATTCGAAAGAGATATTATTATTTTTCATCAAACTTGCTCGGAATAGGTGTTATTTTACGCAGGCGTATAGAGCAACTATAACCGATTTGACTCCTCTATACGCCCCGCCGTCAGCGGGAATTATAGCGGGTTTTTTTTTGTCTAATTTTTCTTTTATTTCCTCGCAAATGTGATGAAAAATATTGTGTGTATCACGGGCAATAAAGGGATAACAAACTCGAGTCATTAAAAGCCCTCGCCTACGGCATCGGGCTTCTAACAGACTCTCGTTGGTTATCCCCTTCTTGCGGCCCTAGATGCACAATGTACTATTAAACTCCTCACTGATGCCCAATACCCGTATCACACATGCACATTATGCAACTCTTTAGTTAAATATTGGGTCCTTGGGCATCAGTGAGGAGTTTAAAATAATAAAATCTCTTTCGAATAAAAGGGTGACATTAATTAAATTCTACAATAGTGTAATTTAAATTATCTTAATAAACTTATTTAGTGATCTCGATTGATCTGAGAGCTAGATAGAGTTCTTAGCTTCCGTGTTAGAGTATTCGGTCCAACTGCGTCTCCATTCGGGAACGCTAAGTGATTCTGTAGCGACCCGTGAGAGAGATTTCTAATCCCACTCTTTCGCATTACGCGTCGTGCGGAAGAGTGGGATGAGAAAACTTGCTCACGAGTCGCTATAGAATCACTTAGCGTTCCCGAATAGAGGCGCTGATCCAGTTGACTTCACTGAGGGTCTGTCCACAACACGACCGCACGGCGCTACATAACCACGGTACGGCAAAGTGCCGTGAACAATTCCGTTGCACGTCGCCCTTATTTCTATACCCATAAAGGTGATGTGCAACGGAATTTTTCACGTTCATGACGTCGTGCCGTGGTGCCTTGAATCAGATCCTACCGGCGATCAGAAACCTGGAGAGCCTTGGGCGTATACACTAAAATGTTTTCCGATAAATTATCTATGGTAAATACAATCGCATGAAACAAAACCCGTTAAATACTTAGTAGACGTTTAAAGCGAATACATACATACATACATACATACATACATACATAGCATCACGCCCGAAATCCCTAATGGGGTGGGCAGAGCCACAATACTACTTGTGGCCACGTTCGATTCATTAGTCCTAAGATGGTATGATGAACCGTATGGTGACAGGTGATCAGCCCATCGCCCATACAGATAGTCCACCATGTTGGAGAGGACCTGTCCCTTAGTCGACTTTTACGACATGCCAGGATGATAAGCATCTGCACGCATTCTATGCTATTTCTTCACTCCCAGTGCAGCAGAGGAGTACTTCACTCCCAGTGCAGCAGAGGAGTAAAGCGAATACACAGACAGAAATTTTAGTTTGAGCGCGATCTCGCCAACAAACTGTTAGAGGCAGACCTGTCTCTTGTCAGTTTGTCGGGAAATTATTTCTATCATTTTGTTTTGTACGTTTGGTAAATAAATGAAAAATAAATAGTAAATCACAAAAAAGCGTCTTTGTTGTATACTTTATATAGAATGAAGTATAATTAAGTCAGGAGAAAAGCTTCCTGCACTGTTCGGGGAAGCCATGTAGCTTTTCTTTTGTTTATTGAGAAGAAGGGTAAGGTCGCCGCGCTGGCGGTTCGCCAGTTGCGCTCAACCTTTGAGCATCTGATGATGAGGACAATAACCTTTTTGAGTTTATTTGGTAAACAAACGAAGTCCCTTTTGGTGACATTTGGTGACTCAAAAACTTTTTAATTAAAGTGGAGTGTGAACCTACGGCTTTACGTACAAAAGGCGATAACGATTTCCACCCCTTAAATGTTAACAGATGTTGACCAATTTTTGATAGGAGGATTTGATTTTTTCACTATATCCAAAAACCGGACAAGGTCCAGTAGTTTTGGAGCAAATTGGCTGTGCCAGACGGACAGACAGACAGACAGACACACGAGTGAATAAAAGAAAATAGAAAAAAAACATATATTTACTAAGCAACTTAAGTCACTGCTGATAAATCGATGTTTTTATTCAGTTACCGAGTTTATGGACGTTAAATTTTAAGTACAACATATTGTGAATTCTGTTGCGTTATGATATAAATTATTCGTTTACAGCGAATGAGTAATATACACAATGTCAAGATAGATGATAATTGCTACACCCTGCCAGGGTCCATGAGATCCTTATACATGTTTAATTTAAGATCTGCTGTAAAACCATGGTTGCAAGGATTAAATGATTAAATGAAACTTCTAAATTTTGCAGGATAAATTCATCATAGGTAATGTTCTTCACTGTACGCTTATGTTAGTACCAAAATGCAACAAGTACGTAGATAGAGTGTTTAAGGATAAAAAATATCCTTAGGTACTTCCTTATTAAATCCTTATTGATATTATGAATGCGGGAGTCTGTCTGTGTTGTTCCCATTCCATATCAAAATGAAGTAAAGGCTTGACGTCATTTTTAACACAGCGATAGTTGAAGGGCCGTAGATGCAGGGTACTTTTTATCCCGGAATAATGCACAGTTACTGAGGGCAGAGCGATTTAAACGCATTCCATGCGAACACAGTCGTGGGCGAGTAAGGATAAGTACTTACAATATAAATAATAATAATAAAGCGCTTTTTATTTCCAATTTTCATTTTATTTTTGTTTTTTGAAAAATAATTATTACAAATATAACTTGTAGTGATTAGTTTTAAATATAAGTGTATGTATGTATACATTTGTTTTCTTTTTCTTCTACTCGCTATCATTTCTTTCTTCAGTACCATTGATCGGAACCCCTTCTCGGGTAAAGGCCTCCACCAGCTTCTTCCAGACCTCTCTATCCATAGCTTTCTCTCTCCAATCTCTTCCCGCTATCCCTTCTATATCTTCTATCCACCTCTTTCGAGGGCGCCCTCTTTTCCTTTTTCCTTTCGGTCCTTTCCATATAGTTGACTCCAGTGTCCATCTTTTGTCTGTGTATCGTGCTATATGACCATGGAGACTGTCTACATCTCCATGTAACCTAGATTAATCAATTTAGATGTTTTCTCTGTTTTAATATTATTCTTATTATTATGACCCTTAGAGACTTTATACATCTCTAAGGCACTTAAATTTACTTGTTCAGACGCGGAGACTATACATCTCCCTTATTAGTTGTATAAGATAATTAATTTGTGCCCATTAGGTTTATTTGTTGCACTTTTTATGTTAGTTTTAGTTATATGTAATTTTAAAGTGGAAAAAAAGACTTACTGCTGAGTTTCTTGCGGCGTTTCTTCTCAGCAAATGTCACCTTTCGAAGCGCTGGTAGATTCAGACATGTAAAAGAGCCCGTGAGGCCTACTTGCAAAATAAATATTTTCATTTTCATTTTCATTATGTCCTGCCACTTTTGTTTTAGGGCATATTGTAAGGCGTCTATGACTTTCGTTTTTCGTCTTATTTTTTCGCTTTTTACTTTTTGTATTCTACAATATAAATAGTCCCACATAATTCTGACATAAACCGATTTACTAAATCGCAAATTTTCTCCCGCAAGTTGTGATTAAATTACCAATTTTGCGCCAATACGCGGGAGTAAAGTCCCCGGGTTTCCTGCCAAATGTTGGGGGACAATTATTTCGGTCGATCACGCGACTGTCGCGTGGCTGGTACGCTAACTAATAATAGTTGGTGCAGTTTGATGCACCTAATATAACTAATCTTGGTTTTTAGGGTTCCGTAGGCAAATCGCAAAAAACGGATCCCTTATAGATTCGTAATGTCTGTCTGTCTGTCTGTCTGTCTGTCTGTCTGTCTGTCTGTCTGTCTGTCTGTCTGTCTGTCTGTCTGTCTGTCTGTCTGTCTGTCTGTCTGTCTGTCTGTCTGTCTGTCTGTCCGTCTGTCCGTCTGTCCGTCCGTATGTCACAGCCACTTTTTTCCGAAACTATGAGAACTATGCTGTTGAAACTTGTGAAGTAGACGTATGTGTACAATTTATAATGTAATATTATATTGAGAAATAAATAAATCTAATCTAATCTAATCTATTCTGTGAACCGCATTAGATTTTCACACATAAATAGAAAAAAAAAAACAATAAATTTTGGGAGTTCCCCATATTTAGAACTGAAACTCAAAAATGTTTTTTTTCATCAAACCCATACGTGTGGGGTATCTATGGATAGGTCTTCAAAAATGATATTGAAGTTTCTAAAATCTTTTTTTTTAAAACTGAATTGTTTGCGGGAGGTACACTTCCAAAGTGGTAAAATATGTGTCTCCCCCCCCTTTGACTTCTAAAATAAGAGAAAGATAAAACTAAAAAAATATATGATGTACCATGTAAACTTCCACCGAAAATTGGTTTGAACGAGATCTAGTAAGTAGTTTTTTTTAATACGTCATAAATCACGGAACCCTTCATGGGCGAGTCCGACTCGCACTTGGCCGCTTTTTTAGACCTTGAATGCGCGTCACTGACACGCGTGACGCGCGCGTCTGCGCGTATGCGATGCCATTATGTTGTATTGCATTGGTGTGAGCAGGATAGATCGCGCCGCATCACGCCGCGCCCGCAATGTGACCGGGCTTAGGCTGAATTTTACCAAACTGTGTAACGTATTATGTATATAACGCCTTCGCTTCCGCGTTTCCCCCGATATTTTGCCAGGTGCAGTGTCAAATCATATAGGCGAGACTTGCCATATGTGCTGAACGCAGCAGTGACGTGGACGCGTGCGTGTCCACGGCACTAAGTGAAAGTACGTAAAAAACGCTTATAATATGCTTCGCCAGTGGTGAATGCATTTTGTATGCCTACTTAAATTAGTCGATGGTATTTTTATAAATTTGAAATGAGTTTTATTTAGGTCAAATCGGTCTTCAGGAGCGCTTTTTTGATTGAGTTTCCAAAAAAAAAAAAAAGTATGGCCAGATTCAGAAAGGCCACTCAAATTGATATTTAATTAAAGTGACGTTTGAGTGATGTTGTTTTAATAGGATGACATCTAGTTGAGGGATATTTAACTATTTAATCAACCCAAAGCTAATGTGGCGTTTCTGAATTCGGCCATTTGTAAACATTCCACAGATGTAATTATGAATTAACAAAACCGTCAAAAGATGACTTTTCAGGAGAACCAAAAAACTAAATTATAATTCAGAGAAAGAGTTGTACATTTTTTGTACTTATCCTATTGCAATGATGTTTATAGCAATTTTCTTAAAATGGTAAGATCAGTTAATTGAAAAACACCATATAAAGCTTACTATCATAGATTTAAAGATGTCATGGTGCTTACGTACTTTTGTTTTAAAACAAATGCGATGCATTACGATTTATTAACTAATAATAGCCATAACGTAACTCACAAAACATACCCATTAGGTTTTTATATTGCACAGTTTGTGTTAGTTTCTAGATAAAACTGTATTGCCAAAGTTGAAAAAAGACCTACTGCTGAGTTTCTTGCGGCGTTTCTTCTCAGCAGTTGTCACCTTTCGAAGCGCTGGTAGATTCAGACATGTAAAAGAGCCCAGGCGCCTCATTCGGGAACGCTAAGTGATTCTGTAGCGACTCATAAGCCAGATTTCTCATTCCACTCTTCCGCACGACGCGAAATGCGTAAGAGCGAGATGAGAGATCTGGCTTACGAGTCGCTACAGAATCACTTAGCGTTCCCGAATGAGGCGCCAGGTGGCCTACTTGCAAAATAAATATTTTCATTTTCATTTTCATACAACCTACCTTATTTCGCCTTGGGTCAATCCGGTCAATACATTAAAAAGTGTAAACAAGGTGAATAAATATTTTAGTTTTTCCATCTCTCTTTATTACACATATGCGCGGTTTTTGCATTTTAGTTACGATAAGTAAATCACAGCACAATAGAGTAGAGGTGTTTCTATTGATAACTTTGAAAAAGTGTATTGTGTGCGTCACGAGCAAATATTACGATAAACAGGTTATCTTATTCCTAATGCCTTTGTGTTCCCCAATAAAGAAATATCTCAAGTGGTAACTGTTGACATAATGCGAAACCATTGGTGATAACGTCAACGATATAATTAGGATAATACAGTTAAGTGTCAGTCATTGATACTCTTATCACGTCATGTACGCGGTGATGACTTTGAGGAGAAACGCTCTTATCGCATATCATTAGATATATCGCTGATAGCACGCCATCTCTGTGCAACATATCTCTAGATAATGACGATTGCTGTAACAAGCCTGCACTAAGAATTATGCAGGAAATCATAAAAACCTGTTGTATAACGTGTTCTTTCTCGTTCATTTTGAAAAATGGATTTGTTGAAAGAAGATTTTTTGACAGATTCCCACACGCAAAGTTTTTCAAAGAGAATTCGCTTGGCGATGTTAGAATGCGCTATAATATTATTGCCAAGTACCTACTCCTACTCATGATTCATATTCTGAGTCTATTATCAGTGAAATTAATATATGTTGTGTAACTACGAGACAGAACGATCATATTTTAGACATGCTTATACAATAGATAAATAACAAATGTAATGATTTAGGTTAAAACCTGTTATGCTATATTTTGTATGTGAATAAATAAATAAATAAATATTTTACTAGTGTTGCTCGCGACTTCGTCCGCGTGGAATTCGGTTATCACTGTTCCCGCGGGAACTGTGCATTTTACCGGGATAAAAAGTACTTAGCCTATATCCAACTATCGCTATGCAAGAAAAAACGTCGACCCGTCAATCTGTTGTTGGTGCGAAAGAAGAACAAACTAACACACCGTCGCATTTATATGAAATACTAGCGACCCGCTCCGGCTTCGCACGGCTACCAAACTAAACAGAATCATCCGGGGTAATCTGAAGATTTCCTGAAAATTTCAAAATCGCTCCAGCCATTTTGGAGTCCATATACGGAACATACATAGACACATCGATTTGTTTATATATAGATTGGTAAAAATGGATGTTTTAGAGTGACAGAATCAGAAAATAAGTTAATCTAGTTTGTGCAACGAATCAATACATATAAAACAGTACCGTGACTCACTTATAGACAACGCACAGCCTAAACGGGTGGTCCTAGAGGTTTGTTTGGAGGAGACATTTCTCGAGTACCATGGAGGTGCACTAAGGAGCGAGTTTTGAAATTTGTATGGAAAATACCGCGGAAGAAGCTGAGCTGGGCCACCTAGTATTACAATAACTGTATGAATATATTATTCAGCAAACCAACCAACCAACCAACTTCTCATTAGAAGAATTACCCTACACTCACAAAAAGTGTTTCTTAATATTATAAAAATAATATGTTCATAAATCTTTTAGAAAAGGTCCAAAGGAGAGCAACAAAAATAGTGCCTTGTCTTCGAGACAAGGATTATGAACAAAGGCTGAAAGAACTAGACCTAACAACTTTAGAACAACGCAGGCAGCGTGGTGATTTGATCGAGACTTACAAGATACTGCAAGGATGCTATGATGTACCAGCATTGAATGAACTATTCATAAAGAATAAAAACACAACCCTGAGAGGGCACTCTTTGAAGCTGTCACGCTCCTTGAGCACTAGCAACCCCAGGCGCCACTTCCTATCAAACCGCGTGGTGAAAGTGTGGAACAGTTTGCCGGAGACAGTGATAAGTGCACCCTCAGTTAACTCTTTTAAAAATAGACTTGATAAACATTTTAAATTAAAAAACACAAGTGGACACTGATTATGCACGTATCAGCTATAAGATGCCTGTGCATAAAATCTATAATAATAATAATAATAAAACCAACTTGTTTTTATAAAGTTTAACCCGTATTTAACCTGTCAAAAAACAAAGTTGTACTAATTCACGACAAACACGTTATATACTATATTATCTATCATGTTTCGCATATTATTATACAGGGTGACATCGGAAACGTTATCAGAAATGTGTTTTTCTGACTTGTTAATTGACAGGCATTAATTACATTTCAATATTATTTTATGTTCGATTGTGCCTTATTAAATCATGTTTTCATTAAAACCTGGTTACACTATCATGGTCATTTTTAAATTAAGTAATACATTTAATACCTTTGTGATGTCATGTTGAGAATATTGTTTCTAACCGACTAAGGCAATGCAAAAAGGAGTGTTATGGTTTTAGCAGTCTAAAGCTAGCAGTTAATATGTTAATGTATGTATGTCCATCTATCTGTTCCTCGGTTGCTCCTAAAACTTTGTCTACAAAAGTTTGAATTGTAGAGATTTCTTAAATATATATAACTTACATCCAAAAAACGCCAAAATGAAACAATATATAATGCTTGGTACTTTTTAAGAGGAAATTTTCATCGTTATAATAATAGTTGTAGTCGGGTATTATTTTTCAACTTTATCTTGTTATGACATTCAGTAGAGTGACCAAACTGTACAGAATAATTATTGTTTCGTCTTACACTTTGGAAATTACAAAACTTTTTCTATATAATTCTTAAACGTGTTTCCTCATTATAATTATGTCTCCAGAGTCATCCTATATATACGTATTGTAATTAAATGTAGGTGAGTTTATCAACCTATTTTTATCACGGTGATAAGAGTCATATTATTACGAAGGCAATTGCATTCATGACCACGCTGTTGTTAAATGTGTTTATTTATTTAATTTGATATTAACTTAGACATACCAAGAATGTCAATTAATGACAAAGAGACTTGAAAACAAAGGAGCTTATTTCGGATAACATGTAAGTAAGGTCTAAGTCTAATATTTATAGTAATTTAATAATAATTGTTAATATTCAGGTGTACAGCATAATCATACTAAAAGACTTACAGTTTATGGTCTATACTGTAATGTGGGAATGCAAGTGAAAAGAAAAAAAAAATATTATAATGGTTAAATGAAAAAAATGTGTTTAATGACAACGAATATTTGAGCGCTCGTAACTTAAAAATTGCTCTCTTCATTTCGTCTTGGCAAATACCTATTTTGATAAGAGTTTTAGTAATAGTAGTAATAATAAGAATAGCGTGTTGGACTGATTTAATATTAATATTGCATTAGCATTAACATTGCTTAAGATCGTTTGTTTGTATCATTACAACCGATTTTTTTACTTGGTCTGTTTATTGGTTAGTATTTTTGGTTGAGGTACTTCTTGGAATAGGTAAAAAAGATTTTAAAGAAAATTTACAAATTTGTATTAGGTATAATAATTTTGGAATCTATTCTCATTTCATTACACCAAACACGGAAGTTAGGTTGATAGGTTTGTTCGAATTACGTATTCGATCAATTGCGAGCCTGAAAAAGAAAATGTTTGCACAGCACTTGAGATAAATCTCAGATTAGCAGGTTGATTGATTGCACGTCGACAGCTTTCGTGACGCATTCCCAAATTATCAGTAATTACGGAGAACACACGCAACATCAAATAAGAGGTATAATAATGTACCTAAATTAATTTTACGATTAACATTTTGAACGGAAACATTTTATGTCAGGACTTATTGAGTTTGCCGATTGACTTGATATTTTGTCCCTGCTTCAATACAACGTAAAATAGTAAAAATACATAAACAATGATTAACGCGCCGGTTTTATTCATTATTTTCATTGAAATCTGGCACGCGGTCACATAATAATTACACGACTTTTAATCGATTAGGATACAAATTATTTATTTAATTTTCATATATGTTAACGTATATATATGTGTATTGACTTTGGCGTCCATAGCACATTTTACGTTGTCATTTTATTATGATTGGCGGCAAAATGATTAATCATTGACCTAACAATTCTGGAATATGCACATACGATTGTCGGAAATAAATCAAATCTTAAATACTAAGTTTTACAATTTACTTAATGCGATTTCCTAAGGGTTTAGGCTTACTTAGACTGGGTCAAACTGTGTCAAACGTTTACTTGAGTACCTACCGGAAAACTGGTTTTAGCACCAAAATTCCTTTCAAATTAGATACAGTACTGAACATAAATTACGATAAGACGAAACATTCAATTATGCAGACGCGACTTCAGTCCAAGCATGTCTAAGTTAAAATTACGAATGCAATTAAAGATAGAGTTATCTTAAAAAAAAAACAAGATAGGTGAAGCTATGAAGCTGTTATTTATTCGATCTATGTATATTAAAAAAAAGTTTCCATGACTGAACCGATTTATGACTAGCAGCTCAATTACGTGACACAATTGATATCGGTTTGGCTCAAAAAGTAAAACAATTTAGTCATCACTCAATGTAAATAAGGATTAAATTGGTTTACTTTTCGACCCAAACCGATACCAATTTTGCTACATAATCAAGCAGCGGGTCTGGTCCGAACTTTCTATTTTTCCCGGTTTAAAAATCACTTTCGTGGGAGGGAAGCTTTCGAGTACTCAAAATCGAGCCACTGTTTCGACCACAATTCCTGACTTTATTTAAATGTGGGTGTAAATTAATTGACAAATTAAAAAAATATGGTTCATCCTACACGTGAAAACTCATCAGATCCTTGTATATGTATTTTTTTTCATTCAAGGTCGAAAGATCAATAAACAGAAAATCTATTTCGCTGCTATGTTTGCTATGATTATAAGATTACTCGTAGTTTATCACGAAGGGAGATAGCTCTAATTACAAATGCCCTGTAATCTGTAGCCTCGAGACCAAGTGTGAATTTGTATAAGATTCTGGGTCATACATTTAGAATCTTAGGATAAATATAATTAGAAAACGAATGATTTTGTATCGTTTTGTATCAAATTTTTCATTTTAATAGAGCTCCAAAATATAAAATATAAAACTTCTTTGTAACTGCAAACGGAGAATAATAATAGGTCCTTGCATCGGAGCTGTTTACGAAAATTACCTAGCTACGACACGGAACTAAACGCAAATATCTATAATTAAGATAATTATAATGTGTAAAAAATATATATCGAAGTTAATGCGGAAAACATATCAACCCTTAAAAGGAAAATAACCTAAAATAACTTATTGTGGTGTGAATGATAATGCGTTCTAATGGTATATATAGTATGTGTTATTGTTAGCAATGATCGCGTCTAGACTAGCTGTTGGATATTATGTAGTCTTTATTATCTGTAATAGGTAATTATGTTGTTAGATAACTGATAATTTTAGCATTAGGTATAAGTACATAATATATAATGACACACAGGAAACATGCACATTGTTTTGTAAGCCGACGCGTGTGCGTGGCAATTGGCATAATTTTTGGCACGTGCTTAAAGGGTGCGTGTCGAGTAACTTTGATAAATACTACATACTTAATGAACATCTGGATTTTTTTACTAAACTAGAATGCAACTTTTTTGGTTTCATGGTCAGATCGGTCGAAGAGATATTTTTAAATTTGTTTTATGTAGGATTTCGTAAACTATTATCGTTTAAAATCACACCTTTCTGGGCCGTTTCATTAATATATTTTATATCAACGTGAAAGATTCATAAAAGAACAAAGCAAAACACATTTTCATTTAACTTTACTCATTAGTTATTTGAAATCTTACACGTCTATTTCTGCTGACAATGGTTCGAACGCTTGGCAAAAAAGTCTTGTCTTAAACATTATATATTTTAACAAAAACTGTATATTTTGTAGTGTCATTGTTTTTCTTTATTTGCTTGTACGTATACCTAGGTATTACACTATAGGTGTTAAAGTTTCTTTTGCATATTGTGACTAACTGGCAGGTGGCGCCTGAAGCCGTCCACGACGTACGGGTCAATCGAGTAAGTCGGGTTTTTATGGTGGTGGTGGTGGTGGTCCAAATTTAACGGCCATAAATTTAAGTCTTAGCTACTCAGGTGTGATTCTTTTAAGAGGACTGTAAACCAAGGGCAAAAATCACCCTTTTCATAAAAAAGGCGATAACGATTTCCATCCCTTAAATGTTAACCGATTATGAAAAAGTTTTGATAGGTCGGGACAAAATCTAGGTCTATAGGTTTTTTGAAGTTTGATTAAAGATCAACAAGTCAAATAATCGCCGAAATTAGTTTTGTATTGATTAAAGTGAAAAAACAAAACGTATAGACCTAGATTTTCTTCTGACTAACAACCTATCAAAAATTGGTCAACATCGGTTTAACCTTTAAGGGGTGAAAATCGTTATCGCGTTTTGTATGAAAAGCCGTAGGTTCACACTTAGGGTTGCCAACTATTTATGGGGCAAATATAGTATTTTCCAGTCAAACGTATAAATAAAATAGTACCTTCAAACGAAAATATAGTACTTTGAAGAAAAACCTTTTACAAAAGTGTAAGGTATGTTTGATTAAAAATAATGCACAAAATTCGTCTTGCTAACATTTGCATTCTGATTGTGCATCTGTAGCTATCCGAGCTTCAAAAATACCAATTTTTCTTCAATCTCAATCCATATATATTCCGAAACACGCACAACGAAGTAACGTAAGGTTGCGTTGCGTCCAGAAAATTCACCAAGATGTTGTAATTTAATAAAATTTAATACTAACATTGTAGAACTGGCTAACTCAAAGCCCATTTGTAAGGACTGACCAAAATATAGTATTTTTGCGTACTATATATCTCTTCAACAGTATATAGTACACAGAGCCAAAATATAGTACAATACTATATATTATAGAACGGTTGGGAACCCTTTTCACACTCCTCTTAAATAAGACTTTGTTCATGAATTCACTAGCGAGTTTAAAATGACCCGCGCGATCATAGACATCGTTGAAATACGTCCAAGGTCGAAGACGCACAAAAAGATATGGTTTATACACACTGACAGGTCAAGTTTAGGCTCGAGTTCATGAACGAAGTTTTATTTACGCGAATCACACCCCGGATCTAATTAACACAGATCCAATAAAGAGTAAGCCTGATAAAGATAGGTTACCTTAAAGACTCGATACGTACGAATAAAATGATCAATCGTCGTTTAAAATCTTATAAAATCCACAGTTGACTGTAATGGATCAATAAAAGTTTATTAAAAATGATGGTACCTTAATATACTATCACAATAATAGCATAAATTGTAATTTTCTAATTTATAATCGATCGAGGGCATTCTTTAAAACAAGCCGGTCAAGTGCGAGTCCGACTTACTTACCTATGAAAAAGAGACAGTACTTGGTAGGTACGGAACACTAAAAATGAAAAAAATAGCTTTTAACAACCGGGTAACCATTTACAACCTACCTATGAAATAATACAAAAAATAATTTTCGCAAGCTCCTATCTTCGTGCAACCGTTGCAAGTGTTATACGACTTTACTAAGGTTATTCCGTTAAACTATTTTTTTTTTTGATGTTACTACTAATTTACAGTTTTCGGACTTTTTCCTTTACTTGTGCTGTAAGACACGGCTTTTTTCTAAATTTCTTGATTCTAGGTCAACAGGAAGTACCCTATAGGTTTTGATTCCCTAGCGATACCCTTACGAGTATCATAATTACAACTTGATACATATCTTGTACGCGTTCTTGACTTGACACACAGATAGACGGACAGACAGACAGACAGATAGTGAACACAAAGAAGTGATCCTATAAGAGTTCCTTTTTTCTTTTGAGGTACGGAACCCTAAAAACATGCAGTATCATAGTTATCATCGTCATTTCACCGTCCATTTTCAGCTTATAGTTAAAAGGATTCAGGATAGATTATGGAACCATATGCTTCACTATAGCTATCAGAATAATCACTGCGAAAACTTGCTTCATATTTAAAAATAACTCTAGCAAAGACGTCAGGTAAAGTTAAATTTCGCCTTGTGACTCCTAAACCGGTTACAACCGGATAAAATCGATCATAATAGGCCGACTATAACTCGATCGTCAATTGGGAATTACGGTAGCTTCTAAATTTCGTTGTATCCTTCGATCTTTTCACTTGTGGGACCTATTTAGTGGCGGTTGAAAAGTTAACTTCAGTCGATTTGTAGGTAAGGTGGAAGATTAAAATCGTGAGGGCTGTTTCATTACGATGAACATTAAAATATATTTAAGATCATGGATGTCATTATACCTGCATCCAAATACATATATCCAAACCTCATCCTATCCTATTTTTTTTAAATAGTTATTTTGAAATCCTTTTCAGTAACATAAAATTAAAACGCCTTTGATTAATAGGAGTATGATAATTAAATATATTTATTCATATTTATCTATAGAGGGTCTCCCAGGAGAAAGTTTCAATGTTAAGTATAACATTTTGTAAATCGCTGTCTAAAGTCTCAACCGTATTTCATTATCTCACACTGAAATTTGAATTAAAAAACTCCAAAAATACGATAAGTCGTGGACCATAGGTAGGGCGTAAACTTGTTTGGCAACGTCGTGGTATAAAAATCCCCTTGGGGTGCTCTACCTTTGGACCTCCGCGTGGCACTATTTTCTGGGACACCCTGTATAGCAACCATAAATGACTGTCCTTATCGTTGACATCAAATAGTCCGTAATTTTTGTTATATCACCTAAGAGCGGATTATCAAATAATACCATAATAATAAAAGTATACGCGGGGACATTCCACATTTCATCTCCGTTAGCTCAAACTGTGCCATGGTTGAAATTAAATTAAGCAAATAGCAAGCTGATAAGCACACACTTGGTTACTTATCAACTATTGATTTATTTTTAGACGTAAAGAAGCAAATATAATTTAGTAGGTTTATCCTGCGACCTCCTCCGCGTGGCATTCGTTTACCGCGCGCAGCGCCATCTACCTAGGAGTAGCATTCTCATGTTTCATATAAAGTCTGTTCGCCGTGAGTTCCTAAAAAAAATTAGGGCTTTACCGATGATAATAAAAATTAAAGCGAAAATCTATATATTTTTCATTGCTGGGATAGCATCGGAAGACGACCATGACGAAGTCTTACAGTCGGAGGAAGAATCAGAGTCGGTGACGTTTATTATGAAAAATTCAATTACTTCGTCTAAAACAACACACCAATACCCATACGACATACTCAGATCGTATTCAAGCACGGAATGTCAATATGGCCGCGTGTGGCTCGCCCGCCAGGCGCAGCTCCGCGCCTTTCAACAACTGCATGCCTCGTACCACGAAACACAGTGCGCGTGGCGATAATCGACGCCCGTCATACATTTTATGCTAGGTAAGCGACAGTCACTATTTCGAGACGATATCATAATATTTATCAACTCTCGGCGAACAGACTTTATATATAAAATTCCTAAAAGATATCGGTATAAAAAGTATCCGATGTCCATATCCAAATAACAGGCTACATTTGTGCCATTTTTATAGATTTGTACAAAGCCGGCTGGGAAAACGGAACAAACAAACAACAAACACAGTTTCACATTAATAATGTTCGTATGCATTTTCAAGTAATCATAGAGGTAATGGTTGTTAATAATCGATTGACTGTATTTCTGAATACTGCTTATAAATCCATGATATTTCACGGTAACTTTTTTTATAGCTAGTACAGTCGAGGTCAAAAATAACAAAACAAAGTGGTCAAAAATATGTGAACACGACTTTGTCCAGGGCATAAGAGCGCTTAATTATTTTTTCCCCTTTGGTACCATATATATATTGACTGTACATAATAACGAACGTACCAAAACCAGATCGAGGAAGTTCTTAAGAAAGGCCAGGTCAAGAGTACCCAAAACCGGCGAGCGTGCATGAAGAACTTAATGAGTGTTGACGAAGCGAAAGTTGTGTCGTGATCGTAGCAGGTGGAAATCCATGGTCTCTGCCTACCCCTTTGGGAAACAGGCGTGATATATGTATGTATGTATGTATGTACATAATAGTAATCAAGATAAATGCCACAAAAACACCGTGTCGACAATGTTTGTTTTGCCGTTTGCTAAATTCGAGTACGAGTACATTTTACTTTCTCTCGACGTCTGATCTGTTCAAGATCCCTTTGGAATACGCTGACGTATATATCCGCCAGTGGCGAAGCGGCAAATATTTCCTAAGGGAAGCCGGAAGAATTAGAACCGTACGTGCGAGATCCGCACTACTGCTTTACCGCCAATGACGGATATATCTGTCAGCGTATACAGGGTAAAACTTTACGTCTAACTCCTGCGGCCCTAACATGCATGGCACAAAGATAAATTAGAACCGTTTATCTCTATGACTATCTCTTTCGTCGGCACTAGTGTGAGAGAGACGCACTTAGTGATAAACGGTTCTAGTTTATCTTTGTGCCATGCATGTTAGCGCCGCAGGAGTTAGACGTAAAGTTGAAATTCGTGTTCGAAAAATTGGACATGCTTGGCGTGTGATGTGAGTGACAACATTTGTTTTAGACCTGCACCATTACCATGAGTTTATGTAAACTGTTCTCAAAATAGAAAACTATCGCTCGGTCCCTTTTACTTGTATCGGCAACAAACAGTATTTCAGATAGATTTCGATAGTGAGAACGGTTTGCACAAACTCATGGTAATGTTATTAGTGCTGAAAAGATTAACAGTATCGAAAAACGGTCGACTAAGGCCGGATTTTTTAATAATCGTTAGTAATTTTACTGGACCAAATCTCATTTAATCCATACAGTTTTGAAATTACTGATCTGAAATTTGGTCTATCATATCATTATAAAATCTGCGCCTCTATTCGGGATCGCTAAGGTGATGATGTAGCGACTCGCGAGCGAGATTTCTCATCCCATTCTTCCGCACGACGCATAATGCGGAAGAGCGAGATGCGAGTCTCGCTCGCGGGTCGCTGCTTACACTTAGACGTTCCCTAATAGACGCCCTGCACTCAAAAACATCATCTAAATTGCGTTTAAACAACCTTATTAAGTAATTACGCATTCGCAACGCATCTTCGGAAGGAAACTTTTACTCGTAGCCCTCACTTAGCTTACGTTCTAGGCTAAAAAGCAAAGGAATACTAAGTAATGTGTTCTAGTTGCTCATTACAATGTAACGATAGACTGTAAATTTCACGTGCGGTACGCCCATATACACTTCTGCTGGGAGGATGGACTGAGTATCGGGAATAGTAGATGGGGTAAAACACACTGAGATAAAATACATACGTAATTCTGGATGCCACGACGTAATTCTAGAGAAAAACGTACCTAACGTAAGTAGAGACTCGGCTACATGGATAATGTTGCGAACTACAAACGCGTGTATACGTAATTACCACACAACAATCAACATTATTTCGGATGCTTCGACATTATTCTGGACTTGGCTGCGAATACATTACGGTAATGTAGGTACACAGCATTAAAAAATTTCTCCGTGCAAGTAGCAACAAAAACCTACAGCATAGGCCCCCACGGGCTCTTTCACGTGTGTGAATCTAACAGCACTTCAAAGGAACGGAAGCAACTTAACAGTATCTTTTTCCAAACCGAAACAACAATTACGATTACGATACTTAAATTTTTCACTAATAATTCGATGTGTTTAGCCGTGCATATTCTCTGGTGTGTAAGAACGTTAAAAATTGGTGACCGCTTCGCACCGTGACCATGGTGCGCTCCGGACCATATTCGATCGTGTGGCGAGCAGTCCGTCGCACATTATTATTATTATTATTATTATTATCGGTAAGCTTCGTTCGATTGGACGCTGATTGGAATGTCTGTGGTGCAGAGGGGTGGTGTGGTGAGACGAGCGCACTGTATTGCCGTGTGTTGTTACGACCGCACTATGTTCGATCGTCTATTAACGCTCTTACCTTGGCGCCACACGTGAACTTGATAGCCTAGTATATAAAAGTAGATGTACCTAGTTTAAATCAAGCCCACTTGATCCCCCCTCCTTCCTACGCCCTTGTCAAAGACTTCCACAACGAATGGTCAGAACATGCTTTCTGTCTGTCCGTCGGAAGTGACTTATAACCACATTGCCACTTTGTTTTGTGACCTTGAATAAATCGATACTTTAAATTTAATTTTTATCTACCAAGTCTTGACGTCCTTTATTCTTGTATGAAGATTTACTCAAATCAACACGTCTATTAACACATCAGATGCTTTGATGCCTTCTATCAAAATATAGTTTGAAATAACGCTTCTCGCAATTTGGTTGCAAAAAGCAGAAATATCATAACTATAAAACACAAAAGGTCTTACGACAATTCATTACAAAGATGAGCAGTTTTAAGCAAACAATATAATTCTATAGCTCATTTTAGGTATACCTACCATCGTTTGCGTCGCAGAATCTCTGAAACAAAGTAATATGTGTTCAGCTGTGTATTACGTTTTTACTACGACCCCTATTATTAACACTTCTGTTCGTATGGTGTTCTATCTTGAAATTCTCTAAAATTGCAGAGTTGTGGAGGAAATTACGATTAACATATTCGGTGCACGAAATCACAGGAAAACACCAGTGTTTATCCTTCACTGCAGGACATAAAATCAACTTCTACCCCAGGGTCCAAAGAATTTCCTCCATACAAAGTTACTATAGCAAGAACCCGGCTCTCGGGTTATTCGGCGTGTTGGCAAATTTAGTTAAAACAATGGCTTACAAAATTATGCTTCACTGCTGCTCAATAAGATTCTTTTGAAATGGATTCCATGCCATTATTCTTCGTGTCCCTATCTAAAAAAAATTACAACCTTTATAACCTGACCAATGTCACGGATAGATCAACCAAAATAGTTGTAAGGTCAGACGATGTCGAATGATCTTCACCAATCGATCGATGTCGGTCTTTCGTCGATCAGCATCGGCAGATTGTGTTAACGGCCATACGTAACTTAATACACTATATCCTAAGCAATGTATTATTATATAACTGTATAATAAGTATATGTAATGTTGTATTTTCACAGCATCATTTTTGATAAGGTCGTTTTCCACAAAGTCTAAAGACGAAAGTCTTCGATCAGTGCATCCTACCTGTCATGACATACGGTGCCGAAACGTGAACACTCACGGTTGGGTTGGTCCACAAATTGAAAGTGGCTCAGCTGGCTATGGAGTGGGCTATGTTGGGAGTTTCTCTGAAAGACCGTATCCACAATAGGGTGATCCGACAGAAAACCAAAGTTACCGACATAGCTCATCAAATCAGCAAACTGAAGTGGCAGTGGGCCGGCCATATTAGCCGCAGAAACGATGGCCGCTGGGGTAAACGTGTTCTGGAGTGGAGATCGCGAATCGGCAAACGAAGTGTAGGACGCCCTCAGACTCGGTAAAGCGACGATCTCCGCAAGGTGGCTGGCAAGAGCTGGATGAGAGTAGTCGCGGATCGTGCTCAGTGGCGTGCAGTTGGAGACGCCTATGTCCAGCAGTGGACTGGCAGTGGTATAGGCTGTTGATGATGATGATAAGACCGTAAGGATTTTTAGGATAGGTATTTTATATACCTATCGTATAATTAACGTTAAGATAAAGTAAATTAAATACTTCTAGTTAAATTAATTATGCAAAATGATTACATAAACGCAAAAATACGCGTTTAAACATATTCTCTTTATTTTGCCTAACTACATTTTTTCTGAGTTTCCGAATTGTAGTTATCAGACGATTACGCGCTTTATTCTGAATAAGATAAGCGCCATGGTACATGGGGACCAATTTATTACTATGCAAATTCTATTATTTATAATCGTGCCGGAATACGTCAATGGAAGATAACCTCGCAGTGGGTGGCGCCGCACCTTTGGCGTTATAACACGCTTTAGTATCCATAAAATTAACCACACATTCGGACTAGAATTGGCATATTTCTGGTAATACGGAAACAAGTATAATCAAATTGATTGAGCAGAATTTAAACTAAATAATTACTTACATCCTTTGTTAAATAGTTTCTTAAATAACATTAACAACCCACAAAGGCTGAAATACTTTATCATGGGTCAATTAATTAATTGTAAGTTATACATTTTACACCTGGGTCTCTATTCGATATTGCCTAAGCGATAGATATCGCAATAGTTTTACTATGGGACCGCCTTTTTTGTCAGGTTAATAAGAGCTACCATATCGTAACAAAATAATTTGCGATATCGTTTAGGTGATGACGAATACAGTCTGTCTTGTCGCTTTGCCCGCGGTATTATAAATTCCTATACACACTTTAATTACCTTTCCCCCCATAAAGGTCCTAGATCGGCCGCCTAGAAACCAGTTTAGCACAAAAGGCCTATAAAATCTGTACCGTTATGATGTAGAATAAACAGGTTTGAATAACTTTATAATAAGGAGATAAACCTAACCTTACGAAGCCACATTCGTAAATAAAACAGACCTTTATTTGTTTACTCATCATTGTTAAAGCTTTATCAGCTGAACAAGAAACGGTTTTTGTTTTCATCTACTAGGTATCCATAGCGTACAAATATGTTTTCGATACAACAATTTAATTAAACAGTTGAAGTGTGGCGCAACTTGTACCTTTGTCATGATGAGAAAGAATCCTAAATATTTATTTCTCCTCCCAGAAACGACACGAAGCCATTCGTGTACAATGGCACGACCACTCCCGTCGTCATCACCAAGACATCTCTACCTCAGAAGCCTCAGACCGGCAAAGCTGGGCGAGGCAAAGCCTTTAGGCAGATCCTGGCGTCGTTCATTGCTAATCTAGGGACCATCAACACTGGCATGGCCTTCGGATTCTCAGCGACGGTACTGCCTCAGTTGAAGAGCAATGAATCAAGTATACATATCACCGATTCACAAGCAAGTTGGATTGGTAAGTTGTTTTTTGGTTTTGTTCGAAATAGTCAGCACGGAAATGATAGTCACACGAGGAGCTCCTGGTAATATATAAAATGCAAAAGTGTGTGTGTGTTTGTTACCAATCAGCTCCGTAATCGCTGAACCTTAGTATATAGTTACCTTAGGTCTAGGAATAGGACATGGGGTACTTTTGGCTGGAAAATTTAAATGTTCAAAAGCGAACGAAGTCGCAGGCAAGAGAGAGATCATTGCTTATCAGTCGTTTGACCTTGCATCTCCTCTAAAATTCCTTTTGATATAAATATGATACTCACAATCACGTTACAATGTAGTCTGAAAGTTGTATAAATATATAAAACAACTGTTCCCAAAGTTTATGAGCTGTTTACAGCAACATCATCATTATCATTAGCATTTATATGGCCTAATGCTGGGTAAATGCATCCTCTCACAGTAGTCCCCAATCCGTACGGGGCCGGAGTGCAGGACTTTGCAGATGTATGCTGGTTTGTTGAATATGAAAATGAAAATATTTATTTTGCAAGTAGGCCACACGGGCTCTTTCACATGTCTGAATCTACCAGCGCTTCGAAAGCACACATTTGTTTACTGGACCAATGGTTTGTTTAATTACGGCAGGTCTTACAAAATTAACCTGTATCGGTTTAGTTTCAGTTGATCAACCGAAATTGGAACTCCATACTTCACAAACTTTATTTAAAATTACCATTATGTTAAACCGTTCATTCCAGCCAGTCTTTCGTCCGCCGGGACCCCCATTGGCTGCCTTCTCAGCGGTTACCTCATGGACGCGATCGGGCGTCGACTGACCCTCATGATCACAGAAGGACCGCTCATACTCGGCTGGCTCCTCATTGCAACTGCTGCTAACGTCAACATGATCTATGTTGGTAAGATCTTTATTATTCGTTTTCGAGGTGGTTTTACGGGTCAGGGAAGAAGCCGATTGAGAGTTTTCACCACTTTGTGGTCTGCCTTAAGCTGCAGTTCTTGAAGCTATTTTACATATTAATTTGAGTGATTCCACAGCGTTTCAACCATCGTCCATTAATTTGAAATATTGAAGGACGGAAGCAAAACTTCTTTGATGCTCGTTTCTGTATAATATGGAACTGGGGACTGACAGCCGTTCAATCGCTTATTGTAGATTTGTAGATTATGTTTTATTTCATCTTGTGCTTTATTTGTTTTAATTTAAAGTTTTTTAACCGACTTCAAAAAAGGAGGAGGTTCTCAGTTCGTCGGAGTCTTTTATTTTTAACCTATTATTAAGTATAATATATATATATATATATATTGATATGTAAGATTTTTATTATGTATGTATTTTTTTTGTTTTCTTTTTCATTTAGCTATTTGTGATTTGGTCTATCCTCATGCATTGTCTTCTCTTATTGACTCCAAGGTAGGCTGGACGAGATTCCATAAGGAATAAGCTTGCCTTTGTACATTTCTTATGTCATAATACATTGCTGTTATATGTCACTTATGTGCAATAAAGAGTCTACATACACATTCGCCAAACCTCAAGAGAAAGATACCTCTATATTTTGTTTGAGGCCACATCAGTCGTTAAGTACTGATTTTTCATTTTGTACAGGGAGGCTGCTGGTGGGCCTAGGCTCAGGAATGGTGGGCGCGCCAGCCCGTGTGTACACCTGCGAGGTTTCCCAACCACATCTTCGGGGCATGCTTGGAGCGCTAGCTTCCGTGGGAGTCTCCACTGGTGTTCTTATACAGGTAAGTGTAATATTCGGTCCAAACTCGATTTTGTATAGCAACACGATGCCAAAATCGAGTTTGGCGTTTCTTGTTTCAAAAGTCAGTTTTAAATTAAGCTACTACACTTTCGAATTGGCCCTATTGTCTCTGAGTATCGAAATTTAGCTGGACCCATTGCCATTAGATACTTCCGTACCTACTCTTCTCCAGCCTTATCATCAGGTCAAAGCCTCTATTGCTTGAGCGATATTGGTTTTTTTACGATGCGGCCACCTTTCCTGCCAAGTTAATAAGAGCTACCATATCGTAGCAAAATAATTTAACTAGGGAATTTGAATAGAGGCCCGGGTCGATGGCATATTGTGTATTGGTTGTTGTGGGATGTACACATTTTTGCAGATAAATCAAATCAATGCAACTAGGTACTTTACTGTGAAATATGGCTCTCGCTTTTGGTCGGGTTGATAAAGTAGAAGTCATTTATTTACATTACATACCGACTGTTAAAGGTTTCCATAGAGTTAACTTTTTGGGAAAGAAAACTGGCGCCTCATTCGGGAACGCTAAGTGATTCTGTAGCGACTCGTAAGCCAGATTTCTCATTCCACTCTTCCGCACGACGCCAAATGCGTAAGAGCGAGATGAGAGATCTGGCTTACGAGTCGCTACAGAATCACTTAGCGTTCCCGAATGAGGCGCCGGGAATATCCCTAGAATACCTATGCGTTAACGCGAAATGTATCTACACCACACAAATAGCGAACTGCAAGTCGCGTGATCTTTTGATTCTCATCGGCACTTTTCCAATGCAATGTAACGTCACTGATGCTTTGACAAAGAGTATTATGAGTATTGTTCATCAGAATTACTCTAACAAGGAACGCACACAGGGTTTCGTGATCGCAAACAAAACGTCACAGAGGTGCCAATTAGTAACCAAGTATTTGTTTCCTTAATTACGTAGCCATTACAGCACAATACACGCCCACGCTAAATGGCTTTGTTACATGCTAATTAAAAGACAAAAGGATTATAATATAGATCGTCTCCGTAATTCCATGGTCATAGTTCTGATAGTATACATGTGTTTCTCTGCTATGGGAATATGAAACTTGTAATAGTTGTAAAAGGATTGATTTTATAAGCGTTTATTTATTCGTAGTTTTTCCAAATTCTGCGCAATCATTGGCTGCTAGAGTAGCGACTATTACACGACGCGAGAGAATGAATCAGTCTATTTCCGTGTATAACTCCTAATGATTATTTTAGGTGAATATTTTTAAGAACGCATATCTAAAGAAAGTGCAAAAAATTATGGCCTTGCCTGTAATTTGCTTTCGCGCAGTTGGGAAAAACACGTGTCATCGCGTTTAGGTATGAATTGCTAAGCATTTTTTGTAAAGTTAAAGACAGTGCAAATAATGAAATAAAAAAACTACCGGATTGTGTCAGTATTACGACCCCAAATTTAATGTAGAATAACATCTCGCCAAGCAGTCCTGACTTTAGTGAGTAACAGCTAGGTACTGACTAGCTAAGATTATATAGATTACTAGTGGACCCGCCACAGCTTCGCCCACGGTATTTTCCATACAAGCTTTATCACACAATTTCAAAAAATCCCTCCTTAGGGCATTCTAGGGTGCCCGAGGAATATCTGTTCCAAATTTCAAACCTCTAGGACCACCCGTTTAGGCTGTGCGTTGTTACGGTACACTGTTTTATATGTATTGATTTATGCAATTATACGTATACTAGCGACCCGCCCCGGCTTCGCACGGGTGCAATGCTGATACTAAATATACCTACCTACTACAGAATGTCCTTATAAACATCGTTTACAGCTTATGTTCCAGAGAGCTCCGATAAACGCGCGTCCGATCGCTGTTAATCATAAAGTGCTATGTCCCTGCATTTTAAATCTGTAATATCTTCGGAAATATTCATTTAAATTACATGCTGTACAGGGCCATATTGATCTATATTAAATGGACAATGTATTTAAGGTACTAAATTGGATAAGGATTAATGCTGTTTTGCTTAAAATCACTTCGTAAATAAGCCATTTTTTCCCGTAAAATGTTAAGGATAAAAAATGGTTATTGTGGGTTATTCTTAAGATATAGACATATACCATCGCGGACTTTTTTGTTGACGTTTTTAAGATGTACAATACTGTAGTACATTATTTTGATTTATCTCGTGGGGTACAGCCAGCGTTTGCAATGTAAGCGCAAAATAATTAGTTTATTTACGACATCACATTAGAAACCTCTAAATTTATAAGTGTTTCTCTACAATATTATCCATATATTATACACATAAACCTTCCTCTTGAATCACTCTATCTATTAAAAAAACCGCTTCAAAATTCGTTGCGTAGTTTTAAAGATTTAAGCATACATAGGGACAGACAGACAGCGACAGCGACTTTGTTTTATACTATGTAGTGATATATAGTGATAGTGATAGTGATAGTGATGATGAAGTGATGAAGTGATAGTGATGATGATAGTGATAGTGATGATGATGAAGTGAAGTGAAGTGATTATTCAAATTGATATGAGTGACATAATTCGCGTAACTATGGCGTAATCGTGGATGACATACGAGTTTAAGAAAATTACTTGATAACAATAGTCGATTTGCGCACACTTGTAACAATAACTCAGAATATCATAAAATCGCTCATTATACAAAATAAAATATCACTTAAATTACAACAAAAAAATGTACTTACTTCACTTTTCAAAAACCAAACAATGAATTTGTAAAATTAAACCATAAAATAATCATTATTATCTATGATACCCCTCGCGAAATATATTTGCCCATTATTGAAAAAAAAACCCGGCCAAGTAGACTCGCGCACGAAGGGTTCCGTACCATTATCTTTAAAAACGGCAAAAAATCACGTTTGTTGTATGGGAGCCCCCTTAAATATGTATTTTATTCTGTTTTTTAGTATTTGTTGATATAGCGGCGACAGAAATACATCATCTGTGAAAATTTCAACTGTCTAACTATCACGGTTCATGAGATACAGCCTCGTGACGGACGGACAGACAGACGGACGGACGGACGGACGGACAGACGGACAGCGGAGCCTTGGTAATAGGGTCCCGTTTTTACCCTTTGGATACGGAACCCTAAAAATACTGTCAGGAGGGCCTACCGTTACGTAACTTAATACATAATCAATCAGTTAAAGTCATCCATTAAACTGTCAACTTCCTTCGTCCACTGCTGTTTTCTTCGGAAAATTTAGCAGTGTTCTATAAAAAGAAGTTTTGTACACTTCAAGGTCGTTAATTAAGCTATGCTAATTACAATTATATATTTATTTGAGTTAAGTATCTATTTATGAAAATTAGAATTGAATAGACCACTATAGAGTGAAAGCCGAAACGCAAGAATTCTTCATGCATTTTTTAAAGAGAGAAAGGATGAAAAACTCTTAATATATGAATGAATACACACACATCATGTTGCAAATTGTCATGATTATAATAAGTTCCATAAAATGTATTTAGTATTAGGGTGAAGTCCCAAAAGTCAAATTTAAACTTAACTATAGTCCGCGCGTAGTACGTGAGCGGGTTGCTTTGACCGCGACCGCACTCAACCCCTGAAGAAGGATTCCGTACGAGTTCGAAACATTTCGGACTATTTCGGATAATAAATCGTGGGTAAAGCCGTGTGTATTTCCAGTACCGAAGTCCCAAAGTTAGGTTTATGAACATGTAGTATAAAATGATTGCCAAAGCGTGCCAAAGCATAATAGACGTTTTATGTTAAAAGTCTTCTCACGACGCAACGTCTCATTCACCGATGTGCTAATTCAATGTAAACTCAGGCGATTCAGTATGATATAAAAAATAAATAGTCACTTTAGCAGGCCCACAAATAGCCTAGCCCTCGAGCCCCTTGACCAAAAAATTAAGGCGGTGAAATTTTTATCGTCAATATTATGTTTAAATAAAAAAGTAAAATGATACGCATAATAATGTTCTGCCATACATTAATCACTCGCACAATTTCAGTGACACCGTTCGGCCATTTTAAAATAGTTACATCTATGCAATAGGTAAATACACATAATTAGCAAACACCGGATTGACGGGGGCAAATCTGTACTGATTAAATAGTGCGAGGACACATTAAACTAATTTTGTTAGTTGATATCGATGAAAATGACGTAGATATACAAAAATAAACTTTTTGAGGAATTAACTTCTTTAATATTTTATATAATTTTCATAATATAGAACTCAAAAAAATTTCACACATTTCACATAATTAAAAGTATTCAAATTTAGCCATTAGTTATGATAATGATGCTAAAAAATTATTATTTTTCCTACTACGCTTTAATTTTATCATTATGGCCTTAAATACTCAGCACAAAGCAGCCCTTATTTGCTCTAGAGCAAATAAAGTTGCATTCAAATTTCACTATTGCACTGTTTTTTTTTTAAGAAGTTTACACCAACAGCTACCCAATCCGCCCATTCACAGTCCGACGGGACGGCCGACCACTTTTCTGTGCACTAACTGTTAGCAAAACAGTCCACATATCGGCGGCCATATCGAATTGTGATGGCTCCGTCTAAAATGTTGTCTTAAGTACTGGCTGATAAGATAGTATGGGTTACTAAAAGATTTAAAAAGAAAATTGGCATAATATAACAATTAATAGACTAGATACAAGTTTTCTGTGAAAATTTTCGGATGTTCGACTTTAGCTTCAGAACCAAATGGACCGATTTTAATAAATAGGGTATTTTAAGATTCGGGGAAAACGTGCGAGTGTCATAGGCTATATAAAAAATTCTAAGAATGCGTCATAACAGGTGCAAAAATCCTTTTTACGTCGCTAGTTGGGTTTAACTGTACCTTTTACGTTTTTTACCAACTTTTTGCAGTAGTAGAAAGAAAAGCAAATTATGCACCTCGCATCAAGTGATGTGTTATTATAATGCGCTCGTGTTTTTAGAGCCCTCACTTGCGTTCGGGCTCCAAACTAACACTCGGCGCAATAATGAATCACTTTCTGCTTGGTGCAACAATCTACAATTTCATCGATGTCGATAAACTTCGATTTTTAATTAATCGCTGGCACTGGTACATTTTTCCCCCCGTCAATCCGGTGTTTGATAATTAGACACAAATTGTATTATTGGACAACCGTTATAGTATTTTTTGAAACAGACGTATTTAAACATTTAGGTACTTAACTTTTTAAATATATTTTTATCGCGGACGACAAATTAACAGCTGTCACGTCAAAGTCACGTTATTCAAACTATTTGATAACGATATTTGAACGTTTACTTAATAGAATTAGTGCACGCGCAAATAACAGGGTGTTGTTGTCGCCAATCGTACACAGGATGCTCGTGATAAAATCGTTAGGTACCCGTATTTACACTGATAACAAAATATTTCGCTCCGAGTCACATCAGGGAAATACGAATGCATGTGTTGGTGGGGAACCAATTGTCAATACCGCAAGACCTACATTTGTAAGTCATCATGATGAGCTAAGGGGTCATCCATAAACTACGTCACACGTTAAGGGGGGGGGGAGGGGGTCGACCTAGTGTGACAAGGGATGGGAGGGGTCCTAAGTTTCGTGACGTCACATTTCAAAATCTAATGAATCTAAGTGTTAAAATGCCAAATTTCGCCTTTTCGTTAATACGAAAAACTTTAAAATGTTTTCAACTCTATCTGTATGGACTGAAGGTTTAAATTGTTTTGTGGATGAGTTCACATTCTCTCTGCTAGTGTCACGCGCCGGTCGCGTTTTTTAAAATATTTGATATGATGTTGATTATATTAATAAATAATTTAAATAGAAATAAAACTAATTTCGGAACTGCTGTTTTAATTTAATTTATTCTCTGAATATATGACTTCACACTAGGGAGGGGGTTTCACAAATGTGACGAACTGTGACACGAATGGGGGGAGGTCAAAAAATCACGAAAATAGTGTGATGGACTTCATGGATGACCCCTGACCCCTAAGGCAGTGAACAATTAAATATAAATTTTTAGTTGCAATTAATGCATTAATAACACTCATTCGCTTGAAATTCAGAGTTGTCAAGTCAATTGAATAGGCACTGATATAGTTAAATGGGAAATAGATATAGATAGAAGAGTTATATAAATGGGAATTATACTCCCACTAATTTCAGTAGCATAGATCTATCCAAAATGGCTCAAACGAAGTCCGTAATCAGGAACTTAAAATTATGCTGTACCGGTTTCTTGACAATAAGCCACTGACAATACCTAAATCGGCTTTACTTAAACAGTTTTTTAACTAAAACTATTTGATTTGGCATAGCGAAAAAAATATATGTTCATATTCTTTATATTATTGAAAACATGACTATTTCTAAAACAAGATTTGATGAAATCGATACGATAGAAAAACTCGTGAAGTTACGTCTGAAATCCTCTTTAAACAGTTCTATGTTTTATTTTTTTTAGTTATGGGGCTATAATTAACAACACTATTAGATAACGCTCAGACTAAAAACTTGACTAATTTATATTTTACGTTTACTGTTTACTCGTGTAATTCATCCGTTCTTGATTTTCCCCATACAAATAACCGCCAGTGCTTCTCGTTCACTCCCGTGCAAACAGACAGAGGCCGATCGCTCAAGGTCATTGGCTGTTGTCAGCGTCAAAACGTTTTATTAGGTGAAATATATCATTTATGACATGATAGCAGTAGGAGGTGGCAATCGTATTCTCCTATAAGGAGGCCATATGATGGAATTGGAAATGAAACGCGTGCCTTTATTGTGCAGCGCCTTTTTAATCAAAGAATCAAGGCTAAAAAGTAGGTGCTGACGTAATGATTATTTCGTTTCGTGATATAAGCCTTCTGCCATGTCAAAGTTTCTTGAGATGTAACGAACATTTGGTCATAGACCATTTAATACAATAGACTCCGGTCTGGATAACCGGGCTACCCCCGCTGCTACCATTACAGGCAAAAAGTTATAACCGGCGGGGCTACAGGGGGTCGCGCGGGGCGCATAAGCTCGAACGCACCAATCACAGCGCTCTGAAAACCCACAGCGCCCCACAAGTTTGGCTGCTTTTTTTGATAGTTAAAGTTGGCTAAGCGGTGTCTTTAGGATATTTGGTATGTGCAATGGGTCTTGGTGAAATTATGATGTAGAATTGTAGAAGGTACCACAGAGCCTATCTCATAATGTAGGCATATATACATAGTTTGCTATGAAGAAGTTACTAGATATAGATACACCGAGTTATCGAGTGTAACATTTATGCGTAGTTACTTTGATATCACGAGTGTATTTAGTGACGGGAAGCATAAGTCGCGCAAAAACGATTCAAAAGCATCGATTAGCACGCGGCAACCCGAATCTAGGCACCGCCACTGCCGCCGTCCTGCGCCGCGCCACCGACGTTGTTACACACAAAGATGATCTCACGACATCTTTTTGGCACGCGGGAACATACACTCTTTCCTTCTATCTCGATACTGTGGCTTATACAATATAATTATCTTGACGTCATATAAATTATGTATTAAAATCAATAAGTATCAAATAAATAATTTCATATTTATTAATCTACCATAAAATGTTCTTTCCCTTCATTCAGTACGTCATCGGCAGTGTGACGTCATGGAACATCCTGGCCGGCGTGAGCGCAATCATCCCCATCGTATCTCTAATCGGGATGGTCCTCCTCCCGGAGACACCGAACTATCTCTTTGGTAAAGATGAAATGGACAAGGCGGAAAGATCTTTGGTGAAGCTACGAGGGTCCACGTGCAACATAGACGAGGAAATACAGAGGATGATAAATTTTAAAGAGAAGAACCACGTCGAACCGTGAGTCGTTTGGCGTTCATTGTATTTTTCACCTGTGTAAATACGAATTATGAGCGTGACCGCTTGAGTTGGCATCGTTTCACGGGTTATTTATTGATTAAATAATTTATCAAATATTCAGTTTTCAAACCAACAAAAGTGTATCGATGGTTAAGAGGAGTGTGAACCTACGGTTTTTCATACAAAAGGCGATAACGATGTCCACCCCTTAAATGTTAACCGATGTTGACGTATACGTTTTAGTTTTTTCACTATAATCAATAAATTCAGTTTTATTGCTGTTTTAGTATTCTCATACAAAACTAATTTCGGCCATTATTTGACTTTGTTGATCTTTAATCAATAGGTATTCAAAAAACGTATAGATAGACCTAGATTTTGTTGTCTGAAAACCTATCAAAAATTGGTCAAAACCGGTTAACATTTAAAGAGTGGAAATCGTTATCACCTTTTGTATGAAAAGGGTAATTTTTGTGATTGGTTCACAGTCCTCTTAATGGCTTCCTTTTATCTCGATCGCAGCTAAAGAGTACTTTATAGTAACAAATAAATAAACCAATATGTTTCCATGATATCGGTTAGTCTTACGTTTAATACGACAATTTAATACAGGATATCTTGCTTTAAGTAGTTTGACTACTTCTAGCTACATATTAGTGTCCTGAACTTTCTGACGAGCGTTTACTCCAGGAATATCATAAGCTAACTATGGTCTTTCAGGCTAACAAGTGTTAAGGAGTACATAAAGGCATTACTGTCTCCATCGGCGCTGAAGCCATTCTGCATCCTCGCAGTCTACTTCTTTATCTACCAATGGTGTGGCGTCAACACCATCACTTTTTACGCAGTCGAAGTCTTCGAGGTATGTACCAAATGAAAGCATGTCTGTCATTCACCGAGTTGTACCAGTCATTATATTTTGCTTTAATGATTTAAATATTGAGTGCTTGGTAGCCTAGTGGTCTATAACGTGGCCTCTAATGAAATTGAAACCCTGGCTCGCAGTTCAGAGATTTTCGGAATCTATATTCCGAAAATCTCTATAAGCGCTTCTATAAGCGGAATTCAATTTGATATTTATACTAACATTTCGGTGAAAGAAAACATCCCAATCTCTCATCCCATCCCAATTTAGCCCGCGTGGGAACTAATAACCAGTGCCTCCTACTATGAGAGGAGACTTGTATTTAGGCCCATTTGCCTAAATACAAGTCTTATCATTATCATTATAATGATGATGAAATATAGAGCGGCAATGAGTCATTGCCAATGACAAACCATTTTCCTAAACTTGACTTATTCTTACTGCGTCAGTTAAACCCTATTCTTAAAAACATCGTGAGTTACCTAATTAAATTAGTAATACAGTCCTTTGGGCACCCTTGTTTAGAACAATTACTAGTTCTAATGCTAAGAGTTCATATATGGTTATCTTACGTTCCACGTCTTGTACCTCACTGATCGATCTTTGCAGGCGTCAGGTGCTACGATGAACAAGTACTGGCTGACGATATCCATGGGGATCGTGCGGCTGCTATTCACAGTGGTCGGGTGCATACTGTGCCGGCGATGCGGCCGGCGGCCCCTCACCTTCGTTTCGGGTACCTAAAAATTTTATTGAATGGTTATCAACTGGTTTGGTTATAAAAACGGCAAAAAAATCACAATTCAACAATCATCAAATATTTATTTTATTCTGTTTTTTCCCTCTCATACAACAGCCTTTTTTGCCGTTTTTATAGATAATGGTACGGAGCCCTTCGTGCGCGAGTCCGACTCGCCGGTTTTTTTATTAAAGGTGATAAGTGAATGATAAATATTGTTGTTTAGTTCTGAATTACTAGTTTTTGACATCCTCATCAAATGTATGTAATTTTTATTTGTACGATATTTGCCTAAAAAAAATATTTTAGGAAATAATTGTTTTCGTTTAAACGCCATATTTTGTATACTTAGTTCGCCTAATGTAAAAACAGCGATGACGGCCATATAAAATGTATGACCGTCAGCGCTCTTTTCATATTGTTTGAGGTATACACTCTAACTGAACTGTGACGTCATAGTTCAGGTCCATTTTGTATGGTGCGTTTTTGCGAACGGTATGGCATATGACTTTTCAAAGTTTCGTATCTCAAAAACAAACAACATACATAATAATGTTTTTCGTACACAGTTTGGTTTCTATTACTCACTACTTTCCAATACATACATACATATTATCACGCCCGAATCCCTAATGGGGTGGGCAGAGCCACAAGACTACTTGTGGCCACGTTCGATGAATTAGTCCTAAGATGGTATGATGAACCGTATGGTGACAGGTGATCAGCCCATCGCCCATACAGATAGTCCACCATGTTGGAGAGGACCCTTACTCGACTTTTATGACATGCCAGGATGATAAGGATCTGCACGCATTCTATGCTATTTCTTCACTCCCAGTGCAGCAGAGGAGCAAACTTTCCAATAAAAGATGAAAAAAGAGCATGCATATTCCCTATTGGCATTAAGCAGTGTCTCTAGGTTTCCCTACCGATACTTACAGACCCCGTCCTGACATTTTTTCCCATAAATACCCAAGGGGGTCGGGTACGACCTAAAAGCTTAACCTTGTATGCCCGTTTGTCCCAGCGGTGGGCTGCGGGTCCACCATGGCGACGCTGGCGGTATACATGTACTACGTGGAGCAGTGGAAGCGCGCCGCCGTGCCTCCGCAGCACTCCTGGATCCCGGTCGTGGCAATCTTCCTTTTCACCATATTCTGCACGTTGGGGTACCTGATCGTGCCCTGGGTCATGATTGGGGAAGTGTATCCTTCACAGGTTAGAATCTACCGCTGTTACTAGAGTTTCACTCGGTCGATGCTGGATCAATGCGGACTGAAAATGCATACCTAATTGCTTTACAATCGAGACCGGACCTCTGTCTGCTACTGCTATATGAATTACTACATCGTCATTAAAATACCAAAATTGCGAATGTGCACGAACACGAACAAAACAACGACACATTCGCGGTTCCAGCATTTTAGTTACGATAAAGTAAATCACTTAGCAATACCGACCGGATGGAGCCCCTGCTATTGGTTGGTTCTAACTATACGGCATCACAAAAAAGCTAGAATATCAGATAATGAAGAGTCCAAGAAAAATCGATGCGAGTTCATTAGTTTTCTGGAACAATCCTTAAAACGAATACAAATTATATTATTGTACTGAAAAATCAATGGACTCTTGAATCTCATCGTTCTTTCCCTCGACTCTTCATATACCTACTATCCGATCTTCAATTTCGGCGTCTGCGTTAATAACGTGGCTAGTGTTCCCGAGATCTGTTTTCGAAATTACCATTTTATTTTGCATGCGCAGTTCAGAAATAAATCATTTTTTAAAGGTTCATTTGATAATTTCCAGGTGCGAGGCATAGTGGGCGGCTTAACAACCATGGCAGCCCATCTCTCCGTGTTCTCGGTCGTGAAGACGTTCCCGTTCCTCAAGAGCTCACTGAACTACTACGGTGCCTTCGGGATGTACGGTGCCATGTCTATTTGTGGTAAGTCTTTGGAAACTTCCACCACCATTTACCAAACCATCGGGCATTATTTAACTGCCCATGCAAATATTATTTTAATCCAATTTCTAATTACTTTCAAAACATATCTTTAATTTATTGAAGATATACCTACTGGTGTTTCTTCTTTGAAAACTCATGGAACTACAGTACAAATCGGAAGTAAAATTACGCATAGATAAATCTAGGATATTTGTTGGAAATCTTGAAAGTTTTCGAAGCTACGCTAAGCCCTGGTTTCAAATACATTCCTTCGATTTACTCCAATTCTAATGACACATACAGACCTCTTTCTTAATAGGATTCGATTCTCTTTCAGGCATCGCGTTCTTCTACTTTTTCCTGCCAGAGACGAAAGGCCGCACTCTTCAAGAGATCGAAGACTACTTCTGCGGCAGAACCAAGACGTTGAACAAGAATACCGAAAACGACGGAGCCTGATCTTTGTTCTAGATGCGCGTAAAAAAGTGCAATTGTTCAAGTAAAAGTCTAGAAAACTTTATATAGGTAGGTAGGTACCAATTTCCAATTTGTAAAATGTTAAAAAGGTGTTAGCTAATGATCAATTTTGAATTGCTTTATGAACACAGGTACAAGAACCATATAGGTACCTACATGTAAAAAATATTGTTTATTTATCTTGAATGGAATGTAAATTTTTCCTTTTGCTTCAAAATATTTGATGTTTGAAAATTAAAATCATTATAATTCAGCCTTTCGATGTGCCTTTGTAACGAAACCCGTTACGTACTACTGCTAACTACTAACTACTTAATCTATTGTCACTGTGTATTTATTATAATTTAGTAGCAGATTTAAGATTAAGAGATTCATTTAAAAAAAGTATTATTACGCATATATAGATATAAGTAGGTAAAAAACGAATGCATGCATCTACAGTTCAACGAAAATGTGCCATCAAACGAATGTTTTTAGATCTTTGTTATATGTGTAAATAAAATATGTATTTATGTATGTTTATGGTATGTTTTTAAAGATTGTTATACTTTCAATTGTTATGGAATATTTATTATTAAATAAATACACGACCCACAGACCAAATATCCTCAAGAGACCGCTTAGCCTTACTTTTACTAGCAAATAAAGCTGCCAAAAATATGGGGGGCACGCGATTGGTGCGTTTGAGGTTACGCGCGCCCCGCGCATGCCCCTAGGGCCCGCTTGTTATGGCTTTTTGCCTCTAATTCTAGCAGCGGGGGTCGCCCAGTTATGTGGAATCTATTGGATATATGATCTGTAGTACAATTACACAGACCTGGCATTCTTCAGTAAATAAAATTGTGGATGACATGACGTGGCGAGACTCCGAAAACCGAATGACTGAATCTCTAGATAGCTTGGTAAACCTATATCTAGAGATAAATACCATAAGGTTTTAAGGTATTTCGAATTTCGCAAACCAGTCCAGATGAACAGCTGAAAGTACCCCAGTCAAAGATCTCAAAAGAAGGACATGCCTATCAGTACAATTTCGTGTAACAAGTCTCATAGAAGGTTTTCAAACGCCAGCGCCATGGCTTAACCACACCCTATTGCTGGTGTCTTAGTTCTTTCGACATACATACAAAAGTCTAATATTGCTTGATTCACACGCTATCATATCATTGTGGACAGTGGGGTCGGTAGTGTAGGCGGTCTCACACCGCACGATGCGGGAGGGATTTTTTTCAATTATAACGGTGTCACTTAAATGGGTGTCATGAATGGTGGTTGCCATGCGACTGAACGTGCGATGGTGTCAGATTCGCGTTCTGACACCTCAAAAGTAAGCATCACGAGAATTGCCTTGAGCAGTTCCTTAATATATATTTCAATGGCCCCAGTAATACGTTACACTGAGAAGAGCAGGAAAGGCCCTTTGGGCAAAATATTTGTCGCCAAATTTCACTTCCCAAAAAACTTATCGCAGTAGTTTCATTTCCCAAACGAGTCTTTAGCACATTTAAATTTCGCATTTTATTCATTTGGTCAAGTTATCATTTGGCATCATTTGACTTTGTCATGGGTAGGTTAGGTTAGGGTTAACTTGTGTCCCTTACGTAAGTACTTATTTGTCAAAAAATTCTTTTGCTAACTGTAAAATTGTGATAAGCTGTTTTGACTAATGATTTTTTGCCAAATGATAATTTGAGTATAATAGTTTGGGATGTGATGCTTTGGGAAAAGTTTTTCGCCCATACATTAGTAATCCAGCAGTAACCTGTATTTCAGTCTTACATATGGCATGAAAAACAATGTCAAAAAAATATGAATAAATTATATTATATTTATAATGTTTTGATCATGCTTGACGCTAGTCCGATGCTGGATGTCGGATCACGTTATTTTTTTTTATTATTATTGAAGGACACAATCCCAACTGCGGCCCTAGCAAGGTGGACAAAAGGATAAGTTAAACCGTCTTATCTCTAAGTGCGTCTCTCTCGCACTAGTCCCGACGAAAGAGATAGTCAGAGAGATAATCGGGTTTAACTGATCCCGTGTCTGGCTAGAGCCGCTGGTGCTTATGATATTATGATAAAGATGCATTTTATTGTAAATAAACAGAGTATTTTGTGATAATTTTACAATAAAATAAAATTACATTTAGATAGTGAATCGTTGTTACAATAAATGAATTCAGTTGATTCGGGCGTTTTATTCTATCAACCTTATGTAGTAATAAAATTCAGTTTGCATAACAAAGTTGCATATTCGTATTTTTTAGGGTTCCGTACCTCAAAAGGAAAAAAAGGAACCATTATAGGATCACTCGTGTGTCTGTCTGTCTGTCTGTCTGTCTGTCTGTCTGTCTGTCTGTCTGTCCGTCTGTCACAGCCAATTTGCTCAGAAACTACTGGACCGATTGAGTTGAAATTTGGTATTCATATGTAAGTTGGTGACCGCAACACGAACGCGTGACGTAAATATATGAATTTTAAACATAGGGGCCACTTTTTGGGAGTAAACTAGAAAATTAAAAAAAAAAAGTTATGCCACCTATATCGTGTGACATACCAAATGAAAGGGCTTATTGTGAGGATCTTAAATATATTTTCTTTTGAATTTTAAGTAAAATAGTTTAGAAGTTATTTAGGAAAATAGGCGAAAAATGACCATTCCCCCCCCTTATTTCCCAAACTACTGGGGCTAAAATTTTGAAATAAATACAGAAAATTGATCTTTGCCTATAGATTACAGGAAAACCTATTAGAAGTCTATGATATTTAAGGTAACCTAGTAAATTTCAGATAATCATGTACGGAACGGAACCCTCTCCACGCGAGTTTAACTCGCACTTGTCCGGTTTTTTATTCGTAATAGTGGTACAGATGTAGTGCATAATTAGTTTCCATCGTGTTTTATCGGAAAAGTTCGTATTATCGTGCTCCCTCAATTAGCTTCAGCAAGCCCCCAATTCTCGGTGCATTCGAGATTATCTCACAATCGTGATTAAACGTCAGTGCATACAGTCATTTGACATAACTGTATGAATCTGACGTTTAATCTCGCAATTGACATTATCTCGAATGCATCGAGAATTGGGGGCCAGTATCCATCTTACCATGCTGTCATTTTTCATTTTGACATTTGAAAATAAATAATAAAGTTTCATATAAATGAATATAAACATGTCACTCATTTAATACAATAATTAATTGACACTTCGGGTCCAGTCGTCTCCCGATTGAGATACGAGTTTTACCGATGGAAAAATATTATTCACTATATCTGTAATAGTTTAATTAACCTATTTGTAAGCAGGGCTTTGAACTACACATGAAATCATTCGATAATGATTCGATTTTGGTCGTAAATACCCAAGAAATACTCGAACACTTACAAAAAGAACAATATGCCTTATCATAGAGACCACAACATACCGACGTGTTTATCCTTCTCTTACAAATCCAATTAGAAAAAGACGCACTAAACGAGAATTGTTTCAGACATTTCGAGATGTTAACACACTCAGTGTGGCCGTTTACTATGAAACTCTTCGCATACTGTTTGGTGCTAACGTTCTCTATCGCTCATGCTACCAGAAGTATATACAAACAAACTTTCAAACAATATAACAAAAACCGTAAGTACTATATTTTTAATAAACAGAAAAGAAAAGTTATTACTAGCATTGCGTTGTTTGACGACGCGGATAGCCTAGTTGGTAGTGACCCTGCCTCCGACGCAAGCGTCCCGGGTTCGATCCCCGGTAAGGGCAAATATTTGTGTGATGAGCATGAATGTTTGTTCCTGAGTCTTGGATGTTTCCTATGTATTTAAGTATTTATGTCTCTATATAAGTAATTATATCGTCGTCTAGTACTCATAACACAAGCCTTTAGAGCTTACTTTGGGACTAGATCGATTTGTGTAGGGTGAAGGCGGCAACAGTGGCTATAGCGACAACAGTGGCGCACTAGCCGTTGTGTCAAAAATATTATAGATAGCTTTCTTTCTTTCTCACTCTTCGGAAGGTCTCCCGATAGAAACAGTTTACAACCAGTTCGCTTGCGTCAGCTATGTAACGAACCCGTGTAAATAATGTTTTTTTTGTTTTGACGATGGAAAAAGTGAATTTTAAGGTAAGATGAACTTTCTATTTTTTTCACGAACATCTTGTTTTGCCAATGGATTAATAATTTTGCTGAGAAATAAACTTAATTGAGGTCATTTTGACGTATACTGCACTTCGATTTAAGCAAAACTATCATGCGTGGTATAAGTTATATCCAAAATGGCGGTTTTGTACACAATGACTCAAATCGCTTAAGTACACAGTGGTCCATGATACATTGTGGTGTGTGTGTACTGTAGGTACCTACTGATAATAATTGCTCAGACATTAGTTTAGAAAATTTTACAAGATGTAATAATTTTCGTTAGTTTTTCCTTTCAGGATGGCTCAAAGTCAAGTCAAACTATCTTTATTCAATTTAGGCTTTTACAAGCTCTTATGAAGGTCAAGGAATGAATCTACCACCGGTTCGGAAAAAATCCTCTACTGAGACGAGCCGGCAAGAAACTCGGTGAGGCTCTTCCAGCAAGGCCCCGTAAAATAGGGAAACACACAGTTGACGACATGAAAAACGCTTTTAAAAAAAAATTGGTATGAGCGAAAGAAAAGAGTCTAATGTTTTTAAATTTAAGTAACTTGATTATAAATTTAAAGACAAAATATAATTTTTATTTAACGTTACATTTATTGTTTGGTTAATTCAATAAATAAAGACTGATAAAAAGCCGAAAATTGCATTATTATTTGGGTTATAATTATAGATGATTCACTGTGAACTTGCCTGATTCACTGTGAACTGAGGGCCGATTCACTGTATGCCACCCCCAGTACACAGTGGCTGAAATAAGTTTTTTTGTTAAATACTGTTTATTTTCCAAAATATTACCTTGTTGTACTAAATCGATTAAAATATTCAATATATATTAGTTACACTATAATAATAATCCTTTTGCATCTTTCCAACACTCGTCCAAATCAAGTGACATTGCTCGAAAAAAAAGTGACCCACTGTTGCCGCCTTGACCCTAAAGATTGTCCCCTGATTTATTATTTATTATTTATTTATTTTGCATTATTTACAAAATGTACAGACAGACATTTGATACATTAGGAACTCAATTTAATTTAATTAACATCCCAGTGGTATTTTACAAAGCAGATATAGAGCGTCTAGCTGTGCTAAACTATTAATGAGTTCTCTTCGAGCGGTCCTTGCAAGGTTGTCATGAGGATAAGTTATCCCCATCTTGCCTATCAGTTTATCTCTTTCTTTGAGACTAGATGGGGATAGCTTATGCTCGTGTCAACCTAGTTAGGGCCGCGGCAGCACTTCACATAGTTTCACTCTATTCCAACTAGTTTATAAGTTGCGAGTCCTTTTTTTAACCCCCGACGCAAACAGCGGCCCTGCAAGGTTGATACAAGGATAAGTTCCGTCTTATCTCTAAGTGCGTCTCTCTCGCACTAGTGCCGACGAAAGAGATAGTCAGAGAGATAAACGGGTTTAACTTATTCCCGCGTCTGGCATGCTAGAGCCGCAGAGGGGTGTTATATGTTTAAACATGTGTATCTGTGTATCTGTCTGTGGCGTTGTCGCACTCAGACGGATGAACCGATTTTCATTCGGCTTTTTTAGTTTGAAAGGTAACTTAATTGAGACTGTTCTTAGCCATGATTCAAGAAAATCTGTTCTTCCGTCTGAAGATCATCTGCTGTTTTCTAGTTGATGAAGGGATGTGGGCAACTTCCACAGAAGATTCGAAATTTGGTATCTGTTACGCAATGATATTGCAAGAATATGATAACCTTGACCTGATGCTACAGCATCACCTGGCAGACTGCAGGTTCCCGAATTCCTCATAAAACGGTTTTTTTTTTAAATTTCATTTATATACGTTCTTAAAGCCTCCTGGCAGACTGCAGGTTCCCGAATTCCTCATAAAACGGTTTTTTTTTAATTTTTATTTATATACCACGTTATTAAAGTCTAGAACTAAATTCTATCCATTCCATCTTAGACCCAATGAAGCAAGCCATCCCCTCAGAATTCGTGTACGGCACGGAGTTTGACAAGATCTCCCGAGGTTCTCTGCTGAAGATGTTAGCCACATTCGAAGAAAGGGTTGGAACCCGTCTGGCAGCTGAAAAACTCCGGCCCGAGTTCACAGCTGAGTTCGCCAACAACAAATACACGAGGCCTTACATTTATCCTAGAATTGTAAAAAAAAGTCTCTTAGAATATTAAAGAACAGTGATAGAATCAGTGCTTCTTTTGAACACACAATTTTTACATAAGATAATTATTAATATGTATATAATGACTATTATTACCTGTGATTATTAGGTACTTACTAGCAGTGCTCGGCTAAAACATATATCTCATTTGTATGCAGCGAATGCCGCTTCTGCTCGCGTTGACAGAAATAATTCCCGCATACTACTTTCGAAGGCAGTGGGTATTTACATGCTGCTTCCTGACTCACTGCGCGCCAGTCAACGCGAGTAGCAGCGGCAGGAGAAGGAGAAATGACCGATTTACATACTTGCGCTGCCCACTTTAATGCCCACCTCCCTGCTCACTTTGGCTCCATGGGCAGCGCGAGTAGCAGCGGCAGGAGCAGGAGAAGTGACCCATTTAGGTACATACTCGCGCTGCCCACTTCCATGCCAACTTCCATGCTCATTTCGGCTGCATGTATATGAGGCATAAAATATTCGTATTCAGAGACTACTATTTTCATGTAGTATTTCACCTTTTCACCTAGCTCTTCTAAAATTCACAAAGTCTACTGCAGTAAACAAAACCTATTTCTGTAAACTTTAAGTACTACACAATTTTACTGTATCTATATTGTGCTGTCTGGTACTGTCACTTCATGACGGGAGCCAAAGAGTATAGTAATATTACTGACGGGAGCTAACCATCGCTTCACTATCATATATCTGTCTCTAAGTTGTACAAAAAAAATGGATAGGATACTGCTGAAATGGAAGAGTCCGGATCCAGGGATTTGGACGCATACTGGTCGGAAACAACTCCTGTATGCGCTAAGGGTGAATATGACTGAATTGAGCGTCGGTATGGCGGTCGGATTTAACGCCACCACGCCGAGGAGTTCATCGGAAGAGGCAGTGAAGGTGTCAGGTGAAGAGGGCACCTGGATCGGTTAGTAACTTATCGTGAATTTAATTAAAGCAACAGCCCTCTTCCATAGCGGAACTACAAACGGTCCTGGGAGAAATTCTTGCGTATACACAGAAGATTTGCAGCTGTTTTTATAAAAATGTGGCAAACCTTCCGCCCTCACGTTTTCTCTTACTGTTTCAACCTACTTTAAGCCCTTTCAGAAGAAGCGTAAATAATCACGACAACATTCTAGTAAAACCTTTTATTATGTTCACACTAGCTGTGCCGGCGACTTCGTCGTCGCAAATCCCGTTGGTTATCGAGTGATACTTATTTCAACCAAATTGTCAAAATTCCTAATTTTTTAGGGTTCCGTACCTCAAAAGGAAAAAAGGAACCCTTATAGGATCACTCGTGTGTCTGTCTGTCTGTCTGTCTGTCTGTCTGTCTGTCCGTCTGTCACAGCCAATTTGCTCCGAAACTACTGGACCGATTAAGTTGAAATTTGGTATTCATATGTAAGTTGGTGACCGCAACATGGACGCGTGACGTAAATATATGAATTTTAAACATAGGGACCACATTTTGGGGATAAAATAGAAATTTAAAAAAAAAAAGTTATGCCATCTATATCGTGTGACATATCAAATGAAAGGACTTACTGTGAGGATCTGAAATAGATTTTTTTTTGAATTTTAAGTTTCATAGTTTAGAAGTTATTCAGGAAAATAGGCGAAAAATGACCATTCCCCCCCCCCTTATTTCCGAAACTACTGGGGCCAAAATTTTGAAAAAAATACAGAAAATAGATCTTTGCCTATAGATTACAGGAAAACTTATAAGAAGTCTATGGTATTTAAGGTAACCTAGTAAATTTCAGATAATCATGTACGGAACGGAACCCTCTCCACGCGAGTTTAACTCGCACTTGTTCGGTTTTTTATATCTTTATTGTACGCTTCTAGGAACATGCCGTTTATTAAATATAGACATTACTTTTTGCTTTCAGCCAGTGTATTATTCCTAGCTGCCCCAATCGGATGCATATTGTGTGGCATTATTATGGACTGGTACGGCCGTTGGATGGCAATGCTGCTGTGTAAGGTGCCTTTGTGTGTGGGCTGGCTGTACACAGCACTGGCACCTAGTGGCGTTCATCTGATAATAGGTTTGTAGAAGCAGATGGCAATATATCAGTAACGTGCTATAATTTTGTCAAATAACAGAAACTAAAATTGACACCGGAACAAACTATCGGCTTTATATGACTTTGACATTCGAAAAAGTGGGTTCTCAAGACATAAAAGTTTTGTCCTAAAGTATCGTTACCCTAATGTATGTCAATGTGTAGTACGATACCATAAATCTTTTGGTATAGGACGTTCCGCACGAACGAAGTCCAGAATAAAGGCAGGCTTTCTACGCATTTACTGTGCGTAAAAAATGCGAGCTGAGTGATAAAGAATTTCACAAATAGGATTGTCTCATTTTGAAAGGACTTCAAAATGACGTCAGTGGTATAGCTTTGGCGAAAAATCTCTCGAGTAGAGTCGTGAGCATAATACAATGTTCCAGGTCGATTGATAACGGGAGTGGGATGCGGGATGGCGCTCTCGCCACCTCGCGTGTACATCGCGGAGTTCGCTCTGTCCAACGTGCGCGGTGTACTCAGCACCTTTCCGCCTATTGCCACCGCCATCGGCATCACATTGCAGGTTCTGACTTACACATCTAAGCCCGTCTAAGCCCCTTAAAAATACATCCAAACATCTTCACATATTTACTTTCAAATTTGCTTAAAAAAACGAACGACTGACTGACAGATACGTACCGCACAGCCTAAACCGGTGGGACTACAAGTATGAAATTTTGCACAGGCGCTCCTAATATATAGTAGGGGAGAGGAAAATAAAGAAATTTTTGAATGTTTGAGAGGTGTTGCCGAATGCACTTCCTATCGGGAATACCGGTTTATATTAGTAGGATTGAGTCCCGAATCGTTTGCATTAAAAACGGGCACGCAATGAATATCCTTAACGTCCCAGCTGTTATCCCTTTTCCCCGACATTTCCATGTGACAGGGTCTGATTCTCTAGCTTCCCAGGCGAAGACTTCCACGCCCAAAGCCTGTATTTTATAATACAAGATAAACTGTTATTTATGCAATCAAAGTTTAGACTTCCGACAAGTGCGGAAAGTGATTACTTCTACATAGTTAAACTGCATACAAAAATGAATGTAATGGCTCCGTTTCACAATGGCCCATCATGGGCGAATATTGGCACGCACGATTGTGTAGGAGTATAATCGTGCGTGAGTGGCCATCATCGCCTGTAATCGTGAGTAATCAGTTCATTGTCAGTGCCTCAAAGAAATGCGTGCCAATGATCATACGCGTGTCCACACATTGGCCCAACATTCAGTCGCACGGCAGCAGTTGAGTAAGCTCCTTGTTCTGTATGTATGTATGTAAACTCTTTATTGCACATAAATGACACAACAATTATGCATTATGACACGGTAAATTCTGTTAAGGTGAATAGTCAACATTCGCCACATTCTCCTCCATCTATTTTTCACGACTTTTTTTGATGCACATTCCGATAATGGTCTGAGCAAATAAATAGCAGCAGCCGCTATCTCTTCGACGTCCATCTTCAAAAGAGGACAGTCGGTAAGTGGACATTCACGATTGTGTGGACAGCAACCCATGATCACGCTGATGATGGTGATGATGATGGCTTTTATAAACGCCCAAAATGGACCATTGTCTAGGGAGCCACAATATTTGTGCACATGAAATATTTTTCTACTTTTTTAAGGCTTCCCTAGGAAGAGTGTTCCAGTGGAAAACCCTGTGCTTAATAAATGCTGTATACACGGGCTGTATCATATTCTCGGACTACTTTCTTCCCGAGACCCCATACTTTCTGCTGACAACGCGCAATACAGCGGACGCGGTGAAAGCATCACTGCGGAGGTTCAGAGGCTCAGATTACAATTCAGATGAGGAATTAAACGAAATGATAGAATTCAAGGAAAATAACAATATGAGTTCGTAAGTGAGTGTATTCTCCTTCAATATATTCTGTGGTCTCTTGGAAAACCTATATTTCAAATGATAGAGATACAGATTACGAGATGAGACAACGTAAATGCGAGATGATGTGATCTTCTATGCGATCTATTATCCGTCATGGCGTTCAGGGTAAAAAGCCCAAGCTCGTGTACAAGTTTGACGTAAGGTTGAAATTCCTGTTAATTCTTAAACATGTTTGGCAAGTGAGTGTTGACTTTTGTTTTCGATGTGGCGTTGAAATGGTTACATTAAATGTCATACGTGGTAGTTTCATCATCATCGGTCTATATTCGTCCAACTGCAGACCACAGGCCTCCTCTCATAGTGAGAGTTAGTTTTTTTTTCGGGGTAATTACACAAAAGATCCCATAGGGTCGAAGTGTATCCGCAAGGACCCCACCCTCTAAGATAAGATAAGAGAGTTAGTTTAGTCGAAAAATTACTAGTGGCTCCGTGAGCTATAGACCTCGCGACAAACTTCAGTTTGCCGTTGGAAAACAGTTATCCTCATACAGCGACATAGGTCACGGTCAGTTTAGCAACACCGCAAATTAGTTTGTAATCGCAAAAACCCCCATACCAACGCCATTTTTTTAATTTATTTAATCGACAGAATAAATCCATACTTATATCACAAAATTTCACGAGAATCGGTTGAGAAATGCGACCTGTAGATGAGAACAGCTCGACATCCGCTGGACATCCTCCAGAAAGACATACGACAGCATTTTTGCCCGAGCTGGAACGGAAACGCTTCGCTCGCTCGGTCAATAAACGGATCAGCTGACCATAAGAAAAATAGAATTGCTATATTTTCCCAGAAAACGGTCCACTGTAATTTTGCTTTAAGTGTATTCCCTAAAACATACGATTTACTTTACGACTAAAAGATTTGTTTGTTTTAAGCTTCTCATGTAAGACGGCAATAGTGGCTCTCTTCCAACCAGCTGCCTGCAAACCCTTCGCAATCATCACATGCTACTTCTGCATAGCTCAAATGTCCGGGATCACCGTCCTCATCTCTTCGACTGTTGAGATTTTAGACGTAATTACTACAATTAATTTAAAAATACATATTAATAAGTATATTTATGAATTCCCTTTCGCAACATTATCTCCGTTTAGTCTTTTATTTTTTTATACCCGATAATTGATACGTGTTTTCGGAATTCTGTACGTTTTAAGTATATAGTATTCTCTGTGAAATATTCGACCTTACTGACGTCATTAATGAAAATTAACTTTAAATTTCACTTCTCACTCCCAATCCTATATTTTCGTTGTCTACTAGGTACGTCTGTCGTCGCCTAATATTCCCCGAAACTAGCGCATCTGTATTTTGCCTGTACAACGGACATTTATAACGACTGTGTTACAAAGTTACTCGAATTTTGACAAAATCATCACCATGTTGCCATTATAAAACTATTAAAAGAAAAAACGATCATACACAAACAAAGCAATACAATTATGCTTTTACAGTTTATTGAAAAGTTCAAGTTATACTCGTAGAAGTTGAAGGTACACTCTTAGGGACATTGTTTAATTTTTTTTATTCGCAGGAGTCGATGTCGACTGTAAACGCCAACACTGGCTACATCGCGATGAGCGCTGCGCGGTTCTGCACCGGGATATTAACGGCCATCCTGATTTACAAAGTTTCCAGGACAGCATTGGCAGTAACGTCAAGTAACTAAAGACTTTTGCCATTAGGCAATTAAATTATTATCCTGAATCAATGCTAGAGTAATAGCTAAAGCCTGTTCACGGAAAAAACTTGCCATGCAATGCAAAATCGATCTGTGCACTATAAAAAAACTTCTGCCAGCGATCTCGTTTACATGAAATTCGGTTATAGTCCCCCGAAACTTTCTTTTTGGGTAAAAAGTAGCCTACAAGCTACAATTATTCCAAATTCTACTCAAATCTGTTGACCCGTCAAAAACATACTAACTCACACACACTTACAAACTTTCGCATTTATATAATAATATTCTCTTACTAGAAGTTCACTTTGTAGTTGATTTTAATTTAGTATAGCATGTATATAGGTAATAGCTCAAGCATTTCTCGCTATTTTTAGGGTTCTGTTCCTGAAAAGGAAAAAAGGAACCCTTATAGGATCACTTGTTTGTCCGTCTGTCTGTCTGTCTGTATGTCTGTCTGTCTGTCAAGACCTTTTTCTCAGGAACGCGTGGAGGTATTAAGTTGAAATTAATATCAAATACTCAGGTCTGCAATCTCCTGAAGCTTTGATAAAATTAACCTTCTAAGTCACCGCAATCAAAAGATACGGCTGTTTATGTCACATATTTTGATACTTTCAAGGGAATCCAAAAAGTCAGTTTCTGTAGAGAACTGCGTCGTTTTTGATCACTTTTGAGCAAACTTTCTAGCATTCTGAACCCAAAAATCGGCCGCCATATTGCAGTTTCTCTCCGTATAATACCCGATCCGCCAGACTGCCACTTGCGATTTCCTCTGTGAAACCAAGTTCAGGGAAGAAGTGTTACATTTCCTATTTGCATGATGTATTGTTTTTTTCAGGTTTAGGTGTCGGCTTGTGTTGCCTAGCGATCTTCCTTTTCCTGACGTTTGCAAAAGAACCCAACTTATTCCCACAAATAGCTTACATATTGTACATTATATTTGCCACGTTCGGATACTACACCCTACCGTTTGCGATCATGGTGGAGATCTACCCTTTACGAGTAAGTTATCCTTATTAATAAAACGAGGTTGGGCAGCGTTCAAAAACTTAAGATATATCTTTGTGTCGTCCAAAATCCCGCAATGTCTTAAGACCAAGCCTGTGATGACCTACGGAGCATGGTGTCTCACTGTGGACCTTTTGAACAAGCTCAGTCACTTAATGTGCTATGGAGAGAGTTATGCTTAGGTTTATTTTCGTGATAGAATTAGAAATGAGGAAATCCGTAGAAGAACCAGAGTTATCGACATAGCTCTCAGAGCTTGCAAGTGGCAGTAGGCTAGGCACATAGCTCGATGTACTGATGGCCCATGGGGCATACAAGGTTCAAGTGGAGATCACGGACCAGGAGACGCAGCGTGGGTTGGCTTCCACAACATTGAGGCCTTTGGACACGGAAGGCGTGTTATCGTTGGTTGTCGAAGTCTCTGGGGGAGACCTATGTCTAGCTGTGAACGGGTTGAAATGATGATACACATTATTTATTTAAAATAGTTATCTATTATACTTTAAAACCGTTCCAACTATCATATTGATTAATTTTATTTTGCTCTCCAAAGGTACGAGGAATTCTGAGTGGTATAACACTGTCGTTATCCTTCTTGTTGGAATTCGGAGAAAATATATTATTTCTCCATATGCGCTCTTTGATTGGCTTGCCGTATATAATACTGACCTTCAGTATAATATCGTTACTAGGTAAGTCTGAGATACAATGCGCGGCAAATTAGTACAACCTGCGCAATGTCGACAGGCACGGATACAGAAATTCGTTTAGAGAGGGAGACTGGTAACCGCGCCTGAATGTTGAAGTTTATAGTACTGCCGCTTACGTATGTCTATCGTAATAGATACACGTACATCGACTAGTTAGGATTTTAACTAGTGGAATGTAAATCAGTATACATCCGTCATTTTGGTGTTTGTTGTCACATTTTCAACGATCATTTGGATTACTGTCGGTGCGCGAGTTGAATGCCGTGAAGGCAACTCAATTTCAACTCGTGCGCCGACTGTAAGTATGGCTAATAGAACACATTCGACCAGCCATGTGATTCTTTAACCTCCACAGCGGCTGATCAGCCATGACAGACCTAGATTTTGTTCTGACTGACAACCTATCAAAAATTGGTTAACGTTTAGGGAGTGGGAAATCGTTATCGCCTTTTGTATGAAAAGCCATAGGTTCACACTCCTCTTAAGTAAGGAAAACAATCATTATTGTCTGCAAGTAGTAGATATTATTATGGACGGAAAGGACGTAAGGAAGCTGTTTGTACTGAACGCAAAATCTAAATAAAAATAAATTATTATTCTTTAATTTCAGGTATGATTTTCTTATTATATTTCCTGCCAGAAACGCAATATTTAACTCTGCAAGAGATCGAAGAATACTACAACGGTTCTCGTCCGACGTTGGTATCGCAGCGACAAGTGAAGTCGGTGCAGTTGATAAATACGTTGAACACGCCAATAAGTCCACAACGTAGTACCGCGACTTTGACCAACAGCTCTCGCAAGTAAAGGTGTAAATAAAGATACACCTATTTCTTAGGTTCTCTTACGCCCAATGACTGGTTCAATCTGTCTGTGTTCAATAAGATAATAATCGATCGCCAAGCAAAAACATCAAAGTTCTTAGTTTGATCGTTTAGAAATGTTGTGTCTTCACGAATTATGTGAACGTGACATTATTTAATTGGCTGCCTGATTGTTGAGATCAAAAGTTGTTCGCGGAATTGATTCAAGTTATTAATTGGTTATTTGTAAGTTAACTTACTTTTATAACTAAATAGGACGAATTATAAAATAAACTATTATAAAAATGTTTTCTTAAACGTCAGCGACGGCTTGTATCACTTTCTCCATGATATTAATTCCTTGTTTGAAGACGTCGACGTGGATTCTTTCGTCGTGCGCATGAAGCAAGCCAGGTGAGGTGGTCAGAATAGGTGAAAAACCAATGACCGGGATATCTTTCTGGCGCACCCAGAGCGCGTCGGTTGAGCCTGGGCAAATTACAGCATTGATTTTGAAGCCCCTGAAACAAGCGCAGGTGTTAATATTCTACTGGACTGTTTCCAGCTCGGGATATACCGATTTCCCAATTCGTTCACCAAGATAACTGACGTTTCTCAGCGAAAGGACGCGCTATAGACACTATTACTTTATGAATAAGCAGGGCCGGCCCTGCCCGGTGCCCTAGGCAAAAGACTGAAACAGCATCTTTTTAAGAGAATTCGTAACAAAATAAAAAAATATTTAATTTAACGGCTTTGAACGGCATGGAATGTAACAGTTTGACACCTGGATTTTTAGCCTAATTTGACACCGGGCAAAATCGTGCTCAGCAGGGTCAAATTAGTCTTAAAAAACCCGGTGTCAAACTGTTACATTCCATGCCGTTCAAATTCGGAAGGAGAAGTCTTTTGAGGTTTTTTGACCTGCCGCTCAATTACGCAACACCAAGTGGTATCGCTTTCGCGAAAAGTAAACCAATTGTGCCCTTATTTACACAGTGTTAAGACTAAATTGGTTTGCATTTCGAGCCAAACCGATACCAATTGTGCTGCGTAATTGAGCTGCTGTCTAATAGTATAAACAGACTGTAATTTTTAATAGAAAAATTAGAATAGGTTTTCATACTTAACACTTTCAATTTGTACTTTAGATCCAAACTAATAGGGTCTTAATCACATGTGTTTCTTGAAAGGAAATAGCCATTTTGAACAGTAACTTACATTTTCTCCACAGCAGAGTTCATAGCAGTCCAATATTGATTACTGGCATCTATATTTGTACTCTTTATCGCTGAATTATGATGTAGGTATTGGAATGTCACATCTTCCCCCGCTTCAGCGCACCATCTTTTTATCTGTTAATTTAAACAATATTGTGTATATAATATACAAAATCAAAATATCGCTGTTTTGTCCGAGCCAAAAGTTAATTGAAACAATAAAATTTTAAACAAAGAATGTTATTGTTACAAGAACCTCACTAGTCATGTTTGTCAAACGTTGGAAGTAAATGTTGAGCGTGATGCTCCCCTGCATCGCCACCCTCGCCAAAAGCAATCAAATATATCTTAAAATTATGTACCTACTTGGAAGGTACATAGTATACCTAATCCGTAAATTACTACTACTATTCTTTTTGCAGTACCTACCTATGTGTGAAGTGAAGCGAAATAACTAAAAGCCAATTTTCTTACCATCTCATCGAAGGCGTCGTGGTCTATCGAAGGTGGTATCCTGATGTCAAAACTGGCCGACAAACTCTCTGGTATAACGTTCACTTGAACTCCGCCCTATTAATAACACTTGTAAAATTAAACTGTTTGAAGAATTACACAGGGTTTCGGTAGGTAGGTAATACGAGTATGAACTCCTACGCGGCACTACATTGCAATTATTCGTCAACGCTAGTAACAACATATAAAAATTGTTTAGGCGCTAGACATTTTGTACTAGTATGTAACTTCATATAACTGTATAAGTATAATCTACTGATTCAACCTAAATTTTATTACATACATGCATTTTTTAATAATGTATTTCCTGAAAATTATTTGTTGTCCCTATTTGGCCACTACAATATCGTACATAAAATCATTTTAAATACCTCCATTTTTGTTAAATTGATGGTGACCAGGTCTCCGACAAAAACTCCGCTGTCGTGCTTTTTCTTCTCCTCTGCCCGATATTTCATGAATTTGTCGATCATGTAATGAAACTGGAACGAAAAACCAATTCGTATTAATGTTGGCGTCGCCATCGCCAAAGTGAACGATAGACATACACTGAAAGGCCTAGACCAGAATGATGCCGATTACATGGGGTATAGAAATTATTCCACCACAAAGTCTGGTCCCGATGTATAGCGCAAGCATAATATAAGTCGGAAGCGTCAGTAGGTACAAGGTGTCAGCAACAAATTAAATTTAGTTCCCGGATATTTATATAGCTCTATTAGCTCTTGAAAATCGGTCGAAATTATTATTAATTACTATTTGTATCTTAAGAGGAGTGTCAACCATGATACCCAGAACCCAGATTTTATTATGACTGACAACCTATCAAAAATTGGTGAGCGTCAAGTTGACGTACCCTTCGAAGATATCCAGGATCTGATGATTCCAAAAAATAGTGCCTAAATAGTACCCAATTAGTACCGAGTTAGAAAAAACAGTACCTTTGTAATTTCGGAGATATGAGCCTTGTTTAACGGGTACGCTAACTTGACGTCAAGCTGGCGTACCCGTTTTGAATCTCGAGAACGGTGCTGTTCCCAAACATGCTCTATATCCCAAAGAATAGTGCACAAATAGTACCCCTGGCTCCCGAAGTCTCAACTTCGTAGCTCTTCTAGAAACTGAGATATTTCATACCAAACACGGGTAAAATATTTTGCACCGTCAAGCTGGCGTACCCGACCGAGATCACACAGAAAGCCATTGAATTTCTAAGCCAGCTATATACCAAAAAATAGTGCCTGAAATAGTACCCCTTTTACGACAAAAACATAAAAGAAAAGCTAAGTGGAACATTGAAAAAAATGAATGCCAACTTCTACATACAAACTAATTTTGGTACAGACGCAAACAGAGAGGAACTTTATAACGGTTAGTAAACGATTATACTGAAAACTTAAGTAAACAGATGCCGTTACTGTTATGTTTTAACCATGTTTAACGTGCTGAGTAAATGTACGAAGATGTAGCTATAGGACCGAAAAACTCCTAATACTAAGGTACCGCAAAAGGATAAAACCTAGTTTGCTATAATCCGCGTTATGCCAACCCATCTCGCTATTGCAATGAATATTAAGTAAATTAAAACTTTCACTTACATTCTGCTTAAAAGATTGAAAGAACAAATAATAAAAATAATTAAAATAATACTTTTGTACGTGACAGTACTATGACAATGAAGAATATTCATCCATTATTTTTTCAATGTTCCACTTAGCTTTTCTGTTATGCTTTTGTCGTAAAAGGGCACTATTTTTTGGTATATAGCTGGCTTAGGAATTCAATGGCTTTCTATGTTATCTCGGTCGGTTACGCCAGCTTGACGATGCAAAATATTTTACCCGTGTTTGGTATGAAATATCTCAGTTTCTAGAAGAGCTACGAAGTTGAGACTTCGGGAGCCAGGGGTACTATTTGTGCACTATTTTTTGTGATATAGAGCATATTTGGGAACAGCACCGTTCTCGAGATCCAAAACGGGTACGCCAGCTTGACGTCAAGTTAGCGTACCCGTTAAACAAGGCTCATATCTCCGAAATTACAAAGGTACATTTTTTTCTAACTCGGTACTAATTGGGTACTATTTAGGCACTATTTTTTGGAATCTTCAGATCTTGGATATCTTCGAAGGGTACGTCAACTTGACGCTCACAAAAATTGGTCAAAATCGGTTAACATTTAAGGGGTGAAAATCATTATCGCCTTTTGTGTGAAAAGGGTGATCCTTGGTTCACTTCACAGTCCTCTTAAATAAATGAAAACAAAACCAACGAATACGAACACTTCGGTCTGCGTCGAGCTAACGAATGCTGTGTCGAAAACTGGTTTATCCCAGTATGCTGTTCGACGTTGAGAGAGTTAGAACCTCACCTTCTCTCCGGCCGTATTTGGTTGGATCAACGCGCCATGACCTGGTTTCCCTTTGCAGATTATTTTGATTTCTGTAAATGCATATTAAGCTTCAATAATAGAGTTTATAAAAATAGGTGGCTGACTTTTACCATAGATTTATTGCTGAGCAAAATCAACAGGTCCCCAAAATAAGGAGGCGGTCTAGGTCTACTAAGTATATGAGACGTAAATTGGTACGACCTGTGAAATTTTCCCAGAGTACTGCGTCAAATTTCAAATCGCATAAGTTATACTATAATTTCAAAATTAGGATTATTTACTTAATAATTTATTTAGCGCAAGAATAAAATATACAAAAATAGGGCAAGAACTACAGATTCATGCTGAAATGGAGAATTAAGTATTTTGTGAATTATGTATAACTTAAGCTTATGCCCGCCTCTTCACTCGCGTAAAATTCAGTTATCGTGATTTACTCGCCAACGTTGAATTTTCCGAGATAAAAGTATCATTTGTCCGTCTCCATTATCTAAGCTGTGAGTGCGTAAGAAACAGACAAACCCACATTCGCATTTATAATACAAGTATGGATGTGTAATATTGCGAACGTTTGGCAATTCGCGATGATTGTCATCAAGCCACATTAACCCTCTTTTGTTAATGGATTAACATCTAGGTAGTCGCCATTTAATGTAACTCTCAGACTTAACGACGTAACCTGATAATATCAGAACACTAATGGCGCTACTCAGAGTCAGTTAATTAACTATATATTTTGAAAAAGGAATACGTTAATTTATCGCTGTGACCCGAATCAAATGATTAATTCCCCTCCCGCTCTCTTGAAGTCCATAGCATGGACTCAAGTTGGCTTCAAACTTTGTCGAATGCAAACTGCCGATCAGCCCCCTGAAAATTGGATGTATTTGTGACTCAAGTATTTGATTCTGATGATTTGAAGACCTCTAGTTCAATAGTCATTCAGTGTACACTTGACTAATAATCGAAATGAAAATCTAGACCATTTTTAACTAAATCTTACGTTTATTGGTCCTTTCACCATAGAATGCCGCTATGTTCTTGGTATCCGTAGCTGGACCGCTTTCGTCCAATCCAAAACCAACGTTCAGGGCTTTAAACTCATTTGACTGGACAAATGTCTTCATTCCAAGCTCTCCACCAATCTCTTCATCTACAAAAAAAAGTCCCTTATTATTTATTGTCTAACAGTTGCTATACGACACGCATTCCTACTGCATTTTGCTATTCACTCGCGAGATGCAGCGTTGCTATTTAAATATTAATGTTTCACAGGTTATGTCTTGTATCTGTCCGTATCTATCTGATTGCGTATGTTGTTTGTTTAGACTATCTACCACCTATGATTTCAGATAGCAGGTTATTGTGCCTTACGCAGATGTTGAACATCACAATCGTGTTGTGTGTGTGCATATTTTTACGACTCTAGTCTTCTTAATGCTGAAACTGTTGAGATTTCTTTCCTTATTCTCATCAGTACGCACTACTTCCTTCCCCTAGACTCACCAGGTACAAAGCACACGTGGATGGTCCTCTTCAGACTGACATCAGCTTCCTTAAGCCTTCGCACAGCTTCAAGGTGGAACATGCCAACTCCTTTCATGTCCAAAGTCCCGCGGCCGTAGAGGAAACCATCTTCAGAGATCTCGGCAGCAAATGGTGGGTAAGTCCAGAACTCCTGAGGATATAAAACAAAAATCTTGCTTTTAACACACGTGTCGCCGGCATTGGTATTCATATTACGATCAAGTTATATGCGAAGCCTATTTATGGAGTTTGTCTTTGGTTTTCAAGTGTTCACCTCAAACACGGGAACCACATCCATGTGTGAGTTGAGCAGTATGGCCGGCAGCTGTGGCTGCGACCCTCGCCAGGTGATCACCACCACGGGCTTCCTCGCCACTAGCTCGTACACCTGTACTGGCAGCTGCAGCTCGTCGGCTTGCTTCTTGAGGAAGCTCACGCAGTCATCTGTAATGAACGGTCACGATACAATAAACTAGTGGCTCCGTGAGCTGTAGACCTCGCGACAAACTTAACTTTGTCGTTGGAAAACTGTTATCAGGTCGGGTCAGTTTACCAACACCGCACATAAGTTAGTAATTACAAAAAAACCCATATCACGGCTATTTTAAAAAAAATCGAAAAACTGAATCGACAAAAAAAAACTATATAATTATCGAACCTACTTACAAAATTTCACGAGAATCGGTTCAGAACTACGACCTGCGCCGCTATTCGGGAATGCTAAGTGATTCTGTAGCGATTCGCGAGCGAGATTTCTCATCTCGCTCTTACGCATTACGCGTCGTGCGGAAGAGTGGCATGAGAAATCTCGCTTACGAATCGCTACAGAATCACTTAGCGTTCCCGAATAGAGGCGCTGTAGACGAGAACAAATGGACAGTACAGCCGACGGACATCCGCTGGACATACGAAAGCATTTTTGCCCAAGCTGAAACGGAGACGCTTCGCTCGCTCGGTCGATAATAATATATTATCCTCATACAAGGATTGTGTTTTGGATCAACTGATCACTCAATAACACACAAATTACGGATAAGTAGACAAATATAAATGCATATTAATGATTCAGAGGAATCGAACCCTTTAACAACAGTGTCTTATAAAAAATGGTGAAACAACTGCACAAACAATTTAAATAACTGTGAGTGTCTTTGCGAAGACTGATGTTTAAAAATGTAGATAGATATTTTATACGCACTATATATTAAAATTATCGTCTAAACACGGAATTTTACCGCCATACCATAGTCCACATCAGGATGCACACTCGGTATTTTCAAGTATTCCCTGAACCTCTGTAAAACCGCGTCGTTCTCCCAAACAGCCATTCTGAAATATTCGTACGACCACACCCTATCACAGTCTACTAACAACTAAATTGAGGAGATAAAACATGAAGTCATGAATTATTGAGCTTACTCAGAGAATATTGATAACACTTATTGAGTCAGCGTCCCTAGCATTATGCCAGACACGGGGATAAGTTAAGCACGTTTATTTCTATACTAGCTGTGCCCGCGACTTCGTCCGCGTGGAATAGTGTGTGCGCTCATTGTGTACGGCGCGGTGTTGGCAAGTTTCTTACTCGCCTTAACTTCAGTTTCACATTTTGTAATTACTCCGTAAATGTTACATCAGCATAGCTCTAATATTTTGTCTCTTGTCGAAAACTTATTAAAACATTCACATAAATCTTACATATTTCCAAACAAACTTTCATCCCCTATTTACTATTGTTATTTTACACCCTTGAGGGTAAAACTTTTACAAACGTTGAATGTTATATCTATTTATATCGAATCAACAGCCTAAAAAATAAGTTTAAAGCTTCTAGCTCTAAAAATAACGATACTTCCATACAACTTTTCATCCCCCCCTTTCAACCCTTACAACCCTTTTTTCGCTTTAAAAAGTAGCCTATGTCCTTTCTCAGGCTCTAGATATCTGTGTACTAAATTTCATTTAAATCGGTTCAGTAGCATATTTCAATACAACCTTTCATCCCCTATTCCCTATTGTTATTTTATACCCTTGAGGGTAAAGCTTTTACAAACTTTGAATGTTTTATTAATTTTTATCGAATCAACAGCCTAAAAAATAAGTTTCAAGCTTCTAGCTCTAAAAATGACGATGCTTCCATACAACTTTTCATCCCCCCTTTTAACCCCTTAGAACCCTTTTCTCGAATTAAAAAGTAGCCTATGTCCTTTCTCAGGCTCTAGACTATCTGTGTACCAAATTTTATTTAAATCGGTTCAGTAGTTTTGGCGTGAAAGCGTTACAGACAGACAGACAGACAGAGTTACTTTCACATTTATAATATTAAGTATCGATCTGTTTCGTCAGAACTAGTGTGAGAGAGACGCACTTAGAGATAAGACGGTTTAACTTGCCCTTGTCAACCTTGCTATGCCCTCAGGTGTTTTTAAGAGGCGTATTACGAATTGCGCTGCATATTTTGCTCGATTATTTATGTGAAATTATGTGAATTGCAATAATTTAATATTTACCATCTGGTGTATTTATATGTGTAATATAATATTTAGTCATGATGAGGCATATGTAATTGTGTAATGTTGTACTAAGGTTACCAGACAATGATATATTATATGACGTTCATGTTAGGCCCTTCGGCTGAAGGACTGATTAGATACCTACTTTGAATGATAAGACGCTTCTAATAGTCTTAAAAGTAGCGGTGACTTAGGGCTTCTAACAAAGGCTTACCGTATTTGTATAAGCCCATAAAGTATAGCCATTCTCATTCATACCGACATATATTATCAAAGGAACGTCGCTTTTGAGCTGAGCCATCAGTAAGTTAGAGGCATAGCATTGCGTAAAAGTCTGTATTTCCATGAACGAAACGATTGACGCTTTCGAGAGGTTCTTTTATGATTTAAACTTGCGCTTAGAGCACAGAACCGGTGAAAGGGGAACGCACTGGGGTGTATTCTCTAAGTTGCCGGGCGAGGTCTCATCGAAGGGTCGCATACTGGCAGAAATCGATTTTGTATGCGGCAGGCGAGTCTTTTTCGGCGATGAGGCACTTTGAGAATCGTATGGCAAATAAATATTGTTTTCGGTTCACAATCATCAAGTAAGGCCAGGGCGTCTATTCGGGATCGTCTAAGTGATACTGCAGTGACCCGCGAGCGAGACTCTCATCTTGCTCTTATGCAATACGCGTCGTGCGGAAGAGTGAGATGAGAAATCTCGCTCGTGAGTCGCTACAACATCACAGCGTTCCCAAATAGAGGCGCAGATCAGCCACTTTGGTATGATTGACTTGAAGAATGAATTATACCTACTTGGACATTACTTTAGTAGTGGTAGAGCCAAACAGTAATCCTCACTAGATGATTACTGTTCGAATGGGCCGGCTCGACCAGGGTAGTACCACACTCTCACAGAATATCGGCGTAAAGTAATAGCTTGCTATTGCGTTTCGTATGGTAAGTGACGAGATCCGGAGGCCTATTCCCTCATCCCAACCCCATCCCCATTCCCCATCCTCCCTAGACTGGCAACGCATTGGCAGCACATCTGGTGTTGCAGATGTCCATGGGCGGCGGTGACCACTTTCCATCAGGTGGGCCGTCAGCTCGTTTGCCAGTCAATTGACATTTAAAAAAAAACTAGCTGCCCCGTGCGAATTTTCGCACGTTATCAAACACCGGATAGTAATAATAAGAATATAATAAAGTGAGAATAAGTAAATGCAAGTATTATTAGTAAAAGATATTTATTTTTGAGAGATAATTGTACTAAGACATTGCCTATTTATACAATAGTACCTGGATGACCGAGCCTTGCTCGGCATTTTTTTGGTAAAACGTGTTTTTTTGGAAAACATTATGCGTGGATAAAGATAGTTTTTCTCACAAAAGAAAAAACTTGAAAAAAAGGCAAATTATAATCCAACACCACCTGGACTCGAACCGAGCTAATTACAACTTTGTGAATAGTGACGAAATTAACCTTCGTATTCAAATCATATTGTAGCAGTTTTTCATTACCGGAAAACATGGATAAAACAACGTTTTCTTAAAATGAAACCTAGCTATATCAATTTATCGCCCCTAAAACCCCCACATACTAAATTTCATGAAAATCGTTGGAGCCGTTTTCGTGATTCAGATTATATATATATATAAATATATTAATAAGAATACACGGGGGATGCACGCAGCTTCGCGCGAGTGGTTCGCGACCAGCGCGCGATCGGATTCGTCAGATGTGGACGCACCATTGTATTTTTTTTAACTTTCCCATGCTACAAAACTTCTTTAAAAACAATGTTAGTAGTTACAATGTGATCATCGCTGACTGTTTGACCGTAGGTCTCTTTAACACAAACATAAATATCACTGAATTTACGAACTCGTGAAAAAGCCACATATAATTGTCCATGCGAAAAACAATTGTTAGTTAGTTAAACTTTTTGTCAATAGATGGCGCTTGCGCGATCGTGAGTAGACTATATCGACGGCCGATATCATCCATTAACGTACAATATATTGATCGTCATTAGATCATATCAAATAATGTAGGCCAGTACCTAGCCTACCCGACGCGCAGCGCCATCTGTTGACAATTGTCAGCATGATCGCATACGTAGTATCTTCTAAGTAGTCTGTGGCCATCACAATGTAGTTAAACAGACTATCAATAGATGGCGCTTGCAAATCGCGTGGTTTTTTATTTATTTTTTAACGAAAACGTTATTTTAATCTATTTTTGTATTTTTAAGACAAATCGGAGAACATTAGCTTCAAAATGACGTTTAAATCATTAATTTTGGTAAATAAATAACGGAGATCTTGAGCGTCTTCAAAAAAATACCTTTTAGAAATAATATTAAATGAAATATATTGTGCAACAGGCCATTATCTTATGATGTAATGTAGATTGTGCTAATAATATCCAGCGATACAACTACAAGTTGTGATAGCTGTGCTTATAATATACCCAGGTACCTATTCATTATCTCTTTTATCATACAACACTGTAACAGAAGTAAGGACGACACAGACTAGACGTAGACTACCTTTCACCGAAAAGCATTATAATAAAATGTTTTCCTGTTTTCAACCGACTACAAAAAAGGAGGAGGTTGTCTATTCGGTTGTATTTTTTTGTTTATATTTGCTACCTCAGAACTCCGTCATTAATAAACCGATTTAAAAAAAAATGTTTTTAATCGGTAGGGTATACCTCCAATTTGGTCCCGTTGTAATCAAAGTCCAGGTGTAATGAGAGGATCTATGAGAAATCGATGGAACTCCTCAAATATTATAGGCACACATATAGCAATTTTAGTAGTTTCTGTAATAACTCAAGCAGTTACGTTCCAATTAAGCATTATTTGGTGAAGTGGAACTGTTGATGAAGACCATAGATGATCACCGGAACTTCTAAATGATAAGTATTTCACGGGTGGCGATTACATATCTGTATAAGGTTCGGAAGCGTTAAAATAGAAACGGTGGTGAAGAACCAGGAGAATTCCTCAACAATTTCCCATCCTTGCACCGTGGATAGCAACAGTTTGTAAATAGTGATGAGCAATTGGCATTATCCTATTGTTATTTGATGTAGTAAATGTGTGTCTTTAAATCATATGTGAGTAACTAAAATCTGAAAAAAAAAAGACTTTGCAAAGGCTATTTGAAGTCGTTTTTTTTTTTGTAGTTGTTGTATGATTACGTATCACTTGCAAATCACCAATGATATTAGGATAATCGAAACAACAGAAAATGATACATACATAGGTACATACATATTATCACGCCCAATATCCCTAATGGGGTGGGCAGAGCCACAAGACTACTTGTGGCCATGTTCGGTTAATTAGTCCTAAGATGGTATGATGAACCGTATGGTGACAGGTGATCAGCCCATCGCCCATACAGATAGTCCACCATGTTGGAGAGGACCCGTCCCTTAGTCGACTTTTACGACATGCCAGGATGATAAGCATCTGCACGCATTATATGCTATTTCTTCACTCCCAGTGCAGCAGAGGAGAAAATGATGTTGAATATTATTAAAACGTGAAATAAGTTTATATAAATAATAAATAAATAAAACCATTTATTGCAGGCATCAGTGGCCCATACATAAATACCTTACAGACTAACATACATATTAAAATAACTTAAACTAGGTGATTCAAACTATTTAGGGGACGAAAAGGCGTGGCTCCGTAGCGTCGTCCCACCTGGAGTCGTGTCCTATCGTGTATATAAAGTTCTAACTAATGATTCGATCCTTGCTGCTTGAGACTTACAGAATCGTAACAAGGATCATGTTATCAACACACGTTTATGAAACTGTATCGCCTTTAGTTTTTTCAAACCCACTAGATAAGGGAGCGTTCAAGTATTACTTAACGCAATTTTTGGAGATTTTTGACCTCCCCGTCCTCCCCATGTAACGCACCGTAACGTTTTTCTTTACCCCCCCCTCCCCCGTAGTAAAACGTCACGTAACCAACAAGTGACCATTTTTACCTAAAAAAAAATTTTCAAGTGGTCATTCCCTTTGAAATTTTGAGCAAAAAAGCGTTTTAAAAATGCGTGAGTGAACTTCTCTTAAAAAATTGTTAGGTAACGCGTAGTTCAAACCCTCCCGCCCCTGTAACGCATCGTAACGTTTTACAAGACCCCCCCTCCCCCCAAACTCGTTACGTAATACTTGAACGCTCCCTAAGGCAAGTTAGATATTAACGCACTGAAACCTAAAACTAAGTAGAATTTGCAATCAAGGCACTAAAATGATCTGTAACCGCACTCTGTGTGTAAAGAAACGTCGCCATACGAAATCGGCGCGAAACCCTCCTACGCGCGCCTTTCAAAAATCGCCGCATAGAGTAGCATTCAATACTGTGGCTGGTCGCGCACCTTTCGCTGCACGTGCCTTAAATCACGATTAAAAAAATTATTTCCAAAGATAACAGTGTGATAGTTCTTTTTTTGAATTCGTGTGTGTAGTGCATTTAAAATGGTTCGAAAAATTAGTGCGCTGATTTGCTGTTTCTGCGTGTTTGGTATTTCGCTGAGCGATAGTGCCATTTCCGCTGAAAGTGTAAGTGTGGCTTTTCCATTTTCAAATTGATTAAAATTAAATATTTTTAGACTAATTGTTCGTTAAAGATGTCAGGGAGGCTGAACCTTTTCTTGAATGTTTATTTTTTGATAATCAAATTTTATTTATTGAATCTGGTTCACATTAGTTTTAACGCTGTCTTAACAACTTGATATCTTGTATAGAAACTGCTCTAGTTTCTGTGCCAGTTTCTAGCGTGCGACCTTGAAAGTGCGAGACCATAAGAGCAAGCTTAATTATAACGCGTGCGCATATCAACCGCAACTAGAAAATGAACTAGAAAGCTAAATAACATGTACTTTAATGCTGTTAATTTTCTAAGGTTCTACACTACGCAGGAACTGTAAGCAACCTAATTACGTTAGTTCGCTCTTTATTACAGGTTCATGGGTCATATGTTGCTAAATGTATTAATTATTTATTTATTAGATATTTGATTTGATGCATTTTGCGAAATTGAGACGAAATTAAACGTTATGCATAAATATGCATGTTGAATTTCGTATTTACTGGCAACATTATTTTAACCATGGATAATAAATTTGAATAAAAATATTTGATTGATACGAGTGTGGTTTCTGATGAAAAATACTTTACTTTTGAGAACAGATGCAAAATTGTTAAAAAAATATATGATTTATTTAATAAATTAAATTAAATCTTTCGTGAAAAACAGAGTTAAAGGATAAAATGTAATGGTATATTTACACCACAATAAAATCAATGCTAAGATTATATTTGAATGAAATCATAATCACAATGTTTAAGTCCTTTTTTGTCAGCGAAAGAAGTATTGAAAGGACAAGTTGCGCTTTTTACCGATTTGTCGTATCTTAAGTAAGTTTTTATTGAACTTCATGGTCAATGGCAATTACCTAATTAAATTGCAAAGCAATACATACTTTGTTATAAGCAAATAATGTAAAACCTGTCGGGTTCACTGTCGGAGGACCAATTAATTTGTAACTAGAACGATTTTTATAAACTAAGATTTAGTTTTAAACCGATTTTTATACCGTATCATGGGTATTCTCCTAAACAATTTATTTTAATTTGAAAAATAAGAAAATAAGATTTGCAAATTAAGGTTTACGATGAAGTTAAAAAACAAATAAAGACTTCACAGAATCCTACTGCATGTAACGTTTATGCTACTAAAAAGCATATACATCATTCACAATAATCATGAATTACTCTAAAAACAGCTATATAAAAGATATTTACGCAACAACACGATAACCAGTGGGACCAGTGAGTACACGCAAAAGTCATGTGTAGCCAACAATTGGTGCGTGGAAAGGAAACGAGAGAGAAAGTGAGCGCGATTCGTCGCGCTGCGTTTGTTGTATGCTAATTATAGGTAATTCAGCGTGTGCTAGTATTTAGTACTGGCAGGTTAAAAGACATTTAAACTGTTAAGCGCGAGTTTTTAAAATCGTACTTTTTTCTTCTGAATATTCCACTATTGAGCAAAGCCACCCTTTTATTTCGACATTTATTCAATTTATTGATTCCAAGAAGGTATTTTGAGATTCCGCAGATCAGAATCATCCTTTATATCAAGCATACTTAAATTATTATTATGATTTTCATTTCATGTATTTATCAGTAACAATATACATTTGTGTTGTATGTTTGAAATTATTATTATGATTTTTATTTCATTTCTTTATTCAGTAACAATATACATTGTGTTTGAAAGATAAATCACTTAGAACTAGGCATATCATGATGAAGGTACAAAAACAATAGCATTTAAAATACTTATAATATACTTTTATTTAATTCCTGGTAATGGAACAACCGACCACTGTCAGTGATGATTGCCTTTAATCGATGAGACAACTGGTTGATCGGTTTTTGATAAAGATACAGGTTGTGGACTATAATCTGAAATGATTGAACCTACAAGTTGTTGGGATACTAACATAATATTTACGGATTTGATACACAATTCTAAGTTTACTCTTGACTTCCATACTACTTGTAGAGAAAAAAATCCAAATGATGAAAGATAGATCCCACGACAAAACATATCGCGAAACTGCATGCCCGAGGTTTGTTAAAAATAAAACCGGATAATAATTGAATGAAAAATATTGGTTGTGCCGGCAATCATTTTAAGCCTAGATACGGTTGCACAAGTTTCGCGCTTCAGCGATGCTTACAAGCAACTTATTTGTTGTGGTAACGCGAACTAAGTAATCAATTAAGCCAGACGTAATAAATAATTTTACCGGGACGAAATGTTGCAAAGCCCTGATGTAACGCGGGAAGTGTTTACTTAAGGAACAATAGCAACAGATTGTTCAAAAATTTGTTTATAAACATATTTTTTTATGCTTATGTTATCAAGAGGATAGAAAATGTTACATAAGCGTAACCATTTGTTTTTCTTTGGGACCTTAAACAGTATACGTTTGCATTAAAGACCAATAAAGTACCACTGTTTCTTAAAATGCCTTCTTCTAAGACCCGTATTAATACAATGCAGTTAACTGATGCTACACTCAAGTTGACATTTGATTATACTTTTATTTTATTTCATTTGAGCATGATTGTTAATAGCGGTCCCAACTGCAATTGCGTTTTATTTAATGTAGTAAATTAAGATGAGATTTAAGTCTAAAAACTACACATAGTTTTAAAAACTCAAGAGAGCAACTACTGACACTCCACCTACTCATGACCATGTATGTCCAGCAAGGCTGCGCCCACTGCCGGCCGTGGTGACTCAAATACATGCATCATCTATATGTTTAAATAAAGTTTAAATCTACAAAGAAGACTAACGTTTTTCTGCTATAATTGTATCCGAAGTTATGATAACTTTGTTAATAAATAAAGTTCTTTTACTTGACCAAATTTTTCTTCTTATTTTATTATTTCAATCACAGCAGCTACTACGATCTTTAACCTTTTGGCCGCCAAGCATGTCTGAGAAGTGACACGAATTCCAACTTTAAGTCAAGGTAGTGAAGGACTTTTTTTACCCTGTATACGCATAGTCGACAACTGCGTCCAAAAGGCTTAATACAATTCAGGTTATTAAAACTGAACTGCGTCGCTATTTTGTCCCATTCACATATATTTTTTCTCTATTTGTGTAACTGATATTTCTTTAAATCATGATCATGGTAAACTTAACTCTGTGTTGGGTAATCATCCCGTTAAGAAACAAAATTGGTCTTTCTTATGACCAAAAATTTACGAAAATGAAGGGTTCTATTCAACTTTTCTTTATACAGGCCAAAACTATGCATGACGCCCTTCGCCTACATGCAGATACAGTCAAAATTTTAAAAAATCAGGCCTCAGGGTCCTTAACTATCGCAAACAGTAGGAGACAGTTCTGAACCAAAATGTGATTAATTCCGTTAGCTGTAAAGTTTGTTTCAATTTAATATACTTACTTAGTCATAATATAAGCAAAGCAACCCTTTATAGCCCTGACGTTTGTCACCATACAGAGTGACTTTGAAGAAGTAATGCAAAACCAGCATTTTTATGGTTAAACTCACCTAGGTTAGCAACACCTGCTCGTTCCTGCAGGACTTAAGAAATCCACTTTTTCTTAATTGTATTCTAATTTACGTACCTACTTAATTTATTTAAATAAAGAACCATATATGCTTACTTACAAAATATGAGTTCTGTTGATTCTCGATCAGAACTCGCCAATTCTTCTATGCGACCATTTTTGAACCTAGGTACCAATAAAAAAAGAATTATCGAAATCGGTTCACGGGGTAAAAAGTTATGCGAGAATATACATAAAAAAAGGTCTCATAGATAATCTCGTCTTTTTAGAAATCGGTGAAAAATTGACACTCTTATTCTATTCTTGACGTTAAAATTTCCCGAAAAATGTAAACATCTTATGTGGAGTTTACAAATACTATCAAATAATGAAACAATTTTATACCGATCCTTGCTTTTACTTAACATTCCTATAAAATTCTTCTCTACATGATTATTATTTTATTATGTACATTTGTTAGTTATTTTGGGCAAGCCAGTATTCAAATAATCTCTTAAATAAATCGTACCTATATTTATTGCTAAGTAAGATGCGCATCTCAATTTAGCAACATCACCTGCAGAGACCTATTAAGCAGGCCTGACCTGCCCCTTTGCATTTAGCAACAAGCGTTACAACACATCCCTTGAAGGACTTTCTACGTCTAGACCTGTGCATGTTGCCTTTCCATAGGTCTCACGAAGGCACCGGTAGAATTTAGCGCGATGACCACTTATGTAAGTGGTTGACAAACCGGCGCCGAAGTAGTAAAAGTGCTCAGAAACAGATCTTATCGAATATGGATACTGAGCGCATTCGCTCAAATAAAATGGCTTCTTACCCCTAAGACATTTATCTATAACTAGTGGACCCACCACAGCTTCGCCCGCGGTATTTTCAATAAAAACTTTATCACCTCTTTATGGATGGAATTTTAAAAAATCCCTCCTTAGTGCACCTCTGGGGTACTGGAGGAATGTCTCATCCAAAGAAACCTCTACGACCACCCGTTTAGGCTGTGCGTTGTCTATAAATGAGTCACGGTACTGTTTTATATGTATTGATGATTGATGATTGATGATTGATGATTGATGATTGATGGTGATGATGATAATATCAACCTGGTTAATATTCATTGCACAGCTAGCTATAATACCTTTCCGTACTAGTATTATAAATTCGAAAGTACGTTTGTTGGTATCTTGGTTTGTTGGTTTTTCCTTCATTCAAATAACAGACCATATATCCAATCGACTCCGCATAGCCGAGCGATCCCCGCTGCCAGCATTACAGGCAAAAGCCATAAGCGGCGAGTCTAAAGGCAGGCGCGTGAGCACATTTCCGCGAACGCACCAATCACAGCGCTCTGAAAACCCCTCGCGCCCCGCAACTTTGGCAGCTTTATTTGCTAGTAAACGTTAGCTAAGCATTTTCATTTTCATTTTCATGTCTTTAGGATATTTGGGGTCGTATATGAGCTATTAATTTCAGGCAGTTTCCGCCGTAAACTGAGCTGCCTGGAAAATTCGTATATAGAGCGCCCTAAATCCGGCCTCTTTAGCGCGCTCATAATACGAACTTTCTGGGCAATTCAGTTTACGGTGGAAACTGCCTGGAAAGAGCGTCGGTGGCCTAGTGGCTAATGTGTGTAATGTAAATAAATGTTGACTCGTGATCGTGAGGTCCGGGTTCAAATCCAAGCGGTTGCCGTGTACCAATGAGTTTTTATAACTTATGTACATTATCTGCCTATGAATTGCGGTAACCGATGCTCTTACGGTGAGGGAAAACATCGTGAGGAAACCTGCACATTTGGGTAACTAAATGTGTAACCATGATTCAATTGGTCTGGTTCCCCTGTCACAAGGGTTACGGAGGTCAGACGGCAGTCGCTCCACTGTAATAACCCGACCTGCCGAATCCGGGATCATAGTCAAAGCGTACCCCGTAGCGTAAGCGTAGACGGGAAAAAGCGCTAGGATGAGATGAGACGACCAAAATACTTAAAGATCTTCTTGTGAGATCTTGCTCCGAATGTAGTCAATGCCGTTTCATAATTAGCGCATGTTTCTTATTCCAATGTAGAGAAAGCGCTCTCCACCAACCCACAGAATATACAACAAAAACAATTCGTATCTCGTTAACAGCCAGTAGCAAACTCAACCTTGCTCAAAGCATGTAAATTTTATTTTTCCTTCTACCGATTTAAAGGTAGTTTTTTAAACGAGTCATGAAATTTAGATTTTCAACATTTAATGTAAAGACAGGGTCAAAAATATTTACACATAACAAAATTAAAAAGTCAACTACTTAGGATATTAAAATGAGGAAGGATGATTATTGCAAAATAGAATAACATTGCATGGTACAACCGTAACTGTGGGCTCGGAGCTAAGATTCCCTTAATGACAGCGCGGCTTCTCGTGCAGAGGTTCGCGGGGTCAAATCCCAGTTTGCACCTCGGAGATTGTGAAATTGGTGAGGTGCGGAATTGAATTTTACATGTACCAAATATATGTAGAAAGACTGCATAAGTTTAAGAAAAAATTTTAATATGAGTCAGGTTTTTTTATTTACATTTTAAAAGGAACAATGAACTTATAAACAAAACGCTTTCACTCGTACATAAAGTTACAACAGATTTAAAGTCCTCAGCGCGGTGATACGATCTCATTCATAATTATGAACGTTTGGTAATCAGATCTCTACTTAGTATAACAAACACGTCTGTTTAAATGGTTTTTGGCGACTGTTTTGGTCATAGCGGGTCTAGGTCATACCTTCAACATGTTGCGTCATAGTTAAGTTAGGAATGTTAATTCAACTAGGTTTGCTAAGTATTTACAGTTTAAATGGTGGAAATAGTTGACTCAAGTGGCTAGTTACGATAACTAGTTATGGCTCAATAGTTTGGGTAGGAAAAATTCTGTGGTCCATAGTATATGTATGTGTATTTATCTTTACTACATATATGTAAAAATCCGAAATTAACCTTCTGTTTTTTCTGTTTCGTTATCATGGCTAAACGGCTGAATGGCTTTGATGACATTCGGCATGAACTTCTTTGGGCTCTGAGGAAAACTATGATGTTTTCATGCTGGATAAGCGCACGGTCTCCGAGGAAATAGCGATAAAGGAATTCTATTCGGACGAACTCACTGAAAAAGCTAGTCAATTCATAAACTGGCACTATTGATCCATTGAAGCTCCTGAAATTCAAAAAATCCTCTCATGTTCTGTATTACACGTAAAAATATAAATATAACAAAAAATCTCATGCAAACGTTTATGTTCTAGCCATTTTTTTATTAGGTTTTAAAAAGTAACAGTAGTAGCAGCTATTGTTTTGACAAGCATTGGACAATGAGCACGCGAGAGGCGGTGGTTGCCGCGCCCAATCTCCCATGGCGGCAGATTGAAACATAATCACTAGAAGATAGATATTTCAACGTCACAATATAATACTACTTAGCTTCTTGGGAGTCGCCATGTAGAGTCAACGTTAGAAATATCTTAAAATGTCCGTCCACTCAGTCAATATTATGGGTACAAACTGAATACGTCACCATATGATAAAGTGTTTTTATAGACCCTGCAATACACTACTTTTAATCGGGGTAAATGTATCCTATGTTTAATTCCAAGATATAGTTTATCCGTCTACCAAATTTCATCTAAATAGGTCTAGCCGTATGCGTGTGATTGAGGAATTAAAAACATGCATAAGTACAGTATTTTTTTTCTCTTATCTGCGTTTCTTTTGTAAAATTTGTAATGTTTGGATGTAATTTACTCGTATAATTGTTACCAATGTTCGTGGTTTTACTCTTTTTTTCTGTTGTTCTGAAAATTGTAATAATTATGTTTGTTTGTTGCTTCATCTATATATGCCTAGGATGATAGTATCATCAACCCGTCCTTATATAAATAGTTGCTTAAGTGCTACCGAATTAGCCAAAATGTCGTTATATGTAAAGTTCAAGGACTATTAAAGCATTTAGTCAAATCAGGTTACTAATGATTTGGCTATACATTTTAACCTGTTCATTAATTTCTCGCGATGTCATGTTTTGCACATTGCTCGAAGAAGAGATGGCCAATTGGGCTGAAGAGTTCTTGAGTGGCGACTTCGTATTCATACTGGATGACGCAGCGTGGGCAAACAAACCCACGGTGGACTGACCTGGTAAAGAGTGCGGATCTCAGTTGAATGCGAGGAGCATGCGATCATTAGGGGAGGCCCATGAATGGCAGTGGACGAGTTTTAGAAATAATGATGGTGTCTCTTATACAGGAGACGAGATGCAGGAACCCCCCCACAGCACCGCAGAAGATTGAAAGAGTGATCACGCTCTGCCAGGATGAGATCAAGCTCTCCATACTCAGAGGTAAGAGGGTAACATGTTTGTAATGCGGCATAAATTAATTACTCTACACATCAAATAGAAGGGAACCATTACATGAATAACTTTTAAGGAGAAATTCCGGTACTCCAGTCGCCGTATGCGATTGGGTGATCGCACGGTCAGCCAGCATGTACATGTGTAAAGGACACGTCAGTCATCCAGGCACGTTTATGTGGCCTTACGGCCAGATCGTACTAGTAGCTATAAAGACGTGTCTTTCGGTCGGATTCGTTTGAAACTGATACGATCGTCGTATACGGTGGCTGGACTAATGTAACTGAGGCATTAATAGGGTAGACGTATTTATCTTGTCAAATAGCATAGCAATGATAGTAATATAATTAAGGTCTCTTCAAGACAAGACTGAATACCCTGTTAGTGATCCAGCGAGCTACATGTTCGGTCTCGTCGTCACTTACATCAGTTGAGGCTGGTGTCAATCGCTTGCCAGTTTTACAGTAAAATATAAAAACAGGAACGATGTCAGAAACTTAGCTGTCACTATTTAATTTGACAATCGCTATGAAACACTACCTAATTGTGTAATCAACAAATATTTTTTATCGCATATCCAATTGTGTAAATGGTAAATCTGTGGCAAAATGTTATAGTGCAGTTAGTTTTAATTAAGCCTCACTTACATTTAGAGGTGAGCAGGTAACCCGCGGCACAAGGTCGGTTATCGAAGAACTTGTTGGTGAAAGTACAAAGCCGCAATGGTACGTAATACTTCAATCGAGATGATATTGCACTTTTAGTTACTACGAGTTTGTATTTGTTCACTGTAAAATGGACTAATTTAGATCAATGTTCAAAAACCTCTATTGAAGTCTTAAAAGTCTGCGCTCAAGACAGATACCGTACTGAAATAGGCGTTTCCTCATACTAAAACCTCACTTGAGTGCAGACTTACAATACGGATACTAGAGAGGGTCTAGTATCTGTCATATACTTTAAAAGTGGAACTAAACAAAATCATTTTGTCACTCAATGTCAAATTAAACAAGATTGCCTTTTTATGAAGAACTAGGCATGAATTTTATATCCTTGTCTCACCTGATAGAAAGTGAAGACAGGGTCTAGGATAGACACAAACCATACATCCTAAAGACACCGCTTAGCCTAAATTTTACTAGCAAATAAAGCTGCAAATTTGCGGGGCGCGCGGAGGTTTCAGAGCGTGATTGGTGCGTTCATTCGAGGTTATGTGCTCCCCGCGTCTGTCTGTAGGTGGCACTCTAATGGTGGCACCGCGGAGCCTATTGGACATAAGGTCTGTGAGCGTAGAACACTCTTGCTCTGAAAATGCCTATTCACTCTTACCTTGAAGACACCAAGATTTTATGTCACTCTCACTCTTTTACTTGTTAACAAGGCAAAAAGAACTAATGATGTCACGATTAGTCTTAAAGATCACTAACTAAACCATCTATTGACAAAAATACGTTGCATAGGATGTCACGTTTGGTTTGCATGATAATAAAGAAAATAATCATAATTTAGGTCAATTTAGGTCAGACGCCAGACGACGACGACGACGTCCTGTTGAACCTATTAAGGTTTGACATAAATGCCGTCTTAATCAAGTTAAATACTTCATTGAGTAGGTATGTAATCGAATTCATGTACGTCAGACTATTAAGTTAGTTACTTGGTCATGTTGCCAACACTGCGGAATTAACCTTGCGAATTTTATTGAAGTCAAGTGCACTTGAAATCTTTCAGAACCTTTAGCATTTCTGGTTATTGTTAATAGCAACCATTGTTAAAACAAAATGGATGAGCCTGTGAGTCATATCTAATCTATGTATCTATATCTATATTATACATTTAAACGAGCAATTCTTATTAATATATATATATAATCTGAATCACGGAAACGGCTCCAACGATTTTTATGAAATTTAGTATGCAGGGGGTTTTGGGGGCGATAAATCGATATAGCTAGGTTTCATTTTAAGAAACGTTATTTTATCCGTGTTTTCCGGTAGTGAAAAACTGCTACAATATCATTTGAATACGAAGGTTAATTTCGTCACTATTCACAAAGTTGTAATTAGCTCGGTTGGGAAGTCGAACGGTCCCGAAACCAGAAGACCCCGGTTCGAGTCCAGGTGGTGGTGGATTATTTTTCCAAAAAAACACGTTTTACCAAATAAAATGCCGAGCAAGGCTCGGTCATCCAAGTACTAATATCTTAAAACTAGCAATTCCTGTGTATATATATAATCTGAATCTCAGAAACGGCTCCAACCATTTTCATGAAATTTAGTACGTAGAGGGTTTCGGGGCGATAAATCGAACTAGCTAGCTTTTATTTTTAGAAAACGTCGTTTTAGCCGTGTTTTCAGGCAATGAAAAGCTGCTGCAATATCATTAGCATACGAAGGTAAATTTCGCCACCATGTACAAGGTAGTAATAGCTCAGGTGGGAAATCGGGCGGTCCCTAAACCAGAAGACCCCGGTTCGAGTCCAAATGATTATTTTTTCCCTTTTTTTCAAGTTCCTTCTTTTGTGAGAAAAACTCTTATTGGGAGCCCTTTATCAACGCATAAAATTCGTACCTATTTAAATATAATTTTCAAAAAATACGATTACCAAAAAAAAAACCCGAGCAGAGCTTGGTCATCCAGGTACTTTGTTTATTTATATATAAGAAAGATGCGATTTAGAACTATATAATTTACGAAGGTCGTTATGGCAATTGAGGTATGAAATCCATCCAGAAGGCCCTTGCCTACCAGTGGAACAACTTTTGAGCAATAACAAAAATTCAAGCTAAATTATTAGACTAACTAAATTGTGTATAAAAATTAGAGTTTTCTGGGCTGCTCTCGCACAACGTTACTAATTAGGTACCCTAATTTTTATGTTAGTTTCATAATAGTCTTTAACATAAGAGCATAAAATCATCTACATAAAGTGCGAATGAAGTCTGAACGCATTCTTCGCTTGACGCTTACCTTGAAGCATATTATCAGACGCTAGCGAAGGTTGCTTGGCGAAGTTCAGTCATGTGTTAAGTGTAATATTATGTTTAGTGTTCGATCTGCAATTTTTGAATGATTACCTCCTTCGAATGTTCTCGGAAGTTGAATAAAACTTTTGAGTGTAACGATTCTCTAATTAGTGACGTTTAAACTTATTTTACCGTGTCGTAAAGGAAGACATACATTCATTAACTCAATTAGACAAGATGACGGTGCTTCGCTTACACTATGTCGGATCAGACATATATTTAGGCAACAGAGTAACGGCAAGTAATTCAGAACATGTAAACCGTAAAATCTGCGCGTCCTCAATACATATCGACGCGAGGTAACTTGTATAGATCTACCAACTTTTGTATTGTGTTCTTTCAAAGTAAGTTCAGGATACGTCCAAGCAATACAATACTTTATTCCAATGCGACAAGACCGTTGAAAGATCACAGACAAGTTAGTAGAACAATATTATAATCTGTGGCGATGCTGTCACTCAGCTAACACTTAATAAGGAAGGTCGGCGATAACTGTACCGGCTGAGATCACGAGTCACTCGTTCAAGAATTTTACGAAAATGTATCGAATATTGAAGGAAACGGCAAATGTTTTACCTGAAAAGAACCGACTATTATTCTAAAATAAATAAGAATTTTATAAACCTGCGCCTCTATTCGGGAACGCTAAGTGATTCTGTAGCGACGCGTAAGCCAGATTTCTCATCTCGCTCTTACGCATTACGCCTCGTGCGGAAGAGTGAGATGAGAAATCAGGCTTACGAGTCGCTACAGAATCACTTAGCGTTCCCGAATAGAGGCGCTGTACTCCTTTATTTTATCGCCATCGTCTTTCTTCAACGAAGACTTGATTACTTAACATTTATTTGTACTTACGTCAGCAACTTTTAATTTGATAATTTCGTTACGATTTTGTTAACACTCTCCAATAGTTTTGCATAATTCTCTTAAGTAATTATGTTAATTAAGACTAATCATTCCTCAATTAAGTATAAAAAAGATTCTTCATTTTCTATACCTAATACGATTGGAAAATCTGTTAACAGAATCGTAACGAAATAGGGCCAGTTAAAAGTTTCTGACATAAGCACGTTAACTATATACAAAGTATCTGAGAAAACCTGAAATAATATTAAATAAATATAAATAAATCAGGGGACAATCTTTAAACAAATCGATCTAGTCCCAAAGTAAGCTCTAAAGGCTTGTGTTATGGGTACTAGACGACAATATAAATACTTATATAGAGAAATAAATACTTGAATACATAGGAAACATCCAAGACTCAGGAACAATCATTCGTGCTCATCACACAAATATTTGCCCTTACCGGGGATCGAACCCGGGACGCTTGCGTCGGAGGCAGGGTCACTACCAACTAGGCTATCCGCGTCGTCAATTGGTTTATTATTATCAATAGACCCAAGCATACCACATAGCGTTTTAATAGCAAATAACGAATGAATTCGGACCATTCCAAAAACCTTGCAGACGCATTAGTTTTGGCAAATCTTATTTATAATGACTGCATTGCACCACAACAATGACCAGTCTAGCAATCTGCCGCACTAGAAGGAAAAGTTGTATTTTCATCATTCAACATACAACATCAAATATAAGGTCATCCACACCAACACATCGCAACGCTCCTCAAAAGGCAGCGGTCGACAACCCGTTTGTTACGGAACGACAACGTTTTTAACCACAATACCAACTGTGTAATATCCCTTAATATTATTTAATTACCTTTGTTAAAGCATTTAATGCCGCGGTTTTGCAGTACGCAAAATTGCGTACGATATTACATAAATTGGATAATTCGTTTGTGGTTGCTTACAGGGAAATACAAGTAATGCAGATGGCATTATAAAAGAACTTTCACAACATATGAATTATGATGAAATAGTAAAATTTTCCAAGAGAATATTAAAAAAAGTGTACTGTATCCAACTACCGGGCAGAGCCCTCAATATAGTTTAATACTTTCTCAAGCATTTTCACAATAATTAATTAAAAATGTGCCCCTAGATCCGCTTGAAAAGTGCGCGTTTCAATGAGAATTTAACGAACGCGCAACTAATTCTAGCTAATTAGGGTTCCGTACCCAAAAGGGTAAAAACGGGACCCTATTACTATGGCTCCGCTGTCCGTCTGTCCGTCTGTCTCCAGGCTGTATCTCATGAACCGTGATAGTTAGACAGTTGAAATTTTCACAGATGATGTATTTCTAATGCCGCTATAACAACAAATACTAAAGTACAGAATAAAATAAATATTTAAGGGGGCTCCCATACAACAAACATGATTTTTTTGCCGTTTCTATGGATAATGGTACGGAACCCTTCGTGCGCGAGTCCGACTCCCACTTGACCGGTTTTTTATTTATCTAATATATCTGTCTCCAACTTTTTCTAAACGCATGCATTTACAGTATGCACGTGCAACCACTGACCCATTTCCATACCGGTTGCATAAACCTTGCATAAACCTGCGCATGCGATGTCCAATCATCTGTTGCGGTTGCCGCGTCCCTATAATTCTACCACTTTTATAAGTAAGTGACATGACACAAGCGAAAATTGCATTTAAGTGTACCCCAGTAAGACCTATGAATGTTACATTATTGGAAAGCGTGGAACATTCTAGAATAAAACAAAACACGGTATTGTCGGAAAACAATTGAAATAAATATTAACGACCTCAATGTTTAGAAATGCACGTATGGTAAAATCACGTGCAATATCAAAGCGCTGTCATATTGTGAAATAGAAAGACCAGGGAGCTTCCCACGATTTGTTGATGCGATTCTCTTTAAGCCCTAAATTGAACTGCATCGCTATTTCATAACACGACATTGTATTAACCTATATAAGATATATGGCACTGTATGAAACATCGACGTATCGCAATCGTATTTAGAGATCGTCGTAACGTGGACATGCATAAAGGGTTCAGTACCTATTAAAAAAACCCAGACAAGCGCGAGTTAAATTTACGTGGAGAGGGCTCCGTGATTATATGAAATTTCTTATGCTATTTTAAATACCATAGTCTTCTTATAGGTATTCCTGTAATCTATATATAAAAAGACAAATTTCTGTATTTTTTCAAAATTTTAGGCCTTGTAGTTTCGAAGATAAGATTGTGGTCAATTTTCGTATTCCTTCTCAGGCATGCTTGGCGTTGAAGCGGATAATTTTCTAATTAGCCCCCAAAATTGGCCCCCATTCGTTTATTAGCGTTACACGTCCGTGTTGCGGTCACCGAATTACATGTGTACCAAATTCCAACTCAATCGGTCCGGTAGTTTCGGAGCAAATCGGCTGTGACAGACGGACGGACAGACAGACAGACACACGAGTGATCCTATAAGGGCTCCGTTTTTTCCTTTTGAGGTACGGAACCCTAAAAATGGCCGTAGCTTTACTTAATTTAGATTACGTGAAATCCCAAGGAAACTTAGAAGTATATTGTTAGGTGTGGTATTTGATATTGAATTATTTAAATAAAATTATAAGTTTAATAATAATAATAATTAAATTCATTTATTCAGACAACTAGATCCATAATTGTATTAGTAATTTACTTATAACTATGTTATTTAATATTCATATTTAGCAAGTGACAAAGTATTATTAATTAAGTGTCGCATTATTGAGCACTCGTTTCTAACAGCTACTGTCTTCAGGAGGCTGTTTGTGCTGCCACGTATTCTGGTCAAAAGCGATGCCATCTCCGCAGTACAGTAGCAAAGCTGTCAACTCGCGCTTAATGTCTATAATTTCGGATTTAGTGGTACGACAGAAGTGTACACAAAAGTTACTGTTTAATATTATTTACTGTGTCCCTTGGCATAAGTGGTTATTTTATTTTAACACGGAATTACTTGTTAATAAGCTTTATTAATAAATTATGACTTATGACTTAGGTCCATATTCGATTATTCCAGTTTTCTTATTGTTTGGGTGATAGCACCGACAAGGAAAAGGGTGACATTAAAAATGTGTGTCAATTTCATCACATTTGCTCATTGTCTTTATGATCACGTGACACAAGCTCGTTTGCCTTCTTCTCATAAAGAAAAAAACACTCTAAGGCTCTCTGTTCGGCGAGAGTTCATAAAAAAAGTCAGGGCTTCTTAACTCATTACAAATAGCGGCCCGCTAATTATTTTTACCGATGGTAATAAAACAATTAAGAGAAAAGTTATATTTTTTTTATAGAATATTATTATTGAATAGCCTAACTGTATAAAAAAGCAACACGCGAACAGAACACCCCAACGCCGCCACTCGAAGCCAATGACATTATTATATGTAGAAAGACACAAGACGTCATATCCAAACTCAACGCGTTATAAACATGTGGCATAGATTTTTTTTCTTTTTCGTTTCTTTGGCCGAAGCCAGTTCAGATTATTGAATTTATATGACATTTGACGCGGACATATAAGACATTAATTTGCAATAACGCCGATTGTGTATATGAACAAAACAAATATATTTCATTCGCCGCCGTCCGCCCGCACGAAAACGCAGTTGACAACAATTGCGTTCCTCGTACCACGAAATTCAGTGCGCGCGGCGATAAGCGACGCCCGTCATACAGTTTGCGATAGTTAAGCGACGGTCGCTATTTCGAAACGATATCATAATATTTATCAACTCTCGGCGAACAGACCTTAGATGCACGTAGGAACTCAAGTGGTCTCCATTTGAGAACCTTAATAATGAATCGAACGCTATATTGAAAACAAATGAAGACATAAGCTTGCATCTTTCCATGATTCCCTTTTATCAAACGATAGTTTATCACCCTCGCTCTCTATAATTTAGTTAACAGTAAATTACAAACTACCGTATCACGACAATTATCAACTAGGTTAGCATAGATAATCAGTTTTGCAGGAAGCTTGCGCCAGGCGTTTCCTACGTTTGTTAACTGTGGACCAACTGTGTGGAAGTTGCTAAACCGGGTAATGCAAAATTTCAAATATGAATTGGGCTTACCAGATAGTTCATTGTATTTTGGGCAAATAAATTTCTTAAAAAATAGTGGCATGTTAAAGGGTCACGGGAACGTGTTACCCTGTTACTTGGTGGTGAGTTGGCAGTCGCTTCCCATACTGCCATATACCGGTTGTGTATGCGGCATCGATAGATGCTAGCTTGTCGGGGAGTGCTGCGTCACTTTGTACGTTGGAGAATGATATCACTGTACAACGCTCAACGCCGAGTTATACTGACACTTGATACTTTTCTTCAAGTCGGAGTTCAGCGTATCTAGCACACGTACACTAAACAATCAAATTGAAGTTTAGATTTAACTTTTTTGTATATAAATAATATTAATTTAACTGAAGTAACTATGCGAAGTGAAAGCTAGTTTAATTGATCGTAGTCACCCAATAATGTGTTTAATTGATGAGCATAACCAGTTATAGCTAAGTAGGAACACTTGTGAGCGCACTTCACAAAATTCCATATAGCCAAGAACTACTTGGAGTCCTGTGACCAGGACTGAACATCTGCACCTGATGTACTGTTTTTATAATGTAGACTATTGACTACTTCACTGTTACTTCGTCCTCGTGAAATTCCTATACTTTACTCTTTTCAATTGGGAACTGTGCATTTTCCGTGATAAAAATTAGCCTGTCTTCACTCTCCAGCCATCCAATTATCTTTATAAAACTTAACAAACAGATCCGTTTTGACATGGTAGAAGGATAGACAAAAACACACTTTCACATTTTTAATCATGGATAAGGATATTCTGTTTTGAGTTTTAGTTACCTATATTAAAGAAAATATTATAAATAGCTCATAAGGGCCGTGCGCGTTTATCCCTAAGTAGTTTTAGTTGTGATACATAAGAGAAATAGCAAGATCATAACTATTAAAAAGCCCTAACTACAAACATTTACTCACACATTGTTTCTGAATAAAGCTCAGCGAAGCGTTCCGAAATAATCGAAAGTGAGCACACCACAACTCCGTCCGAGGATCCAAAAGGGCTTATGCCTCCTAAATACTCCAATACGTCCGCTATTTATGGCTTAGAGTAACAGTATGGCAAGCTCGTGACAACTACGTTCTAGTTACCTTCTAGTACGTATAGCGTTGTTCACTGTTACTACATTATTGACCAGTTCAGCCATTTATCTTAAAATATTACTAAGCTAATCAATGATACTGACATGTTGCTTGGTTCCCGAGGTTCTGATATTGAGTACCTATTTGTGTAATAAGAGATCCCTAGCTTTTTCTTTCAATCGTTTTTAGGGTTCCGTACCTCAAAAGGAAAAAACTAAACCCTTATAGGATCACTCGTGTGTCTGTCTGTCTGTCTGTCCGTCTGCCACAGCCAATTTGCTCCGAAACTACTGGACCGATTGAGTTGAAATTTGGTATACATATGTAAGTCGGTGACCGCAATACGGATGCGTGACGTAAATATATAAATTTTAAACAAGAGTGGCCCCTTTGGGCGGAAAATTAGAAAATAAAAAAAAAAGTTGTGCAACCTATATCGTGTGACATATCAAATGAAAGGGCTTATTGTGAGGATCTTAAATATATTTTCTTTTGAATTTCAAGTAAAATAGTTTAGAAGTTATTTAGGAAAAAAGGCGAAAATTTACTATTCCCCCCCCCCCCCCTTAATTCCGTAACTACTGGGGTTAAAATTATGAAAAAAATAGAAGTCTGTGGTATTTAAAGTAACGTAAACGTCAATTTCAGATAATCATGTCCGGAACGGAACCCTCTCCACGCGAGTTTAACTCACACTTGTCCGATTTTTTTATTGGATTAAATTGTCTTTATCATGGACCAATTGTAATATACGCATGAGTCTTGTATTTGATACCAATAATGCATGCGTGGAAAAATATCAAGAAACAAAATTTCTTCTAGCATCCGCCGGCCCTGGGCATTTTGCCTGAATCGTTTGACAACCCATTTCTTAAAGTCGGCGCAGTAGTTAGATGGTAACGAATGGAGTGATTACATACACACATAATCACATACAAATATACATGAACTCACAAAAAATATAACTTTTTGACTTGTCGGGTAAAAAGAGAACTTAATGGTAGAAACAGAATTCGGTCGGGAATACATTAAATCCACTATGTTCCACTTAAATCAGAATCAGAATCAGAATCAGAAATTATTTATTGTATAACTGTGTACAAAATGGTGGATTTATAAATATTAGTTTCAACAGTTGCCCGTTATAGGCATACAATATTAATTAAAAATTTAAACTATAGGTATAGGCACTTACAAATAATTACAACTTAATTTATTTTTAAACACTACACTGGATCTTCATGATCAAAAAATTCTTTTATGTTGTAGAAAACCCTTTCAATAAGCCAGTTATATAATTTTGATTTGAATTTATTCCCATCCAACATTTTAATGGCTAGAGGAAGTTTATTAAATATTCGTATTGCAGAGATGAAAGCACTGTTTCTATACATTGTATTATTAACTTTCGGAAGCAATAAATCGTATTTATACTGTATACGTAAGTTTTTTCTCCGTAAAGATCTTTTAATAAAATATTCAGCATTTTTTTTTACAAATTGGCATAAATCATAAATATAAATACAAGTTAGCGTGAGAAGACGTTTTTCTCTAAAAATATTTCTAAGTGAATGTTCAACACGCAATCGATATATGGTCCTTATACATCTTTTTTGGAGGATAAAAGTTGACTGGACGTCTGTGGAATTTCCCCAGTAAATAACACCATATGTGAGTAATGGATAAACATTTCCAAAATAAGCGTTTCTCACAATGTTTTGAGAACATGTCTCTGACAAAATAGACAAAGCGTAGCAGTTGCTCGAAATACGCTTATTTATATTAGCAATATGAGCCTTCCAGTTTAAGTGTGGATCAACCGTGACCCCCAAAAATGTTATATTGTTTACAACTTCCAAAGGTACACCAGCTTCAGAGACAGTCAGAGTTGAAGGGGCAGTTTTGTAATTTCTAAATTGTACTAGTTTTGTTTTTCCTAAATTTACATTAAGATTTATCGTGTTTAACCATTAAAAGTAGCGATTAACGTAACTGACAGGAAATTGCGAGAAGATATTGACAAGAACCTAAGTACGTGTAGGCAACGTGTGATTTAGAAACTTGTTATGTTAAGAAATTAATAGTGTCCAATTAACAGTTTGTTATCTTGTGCCATTTCCTTTTCTAACCGGTGTCAACAGAGGCAAGTTGCATGCATGTTATTGCAGCATTGTTATTGCTAACCGACACTATTTTTATTTACTTTAAGATAAGTATCTAGGTCATTTCTGTACTGTCAGGTACCGTGGTGTGAATCTCTTAGATGCGCGGCTGATCAACGGATAAACGAAATTATCGACCGAGCAGGCGAAGCGAGCGAACCGTCTCCGTTTCAGTTTGGGCAAAAATGCTGTCGTATGTCCAGTGGCTGTCCGTCGGCTGTCCGGCGTCTGTCCATTTATTCTCGTCTAAAGGTGACAGTTCTCAACCGATTCTCGTGAAACTTTGTGAGCAGGTTCGATAATTATATAGATTTTTTTGTCGATTCAGTTTTTATAAATATGGCGGAGATATGGGGGTTTTGGCAATTACAAACTTATTTGCGGTGTTGGTAAACTGACCCGAGATATATCGATGTATGGGGATATCAGTTTTTCATCGGCAAAGTTAAGTTTGCCGCGAGGTCTACAGCTCACGGAGCCACTAGTTAATTTTGTGTGTAAAGACAAACCCATTCTGTCTAAATTTGAATGTCGCTGGTCAGCCACTGCAAACATAAGAGAATCACATGGCTGAGCATATAGATAATAGAATGTATGAGTTAAAAAACCGGTCAAGTGCGAGTCTGACTCGCGCGCCGAAGGTTTCCTACTTGGCTATGAAAAAGAAACAGTACCTTTAGGTAATGAAACCTAAAAATGGAAAAAAAATGCTTTTTAACAACGGGGTAACCATTTACAATCCAAAATCCATGTACAAAAAATTACTTTCCAAGCTCGTATCTCCGTGCAATCGTAGACTGTGATACGAGGTTATTCCGTTAAACATTTTTTTATCGACTTTATTTTCGGACTTCAGAAGTGAAGCGTGAGGCTAAGGCATTGTATTATTTCTATTTTGAAACATTATATTATTAATCATTAAATGTTGTATTTACATAAAAAATAAGTATGCAATTTTTATATTAATACCGGCAGTAATTAATAATATTATAATGTTTGAGTTAAGAAATTATGCACCGGCTTACCCTCACGCGCCGCCCTATAGACAGACAGACAGACAGACAGACAGACAGACAGACAGACAGACAGACAGACGGACGGACGGACGGACGGACGGACGGACGGACGGACGGACGGACGGACGGACGGACGGACGGACGGACGGACAAACAAGTGATCCTAAAAGGGTTCCTTTTTTCCTTTTGAGGCACGGAACCCTAAAAATGCTGTGCCATTGTATGAGATTGGAAATTGGACCAAAAATTTGTCTTATTTTGACTTGTCACTGAAATATAATCATCATCTACGAGTATCTTCTATACATATAAAACAGTACCGTGACTCACTTATAGACAACGCACAGTCTAAACGGGTGGTCCTAGAGGTTTGAAATTTTGAGGAGACATTCCTCGAGTACCTTAGAGGTACACTAAAGAGGGATTTTTCGAAATTCCATCCCTAAAGGGGTGAAATGGGGTGATAACATTTGTATGGAAAATACCGCGGGCGAAGCTGTGGCGGGTCCACTATAGTCAAATATAAACGTAGCATTTGCTGAGAGAATGAAGAAGAAAGAATAGCAATTCGAATACGCTTTTAAATTCACTCTTGAAATTTTATACATACTTACTCGTACTTATAACAAAATACCTGCTGGACCCTATTGGGTATGTAGGGTCAAGGCGGCAACAGTGGGTCACTTTTTTTCGAGTGATGCTCATTTGATTTGGGCGAGTGTTGGAAAGATGTAGAAGGGTTAGTGTTATAGTGTAACTAATTTATATTGATTATTTTAATCGATTTAGTTCAACAAGGTAATATTATAGAATATAAACAGTATTTTTAAAAAAAAACTTATTTGAATCACTGTGTACTGGGGGTGGGATACAGTGGATCTGCCCTCAGTTCACAGTGAATCATCTTTAATTTAACTCAAATAATAAAGAAAATTTTCGGCTTTTCGCATTGAACAAATTACTTAATAATCAGGTAACTTAAATTTGACTACTTATTTCTCAGTCTTAAACTTTAGACGCTTTTCACACGCTGATAACATTTTTTTTATTTTTTTTTGATTGTTTTTTTGTCCTTATCTGTCTGTTTCCGTATTTAACGGGGCCTTGCTGAACGAGAGCCATCCTAAAAAGAAAATTAACAAAAAATATTACAATTTGTTAAATTTTCTAAATTAATATACTTGACTCATGAACCACTGTGTACTCATGTGATTTGAGCCACTGTGTACTAAACCGCCATTTTGGATTTAACTTATACCGCGCGTGATACTTTTGCTTAAATCGAAGTGCAGTATACGTCAAAACGACCTCAATTAAGTTTATTTCTCAGCAAAATTATTAATCCATTGGTAAAACAAAATGTTCGTGAAAAAATAGAAAGTACACCTTACCTTAAAATTCGCATTTTCTTTCGTCAAAACAAAAAAACATTAATGCGCGGGTTCGTTACATAGCTGACGCAAGCGAACTGGTTGTAACCTGTTTCTATCGGGAGACCTTCCAAAGAGTCAGAAAGAAAGAAAGCTATCTATAATATTTCTGACACAACGGCCAGTGCACCACTGTTGTCGCTATAGCCACTGTTGCCGTCTTCACCCTATTTATTAAAAGTTCGATTTGCTACCTTCATGCTAAAGCGGCTCTGGCAATAAACAAAATTGAACTTTTAATAATATGCCAATTTATCTTTTAAGATAAATTGGCATATTATTAAAAGTTATTAAAACTAAAGTTTTTATGATTGGCTTGAGCGTCTTTCCAATAAATCAGCAAAAATCGAACAAATTAACTACCACATGAGTTCTTTTAATGTATGTCAAACCATTGCTGTAAAACAGTAATTCGAGATTTATAGCGAATCCTCGTGAAAAATAGCGGGTATAGAATTTAAATCATTTGAACACACAAGTCTTTTTGCGATATTATGGCTTACTGATTTATTGATTTAACTAGATTTTGTTTACCACGATCGTTTGCAAAATAACTCGAGCTATACATTATACTGATCTATTTTGTACGTATATGAAGCATTGACAGTGTTTAGCACTCTTCCATTATTTTTGGAGAACTTAAACGCTAAAGATATTTGAAATCAAATGGATTTGCTGTGATCCTCTATTTATGACTATATTAGGTGTACCCCGAGGCAGTGTTTTAGGGCCCACTTAATTGTTATTTAACATTATCGGTTTTACAAGTCTTACAATAATTGAATTATGATCAGATGGCCATAATAATAGCCTTATTTTGTCGATTACAGAGGCCCTGGACGTGATAAAGGAGGAGCACACCATGCCGACGCAGAAGCGACGCAACAAGCGCGACGTGCCCTTCACGCACGACGAGAAACGCATCGCTGGGGTAAGGGTCCTTAATCTCTTCTGCGTATGCGTAAATTTATAGATATAAATTTCGTCATCATCACACGAGGCAGGTACAAATTTCGTCAATCATTTCCTCCCAGCGATAACTCGTAAAATGCTTCAGAGAGTTGAAGCCTCGTGAACGTCAGCTGCGGTTCCATGGGTGGGTTGAGCAGTGGCAACCTCAAACGCACGTAGATTTTTTAAAATAATTCCCTCCCGGTCGAAAATTTATGATTATAGCTAACCTAATAGTTAGGAATTGGTCATGAAAATATGTTGCTGGCTCTAGGACCATGTGGTTTATTCGCGCTTTATTTAGATGAATTATTTACAAAACGGCACACAATTTTTTACACATTCTGATTCCGAAAGGTGCCAATTTCAACGCAAAATAAATATGAGAGGCAACTCCAGAAAATGTATGAGCTACATTAAAGCTGCGTCATTATTGACAGATCTTAAATCTGTTTGGCTTGCACTGCAAAAAAACGAGTTCCTATTTGTATATCGAATTGCTAAAAGAAAGCGAGTATGATCGATAAACCGCATTAAAAGGGAAAGTGAGCGTGTAGTCTACCATGACTTTACTATAAGCCACAATTATAAAAACTCGGCTCGCCGCATACCGCTTGACACCGTAATTATTTTAGGTTTAACGTTATTTACTTACAAATAGGAGCTTAATTGATTGAGCCTTGTTTGGTAGTTTCTTACGACAAATATAGGAGGTCGTAAAACCTATAAGTAATCGTTATTATTTATTTATTTATTTCATATATTAATAAAATGTAATTTTACATGTCAAGTTCAGATTCCAATTATATTTAACATTCCTTTTTAATTTCATTTAATTTCTTAATCATAGTTACACATAGTTAATCATAGTACATTATTTATGTTGGTTGACTTAATGTTCTAGAAATTCACGCACAGAATAAAGTGCGAGTGAAATCAATTTTGCTTTTAATTTTCTAACAAAGGAAGCAAAACTGGGACTGTCCTTTATGTCACTTGGTATTTTGTTGTAAATTTTCGGGCCAATTACGTGTAAGCATTTTTTTGCTTTGGCGAGCCGCCAAATCATCAATATTCACCTCGTTTAATATTTTTCTAACGATTAAAAATGTAATTTTTTTCAGTGCCTACTTCAATGCGTCTATCGGAAAGTTAAAGCTGTAAGTATTGGATTATTTCACAGATGCGTTTTTCATTTTTTTTTCTTTTTGCGTTTAAAGCTTGTTAATACCAAAGCAAGTCATCCTCAAAGATGTGCACTTTTAAAAATAAATAGTGCGCAAGCACATGTGATGATTGCATTTACGCTAATTTTTGGCTAAGTATTATCTTATCAACAAAATTCGTATCATTTGGCTCCACTAGTAAAAAAACTAACCTTATCCTAGCCATTCTCGTCAAGGTACAAATGAACATCTGGTGCATGATGGAACCAGCCACCAGTGGCCAACAAGGTCAACTCGATCGTATCCATAAAGATAAAATAACAACAGAATTCATTTTAAATCGGGTTTTAATGCTTTATGGTCCTGTGACGAGCTGATTGCTCCAATTTGTTTCCTATAAAATACGGGCCAAGTAGTAAAGTTGAAAAAGGAAAATGTCTTGTCTATTTATTGCAGGTTAAAATATGCTTGGAGTCATAAAGCGGCGGCTATACTGCAATTGTGTTTTATTTGGCGACTGTTATAATTCCAAAAGCGGTATTCAATTAAAGTAAGGCTCATGTACTGCCCAAGGTCTTAAGCGCTGTTTTCCGAGCTTTGTTATATTAAGAGGACTGTGGAGTGAACCAACGCCAAAAATCGCCCTTTTCATACAAAAGGCAATAACGATTTCCACCCCTTAAATGTTAAGAGGGCGCCGACCGTCCAGTGGCGCCCTCATCACTGTTATTGTGTTTTCTATTAAACTAAAGTATTTTATCAAAATCGAACCCATATAAGTTGTTGCGCCGTTTAATACACAATTTATATGCTATCTAATATAGATTTACAAAGTATAAACGGTACGTCATCATTTTAACAGAAAATAGCGGCCACTATTTTCTATTAAATTGATTAGATGATGGTTATACTTTGCAAAGCTATATAACATAGCATATACGTTGGGTATTAAGTTGCGTAACAACTTATACGGCTTCAATTTTAATAAAATACTTTACTTTAATAGAAAACACAATAACAGTGATGAGGGCGCCACTGGACGGTCGGCGCCCTCTTAACCGATTTTAACCAATTTTTGATAGGTTATCAGTCGGAACAAAATCTAGGTCTAAGTATACGTTTTTTGAATTTTGATTACAGATTAAACAAGTCACATAGTGACCGATGTCAGTTTTGTATGAGAATACTAAAACAACAATAAAACTCAATTTATTGATTATAGTAAAAAAGAAAAACGTATAAACCTAGATATTGTTCTGACTGATAACCAAACAAAAATTAGTCAACATCAGTTTAGCTTTAAAGAGTGGAGATAGTTATCGTCTTGTATGAAAAGCCGTAGGTTCACACTCCTCTTAAATCGTAAAACTGTCCGGACTTGGACAAGTTTTAATAAACACTTTATCCATGCCCAATTAGTCCCGATCTTATGGAATTGCTATGCCATACTTTTATTTAATAAGACTTGATAATTTGGCGACACTTCGCTTTGTTAAGTCTAAAATTAGGTCGTTCGAATGAAGTAGATACCTATGGTTTTACGTATGCTGACCGTCTAGCTTTATCCCAAACAGAATTTCTGTAGATACCACTTTGTTATGAAGATTTTCTACAAAGAAAGATCTGACGCTCCCGAAATTTGATTGCCTTTGCTTGATGGCAAAAGATTTTTCATTTAGCTAAAAACTATTTAATCTAACTGATTATATAAATACTTCAATAATATATTGAACACAATGAGATAATGACAATATAGGGCTTTTTGCTAAAAATGAATTAACACTAGTACTTCAGTTCATGCAGCTCATTTAAAAACAATTCTAGCTGCCTCCTTCAACATACTGTTTTTGACCGTTCTTGGCACAATATTCGGGCTACGCTTCTCTTGAAGAGGTATCTTCTGACTGTTGGTATTATAATCGTCGACGATGGTATTGTAGGTGGACGGCTACGGTTTCCCGACGCTGGAGGGTCTAGTGGGGCTGTACTCGGACGGCGTCAATGAGCGCGGCTACTTCATGGCCGTACTCGAAGCCTCACGCGAATGCCTCATGAAGAACCACGACAAATTCTCCCGGACCGTGCCGATGGGTATGTAGTATTTTGATGACTTGGGGAGTCACGACATACTTACCTAAATAAATCATTAACTTTAACATACATAATAATAAACCACTCCTCTGCTGCACTGGGAGTGAAAAAATAGCATAGAATGTCGGCATGTCGTAAAAGTCGACTAAGGGACGGGTCCTCTCCGACATGGTGGACTATCTGTATGGGCGATGGGCTGATCACCTGTCACCATACGGTTTATCATACCATTTTAGGACTAATTAATCGAACGTGGCCACAAGTAGTCTTGTGGCTCTGCCCACCCCATTAGGGATTTCGGACGTGATGTGTATGTATAAACCAGCTTACATATCATAGGTCCTAATGGCACAGACTCTCATAAAGAAGATGTACCTATAACCCATTAACACCTTACCTGCGGCACTGTTTCTACACTGAGAAAAAAATTACTGTACCGACATACGCAATTCTGGATGCCACGTACGTAATTCTGGAGAAAAACGTTCCTAACGTAAGTAGAGACTCGGCTACATGGATAGTGTTGCGGACTACAAACGCGTGTATACGTTTTTACATTACCATATAACAATCAACATTATTTCGGATGCTTCGACATTATTCTGGACTAGGCTGCGAATACATTACGGTAATGTAGGTACACAGCATCAACATTTTTCTCCGTGTATCCTTATACTGTGCGTTACCAGGTACTTCCGGCGCAGCATTTCCTCTGGTGCAAACCCGGTTTGTTTCTGGTAACAGTACAAATACTTGTAGGAATTAAATTACCAATATAAAAGGAACATAAAATATTGTTATGCACATTATCTTGTTCGTGAATCTAGCTTAGCCTGGAGGTCAGATAGAGATTTCCAAAATATCGCCAGCATTCATAAGGGGCTTGTATTTTGGGAATTTATTGGTGTAATTTGGGGTATTCCCAAAAAAAATTCATATTACGTCACTGGGGAAACAAAAAGTTTAAGTGTAAACTTTTGGTTAATGCCCAAATTGCACCGGTAAATTGCTGATAAAATTGCAAATTTACAAGCACCTATTTCAATCTGGCACATAATAATTTAAAAAACTAAAACGCCTTCAAAAACATAAAATAATGTCTCCTAATAATGATCGTCTTTAGAAAATAGGCTAGAAACACCAAATATTTTGTTAAAATGTTAATTTTATCAAATGCTGTTTCAGATAACGGGCGTAACTGCGACGTGTCGTTCGACATCTTTGAGTGCATTTCGGACCGCATCGGGGACTACTGTGGCAACTCCGGGCTCTGAATCACCAGTATAGTGCCACCAACTTATATGTAGAGTTATAAATCCACCATGTTCACTATGAAATGTCGAAGTTCTTATCCAAGCAAAACAATACTTTATTCCAATGCAATACCTAATAACTTTGACGTTAATTTGGTAGACCAATAAGGAGAACGCTGACAGCGATTAAACGTCAAAGAAGAAGTTAACTATGACTAGTTTCCGGAAACCTGGAAACTAGTCATAGTTAGCCACTTTACATATAGTTAGAGAGCTGGGTGCAATTTTGGTATATGATGGCAAATGATTTAGCACACCGTTTTTTTTAAAAAAGATATTAAACCCTGTCAATTGAAAACGCAGCGCTACCGTGGTGGCAGACTATTTTTCAGTGGTTCTTTACATTGCCATTAATCGAACAATTCAGGTCTGCCAAGCGAACAAATCATATAGACATTTTGGCACCCAGCTCCCTAGCTAATATAATATATGTTGCTAAACCTTTTAGTTTATTTACCTAACTGTCATTCGGACTTTTACCACAGTCCACAGAAGACCCATTCCTGATGATGTTATTGTCTTTGCTTTCTTTAGATAAAGCAGTCGCTATCTAAAGGAAACTTAAACGCAAATCCGGACTCAACATTATTTAAAAGCCCGGTTTGGCAATAGCGTCTGCCTTTCTTATTTTATTTAGAGTGTGAACGAGACGGGTGCTTTTACCCCCGGAAACATTGCAAACCTGCTAAGATTACTTTTGGCTATAACAATAAAAATGTTAGTCGTTCTACAAAAGAAAAAATCCAGGCAATCTGAAGCGTTTTTAACTTTGTTTAACTATCTGTTACCTGAGTGTTATCTGTAAGCTTAAACTTATTTTATTAAAAAATACTGCGACCAGTGCAATTAGGGAAATTATGGATAAACCAGGACCTATTTTACGTTACCATCTCAAAAGCTAATTATAAGTAATTGTGATAAGAAAACTGTACATAGGGTGATACAACGTAATTTAACTACGTAAAATTTATTCGAATGCTCAATAACTAAGCTTCTACTCATTAAATAATCTTTTAGCTTTTCTTTTTTAAATCTGGAGGTCAGTCTTTGGACTAGTAAGTCGACTCACGGTAACCGTGCTTACAAATGCAAGTTAAAAAACTATAACCAATGTTTGAAACACGTCAATGGTTCGTCTAGGTAAGTATGTATATATGTTCCATTTTCGCTCTCATCGTCACTTACCATTAGGTAAGATTATGATCAAACGCTTGCTTATTGTGAAAAAAATTGTTTGAACGAAAACTAGGCAATACGTTCATTGGTTATCAATGAAAGCTATATAGCTATAAGCTTTGTTCATAATTTTCACCTTGTGTTCCATTTTCTAATTTACATATTTTAGCAAAAAATACTAAATTAAGCGTAATGACTTTTTAATCATTTATGTTTCGTATATCATAAACGACGTAATTAACCAATTAATAAACTTGCAATGTTTTCTTAAGGCCTACATGCAAAAGTATTAAATATATACAAACAAGTTTAAATACATATATTGCTTATAATGGAGCAAATGAAAGTGTGTTTGCTAAACTTAAAATAAGAAAAGCCAAACTCAATTTTGACTGCGTGGTGCCATGCAATAGTAGTTTATGCAACGGTTGCATTATGATAGGCCTTAAAACACTAGTGCGGTTTTCATGAAACGAGCCGATAGGCGAGTTTTATAATAAGATCGCACGAGTGTTTTAAGGCCAAATTATGCAGAGTTGCATACATAACTTTGTCTACACACATATTATAAATCCTCCATGATGGGTTCAGAAACAATATTTTCTGGCAACAAGTTATTTGTTGCAATCGTGGCTGCATATTTCCGATATCCGGCGCATTTTCACATCACACACACTCCGAGAAGACTACTATTCATATTTTCAACTAAAATGTAAATTACAAACAACTTTTTCTATTCAATTCAACAACAATTCTACTTTCGTTCAGCAAAACACCAATATAATGGCGGCAATTCGATCCTTCGGTCTTGACACCATTTTTTTTTAAATCATAGACAAACGAATGAAGTCTCTATTCTCATGTCACTCGAGATCAAATGTTGTGCAGTTTATGTTAAAAAAAACATACTGAATTGACGTTTCGTATCAATAACTGTTTTAATATCTATGGATACTAGAATAGAGACCCACTTGAGTTTTGACAGCTGTTCCAAATTTAATCTCATTTCTATACTAAAAACGATATGGGAATAACATTGCAGCACTCGTTTTATCTAATTGGTTGTCAAAATGGTGGTCATTTCCTACGATTTTTGACTACACTTTGGAGGTTTTATGATATGGGTGTAGATAAATGCGTTTCTTATTTTAAGTTTAGGGAGTTTTAAATTTAGAACACCGTTTCGAATTGGACCCAATATATCTTGACATATATAAATTAATGTTACCTTTCCCTGCAGTAATAAGAAATGCATACTGTTATACAATTTTTCTCAGACCATTATAAAAACCTACCACACCCACATAATTTGTAATACACAATAGTTATTGGGAATATTAATTTTAGGTTCTTACTCGCTCACTGCCGTAGTGTTGTGCTTAGTCTTTAAGTTCTAAAGAATGTCACCATATTTTAAGGTCTTTAGTTGGAATTTTATTTCCATATTGTCTTCAGATATTTTCCCTGAATTATTTCTTTAAGTGCCCGTGGCGTAAATTAGATACTAAAAATGTAAGTATTTAATTTCAGCTGAAATGAAAAAAGAAAAACGCTGCAAGAATGTACTTAATAGTCTGCATTGATTTTAAAATTAAAAATAATTGGCTTATATTAATAACGAACTGATAGATTAATTTAAAATAAGTGTCCTTAATAAATTGTATATACTGTAGTGACGTTGTTTCATTGATTCTTTGCAATATCTATTAATCTATAAATTGTGATCGATCAATCATTTGAACTCGTGTGTAAAGAGTAAATACATACACATTTGCTTCGTGTGTTTGCTTCGTTGAAGCTTTGCAAGGGTCCCATAGAAATTACTGCATTAATATAGGCACTATTAACCTTTTGACCGCCAAGCATGTGTGAGAAGTAACACGAATTTCAACTTTAAGTCAAGGCAATGAACCTTTTTACCATGTACCCGCTGACGGCTGCAGCCGACTGTGGCGGTCAAAAGGTTAAGTGATCTTTAAAGATCAATGGTGCAAATTATTAGCGCTTCGAACTTACTCTTGTACGACTTTCTCCAGCTTAACAAATCACCGTACGCGTAAACGAACGACGTTAAAAAAATCGTACGCTGTCGATTGCTATGAAACAACATTTTATGCAACCGTACTAAATAAATTCACTTGTTAAGATCGAATGAATCCCATCAGAGGGTCTCGAATGATTAACGACACGTTAAAAACTTGTCGCTTCTACAAATTTATTGTTATGATGTATTTAATAATTTCTCAGTGCTGCCACGAGCAGGGTCCAATTTAATAAAAGTTAGAAGGTGCTACAATAAAATAAAAACTAATTTGCCATACAAATTTTCAACAAATATCTCAAAATTGTCCAAATGTAACAGTAAATAAATAGGTCGCAATAGATCACAATAATGTAGTTAAAAGCACATACCGAGGTTTAACAAGTGATTAAAGTTTAAGGAGCAAAAGTGTAGTACACACTTAAAGAAACAAAATGTGTCCGTCCTGTGGCCAAAAGTTAGACGACGGATTAAATTCGCGTTTTCTTCATAGACGCCAAAACTATGCCTGATTGCCTACATGCGGATAAAGTCCAAACAAAAAATACAGTCCTCAGGGTCCTTAAGTATCCGGAACAGACGATTCAGAACGATTCAAACCTAAACGTGTTTATGACCCAAAATTCTTAAGTAAATCTTATGATATTCTTTTTTCTCGCAGCGCCTGCTCAAAATCTTTAAGGCCAGCGCTACAACAATATGCTAGATGACACCGACAGGCATTTTACTAGAAATTCAAATAATGTAAATCTTCCCTTCCAGGTTTTTTTTTTAATGAACTTATAATTTATTTAATAAGCCACTGAACAAAGGTTTCTATAATAGTATCAAAATCATAATTTTCAGTAGACGTAAATAAGGGGTTAATGGTCGAGGATGGGCATCTCACATCCATCTTCGCATCCATATCTTCCTATCCATCCATCCTTCCGCACCTCCCTTCCAGGTTAATTTATTAAAATTTTGCGACACCTATCAAAACGCCTGAAAATAGGTTTTCAGGTTATGGCGGTATCTGATACGGGATAGTCTGAAATGGATTGAAAACATGTTTAATGCGCCTGAAAATAAAGGCAACTTGGTTGCAAATTCAATTTGCAAGTATGTGATTGAGCTCCCTCCGAAACGCCCTGAAATGAATATTTGAGGCTGCTGAAAACGCATCCAAAGCACGAAAAATCATGACTGAATGCCAGGCACATTAATTTACCGGCGTTCAGATTGACATTTTTTAAATTCCTAATATTTTTCGAAGTGCATATATAACTATAATCCAGTTATACGTTGAGAGTTATCCTGGGAAAGTAATTCTGACTGTTTGTTACGTTTTCATGGCTAAACCACTGATCTGATGAATGAATTCTTATCTCGGAAAAGTTTACAGTTCTCGAGGAAATATCTAAAGTTAAATGAATTCTACAAGTCGCGGGCAAAACCTATAAATCTATAATTTTGAAACCAACCCCATGTTTCTTGGATCCATAGATTTTTGTTGAAGTAGCCCTTTCCTATAGTTTACATATTTACTAATAAGCATTTTTATTAACGTTGTTTTTTACATTGAATATGTATTATTTGCATTATTTAAAAACTATCATCTATACTCTCTACTTAATCATGATTAAGTAGAGAGTTTCACGAGTTACAGAATTTCACGAACGGAGGAATTAGTGTCAGGGTCAATTAAAGTCAAAGTCAAAATATCTTTATTCAATTTAGGCTTTTACAAGCTCATGTGAAGGTCAAGGAGTGAATCTACCACCGGATTCAATAAAACCTCTACTGAGAAGAGCCGGCAAGTAGCTCGGTGAGTGGTTTTAAAAAAGTTAACAATGATGTCTACAGTTTTATACAATCTTCGTTGACTAGCTATATTTATAAAGACCTATGCGCGCAGCAGAACTATAAACAAGATCTTTCGAAAAATCGTTTATTAGGTAAAAACTTCAATGACTCCGTATTAATAAGAACCATTATAATGTTCCCACGGGTTTTTATTTCCTGCCCGAATGCCTGCTAAGTTATCTGTAGAAAAATCGGTTGTGTGTAATTACGCCTAAGAACTGTATGGGTATGTGAAGTCATTTGGCCTGGGTGCGTTGCGTCCCATTTGCTATAACTACATTTGCTATATTTTCATGAGAAATAACGATCAAAAGATATACAAACTTTAGATTTTTCAACATAAACTAATAAATAATAAAATAAATCAGGGGACAATCTTTTACAAAAATCGATCTAGTCCCAAAGTAAGCCCTAATTTAGGCTTGTGTTATGGGTACTAGACGACGATATACATACTTACGTAGAGAAATAAATACTTAAACAGGTACATAGGAAACATCCAAGACTCAGGAACAAACATTCGTGCTCATCACACAAATATTTGCCCTTACCGGGATCGAACCCGGGACGCTAGCTTCGGAGGCTGGGTCACTCCCAACTAGGCCAACCGCGTCGTCAACTATTATATTATTACACATAACATTTCATTAGTATAACATGTCCACTAGTCACTTAATAAAAAGCTAACACTGACTGACCGACAACGCACATTCGAAACCGGTGGGTATAGAAGGATGAAATTTTGCATAGGAGTTCCTCATATAATGTAGGAGAGAACAAAGAAACGATTTTTTAAAAATCATCCCCTCAGAAGGGTAAATAGGGGATGAAAATTAGTATGGAAGTTCCCAATTTGTTAAGTTATGAGGTATTGCCGATAAGAAATATAATCGGGCTCACGGCTAGTCATAAACCACCTCCCCACACTTCCTAGTCATAAAACACAGATACAAGGCGCGCACAATGATCATAATCTCCGATTGTCCGTCCGTCTGTCCCACGACCTCTAGTACCGACCAAATTCAATTGTCTGTTATGGACATGATAAGGTTCAGCTCTATGTCATTAATTACTCATAGTATTTACCTAATTAGTAATTCGTCGGTAAATCCGGGATCGACAATAAAACGCAAGGCTTTAGCCCGTTCCCATATCAAATTAGTTAGGTAATTCAATACGCATTGCTAACATTTAGCTCGATTTTAATTTATAAAAGAATTTTTGTTAAGGTACCAAAGGACTTTTTGTTCAGTAGCAAACAGTTACTTTATAAATTCTTACGTTTTGTCAAAATATTATTTTTGATCAAAGAGAAACGAAATTTAGTTTGGGAGCTGGGTGCCATATTGGTATATGCCTTGTTCGTCTTTCATATTGACAGGGATGAAAGTTTATGTCAATACAAATCGATTTGGTCCAGTAAATGAAACTTGTACCTATGTCCCTGCGTTTTTTAATTATAACTTTTAAAAAGCGTACATAAAAAAATCAGCGACCTAGACGTCTGCCAACTTTTTTTCTATTCTGGGAGTCCTTATGAATCGAATGGACGCAACGAGAACGACGAAGAATTGATTTAGTATAGCTTTTGTCATTTACATTTTTGCAACTACGTCCCGTTATAAAACAGAGCCCTGCATGTCTGCCTCTTCCATGTTCATCGTTTTGATGATGATTCTGACCATCAGTTCAAGAGGCAGACACAGACAAATGATTAACCACACCGTTTTTTTTTAAATTTTGAAACTCTGTCAATTCAAAACGCCGGGCTACCTTGGTGGCATACAATTTTTTGTGATTACATTGTCATTAATCGAACAATTCAGGTCTGCCTAGCGAACAAATCATATAGAAATTTTGGCACCCAGCTCCCTAGCTATTAATAAAATAACGTAAACGGACGGTGAGTGCGTCCGAAACTATGATAATCAGACGTACAAACGGCCGACCAGACCCCAAAGCAATCCGACTGGCGGGAATCGAACCCACGACCTCCAGCTTCTCAGTCCTACATTGACACCACTAGATCAACCGGTTGATCACTGATAAGAACTAAAAATATTTATTTATTTTTGTGGCATTCACAACAAGTTAGCACAGTTGGTTTTCCATTTTGCATTAGGGTTTGCTTCTTTGGGCTTAGGAACGACATATTGTTGTGGTTCTGTTATAACATCCACAACTTAAGAAGCCAGAAGTTGCGCATGCACAGGTTCGCCGCAGGTACGGAGGCACTCACCGGAAAGATGCCGGAACCGCGATGCCCTTCGCCGTTCATTGTGCTGCCCTCCGGCCCCGTCCTCCGTGCTCGACAGTCAAACGGCTAATACTAGCAGTCTACAGTCATCTGAAAAAATATCTGACAAGTTCGTCGCTCTTGAAAATGCCCAAATAATCTGTATCAGCAGCACTTCAAGTTGATCGAACGTGAGTTGCTCGAAAAATGGCAAAATTTTAGAGACATTATTTTTTTTGCTTGAAACTGACATTTATAACTTGAGAGCTGCGAATCATGTGTTTTAGTATCGCGTATTATTCAGTCTTCTGGCAGGTGACTGGACTCTAGACCTCAGTCTCTAGGAACAAAGCAAAATCGCATCGTCAACAAAATATAACACTGTGTATAATTTTAACTGTGCAGAGGACAGAAAGATTGACGAACGGGCAGTCCTTGCAAAACAAAAGGCTCCGTCACATTGCGGTGCCCACACCAATGCGATACATATAATGGCGGCGTCGCAACGCACTCTCGTGCGCTGCTGGCACGCCGGCATCGCGATGCAATGTGACCCAGCCTTTATACTATTAAAACTTGAATAATTAAAGCTTACCTTTGTTTGAGCTACCGTTAAGTCCTTACTTACGAGCCACCTCGTTGTTAGGGTTCCGTACCTCAAAAGGAAAAAAGGAACCCTTATAGGATCACTCGTGTGTCTGTCTGTCCGTCTGTCTGTCAAGACGTTTTTCTCAGGAACGCGTAGAGATATCAAGTTGGAATTAATATCATATACTCAGGTCTGAAATCTCTTGAAGCTATGAAAAAATCAACCTTCTAAGTCACCGCAATCAAAAGATATGGCCGTTTATGTCTCATATTTTGATACTTTCAAGGGAATCCAAAGGGAATCAAAACCTATAGGGTACTTCCCGTTGACCTAGAATCATGAAATTTGGCAAGAAGCAGTGTCTACAGCACAAGTAAAGGAAAAAGTCCGAAAACCGTGAATTTGTAATTACATCACATAAAAAAAAGTTAAACGGAATAACCTTTGCAAAGTCGTATCACACTCTACGATTGAACGGAGATAGGTGCTTGCGAAAGTTATTTTTTGTCGTATTTCATAGGTAGGTTGTAAATGGTTATCCCGTTGTTGAAAGCTATTTTTTTTTTCTTTTTTAGGGTTCCGTACTTACAAGGTACTGTTTCTTTTTCATACGTAATTGCGGAGCCCTCGGCGCGCGACTCAGGCTCGCACTTGACCGTTTTTTTAAATATTTAGAATGCCTTTGCAAACTGCGGCTTCCAAAATTGTATCTACTTAACAAAGAGCTTTACAAATGCATCGTGGATATTTTCTGCTTTCCGGACCTTTTAGTTCGAGCCGAGATGTCGCAGGCGGCTTTACTGACCGCTTCGGACTTTCCGGCGTGTAGCGTCAGAATGGCTAATTTTCCGGCCGCAGAGGTACCTACTGAAATACTTTGTTCAGCATATTTATGTAACGACTCTTATTTTTAAATGAATTATTACGCTATAATTAAAAAAAATGCTAAGAGTAAGCACAGTTTGTTAGCTTCAGATTTAAACAATACCTGAATACCCGAATACCGGAATAGATTTAAATAATACTGAAGTGCGAGATACCGACTATAATAGCATCTGAAGCTATTATCTTTTTAAAATCATGTTTCATTTTACTTATGTACCATACCTAATGAAATATAACTTTCCGCCAGCAAAGGAAAGATATAAAGAAAATCTTAATTAAAAGATAGGTACTCTGTTATTACAGTTGGTTTAAAAATTGTTAGATAAAAGTGCAATGTTCGTTTTTCCCCGTAATAGGTACTTCAGGCCCAACGATCTTCTACGATTTATTATAAAATAAAGGCGTCTTTGTCACGCCGTGTGACTCATATGCCCCAGAAAACACAATAAATAGGTTTTTCATGTCGTTCAACTTCACAAGGTTCGCAATAAATTATCGCCCTTTCGTTTGGCCGCCTTCAAACAATAATGATTACAAATGAATGGGAAGTGATTTATCATTTTTCAATCGCGCCACTCATAAGTGTATGGGGTTGGGTGAAGCAATATCCTCCGAAGGCAGTATGTATGGAGTTACTCCCCATTCAATGTTAAACTAACCGCTGAACGCTTCGATGAGTTCACTATGTGTTCTTTAATTCAATACTAACTACGTTTGGAATTGACCTATTGACCTGAATTTAAGGCATTTTTGTTAAACTGAGATAATTAATTCTTGCGTCGTTTATTCACGATGTATTGATTGGGAAACTCTTGGTCATAGGTTCATTCCTACGTCGACAAGCTTTGAAAAGGTAAAGTTTCGATTCTTCATAAACTGAACAAGCTCTTCTGCTGCACTGGGAGTGAAGAAATAGCATAGAATGCGTGCAGATGCTTATCATCCTGGCATGTCGTAAAAGTCGACTAAGGGACGGGTCCTATCCAACATGGTGGACTATCTGTATGGGCGATGGGCTGATCACCTGTCACCATACGGTTCATCATACCATCTTAGGACTAATTAATCGAACGTGGCCACAAGTAGTCTTGTGGCTCTGCCCACCCCATTAGGCATTTCGAGCGTGATGTGTATGTATAAACTGAACAAATGAAATATGCATTGGAATATTGAATTGTTTTTCGTTTCGAAGCAAAGTTTGTAGGCTATCTGCAAATCAGTTACTTTACCTAAAAACTCGTTACGATTGCTAGTTTTATCACCTACACACAACAAAGCCAAAACAATACAAATAATTTATCGTCGAACAATTATATTGTTACTATCTTGTCGACCAGCAAAAAGTTTAATATAAGATCCCTTTAAAACAAAACCATCAGAGCTGGCCTCGCTATCAAAGTGGCGCAATTGTCTTGTTTGTTACGACTTTCCTATCACAACATCTTCGGTAAAACACAACTAATATATCGTGGTGCAAAACAATGGTTTGGATGGAAGGACACATGCAAATGAACTCACCTGATCACCAGCTTGAATTGACCTCTGGAAGATCACCCGAAAAATAACGATGAGAACTATCAGTTTGAAGAGTAAGGCTCTTTGATGTGTGGTTTTCGTGGCTCGGCATGTCGGCGGTACGGTTCGACACTGCCTCTATAATTCGAGATGATCGCACCGGAACGAGCTTCGGTTGCACTGTTTCCAATGTACTAATAAGATGTACCGTGTCCCATGCCTTTAAACTTTATTAAGTTCTAAGGACTTTTTACTTTACCAAAATTGGACATGATTCACGTTTTGTAGTGGTAGAGCCAAACAGTAATCCTCATTAGATGATTACTGTTCGAATGGGCCGGCTCGACCGGGGTAGTACCACACTCTCACAGAATATCGGCATAAAGTAATAGCTTGCTATTGTGTTTCGTACGGTGAGTGACGAGATCCGGAGGCCTATTCCCTCATCCCTATCGCATCCCCATTCCCCATCCTCCCTAGACTGGCAACGCATTGGCAGCACCTCTGGTGCTGCAGATGTCCGTGGGCCGTCAGCTCGTTTGTCAGTCATTTGACATTAAACAAAAGGTGCGTGTACAAAAGTAGGTACAGTAATGCAAAAGATAAGGCAATATGATTTTGAACGTCAATCAATATACTATATTTATTAAGAAATCAGTTGTCAAGGCAGGAAAATAGGACAATAGAAACAAACCAGCGATCATGCGAGTTCACCACGAGATTCCTGTCTGATTTTAAGGTAACGTTTAAAGGAAGACTTATTCCTAATTACTTACTTATAAGAAGGGACATAACAAGAAGGAGTTCAGAGGAGCTCACCGCATAATATAGAATTTTTATCTGTCTCGTATTGTTTCCTAAAAATTCGTGATTTTCGTTAATATCAATGATGAACCCCATGAACAGCAAATGCCGTGTAGGTATCAATGGACACGCTCACTCTCTCGGATTTGGCCGTTTATTTCAGTATTGTGCTGCACGAGGAAGCGAACAAACGCCGGAAGCTGATATTAATTAACACGATGAATACCAGCTCGAAGGCAGCCATCGGTCCTTGGGCTAGTGATAAGGATCGGTAATTATCTATTGTTTTTGATGATAGCAATAATGCGTGAAGGTTGGTAGAAAGGCAAAAGGCTTTCTTATTTTTGGAAAAAAAAATACCTAGTATTGACAGCACTACCTACTTAAGTTGAACTTGATGAGTTTGAATGAATGGGGAAGAAATTAGCACAAGATTTTGGTAGGAGCCGCAGTCGCCCCATAAAATCAACGATGAAGAGCAACGCCCGATGGATTGCTAAATGATTTTAAAAAAACAAGTCGGGCCATGTCAGTGTAGGGTTCCATAGCCATAATAACTCCGAAAACCATAATTTTACATAATTTTTGATTCAATATTTTCGATGATTGTCTGTAGTTATTAACAAGTTAGTCACCTGTCGTAACTCATGAACTAATGAAGCCTACTCAGTCGTGACAGTTTTCCTTTTTAGGGTTTCGTACCTAAGGTAAAAGTGCCTAAGGTCCGTCCGTCTGCCTATCCGTCTGTCACCAGGCTGTATCTCATGAACCGTGATAGTTAGACAGTTGAAATTTTCACGGATGATGTATTTCTGTTGCCGCTATAAGAAAAAATACTAAAATGTGAATAAAATAAATATTTAAGGGGGCTCCCATACAACAAACGTGATTTTTTGCTCTTTTTTGCTCGATTTTGATAACGGCAACAAGTAGACGGTTGAACTATTCACAGAATATTTAGTTATATATTCACTATAAAAATAAATAAATTAATTAATTCCATAAACATAAACCTTATGCATAAACCGTGAACCATTATTTTCTAATCATAAATCTGTAATGGTACGGAACCCTTCGTGCGCGAGTCCAACTCGCACTTGGCCGGTTTTTTATTACTTAGGTAAATAAGCTTTTTAGAATGTACGTGTTGGCTGTGGGGGGTGGGGACACGTAACTCCAACAAAAATGACACATTTAGAACTCGATCTTACCTAACCGGCTCCCAAAATCTAAAAATTGGTGTATAATGTTTTTCTAAGAGCTATCCAACGACGCCTCACTCGAGGTTGTATATGAAAATATAAAAACACCTCCGCATTAGGTGTATGGAAGTTACCCTAAACTGACACAAACTACCTAATCCCTATAGTAACCCCATGGTGAGCCTTATAACGCCAGTAGACTGAATAGAGCAGTGATAAAGCAAACTCGACCAAATCAGAGGTTCCTGGTTCACTCAAAACAGGATGTGGTGGCCCTCGCGTCTTAGAGCTGCATCTCCAAAACACCGAGCTGATTCGAGCTGAGGCACACTTCAAGATATGAATGGAAACATGTGAACTTTGCAATTTTTGTAATAATTGCGATATTATAGAAATAATTTATTTGCATAAACATGGTATATATTTGCATATTCAGTTGAAAATTTTAAAAAAAAAAGTATCTCATGTTTAGCCAATGCTAGCAAAGGAAATTTCTAAAGTACTTAAATATTCAGCGTGAAGAAAACTCTTTGTAAACTTGTGTGAATTAACCCAAATTTGTATAAAATTGGAGTTCTATTTTTGTATATTATTCGATTTGCAAAAGCAATTTTATAATAAGAACCCATATGAAATAATTTCCTGTCGGCAAGTGAACCCACTGATTGAGCAATAAATCGATCATTTGAATGGATATACGTAGTTAGGATAATAATAGTCATAATTCCCAAATATAACCACAATAAAAATGATTACATTTACGACTATTCCATCTGATTTTATCTCATTTTTATGACCAATATCGAATGATCTTTAAGTTATGATTTAAATGCAGTTATAGGTATTTGATTTTAGGCGGTTATTTTGATTGTAGTTGTGTTGTTATTTATCACTACTCAAAATAGATTAAAGAATCAATTAACTATGCGGATCAGTTTTGCCTTGCAAAGTAAAGCATTCTAAATAAAAACGTCTATTTTACACAGCATTATGATACCCGAAAATATAAATATATCTTAATAGTCTGAAACTCACCAATTTATCGTTAGCATCAGTCAACTCCAGAATTACATAGAAAATAATAGATACTTAACATATAAATTATTAAATTTTAATGTGTTTAATATACAAACTGACACGAAAATACTCCAAGTCAAATAATGCCTCATTCTGGCAGGAATGGAACCCAGCCACCTCTACTTTCGCTTCAACAATAGAGCCGTTAGGCCTACCAGTTGGCAATAAAGCTAAACAAAATAACGATGCTATAAACTTATCTTAACGTAGCTACCAGCGGTGCACAAGGCTAATATTAATAACAATGACGTCCGGCCGTTTTCACGCGGCGCGGCTCCGCGCTCGTTTTGACCGTCGTATATAAACCCGCCTTTGTTTTTTACCATCATAGTCCAACCCAATCTTCACACAGTGAACTGTGCAATGAAATATTAAAAATAATATAAAAATAACCATCTTCACTAAAGTGAAGAGTGCCAGAATGTCGTGGGTAGTGTTTTGTGTGCTGTGTGTGTGTGGCTTGGCCAGGACTCAGGTGATCCCCGGGAAGTCGAGGACTAACGATGGGGACTATAACACTGTGAATACCGATGGATCCTTTGATTTTGGGTAATGAAGTGTTTTCATTGATCAATAACATTTAATCAAAGATAATTTATAAAATTGTGCACCATTTTGGGATAGGAGTGAAAAGGTTGAAATAGTTAAGAATGTACTGATGGGAAGTGCGGTGACTACTTTTAAATCATGATATACATAGCATATCTTGATGGTGATTATAAACATGGGCTTTGTTATTGGGTTGATGTGTGAGGTGAATTATATGATCGAGCAGAAAAGCTCCTTTTTAGCACGTCGCTTCATTTATTAAGGGAAAAGGAATAATCAATCACAGCAGATTCTATTATGTGGATTGATAAGCTTTGGATACAGACCCTGGTCAACACTTTTATAAGTAATGCTGGAAAATATAAAGTATTCTATAATTTTTAAACTTGTTAAAATTAAGAAGATAATAATAAGACGTAGGTATAAAAAGATTGAATACTACGAGTACCTAAAATGTGATGCAACTTCTGCTAAATATTTTTGCATAATATTCGTTTAGCTTCAAAGCCCTTGAACTTGATTAAACAACGAACCTTAGAATAGATAAGTATAACTGAATCACTTTGGCGAAAGCATTTGCATATGTGTAAGTAGATATGGAAAAGTAAAAATGTGTGCTTATATGTGTCTGTGTTTTAAACATGAAACACTTCATCAACACATCACCGCTACAGTCACAAATGCCTCCCCATATTAATTAAGCTATAATACGTAGTAATCAGGTATTTTGAACACCTATACCGTTATTATCTCGTACCGACTATTCTGATATTCATATTAAAAAAAGGAATTTTTCAATTGCTCAGAAGTCTTGAAAGAAGTAAAGCAAAGTTCGAACATTTCCTTTTAGATTTCAGAATTTTACAAAAAACTATTTCTGTTCCCTACATTGCATGAAAACACAACGAAAGTTTATTAATTTGGCCACCATTATTGACTTTTATGCCTGTTATTGATACATTTTCTCTCTATGTGATTTTTTTGATATCATCCTTGGAAGTGCCAAATTTGCAAATTAACGACTCCCAAACTTTTTTTTTTTTTAATGTCAATTGACTGACAAACGAGCTGACGGCCCACCTGATGGAAAGTGGTCACCGCCGCCCATGGACATCTGCAACACCAGAGGTGCTGCCAATGCGTTGCCAGTCTAGGGAGGATGGAGAATGGGGATGGGATGGGGATGAGGGAATAGGCCTCCGGATCTCGTCACTCACCGTACGAAACACAATAGCAAGCTATTACTTTACGCCGATATTCTGTGAGAGTGTGGTACTGCCCCGGTCGAGCCGGCCCATTCGAACAGTAATCATCTAGTGAGGATTACTGTTTGGCTCTACCACTACTCTATTGCATTAACTATCTTACAGGCATGTTAAGCTTAGAAGGTAGAAGACAGCAGCTAATTTTCAACAACCCATCGTAACTTATCATGACTTCCTCGCGCAGATACGCGAACAAGGACCGAGGCAGCAGCTACCACTTAGCTCACGGGAACGCCAACAAAGTTGTCGGTGGGCGGTTCGGCGCTGTCGACCCGGCCTCAGGGGCCGTCAAGGAAACTGTCTACACTGCTGGACCGAGAGGGTACGCAGCATTAATTTATATTCTTACGGGTGACACCAAACAATGGGGCCAATTCGAACGGGTTTTCGCTAAATTTAGAAGTCGCTAAATTTGAAATAAGAAACGTTAGACTCGATTTTGAACCTTAGAGCTATACAAAATCGAATTTGATGTTCCTTATTTTAAGTTAAGGCAATCTTAAATTTAGCGGACACCGTTTCGAATTGGACCCAAATTAGTTCCATACTAAATCATTGCCAAGTTTAGGCAATGTTATGTTTTCTGCGCGTATGAGTTTACTCTAGCACTTTATTTTGGTATTTTCGTATGGTATGGTTTCGGTACGGTTTCTATGACCGGTACCTGAGGAGATCAGGTTATAGTGGAGTGTTCCTGAACTCATTGTGGAATAAAGAACAAGTTCAATAACTTATTAAATTGAGGCCACAACAAACCTTTATATAACTACAAGCACCCGGTTGGTCTGTATTCTGAATTGTTTTAACATTGTATAGGATCAATTATCAACTTCTTTAAAACCCTCCCTCAGTTTCCGAGCAAAAGGTCCCAACGTGCACAGAAAGATGGATCTGGACCAGCGTCCGCGGGGCCCCATCGGGAACAAGGACGATCCCTACTTCGATCCCAACGAGGACCCCAGTTACGCCTACAAGTTCGACACGAGGACCTACTCTAAGAACGAGAACGCCGATGCCAGGGGAGATGTTAAAGGTAAAGAAAGTGTTAAAAGGTAGAGTACCTACTGAAAGCTTCACGTTTCTTTCTACTTGAAAACATTTTCCTTAACCCTTTCACCGCCATAGTCACACTAAAATCCCTCCAGCCACTTGGTTCGACAACGTTGTCCGACATGTCGGATGACGAGGAATTTTGATTCCTTGCTGTCCGACATGTCGGACTATCAGGAAGTTTTTATTCCACTTAGTTCGACCATCGGACCAAGAGGATATTTTAAATTCCACTGGTTTCGATCCAAGAACCATGAGGATTTTTAAATTTCCACTTGGTTCGCCCCTCCGCCCCGCCAAGTGGAATTTTAAAAATCCTCGTGGTTCGCGGATCGAAACCTGTGGAATTTTAAATATCCTCTTGGTCCGATGGTCGAACTAAGTGGAATAAAAAAATCCTGATAGTCCATGTCGGATAGCAAGGAATCAAAATTCCTCGTCGTCCGAAATGTCGGACATCGTTGTCGAACCACGTGGCCGGAGGGGATAAAATGACAAGGTAAACAGTGCCCACCATGTGGCCAACGTTACATACATGACAAAGATCAAATCAAAATAAAATGTATACCTAACTATGCGTAGTGTAAACGGAGTCAACTGAAAAACGTGCGACATATATTATTTCATAGATCTAGTGCTAATTATGACACAATTCAACAGGCGCCAAGAGATTAATTGTTAAGTGAGACACTGAACTCTGACATGACTACGAAATAATAGGTCTAATAATTTAAAGTTTTTCTATTCTTACGGACTTGCTCCTGTCAACGTAAGCTAAATGAATAGATTGCGAGAATACTTGACATTTATGGCCGAAATTCAAGAAGGCCACTCAAATTGATGTTTAAATTAAAGTGACGTTTGAGTGACGTTTCTGTATAGGTTGAGAACTAGTTGAGGGACATTTAACTATTTAATATCTAATCAAATGCTTAAGTGGCGTTTCTGAATTCGGCCACTAGACTCTTTTTTAATTTGAACTCAGGTCACTACTCCTACGTCGACGACGTCGGCGAGCGCCATGAGGTATCCTACATCGCCGGCCGCGACACGGGCTTCCACGTGTCCTCCGCGCACCCGGACAGCCCCAGCGTCATCGGGTCCCCGTTCCACCGCGCGCCGCTCGTCCGCGGCGAGACCAGACCGAGGGGACGCACCGCCGTGCAGAGGGGCCTCGATGGCTCTTACAGGTGCTGTGGCTGTTACTTCTCAGACATGCTTGGCGGCCAAAAGGTTAATAGGGAAGTTTCCTGAAAAATTCACGAGTCACGACGTCTCACACTTTGTACCAATACCTAAGTGACGTCATAGGTCCCCACTTCCGAACTTGGATGCGCGTTATCTTTGTAAATTTTGATTGATTTGAGAAAGCAAAAAATACGTGTTCAATATTTTTTGTTGTAGACGTACTAGTACTATTAGTTTTTTTTTTACCCAGGAAACTTCCATATTAGGAGTTTTTAGAACAACATGGATTTGGTTAAAAAAATCAGCCGCTATGGCGGAGCTACTTACTCTGTGATGCGTTTTGTTATGTGTGGCTTGACGAAAACGTATTCATGCTATATGTTGTACAGCCCTAAAAAATGAGACATTCTTAAATAGAGTAGGTACCTAAGCAGAAAAAGTTGTTGAAACTTAAAGTTAGTTCCGGTATAAGTACTCACACAATATTTTTTTAATTCCCTAGATTTATATCAGCGGGTCCAGACCAAAGGCGGACCGAGAGCAGCGACGCCCAGGGCAACGTGAGAGGGTCGTACACTTTCCTCGACGACAAAGGCGTTCAAAGGTTATCCATCTCGAACTAAACTACGCGTTTATCGGCCATAGGGTCCGGTTGATGTATTGGGCCATTATCGCTATGATTTGTAAGCCCACTAACAGTCAGTATGTTTAATCTGTCATCAATTACAACTGTTTGCACAGCACAAAAAGCACAAATTTCGTAGGTACTATTATTTTGTGGTATGGTACATCTTAAGTTACTATTGAGAGGGTAAATTTATAGATAATGTCTGACCAAACATAATTCATATCATGAGATTTATTTTTTTAAAAGATTTGCGAGTCGGTACGCAAAAAATTCAAATAATTAAAATGCTTTGAGGCCTTATATAGAACTTTGTCTTATTCCAGAACGGTAAACTACATAGCCGGTCCTGGCATCGGTTACCGCATCGTGAAAAGCAACAAGGACCCATACATCCCCGCCTACTTCCCGACCATCCCCAGCGCTTACGACTCCGACTTCGTGAACGCTGGTGCCACTGGGTTCTCGCCCGATGACACCGGCTCTGATGACGTATTCAAAGGTAAGGAATCATAATGGATTATTATTATATTTGGCCGAAAGATGCCAGTAATATTCAATTTTTCACTGTTTTAAGCTTAAAGGAAGTCGATCATAAACGCGTTTAAATTGTGTATTGTCTCGTCCGCATTGCCACCTATGATCATAGATACCAAAAATTGCTCGTCGAATTATCCGAATAGACCTTCGACCACTTTAATTTTAACGTAAGCAAGTGGGTTTATAATTGTACTAACATTGTTTCAGGACCTGATGGCACCGCAGCATCAGGTCATGTGAAACCACCGCCGTTCCCTACTTCAGACAAAGACAAACCCAGCAAGCCAAGCAAAAAACCCATCACAGTGAGCACCACTGGTAGCACCGACGACGATGACGTAACCGGCGATGACGGCTACACCCAGTCATTCAATCAGGGTGGCAGCAACCAGAATTCTTTAAATCAAGGAAGCACTAACCAAGGTTCCCACAATCAGGGCAGCAGCCAATCCCCTTTTAACCAAGGCAGCGGTGGTCAAGGATCTTTTAATCAAGGAGGCGGTGGCAGTAACAACCAGGGCGGTGGCAGCGCCGAGGACCTCGGCTATATCGACGAGGACGCAAGTTTCGGAGGCAAGCCGACCAAAGGACCAGGTGATGATGATGAATAGATGGCAAGCAGATGTTAGTGATCTTGTCTGATTTTCAAATTGACAGAATTTTTCAGACCACTATAAACTAGTCTGATTTTTCAAACCCAACCAAGTCACCCTTTTCGCTTCTTTCCATAGTCATACCTAAATTTACCTATTTGTAGATTTGATTGGTTCTTTGTTATCAGCTTGTATTTAGAGATCATTTCATCTTTTGTCTTAAAGAGAAAATGAGCTCTAACGTATGTACAATCACAGCAAATAAGATAAGTTTAATCCGCTTCCTCACAGTAAATGTAGACGAGTGCACTGGACTTTTTATACAATTCGCTTGATCACAATAAACTTATTCATAACCAATCTGGTTTTTATTACACCACACCTTCCGGCACCGAGCACAAGCAATGCACAGCATAGACTTTAGACATGATTAAAAATTGCAGGCAAACCCGGGCGACCAACAAGCAAGCCTTATAAACCGACGAAGAAACCTTATGTGCCACTAAAACCTTTCCAGACAACGAATACTAACGACGACGATTTCGACGCTGAGAAAGGCGACAAAGATGTACCACTGTTCGGTATAGGATTCAATATACACCACACTAAGCCAGGAACCACCATTATTAGGAATATAGGCCAGGATTACTTTGGGGTTCCGCCTGGAGTTTCCGTCAGGGCTCATGTACAAAGTATCGATTTATATCCTTATGAATCTAAACCTATCACGCCAGCTGAAGCTTTAGAAAAAGACAAGACGTAAGGAGTAAATCGTTTTGGTAATGTCTTCAATCAGTATTACTAAGGCTATTCGAAAATTACAAAAAAAAAACAATCTTGTATTTAAGCTTATCATATTTGTATATTGAAAATCGTCAAATCCTTAGAAATAAATATTTATCCATAGTAACTATTTGTTTGATTGGGTGCTTGTCGTCACGTTTTATCAGGAAACAGAACAATTTCATGCTACAGAAGGATAGGAAGAATAAAACCCAATAAATACGATTTTTTAAAAATTTATTCGATTAACACGACTGTAAATATTTAACAAAATGCAAAATAGTTATACTTAGTTACAAGGAGTCAGGACTTCTACACTAAATTCGTGAGGCGAATCATTGCAACCATTCCTTTATTTTGGGGGCAAGATGGTATAAACAGGCATAGTGAAGGACCAGTCAAACAAACCCCTTGTTGCTAGCGTAACTAGGTACAACAAAAGACTGGGGCAACCGGCAAAATTGGAACAGTAGAAAGATCACATAGTTCCTCACAAGTTTAGTAATGTAGTCCTACAGATAGGAGGTTAGTTTATACTCGTGCCTCGCTCGTATCTTCACTCCATAAATAACAATTATTTAATCGTACTTGCAAGAAGGCGTAACAAAGTTAACAAGAAATGTATTAGTTGGAAGGTTAAATTTTGGCAATTTCATTAGTGAATATTAACAGGAAAGTTAGTTATTGTTAAATTATTAGGATTAATAAGTATAAGTATAATTATTAGTCGCTAACTACTCAATTGTGAGATTGATCAAAACGGTATGTAATATTTGATTAATTTAGAAAATATATTTTCGATAAATTTCCTAGTTTAACAATTAAGTTGTATTTTTTCCTATAATGTTGTTTTGAACATAAATTGACATAAATAAAGCGTTAAACTATTAAAAAAAGATTATAATGAAATAACTATACATAAATTATCATCTCAATACAAAGCAGTACAAAAACATATTAATTCAATTTCATATTCTATCGCTTCCAAGCACTCCTGTACTCCGTTTTATTCAAAGAAATAATTATTCGATATAACTTAACAGATCTTGGGAACTACCTAATCTTAACATTACTAAAACTATTGCACTCTATTTGTAAACATTCGAAAACAACATGCTGATAATGACTTCCAACCCAAACACTTGATAAAGTCGAAAAATACAAAAAATATGTAACGACGTTTCAAATGTAAACATTAGAACTACAGTAAATAAACTATAGTCATATCGACCGAAGCTTTGCTCCATCTTAATCATTATAATATAAAACACTATAACTAGGGTTAGATAGAAAAAGATTCTAAAAGGCAAATTTGCAAATCACAAGAGAAAGCTATTTTGAGCGAAGAACTTTATGTGCGTGCTTACGGCTAGTTTAAACACGAGTACCTACTGTTATTATATACAAAGGGGTTTAGGCCCTCGTCGCAGCAAATAGGCCGAAACTGTAACCCTACCTTTAAACTTTCCAATTTTTTGTCTCATCCCGAAAGTCGATACCGACCTTTATAATAACTTTGGCCACAATATTCCCATTAAAGAATGCTTTTAAAATGGATTCGAACTAGGATTGGTCAAAATAATCGATAATTATCGTCGATATTTTTAATTTCGATATTTTTTTGTTTGAACGCTGCTCAGTAACCATTTGAGTACATATCACGACATTCTGATCTGAACGCGTCTTAAAAAAGTAAATTTGTCTATGATCTTGGTCGGTATACTTCTTTATTTAATTGTGTGATACATGGCTGTATAGGCTGGTAATGTTGGCCAGAAATTTTGATCTATCGAAATAACGTTTATTATTACGCAATTATAACGGCAAATATCGATACCATATCGATATCGATAGGTATATTTTTCTATTTGCCCATCCCTAATTCTAAGTCGTAAAGTACATCATATTTCACTGACTATAAAAATTGGTGAAAAATGTAACCATGTTCGTTACTGCGATTTGTGCATGAGTATATCGTTTTCAATGGTCCACGTCGATTCGGCGATGTTCATTTTGAAAACTACTTGAATCATGTAATGATTCTTGATTTATACTATCTTCTCTACGAGTTACATTAAATTAAATAATATCGTGTTGTTTGAAGCCATCCAGCTATGTACAAAGGCTGTTTAAATTTTAAATAGAAGTTTCTTTCAAAGATCAATAATGCGTGCGATTTAACGTGTTAACGAAAAACATTTAATTTCTCAATACATTAATGACTAAATGGTTCCGCTACAAACACGCGGACAAGAATATGGACTGAAGTGCATTTTTTTCACATTTATTTTGTTTCACAGCCATTATTTAACCTACGGCGTGTTTATAATAAAATAATGGTTTGAAAACGAACTAAAAAGAAATAACGAAGCATCAACAACATATTATTAAATAATATGTTAATAGTTCATGACATGAGCAGCTTTATAGGTCGACTCTGTATGAACATTTTGAGAAAAAGGAACACTTTAATAGCTCATTAACTCACTATGAGATATTATTAGTGCGATCATTAGACATTGAGGGTCGCAACAAAGCCACGCAAACACATAATAGTGGTTAATAATCAGCATATTGTAAAAAAATCCATCAGTAAAATAAATATTAGAACAGGCGTGTGAACTAGGGCTTTTCATATAAAAGGCGATAACGATTTCCCCCGCTTAAATTTTAACCGATTTGGACCAATTTTTGATAGGTTGTCAGTCAAAACAAAATCTAGGTCTATACGTTTTGGTTTTTTCACTATAATCAATACATTCAATTTTATTGTTGTTTCAGTATTCCCATATAAAACGTATTTCAGCCATTATTTGACTTTGTTGATCTTTAATCAATTTAAAAAAAAAAAGTGGATTTCAAAAGACCTGGATTTTGTTCTGACTGACAACCTATCAAAAATGTCGGTTAACATTTAAGGGGTGGAAATCGTTATCGCCTTTTCTATGAACAGCCGTAGGTTTACACTCCTCTTAAAGGATTTAGAAGTTATGTAATCCATTGTTTTTTTATATTATTTCTATTATTTTAGATGCGCAAAACAAACTATTTCAATAAACCATATAGGTAGGTAGTTCAAACATTTATGACCATACAAACACTTACGCGTTTCTTACTTTTCAAAATTTAACTACAGTTATTTAATCGTCATCAACAAGCTCATTGTTTAAAAAGCTAAATGTTTATTAATTTGTACTTTCCAATAAAGAAATTTGTGCGAAATTTACGAGCAATAGTATATTGCGTATTTAGGGCATTCAAAGCCCGAGCAAATAACTACAAAGTTTTTCATCACACTTGCGAGGAAATATAATGAAAAATAAGACAAAGCTTAATATTTTAATAGCAAAGCCTCTATACGTGGCGGGTCGGTGGGGCCGGCGGCACGCGCGCGCAGCGCGACGTAATATCCTATACAAAATCCATTAATCCCGCGGTTCGTATTTTAGCCGTACGATCCGTTTTTCAATAATATAAAACGGTACCGTGACTCACTAGACAACGCACAGCCTAAACGGGTGGTGATTAGAAATATGGAGGAGATATTCCTCGAGTACCCTAGACGTGCACTAAGGAGGGATTTTTTGAAATTCCATCCCTAAAGGGGTGAAAAGAGGTGATAAAGATTGTATGGAAAATACCGCGGGCGGGGAGTATATAATCTTAATAAATACGAGCGAGTGTAATGAAAAATTATGTATTTAAAACATTTGTCCTTGAGACCCTCACGAGAGACTATGTTGGCAATTTAATTTTGACATTATGATTATTACAAAAAATCGACTGTCACATTTCATTACGGAGAGGCACATCACATATTATAAATGTTTAGTTTTAACAAGGGCAAAACAGGTTTTATTTTCTTAATGGCAACAAACAGATCTAACGCGTTAGGTAAGTACATAATATGCAGTCGAATACTCAAACTATCAACCCAGTATTTATTTGATAAAGACTAGAATTTGATTCTTTGAACTAGCTATGTTATTTTTATCCAAGTCATTAAACGAATATGTTCATTATTCCTATTGGCACTGATTGATATAAGGAAATACAAACATGACGCTTATTTAAGCTTAAAAATAGGTATTTTATTGACATTCAAATAAAACTTAAAAACTAATTTTAGATCTTATTTTTTATGATGAATGCTTCCAACTGAAATCCGTCAAGACAGAAAATCAATGAGCCAAGAGAAATACACTTTTCTGAGGGTACCTTTTTAAGCTAACTTAATTCAAAAATAGGAAACCATTTCTGAGCGTTTTATCTAAAGTAAATTTGTCTACTATTATTCTAACAGGTTGTAAAATAAATAATTTAGACAGGTTGACAATTGCGCACATAATATTATAGTAGCAATCTTTCGTTACATTGTTCAAAAGTTCAACGTACACAAAATTATTCACGTTATGCACCGCGACCAACTCCAACACAAAGAGTAAATTAGTATTAAAAGTAAGATTGCAGTAACGATAACCGTTCTAAAGACTTTGCAAAGGGTCAAACAAATAGGTTCAACAATTAAATAATAGGTATGTTGCCTGTGTAAAAAAACAACAATTCTAATTAGTCCATCAGTTACATTTTCCAAAAATTGTGAACACGTATTTTTTGCTTTATCAAATTAATCAAAATTTATAAAGATAACGCGCATCAAAGTTTGGGAGTGGGGGCTCATGACGTCACTTAATGGTAAAAAGCACAGAACACAGAAAGAGGTTAGAAAGGCCGTCTGCCATAATTCGTACCGAAACCGCTGTCGCCGATGCATCCCCGCTCGACGTTACAACTACTAGCGCAAACGAAATAACTACGAGAATACGCACACACCCACAATAACCAAAGTCCGCTCGTGATTCGTGCGTTCGTATAGCCAGCCGTTGCCCCGCCCATACCGCTTCATTGACCAAAGCAATTTATTTTACATTTGCACTAGGCCTCGAGCATATCGATAATAGTTATCGATGATATATCGCGCCCTCTATGCCGCGTTTTGAAGTGTATACTACTATTTCGTAGTTAATCAGGCGCTGTGTAAGGCGGGTTGCGTGCTGTGTCCGGCAGGTCGCGCTGTGTCCGGCGGGTTGCGCGCTGTGTCCGGCGGGTTGCGCGCTGTGTCCGGCGGGTCGCGGTCGGTCCGGCGGGTTACGCGGTTTTTTTGTCTAATTTTTATTTCTTTATATGCAGCCAGGATTGCAACAAATCACTTGTTGTCAGAAAATATTGTTTCTGAACACATCATGGAGGATTTATAATAAGTATGTGTGTAGATAAAGTTAAGTATGCAACTGTACATAATTTGGCCTTAAAACACTCGTGCGATCTTATTATGAAAATCGCCTATCGGCTCGTCTCATAAACCGGCACTCGTATTTTAATGCCTATCATTATGCAACCGTTGCATAAACTACTATAAATATGTGCAAATACAAAAAAAAGTTTAAGTTTCTCGTGTGTAATTTTGAAACTTAAGCATTATATTGTTATTTATTATTATATTGTATTTACTTTTTTATGTAAATTAAATATAGTTATAAAAACCCACAAGCTATTATAATATTAAGTTTAGACATTATACACCGGCTTTACGTCAAGCCCGCCACTTTTAGGTAAATTGTTTTTATATTATTAGGAACAACATTGATAAAAAATACAGAAGTAAACTTAAATGATAAATAAATTCAAAAGACTTATTATAATGGGGTATAACAGGACCAAATGTACTTAAGCTGAACTCAGAGGAATTAACAAGTTACTTTGTAAACCAGGCTTAAGGTGTATTATGGTCGCAGCTCTGTAAGTGCATTAAAAGTATTTTTTTAAAACACTCTTATCATTAATTATCGCTTTTTTGGTCCATTCATCAATGCAGAAAAATAAATAACTTATCGAACACATTGTTTATCTATAGTCGATAACACTAACTTTGGCCACATCACTAGTCTCATTACTTCGTCACGTAGGCAGTTTTTGGGAAACCATTAAATAACTTAGTTTTTAGACTTACCTGTGAAAAGAAATTCCATCTTTTGACACATTTGATACTTGGCTTCTGGCCCTGCACGTAATTATTGCACAAGACGACATTTTCAATTAATTAAACCGGATTTTACCGCAGCTCGACACTATGACGCATCGCGCTCGCGACTGACTGCGCTGACAGCGAGTCGTGTTTGAAATAGCTCATTTGCTCAACTGCGCGGCACGCATGCCCCGCCCACATCGCCTTTCTAACCTCTTTCTGTGTTCTGTGGTAAAAAGTGTGCAGTCGTGACGTAACGCGGAACTTCAACGTACTATATCTTCGTCACTTTTAGGGTTCCGTACCCAAAGGGTAAAAACGGGACCCTATTACTAAGGCTCCGCTCTCCGTCTGTCCGTCTATCCGTCTGTCTCCAGGCTGTATCTGATGAACCGTGATAGTTAGACAGTTGAAATTTTCACAGATGATGTATTTCTGTTGCCGCTATAACAACAAATAGTAAAAAACAGAATAAAATAAATATTTAAGGGGGCTCCCATACAACAAACATGATTTTTTTGCCGTTTTTTACAGATAATGGTACGGAACCCTTCGTGCGCGAGTCCGTCTCGCACTTGGCCGGTTTTTGTTTAATTGACAAAAGAAAAAATGTGTTCAATTTTTTTTATAACGTAAATGACGGACTAGTTAGAATTTTTGAGGAAACATGCCTACTGAACAAACGTAAGATTCTAGGTGTCCAAATTAAAATCGTGCAATTTATTATACAGTATTCCTAAAACTAGGAATACGTACGCGTCTATTTGGCGCGACGCGCGAGGTTCAGCAAATATTACGTGATCTTCTTCTTCATGCCGGTGCTTTCCAGCATGTCTTTGATTTTGGTGAGCGGGGAACGTTTGTCGCTCGCCGCCTTCAGGTCGTGCACGTGCTGCAAGTGGATGTGCAGCGGATCGCGGAGGCGGCCTAGGTCTTTCTGCAGTTTATCTATCTGCAATAAAACAGGTTCACGTTTGTATAGATTGGCAACAAAAGTTTTAAGCGAAGTATTTACATCCAAGTTGAACCACGGTCTTCATCATAAATGCGAAGAAATTAAAAAAGTTTCCAGTTAAAAAGGGTTGATGAATTCCCTTTTTACTAACCTTAGTCTTGAATACGTAAAGTGTATGTTAATTTATTTAATGAAAACTAATTATCTCGTACAAGATCTACCAACTTTTCTGTAGTATGTCGAAGTTCATAATAATCCAAGCAACAAGTCGAGACCACAGAAAATTTTGGTAGCGCTATACAGTGACATTAATAATTACAATTTTGATTTTATATACAATAATTCGTTGGACATTAATTTTAAATTTGAAAAGTTATTTAATATTTTAACTTACTACATAGATATACATTTTCCAATTAAAAAACTTAAATCAAGTAAGAAGAAGACAATTGTTCCATGGATGACTGATGAATTGAAGAGATATATTTGTAAACACAATGACCTTCACGAAATTAGGCGCCAATACCCGAACAATCGAGTCATTTCTGAATGCATTAGCCACTATTCCGAGATTATTAAATCTACGACGTTAGAAGCTCAGCAAACCTACATTGAAAAACGAATAAGGGAAAGTAAGAATCCAGCTCGGGAAATATGGAGGGTTGTTAATGAGCAAATTGGCAGCAAAGCAAAGCTTAAGTCAATCCATCTTAAAGATTTAAAATCTGATAAAATTATACCTGAAAATCAAATACCAAATATTTTCAATTCTCATTTTGTAGGTCTACCAACGAAATACTCAATTCAAAGCGATGAATCCATGTCCAAATGTTATGTACACAAACACCTAGGGTATCTAGATGTACCTATATTCACTCTGCCGATTATTACACGTGATCTGTTGGACGAGACGCTACAGTCAATGATGAAGACGCGCACGACAATTGACACATACGATATATCGCTGAATTTGATTTTATCCATATGGCCGGTTATTTCTGAGGTATTACTTGTGCTGGTAAACGATATGTTTGACACAGGAGTGTATCCTGACGTACTTAAGAGCACTAGAGTGTGTCCGGTATACAAAGGCAAGGGTGACAGCTGCGATGTTAATAATTACAGACCCATAACAATTGTACCAACGATATCAAAACTAGTGGAGTCCATTCTATCGTCCCACATAATGTCTCACCTTGAAATGAATGACTTACTGACGGACAGACAATTTGCATATCGGAAAAACATGTCAACAACTACAGCAGCCAACAAGATATTTGACTGCATTGTGACCGGTCTAGACGAAAAGTTCAAAATGGCCGGTGTTTTGTGCGATTTGTCTAAGGCATTTGACGTGATCAGTCACAAAATGCTTTTGGACAAGTTGACAAAGTACGGCATCGTGCTGAACGCTCACAAACTGTTCGCATCATTTTTGTCTGACCGGAAACAGGTAGTCAAAATATCTTCAAATGGCAAAAGACTCGAATCAGATACATGCCCCGTTACTTTAGGTATCCCCCAAGGATCGGCGCTGGGAAATACCCTGTTTTTAATTTTTATTAACGACCTTCCGTCGTCTATTTCAGCTGGATTATCCGTGCTGTTTGCTGACGATACAACCGTCATAGTGAGTGCAAAGTCGTATGCACTACTCAATGAAAAAATCCTAGAAGCGAGTGGTCAGCTGCAGAACTGGTTTTCAGCAAATGGGCTACTTCTAAACTATTCAAAATCGAACGTTATGATATTCTCGGGTCGCAGTATCACTGTTCCTCCATGTATAGTTAATACTCCTATGCCACTGTGTAGTGATTGTAGGTTCCTCGGCTTCACTATAGACTCAAATCTTAACTGGAAGTGCCATGTCGACAAACTGTGTGATAGACTGAGTGGTGCCGTCTTTGTGTTGCGAAAACTGAAACCGCTCATTTCCAATGATGCACTGAGACAAGTTTACTTCGCCCACTACCATTCACTTATGACGTATGGCACACTACTTTGGGGTAACTCCACGGATGCCAAAAGAGTTCTGGTCATTCAAAAACGTGCAATTCGTACTCTTGTCGGGGTGAAGCCAAGACACCCATGCAGAGATTTGTTTGTTTCGCAACGCATTATGACGCACTACTCACAACACATATTTGATGTTATTATGTTTGTAAGGAGTAATTTGTCACTGTTCCCTTCTTTTAATATCCCTGGCAAACAAACCAGGCAAACAGGTCGCCTGCGAGCAGTTCCTCGTCGCATGGCACTTGCTAAAAAGAACCCCCGAGTGATCGGCCCTACATATTACGAGCGTCTACCCGCAGATTTCAGACAAGAACTGGCTGATGAAACGTTTAGGCGCAAACTTAAGAACCTTTTATTGAATAATCCACTGTACTCAGTTAACGAGTACATGGAACTTAGACTGTAGATTTATTTATTTATTTGACATTGTTTTATTATTATTGTATTATTATTGTTATCATTATAGTTTCTAATTTATATTTTGAAATGACGATCCTTCACGGAGATCCCTATCTTTTTCATTTGTGATTGTGACATTTAATATTAGTTAATTTTGGATTATAACTCTTTATTTGTATTTAATAACTGACGATCTCAATTTAATTTCATATATCTTGACATGTGTACAATTTATAATGTAATATTATATTGAGAAATAAATAAATCTAATCTAATCTACAACTTTTTTTCAGTGAGTGTATGAAAGTTTAACTATAACTCGGCTCTTTCGGCCACAACGGCCGACAGAGCCACGGCATAGTTTGATTTTCCAATTTATTCCAATAGATGTACAAGTTATTTACATTACGACGCAGATATAGAGTTTACTAGAACGTACTTACACAGCATGAAAACGATTTTTTAAATTTAAAAAAATGCCTCCAACATGAAACCCCTAAAAACGAAGAAGCGGCAGTTTTTATGACAAATTAATTTACTTCCCTTTTAAAAATGGAGGGCATAAACCACGCGCTGTAATATTTTTCATGTCGGTTATCCCTCGCATTATGTACGCGATTCTAAGCCTTTATTCCGTCGCGATGTTATCAGGGTAAAACAAAGAAATTTGATTTATTGGATTTCAAGGTTGAAATGTAATTTTTCCTTGCTTTGATATGCTGAAAGGTTCGGCCAAGGTCGCTTACCTCGTTTTTCAGATGGTTATATTGGTTGATATCCAGGCCGATCTTTTTCGCTTTTTTGTGCAGAGTTAGTAGATGTTGCCTATCTTTCACATCCGGCAATAAATATTCCTGGAAAAGACAATTAAAAAAATTAAAAATGACAAAACGACCAAATCTTATTTGAGGCATTATAAATTGGAAATTATTTTGAAGAAAAAAAAAAGGCCGCGCTTGCTAGCTTACACTTACTTAGCGTAGGTAACATGAGAAATTAAATTAATTACAACTATGAAATTTCAAATAACTGTCGACAAACATAACTCCATTACTAAAAGACTCGCTTTAATTGTATAATAATGTAGATTATTTAAGATTAGCGATTTTTACAAATATTGCGCCACAGTTATAACGCGTAATTTTTGTTCAGCGTTCCAGTTATCTTGACCTTAGAGCATTTTATAATTTGAAGAATTTGCTAAACGATGGTTTTGATTATGCATATGAGTATTATTTATAAATTAACTGCATTTTCTACAGGCGGAAAACAGTATACTAATCATACAAAAAATATTATATTTGCGCGCGGCTTTTTAGCAGTTCCAAAGATCATTATATTTTCCAGGATATCTTCGGATAACAAGTCATCAACGTTGACTTAAAAAGGCTTTCCAAAAACCCATTTAAATTAAACGTTTTCAAATGAGTAAACACTGTATTTTCGAATAAATACGTACAAGTTTAATGTACCATCATACATCATACCATCTTAGGACTAATTAATCGAACGTGGCCACAAGTACTCTTGTGGCTCTGCCCACCCCAATAGGGATTTCGGGCGTGATAATATGTATGTATGTAAGTTTAATGTATTTACTGAGAAAAATATAATCATGAATACATATAGAAGTTTTACTTTAATTGATACGGCGGCACATTAATTATAGTGTGTGTAGAGAAAGTATCGATTTTAATCCTATAACGGAACAACTATTGCCCAAGGCCATTTGAAGTATCTTTTTTACTATAAAACACGTAAAAAAAATGTTTCGTAGAACACAAGTTGTATTTGAGTAAGGAATCTATATCTTCGCTCTATCTCTAGCCCCAATTTCGTACGCAGAACCCAGAATAAGCAATATAAAGGTACTTCGGTAATTTTCGGTTAACTTCGGTTTAAAGGCCACAATCGATGCGTTCGTTGCAAGTGCGAGTTAGACATCTATGTCCTGAGTGTATTTTTCGCCGAGTACTGTAGGTACTAAACAAGGATAAACTTAGGATCGGGGACTTCAATCAAATTTTTCAATTACCTAGTTCGCTGATGTGTGCATATTTCACTAGGCTTTCCTTTGCCGAAATTCTCGTGGTAAATATCAAATTCAATACCGCATATAAAAACCGAAAATCTCAGAGGAAGCGCCCTTTCCTAGCAATGGGACGTATGATGATGACGATGAAGATGATGCCTATAGAACATTGAAATATATAGTAAGGAACTGCTCAAAGCAATTTTCGCAATGCTTCTTTTTGAGGTCTCAGAACGTGAATCTGAAACCATCGCAGGTTCAGTCGCATGTCAACCACCATCCATGACACCCATTTAAATGACACTTATAATTGAAAAATGCCCTCCCGCATCTTGCGTTGTGACACCGCAGCACCACCAACCACACGGCGCACAATATAGCGTGTGAATCAAGCAATATTAGACTTTTGTATGTATGTCGTAAGAACTAAGGACATCAGCAATAGGGTGTGGTTAAGCCACGGCGCTGGCGTTTGACAACCTTCTACGAGACTTGTTACACGAAATTGTACTGATAGGCATATCCTTCTTTTGAGATCTTTAGTATACAATAAATAAATAAATCAGGAAACAATCTTTACACAAATCGATCTAGTCCCAAAGTAAGCTCTAAAGGCTTGTGTTATGGGTACTAGACAACGATATACATACTTATATAGAGTAATAAATACTTAAACAATAATATTTAAGTTGCGTTACCTGCTTGGTAAGCACGAAGTAAGCGTACGCAGCCATCGCCGTCCCGTACGTGACGAAGTACGTGACAGGCTCCATGATGTCCCAGGAGTACTCCCACCAGGTGAGGCGCGCCAGCACGCCGAACTGCACGCCCATCATACCGAGCCCCACCCACGTCAGCGCAGACGTCCTTCGGGTCGTCTCTACTTCTAGGCTTTGGCGTTTCTAAGGGCGAAATCTGGATTCGTCTTATTGGTCTCTCCAAACTTTAAGGATTCAAAGAGTTCAGGATTTTAAGATACATATTCAAGATATTAAGTTTCACTGGGATCGTTCTTTACTTAGACCCTGACTACGTCGAAGACTAAATAGGGAGTTCTCAGCTTAATTCACAATTTAGGCAAGCGAAAAGAATAGTTACATATACGAGTATATAAAGTGGATTCATCCTTACTTGTCTTATTTGGTAAACAAGTTTCTAACCTCAAAATGCACCTTTTTTGGCTAAGACAGCTGTTTCCTTGCAAATAAAGGAACCGGACAATATTTTAGACGTCACTTTGCCAATTTTTAGCCTTGGTTCGCTTTACTTACGATGAAATAGCTGTTTCACCCAAAAGTTGCACATTTTGAGGATAGAAACTTGTTTACCAAATAAGACATATAGGATGATTTCACTGTATGCCGCATTCAGTCCACTGTTGGAATGACCACAATGCACCCTACTAGTACTTTACCTATATAATTATCCTTCGAAAAAATAAATAAAACATGTACGCAAGTATTATGATTATGAATCGTTATTAAACCAACGTTAGAAAACCGATAATAAAGCACCGTTAAATAATTAAAGCAGAGCCATAAATCTTTGCTATGGTATAATAATGAAATGCGAGAAGAAAATGTTATATTGCCGCGTCTGTGATGTTCATTAAACTGTCTTCGGCACACTTTATAAACATACTTTTTTCCAATTATGCATGATCGATAAATCATATCACGACTTTCTCAAATAACTTATATCCGATATCTATCCACACAATGCCTAATCAACCTTGATCTTAGCGGTGCAGATAAGGAACATTTTGCACCGCTTACATACGTATGTATGCAAACTCTATATTGCCCATAACTAACACACACCAGGCGCCTCATTCGGGAACGCTTAGTGATTCTGTAGCGACTCGTAAGCCAGATTTCTCATCTCGCTCTTACGCATTAAGCGTCGTGCGGAAGAGTGGGATGAGAAATCTGGCTTATGAGTCGCTACAGAATCACTTAGCGTTCCCGAATGAGGCGCCAGTTATGCATTATGACACATTATGGATGGTACAAAGGCTTATCCCTTATGAGATCGCTTCCAGCTAACCTTTGAGGTAATACGAGAAAACGATGCATGAGTATAGGCAAAATTACAAACACCGAATACAGGTAAGAAAAATAAATAAACATAATAGGTATAAATGTTATAAATCAATAAAAAGTATATGCAAAAATAAGTTAAAAATAACCTTTAAAAATCAAAATAAAACGAAGCAAAAATTACACATAAACAGCAATTAAACATTGAACTAATCAAGACTTTTTAGACATAGCCACAACTAAATTAGCTATTGGATACCAGCGGCCCTAACATGCATGGCACAAAGATAGATTAGAACCGTTTATCTCTAAGTGCGTCTCTTTCACACTAGTGCCGACGAAAGAGATAGTCATAGAGATAAGCGGTTCTAATTTAGCTTCGTGGCATGCATGTTAGGGCCGCAGGGACAAGCTTCTCAAATTTAATGTTTCCTTTGTGTTAATGTACTGTAGAGATTATCCGACCTCTTAAGATATCTTTCGTCTTGTTTTGAAATCATTGAATCAAAAGCTGTTTAGTATAATAAGAGTATAGACATGTATTATTTTATCTGGAGCTCCATACGAAGAGTACTGGTTTTATGTAGAAGCTGAAAATAAACGTAATCTACAAGGCAGCTTACATCTTTCATTGGATAACCGAGAACCGTACTGATGAGTACCAGAGTACGGTATCAAAAAGTCTGACTTTTTTCCAATTAGAATCGACTCCTCTACTCTTCCACTAACCTCCTCCAATGGTTCGATCTCAGCGGTGAGCTTCTCGAGCTGCGACCGAATCTCCCGCTCCTTGCGGATCTGGTGTTCGCGCACGTTGAGCGCCTCGTACAACTGGTTCACGAGGTTCCGCACGTCGCTCAGTCGTGTCGTTTCCTCAGTGCTTAGCCGCTCCTAGAATGACAGAATCTAGTCAATATTACAGGGAAATCATTGTTTTAGTGATTTTAATACACATTTACCTTCTATGATGTACTAACCTGCGAATAAAATGATAATGGTGACCTGGAGACCATGATATACCATAGATTCAGACGAAACTTGACAGAGACACTATCTAATTACTATTACTTTAACTAAATTATTATATTTATATATTAATCAACTAAGGGATTAATAGTATGCATCAAGATCACAAAAACTACGTAGCTTATTTTATTTGCCTAAATATATCCTTGCCCAGATATGTAATAATGTGTACGGTAAAAGAGCCTGGTCACGCCTGGGACTATATCATACCGAAAATACTAAACGACTGACCTAGAGATGTTGGCGAAAATTTATTGAATGATTTACACAAATGTAAAAGAATTATACAATCTTGGTATTTTTTAATCACAAACTGCAAACATTCCAATCAATTACTTATTAACATGAGGTTTAATTTAGATTTTCTGTAACGCTTGTAAGCGCAGCGAAAGATCAACCGTATGCGGTTTTCGCTCGCTGTATGTGTCTTTTGTATTTATAAAATAACAAAAAAAAATAGGTCAAGCCGTTCACATAGATACATGCCTATGCATACTTCTTTGCTGTTCAAGGTAAATAGGAAGGACACCGAGCTCACTGAACCAAACAACACTCTGTCCATGATTTCTAAATGGTTTGCTGCAAATAATTTTAACTTAATCCTAAAAAGACCAAATGTATTAAATTTTCTTGAGTAAACTCACCAGATGTTAATGCACAATTGAATATTAAATTAGACGGTCAAAACATTGAATTTGTAAAGTCAACTGTTTTTCTAGGATTAACACTTGACTCAAAACTGCAGTGGGGATCCCATATTACAGCCATAGCGAGTAGATTGAGCTCTGCTGCGTTTGCAGTCAGACAGATGAGGCAGTTAACTGATGTAGCGACGGCATGGTTGGTTTATTTCGCGTATTTCAAAAGTATTATTTCATACGGTTTAATTTGGGGATCAGCTGCTGACTTAGAGTCTATTTTTATTTTGCAAAAAAGGGCCATCAGGGCCATATATAACATGGGCACCCGCGAGTCACAGAGGGATTTTTTAAAGAAAACTGGAATACTAACTCTGCCTTCGCTATACGTATTTGAAATAATACTGTATGTCAGAAAAAATATATACATTTTTCCTACAAATGTAGATAAGCCAAAGGCTACTAGAAATACCGGAAAGCTTAAAGTACCAACTTATAGACTGGCTAAAACTAAAAAATCATTTCTAGGAAATTGTACACGTTTTTACAATAAAATACCTAAAAACATTATAGAACAAACAGACACAATGTTCAAATCTACTGTAAAGCGAATTCTTATTTCTAGGGCATATTACTCAGTAAAAGACTACGTCATGGACAGGGACGTTTGGCTTAAATCGTGACCTGCACCGGCGATCCCTGGGTCTCGAAGAGCGTACCTGCTGTGGTATATACTTAGATTTGTATAAAACTGTAGACATCATTGTTGACTTATATGTGTACTGATTTGAAAAAATGATACCTCACCGAGTTTCTTGCCGGCTCTTCTCAGTAGAGGGTTTTTTCCGAACCGGTGGTAGATTCATTCCTTGACCTTCATAAGAGCTTGTAAAAGCCTAAATTGAATAAAGATAGTTTGACTTTGACTCTGACTTTGCCCACTATTACTGCCCAAACCATTACTGATAATACTATACTAAGAATGGTGATAATCCCCAATGAACTCACAAAACTCAGATCAACTAAGATAATACCCCAAGCGACCCAATTATGCAAATTCATCAAGTGAATTGCCTCGTCTCTGAACCTGTAAAACTCCCATAACTGATTCATTCCCATTAGCCTGCGGTTACTGAAATCTCCCAATACGAGAAAGTTAGTCCATAATCTAATGAACTTAATAAGACTTAGATTGATGGAACCAATTGCCGAAATTGGCGAGCGACCTCGGGGCATACTTGCAAATTATTATTAAATTAAATAGAGCTTTGCCGGGAGGAAATTTAAAAAGTATTTTCGTCCGCAGTGTAATTCTGTTTAAGCCACAGGTTTAAGCGGAGCACGGGTCAGACATGGCACATGTTTGTTTAAAAAATTATAATTTGTGTAGGAGATACAGTATCAGATTCCTCGCGATGCAGAAAACTATTTATCTACACCCATATCATAAAACCTCCATAGTGTAATCAAAAACTGTAGGAAATGACCACCATTTTGACAACCAATTAGGTAAAACCAGTGCTGCAATGTTATTCCCGCATCGATTTTAGTATAGAAATGAGATTAAATTTGAAACAGCTGTCAAAACTCAAGTGGGTCTCTATTCTAGTATCCGTAGATATTAAAACAGTTATTGATACGAAACGTCAATTCAGTATGTTTTTTTAATATAAACTGCACAACATTTGATGTCGAGTGACATGAGAATAGAGACTTCATTCGTTTGTCTATGATTTAAAAAAAAATGGTCTTGACGGAGGATCGAATTGCCGCCATTATGTTGGTGTTTTGTTGAACGAAAGTAGAATTGTTGTTGAATTGAATAGAAAAAGTTGTTTGTAATTTACATTTTAGTTAAAAATATGAATAGTAGTCTTCTCGGAGTGTGTGTGATGTGAAAATGCGCCGGATATCGGAAATATGCAGCCACGATTGCAACAAATAACTTGTTGCCAGAAAATATTGTTTCTGAACCCATCATGGAGGATTTATAATATGTGTGTAGATAAAGTTATGTATGCAACTCTGCATAATTTGGCCTTAAAACACAGGTGCGATCTTATTATGAAACTCGCTAAAGCTCGTTTCATGAAAACCGCACTAGTGTTTTAAGGCCTATCATTATGCAACCGTTGCATAAACTACTATATCAAACTAAGCATTGTGAGTTTTGAAAAAAAAAAATGCTGTTTTGAAGACCTCATCTTTGTTCTTCTTTTTTATTTATATTAAGAAAACTGTCTGCTCTCCAGTTTGACATTTTGCCAGTACTAAAAGAGCAGGCGCATAAAGAGAACACAAAATATCCTCATTACGTAAACTAAAATATTTATCTGACATAGTACCGGTGCGGTGGTTACCACATTCCAAAAAGTGATTGATAATTTTAATTTATTTGTTAAGCAACGGCTAACTTACAATCTTTTCACATGGGATATGATGATACCATCTTAGCATGATAACCTCGCTGGGATGAGCTCAATGCGCCAACTTTATGATGGACTACAATCTTACTTTGCATTATCATGTTTCCATACTTTTTTACCCACTTCGTGTATTATTGAGGAAAGTTCTGGAATTGGAGCGCCGTTCCCGCAGTTATCTATTCATACGCAACTACACGAGCTTCGGTTGGATTACAACCTCGCCTTGGGCGTTAACCTCGAGTTCTTTTTGTCATAAAAGTTCGATATATTCTATGTTTTTACTTTTACAATAACAGTTATCTATCGTACATATCTGGTTTCTGTTGTTGGACAGCGAAACCAAAAGTTACAGGTTTGATTCTAATACTCGTTTCTTTCTTATGATTCTTTCTAATACGGATTGGTTTAAGGTCTGATTGTGTGTTGTGTATAATGTCTTATCCAAGATATATTTGATTAGATTTTTGTATTATTTGTGTTCATTGTTAATCAGTAATAATATCAAATGTAAAAAAATATCAAAACTTTCGGAAACATTTTTGTATACCAATATCAATATATTGTAATCGCAATATGCCGCAGGGTGTACGGCAGTAAAACAAACACATTACTTCGTTTCGTAAAGTTATTTAAATATTTACACAAAATTTCTGGGCAGTTTGTGGACACAAATATATTCCAAACCTAGACGCAATATTACATTCTGAATCAACAAGAGATTATTTACGAGATGAGACCACTAGTCGAGCATTCATGTTAGTATTTACCTCGCATCCAAAAACAAAGGCGTTTGTTAATAAAAAAAGTACAGTTTGAAAGGCTTCATAAAAGGATCTGGCATACAAAATAAGGTTACCCTTTAACTCTTTAAAAATGGGATAAATATACAATAGCGGTATAAAACCCCGTCAATTTTTAAAGCAAGTCTCGTTGGCCTGTGAATACTTGATGTCTTGATTGGCGCCTGACGTGACATTATTGCCTCGGATGCTGCCGCTGTGGCTTAAAATGGGACGTGGTAAAGCTTCGATCAGTAAATTGAGACGAGCCAACGATACTGCTGGATTTATTATTCCTGTCGATACATCAAAACCTCTGGGTCTTGTATTAAACCCTTCAAATAAGTGCTGCTGGGTTTCGGTGTTGCCAGTGTATATCTTAAAATTGTAACTGTTATACTTTAAAAACTGTCAGTTGAAGAAGAAAAATATTTATTCACTACCACAGAAAAAACACAATTACGTAAATTAAGAAAGCAATACAAAACAAAATGGTTGGGTGTGAGTCCTCGCGGCAATGAATCGAATACTGGCTCAGCATAATGCTGAGGTGTTAGACACCACCGTTTGTGACTTATGGAGCGCTACACAAACATAATGTGCCTACTATTAATAATTTATAGACTCCTTAAATGGATTGGTCATACATATAGTGACAGTATGTTAAGAAAAAATACTTTTTACAGCAACTGCTGTTCCAGCCACAAGTAATATAGAGATAAATGGCACTTAAGGGAGAAAACAAACTGTATCTTGAGTTATAAATCCAGAATAATATGAGACAAATGAGTTTGTAACTCTACTTAGAATCCAACTCGATGTAACAGACAACACAGTCAAAGTGTTTAGTCAGCTAATGCCTCTATTCGGCATATATAGGTGAAACGATATGGTATATCAATCGCTTTGCTGTTTCTCTATTTTAGTGTAGTAAGTGACGAAACAAAGCGACATGTCGTTACCATAGTAACGATCGGTTTGTGTCAACACCAATGTCGAATTTAGGCCCCGCTGATAGAAGTATATCTAAGTACATGAAAAGATTTAATGAAATTTGGCCTGTTACGCAATCTTCTTGACGCTACTCAGGGCTGACTAAACATCGTTCACTATAAATACACGCAAAAGGAGCACTTTATTCCATTTACATGTATTTGCATTTTTGCATTCTAACGACCCGGAAAATGAATTCTTAAATTCGCACATAATCGTATTATTGCCAATTTAGGAGCGCAGGCGACGTCGCCATAAGCACGAGATTTGTTTCAAGAGGTATGACAGCGTTGATTAGCTGCCCTTATGCCAATTTAAGACGACGCATTGCAACAGTAATTGTCTTAATAGAATTTTGTATTTAACAAGACAAGACAATTCTGTAAATGAATCCTATACTCACTGATACTGATATATTTAATCAACCTGAATGGGTCGTTTAACTATTTATATTCATAAGTTGTGTCTAAAAACCATTTTCCTTAATGCATGTGAATTGTAGTTTTATTCCAACATATGGTTTATCTGTGCCAAATTACATCCAAATCCGCTCAGCCGTTTGCACTTCATTGAAAAACAAACATCCAAACATCTGCAAATAAATAAAATTCAAGTGTCTGTCTGTGATTTCAAAATGAATACAAATATCATAATGGAAATAGTATTTACGAGTACATGATACCTAAGCCTAAATTACGGTTTTAAGAGTTTCTGTCTGAACATTTGTTTCGAATAGGCTCCGAAACGGCCGAATGGATTTCAATGAAACTTTCAGAGATAGTTAAGGGTATTTTAACATAGATAATGTCATTTATTTTTCTTTGAAATCTCAAAGGGTTTAGGAATAAATTCTATTTTTATGAAGGACCAGGAATGCGTTTGACCATAGTCTCACCAGGGCAGCTAGCACGACATCCCCGCGAGTCGTTTGTCGCTCAGTGCGTCTCTGTCAAACTAGTCAAGTATGTAAGGGATGCATTGAGCGACAAACGACTCGCGGGCAGGTCGTGCTAGACGTGCTGGTGGAAAGCGAAGACAGGGTCAAGGGTAGAACACGCTTGCCCGGAAAATGCCTATCCACTCTTACCTCGAAGACACCAAGATTGTATGACATATTGCTGTTTGTATGAAAAATTATACGAATATTAGTAGGTATAATATTATTAGTACATAGCTATCAAGGCACAAGTCCTAGACTAGAGGTTAAAATAATATTTTTGTGCGAACGCTGAAAACATAGCGTTACATCCCGATTTATGATACTACCTAGAATTGATTGATGTTCCGGCACTGAATTTTATATGACGAAATATAATACAATAGACGATAGCTGAGAGAAACATTTTTTACGCAGCGTAAAATTGGCAGAAGGGTAAATATGTAAAAAAAAAAGTAAAATTCGGGTCGACAAAATTACAGCCAGGGGTGTTATAAAACAGCGAAAAAGGGTAAATCTCTAATGGGAGACCGCTAAATAAATTAGAATCCTGTGTTAAAGGTAGCGCAAACAATAACACCAGCTGCTTCAGCGACCTAATATGGGTTTTTGCCACCTCAAAAAGTAATTTGGAATAAATTCGGACAAAGCAAAAATTTAATTTAAAACCGAATGACATGAATTTGCCGTCAAAGTTCCGGAGCAGGTGCTTGTAAAGTTCAACGTTGGCTTTGTTAGCCGGGATTTGAGTGACTTGGACCATTTGTAATGAGCAGATTAGGGTCCCTTGTTACAGACCTTTCAGATCATGACGACGAGGGTAATATAGTATCATGACGTCATAACTAAATGGGCATCTTATATTTAGTTTTTTTTTCCCCACCAATTTTCTTTTTTCCTACATTTTAGTACAATATCATCAACTTAGTTGTGTAGAAAACGAATAAGTCTTTACATCAAAAATTAACCGAACTCTATTTTGCAGCAAACGAGCAAATTAATTTGTGAATTTACCATAATATTAACGCAACTCTTCCATTTTGAATGTGGTCGCAATTAACTTTGAATATACGAGTAATGAACTGGTATATTGCGGTTAGTAGTTTCCTGTCGGTTATATATATATGCCTATGCAAAGGACACCTTTTGAAATGTATAGTGCATTATTGCATATTATATTTCGCGTATAATATTAATTACACTTGTATTGGATTTGGTTAAATTTATCTTTAAATACCAATTACAAGATAAATGTAACCAACACAAGATCCTTTGCTTATTAGTATCAATTAAATTATGACTAAAATAGGTAAATTGCCATAACAATATGGTTACAAAATTACCAGACTGAGCAGTTGGGCCTTTGAACGCGGCGGTATAAAAGCTAATTTCTTTGATGGCAAACTCATTAAGTCCGGAAAACTCATTACCACACACATCCCTAAGGAGAATACAATTGAACCTCAATTGAACCCTAGAAGCGGATGAAACAGAAAAAACTCATATGGGAAAAGAGATTAAAACTAAACCAAATAAAATATACTGAATTGGAATTGGAAAAAAATAAGAAATATGATTTGACTGTGATGAACATGGCAATACAGCTACTAACTAAAGGTCAACTTGATATAATGGATTCCCACGAAATGTAAACTAAGTAGAAATCGGACTTTAATATGTTATTATTTTGCCATCCAGGTTTTGATTCCACTTAAGATAATATAATAGTATATTTGGGATTAGTAACAATGTTCGCAGCAACATAAACTGGCAACATACAGGCATCTATCTTGTCCCACTGGATTTGGGCGATTGAATGTTATCTTGCTTAATGAGGACGGTACTAACTACCTCTCGTTATGAGAGGTCTGTGCCAGGCAACGTATATAGGCTGACAATGGGGAATGACATGATTCGGATGAAGAAAGAGTTCAGAAAAAATAAGATGAAATTGTATAAGTATGTAAGTGTTCATTAGTCGGGCGACTGGCTTCTAGACGGAGTAGTAACAAAGTGAAGTTTTCTACTTATAAGGCGAGATTGTTTGGTATCTCATGGAGCAAAATAGTCAATATTCCAAACCTAGTGTAACAAGTGCCTTATCCTCGACTGCAGTTGTACTGTACACTGTACAGAGATCACTAATTTGAAGTGAAATGGAAACAAGAGCACTAACTATCTGATGTGATTACGAGCTGCGATCGTTCCGGCTTCGCTCGGTTCCATTCGACGTAAGCAATTATAACTAAAGCGAGCCTAAAATTATTACTATCTTCCAGTTTTGCTTTTTGCAATGCTTTTTATTCAGTTTTGACAGGTTGTAGGTGCAACATCAAGTATGGAAAACTATTGTCAAAGTGAAATAGTTTATCCACGTGTCAGTTATATGAGACGGGCATAAAGTAATTATAGAGATTTCTATAGGTGGAGTCAACTGGAGTAACTTTGAATACTCGGGTAACATTCAACGTGACCTTTCTGCCAATTAGGTAGAAGTATTTGAACGATTAATAGTTTTAAATGCCGTTTAATATTACCAGGGTGTTCAAAGTTGTCCCGATTGACTGACTGTACGTACATAAATAACAAAATTAAAATATGTATGTTCACTAAATGCGTTCCTATAGTACATTTGCCGATGGTATAAAGCGTTTTATATTAAAAAGTTTACACAATGGATATCCATTTACTTTTTAGGTTCTCTCAAAGGATCTTGCCGATTTCGATGTTCTAAGCAGTGAACGTAGTGAAAACAGGCGAACAATTGTTTCAAAAGCTCTATTCAATGCATAACCTAAACGCGTGTCCTAACAGTCATGGCTTAAGTGGCCCAGGCCAAACTACCGAATCGAAACGACGTAACCGGCCACTTTCGAAATACCCCTAAATAGTACCGTGGCGTATACAACTCAAGTATAAGGTTTACTTGGTTGTTGGCAGTGGACATTCATTGCGGTTGCCACTCGGATGGTAATTGGGATGTCGATTCGGATGTTCGATTTTCACTCCATGGTCCATTCTGTCCGTAATTGGAATGGGAACTAAGCTGATTAGGTCTTCAGAATACGAAAACATTGTAGTTGAGTACATTTTATCCTGAACTATCCTATTCTACTGATACCATAAATTTCATGTAAGTACTACGTTTGGATATCTGGATGTTTGTTCCTCAATCACGCGGAAACGGTTGGACGGCTTTGGATAAAATTTGGCAGACAGATAGACCATATCTTGGAATAAAAAATAAAAAAAAATCAAAAATCAAAATCATTTATTTGCTGAACATGGGTACAGTTGATGACATTTGATTTGCAAGACCAAGCCAAGTTCTGCCGGTAAGCATGCAAAATAGGTTGTTAGTAATTTAATTTAACTTAATAACTTATATAATAACAATCAATTATAATAATTATAGTTTAGTATTTTTATTTACTATGGCTCCCAGTTTTCTATTAGAAATTCATTAAAACGAAATAAAACGAAAGATACTTTTCATACCAATCTGATGCGAAAAAAGTCAGTCAAAAAATACAGATCACCTTCTGTACCTAATTTTGTGCTGAATAATAAATAAATAAATATACCTACTTATATAGACAAATAAATACTTAAATACATAAGTAAGTGGAAGTGTAATGTCTCTTTTGTATAAACCTCCATGTCACAAAGACATTTATAAAAGAAACATATTTGATATGAGCATTATAATTTTTAATAATTTACCAGACAGTTTAAGCTTAGTGTCAGGGAACATGTTTAAATGTCGGTTAACAAAATGGTTAATTGATAAATGCTTTTACAGTTTCAAGGATTACATAAATTTTAAAAAATCCTCATATCCGATACGAGTATACCTATATAGCACCTAATGAAATCGAATACTTTAAATGGTGATATTGACCACAATTTATAAAGCAGAAGCTAGTAATAGCGATTCCGATTCTTTTCATCCTGGAAAAGTGCACATTTTCGACGCGGAACAAGAAAGCTAGTCAAACATACATTGGAAGTTTTAAGCATCAGGGTTTTTTTTGACAAATATGGTTTACGTATCACATTAGAATTGATTCTGATTTTAAAAGAAAAGTGTGCTTGTTTTATTAATCAACGTTTGTTAACCTTTAGATTACTGATCACCACTTAACCTAATTAGTTGTTTAATCTAAAACCCTCCAATCACTAGCTAAATAAAAGACGTGGCTTAAGTAATTAAATGGCATTTTAAGCTTATCAGTTTACGAAGAGGCTAGTTAAATAAGGCGTTATGGGCAGTTTGCAGTAAAAAATTACTAGTTTGTTTAAAATACATTACAAAAACAGTGTCTTCTTTTAAAAATAGTACCTATGCATATTGTCAAAGCAGTGTTTAGTTAGTGTTCCAAAAGACTCGAGCTTTTATTGAATTTCTAATGGTGCCATTTTAGGACTTTTTCTAGTTCAATGAACGAAATAAGTCAAGAGAAACTTTTGCCTTAAAGCATCCTATATACCGGCCACCACCTTACCATCTTCCTAATCGATCCCTACGGACGCATCCCTTTACTTACCTTAGTCTTCACTCAAGAACTAGTAACACATTGCTATCACATTTTTATTGCCAAGAACCCGCCTCCTGGGTACAGTATTGAAATTGGGGTAGACTTAGGAATTAAAGGTAACCTCCGACGTCAAAAGAAGAGTGTGAAAGGGTTCAATACCATATTGATGCTCCTTGTCGTTTTTAGGGTTCCGAACATCCGATGAAAAAACAGTACCCTTATAGGATCACTTTTTCCAAATATACCTAGGTACTGGACGAAACAAGTTGTTTGGTACATATACGGAGGTAGATACGATTAATAAACGAATTCTGATTTTGGAGCTTAGGGCAATTTAGAAAATGAGACAAATACCTATTGTCAAGTTCATCACATGACACACCTATTAAAATGTTACATGCAAAAAAAAATACTTTCATTTTTTCAATACAATATACGAAAAACGAGTACTCCACGTATTATCTCCGAAACTAATAACCTTTACCGGTAAGGAACGCTGAGGTGATTTTTTAAGGTTCATAACCACTAAAAGCTGTAAAGGTTTGAAGTCACTTCTCTAGTGCTTGTGCACAAGAGAAACATCAGTATCATCAGTACTACTGTCCCCTTAGACAATTAAAATATGTCTAAATAAAAAGAAGTGTGAAGGAAGCCGGGCAGTTAATGAGGGAGGGAATGGTACTGACCTGCGAGGGGCTCTTGACGTAGTACTCAGTGTCGTTGATGATGAGCCGAAAGTCGTTCTCGAGCAGCGACTCGACGGTGTCGCTGGAGGCGATGCGCACGCGCTCGTCCGCAGCGAGGGCCGTGGCGCGCTCCACGCCACGGTCCTCCGCTTTCACCTGAAAAAGACGTCACATTCAGAGATCTATAGTCTTTGAGTAATTGTGTATACTAGAGTGGACGCCTCAATTGATTTTTTGTAAAGCCTGTTGAGGCCAAATGGCACAAACGCCTATAAGAAAACGATCACCGCCGGACGCGGAGCGCATGCCCGGTCCGTCATCAAGTGCTCGCTGTCATTTGTTTGAGATGTCTGTTCTAGTGTAACGTAATACTACAATGTCTATCGTCAATCGCTATTGCCACAGTATAATAAACGAACAGTATTTTGTCTCGGCAGTGTCATCGAAATAATTACCTACGGCCGCTCGGTATGTAAACACGCAGTAGGGCTGCCCGCTGACTGTCTTTCTTGGGTTACGCATTTGATAATGCTATATTAAATTGTCGTAGTATCTTTTCATGAAATATTACTTCTAATTGGTTTTAATTATTTCTAATTGGTTCATATTTTTAGCTTCAAAAGTGACTGTAAGTCAGTATCGAGTAAAAAAATGCATTTAATTTATTTTGCTTTTAAAATACCAAAAACATCAAAAATTCTCGTGCCATAATTTACGTAAATAAATTCATGGGAACATCTCACACTATCCACGTGATCCACGTCCGTACCAACCGCGGCGCACTCGCGACTGTTGTGTGCCGAAGTTTACCGAGATTTCGAAGCGCGTCGTTTCGGCCGTTTGTATGAAGATGGAATACTGTATACTTGATTATACTGTACTATTGCTTAGAGCGGGTTGCATCAACCTATTTTGAGGATGGACTGGTTACCGGCTCTAATTGGCTCGCTCGTACATTATCAGAAGTTGGAAACAGCGCTAATAGTCAAACTTAGTACCTATATATACGCGCTGGTTGGTTGCTGCAACGAGCTATGCGCCGACATTACAACTTGTAGCGTACGATTGCATATGGCGGAGGGACAATTAAACATCAGAATTCAGTAGGGAGACCGCATAATTTCTGCTTGCAATGAAACGGCAGCCCGCGCTGACACCTCCCGTCACGTTTAAAACAATACTCAGTAGTAGTAGTCACCTGCTAAAGCAAGTTGCCAACGATCTGCGAAACAGGCCGCAACGTGAACCGGCACCGCTTGCAGCGCGACGGCAGGGCCACCACGATCACCGGCAGCTCGCGGCGGCACGTCACGTCACGTTTGAAATAAAACTTAATAGTAATAGTTACCTGCTCGAGCAGGTCGCCTACGGTCTGTGAGACAGGCCGCAGCGTGAACCGGCAGCGCTCCCTGCGCGACGGCAGTGGCACCGTGATCACAGGCAGTCCCCGTCTGTACGTCACCGTCACATCTGAAACAACCATTAAACAGATATAGTATTCCATATTGCCTAAAGGGGCTCGTAAATGGGTTAGTTTTTCGGCAATGCAATTCGGGCTATCCCTAAAAAAATTACGTATTACATAATTAACGGAAACGAAACGTTTAAATGTAAGCTTTTGGGGATAGCCCGAATTGCAGCAATAAATTGCCGCAAAACTAGCCTGTTTACGAGCCCCTTAAGTGAAATTGTATATTATATCGCTTTGCTCTTTCTTACTACTTTGCGAAGATAGCATTCAAATAAAAGATTTTAGTTTACAAGAAAGTTAGGTTTCGTTACCAGTCGTCCGTCACCATGGTAACGACAGGTTTCGAAATCACTTAGACCAATCTCGAATAAAGGCCCTGGGCATGGAGTTGGCTAGCTAAAAGATACGTTTGTATACAGTATATTTTGTAAAAATTTTGCAAAGAAATTTGATGATGATGATGTCACTTAGGCTTCAAATTACCATCCCTGAATGAACAGTTTGGTACTCAAACAGACAAATAACTTCAGAGGCATGAGACTCGGACAGTCGGTTCTAACTCAGTATTGTGTGCACAGATAACGTCTATCCACGGTGCGGTCTTAGCGCCATTAAACGTGTACACTCATCATAATAACATTATACTTGGATGGTAAACACACGATGCGTGGTTAAACAGAAGGCGAGTATATAGGCAGGGATTTAACTCAAACACGCATATTTTGAGGAAACTCACTAACCACACTCTACGATTTTCATTCATATCTATTTGCATAAAACAAGAGAATGAAGTAAGGCGTTAGTAGACCCGCAAAAAGCTTACCGATCATTTATTTTTACTCATACCAAACAGTGTTATTTTAAGAGGAGTGTGAACCTACGGCTTTTCATACAAAAGGCGATAACGATTAACACCCCTTAAATGTTAACCGATGTTCACCAATTTTTGATAGGTTGTCAGTGAGAACAAAATCTAGGTCTAAACGTTTTGATTTTGTCAGTATACTGACAAATGATCTTTAAATTCAATTTCATTGTGGTTTCAGTATTCTCATGCAAAACGAATTTCGACATTATTTGACTTTTTTGAACTTTAATCCAAATTCAAAAAACGTATAGACCTAGATTTTATTCTGATTGACAATCTATTAAAAATTGGTCAAAATCGGTTAACATTTAAGGGGTGAAAATCGTTATCGCCTTTTGTATGAAAAGGGTGATTTTTGCCTTTGGTTCACAATTCTCTTAATTAAAAAAGAAATATGCACACATTTTGCAAGCTATATATACGTTGTCGCCTGCTGTAGAAACACTTGTAAACCACAGCACAAAAGTAAATTGTTCCATCGAGCCGCGGACGCACCCTGATTGTCACGCTCCACTTCCTACCTTCCAGTTTCTCCGACAGCGTATGCTAATCCGCACCTTAATTACTGACAATAACTGTCTCTATTATTTGATTAAAAGGCTGCGTGTCGCTCGTAATTTTGATGAAATAATTAATTGATAAAACAAAAACTCATATGAATCGTGCTGAAAAAGATATAATTATGTATGACAAACTAATCGCAAGCAAGCTAACTGTAAAATTAGGGACTGGAATAACTTGAGTGTTTGAAGAAAATGAATGAATGAATCTTAGTTTTACTAAAACTTTTTCGAGAGCGATGGCCAGACAGTCGAAAACCTCGTCTCGTTAAAAAAAATACGTATCAAATGTGGACTGCAGCAGCGCAATTGAACGGGCTATAAGACATACCTTTTTATTATACATTTAGTTTTCAGTAAAAAATATGAGGTTCTAGCTCTGTAGAAAAACAGTCTGAAAAACTTAGACAAAAGAATGAATAACAATATTCTTGTCGTTTCGCAACAATCTCTTTCTTTGCTTGCCACATTTGGCACACCTGGCACGACCGCTCACAAAGCCTCCTGGGACTTCTTTTGTAACACTCAGAGCAAAACATTATTTTATTTACTTTCATCGATTCATAAACAAAACCAAATATGAAAACCGAGTAGGAGTATATCTATTATAATTTTCTAGAACTGATTTACAAAAATAATAAAAACGTTTCAAAAAAATATGAGAGGTTTTACATTTGAGACTTTGAATTGTTTAAAAAAATGCCCTAAACCTAAAATTGGTACCTACATCTCTTTTCATAATTAATTCCATTCATTTCAATTCATACATTTTAGATCCATTGTGATTACTGAATACAAAATATCTAACTATTAAAACAGTATAAGTAAATCAGATCGGAGATCGGATCGGAGTCGTTTGTAAATGTAGTTGTGCGGTGTTCGTTTAGTGTTCCATGTTTAAAGGATGGAAATAAAACACGCATACACTTATACTTTTCTTTATCAAAAACACATTCAAAGCCACGAGTCCTTCATGTGATTCATTTATACACTACACATCAACAAGGATGGACCAAAAAGCGTGTTCTACAACGGCAGTGTGTACAGATGTAGTGAATAATCCTTTCCCATCGTGAAAACTCGGAAAACACGACTACTTTCGAATGCTGCCATGTCATGACATGTTTGTATTAAATAAATAGAGTACTTTATTTATTAATGACAAATGTCAAATCACGAATTTGAAGTATATCACACTGACATATTATAACCACCGTTATCTAAAGAACTGAAATCAAACTTAAAATAATAAAAGTCTTAACTTAGGTATTAACTACTCTATACCGATTATTAATCTCGCGATGCGAGCTTCCCGTCTTGATAGATACTAAGACTGACTGAAGTAGCATGACAAATACGAACGTTTCCGATAAAATATGCTGGGAACGGATTATTCACTACATCTGTATCTATACTAAATAAATGTTACTATTCAATATCAGACTTTCTGTTGGACAATTTGAATGAATATGTAGGTAATTGTAATTAAAATTTATTATTTTCATTTAATTGATTCATGTGTGTATTAACATAATTATATAAGTAGGTTAACAAATTTTTAATGGTTTTTTTTTTGTTTTATTTGTTATTATGAAATTGTGTATAATTGTAAGCATGTTTTTGTACGTCCTTAATTTAATTCAAGCATTTAATTATCTTTTTATTGATTATGAACTTAATTTAATTTAATATTGTAAATGTTATAACGTAAGATGAAATGTGTGGACACCTGAAAAGGTAGGGTTCGGTGATTCGATATTTTTGTGCAATTGTATCTACCTATGTACTTGATCTGAATTCCTCACACAATAAATGATTTGATTTGATTTGATTTATACGGAACTTTTTGTGCAATATACACATAGGTGCTAAGTTTAGTTTTTAATTTGTGTGTTTTCAATATACATAGTTTTAAGTTGTTCAGACATAGGTGCTTTGTTTGTGTGAATGCCGCCGTCTGCGGCCAGAGGTTAAGCATGCAATGCTGGACACCAATATTCGCGAAGTTTTGGCAACCGACTGGAAATAATCCTATTGTCTTTCTTTCCGCGTTCACCACAAATGGCTTGTTTATTGATTTCACCAAACCACTGCCAACGATAAGGATCGAAAATAGTGCCATCGTGTTTATCAAACTATTTACAAATCTGGTCGTTTGAAGCAAGAAAAGTTCCCCGCCTGCTGAACTTTAGATAGAAACTCTGACAAATTGAAAAACTGGTATGTCATGTCATTTTACTAGCTAAGGAAAGGTTAGCCTTGTGCATAATAGTCTACCAATCTAACTCAGCATCGTTTGTATGTGTTATTTTAAATATTAACCTCCTACCGGTTTTACATTCGTACCAAAGGGACTTACTTAATCCTAGTGACGACAAATTATAACAGTTACCGAAAATATACCAGTCATCTCACGAATTAATGACCTGGATATGCAAGTCATGATAATAACGTAGTAGGGGTGTATTACCACATTAACATTTCAAATTAATTAAGTAATTTTGTACTATAATTGTGATTGTTGTAGCACGCGACATTGCTAAATACTTTCAAGCAGCGGTCACTTTGTAATTAAAACGTTCTGATAAGCTACGATAGACGAGCGATTGTAAGAATGCAGCGGAAACCTAAAGCATATTTAAATGTATTATTAAAATAAATCCAACTTTAAACAAACAAACACTTGAAGTAATGTAATTGGCTACTTTAATACTTATAGTAACAAATATTAATATATTTTTGTGGAACGGTAGCTTAACCCTCAATAGTACAATATAACTTACAGAACAGGATTTATGTAAAAATAAATCAAGAACATTAAGAATTTAATAACTTAAAAACTCAATTGTTACTTCTAAGTCACGTGGCTCTAAACACCAGTCATGACGTATAACGTTGCATAGGTCAGTTGCTGATGTGATCACCGTGAGTGTTATTCGGACCGCACCCTCATACAGAGAATGCTTTTTTTGTAAAGATTACGATCGGCTTTAGTAAGATGACGTCACACGCGACCGCTGACAGTAAGTTACCGTATTAGCGGCATAAAAATAAAATATTAATGCGTTTTCCTTGAAAATGCGGAAAATGTATTCCAAAAATATTTTTTCATTATTTAATATGTGCTAACAAGCAGCCAAAAATATTTTTTTTTGAAATGGTCAAGAACCGAAATGACCGTTTGATAATACCCCCTTTTCTCACTCCACCTCACTGTTGGACTATTACATGCTATTTCAAATACATCTGGGCCTGTCATATCCAGGGGGCTAGTTACATTCCCCTGACGTAAGCCCCGAGGAGCAACGAGCAAAACGGCATTCAAACTGATTTACCGTTTTACCGTTTTACCTTTGCTTTCCGCGCTTAAAGGCTAAAAATGGTTGAATCAAAGCGGCACACGAAAACTTGACCACTGAACGAACTGATGGCTGCTGAAAGCCTGTGACATGCACCGCTGACAATGCGCGTACGGAGTAGAGCGACGCGCAGGCGCACATGTGGGCACACGTTGTAATCGCCGTCACTTTCCTAATAACATCGCACGTTTCTCCGCAATCTTTGATTGACAGATATGACTCCAAGCTTCTTACTTTATTCAATTTCAACGATGGTATTGTCAGATAGATTGATAGAAAATGCAATGCGAGCATGAACACCATTGTACATTTTATGAGAATGAATAGTGTACAAAGTAGTATAGTAGTAGTGTGTGAAAAAGACACCAAGAATCCTTATGGTCACGTAAAAAAATGGATAAGCTTTTAATTAATAAACTCATGCAAAAAGTTTTTTAACATATTCTTCACAGTTTTTACCGTATGTAATATTAATACAAAATTCATTTTCACCATAACTTATCAATTTGTCTTTATCTCATATGTAAGCCACCGTAAAGCTCCTTTTTAGGGTTCCGTACCTCAAAAGGAAAAACGAAACCCTTATAGGATCACTCGTGTGTCTGTCTGTCTGTCTGTGTGTCTGTCTGTCTGTCCGTCTGTCACAGCCAATTTGCTCCGAAACTACTGGACCGATTAAGTTGAAATTTGGTATACATATGTAAATCGGTGACCGCAACACGGACGCGTAACGTAAATATATGATTTTTTAACATGAGGACCACTTTTGGGGGGTAAATAAGAAAATTAAAAAAAAAAGTTATGTTACCTATATTGTGTGACATATCAAATGAAAGAGCTTATAGTGAGGATCTTAAATATATTTTTTTTTGAATTTCAAGTAATATAGTTTAGAAGTTATTTAGGAAAATAGGCGAAAATTGACCATCCCCCCCCCCCCCCCCTTATTTCCGAAACTACTGGGGCTAAAATTTTGAAAATAATACACATATACATACAATAGTTCTTTACCTATAGATTACAGGAAAACCTATAAAAAGTCTATGGTATTTAAAGTAACGTAGTAAATTTCAGATAATCATGTACGGAACGGAACCCTCTCCACGCGAGTTTAACTCGCACTTGTCCGGTTTTTTAAAACTGACAGAATTCAGGAGAATGTGAGCAAATAAAATATTGATTGACAGTGAATAATGTTCTACTTTCACCGCTACTGAGCGCATTTGATCCGCAAGCAGGCAGACCGTTTTACATTGAAGTTGAAATTAATATTTGAATATGAACTTTTAAACGTTGTTAGAAAGCCGAAACAACAGTAAACCCTAACTGAATTCAGCAAATAGATACACCACAAAAACGAAATAGGTAAAAGACGATAATTCCAATTCCAATCCTAGTAGTATCCCAATAGTATAGTCCAAAATCGTGACTCGAATGTAGTTCCAATAACACATGATTTATCGTCTTTAATATTCTGGGTAGGCTTCCATATCAACCCCATAAATGACTATGTAAAACGCGTTTGTAGCGATAGTTTTGGAATCTTAATTCATTCAGTAGGAAATTCAGCTGCAGCTGATTGGTACTCAGTATCAAAAGTGTTCCAAGTGGAGAAAAAAATGTACTTGCTTTTAAAATGTTTCTTTTTTAAAATGTATCTAACCATAACATCAGAGTTTGGCTTGAAAGCAATAATGTACGATTGTAAAAGGTTCAACAAACGGGGAGGTTAATATTTCAAGCGATAATACATAAAAAAACGATTTTTTCATATCTCCGACCGTGATCACGTCTCATTTATCATACTGAATGTTTAAGCGATGCTAAACAACGTAACTCTCGCTTTCACCTGTTTTAAATGGCAGAAATCTTCGCTTTAGATAATATCTCGTAAGCATTGCGTACCAGTGTTAATAATTGTTTTACCGTCGCTCCTTTGCTTGCTTTGGAAATAAATAATTAACTTGAAAGGAAGGACGAAATTGTGGAGATGGCCGGTAGAACGTGGACCAGGGTGGCAACAGACGAGAAGAATTGAAAAATAATTGGGGTAGGGCTTTGCACGAAAGCACATAAAAGTTCCTGTAAAATAAAAATGTATTTTTCTGATTACAGACAGGGCATAAATAAATATATAAAATTAACTTGAAAAACTGGCTCGCCCTTCAGAAGTTTAGTTCACGACTTCGCATATCGTAATCAATAATGTTAAAATTAGAGATGCAACGGATAGTGGTTTGGCCGGATACCGGATACCGGATATCCGGCCTGGTTATTGACCGGATAGCCGGATATCCGGCCGCACACGAGCTATCTCTAAAGCTGTGTTAGCTTGCGTGGCCTTCGCGCGGCGAGCAAGTTTTAACTTGTTACGATCCGGCCGGATACTGACTCACTATCCGGTATCCGGCCGGATAGTAAATCATGGCCGGATAGGCCGGATACCGGATAGTAACCGGATATCCGTTGCATCTCTAGTTAAAATCTTCGTTTTTACCATAACATGGCATAACTAATTATTGAACATGACATTTAAAGGAATATGCTTTTAACTGTTCGGAAAATTAATTAATGTTAATCGTATCCTAATTTTCATAATAAATTGTTACAAAATGTATGGTTGACGGAGAGAGGAAAATTAAGCTGAAAACTTTAAATTACGTTTAGGGGCTGTTTCACAATCTCCAAGTAAGGCGTTATTTGGCAGATAACAGCTAATTTTGTATGAGTTACTCGACAGATAAATTTAACTCGGAAATTGTGAAACAGGCCATTAGTATTTAACAAAGGTGACGTGTGTAACCAATCAATCGCAGGTACCTTTGTGGGTTGAATGCACGTATAATCCGAAAGTTCCGTTGAACAGTCTTTTGTTCCAATAAATTATATTCCTTGCTGGTTACGAACAATGAAGGTCTACCTCGATTCAGACAAAAGCCGCAATACAGAGAGCTTCATCTTATCGGTCGTTGTACAGACCAATGATCGACGCAGAGAAAAATCCCGTTTTCTCGGTTTTCAGTTGGTGTTTTGGTAAAGTTGAAGTTGGAAAGCGCCCTGGAATCCTGTTTTTCTTGTATTATTCAGACAATTTTATAACAAAATACGAAACTTAATCGGACAAAAACTTAATAATACTTAAAAGATTAACATAAAATAGCGAAATAAGGCCTCATTGTTCATCCTCGGAGCCAAAGATGTAATAATAAATAGAAATGAATTCTTCTAAGTTCTTTGCTCATAAAGCTTCGGATATTACACAGAGGATATTACGGACTATCATGGACATGATATCATAAATATTAAACTAATAGAATAAGAATATTACCTACCAAAATAAATGGCAGTACCAATTTCCGGCAGAGGGCGATTAAGTTTAGAGTTTCGTTTAGAGTAATTTTACGGTCACAACAGTAAAAGCGGTGCAGTTTACACCTCATTAATTAATTATATTACTTACCTAAAGTGAATAGTAGCGCTTTTGTATAATGAAATATACGTTTAAAGAAGTAAAAAACATACAGTTTAGTTATAGTTACTTACACTTGTAAAGAAGTACAGGTGAAAAACTTAAGAAAGGAACTACTGCACATAAAGCGTCCCAATAAACAATTAGACAATCGATTTTTGAAATGAACCATAAGTTCAACACAAGGCTGCTCATAACTACAAACAAGAGATCCCTTTCGTAAGTTTTTCAACAAAGTCTACAAAAATCGGGTAAACTGATTTTCATCCGAATTTCATAGTTCAAGGATGTAATATGCTCGTGTCAGTACTCCCGAATCAAATCAGCGCCAGGAATAAGGCGAATCGAATGAAATTACGTAATCACTACACGGATTAGCAAGGCAGCCAACACGAGCCGCGGCGATTGAATGGGAATAAGGTTTATCGACGATTAAAGGCATTATTCGGTACAAATCAAAATCAAACATGGACTAACAATGGATCTACACCAACCTAGAATGTTTTTCATTAACTAGAATATTCGAACAAAACGTTTGTTTAGCTCCTAAGTCTACAAAGTTGGGTTTTTAACAATTTGTAAGCTCCATTTCGCTGCGCATATTTAAGACTTAAGCTGATCGATAACAATGTCTAGACTAGGCGCACTCGTTTTGTGCTTATGTCATTAGTATTAGAACAATACCTAAATCTAAAAAATACAGCGTCTATTGAGCACTGAAAAAATCGAAGGTCGAATGATAAGCATAAAATACTACGTTGTCTGAGAACGAACACAAGGTCACCTTGCTAAGTGCCTTGCTCCCAAGGACGGGGAATATCATTGAGTTAAAATTAAATAAAGTAATGTTCTCTAACATTTCACTGATTTTTATCACAATTTAAACAAATCAGGTACGATATTACCATAGTATAAAGAGGGGAAGTAAGTTATCTTCATACAAACGCACTGCGCGCAGCTTGTATGTGTGCGCCTAAGTATCTATGCGTCGCCGCACGCACACTTGAACAAAACCTCGACCCGTTTCTCAGTGCGCCAGTCGGGGCTAACGCCGCATGAGGTTCGCGCGTCACGGCTTTTCGGCACCGCTAAATGAATGAAAAATGTGTGATAATCGCAGGAGAACGTATTGCTGTGTGTGTGGGTGTCTTAATAATTCGCACGTTTAAAAATAAAAGGAAACAAGTCCAAATGAAATTCACTTTTGTTTTAAAGTTTACCTAATCGCATTAATTATAGTTTTTTCTCTTTTGTTTCTTGTTATTTTATATTTTGTATTTTTCTTTTTTGTGTATTAATTGAATTTTCCAGCGTATTGGTGTAATACTGTAATGCTGTATAAATTATGTTTAAATGAATAAATAAATAAATTAAAATTGAATTTGGAATGGATTTGTATTTCACATTATTTCTTTTTAATTTTAAACGAGCGAATTCATCGATTCCAGAATTGTCTCTGTTCAGATTACCTATTGAACAGGAACAACCCTGAGAAAGTAGGCAATTATATCGCGGATTGGGTCGGAGATAGCCTACTTCCCCTCTTTATACTATGATATTACGGCAGAGAGGCGCGAGTACATTGGGAAAAACCATCGCAGAAAGCTCCATTGAAAAATCGGTAATGTGGCAGTAACAAAGAACCACCATTTATCAATGCATTAGCTATTTCATTTTGGCGTGAGTAAGATTGATTTTCTTGCGTATGGGACTATATCCTTGAAGCTTTCATAAGGGATGAAAAAAAGGTCAGTAAAACTGAACTTTCATGAATATTCAAAAAATCATAATATAACGTATAACGAAACGAGTCCTTAATATGAAACCGACCAATGTTAAATTCAACTTTCTTGCGTGACTGAAACGGCTGCAAAAAGCATCTGTTGCTGACGTATAGTACCTATCGGGTAGATATCAGGGTCGCTCACTGTCAGATCCAATATCACGGAGCCGTGTATTGTGCACGTTATACCGACGACAGCCCATGTCACTAATGTTTTGTGATCGAGTAGCTTAGAAGTGCGTTGTTGCAACAGGGTAGCTTGCTTAATAGAAATATACCCTTCTACTTTGGCTTTAGGCATCAAAGAATGTCAGCGTAGTATACTATCAAATTGATATTTTCTTATGCTACGTAAATAAAGAGCGCTTTTGTCAATTTCCTCCCATCTGCGTCTACCGTCCCTCTTTAAAACTGAATCTTTTAATAAAAGCGTGAAGAAGTATCTCTAGCGGGCACAGTAATGCGGAATTGAGTGTTACTTAAATTCGGTTCAGTATCGCGCGCACTCATGGATCAACTTGCCCATTTTAAGATCAGTTGAAATGATGTCGTCTTTCAACCAAAAAATGCAGTGTAATTAACTTAAAAGCATAAAGTGGAAATTCAAATATAATATGATTGAGAATATGTTTTGACATTTTGTGTTGTTATCATTCAATACATATAAAACAGTACCGTGACTCACTTATAGACAACGCACAGCCTAAACGGGTGGTCCTATAGGTTTGAAATTTGGAGGAGATATTGCTCAAGTACCCAAGAAGTGCACTAAGGAGGGATTATTTGAAATTCTATCCCAAAAGGGGTGAAAACGTTTGTATGGAAAATACCGCGGGCGAAGCTGTGACGGGTCCACTAGTTGCTAATATATTGCAGCCTTATAATATGATTGTATATGACTTACAGCGTATTCGGGAAATGCTTTCCTCCCACATGTTACACCTTAATAGAATGTGATCTCTGCCGTATCTCCACCACAACGCTTGTTGGAGCCGTGTACATTTGCAAACTGAATATTGTATGAAGCAAGCAATATTCGTTTGCACCTTAGAGATAACCGAAAGCCCCCGTGAACAGTTTATGTTCCATTTAACATTTGCAGGAAGTTGTAAACAAAAACGCTGACGACTTCGTTTTTAATCACGTTACGACTTTGAAACATATTATTATCTTCGTCTTTAAGATAATGTATATCTGTTTGAAATATAGCATTTTGCAGGAACTATAATCTAAATGAATGATGAAATTTTTGATTATATTCCAAAAATGTGGGATTTCCTCATAGCCAAAGTCAAAGTATCTTTATTTTTATTTAGACTTTTAAAAGTTCTTATCAAGGTCAAAGAGTGAATCTACTAGAAACATCCACTCCATAAAAAAAAACCGCCAGAATTATTCTTATTATGTCCAGTACCATTATCATGAGTTTACGCAAACCGTTGTCGTTATCGAAATCTATCGGTAATGATTTGTCATCATTATACTCATTCTAACAGTTACGATTCGCTATAGGTACATACTATTATGATGCGAAAATGTCTAAGCCTGGCTAATGTCTTCCTCAGTTATAGGTCCATATACTATTGGTCTAACAATGCCTCAGATCCATCACCGGACTGGGCCTACAAAGATATGAGATTGTTGTTTCTCACAACATAGTAACCCCTGTGATATATCGGCATTTGGCTTCAGTAATATAGGTAAACAATCTGTTAGTGGTATTTTTACGGCTTTACTTAAGAAATACTCTGTATTTTAACGTCCTGCACCTTCACAATCATCTCTGCATGGTACATATAAGTACATTAATGTACCAAAAGAAGAATTCCAATGATTCTGAATGTTGTGGCTAAAAACTAGCTTTTGCAGTGACATATCCGAGTGGATTTCGTTTCTCATTTCGCTATTCTTTCGGGAACTGTGCATTTTTCGGAGATAAAAAGTAGCTTATGCTTTCTCCGGCCTTTCGACAAATTTTTTGTCATCATTATACTCATTCTAACAGTTACGATTCGCTATAGGTACATACTATTATGATGCGAAAATGTCTAAGCCTGGCTAATGTCTTCCTCAGTTATAGGTCCATATACTATTGGTCTAACAATGCCTCAGATCCATCACCGGACTGGGCCTACAAAGATATGAGATTGTTGTTTCTCACAACATAGTAACCCCTGTGATATATCGGCATTTGGCTTCAGTAATATAGGTAAACAATCTGTTAGTGGTATTTTTACGGCTTTACTTAAGAAATACTCTGTATTTTAACGTCCTGCACCTTCACAATCATCTCTGCATGGTACATATAAGTACATTAATGTACCAAAAGAAGAATTCCAATGATTCTGAATGTTGTGGTTAAAAACTAGCTTTTGCCGTGACATATCCGAGTGGATTTCGTTTCTCATTTCGCTATTCTTTCGGGAACTGTGCATTTTTCGGAGATAAAAAGTATCTTATGCTTTCTCCGGCCTTTCGACAAATTTTTTGCACATAATCAAGTTAGTCTGTTCCGCCGGTTTGACGTAAAAGTGACGTGACTAACCAACAAACACACTTTGGCATTTAAAATAATTGTAAGGATTTCGAAATTATCAATACATATAAAACAGTACCGTGAGTCACCTATAGACTACGCACAGCCTAAACGGGTGGTTCTAGATGTTTGAAATTTGGAGGAGACATTCCTCGAGTACCCTAGAGGATTTTTTAGAAGTTTGTACGGAAAATACCGCGGGCGAAGCTGTGGCGGTTCCATTAGTTAACTATAATGTGTTCAAGTTGGTTCTTGCGCGGCGGACGAAGAAATATCATGCTCGTAGATGGTTTATCGGAGATGGCTTAATTTGTCTTCGTTGCTAAACAAGTTAATTTTTTTTTAATTGGATAACCAACAGCTAATACAACCTAATAGTTAGACTTCAACTTCAACTTCTTCTTTAAAATGAAGTAACAGAAAGCCAATGACAGGTTCCCACCGCTAGAAACAATGTAGGTAAATAATAAAATAAAAAAACGAGTTTATCAGTCAGCACAGGCACAGAAGCCATGCTAGTAGGTATGTTAAGCTAAGCAGTTAGATCAACATTTTATACAATATTAGCAGTTGAAACAGTTCAAACAGTGAAAGATAAAACAATATGAGTTCGTGTTAAATAAAAACAATAGTAATATCAAAACGAAGAAATTGTGACTGAGTAATCGCCTTACCGCTGAAATAGGCGTGGTAAATACATCTATACTTAGATGTTTAGTGGTTATGTTTTGTTACTTTATAGGTGAAAGGAGCGAACTAACATAGACATTACTAATCCAGGAAAACGCGGTAACTCCAAATAACCATTAACAATTTCCTGACGCTAGAAGTAAGGATAACAGTAAATAGACACTTACAAAAAATGTATAAGTGTCAGCCCCTACATGACCCATGTCTCGAACAAATAAATTATTCAGTGCTGTTAACACGTGGACTTTGACGAAGGCTATCCTGACGACAATTCCTCAGTATTTTCAGTTTTATAAGGACGTATTTCGCGTTAAAACGAATCTACAAATATGAGTGACATGATACAGAGGGCTATAAATATCGATCGCGAACAACACAAGGAGCCATCTCCATTTTATCCCTCAGTGCATCCCTTTGTTCGATAATAGTATGAGAGAGACGAACCGAGACATAATTTATCCTTGTGTCATACATGCTAAGGAGCGAAGGTGATAAATCACTTGAACGTATATGATAATGTCCCTAAATATGATCCCGTGTTAACATGCCCAACTCATTATCTTCCCCAAAAAAGTGGTGAGAGGAGCATTGCATGATATTTGGGACTATTCCCAGTGGTCCCTTTTTCATTTGTATCAGTGGAAACGGGGTACAACTGGGTATTTTCATATTTGTGATTGTCCTTGATAAAGATGATATAGTATGCATTTATAGTTTTGGGAGATTATTATGCATGAATCTGTTATATTGAGCTTTTAATATTGGATGAATTTAATCATTGAATCCCAGTGTTCACAATGAATGATTGTGCATGATTTTTCAGTAGTCGGGCTTACAGTCTTGAACTTATTACTTGCTCTAAGTATATACTTTTAAAGGGCACACACACTACACATTATATTTGATAAAGAAATATAAATACTACAGAACACCACTTAGCCGTTTAAAGAGCTGCTTTTATGAAGTAGGACACATAAACATATTTACCTACTCGTGAAAGCGAAAATCTTCTGAGCTCGAGTCTAGTGAAATTAAATCCTACACATTCTATGCCGCTCCTCGAGTGAACTTTGTTGAGGAAAATAACATTTCTAATAAACTTTTCTAAAAATGAAGTCTAACGACAGAAAAACAAAAGGAATGTCTTAAATAGTCATTTTCGGTACACATTTGGGGTTTGACTACACTTGGGTCTTGGCATTTTTAAATGTTAAATGCTTAGATTTAAAAAGACTTAATAAGAAATAAGGATTTTTAAAGACGAAATTTGGTATGTTAAAAGACCACATCTTGAAATAAAACATAGGATCCTTTTTATCCCGATAATGTATTCCCGTGGGATAATGTGCAATCAAAATAGCGTGCACAGAGCTAGTAAGATTGATTAAAATTTGAGAGACTTAATAACAGGGTATTACAATTATCTTGAAGCAACGGATCAACTCACAATACGTTTTCAAGCAAAAGTCCACAGACGGTAAATAACATTTAATAAAATTTTCCTCTATCCCACGTGCTGAAATATGGAGCAATAAAGGTGTGAAGATGTTTGACACGTCTCGCAGGTGTCTTGAACATACCAGATAGCATCAGACCTCAAGTAGATGGTGGCTTCATTCCGAGGAATTCACTTGGAGACGGGAAAATGCTCGGCACGTGGAGACACGAGGATTTATACGCGAGAGTATGCGCCATGTGACAGCGATTAATGAAATGTGACACGGGAAAGGAAATAATCTGAGGAATAATTTGTAAACTTTACAGGTGAAAGCGGGTTCTAACATCTTGACATATTTGATGAAGGAAGTCGGGTATTTCACACTCCGGGCAACACACATTATCATAAAGTACAACAATGAAAATTTGAAGTCCTTGTACAACAGTTAAATGTCCCTGTGAGCTTACAACTATCAGCTTTTAGCATTTCATAATATAATACAAAGATTTAGCTAAATATAGAAAACTTGAAGTATTTCTGAGCTGAATTTTGAGAAAAACATATTTTTGGATGCTAAAGCTGAAATAAAAACGCCAACACATCGAAACCCTTTCGTATAGTATGATAATCAATAGCAATTTGCTGCACACACATGACCTCACTCCGCATATAATATATTATTATGAGGCGGCGCATTGAATTATTCAAGGAGTCTCCAACTGGAGTATCCTCGTTCAGGATGTGATGTACAAACAGATCAAATATCAAATTCTTTCTGATTTCGCGAATAATCTCTATCCACATTTTTTAAGAGAAAGAATAAATAATATAATACTTAATAATAATAACGGAACAATCTTTACGCTAATCGATCTAGTCCCAAAGTAAGCTCGAAAGGCTTGTGTTATGGGTACTAGACGACGATATACATACTTATATAGATAAATAAATACTTAAATACATAGGAAACATCCAAGACTCAGGAACAAACATTCGTGCTCATCACACAAATATTTGCCCTTACCGGGGATCGAACCCGGGACCGCTAGCTTCGGAGGCAGGGTCACTACCAAATAGGCTAACCGCGTCGTGAAATGAATGATTCCCAAATATTTCCGTTATTCTTAATCTTAAATCAAACCATTGAATATACATATAGTTTCTCTAGCAAAAACAGAAAGAGCTTTTAGACATCTCCGACGAAAAAAACTTTGCAACATGCTATTTTTTTTAAATAAAAAAGTCAATTACATCTCGATATGTTTGCATGCTGAGCAACTGTCTGCAAAAGAGTAATTGCACGCACACCGTTAATTTATGTATAACAACTTTACTGACGATAGTCTGACGGCCAACACGAACAAATAAAAAATATTGGATTGAAGAGTGCGTTATCAACGTCTGCCAATCCAACAATGTTGATGGGACTAAAGCGCAATTTACATTGGTCAAGTGTTTACCGAAGTGAGTAAGTACAGTGGCGTAAACCGGTAGGACAGTGTAAAGTCAAATACTCTGAACTTGACTGTCCTCACCACTTGATAAACACTTGGCAGTTGCTAATTTAGCCTTAGTTCATTGCCATAATGTTCCTCATCTTTCTCAGAATTAAATTAAGACAAGGGCAAGTCGATGTAAGAATTTTAATTCCACCCCAAGTGCTGAGACACACCTATACTGTTAGGCAGCCGGAGCACATAATATGTAGAAGAATGAAAACACGATTTAAATATTAACTAACGTAACGGAAAACCCGGTGACTAGGTGCCAAACGTTTAATTTTGAGGTGTCGGCACCATTGCAGGTTCAGTCGCATGTCAACCATCATCCATTACACCTATTAAAGTGACACTGTTATAATTGAAAAACTGCCCACCCGCATCGTGCGGTGTGAGACAGCACCGTCGACCCCACCGCGCACAATGATATGATAGCGTGTGAATCAAGCAATACTAGACTTTTGTATGTTTGTCGTAAGAACTAAGACATCAGCAATAGGGTGTGCTTAAGCCATGGCGCTGGCGTTTAACAACCTTCTATGAGACTTGTTGCATGAAATTGTACTGATAGGCATAGCTTCTTTTGAGATCTTTGGGGCAGTGTTTAAGTCTGTTAAAGACTATGATTATTATACAGTTCCAAAATGATTAAGTGATACTCGTAAAGATCAATAGAATAATATGTTATTAAATGTCCACGAGACTCGTTAGCAATTCAAACACTACGTGTTTCATACCGAAGAATCAATTGACTATATGCATTTTAAACGGCTGCGTTAATAACAGCAAAGTGACCTTTCTTCATAAATTTTGCCCGTGGATTCCCTTATTGGTACCCATCTGGTTAAGTGTTTGTGACTTGTTCCTTTAATCTTTCAGGTAAATATTTAACGAAGATTTCGCGGTACTCGCCTTTCATGAATTTCACTTTTCGTTAATGCTCTTGTAGCTTTATTTAAATCGTCTTTAAGAAGTGTTTATGGGATTATCTTTTTTGTTTATAAAATCAAGCAGGAGTTGGGTAATCGGTGAGCGATTCATTATACGGCCGCGCTATGTATAGCCAAGAAAATGGTTTACCACTTTTCAACTCTATTTATGTGCCGTTAAAGTTCAAAAATGGTAAAGCACTTTCTTAGTCGACTATACATAGATTATCGCAAAATGTTTCGGATAACGTGGAAATGCTCTTACTGCGTGACAGCTTATTTCGGATCGTAAGTACAAAGTCGATAAGCCCAAACATCGTTATTTATACAGAATGAATATAGCATATTACAAGAAATAGTGAAATTTAATATTGATATCGAGATAACGTTGCCAGTCCAATCAATTTAAATAACTCAATAAGAATAATCGCGTTATAGGTAGTTCAACTTCTCTATTCAACCTTTTCAACGCCTTACGTCAAATGCAAATGTGTCACTCACACGCCAAGCGCGTTTCAAAAGCTATGCAATAATCATATAATTAAAAAAAAAAACCGACTCACATACCCTTTGCAGAGTAAGATTTTTTTTCTCATTTTAATTTATTATCATGTGATTTAATGACACACATTTACTACATCAAGTAACAATAGCATAATGCTCGTCAGCATTTACAAACTGTTGCTATCCACGGTGCAAGGATGTCTATCGTTGAGTTTTCCTGGTTGCTCATCACTGATTCTATTTTACCACATGGATTGTCATGAACATAAGTTGCCTCTAAGCCTTATACAAAAATCTAATCGCCACCCGTGAAACAGTTATCATTTAGGAGTTCTGGTGATCATCTATGATCTTCATCGACAGTTCCGCTTCTCTAAATAATGCTTTCGGAATGTAACTACTTGAGTTATTACAGAAAATACTAAAATTGCTATATGCGTACCTATAATATTTGAGGAGTTCCATCGATTCCTCATAGATCCTCTCATCACATCTCGATTTTGACTACAACGGGACCAATCTGGAGGTATACCCTAACGATTACAAAAATATTTTTTCAAATCGGTTCATAAATGACGGAGTTCTGAGGTAAAAAAAAGTCAAAAAATACAACCGAATAGAGAACCTCCTCCTTTTTGAAGTCGGTTGAAAATCATCATACAAAAGTTCTACCTCCGACAACGATACCTAAGCCTCGGTGGCGTGGTAGGCACGACAGCTCATGACGCTTTTAAGCGTCCTTGCCGTTGCAAGGGTTAAAAACGGTATAGCTTGCAACACAGAAGTTATACCTAATAGGGCTACAATAATAATAGGCTAGGCTAGGCTAGGCTATAGGCTATAATTTCATTTCATTTTCATTCCATTTCATTTCATTACAATATGCGACAAATTAATTCACACATTAAATATTAATATAAAATGTAAATATGAGGTGTTGTGCACACAACACACAATCAACTTCTATTTCCCCTCAAAACGGGTTGACAAAGTAAACGAAAAACTTACCGCTTATAAAATTCCACACTTCCATAGCGAAGCAACCCTTCAAACCGGATATAGCACGTTGTCACCTATCCATCGATCACGGCTCCTTCCGCGACGTTTTCCATTGGGAAAGCAGCAGCTCGTGTAATTAGTAGAAACGAGAGCGAAGCGATTTCCGAGGCGGATCGCGACAATTAGCGCGCCGGCGCAAGCCGCAGGAGGAGGCCGAAGTGTAAGAAGATACGAGGTATTGTAACACGAACCTTACCGACGACAGACCCCGGAGATCTCAGGGCAAACACAGTATTGTCATTGGGATGACTGAAGCATTTTAAACTATGTCGATTTCCCTGCATTTCAATACCTCCTAAATATTATCGGATAAACAAAGTATCAGTCGGAGTCCCGCCGTTCTTAAGGCGGCAACAATAGTTGATTGTTGCACCAAGCAGAAAGTGATTCATTATTGCGCCGACTTGTACTGGTCAATTCATTTTTAGATTACGCCATTTTTTTTTTAAATCTTTTACTAACCTATTACTATCTTATCAGCCACTTTGAGCACAACATTTTTTTAGAAGGGGCAATCACAGTTCGATATGGCCGACTACATGTGGACTGTTTTTCTAACAGCAAGTCCACACAAAAGTGGTCAGCTGTCCCGTCGGACTGTGAATGGGCAGATTGGGTGGAGTGTATATATATATATATATATATATATATTTATATATATATATATATATACATCTTGATCAACTAACCAAATATAAAGAAATACAAAATAGTGCAGTAATGAATTTTGCATGCAACTTTATTGCTCTAGAGCAAATAAGGGCTGCTTTGTGCTGAGTATTTAAAGCCATAGTGATGAAATTAAAGCGTAGTTGGAAGAAAAATATAATTTTCTATTTTTAAAGATGTAATTTGGTGTAATAAGTGAGTTATCAATAAACAATAAAATCATAATTATAAAGCCCGGCTCCTTGTTTAAAACCTTGTTTAAGATGTAAAGTCTGTTCGCAGAGAGTTGATAAATATGATATCGTCTCGAAATAGCGACTGTCGCTTACCTATCGCAAACTGTATAACTGGGGTCGCTTATCGCCGCGCGCACTGAGTTTCGTGGAACGAGGCATGCAGTTGTTGTCAAGCGCGGCGCCGCACCCGGCGGGCGAGCGCGCGCAAGCCGCCGTTCTGGAATACGCTTCGAGTGTGTCGTTTAGGTGTTCGTGTGTTGTTTTAGACGAAGCAATTGAACGCTTCATAATAAACGTCACCGACGTTGATTCTTCATCCGACTCTGAGACTTCGTCATGGTCGTTGTCCGATGACATGCCAGCAATGGGACATATACAGGCTATTAAATAATAATATTCTATGAAAAAAAAAAAGAAAGTTTTTCCTTTGTAATGAGTTAAGATCAGTTATCAACTCTCGGCGAACAGACTTTAGTCATTGTGGCAATTTAGTTCGTCACTTTGCTAAAACAAAGTTGCTGTTGCTGAAAAAATGCATTGCGTGAAATGATATCCTATAAATCCGTCATAATTTCAATCTTGTGCATAGATAAAGTTAACAATCAGTATGTTCACCTGAACCAAAAGCGCTATAAATTATATCGAATGGATGCAAAAATCCGCTACCACTTACCGTCGATGCGTCATCAAGTCAAATCTCTCGGCACTTGCGCCAACAATTAAGAATGTAAGGCGGGCGCGGGCTGCGCGTGCGACGGTACGCTTCACATTTGCGTCGCGAACCGCCCGGGTACAACGCGGCGGAGAAAACCTCGACACCCTAAACCTAACCTCTAGTCAAACCTTTAGAATAAAATTTGAGTGACAATTAACACAGGCCGAAAACTGCTTTTTATTTTTAATTTGACGCAGTGTTTTTTTTATTTCGCTGGGGTGTCGCAGGTGGCCTGTGTTAGTGACGGTGTGTGCTGTGGTATGGGGTAAGATGGGGGCGGGGCACAGTGCGGAGGTCGAAGGCGGCGCGTACGCAAGCGACCCGCCGGCTAGCGACCGGAAAAAGAGTTACATTAGAAGGCGAAGGTAAGATGACAAGTTAAGCGCGTATTACTCTATCTTCGGCTTAAGGCAAGTTTACAAACGATCTGATGTGTTTTCGTCTGTAGTGTACCTAAACCACGTCTCCCTTTATGGGGTGGAGTGTGATTGTGATTCACTTAAATAAAACTACGTCACCAAACCCACCGGCGAGCGTATAAACTATAATATGTACGTGCGTGTCTTCAACCTTGGTTCTATTGGTCACATTTGGAGGCAGCTCTGCCACGGTCGTATGGTACCTGATTCCGCATAATGCCTGCGAGCCCGCGGATCAATTTATAATTGCCGGCAAAATGAGATACGAAATAGCTGATGTCAATAAAAAAAAACCTTTTTGGAATGATATTTGTCAAAATGTGTGATAAATAATAATGGACGTAAATTGTCTTAACACACGATAACTTTAACATAATTTATTCATATATTTAGGAAAGTTCTACAAAGCGTAGTCTCGATCGACGCAAATTAGCCTACTGGCCACAATGCATGGTAATGACAAGGAACGTGGAGCATTCACCATGACGTCTTTGTTATATTCACTTTACACAAAAAGACCAACCATGTGATACTTATTTACTTTCTTAAATAAACGACCATGACCATCCAACCTTCCAAACAAGACCCTATCATACTTTGTGAACCAGACCCTGTATCATAGTAAGCAAATAGAAGCCCTTCGTAGTTACAGCCACAAGTTTAGTAAACAAACAAAGGCAGAGTTTACCCCGAATTGCGAATAATCTGTTTACAAGTGTCAGGTATGAAAGGAATACCTCCGGGAAAACGTTTTGCGCAAGCGGCTTTAAAATAAGTATCATTGAGTTAACGAAGGGGGTTCGGTACGCATTCGACTTGACTAACTAGACTTGAGAACGTAATTGAGTGCTTGAGTGGTTTGTTTATTATGTTATTTGTAATTCAATCAGTATTTGTATTTGTAATTCAATCAGTGTTACAAATTAAGGCGTTATTGTATACATATATTGCAAACATTCAAAGACAAAGTCAAATTATTTGTATTCAATTTAGGCTTTTTCCAGCACCGGTTCGGAAAAAATCTTCTACTGAAAAGAGACTTCGGCAAGAAACTCCATGAGGCATCATTTTTTCAGAACAGTAGACATATAAGTTAACAATGATATCTGGGTCATACACACGTTTAGGTTCAAAACTGTCCCCTCCTGTTCCCGAAAGTTAAGGACCCTGAGGCCTGATTTTGTCGCTTGGCTATATCCGCATGTAGGATATTAGGCATAGTTTTGGTCTGTATGAAGAAAACGTGAAATTAAGCAGTCGTTTTCGTTAATTTTTGGTCACAGGAGGGTCAATTTTTGTTTCTTGAAGTGTGTATTACCCATCTACAGTTTTATAGGTACAAATCTAAGTTGCATGACATTATATTAGAAACTTATATAAAGTAATATCTGACTATCAAGTACCTAATGTTGTAGACGCTTCTTAAATGGTAAAGGAACCCTAAACGACACCGGAATTCGTTCATAAAAATATTTTTTACCGGTATGCGTGTTATTACCTCCACGTCAGGTGCACGACATAAAAAGGAACGATAAGCAGAATTTGGGACCACAAAATGCTATGTTATGGGGACATTTCTAATTTTCCGTTTTTCCAAACGGGCGTGGAAAGTAAGATAAAGTTAAGGGAAAGCAATATGATATATCATATCGCTTACATATGCCGAATAGAGGCCCAGATTCCTTATTGCCAATGAAATATTTGCATCATATAAAGCAAATACAATACAGTTACAAGACCGAGGTTACATATATACTTAGTAAATTAATGGTAAAAATGTAAAAAAAAACTTATAATTAGGTTTATGGCTTATAAAGCAAATAAAACTGTTTGTGTAAGCAACGGAACGCCCTAAAATAGTTGCGTAATTAATTTTAAATTGGTCAAGACTGAACTGTGCATCTGGTACTTGGTTCCGCGACGTTATTTTATGAGGTATTACATTGTGTACATCGACTCTGAGGATGAACTAAAGTGATAAACTATAACAAGTAGAATTCTTACAATACAATACAATACAAATACTCTTCACTGAACACCACATAAAACATATTGGACAAAGACAAAGAAATAAGTAAGACGGTAGACAATAGGCGGTCTTATCGCTAAGTAGCGATCTCTTCCAGACAGCCTTCGAAAGAAGAGATAGCATAAGAGATACTTACAAAGGCAGGTGGTGAAAACTATAGTTAAGCTTTAAATTACACAATACCACTAACATACAAATTACTTACACAAGCACATACTACACACAGATAAATATATACTATAATTAATATATATATTATAATTAAAAGGAAACCTAGTCAGCTACACTAAATAGAGAAAGTAAGATTTAAGCACGAACAAATGGAGGAAAAGAATGTCTTTGTGTATGTGTGTGTATTCTTGTTATTTATTTATAGGTATAAGCAACGTTTTTTTGAAAAAAAAACCTATGATTTTAATGTTGACCGAAACCTTATATTCGCGTCATCATCACTGGCCTATAGGTATACGTCCTACTGCTGGCTGGGCAAAGGATCCTCCCAAAGTGAGAGGGACTAGTAAGTAGTCCCCACGTGAGCCTAGTGCGGATTGGGGACGTCCTTTGCAGACGTTACTTTACAGAAGTGTGCAACTTTCCTCACGATGTTTTCCTTCACCGAAATGCATTTCAAGTTCGTTAAAACTCGGAGTTGCGAGCCGGGAATGGTACCTGCGACCCTCTGCATGAGAGATAAACATTCATACACATTTCTGCTTTTCACCGCAGCAGTTCAATGGTTTACTCGGAACGCGCAGAGAACTCAGAAAGTTCAGTTTCGTAAGCCCAGCACAATTACAGTATTTCACTAACAGGGCCGAGATCCGCCTGATAGCGTCAGGAAGTTAAGAAATATCCTGCAGTTGGGATACTGTTCAACTGAAAGAACTCTGAATATTTCCAGTGAGAGGAAATACTTCGGAAATTTACTGGCGAGTAAATTTTACTGGGTATGTGAAGAACTTAAAGTTTCTCGTCACTTATTTGTGATCGCAGTAGCAGCGCCTATTAACTTTGTTAGAACTTTTTGAGCGGAAGGGTAACATTTCAGGTCGTACGTATAGTCTGTTGGTTATCAAGACCACCTACCCCTACCTAATACCTAATATGCAAAAATATACCTATTAAGTCACATATCTTAATATGAGTAGCAAATACACATCGCGACGCTAGACGACGCGGTTAGCCTAGTTGGTAGTGACCCTGCCTCCTAAGCTAGCGGTTCTGAGTTCGATAGCTGGTAGGGACGTAAGTAAATATGGCTGCACTGATAGTTTCTAAATCATGGTTAATGATCAATTATGAAAAGTTCGTCACAAAATTAAAAACTGCTTCGCAATCTTCAACAAAGATTCGTTTGTCTTTACTATTTTTTGTTCCACATATACATTGTTTATATGGGTATTCTAAACACAGTGTATATTTAGGATTCAATCACATTTAATTAATGTCACAGGCACATAAGTTTGAGCGAAGGGTAGACGCTAACTAATAGCTTTGCGATGTTAATATTCATGTGGATACATACAATGCCTTTATGAATACGCAAATTTGTATTGCGCACGCCATTTCTCATAACAGCACATTTCTTAGTAATCATGCAAATTGTCGTGTCATCACTAAAAAGTTATATCATAAACGAACGATAAAAAAATCGTTTGATAATTTATTAGTATCATTTATTGAATGGATACATTCTACAATTGCTGTACGTGCAATTTCATTTTTTTATTAAGGTACAAATTAATAATAATACTAAATAAACTAAATCTACATAAAATCAGTAAAATCTAAACCTTTAAAATAACACTGAAATAAAACTTAAAAATCTAATTTAAATATTCTAAGAAGGCCCTGTGGCACAGTTCCTATAACGCTGGCAGCATTTCCTCGTTGTATAGCAATGATACCTTGTCCGAGGATGCTGCCATTGGGTCACCCGTGAAGTCGACCATGTGCTTCGTTAGCTCTTTCACGAGGTTAAGAGCGCCGGGACCTCACGGGCCGAGGCTCTTTACCCTGTACAAACAAAATTATGTTCGGACCCTGATATTTTAAGCATTTCCTGCTCTCAGCCGCCGCACCAGCCTTGTTTACTATGCTATCCTTGCTTATTTATAAAACGTTCCATTAAAGATGTAGTAAGAATTAAATTCCAACCGTCATTTTTAAACTGGACAATTCGTATTATGAGCGCGCTGAAGAGGCCGGCTTTAGCGCGCTCATGATACGAATTTTCCAGGCAGCTCATACGCTGGAAACTGCCTGGAATTAAGAGATCATAATACGACGCCTGCTCAACTTAAAAAACGGTAATCATCAAGAATTTCAAACCGCGATATCCAATAAACCAAACAGCAATTAAGAATGTGATCATTAAATAAGACATGCAGGCCTAGTTTGGAACCAGACCACATAGATTTACTGAAGACATATTAGTGCACTTAATTCTGCACCTGAAGCATTTCTCGTTGAGGAATTGATTAAACTGAGAGGTAAGCGGTAGTGAAAGAACTAGAGCATATCGCTAACTGGATAGTATACAGCTGGGCGTCCGTTATTGAGTTTTTTAACTGATATGAAGAAGCTGACCGGCACAAATGAGTAATTAAATAATAAATGTTTATGTAATGTGAGCTTTGTTAGCTGCCCGACATGCGTTTACCAACAATCGCGCTGGGCGGAACGGATTTGACAAAAACTGTTTGTTGTAAGAAACGTTCTCCTAGTAGGTATAATGGATCTCCATGTAAATGTAAAATTTCATTAGAGATCTTAGGACAAAGAATTAAATCAGGGGATGAGAAATGCTGTACAGTGACCGCGCCGGGATAAGTCACTCGTGAAAAGAGCGAAGTCGCTCATTTGCAATTAGTCCAAATCCGAACAATTTTGAATGCTCACATACAAAAACAAATGCAGACGACCCTCTGACAACGCATTACTACATTTATGACCAAATTCAGAAAGGCCACTGAAATTGATCTTTAATTAAAGTGGCGTTTGAGTGACATTTTTGTATAGCATGACAACTAGTTGACTGACATTTAACTATCAAATGCTTAAGTGGCATTTCTGAATTCGGCCATTATAATAATAAATATTGCCAATATTTTCTGTGTAATGTCTAAAGATTAGTCTTTGTTAGGACATACTTCTTTTGCCAAAACTCATACCAAGAAAAATGATCGTCATTTCATAGAAACTCGAATGTGTCCTGTTTTTTTAATGTTGTCGTTTACTATATGGAGATCGATTTGAATAGTACATGGCGTCAACCTTCGTAGACACACAGATTCAATGGGCCCATCTGCTCTGACCGTGCACAACACTATTTCATATAGTAAACGAAGTGTTCTTTGGTTTTAAGCAAATGTACTCCATAGTAATTAATCAATTAACCAAACTTTACCTACTGTCTTCTCGTCAGTTCTAAACATGCGTACGCGCGCGAACTGGCACAGTAGACAGAACAATCATGCAAGCGTCTCTAGCGCAATCAAGCATCAATTGTATGATGTCAGTTTTAATGAATAGTTCCAATGGAATTTGCAGTTTGCGAAACCTTAACAAGCAGCCATTCATCTTCAGTGTATTATGTAAACCACATCACAAAATAAGGAGCAAAAAGTGGAAAATCAAATAGTTTAAAACCTTTGGTTCGGTAATTCTAAGTAATCGTTCTACCAAATATCTCGTACTGTAAATAACCGCAAACCGCCAACTCTCAAGTTATGATATTAAAAGTAACTTTCCGGAAATAAAAGTGTATTTGAATTTATTTTCCATTCAAGCAAAATGGTTGTGTAAACGGAGTAGGAAATGGCTCTTTAACTTTACGGTTACCTAATGGTTTATGTTACTGAATTAAATTTAACATTTATAAACACTTCAGAAGATATCACAGATTTAGCTTTACACGCAACGAAATAAAGAGTGGTTAGATCAGTTCCCCAAACGCGTTAGTTCCGCGTAGCAGAATTTCCATTCGCGTTTTTCCCCACTCGAGTTTGTTTTCGGTCATGTATGTCACCATTGGCATAGTTCCCCAATCGCGTTAGTTCCGCGTACCACCATTTCTAGTCGCATTTTTCCCCACTAGAGTTTGTTTTCGTTCATGTATGTCACCATTGGCATGTATTGACTGGCGTTCCCTTCTCTAACAGTTTTTTTTTCTAAAAGTTTAATTTTACAAACGCCATTAGCACTAGTCGACCTTTGTCTAATAGCATTTTATTTTCTTCGATTGATGCTTCAGACGCAAATATTAACAGTCGCTCTTTTGACTAGGTTGATCCAAAAAGAGCTATTACGGAAAATCTATATTTGTCGTTATTTTTACAAACTTTTATTAACTTGCAATGTATGTATGTATGTAAACTAATGATTGAATATATTAAATTCAATTATCGATAATCTCATTATTTGCGTCCTTTCAAAATCTCTGACATCACTGTCCATGAATGGTGAGTCTTTAATCTTGGATTAGAAATAAAACGAGGTGAGTACCCAAATATTGTGTACTTATATTGACAATTAAAAAACAAACATTGTAACTTTACAAAATAAAAAAACGCTTAACTTATCCACGCTTGCAAGTAGGTATTATACCGGTTTAATCTATACTACGAACTTCTGTAAATAACTTTATACTTAAAACCTACTTGTCGTACTTCAGATACGATAATTTTTGAATACACGCCATCAGTGTTATAGTTCCTTCAAGATACTTATCAACTAGAGCTTTAATTTTGATATCCATTGATGTAATTTTTTTATTTCGTTTACGGTATACATCATGTTGCATTTCGTTTTGCAATATATTGAAGTCCACGAGTTTCGCTTCGGCTTTCAACTGCGATATGAAATACAGCAAATTATATGTAGTATTGATCCTGCCGTAAATTTTTCTGTGCCAGCTCTCGACAACGTTATTTGTCCTATGACGCTGGCCATAACAGGATAATACTTTGATCATCTCAATTTTGATCCATTGATTCGTCATGTATTTGTTGAACGCTTTAATATTAGGGATTCTCCCAGCGTACTCTTGCGTTACACAAAACCATCCTTCGTGAATTTTTGTTGACGGTAAATGAGCTAACGCTACACATTTTGCCAAATACTGACATCGGTCACGATTTTCGGTTAAATTCATGTCGTCACCATTCTTGTAAATTGCTTGGCTATAGTGAAAATAGCAACCAGATATGGCCGCGGATGGATAGATGGTAGTGCGTTAATCGCTCCAATTTCAAAGTCAACTTTAAAAAAAATTGGGTCAAAATTTGATAAGTTGGCTTTAATCATTTGGAATAACTTGTGGTAAGTTTCCTGTCGTTTATTGAGAAGCAATGCATGTATGCATGGGACGACTTTTGTGTATTTGTTGTTTGATCCAATGTCGCCGTGAATCGTACACAGTTGAATATAAGGGTTTGGTACCTTTTTGAACGTCCCATCTAAAAAATATGTGTCTATATTTTTAATCCACTCTTTACAATGTGTCGTCACAAATATTAAAACTTCGTTATCGCCAAATAAAAGAAAATTGTCAGAAAATTTTCTGGAATTACAACATCTTCGCAACGCTCGAAGTTTGTAGGGCCTGCACTGACTTTGCGTGCTCTATACAATGCGTCTCTTTTATTGAAAAACGTATGTAATTTGTCAGCATATTCTTCCGTTCTAAGAGATTCCATTTCTTCGTTGAACAGCAATGGAATGGGTCGGTAATCAGTGGTTACTTTTTCTTTTAAAGCGATGATCTTCTTCTCTACATCCTAACTCTGGAAATCCGGCACACAGCAATGTAGAGTTTCACTTACGATTGTAGTTTCTTCGCTATTAAGCTTAATCGAGCCCGTGCAAAACCCCTTCGTGTGACAAATCCAAATAGAACCATCCTTATTTTGTCTTTTAAAATAGTGCCGGTATCCAGCTTTGATCAAAATTCTGCCCCCACGAGTAACTCCTTATAAACTCAAATTTATTTTTCAAGTAGTCGGCTACTCCTGGATTCGATTCTCCATCAGGTTCCATTTTCTTTAGACACTTCTTTTAAATTACTGTTACTATTATTGTAGATAGTTCATAATGACGTGACATAACAATGATTGACTCATGTCACTGTGTAAAAGATATCAATTGTTTAAGCCTTTTAAGGAGATTAAATAAAACCTGTTTGTAATCTCAATTAGTTTACCTAGTAAGAAAGTTATAACAAGAGCGACTGTTAATATTTGCGTCTGAAGCATCAATCGAAGAAAATAAAATGCTATTAGACAAAGGTTGACTAGTGCTAATTGCGTTTGTAAAATTATACTTTTAGAAAAAAAACCGTCAGAGAAGGGAACGCCAGTCAATACATGCCAATGGTGACATACATGAACGAAAACAAACTCTAGTGGGGAAAAATGCGACTGGAAATGGTGGTACGCGGAACTAACGCGTTTGGGGAACTATGCGAATGGTGACATACATGACCGAAAAAAAACTCGAGTGGGGAAAAACGCGAATGGAAATTCTGCTACGCGGAACTAACGCGTTTAGGGAACTGATCTAACCACTCGAAATAAAGTTGTTTGCGTGACGAGATTTACGAAGCTTTTTTGATCGACGAATGAAATCCTTATCTAATTAAACATTATTAGTTACATTTGGTTTTAAATTTACAACAAAATTGTTCTTTACTTTAATGTATTTAAATCAATATCTTATAACACGATGGGTTGAAAAATCTCTCGCAACAACATTATCCAAGGCCATGTACATGTACAATGACCACACAAAGCATTTCTACATCGAATTTAAAAATAACCTGATATTTTTAACTCTAAAACGCAGCCGTGCGAAGCCGGGGCGGGTCTTATGTGCATAAAAATTAAGTTTTCGCAACGATGTCTTGGTCAGCCCTGGGATAATTGGCGTCGTAAATTTCATTAAGCGTCAGTTTTAACGACTCAAAAACGTTATAAAGTATTAGCTATCAGCCGTAACCGAAATAACAATAATTGAAGAAAATTATATTTAGACAGATGACGAGCGATTACCGGTTAAAAGATATGCGTGGATTTTCGCGATTAGTACTTGCTTTTCGCTGAGCATTAGCAATTTAAATGGCGGTCAGGGAGAAAAATTTTAATAGGTGTTTTTACGCGAACGCACGCGGCGGCGCAGATCGCCACCGCGCGCGCTGATAACGGGCGGCGCGGGCGCAACTGCCAGCGGACAGACCGCGCACTATGCTTCTTAAGAGGCTCGTAAACTGGCTAGATATTCGACAATTTGTTGCTGCAATTCGGGTTATCCTCAAAACTTTATATTCAAACTTTTTGTTGCCATTAGTGATGTAATAGTCCAAATTGCTGCAATAAATTGCCGAAAAACTAGTCCGTTTACGAGCCCCTTTAGGCAGGTTGCTCAATTGATGTATACTTTTATGTACGGCTAGGCATTTGAACGAAAACGTAAGCTACTCGTAGATCGGGATCCGACGAGTATGTAATAAATATTCATACGAAAACGAGTGGCTGGGTTTTGCTTCATTAGGATATCGTGTTGACCAAACTAAACATTTGTGGCCATCCATTCGTACTAGAAGGTATGCAATGGAAGACATTCGCAAAAGTTCGGTTTCTTTTCTGAATCGTTATCAGAATCGCTATTCTGAGCCAAATACCCATTCCGAACTACGAAATTTGAAAACAAAGCAGCGTAAAGGAGCCGGGCCTCCGAAGTATCTATAGCTGATGTCCGTGTTTGTAACTAAAAGTGCGCATAGACAACTAAAATTTAATTAACGTCAGAAGTGTTATTCTCATACAACAGTTTGTTTGCCCTAAAAAGGACAGTTTAACATAGACGCCATTCTGCTACAAAATACTTTGGGAGTCCTATCCCCTTATCGCTACTTTGTCAAATAAAAATTTCGGATGTTTGTATATTTAGAGGCACTGTTTATAAAGAAGCATTATCCGCCCGCCGACACTGCGCCGAGCGGTCGTGTAAAAAAGCGTTCAGCGAAGCGTGCGCCGCTCTCGCGTTTCTCCACACTACATACTTCTCGATGACACACATGTAAGTCCAAATGGCGTCACGCTAACTGAACTACGCAACACTAAATTGCTAGTTTAGAAGAAAATCTGATATTAAAAGTTAATATTACTGTGCTCATCTGTTATCTTACGTGAGCGACAGAGATCATTAATGAAAACGAAAGACGCTGAAACGTTGGAAAAAATGGAAATGAGAGAGCGCTTTTCAGTGTAGTTATCGGTTCATTCGATTTTCTTAGACAATTTATTGAGATTTACTTGTCTTTTGATTCATCTCTTGTTTAACGAGGACAGCTAAGGGAACATTTTTGCTGTAAGAAATAAGTAATTGAACGTTTTTCTTTCTTATTTCTACGAGTAGAAGTTTCAAGACAAATCAATGAGGAACTGTCACGTGTACGGAAATGAGCCTGACCGCAGATTATCGATATCAGCATAATTATTTCTCCATATTAATGCGAAGCGGACGCGGCTTGCGGGGAGAACTGTCGGAAACAGATGACAAGTCGGCGAAATGTTGGAAGGTATAATCAATACATATAAACCAGTACCGTGACTCACTTATAGACAACGCACTGCCTAAACGGGTGGTCCTAGAGGATTGAAATTTGGAGGAGACATTTCTTGAGTAACCTAGAGTTATACACCTTTTTGGAAGGGTGGATTTTTTAAAATTCTGTCGCTAAAGGGGTGAAAAGGGGTGATAAATTTTGTATAGAAATTACCGCGGGCGAAGCTGTGGCGGGTCCATTAGTAATACACATACGCTTAAAGCAAAATCATCTGGTCACTACGTATAAATCTGTATTGGTATTTTAAGTTTCTCTACGGAACCATACGTATACCATAAATGCGAACATGTATGTTTAGTTTCAACCTACGATACTCCATAATGATAGTTCTAGAAGGAAAAGCGAAGGAAAGACAATTTAACTTTATTCTTAATTTTGATGAAAAGTAATACAACGCTAAAAAGTTGAAGCAGAGTTAATTACCAAGTTAAAATCCTCTGAACGTAATACGAAACTAAGCTCTTATTAAGAGTGATGAAAGAACATAAACAAGAGAAAGTGTGTAAGTCGCCGTCGTCAAAGTAAGATAAGCCGCCCTAAGCGATATCTTTATGTATTCCGAAAAAGTACAATTGAGTACGCTTATCAAGGTGCAAAGATAAGTTAGAAGATTGTTAAATAAGGGAGATGAAACATGATTTAAATAAGAGAGATGTAAGGGCGGTGTTTTAATAGTTGAAGTACAGAAGGGACAATAACTAAAGATTAAAATTACTCTTTGCCCGTTGTGATAGTTAATCATATTTTAAAATCTTCGGATTACTAGTATGGTCTACTATGCGATATAGACCGTTTTAGTCTAAGTTTTGTTCTCCTGCTTTATATCCCCTTTGCAGAGTTTGGACTTAAACGAAAGTTACTCAACATATTTCAACCAGACCAAACAGAACATTTGCATGAAACATCTTGAACAGAGGCATCGTGTACAAACTCAAATATCAGGTAGGATTATGTGATTTTTCCAAAGGCTTCATATTCGTAAAACATGAAATTATAAAGTACAGTTTTACAATAAAACACGATGGTCAAACCGCGAGCACTGCATCGTCAAGGAACGTGCACAATGGATGGTAAGCGATTGTTGGTAGATTTATGTGGACACTTCGCTGAACCCTGTATTGGGGTCAAGCGGGAACGCTCGTTATCGTCCATCGCCGTTTGCGAAAGGATCGCTAGGCCGACCAGCAATGTTACATCTACAAATGACATGTTAGTGAATTACTTCAACGTATTCGAAAGGAGTGATGGTGATACCAAAATCTAAACACGTGAGTCATCATCATCATCAGCTATATGTATACGTCCCACTGCTGGGCACAAGCCACCTCTCATTGTAAGAGTGATTGGGCAATAATTCATATGCGGGCCCAGTGCGCATTGGGGCCTCACACACATCTTCACGATGTTTCTCCTTACCCGAAATGCTCGTGGTAAAAAATTTCAAATTCAATTATGCTCATAAGAGCCGGGATTGAACAATGTTTTGACTTGAAAAGATGATGTTCTGCTGAGTTTCTTTCGGCGCTTCTTCTCAGTAATGATGGCCCTGTGCGAAGCGCTGGTAGATTCCACGCATTCTAATTTATTCATGTGACAAGTAAAAGAGCCCACAGGTGGCCCATTTGCTGAATAAATGATTTGAATTTGAACTTCCGAGAGACGCTTTGTAATTCCCACTTTTAGATGAGAATGGGTTCCGGGTACGTGAAAGACGAAAACTGCACTACTCGTGTATCTTCAGATAGTATTTTTCGTCCTAAAGATAACCACGTTATTTTTATTTCAAACTTTCAATGAACTTGATCAGTATATCAACTGACTCATCCTTAGTATTAATGGATTAAATTAAAATAAAATAGACTTCATATTTGCCGGCACTTCGGACAAATATTTCGCAACTTAGCTATCCATACTTTTATATCTGCTATCGGGGCAATTTCATTTCGCTGGGCTGCAAATTTATTTATTCGGCGCAAGGAATAAAGAGGTTTACGGACGCAGGAAATATTTTGAAAAAATTCCAGCAGCATTATGCTAAGCGGTCTTTAGTTTTTACCCGACTAAGGTACAGCAAAAAAGGAGGGTTATGATTTAAGCAGTCTATGAATGTCTGAATGGGGCGTTGTTGACTTCGTCGAAGTGTTCCGATTGTCATGGGCTATATGACGTCAGAAGAAATCGAACATGTGGATGTAACGATTTAAATAACTCAGCAGAATTTTTTATAGACGAGATTTTGTTGAAGCTCTAATTTTGAAAAATAAACCTCTCTTCTGTAAAACTATAAAGAAACCAAAATCAATGATTTAAAATTATGAAAATGTATTTTTAATTAAACTTATCTAGTGGCTGGTACTTTTAATAAAAGCGCATTTTCATCGTTATAAAAGTTGTAATCAGGTATTTTCTTTCAAGATTGTTGTTTGCATTAATTGTATAAAATTAATCATGCAATAAGTGGGTTGTCTAATAAAACGAGCATGCCTAGAAACTATACTATAGTTATAAAGTTTATGTTCATATTGCTTTATAAACGCAAACATTTTGCAAACGACACCGCTCAACTAAAACACATGAAAATGAGAGGCACATTTCAGATTGCTAACTTTCAACGTTATTGCAGGTAATATAACTCCGTGTAGTTGCTTCCAAACGGAGCAGCCAGGAAGCATAATTAAACGCAAGGAATGTACCTTTACTGGATGGCAATGTAACATCATATTAACAATATTAAATACTTCGATTAAAGCCTAGTCATGCTCATACGGCTTCTAAAAAACCGGCCAAGTGTGACTCGGACTCGCGCACGAAGGGTTCCGTACCATTACCTATAAGTAATAAAGCAAAAAAAAACACGTTTGTTGTATGGGAGCACCCTTAAATATTGATTTTATTCTGTTTTTTTAGTATTTTTTGTTATAGCGGCAACAAAAATACATCATCTATGAAAATTTCAACTGTCTAACTATCACGGTGCATGCGATACAGCCAGGTGACAGACATACAGACAGACAGACGGACGGACAGCGGAGTCTTAGTAATAGGGTCCCGTTTTACCCTTCGGGTACGAAACCCTATAAAAGTGTCTTATAACCATACCTTTTCAACGACACAATCTTGATTTATTACCCAGTTTTTACTGCACGTACTTTCCAATAAATTATTCAATAATATTTTACTGATCAAGACAAAGATTTTAAACGATGTGTGTCGTAGTTTAGTTTCAAAGTCAATTAACTCGCACCGACGCTAAAGAAATATGGTTCGTCATTGTAACCAACAACTAGTAAAGATACGCATCAAGATACCCCTGAAGCGAGAATTGTTTACTTTCTAACGTTAATTACTTAACTGGCGAGGTATACTTACTTAGATTCATACTTCGTTTATCTAAAAATGTTCATTAAAAATTCAGGTGTACGTACGTAACATACTGTTTTATTATTTATATACGCAACGGTAAGTTACGTAGGTTGTTAGGAACTTGTTCGAACACCGGCAGTATGCCGAATACTTCTTATCCGCATGCAGCTTGTCATAAATACTGCATTACGAAATAAAGTTCGAAGGAAAAGAAAATCCTGTTGGCTGACGGTGACATATGCTTAGGATATTATATGTATCCGTCCTTAATTCAATGCAATTTAACTTCTGTTTGCTTTAAAAACTTTTCCTTGCTCTAGGGGGAAACAAATTCAAGAGTGAATCATACTCCACTAGTGTTGGGCAGGACATGAAATTAAAACGAGTTTGAGATATTAACTCTTTTTACAAAACGAAGTGGTACAATGTCCTACCTCACATGAGGCGAGGTACTACGCCGAGCTTACGCCTCACTCTCCTGTCAGCATATCACATTGTACGGAACGGACGGCGTTCGTTTGTCTCACTCACACTCTGAGTAACACGGTACGTTGTCTAATATGCTATCATCTATTTCGCCTCAGTCACATGGTTCAATCGGCTCGTCTTCTATCAGTGGGACATGAACATTGAAGTGGGACATTTTTACGAAGTGAAGTTTTGTAACAATCTAACAAAATGAGTGTGACATTTGAGGTGCCTCATGTATGAGTAACTTAACACTATACTCCACCTCATTGTATTACTATAAATATAAACGCTTTAGATATACCGATTTAGTTGGTTAGTCTCTATTTATTTATTTATTTATTTAATTTATTAGGACCATCGACAGTATTACACCACTGAGACGTAAAATCAAACATACAGGTTAGGGCGAGATGCAACACTAATTACAGACGGCCACAGCATGCACGATAGCTTACAATAATTATTGATTGATTAATTAATTAATGATAGTGATTAAAAACACTTACTTATAAATGCAATTTAAAAAACTAAAACTAAATTAAGCTAATTTGAATGACATAACTTAAACTAAGCTCTATTGAGCCCATGCCATCGCATTCCTTTCAAAATACTTCGACGTTATACCACCATCTCTATTTTGGTCAACCTCTGGTTCGGTAACAATCGGTAGCATGATTATTAATCAAGACGAATTTAACCTCAACGCTAAAGTAATTTTCCTTATACCGTTTAGCGGAACTTATCTTTGGACTCTCATAATATTGTCGAAATACTCGAAAGCGTCAAGCCTTCATCTATAAAACTGTGCTTTATTTATGTAAACCGTTAGCGTTATAGCTTCTATAATGTAGTCATATGTGACACTTACAGCTGTAACGCCGCCACAAGTGCCTCCAGTCGGTAACACAATGTAAAATGAGACAAGCTGTGACAGCACATTAGTGAACATTACAGCAGGTGGAGGTAAGATAAACTGAAAAAATTGCTCAATTAACAGTGCGTAAGAAATAATGTTTAATAGTACTTGAAGTTGTTTTCAAATTTTGCTCGCAAAAGCAAGCTATCTATGCTTATATACTGATTAACGTAAAGGCATCTAACACGTTTCGATCAGTTTTTGGTTGTTTCGTCACACATGTAAGGGAAATGGACGTGGATCCTGAACAATAAACAACTTTGTACGGTTTCACCGGATAATAGTGTGCACACGCAAGCCCGCTGAACTTTAGGGAGCTTAATTATCGTACCCACATTATTACTACACTAAAACTAGGAACGCACAGAACTGTTTGATTAATGAGCGCTTATTCAAGGTTTATATAAACTGTAAGTGATTAGGTTTTTTGTTGTTACCATTTTAAGACAAGTAGTTATATACATCCTTACTTAAAATTATAAAAAAACGAAAGTGTGGGTGTATGTTTGTTTGTTACTCTTTCACGTAAAAAACGGTGCGACGGATTGACTTCATTTTTTGTATAGTGATAGTTGGAAGGCCGGAGAAGGACATAGGCTACTTTTTATCCCGATATCCTGAAAGGATTTTCAGGATTATTTATAAATACAGGAAATATGAGAAATGCTACTCCTCGGTAGATGGAGCTGCGCTTGATAACCCAATTCCACGCGGACAAAGTCGCGGGGAAAAGCTTGTATATATATATATATAAATATATACACAGGCGTTTCAAGCAAAACGTCACCTCGCCTCTTTCTTTATCGAATAGCAAGCAACCGCAAAGTTTCAACATATTCCCATTCAAATCCTAACGACGATCTTTGAACTATAAACAGAAGCAATGGTGGGCTTAAGCCGCCGGCTGTGGTTAGCTCAGAACCTAACCTTAAGCACTTGTTGAGCCACTCTGAGGATGAACTATTCACCTTCGTACCATGATAAACGACGCCTTAGTTGAGTTCGGACTTTACGGCTCCGTTAGGAATACAAGCCAATAAAGGTCTTTAAACATAATGGTGTCAAAGTGTGTCCGTTATTCAAAAGAGTTTTAAGTATTTTCCTGGTATATTTTTCCGGTCCCGAGAACAATTTCCTTCGTCACAATCTATCACAACACAAGAATAAAATCATTTACTAATGGAGGTCGGAAAACAAAAGTGAGTAAGTACTATTTTTCAAATAAATAGTTCAAACGCCAACAAACCTTTGAAGCTTTTATGTATGTACTGTCCCTTTTCTAACTAAATCTATTTAACGAGAGATCATTTATCACTCAAAAGACAGCGAAGGGACTTTGATTAAATAAGGTGATGTTTTTCTAAGAAAGGTTTTCCGTATATTTGTTTTCCTGGATAGCAAGAACCTCGCACAAAAGTTTTGTTTCATATATTTTTACTGAACTAAAATCAAAATGATATATCCGCATCTGTGAAAATTAAGAAGTGAGCTTTGTCATTTCATTTTATTTGAGAAGATTTATTATAACTAACATATTAACTTTATGACATGCTATATGACATTTCTAATGTATAATTTAACTGTATAGGTTTAAATTATATGTAATGAAAGAAAATGTGAATAATAAAATGGGTGTATACTCGAAAAAATAAAGTAAAAAGAATAACATTTTTAACTGTGTTGTAGTTTTAAACTTTTAATTTATAACTTTAAAGTGTTTTAACTTAAATATTTATATCATATTGAAAGTTCCCTTTTTTAAACTAAGTACAAAAATAGCAATATAAAATTAAAAAAATATATAAGTTTTTAATTCTGTTATTCGGGTTAGGTAATGGTTTTTCCATATGATTGCGTAAGAAAATTGATTCCAGTGTGTCACGACCACTTGTACTCGTATCTGCTTTATAAAAAACGCAAACGCATTCGTAGGCAAGTCCATGTTCCAATATGTTACAGTTGATCGACTAAATAAGATAAAGTGGACCTGGATTTTGCTGCAACAAAGTTATCTGCCGCCGACTTGCCCAAACGGCTACTACTTACGTGTATCGACTACATGTCTTCTTGTCAGGAAACTTACCTGGAAACAAATAAAGAGACTTAAAACTTTAAAAAAGGCACACGGTGAAGTAAGAACTCTTTTGCAGTTATTTTAATATTCCGCGCCGCTTGAGAAAATAGTAAAATCAACTTACTACTAAACTTTAATAAAGTATTCAGAACTAAGTAAGTTCACGGACACGAACACACAAACTACACAAAATACACAGGTTGTGTGTGTAAACGAACTTTTCTGTCTAGCGATTTAGTTAAACAAAATCGTAACACTGAAAAAAGTATGTAATATTATACAAACGATGACGTATCGAAAATGCTTCCTGTACCATTACGTGCTATTACCATGAGTTTATGCAAACCGTTCTCGTCATCGAAATCTATCGGAAATACTGCTTGGTGCCGATACAAGTAAAAGGGACCGAGCGATAGTTTTCTATTATGAGAACGGTTTGCACAAACTAATGGTAATCGTAATGAAAATAACTGGCTGAACAACCGATATGCCTTAAAAATTATACAATGTATAAGCTTTGCATGAAAATTGATATTAAGGACGGTTCCTTTGTTTAACCAAAGCTAAATGATAAAATATAACAAATTACAGAATAACTGCTCCTTGCTTGCAACAATATGTTAAGAAAATTACTTATATCCAGTGTACTGGGAAATAAATGATTTGTAATTGTGTATTTGTGAAAACTCTTCAAAGTGTTGACAGCTGACATGTTTCAAACCGCAAAACAAACGACATTCGGCGCGACAAAACCATCTTAATTAAGTTGGACTAAAATTCGTGAGCCCGGGGTCGAGGCCCTGATAAGCAATTTGTCACCAAGACTGAGCTTCGCCAATTAGAGGCGATTAACGACTGCCTGTTCAAAAACGATTCCGCGATCGGAATAATGAATGTTAAAACAATTCGAGATGAACACGCAAATTAGATTATACATTTTGGAATGGTGAATTGTTTAAGAATTTCGACAGTCACAGCCAAAGTGTAGGCAATGAAATTATATGAGACCGCGTTGACCAGACTTAGACCTACTTACAAAGAGGTTTTTATTGTTGTAAAAAGGTTCATAAATCAGCTAGTTGCAAACGAAGAGAAGTTACAGTTCAAGAATAAGACTTTTGCGTAGTATTTATTCTTATGTTATTACCCGAATTTATGCCCAAGTACAAAAAATGCAATAACGCATCGCTTTAATATAGGTTAATACATACATACATATTAACACGCCCGAAATCCCTAATGGGGTGGGCAGAGCCACAAGACTACTTGTGGCCACGTTCGATTAATTAGTCCTCAGATGGTATGATGAACCGTATGGTGACAGGTGATCAGCCCATCGCCCATACAGATAGTCCACCATGTTGGAGAGGACCCGTCCCTTAGTCGACTTGTACGACATGCCAGGATGATTAGCATCTGCACGCATTCTATGCTATTTCTTCACTCCCAGTGCAGCAGAGGAGTTATATAGGTTTAGTAAGCCGATATAACGTTACCGTTTCAAAATATTACCCCTTGCCGTCTTTCATATTCATTTATTCCTTACAACCATGGTATTACAAGATGACAATAAATATTACAGGTGCTACAAGGACCTTGCTAGGGTGACACAACAACTTATCTAAAAAATTCGTTAACCTTTTTACAAAGGTGTGGTACTTTTCTTCTTTTAGTAAATCATTAGTTAATCTGTTGTATCTTTATTTGCGTCGTGCCTAGAAAGTTTATCAACGGAAAAAACTAAGGACCTTTCTTACCGGCTATTTATCTCCCATATCCTTTTATAGGAAACAGTGGATAAACGGGGAAAACAACGAACAAACAAGGCTAAATCCATTAATGGTCCATTTTCTCATTACAAAGCGAGGGGAGAAAATCGCCATTTACGCATTAGCGTAATCATATGCGTGAACAAAAAAGGTTCGGTACCCAGTGTTACCTAAACACAGGCATTATGTCCCATAAGGGAGCTGTCAAGCTGTTGCTGTAAGGTGAAGTAGTTTTACATAAACCTATGTTAAACTGGTAATGGCAATGAAAGCGTAGGTAGGCAAAGTATGTAAGTCTATAAATATCTTCTTTTCGACCGAGCGAGCGAAGCGAGCGAAGCGTCTTCGTTTCAGCTTGGGCAAAAATGCTTTCGTATGTCCAGCGGATGTCCGTCGGTTGTCCACTTGTTCTCGTCTACAGGTCGCAGTTCTCCACCGATTGTCGTGAAATTTGTGTGAGCAGGTTCGATAATTATATAGAATTTCTTTGTCGATTCAGTTTTTCGATATTTTTCAAAATGGCGGAGATATGGGGATTTTTGTAATTAAGTACAAACTTATTTGCGGTGTTGGTAAACTGACCCGACCTATATCGATGTATGGGGATAACAGATTTCCAACGGCAAAGTTAAGTTTGTCGCGAGGTCTACAGGTCAAGGAGCTACTAGTTTTACCGCTGTAAAACAAGCAAAACTTCAATCAATTCAGATGTCGAATTGATTACCTACCCACTTCATAGCAACCATTGTTGCCTAGTGGCCATCGAATGTATAATACTACTATCGACTTTTGTTTAATCTAATTAATTATATGAGTTACGTACGTAATTGCGTTTTATAACTTTTTAAATAATGCGTTAGGTGTTCAGACCTTGCTTGCAACTAACCCTTATCGTCATGAGAGTCAAATGTAATTTTCTCCGCTCGCAATGACGTCGTTTTTTATGAAGATCAAACCGTCTTAAATGTTACAAATTGAACGTATCGCTCAAAGCTCACTCGAATCGTTTGGGAAGCCATAAAGTATTTTTACAGTTTTTTTATCGTGCTACTTTTGATTTGTTTCTGTCATCACGCCACACGAGATAATAATATGTTATTAAAACGCGTAGTATTTGAAAAGTTTAAAATAACATAGTATATGGTTCTCTAAAAAGTACTTTGGAAACATGGAGAGTTTGAAAATTACCTTGTGAAACGAAAGAAGCAATTTTGTTTAGTTCATTAACAAATGAATCAAGAATTTATTAAAATCGACTAAAACGAGCCTTCAATTTCCCATTTTTACAATGGAGTAAATAAAGCCCGACACTTTTTCATTATTTCCAAATACGAAGAGAATATTAAGAACAGTAAGTCCTTATGTCGTTTTTATGCCTCAATTTGGCTGAGTCTTTACGACTGCATGCCGCTTGGAATCACTTCGGTGGCATCGATTTACTTTGAAGTGAGTTTTAATGGCTCGTTTTAAGAACTTCGTCATTGTCGTCTGAATAGGAAACACGTGTGTACCTACGTCTAGACTGGTTAACCTTTGACTTTATTTAATAGTAATGAATGGGAATAGAGCAGGAGCGATCATCTACCTCGGTGTTTAAATGATAACATAGGCTGTTAAAATTGTTCAATTCAAAGCCAACACAAAAATAAAATTCTTATTTAGAACATACAACAACCAACTCTTGGATTAATCGTTGACGGCCCTAACGAATTTGAGTTATCAAATAAAATTTTCAGTTATATTACCCGGGATGTTCGAATTATACTTCCGCGTGGTCTACTTCATTCCCATTAAATTCCAGGCGGTTCAAAAGTTATCTTAATTCCCAACCTGACTTACGAATTTATCTAAATGGTTATACAAAACGAAAACCATTTAGTGTTTTGTTACTATGAGAACGAATGGAAAATTCTTACGCACATGTTAACTGTCAACCGTATAACTTTAAATGAAGACTTTGTAGAGCACGTTTCAATGAACGTGAATTAAGGCTAAAGCTGTCCCCGCCAGTCGATTGGCGAGCCCATTTTGGTGGTCCCTTTGTCGGCTCTATTTACACGGCCTGTTCACCCCACAACTTCGGTACCCGCCACAGCGACGCCAACGTAGATTGACTGACGCGTTCATTTCTGTCGTAAATACATGTCCGGATTTTACAACGCTTTTAAAGGTATTGTTTTACACTGAAAACATTGTAACATGTGTTTGCATTATTGTACGTCGTATTTTTAACGCGACCACGTATAAAACTCTTCAGTGGTTGTATTTGAAATAGCATCTGTAATGCTGAGTCTTTTGCTCTGTGAAGTAAAGTATAATTTAAATGTGCGATGTTGGGGCAGTTTACTTTTATAGTTATTTCACCCTTAGTATCCGTCTTAAACATTCACTGCTATCTTCGCCCTTATAGGTAGGCAACATTGTTTGATACAGCAACTAACAAAAATATAGGCAGCAGCTTTATCCTCAAGATCTTCATATAATCATCTGGAAATAAACTTTCAATGTCTTTATTTTCACACTACAGTCAATTAATATATTCTAAGGCATGGCTTAGATGGTGAACAGTTTACTGGTACTGGTGGTAAATATTACACCGAAGCTTAAAGCGATTTCTGTCGTGTTGCACTTGCAATATTTTAATTAAGTTTAGGCAGCTCGTGCCAGGATCCTTAATTATAGAAACTCTGCTTACACTTTATCTCAATAGCGTTTTAATGTCCTATTATGAAAAGTTTACCAAAGTATGTAACTGTAACTATTTTTGTTAATGTAACGCCTGTGACAAATCCTACTACAGTTAGAGAATGAGTAGAGTTACCTGCCTATCCACGAGGCAAGCCTTTCGCTCATTTACTCACTAATAATTACATCTATCCAATGCCTGTTGTATCTAATGTTCTGCCCGTTGATCTTAAACTTGAACCATCTGACGAAACATTTCAACGCCGGCTGAAAAATCTTATGTTGGAAAATCCATTATACTCGGTGAGGTGAATGAGCTTATGGACATTAAAATTTAGATTTTAAGCTATTTGACTTTAAATTCCGATTATATTGTGTATTTTGTTTTTGACATAGTATGTCACTAAATTATAATTTTTCCCGTTTATCATTTGTATAATTTTATAATGACGATCCTTTATGGAGATACAATTTTAAAACTAATATTTTACTTGTATCACATAAGTATTAATTCTGTTGAACTTGTAATTTTATTCCATTTTCATTGTATTTTAATTCAATTATCTGACAATCTCAATTTAGATCCATGTATTTTGACATGTGCAATTTATAATGTATTTTATATTTGAGAAATAAATAATCTAATCTAATCTATCACATGCCACTTTATAACGTGTTCATTAAACATTATTTATTAATTCCTAATACTAGTCACATTTTCTACTAATTTTAAGCCAATGGGCAAACAAATTTTATCACAAAGGGATAAAGAGCTAGCGACCCGTTTACATTTGTCGAGGGCCCTCCGAAAAGATCCTCTTCCGCATTGCGTCTCTATAACAAACTTTTAATCTCTGTTTTGTCCTGTTTTCCGGGTAACTCCAGCATTTGGGCGTATTTTATTCGTTTAATACAATATATTTGCATTTATTTCCTTTATATTATACGCTTTATATTAGGTTCACTTGTATGTAGCTAAGAAACTAACTAAGTATGTAAACTCTCAGAAGTCGAATGAATCTACTTCTGATTGTCGTATCGATTTAAATTTGCAAGTGTATGTAATTCGGATGACAAAACAATAATTTGGCATAATCTAGCTGATCTGACCATGGAGCCAGGAAGTAGATAGTGGAACTCTTCAATGGCTACAAGTACTTAAACCTCTCGAATTTCGGCTCATTTCGTTTGTTTTGACGAGTCCAATACTTGGTGACGAGAGTCTGATGAGCCGGTAGATGGAAAGTGTAACTCTTGCGTTACTGACAAAATTATTCTTTTTTTTGGTTTATGTAAAATATTTTTTTTTGCAATGTATCTTGTTTTTCATTGCCACTGTTATACACAGGTCAGGCACATTACTTCTTCCGCTTCAGCCCATTATAACCTAAGGCTGAGTGTAGGTCTCTTGAGGATATATGACATGTAAGTCATATCGTACACTTAAAGTACCTACCTACCTACAATATGAAGATTCAAATTAAATCAACTGGTAGACTAGACCTATATTTAAAGTAAATAAAGTGGGACGTCCCGGTCAAACTCTTGGCGGTTGTGAACAATGGTACGCATTGCAGAGTAGGCGTCCTCGATGCGTTTCGCACCATTTGCCGCTGACGGGGCTAAATCGAGTTACATGGCACAAAAACGTATATACACAAGATCATCATACATTTGTACATGTATCTGATATATGTATTTAGGAACCTACAATAATTCCTATTTAGTCCGGCAAAAAAAAATACATCGTTGTTTGACTTAATTGTCTGTTCTCGCTCACAGTTGCCGTTCTTTTCTTTTCCAAGCTTAATGCAATAAGAAATAAACATTCCTCAGCTTGACTATTAATATTGGCTACAAATATTGACGTGGTTAGTATTACTAGTGGAATCAGAAAGTCAGACAGAAATCAGTTATATATTTTCCACACATTAACTTTAACATACTGAACTTATGACATATTAACATAATAGCGTTTTGGGAAAAAAAGTAGGCTGGAGACTATCTATCTCTGTGCAAAAAAACACGTTGATCGGCTGCTCCGTTTCATATGCAAGAAGGACAAAAAAACAAAAAGACAAACAAACACTTTCGCATTTATAACGTCAGTAAGGATTTTTTAAGGACTGGCAAGCAGCAGCAGATCGAAAAGAAGAGCCATTAGCAGGCTTAGTGGTACGCCTTGGGAGAGGCCATTGTGCATCAGTGGAATGAAACAGGTTGATAATGATTATTACTTTTGGTCGATTAATAAAGGCGTCTGAAGGCTTCCACGCATCGGAACGCGTAACGGAAGCGGACCTGCAGGTCAATTACGTAGCACAATTGGTATCGGTTTGGCTCGAAATGCAAACCAATTTAGTCTTCACTCGATGTAAATAAAAGTACAATTGGTTTACTTTTCGCGAAAACGATGCCAATTGGTGTTACGTAATTGGGCAGCGGGTCGGAAGCAGACCCGCATAAACAGTGTCATAAGAACTAAAATGGAATCCTGCACACCAGTAAACGCAAGGAAGCCACGCGGATTGATGTGAAAGCTTCCATTTTAGTCCCGGTGACACTGCTTACATGGGCCCGACCTACCTTCAATACCTAAAAAACATTACCCTTATCCCTCCTTTTGGGCTCCGCCGCAGTCGGTTATAAATAATAATCGCATATAGAGATTGTAAAGCCATATTATTTAGTGTATGGCTCATAACTATGTGGTGAATCCGAACAAGAAAATGCCCGGGGCATCATTGGATGCGGAAAGGCGTTTCAAGTAACGCCACCGTTCAGCTACGTACATGACATGCTTTGCATATCACTATATCCCTTCCTTGGCACGTTTTAATGAACAATTTTGATACAGAACGGATTAGGTACACACGTGATTAAGCCGTACAATATAACGTCATTGGGTCCAATTCGAAACGGTGTCTTCTTAATTTAAATTATCCTTAACTTAAAATAAGAAACGTCAAACTTGATTGTACTATAGTATTCACCACCTGCCTTTGCAAGTCTGTTATGCCATCTCTTCTTTCAAAAGGTTGTCTGGAAGAGATCGCTATTTAGCGATAAGACCGCCTATTGTATACCGTGTTACCTATTTCTTTGTCTTTTTCTAATATGTTTTATGTGGTGTTCAATAAAGAGTATTTGTATTGTATTGTATTGTATTGATTTTGTGATAGCACAAAGGTGTCAAAATCAAGTTTGTCGTTTCTTATTTTAAGTTGAGTGACTTTTAAATTTAGCATACACACTTTCGAATGGTTTGTCATTTGATGGTTTTCACAACAGCCATTTTTTCATAGTAGGTAGCCAATTTTCTTATTCGATTTTCTTTATACGTAGCGTTTTTTCATATAGCGTTATTTAATGTTCGCGTTTATTTTAATCGCCTCAATTATTAGACGAAAATATTTCCAGTAACGTTTCATCCCAATCTTGAATTTTTTACATTGATATTTTCCTATTGATATATGATTTTGACCGGTATGTATGTATATTCATTTGTTCGCTCATGACTTCTAAACAACTCGTCATAATTTGACAAAAACGTTGGAAGCGTTTTGATCGTCTGCTTGTTATAGGTTATGTGACGTCACATTAAATTGAATTTGGCGCCCTTTATAGGAAAAGTCATGTTTTTATTTGACGTTTGGCTTTCAAATCAAATGGATTTATTGGCACATTTCAAAACTATACATATGTCTGTCTGTCCGTCTGTCACAGCCAATTTGCTCCGAAACTACTGGACCGATTGATTTGAAATTTGGTATACATATGTAAATCAGTGACCGCAATACGGACGCGTGATGTAAATATATGAATATTGAACATGGGGGCCACTTTTGGGGGGTAAATTAGTATTTTTTTTTAAAGTTATGCAGCTTATGTCGTGTGACATATCAAATAAAAGGGCTTATTATGTGGATCTTAAATATATTTTTTTTAGAATTTTAAGATAAATGGTTTGGGAGTTATTTAGGAAAATAGGCGAAAATTTACCCCCCCCCTTATCTCCGAAACTACCGGGCCTAAAATTTTGAAAAAAATACGAAAAGTAATTCTTTACCTATAGATTACAGGAAAACCTATAAGAAGTTTATGGTATTTAAAATAACATAGGAAATTTCAGATAATCATGTATGGAACGGAACCCTCTCCACGCGGGTTTAACTCGCACTTGTCCGGTTTTTATTTTAGAGTATGCTTTTTAGTAGTTAGGTTTTTGTTTTTGAACTTATTACTCGTTACAACTGTTTATATTTGTTGGTGTTCAAAACGGTCAGTAAACCAGTTAAACATATGAAAGGGCCAATTCTATTCCGGCGGTAGTTTTCAGTGGCGCGGAGGCTTTTCTATCGTATTGCTATTTCCTCTATTTTCATCATCGGATATTGCGGTACTGGGATTTTAGACGCCGTATCATCTCAGTAGGCGGTATATTGAAGAGTTTACAAGCGAGGGCGGGAAGAAGGGGCACGGTCAAGTATTGTACCTACAAGTGTTTAGTGTGTAATTTCTTGCAACGTTATCGTAAGAAATAATATGTATCTAAACGTAGCTTATATTGACGTGTTGTTTGTTCCTATTAAATTTTATTAAATACTAGCTTCTGCTCGCGACTTCGTTCGCGTGGAATTCAGGTAAAGTTATTCCCTATTTATTTATTATTTAACCACCCCTGTATTACAGCGAACAGTATTCAAATCGGTTCATTTTTAGGGTTCCGTACCCAAAGGGTTAAACGAGACCCTATTACTAAGACTCCGCTATCCGTCCGTCTGTCTGTCCATCTGTCACCAGGCTGTATCTCATAAACCGTGATAGTAAGACAGTTGAAATTTTCACAGATGATGTATTTCTGTTGCCGCTATAACAACAAATATTAAAAAAAAAATAAGGGGCTCCCATACAGCAAAAGTGATTTTTTTGCCGTTATTATAAATAATGGTACGAAACCCTTCGTGCGCGAGTCCGACTCGCACTTGGCCGGTTTTTTGAGTTTTAGCGAGACGTACGACAATTGATTTATATAATGTAGAATCAAATTGAAACCAACATAAGTATTATGAAAGAATACACCGTTCTAGAGGTACATATATTTATAATAATTCCGAAGCATATTATATATATTTATTCCATACGAGAGTTTACACACATTCCTTTTTCAACAATCCGAAAAGGCATAGGTAATGTGGCGAAATTAACCAATTATAATCAGGAAACAATAATTAGTTAAACATTGACGTGACGGAATTGCAACAAATGTGACACAGCATTGCAATGGCACGCTATGTTTGTTTTGCTTAAACAGTCCATTTGCGGATTTGTTAATGTTTAACAATCACTAGTAAACAAATACTAGCCGTGTTACAACTGCCCATCGCATCTCGTCTGAGTCGCTTCTACGATATGATTCTTCAAGGTTTTTAGAGTGCTGTGATTGGTGCGTTTGAGGTTATGCGCTCCCCGCGGCGCTCCTGCCATAGGCTTTTTGCCTCTAATACTGGCAGCGGGGGTCACCCGGCTATGCGGAGTCAGGGCTGGCCAGTTCATATAAGCGGACTAGGCGCTGGCCTAGGGCGCTCGTATTCGGGGGGCGGCAACGGGCGGCACCGAAAGTTTTTTCTAAATTTACTACTTGATTTTTACCCACTTTTCTACATTCTTTCATATAGCATTAATATAACACAAAAAAGGAAGGTCCGTTGCGAATAAATACCTACTCTAATTTTTCTATTAAACATTTTGTCACGAATTCACTTTAAAGGGCGCCATTTCAGTTTTCCTAGGGCACCAGGATTGCTCAGGCTGGCCCTGTGCCGAGTCTATTTATTGCAATGGATATATGGTCTGTGGCATGCACTGATGTTCCCGATACGAATTATATCGTAGAAGCAACTTAGACGAGAGCTATGCCACGTGCTAGACCTCTATCTACTTGACATGGTCTATGATTATCAAGCAAATGCGAAAGTTTGTGTGTGTGTGTTAGTGTGTTTATTACCCCAACACGCTTTAACGCCTGGACGGATTCGGATGGAAATTAGAATGGAGAGCTTATACACTAGATTAACACATAGGACACTTTCATCCTAATTCCACGTGGAACACACGGGAACAGGTATTGTGATATAAATAACTTATTTAAATAGCGTAGTAAGATTATCAACCTAAATAAATACTAATTCTAAACTACAAATACACAGTCTATAGGTGGGTGAATCAACTTTTTTGTGTGGTTTACTTTGTCCCCGGTTGTCCAAGTGACACTTATATACTGTTTCATAGAAAAATGCTTAGGTTGTCCAAGGGACAAAATTTGTGTAACCATAGCAACGGGTGGCACTAAAAAGTTGATTCGCCCAGGTACACAATGTTTCTTCGTTCCCTTGTTAAATAAATTCCACTTTGTCTCCGTATAGAAATTCACGAAACACGTCGGCGGGTATTTGGACCAAAAAAACATGTTCATCCTGAATAAAAAGACTAATGGGGTCGCAATAACGTCTACTGGAATACCAAATAGGCGGCAGAATAATTTTGTTTATGGTTTCTAAAAAATATGTTTTCTTTTTTTACTCCTGCTTCCCTGCTTTTTTGCGCCTAATCCTACTAATATTATAAATGCGAAAGTTTGTGTGTGTGTGTGTGTGTGTGTGTGTGTGTCTCAGTTCCGTAAAGCCTGAACAAGGCCCGTAATCATATAAATAGACTGCTCTCAAGGTTCATACCGAACTCGACTAGGCATTTTCTGATGCTAAAATCCTTAGATGTGCAATAACAGTCAAGTGCAGATTATGAATTACTATGGGTTGGGTTGAGTTGGCCAGTTCAATAGGCATTTTCGCAGCTCGGATAGCCACAAGATGCGCAATCGGAATATTAGTAAGACGAATTGTTTTGTTAATTATATTTAATCGATCTTACCTTAGTCTTTTTAAAAGGTTATTATAAATACTATATTTTCTTTCAGTGTACTATTTTATTTATGCCTTTGACTAGACTATATTTGCCTCATAATAGTTGGCAACCCTAGTTCAAGATATTATTATTATTAAATCATTAATAATCACAAGACTCATACCATCTAACGTCTAAGCCATAAACTTGCTCTTATAAGCATCACAGTAATTCCTGTAGTAATATATTGGTATACCGAGAATTGTTCGCTCAAACCTCTCAACTGAGATGTGTTTCCGCTGCCATTTGCATTTAGCCGCACTCTCTCTTTCCGCTTACGAAGTGCTGGAGTTATGCACAATTAGAGTTGTGCTTAAACTAAAAGCTATGACAAATGCACAGAGCTTCTATACGGGTCTGCTAAGTGGTTTACTATATCGTCACTAAAAAGCCAAAAACACGAATATGTCGCTGTTTTGTACGCGTTTGACGTTCACATTCGCAGTTTACAACAGCACCAATATTGCTGTTTCTTATTTAAGCTTACTTGAATAACCATTAAAAAGAATTATTTTCTAAAAAAATATCATCATACGCCGCAAAACGTCCACTGCAGGACATAGGCCTCCCCGAAAATGAAGTTATTTTCCATAGTCACCACGCTTGGCAGGTGGGACCGCAAGTGCCCACAAAATACCATATTTCCAAAATATCTGGTTTCTCAAAATACAAATTCTATTATAGAATATCGGATGTTATTTTAATTATATTACTCAATCTGGTGTTTTGGGAGTGTGGTATTATGATGAACCAGGTATTTTGGAATTATGGTACTTTGGGCACGAGCCGGTGGGACGACCGCAGTTGGTCATGCTAGCACTCGAAGGACGCTGCTGCCCATCCATCGCTATAAAAAATAAATGGAATATTATATCAAAAGCTATATTCGCCTTTTCAGTATGAGCACACTCAAATAAATATGTCAACATTTTGAATCCTGTAGTAGAAACTCCAATTATTTCTTCGTTGAAACGGATTTGAATAAATCTACTACCCGAGTTGCATGTTTGCTCTATATGTTTAAACATACATGAACGTTCTAAGATTTTGCTGTACAGCTTAGAAATACCGCTTTGAATTTTACTCATGTTGGTTCCACACAAGCTAGCATTCTCCACGAATCGTTCCATATCAGATGCATACTAATAGCCATAAATCGAAGCAACTGTACTTACTCAAAGTCCAAGCGAATACTTAATCACGCGTAAGAATAAAAGTATCGTTAAATTTGATATCGAAAATCGATACAATTTTCAGAGAACAACGTTCTTAAACAGTTATGTCATCTACAATTGTCTGCTAAGGAATCAAGGACGATCAATTTAAAAGTAGTGTCACACACGAAAGCTAGTAGCTTGTTTAAGTTGCTCGCTACGTCGTAGACGCTACTACGCCGTAGCAGCTCACGTAGCAAGTGTTATTCAAGATCTGTAGAATCCTTTTCGATTTTATATAAACTAGAAGACCTTTAAATATGTCCTGAAGTTCTTTTAAATATGTCCTGGTGATTTACGATTTGGGTCTAGTCGCATTATTCAAAATGTCGCACGTCTTCCGGATGTGAATATGAGTTTAATCAAAAAGTGTACAGGGCCTCTCGCGAATTATTTTTCTACGGCATGGTAGCTCTTATTATCTTAAAGCGGAGGCGGCCGCATTGTAAAGAAACTATACACTATATCGCTTAAGCGATTTGGAATATAGGCCCAAATCACTACAAAAAATTAACTCGAGCTCTATGTTAGTTCAAAACACGTTCGTTTAGGGAACATTTATAAGTTCCTAAACATAATGGTCAAACATGTTAAGTCCACGATAACAATCGACTCCAAATAGATGGTTAGCTTAATGACATTCTGAAACTTCAGAGTAGTTTCAGAGATTGGCAATAAAACACTTTCCTAGGAGCTAGAAGTTTGGTAATTAAATGCGGTTAATAGTTCTGATAATTGGTTGCACACAAAACTTACTAGTGGCGGCGCGTGAGGAAAGCCGGTGAATAATTTCTAATTGTAAACATTATATATATTGTATTTTACATAGAAATGTAACATTCTATTTTTTATTGGAATAAAAAAATAATTATTAATATTAGGTATCATGTTTAAGTTAAGAAATCATACGCCGGCTTTACCCTCACGCGCCGCCACTGTTACTTACTCAAATTTATGTCAAGTACCTGTTAGTGTTACGTAAACAAACTCAAAGTACCTGTTAAATCTGCTGCCTCCAAAGCTAGCGTCCCGGGTTCGATCCCCGGTAAGGGCAAATATTTATGATTGGATTGGAAATATATATATTTTGGATGTTTCCTATGTATTTGAGTATTTATTTCTCTACATAAGTATTTATATCGTCGTCTAGTACCCATTACACAAACCTTTAGAGCTTACTTTGGGACTAGATCGATTTGTGTAAAGATTGTCTTATTATAAAAAATATATATATATATTGGAGCCAATTCGAAACGGTATCGCCTAAATTAAAAATTCCTATACCATAAAATAAGGAACGTCAAACTCGATTTTGTATAACACCAAGCTGTCAAAATTAATATTGACATTTCTGATTTTAAGTTTAACGACATTTAAATTAGCGAACACAGTTTCGAGTTTACTATAGATACGAGTGTTCATGTAGATATACATAATGACAAATTAATGTGTTGTTATGAGTATAATTTTAATATAGTACTTAATTTGTACATTGATAATCTTATCGCTTTCATAATTCTTTTATTGATATGTTTATTTCAATTAAACAACATTATAAACTCATACAACATTACCTATATAAACTAAATTACAAATTAAAATTTATAATTAAACGAAAATAAACCCAAAAATTTAATTGAACTTAAACAAAATACAACTGTTATTTTCTTGATATATAATTGAGTCGTTTTAAGTATTTATCTAGGTAGGTACAGTTCGATTTTTGTGACTTCGGTCCGGAATGGCTTTAAGTTAAGATTGACAGAAACTAAAGCCACGTGGGAAAGTTTTGAGGTTAATTCTACAATCGGAACAAATGTTATCTAACAATACTTCCAACAAAACCTCGTGAAGTTTTTTTAAAAAACACCCTTGCTAGAATTTCGACAGCGTAGAATTCAATTTTTTTAAAAGCATAACAAAACGCGATGTAAACAATGAAACCGGGTACATTGAAACCGAATGTTTTACAGAGCAGCATTCGCTCTGTTACGCTTGAAGTAACCCGGCCGGATGAAGAGGGAGAGATAGATCCACGTCACAAGTCGCTTAAACTTGGCGAAGTACATTCAGAGACAAGTTTCAATGCAATTAGGGAATGAAGAGTGGAAAGCGCTGCAATGACAGACAGTTGGATAGGAGTCTGTAGTTTCAGCAAAAAGATCGCAATTATAGTTAAAGTTAAGCGTACCATTCGAGTTTATAACTAAAAGTAGGCTCTCGACAATCAACTCGCTGCATCAGCACACTTTCTGCTTATTGTTCTTGTGAACATTATTACAGTTAATTGGCAAGAGTTAGTAATTTAGCAAATAAAGGAACATGGTTATAGATATAGCGGGCTGGGTTTCCAAAACTCGACGTCTTTATCCTGCCTATAGGTAAGTAATGAAAGGTAGACCATGATGAATGGCAGAGTAAGGTTTGTTTTCACTTGTTAGGTCTTATAAATGTTTGGAAGACATAAGCCGCAAGAGTGCAGTACCCGGGAGACCAATCTGAACATAACATGTTTTTGGAAATAATGTCTTCTTTTGTCACGCACCCGTTGTAATTTTCCGGTTTGTTACAATATAACACAATGTTATTAATAGAAAACAGTTATGTGTTAAATAAGATTCTTAAAAAATAATGACTTACTGGCGATGAAAGTACGTACGTATTTAAACCTTTACTTGTGAAAGGGTGACTTTACGAGCTTGTGAAATGGTTTCATTAGTGTCTATAAAGTATTCTATTATCAATATAGTTTCGCAACGACTGTCATTTGGTTGCATTTCAAGGCAAATTTAATCAGAGTTTAAACGAGCGACAAAGATTAAAGCCCTCATTTATGCTTGCATCTGCTTCACGATGAGTATCCTTTGATGGGCCCCTATATCTGTTGTTGATAATATTGCATTCGCTTCATGATGATGATCCTTTAATGGTCCCCTCCTATATCTGTTGTCAATAATATTGCATTTGCTTCATGATGAGTATCCTTTGCTGGACCTCTACATCTGTTGTTAATGATATTGCATTTGCTTCATAACGAGTATCCTTTGATGGTCCCCTATATCTGTTGTTTATAATATTGCATTTGCTTCATCATGGGTATCATATGATAATACAGGGTATACAAGTTTTTCCTTTTTCAATGGAAAGCTCTGAGTAATAGAAACCAAACTGTGTACGCAAAACATTACCGTTTTTTTATATTTTAAGATATGAAGCTTGGAATAGTCATAGTTCATATCCTTCGCAAACACGCTCCATATAAAATAGACATAGGCTTTGACATCACATTACACGTTCGAGTGTAGAAAATGTATAACCAAAACATATATTTCAAACGAAATGTGCAATTATTTCCGACAATACTGTTTTAGGCCAATATCGTATTAATGAAACATAAATTTGATAAGAAAGCTGAAAAATTTTCATTCTCATTTCATTCTAGGTGCAAATCATAGTTAACGAGAAACGAAAAGTTAACGCTACTTTACGTGTGTGGACCATAATCACATGGAGATTGAAGGCTAAATAGCAATTGAAATTCCAGGGAATCCGTCTACTTATAAACTTCACCAAAGTTAAATGTAGTTTTATTTGTGTTTAAACTTCTTCACCCCACGTACTAAGGATGAAAACCTCGAGCCAATGTTCGTGGTAGAAAATAAAAATACATTCTCTGTAATCCAAGGGACGGTGTGTGTTTTTTTTAGTATTCACGAAGGCGAGTACGGCCGAGTGAAACGGTGACAACTTATTTTCAGGGACGGGATAATATTGTCACAATTTTCCTGACAGCTTACTATTTTGCATTGAAATCCGATTTCGGGTTCTTTCTTTACGGTACTGTCTCGGATAGTCGATTTAAACATATACGTCTAGATATGAGGTGAGTAGTAGAAACTCACTGATTGAATGATGTGAAAAATGAGAAGGAATTAGGTAATCGTTTCTCATAATCATGCAACAAAACATCTCATTTGCACACCGGAAAGTGTTTCCAAAATTCACAAACTTATAATATTGCATTTGCTTCATGATGAGTACCTATCCTTTAATGGTCCCCCTATATCTGTTGTTGATAATATTGCATTTGGTTCATGATGAGTATTCTTTGATGGTCCCCTATATCTGTTGTTGATAATATTGCATTTGCTTCATGATGAGTAAGTATCCTTTGATGGGCCCCTATATGTGTTCTCTATAATATTTCATCTGCTTCATGATCGTTAATTAATTAATTAACAAACACATACGTGTCAATTATAAAAGCTTGTGAAGCTCTGTCATTGAACTACATCACATAAAAAAGTAAACCTGTACGTTCGGAATCCGTGACACATCAGCTTGCCGGCTAAAAATACAACATAATGCACGTAGCACCTGTTGTTAAAGAACACGCAACAAAACACACGCAAGGTGCGGACTCGGTCAGGCAGGCGCTTGGTCTCGTCAGCAGGACCAAATAAAAATCAACTGTTTACTTTCTCAACCTCACCACATCTCACTTAGACATGCCGCTGCGAAAATAATCTTAATAACCCAGAATAAAGTTCCAACTTTGAGTCAATGCATTAGGGGTCATCCATAAAGTACGTCACACTAATTTCGTGATTTTTTGACCCCTCCCCGTCCTTGTCACAGTTAGTCACATTTGTGAGACCCCCCCTCCCTAGTGTGACGTCACATATTTTGCAATTTTACATCTAGAAATTGTTAAATTTAATCAACATCAAATCAAACATTTGAAAAAAACGCAACCGGCGCGTGACACTAGTATAGCGTGTGTGAACTCGCCAACAAAACAAGTGAAACCTTATGCCCATACAGATATAGTTGGAAATATTATTAAGTTTTTCGTTAATAGTTCAAATTTGACATTTTAACACTTTGATGTAGTAGATTTTGAATTGTGCTGTCACGAAACTTAGGACCCCCTCGCACCCCTTGTCACACTTTATCCCCCCTCCCCCCCCCCCATTAACGTGTGACGTACTTTATGGATGACTCCTTACCGACTTGCGAGGTTGAGAAAATAAGAAGTCGAAATACCTCCATCTCCGCCAAGAACGCTTTACCGGCGACGAAGTTAGGCCCTCATCGTAATTCATCTGGCGAAAGAGCGAGATTCTCCTGCAGAATTTGAAATAGCTTGCAAGAAATTAGTTACAAAAAATATAAGAGACTTAATGCATAATATACTCTCGCGTTATTTTTACTCACGTCACATACTTTTATCTACACCCATATCATAAAACCTCCACGTAATGTAATCAGAAACCGTAGGAAATGACCACCATTATGACAACCTGTACTGTAATGTTATTACAGTATCGATTTTAGTAAATGAAAATGAAAATATTTATTTTGCAAGTAGGCCACATGGGCTCTTTTACATGTCTGAAGCTACCAGCGCTTCGAAAGGTGACATCTGCTGAGAAGAAACGCCGCAAGAAACTCAGCAGTAAGTCTTTTTTTTTCAAGTTTTACATTAGAGTTTTAACTAAAACTAACACATGAAAAGGGCAGCAAACAATCCTAATAGGTAAAAATTAATTCTAATAAATAACGAATAAGGGAGATGTATAGTCTCCGCGTCTGGACAAGTTAAGCTACTTAGAGATGTATAAAGCCTCTAAGGGTCATCATAATAATAATTAAAATAAATAAACATCTAAATGATTACCTAATCTAGGTTAAATGAAGATGTAGACAGTCTCCACGGTCAAGTGTCAATCGTAATGGTCATAACGATAAAGGTATGAGCTACAGGCCGGTGCGCCGCCGTCGCCGCACTCGGAGGGGCCCCATCGTCGCCGCACCCGGAGGGGCCCCATCGTCGCCGTTTATAATATGTGTGTAGATAAAGTTATGTATGCAACTCTGCATAATTTCGCCTTAAAACACACGTGCGATCTTATTATGAAACTCGCAAAGCTGGTTTCATAAAACCGCACTAGTGTTTTAAGGCCTATCATTATGCAACCGTTGCATAAACTACCATTATCGTACTATTATAGTATTTTATGTAACTGGTACATAACTGCGCGTCTTAAGGACAGGCAGGCAAGAGAATAATTAATTTTTCGGACAATCAATATAAAATACAGATTTTAACTTTTTTCATTCGCGTCCCTAAAGACTTTTTGCATAAGGTTCTATATCTAATATCGTTACCGCTTCGTTCGTTCTTCGTTCGTTATCGCTTGTGATTGACTCGTTAATATACATATATACCCAATAACTTGTATGTAAGCCATTGACACAGCCAAGGAGACCTACAATTTTGAATGAACTACTTTCACTTGGAAAACGATCGAACGTGGGTAATATTTTTTTATTAAATGCTTGAAATTCTTGTTTTATAGAGAATAGACGTCTTGAACAAAGACTTAAATCAGTTCTTGAATGAACTTATAACGAGTGCCTTTACACGAAAACACGATGGTACAACAAAACCCCAATTTGGCTTGTCTAAAATTTTACGGCTTCATACAACCGGGACTTATCTGAAAACAAATGACAGTTTTGTAAATTATAGACTTCCGATTGCTTGCTTTGAATGGTTTTTTGATTTTAGCAAACAGCTTTGCAAGCTCTGTCCGAAATAAGTGGCTTGATTGATTTTATCAATAATTTGCTTATTTCTAGCCCTCTCATTTTTTCATTATATGATATCATTTTTGGCTTTTAATAGTCATTTTATAAGACGTAGAAAAATGAGACATTTGTATAAACACAAATCCCGCTATTTACAACTTGAAAGTGTTCCCAAAAAAGCTGTGAATCGTCGAAGTTAACAAATAGGCTTCCTAATAGCATCCTGGGATTCAACTGACAATCCCGAACGTGCCGGCGTTTCAATGCGTCAGCGCTATCTGAAGAAGCCCTTAGTAATGTGATACCACTTAGCGGGACTCAAATAGATTCAAATGAAATTGAATGATCCCAGTCGAGTTGCAATCTAAACAGAGTCGCGAGTTGAGTGGGTTGCGACGTAGTCTTCAACTTTGAAGTTTTTCGAGATTTTTTTGTTATTTACCTTTTAAATGAGAAAGCATGTTTTTTTCAATTGTATTCATACCGAACGGGAATTAATCTCCATTCCAAAAAAAGTTCAGGCTATTATAGTTCTGACCACCAACCATACCCCATTTTACAGGGGACCAGAAAAGAGGTTACTTGAAATTCGATTTTACACCAGTATTTACAGGGATACCTTTTAATATTTTTAACAAACCTAAACACGTACACACTGTACGCGACTGCCACTTTGGTTTAAGAGATAAGTCGTAGCTTCAGATTCAATTACAGAATCTATTTCTTATAAGCGGTCGCCCATCACATCCGTCCATCTTGTTTAATAAGTTCTAGATATTTTTAGTTTTGTGTGAACATTAGTAGAAACAGATTTCTCAATTTTACACACAACAACCTACAATTAATTTGGACTTTATACGTGATAACAATTAGATATTTTAAAATATTTTGAAACTGACTATTATCCATTCAAAACCTTTCACATGTTCAATGCAATTTTTTCTCTAATAACCGGCATACCTATTACAATAAAATTGTGGATAACCTGAGAATCATGCATATTTACCAAATTTAAGTAAATCTGTTCACCTATACATATCATCTAAATAGGGACCTACATTATTAGATCATCATCATCAGTGGTTAGCAGACACATACCGCAGTTTCACGTTGAGTGCTTAGAAGGTAGTTATCCATTTAAATGACAGTGACATCAAATAGGTCTCACTTAATCTACCCGCATTGGATAGGTACCGCACGCGGAGCTGTTATCACAGATTACTCTAATAGGATTAGGATCTGAAGCTCTTTCGACGTAACTACGTACTGAATATAACATCATTTCTATCATAGGATAATCACCTTTACCTGCCCCTACTGAATATCAAAATTGATGACAATTTCGATTTCCAATTGCTTGTACACTTTGTTGTAAATAAACCATCTTCACTAAAACTGAAGAATCAAGCGAACGTCTCCATTTCTACTATAATTACATACTATTAGGTATACTGAAACATTTATGTAAATAACACCGCGACCGCGCTGACAATGTTGCTTGCTTGAATATACCATAAATATTCATGAGACGCCACTTTTAGTACCAGCGTGGTTTGTTAGAAGAATGTCTCATCTTCGCTCTGTTTATCACAAAACACAATGACCCATGTAACGATACTTTTGAAGAACTTATCCGTCAGTTTCAGGATAGCGTTCACCGTATCGTTCAAAATGTCTTAGCAATTTAACACGCCGCAATATTAAGCTTGAAAATTCACTGAGCGTAACGTGTAGTTCGGAATATGAATTTCCATTCATTATATTTGGACATAGCCAAATTGTATATTATAGAGGAAACAAATGTTGAAGTACTTAACATCGCACGAGTTTCAAGTGTCAGACACGAGTTGAACATTTCAAACCGCTTTGATTCTGCAAATGAAATACGGTAACTGAGATTCAAGTTTACATCCTAACATAGAGAGGTTTGTTAAGGCAAAAAATAATCTTATCCACATTTTTTTAGCCGTACTTTTAACGTGTTCAAAGTCGGAATTTCCGACGCTAAATAAATAGATGTAAATGAAATAGGTAGCCTAATTACAATAATTTTCTTTACTCATAAATACAATATTTTTGTCATCTTTATTAATCATTCGCTGCTGAGAATATTGGGATCGCAATCTTTCATCTACGCTCTGCTTATAAGAAGAATCACAAATACGACAACGCCCCGAGCAACTTGAGGTGTCTGAGTATTATTTATTGCGGGCCCCAAGGTGTGTGTAGGTATTCTTTGTGTAGCATGGCCGACTTTACGAAACAATCTGCGAGGATTTCCTTAAGATGCGTCTGTACGTTTACTTGAAAACAATTCAGTCAGACAGAAGTACTCTGCACGGCATTACACAGGTATCGTGGAATGAGAAATGTAAATGTTATGCGTTAAATTTTCAGTAATGATTAAAATACGAGCGAGGGTAACAAATTGCAGCATTTAAGTTGCTTATTGCTAGAAGTATTGGAAGTTTTGAATACTTGGTATAGGTTAAATACAAAGGAACCTATTGATCAATAAAATAAATACAAAGATAAAATAATACCACACGATTCAACTATAAAGTTCAATGTAAAAGTTGCTCAGGATATTGTAATTCTTCTCATTAGTATTGATTGTTATACTCTGTTAAGCCTTATAACGAAATGATCACATGATCGGTAGAGTTTCATTTTGGAACTATTACAGCAAGAGAAAACTAAAATTGTTGAGGTCAATGGCCTCGAAATTACTTACATCCTTATTTAACCTGTCGTTTACCGCCGACATGAAATGAAATGAAATGAAATTATTTATTAATAACATAATGTTACAGGTCATTCATTATATACTGATATTTATATGTTATTTTATTATTATGATGTAATATTAAAAGTAGTGGTAGATTATAAAATTCTGTATAATCGTAAAAGATATTTTCTTGAAGCCACTTTTTTAGTTTAAGTTTAAAGACTGTGTTGGAAGCCGCATTTCTTATAATTTCCGGTAAACGATTGTAGATGGATGGTCCCACGTAATACACCGATCGGTTCGATTTGGCGATTTTGTGCTACTACGGCAGCATATTATGTGATAATAACAACTCATTTCCACTTAAGTTTAATATATATAATTATAATTTTAAATTATTACTGTGTCCTTTGACATAAGTGGCTATAATTGTAATACGGAGTGACTTGTAAATTAGCTTTATTAATAAATGATGACTTACGACTTATGACTTAAGAATGCAGCGGCCCTAGCATGCCAGACACGGGGATACATTTAACCCGTTTATCTCTCTGACTATGTCTTTCGTCGGCACTAGTGTGAGAGAGACGCAGTTAGGGTTTAAGGTTTCAGACGGTTTGACTTATCCTTGTGTCGACCTTGCTAGTCAAACAATTCAATTGAAACACAAAACAAGAACAAGAAAGAACAATAAACAACGATGATCTCTGAAAGAATCACCTGGGGCGATCACCTTAAATAATAATGACAAATTTCGTGGTGTCTAATCAACAACACGTTACAATGCCTCTCAAACATAAAGACGAGCAAAGCATAAAATGAGCCATTACAGTGAAACGGCCGTTGTAAACCGAGACCATTAGTAGCTTTTATTGAATCAACCGTAAATCTCTATCTGGGAGGCCGGCGCAGAACCCCTTAATGCACGGAGCAAAGTAGTTTTTGAATACCCACCAAGTTCCTTAAGAGTCTTGGCACACAGGCGATTTGCGGGGTGAGGGAGAAGTGTCTACAACACACACCCTGCTCAAGCGTCGAGCCTGCAACGAGCGCGCCGATGGATCGTCTCGCTAAAGACCCACTTAGAAATCACCAGTGTGTAAGGAAATTTTAATTCTATCCTAATTAGTCTTTTATAGTCAGACTTAAAGATCCGTAACATGACGTATAAGGGTATAATTGAGTTAAAATAACTATAGTAAAAAATACATCTGACAGCGTTTGGATTATTTGATCAGAAAATTCTACACGTAATGTTGATGATTCGTCAGCCGTTTCCCCTTCATCATGAGTATGAAGAATATAAGTGAAGAGTAGATATGTATATGCTCCAAAAGTGCAAACAATCCATCATTGTTTTTGTTGCAGGTAATCTTCATGATCGCTACCTTGACATTAAACACATCACTTCGAAGAACAGAAACGTGACGCGCAACGCTTTCCGGGTCATGAACTTACGCATCAACAATATTAACCAATTATTATAATTTACTTATAATTTAACGTAAAAAAAACGTCAGTGGTGTGATTCTCTTACTTGCGCAACGGCTGATCAGGGGATAAACGAAACGTTGAATTTTGACTAGACTAGAATTGGCACAGACATGGCAGCATGGGAAAAACCAGCTGGTATAGAGTTTTACTTCTCTCAGTGATTACTTCAATAATGCGATTGATTTTCAGTATTTTATAGCATTATGGATCAGCTTTTATCGAAACAAAATCATAATCTTGTTTAGATCCGAGGCAGTTTGACATATTACTTGTTTTGTAGTGCAATCGTAAAGCATTCGTGCTATTTCAATCGGTTTTCCGCGTCATAACTGTCTTGTCATGTCAGAGAACTGTCTTAATACATACATCGTAAAAGTCTCATTCTTCTTAAAATTTATAGTTATTGTCGTCTTTATACCAATAAAAAATAAACCGTTTTGGTGTTTATTTTATTAACATTCGTGAGATCGTCGCTAATGGTTGGAAAGATGCAAATAATTCCACTTTCCTCTTTTGCTCAAACAATAAAAATAAAACGGTCAGTTTATTCATTTTGTGGGCCCCAGTATAAATAAACGTTTACGATATGGGCTCGGGTGACACGGAAATAACCCAAAAGCCACTATAAGACAATGAGGCTGGGCCTGTTTTCCTTCTGTCTGTTTCCTTTATTTTTACGCAAAAAGTATGAGCACCTAAAATTTTCAAGCTCGAAAATTTTATATTTCTTTCAGTTGCCTTCATATGATAAAACACTGTGCCACTCCCGTAACAACCGTGGCTATACAAACTTCATTCATGAGATTAAGGATACATTTTATTTCACTTGCGACATATTAGCGGTTGAATGTTAGCCTGTGGTTTACGCCTATTTTTATCCATTATTTATTTACATAATTTCTTGTCTTTGCTTGTATATGTTACAAACGAAGGTTTGCAATCTGGTAATTGGAAATAAAGAACTTATGACATACTATTAATCAGCTACATCTCGTGACCGGAAAGCATTACCCGTACGTAGCTATAGCTATGGAAACACTTGAACCGTGAACGTTCAAGGCAACAGTTTCCGATGATATCTTGTTTTGTTCCCAAGTCTTACAGACGAGATGAAGGGCCTTGATGGGACATTACGCTAAAGTTATTAATGAAACAGACAGTAATAAGTAGAGTTATTTAAAATTAAGCTCCATATTGTGCCTTAATTGAATTATTCGTTTTATACAGAAATCTAAGTAAAAAACTATGTCGGGTGATTGGCACTTTCGGTTTCAATCAATGACAGTCGTCTGACTCAATTAATATCGGTTGAAAAGAATCCAGTTCCAGTAAATTGCATATTATGTTGGTACCTTTATTTTACTTTGTTGTTTAACGAGAATTTGGTTCATCGTATTTAGTGTATGCGCTATTCCATAGCCTTGAAGTCAGCCGCATTCTTTGAATGTCATAAACAGGGTTCATTAATTTAAAGTCCTACTCTATCGTAATGATTGCTGAACTCACATGTTCAAGCCAAGTTAGACCTTGACGTAGCGTATCAAAGTGGTATTTTGCTCAGCAATTACAGCATGGCCTAGCTGTTCAAACTCTACTGCCGCTTTGGGTAATCTCGAAATGATTTCTTAATAAGTTCAACAGGTGTTTGTGGTCTGAATAAAATATCTCTTTTTTAGTGAAGCTCTTTTACTGGGCATAATTTATTTTCGTTTATAAACATAATAACTTTTACCAAAATTATACCAAAGTCATAGGTAGGTATTTAAAGCTATTTCAGCAAAACGTGTTTACTAACAGGCAGTTGGAAGTATTTTATTTGTATTTAATATGCAAAAGAATACTTGAAATACACACGGCTTTACTCACGATTTATTGCCAGAAATAGTCCGACATGTTTCGGACTCGTATGGAGTCCTTTTTCAGGGGTAGAGTGCGGTCCCGGTCATAGCAACGCGCGCACAACGTGTATTTCAAGTATTCATAACGTCTCACGAAAGTTTTAATTTGACTAATATGCAAAAGGTTTAACAATTTGATTACCATACCATTCCCACCTGTATGAAAAGGTTGATACTGATATGACATATAGGTGTCAAACTTGGCGCATAACTAGTTACTTAATACATTTACGTTGGCAGCTGGTGTGTCGTTTCAATAAGGTTAGCTGCACGAAAGCACAACATTTCACATTTAAAATTTCTGGTACACATTCGTCGGCTATTGCTGAACGAAAACCTAAAACCGACCTTAACTTTGTTAGCAAAAATCATGTGTATTTATTTTAGCTAGGTAAGGGCAAACACTACGAACTTACAAAGCTCTATTGATAAAATAGAAATATTACAAGTACTTGCCACATACGCTTTATAGCAAAAATTCGCGTTTACTGTATAATTCGGCAACTCTTTGCTTGCTCTCAAAACAAAAACAGTATGTAACACGAAGAAAGGTAAATATTTTAACCCGTCAAAGTTTTGATGAGAAGAAAGGTTATGGTAAGCACAGATCTAAATAACTTCAGAATATTTTTTTATACCTATAAAAATTATAATAATTGAATTATTAATGGTAACTTCTATAGCGAAAATGACACGATTCTATCAGTTTGACGTCTTACAGTGATAGAATCGTGTCATGTTCGTTATTATTGTTCACCGACCTTATTTGTTATTATTTACCTATGTAGAGAAAACAAAATTGACATTTTAGGCATCAAAATGGATGTCAGTGTTGATAGTTTTATTGTTTACATGTTTGAAACTCTATAACGTATAAAATGCACTATTTAAATAACTTACACAATTGCTTAAATCGCGTTAACGGGATTATACCGCGGTCATAGTTGAAGACGTGATAGGAGTTGTGGAATGGTGGTATTTATAATTTTTTCTATCGGTCGATACCCTAGGATGATACAGAATGTGTTAACCGACTTTAAAACTAGAGGTAATTTATGAATTTTGTAAAATGATAAAATCAAAATTAACGGATGAATACTAGCAAACAGTGTGTTACGGGTTTGAAGCTTTGCTATTCGCCGTGTTACATACTGTATGTACTGAAAGTAAATTTGTTGTCTAATTCACTTCCTACTTTAAATTCTGTTGGTTAAGTATTAACAGGACTCCGAAACTAAGAGCCTGCTTTGAATTTGTTAAATTCAGGAGTTGCTCACTAGACCGGGCATTTCCACTCGCGTCTGGTATTACTCGACCGCAATTAGAATACGATTCCAAAGTACCGTTACCACAACATTACTTATAATTAATAAATATAATCATAAGTCAATCTATGATATCTTCATACTTTAAGTGCAGAAACTTATAGATAATAGATTTACAAAGTATGCTTTACAATAAACAGTCACTACATATTTCAACTCGATTGTTGGTAAATGTTGTGTCATTTGTTTTATAACAAAATATTAATACCATATTTGATAAATCTTTCATTATTTTTCACTTAATTTTCACGTTTTCTAATCGCTGTACCTATAAAAATATACATTTGTATAAAAATATGAATCGTGGTAGTATTAAACGGTTGGTCGGTACCGAGAAATTATCTTCAATGTATTAACATATTTTAATAACGAAAATAATAGCTAGGGAGTTGGGTGCCAAAATTTCTGTATGGTTCGTTCGCTTGGCAGACCTGAATTATTCGATTAATGACAATGTAAAGAACCACAGAAAAATAGTCTGCCACCATGGTAGTGCTGCGTTTTCAATTGAAAGCGTTTCAAAATTTTTAAAAAAACAACAGTTTGCTAATTCATTTGTTCGTGTCTGCCTCTCGGACTGATGGTCAGAATCATCCTCAAAACGATGAACATCGAAGAGGGAGACGTGCAGGGCTCTGTTTTATAACGGGACGGGGAGTTGCAAAAATGTAAATGAAAAACTTATACTAAATCATTTGTTCGTCGTTCTCGTTGCATCCATTCGATTCATTAAGACTCCAGAATAGAAAAAAAAAGTTGGCAGACGTCTAGTTCGCTGTTTTTTTTTATGTAGCATTTTTTAAAGTAGTAATTCAAAAACGCAGGGGCATACGACTTTCATTTACTGCACCAAATCGATTTGGATTGACATAAACTTTCATCCCTATCAATATGAAAGACAAACAAATTATATACCAAAATGGCACCCAGCTCCCTAACTATAATAACAAGTAACGTAAAGGTAATCGTTTCAGCAATTTTCACACAAATTTTTATCTCGCACATAAAGTATTCGTCCCTTCTTTCGTACCCGCATATGAGCTAAAAATTGACAGATGTTTCATATGTGCCATAAAAGCTAGTGTGCTAGGCTCTGTGAGGTAGGCAACTATTCCAAGAGATACATTACAGGAAATAATTGGATTAATGATTTTTTATGGTATTTCTAAAAATTATTACAGCGTTAAGTAATATTATTTCATGTTTTTTTTCCAAGGTTTAGAATGTCATCCTATTGAAATAAGTATTTTCATTTATCTGCACAACTCTACCATTGACAATGCCATTTCATGTATTAATTAAAAAACAGGCGAAGTGCGAGTCGGACTCGCGTACGAAGGGTTCCGTACGATTATCTATAATCCGTAAATATTTATTTTGTTCTGTTTTTTAGTATTTGTTGTTACAGTTGCCGTTGTGTCAGCCTTTTTAAAACATTAAGCTGGTGGTTTTAAGGTCACGAAGAGATTAAGGGTCCTTCAGGTTTAAAGTGAGGCCGTAAATTAATGCTAAATGCTCTAGAGGTTTTAACGAGTCTTCATAGCATCTACAGTATACGGGACTAACCATTTACATTTTCTTGTATATCCTGAAGCTAAAAATGTACGAAAAAAGAAACAAAAAACCATTATGCCCTTAAACGGCTGTAATGGTGATTATATCAAGTCCTACAGACAGAAATATATACCTAGTAAGGAACCGCCCAATGCGATTTTCACGATGCTCACCTTTTGACTTGTTTTGACAGCTAAATCCTTCTTTTGAGGTTGTTGCCTACAGAGTCGTGTATGGTCTGCTGTCCCGGTCTGAACAATAAAACGCGCGAAAACCAATAGCATCCAAAGTCAATATTGAAAACGAACCTACGCTGTAACCCCAGTTTTATGGAACAGACAATTTCTAGAATACGATTCAACGAAGGTTTCGTAACCCACAATCTCATATTTATTCAACAAACAGTTTATTGAAAGAAGAAGAAAGAAAAGATATTTATTTGCCATAAACATAAAGTGTACATGGTAATTATTAAGATTACAACAAGCATGCAGGCAAAAAGGGTCTAGCTCAGCAAAGGTGCTGCGGCCTGCGAGCTGCAGCGCTGATTTTCAGCTAGACCCAATTGGAATATTACATTATTATAGGTAGCTATCGTTTTCAATGCGCATTTACTGATCTTTTCGTATTTTATGTTCAAAGAGAATTCTTCAAAAAAGTCTTAAGTATAATCCTACATTGACCCTTTTTGACCTAAGCAAGGTGAATAGAATCGACACAACACTGCCGTAAAAGAAAGACGTGACAAAAATTCTTTATTAAGCGCTCTATGCAGTCCGACTATTCCCTTCTGCTGTTTTGTTTGCTGCAAACATGTCGACAAAGTCTGCAAATAAACTATGTCAAATATGGTTGGTTGGTTTTTTGTTGACAAAATATTTACCCGTCCTTAAGCGAAATACGTGACAGTGCATTTGCATCGTTCATTTGGTACGTCGCGTTGATATTAAAAGTATCGGAGTTCTATTTTCCAAATATTTTTATCTTATTCACTTGATCGTGAAGGTTAATCTTACTAGCCTCAAAAATCAGATAATATTAAAAGACGAAAACTATATCAAATGCTATCGCTATTAAATGCTGAATTGCTACTAGGTTCATTTTAGCGATTTAATCGTATGACTTCTTATTGACTACTAGGTAAACATTATCACAAGCAATAATATATAGATTTACTTAAAATTAAGGCAATATTCTAGTGAAATTATGCATGCATTATTGATGAATAAGACAAATGTTATTCAAGCAATGTTAGTCATGCTAAATGTAATGTACTGTTACTTGGTCAATAAATAATCTATCTAACTATCTATCCAATATACCTTAGGGCTGCAAAACAAACCCATGTTTTAAGACTGACTTTCCAAGTTGGTGTTGTGGTTTACATATCGTAGCGGTGATCAAAATTCATCCTACCGCAATAACAAGCTGATTTTGAAAGAAGTTTTCAACAAAGTTTTCGTCACAATTCACTAGACTGGTAGGTAAGCCACTCTGGTTGTTTGTATTTGTTACTTAAAATTCAAAGTTACCGTATACAGCCGGTAGCGAAGTCGTTAGGGTATTTACCTGCAAAAGAAACATGTTCACATTAACTTTAAATACAAGCTTTTGTACAGACGGTTAAATAACAGATTTTTACGTTTTTCCTTTAGACAGTCGTTGAATAATTCTCATTATGTCTAGTCAACACGTGGAAAGTAACTCGCATGAATTTTGTTAGACATACATAGGAACTTAGTTAAAGAGTTAAATAAACACGAACCAATTTGCAATAGTATTCCAATTCCTTGAGTTTAAAACGTTTTGCCCAACATCCTTAAATGAAAATGAAAATATTAATTTTTCAAGTAGGCCACCCACACGGGCTCTTTCACGTGTCTGAAGCTACCAGCGCTTCGAAAGTTAACATCTGCTGAGAAGAAACGCCGCAAGAAACTCAGGCTAGGCTAAAGGTCTCAGAGTCGCCAAGTCGTTTGAATAATAGTAATTTATTAATTTCAAGTAATAACACTCGTATACATATATTAGCAGCTTAATTCTAAATGTTGGTAAAATGTGTAGGTACTTAACAAGGGGCATGTAACCCGCAACAATGAAGCAAGTAGAGGCAGCCAAGTCTGTTCCATATCATCTTTAGAATGTGTGGGGCTGCCAACGCACACGGTGCACCAGAAATAAATGTCACTTTATAAATAATAAAAAAAAACTTCTTTTTCGTTTCATTGAATTGGATTCTGACATCAGACATGATATAATCTCGTGAATTTGAAATTTGAAAAATAAAGCTGCTCCCACATACAGGTCAAGGCTTCACTTACCTATAACACATTAAATATGAACAATCAGAGCGCAATTATAGCCAAAATACGATTAAATTTCACAGTTGTAAATGTATCGAGTCAAATGGATCCGTTACGTTTTCATTAAGCGGAAACAAATGGTCTAATCCGAGATAAATCTACATAGTCCCTACGACACGGACGGATCTAATTTCGCTAGAGCTCAATGTTTAGCTTACGATCGCCAGACCTATTGCAGTATAACATAATTAAATTTACTGAGTGACGGACGTATTAATAGTTGTTTTTTTAATAGGTTTATTAAGATTGAAAACAGTTACATTGAACCCGTTTAGAATATACTGATGCATTTTTATGCATTACCAGTTGCAAAGTTTCATTTTATACTCAATTATATTTATTATGAAACTTAAAGAACGTATTAAAACTCCGAACGGGCCGGTCGGAATGCGACTGAATTTTTTCCTTACAAATTAGGGAAGACCTATAAAGAGTTACTGTCCAAAATATGAGACAGTTTAATCAACACAAAGTACTTTTTGTAAATGGCTCATTTGCTTTATTTTTCTTTACTAAGAGAACAAACAACTTTAATCATAAAGATACAAAGAATAGTTCAAGTTTCCACGAATGATTCTTACAATTTTCCAAGTTAGCTACAAAATTCCCTTAAAATTTAATAATACATTAATAAGTAGCAGGCAAATTTAAGTATTTGTTTTAAATATAAAAGAATTGCTCAGACTTCACACCGCATTTGCGTTAATGAATTCAACTGTCGAATAATACGACCTAAACGTTCGCCTCACTTAGCGCGCGGTGACTTATAAGTTAATAACGCTAAAGTTAATAGACTAGGCAATTCAGATTATAGGTTGACCGCTTAAATGAGTCTTCGCCCGCGCGGCACAGGGGCGCGGGGGCAGGCGACAAAGGGGACCGAGAGAGGTGCGAGCGGCAGGCCTATAAATAACAATTGATTCAAGCTTTGTCATTAATAAGTCAACTTAAGTGCGGTTTTAAAGTGACTTTGTGTATTACAGAACATGTGATAAAGCTCTTACTAAAGTTGCAAGTAATGACTTCTTAGATTAAATAAACCCCCTATTTTTACACGCAATCCGTTCACACGCATACCACCATTCAACTTGACACGCATGCATATACACGCAGACAATACTATAGTATACTATGTAGGTGAATATAATTGTTTACAAAACTATAATTATAAAAACGAAGAAAGAAAATTCATTTATTCACTTCACAGGACACAATAATAAAAACAACAAAACAATACAGAAAAATGGAGGTGTGTGTGTGGGAGGGATGGAATGGGGATGTGTGTCATCGCGGCAGTGAATCAGTCACTGGCTTAGCATAATGCTGAGGTGTCAGACACAGCAGCACTGATTTTCAGCCAGCACCGTCTGTAGCAATCGGACATTATAACAACATGAAGAATCGTTTGTTTTTGCAGTAATATCATATCGAGCCCAAATATGTTTTTATACAAGTTGACTACAACAACAAACAATCTACGGTCAGCAGAAATAGGCTTGCCGTAAACCTTGCGGTCGCAATCAGAATTCGTTGTCCTCGAACCCAATCCTTGTAAAATGAAGCGTGGAAAGGAGCCATTGGGGCTGTCTGGGTACATTTACTTTACGACTCACACTCGAACCACTTTAGATTTACTTTGTATAGGTACCTACGTTATTTTGTTATTACTATAGCGTGACAATACAAGATCATCAATAGGATACGAGTATTTTGTATGTTTTATTTTTCATACAGCAACATAATGTACTTATGTATTTGTTTTGTTCGTATTTTTTTTAAAGCGTCTTTTTTAACGCTCTTGATTTTTCCTGATTATTAATACGTCATTGTTCACTTCGAGTTCACATCGTTAACGGCCTCGAATGCGAGGTAATTCCTGACAATCACTTGCTAGACAATCGAGTCTTCCTATGTGCTTTTATAAGAAATAAGTGAAACTGATATTAAAAGTACTGACAGAGATAATATTAGATGAGAAGCCTATGAAGCTATCGTAAACAGTATAAGCTAACACAGGCCCGTAGATAGTGGGTTGAACACTCCAATCTGTTTCGATTTTTTTAATAAGAGACTGCGTGACAGTTGCCACTCAATTGCTACTATCCATATTTTATACATTTCCCTGCTCATTCTTCGTATTCAAAAACGATGCAATAGTGCGGTTACGCGCAACGATCGAATGTTATTGGGCACTTAACCAATTCAAGCCATTATGAGGTACAAACGGGCATTGTTATAGACAGTTCGGTGAAGTCAGAGTTATCGTGCACTATTGAAATCAAGCATGGTATGATATATGGACGATATATTGAGTATAACAGTCTTTATATAAATAAAATTAAATGTTGAACTATTTCAAATTAATTCAATATTTTTAATAAAACTGCTTCATCTTATTCTGTTTTTGACAATTGAATAATTATTTTGGGGGAGACAAGCGGCGTACGTAGTAAAACAAAACAATACGGCTAGTCACGCTTGTTCAATGACCGTCCCTGACCGCGTCATGAATAATGATTAGAACCTCCAAACCCTAACTTAGCGTTATCGCACAATCTGTTTGTTTATTATAATCATAGCTCAGCTTGTATCAAGTTAAACAATTACGGCATCAACTGTATGTGTCATGCTGCTGATTAGATTTTTCTATAAGTATTAAATTCAGATAAAGTAAGTGACGCCTCCTTCCATTCGCGAAAATCTTGCAAACAGGGATTACGGTTGGATGTCACCGAAGTTATAATCCCTTTAGGAGCAGCCTGGCTTTCGTCAACATGTGTTATACGTATCATAGTTTCGGAATTTCGGACACATGTTTAAAACTTTTGTAAAGACGGCTCACCTAAGTGCGTCAAAATAAGTTATTCGTGGTTGGTAGGTTCCATTAGGCAGGATTATATTGCACGCTAGTAGTAGGTAAGTACAAAGGAACGTACTAGAATAAAGAAGTCAATCTGTTGTTTATTCTAATCTCCATTGATCGCTGTGGCAAGTTCCAAGTGAGTTAAAGTTATCCAAAGGCAGTAGAAACGAAGACAACAACATACTTAAATTTCATGACGCTAATCAGTCGTAATGTTCTTTCCGGAAATATAAGGCATTGTGTCAAGCAAAATAGTCTCATGAATGATCATTACCTCCGAGCGAGGGTTTTACTCCAGCAGAACGTGACAAAACCCTAATCTTCTATCGTTTACTCTCGTATCCACTAAACATTGAACGCAATTATTGTTATTTGCAGTGGACTTTTTCTTGTTGCTGATATAAAATTGAGTAGAATATTAATAAATAAGTATAAAAATAAGAAATAGAAATTGATAAAAGTGACTTTCCAAGTCACTTCAATATCAATCCGTTACTTTAATCCCTGTGGCCGGCTATCAAATGATGATGATATAATGAGTTTATCAAATTTATACATTCAACCCAATTAGTAACTTGTAAAGGTTCTTGAATATACATTAAACTTATTCCATCAAAAACCTTTTACTTAGTTAAATGTTTGATAGAAGTAAACTCTTCTCTCGTTTCGGAACTGAATACGAGTGGATGGATATAGTAGACTCGTTGCACATAAGTACTTATATCTCGTCACTGGCGAAATAGAAACAAGCGCTAGGCACTGTTTGCTCCCCCGTATTGACACTGACTTTGAATGGAAAGTGCAGTAGTGTTGTACTGGGGTTTTATTTGCTTCTCTTTAATCTCTGCTTTAGTTTAAAACCCATTGGCATAGTGGGAACAAAGTTTTGTATTTGTGCTGTGCAATCAGACAAACAATGGTGGACGTTTCAAAGTTAACTAGTGCTTTATTTCGCAGTTGATACGGTAACTACTTACAACAAAGTCCAACTTAATATTAATTTCATATCTGTGTAAAGCTAAACCTATTAAGCTACCTATCGAACCAACTACATTCAAATGCTCTTAAAAGCATTTCGGCATCGGCATCTGAGTTGCGATGACAATTTCGACAGATTGCAACCATTCAGCTCTATAGATAACCGTTGGAGCGTGAAACACCCCGTTAGTTCTACACTCTGCCGCAGCGAGCCGGCTTTGCGGCGCCACCGTCACGGATGCACGTGATGTATGCGCGTACGCAGCCAAACAGACGCGCCGCTTGCGCGCAACAGCCTCCCGCATAACTGACGTTGCCTCCGCACTTATCAGTACTTAACGCGAGTGACAAAAAGTGAACAGTACAATAATTTTGATACTTATAATTTTGTGAGCGTTGACGTTTTCTTGTGTTCCGGTAATATTGTGAAACAAGATGTTCCTTAAGGTAGGTTATGTCCATAACTTTAATCCTTTAATAAAGTTATTTTAAGTTACTTTAACTATTTTTGTTTTGTATTCAAATGTAATTACTAAACTTATCTTATATTTTTTGCTCGCAATTTAGAAATGACTAATCGATATTCTAGATACTGTTTATGAATAACTTTGTCATTTCATAAGAAAATTAAAAAAAAAAACAGTTTATTTATATGAAGCAAAAAGAATAGTGTGTAATTAACTAAACTTAAAGCTATTTTAGCATTATGCCAGACTTTGGAGATAGATATCGTAGCTAATCCTATCACATACATAATGTTGTGTACATCACATACATAAATTAAAATAAATAAATAAACAACGACGGAGCCTAACAACAAATTTACCAAAGTATTTGGCAATAAGTTTGCAATGATGCAACTCGTACAATGCGCTGTTGTTGACATATTGCTATTTTTCCTTCTCTGTTATGTTATTAGCGGCAAGAACATGATTCTCTAATTGATTGCGTAGCTCACACAGTAACAATGGGGACCGTATCTTTGTTTCTATGCGTCTTTTGTGCCATAAAAACAACAGGATAATTAATAAAATATTTTAACCGCAGTTTCACTAGTCTTCAATCTTACCGCAAATTAAAATGTCTACTCAGTGTTTACTTTAGAAAACTGTAAGAATTGTGCAAGAGGTTTAAGGCGGTTTACAAAATATTTAGCTATTGACAAACTACCACGAAATTTCACGTCACCCGTTATCTTTCACTGATAAATTGAGATGTGCTATCACTGCGGAAAGTTAGATATGGATATGGCTGTGCCTATAAATAAACTTTGAATTGAACCAAATTTACTACTTAAAAAACTAAGTCACGACTTCTTTTACATCAAATTACCTAATTCAGTCAACAATACGTTTTTAATAGAACAACGTGACGTAGAACTAGTAGACCAACAATGGTCATCAAAGTTATTGTTAACACAGATTTTGAAATTATAGTATAAAGAATCGATTGAAACATCGAGATGCTAATAATTTAGTTAGGAAACTCACGGAGAATCGCTAATTTTGTACGACGGATTTATTCAGCTTCTCTGCTGCACTGGGAGTGAAGAAATAGCATAGAATGCGTGCAGATGCTTATCATCCTGGCATGTCGTAAAAGTCGACTAAGGGACGGGTCCTCTCCAACATGGTCGGCTATCTGTATGGGCGATGGGCTGATCACCTGTCACCATCCGGTTCATCATACCATCTTAGGACTAATAAATCGAACGTGGCCACAAGTAGTCTTGTGACTCTGCCCACCCCATTAGGGATTTCGGGCGTGATGCATGTATGTATGTATGTATTTATTCAGTCGTCCTTACGTCAAAAATAACGTTATTTATCTCAAGGATCTATCAAGGACGCTATGTTTGTCAGTACTGACTTTCACGTTTATATTCGTTTCTGGAACTTTATATGGACCCTAGTGACGTGTTTTGCTTCACGATTACAACTCGGCCCATTTAGTATGTAAACCTTCGTGTACTTTAGCACTTAATGCCCTTTTACTTCCTAAGTTGTGTAATTAGTACGTGAGGTTTAGACAGAGTAGTGATTCTTTAGAAAGTTGAATTAACTACTGTTTTATTTTGAAATTGGAATTCTAATTTCACTTACTTATGGCCAAATTCAGAAAGGCCACTCAAATTGATCATTAATTAAAGTGGCGTTTGAGTGACGGTTTTGTATAGGGTGACGACTAGTTGAGGGACATTTAATCCCTAATCAAATGCGTGTGCCGTTTCTGAATACGGCCATTAAACTTTTAGGTCTTAAGATTTTTTGTTAAGTAATGGAAACCGCGTGGATAATTTTAGTTTTCCTCGTTTTTTATCCTCATGATTAGCTTAATGCACAATCACTAATGATGTAATAGATCAAGTACGATCAACAAGGTCAAGTTTAGCTATGTTTACCTCAAACAAATCAGTAGTTATAAGCGTGATCCAGGTACCTTCAATAAATAAATAAATCAGGGGACAATCTTTACACAAATCGATCTAGTCCCAAAGTAAGCTCTAAAGGCTTGTGTTATGGGTACTAGACGACGAGATACATACTTATATAGAGAAATAATACTTAAATACATAGGAAACATCCAAGACTCAGGAGCGAACATTCGTGCTTATCACACAAATATTTTCCCTTACCGGGGATCGAACCCGGGACGCTAGCTTCGGAGGTAGGGTCACCACCAACTAGGCTAACCGCGTCGTCGAAATCGAATAAATAACAAAGATGAACAATTTTAGAAAAAAGATAAATTAAAACCACGATGATTGATAATGTCGAAATAACCAAGGTCTCATAAATTAACATTGAAAGAAACAAACGAATGCTTTATTTAAATGTGAAATAAAGGAAACACCCAACGAAACAAAAACGTTTGAGCGAAAGATCAGCATGATATAAATTCGACACCGAAACAACCGTTATCATAACATATAATCGGGCACACGGGGTTTTGTCCAGAGACAATGCGGCAGGAACTACGCCTTTCGGGCGGGGGGTTATGGTGAAATTTTTACAGGCAACTATACCCTTTTACCGAAGTAGAAAGGTTCTTTTTCCTTTGCAATGGGGGAAACATTAGGTGGTAATTACCTGTTTCAATCATTTGCTGTCGGACATTCTAACGCCATCTGCTTTTCGGTTAAAAAAATGCCTGTATTAATCTAACTATTCCCACATTACAGTCAAGTAAAATAATGTAATAAGTGCTATATTATTTCAAGAGAAGTTGGAAATGAGTCGTTCATGGTTGACAATGAATCCCTGCTAATATTATAAAAGCGAGTGTTCTTGTTGGTTTGTCCTTCTTTCACGCAACAACGGAGAAACGGATTGACGTGATTTTTAGGGTTCCGTACCCAAAGGGTAAAAACGGGACCCTGTTACTAATGCTCCGCTGTCCGTCTGTCTGTCTGTTTACATACAGATAGTTTATGGGCCGGAGAGTGCCAAAGACTACTTTAAGTCTCGCAAAAATGCACAGTTCCCGAGGGAACAGTTACAAACAAATTCCACGCGGACGAGGTCACAGGCAAAAGCTAGTAATATATAATTGTAACATATACGTATAGCAGTAATAAACTATGTGACCGAACGAAGCTTACAGAGGACTAACACTGTGCAACCTGCAGTATTGCAGCACCGGTTATATACGCAACGTTTCACGAGATGTATAGATAATGGATGGAACTAATTGTTTCGCTGAGATGCACATATCAGATACGACTAGAATGTTTAGGTAAATGAAATCGTTCGCGTACTTTCAAATACAAAAAGTTAATCGACAGGAACAAACAATTATATCATATTATTTTGAAAATGTAAACATAAATCCACGTTAATAACAGGTCGATTTTTATTCGAAACTGTATGTTCACTAATCACGTTAAAACTATAAAATAAATGATTTGGAATTTAGTGACATTTAATGAATAATAACGACTATATTGAACATTTTACGAAATAGTTTGTGGTGCAATTTAGGAGTTATGAAAAGAAGTAGGAAGAAGACTGGAGTTGTAGAAATGCAGTGCGTTTAGATTAAAGTACCGAGCAGGAAAAAGTGTCTAAAACTTCTATCCTCCCTTGTGCATACAAAACTGAACCGGTTTAAACTTCGTTTCTGTTAACACAAACAAAGTTACATGATGATGTTCTAAAAAGTCGCCCCATTTGAACTTGACAAATTCAATAGTTTTTATGACACATTACAAATAGTGATAAGACGTAATAAAGGGGCGGGTTAGATAAATATAACTTAAGTAAACAATACAATATTACGTAGACGATCCAACGCAGCAACCTTCGATGTCACAGACAATAGTTAAATAGATCAAATGTTATTTTATCGAGCGTTTCCAGTCGGCCTCGCATCATTACGTTGACGAGTGTAACGCTCTGCTGTCTTCTCCAATGAGATTAGAATTACAAAACATTACTAGGAAACAGAGATATTTAATGATTCATTGGCTCGTGGAGCAGTTAAGTAAGAATCTCGTCTAAGTAAACATCAACCGGAAGAATAAGAGCTCTTCTTAAATGAGACAGGCGTCACGGCATATGAAAATCAAGGTAGGCCTTCCGTCCTCAGTCTGTGTCTTCCGACAACATTTAGTTTTCGTATGACCTTTGACGGCCTTGTTTGTAAAACGAAATTCACCGATTTCAACTACGGTGTTTTAACGATAATAGTGTTGATACTGATACCTACCACAATAACACAACACTTTCAACATAACACACACTTTCAACTTTCTTTTTGTATTTGGGATCCAATCCAATAAGACAAATAAAAGTATGTTCTGATACGAGAATCAGACAAGCTAGAATCGAACCCGACCTCAAACCTTTTTTAAGCATAAGGCATAACTATATATATAAAAATCTCGTGTCACGTGTGGTCGAACTCCTCCGAAACGGCTCGACCGATTTTTATGATTTTTCTTTTATGTATAATTGGTAGGTATGAGAATAGGTCGTAAGTTATATTTCATACCGCTAGGTGATTAGGGTGTTACCGCGGACGAAGTCGCGGGCGAAAGCTGGTATTGTAATAAAATGTATGTATGTTACTAAACGGCTTGCTCTGATTAAATCTGATTCTACGAGAAAATTACAGATTACGATCTCGGAGATAGAAACCAATTAGAACTAAAGCCTAGGCATACGTTAAATGACAGTGGGTCCAATTCGAAAAGGTGCCTACTTAATTTAAAAATATCCTAAACTTAAAATAAGTAACCTCAAATTCAACTTTGTATAGCACAAAGCTGTCAAAATCGAGTTTGAAGTTTCTTATTTTTAGTTTAGTGACTTTTAAATTAGCGAACACATTTTCAAATTGGCCCCAGTAACTGTATAAGACAAATCTTAAAAATAACACAAGAAGACTGAACACTAATGTACATTGAAACTGAGGATTGCCGACAAAGGTAACCTTCCACTCTGAATGCAATGGACTTGTTTAAAACACGCTGTCGATAGCACTTTCTCTGTTATCGCGAATCAATTGGATGAATCAGTGTAAACATTGCTTATCATTCAACGTACCTAATATTAGAACGGTATGGGCGAGACATAATCTTGTTAAGGTATCTTAGATAACCGCTCCGCAGATCTCGATGTTGGCAAAGTGAATTATTTCAATATCGAGATTCAAAGGCGCTTCTAGATTAGCGCTTTCATATTTTGAGTGGTGCATTCGTTTTCAATACGAGCAGTGAGCTCAATTAATGTTGATGAATCAACAAAAATTATTCAATAGCTCTAAATTAAATCGACATTGTATTTTGCAGTCATTCTACATTAGATTTGTACAGAAATACAATACTACTATTTCCGTTATGGATACAATCGTTGCACTACCGACTTCTTTTTGTATGATGATGAAAAAGATAGAATCGGTTATAAGAAAAGTAATATCGAAGCTGTTTTCGAGAGTTCGCTATTGGGACCGTTACCGTAGGCAAGTGGCTTACCTATCGGAATTTAAGGCTTCGAGACCATTCTATTGGCAATCGCATCGTCCTTATTGATTCTTCTACGGATCTAGTTCCAGCTCAGTGAACCAGCGAATGCTAGTTAGACTCGGAAAAGGCGTAGCGTTAACTTCCTTGATAGATTTCCTATTTAAATCGTTTATTGATAGGGTAAGAAAATTAAAAAAAAATCTAAAGCTTACGAACAAGAATAATATTTCAGTCAAGAATCTTATTAAAGAGAATTGAACTTGAATAGCTGTTCCGTATATTTAAAGAAGTATATATAATTAAACTATGCAAATAGACAGTTTACAATAAGATCATGTGGCTTACCCTTAGTTTATTTGTATAACTAACGGTAAGGTAATGATTTCATCACGTCTCAAAGTAATTCAAACAAAGCAAGTGTGTGTGAAGCACATTATGTTTGAATGTCTCTCACGACATATTTATTGACAGCGTTTGACGTGACTTACCGAGAACATGTTAATATCCTTGTAAAAATCACGCTTTCGCTAAACGATATGCAAATTTTTCGTGTTCCACATATAACTTACCGTGCATATATGCGAATTATTAAGCATACGTAAAGTATTCAAGGTCTTTAATGCAAACATTGGCAACATTTTAACTTGATTAACATGTCTCGTATTGCACACTCTAGCTTTAAATGACCTTAATTATTGAATTATAATCCTATCCATGCCTTGCACAAATGGCTACTTGCATGATTTTTATTTCATCTTATTTTGGAAAATACTGACTGATGTTCGCAAAACATTATTGTTGTTTTTTTTTTCGAGATACGACGCTTTGAAAAGTCCTAGTTCATACCACTCACAAAAACGCTCCATACAAAATGGCCCTGAAATATGACGTCACAGTTCAGTTAGAGTGTATAAGGACCAATGAAAAAAGAGCCCTGACGGTCATACATTTTATATGGCCGTCAGGGCTCTTTTTACATTGGTATTGGTATACAGAATTTATGAAATTCGCAATTATTTCCGAAATTGTGATGAGGATGTCAAAAACTAGTAATTCAGAACTAAAAAGCAATATTTATTTTTCACTCATTTTGACAATTTTTGACCATTAATAGAAAAAAAAGTAACAGTCAAAATGATCTTTTTGTTTCTTTAACATGCATTTATTTATGTTAAGCTACCGTTCCACAGAAATATATTAATATTTGTTACTATACTCAAGTAGCCAATTGTTGTGAATTAGTTTAACTCCGGAAACAAACCTTTTACAATTGTTTTGACACTTCGAAATTTTCATTGTGATCAATAATGAGTGATGATTAATGGAAAAAAATATAAATAAACCCGTCCGACCTTAACACCGATGTGAATTTGCCGTCGCGACTTTGTTCAAACCACTGATGCGGGCAATCACTAAATGCATTAAAGATAATTTCATGGATCTACTCTTCAATGCCGTTTCAGAAATCACACTAATAATATTATAAATGGGAAAGTTTATGAGTGTGTGCTGTCTTGTGTTAGTATGTTTGTTACTCGTTCACGCTTCAACGGCTGGACTGATTTGGATGAAATTTGAAATGGAGATAGTTTATACCCTGGATTAACACATAATAATAATACTTTTCATCCTAATCCTACGCGATCGAAGTCGCGGGAAAAGCTAGTATAATCATGTTTCTGTTGGTAACAGGTATTAGATACAATCACTATTAACACGAATGCTTAATCAAATTGTAAAGTTGTTTAAATTTTATTACATTTCGTGGCACGCCAAGCAATTGACTAATCTCTCTAGAAAGCTGTCAGACACTTATTTAAGCCTTAAAGTTATCGACTTTAAAAGCGAAAATAACCAGAAATGTTTTGTTCGCGTCAAACTCCTTTAATATGAAGACCTGCTTTAATTTACCTTCTTAGTATTTTACCTATTAATAGTAAGTAATTGCACTATTAAGTTCTATGGCATTTACTAAAAAGCAAATCTTGGATTTGAACAGCATTCGGCCACATTTTCATTATGCCGATAACTATTTCCCGAAAGTTCTGACAGGATATCTTAAATTTCTGGAAACATTTACGTTGATTAAGTTAGATCTGATCCGTGGCCATCCTCATCAAAGTCAATGGGCTCGGAACAGAACTACGGATTGGCGAAAGAAAATTCGGCGACGTATTTCGGTATTTTATTGGACAATGAATATAATATACTGCAAGATGTCTTCGATCAGCATCAGCCTCCAAAGGTTCATGTAGTATAAGTTCCTATTACAATATAATTTTATGCAGAAACCTTATATCGTAGGTAAGCTCTTTTGATTAAGCACATGACGCAAGTTATACTTCATTTTGCATAGTTATTTAAGGTACATGTGTTTATGTTGCAACTCTTAAGTAGATTATAGGCAGGTGACACACTATCGTATCCACTTAACAAGTTGGGAAACTGTTTAATTTAAATTAACATAATTTAATAAGGTTAAATGAAACTTGTTAAGACGTGACACTTGTCGGCTTAAAGTAAGTGGTTTAATGTAAATTGGTTCCAAGGTCATTGTTAATTGAAAGTAAAAGCTAATTAATGTCGCAAAAGTTACGAGATAACGAACTTGAATGATCTACGTAACAACTATATTAAGGTTCTACAATCAGATTACAATGTACCTATTTAAACATCTTTTTCATATTTATTTTTTAAGTAACCTTACGAAGAAATTTATAATCAGTACTGGCTATGCCCGGAACGGGACAAAAAGTATCCAATTTCTTATTCCAAGATATGGTCTTTATGTCTGCCTTTCATACAAATCAGTCAACGAGCAAACATCCTAACATCCAAATGTTGTCTAATAGGTACTTGACATTTATAATGTTACGCATTTGTCTGTGACATCGTCCGCGTAGAATTCGGTTATCGTTATTCCTACGGGAAATATTAAGTTTTCCGGGATGAAAAGTACATTTTTTCCGACACACACAAAATCTTTTGTATTCATAATATTAGTATACCTCGCCCAATGCAAAAGAGCGCTCATGGCCATATAAAATGTATGACCGTCAGCGCGCTTTTTACATCGGTTGAGGTATAGGATAGGATATTATGTATTATAGTACCTAGGATAGGACAACGTAAAATATCTGGTTTAATTGACCGAGCGAGCGCGAAGCGCAAGCGCAACGTCTCCGTTTCAGCTTGGGCAAAATGCTTTCGTATGTCCGGATGTCTGTTCTACAGGTCGCATTTCTTAACCGATTCTCGTGAAATTTTGTAAGCAGGTTCGATAATTATGTGCTTTTTTGACGATTCCCTTTTTCGAAATTTTACAAAACGGCGGAGATATGGTTGTAATCGTAACAAAAACCATACTTACTCGCGAGATCTACAGCTCACAAAGCCACTAGTGTATAATGTTCGAAATAGTAACATACAAGATACCTTCTTATGTAACCGTTTCACTCTCGACCGTCAGATACACAACTAGATTAACTTTAACTATGAGGAGTTTAAAATTGCAGTAACACAGGCAAACTTTTCTCGGCAATGTGTAGGAGGAAACTATAGGCGTTTCCTTCTAGCGTACGAAGTCACAGCAAGCTAGCTTGTGCCTTCAAATTCATGAAAAAGTTGCTCGCGTAAACATTAAAGGAGTACATTACGACGATTATTAAAAGAAATTGCTCGCACTTATTTATTAGGAGTGAGCCTATAGGCGTAGCAGTCCACGGTTTATTATTATTTTGGAAGAAATCTTATCGCGTTACATCAAGAAAAACACCCGGTAGACTTTTAGCTCGGTGAGCGCCCCTATCTGGGAACGTCCACGCGATATTGTTTGTAGCGACGCGCTAGAGATTCTCATCCCACTCTTCCGAACGATGCGTAATGCGTAAGAGTGGGTTGCGAGTCCCGCTCGCTCGCTGCAACAATATCGCTTGGACGTTCCCGAGTAGAGGTTCAGGTTCAGATTCGTACTAATTGCAAATGAGTGACTTCGCTCATTTTACGAGTGACGTATTCCGACGCGGTCACTGTATATCACGTCTCATCTGCTATCTTTGCTCTCAGTGGGTTATTCAAATTGCTGATTAATTCTGTTCCCTTTTGATACAAATATTTACCGCCGCTTGCAATGCCAAGTAGATACAGCCAGTGTACTCGAAAACTTTAACAATTTACATACCTTTCCAAAAAGTATTTTTATAACTCCTCTACATCCAAGGATTATTCGCTAGGTACCCAAGGTTAAAAACTAAGGTGACTTAGTAACTATAGAATATATTTGTTTACGAGCTATTGTTTAGTTAACCAACTATTTGTAGTTACGAAATCACTTGAAATCTACCTTTATATATCTTGTGTAGATATCGTGTTAATAAGTATTTATTAGCTGTTTTTTTTTAAGTTATAACATATTCCACATTCGGTAAACCATAATAAAATGATGGGTTATGAAGTGAATCGAGGTCAGTAAGTGAATCGAGACGATTCGCTACTAACTTCAGCAAACTAATCCAGTGCGAAGTTTGTTTAATAACGAACCTCTAGAGACGTTGGCTGTTATAAGAGGAAACTCTTCCAACATTGAGCCATCATGCTTTGATAAAGTTTGAAAACTGACAAAACTGAATAGAACAACCACTACCTAACTATAAACTAAACGGCTCGCGGCGTCAACCACGGTGATAAATTCAATCCTTGACCTTCATAACAGGTTATAAAAACCGACGTATTTTGACTTTGACAATACAGATAGCTGACACTGTATTCGCAGAATAGCAAAGTTATTACAATTTTCTAGTATAATATGGATTTCCGCAAAGTAACGCCTGAATCTATTAACTATTTAATACAGATAAAACAGAAAATACGCATACAATTGAGTCAATTTGCTAATTTGGCGTATCAACAAAGAAAATAATGCCATGGGACCTATTCACCGCAAGAAAGGGTAACATTTTATAATGGAGTGGTTGCCGCAACCTCAATTTCCCATCTTTTATACGTCCTTTTTACGGCGGCAGGCTTCGTTGCTTGGACATTTGAACTAATTTTATTTAACTAATGTTCCGGTTTTTTTGTTTATGTAGACAGCTTTAAATACAATTGTAATTTCGTTTGAAAAATGAATCGGAAATTCCATCATCCATAAAAGAAGCAATATCTATATACATGCGTTTCCAATATGGGTGATGACATTTCCATTTTTTAACCGACTTTAAAAAAAGAAGGAGGTTCTCAATTCGGGTGTATTTTTTTTTATGTTTTTTACTTCAGAACTCCGTCATTTATAAACCGATTTTGAATTATTTTTTTTTAATTGGTAGGGTATACCTCCAGCACGAGTCATTTCTCGCGCAGTGCGTCCCTTACATATTTGACTAGTTGGACAGAGACGCACTGAGCGACAAACGACTCGCGGACATGTCGTGCTAGCCCCCCAGTTTGGTCCCGTTGTAGTCAAAGTTGAGTTATGATGAGAGGATCTATGAGGAATCGATGGAACTCTTCAAATATTATAGGCAAGCATATAGCAATTTTAATATTTTCTATAATAACTCAAGCAGTTACGTTCCTAAAGCATTATTTGGTGAAGTGGAACTGTTGATGAAGACCACAGATGATCACTGGAACTCTTAAATGTTGAGTATTTCACGGTTGGTGATTAAATTGCTGTATAAAATTCTGAAGCAACTTATGTCCATGAAAATTCATGTAGTAAAATTGAAGAACCAGGAGAACTCCTCAACAATTGACATCCTTGCACCGTGGATAGCAACAGTTTGTAAATGGTGATGAGCAATTGGCATTATGCTATTGTTACTTGATGTAGAAAATGTGTGTCGTTAAATCACAGGATAATAAATAAAATGTCAAAACTTATTTTCAAAGGCTATTTTTTTGTTTTATAAATTATTCACATTCGCATTATGTTATGTATGTTTTTAACATAATCGCTAAATTGATAAGCAATGTGAATAAAAAACGAACACAGATCGCAACTGGGGTGTCACGGATGGAAGAAAGCGGGCGCTGCGGATGTAGATAAAAACTTAATTATGCGCTAACTCACACTATGTCCACCATACATGCCATATACGCTCAATGCGTTGAACTGAAAACCTATTATTTGAGGTCAATGCCGAAAATCAACCTCGATCGTGAACCCCACTTATTATTTACATTCAAATGTTAGCGAAGATCTCGTAAAATGTGGTTTCTACGAAAACATCGACGCTGTGTCCCAAAAATATCTGACACTGAATCACAAACTGTTCTATTTCAAAGCGTTCGTAAAAAATCTGGTGCGGTTGACGGCGAGAGCGAAATGCCGTTGAATAACTTTTACAAATAGCTAAACATTCTGACGCATTGAAAATTTAACCCGAATGGAAGAAAAAAAAAATTGCAATACATACATAGCATCACGCCCGAAAACCCTAATGGGGTGGGCAGAGCCGCAAGACTACTTGTGGCCACGTTCGATTAATTAGTACTAAGATGGTATGATGAACCGTATGGTGACAGGTGATCACCCATCATCGCCCATACAGATAGTCCACCATGTTGGAGAAGACCCGTCCCTTAGTCGAATTTTACGACATGCCAGGATGATAAACATCTGCACGTCATCATGTTATTTCTTCACTCCCAGTGCATCAGAGGAGTAAAAATTGCAATACCGGACCATAATTGGTGACCGGCTACCGCGAGTAAGACACTAGACGTATAGGGTTGTTTCACACGTACCACAACCATACGACAACCACAACCACAACACGTGGTCAGGCGCATATTTTGTATTGAAAATTTATAGTACAATTCACCCATACCACATTTTGTCGTCATTATCGACCGCGTGTGTGATACGACCACATCACACACCAGTTACACGTAACCACCGTTTGACCACATTTTAACGCTGCGACTTGGTGTGGTTGTGGTACGTGTGAAACAACCCATAGTCACAAATCACTAACTTTAATAAATGACCGTAATATTTTTATTCAAAATTCAAATATATACATTTCTCACACTGATACAATCATTTTGTCTTTAAATGATACGTAGATCCAATGGCGTAGCTACCGCCGTATCAATGATACGGGCCGGGCTACAGGCTCTTTTGTGAAAAATCTTTACCCTGTACCAAATTTTGGTACAGGGCCCGTTTAAAGCAAGCTACACCACTGCCTAGATTTAGAATTACAAACATTGCAGTACATAGATAGATAGCCAGTGGTAGCATTGTGGTCTGACGCGCAGCCTGTCTTGCAGAGGGCCGCGGTTTCAAATCCCTTACCTCTCATATTTAAGGGTCATGAGAACAGAACTGAATTTGATATTTAACATTTCCGTAAAGGAAAACATTGAGAGGGAAACTATATTCATATTCGAAGTAATTTAAAGATGTGTGTGAAGACCCCAACTGGGCCCGCGTGTGGACTACTGCCTAATCCTTCTCACTAGATGAAGCGTATGTCCAGCAGTGGGAATGATGATGATGATAATGATACCTGTAAAATGATACCTGTGTGTACCACGCTTGTATGTACCATGAACATTTTGTATTTTTAATAAACTTTTTCATATGAATTTTTTGAATGAGAGAAAGAAAGTAAGAAAGAAACATTTATTCACTAACACAGAAGACACAGAGTAACACAAATATAAATTAGAACAATATAAAACAAAATGGTTGTGTGTGTGTCCTCGCGGCTGTGAATGGGACACTGGCTCAGCATAATGCTGTGGTCCTAACATGCATGCCACAAAGATAAATTAAACCCGTTTATCTCTATGACTATCTCTTTCGTCGGCACTAGCGTGACAGAGACGCACTTACAGATAAGACGGTCTATCTTATCTTTTTGTCATGCATGTTAGGGCCGCTGAAGTGTAAGACACCTGCAGCGCTGATTTTGAATGATGAATGATAGATTCCAATAATCTACCAATACGTGCTTCGTACTCATTTAACCCTAAATCTATGCCATAGCATAGCATAGCATACAATGACATAACAATAAAATTGTCGTGTATTTGTTTTGGTTTTGGACTCTAACTAATAGACTTAAACGGCTAAAGGTTTTATTCATTGTTTTCAATGTCAAACCTTTTTAGTTCCGAAGCGCGTATTATTTACCCTTTAGTTTACTAATCTAATGTTATTTAATAAAAAGTGTATATATTACATGTAAGCTTAGGTATCTCGTAATTATCCGACCACAGCCATCAGATTCACTTGACCGTGAAGAGGCTGAGTAAATCTTTGTATTTTATCTGTGTGACTTAAGGCTCTACCATTCACAACAATACCTCTTACATTCTCCCTGTTTCGTAAAAACTGACGTTGATATCTTTGTTTAGCTTTTATGACCAATAACTAACATACATTTGTATAGGTACTTATATTTCAAAATATGATAATACGTTATGAGCATTATCTATACCTAATGTACGAAGCATTGATTGTATTGTACATAAAGCTCATTTACTTTAATTGTATACTAAAAGATTGTGTCCTTTAAATTACCCATACCTCGCCACATGTAAAAAAAAACGCTCACGGCCATACATTTAATATGGCAATCAGGGCTCTTTTTACAAGTGACGAGGTATGGGTATGTGATTGGCTGTTAGCTAAATAAAGATTGAGGTTAAGTACTGCATTTTAGCACAACATTTATGCAAAATAAGAGATTCAAACATTTCTTCGGATATTTTCGAGGCAGGACGGGACTAGCCTCGATAAAACTGGTTTAAGAAGTTAACTGTCGGTTTTAAACGGCAAAATCTCATAATCAACATACATGAAGAGGAAAATAAACAACTTCAGACGATTTCTCAAAGCAATCCTTTCAAGTCGCGAAAATTTAACGACTGTATATCGTAGACCATTCATCAAGCTTACGTACAATGTATACATACTATTCTAAATGTGCTTGCTCGCTTTACATAAGTATTATAATTCTGCAACCGGAAAGAGCGAACAAGAATGCAGTGCGGAAAACCGACTCATCCTTAATTTTAAATAGCTACGCTATTGTTTAACGCACGCCGGGCGCGTCGGAGACATTGGGACCGTCCTGTACACAGTAATTGCTGTCTCGTGTTTTTAAGCATGCAATCCCGATGTAGTTTTATTCAGATTTCGTCATCAGCCGTAAAACGCCTTCAGCAGGACATAGGCCTCCCCCAAAAATGGGGGATTTACCATAGTCGCGACGATTGGCAGGCGGGTTGACGACCGCAGTTGCTCTTGATAGTACTCGAAGGCCGCTACTGCCCATCCTTCAGTTGGTCCCTCTGTCGCCTTTAACGATACCCACGAGAGGAGATGGGGTGATGCTATTTATAGCCGGCACCACACGGACTCTTAGCCGGCACCACACGGACTTCGTTCCATTTTTATTCGGTTTGCATTTCGAGTAAACTCGAAAATTACCTTAAGTGTTATCGTTATTGGTTTAAGAATATCATGTAAGATACAAGATTCGATAAGATGCAGGCGCTGATACGATTTCGTCTAGGGAAGGGGAGTTTTTGTGTGATTTTATTGATCTTCCAGAAAATGAAATCTAAACAAAAATTTGGTCAAATAAAAATAAAGTGCTTCGGTCGTGAGTCCGGAGTATTCGGGCCTGATAAAATCGTGCGTGTCGTTATAAATAGATCGGGGTTTTATTTTAATCGATAAGCAGTTTTTGTGCATATTTAATTTTGGAACGACTAGGACCACTTGTAGAAATATTAAACTCAATAACAAGATTTGACAACTAAAGAATATAAAGAGGTCCTATATGAAGCTACTCTTCATTAGGAAACCACATGACATCTGATTTACGACGACATATTAATATCTGTTGTAGACACAGAGACATCGATTTTTAGTAGTGACAGACAACTATTTCTTTGGTACACGGCCAATTGCTCGTCAACATGTACGCACCCTATCCTATTTGATTGATCGATGTATGCGGTAATCAAAGCAATAAACAAAAGAAGTATCGTTTACCGATTATAAAACAATGTTAGGTGATGAATAAATCACTATTTTTACTAGCGAAAATATTTACACGGGTTTCATTCAAGCATTCAGCTTGTCTTAGGTTAAAAAACTTTGGGTAATCGCATTTCAAAGACAGGGTCTTAACGTGAACATATCCAAGTTCTGGAGTTACTCTGAAGAGGTAAATTTCACGGCTGGGTCGCTGAGACAGGTCGGTAGACGCACACGTCTCTGGACCGTGAATATTTATAGACGACGTCTTAACCCAGACGAAACTAAAAGTGTTAAAATTGGGGGAAACACGTTGACGACGGTGTGTGGACGGCGAAACTATTTCCCATTTGAATTAAGTAAAGCATAAGATTGTTATGCAAGCGGTTTTCCGTATATCTTTTGTAATATGTAGGTACCTAAATATGAATAAAATTTTGTTGTGGACTCGTTTTCAAACAAACAGGGTAAGATCACAGAAAATTAATTACCTAAAAAGAGGTAAATTTTTATGGTGGTGTTGGTTGGGTACTTTGTAACCATCATTCATGTATGGCCGCAGGCTAACCGCAGACTTGTTTGAACATTTTTTTTACATTAAGCTGAAACAGCCCTTACGATTTAGCTTTTATTGCGTAAACAAACCTTAAAACATCAGGTTAGCGGGACGAATAATAAAAAAACTCAAAATGTGTTATTATTTTTTTATATATTTAAAAGGCATTTGCATTTTAGTTCAGATAATTTTCTATGAACGTATTGATGGCCTATTTTAATTAAACACACGCGAGACAACTTTTTACTTACTAAGTTTCTCATCCTAAAATCTCTAAAATCTTATTAAAAAATATATTCGAAAGGTCTGTTTTATAGGCGAGCGAAAATACTTTAAATTCTTTGAAGAAAAATTCGCTGGAATCATTCCGTCTAAAAACCAACTTTTACTGCCCGTTAAATTTATTTACGTCATAATAGGATTCTGCTCTAACTTCGCTGCGTGCTATTTAAAAACAAACACAACATAGTGGAAACAAATTAATAGAAAAATGCTTATTTTGCTCTGATAAGTTTTTATAGTGAAACTTATTAATTTATTGTACATAAGCAAAGTGTTTCGAGAAGCCATTGCAAACTTACTTTTTATAGGCTAGACAAACCCTCTGATTGTAACAAAAGACTTATGCCCACATTGGCTCGTATATAGGCCGTCAAAAACTAGCTCGGGAACTACTATGAAGGCTGGCCTAAATGTGTTCCTACCAAATTCCGTCCCAGAATAGGGGGCGCCGGGTCTTTAAGGCAAGCCTATTTTGGCATCATTTCAAATAGTCTCTGCAGATGTTATAATATGTTCTCTAGGGCACTAACCCCCTCAATTTGTAACAGAAACCTAGATTCGACCCTAACTACCCAGATAGCCAGCTTTATTTCGCATCCTCGGTTAGTTTCATTTGGCTGTTTAAATACAATTGCGCAGCCCGATTTATTTATACACATCTAGAACAGTATAAACCGTCTCCGAAGTACAATGAAGCAGACGGGGACGAAAAATAGGCCACATAAAATTAATGTACCTACTTATAAAGATAATGAAATTCAACATCATCATCGAGGCGTTCTACTTATTAGTTCTCATCCGCACAAATTGCATAGTGTTACTCTTTTATATTTATCTCTTTACCTACCAGTGTTTTCTCAGCAGATGATCCGTTTTTAATGGATTTATGAAACCTTTCTTTTTCATAATTAAGCTGCTGTTAGTATTTTAAAAAACACCGCTGATATGCAAATCATATAGCACAACAACAACCAATACCTATACCGAGTATGATTTACGTTTAGCAGTAAGGCTATTAACTTTGCTACCTACTTATTGTCTGTTAAGTGTATTCGACTAATTTACGATTCTTTGGTTCGATAATCGAGCGGAACGAAATATATTTGACAAGACTGTTGTTGTCATATCACTGCACGACAGTGGCAGTTCGCCAACATTTCCACAGTCATAAAATATCGTCACCAGGCGTTGCTTCTTCAGAATATCTTTAGTGTAAACTAAAGACTCTAATCTGGTCTTTGATAAGTCCATGACACGAAAAATCTCATATTCTGTACACATTGGCATCCTAACTCAATATTAAACTTGACTTCATCTTAAATGACTATGAGTCAAACACACCAAGCCGAAAGTGAATACCTTAATCTTAACCAAACATTGTTATCTAAGCTTTACCCTGTGGAACACGACCATAATCTAATCTATTTGTGTTTTGTGTTTCAGGCATTCAGTGGACTCGGTCGCGTCGTATTCTAGCCAGAATCACGTTGACCGCATAAGGACACAGAACTTCTCAGCGGCTTCTTGTCACGACGAAGGCGACTTCGGATCGATCAAGACAAGCCTCTTCAGGCGCTCTTCATCCAATTTGGAGTATCCCCATAAACGGCCGGAAAGCGTCACGTCCAATACCAGCTCCACAAGAAGCCGCCTTCGAGAACTTGTCGAAAGGAAATCCAACCAGGAGGAACACAAATCCGCAGCAAACACCGTCGGCGACATCCAATACTTCGAAAACCCTACAGAGACCTTGGAGTTTGACAGACCGCGAAACTTGCTCGATTCCAAAAAGAGCCAAGACGAGCGCCCCAAAAAAAGAAAGCTTCCTAAATCCAAAGAAAAAGACAAAGACGTTTGTGAGAACAAAAACAAAAAACACGAAAAGTACCAAAGCAAATTAGCTGAATATTACAAGCTTCCTGTGCAATTGCCGCAAGATGAGTTTTATCAACATCTGACGCGGTCGAAAGCGGCGGAAGAATTATTACAGAAGAGGTTTTCAAACTCTGACACTGAATTTAATGGGAGTTACGGAAGGTTGTGTAAGCACAAAGAACCTGAAGTTTCCAATTTACGTCGTAGCCGCAGCTTAGCAGTTATTAGAGAAGAAACCTTCACTGATCTACAAATTCAGAACCACGCAAAGAGCAAGCGATCTCAGCTAATACCACGAGCCCGACTGTTCGACAAGCCTTGCTTTAAAGACAGGTATTTATTATTATTTGCTTCAATCGTTCAATCTTCTACGAATTAATATTTTCTTCCACACAGATAATCCATCTCAGTTTACTTAGACTGATTTGTTGTGGTTCACTTTACACGTGTATCCTGAGTAAGGTTTATGTGGCATTTACGCATAAAATCGATTGGTTGTTTATTGAAAGTTAGCTCTCCTGATTCGACAGATTATAAATGTTGATGAAGTCATCTATATCTATAATTAGTATATAGTATAGTATATAATAAAGTTACTTTTTAAGTTTGTCGGTAACAAACAGAACATTCACTTTAAACTTCTAAACTACTTAATGGATTTTAATTTCGTTTTCACCAACATTTGGAGAATTGCTGGAGGAAGGTTTAAATGTTTAATACACAATGTGTGTAGCCGGGACGCGGCACGCTAGTAACAAATAAATAACTCCAGTGTGGAGCGCGGTACGGGTCGCGTCTCAACAAAAATTTTACTTTTATTCTAGTTTCAATTTACTTTTCACTTCTTAACTTCACAATCCCACTATATAAAATACTTAGCCTGCAAACCCATTAATTTCTTTTTACTTATTTCAGGTTACCTGGACGTGCTAAATACCAAACAAAAGAGGAAGTTCTAGAAGGTATTTACATCGACAGTACTGCGTCTTGTTTTGGAGCTATAAATGGTCAGAGAGATAACGAAAGTCAAAGTCGCAAGTCAGAAAAAGAAGACACTGTATCACGAAACGAAAGTCATCATTCAAGATCTATAAGTGGCAGTTGGCCGAACTTAAACGACGATTTGAAACCAACCAATCTCTCCGAAGATAGTATTGGACATTCCCGAAACCCAAGCGAAATAGATAGCTTGGATTCCAATTACGTGCGGAAACATTATAATTTTGAAGCGCATCTTAAAAATTACAAGGATAGCTCTCCAGAGACTGAGCGATCGGTTGTGACCCCAGATAGTAACAAAATACTTTACATAACAGATCACGACACAGACCGAGAAGAACGAGACAGATCTAAAAATAATACCCCTAAATCCTTTACCAACGACAGCCTATCGATCACCCATAGTGATAAAGATAAGAAGGAATCGAATGAACCTGAACAAGTAAATGACATAGACGACTCATACGATGAGATTTCAATTAAAAGTAAAATAATAGAAAATCTTAAAAACACAGAGACAGAAGATATTACCTTCGAAAATAGGGACACACGAAAAGACTCGGATACGCAATCTGTAGGGTCAGAAAACGACGGGACTATATCGAGTCCACCGGATAGCATCACATCGTATATATCGATTTCAATTGCTTCTTCGACTGATAAATCACACAAATTAGAATACCTGGCAAATTCGCTAGCTGAAAAGATTGATGAATACTGCGAGTCGCAATTAAAAGATAATACATCAGTGGCATCACAAACTATTCACTCCGAAAATAATAACACCGAAAGAGACCCTATCTATACTAAAGTAAGCAAAAAGAGAACTTTTGCTGATATTCGACGAGACTCACTTCTAAGCAACATATTTAATGACACGCCAAAGAAGCTAAGCAACGAAGTATATGTAACTAACACATACATTGAAAGCGATAATTATTCAACAAAACCTAACTGCACTTCATCAAAAAATATAACTACCGAGCCATTTGTTACAACGTTAATAGAAAATCAATATTATTCATTACCTGACATTAACATTAGTAAATGCTTAAGAAAATCAGAAAGAATAGATGCTCAATTAAGAGAAGCAGATCAAGAAGACATACCTTGTGAAAATACTTACGAAATAGCACAAACGCATTTCAGAGAAATATTATCAAGGAAAGGATATGAAAATTACGGTTTGTTAAATAAAACGAATGTTATTAATAATCAAAACCTGCAATTGAATACTGGTGTCATTCTACCTAACTACAGGGAGCCACAGATAATACAAAGTTTTGCTAAACTTGAAGACGACTTGAAGTCTATAATAACTGTAGAAAGTTCCAACGCAGACGACAAAGATAATAATTACTTTCGATCGGATTCTCATCAAAACGAGAGGGAGATAAACGAAATTGAGGGAACTATTCGAAATAATAAAGTCATCACAAAATCGGAAAGTTTAAAAAATAATGCAAATTCCAAGCCGGAAATAAATATAGCAAAGTCATTCTCACACGATAACATCAACAAAACTGTTCAAGATAAGAAGGGACGACAGGGTATCCGCAAACACTATTCACTACGACAGCGCGATCCTACAGACGATGATATTCATCGTTTACCAAGTCCGAGTACCGCCGAACGACATTTAATTAAACCTTGTGACTCTACTGTTAAAAGTATTGTAAAGGTTGAAGACAATAGCACGCCGTTGCTGTCGCGGGTGCAGTCATTCAAAACATCAGCTGAATCTAACATAGCTATCGTGCCTTTGAGCGGCCATCAAACAATTGTTATTGATCCACCTCTTACTCAAGATTTGAAAAACAATTGTATTAAGCCAATTTTAAAACAAGAATTAAATAGCATCGTTACCCCATCTATTAAAGAACCTCTGCCTAAAATTGAGTGTTTAGAATCGTCTCATAGTTGTACGCACGATGTAAATAAAGAAAACAGAGCGAATAATATAAGTGAGTTAGTAGACAACTCGAGCCACTGGATCCCCAAAGATCCTTTTATAACAATAAAGTTAAACAAAGTAGTAAAAACAACAATCCCGAAGCTCAAGAAAGATAGTTGTGAAAAAGTTGCTGGAGTTCAATATAAATTTGAGAAGCCACCACCTAGGCTCATTATAAAAGACAAGAAGCAAATTTCAGACAAGAAAAATCTACAGATTAGTAAACAAAACACCAATATGACTCGGCCACAAGTTTTACAAGTAACTGACTCAAAAAACAAAAACTTAAAGAACACTGCAAAGGAAGAAATCAATAAAAAAGAAATTGCAGAATCAAACAACAGCATTTCCAATCCTGAAGGTAAGGTTAGTCCAGAAATAAAAGAAGAAGTAAGAGAAAATAAAAATTATAATAATGACAAAGAAAAACTTAATAATGCTATTAAAACTGATATTGAATACCAGGAAAAATTGCACTCAGTCAAAAACTATTGGTCCAAATTAATTGACAAATCACCAGACACCAAAGACAACGGCCGGACAGAGTGTAAACTGAAAACGAACGAACCTGTAGAAGTTGAAACATTTACAGAACCTGAGAATGATACTAAAGATGAACCTGATGGTCCAACAGATATATCAGTAGGTAGTATAATTAAATCTTTGGAAAGCGTAAAAATTGTTGACAGCATACGCAAAATGAGTCATACCAAACTGCAGCTATGGAAAGATGAATCCGAAAAAGTAAAAAGCGACTCAGAAATCGAAGAGAGTGCTGTCAAAAAGGTAGTTAAAGACTGTGAGAATAATATTTATGAGAAACCGAAACCGACGATGAGCAGTAATAAGACAGAATTAGATTTATGTAGAGATACTCCAGAAATCGAAATAGTAGAATTAAGCAGTGATGACAATCAGAATCAGAAAACCCAAGCGACACTCATTAAAGCAAAAGGCTTTGATCAAGGGTGTGATGAATTCGACCACGTCCGATACAAAGTTATGAAGTCAGAACTATTTAAAAACAGTATGATTGCTAACTACCGGAAAGAAGCCCAATTTGACGGTTTGTTACAATACTTACAAGATTACAGCTTTCAAGAGTTATTAGTGAATAATAACATTGTTATTATTGAGCCTGTAAGAACTAAAGTTGAACCTATGCCTCGAAACGTCAATAGTCAGGACACACGCAAAATTCCACCAACACTATTTAAAAAAAACGATAGCTCATGCAGTCATGTCGATAGATCCAAAAATGCAATTCGTCGGCATTTCTTCTACCACCCTATAAGAGTCAACAAAGAAATAATAGAAGAAGAATTACCAAATCCGGATACCGTAAAAAAAGTGCGTAACCTATTTGAAGATACATTAAAAATGAAGAGCCCGATGACTATGACTCGAGACCCGCCCTTGGTTGATGAAACTGTTGGTTTAACAAGAAGAGCCACTTCGTACAGAAACCTCAATGAAGAATCAAAAGGTAACAAAATTGGGGGTAGAAAGAAGGTTATAAGGCAACTGACTATCGACACTAACTTCGGTAACAAGAAATGGGATAACGCTAGTCTTTCCAGCGGGGTATCTAGCGGAGATCTTAGTTCTAATAACGACTACGAAACTGATGGTCTTAGCCCATACCCAAACAAAAATTTGAAAGATAATGTTTATAGTTCGAGTGACGAATATCTCTGTGATTCCGTAAGCCACGACTTTTGTTGCGAAAGTCAATACGTCAGTCCTGACATAATGAAAAAAATACGAGAATGCGGAACATCTGTGACCTATTACGGAGGAAAAGTATTGAACTCAAAATCTGGTTCTGCAGTCAGTCCAATGACCAAAGCTATAATGGAAGAAATAAAAGGACTGCAAAAGAATTGTAGCAGAGATTGTTATTCCTGCAAAACAAAATGCCGAGGTGACAAATGTTCATGCCTGGTAGCAGATAAACACAAACAAATAGTTACAGACAAACAAAGTTCTAACGCATCATCGGATTCGGGTAATCCAGATCCAGATAAAAACAAACGATCGGAAGGATTTCCAGGATTTAAATTTAAACTCGTAAAATCAAATAGTTGCAGCAGTAGGCTTGAATTGGCCGGAACGGATGACGGTAAAAATCCACGCATTAAGTACAGATCACCTAGTAAGCAGAAAAAGACTGATGATCCTCCACTAATGAATGATGACGAAAACTCTGTAAAGAACAAAATTTGCCGACTCGAGAGCTACAACAAAGGTATAGTTAAGACACCATTCGAAAAGAAAGACACCGAAGATAAGAAAATAAGGCAACCGACTACAATTAATAAATTAAGTGAAGGTATTTTGAAGAAAAGCGCTGTCTACGCTCAACAACCAACTCAATCTACCTTGATCAAGAAAGAAGAAAAGCACGACACAACTGAATGTGAAAATGTGCCACAGACCGAACCAAAACAAACGGACCCGCACAGCTTTGAAAAGAAATATTATTATGTAAACGACAACTTAGAGCAAAGCAAAGTAACACCCGGAAAATTCGGAGAGATGGTATTTGAAGAGTTTGAAGTTTTAGAATCCTGTTACGATAGCCTAAATAGCAATAAGTCATTAAAATAATACACTATTAACTTTAGAGCTTTTGGCTTTCATAAATTGTGATCTGTTTTCGTTTGATGCTATTAAATTATTGCTTGTAAATTTATAAAAATATGTAGCTTAACATGTATTAAATATAGTTAATAAGCGTATCCTAATTTGTAGAAGTCAATTGTAACATTTCGAATTGAAGAATACCGTAGTCTTGGTGATGGTTTCTTTGTATAAAAATATAATTTGAGTTGTTTTAACGTGTTTTCTTGGTCGCATCCATTCTTGTTCGTAGGTATATAATTAGTACCTTACCATCAGATTTTTCGTGGTCGACTTTTGATGGCGTTTTAGATCCATGAGCGCATACGCTTGTAAACAAGGGACGGCGCGCAGGTCGCCACCGTCGGCACCAAGACTCCTGCACATAAAAAAAATACTTGAGGGAACCTAGTTATAGAGAGAAAAACAATCTATAATCTAATTTAATATTACATACTTTAAATTAGATTTTAATATAGTAAGTATGTGATTTACATTTCAGGGCAATCTAGTTAGCAACTGGAAAAGCGGAATAAAAGTAAGTACGTATTTATTCGACTTCATATAGCAAGATAGCAACAGGTTAATCTCTTTGACTCTTTCGCATTTCCGAAAATCATTCAAGTTTCTATGAAATGACTTTTCCATGAATTTCGGCAAAATCTAAGTAGGTAAGTATATTCTAACATTTGCTATGGACTGTAACTGTCATCGAATTGTTTGCTTCTAATAACAGAATCAGATAGGTCAGCTCAGTCTCCTGAAGAGGATAAGGGATGCCTGGCAAGACAAAGAGGTAGACCGCAGACAGAATGGAAACCTACCTTAATAATGATAATACAAATATATCTAACATAGGTGCAACTCATGCAAGTGCTACAACTCTAGCAAGGCAATTGCTGCACAGTTAGGTCCAGCAAACCTGCAATTATCGGTTATTCTAGAGAACAACCGATATGGGCAATTTTTATAAAGAAGATAATATTCTACATGCATTAAAACGTATGCAACCATAATACCCATTCAGCGGCGTAACCAAACCCCTTGGAGCAAAAAAGACGCAAACTATTTTATTTACATACCGAATGTGGGAGAATTCTAAGCTAGTTGAATAAGAGGTTTGCTGGTCAGGGTCTGAGGGCCTCCTGAGTTTGGGGGCACCAATGCACGGCACCGTCTAGCATTTCGGTAGCTACGCCAGTGATACCATTTTAGACCGGGAGATGGTGACACAATTTATCAGGTAAATTGTACCAGTATGGCGGTCCTTCAGGGGTCCAATTACGTAATGATAAAAAGGAAAATGATGGTCATAGCGCTCGTACCGGCAGCCCAATCGCGTGGCGTTAATCGAACGTGGCGGATAAATTACGAGTGTCGAATTTGCCATACGAAAAAGTGGCGCCATACTTGAAAAACTTATTTATTCGACACGTTTTCAAAAGTTAAGTACTTAATAAGTTATAAATTAAAGTAATAAGTTTTTCAAGTATTAATTAAAGTAATAACTTATTACTTTAATTTATAACTTATTAAGTACTTAACTTTTGAAAACGTGTCGAATAAATAAGTTTTTCAAGTATGGCGCCACTTTTTCGTATGGCAAATTCGACACTCGTAATTTTTCCGTCACGTTCGATTAACGCCACGCGATTGGGCTGCCGGTACGAGCGCATCATTTTAATAACGGTCACATTTTATCAAATACTTTCCAAAAATCCAAATGCAATACTGGTACAAATCGTTATGCAAAACAAAAAATAATACTCCTTGGCAGCGGTATGGCGGCCATCCATTTGGAACCGTCGAAAAAGTAAGACATGGTGATTTTCGTGAATGGCTCTTCGACGATGATTAGCTGTGCAAAAATTAGCCTGGTACAAATGATTGAATTGTTTTTTTTTTTTAATAATGTGTTCTAGTCGGTATGGCGAGCTGTAAGTCACACCGGCAAGTATGGCATTATGCTACCGCCTACTTCTTTTTTTATCGCCTATCGGAAAATACAAGAATTTTTATGGAAAAATCGTTCGACACTCGTAATTTATCCCACACGTTCGGTTAACGCCACGCGATTGGGCTGCCGGTACCAGCGCTATGACCATCATTTTCCTTTTTGTCATTACGTAATTAGACGCCTGTAGGACCGCCATACTGGTACAAATGACCTGATAATTTGTGTCACCATCTCCCGGTCTATTTATGCTAATACTTTAACGTTACTGATAACGCGACCGCGCCTTGTATTTGTACGGGTGGCATGATTTCGACGGATATACTTAGCCTAATTAACATGCTTTTCAATTTTAAGATTACCTATGGGACAAGAAAGAACTATCTTCAGAGGATATTAAAAAATGTTAGCTACAACAAGTGGCGTAACAATAGGGTGGCAGGGCTGGCAAAATGTCACGGGCCCCAGACCCAAGAGGGCCCCGGCCCAAGAGGCCGCGAGCTCAAAAATATAGTACAACGTGACGACTGATAGGGCCCCATCAAAAGAATTTGCCACGGGCCCCAGATGGTATAGTTACGCTACTGGCTACAACATTATAGTGAGTTAGAGATAGTGAGTTACATAGTTAAAAAGAAAACAATGAAACCGAGAGTACCGAGACCCCCTTTGTTGTTTATTGGACACTTATATTGGCCAAATACCTAATGCATAAAGAGCAGTAACCCAACGCTAAGGTCGGTTTGGGAGCCAATTAAGCAGTCAGTGAACTCTGAATTGTTTTGTTGCCTCTGCAACATGTAAAGAATTTAAAATGTTGCAGTGTAGTTCACTTTGTAAAAAAAAGTTTCTGGGGCACAGTCAAAACAATTTACCTATACATTAACTGACTTGTCTAACTGACTACCATTACTTGGTTATAATAACATTCTAAAATATAACGATAAACTTGGTAAAGAAAATAAATTGCATACAATTATCTGAAGCGATCTTTCATATACTTACCTATGTGGTATTTATTTTTTACTTAATCACTGACATTTAATATCTCAGTTCAATTATAATCAAACATAAGCACAGCTTCTGTGCTTATAAGTATGTGTGATTATCATTTAGTAGTGTTGTTCTGTCATGCTATGTTAATTTTTATACAGTTAAGTGAATTCAAACATCTTTATATGAATGCACTTAACTGTATAAAAATAGACAAAACATGACAGAAGAACAGGTTGGGATCAATGACCTTCTTATCTGGTTATAGGCTATATGGATTGGTCAAACAAGACATTTCTTATTTACATACTATTGTATCAGTGTTTGTCAAATTAACTATAATTTATATAACAGAGTTTCATATGCTCTATGTAAATTGTTGACTTTAAAGTATAAATGAAAAAGAAAAGTAAATTAGGTAAGTAGTTCATTTACTAAACACTAATTTAGTCTATTGAAAATCTTTATTAGGGTCCTGGGTCAACAATTAAGAGCTATCTCTTAATTGTTGGGTGGAGAACTCAGGTCCAGTTCATAAGTACCTGATTAGAAAAAGAGCAATACAGGGCAGGGTAGAAGTAACCCGATAGTATTCATGGAACTTTTCGGTTAGGCATGTACCTGGGATTAAGTTTTAATTTGTTAATTAGTTTAATTTCACAAATGGATTAAGTTTTTATTTACTATTAATTTTTTACTTCGTTTTAAGTTATTGTTAAGTTAACCATGTAAATGATTAAAAAAATGTGCGAGTTAATCCAGAAAAAAACTATAAATTTCAATTACCCTTAATATATTAATGTTCCTTTATTCCTATTTTTTTCATTATATTTCATATTGTTTATAGTTTGAATAAATAAATATCCTACTTTAATTATTATAAATTGTAATAATTAACTTTTTCTTCAATAGATTACTCTAAGAGACATAATTACATAGGTTACATAGGTCTGTTTACTCAGAAAAAATATTTGAACCACATATCAAAAACTTAGCATGACCAGTTATCAGCATTTTGGTGGTCTTTACTCACAGATGAGTTGGGATGAGCAATACTAATTACTCTAATTAGATGTCTCATTAACTTTTATAATGGTAAATGACAGACGTTACATTCTTTTGTATTTTTTAAACTATTCCACTATCTAAAATTAATTAAAACTATCCATCTTCCTTTTGTGTTATTTTATCCCTATATTACAGCCCTATATTTCCTAAAAATCTGTATTACCAGGAAATCGAAAACGAAAATACGTCTTTTGTATTTTCATCAAACTTTAATTAAGTAACAAATCCTCGAGAACTAAAAACAAAAATAAAATGTAAACAAATTTGATGACGTTTCACAGCTGCTTTTGAATTCTACCATAAGTATATCCATTTATATACTTACCTATATATCGAAATTTACTACACGTGCATAAGGAGTATTTCACAGGAATACTTAGAAAACTGTATGTATGGTACCCATCTAAAATCTGATTAGTAAATAAGAACAACAATAACTTACCCTGTTATTAGACAAATCCCTAAATATCGGCGACAAACACAAACCACGATTTATTTCTAATTTTGCTAAAAGTCGGCACCTAGAAACACACACCGTCGACGCCATCTTTGCACTACGTATGTATAAATACTAACTGTGTGTAATCGCTCGCACCAAATACTAGGCGCCCGCCGGCTGCGAAATAAGCGAAACTATTATTTTTGCGCGAAAATTTGCTGTTTCACAAAATATATAGATGTAATGATGATGTTAGGTAACGATATAAAGAAATAATGTAAAAAATTTTACCTTCCCATTTTTAAATAAATTTATTATTACTCCGCCTACGTAACAAAATATTTCTGGCAATGACCCCCAATTCAATAATTATTCTTATAATATAAACTTCAGTAACTCTTAATATGAAGACATTAATAAAAACTACGATAGACAAAACCCCGACTTTCGCAAAACCCCGCCATTTTTTTCTTGCGAATGGTGCTTCTGTCTGAGACTAAGGATGCATTCAATACTTAAAACATAAACTAAACATTTCAATTCAATTCAATTTTGATGGGCACTCGTTGATAAACATAAAGATATCTCTATCTCATTCGTACGTATGAATCCATCCTTTGTGATGGCCGGCGATGGCTCATCATGTAGGGACCATTAAATTGCGAAGCGTCTTTAGCAGTAACTGAAACCGCTGAAGTGTTGACATGACAAAATGACATGACAACTTCGCTCAGCGCGATTGTTTCCGATTGTCACAGTAAACGGTAGCGTTAAAAATATTTGCGTATTGCAATGGCTTTACCCGATTATAAGCTAAGTGCAGTTTTATGCGGTCATTCTTTAGACGTACGATGTGTGGCTAAAACCAAAGAATGCTGCATATTATCTGCATCCCGTGACCGAACCGCTAAGTTGTGGCATCCTGAAGGGTTAGTATGTAATAAAATGTAGATATTTGTGTTGAAATATTATAAATTGATTATTAAACCTAATCTTTAGTAATGATTTGCGTATTTTCTGGTCAGGGTTAAAGATTTCGTTAACGCTGTAACGTACAAAGGGCACAAAAACTTCGTGTCCTGCATTTGTTGGTTGCCTCCTTGCGAGGCTTACCCAGACGGTGTCGTGGTTACCGGCAGCAACGACAACACTATCCTGGGCTACAACCTGCAGGATGGCACCATCGTGCTGACCCTGGAAGGTCATGAGAATGCGGTATGCAGTGTAACCCCTGGATCTGATTCAGGCATACTTTTAAGGTTTGTATACATTGTCTATATCACTAGTACATGTGCATAAAGGATGATGGGCAGATTGGCCTATTGATCAATAAGGACAAGCAATATGTCACTGGATAGGTTATTCTAAGTTTTAAAACTTTTACAATGGCAGGTAATCCCAAATCTTTGTGTGAAAAAAGTAGTAGTAGACAAATAGTAGTCATTGTTTGATGGTATATCAATATTTAGTTGTTTTCTCATGTGTATTTATATGATAACACATTTAAAAACCGTTGTACGGAACTAAAACCCTATAACAGTAAAAAAATACTTATTGATGGAATGTTTTTATTTTGCCATAACTTGTTTCACACAGTGATTTAAGATTTCCCGCCATACAAACAGTTGCAGAATATGAAAAAACCTTTCAAATGACATATGGCTTGTCATTATTGGTTTTTAGGCCATTGTCCATACAAAACTGCCCATCATCCTTTGTGAAGCGGTGTTTAAATAAAACTTAAAATAAACATGTTCACTGCAGCTCTATGACTAAATGATCTAATTATGAATGATTAAATTATTACATTGCTTTAGACTACCCCTGTACTACCCCCATCAAATTAGCCCATTTACGGCACATATTCTGTGCAGTATTTAAAATTGAGGTTTCAATGTTTTCTAAATTTAAATAATCACCTTTCTCAGTTCAAGTTGGGACAGCACAGCCAAAGTGTGGAATGTGAATAATCCTCTTGCTACCCCGAAGACCCTGAAAGAACACCAGGCAGCGGTGTGGGCGGTGGTGGAGCTTGGTAATGGCACCTATGCTACTGCCTCAGCTGACAAGAACATTAAGCTCTGGAAAAAGGATGGATCCATTATAAGCACACTCACAGGTTCCCTTTGATACTTGTTTATACTATCATGCTTTCTAACATGAGGATGATTGGGGATTGCTTTAACCTTTTGACCGTCAAGCATGTCTGTGAAGTAACATGAATTTCAACTTTAAGTCAAGGTAATGAAGGACTATTTTACCCTGTAGCCGCTGACGGCTGCAGCCGACTGTGGCGGTCAAATGGTTAAATTCAGCTTTGGCTAATGTATAGTTGAAGAATCCTAAGTAAAGTTATTAAAATCATTAAATTAAACCAAATTTTATAAAAAAAACAACATTTTGATTCATTCAACACAATACAATACAATACAAATACTCTTTATTGAACACAACATAAAAAATATTGAATAAGATAAAGAAATAAGTAACACAGTAGACAATAGGCGGTCTTATTGCTAAGTAGCAATCTCTTCCAGACAACCTTCAAAAGAAGAGATGTCATAAGAGATACTTATAAAGGCAGATATACTAACTACTATATTTAACTCTAAAGCAAATAAATACAAGCAAAAAGCGCATTAACTTTTCAAGGGAAATCCCCACTTACAGATACAAACCATACAAATACATACAATTGAAATGTCTGTCTGTGATTTCAAAATTAGTACAAATTTATTTAAAGGAAAGGGGTATTTTAAATTAGATGATGACATTCATTTTATTTTGATATCTCAAAGAGTTCTGGAGATATCACATATTGCTCTGCATGAAAAATCATTTCAATCCCACTTGAACAAAGTCGCGGGCGCAGCTAGTTCATACATATAATATAAACATTACATGCACAACTATGCCTCTTTCCACACACCCCTCTAAATTACAAAGGGATAGCCCACAAAGTCATTTTACAGCAACTATTTATGGTGTATGTCCCATGTTTACATCAATTTATTAAACTAGAAGTAGATCGAAACTGTGTTCATACTAATTCAATAGATGTTAAATAAATGCCTGTAGAAAAGATCTCAACAAGTAATCGCTTGATTCACAGGTCACACAGATTGTGTGCGAGACCTTGCAGTCGCAAGCCAAGACTCCTTCCTGAGTTGCTCCAATGATGCCTCTGTTAAACTGTGGGCCAACAAAGGAGACTGTCTGAACACTTACTATGGTCATTCAAATTATATCTACAGGTAAGCTGTTGTAAAACCCATGCCTGTTAATACTCAGTTACACCTGAGATGCTTTGCAAACACCTATGAAGAACTACTTAGGCTGACCTGACCCCGGTAACAAGAGTGCCGTCAAACTATCAACCATGTAGACAAATGGCCAATGCCTTCCTTGGTGGGTTGCTCGATTGACAGAATCACTGAAAGTGAAGACATCTGTTTAAAGGTGCTGGTAATTGAGTAACTTTTCACGAAAATTTATAGCCGGCAACTATAGCTGTCTAACTCTTACTTCGTATGTCAAATGGAAGTAGTTTAGCAAGAAGGATCCAAACCCAAATAATTGCCATTAATAAATAAGTTCTATGTCATCGATATAATGTCTAAAATCCTAATAGGATTTATTGTGGATTGGATTCTTTTCCCTAAATTACGTCCAAATGAAGACGTCAATAGTTGCCGGCCATACATTGCCGTGAAAATATTGCTCGTTTCCAGAACCTTAAGCGCAACGCATATATAACCGAGGGTGTTTCCATTGAATTTAACCGACCCGCGCACGCGTTCTGTGTGTTGTCGTCCGTATAAATTCAACAGAATACAACCGCGCCAGAACCGCGCACGCGTTGTGTGCGTTGCGCTTTAAGCTCAGGCCGGATATTCTTCCTATGTCGTTTGAACAATGCATGAACTGTCCTTATATTTAGATGAATACTTAGAATAATAACAACATGGAAGAAATGCGTCAAACCGCCGACCCGCCAAGAGTGAAGCACAAAATGGATTCATGTAGGAGTGATCAACTCGTACTTACACATGACGACGCACACACAGGTGCACAAATAATGTTGTTAGCGGAATCACATTTACCCCGAAAGTAGGGAAACGTACCAATGGTAGTTGTTATATCTAGCATTTATTTATTCGATGTATTACGAGTACATGGCAAATTATTTATATATTCATCAAATGTTTACAGTAAAATTTGAACAGGAGTGGAAATAAATTTCATTTAGACTTCTCAACTTTCAACTAACAATTTCAGGTTCATGATACGGTTAAATTCCACAGGCACTTTCATATAAAGCGTGTGTCATATACATAAAATATCTGAGGCAAGTGTTTAATTAATTGAGTAAGAAGCAGCAGTAAAGTCAGTTGAAATGGGAAAATATTATCATTATCGGGCAACACTGTGTATTGGAATGAAACATTAGTATTTTAAGCGTTTAAAATGTAAAATACTAAGCAATTGTTAAAGCTTACCTATGCAAAGTGATGTTTAGGTTCACTTCGTCAACATTCCCATTTCGTTCACATTCCTACTTCGTCCACAATCCCACTTCGTCAAAATTCCCATTTCATCCATATTCCCATTTCGTCCTTTTCCCACTTCGTCCACATTCCCATTTCGTTCACATTCCCACTTCGTCCACATTACAACTTCGTCAACATTCCTAGCTTAACTACCACGCGTAAAGTAAAAAATAGGCCAAATACGTAGTTAGGTTTAGGTTATGTTAGTTTCGCAGCAAACAACCCAAAAATAGGAGCTCCGCGGCAGGGGAGCTCCGTCGACACTATCTTATTTTAAATCAATAAGTGTCGACGGAGCTCCGCTGTTCTAAATATTCTAAGGATAAATATTGCCTTAGGCAGCATAGTTAGGGTGCGAACGATTGCAGTATAAGCGTGAACCCGGGCGCAGGCGGCGGCGCGTGGGCGTCGTGCGGCGAGGACGGCGCCGTGCGCCTGTGGGCGGGCGGCGCCTGCGTGCGCGAGATCCGCCTGCCCGTGCACTCCGTGTGGAGCGTGCAGTGCATGGACAACGGCGACATCGTCACCGGTAACACACACACACACACACACACACACACTCAACACCCCCTAAACACATCCCCTGCCTGTTTATGAAAGACTGGTGTCCTAACGCAGAATAATGTCCAGAAAGACCAAAGATTTGATCTATATGTCGCAGGCTTATTGTATAAATCCGCCGTTTACATACGGCGTCGTCAGTTTACAAACGCTCGCTGTTATGTAATATGCCGCAGGCAAATTGTAAATTGCCGTGTCATTATATATTATGCCTAAACATCGTCAGTTTACAAACGGTCGCTGATTATAACATGCCAATGGCACAATATATATTGCTGTGTCATTATATATTATGCCTAAACATCGTCAGTTTACAAACGGTCATTGATTATAACATGCCAATGGCACAATATATATTGCTGTGTCATTATATATTATGCCTAAACATCGTCAGTTTACAAACGGTCGCTGTTTATAATATGCAAAATGTATATTGCCGTGTCATTATACATAATAACTGATTTTTGAATATTATTATCTAGTTATTACCTACATATTATAGATGTTATACCTGGAAAACGAATATTCTGAGGTGAAGTCGACGGAGCTCCGCTTGGCGGAGCTCCTATTGCGCCTAGTTGTGGCGCTTACCTAACCTATAGATTAGTTGAGCATGCGGCCGGCATATTACATAATAACGAGCGTTTCTAAATTGACGACGCCGTATCTAAACGGCGGATTCATACAACATGCAGGCCACATATACATAACTACCGAACCCTTTAAAAATAACTATAACATTCTTATCGTCAATGATATCAGTGAAATAAATAGTCTTTGATTCTTTCCTACCTATTAACTATTAAATAACCTTTTAACTATTTACCTTTACAACTAATTGTATTGAAACTATTTACCTTTCAGTTTTACTGTATTTACGAGTCATTTGTCACTCAGTGCTTCCCTTACATATATGACTAGTTAGACAGAGACGTACTGAGCGACAAACGACTCGTGACATGTCGTGCTAGGCCACCTAATTACCAGTAAATTTCCCTAGCAATCAACATCACGCTTTTTTATTGATAGGTTCCAGCGACGGTATAGTGCGAGTGTTTACAAAGGACACCGCGCGCTACGCCGACGAAGTAGTGATCAAGCAGTATGAAGAGGAGGTCGAGAAGATGCAGGCAGCCTCACAGCAGGAGATCGGAGGGTTCAAATTGTCCGAGTAAGGCATAATTTTTTACCCTGTTGCGTGAAGCCAAAAGGTCTACAGTCTACGTATAGTAGTAATTATTTTTCTTGTCCCGATCGCATTAGCTACTTATCTGGCAAACAAAGCCATTGTCTTTCATTGTGTAGTGTAACCGCAAATCGCTACTTTGAAATAGAAGGTCGTGACTGCAAACACTATTTCACACAAAGGGCGTCTTTATGTTTAAGGTAAGAAGGTTCACATTAAAACACAGAGCATGTCAGGTGTTGAACATTTTGTATTCAAAACAAAAGTAAAGTACACATGGAAGCGTTTTAAATGAAAAATGTTCAACACCTGACATGCTCTGTGTTTAAATGTGAACCTTCTTACCTTAAAGATAAAGAAGCCCTTTGTGTGAAATAGTGTTTGCAGTTACTACCTACCATTTCAAAATAAAGATTTGCGGTTACACTTTACAATGAAAGACAATGGCTTTGTTTGCCAGACAAGTAGCTAATGGGATCGGGACTAGGAAAATGATTACAACTATACGACCTTCTATTTCAAAGTAGCGATTTGCGGTTACACTACACAATGAAAGACAATGGCTTTGTTTGTCAGATAAGTAGCTAATACGATCGGCACAAGAAAAAGAATTACTACTATATGTACGTTACCAAAAATCGGTTGTTCCACTTTAACTCCCAAACTACTGCACCGATTTTAATAAATAGGGTATCATATGATTTGTGGAGAACGTTCAAGTGTCATGTGCCATTTAAGAATTCTAAGGGTGCGTTATACTACGAGCAAAAATAGAAAAGACCCAGGCATTGTTAGTAGTTTCGTGTACTACTTTTACATCGTCAGTCGGGTTTTAGTTTCCTTATTTATAATTCTACGTTATATCAAACTGATCTAAGGGCCTCTTTGTCCAATATCTTTGTCATTAAAGCTGATATGGTACCATACAATTTGACAAACTAAACCATATGTAATACTAAAACTAGATTTATCTCTTTCTTGCAAGAGGCCCATAAGCATAGAGTTAGATCAATCCATTGAAATGATTTTTAAAAAGCTTACCTGGTTAGCAAATGTGTTAAGTGTCATTGTCATTAAAAAAAACTCTCTGTTCCAGTTTACGCCATATTATTGCGTTCCGTTTTTTGCTTATGTGTTATTTCGATCTTTTGTCCTGTTTTTATGTTATTCTTCTGTCTCTGCCGAGACTTTACCAGATGGTTCCAACGGAAGACCAGCGCTGGCTCCCAAGCCAGCATTATGCTGAGTTGGGACCTTTTCGTAACTGTTGGCACTATTTTCTACTTTTTCGTCTTCTGATGTATTTTGTGCTCTGTTACGAATAAATGTTTTTTTCTTTCTTGTCTTTTCTTTTCTTTCTGTCTTTTCTTTTCTTTCTTTCTTCTTTACCTTTTTTTTACATTTAACTTTTAAACACTTTCAGACTGCCAGGCCCGGAGGTTTTACTTGAGCCGGGCAAGACGGACGGACAGACGAAACTGGTGCGTCGCGGGACCAACGTGAAGTGCTACTCGTGGAGTGCGGCTGAATGCACGTGGAACGAGATCGGTGACGTCATGGGCGCCAACCCGCCTAGCGAGGGGAAAACCATGCACCAGGGGAAGGTAACAATACTAGCAGCTCTACACAATAAAAAAAAAAAACTTGACAAATTACAATGTCTATAGTTATAGTCAAATTAAAACTTTCGTGAGACAATGTTAACACTAGATTAGTGCGCGGGTTGCTTTGACCGCGACCGCACTCAACCCCTGAAGAAGGACTCGAACATGTCGGACTATTTCTGACAATAATTCGTCAGTAAAGCCGCGTTTATTTCAACTTAAATGTTAATATACCTCCAGGAGGGCTAGCACGACATGCCCGCGAGTCGTTTGTCGTAAAGTGCGTCTCTGTCAGACTAGTCAAATATGTAAGGGATGCAATGTGCTAGACGTGCAGGTGTTAAAAAATTTAGTGCATAAAATGTACTTTATTCATATTTGAATATGACTGTATACGTTCTGATAATAAATAAAATGGTTACAGGAATACGACTTTGTGTTCAGCGTGGACATCAAGGACGGCGCGCCGCCACTCAAGCTGCCCTTCGACAAGAATGAGGACCCCTGGACCGCCGCGCAGGCCTTCATACACAGGTCAGTTCAACGCCATACCATTTTAACCTTTAAAGCTAAAATACTTAAGAGCTATTTTTATACTCGAAATATTTTAGACTTCACATTATTATCGTTGAGATTGAAATTGAAAATGAAAAAGGACGGCACGATAACAGATTTTACGGACGAATGTACCTATTCTTTTTTGTTTTTTAAAAGGACAAGTAATGGTTTGGTGGGCACTGATTGAATTTCTTTAATAGTCAAATCACTGGAAACGTGTTACAGTGATACGTAAAAGTAAAGTCGGATATTTTATTAGGTCAAATAAACTGACAGTTGTTAAGTTACAAATCTCCTGTTCTTTCGTATCAGCATTAAAAATCACGCTACATAAATTTCATATACATATAATCTGACTGATAAATTTTGTTTGAAAATAGTCATATTTTTGATGCTGATGTAACTCAACAAACTGTCAGTTTCCTCCAAGTAATAAATGAATCAGGTTTAATTTAAACAGTAAATTTTATGTTTTGTTTCAGACACGATTTACCTCAAGTGTATTTGGAACAAGTAGCGAACTTCATTATTACGAATGCTAAACTAGACACATTGCCGGCACCAAGCAATGGGTAAGTTTTAAATGAGAACGCTAAAAACCTGTCATATATAAGAATTTACATTTCCCTTGAACATAATGCTATTTTTCGTAATAAGTGCTATTACATGCTGGGGAATTGGATTGTATCGCTAATCTTACCTCAACTTATTTTTAAGTTTACAAACGTTGCGCCATTGTAGCTCTCGCCTGCGGCTCGGACTTTAAATTTCGTTCCATTTAACACAAGATATACTGTTTATTAACGGATATTATTTTTGAATTATGAGTTCCTGGTCAAAGCAGATGAGATTTACAAATATGTGTTTACCAGTGTTGTGAAACCGGTTATTTTTTCAAATTGTTTTCGGTCGTTAAATTAGAGCGAGTAACATACAGATATAGTGAATAATATGTTTCCATCGGTAAAACTCGGATCTCTGAGAAATTTGAGAATTTTGCGTTACGTAATTTGTGGACGACCCCTAATGACACGGCAATATGCATAATAACGACCGATGTGTGTGATGTGACTGATGATGTTGTCAATATAAATTTTGCGTTCGGCATATTACATGACAGCGAGCGTTTGTAAACTGACGACGCCGTATGTAAACGGCGGATTTATACAATATGCCTGCGACAGATATATGGTCTGTGACATAAACCGACTACATTGAAAGCGATATAGGAAACATGTAATGGCTCCTCTTCGCAATGGGCCATGATGGCCCATCAAATGATCGTTCATTATCGCCGCCATGATCGGGCACCTGTCCACACAATCGTGAACGTTCATTTACTGACTGTCTACTGGTATGATATGACGTCTATCGAAGATGGATATCGAGGTGATAGCGGCTGCTGCAATATGTTTACTTAGCTCTTATAATCTTTTTCTTCCTACTACGCTTTAATTTCATCATAATGGCCTTAAATACTCAGCACAAAGCAGCCCTTATTTGCTCTAGAGCAAATAAAGTTGCATACAAATTTCATTATTGCACTGTTTTGTATTTTTTTTTAATTTGGTTGGTTGATCAAGAAGTTTACACCAACAGCTACCCAATCCGCCCATTCACAGTCCGACGAGACAGCCGACCACTCTTCTGTGGACTTACTGTTAGCAAAAAAAAAACAGGCCACATATCGGCGGCCATATCGAACTGTGATTGTCTCGTCTAAAATGTTATGCTCAAAATACTGGCTGATAAGATAGTAAGGGGTTACAAAAAGATTTAAAAAAAAAATGCCATAATATGACAATTAATAGACTAGATACAAGATTTCTGTGAAAATTTTCGAATTTTTAAATAGGGTATCTTAAGATTCGGGGAGAACGTGCGAGTGTCATAGGCTATATAAAAATTCTAAGGGTGCGTCATAACAGGTGCCAATATCCTTTTTACTTCGCTAGTTGGGTTTACCTGTACCTTTACGTTTTTTACGAACTTTTAGCAGTAGTAGAAAGAAAAGCAGATTATGCACCTCGCATCAAGTGATTTGTTATTGCGCTCATGTTTTTAGAGCCCTCACTAGCGTTCGGGCTCCAAACCAACACTCGGCGCAATAATGAATCACTTTCTGCTTGGTGCAACAATCTACTATTACTTAATTATTTACTCAACCATTATTTGTAGATTGTCAGAATGTCTATACTGTACCAGAGACAAATACGTCCTGAGTAATCGGCGATTGTGTGGACGCGCACGCAATCATGGGCCATCATTCCTTTGATGTACCGACACAACGGCGATTGCGCACGATCATACCCGATGATGGCCGATCAGAGACGTTTATTCCCTCTACACTATCGTGATTGCCTTTAGTCGCCCATCATGGCCCATTGTGAAGAGGAGCTATAATAAAGTTTGTGTGCGCTTGCGGCAGGTACGCGGACCCGCTGACGGGCGAGTCGCGCTACGTGCCGGGCGCCGGCGCGCCGCCCGCCGCCCCCGCCCCCGCCGCGGACCCGCTCACGGGCAGCGGCGCCTACACCACGCTGTCCGCCGGCAGCGCCGACAAGCCGCTCGTGCCGCACGACTCCTACATACGGTCAGTACTCTACCCACTATACAGATGTAGTGAATAATCCTTTCCCATGGTCAATTTTCGCCTATTTTCCTAAATAACTTTAAAACTATTTTACTTAAAATTAAAAAAAATATATATTTAAGATCCTCACAATAAGCCCTTTCATTTGATATGTCACACGGTGTAGGTTGCATAACTTTTTTTTTTAAATTTTCTAATTTACCCCCGAAAAGTGGCCCACATGTTTAAAATTCATATATTTACGTCACGCGTCAGTTGCGGTTACCGAATTTCATATGTATACCAAATTTCAACTCAATCGGGCCAGTAGTTTCGGAGCAAATTGGCTGTGACAGACGGACAGACAGACAGACACACGAGTGATCCTATAAGGGTTTCGTTTTTCCTTTTGAGGTACGGAACCCTAAAAATCACTGACAACAAACTTAAAATAATAAAAATCTTAACTTAGGTATTAACCACTCTATATCGATTATTAATCTCGCGATGCGAGCTTCCCCTAAGCTGTCTTGATGGGTACTGAGGCTGACTGAAGTAGCATGACAAATACGAACGTTTCCGATAAAATATAAACGATGGGAAAGGATTATTCACTACATCTGTACCCTATTCGTCTACGTACTGTAGGCGTTGTCGGTACGGTTCACGTTATAGAATAAAATAATATGTCTCCTTGTACTTTTTCTTTTTTTTCGATTGGCTACTTGACTATAGTAACAAGTATTAATATATTTCTGTGCACCGGTAGCTTAACCCTCAATAGTACATTATAGAACAGGATTTATATAAAAAAACAACGAGATTATTTTAATTTAATAATTTTAAAACTTCAAATTTTACTTCTATCAAGTCACGTGACTTTGTACACGTCAGGTCAGAACGCATGATGTTGCATAGGTCGGATGGATTCCCAATCACGCTGCCCACCTTAATACGATTAATTATTAAGAACCCTTTCCTTAACATTTTGAACGCCACAGTCAGCTGTAGCCGACAGCAGATTTCCGCGCCCCTGACGCCACGGCATGCCGTTTTCCATAAATTTTGTCGTCTAGGGCAGCGTCCAGGGCACGCCTTCTATCACTCGTCGTGGCTTTCAAAAGGCTAAGTAGCGCTTCAAACAAACGTGGTTCAGTTTTGGATCGCATTGAAACTTTGCAAGGATATAGATATAAGGCAAGTTGAGCTACTTTCTGTGATTGAGAAAAAATATATGTATAAAAACAGGATAAAAACAGGCTTGTATGAAAATTAAAAATAATTTATTATACACACCTGTTAAATTTTATCTCAAAACTCGCAATGTACTAACCTAGACTTGTCTTTTATCTATATTTTTGCAAAGTTTCTATGCAATTCAGCTAAAAATGGCCAAGACACAACTGAACTACGTCTGTATGAAGCGCTACTCGAGAAAAGGACTCTTAATTACCTAATATTATTAAAAGTGGTCCGCGCTGCAAAAACCCTGGCCTAAAATAATTGATAATTTCATTTACAGATTCGACCAAGCTAATTTGAAAGCGATTTACGACAAATTAAAAGAATTCAATAGCAAAAATGGCGACGGACTGAGTGCCCTCACTGAGGAACAACTAAGTGATATCGTTAAGTTAGGGGAACTGGTAAGAATAGAAAATTAATATTAATTTTTCACAAACCTGCTAAGTATTTATTGAAGACTAGGTTACACCCACGTAGATCGTTTGTTCAGAGTTTTATAAGTTTTTTTTGGCGTTGTTGTAGCCTTAATTAGCTATTTGCCAGTGAAAGTCCCTTCAAAATCGGTCTAGCCGTTTCGGAGATTAGCTGGAACAAACAGAGAGACAGACAAACAAACATTTTTTTTTGTTATTTTTGCCGTAAATATATATTTTCATATGTCTTTAGTAAATAGCTGTTATTTTGACATTACAAAGAGACACTTCTATTTTATTAATTTGTGTACAAAAATAAATAATGCACCATTTTTGTTTCAGAATAGTACTTATAATCTTGAAACAATAGGTTTATTGAAGAAGACGTTAGAATGGCCAAAAGGTACGTCACCAAAAACTTCTGTATTTATCTGTATATGAAATAGTTATGCTTTAGTAGTGTTTCAGTATTCACATATCAAGAGGCTATTGGCCAGAAGGAATAAAAACATCTCTTCTATATGACTCCGACCACAAACATGCGACAAACGCTGGTGCGACAGATCGCCATTGCGACGAACGCTTGTCCGAAAGAACTGCGTGCGATACCTTTTTGCTTTTAACCTTGTTATAATGGCATAAAGTTGATTTTAGATTGGTATTTTTCTGCGACACTATCAATCACTAAAATCACATACGCATACGTTTTAAGAATGTGAGCAACCATTTGCTTTATTTTCAGAAATTCTCTTCCCAATCTTGGACGTCACAAGGCTAGCCGTTAGGAATAAAGAAATCAATGCGCAGATATTCGACACGACGTACGGACCCGCTTTTGTGAAGTATCTACTGTCCCTGTTAGCTCCAGGTAAGATTAAACATCGTCAGTGTGTTTTTGCACCTGGTATGACGCACCCTTAGAATTTTTATATAGCCTGTGATACTCGCACGCTCTCCCCGAATCTTAAGATACCCTATTTATTAAAATGAGTCCAGTCGTTCTGAAGCTTAAGTAGAACATCCGAAAATGTTCACAGAAAACTAGTATATTCGTTTTTTTTTTGTAATCTATACTATCCTATCAGCCAGTACTTTGAGCGTAACATTTTAGACGGGGCAATCACAGTTCGATATGGCCGCCTATATGCCTATTTTTCTAAATAACTTCCAAACTATTATACTTAAGATTCGAAAGAAAATATATTTAAGATCCTCACAATAGCCCTTTCATTTGATATGTCACACAATATAGGATGCATAACTTTTTTTTTAATTTTCTAATTTACCCCTCAACAGTGGCCCCCATGTTTATAATTCATATATTTACGTCACGCGTCCGTGTTGCGGTCATCGACTTACATATGTATACGAAATTTTAACCCAATCGGTTCAGTAGTTTCGGAGCAAATTGGCTGTGACAGACGGACAGACAGACATACAGACACACGACTGATCCAATAAAGGTTTCGTTTTTTCCTTTTGAGGTACGGAACCCTAAGAAGTCGAAACTATATTTAATATATTTGTATGATATAAATTTTTTTTCAGACAATCTCCCAGCCAATCAGATGCTAGCAATGCGTGTACTAGTAAACGCGTTCAGCGACCTTCCCGGCGAGATGTTAGTACTGGCCGCGCGCGAGAGCGTGCTCCACTGCATCATCTGTCTCACGCAGCTCAGCACCAACGCGCAGGTGAGACAGAGACACGCTGTTTGTAATGGCCATACAGCGGAATACATTTGGTAAATTTAATTTGATGATACAATAATTTTAGGCCACGGTTTAAAAAATTAGGTTGTGTGGATGATTGTGCATTTAAAACAGCATTTATGTACACATGGCTGCGTAGAATAACCAACAAATTTAATACTTTATTGATAATTTCAATTTTCACTTTCTCTTGTGAGTGACTGATCGTTATGTACCTTCCTTTTTAATTTTTTAGTTATTTTATTTTATACATAAATATTTTTTGATTGTTTTTTCTTTACTACTTTTGTGTAGGTTCTTAAGGAATACATCATAATATACATACATATTATCACGCCCGAAATCCCTAATGGGGTGGGCAGAGCCACAAGACTACTTGTGGCCACGTTCGATTAATTAGTCCTAAGATGGTATGATGAACCGTATGGTGACAGGTGATCAGCCCATCGCCCATACAGATAGTCCACCATGTTGGAGAGGACCCGTCCCTTAGTCGACTTTTACCAGGATGATAAGCATCTGCACGCATTCTATGCTATTTCTTCACTCCCAGTGCAGCAGAGGAGTATCATAATATAATTATTGAATTTGTAAATTACATCGGGCCATCTTCCAGATCGCGGCGGCTTCTCTCCTGCTGAACCTGTCAGTGGCGCTGGCGCAGCAGAGCGACGCGCCCGACGTGGCCGACTGCGTCGTGCAGCTGCTGGCCCGGCTCTCCGACAACGAAGCCTACTTCAGGTATGTTCCGCGGTCTGTTGGGACCTTTATGTGGCGGCTGATGAACATTATCTGTTGCTTTTACCGATAAAATACACGATTTTTTTTCCACTAGCGCTACACATAACTAATTTAAAGGTTTCTCCGAAGTATGAAATTCGAATCTATTTTGAACGAGAATATAAAGAAGGACATTATGAATCATTTTTTAAAAACAATTACAGTAAAATGTTGAAATAATTGGGGGACGTCTTAGCCAAGCAATGTGACACAGAAATAACTTCAGAATGCTGCGTTTCCTGTGTTGTGAGAGCCATCTAAAGCGCAACACAGCGCGGGTGTTTCGAAACTCGAGTCATTAAAGGCTTTCCGCCTTCGGCGTCGGGCTTCTAACAGACTCTCGTTAGTCCCCCTTCCCACCCCCCCCTCTCCCGGTCTCCCTTCTTACGGATCTGGATGCACAACACATAAGACGTACAATAATAAAAAGAACAAAACAATATTAAAAAACGAGGGTTATGTGTCATCGCGGCAGAGAATCGGTCACTGGCCCAGCATAATGCTGCGGTGTCGGACACCCGCAGCGCCGATGTTCAGCCAGCACCGTCTGTAGCAATCGGAGCTCTATACAAACACACTACACAGTTATAATAACTACAAACAACTACTTGGATAACTAATGGCCGAATTCAGAAACGCCACTTAAGCATTTGACTTGATATTAAGTAGTTAAATGTCCAACTAGGGTCCAACTCGTGTTCAACTAGTTGTCAACCTATACAGAAACGTCACTGAAACGTCACTTTAATTAAAGCTCAGTATGAGTGACCTTTCTGAATTCTGCCATAAGTGTTATATATAAGAATAAATATTGCTTCATTTATTTTTGTTTTCTCGCACGGCAATGGGGAATTATTTTCTGCTGCATCTATAATTAATGACTCTTCTTTACAGGGGCTTAGTAGCTCTAGGTACTCTGCTAGCCGAAGCCCCCAACAGACTGGTGATTCAGAGCAAGATCGTGTCCAACCTGCCGCTGCACAACCGGCTCAAGCGCGACAGCGCCGCGGCCGACGCGTCGCTGCGCAAGATAGCCGCCTGCTCGCATCAGATCGTCAGCCTTTTATAGACTGCACTCGCAGGTTGTAGAAACACTGTTTACTTAATCATACTCGTATGTCGCTGTGTTAAATTTGAACTGTATTGTAATGTAGCAAAGTTGATTTTGCAAATCGCTTTGCGCGTTACGTAAACACTTTTTATTGTTGAAGTGTAATGGGAACTATGATGAGAGTTGGGAAAGTAAACGGACGATATGGATACGGTATATTTGCAAGTAACGCGGTCTGCGTTGTGGCTGGATCAGTTGCGGTGTTATATTGTTGCTAAAACGTTGGGAAACAGAACGGCGAAATTTGGCAAATTAAACTCTAATGTGATCTTAGATTGATAATTATTTTGTGCGGGGAGAAATGATTTTTGCATTGGACTTGTTTTGGAATGTAGTTTCACAAAGAGTTAAAAAAACACGCTTTTGTCAGTAACGCACTAAAAAGTACAAAAGACCCCTCGAAGATAATGTATTGAACTCGTCAAAAGAAACCAAATGAGCCCTAACTCGAGAGATTTACTATTAGTCATTGAATACCTCCACCTCCTGGCGCCATGGTCAGATCAACTCGATGGTACCAAATTATTGTATTGTCATCCGAATTGCATACACTTCAATGTTTCAAATCGCTACGGTAATTAGAAGTAGGTTAAAATTTACTTCTAAGATTATATTACATTGTTTGTTAGTTACAAGTGAAGCTAATAAAAGTGTGTTAAAAACCGAAATAGATCTTGAAATGTATGTATTTGCTCACAACGTTTGGTTACAAAAGAATACCGCAATAGACCCGCTCCAATTGACCTTTGCGCTGTATAAAGCTGCACTCAAACTAGCGCAGGGCTTGGCAGATAAATCCCTGGACATGATGCATAAAACTATCAACATTGTCTGCTTGATAAATACAAGCGGACTGTACCGATGTTAGGTTGCATAACCCCTTTCTTATTTATAATATATTAAATAAATTTATATCTTAAAATAACCGCAATAAGATCGTTAACAAAGGATTTGTAAGCTAGCAATAAATCTAGCAATTTTACATAATTTTTTGAAAAATGAAATTGGGAATAGAAAAAATCATGTCTCAAATGCGGACCTAGTTTAAATTTTGCATCAACTACTGCCAAAATATACTAGATAAGGCTGTTGGTCTGTGAGCAGTGCGACACGCATTGCAATCTGGTTAATAATAAGTCATCTATCTCCTAAAGCCATTGAAATAAGCACTAAAGTAATGTCACAAAAACATTACCCATCTTCTGGGTGAGTCGGGTAAAAAGGAATAATTCAGTATGACCCAAATCAGAAGTTGCATCGGCAAAATGGCTGATTGTAACGATTGCACCAAACCTCTGCTACGCTTGCAGTACCTGCGCTTTATTACACAGGTAATAAAGTCCAAATTATATTTCGGCGCAAGCTTAGAATGTATTAGACGTTTGGCGCATCGTTAGAACCTCTAAGTTGTCCTTTGTATGTGTTATGTTAATTCGTTAAAGAGTCCCCCATGTCTGATTCAAACACAATGTTAAAAAAAATTGTTTTATTTCAATAAATGAAAATATTTAATATAATAATGTAATTATAATACAGAATTTACAGTTGCTAAGTATCATAAACAGCGGTGATTATTTTAATAGCAACGATTAAATAATTTTAATATAAAAAATGGTTTTATTTCGCATACACCATGTTTATTTTATAAAAGAGTAAAAAATACACAAGTTGAAGTTGTAAGAACCGGTACAACATCTATCCCTACCGCCATACCCCCCCCCCCCCCCCCCTAATAGAGATATGTGGAATACTTTTCCATTCTTCTCCACCGGTAGGGATAGATGGAAATAATATGTCCATTTGTCCACCCTAGCCCCGAGTGAGTAGGGACAAGATATTTTCCAATGATCCATACTAGCTTGCCCCCTGGTGGGGATAAGTGGAATAAATTCCAGCTATCCCTACAAAAGAGCAAGCTAGTACCGATAGGTGGAGTAAGTTCCACTTATCCCCACCAGGGGGCAAGCTGGTATGGATAAATGGAAAAATGACCACTTATGCCCACCAGGGGGCAAGCTGGTATGGATAGATGGAAAAAAATCCACAAGTCCCTACTGCAGTGGATTTTAGTACGGATATATGGAATAATATCTCTACCGGTGGAGAAGAATGGAAAATTATTCCGAATATCTCTATTAGGGGGGATATGGCGGTAGGGATAGATGGAACAGGCGAAATAAAGTTGCTTCAATTCGGGCTATCCCCAAATGATTACATATTACATCAGTAATGGGGACAAAAACTTTAAATGTAAACTTATGAGGATAGCCCGAATTGCAGCAATAAATTGCCGAAAAACTAGCCCCTTTACGAGCCCCTTACGACTTAACACTAATTATCAGCCCAAAAACAGTTTCTTCCATATGAAATTTCTATAGCGAGAACCCGGCTCACGGGTTGTTCGGCATGCTAGCAAATTTTCCGAATACCCGTGAGTCACGTTTTTGTCAGTGTTAAGATTCGACAAGGCACAAACAAACATCTCAGTAAAACAAAACAAAATGCCCTATTAAGGGGAGCGTAAGGGGGGATTGATGACATAATTCATTTTTCTTATATAAATGACTGTATTAGCAACAATAATCTAGGCGGACTGACAGACAACCGCACAAGACATGATATTATACAATAAACATTTGACTTACATTTTTAAACAATAACCAAGCATTAACTTGTGTGACAGTACACATGTGCAGACATCCCCTGCACAGTAGTCCGGCGCTCTTTTTACATGACGCGACTTATATGTACCTCAGATCATAAACACATACTATTGTACGTACGGGTGAACTTACTCCTGTGGTACAAAATCCAGCGAAAAATAATACACGTCGGCGTCGGGTAATAAAGGTATTCAGTGTTTTTTTAAACTGGTACAGTATTGGGAAATCCGAAACCATAGGACATACAGGGAATTAAGAGGGGTGTGAACCTACGGCTTTTCATACAAAAGGCGATAACGATTTCCACCAAATGTTAACCGATATTGACCAATTTTCGATAAAAAATCTAGGTTTTGGTTTTTTCACAATTAATCAATAAATTCAATTTTATTGTTGTTTAGGTGGAAACTGTTAACGCCTTTTGTGTGATAAGGGTGATTTTTGCCGTTGGCTCACAGTTCTCTTAAGAGTCGAAATAATTTTGGCATAGTATATTTATTGATCAAACGCCTGTAAAATTAATAAACTTTACTATTTTTTAATGCAGATCGTCTCAGTTTTATGTAAAGATCATTTCTTTGTATAGGAAGAAAAAAATCAAATTTAATAAAATATTTATAGAAAAGATTTTTTTGTACATATGAAGTTTAGTCAAATAAATTCATAAAAAAGACCTAATGGCCCCTAGGACAATTTTCTTGTATCTTCTATGGTTTCGGATATCCCCATACCACAGTTTAACAACCATACAGTTGGGCAACGAATGTACTCACGCAGGCGAACGATGGGGGCGTTGCGGGGGGTCGGGCGACGCGGGACGCGCAGTGACAAACTCGCGTAGTTTGCCGTGCGACTTACGCGCGCGTGTGTCAATACAGTGTTTAATATAATTTATTAAATTCCACGAAATTCGTCAATATAATGGCACCGATAATGACATGTGTTCTGTATACGGATGTAGGTCGACATCGAAACACAACAAAGATTTAAAATTTCATAGATTTCCTCTTGACGTGAGGCAAGTTATTCCTATAATTTCAGAAAAACCTACATAAATGAGTAAGTTGATACGATAACTTCAAGAAATAAAAATGAATAAATTGGAACCACATACAATCTGTTTTAAGTCAAAATTAGTTAAGTTGACATCTCGACTTAGGTAGGTATCAGACCTAATTCTCGACATCTACGTCTCTAATCTATACCTACTTAGGTACCTAGATAGTTATTTTGTATTACGGAGTGCCAAGAATCCAAGATAGGTTTATACCTACTTGTACCCTGAACGTGATATTTAATGAAACTAGTGACCCGCCGCGGCTTCGCATGGGTACCTTTAAAAGTCAAACATAAGTACCTACTAAACGTAGTTACCCATTGGGTCATTTTTAGAGTTCCGTATCCAAAGGGTAAAACGGAACCCTATTACCACAGAGTAAAGATTAGATACAGAGGTCCGACGAAGCCGTCTAGACAGAGCAATCGTCTGGGTATGCGGGGCAAGGAGGCGACCCTGATTTACCTGTATTTACGGGCAGTCTTGTCTCGCTCGCGTGTCACAGGTATTATTATTATTAATGACTCAATATGGTACAGACGACATAAAATCTTCAAGGAACGTTCTGGAAACTTAATAGTGAATTCTCAAATCCTCATAGAACCTTCTAGAAACTTCATAGAAAATTCTAGAAACTTCATGGAATCTTCTAGCAACTTCATAGAACATTCTAAAAATGTCATAGAATCTTCATATAACCTTCTAGAAACTTTTTCAGACTTCATAGAAATTTTCGCTTTTCGCACTAGGCCAATTATTTAATTACCTACCACTTTTGTGACAACCCTTGCATATGTGCGTATGACAGCGTGACTACCTACGCGGGCGGCGGCATCGTGCCACATCAAAGGCGTTGCCCAACTGTATGATTATTAAACTGTGCCCATACTGAACCAGTTAAAAAAAACACTGTAAAGGCAACTGCACTGGCACTTGCAACGCATTGGTTGTTTTCATCCTGACTTTACCTTAGTGTAATCAACCGAATACTCGTCCTTTGCGACATCAATATAAGTGATATAAAAACAGATCGTTCACCATATCGCATCGGAATTTATTTCCTATCTAAATTTGTGAAGTTTTCTGTGCAATCTGCGCATACCTTAATAAAGCTAACACAATACACCGAACTCAGCGAGCTCTCCGAGTTACTTTTTCTTCTTCAACTCTTCGAATCTCCTATTCAAATCTTCGAAGTCGATCTCGTCGGGGGCGCTCGCGTCCTGGTTGGTGTTGGAGTTGTTGCTGTGCGGTACTGAGGGCAGCAGCACGTCGGAGGGCACGGAGGGCAGCTCGGGCAGCTCGGGGAACAGCGCGGGGGCGGGGGGCCGCGCGCGCGGGGTGGGCGTCGGCGCGGGCAGGCTGCCCACGTGCGACGGCTGCGGGATACGAATAATCTTTACTATAATGAAACCGTCGAATGGTAGTATTTGTCTATTGAATATATTTTGGAAAAAATATATTTGGGAAGCTACATGGAACCAATACACACATATTTTTTTTTAATTTTAGGGTCTGTGTGTGCATCACGCGGAAAATACTGGACGGATTTTGATAAAACTTAGCATAGGTAATAGACATAGCTGGGCACAAGATCATTAATGCGTAAATCGTTAATTAACGACTTTAACATTTCGAGTAACGGACTAACTTTTATGTTAACTTCAAAAATTGTTAACTTCCGTTAAAACAATTAAAGTCCGTTAAACGTTAATTAAGTACCTACTATTTACCAAAAGGACACTGCGCGGCTTATTTCAGATAGCTTTTGGTTTGAATTTGATCTCTAAATAATAGGTACTATTGCAAACTCTAATCCAATACCCTATTTTTACAAATTTCTCATGTCCCGCTTAAACTACCATAGCATATACCAATATTATTAATAAGTAAATTACTATCGCAGCGCCATATAAAATGCAACTTCAATCACGAGCGATTAACGTTAAGTTCCGTCAAATCTTCCGAAATGTAACGCTTTCACGTTTAACGAAGTTAAATTTTTCAGTAAAGGATTAGCGATTAACGAAGTTATCGATCTGATTAACGGTGCCCAGCTGTGGTAGTACATTCTACAGTCGGTTCATACTTACTTGTCTTATTTGGTAAACAAGTTTCTAACCTACAAAAGGCACCATTGTTGGCTAAAACAGATATTAACTTGTAAATAAAGTAACCAGAGACAATATTTTAGACATGACTGCCAATTATTCGCCTAGGATCGCTTTATTTAGAACTAAATAGCTGTTTCACCTAAAACCCAAAAACCCAAAGTTTGGAGGTTAAAAACTTGTTTAGCAAATAAGATAAGTAAGTATGAACAGATTGTAAATAAGGAGTCAAAATGCAGAATAGAGAATAACGATAAATGAAAAAGAAACCTTCCGTAAGTAATAAATACACAAATAAAAAATAAATTTACCATTTGAATAGTAATGTCAGCCATCAAGCGGGCGGTAGTATACTACTTTGGTCATTAAAATTATGTAAAAACTAAATTCGCCGCTAAATGTTGAAAGGGAAATTGATTCTTTCGCCAAGGTATTACAGTCGAAACTAACTTATACAGCCAATACACTAACTAAGATAATCTGGAATTATCTTATTATTTTGGAAATAGTAGATTTTGCCGAAGTAGTGACGATATGCAAAATGAGGGAGGGTAGGTAGGATATAAATGTACCTACGAATGAATTCTCCATTTTGTGAACCTAGCAGTAGTATAAAGAGGGCCAATCATGCAGCACACAATAAACATGCTTTATAAAAAATAAATAAAGAAATAAATGTTTTTATTATTTATAGCTAATAAAAAAATAAAATAATTACCAAATCATGATTAATGCTGTCGTAAGCGGGTGGCAGGTTGTGCATCTCTTCCTGCAAGAAAAGGTCGAGAGTAGCGTACAAACGAAACGAACTGATAGGAAATTAAACTAGCCAACACAATGACACAGAACTACTCAAATATGTCATTATTTGTCTGTATTCACATAGTTAATGTAGTCTTTGCAATTTAAAATCATCTTGGTACAGTCAAAATGACATTTATACTACCCGAATGTAAGGGGTGTCTTTTTACATTGGGCGAGGTATACTGACTGAAAGCCTAGTTCAGTGAAAGCCTAGTAGTGGTCTGACGCGCGGCCTCTCATGCAGACGGTTGCGGGTTCAAATCCCCGCACCTCTGAGATTTCAGATCTCATGTGCCGAACTGAATTTAATATTTACCACGAGAATTTCAGTAAAGGAAAACATCGTCAGGAAACATGCACACATCTATGAAGAAAATTCAGAGACGTTTGTGAAGTTCCCAATCCGCACTGGGCCCGCGTGGGGACTACTACCCAGTCCCCACTATGAGATATCTGTGCCCAGCAGTGAGACTTATAAAGGCTAATAAAGATTACTCATTGTTTTTTTTTTGTTTAATATTAATCACTAACATGCAGTCGTGTTCAAGTCATTAGTGCTTTTTGACAAATTTACGTTAATTACTTGCGCATTCACACACATACTCAGCATGCTACAAAAACAGTAAAATAAAATCAACAGTTGAATCAGTGAAGTTGCAAAATCGATAAAAAAATATTCGTCAACAACAGTTCCGATCTGCATGGTTTTATAGTAGTAAAACACTGAATGAGAAATAAAAAAATATTTATCTACACCCATATCATAAAACCTCCATAGTGTAATCAAAAACCGTAGGAAATGACCACCATTTTGACAACCAATTAGGTAAAACGAGTGCTGCAATGTCATTCCCGTATCGATTTTAGTATAGAAATGAGATTAAATCCGGAACAGCTGTCAAAACTCAAGTGGGTCTCTATTCTAGTATCCATAGATATTAAAACAGTTATTGATACGAAACGTCAATTCAGTATGTTTTTTTAATATAAACTGCACAACATTTGATCTCGAGTGACATGAGAATAGAGACTTCATTCGTTTGTCTATGATTTAAAAAAAAATGGTCTTGACGGAGGATCGAATTGCCGCCATTATGTTGGTGTTTTGCTGAACGAAAGTAGAATTGTTGTTGAATTGAATATTAAAAGTTGTTTGTAATTTACATTTTAGTTGAAAATATGAATAGTAGTCTTCTCGGAGTGTGTGTGATGTGAAAATGCGCCGGATATCGGAAATATGCAGCCACGATTGCAACAAATAACTTGTTGCCAGAAAATATTGTTTCTGAACCCATCATGGAGGATTTATAATATGTGTGTAGATAAAGTTATGTATGCAACTCTGCAAAATTCATTATGCAACCGTTGCATAAACTACTATTACAGACAGTCTCCGTTTGTGATATAGGGCATGGAATGCATAGCAGATAGCAAGTAATAAAAGCGAGGGAATTTTTCACACTTCTAGTCTATAAGTACCTGCAAGAAGCTGTTACTGAGGTCCTTAGAGTCGACGCCTGGCGGGATGTTGTACCCCGAGGGATTGGAGGGACCGCCCGGCGGCGGCGTCGCTATGAACCCGCCTGCCTTACCTCCGGAGGGACCCTGCGAGTGATGCAAGTTATTAGTGGGCACTTATCAACTCAGAGGACCGTAGGCAATGTCGTGTCGCACGAATGTTTTCAAGTTTTAAAGAAGTTCCTACAGAATTAATTAAGTCAATTACTCAACATTTACTCTGATTGAGATAGCGCTTTTCGGCTTAGCAGGGCAGTGTAGACCTCGCGACAAACTTAACTTTGCCGTTGGAAAACTGTTATCCCCATACATCGATATACGTCGGGTCAGTTTACCAACACCGCAAATAAGTTTGCAATTGCAAAACCCCCATATCTCCATTTTGAAAAATTTCGAAAAACTGAACCGACAAAAAAAATCTATATAATTATCGAACCTGCTCACAAAATTTCACGAGTATCGATTGAGAACTGCGACCTGTAGACGAGAACAAATGGACAGACGCCAGACAGCCGACGGACATCCGCTGGACATACGAAAGCATTTTTGCCCAAGCTGAAACGGAGATGCTTCGCTCGCTCGGTCGATAAAGATCATTATTTCACAATTTAAAAAACCGATTGAATAGATATCCTCCTCCTTTTTTGAAGCCGGTTAAAAACCTGAAATGTTTCTGAAGTCCGAAGTTACGGCCAGAAGGCTAATGGTATATCATAATACATTTAATATTCTTATTCCAATTATTGTTACACCTATGATTATTGACTTGTCCAGACGCGGAGACAATACATCTCACTTATTAGTTATTTGTTATGATTAATTTGTGCCCATTAGGTTTGTTTACTGCCCTTTTTATTTGTTAGTTTTATTTAAAACTCTAATGTAAGAGTTGGAAAAAAAAACACTGCCTTTTCTTGCGGCGTTTCTTCTCAGCAGATGTCACCTTTCGAAGCGCTGGTAGCTTGACATGTGAAAGGCCTACTTGCTAAATAAATATTTTCATTTTCATTTTCATATCAGTCTTCTTTCGACACCTCTAAACCAACGATTATCTATCTACTTCGTTATTTATTGTCAAATTATACCTTTCCTTTTTTATTGCTCTTTATTTTTAATCTTTATTTATTTAGGGGCTTTGATCACTGCTGAGCACGTCAGCCCCGTTAGGTCAAGCTCTTAATTGTCTTAAACGATTGCAAGGGGTAATAGACCTTATGTTATAATGTTCTTAAGACATTTCCAGTCGCAGTGAAATGACTCCACACATCCAGTGGCACTCATGTGAACCACGCCGAACAACCTTTATTGAAACTAAACCAAATCGAATCTATACGTGACGATTAAGTTCAAACTGAACATAGTTTGTACGGGATCAGTGAACGTATATTTGTATAAAATCGAGACTGCGATAATCAATTATTATTTACCTCGACGTTTCGACCGTATTTTCGTCAAGGTAAATAATAATTTATTATCGAGGTCAAGTCCTGTTTTCATACAAATATGATCATGATTTTGCTTGACTTTGTGACATCCGCTTTTTCCATAATTCAAACAGCTTTTCATTCCATTAGCAATTTGTTCAGTTCAGTTTGTTTAAAGAATAAAGAATTGTTATAATTAAAAAAAATAAACCTAAGTTAATTTATATCTTTTAGCGACAACCCTGCTCGTCAAAACCAGAGCTCGATATCGGGTTTTTCGGCGTGGGCTTTAGTCATCTATAGCTATAGTATTACGATCCCGATATAGGGTCATCAATCGTGGGAACGAAATTATAAAATACCCGACAGTAGGGTCTCCGGCACTTAATGTGTATCGCGAAAAAATAAAACTAACCAGTGTTAGCTAGTAAGTAGGCTACGTAGGTGTGTTATTTAAAATAACTTATTTTGTGTGGCACGAACTTACGGAAGGGTAGCTGAAGGGCGTTACGTGCGGCGGCGGCAAGTTGGGCATCTGTGTAGGATGCGGGGGGTTCGGGTACCCGATGAAACCCGGCGGCATCGGCGGCCCATTGATGTCGATCAGCATCGCGTCTCGCGCTGAAAAACCTCTATATGAACTACATATTTTCAAAGCAACATTATATTGTGCTGCAAATCTCTGTTGCCATTGTATTAGAAACTAGCAGGCACTTTATCCATGTGGAATACGTTTGCCATCTGGTGTATTTTGTAATGAATATTTTGTCATTATGAGGCATGTAATTCAATATTTATGCGTATATACACAATTACGTGCCTCATTTATTCATAAGCTGTAAAATAATAAAATAAAATGAAAAATTATCATTTGTCTGAGGACAGATTATTGTAATTTAATGGTGAAAGTGATAGAAATGTACTTTGTTGGTTTTTAGTCACACTTTTGATGCAATATAATCATCAAAGATAATCATACCTTCTTCTTCCCTCATAACTTGTTCATCTGGTGTATACTCGACATTGTAGTTTTTCGCTATCTCTATGAGATACTTCTCCACCAGTATTTTGGGCGGGCTCTGAACTGCCAGCTTGTGTTTCAACTTGTCACTTACAGTGGTCACACTTTCATTTCTACATCCATCTGCATATATTTTACCATATTTTGCAGTTAATAAGTCCGAAATTACTTTCAATTCCTGAAATAATGCCAGGCGGGCTGATTATGCAATGATGGAATAGTTATTTCATTATGTTGAAATGTGTACTTAACATTCAAGCAAGCAAATTAATTGTTATGCAACTCATACTAGTTAAGTAAGTTAATAGCATTTCTGAACTGAATGAGTTGACTCGTAAGCTGTTGATTCATTAGATTGTTAAATGTTGCTTCACAATACATACTTGTACATCAGTATGCATCCTGGGCGCGACCCAAATGAGAGTGGAGATAGCTTCGGCCAGACCCTCGTCCAACTCCTTCATCTGCGTCACCAGCCCAAACCTTGCCAGGATCAGGTCACAGTACATCTCCACTATCTCCATAGCTTCTACCATGTAATCCTCTCTGAGGGTTTAATTTAAACTTAATGTTATTTTCAATGAATATATGAATAGTAAATTGACAAAGTATTAATAATTACAAAACTTTAACAGAATTGACAAATTACTCTTATTTGAAATAAATGTTTAAGATATACCAAAGCATCCTGATAAAGATTCCAAACATTACTGCCTGACTGACTTGGCATTCTTAATAAAATTGTTATCACTATTTCATGGACCACTTCAATGACAAAAACTACACACAAGTGAATAAAGTAGAACACTTTCTGTTAACTTAAATTTCTTTAATCACTTAATTAGCATGTCATGTTGTTTAGTTACTTAATGATAATGTAAGATATTATCATTTACCTAGATAGCTTTAATTTGCTACTATACTATTCATTTTCCTACAATAATGCCAAACTTTGCCTTTAAATTTAATTGCAACCGAAGATATACAGCCATTTTAAATATTTAGAACGCATTATTATTATTAGATGGCTAAAACTAGTTATTAGATACATATTACATTTTAATAGACTCAAGGCCGTAACAATGAACAGTTGTGCAAGTAAATATAGGGATTTAAACCAAAGTAGGTGTTATTCTAATATCTAGCCTACCTTATAATATGTTCCACGCGGATCTTAGCTCGTTCACTCTTCCCTGCAGCAATGTATTCGGCTATTTCCCGTCGAGCTTTCAGCGCTAGTTCGGTTTTCTTCTTTTCCAACAACTTGAGACGGTTTATAGTAAGTCTAAGGTGGGTTTTAAGCTTAGTATAGTTAGGGTTTGTAGAAAACATTTTTAATTTGTGACTTTAACACTAGTTTACGCCACTAGACGGAAACTAAGAGTATATACTTATTATACGATGAGTAACACAAGATTGTTATTTGTTAAGATGAATCACAGCTGGTGACAGCTGTCAAATAACTAGCATGACGTCAAGCATCATCAAATGTCAACGGTTCAGGAATGATCGTGACATTAGTTTAAACGCTGATATAATAAACGTCCATAGATTTTTTTGCTAGACCCTTCGCCCCCGTAGCACGCTAATAATAAGTGACAAAAGCTTTAGGTGCGCAATAAAAGCTAGTCTGGTAGGCACTCTGATTTACTAAAACTGGATCTGAGGGCTTAGGACACAAATTTTTATCGCGCACATAAAGTATTCATCCCTTTCGCACCCGCTTATTAGTTAAAAAGTGACAGATGCTTTAAGTGCGCGATAAAAACTAGTGTGCTAGGAACTGATGGACTTTTATAATACCCGGTCTTATTATTCTCACATAGATAAAGTACCTACATACATTTATTTCTATTCATGACTATGAAGGATCCCCAGAGGCTTAGCACACTAATTTTTTGCAGTAGTTGAAAGAAAAGCAGATTATACACCTCGCATTCAGTGATTTATTGCGCTCATGTTTTTGGAGCCCTCGCTTACGCTCAGGCTCCAAACTAACACTCTGCGCAATAATGAATCACTTTCTGCTTGGTGCAACAATCTACTATTAGATTCTTAGTGCCTGAGACGTCCACTATCAAAATTAAATATAATATGCCCCTCTTCAAAAAATTGTACCTACCCAAAGTAAGCGGCAAGAATATCTTATTTAATACTTTTCAAAGAAGTTCTTACTAAAGTCCGGTTTGCACGTCCTAGGTTTAAAAAAACCGGACAAGTGCGAGTGAAATCCGCGTGGAGAAGGTTCCGTTCCATACATGATTAACTGAAATTTCCTATGTTACTTTAAATACCATAGACTTCTTATAGGTTTTCCTGTAATTTATAGGTAAAGAACTATATTTTGTATTTTTTTCAAAATTTTAGGCCCGGTAGTTTCGGAGATAAGGTGGGGGGAATGGTAAATTTTTGCCTATTTTCCTAAATAACTTCCAAAACATTTATTTTAAAATTCCAAAAAAAAATTATTTAATCTCTTCACAATAAGCCCTTTCATTTGATATGTCACTTGATATAGTTTACGTAACTTTTTTTTTTAATTTTCTAATTTGCCCCCCAAAAGTGGGCCCCATGTTCAAAATTAATTTATTTACGTTACGCATCCCTGTTGCGGTCACCAATTTACATATGTATACCAAATTTCAAATCAATCGGTCCAGTAGTTTCGGAGCAAATTGGCTGTGACAGACGGACAGACAGACATGAGTGATCCTATAAGGGTTCCTTTTTTACTTTTGAGGTACGGAACCCTAAAAACGAACAGCAGGAAATAATAACGTCATTTTTTATAGAAAAGTTAACATTTAATTAAATGTTTTACACTTATTATGAAATTATACACTGATTTGTAATGTCGCGGTTTACAATTAAACATTTTAAACAATTCTAATCGTATTCATAAACGCATATCGAATAATGAAGCTTTCATTAATGTAGTACGTACAAGGAACAAGTAATTTTCCAGTAACGGAAAATCTCATACAGAGTTATGGTTTTAGATGACTATTTATAAAAATGTTTGTACATATTAATTAACGTGCTTACATTACCATTTCGTTACGGTTTTTCAACTTATTGCATACATTTCTTAATGAATTGTTTTAATAAAAAACACTTAACGTTAAATTTTCTGTATACGATTGGGAAAACCCTTAATAAAATCGTAACGAAATAGTAAAAAATAAAAGTTGCCGATGTAAGCACATTATTAATGTACAAGCTATTTGACAAATACTCAGATACACGATTTGGGCGACTTTGCTATGCTTACGAGGGGCGGCTGAAAAGTTATCTACCTAACTATGAAACAAAAGACGATCATGGCTAGTTTATTTTTTTTTCAATATAGTCTCCGGACAGGGAAATGCACTTATTACATTTATCAATTAAAGACATTAACCCGTTAAAAAACAAAACTTTAGGTTTATCATCGAAAAAGTCATTAACAGCAGCCTTCATATCGTTATCGGTTACGAATCTTCGTCCCCTAAGTTCTTTCTTCAAAAGTCTGAACAGGAAGTAGTCGGATGGGGCCAAATCTGGACTATATGGAGGGTGGTTGATTACTTCGTACCCATTTCCATTAATTGCTAGCTTCGTTAAGCGAGCAGTATACACAGGTGCGTTATCATGCAAATGCAGAATCCCTTTACTGAGTTTGCCCCTTCTTTTTTCTTTTATGGCTTCTCTGAGCTGGTCAAGTAAATCTGCGTAATATTCAGCATTCATTGTAGTTTTTTTTGGCAAGTAATCTAGCAGAATTACTTTCGCATCCCAAAAAATGTTGCCATTACTTTGCCTGCTGACGGGCGAACCTTATATTTCCGAGGAGGCTTTTCATCCTTGAATTTCCATTGTAATGACTCCTGTTTACTTTCGGGATCCCACTGCCGAATCCAAGTCTCATCACAGGTTACTATTCTAGAAATAATTTCCTCCTCTTTTCCTCGGCTCATGTCTAAAAATTCCTCGCAACATTGAACACGTCTGTCCTTGTCAAACGGAGTCAACATTCTAGGGACCCAGCGTGCACTAACCTTAGACATGTGCAAATGTTCATGAATTATTTCATTGACCCGTTCTTTACTAATGCCCACATCCCTGGCTAACTCCCACTGCTTAATTCGCCGGTCTTCTAAAATAAAATTTCTCACTTTGGCCACATTTTCATCAGTGACAGCGGAAACTGGTCGCCCACTACGAGGATCATCTTCAAGGCTCTCACGGCCAAGCTTAAACTGTTTCGACCAGAACTTTATTGTAAATTCAGAAGGCACGAACCACCAAAAACAGGTAACATACGCAGTCTAATCTGCGAGGGTGTATTCCCTTCTTTAGTGAGAAATTTTATCACTGCACGCTGCTCAATTTTAATCAGATTATTTTTTTCTTGCGACATTTTGAAAACAATCCAGTCCCAAAAAAAGCGGGAAGCAAGAAACAAATGAATGTTGGTGATTTTGAAAAAAGAATAACCAGTGAACACGACCTCATAGTGGCCAGTATTATTTTCGCATAACATATAGGCTAGGTAGATAACTTTTCAGCCGCCCCTCGTACATTTTAAGTACTTGGCTTGAGTGAGGTACATAAGTTTTAGCCAGTTATAATACTTACTATACTTAGCTTGTTAATTTGGCAATTGTAAGGAAATTGTGGGCGAAGAGTCGAAATGCATCGCCTAAGACCCTGACAGAAGTTTAGGTAATTATAGACATTGGCACATAAAATATTTGAATAAACAAATCCTTAAAATATTCTACCACGAATAACCGTTTAGATCTGTCTAAACATGTTTGTTACAAAATTTTGGCTTTTGTACATATAAGAATTTTTCATATCCTAACATTTTATCTAGTAAATATCTAACATCAATTTTCTAAGAAAACTGTACCCTTTAAAATAACATTCAGACTAATTTAACATCCAGATCAAATAATGAATATTCGATTCGATGAGTAACAATTTATGGGCGCGGTTCGTTACATCCATATTATCATGATACCGTATTCCCTAATATACCTCGCCCTTTGGAAATTAGCGCTGGCGGTCATAATAAAATGTATGGCAGTCAGCGGTCTTTTTACAACGGACGAGGTATACTTAAGTGTCTTTGTCCTAATTTGATAATCGAGTCCGAAACTTTTGTTTGAGATTTGTAATTTTTAGGCATGTTGGTACAAAGTTGTTATGAGACTTAGATATATCAGGGAATATTTGGCTGTAACGAACCGCATTCCAATTTATTTGGAAATGCAAATTGAATCACAATATTTTGTGCAATATCCCTATCGTACAAACGTAATAATTAAGTAATGGCTTAAGACGTTATTAATTTCTCAAGAAAAAGTAATATTTTTCCTAAAGAAAAATGTCCAATGTTTGGTGTTTTTTTTAAAAGGGGCTAAATGTTTTCAGTATACATTATTTTGAGTTCAATCGGTCCTCAGTACGCATCCGCATGGGTAATTGGGAAAACCGAAAGCCAGCAACTATAAGCAACAGTTTAGCGAAAATGTAAAATTGAACTTTACTCTTTTGCCCTACCTAAAAAAAAAACCTTGAAAAAGCGTCATTAAATAGATTTTCTGATGCTTATAGTTGGCGTGGTAATGTTTTAACGGATTCCGGACGAAAAGGAACATACCATTCCAGGAACATTCCGGCTGCTTAATCTTTTGAACGCCACGGCTAACGGCGAAAAAGCGTGCCACGAGCGCTCGACGATGGCTGTAGCCGACGCAAATTTATGGAAAACGGCATATCGTGGCGTCAGGGGCACGGAAAACTGCCGACGGCCACAGCCGACTGTGACGGTCAAAGGGTTAAAAACATGCTTGTAAATAAAATTAGTTTGTGATGGAAAAAACTTCTTATATACCTAATGTATGAAAAAAATCTTTACGGTCCGGGACTGGTTATCAAGAAAATACCCAAATTTAAACAATGAAAAGTAGTTTTCCAGAAATCTATGATTCGCTTCTTTTACAAAACACTGACAGTAGGTATACTGTACTCTATTGATGTATGCACAGCAGCGGCCCTAGCAAGATTGACACAACGATAAGATAAACCGTCTTATCTCTAAGTGCGCCTCTCTCACACTAGTGCCGACGAAAGAGTTAGTCAGCGAGATAAACTGGTTTAACTTATCTCCGTGTCTGGCATGCTAGGGCTGCACAAGTAGGTAGGAACTTTAGGGTGTATAAAGAAAGGCCTCGCTTCAAAGCAAGAGCGCTGAATACTTACAATAAAAGAAAAAAATTGAAATTCCAGAATCTAGCAAATGCACATAATTCGATCACTAAGCAACAAATATATAAAAATGTTCAAGCTAAGCTCGTTTCCACATTATATTGTCGTATGAGAATTATTTAAGTATGTGATAATTATTGTCACAATAATCATTCCTACATCTTGTATTTCGATTGGATAAAATATTTACATAGCATACCTATAATACTGTAAATACAATAATTTTAAACAAGGGCCGAACTAATTTTAAATCTATACTTAATAAAAGTTGTGATCAGATCAATAGGTATTTAGAATACTTTATCATTTTGAAAAAATACTCTGAAATGTTTTTAGGAAGTAGGTACTTATTTAACTAAGTCATTAAATTTATACATTCAGTCATTGTCACAAGCTAAATTTGTCGTAATACTAATTCTTTTGTCCATTTTATTGGGAGCGTTTTCGCACTCGTCATGTAAGACGACGGTGGTAGCGCTCATGCTGGAGGGACTGTGTGAGTGTGTGAGATTTGTGCGATTGCTGTCTGCCAAATGTTCCAGTTCGTGACTTTCCAAATTCGGAATACCTGAGCAAACAGAACTGACTCGTGACGTCTTTCTATCTTCTGAAGGAAAATCCTTAGAAGAATTTCGCCCTACTATACAAAATAATGAACAGAGGTAAAACGTCGCATAAATCCAACTGACTGACATAATTAAAGCTAAAAAACATCCGATTTGGGAATAAGGAAGCAAATTTGATCTCAGCAAAAATATTCCAGCAAATCCAGTAGTGAGTGCTGCAGCTGCAGTCGGCCCAGCTGACGTGGAAAGCGCGTATTTAACCCTTGCGGCTTTGGTGCCACTGGCGTTCGTGTAACTGAGGGCGTAGTGCAGACTGAAGTCGACAGCTAATCCTGCCGAGGTGGATATAGCAACACTTTCCAAAATATTCAATTTCCAGCCACTCAGTACCAGAATAGCTATTGTCACTGTCGACGAGAATATCATAGCGGATAATGCGCATACACTTATTACAAAACTCAAAGTTGCAGGGATGAGGACCACAAAACCTAAACACGCAGATATCAAAAGCGCCAGCACAGTACCATTGGCTAGAGTGCCCTGGAGATCATAAAATTGCAAATCAGACAGAAACCAACCACCTTTCATACCGGAAGGTGCTGATTTTAACTCATTTTCAGTCCAATTCTCAACATGGAGAAAAAAATTGTTCATGGCCACATAGGACATTGAATATGGTACTACGCTCTCAAACTCTATTACCATAGATGCTACTTTGGGAGGTCTAGAGCTCCTAAGGAATTTAGGGCCCGCTACGCCAGGCATAAACAATTCCCTGGGAGTTTGGTACAATGATTCCATAGCTTTTATGATACAAAAATCGAACACTTCTTTTTTATAGGGAAAAGGGGATGACCTACAACAGGGTGTCCTATCTATTTTGTCAATATTATCAATACACCGTCTTTCCATATACATTTTAAAGCTTTCGATAAAACAGTTTGGAAGTAAGGGGCCTAGGATTTGTTGATAGAACCTCTGGGCTTTGATTCTTGAACAAAACTCTAATAGCCAAATTTGTGATTTTGGATCAGATATGGAAAAAATTTCATCAAAAACTAAATGACCTCTCGAGTTCGGATTCATATGGTTACCATTATCAGTGGCCTTTATACCCCATATCCACCTAAGAGGCATTTTGCTTCCTGTTCCAATGTCTTTACCAAATCTTTCAAACAAAAATTTATCACTGTAATGCATGTCGTATTGTTCAAAGGGATGATTGGTTTGGAACAGCTGGAATTGTTTAGAATCAGGCAGTTGAAGGCCTGGAGTATAAAAAACTACGATAATGCTATAGATCCCAACAGCACCTAATAATATAACTAACACTATGTTCAATTTTGTGATGCACGTAATCATAAATCTATTCAATACTACTCTTGTGTCATTCCAAATTTCATTAAATGATTTGTGCAACATCCCTTGGATTTTACTATTATTTTTGCATAATTTAACATCTAATATAAATACTGTTACAGGTAACCAGCTTATCATTAGGAAAAAGTTGACTAGAACAGCCGTGCCAGCAAAAATGCTGAAACAGTTGATAGCAGGAATGTAACTTACGTAGGAGGCGAAAAATGCTACAGCGGTAGTCAGCGTAGTTATGAACATGGTCATAACAGAATGTTTGAGGGTTTCTTCAAGTATCTGTACAAGTATTGTCTCACCTGCACTTGACACATTCTTTATATCACCCAGACCACTGTTCAGACTCGCTACATTATCTCGAATTAGTTGTTTACTGATCATATTCCATACTTTAATGTAAAGGAACGCGTCATCTGCCCCAATACCTATCACAATTACTATCACTAATAAATTCATAAATGGGAAAAATTCTAAATTGAACACATACACATACATACAGTATGCTAGTCCAAGAGAATAGCTTATAGCTGTAAACAACATACATGTCAATATGAGGGATTTTGTGTAAATCCATACACATAAAAACACAAAAAATGCACCTAAGCCTACTAACCAAGTATCTTGTATTACCCATAAGTCGAAAAGTGCATTTTTAAGACCAAAATCCATTGCAGGTATCAAGAGATTATCATAAGACATATTTGAACTTTGTAGTTTTTGATAATATGGCATTACAGTACTACTACTAGGCAGTGGGAAGAAAATCATTACATTTTTAACATTGTTCTCAGAAAAGTTAGGTGGAGAATATGCATTAGAATCAATAAGATAAAACAACATGTTGTACACTGCATCATATTGGGAACAATATTTAGGTACTTGACAACGTTCTAACTCACACGAGGCCATAAGTGAAAAATTATGAAAATAACCTGCACATTTCTCTAAAATAACAGTAGTGTTGCTAACATCTTCTCTGGTTAAGTTTTCGCATGACTTTTTGCCGGAGATTAAAGCTATATAGTTTGGAACACTCCATACTGGACAGCAGAGGTCTTCAGCATTCACTGGTCTCTGACATAATTTGAAATACTCTTCAGCACCAAGTTCCACAAGCTTCGATTGCCACTTACACATTTTTTGTATATTAGCGAAACTGAGTAAAGATGAATTACCTCTGTTTGTTATGACGAGATGTGCATAATCAGATAATGGTGCCCCACAGCTGCCAAATGCATAGTTGTGATGGATTGGTGTATCAGGCTCACGTTGCAACTCTTTTAGTGACAACCACTGTTTCCGAATATGTTCCTTCAAGAAAACATCATTTTCTCCTTCAAAAGACACATTTTTCCCATAGCCCCAGTGTACATGATCACTGGACAGATTGGATTTAGGTGAATTGTACCAATTTTTTTTGGTGCCAGTGTTGTTGTAAATATCTTTTTCCTTCTTTCTCTTGACTTTGTTCTTGGTTAGATACCCTTTTTTCGATCTTGTTTTATTATGGTAGGTGAAATTCATACGAATCTGGTCTTCTATCTCTTTAGGGTTAACTGCGAGCCGGCGGGAAGGCCGGGTTTCGTCGATCAGGTTCTCCCAGGCGATGAACCGGTGCGCTAAAGTTGTCCCTCGCGTCTCGAACCCCGTCAGAGGGTCGGAAAACGAAGGTAGCTTGTGACATACCAACGGAATTACTGTGAGGGTAGTAGAAATCACACTGATTATAAATAGAAATAGGTAAGAGTGGCGAACAATAAACCTGGCGTATGCGGACCACATCGTGGTGACTTTTCTGGCATCATAGTATTTCTTCTACTCCATTTTCTTACGTTAGTGCAACACATAACCAACAAACTAAAGGACGGACACAGTTTACTCGATAACTGAGCTCACATTTTGATTCAAGGAAATCGAAACAAATAATTCAACAGAGAGAAGAATTTAACTCCACGGACGTTCTAAAACAATCACATCACAATAGAGGTAGGTAACATAAATCACAATCAATCAATCACAATCACCTGCGACGCAGTCCTACAGATTCAATATAAGGCTAGCCACTGACCTACAATATAACTGTGCAATATCACTGGTTGCACAATAATATTGATCGTCAGTAGATGATATTGACAGTCAATATCATCTATGCAATGTCAGTTGCCTAGCCTAAAAGCACATACAACCAACACACAGCACAACAAACTCCAACCAAGAACTTTTCTGTACCCTGCAGTTTTGGTTTTGTTGTTCGGAACTTCTGAAGAATGTGTCTGTGATCATTCTACCTACCTACCTAATATTGACCGTCAATATCATCATCTACTGACGATCAATATAACTGTGCAATATCACTCGTTGTACAATTATATTGATCGTCAGTAGTCGATATTGACCTTCAATATTATCTACTGGCGATCAATATATCTGTGCAACCAGTGACATTGCACAGTTATATTGTAGGTCTGTGGCTAGCCTAAGTAATTTCCATGGACGTTTTAATTTCACTTAATAAAGCTTTTTTCACACGTTCACAGATTTCGCACGTGAATGGCCGATTTAGACCACTCTATGATACCCAAATGATACCTCTGTGGATCACAAGAATTTAATTAACACTAGCAACACTCTAGTTGTCTCTGACATCTTGTGATCACAAGACTTCTTTCCTCTAGTTTTCTGTCAAGGCAAAAATTGGACGAGAATAAGCCGTCCCTGTAGGGATTCGTGTGTAAAATTGCTCCAATTTAGTGCAACGCAACATCAAGATGAGGTACTTCTTAAGTTATCTGTTGGGGCTCATCATAGTCATCGTGGTACCCACAGTCTCGCTGTTCTACTTATTGAGTGGGAAGGGTGAGCAAATCAGCTTCGGATGGTTCCTGCAGAACACGTCGCCGTACATGTGGGCGGTCCTGGGCATCGCCTTCGCCGTGTCATTCTCAGTGGTGGGCGCCGCCATGGGAATCCACACGGTCGGCGTAAGCATCGTCGGTGGCGGAGTCAAAGCGCCCCGCATCAAGACCAAGAACTTGATCTCCGTCATCTTCTGCGAGGCCGTCGCCATCTACGGCCTGATCACTGCCATTGTGCTGTCCGGTATGCTGGACCAATATCCTGAGCCCCTGACTGACGTAGTCATCATGGGCCAGAACTTCATGGCTGGCTATGTAATGTTCGGTGCTGGTCTGGCCGTGGGGCTCGTCAACTTGTTCTGCGGTATAGCTGTGGGTATTGTGGGCTCAGGCGCTGCCCTCTCTGACGCGGCTAATGCAGCACTCTTCGTGAAGATCCTCATTGTTGAAATTTTCGGATCTGCCATCGGTCTATTTGGTCTCATTGTTGGCATTTACATGACATCAAAAGTCAAAATGGGTGCGGCTTAAGAAGACAAAACTTCAAAATATAAGTGTGAGTATTAATGTTACGTATTGTAATTTGTTAAATAAGATGAGAATTCATTTTTTGGTCATTATAGTAAAGGAAAGTGTGTGGAATAATTTAATTTTTTTTTTTAAGCTATGTCTCATGTGTAATAATCTAATGAATTGTCATGTTTCATTGTTATTTATATTTTTTACTTTTTGTTTATTTTCAGTGTGTACCAGCACTGGATCGCTCCAGCCTTGACCTAGACCTTAATATCGAGTTGAAACAAAACAGTGCTGAGATAAGTATTCAATCAGTGGTAAAGTTAAGCTTGAAGTAACATTACTGATTTAGCATTACTTCTGTTACTACAACCTATTTCAGTTTGATGTGTTACATGCTGTATAAACTTATTAAATAGTTCACAATAAACTTGCTGTTAAAAGTATTGGATCTTAGCACTCCCATACAAATTCATACTTTGACTAGAAAATCTTGTAATATTTAGTGGTTGCATTTTGTGCTGAGGTTGCACATATATATCAGACTGTTTTGCAGGTAGAATCAGAATTTTGTTTGGAGTGTTTTGACAATTGAAACCTTAATAAACTAAACAGGCTCATAGTAGTTAGAGTGACTGGATATTGTTTACAGGATTTGAGGCATATACTGTCACAGAACAAGATAAATTCTTAATCAAGATAAAATCTTAAGTCAATGTAGTGAAATTCTTTTACTTATTATATTAACTCTTCGTTAACTCAGCTTAGCATCCAGTCACCTTTTTAAAGGCTTTAACATTCCATAATCCTTGTTCATCTTGATGTAGCTTTCATTGGTTATCCAACAGCCTGGCCAACATAGTGTACATAACAAATTCGAGCATATCGTCATTGTGCCTGCCAAATTTGATATGTGCTATCTTTCACATAAGTGATTTTGCACCAATTGAGAGTAGTATCAAAATTCTAATCCCATTGATAGATAACAAACACAAATTAAATTGGGCAGGAGCAATGATAATATATCATTAATATTTAAGGTTGTTTTCCAGATTTTTTTATAATATAAAATGTATGTTAATATAACGTATGAGATTATCAAATTAGGTACTATGCTGTTAAGAGGCATATTCCTTCATATTTATCACTCGGCAAAATGTATTTTCATGGTGTTATTTATTCTATTGGCTATGTAATTACTTAATTAGAGAACCATTGCTTATTAATCGGAGACAAATTGGAAAATAACCTTATAATGAGTACTAGTTGTTTCAATGCAGTTCAAGTTAATTTTATACAAACACCAAAATAATAAATGAAATGTGAATATATGTTTGCTTTTCTGTTTTTAGTAAACACTAATTTATTGTAACTACTTGTAAATTATTATCCCTTAACTTTAGGCGTTGAAGTTAATGCCATAGATTGTGTACGAGTATTTTAACTCAATTTTTATTGATAACCTAAGGCACAACGTCGCGTACACAGTTTCGGAATTAAAACGATTCAAAAGTATTATATCAGTCCTAAGTAACATTTACCTACTGATGTAATTGTAAGTTGAAATATTTTATTTGTGCAAATGTAGATATAATGTATGTTGATGAATAAATAGATAAAAGTTGTTGTTTATCTTTATTAATGATGATTCAATCACTCTGCTTGATTCGTTAGGCATTAGCTTAAAAGAAAAATGGGTGGCGCGATGGAAATATCCTGTCGGGGAAGGGTTCGATAGTTCCAGGGAGCAGTGCCACCAGCGTCAGGCCCGTAAAAGTTGACGCCAAATTTATATATGAGTAGTGCGGAGGGCATATTTTACGTTGCAAACGGCGGTGTAAAAGTATACATATTCCTGTTTATTTATTACTAAAGTACTTAATTAGCTAGAGAGCCAGACGCTGACGTTTTCCCGCGTGACTCATAAGCGTGATGTCTTGCAATCTAAAGAACATCGTGATTTGTGACGTCACCACAGTAGGGCGTTTTTTCAGGCCGTGAAGCAATTCTTTTATCTTATATATATAACCCACCCAAATTGAAATGGTCTCATGCAAGTTACATCAGTGGCGCCCGTGTTGTATGTTCGATTATTTTTGTAGTTTCTCGTGACAGTGACTTCGTCATGCAAAATGCAAAAGTTTACGAATTTCAGAACAATAATAAAAGCACACATAGAGGCTTAAAACGAAAATATTAAACATATATCTGTCTCCATAATTTTAATACGTATTCTCAGTTAGTTAAAAAGAAAGAGTTACAGTTGCGTGTGGTTAATCCGATGGACCCTGTACTCCAATTCTCGGTGCATTCGAGATAATCTCACAATCGAGATTAAACGTCAGTGCATACAGTCGTTTGACACAACTGTATGAATCTGACGTTTAATCTCGCAATCGACATAATAATGTAATTGATAACCTTTGGTAACCAATAGTAACTATTAAGTTACCAAGTTAGAAAGTTCTAAAAGTCATCTATGGTTTGTCTTCGTATATATAGGGGCTAGCGTACTACGTAACGTTTGTCGCGAACGTCAGTACCATTACATTACCATTAGTTGCGCAACCCGTTCTCGCTAGCGTAAACTATCGCTCGGTCCCTTTTACTTATATAGGCAAGAAGCAGTATTTCCGATAGATTTCGATAGCGAGAACGGTTTGCGTAAACTCACGGTAAGGGCTCAGTCATCTGTCGCTTTATGAGCGCCATAAAAAAAACTATTGTGTTTGGGGGGCAACAACAGTGTACAACCTGGTACATGTCGCGCAACCTATTCAAATGTCGCTTTTTATTTTATTAGGGGTCGTCCACAAATTACGTAACGCAAAATTCTCAAATTTTTACCCCCCCCCCCCACCTCCCTGTAACAGGACCGTAACGCTTAGCCGGGAGCCCCCCCCCCCCCCTCCCTCTACATTCTGTTACTCCAACAGGTGCTTTGTAAAACGTTTTCGCCTAATATTCAGGTAATTGGGCGCTCTTTTTACATTGGGCGAGGTATAATCATCTATGAACGTATTTCGGTTCCATTTCTTAATAATATAATTATAATTTCTTAAATTTACATTAATTGTGCAATATTATAAAATCGTGACGTAAAACCAACCTTAAACCCCCCCTCCCGCAACGTAACAGGACCGCTTGGCCAGACCCCCTCCCTCCCTCCAAATTGCGTTACGTAATTTGTGGACGACCCCTTACTTCTATCCTTTAGTTACTAGTCTGAGCTGTGAATTATTTTTAGAGAGACATTTTTTTAACTCCTTATCCGCATTACCATGATCGGTAAATTGCGTTAGGTTTAGGTATCAAGATAATTGTACCAATTCCATTCTAAAAAACTAAAAATACTACGGCAGATAAAGAAAAAATGACCAATGATGTCAGAGTGCCAAGCACACTAGCTTTAATCGCGCACATAAAGCATATATCACTTTTTAACCAATATGCGGGTGCGAAAGAGACAAATGCTTTATGTGCGCGATAAAAATTAGTGTGCTACGGGGACTGATCCTATACATCTGACTTGCAGTGTTGCAGGTTTTTGCTTGTAAAATTTTAACTTGCAGTTTCATGGAAAGAGCGTCTGGAGCGTTTTATAGTACAATGAGGAAAATCTTGTATTTTTTTTTTTTTTGTCGAAAGTTAATGTCCCATTACTTTTGTATAAATATATGTAATTAGTTTCTCGGAAACGGCTCTATCGATTTGGATTACATTTTTAATTTAATTAATATTTTACTTTCCAAGAAAAACGCCGAACGACGCTCAGGTACCACAGTATTATGTACTGATAAAAATCCAGCTTTTATCTACAGTTGAGATAATATTTTGCCAGAGACAACCTTTCATAACAAATATGAAATTTATACGTTATTATTATTAAAAGCGGTCTTATTCTGTAATAACTTTACCTTTTGTTTGATGACTATCCGTCCCACAGAACCATTGAAGAAAAAAGTCCTTAATTAATTCATTAAAGATCTTAAAGTTAAAATGAGAATTTGAATGAACCTTTACTTTCATTTTCTTGGGAACATTGTCATATTGCAAAACTTTTAATGAAAGTTAGCGATTCTTGACATATTAATTTACTCTAGTTTAATTTAAAACCACCAAGGGTCACCAAGTGATATTTAAACGTTAGGCTAATTTGAACCATATCGCTAATGATTGTGGGTCGCACCGTACGTCCTGTCGGGAATAGCCAAATCTGCGGCCCTAGTCAGACAAGGATGTCGAGGATAAGTTATCTTCCAGTGCGTCTCTCTCATATTTAGTAAAAGTGTCCACAAGTGGCCAATAAGCTAAATAAATTATTGAGATCCATTGAGAATAACTAATCCTAGTTTCAACCTTGGTAGAGCCGCTGGCGTCGACAGGGTGAGGGGTCACAGAAAACGAGGAAATAAGGTGAGATATTAGCAATAAAATATTTGATTTCCATATAAAACAATTTTATTCAGATGAAATGTTTGTACCTCTTCGTAATTGTTTGTTTGTTATACAGTTGGTGCACACGATATAGATATCACAAAACTGGAATGTATAAATTTAAAATGAGCCAAAGTTACTTAAAGATGTATAAAAGGTCTTGAAGTATTTTCGAACTTATCATCTACCACATAAAGCACTTAATGTCATGAAAAAAATTTGAAATGTGTGCCCACTTGGGTTTTTTCTTTAAATGCATAACTTATTCATTGACGCCGTCTCTCAAATGGATATTACATAAGTAATACTTTGGTACCTACCAAAGTTTCCTATAAGTCAATTCCGGACTACATTGTAACACTGTGCACTAAACTTATTATTATATTTATGGCAAATATACATTAGAAAATACCTAAATAAAGCTTTTCTCAACATTTCACTATTTCTAATAAAATGCTACAAAGTGTAAAAATCTATTTATTATTTACAAAATAGGTGGACTCTTCGTTAAAACGTTCCAAATGCACACAAAACTATATTTACACCAAATTCAAGTACCTATCACACTAATTCTTTTAAAACGCGCGCAAATTTGACTTTCTACTTAGTTACTTTAGATTGTCTACTGTAAATTAAACATAGGTTAGGTATGTAATTAAAAGACTACTTTAAAAGTTTTGGTTTCTTATATAAAAATACATATTTGTGATTCAATTTGCGTACCTATTTAAAACTATATAGTTTTATATAACCCGTTATAAGAATTAAACTCTGCCGACGGGCCGTCTTCTAAAAAAAAAGACAATATTGACTGGGAAATTAATGACCTAGTTATTCATATATATTTCTTACAGGATTTCAAGAACCAAACTATTTGCAAGACTAACTTCAGTGACCCATTTCTAAGGGTCATACTATACGGGCGGTTTTCCCGCCGCGGGAATCCGCTTCTGAACCGCACTAGTCTCAATTTAATATGGCGACGGTAAACCGCGCAGTGAAGTATGCAGCATACAACTTTCATATTAAATTGTGACTAGTGCGGTTCAGAAGCGGATTCCCGCGGCGGGAAAACCGCCCGTATAGTATGACCCTAAAAGCTTCAAGATGTCATACATCATACTTGCAGTGTTGCCGGTTTTTGCTTGTAAAATTGTAACTTGTAACTTCTTGAAACGGGCCACAGGTATTTCTTCATAAATAACTAAGGTTTTACCAAATTCATCAAAATACACTACAATTTATTTAATACACTCACACTTTTGAGGTTTTAGGGCGCTTGCACACGGAGACATATTCGCGCGCAGTCAAGGCGCATTTTGTATCTCTATCTCTAATTAAGGTATTTTTATGGTCGTGGCACACCACATAAACCCAAATCGACTCACGTGACGCGCAACGACGAGCGCACGACGCGTGGTGCACTTGTTGTATACTACTTGTGTTTGAAAAGACAACTTACGTGGCACTACTTAAAGTTCACATTTCAACGCTTTGCTTTGAGTCGAATGTCCAACGACCTTCATTGTAAAAGTGCCAGCGATATGAAACGCGCGACACGCGCGTCGACGGCCGTTATGTGGCAATGACTTCGTGCGCAAAGGCCCTTTGTTGTGGTAATTATTAATACTTTGCACAACTCCCGTTTAGCGACACAAGCCCTCGCGCAACATTAAACTTTAAAAGATTTTACTAATTAAAGAACACATTTTAATCAACTTGAATAATCAATTAAAATGTTTGAGTATTCATAATTAAATTATTCTGAACATCAAATAAATAATCGTTAATTTACACTATGGCAGTGGTACCTATTGATAGATACGACAGTCTTTACAAAATAAAAAACTAGCTGCGTACATAACTTAAGATAATTTCATTTAATAACTAATTGAGATTCATTGGAAATCTTGTACTATAGTGATGTCTTTAAACTCTAGTTTCGGCGTCATCTTCAGTAGTAGATTTCCTGAAAAATAAAACATTGAACATTATTTATGAAAATATAAACACTTTGTTAACTACCAGGCCCCCAATTCTCGCTGCATTCGAGATAATCTCACAATCGAGATTAAACGTCAGTGCATACAGCCGTTTGACACAACTGTATGAATCTGACGTTTAATCTTGAAATCGACATTATCTCGAATGTAGCGAGAATTGGGGGCCAGTCTCCATTTAAAAGATACAATTCTATGGCAGCCATTACACCTCAATCTAGATCGTGATCTGGACCAAGGTCGCGGATCGCAATTTTGTGATCCTATGTCGCGATCCCTCAATTCAACACCTTACATAGTCAATCTGGATCAAGATCACTGATCACGATCACGGATCTCGATCTAGATTGAGCGTGTAATGGCTGCCTATTTGACAGAGCAGCTGTGGACAGCAGTGGACTATCAAGACTCTGTGCAGTGGCATCAAGTATTTTTTCTTGGATAAGCCTCTTAACTTTAATAGAAAGGCAGGTAGAACCATAGAGCTGTCGCGTGGCTTCCCGGCCCTATTTCATAGTAATTTCAAGTTACAATTTTACAGGTAAAAACTGTCAACGCTGATGACAGATACTATACATTTGCCCATTACATTTTTGCTTGTGAAACTGTAACTTATAGTATTATATAACAGGGTGCAGTTTTACACGTAATAATAACTGAAAATACATAGAATTGAAAATTGTTGCACGACAATAAAATGGCGCCAATAAGTATGCCAAATAAAAATTTGTAAATATTACACATTTGCGCAACGTTGAATTGCCAGTAAACAGTGAACCGTCATTCATATTAGTACCATAAGATTTAAAAATATTTGTTGCATTTTCACTGCTAAGATCAGATACAATGCACTATTATATGTCTAAAGGCCCTGCTACACGGTCAGTACGACAACCCTACAGAGGTCAATTTCAATCGGAAGAAAATCGTAGGTAGCCGACCGGTTTTCAGTGCCCGATCGACTTCTACACCATCAGTTTTGTACCCCGATCTGATCAAAATTACCTCTGTCGGCCGGCAGGGCCATCAGTGTAAGTAGATAAAACCAAAGTGGTTAAATCGTGACTTTCAAGTCAGCGAGGTGAGATGAATCAGTCGCGTCCACACTAACCGCGGGCCTGTTTCGTGGTTCGTGTGACCGCGCGCCTAGCGCTTATGAAGTGGAAAAAATATTAATTGTACCTGATCAACAACAAAGTGATATTTTGAACTTCAGCAAAATTATAACAATTAACTAATCATATTATTTTAACATAATAAGAAAATACGTGCATATAAAAAAGTGATTACCTCCTCCCTATGACGACGGATGATTTCGCGCGCGGCAACACCACCGTTAGTAAAGCAAAAGATGATTTACAATGAGTGTTTCTCATACAACCGCCACCATCTAGTACGAGTACAAATTAATTATGATTCAATGACAAATCGAGCAAGGATCTTCATCGAGATTGGTAAAGAAAGATATTTTAAATCAAGTAATGTGAGTACTTCTCAATAGAGAAAGTATTGCACTCCAGGTATTGCTTATACATCATCAAGTTTACCAACGAGAAAGATGCATGCTAGATATTCAAGAACACCTTTACTTCTTCTTCTATAACATGTACTGAATCAAATCAAATAAATACCAATACATTTTCACAAGTCTACGTCATCGACGCTATAACATGAAGTGTTCTTTTGAAAATGTATACCTAGGTAGTTATCTGATTGAAATGTCCAATCTTCTTGGGCTTTTAAAATTTTAATAAGTACTAAGTTATTAAAATTTTGTTTAAAATTTCAATGCAAAATTTACATGGTAAATAAAAAATAATAAAGATAAAGAAGAATAAGATGGGTAATAATAAAGAAATCATTAACTTTTTAAAAAGTTGGGGTGCCAAATGTTCAAAGTGGGAAAGTAATATTGAATTAAATAAGTAGATGATTCATCTACTAAATACATTGAGAAACAAATATATTTTTGCATGACTAGCACAAATTGATCCAATATAATAAAGTTAAAAACACCTGGTAACACCGCTGACAGATCCCATAAATTTGACCAGTCATGTGGCGAGTTTGAACAGTACAGTGCCATGTGTTATTTGAAGTTTGGCAGTATCCATTCTGTTCATACTAAGAAAGAGCCGTTTGCTGTCATACGGCGATAATCAATCGGCAATTATGTGCTAGCCGTGTTGATAACACATGCAAAATTGAGAAAAGAATATAGGTACATGCTTAAATTTATAGATTCAAATAAAAATAGGTATAACTCACTCGCTGGTTTCTCCCATACTCGCTAAAGGCGCCCCGATTTGCTGTTGACCGTCTCCTAAGTAACGAAAAAGTACCTTGTTATGTTCAATAGATAAAATGCGTTTCGAAGGACCGATTCAAAATATCGTAGTACAAAGTCACCAACTTACTCTACCGGTTTGCTAATCTTTCTGTGCATTGTCAAAGTTATTATGCAAGCAATACATTTAGAACACACATTATTGCAATAATAACTTCGACAGCCCACCTCAGCCTACAGAAAAGTTAGTAGACCTTAATAACTATGGTTTCCTCAAAGTAAATGAAGAGAACTTTGGTGTAATTTAATCGCTATTATCCATTTCGCAAATAGGTTGCGAATCACTCGAAACTTCACCACATTCAAATAGAGTCCAAACGTAGACAAAGGATGCAGAACCCTAAAGTCGACCTATTCACGTGGTTCGAAACTCAAGATTAACAAAAGCATATTAAAGTTGGCAAACTGCATTTAAACCGAAAAGTATTAGTTAAATAATATTGCTAAGTTTACAGTCCGCTATAAAATATCACACTGGGACATCTATAAAAACAAACGATAATCATTAGACCTGACGTATTCGCACAGAACAGCCATTTTTCATCCCTTTCTAGCGGTCAGAAAAATTATTCGCTAGAATGAGAAAGATTACTTAACAGGATGGACCTGCTGATACTTAAAACTTCAATTAGGTACGGTCACGTCGGGTCCTTTAGGGCATGGCGCTACCAATCGGAACTTAAACACCCAAACTTCGGCATTCTACGGATCTGAATGGATAAGAAATGATATAAGAAGTGCTGCGTTTAATTAACACGGGTTATAGGGGTTAACACGAGGATCAATTATCCCCACCTTATCTCTCAGTCTATCTGTTTCTTCGATACTAGTATGAGAGAGACGCACTAAGGAATAAGATGGGGATAGCTTATCCTCGTTCGCGCACCACACACACTCACATACACACGTACACACACGCACACACACACACACACACACACACACACACACACACACAATTGAGCTTTTTTATCTACTATGTTAGGTTAGGTTAGGGTACTTGAGGGACATTTAACTACTTAATATCTAGTCAAATGCTTAAGTGGCGTTTCTGAATTCGGCCACAAGTCTGTAATCTGTTCGTTCATGATATTGCTTACTCAAGTAGTTAAACGCTTAAACGGTTCTCTTTCAAAACACAGGCTCGACCTAGTGTGAGGACCACTGATAATCAAATCCTAAACCATATTGTTAACATTTAACCCTAAGATATGTACAAACTTTTGTGAGCGTCAAGTTGACGTACCCTTCGAAGATATTCAGGATCTGATGATTCCAAAAAATAGTGCCTAAATAGTACCCAATTAGTACCGAGTTAGAAAAAACATAACAGTAACGACATCTGTTTACTTAAGTTTTCAGTATAATCGTTTACTAACCGTTATAAAGTTCCTCTCTGTTTGCGTCTGTACCAAAATTAGTTTGCATGTAGAAGTTGGCATTCGTTTTTTTCAATGTTCCACTTAACTTTTCTTTTATGTTTTTGTCATAAAAGGGGTACTATTTCAGGCACTATTTTTTGGTATATAGCTGGCTTAGGAATTCAATGGCTTTCTGTGTGATCTCGGTCGGGTACGCCAGCTTGACGGTGCAAAATATTTTACCCGTGTTTGGTATGAAATATCTGTTTCTATAAGAGCTACGAAGTTGAGACTTCGGGAGGGGTACTATTTGTGCACAATTTTTTGGGATATAGAGCATATTTGGGAACAACACCGTTCTCGAGATCCAAAACGGGTACGCCAGCTTGACGTCAAGTTAGCGTACCCGTTAAACAAGGCTCATATCTCCGAAATTACAAAGGTACTATTTTTTCTAACTCGGTACTAATTGGGTACTATTTAGGCACAATTTTTTGGAATTTTCAGATCCTGGATATCTTCGAAGGGTACGCCAACTGGACGCTCACAAACTTTTTGGTAAAATAAATATATAAATTTGTTTCAGTCTTGGTAGGGCCACAGGTGTAATCAGGCGGGAGTTCGGTTGGGTTGGCATTATATTTTAAGGAGCTAAAAAACTGGCAAAAAAAATGCTAAGGCTAAGTTACCTGGGTGCGCTATCTCGCTACTACGGAGCGGCGGCTGCGCGGCGCGCAAGCTTGAGTGATCCTCCTCGGCTGAGGCAAAGCAAAACAATGGGTCAAGGGTGTGATTCCCTAACCTGCCTACGATGACTCGACGAGTAAACAGTTTTCTATGCGGTACACATAGAAATATATATTAAGGAACTGCCCAACGCGATTTTGGCGATGCTCACTTTTTTGGTGTCAAATGACACCATTGCATACTCGGTAAATATTACCAACATCGGCGTTCTTATTACATTGAGGAAAGGTCCATTATTGGCGTATTCATGTGTTTTGTTTTTGTGGTTCGTAGCTCCTAGCGAACAATGAAAGACAGCAATGAATCAGGCAAAAATGATTGTGTAAATGTCATAAGAACTAAGACGTCGGCAATAGAGCTTCGTAGTTTATAAACTTGTAAATAGATGGCGTTACCATGACGAACTAGGTCATTTGTTCAACGCCGTTGTATTGAACGTAATATCCTTATTTTGGGATCGTTGGCCGCACACGAGACTTCGTCGGAGAGCGAAGCACGTTAGAGAATCACATGGCAGGAGAACCGATTTAATAACACTTAGATATGCCCCATTATTATCCATGAAACCGTAAAAAACTTGCAGCATTTGACGAAATGTTTTAAGGATGTATGCCTCGTCAAATCCGCAGTGCATGTATTTTATTTTTCCCGTTCTGTTTCATTTGCACCAAATAACGGCAATGAGTAATTTTGTACGAATAATGATTTAAAATGTCCAAATGGTGTGATTATTAATAATAATTATTATTTGAAATAAAATCAGAACCTGATTTGACTACTCGAGTCATAACCAATCAATATGCAGTTTTTGAAACGGTCCGGACACATGGAAATTCAATCAAGAATATTTCCGTGGGAACAACAGTAACGAAATTTTTTTGTCATCGAAAAATCGACGAGTACAAAGTTATAGAAAATACATTTTCTGATTATAAAAGTAGTATGAGACAGAAACATTTTTCGCTTTTTCTTGTAATTTAATCAACTTCCAGAACAAATAACACAGGCACAGCACAAAACACATGTAACCTTAAATGTCATTTATCTCCTTTAAAAGAACGGTAAAGTGGTTTTATTTTTTATTGCACTTATGCGAAACGACTAATACTACCATAGTATTCAATTTCAGTGAAAAATATACAAATCGATATATTGGGTATACATCCTTAAGACTGTTTGCATAGCAGTTTCGAAATATCTTTCAAATATCGTGGTTCTGATACAAGTGTTATTAGATCAATGGTCAGAAGCTTGATTACACTAGAATGCTAAAGGATGGCGATAAAGGAACGTATAAGCAAACTGTACACAAAAAGTTGGGCAACAAAAGTAATGAACTAGATGGTTCTTGTACGGAGGCTTCCCTACATTCACTTTGTTTGATTTGGCCTTTGGTTTGATGATGAGGGGCAAACTTAAAAACAAGCCGAAGGGTGACGTGGATTGCATTGGTTGCCCTTGTTTCATCAAAAAAAAGTGACAAATTTTCACTTCCCAAACAATTTTTCGTATAATTTCATTTGCCAAACTATTATTCTAACCTAACTTTATCCAACTCGGTTCTGCTCCGACCTATATTGCTGAATGACTAAATGATTATTGTCTAATGATTTTTTGGTTTAATAAAGCATTTGATAAAAGACCAAATGACTTAATGTCGTTTTCCGTAGTAATATTCTGCTGAGTGAAAATTTGACTAAATGAAAATATGCGTACTAAAATTATTCCAAAGATTGCATTGGCAAAAAAACGGTTGCTAAAATTTGTTTGGGAAGTGATAATTTGTCAAAAGTTATTTGATGAAATGGCAGGCTCCCGGATTGCATACAATGGTCTTTCCTGTCACCGCGATCTGCCCCCGTAGCACACTATTTTTTATCGCGCACATAAAGCATTCGAGCGATAAAAGCTAGTATGCTAGGCCCTCTGATTTTGTTTGCAGCTACCAATTTCAATGATATCTTTGCAATATATTACCAATATATTGCATTTTTTTTAACAAGAACCACCTTCATCACACAAATCCATTCACTCGCAATGTCTTAGCTCGACCATCGAAAACAACACGCAACGCAACTAGTCAAACCTACCTGTATAAGGGAACAAATATTTATCATGCGGATGGTGCTTGTCCGACCCCTCCGACATCATATCATTGTACTCCCCGTACTCCATCTTTCTCTGGTAATCGTTTTTCAACATGGTAGCTATTCCGGAGTCCCTGAAGTCCCTTGGAGGATAGCCATCGTGCTCTCTAGTTGTTACACCGGAGTCTCTAAAATCCCTCGAGCCGTATACATTTCCTTCTGTATTCAGGTATTTTGTCGGGCTGTAGCCATAGTCGGAGGTTCTCGAGGATAAGTAGGTTTTGGAGCCGTACGGGTTACCAGGTAGCCGGTACATTGTGGGAGATATTGGATAGTTTGGGTCGTAAGGGACTTGTTTTTCGGTGTCGGTGGGTAGAACGCCGTACATTAGTTCGTCTTCCATTACTCCGTATCTATCAGGAAAAATGATAAGTATGTAGTCACATGGAAAAAGGGTCACAGTGTCGCTAGGCGTTTCGTCTTTTACTAAAAACGGAAAAAGCGGTAAGACTGTTCATAAAATTCGAATGGAGATGCTTACAGTAACTGAGTTTAAAAGAAAACCCTTTTATTTACTTTAAATAACAAACCATGGACTTTTTATAGATTTTCCAGTAATCTATAGGTAAAGAACTAATTTCTGTATTTTTTTCAATATTTTAGGTCTGGTAATTTCGGTGATTTTCATAAATATTTATCTCAAATACAATTTATTTAAAATTCTCACAACGATTTGATATGTCACACGATATAGTATACAAAACATTTCTTTTGTTTTTTCTAATTAACCCCCCAAAAGTGGCCCACTTGTTTAAAATTCATTTATTTACGTTACGCGTCCGTGTTGCAGTCACCGACTTACATATGTGTACCAAGTTTCCAGTTAATCGGTCCAGTAGTTTGGAGCAAATTGGCTGCGACAGACGGAGAGACAGACAGACAGACACACGAGTAATCCTATAAGGGTTCTGCTTTTTTCCTTTTGAGGTACGGAACCCTAGAAAAACTATAGCAAAAGTACATGTTCCGCGGTTGGCTTTGATCGTATTGAAATGCATCGTGCAAGCTGCAAAACATTCCGAAGGAATTTTTTCAGAAATTTCCGAGAACTTTCTCGCGTTGAAAACATTTTTATCTACACCCATATCATAAAACCTCCATTGGTTAATCAAAAACCATAGGAAATGACCACCATTTTGACAACCAATTAGGAAAAACCAATGCTGCGATGAAGAAATAACATGACTTCTTTATCGTTTTTAGTAAAGAAATGAGATTAAATTTGGAACAGCTGTCAAACTCAAGTGGGTCTCTATTCTAGTATCCATAGATATTAAAACAGTTATTGATACGAAACGTCAATTCAGTATGTTTTTTTAATATAAACTGCACAATATTTGATCTCGAGTGACGTGAGAATAGAGACTTCATCCGTTTGTATATGATTTAAAAAAAAAAATGGTCTTGACGGACGGCCGCCATTACGGACGCGCCGCGCCGCGTTGACGTTTTGCTGAACGAAAGTACAATTTTGTTGAATTGAATAGAAAAAGTTCATGTGTAATTTACATTTTAGTTGAAAATATGAATAGTAAGTAGTCTTCTCGGAGTGTGTGTGATGTGAAAATGCGCCGGATATCGGAAATATGCAGCCACGATTGCAACAAATAACTTGTTGCCAGAAAATATTGTTTCTGAACCCATCATGGAGGATTTATAATATGTGTGTAGATAAAGTTATGTATGCAACTCTGCATAATTTGGCCTTAAAACACACGTGCGATCTTATTATGAAACTCGCCTATCGGCTCGTTTCATAAAACCGCACTAGTGTTTTAAGGCCTATCATTATGCAACCGTTGCATAAACTACTATTACTCGTACACATTTTGAGAATATTCTCATAGGTTACGTAGAATTTCTCACGGGTAAGGGTTCCGCTTTTTTCCTTTTAAGGGTTGGAGCCATAAAAACATACATAATGCGTTTTAACTCTCATGAAGGTTTTTCAATACATTATGGAGTCTTTATGATATGGGTGTTGATAAAATAAATTGAAAAACTAGCAGATGAAATTATAGTGTCCATTATTGTCTTCTGATTAGTAAAAGTCTCATGTATAAGCGTCGCATATTAAGGGAGCCTTTATGGATTTTAGTTTGAACAAAGGGTTTACGGTTTTTTTTGGTCTTGATTTACCACTTATTTTTTTCAAGATTCTTGCGCAACGCTAAGTATACTTGATAGGATTTGAAAACAGAGAACTTCGCCGGGTAGGACCTTAAGCTTTACCTGTTGTCAAGCGGCAGCCTGGACGCATCCACACTGGCCACATAGGTGTCGTGCACGTTCTCCAGTATGGAGGGCTTCACGTGCCGCCGACTAAGTTGGTACACGTCAGTGAGGTCGGGCACGGGCAGCGGGTTCGGCGACGGCGACGCCAACCCATGCCCTTCAGTGTCCGAGACCTCTTGCGACCATCGGCCCATTTCTGGGCGGTTGGATTCTGTGGATATGAAGACGTAGCGAAGATTTTTTTGGAAATATTTATAATATGTTGAAATTTGGAATATAATTCATTCAAAGATATTATGCAAGTGTGTACTCGTATTTGTTTTAGCAAAGATTTTCATAATAGAGTACTTTAATCTCCATGAATTTTAAAAGACCTAAATATATGAAACCAGCCTTATGTACCTATATTTCTTATTTACTTATATAGAGAAATCCCTGATTAATGTTGGGAATAATAATAACCTTCTGTATTGTCACTTAGGAATAATAATATTAAAGTTCAACTAACCATCTCTTATGTGCGACGGCCATCTCGGAGGCATGCCCAAAGGTGCACCTTCCGTGATATTTGGTAGGTAGCCGCTCCCGTTATTGCCTGGCGCACGTTCTCCTATGGAAAAACATTAAATGTATTTACGTACAACCATCAATCAATTAGCTTAAACACAAGTTTTCTCCAGCTAATGGGAAACGGATAGCTAGAAGCCAAAACAGATTACGCGCTTATGAAAAAATCTCGGAGATTTTTACAACGAATGGTCGCATTCTGTGTCCATCTGCTTCCGGCATGCAACTGGGTCGCCTATACTTGTCGGTGACTACCGTTTATTAGTGCGTGTACTAACGGGTGGCGGAGGGCGGGTGGCTGGAGCGGCGGGTGCTGGTCTCGTCGTCGTCGGAGGAGTGCGAGGAGGCGAGGTCGAGCGAGCGCGCGCTGCCGTCGCTGTCGCTGTCCGTGGCCTCGGGCGCCGCGCCCGGCTCGCCGGCGGGCTCCTCCTTGCGCCGGCGCCGTCGGCCCTCGTCTGTATTTGCAAAACAAACATAGTTATGACAAGTTTTTTTGCTATTTGTCATCATCATTATAATCATGTCCAGATGTCCACTGCTATACAGCTGAAACACTGCTTCTGACTTTCGCCACACTGCTACTGGTTGTTATTATGTTTTTAACGAACTCGAGTTGGGAGAGTAAATCAAAGTAGACAAGATTGAAGAGCTCGTTATTATACATACAAATAAAGATAACTATGAATGTAACTAACAAAAACTCTATTAAGGTACTTAAAGCTATGTACCGACGAGAAGACTGTAATCAGGTATTTTGTAAGTTACCGTCTCTCCTGGTGTGCAGCGAGGAGTCAAATCCGCGAAGGTACGCCGGCATATCACTCGCGCTCGTATTGTAGTTGGATGTTGAGGTGCTTGTATGGCGCAGTTGGCCGTCACTTCGGCTAGTTATAATTTTTTTATGGATTAGTAATTTAGTAGGTACATAACATAGGTATAAAGATTGGTTGATTGGCGTCTTGTCTAATAAAATATCACACAATAAGAAAATATATTTGTATGCAAATTCAAGCTGTTCAGACATTATTCACAATAAATAGTCCGTTTTACCATTAGAAATATAAATATCAAAAAGATAAAATAAATATACAAAAACGTTTATTCAATCACCTGCATATACACCGAAAATAATATGACTAAAATATTTGTTCCAGATGGTCGGTTGATAAAACTCTCGTCGCCAATTTTAGTTAATTGGCGCCCAACGTGGGGCTAATGCTTAACACAGTTACCTGTAAGGACTCGAGCTAGTTTTTGTCGTAGATCTAGATGTGGTTGAAGAAGCTGATATACCGATGTTTCTCAGCTGCCGGCCAGGTTCAGTGCCGCTGTGGTATGCTAAAGCAGACCTAAGATAAAAAGACACTACTTGAGAATCATACATGGCACAATTATACTAAATGTGTTAAGGACGTTATTAAGAATGTTCAGTTATAGATTGTATTTGACTTACCTGTTGCCTGATAGATTTTGAGCGCTGCTACTGACTATGATCGATGTATCAGTCAAAGGCACTTTCTTTCCCATGCACCGCAGGATCGTTCTGTAATAAAATACCTTATTTATTATAGTAACTTAACAGTGTTTTTTACTAGTTTTTCCTTGTATATCTTACAGTTCCCACCACCTACATTACGGCAGCAGCTTATATCTTCTACACACTGACCTGCGTAGGTTGTCCCGCACGCGCACGTTGAACGCGATGTAGCCGAGCGAGGCCGCGGCTGCGTGCAGGGTGACCGCGCCGGCGAGCACGCCACTGAGCAGGTCGCGGCGGTCACCGGCCTCGCTGCCCAGCACCAGCGCGCTCGCCCACGCCAGGCACAGCAGCGGTAGACACACCACGCTCACCGCTAGCAACATCCTGTGTATAGAAATGTTACGTTAAGAAAGTGTTTTAGAATTAAGAAGAAATGACAGGTACGAAAGAACAAAGATTCGTGCTCACTCCAACTTCACCTCACGATACACGGGTACACGTTTCCTGAGACAAATTAGCATTCATGTTGTTGTGTTGATGCAGATGAAATTCAATGCTGCAAAATTCAAGGGTTTGACGACGCAGTTAGCCTAGTTGGTAGTTACTCTGCCTCCGAAGCTAGCGGTCCCGGGTTCGATCCCCAGTAAGGGCAAATATTTGTGTGATGAGCACGAATGTTTGTTCCTGAGTCTTGAATGTTTCCTATGTATTTAAGCATTTATTTATCTACACATATAAGTATCGTCGTCGAGTACCTGTAACACAAGCCTTAAGAGCTTACTTTGTTGGGACTAGATTGATTTGTGTAAAGATAATGCTGATAAACCAAAATAAAAAAATGCTGTTTCCATAGTTAATTTGTAAATATTCCAAACTGATGCCTGTCATGGCCTCTGACTGCTCAAACCTAATCGATGTAAACAAACGTTAAAGATTGAATCTGAAACAATGTACACACTGCCTACCTCAAATTTCCAAAGCCGGTAACGTGGTCGCGGACAGTGAATGCAGCGCGCGTGGCTCCCGCGAGGCACACTATAGCCGCCGCCGCGTACACCGCCGCCGGGACCACCACCCACCACACGACTGGCTCGTGGCAGCTCACCCAGCAACTGTGTGAAAACAGCTATTTAGAAGATAGTAATAATGCCCTGTACGCTTTGTCTAAAGGAGTTTGTAAACAGGCTAGTTTTTCGGCAATTTACTACTGCAATTTGGGCTATCCCCAAAGAGATTGCATATTACATCACTAATAGGGACAAAACGTTTGAATGTAAACTTTTGAGGATAGTCAGAATTGCAGCTATAGATTGCCGAAAAACTAGCCCCTTTACAAGCCCCTTAATGTATCGATGTCAATCGAGCGATCACGATCTCGATGCGATGTTTAGTAAGAGTATAACAGAAATAGAGTTCGAACGATCTTTTGCGGAATACGAGCGTCGGAACTTTGACTGCCAAATATGTAATTAAAGCTCTACTACCGCCACTCCAGAAAGATACGAGTACATCTGCAATAAAGGGAAGTAAAGATATAATTACTAAAGGAGGTAGTCAAAGGTTTCAGTGGCACGAAGTTTGTAATATTATTGTAGGTAAAGCTACTGGTAGTCCATCAGCGGTGCACTACAGTGTACTCACAAGAGCGCGTGCCCGTACTGCTGCTGGTGGTGGCTGGCGGACAGCGCGAGCGCGACGGCGGGCGCGGCGTAGGCGGCGGCGAGCGGCGCGCCCAGCCCGCCGTGGTTGACGTCGCGCAGCTCGCGCAGCAGGCGCCGCAGCTGCCATGCGTCGCACGCGCTCCAGGCCAGAGCACACACCCACCAGTAGTGCAGCGCCATCGCCAGCAGCTTGCACGCGAACTGGACCGACGACAACCCAATTAAACAAACCTTGCTGCGGTTACATCTACGACCACCTTAGCTAGCACACATTTGAAAGCGAGCCTGCGTTTCCACCGGAGCCGTGCGAGGTGGCTAAGTGGGTGTGCGAGGAAAAAGTCCCCCAATATAATGATCGCGGTCCTATTGGTTCATTTTTCCTCCCTTACCGTTTAGCTAACTCTCACGGCTCCAGTTGAAACGCAGCCCAAATAATTAGAACCACTTCCACTGATCCTACAGAGCAGAATGTTTACATGTTAGTTCAGTTCCGATGACAATGCATTTTTATGGTAAGCTTGATCTGAATCGACATCCAGGGTGAGCTCCAGACAAAGGAACTCTTCAATGGTCAACAGCACAGTCAAGAAATTTTGTGTACGCATTTTATTATGATAGCCAGGGCCGCCGTAAGCGGGCGTGCGTTGCGTGCACCACATACGGGCGGCACGCCCAGGGGGCGGCAAATCGAGCGACTCATACCTAATTCAAGTTATTGTACCCCTGGCCGGTCGACTCCTACGCACAGGGTATTGCACGCGGGCGACGAAACAGCTAGCGGCGGGCCTGATGATAGCCGGTTTTAAGTTTTACCATGACATGGTTGCTGCACTCCGGGTTCGCTCCTAACTAGGGAACTCTTCAACGGTCAACAGCACAGTCACGAAATGTTGTGTACGCATTTTATTATGATAGCCGGTGTTAAGTTTTACCATGACATGGCTACTGCACTTGAAGTTAACTAACGAGGGCACTCCTCAACAGTTAACAGCACAGACACGAAATGATGTATACGCATTGAATCAACCATGCCGTTGTCTATTTAGCCTCAAAGCTCTTGGCTGCTGACCAAGCATACGTGGCCTTAAGTAGAGTCAAATCGCTAGAAGGTCTCCTTATTGAAGAACTAGACTGTACTAAATTAACAGGCAAAAGACCATGCACCAATGACGCATGACATGAACATTCTTAGAAGCATGTCTAACGAAAACTAAAAACTAAAAATAAATTAATAGTAATAAAACATTTTTAAAAACAAGCTTTTATTTATAGGCTCTAAAATTAAGAAAATAAATTTGAAATTAAATCAAATCCGTCAATTTATTACATTATACAATTTATATTATATAAAAGCTTGTCGCGAGATTTACCTGTGTTAATTTTTTATATGAAATACATAATTTTTTTCTTAGAAATACTTGTGTCAAAATCGATCAAAATCAAGTTACATAATATTCTTGTATTTTTGTTTATATACACAGGTAAATCTCGCGACAAGCTTTTATATAATTTCATAGTAACCGGCTATCATAATAAAATGCCTACACAAAATTCCGTGACTGTGCTGTTGACCGTCGAAGAGTTCCCTAGTTAGGAGCCAACCCTGAGTGCAGCAACAATCTCATGCTAAAAGTTAAAACCGGCTATCATAATACAATGCCTACACAAAATTTCGTGTCTGTGCTGTTGACCGTTGAAGAGTTCCTTTGTCTGGAGCTCATCCTTCAAGTCCGTCAAGCTTGCAGCAGCTTGCTAAAAATGCATTGTCATCGGAACTGAACTAACATGTAAAAGTTCATCTACGTAGGATAAGGGGAAGTGGTTCTAATACAGCTTGCAAGATTTGACCCCGAACATATTTACATACATACTGGCGAGAGAATTGAAAACGATGACGTCACGCCGCGCGCAAGCGACTTCCACGGACAAAATAGCCCGTGTTAATTTTTACGAATCTTTGTTTTTTTTGAAGTAATTTGATGTACTAGAGAACACATAAAAATACCATATTTTAAGTTGAAACGTTTACTTTTAGAAAAAAATATTAAAAAAACTGTTCCCAGGCTCTATACAAAATCGAATTAGACATTTTTAAATTACGAAGACTCCATTTCGAATTGGACCCAGTGTTGGATGAACAAGCTTAAACTCTCTCTAATAACCAGAACCGTAACTGGCTATGGCCCACTCGACAAACATTTATACACACTAACAAAATGATACAAACCCTCTGCTAACTTTATACCAAGGCAAAAAGTAATCCACTCTGCCGAAATATATATCCTGACGAACATTAAGCATTACAACTCCAGACCAAAAACGCTTCAGGAAATCATCACTTATATTCATTGGAACCTTTGTAAGTTAGGAAAACATTTAGGAGCTAGGTTAACAAGAGTAGCGTCCACCAGCCTACATCACGGAAATAGGTGCAAAGGTCATCAAGATACAGAAAGCTATATCGCGTATATCTTGCACCTAAGCTGCTAAAAAGTAGTAAAGAAAAAAGTCTGTAGTAGTAGAGCCAAACAGTAATCCTCGCTAGATGATTACTGTTCGAATGGGTCGGCTCCACTGAGGTAGTACCACACTCTCACAGAATATCGGCGTAAAGTAATAGCTATTGCTATTGCGTTTCGTACGGTGAGGTCGGTGAGTGATGAGATCCGGAGGCCTATTCTCTGATCCCTATCCCATCCCCATTCCCCATCCTCCCTAGACTGGCAACGCTGATGCCTAGATGTCCATGGGCGGCGGTGACCACTTTCCATAAGGTGGGCCGTCAGGTCGTTTGTCAGTCAATTGACATTTAAAAAAAAAAGTTGGTTTGTCAGATAAACTTACCTCATTTTGCACCAAGGAACTCCTCGCCTTCAACGCGATGAGATATAACAGTTCAGCCATAAACACGCTAAATATCAGATGTTTATGAATGGAGTTGGAGACAGTTGCCGCACCTCCGCGCATGAGACACAGCGCTGCCCACGTCGCGAGCAAGAGCGGGAGGGAAATACTGAACGCCGTGTACGATGCCACGGATTCTAATAGTGATGGCTCTGGTATGAACTGTGAAAGGAAATTATGATGAGTGACAATGCCTAGTATAGAAATTAACTTATTACATTTGGAGTGTATACGATGTATCTAACCAGGAACGATTCAATAAAAAGCTTTGTCATAGCTATCAATAGAAAAAAAACATACCTCAATATCAACTTCGTCAATTAGAACAGCGAAAGTGGAGAGATGGTTGCAAGTGCAGTTGATGAGTAGTGGTTCGTTAGAGTACGGCGACCAGTCATAGTCGATCTCAGTGTGGCAACCGACGCGGGACCATTCGCCAGACCTGCAAGAATATTGTGTTCTAAAAAAGCAGTGATGGGAAGTATGTATCTTGTTTGATATGAAAAACCTAGACAAAAGTCGAGTAATACTCCAATTTTGCATAAAACCTCAGAGCGTTGTGTTTCTAGACAATATAGATAAGAAGAGGCCCATATTTTTTTTATTTAGGTATGCAAACTAGACGTTACTACAAAATGGTACTTTTGTATTAATACAGACAATACATGGTTGGCTGAACGACCTTCTAGATGCGAACACTGCATACATTTTGTGCATGATACCTACAAACGTTTTTATTGTTATAGCATGCATGACGCAAGGATAAATTATGTCAATCTTATCTCAATGCATTCCTTAGGGATAATTTATGATCTAGTGTAAAACCAAAAGATATATTATGTAACGGGCTAAGAAGCATGATTTAATTAGCTTACCCTCTCAAGGTGGACCAATGAACGCACTGAGGGTTAGTCCTCGAACCAAACGTTTCTCTATTGATATCCAACCACATTTGTAACCTAATCGGTTTCTTCAAACGGATTCCACCCAAACTCCTATACACCAACTTCTTCCCAAGCCTTGTGGTGTTTTCGTCTTTGAATTCCGGATCCATAGTCAACGCTAAAACTTTAGGCCCTTCTAGATTCTCGGCTACGAATGAGGATTCGTTTTCGTGAATACTGTCAGCGTATAAAGGTTTCTCTTGTTTTTTGAAAGCAGGCTGTATTAGTACTGGTCCGTGGTTCTCGTTGGTTTGTACTTCAGGGTCGGTCGGATGCCGCGGGATGTTGTTGTGGTTGTTTTGGGTCACGTGGTGGTGGCCTTTGTTGGCGTATGTTATGCCTGAGGAATAAAACACTTTAGACAGGTATAGTAGAATATGTGAAGAATTTACAGAAATAACATAAGTATTTAATTAAGAAGAATTGTTGTTTTCTTATGTATCAAACTGTCTCATTTTCCAAAAAAAAAAAAACAAATTTGTTATCATTAGAGTTAAGGAAAGTTGAAAATGGAGCATCTTGTGGTATGTGCTAGTCGTGCTCCAATGCCAAACTTTGAGGCGTCAGTGCATAAGACCTTACCTTTTGGACGCCGTTGTTGACTATGTGTGACAGCGTATACAGGGTAAAAAAAGTCCTTCATTACCTTGACTTAAAGTTGAAATTTGTGTTACTTCTCAGACATGCTTGGCGGCCAAGAGATTAATATGTGCTGTTATTCGACTATCTATCTCACCTTCATCATCCAAATTGTTGTCAACAACATCCTCGCCGCCTCTTGACTCTCTGTACCACACGTACTCAGGTACAAATAGAGCCACTTGCAGTATGGGCGAGCCGATAGTAATGTTGACTCCCCAACGCCGTCCGACCGACTCGTCGGCGCGGAAAGGCATCAGTTGGGATGAGTTGCGAGAGTATTGGAGGTAGGAGAATACTGCGCGAGATTCGGGCTCTGGCGAGTCTGTGAATAAATAAAAAAAATGCAGTTTAATATATGGTAAAACTTAAGGGCAGCGCCTTTTATGATAATTGCAATTAATATGTGAATTATAGATTTATTTTAGTTTTATCTAGATTTAAGGTGCCAATCGCCTTGGCAAACGATCTTTTCTTACCTTTCTCATTATTATTACTAATCCCAAGCAAATCCAGCGGCAACAGAATCCTTGTGAACTTATCAAACTTGCTTTTATTCTTTACATAGTTATTATACTTTGGGAACGAAACGGTGGGACTTGAAGGTTTCTTGCTTTTCTTTCCGTTGCCATAGTAACCGGGTTGTATCGGCGAGTGTATGAAACCCGAGGTGTCCGGGAGGACGACCCGTTCCGTCGTGTACGACTCGATGTTGTAACGAGTGAGCTGTGTTGGTTCGAAGCCGTAAATGGACTCAGTTGTTATTATGTCCACACCGATCACTGCAAAAATACAATATTATATATGCTTGCAATGTATCGCGTTATACATTGTCGCTTTACTATAGTTATATTTTTCTTAGGTAGAGGCTGTTTATAAAAAACGCAAGGATTCAAAAGGACTTTCAGGTAGGTTTTTGAGAATAGTTTGATTAAAATTAAAGATAAAGTGTTGCGTTTCGATTTTGGATCTTATTTTTATACTAGCTTTTGCCCGCGACTTTTTTCGCGTGGAAAAAATAGACAAATAGAGTACTAATAATACTTGCATTTACTTATTCTCACTTTATTATGTTATTATTATCCGGTGTTTGATCACGATACTGTGCGAAAATTTGCACGGGTCAGCTAGTACTTAAATTAAGTTCCAATTGAGGGTAGATGAAGATTGTGTATGAGACTAACAAGGTCAATAATGCACGTACCTAAATCACTAGTAACAATCTCAAAGGGGCTCGTATACGTGTCGTGTTGGCTCTCTGCTAGGATTGCTATGTATTTGTCGAACTTTTGCAGTAACAGTTCGACGCCATGGCCGGTGAGCTGTCTGATGCGATGCCATTCCTTCGCGTACTGCTCGTTCAGGATTGTGTTGGTTGATTTTATAATGTTCTGGAATAAAATGGGAATGTCTTTGCAAAATATGGAAATACCGGCCCCACTGACATGGGAATAAGAGGCTGCCTGTTTTGAGATAGGAAATATGAAAGTGGAAAGGTGTCGTAAAGTGTAGACGATTCTATAGACCATAATTAAAGTGCGTCCGTTACAATTCAAAGTTACTATTTGGAGTTCATTAATGAAAGTTTTTCCAAAAGAGCATCTAAGACTACTCACTCTAACATAATCCTTATCCTGACTATGCGTAAGGTTCAATCCAGCTTGTCTCAGCTCGTACCGCAGCAGCTCCAACAGAATCCCCTCGGCAACTAACACGTCAGCTCCATACAACTTGGGCGTGTTCTGACATGCCGCGGCTAAGTCATCCGCTAGGCGGACGCCGACAAACGTGTTTACTAGAAGCTCGCCGGTTTCGATTTTACTGAGCTGGAAGGGAAAATATCTTAAACATTGTTTACCCTGAAGACATTCAGCTGACCGCATTGTAATGTTTTGGCTTAAACCTGCCTAAATTTAGTCACGAGAGGGACGCCGCAATACGTTGAAATGTGATTGGGATATCTCCATACGTATTCAACGTATTGTGGCGTCCCTCTCGTAAGTGACTAAATTTAGGAAGGTGTATAAAGCCCTTAAGTATTGACATGTCATAGCGTGTTAATTGCTTGAAAAGCAATAGAGTAGATTACTATTAAAATTAAGCTCACTGTGTGTATAAAGCTGTATGAGGGTCAATCAACATTTTTGTGTCGTTATTTTGTCCCCGGTTGTCCAAGTGAAATTTACATACTGTTACATAGAAAAATGCTTAGGTTGTCCAAGGGACAAAATTTGTGTAACCATAGCAACGGGTGGCACTAAAAAGTTGATTCGCCCATGAACTATGATGCTAGTTTAATCCCACGCGTGTGATCAAACAGTTGTAAATAATGCAAAAAATTGGCGAATACCTCTAGCCAGTTCCTATAATAAAACTTGGAATTTTACCTGTTTCCTAAGTTGGTAAAACGTGGACGTGGTACAGTTGAACATGTCTGGCGCCTGCCATGGAACGACTTGGGTCTCATCGCACATTCGGGTCGCTTTGCCACTGGTTCCTGAAAAATCATCGTCAATTTGATTGCATTCTACTTGTATTGATCTTTTTGACAGTGACAGTTCTTTAAAAATTACCAGGAGGGCAATCAGCATACGCTTCTATCCCAAACTTCGTCCGCGGCCACCAAACGCCATGCGAGAATGATCGCGGGCATCCGTCATAAACAACTGCAAGAAAAATACTAATATTAAATCTAGAATATACTTTAATATTTTTTCATCACACTTGCTCGGAAAGGGTGATATTACACGCAGGCGTACAGAGAAGCTATAGCCGATTTACCTTCGGCGGGAGTTATAGTTTTGGTGTGGTTTATAACTCCCAAAGGAGTTATGAGTTACACTAGAACAGATAATTCAAACAAAAGTCAGTCAGTTCATTCTAGCATAGTAATTCACGATGTACAATGGGAATAAAATAATGTTTTTTATTTGTCTAATTTTTATTTCATTTTCTCAAAAATGTGATGAAAAACATTATGTGTATCACGAGCAGTAAGGGAATAACAAACTTGAGTCATAAAAAGCCCTCCGCCTTCGGCGTCGTACTTCTAATGGACTCTCGTTCGTTATCCCCTTCTTACGGCCCTAGATGCACAATGTAGTATTGTTTGCTCTATATCTCTTCTAGCAAGCGTCGTTTCAGCTAGCCAGCTACGTACAACAGCTCGCGCAGGCAGTCGCTTGAGCCAGCGGGTAGTGGTCTTTTATTGCATAATGTACCTTCGCAACCGGCGTTAGGCTTCACTTCAGCGTACAGGTTGGCACAGGAGTCACACGCGCGGCCGATGACACCGCTACGGCAGTAGCACTGCCCGGTGGTTTCTTCACAAGAGCCGTTGAGCGAGCCCGCCGCGTAGCACTGGCATGGCAGGCAGTCGCTACTACCGGGCAGTTTGTAGTGGTTCTCCTATTATTGAGAAAACATAAGATCATGTCAGTATTTTATTGACAATTGATACGTTGAAAGTAAAATTATTGCATTTATGCGATTTTGAAGCATTAATGAGATATTTGTTTTGGCTTATTTTAATGCTAAAACCCGCATACCTATCTATCCGTGCGTACATAAATAGTATCAAAATAAAAGCTCTAAATTGAATAGACGTGTACCAGAAGTGTCATTTCTTTACTGAACAAAATCTACTGAATAGCTTTTAGTGTCAAAGCCCTGAGTCACTTCTAAGACCGGGAGATGAAGCGTGGGTAAGTCTTCTTAAAGTAGCTGGAGGCTTAAAAATGCAAACATCGTGAAACCATTATATGTGGAAGTGTTCGTAGCAGATAACATCGCCGGGTTGAAAGGAATGATTCGTATTATGGCAATATAGGTAGTAGTGGCACTGCATAGTAAAACCATTTCGGATTGCGGGAGGTCTAATCTTAGAGTATACAATATAATAGAGCAAACGTTGATACCGTCAGCCGTGCCGCCTAAAACGTCAACTACAGACCACACGGATTACTACAAGACACATATGCGCATTTGTTTGGCCTGTAAGGTTATGATACTAAATAATATTGGCAATTTAGTGTTTATTTGTGACAGCATTATTACCACCAAATTAAGAAGAGTTCCAATCTTCTTAATTTGGTCATACTGTCACTTGTCAAGAAACATACTTGAAATCGGCGTACTAATAAAATACAGCCATCTTGTTTTTTCATTAGGGAGCTGATGTTCGCGGAAGGTTCAATTAATATACGGCTTCTCTTTAACTTTATTCTATAATCTAAGGGTCTAATCTAAAGTAGTTTCTGGAAAGTAACGTTACGACGTGGTCTCAAAACGCTGCATAAAATTTTAGGGGGTCGGCTGTACCGGGCCGGTTATTTGTGAAGATTTCCTCAAGAATAAAAGGTACCTTGCAGTGGCAGTGGCCGGTGTCGCGGTCGCAGTGCGGGTGGTAGCCGGCGGCGAGGCGGCAGGCGCACGGCCCGCACGCCGCGCGGCCCCACCATCCTCCTGGGCATGAGTGCTCGCCCTCTTCCTCGCAACCCGACGCTGGGAACAACGAAATTAGCTGTACATTCATAGATAACATGGAACTGGAATTTTAGAACCCAAGTTGGACCACTTAGGGATCATCCATAAAGTAAGTCCACTAATGTCGTGTTTTTTTGACCCCTCCCCCGTCCTTGTCATAGTTGGTCACCTTTGTGAAACCCTCCCTAGTGTGACGTGTCATATTTTGCAATTTTACTTCTAGAAGTTATTAAATCTTGTTTTATTCCCATTTAAATTATTTCAAATATAATCAACATCAAATCAATTATTTAAACAAACGCGACCGGCCTGTGACACTAGAAAAGCGAGTGTGAACAGATTTTGAAACGTCACGAAACTTAGGACCCCTCCTACCCCTTGTCACACAATGTCACACTTCGTCGACCCCCTTCCCCCTCCTTAAAGTGTGACGTACTTTATGGATGACCCCTTAATTCAGTTCTCACGGCACTATAGAAGTGGGGCGTGAAGACATAGGAGATTGCACTAATAATTAGCTTCAAGCGTCTGCTGTTTCGATGAGGACCTTAGCTTAATCATTCTTACAGATATTAATCAGGATGGGTTACGCAGCCATGCACTGGGAACCCCCAGATAAGTTGTCCCCAGATGTATCTCACAGAGCTCTTACCAGTGAGCAGGTACCCGTCCTCGCAGATGCACTGGTAGCCCTTGTCATTATCGCTGGTGACGCAGCGCGCGTGCTCGCCGCACGGATTTAGATCGCACGCGGCCACGCACTGAGGGCCGTACCGGCCGTGGTCACACTCGCAGGTTGTCGTGTCCCAAGACGATTCGCATTTGCTCTATAAAATAAGTATTGAAAATTTAAGTGAGAATCGTTGCTAACCAAATTTAAATCGTTATAGATCCTAAATGCTCATTCGAAATTAAAAATGTTAAGAAAAACCTAAAGGTGATTTTTAAATACTTATTCAATGATACTCCACTCAATATGTTTCGACGACTTTATTTTTATCTTTTTAACAATTTGGCGTCTGATTGTTGCCATATTGAATATTGATTACTGTCATGTATTTAGTGGCACTCGCAAGATTAAGACAAATCGATAGACGTAAAAATCATCAAAATCGGCCCACGCGTTTCGTCTTCAGAGTGCTACAAAGAAACATACATACATACAAACATACATAGGCTGATAAACACATTACCCTCGTTGGCGTCGCACAGTCGGGTAAAAAATTGTCTTTTAAGATCACCGAAAAACTTAAGTTGTTTCGCCCTTTTATATGACTTCATTGCACATTATTTTTCTTCAGCCAAAGTTGAATTACTCGGGTAATAAAAAATAATTGAAATAAATGAATACATATAAAACAGTACCGTGACTCACTTATAGACAACGCACAGCCTAAACGGGTGGTCCTAGAGGTTTGAAATTTGGAGTAGACGTTCCTCACTAGTACCTTAGAGGTGCACTAAGGAGGGATTTTTTGAATTTCGTCCCTAAAGGGGTGAAAAGGGGTGACAAAGTTTGGTCCACTAGTACTTACATAAGGCGGGCAAATAGAAAGCATACAGTCAGCTCTGGACTGGCATCCATCTCTAACATTTTCTCTCACTGTCGGCCGATTAAGCAAACTTTGCGCTGTCCCAACCCTCACATCCTAAAATAAAAACAAATCAATCAAATAAACTACTCAACAGCCCTTAACACAGTAAGATATAACCTTCTATTCTGAACACATTATCACAGTATTAACTATATATGTATGACCATTTGACCAATCCGTCTAAGTAGTAGTAAATAAATAATTATTAATCACAGACGGTGCCAGCTGAAAATTAGCGCTGCAGGTGTCTTACACCTCAGCATTATGCTGAGCCAGTCAGCCAACACACACCACCATTTTGTTTTGTATTGTTTTTAATTTATATTTATGTTACTCTGTGTGTCTTCTGTGTTAGTCAATAAATGTTTCTTTCTTTCTTTTTCAATTTACCTGTATACAACCTTCATAGTACCCAACATCAGAAGCCAATAGTCCTGCCGCGCTGTCCGGGCCACCAATCAGAATCTTCCCAATGTATTGTCCCTGCACCTTATTGGCTAACATCGGTAGCAATGCCGTCCTGAGTCCGTAGTCAATGGTTACTGAAATGTCTGCTCCAAGCCATTTGATCTCGACCCGGTGCCAGTTGCCATCGGCGAGGTTTGTCGCGGGGAGAAACATTGTTTCGCCGTTGTATGAGTAATGGAGGAGGCCGGCTTTCAACTGTGGAAAATACACGAGAATTTGCATTAATTTTAAAATTAGAGAAGATAGAAATAGCCATAGAACTTATAATACATGATTTAGTAAGACATGGTCTTGCCTACGTCACCAGAGCCACTATTATACCGTCAAACAAAATTAAACGATATGATTTAGCGTCATGTCAATCATATTCCCATTGGTTCCTCGGAAGAGCATACCCTCTAGTACAGGGGTCACCAATTAGTTTCGCTCGTGGTCCGTTTTTAGAAATGAAATGACCATCGCGGTCCGCAGAACATTAATAGTTTTTTTTTATGAAACAAATGTAATTACGGAAATAACAAAGATTTTTTTCATATCAATGAGAAAAATTACATTATCTGTCTGAAGTTTGGAGTAAAATTGGTGCAAGCTATTGATATGAAATCCTTGCACTCTGTAGTGCAAGTTGCTGTGTTCCCGCGGTCCGCACAAAATGGGTCGGCGGTCCGGATGCGGCCCGCGATCCGCCATTTGGCGACCCCTGATCTAGTATATCATAAGGCATACCATGGTTTACGATAAGAATACTCCCAATCAGCATAGAGAGCATGCTAGAGTGAACCTTAATACGAGGAGATAAGAGTGCAACTCACGCTAGCGAGCACGGAGCTGTTCTGGCCCACTTGCACGGACATGAGGAAGGCGTCGGGCTGGCGCGTGCGCAGGCTGAACGCGTTGAGCCACGGCAGCTGTATGGGGCGCAGGAGCGGGTTGAACGACAGCATGCCGTCGCCGCTGAAACGCCATGGCGGGGCCGCTGCTTCTACAAATAGAAAATTGTGTATTAAGTGCGGTAAAAAACTAATTATGAATGAAGGGATATTCAATGCCCGAGCAAACAGCAAGGGACTTACTAGCACTACGTTCATAATTGCCGTACCGCCCGTGTTACACACAATATTTTTTTATACACTTGCGAAGGAAATAATCGTAAAATAAGTTAAAGCTTACTATTTTAATATGCGTATGTAGTGCGACCTAATCAAACTAATATTATAAATACGAAATTTTGTGAGCGTGTGTGAGTTAGTATTTTTATTACTCCTTCAGACTTCAACAAGACCAGGAACACGCTGGACAGATTTAGAACTATAACCGAATTCTATAGGAATGGAGTCGCGTGCAGAAGCCATTACTCCTGCGGATCGTATTTTAATAATAATTACCGGCAAGTATGAAGAAAGTTTATTTTTAACACGATAAAATAAAATACCATCAAAAAGAGATACAGCACAAAAATATTTGACAACTACAGCTTAATGTGCGCCAGTATAACAACACTACACAGTACAAAAAGACTCACTCTCGCCGCAGTCCTTCCCGGTGTGTCCCTCGCTACACTCGCACAGGTAGGTGTCCCAGAGGTCTCGGCACTCCGCGCCGTTGTAGCAAGGCGCGGAGCCGCATTGCGACCGCTTCTGCGAGCAGCCGGCTATGGTGCCGTTGTCCGCCACGAAACTGCAACAAATTGCATAATCATCATCATCATCTACCTATAACCTTCCCACTGCTGGACCCAGGCCTCATAGCACTGAGCAGTGGGCAGTAGTCCTCACGCGGGCTCATTACAGATTGGGCACTTAACACATGTTTGAAAGACTTCGCAGATTTATTTATTTACGCTTTATTGCACAAAGTACATATGGCGGACTTATTGACCAATGGCATTCTCTACCACTCAACCAACAGGCCAAACAGAGAAAAATATCAAAAGGTGCATTGAGAAAGCTGGTAGAAATTATGAGAAAAATAAAATACATCGTACAGATGTATCAGGTTTACTCGTGATATTTTTCCTCCATTGAAATGCTCGTGATACATATCAAATTCAATTCTGCATATAAGATCCAAAAATCTCAGAGGTAAGAGCTGGGATTTAAATCAGCGACCCTCTGCACGAGAGGCCGCGCGTCAAACTACTAGGCTACCGCTGCACTGCAAATGCCTACCTAATGGAATGGCGTAATTCGCGAACACGCGCTTAACGCTGCTCGCTAACTTAGCTCAAGTTCGATCACGTGTCTGTTATCAGAATACCAGATTCCTAAAGAACATTATTTTCCTGAAACCATATACTGCATCCCCCGCCTCACAGCTTTGCTGCAATATCGGCGACGTCGTGTGCAATGTAAGCGGCATGCATAATCTGCCACGTTAAAGCAAGAGTGGCGTCGAGAGCTGAGCCGGTTTGAACCAGTTTGCAGAGGTTTGTCACAGACTTGCCTTAACCCATCGGATGCTTAAAGGCTTATTACACCTTCCTAAATAAGTCACTTACGAGAGGGACGCTGCAATACGTTGGAATGAGATGAAGATATCTCCATACGTATCTAACGTATTGCGGCGTCCCTGTCGTAAGTGACTAATTTAGGAAGGTGTAATAAGCCTTTAAGGCACGGATCCGTGCTTTTTCTTACATACTTTTTTTGCATTGTTTTGACCATACTTTTTTTGGTACTCCTTGAATCCAATGAGACGCGAATGCCGATTTTTTTTTAGCTCCCGTATTCGAGGGGTAAGAAGGTCAGTGATTTCATAAGGGTGAAAAATAGAAAGAAATCCACTCCTCGTAACTTGTATATGGTTAAGTCACTTTGCCCTTTTCAAAGCCTTACGTCAAATGCAAATGTGTCACTCACACCCCAAGCGCGTTTCAAAAAGTTATACAATAGCTTAATTCATACGAAAGAAGGTCTCTTTTGAGTTGTACCTCCGATAACTATAAGTGTCGATGGCGTGGTAACCACGACAGCTCATGAAAGCGTCTTTGGCGTTGAAAGGGTTAAGGACATGAGAGCTGGAAGTAAATTTATTAATATTAAAGCCACTGAAATGGCTTCTTACCTATTTAAGTCAATAAATCTGTGGTCCACATAGAGGTCGGAAATGCAACCGACGAAGTCTTTATTCTTCACTTGGAAACTGCTGGGTATGTTCGGTAGACCACCCACCTGCAGTGGACCGGTCAGATCTAGGAACCTGAATAAACAAAGTTATAGTCAGACGCAGGCCAGGTGGATAAAAACATTTAGAAGAAAATATTTATTTATCTTGACTATGACTTTTTAAAATTCTAAAATTCTCATCTTTAATTTTAGGGTTGTACAACCATTTATGAAGATCAGTGGTGCAAAAATTTAGCACCGGTTCAGACATACTTCCAAAGAGAGCAAGCAAATAAATGTTAGATTCTATATTTCCGAGATTAGAGGTGTTTTGAAAAAAATAAAGCAATTCGAAGCAATAAATATGTTAGATTAGTAAAAGGCATTGTAAGGTAAATCATCCAATCGTTTGTAGGTTGGTTGGTTGGTTGTTTTTTCTTTAAAGTTATGGCATTTCGACAAAAAAGACCCAATAACTGCACAGGCGTCAAGGATAGTTTTCTAGAACAATTTTTAGGGTTCCGTATCCAAAGGGTAAAAACGGGACCCTATTACTAAGGCTCCGCTGTCCGTCTGTCCGTCCGTCTGTCACCAGGCTGTATCTCATGAACCGTGATAGTTAACAGTTGAAATTTTCACAGATGATGTATTTCTGTTGCCGCTATAACAACAAATACTAAAAAAACATAATAAAATGGATATTGAAGGGGGCTCAAATTCAACAAACGTGATTTATTTGCCGATTTTAACGATCATGGTACGGAGCCCTTCGTGCGTGAGTCCGACTCGCACTTGGCCGGTTTTTTTACATAGTTTGTGCCAAACGAGGGGCAGAAAAGAAAGTTAGTGTAGAAACATACATGGCATACCTGTGACAAGTCTCGGTGGGTATATCGCAGCGCGCGGGCAGCGTCTTGGTGGTCTGGTTGGCGCACGCGTACTTGACGCCGAAGTCCGCCGCGCCCGCGAGCGACAGCGCTTTGTCGCAGTCGTCCAGCGTCATTGTTGCTGTCTGTAACAAAGTTAGCGTTATCAGCATGCGTGGATATATGCCTATATATGTGTATCGTAGAATAGGTATAGTGTAAGAAGATTGATTATGGGCCGAGATTTTTAAATAGTACTGTATACATGATATAATCCTATGAAATACTCACCCTATTATAATAGTCCACTTCGAGCGTGTGCCACACGCCGTCGGCCACGTCCCCCGCCACCGTCACCTCCGCGCGCCCCCCTCCGAGCGCGAACGTGAAGCGTACCCCCGCCCCCCCGGCTTTTCCTGCGCCCGAACTGATAATCTCTAGCGCGACGAAGTCGTGGCGCTCGTTGTAGCGGCCGTTATAGATGAGCAGGCCTGAGGTAGTTTGGGTTGCGAATCTGGTGGAAGACATTGATCTCTATGTGTAATCGGACGGAGAAATAAATTAGCTCTTCCAGAACCCAAATTGAAGATAAACAAAAGCGGTCCATATTACCGAACTATCAAAATTTACAATCAAATACCGTAAAACATAAAAATGGAGGAAAATTATAAAATATTTCGCAATCAACTTAAAAAAAATACTCTTAGTAGAATCATAATACACAATAAATGAATTATGACTGATAATACCCTTCGCTAACACATACACACACACACACACTTATACACACATGCTAAATTTGTTTTTGTAGAAAATAGGGGTGAATATATATTATAACTATCCAATAATAATATAACTAATCCAATGTACCTAATCTCTTATCTAAACACTGTGTCATATTTAATTTAGTACCTATCGTGCTAATTTTGTGTTAATTGATTGACTTCAAAATTCTAATGTATATTTTGTCAATTGTAATCTTATAATTATATTTCTAATTAAGTATAGTAAATTTGCAATGCCCTTTCAAGGTATCAGTGACTTATCACTGATACCCTGAAAGGGCATTGCTTTACTATACTTAATTAGAAATAGTTCGTAAGTGTAATGTAACTGATTGTGCAATATGAATAAATAAACAGATGAGTAAATAAATAAAATGAATTTTGAGATTATAATGACTGAATTACATTAGTCTGAGCGCCGTATACCGTGATTGTATCAGTTTCAACCGGATCACCTCGCGCACACGATAACGAACGCGCCAAGGTGTTTTCTTACTTGTCGTAGGGGATTTTGTCTTTTCATATTTTCAACCTTGTGGCATAGCCCTTAAAAGTCGACCTCAAAACCGTCAAAACCTGATGCCAAATTTCATAAACACATTTTCCAACAGAACTATTTGATAATAGAGAATACGCATGTGTTTTTTTGTTATATTTGTACGGTGAGTGACGAGATACGGAGGCCTATTCCCTCATCCCCATCCCATCCCCATTCCCCATCCTCCCTAGACTGGCAACGCATTGGCAGCACCACTGGTGTTGCAGATGTCCAAGGGCGGCGGTGACCACTTTCAATCAGGCCGTCTGCCGATCAGTCAGTCAATTGATATAAAAAAAAAAACAATATGCCACTAGCAACTTACTTGAGCTTCAGATGCACTCGATGCCGCCTCCTCAGCCCCGGGAATGTGAGGAACGAGGCCCGCGGGAAGCTCCGCGCCCTCAGCTCGCACAGGGCGGTGGTGTGGGCGGCGTCGATGCTGCAGCCCTGGCACAGGATGCCGCCCTCGCGCCGCGGCACGCACTGCGAGCCGCCGCGGCACACCAACCCGTCGCCGTTGAAGTTGCACGACGCGTTTGTCAGGATCGTCTCGCAGTTCACACCTGGGACGTGGAAACATTCAAATATATAGTAAGGAACTGCTCAAAGCAATGCAATGCTTACTTTTGAGGTGTCGGCCACCACCATCAGTGACACCCGTTTAAGTGACACTGTTATAATTGAAAAATTGCCTTCCCGCATCGTGGGGTGTGAGACTGCAGCACCACCGACCCCACCGCGCACAATTATATGATAGCGTGTGAATCTAGTTCTATCTGCGACACAGTTTTATACTTCTGCAGGTAGCATCGTTTCCACTTTGTATTGTACCTTTTGTTGTTCCAAATGACATAAAGATTATTAAAGATTATTATAATCAATCAATATTAGACTTTTGTCTGTATGTCGTAAGAACTAACACATCAGCAATAAATAGGGTGTGGGTAAGCCATGGTGCTGGCGTTTGACAACGTTCTATGAGACGTTTTACACGAAATTGTACGGATAGGCATATCCTTCTTTTGAGATTTTTGGATGGAAAGGTGCAGCGTATTTGAGAGTTCGTTCTTATGTTACTGTTGCCACTGCCTTCATCCCGATACGATCGGATACATCCCTACGATTTTCAGAGCCGGGGCAAAAACTTGACATTGGCGTCCCTCCAGCTTTTGACTCCCCGGGCAGATAACCTGGTTTGCCTTTGCTTTTCAGTAACGTAAGCTGAAGGTATTGTTTTGTTATTTTCCTTTGAGTAATTATATTTACTAGAGTGGACGCCTCAACTTGATATTTTGTAAAGCCTGTTGAGGCCAAATGGCACAAACGCCTATAAGAAAAGTGCGCATGCCCGCTCCGTCATCAAGTGCTCGCTGTAATTTTTTTAGATGTCTGTTCTAATGTAACGTAATACTTCAATGTTGTTTTCAGGTAAAATAATATCTTATGCTTAATGCTATAGTGTAACTACTATAGCAAAAAATAAAGAAGATTACACCGTATTTCTTACCAGTAAATCCTGGTGCGCAGACGCAGGTATACCCCCCCTCGCGCCGCAAGCAGGTGCCGTTATTGGTGCAGGGCGACGAGTAACACAGGTCCACTTCAGTGTCGCACATGTAATGCTCTCTGGATCCTAGAACAAACATCATTTCGTATTTGTGCACAACTACTACACTTGAAAAGAATAATTTTACATACATACATACATAGAATCACGCCCGAAATCCCTAATGGGGTGGGCAGAGCCACAAGACTACTTGTGGCCACGTTCGATTAATTAGTCCAAAGATGATATGATGAACCGTACGGTGACAGGTGATCAGCCCATCGCCCATACAGATAGTCCACCATGTTGGAGAGGACCCGTCCTTTAGTCGACTTTTACGACATGCAAGGATGATAAGCATCTGCACGCATTCTATGCTATTTCTTCACTCCCAGTGCAACAGAGGAGATAAATAATAAATAATAATAATGAATAATTTTAGACACAACAATTTTACCCTGTCTAACCTATGGGTGCCAAACATGGATTTATGATCACAAGGCAAGACACAAAATACAAAAAACTCAGAGGGCAATGGAAAGGAGCTGTTTAAATGTAAAACTGACAGATAGAGTAAGACACATAAAAATCCGAAAAATAACCAAGGTAAAGGATGCTCTACACTTCTCTCAAAGTCTCAAATGGAGATGGGCTGGCCATGTTGGGAGATACGGTGACAATAGATAGACAATTAACATCACAAAATGGAAAGGACCGCATGGCGTGAAAAGTAGAGGTCGCCTGTGCACCCGGTGGCAGGACGAGATTGTATCCGTTGCAGGAAGAGACTGGATGAACACTGCGAAAGGTAGGAATAAATGGAATTCTTTGGGGGAGGCTTTTACCCTGAGGGGGTCCACATTAGAAGGAGATGAAATTGCATGAGTAGTAATATAATTTGTAAATATCAAAATTAAATTAACTAATCTATTCTAATTATTGTGGAATCAGATAAAGCTTTATAAATACTACACTCAGAAGTCATCAATATAATGGCTTCCATTTTTCACGTTTTTAAAACTCGTTGAGTACGGAATATGGATATGACGTGTCTATAAATAGGTCATTGATAGCCGATATCCAAGTGCCCAGTAATTGAGCGCTCTTGAACTATCAACCCAACAAGGAAGAAAGGCAGTACGGTGCGAATGTCCAATCATAATTACCTGTAAATCCCTCCGGACACTGGCACGTGAACGTAGTGACAGGGTAGATAGGGCGGAACAGCACCGAGTCGCTGTTGATGAACCCCGAAGCGTTGCCGAACTTGAGCACCGTGAGGCACTCCTCGTAGTTGAGACACGGCTCGTGGACGCACACGTTGTCATCGAACGGTAGCACCTGAGAACATAGCATTTGTTATGAAACAGCTGATCGGTTCATGACAATTTCCATAAAAGAAATCCTATTTTTAACTTTTGCATTCGGTTAAAAGAGGTAATTTAAAGTCCGCGTGAGCTTGAAGAATATTCGTAGAACAGATGGTTGACGGAAAACAGTTGTGGGTACTTTTTTTATATTCTTCTATTCTATACTGGTCTTTGGGAAAAATATTTATGCCAAATTTCACTTCCCAAAAAACTTATCGCTGTAGTATCATTTTCCAAGCGAATCTTTAGCACATTTACATTTCGCATTTTATTAGTTTGGTCAAATTATCATTTGGCATCATTTTATTTTGTCAAGTTTTATTAAGACATACGTTTATTAGGCAAACGTTTTCTTTTGGCTAATATTATATTTAAAAAAATGTAATAGGTGGCGAAGCCCCCCACAGGGGGAGAAGGGGGGCGAAGCCCCCCGCAGTGAATTATCAAATAATCGGAACAATTGTATTATTAGATTAGGTTAGGGTTAAAAAAATGAAGCATGACCAAGTAATTATTTGTTAAACAATAGTTTGCCAAGGAATACTTTGCTAACTGTAAAATTGCGATAAGCTGTTGACTTAAGTATGATTTTTTGCCAAATGACAATTTGAGGAAAATACTTTTGGATGTGATATTATGTGAAAAGTTTTTTGGCGACACATTAGTTATCGAGTTAACAACCTGTAGAGTGGCGAGCCGGGCGAGAGTGGCGCGGTGAAGGTAGACGCGCTCGCGCAGGTGCGTGGGCGCGTAGTGCGGCGCGCCGGCGCCGCCCGCGCCCAGCTCGGCGTCGGGCCGCCGCGCCGAGAACGACACGTTCAGGATGCTGCCGTGCACGTCCGTGTCGTCCTGGGGGATTGGACAAGCGTATTAGCACTGACCGCAGGATAGACCTAGAGGCACTGCCCACGTCAGCGATGGGACAGCTACCCTACGATTCAAGACGAGCTAAAGCCGTGCTCACAGAGCCGACAACCCATTAAACCACACCCAAAATTAAGTAAATTTTAGTATTTTTCTTCCTATAACGCTTTAATTTCATCATAATGGCCTTAAATACTCAGCACAAAGCAGCCCTTATTTGCTCTAGAGCAAATAAAGTTTCATACAAATTTCATTATCGCACTGTTTTGTATTTTTTTTTATTTGGTTAGTTGATCAAGAAGTTTACACCAACAGCTACCCAATCCGCCCATTCACTGTCCGACGGGACAGCCAACCACTTTTCTTTGGACTTGCTGTTAGCAAAACAGTCAAACAGTCAAAACAGTCCGTGGACTGTTTCAGGACATGTCCGGTGGCCATATCGAACTGATTGCCCCCTCTAAAATGTTATGCTCCAAGTACTGACTGATAAGTTACTAAAAGATTTAAAAAAAAAGATGGCGTAATTTGAAAATGAATTAACCAGTACAAGTTTTCTGAAAAACAAAACGGATATCCTACCTTAGCTTCTGAACCACTGGACCGATTTTAATGAATAGGATATCTTATGATTCGGGGATAACGTGCGAGTGTCATAGGCTATATAAAAATTGTAAGGTTACAAAAATCCTTTTTACGTCCCTAGTCGGGTTTAACTATACTTTTACTTTTGTTTACCAACTTTTGCAGAAGTTGGAAGAAAAGCAGATTATGCACCTCGCTGTTATTGCACTCGTGTTTTTAGAGCCCTCACCTGTATTCGGGCTTGAAACTAACACTCGGCGCAATAATGAATCACTTTCTGCTTGGTGCAACAATCTACTGTTATTTCATGTGTTAAATAAAAACCTCTTTATAACTAATAATATACCCTACCTGTATACTGAATACATAGATGTTCTCCTTCGGACACGGGATGATGGCAGCGAGTCCGTCGATGAAGAAGCCGAGCAGCGGCGACAGAAACCGTTCGGCCGTCATGTCGTTGAGTCGCACAGTGATCGAGTTGAACAGCATCTCTTCCGTCACCAGACGGACTGACAGCTGCATCATCGCTTTAACCTCGTTTACACCATCTGTACGGGATTTAAATAGACTGTATCAATGAACCAACTTAAATGGAAAATTGGGAAAATATTTGTAATACGACACAAAATCAAGACAAATCTGACAACCAAAGCAAAAGCATCACAATTAATGTGAGAAACCATAGACACAAAAATAGAAATATAAATTATTTCTAAAATAGCAAGCAGTTTGCAACATTTGTAGATGATATTTTCGCTAAAAAATTCATGTAATTGTGCGTAAAATCGGAACCATGGCAAATACAGCAGTGATACCCGAGGGAGGGATATTTATTACTAGCACTTCGGTGTAGGGAACCATCATGAGGAAACCTGCACACGTCTGCGTCCTCAACTCCTCACAATGAGAGGAGGTCTGTGCCCAGCAGTGGGACGTTGGTGATTGATAATGATATCATTCGCATAACATTGCAAGTTTGTCTTTCCTCTATACCGTTACATTTGCCAAAATAAACTTGTCACTCGTGACAAACTCGAAACAAACGAGCTAAAGCTAAGTAGCTTTGATCTTTAACCCTTTGAACGCCACAGTCGTCTACTTACGACGGCATTATTTTGTGCCGCGGACGCCACGATATACATCCGTATATTTTACTTCGGTTAATACCTTCGTTGGCATCTATTGGCCAAATTTAGAAAGGCCACTAAAATTGATCTTTAATTAAAGTTGCGTTTGAGTGACGTTTTTGTACAGGATGACCGATGACAACTAGTTGAAGGACATTTAACTATTTAATATCTTATCAAATGCTTAAGTAGCATTTCTGAATTCGGCCATATGTCACGTATTTTCGCATTTAGCTTAAATTTCAGTCAATTTAGTTCAAAGGGTTAAGGGGGGTCCTCTTGGGTAGTTAGAAGTTATAATTACATAGTAGTCAAATAAAAATAAAAACTAATCTCCATGGTGATCACTTTGGGTAAGTTTCATGAGAAATTTTCGGTTGGGACGGTCTCAAGATAAGGGAGAAGGATAACTGTACCTTTGAACTTTCACGGAAACAATGAAGTGCCAGCAAAGAACCAATTTGGCTTGTCTAAAATTTTACCGCTATATACAAACGAGACCTTTTTGTAAATAATAGCTATTGTGATTGCTTTGACTTGTTTGATTTTAGCAAACAGCTTTGCAAGTTCTGTCCGAAGTAAGTCGCTTGAAGACATTAGCAATAGGTAATTTGTTTATTTCTAGCCATTCCATTTTTCTGAGTTGTTCCCATAGTTTAGACCTCTCGGATGGTAGTGGTATTTTAAATAGCTTACCATTGACTGATATCTCCATGGTGGCCAGCTTGGGCACGTTTGTGTTGAGTTGCGGCGACAGCGTCATCGAACCGGTGGTGTCGTTCAGGAGGACCAAGTTAGCGTTGTTTCCGGACAGTATCCGGTATTGAAGCTGCAAAGAAATGTTGCAGTATTCAACACTGTATCTTTTGTGGTAGGTAATAGAGTCTCGTTTGCAAAATTAAAGGCTTTCAGGGCAATTTGGTCAGCACAGCTATGGCGGGCGAAGAAACCGTATACCGTTTACGGGTTAAATGAAGAAGTAAACTGTAATAGTACATTGTGTATGGGCGGTAAAGAAGCATTTATGAACGAAGTGACATTTAAAAGGGCTTTAATGGCACGTGGTTCATAATAGCCGTACCGCCCTAAAAAATTAAGTAAAGTTTAGTATTTTAATAGCAAAGTTTATAAATGGTGGCGGCGTCGGGGACAGCGTACACATGTAGTGCAACGTAATATCCAATACACAATGGATTACGCCCGCGGATCGTATTTTAGCCGTATGATCCGTTTTTCTAGCATATAATTCTAATAATTACAATCAACTGTGATGAAAAATCATTTACACCTTTTGTGTAATATGCATTAATTTAAAGGCAGCTTTTTGGCCGAATTTAGAAACGCCCCTTAAGCATTTGACTAGAGATTAAATAGCTAAATGTCCGTCAACTAGTTGTCATCCTATACAAAAACGTTACTCAAACGTCACTTTAATTAAAGATCATTTTGAGTGGCCAATCTGAATTTGGCCATTTTCAACTAAGTAAGATATTAGTTTGAGACAGAAAATCTTAATACATACATACATACATATTATCACGCCCGAAATCCCTAATGGGGTGGGCAGAGCCACAAGACTACTTGTGGCCACGTTAGATTAATTAGTCCTAAGATGGTATGATGAACCGTATGGTGACAGGGGATCAGCCCATCGCCCATACAGATAGTCCACCATGTTGGAGAGGACCCGTCCCTCAGTCGACTTTTACGACATGCCAGGATGATAAGCATCTGCACGCATTCTATGCTATTTCTTCACTCCCAGTGCAGCAGAGGAGCAATCTTAATATAACAGAGAAAAACTTACCTTATCAGTAACATCAGCGTCGTAAGCCGGTACTCTCCCAAAAGGTCCAACCGGGAAACAATCCTTGTAGTTATTGAAAATTATCTGGAAATCCTTTAACACAGGAGCGTTGTCATTAACATCTGTCACCAGGATTTCGATCCTGACGTCATTCCATAAAGGTGGACTGGCAGCTCGGATGATCAGCTCGTATTTCTTCCGAGGACTCTCGTAGTCCAAGTCGACCATGGTGACTAGTTCTGCCTTGTCGGAACCTTGACGGGTTTCGAGGGAAAAGCTGCTAGAATCGTCACCACCTGGGGATATAATATAAGAGGATTTGAGAAGTTGGTCCTTCGAACCGGATTTTGAGTGTAATAAAAAATATGTATATTTAGTGTCGTTTGAGGGTAGTTATTTATGTAGAAACTCCCAAAACTATCGTGTTTACCTTTAATAGAATAATGCACGACAGCATGATCTCCTTCATCAGGGTCGTGCGCATATATCTCCCCCACCGTGGTACCGATGGGGCTGTTTTCAGCGATGTAAAACGTCAAGCAATCGCTCTCGAAAACAGGCGGCGAGTCGTTGATGTCCTCTACTTTTATGTGGACAATCACCTTAGGAAGAGAAATAGACAATTTAAGGTGGCTTAAGTACGCTATTGAGGTCCTGTTTGTTTTTTTTTTGACGAGTGGGCACGATACTCTGTTCAACGGTTAACACACAGTATAATCGACCGTACGGTTGAGCTATCAGCAAGTCTAAATATGTTAATTTGAACGCTTAACCTTTTAAATATATTTATCGTTACAAAATTGTTATGCTTTGTTACTAATAGTTGTCGGCTTGTCTCTGCGAACATTTTCTCGGAACCGGTGGTAGATTAATTGAAAGTGTTTGTAAAAAATTGAATAAAAAAATATATCAAACCACTTTAATTGCCAAACAAATATAAACATAATTAGAAATGATCTTGCCATTCTTAAGTTACTGTAAAGATACAAACCGTTGAGCTCTGCGCCGGAGTGCCTCCATCAACCGCTAACGCCTTCAAATCATACGTGGCCACTGACTCTCTGTCCAGCGCTTTATTCGTCCTTATGACCCCTGACGCCGGGTCAACCACAAATGAACCTTCCTCCCTGTCCCTAGGGTCCAATTCGTAATGCACGCGCCCGTTGAGACCGACGTCGGCGTCTGTTGCTGCCACTTGAGTCACCGATGTACCTGCGAAAACGTTTGACGTGTAAATTATTAAATGCTGTGTTTTCTGAACTTTTATGACATCTTTTTCGTAAGTGGCCCTAATTACGCTACGCTTTATAGACCAATGCTTGACCCATGTACATGATTCTTAATTTAAAATTGTACACCGTCTTAAAAGTTGGAAAATAAGCTTTGCTCAGCTTCGCGCTTGCTTAAAATGAAATAAATCCAAGATCTTTTTTAAGTTCGAACAGCGTCGACCGAATATGTTAAGATTTTGAGCGTTCTCTGTTACAAATTTATTCACAAAATATCTAGTATTTTTTTCAGCAGGTTTTATCACAAGAGTTAAAGTATAGATCATATAAGATTTATATTAAAGTATAGCTTACCAACTAAAGCGTCCTCCATAATACTGGCCGTATATAGCTGCTGCTTGAACACCGGTTCGTTGTCGTTGACATCTACCACGGATATTTCCACGTCTGTGGTGTCTGAAAGAGATGGCACGCCTCCGTCGCGAGCTGTCACTGTCAGCAGGTATCCTGCAATGATACATCATGTTAAAACACTGACTATAATAAAAATATTGTCTTATATTAATAAGGTCTAACTTAATTTACACGGAAGGTAAATTAGTGCAGTTAATTAGGCCTTAAGAAGAGGCTGTAATTGTAACGTATTCGGTAAATAACAGCGTCGACAATTTCATGCTATTCATTGAAGTACTCGCCTGAGGCTCGTTTTTTTTCATGTCACTCCATATCTAACTGCTTCCCTATCGGTCCTGTGAAACAATGTACTATTACAGTGTTATTATTAGTTTACTGACCGCTCATAGTCTCCCGATCGAGCAGCTTATTAGTAGTAATGGCTCCGGTCTGCGCGTTGATGACGAACTCCTGCTCATGATGCGCCACGGCTTCGTTGGAGATCTCCGAGCTGAGGCTGTACGAGATCTGAGCGTTGACGCCTACGTCGCTGTCGGTAGCTGATACAACCAGCACGGTCGTGCCGATGGGCGCGTCTTCGAATACCTTGAAGTAATTTAAAAAAAAATAGTGATACGCTTGACTATTTGAGGTAAGCCATACGTAGGCCAAGGGTACAAGAGTGGAAGCCCAAGAATTCAAAGGGCGAACGTATCAGATGCAGTAGATGGCGGATAATTTTTTATATCCTTGAAAAACGCGGGGGGGAGGCATTGTGAGACACGCTTTGCAATATTATATTAACGTAACGTTACGACCAACCCTGCTGTAGGGACCAGTCTGAAAACCAGCGCCGGGCACTCACTAGCCTAGCATATGCTGAGACTGGTACCCATTGCCCAGACATAAATATTTTAGATTTAAGTTAATCACTGTGTTGTTCTTCTTTTTATATTTTGGCAATAAAGATTTTTTAATTTAATTTATATTAAAATTTCTTTTTTCACTACTAAAATAGTCTTATGTTGATTACCTGTCATATTTATTTTATTCATAGTTCCCTAAACATACTCATATTACGTAAGTATTTCTGTTACCTATCCTTAATCTCCTAAAAACTAAATGGTATACCTGAAGACCAATTTATTGTTGATACTGAATCCCTAGGAAGGTCGCCACGAGGATAAGCTATTTCCATCATTTCCCGTAGTTTCTCTCTCATACTAGTATCGCAGAAAGAGATATACTGAGAGTCAAGATCGGGGTAAGTTATCCTTGCTAGGGCCGCTGAAGACGTATAATAAGAATAAACACATCTGAAAAACTTCATGATAAACCGATAGACAAACTTACCGAAGCAGTATAAGGTGCATTTTCGAATACAGGAGCGTAGTTATTAGCATCAGTTATATTAATATGGACGAGTGCGGTGTCGGATCTGCCTCCGTTATCAGTAGCGGTGACAGTGAGCACGTAGCGCCGCTCCTGCTTGAAGTCCAGGGGCTGGGCCACGGTGATCAGACCGCGGCCATTTTGTGACGTGATAGAGAAACGGCCACGAGTGTTGCCGCCTGTGATTTCGTAGTGTAGCCTGTAAAAAATAAAAAATAGGCTACTTTCCTAAAAAAAAAATGTAATTAGTCCGTCATTTAAATTATAAAAAAAAATTGAACACATATTTTTTTTGGCCATTAAACAAAAAATGACGGAGCTATAGTGCGTTGAAGTTCCGCACGACGTCACGATTGCACACTTTTTACCATTAAGTGACGTCATTAGCCGCCACTCCCGAACATTGATGCGCGTTATATTTGTCAATTTTGATCGTTTTGATAAAGCAAAAAATACGTGTTCAATATTTTTTGATAATCTAACTGACGGACTAATTGGAATTACTATTTTTTTACCCAGGATACATCTTTGTTAGTTTTGTGATGAGTCAGTGATTATCGTCAACGTCGAGGTATTTAAAAATCTGGATTGCGACTGCGACTCCTGGCAAGGGGCCCTTTAAGAGTGGCAACCCACAGGTTGAAAAGAACTGGTTTAGACTACGCTATCAGCAGTTCTCTTTATTTTATCAGAATTAGTAGCCATGAGACGACATCAGTTGTACGTCGTATTAGCCAACATTACAAGGTCGCTATTATCTGTGACTCAGAACTAACTAGTTCTATGGAAGTATCTGCAACAATTGTTACCTTCAACGAAAATAGTATTCATGACAATAGAATTATCCTTAAAAATATGTCAGACTACCTCATTATAAGTATATATATATATATACCCCAATGAAATATATAGTAAGGAACTGCTCCAAGCAATTCTCGCAATGCTTATTTTTGAGGTGTCAAAACGCGAATCTGACACCATCTCGCGGTCAGTCGCATGGCAACCACGGTCCTTGACACCCTTTACGTGACACTATTATAAATATTATAATTAAGTATCTAGTAAAATTCCACAACCTGTGAGACCGCACCACCGACCACACCCTCCACAATGATGATAGCGTGTGAATCAAGCAATATTAGACTTTTTTATGTATGTCGTAAGAACTAAGACATCAGCAATAGGGTGAGGGTAAGCCATGGCGCTGGCGTTTGACAACCTTCTATGAGACTTGTTATACAAAATTGTACTGATAGGCATATCCTTCTTTTGTGATCTTTGATTGATATAACATACGGTCTGCCTGGCCTAGACTACCGCACCTCGTGTTTTGGTCATCATTAACTGGTGATATCTAAATGTAGACTGTATACATCACCTGTTGTCCTCGTCGGCGTCGGTGGCGGTGACGGTGACGACGGGCGTGCCGGGCGGCTCGTCCTCCGCGAGCTGCACGTCGTGCTGCGCCGGCGCGAACAGCGGGTCGTTGTCGTTCACGTCCTGCACCACCACCACGACCGACGCCGTGGCCGAGCGCGCCGGCGACCCGCCGTCCGTGGCTGTCACCTGGATGGGGAATGTTCTTATAGAGCCATTGAGACCTTCAAAAGAAGAGTTTGTCTCCTTCAAAAGCCGGCAACGGCAGGCGGGTTTCACTCCGCACTTTAGGTACGCTCGGCCGTCGCGTTGCTCGGAGCTGTAAATCGCAGTAGGTTGGCGCTCGCTCACTCGCTGGGCGATTCGAGCGTTGTTGTCGTTGGATAACGCGGATAAAAACTGACAACCTTAGCGTACACGAAAGAGCACGTTTTATGCGGCGCAGAGGGAAGGCATGATTAAGCATATTTTCGTACCGGCTCAATGACTCCTTCGGGGTGTTTGATGGTCATGGGCAGCGGTGATCATTTAACATCAGGTGACTCGCATACCCTTTTGCCTTCCTCTTATATAAAGAAAGAGGCAGAAGTGGCAGAGACAGCGGCTACTAAATGAAACCATGTGATTCTTTAACTCACAAATAGCTTCAATGGATGAGGATTAGCAGCGCATAAGAAAACCCTGTGCGTGTACCTCAGTGAGACGACCGCCGAGTCGACCGCCGGCGTGTGAGATAATAGGGCCCTACGGCCGCGGCCTTACTTGTGACGCGATAAAAACAAACATTTTGTTATATATGGTGGTGGCCACACTGCTTATGCCGCGACCACCATACAAAAACGCTGTCACGTCGCAATCTCCTTACCTGTAAGCCGCGGCCTTAATCTGGTAATAAATAGGGATACGTAGGTGCTTATGGAATTTGGTGACTGGATTGGTAATGTAGCTATTGATAAATTTATATACTTTGTTTATTACCGTTTTTTTTATAAAAGTTGTATTATTATAATACAACAATAACATGTATTGTTAGTAGGCCGCACCGTTGTAGAATCCGTCGCCAGAAAGTTTGAAACAAAGGGTCTCTATATTTATTTTCTATGAATGATGAATTTACTTACTTGGAGCTGATATTTCGATTGGACCTCTCTGTCCAATAATCCATTTGTGTAAACCCAACCAGACCGTGGGTCGATCGTGATAGGCAACTCAGTGCGGCCAAATTCTTTGTCTGTTAGCGTGTACGTCAGTTCCGAATTGACTCCCTCATCCGCGTCGTATGCTTGTACCTAATAAAATATATAAAAAAATAACAAAAATCTTATTTTTACCTTAAAATAACCAATGATATTAAAAAACCAAAGATGCGTCTTTCACGCTCAAAATTTAAACCCAGAAAGCAACCCAGAAGATTGGGTTGATTTCAATTAGTCATGCGCGGACTTTTGGCCGAGTAACACATGTCGTGCTCTATTGAAAATGTTCTCAAAAAAGCCATTCATGAGCCAAATGCCTACTACAAAAAAAAAGGAAGAACTGATGCTTTATTTCATTTGTAGGTAAATTCAACGTAAATAGAAGTACTAAAATGCATTTATTTTGTTCATACATGATCGCCATATTCCAAATTAATGTGTAATATCCGCACGTCAAATTTCACCTAAAGCTGCACTGGCCGAAAAAAAAAACGAAAAAAGAAGAAAATTATCGAAGACACGTTTTTAAAACGCGTTGAGTATGGATATAACGTGTCTTTCTATAATATGTCATTGAAAATAACACATGATTTTAATTTTATAACATACTAATTTTGGCGCTATATCGTTTTGACATTCGTTCGTTTGCAATTCTTTTTAATGAAATCCGCATTGCAAATGGCGTTGATCAAAATATTTACGGCCAGTTTGTAGCTGTGTCATGAATTGTAAAAAGGATGGTTTCCTATCAAACTAGTTTGCCGTTCAATATTAATAAGTAATTTTGCGTATTTTGATTTAAGTATCGTTTGGTTCGTATGTTTACAATAAGTTTTTAGATCTTACGTAAGTCTTATAGAAACTATTTTCTAATTAGTGTTTCAATCAGACCTTCTCAACAACTTTTCAGTATTTATCATAGGGGTAGACTAAATCGAACTGAAAATAAGGTCAATAATTATTAATAGATATAAAAATTAACTTTTTATTTCAAATGTAAATGTCCATATTATTGTTAGTAAGCTGACACTCACTCTAACGATGCTGTATCCCGAAGGCACATTTTCACTGACAGACTCCTGGAACAGCGATGTATAGAAGCGCGGCGAGTTGTCGTTGACATCCTTCACGTTGACGAGGAGCTGGGTGGTGTTGGATCTGGAGGGACTGCCGCCGTCTGGAGAATAGTTTAATCAATCACTTCCTACCATTTCATTAGAATAACTGTATGTTTCGTCCTTTTTTGTGATTGAACGAACAGATCCTTTTATTCAAAGTGGCAAACTTAGCCAACTCTGCGGCCCTAACATGCAAGACACAAGGATAAGTTAGACCGTCTTGTCTCTAAGTGCGTCTCTCTCCCACTAGTGCCGACGAAAGAGATAGTCATAGAGACTTTACAAGCATTAAATCGATTGTGTACTTTTTGGGCTGTACTAGCATGTCACGTAAAACTTCAATATGGCTAGCAGTACAGTTTCAACAACCTAATCCTTTGGCCAACCAAAAGACCAGAAACTGTTTACCTTGAGCCCTAATGACCAGTCGGTAGCTCCTCAGTTGCTCGTAGTCGAGCGACTTGACGAGCGCCACGTCGCCGCTGAGGCTGTCGATTGAGAACTGCATCTGCGTGTTGCCGCCGATGATCGCGTATCGAATGGCTGCGTTTGCGCCGGCGTCCGCGTCCGTCGCTCTGTGAAGTCAGTCAACATGTTGCACAGACCATATATATATATAGCCGGGCGACCCCCGCTGCAAAACGTTGTGGCCAAATGGCCACAAGTGGCGGGGCTACAGGGGGCCGCGCGGGGCGCATAGCCTCAAACTCACCAATCACAGCGCTCTAAAAACCCCGCGCGCCCCGCAATTTTGGCAGCTTTATTTGCTAGTAAAAGTGAGGCTAAGCGGTGTCTTTAGGATATTTGGTCTGTGGTATGTAGACACCAAGCTCTCCTGTTATCAAATGAACTCGGAAGCAAATATTTTGAGCAGACGTGTTACAGAAGAGATTAAGTAAAATAATGAAATAACAGCGAACACAAAACTTTACAATTTTCCAAACAAACCGCTTTGTTCGGCAGGTACAAAGAATTAAATTGTACTCGCCACAGTAGACCTTCATTCTGTTCATACGAAGCTTTGGGTGATTCCAACCGCATCACGAAATACTTAGCTTCGCTTTGTATCAAAATGTAGATATAACTAAGCCAAGGCAGTGCCAGTGAGATTTAGAGCGTCTACAGTAGAAATACAGAAGAGAAAGTATCAAAACATTGAACGCACTTGATCCTCGCGATGACGGGGTTGTCGCTGACGACGATGTCCTCGTCAACGGTAACCGTGTACGTCTTTTCGCTGAACTGCGGGTAATTGTCGTTATCATCCAACACGTTCACGTGGACTGTTGCACTGGAATTAAAAACGTGTGTTCACCGGCATGAAGTTCAAATTCGTCTGAGAAGGGCAGCTGTTTGGGGGAAACGTTAATACAAGTTTAGATAAATACAAGGCGTTTTAGTTTAGCATCACACGGTTATAGTTGTTTTGCATAGCTGCATAAAGTACATTTTTACTTGTGTGCATTTATGAAGCTCAGCCATAATTTAATTTGATGGAAAGTTTTGTCAAATAAGAGAGACAATTGAAGGGGTCAATATAAGAAGGGGTTAACTGCATTTTTTCGCAAAATGAGTTATGGGTATCGTTGGATTCCGCGTGATATTATCTTCCTTATGCCGTTCACAGAATTGCGATTTTCGGCTTAGATCTCGAGATGGTCAATGTAAAAAGGGTTTAACTGACATAGAACTTAACATCGCTCATTGAAAATGGATTTAATGTTCATTAACTTGACAAATAAATATAGAATTCGTCTTTGTTAAAATTAAGAAATGGATTATCGAACAAAACACCGTTTTTAATAATCACAAACGCATCGAGGTCACTAGGTGAATTTATTGAAGACTGGCTTAGGATAGTTTAAATCATTTTTATCTACACCCATATCATAAAACCTCCATTGGTTAATCAAAAACCGTAGGAAATGACCACCATTTTGACAACCAATTAGGAAAAACCAGTGCTGCGATGAAGAAATAACATGACTTCTTTATCGTTTTTAGTAAAGAAATGAGATTAAATTTGGAACAGCTGTCAAACTCAAGTGGGTCTCTATTCTAGTATCCATAGATATTAAAACAGTTATTGATACGAAACGTCAATTCAGTATGTTTTTTAAATATAAACTGCACAATATTTGATCTCGAGTGACGTGAGAATAGAGACTTCATCCGTTTGTCTATGATTTAAAAAAAAAATGGTCTTGACGGACGGCCGCCATTACGTTGACGTTTTGCTGAACGAAAGTAGAATTTTGTTGAATTGAATAGGAAAAGTTGTTTGTAATTTACATTTTAGTTGAAAATATGAATAGTAAGTAGTCTTCTCGGAGTGTGTGTGATGTGAAAATGCGCCGGATATCGGAAATATGCAGCCACGATTGCAACCAATAACTTGTTGCCAGAAAATATTGTTTCTGAACCCATCATGGAGGATTTATAATATGTGTGTAGATAAAGTTATGTATGCAACTCTGCATAATTTGGCCTTAAAACACACGTGCGATCTTATTATGAAACTCGCTAAAAGCTCGTTTCATAAAACCGCACTAGTGTTTAAGGCCTATCATTATGCAACCGTTGCATAAACTACTATTGCATTATAATTTATAACCAAAAAAACATCAAAATTTCTCGTGTTTAGCGATATTAAACCCTTTTTGAACTAAGTAGATGACAAAGACGCGCGCTCATGAATAAAATAATGGGTTATTTTCCAATAACCAAAACAGCAAGACGCCAAATCTGTAAAATATAAGTGAAAAACCGGTTTGTTTTACGATAAACCATTACTACACGCAAGAAGTGCATCAATTTTGATGCGCACGGTTGGTTTAAGTGAAATAACGAGATATTTACAGTATTATTTATTATTTTAATGTTATTTTTGTATACCATAATATAGAAAAAGGAATTTTAACCAACCTTTTCCATTACTTTTTCAGAGCTCAACATCAAAATGAAGTTACCAATATTTAAAGCCGAATTACTCGAAATGTCTGATTTGTTAGTCAACCCCTTGTTATATTGACCCATTCAATTTTAGTATAATATAGCCCTCGTTTCTTGTCTCTTTTAAATATAGGTCAATGGTTATACCATCATCATACCATCTTAGGACTAATTAATCGAACGTGGCCACAAGTAGTCTTGTGGCTCTGCCCACCCCATTAGGGATTTCGGGCGTGATGTGTATGTATGTATGGTTATACTTACGTGCTGGACAATCTGTCTGACACAGGGCTGGCTTGATCCGTGGCCTTCACGATAACGGTATATCGCGCAACCTTCTCCCGGTCCAGTGGAGCCCTGGTCAGCAGGGCGCCGCTTCTCCCGTCCACCCTGAACACATCCTGGTCTGACTGCTCTGGTTCTATGGAGTCGTTCGCGTCTGCGTCCAGCTTGTCCGCTGATACGGATTCTATCGAGTATTCGACCTGGAATGGAATGGTAATTTTGAACCATGTCTTGCGTAAGTGACCATAGTTGGGCACCGTTAATCAAATAGTTAACATCGTTAATCGCTAATCCGTTATTTAAAAAGTTAACTTCTTCAAACGTTAAAGCGTTAAATTTCGGAAGATTTAACGGAAGTTAAGGATAATCGTTAATCGTTACCTCTTGTTAAATAAGGCATTTTATGACGTTGTGTTAGTGATTTACATATAAAAAAAATCGGTATGGTGCTCTAGACAGGACATGAAAAATTACTAAAAGAGGGGTGCAACATTCTAGTTTGTACAAATTCAAATCAATAGCTGTCTGACCCAAGGTGCATATTCCCCTTTATAAATCTCAATAGGTATATACGGGCCGCGCGGTGTTCTGGCAAATAATAGGTAGGTACTTAATTAACGATTAACGGAGTTTAATTGTTTTACATGAAGTTAATGAGTTCGTTAACAGTTTTTAAAGTTAAGTTAAAAGTTAATCCGTTACTCAAAATGTTAACTTCTTTAATTAACGATTAACGGGTTAACGGTCTTGTGCCCAGCTATATGTATAAGTCACTAATACTTTAATAAACTGATATATTACTTAGTTAGTACTTATTTAGGGCAAAACCGAGTCATAAGATTTTTAAAGTATTGATGTGATTAACCAATAATATTACTGTCAGTAAACGTTGATAAATTGTAACTAAGTAAACTGAAGTAAACCGAGTGGTTATTTTACACCTTATACGGGATAAGGTGACTTAATGTTTTATTATAAATGTTGACACTTGTGCATAAAGCGCTTTTTATCACACTTGCTCGGAAAGGGTGTTATTATACGCAGGCGTATAGAGCAGCTATAGCCGATTTATCTCCTTATGGATTTTGTATGGTTTCGAACTCCCGCGGGCAGTGCGTGCCCCAGGTCGGCGGAGCCGCGCGCGAGCCGCAGCCGAGCTTACCAAAACGTTAATTTAACTCGGGTTGAAATGTAATATCTCATCTCATTTTTTGATACTGACCTCAGCATTCTTCCCAATGTCCTGATCAGCAGCCTTCAGCGTGAGCACGGTGGTGCCCTGGCTCGCTCCCTCCCTCACCGACGCCTCGTATTGCTGCATCTCGAACACGGGTGAGTGGTCGTTGCAGTCCAGGACATTTATCTAGAATATCATTGATATAATTACGTAAGGTCTGTTTTTGAACACGAAAAAAGTTGGCTAGAATTCTACTGGAAAATAACCGGCTGAATTGAGGAGTTCTAAAGCTATATAAAATTAATGTCATTTAAGGTCTGTCGCATCGGCGGCCTTCAACTTTTAGAATACCAGTAAATTTTCATATTCAATTCTCTGTCAAGTACTAACAATTTCTATGGGCACCAGCCTGAAATAAACATTTATTATTATATTATTATTATTAATATAACAAAGAAGAGTTCTATATTTCAATGGGCTTGTTGCCTGAAAAATTCTAATTAGTCCGTCATTATCAAAATATAATATTAAACACATATTTTTTCTTTTGTCAATTAAACAAAAAATTACGAAGTTAGGTATAGTGCGTTCAAGTTCCGCGTGAAGTCACGCCTAGGTACACTTTTAACCTAGAAGTGACGTCATGAGCCCCCATTCCCGAACTTTGATGCACGTTATCTTTGTCAATTTTGATTGATTTGATAAAGCCAAAAATACGTGTTCAATATTTTTTGATAATCTAACTGACGGAATAATTAGAATAGAATTATCATTTTCTTACCGAGGCATCATCACCATTGCAAGCGTTTACTATAATGAAACATATCGATCTTTGCTTGTGTAGGTACGCTTAAGCTTGGTGAGTAAAATTGTTGGTCACTAATGATCAAATATTTTGTTTGTAGGATTGTGGAATAGTCTGCTGGAAATTAAATTCAGAGTAACAAGCGTTTAAAATCAAGGAAGTACGAGCATCTTTAATGAAATACTTCCATGATAGTACTGGAGTCATTAGAGAACAAATGATTTTAATGCTCTCAGTCCAGGAAGTCTGGCAGTTTACAACGTCGTTAAAATTTCAACGACTCATAAAGGGAAACACCTACCCTCCTACCATAGACTACTATTAGACTAACATGAATAGTTTGATGTCTGTAGAAACGTACTTCAGTAATCAAACGACTTAATTTCTGGTGGTTCTTGTTAGTAATTATTTCCAAGAACCAGTAGCCTACAGAAGGTTCGACCCTCGGCTCCCACCGCTGCATTTTGCGGTAATGATTTTGGCTTAAGAAAAAGATCCTGAAGGAACTTGCATATAATAAGTGTACCTACGGCTTGTGGTCACAGATACTCGTACCTTTGCCCAGCAGTAAGACGTAAGTAAATGGATTGTTTTTTGTTAAGAAAATGATTTCGACGTTACTTTTTTGTTGCATCGTTTATTGTTGCTTGCATCTGTTAGTTCTTGTCTGCCCAAGATGGTAACAGTAGTGTGTTTGACTCCTTGGCTGAATGTAATGTTTCATTAGGATCTTGCTTGAGCTGAGGAATGGGGCCCACCCTTACCTGTAAAGTAGTCGTCCCACTCCTGGGCGGAAAAGTGTCGTCCTGCGCCACGACCCTGAAGTAGTGGACGTCAAGCCGCTCTCTGTCCAGCCTGGCTTGGGTGGTGACAACTCCGGTCCGAGCATCCACGGCGAACATGCCAGCAGACCGTGAATCCAGGAGACTCGACATGGAGTACGTTACTGGGCTGTTTTCTGGGTCCCTGTTTGCGGGAATTAATTCATAATTTAGTTAAACTATCTATACATACATTATGAACGATAGTTTGTATGTATGTTTATGTTTGGATTTTTATACTATGAATTTATTTTCAAATTCTCGTAATTATTTCGCTTTTCAAAGCATTGTACCTACACTTATTTTACATTATGCTTTATGAAGAAACCGGCTAGCAATAACGATGCCAGGCAAGGTGCCAGTAGTAATTAATTGAATTATATTTTATTGCTCTTCAAAAACGTGAAACGTTTTTAATTTCAAATACTTAAATACTTTTATCTACACCCATATCATAAAACCTCCATAGTGTAATCAAAAACTGTAGGAAATGACCACCATTATAACAACCAATTAGGTAAAACCAGTGCTGCAATGTTATTACAGTATCGATTTTAGTATCGAAATGAGATTAAATTTAGAACAGCTGTCAAAACTCAAGTGGGTCTCTATTCTAGTATCCATAGATATTAATCAGTTATTGATACGAAACATCAATTCAGTATGTTTTTTTAATATAAACCGAACGACATTTGATCTCGAGTGACGTGAGAATAGAGACTTCATTCGTTTGTCCATGAATTTAAAAAAAATTGGTCTTGACGAAGGATCGAATTGCCGCCATTATGTAGGTTTTTTGCTGAACGAAAATAGAACTGTTGTTGAATTGAATAGAAAAAGTTGTTTGTAATTTACATTTTAGTTGAAAATATGAATAGTAGTCTTCTCGGAGTGGCTGTGTGATGTGAAAATGCGCCGGATATCGGAAATATGCAGCCACGATTGCAACAAATAACTTGTTGCCAGAAAATATTGTTTCTGAACACATCATGGAGGATTTATAATATGTGTGTAGATAAAGTTATGTATGCAACTCTGCATAATTTGGCCTTAAAACACACGTGCGATCTTATTATCTATGAAAACCGCACTAGTGTTTTAAGGCCTATCATTATGCAACCGTTGCATAAACTACTATTAACTACAAAATGACTTTAATGAAGCAGTGTAGGTCGGTTAACATATTAGTATCATATACTCAAGCTGCAAGGTATTTCGAACTTTTTTTGATGGGACAAATGGTTATCATATTTTGAGGGTCCATTATATTTAACGAACGCGGAATGAGCAATCGAGATAATGATATTAGCTACGGATACATCCATACAACACATGCAATACATTTTAAACAGATATCATCTTCATACGACTATTCGTCTACAAATCGTGTGTTTGTTTTCTCAAGCTCGTATGTGGCTTGAGCCCGAAGTAGCAGAAACATTCTTATTACATTGTAATACAGTTCTAAATGCAAGACAGCGTTTGTGGCTAAGAGTTTAACTTATGGTTATAAATGGCCTTTTTAGTGGCACAAGCTGCGAGAATATCCACAGAACACAGATTATTTTATTACAGTTTTAAATTAACGTTTAGGTGGTCAATTAGTATACTTAAAAGGTCAATTGGGTAAGTTTATAATTTATTTAAGAGCAACTAGATAAATGACGGCTAGCTTATTCACTTTTATTTTATGGCCAAGCGTTAAGAGGAGTGTGATCCTACGGCTTTACATACAAAAGGCGATAACGATTTCCACCCCTATATGATTTTGTTCTGACTGACTAACCTACCAAAATTGTATCAAAATTGGTTAACATTTAAGGGGTGGAAATCGTTATCGCCTTTTGTATGAAAAGCCGTAGGTTCACACTCTTTTTAAGCTGTTGCGTGTTGCTATGTGAGGAATTCAAAAGCCTATTATATTATTATTATTCATACAACAATACATTTTAAATTATACATGTCAATTTAGGCTGCCATAAGAAATGTAAGCTACAAAACTTACCTACATACAACACTATTACTGATTAATCAATGACTTGCGTGCCTCTAGGGATCAGTATAAGCAAGATGTATTTGAGACATTCATCTTTGAGAATTTACTAATAAATTATGCACAAAATTGCACTTCATCTTTATTACTGTAAAAACCATTCCCCTAGTCCACATTCACTTCAGAGTAATAACGTCACTTATAAAGATTATAGTGAGAATAATTTATGTGATTGTAGTGTACTTATTTCCGTGCATGGGGTACGGGTGACGCGGAGGAATCTGAATCGAAGGGATCAAGGTGACATTGATGGAGTCAATTGACGTGAAAACATCTATCTTCTTGGAGGGCTGCATTATAAATAAGGAACCTGTTTCGCTTTTTGAACGCTTGACATTTGATTCTTGGCCCAGTATCAAAATACTGCGGCATTTCATTGGAATTTTGGACAGATTTACAGTACACAATAGTGTAAGACTTTTGGCTATAATATAAGTTTGACCATTATTGTTCCTTTATAGACTCCAGTTCTCCGAGCGATATCGTCACAGAAATGTGAACACACCGCACAAAAATGCAGCGTCTCATAGCCTAACCGTACTATTGTAAACCGGCCAAAAACACCAAGTCATCTATATAAATTGCCACGTTAACGCATATTACCGCAGTCAGTGAGCCATTGTCTCGCCGTACCTTATAACAGCGGTGTAAAACAGATGGGTTCATAAAAGCCCAAAGAACCGGCATCAGTCAATTAAGGTTGATGGTTACGACTGATGAAGCATCTTTACTTCATGAGACTGGTTTTACAGGAATGGTTCTAAAGGTATCTTCTTCACTTCTATTGTGAGGGTATATTTGGCAGAAAACGCGCATCCTTTAATTAACGAATATAATAAACGAAAATACAATATTTTAAATTTTTGTTATATTAGTATAGACTGTCATTAGTATAGACTTTTAACGAAACAAGCCAGGGTTAGCCTAAAATATATGTATACAAATGTCTAATATATATATATATATATGTGTATATATATATACACACACAACACAATATTGTATATTATTGTTTATTCACGACTTAAACTAGACAATACCGGGATTATATTTCTGACTTACTACGTTAATTATATTTTTGCTTTTTAGGTTTGTGCTAAGGAAACCTCCCCTTGTGATCTCAAAAGTGTGTAAACAAACATAAATTACTTCCTGTAGCAAAATTTTGTTGAATTAAAGTTCTTGAAATGTTCCGCCACAAAAACCGTAACTAAGACCGGGGAGCAATTCCGGCTTACAAAATTGTTCTACTGGGAGGAATTTTTAGTTGAAATTTCGTGAATGGCTTCAAGCACTTTCGGCATCGTTAAACTAAATATGTTCGTACATTTTGCTACAAAAGCTTACTCATCTTATATGTGGGTCGAGAAATTATTCTAGATTTTTCGTTTTTGTTAGATTTTGGTTTTACTCACCGAGCTCTGACAGTTGTGACCACGACGCCAGTCGGCTGCTCCTCGGCCACCGACGCAACGTACAGTGCCTGCTCGAAGTACGGCGACTGGTTCCGCAACTCGCGCTTTACCCTTCTCGCAATATCAGTGTCATTCAGCTCCTGGTGGTGGTACACTATCTTAAGCCTGTGATCCGAATCCACGATATTAGTCCTGTCGCAATTGAACGTAAACAGAACGGACACTTTCCACATGGGCTCCATTATACACTCGTCATTACGCGCCACCAAATCACCCTGACTATTCTCAATCATGAACCGAGGGTCACTCACATCCAAGAATTGCACTTTACACATCTTCTGCACCGTCCGTGGCAAGAACGCCGTCAAGGAATTCACAAACTGGGACTTCTTCAGGCATATCCCCTGCCATCGATCCGTCGTCGGTATAGCGAAACTAGCATATGTTTCGGATATCCACTGTTTGGCTTCAGCTATTTTAACATCTATGGCCATGTCGAAGGGTACTAAAGAATGAGATCTTTTCTTTCTACTTCTATTTCTACTAGTAAAGTCCTCGAATAGGGAATTCGGCCACGGATACGCCGTGGACAGAACGCTGAACTGACTAGACACAAATTCCTCTTCCTCTAAAAGCCTCCAGTCTATACTCTCTGGATATACCGCCGCTCTTTTATCCCGCGTGACCTGCTCATCCTCGTACTGCAACGCGGAGTCACTCTGATCGTAGACGCGATCGAAATCAATGTCGTACAATTCCGCATGCCGCCGACTGCAGTCTTCGCCTGTGACTAATATTCTAACAGGCAGACTGTAATAATCGATGTCGCGGATTCGTTCCGATGTCGAGTCAACGTAGAACGTGAACAGGTTAGGGTAGAGGACGCCATCGCATCGCAGCCGTTTGCGCAGCGTGACAAGGCCGGTAGTCCTGTTAACGCGGAGGACGTGGTGGACGAAATTGGCGGTGCGGTGGACGTCGATGGCGTAGATGCGTTCAGAGCCGAGCTTGTAGACGGCGGCGTCGAGGACGGCGTGCCCGGGCGGCGCGGAGTCGGGCACGAGCACGAGGTAGGCGCGCGCGCTCGCCAGCGCCGCCAGCAGCGCCAGCGCCGGCGCCAGCCGCCAGCCTGCCATCTCTTGCGCTCACCTGCTGCGCCGCCGCCGCACCGAACTACCGCTCTCGCTCGCCATTTGCATCCTGAAAACAAACGCAAACATAGTACTCAACTAAAGACATTCTTTACACAAACCAGGGTTTATACGATATTTCATACGGTTCGCCTAAATTCATATCATGGTCGGGAATGGATGGTAATATTATTCTTAAGTATAGCATTATAGCTGTTCATAATATGACAGCTAACGTGAAGTTACGCTTCATATCGTGGCTGGAGCAGGACGTTTCAGAATGCAATATAACGTAAATAGCTATCAGTCATAGAGCAGTTGGTAAATATGTAAACAGAGTAATAACAATGGAGTCTGAACAACGACGGGGGGCGCGAGTTATGGTGCATAATAAGTACCAGACGTCGAAGGCGTCAGCTAAATCGCTTAGAAATATTGTAACGGCTGCCGACTGCGGAAAGAGCGAGTTCGCTAAAACACTTTTGTTTGTGTTTCGTAGACGGGTTGTATCGTTGCGATCAGGTGGCGCACCCTTGTTTGGGAAATAATTTTGTGCATACTCAGCCAACGTAACATATTTATACGCTGTACAAGATTGTAATAAATCGACTTCAAGGAATAGTATCCGCAATTTCCTACGTTTATTCTAGAAATAAGTTTTTGTTAAGCAATGCATTTTTATAACAAGCTTTTTTGCCAAAGGCACTTTAATATTGCAATAAAATGCTTACACTTCATGTCTGTGCTATTTTTCTGTTGTAGATAAAGGTATCTAGAGCTAATCCTGGATGTCGATTCAGATCAAGCTTACCATAAAAATGCATTGTCATCGGAACTGAACCAACATGTAAAAATTCAACTCTGTAGGATAAGAGAAAATGGTTTTAAGTAATCTCGAGCTTGCAAGATTTGACCTAAACATACAAACATTGCAAGTTAATAATAGGATATTTTATTTATAACAGTAAATTTACACGTCATTAACAGAAGCATGTCTCTACTTTCCTTGTGTTCGTAATAAACGCGAAACATTTTTGTACAGAAATAACAAGGAGAGGAGTAGGGGATAAAAATTATAAAATTTCCGATCCATAATTGTATTATATATACAGAACCATCGTCCGTTGATAATGCACCTACACGGCCCATTTTAAAATCGCAGTATTAGATCTTTGTCGAATAACGTATACAAAATGAAAACTTTAATAAAAAATATAAGAAGCTTTATAAATATCTTATTAAGTAAAATAATTATCCATAAAATAATGCAAATTAGATAAAGACTATGAAACAAATCCCGGTCTTTTAGCATTATACAATGCTCCATAAACAGATCATGTCAAAGCAAACAGTGCCAGAGAATCAACATTCATCTAATAACCGAACATCCTAAACAAACATAACCCGGATTAAACGATGTAGAATTTTAACACCCCACGGTACCAATTATCGCTTCGGAGCTGAAGGATTTTGGGTATAATCTACGCTATTTATGAAAAAGCGAACCTTTGTTCAGATGTTTATGTATTAGCTGATATCTGGAAGCGTTGACGCGACTTTCTATTTGCTTTCACTGTTGGATGAAATTAATCTATTCTTAATCGTAATATAAGTATTAATAAAAAAATCATATCAATTGATACTTGTTTCACAGTCAATGTTCCTGCAATTTTAGAACCAAATGGAATCTATTTAGATGATGATGCAAGGCCGGACGAAATATCTTTGATTCCCTGGAAGATGGTACGAGTACTGGTTTGAGACGCTGCATGTGTCGACACACTTGCGACGACGCATCTTCAGGGAACTACTAAGACGGTGGACAAGAGAGCAGGGAAAGTGTAAAATATATAGGCTCCAAATATATCTCCCTTGCCTTTGGAGTCGAGACCCTCGGCCCGTGGGGTCCCGGTGCTCTTAACCTCGTGGAAGAGCTAACAAAGCACCTGGTCGACTCCACGGGTGACGTATCAGCATTGCGATACAGCGAGGAAATGGTGCCAGCATTTTAGGAACTATGTTATGGGGGCTTTTTAGAGTTCCGTAGGCAAACTAAGACACCTTATATTTTCGCCATGACCGTCTGTCTTTTCGTCTGTGGTCTGTATGTTACAGTCACTTATTCTCGATGACTATTAAGGTAACACAGATGAAATTTTCCATAATGTTTCAATTGGTACGCCGCAATTTTCACTCAAATCTAGCCTAAGCTTATCTACACGATTCGGTGTTAAAAATTATTCTGTAAAGTTTCCAGTTCTAGAGAAAAAATCATTATGGCAAATGAGGATTAGGGCAAATTAAATTATGGAAACTAAAGCCTCGTTTTACCTGTATCTAAAACTTGTTTTATCTCAACAAGTATGGGTCCGTCGCACGCACAGCAGGATTATAAGAAACAAAAGTTTCTAAAGCCAACGAAGTATAAGCCAGGATCAAGAAAAGTTTGCGCATTAACTTTGGTAACTCGATCTTACTTTATTCTTTGTCATTATAAGCCATGTTATTTTCTAACAAATCTAGTCGCCAGTGGCGAAGCGTCAAATATTTCCTAAGGGAAGCAGGAAGAATTAGAACTGTACGTGTGAGTCTGACATTTAGTAACATGGACTTCTTTCTAGCTTGGTAAAGCCGTCAGGAATTGCGCCACTGCTATAGGTTGACCACTTAAATGAGTCGTCGCCCGCGCGGCACAGCGGCGCGGGGGCATGGCGACAAAGGGGACCGAGAGATGCGCGGGCGGCAAGCGCATTTTACTCTTCATTCATTTCACGCTGCCCGCACCTCTCTCAGGCCCCTTTGTCGTCATGCCCCGCGCCCCTGTGCCGCGCGGGCGACGACTCATTTAAGCGGTCAACCTATAGTCGCTCATTTCGTCTCTCGCTTCATCCGACAATCATAAATTGACCCGCGCGCTCGTAGGCATTATGCGGAGCTACGTAACCAGGTTCGTGGTAGTCTGCGTCAAAATCCAACCAAAGTAGAAGTCACGCACAAACATGTAATTTATACGCACTGAGGGGTCGAGTTACGCTCGACGGCGAGTTCATGAACGAAGTGTTATTTATGAGAATCACAACTCAGCCCTTACCATGAGTTTGCGCGTTCTCGCTATCGAAATCTATCGGAAATGCTGCTTGGCGCCGATACAAGTAAAAGGGACCGAACGATAGTTTACGATAGCGAGAGCGGTTTGCGCAACTCATGGTAATGGTACAGTTGTTCAGACGTTTCGTACAGAAAACGTGGCATGATTTTTGTCACTTTTAACAAAATCTGTTGTTTTATCAATATTTAATTTTGATGTAGTTCTTAAGTTTTTACGCATTTAAAACTACTTATCTTTTGAGTATATGTAGTAACATAATCTGCATGCAACAAGGAAAAAATATTATTAACAATATTTTTTAATTTGTTCTTTGCATTATTAGATGCTAAAACTGTTTATAGATTCTGTTTAATGTTAATTCTTCCTATGTTGTTTTTATTTCGTCTTGTTATAGAATTATTATTATATTAAATCTTAACGGCTCTAGAAATTGTCTTCAAATTCTGATATTCTGAAAATTAATATTAGCATGACAATATTGTCAATACTTTTCACATATTTCTCGAGGACATTCCCACATAATTGGTCATAATAATACTTTCTGCGGCCCTTGCATGAATGACACAAAGATAACTTAAACCCGTTTATCTCTATGACTCTTTCGTCGGCACTAGTGTGAGAGAGACGCATTTAGAGACAAGACAGTCTATTTTATCTTTGTGTCATTAATGTAAGAGAACTTTTAGGTAGGCTTTCCTCGCATTTGTGAGCGGATTATTTTGAGATTACTCGGGAAACTAAAAAAAGGGGCTGCTAAAGTGCAATCCTTTTCAGGTAAAACGTAGGTAAACTATAAGTGGTGCCGGTCAGAAGATTAATGGCCGGTGTTATAGAGCGCCCAAATTACCCCGTTTCCCCGGCATGCCCAGTTTCAGCAGTGTTCCGAGTTTTCCGGATCGTTTTACACCTGCCCGTATTAAACAATGTTGACAGTGCATAATTAATTACCCGGTCTAATTAAACGCTACGGGATTACGTTCGAATTTTAACTCACTTCCATTTATACGGTTAAAAATTATAAGGTAAGCCTTATATTGTAATCACGAACAAGGACTTTAAGAAGTCCTTATAACATTTAATTACACGAAACAATTTATAACATTCTGATCAAATCAAACGGCGTAGAAATTATTAAGTTAGACTATTTATTGAGATTATTAACAATCTATATTGGGAGCGAACGGGCATCGCCGTTGGCTGCTAAGAAAAAGAGAGTGTTGCCATGCACAAACTTATAAAATATACTTATTAAATGTTGCTTTATGCTTTAAGTAAATTAAGGCTAAATTCATTTTGTGTTTGTATTAAACACATTTCATTTCACCTATGGCCCTATTCGAAAGTGTGTTCGGTAAATTTAAAAGTAGCTTAACTTGAAATAAGAAACGTCAAACTCGATTTTGATAGCTTGATGGCATACTAAATCGAATTTGACATTTCTTATTGTAAGTTTAGGGAGTTTTAAATTTAGGCGACACGGTTTTGATTTGGGCCCATATACCGGCTAAAAAAAATGAAATCAGCCCTTGAACTTTTATATTTTATTTTCTTTGTTACTAGTAAAATATGTAAGAATAGTAATAGCTATTCAATGTATGTATGTATAAGCTATCCAATTTTGTTAAGTTGTTCGATAAAATAGCTTTTGTTGAAAGAAAACACACCCGAAAGCTTATAAGGTCTTTGCGGTAAGAACCTTTCCTTTATAATAGCGTTTCAGCGTCCGCATTACTGTAGTTAAATAATATTTTATTGTTGAGGGTGCTCTATACAATTTTCTTTTAACCGACGTCAAAAACCCTCAGTTCTCTATTCGACGAGTATATTTTGTACAGACTCATCAAAAGGAGTCGGAATTATTAAGTGGAGTCGGTTCCGATTGCTGAGTTGGATTCAATGAATCGAATCACTCCGCGGAGTCGAGATTACCCATGTCTAATTGTAAGCTCATCTTCCACATATATATCCACCCATAGAATAATGAAGCGGTGGCTCCTCGCAATATAAGCCGGCCAAAACAATAGGTCAGAATCATAGTATAAAGAGGGGGAAGTAAGTTATCTTCATACAAACGCACCGCGCGCGGCTTGTATGTGTGCGCCAAAGTATCTAGGCGTCACCGCACGCACACTTAAACAAATCTCGACCCGCTTAGTAAGGGGAAACGGGTCGAGATTTTGTTTAAGTGTGCGTGCGGCGATGCACATATACTTTGGCGCACACATACAAGCCGCGCGCGGTGCGTTTGTATGAAGATAACCTACTTCCCTTTCTCTTTATACTATGTCAGAATGGAGCCATTAACTGGAGAAGAAGCAACTAGTCCCGTGCGGGGTGGAAAACTTAAGCGTAGGGTAACCAAAAGTTTGGCTCCAGTTATTAACCTTATATATTTTAATGCAGCTGAATTATATCGTGAGGTTTAAGTTTTTTTTACTGTACATTGGTTGGATACTCCTTACTGACCAAAAAATTTGTATGAATATGCATATCGTCGCTTTGCGTCAATACCACGGAAAAGCACTTTGTAAAAACCGCGTATCTGCGTTTTTGCGATTTTACAGGAACAAGAAAAAACTGAATATATCAGTCATTTAAGTCAGTTTTTTCTTGTTCCTGTAAAATCGCAAAAAACGCAGATACGCGGGTTTTACAAAGTGCTTTTCCGCGGTATTGCACGCGCAGCGACGATATATTTGTTTTGGACAAACGGTATTGCATCTTACTATACCTTACCTTTATCAAGCTTTGGTGGCTTTTCTTCTTTAATTTTGCCATCGACCAAACTCCTAATGCTTTTGAATTTTTTTCGTACGGGGTACGTTGGCCGTGTTCCCCGACTCGGCAGGTCAAGTTATTACTAGGGAATGCAATCCCGCGGGATTCCGATCTCGCGAGATCCCGTGTAATTTTTCGGGATCAATCCCGAAGCATAATATGACGAGATCCCGTTCGAGATTGACGAGATTATTTGAGTGTGCAGGAACAAGGGGGAGCTTTTTGCAGTTTGCATATAATTGCTTAGTCACGCTGTTGCCATCCAGTGTTGAGTCGGAGAGGGCATTCTCAGCTACATTGCAACGGATATTAGATGCCGGTTAGCAGATAATACTCTTGATACACTTTGTTTTTTAAGAAGTTACTTTCAAAATCACCCTAACTACTTTTTAATCTCCTTGAGTTATACTATACCTACTTTTGTTTTGATTATGTTCATGTTAGTAAACCTGATAATTATTTAGTTGGTAATATTAAAGGATAAATACTTTTGTTTTCTTTCAAATAATATTTTGTTTTAATTAACCTCACTATCGCAAACAAGCAGTTTTCATCGTATTCAGTAATGTGATTTTTTTAACTAGACGAGATCCCGCAAATCCCGGGATCCCGCGGGATTGACATTTCTAATCGCGAGAGATCTCGACTTTACGATCTCGAGTCGGGATTGCATTCCCTAGTTATTACAGACTGTCTCAGTTAACCGACTTCCTCTTGTGATTTTCAAAACAACAATACGGTTATGGTTTAACATGCAGGTAACCAAATGTGCAGGTATAGGTATACCACGAGAGCCGCTCTCGTCGCCACAGAATAATAAACAAGATAAAAAACGTCAAGTTTCTCGGCGTCGTGAGATTTTATTGTACGTACGTAAAACAATAGCTTCCCGGTCTCACGGCGGGGGCACCGTAGCGATAATGGCCTTATCAATTAAATCCAGGAATCGGTCCGATCCCGACCTTCCCGGTCATTACATTCCTACTAGCGATATTTATAGGGTATTAATCTACCGGGACCGTATTGAATTTATTTGCTTTCCTTGCGCATTTTTATGTTAGTTTGAGCCTGTTTATAAGCCAAAGATAAGCATTATTTTTCTTATTATCAAACACCGGATTGACGGGGGCAAATCTGTACTGACGTTAAATAGTGCGAGGACACATTAAACTGATTTTATTAGTTGATATCGATAAAAATGACGTACAACCGTTGTGTAATTCTAAGAATTTGGATTAAGAAGAAAACGACATGAACAAAAATAAACTTTTTGAGGAATTCACTTCTTTAATATTTTATATAATTTCCATAATATACGATCAACATTTTTTCCACATTTTAAAGAAAGAAAGAAAGAAAGAAAGAAAAGATATTTATTTGCCATAAAAAACATAAAGTGTACAGTGCCCGGCGTTAAATATTGCACATCGACCTTAAGAAAGAGAGCATCGGCTAATTTCGGCTACGTAGAGCATTATCTCTGTCCCACACTACTTTTATAACGTTTGCTCGTCGTGGTTCAGATGCGATAGAGTGCGGTCGCGTCCAGTCCAAAATATATACATAGAGTTGTTAAAACCCCAAACTTTAAATCACTTAAAGCTGTACGATGGCAGCTATAGGAAAAAAGGGAAACCTTTACGAGGCCAGTCACGCGAAATTATCGTATATCGTCGGATAAATATTCATTTTAGTTGCATACCTAATTGTCAAACATAAGAAACTCCTCTTTTTTGGAAGTCGTTCGAAGGAGTATTTTTTATTTTGTTTAATATTTGTATTAATTTTGTTGGTATACTATACATGTTGAAAAGTAGTAAAATATATTCAAAAAAGGAGTTTTACAGCTCTATATAGTTCACGCTGGAATCAAAACAAAACAACAATAAAGTACTTAGTTCTGAATTCAAATTCTGATAAACGATAAAGCTAATAAAAGATGGACATGGAAATTCGCATTCGTTTGTATTCGGAAATGCGATGATTGCCGATGTGCAATATTTAACGCCGGGCACTGTATATGGTATAGAGATTAAAACATGCATGCTGGCAAAATGGGTATTTTCAGACTTTAATCTTCGTCGCCTGGGCGACAATGTCCATTTTAGTGACTCGACACAGTCAATGTCAGATACTGGTTGTTTATAGTTGCGATAAGTATAAATGAAAGAGGTTTGCACATAATTAAAAGTTTTCAAACTTAGCCATTACTTATGATAATGATGGTTAAAAATTGCTTTTTATCGTTGTCGATAAACTTAGTCGATTATTAATTAATCACTAGCACTGGTACATTTTTACATACATACATACATAGCATCACGCCCGAAATCCCTAATGGGGTGGGCAGAGCCACAAGACCACTTGTGGCCACGTTCGATTAATTAGTCCTTAGATGGTATGATGAACCGTATGGTGACAGGTGATCAGCCCATCGCCCATACAGATAGTCCACCATGTTGGAGAAGACCCGTCCCTTAGTCGACTTTTACGACATGCCAGGATGATAAGCATCTGCACGCATTCTATGCTATTTCTTCACTCCCAGTGCAGTAGAGGAGTCCACTACTGTCAGTCATGTAGGAGTCATCTACTTTTAAAGCAATTTTATTATTTGTCTTGTTATTGGCTTTTATTTCTATAAACACCATACGCTCAGGGACGGGCCCTTACGTCATACATTGGTACATTTTTGCCCCCGTCAATCCGGTGTTTGCTTATTATACATAGTTACTTAAAAATTGGTGTAGTTATAATTCACCCGTAACTTAGTACAATGCGTATGCAAATTTAAGCAGAAGCCGTAGTGGAGCTTCTATAATGCTATCTAAAAGTTTAAATTAGAACCCGTTTGTTAGCAAAACCTCGTTGCTGTTTAAGCCCATTAGTCCCATTACGTCTGTTAGCAGTGTTTACTGCATCGTGTTTGTTAACTCTTCTGATGAAAACATGGTTCATTTGGCTCAGCATCTATTTATTTGTCAGCAGTGTACATTTTTTGGTTGTATGGGAATGTGATATCGAGCCTCTTCTCAGGGTTCTGTACCCTGAACGGGATCAACGGGACCCTATAACTGAGCCTACAACGTCCGTTTTTCCGCCCGTCTGTCAGAGGCCTCTAGCTCCGCAACGGTAAGAGCTAGAAGGTTAGCATTTTCACAGAATATGTGTTGTTATGGCATGAATCCTAGCAAATAATAATAAGTTTTAAGCCTGAGACGTTCCCCATACATTGATACCCTAAACATTTACCGATCTTAAACCAATTTTGTTCCAGCTGTATTTCCATTTCCCTCCTCTGCTGCACTGGGAGTGAAGAAATAGCATAGAATGCGTGCAGATGCTTATCATTCTGGCATGTCGTAAAAGTCGACTAAGGGACGGGTCCTCTCCAACATGGTGGACTATCTGTATGGGCGATGGGCTGATCACCTGTCACTATACGGTTCATCATACCATCTTAGGAAGGCTACTTACTATTGATTGTTCGAGACCGTGTCAATTTGGAGCCCTCGGTGCGCGAGTCCGACTCGCACTTGACCGGTGTTTATTGTTGTGTTTGCAGGATCATAATGCTCAACGTTATCTCAGCATTACACGAGCAACATTTTCACGGCAATATGTGGCCGGCAACTATAGGTGTCTTCCTCTATCGTACGAAGTTAGAGTAAGGCAGCTATAGTTGCTGGCTATAGATTGCCGTGAAAAGTTGTTCGTATAACCAGGTATATTTTAAACATCTTGTGCGTTAGGTGTAATCTGATATGTACGTAGTCAGAAGAGGTCATCCAGAATATTATTTACGATTTAATTATACATAGATAAATTGCTGCTTAGCAACATGTAGATATCTTTTCACGGCTCTAAAGGCGCAACCTTATAAAGTAACACTCATTAAAGTGATAAAAAGTAAATAAAATCTGACATTTATAACTATGTAATCTTGTATCAGTTTATGGGAAAATTAAAGCCACTAAGATGAGTGCCACTAAGATATGTAAAATTATAATGTAACCATGTAGCCTAGATTAATCAATTTAGATGTTTTCTCTGTTTTAATATTATTCTTATTATTATGACCCTTAGAGACTTTATACATCTCTAAGGCACTTAAATTTACTTGTTCAGACGCGGAGACTATACATCTCCCTTATTAGTTGTATAAGATAATTAATTTGTGCCCATTAGGTTTATTTGTTGCACTTTTTATGTTAGTTTTAGTTATATGTAATTTTAAAGTGGAAAAAAAGACTTACTGCTGAGTTTCTTGCGGCGTTTCTTCTCAGCAAATGTCACCTTTCGAAGCGCTGGTAGATTCAGACATGTAAAAGAGCCCGTGAGGCCTACTTGCAAAATAAATATTTTCATTTTCATTTTCATTTCATTTTCATATATGAACTAGCCATTTGATTTTGAAATGATTTCATTGTATGTATAGCGACAACAAAGAAGCAGTTTACAAGGGACATAAAGTTGTATAGAAATTCATTATTAACGGTTTTATTGGTCTCCTTTATATATTAAAGATTTATGATTTCCGATAAAAACATCGCTGTCATTAACGTAGAATTTAACATTATTTCCCAGGAATATTTTATCCTATGGCCCTGTCCAATGCGGAAATTAAAGCTAAACCACGTAACAAATCATGCAGTGGTTTGTGGTTCAACATGTAGTTCCCTACTTTAAAATAACATAGCACAAAGTTAATCTAATTAGTTGAGTTAAAGCAAGGCGTGTTATCTTTTAATTGAATAATATCATTAATTCGAGATACCTTTCATTTCCCGAAGTAACCGCTCAATAAAACGGGAATTATACCAGGAAAGCACCAATAACTTTTCAGTTTACGACCCCGAATAACATAAAACGATACCAGTCCAGTTATTTAATGTCTATATAGTAACTTTAAATCGGCTACTGGTTTCTCGAAATTGGATATGTATATTTTTTTCCCAAACTTATTCACATGAAATAGTTGTGGACGCGTAACGTGGAAGATATATGAAGCGATAGATGCCGTACATTTTATCACCTTACCTTTTACGATATCGACGTGAGAAGATTTCACTTCATTTTAGCGTCATCTGTAACAAACAAAATATTCCGATGTATTCATAGGTTCTGTAGTTAACTGTTTTGGGAGTTAATGAGGAGGAAAATGAGCGCAAAACGGACAAAGAGCCAGTGATTTTGACAGATGAGCCCGCGCCCGAGAGGCGTGCGCGCATGAATGCAGATTAATGGCCGCTTTGTCTCTACATTATATTTGCTGAAACCACGAATGAGATTCCTATAAATTATGTAAATTATGAAAAGCAGGCCCCACGTTCCTACTTCCTACCCTAATTTGTAGGAAATCCATACTAATGTTATGAATGCGAAGGTAAGTCTGTCTGTCTGTTACGTTTTCATGCCTAAACCACACTGGACCATGATAGTACAATACCGCGTATGACCATGACCAGTTTGCAAAAACCGCGTTTTGAAACTTTTTGGATACTTTTTGGCTTACGCGGATTTATAAACTGCTCATAGGCGTTACTGAACTATCACCGACGATATGCTACTTTTTTAAACATAATAAACCCTCTGTAAAGGTGGAATAGGGTCTAAACAATTGATTTTGTGGGAAGTTGTGCGGCCCGATATGCCCGTTGATGTCTTTTTAGGTACTTATCTGCGTGATTATGGCTAAACCGCTCTAGGAAGAAATCAGTAACATGAGAATTCGTTACAATTAAGAGATACATTTCTACGCAGACGAAGTTGCGGTTAAAAGCTAGTAATATATAAAAATCTCAAGGTACTAGGATACAAGAGAGACTATTGTAAAGGCTCTAGAGAGAGGCCATGACTGGTTAGGAGCTTCGGGGTGTGCGTGTCCGCGATACGAGTGGCACTCGCTTTGAGAGTGCTCGAGGGCTGTTCTACACCGCTAGGAAATGATACCGGACTTGTTATGCTGGCCTGGTACTTTGCTATACAGTTATATCTAGTTTTAACCTACACTCGTCTTGCGGCAATACTAGTTTTCTGTTAAATAGGAAGTCGTGCTTTTCGATGTAATCTAATCCACTTGCATAGTCAAACTAGGCTGAATTTTATCAAATTAATCTCAGTATTACTAGGCGTTTTAATACAGTAAAAAAAAATCAGCAAAAAGTTTAAATATTCTACGTTTAACCGACATCGATATCTCCATTTTTCAACACGAAGCGAGTGAGAATTCAACAGAAAAGACTAATATGCATACCGGATGGCAGTCATCATGCGTTATTCCGTTTGAAGAGAAACGATTTCATTTGGCAGTGTATTTCTTCCGAATTTTAACAGCCGCTCAATTCGACTTTAGGTTCCGTAGAAATAAATACATAGTTAAAGGCAGTTTGTTGTTGTGTCTTGTCTACTTCTATTCGATGAAGTCAGTAAAATCTCAAACACATAATAAAAACGGCAACGAAAAATGGCGTTGTATATAGATGTTATTCCGGTCGTGTTTTAGCTTTAAGAGGCTCTAAAGTTCGAGAGACCCCAAAACGACTTCGATTTTACGATTTAGTTGTAAATCAGCTCACGCATGTGACGTACGCGGCTCTGTAGGCTCTGAAGCCAGGCCTGATGGATAGGGGCCCGGAACCGGCTCGTTTGTCTCCCGAGTCGATTTACTTAACTTTGCCGGAAATCATGCGGCAAAGTGAAAGTTACGTTACGTTGATGCTCTTGTGTTTTCTTTTAAATTGGACCGATAAATGAAAAATCATTTACGAAACAATTACACTTGCAGAAATTTGGAAAACTGTGTCGCAAGGGTCAATGCCCGCCTCCTTAAAATTAGGCAGAGGGCCTAACTGGACAAAATTTATTTAAATTTAGGTATAATTATATTCTGTGTGTGTGTGCGTGCGTGCGTTCGTGCTTGCGTGCGTGCGTGGATTTTCGTGGGTGCGTGCGTTTAAGTGTTAGTGACAGTATGTGTGGGTTAATTTGCTATGGCAAAGCTGAGTTGCAATGTTTTTTGTCTGTTGCAAGCACCCAGCTAGGACAGCGATATTACCGTTGAGTTAGTGAAGTGATGTTATTTTTGCTAATTTAAATTAACGTTTTTTGTCTGTTTATTTTATTAAATATTTGTTAATAAACGGTGTAAAACAAACCCCTCACCAATTTATTTGAATTCTCATAAGATTTTGCTTTTAAGCAATCAGTATCGGCAACATACAGGAAATGAAAAAACGTAACTTACATAAACACGCCGTGTAATAAAGACACATTTAAGAAAAACCTGATAAGTTGGAGGATAAAGGCATTTAAATAACGTAATTTTGTCGTTATTTTATTATGATGTTGGTACCAAATTTTATAATAACTAAAGCATTTTAGGGATTGTAAGGACGTCAACGCAATTTATCTTAAACATTTTTTTATTTAGGTAATTTTTTACGTACACACAGCCGCGCAATGACGTCTCTGTAAGGCCGCGTTTTCACGAGAGCTGTGCGAGCCAGCTAAGGATCAAGAAAAAACACCACAAGGATTAGTTTATTTTCCTAGCCTCGCTCAGAGCAGCTCTGATGGAAAAGGTCTTAAAGGTTCCACAAACAGAAACGCATAACGGAAGCGAAGTGGGTGTTAACTTTTAGCGGACCGAGGACTTTGTGCATACACAACAAGAGAGTTGTGTGCGAGACCCGAGAGAGGGAGGCGTGCGAGGAATGTGTTCGAGGCAGTGTGGCTAATTAGTAAAAAAGAGGCCGCTACGCATTCTCGTACAGATTCAGTAGAAAGAGTCACACTGTTTCACAGCTCCGCTACGCCTCCTCGCACCGCCAGGCTCGCAGCCTTAGGCGTCTTTCATGTAAACACGCGGGCGCGATGGCGGGCGCGGTCACGAAATATCAAACATATGGCGTTGTATGCAAGTGTTCACATACGAAACGCACGTGCGCGCCAAGACAAGTCAGCGCGCCGCCACTGCGCCCGCGCCCGCTAGTTGTACGTGAAAGACGCCTTATACTACTGGAGTAGATTCACCACATTCGTGTTCAATACAAACGGATAAAATAATTACAAAGAGGGGAAACACACCGCTAAATTACGGCTATATGAAGTCATAGTCAATTCAGACTTCTAAACCCCTGAGGCTTGTGCAAAGCGAGATAAAAATAAGACTTAAGTGCAGAATCTTGATAATCCGGCACAGGTCGTTGAGGTTTACGTCTTAATTTGGCTCGCCTGGAGTTTAATGGCTCCCAGTATTTTGTAAAAGCCAGTGTTGGCCTTACGAAGGTAATAAACATATTCTTGTTGTTAGTGAAATTATCACATTCTTGGTTAAATTAAATGTTAGGAACGACCGTTATGATCATTATTGCAATTTCTAGATATCTCGTACAGATATAGTGAATAATATGTTTCCATCGGTAAAACTCGGATCTCAATCGGAAGACGACGGGGCCCGAAGTGTCAATTAATTATTTTATTCAATGAGTGACATGTTTATATTAATTAATATGATACTTTATTATTTAGTGTCAAACGTCAATATGAAACATGACAGCATGGTATGATGGGTACTGGCCCCCAATTCTCGATGCATTCGAGATAAAACGTCAGATTCATACAGTTGGGTCAAATGACTGTATGCACTGACGTTTAATCTTGATTGTGAGATTATCGCGAATGCACCGAGAATTGGGGGCCTGCTGAAGCTAATTGAGAGAGCACGATAAATACGAACTTTTCCGATAAAACACGATGGAAACTAATTATGCACTGCATCTGTATATTATTATTATAAGGTATGTTTATAAACTTTGTGTAAACCGCTACCGCAACAAGCAGCACGCAAGCTGTATAAGAGCTTATACAGGCGTTATAACTCTAATACAAGCATTATATGGGCTGTATAAGCTGAAACACAGCTTGTGTGCTTCCTGACAACAGCGGAAGTCTCCAGGCGACACCACGAGTTTCTAGTTTTCTTTGAATTGTTTTCTTAATACCGCTCCGTTGGCATACGTCTGGTTCTTTCTAGGTTTCTATATGAATTAGTGCACCACTGGTAATATTCCCTGATTCACCGTTGTCGTTAATTCGTCCGTTTCCCTAATTCGTCAATGCCATCAAAATCGTTAATTTGTCACTGACGGATACGGAAGCTGACGAATTAACGAAAATTGTGAATCAGGGAAAATTACAAGTGGTGCACTAATTCTTCTGTGTAATAAGGCAAAAGTGGATATAATGGTGGGTAAGTAAGCAGTTGTCTTCGTATTATGATCGGCCAATATTCATCCCACTGCTGGACACAAAGCTTCTCTTATAATGCGAGGTAGTGGCAGTAGTTCTCACGTGGGCGCAACATTGAATTACTTCGCAGCACAGTTTTTTTCTACTGTTTTTAGCCAGTTTTTTATAAAAAATATCGAGTTTACTTCCATTCTCTCTTGTCCGCACGATAAAAGTCAACATCCGAGGTCTCTCGAGCACGTACGCGGTACAGTTACGTGGAAGTAGGTGTTTGGGATTTTTAGGGTTCCGTAGCCAAATGGCAAAAAACGGAACCCTTATAGATTCGGCATGTCTGTCTCTCTGTCTGTCTGTCCGTCTGTCTGTCCGTCCATATGTCACAGCCACTTTATTCCGAAACTATAAAAACTATGCTGTTGAAACTTGGTAATTAGATGTATTCTGTGAACCGCATTAAGATTTTCACACGAAAATAGATAAACAATAAATTTAGCATTTTTTTTTTCATCATACCCATACGTGTGGGTTATCTATGGATAGGTCTTCAAAAATGATATTGAGGTTTCTAATATCATTTTTTTCTAAACAGTTTGCGCGAGAGACACTTCTGAAGTGGTAAAATGTGTGTCCTGCGGCCCTAACATGCATGGCACAAAGATAAATTAGCACCGTTTATCTCTATGACTATCTCGTTCGTCGGCACTAGTGTGAGAGAGACGCACTTAGAGATAAACGGTTCTTATTATCTTTGGCCCATGCATGTTAGGGCCGCTGTAACTTCTAAAATAAAAATAAATAAATCAGGAGACAATCTTTAAACAAATCAATCTAGCCACAAAGTAAGCTCTAAAGGCTTGTGTTATGGGTACTAGACGACGATATACATACTTATATAGTTAAATAAATACTTAAATACATAGAAAATATCCAAGACTCAGGAACAAACATTCGTGCTCATCAAACAAATATTTGCCCTTACCGGGATTCGAACCCGGGACCGCTGGCTTCGGAAGCAGAGTCACTACCAACTAGGCCAAACGTGTCGTCAAAAATAAGAGAATGATAAAACTAAAAAAAAATATGATGTACATTACCATGTAAAATTCCACCGAAAATTGGTTTGAACGAGATCTAGTAAGTAGTTTTTTTTTAATGCGTCTTCAATCACGGAACCCTTCATGGGCGAGTCCGACTCGCACTTGGCCGCTTTTTTGTGTGCTCTTGATCTGATTGAAACATAATCGTAGAGCTAGGCTTTGGCTGTGGAATCATTTTACTTTTTGTCGCCCCGACTTGAAAGTGATTCTTTCTGATCAAGGTTTTTTTTTAATGGGCGATAGTGTATTAAGAGGCTGCGGAGATTTGTTATTTTGTTGATTAAATTATTCAATTTTATGGAGATCACAGGTTGTACTAGAATTCATTAATTATTATAGAGATCATTTCATAACGTTGGCTGAATGGTTGAAATCTGTGCCTATTGTTTTTTTGTGAAAAGAAGAAACAACAGAGATATATTGCTTGAAAAAAAGAAAACAAACAAATTGTATTAGATGATAATTAAAGCCAAATAGCTGTTTAAATTTACATAAAGTTAAGTATTATCACGTTTGATTGTTTAAGTTAATTAACGAGTTCTGGTGAAATTACGCACAACTGCGAATTATAAAGTTGTTAATCTAAATATTATATTGTTTCATTTATTAATATTCATCTACTAATCTGGGTTTTAACAAGTGATTCTTTTTGCTCATTATTTTGAATGTCATAAAATATCTGAGCGTCAGGTAAAGTTCAAATAAATGCTTAATTAACCAGCTACGCATAGAATGTAAATTTCACTTTTAAATCAACTTGAGTAAGTAATTGAATCGCTGTTTGTTAGCACGTGAAGATTTTCCCAAAGATATCAGATAAAAATATTTAAAGAAAAACTACAACCGAATTGAGAACCTCCTTTTTTTGACGGAGTTAAAAAGTGGAAAGCAAAGAACTGGCAGTGGTCGATAGAAAACATAACCAACCATTATCGACCGAGGTCGGCGAACCATGATTGCAGACTATGACGGACTAGTTAAGGCATTTACAGGGAATTTTAAATTTACTCCATTAGAATAAGTTATAATGCTGGCCGTTTTGGCAAGTTTCTTGGAATTACAGTGTTATATTAAGTTATAAAGTAAATGACAAAATTGCACGATGAATTTTGGAATGTATGGTCATATTAAAGGATTTTTAAAAAATAAGGGTGACATTAATCAACTTAATTAGCGACATACGATCAACGCTCATTTTGACCTTGAGGTTTAATCTTACCCTTACCGTACCCTTAAAGAATTTAGTAAGTAAAGTCTTAAGCGACTTTATTTCATAGATAATCAAAACATAATATCGTCGGTGCGAATTCCAAAATCGCTGTTTTTTTTTTTGCGGTTTTTTTTATGTTTACACTAAACGCTTATGATTTAATTTCTGCATCAGCCCACAAAAAAAAAAAAAATGTTTTCTGTACTGGTTTACGTGTTAATAGGCAAAAATGTACCTTGATAAATTCGCTATGTGAAATTAGGCAGTTAGCGAATTTTAAATAATAACACACATTTAAGAAAGTGTTGGTTTTATTTCGCTGTGTTCGTTGATGCACATAGCGATATTTTATCATCGGCATTGTTGTCATATTTTTACACATGGCGATTTTTAGTACAGATATCTTCAAATATAGTGAGTAAAACCCGCTATGTAGCAAAATATTCCTAAAATCATCTATATATATATAAATGAATTGCTGTTCGTTAGTCTCACTAAAACTCGAGAACGGCTGAACGGATTTATCTTATCTTAGTCTTGAAATGTTCGTGGAGGTCTAGGGAAGGTTTAAAAGTACATAAGTTACTTAAATTATTATTCTTCGCAGACGAAGTCGCGGGCACCAGCTAGTCATTTAATAAAATCACCATGTGACCGCTAGTTACATAGCGATTTTTAATGTTACAAATTAAATCCGCTACGTACCAATATTTCCGTTTACGTCACGTATTACTAATAACTTATTAACAAATTTACTTTAATTTTATTTATATTGACGTAAAAGTTACCTAGTTATCATAAAAAAATATAACTACGCATGTTAAGTAACTATTAAAGAAAAAAACGGTTTCAACTGTCTCCTGAAAAGTAGACCAAAAACACATAGCGATTTTGTAATTCGCACCGGCGATATGCTGCATAACTAACATACCTAACCCCACTCCTAAACTTCATTCATAACATTAAGCATCAATTTAAAAGCACGTGGTATTCGTCAGTCCTAAAAAATAATTTAACCTTGTGTCTTCCATCGCCGTTAGTGTTACATCATCAACGTACGACGAAGGTAAATAGAGGCTGCGCGGACGCAGGGTCGACGACCTGACGGTCTAGGTATGACAATAGACGTTATTTGAGCTCGCTAGAGCTTTTAAAGCTGCTGGTCCCTAAGCTGTATTCTGAAAAAGTGAACTGAACTATAGTTGCAAGTTTTGAACCATTATTGTATGGTCATAATAAAAATAATAGTTTATTAAGGCATTTAATCCATTCAAATTAAAATTACATATATGTTTTTACAATTTCCGATAATTAATTAGCACTGTTTATATCATAGGTATTCTGTATTTTGTAACGACCATACAATCTGTGCCCCGTTTCACGATTCAAGCTGCAAGTTGCAATTTTACAAGCAATACCTGGCAACACTGATGATAGATCCCATACATATGCCTTGCAGAGTTGCCAGTTTCTGCCAGTAACTGGAGTAGTGATGAAGCGTTTTTTAAATACAGCTTGATAACCTAATGGACAATTAACAATAATAAGAATGAATTTACTTCCATAGCTTTACAAATTCAAAGAAAAAAATATATTAAGTTAAGTTACAAGCTAAGGTCCCTTTATGGGTAAAGGCCTCCTTCAGTTGTCTCCTTCTTTTCTGTCGTCTGGCGTCTTATTATGAGCTCTTAATTCCAGACAGTATTCGCCGTAAGCTGAGCTGCCTGGGAAATTCATATTTTAAGTGCGCTAAAGCCGGCTTATAATACGAATTTTCCAGGCAACTCAGTTTATAGCGGAAACTGTCTGGAATTAAGAGCATAATACGACCCCTGCTTTTCTTTTCCAGTTACTTATATCCGGCGACGACGACATTAAATTCCGATATTTCATGCAATCGTGTCAATAGAAACATTAACATTTCGCGTATTGTGGAACCATGCATTATATAGTATCTAACATCGGATTAATGGTAGCGATAATTATTACGTTCGTTGTAACTTGTTTCCACTATTTCAGAGGGATAAATATTAATATCCTGATAAAGCAAACAGGCTGTTCATATAGGGATTACATACTGAATTGGTGCGTCAGCGAATTTGAAATAGAATTAGGTCATTACGATGAAATTACCACGTGTTGGGATAACTTCACACCTGTATTTATTGACTACCTTTTTTACGTAAGTAAGTAACTTAAAACGTACTCAAGTAACTTCGTCATTTAAATTAAAAGGTATATTTAACTAGACGTCTGGTTATACCAGACAAATAAAACTTCTTTGGACAATATATGTGGCATAAATAATCAATAAAATACGGGGTTTTTCTGTTTGCTTGGAACCTCTCGCGTCCCACGTGAAAACAAACAACACGATTGCTCTATTTACTGCATAGAATACACGGATTTATTCAGTTTCTAAATGAAAATAGCTTAGGTACTAGCTATAAAATGACAAGAGTAACAATTAAATTCTAATAGAACAGCTTCAATAGGTTTCAAATGCAAACGCAGCGTTTTGACTTACAAATAGGGCAAAGTTAGCGGCATAGTTAAGTAAGTTTTTAAATATTGAAGGGGGGGCTGGCATGCCGTGCCCCAAAGCTCACGCAGCCATGATTTTAATATATATATTTTTTTATTTTTTCTATCATTCTCAATGCACCTTTTGAAATTATTTTCTGCTTGGCTTTTTGGTTGACTGGTAGAGAATGCATTTGGGCATTAAGTCCGCAATTCGTACTTTGTTTGTGCAATAAAGCATAAATCAATAAATAAATACAGACGCGATTCAGCATCGCTACAGACGCGATTCTGCATCGCTACTGTCGCGATGCCGATGCAGTCCCGATACAGCATCGATACAGACAGACTCGCGGCCCCGCTTCGCTATTCCCTCCGCCAATGTCGCCCGATACAGTTGCGGGTATGCATCGTTACAGAAGCGATTCCGAATGGAAACAGCGCGACTGCATCGCTACAGTCGCGCGTTTGTATCGATATACCTAGTAGCGATGCTGAATCGTTACAGCGCACCGCAACTGCGGCCCTAACATGCATGACACAAAGATAAGATAGACCGTCTTTTCTCTAAGTGCGTCTCTCTCACACTAGTGCTGACGAAAGAGATAGTCATAGAGATAAACTGGTTTAATTTATCTTTGTGGCATGCATGTTAGGGCCGCTGTAGCGACAAGCGGCCACATGTCGCGATTCAGCCGCACGTTTACGATACGCGCCACTGTATCGCTATAAAAAGTCGCCGTGGGCGATCGCAATGAACGATTTTTATGCGTCAGAGGCGAGCTCGCTGTTGGTATACCATAGATCTACCAGATTATCAGACTATCATAAACGTTCGTTAGCAACAATCTCGAGAAATTAGAAAATCAGTACCGTTTATGACATTATTGGCGTATTACGACCGACATAAGCCATAATAAAAACATTATTGGTACTTAATAAAACTACTAGAAATCAGGAGTACCGTCTATAAAGTACAATCGGTTTTATTGCCTGTCCGAGAATCCTGTTCGCAAGTACAGGCAAGGCCAAGCTAACGGTAACTCGGGTTCGCAACCCGCCGCGGACGCAAGACTGGTCTTAGTCTAGGTATTTTAGTGCTTATACAACATGTTGTTCGGAATACAACGACGGATAGGAAAATATCTGATAGGATTGTAACGGATCGGTTAAAAAAAATCGGCCAAGTGCGAGTCGGACTCGCCCATGAAGGGTTCCGTGATTTATGACGTACTAAAAAAAAACTAGTAACTAGATCTCGTTCAAACCAATTTTCGGTGGAAGTTTATATGGTAATGTACCTACATCATATATTTTTTTTTAGTTTTATCATTCTCTTATTTTAGAAGTTACGGGGGGGACGGACACATTTTACCACTTTGGAAGCGTTGTTTTGTTGAAGTTTGTTAGCGCAAACTATTCAGTTAAAAAAAAAATGTTATTAGAAACCTCAATACCATTTTTGAAGACCTATCCATAGATACCACAAACGTAAGTTTGAAAAAAAAATTCATTTTCATTTCTAAGTATGGGGAACCCCCAAAATTTATTGTTTTTTTTTTCATAACGAATCCATAAGTCGAAGCATATTTTTTTAGGGTTCCGTAGCAAATGGCAAAAAACGGAACCCTAAAAAATATGCTTCGACTTATTGTTTTTAAGCGTAACTTATACCCAGTGAAATAATATTTGAAATTTGTAAGCCAATATGGCGAAATAAGCTCCAGGAAAAAACCATCATTATCCGAGAGCAATCATCCTTTTGTCATGCCATTCCGCGGAAGCAATGGAGCAGAGTCTCTCGAATAATTTAATCAAGCAAATTTGTCACCGTACCCGGCTTCACAAATTGTCGTGTACAGAAAGAAACAGAAGTGTAATAACCGAGAGAGCTTCGTTATCTCATCCCAGACTGCACACGTCTGAATGAGGCCATTCGGAGTTGGCGGGGACCATTCGAGTATTGCCCCCCTTAATTACGAGAGACTTTGAGTGGTCTGAAGCGACGGCGTGGCGCACAATGCCTAGGTATCCTGGTATTTTGAGAGCCTGTTATTGTTCAAGGATTGCTTTTGTAATCCCACCTGGAAAATAGCGAGGGGTTTTAAAACGGTTGGATTTCAGTTGCGTGCAAGCCTTGCTTTTATGTTTTTACAGCGAAGTACGTGAGCTAAACAAGGACTTCTGTCAGACAGTATTTATGGGAGACGCAGAACTGATAATTTTATTTTCTTTATACAAAGTAACCTCCTCCTTGATAATCTACGTTTTCTTTCCTAGAGAGTTCGAATCAAAACACAGTATTTTTTAGGGTTCCGTACCTCAAAAAGAAGAAACGGAACCCTTATAGGATCACTCGTGTGTCCGTATGTCTGTCTGTCTGTCCGTCTGTCACAACCAATTATCTCCGAAACTACTGGACCGCTTGAGTTGAAATTTGGTATACTTATGTAGGTCGGTGACCGCAACACGGACGCGTAACGTAAATAAATGGATTTTAAAAATGGCCCCTTTTGGTGGTAAATTAGAAAATTAAAAAATAAATGTAATGCAAACTTATCGTGTGACATATCAAATGAAAGCTTATTGTGAGGATCCTAAATATATTTTTTTGGAGTTTTAATTTAAATAATTTGGAAGTTATTTAGGAAAATAGGCGAAAGTTGACTATCCCCCTCCCCTTATTTCCGAAACTATTTGGCCTACAATTTTGAAAAAATAATACAGAAAATATGTAGTTCTTTACCTATAGATTGTTGGAGAAAAACCACTTAATCATATTGAGAGCAGTTTATTCCGTGGACTTAGTATCCTGCGTAGTCCTGAGTAGAGTGTTTTTTCATAGCAACCGTCAATACATTCGTTACTACTAAACAGCCAGTAATAAGCAACATAGAGTTTATACATAAGCTCTAACATAGATTACAGGAAAACCTATAAGAAGTCTATGGTATTTAAAGTAAAATAGGATATTTCTGATAATCATGTACGGAACGGAACTCTCTCCACGCGAGTTTAACTCGCACTTGTCCGGTTTTTTTGAAGATGACAGCGATCCTATATTTTTTAGACTTAGTATATAATTGTATTTCGCATTTTTATCCACGGAAGACAGTTAACGTATAAGAAAATTCAAAATTTACTAGGACTATATCGATGAATGGTGTACACATACTCCCTTTGTGTCAAGCCATTTCGTGAGAAATTCACATGAAGGGGATCCTCTGAATAGACCGGGTTTGCTGATCCCTCCATACATACACCTTAGTTACTTTTCATAGCCTTAAACCGCGAGGGAGGGAATTCAATAGACAGGTTATATTTACGCCGACATCTAATAATATTGATTTACTTTAGGGTTGATAATCCGAAGTCTTTCATCTCCGATATTGTAGGATTTATCGTAATACTTATCAAACTGAATCCTTACTATCAAAGGTATGTCGACGTGCATTTCAGTAAAGAAACTTTTGGTCAGCGCAGATAATCAAATTATCATTGAAGTTCATGATAATTATAAGTACTTCAGTCAACAACCAAGGAATCAAAATATTTACTTCAAAATGTTTTCGTAGATAGATTTTTACGTTAAAACGATACCTTTGTTCGTTCCCCAAAGTAAACCTTCATGGAAGACCCAATCAATGCGGTAAAACGGATCCCAGATTCAGCTTTTGTGTGGGAACCTCTTTCAATGTATTGTCCGCCATAACTTACGGTATAGACGCATACAATACTTATTGCTCCCAGTGAATCTGACCTCCCTTGCCTCTTTGTCAGTAACGGAATTAAGGTGTGAAACGGGGGCATTGGGAGTTCCCCGCAGCTCATCTTAACTGGTCGCTGTTATGAACGTGTAATTTGCTCAATGATCGTGGATATAGAGGTGTGAAGATTTCTACGGGATAGTCTTTACTGCAGATTACTGTTTCCTTTCTTTGCAATATGCGGTTATTAGATGACGATGCGTGGAGTGCGATATTTCTGGGTTATGGGCAAGTAATGGAGAGGTTTATGGACCAATTTGTTGATTGGAAATTAATTAAAAGTAGCTCCCTCACTTCCACAAGCTACGGACTGACATTTATTGCGATATACAATATGGCTGTTGAATTTATTTCTACTACAAGCTACCATCTGAAAAATCCAGCACACGTTGTTAGTAGCTCAACTTACTTTTAGTAATTATAAAAAAAACAAGGTGTTAAACATTTTGTTTAATGAAATCATGTTGTTTGTTTACCGAACTGAAACTTCCCCTGATCATTATCTGTTTAATTTTTAAGTAGATTAAGCGTAATTAATACAGTGTTCCGTTCCCGCTCAAACAAGGCGAGAGAGATCTTAAAAACTGAATGTTTGCACTGCCTTCTAAACAGACCTTATTTTCTTCACCTTAACAAGAAATATAAACAAAATATGTTTACAAAATAAAATCTCGCAATGCGACGGGATTAAATTAAGAAGGTCGCTATGAAAATTTAATTTGGGAAATTGAGCGTATGGTGTTTATAGAAAGAAAAGCCAATAACAAGACAAATAATAAAATTGCTTTAAAAGTAGATGACTCCTACATGACTGACAGTAGTGGACTCCTCTACTGCACTGGGAGTGAAGAAATAGCATAGAATGCGTGCAGATGCTTATCATCCTGGCATGTCGTAAAAGTCGACTAAGGGACGGGTCTTCTCCAACATGGTGGACTATCTGTATGGGCGATGGGCTGATCACCTGTCACCATACGGTTCATCATACCATCTTAGGACTAATTAATCGAACGTGGCCACAAGTAGTCTTGTGGCTCGGCCCACCCCAATTAGGGATTTTGGGCGTGATAATATGTATGTATGTATGTTTAAAAGTAGATGAAGCTTTTAGGATTTTATACAATTCATGTTATATCATTTTACGCATTTATGCTCAACTTTTATCTGCAGTCAATATAGGTTACAAACTTATTTATCATCCACAAGGTTAGGACGACATTAATAAATGATAGAACGAACAAACCCGTGAAAGACGATGGTAACGTCGTACAAAATCAGTAAGAAAGCGAAAAGAACTGGAGACCGGAGATGCTCTTCGATCAAGGGGCTATTCTTTGGGGGCTTTCATCCTGCGAGGGCCCTCGTGAAGTCGAGAGCAGGTTCATGTCTCTCGAAGGGGCCACACGTGATATAATGTTGTTTCGGATTATAAGGTATTTTGATGATATTTGGCAAAAAATATGCAACACAAGTTAGGTTCTGATGATAGGAGACATTTAGATTATATTGTTGAAATTTATTAAGACTCCAGTCCCTTAGGCCACAAGAGTTCATTTGTGCAAATCAATAATTTGTCTGTTTCTCACCAGCCACTTAGCGATTAGCTAAAAAGTAACAGATCCTATATTTTATGAACGCGCTAAAAGCTGGTGTGATAGGTCGTCAGGGATAAATTAAATGCGTAAACTATGAGTATTTATCAGTAATAGATTTAGTTGAAGTCCGGAGTTATAGCATTAAAAATTATTAACACTGGACACCAATGAAGCTCAGACGTTAATAATCATCAATACATATAAAACAGTACCGTGACTCACTTATTATAGACCAAGCACAGCCTAAACAGGTGGTCTTAGAGGTTTGAAATTTGGAGTAGGTATTCCTCGAGTTCCTTAAAGGTGCACTAAGGAGGGATTTTTTGAAATTCCATTCCTAAAGGGGTGAAAAGGGGTGATAAAATTTGTATGGAAAATACCACGGGCGAAGCCACTAGTCCACTAGTTACTTATAAAAAAGTCAAAGTCAAAGTGTTGTATTGATCATTAAGGGTAAATAATATACAGGTGTTCAGTAATTGATTATAAGCTAGGATCACCTTAATCTACCAAAAAGTCGAAAGTGGTCGACACACTCTACAACCATATACAAGAAACTACAAAGTACGAATTTAATGTTATCGATTAGTAAATATTTAAATTTATCTAGGACTAAGAACTTAAGTTGAACAGTGTCGGAGCTGTTATTCACGAGCAGCTCAGCTTGGGGTTCGATGAGTAAAAGAAACTCCAGCTTTCAAGATATGAATGTATTGACTTTAGGTACATTCAGTTTATGGGTGATTCTAAATATTTATACATACAAGTTGACGCGTCGGTGGTGGTATGCGGTGTGTAGTGGTGGGAGCGCGGTCATCGGCTGGTGTGCTATCCCCGCGCTTCCTCAAGCCTCTGGTTGACGCAAGGTAGCAGCGTTAACAAATAGTATTTTTTAACGAAGTTACAAGAGTATTTAGATATTTAATACGGTAATAGGAAGTCGGTCAAGAGGTTTTTTGCCCAAATCCGTCTTAGCGAAGCATTATGGTGCTTTCATAAGGCTTCTTATGGTCAAGTAATGTGAGACCAAGCAGCTTACCCATATACGGCTAATAGAATAATTCGGGTAAAGACCCATCTTATGTGGGTTAATACTTACTTAAAATCAAACTTTAGAGTCCGTAACCCTGGAGAACAGCGGCCCTAACAAAGTTGACACGAGGATAAGTTAAAACGGTCTTACCTCTAAGTGCGTCTCTCTCACACTACTTCCGTCGAAAGAGATAGAGAGATAAGACTGGTTTAAGTTATACCCGTGTCACCCTTGCTAGGGCCGCACCATTATTAAAACTATCCATTTGCAAAGCGGTTCGCGTCAGATGACAGCTTAACTGAAACGCTGCCACACAATTAAAATATGTCGTGTACGAAATAGCTTAAGCTTAATACAGCTTAGTTCAGTTGACCTAAATTTGAATTGCGTAACGACATCGAGGACGTTCTTAAGAAAGGCCAGGTAGAGAGTACCCTAAACCGGCTAGCGTGCATGAAGAACTTAATGAGAGTAGACGAAGCGAAAGGTGTATGTCAGGATCGTAGCAGGTGGAAATCCGTGGTCTCTGCCTACCCCTTTGGCAAACAGGCGTGATATATGTATGCATGTATGTATGTAAAGAGATCGTAGGAACTCCGAGGTTATCGAGTGTTCTATTCTGTAAAAACCACAATTACCTAACGGCTTTTAAAATTAATACATTTGGTGTCTACGTGGTGTCTACCGTTTACGGATGAACATACAATTACTTTGTCTAAAGTGCTCCACTGTTGTATTGTAATTTGTATCATACCGTTTATAGACCAAGTACCTACAATTGCGTGACATACAATTAACATAATTAATTGAACAGCATTTTTTCGTTTCTCTTTCTGCACGGGTTAGTTTCACACATATTACTTTTGCACCGAATCGCGTCTTTTCACGGAAGCTTGACAAATTGGACCCCGGGATTATCCTTCGCCGCTCCATTACAGATTGGTCCGCGGAATTATATCAGACGAAGGCTTACCCAATCTGAGTAATACTGGGTAAGCCCCGTGAAAGCACACTTGTCTCTTTTACGCATAGGGTAAGTGAGGCATACAGGGTATGCGTTCACAGGATTTTGCGCCATCTATCCGTGAAAAACTTCGATGCTCGCCTTAGGATTGATTATACATGAAGTGGGTACCTATTGACCTTAAATACATTGAAACCTATTTATATGACAAAGAGTTTTCTTTTATATAAAATTCTACATCACAATTTCCAATTACCATGTAATACGTGGTCTAAATTAAACGTTTATCATTATATGATAGCAAAAACTGGAAGTCCTCGTGTTTGTAAAGGCTGGAAACCTCTTATTGTGTTCACACATGCGAGATTTTTTAATTGCAAGGACCTATATCGTATGCCACTCCACTGGGGTTTTGTGACGAACAGTTCTGGTAAACAATCTCCAACGAATTTAACTGAGAGAACTTAACAAACAAACGAACTAGAAAGCGACGGTATTATAATAATAGAGTTGTTTATATATTAATTGCATCGAACAAAAGTGAAATGTTTTCAGGGTTCATATAAATACATACAGAGGTTACCCCGAAGCTAATATGGATAAAGAAATAAAGTAATGGATAAACGAAACTTTAGAGTATGTATAGAACAATAATATCAAATAAACACCGGCCAAGTGCGAGTCCGACTCGAGCACGAATGGTTCCGTAATAAACCGTTTGTTGTATGGGAGGCCCCCTTAAATATTTGTTTTATTTTAATTTAATTATTTATTTTTAAAGTGAATACATAACTTAACATTCTGTGAATATTTCAAGCGTCTCTACCTGTTGCTGTTATCAATATCGAGCAAAAACGAGCAAAAAAATCACGTTTGTTGTATGGGAGTCCCCTTAAATATTTATTTATTCATTTTTTTTGTTATTGTTGTTATAGCGGCAACAGAAGTAGATCATCTGTGAAAATTTCAGCTGTCTAACTATCACGGTTCATGAGACAGACGCGCCTGGCCTGGTGACAGACGGACAGACGCATAGACGGACAGCGGAGTCTTAGTAATAGGGTCCCGTTTTACCCTTTATGTACGGAACCTTAAAAAGGGTGTGAAAATGTTACATAATGTTGTTTTTGGTGATGGCGAACCCTTTTAACCTCCATTACATTAATTGAGGCAGATGAAAAGTGGTTCCTGATCCATCACACTATAATTCCTACTATCCGTACCTTCAAATATTATACAATATTTTTGCATAGAGATAGTTTATTGGCCACAGTCTACGGGAATCATATCCAAAAGCTGGATAAGCATGAAAAATCAAATCACTGCCTCGCCGTCGGATAAAATAAACGAGCGAAAGCGAGTCCACTGCTATCATATGACAAAGGCTGCATACATCATATAGCATCACGTAATAAAGTATCGTATATGCATATGACAAAAGCGGGTATTGAGTTAGAAATGGGTCTGGCGCGGGCTTGGACTGCTAACTGGTCTAACAAGGTCCTTTATAATGCAAAACAGGCCTGAGGGCGGCTAACGCAGAGACCTAATTTTATGTTGTACGAATTGAGTTGAGCACACGAGATGTTTTAAAGTGAGATAACTTTATACGACTGCAGCGGAGCGGAAGGGATACTTTGTTTGTTTTATGTAAGTGAAAATAAAAATAAAGGTATTTATTTTGTGACACCTCTTGCGTACTCCTCTGCTGCACTGGGAGTGAAGAAATAGCAAAGAATGCGTGCAGATGCTTATCATCCTGGCATGTCGTAAAAGTCGACTAAGGGACGGGTCCTCTCCAACATGGTGGACTATCTGTATGGGCGATGGGCTGATCACCTGTCACCATACGGTTCATCATACCATCTTAGGACTAATTAATCGAACGTGGCCACAAGTAGTCTTGTGGCTGTGCCCACCCCATTAGGGATTTCGGGCGTGATGCTATGTATGTATGTATGTATGTACGTCTTGCATTGGTCAGAAATTCTGAATCTAACACCGCTTCAGAGGCTGAGAAGAAGCCGCATAAAAACAGCAGCACTAATCATGACATCTCAAGAACTTAGATCTACTCTTTTGATTATCATTGAGATAATTTAAATTAACTCTGTTTAATATGAAATTAAAAAGAAATGTGGTGCTATCCGACATCGAATAATGGCATGGCGACTTTTTCCAAAACATTTTTGTAAAAGAAAAGGTTATTTATTAGAACGGAAATTATTGTTTCACTGGTATCAAAGATAAGGCTCACTGTAGTATTTTGATAATCTAAAATATGCTTACGTCGTTCAATTTTTAAACTTTGCTTCTTTTGACTGTATAAGAATTAAGAAAATGCATCATTCTGTGTTATTGCATTTTCCCATTCACTGCCGCGAGGACACACGCCACCATTTTGTTTTTGTATTGTTTTCTTAAATTATATTACTGTGTCTTTTGTGTTAGAAAATAAATATATTTCTACTTCTTCTTAAAATATAAAACAACTACAAAACCAGCCTATTTTCATTACATTTCGACATTCCGGCGCCAAACCTCCCAGTAAATCATGTACACAGATACCGCTTATAGCATGGGTCAGACGCTTTGGGGTTGATCTTTTGACGATAGCTCGACGAAGAGTCTCATACAAGCACAAGCCGGTTTACCATGCGGCAGACGATAGTTCGTCGGCGAGCGAAGCGATTTAGAGAATAGGAGGGCTAGTATGGTAGATGTGTGCGTGAGCTTGTAAATATGCAGCTTTGATTAAGTTGGCGTGACGTGACAGGCGCAGACGTCCGTACGAGCAACACGAGCACACGCATAGAACGCCACGCGCAAAAGATGACTTGAAGTATTGGTCCGCGATCCAGCAACAGATTTTCATGACCAATTCCGTCTCGGACGATAACTCGTAAAATGCTTCAGAGAATTGTATCATGAAGCCTCGTGAACATCAGCTGCGGTTCCGTCAGTGGGTTCAGCAGCGGTAACCTGCTAACCAAGGATTTAGAAAAAACCGGACAAGTGCGAGTTGAACTCGCGTGGAAAGGGATCCGTTCTATGCATGATTATCTGAAATTTCCTATGTTATTTTAAATACCATAGACTTCTTATAGATTTTCCTGTAATCTATAGGTAAAGAACTATTCTCTGTATTTTTTTTCAAAATTGTAGGCCCAGTAGTTTCGGAAATAAGGGGGGGGGGATGGTCATTTTTAGCTTATTTTCCTAAATAACTTCCAAACTATTTATTTCAAAATTCTAAAAAAATATATATTTGAAATTCTCACAATAAGCCCTCTCATTTAGTATGTCACAAGATATACTTTGCATAACTTTTTTTTTAAATTTTCTTCTTTACCCCCCAAAAGTAGCCCCCATGTTTAAAATTCATTTATTTGCATTAAGCGTCCGTGTTGCGATCACCGACTTACATATGTGTACCAAATTTCAACTCAATCAGTCAAGTAGTTCCGGAGCAAATTGGCTGTGACAGACGGACAGACATACACACGAGTGATCCTATACGGTTTCGTTTTTTCCTTTTGAGGTACGGAACCCTAAAAAATGTTTTAATTATTCCCTCCCGATCTAAAGTTTATCAGATTATAGCTAACACAATTTAAAGTATATAGATAGATAGATACACTATAAAGTGCTCAGATTTCATGTTCAGCTTGGGAGGTTACCGCTACGCAGCGCGCCCACGGAACCGCAGCTGACGTTCACAAGATTGTTTTTGATATTTGGAGACCTTACATCTCCATCTTTATACTTGACCATGGAGACTGTCTACATCTCCATGTAACCTAGATTAATCAATTTAGATGTTTTCTCTGTTTTAATATTATTCTTATTATTATGACCCTTAGAGACTTTATACATCTCTAAGGCACTTAAATTTACTTGTTCAGACGCGGAGACTATACATCTCCCTTATTAGTTGTATACGATAATTAATTTGTGCCCATTAGGTTTATTTGTTGCACTTTTTATGTTAGTTTTAGTTATATGTAATTTTAAAGTGGAAAAAAAGACTTACTGCTGAGTTTCTTGCGGCGTTTCTTCTCAGCAAATGTCACCTTTCGAAGCGCTGGTAGATTCAGACATGTAAAAGAGCCCGTGAGGCCTACTTGCAAAATAAATATTTTCATTTTCATTTTCATTTTCAAGGTTTCATGATACAACTCTCTGAAGCATTTATGAGTTACCGTCCGAGAGGAAATGACTAACGAAATTTTGACCTGGCTCGTGGACTATATCTGCCATGTGATTCTCTGTGCGCAGTGGCTGATCAGCGCTGAAGGAGACGTTCCAATTTAGACTGAACGACTTCGTCTTTACAGTCTATATTACTAGATTCCTTTATCCGCTGATCATCCGCTGCGCACGTTACAGAATCAAGTCTCGTTATACGTTCTGCCGGCGGGTCACAGGAAATTAACCGAACCCTTCAGGAAGTTCAGATAACCCGTCCTAATATCCACGGGAAGATACGCTTACGACTCAGAATGAGTAGAATGATTATTTTTTATACTTCATTAAAATACTGCGACTCTATTCGGGAACGCTAAGTGATTCTGCGGCGATTCGTCCCATTACGCGTCGTGCGGAAGAGTGGGATGAGAAATCTCGCTTACGAATCGCTACAGAATCACTTAGCGTTCCCGAATAGAGGCGCTGATCGTCGAGCTATATCTTATTGGTTTCTTTGTGACTTTGGAAAATGACAGAGATATAGTTATTATAAGTATCCTGGATAACATATGAAATTAATTTTGATTACTCATTATAGGTTAACATGAAAATATTCTAGCAATCTAAATTAACAAGTAAATAGGTACCTAACTATAGCAATAGCAGTCTCATTTGAACATTTTCATAGATTTTAAAACATGAGTTTACTTCATCACAAACTATTCGGCGAAATATACCAGTGAATTATCGCATTCTCCGACGCACCAGAAATTTATAAAGAAAATATTCTTGAAAAAATATAAACGAGAGTGGTTCTATTCCCTCAGGATGATATTACTCCATTTTATAAGAAGCATGTTAAACGCCATTAAATTATATTCGAAAACACTATAAATATGTTTCTTCAATATGAACCGTGTGTTATAGAACTCAAGTTGATTTTCGCTTGTTTAGGTAACAAGGGTGTAATTTGGTAAGCAGTCAGCTTTAATACAAGGCTAAGGGACCGGTTGTGCCCGCGTTTACCTGCACGCACGCGTTTTTTACTAGATTTTTACTTTTTTGCTTGGTTAAGTAGATATTTGTTGAAAAAGCCACAAACCAAAAGAAGAGTAAAACTTTAAAGCGGGGAGTGTGAAAGAGATAAAAGAGGTCAATCGTATATGCCTGTTTGTACTAGTTAGGAATAAATTTGTTCAATCAAGTTGGAGGCTTTGACTTGATGCACGTAACGTAGTAGGGTATTAATCTGATCCGATCTAAATATGACCACAGACGGAAGTTAAATAATCTAAATTTATGTTTATGTAAATTAGGATCCGTTGAACAAGACTTGAAAACCACTGGCGCCTCATTCGGGAACGCTAAATGATTCTGTAGCGACTCGGAAGCCAGATCTCTCATCTCGCTCTTACGCATTTCGCGTCGTGCGGAAGAGTGGAATGAGAAATCTGGCTTACGAGTCGCTACAGAATCACTTAGCGTTCCCGAATGAAGCGCCAGGACTGGTCTTCTGGCCAAAACTGGTCTTTCCAGTGGACAAAAGCTTTAAATTATTGTCAAAAATGAGCTTCAATAACAAGACGATAAAAGACTAAATCAACGGTTGTATTTAACTGGACTTCCTGCAGATTGTTATCGAAGTTACCTTTAAACTGGTTCATTTTTACTGTTTCGGAATTGGATAGCTTTATCAACCAAATTTCCGCGAATGATATTGTCGGTGCTAAATTAGTTACAGTTTTCAGTTCAACTATTGAATGTAATAAAAATACTGGTTTCATTTAATTTATTTTGTCTATAAACATAAAATACATAGGCGGGCTTTTATAAACATCCATGAGACCAAATATGCATGCGGTTATGCATTTAAAAAATTTAACTGATTTATTTGATATCACATTTTGTCTGACGGACCTTTATAAAACTCGAACTTAATGAACTTGTTCTACAGTCTAACAATTTTATTAATAAAAAAAGTGAAATTAAATTTAAGTTTTAATATAAATTTGATTTTAGTTTGCGTGTTAAGTGTAAGTTTGAGGCTTTCTGCCGCATATCATAACTTACTTGTTGTTCTTAGACCGGACTGTTTCTAAGATGTGTTCACCTTTAATTTGGGTACATTAAAAGGCAAAGTCTACCTCTGTTCCCATTTGTTTTTTTTTATTCATGAAAAGAAAATAATCAACATTTTTACTTTTTTAAAAGACCTCTTAACCCACACAGGAGGAATAAATCTACTAACTAAATAGAAACACACAAAGATCTAAAAACAGAATTACTTCAAATTCATGAAAGACTTATACTTAATGTTGTTGATGTTAATATTGTCTCGCAGTTTAGCATTGAGTTAATTTACAAGACAAGGAATTTAGGTGTTAAAATATTATTTATCTACACCCATATCATAAAACCTCCATAGTGTAATCAAAAACCGTAGGAAATGACCACCATTTTGACAACCAATTAGGTAAAACGAGTGCTGCAATGTTATTCCCGTATCGATTTTAGTATAGAAATGAGATTAAATTTGAAACAGCTGTCAAAACTCAAGTGGGTCTCTATTCTAGTATCCATAGATATTAAAACAGTTATTGATACGAAACGTCAATTCAGTATGTTTTTTTAATATAAACTGCACAACATTTGATCTCGAGTGACATGAGAATAGAGACTTCATTCGTTTGTCTATGATTTAAAAAAAAATTGTCTTGACGGAGGATCGAATTGCCGCCATTATGTTGGTGTTTTGCTGAACGAAAGTAGAATTGTTGTTGAATTGAATAGAAAAAGTTGTTTGTAATTTACATTTTAGTTGAAAATATGACTGTCTTCTCGGAGTTTGTGTGATGTGAAAATGCGCCGCATATCGGAAATATGCAGCCACGATTGCAACAAATAACTTGTTGCCAGAAAATATTGTTTTTGACCCATCATGGAGGATTTATAATATGTGTGTAGATAAAGTTATGTATGCAACTCTGCATAATTTGGCCTTAAAACACACGTGCAATCTTATTATGAAACTCGCTAAAGTTCGTTTCATGAAAACCGCACTAGTGTTTTAAGGCCTATCATTATGCAACCGTTGCATAAACTACTATTAATTGTTTATACGAGTATCCTGTTGGTGTCCCTTATAATGAATAAAATAAGTTTTTTTTGCAATATTGGGAACTATTCGTTCTAATTTCATACATTTCTGAGAAGATCCAAACAAAACGTTCTCATACGTTTGTATGTATGTACCTATTTTATTTATTTCCGCATAGTCTGTTAATCGCTTTACCCTCCGAATTAGGTTTGTGCGATGCTATTACTTGGAGCAAACAGTAATTATGCGATCCAATGGCAATCCTCGAACTTGGAGGGACGAAGAGGGTCAACATTGATTCACTAACCCGCTATCCCAATAAATAGAGCTATTATGGAATTGATAATATCGTAACTAGACACAGGCAGTTAAATTCAATCTGCTATTTGTCGTAGTTACAAATAGGATCAAATATTTTTTGCTTTATATTGCAATTTGGTTTTTAATTATTCTCCTTTTCTTTTTAGTTTCAAAATGGGGTCAATTTGAAAGTGTGATTGCTAAATTTAAAAGACACTAAACTTACAAAAGGAACGTCAAAATCGATTTTGACAACTTTGTGCTACACAAAATCGAGTTTGACGTTTCTTAGTTTAAGTTTTAGGGAATTTTAAATTTAGGCGACGCCGTTTCGAATTGGACCTATTGTATAGCATCAAGCAGTCAAAATCAAGCTTGACATTTCTTATTTTGAATTTAGAAACTTTTAAATTAGCGAACACACTTTCGAATTGGCGCCATTGTTTTACTAAAGAATACGTATTACGTGCTTGTTTCTTAAATTTAATGGTTTAAAGGAGGAGGATTCTTTCAACATTTCCATACAATGTTACACAACCATAATTTATCATTTAATTAACGATATCTTTGATGTGAATTTACTAACGAAGGTCAGTCATTATTTCTTACTTTGCAAAGGGTTTTGGGAGTCGGTTTTGTTTTTTGTAAATTACTAAATATACAGCCTCTAGCAGGTAAAGCTTTTAAACAAGATGATTGTATTAAAAAAAAACTGGTATACCGTGAACTGTCTGTCTACCCCATCTCAAAAAGTACTCGTCAGTAAGCATCAATGCAATGCACTCGAGTTAATCAAACGCAATGCGATAACCGCATTACCGGGGAACGAGTTCCACCGGAAATGCTCCGTCGGAGCCTTCATCCTGTTGAGATCTCGGTTAATTATATAAAGAATCCTTACCAAAGAATCCTTACCTAAGGTTGAAAAAACATCATTTTCAACCTTAGTAATAGGTGCACTTGTTTTTTATCGGATATAACTTCGGTGTCTTATGGCTGCTATAAGGTCTACCGGATTTCCTTTATCAGATTTCTTTGGCTATCCAAGTATGTTATTCTGCAATAAATCTCGTCGTTCAGTTCGTCTGTCATTTTCGATCGACAATCATAAATTGACCTGCGCACCCGTAGGCATTATGCGGCGTTAGGTACCTACGACCGTGGCCAGCTATGTCGGAATACAACCAAGATCCAAAAGACGCACAAATATGGACTTTATAGGCACTGACGGTCAATTTAGGCTCGCTGGTGAGTTCGTGAATGAAGTGATATTTTCTATACAGTTAATCATCGAAAATATACCTAACTAGTGGACCCGCCACACGTTCGCTCGCGGTTATTTTCAATACAACATCGAAAATATACCTAACTAGTGGAATACAAACTTTATCACCCCTTTTCACCCCTTTAGGGATGGAGTTTCAAAAAATTCCTCTTTAGTGCACCTCCTAGGCTACTCGAGGAATGTCTCCTCCAAATTTCAAACCTCTAGGACCACCTGTTTAGGCTGTGCGTTGTCTATAAGTGAGTCACGGTACTGTTTTATATAATACTAGCGGACCCGTCAGACGTTGTCCTGCAGCGCCTTCTGCCGGGCTGATCATCATCGGGCATCTAAACCATCCAAGGCGCCACTCAAACGCATACAAAAAAAAAACATTCAAATCGATCCAGCCGTTTAGGAGGAGTTCAGTGACATACACACGTACAGTAGAATTATATATGTATACTAGTGGACCCGCCACAGCTTCGCCCGCGGTATTTGTACTGACTGCAGCGCCATCTGCCGGGCTGATTTGTGAATCTAAACCATCCAGGACGCCACCCAAACACATACAAAAAAAAAACAAATCGGTCCAGCCGTTTAGGAGGAGTTCAGTGACATATACACACGTACAGTAGTATTATATTTATATATATAAAGATAGTCAAGTATTTATCGATTCACAATGTATATAGTAGTTGCTAAATAAATGTTTTTTTTCTTTCTTTCTTTCATATACTTTATCACTTAGCCAATGTCGAATAGAGGTTCCAGCATTTAAGTAGTAAGTATGAAATTATCGGAAGTGTCAGGCAAGGCAAGCAAGAAATATACTCACTTCGATTCTGCACTAAATTCGCAAAATGTATAGTTTTTTAGGCACACTTCAAAACTCTTCTCAAAACACTCAGCACATGGTCTACAATAACACAATGATAACAAAACTTTTTTTTAATTTGATCGCAGCGCTAACTGTCGGGACAGACTAAAATTAAAATTCGAATATTATTTAAAATTTGACACTGCGATGGTAGCGCCGTGTACAACATTCCAAAATCAACAACTACTAATAAATTAAAAATTAATTAAAAAAACATTGTCCAGCGGACAAAATTGTGAATCTAAACCATTCCCAGATCCCCTTGAACACACACAAAAAATTTCATCAAAATCGGTCCAGCCGTTTAGGAGGAGTTCAGTGACATACACACTCACAGAAGAATTATATATATAAAGATAAAATAAAAAGAGATAATACGTCAATGGAAAATTCCCATAGTGCCTGCAATGGACAACGGTCATGAACATGCCTGAATTCGATTTATCACAGAACATTAATAGTCAGAATACATTTAAGGTCTTGTATAACTTGGAAGAAGTGCAACAAATATAATATTTTGCTGGCACATGCGTCGTCTGTACTATGTCCCCAGTCACTCACAGACTATTATCCTATATCCATTCCTATAATATATCCTTTGAGATCACGGCTCAACAGAAAGTAAGACAACTCGGAGATTTTATAACATCTATACAAAAAGCGATTTCGTACTTATTTTTGTTACTTCCTTAATTGATAACAGGTTTTCCGATCAATCAACGGTAGGCATCTTTAATGACGCCGATAGTACACAAATAAATTTGTAGGTTAGGTTAGTTATTAACTAACGCACGTATAAATTTGATAAAAAAATATATAAGAAATATACTCACTTCGATTCTGCACTAAATTCGCAAAATGTATAGTTTTTTAGGCACACTTCAAAACTCTTCTCAAAACACTCAGTACCTTTTAATTTAATATTTGATCCAGCACATGGTCTACAATAACACAATGATAACAAAACTTTTTTTTAATTTGATCGCAGCGCTAACTGTCGGGACAGACTAAAATTAAAATTCGAATATTATTTAAAATTTGACACTGCGATGGTAGCGCTTTTTTTAATTTGATCGCAGCGCTAACTGTCGGGACAGACTAAAATTAAAATTCGAATATTATTTAAAATTTGACACTGCGATGGTAGCGCCGTGTAAAACATTCCAAAATCAACAACTACTAATAAATTAAAAATTAATAAAAAAAACATTGTCCAGCGGACAAAATTGTGAATCTAAACCATTCCCAGATCCCCTTGAACACACACAAAAAATTTCATCAAAATCGGTCCAGTCGTTTGAGAGAAGTTCAGTGACATACACACTCACAGAAGAATTATATATATAAAGATTTATGAGAGCAATCTCCTCACCTTCAATAGTATTCTTTTTAAATGACTGAGCCATATTGGGAAATTCGAATCATTTGGCAACTATTCTAAGTTGGAATAAACCCATTTTGATCTAAATGAGTTTCTTTAGTTGGGATTTATAAAGTCCGTTAAACCAAATGTCAGATTTACATCAAAATCTTTTTGTATTTAGGTATATTTGAAGCGATATTTTTGCTAATGGACCTTTATAAAACCCGCATTACTCTGCTAAGGTTTCAGTTGGCATCGAAATAAACATGCCTTCATTAAATACAAGGGAATAATTTGCTCTTTAAAGATAACACTAATTGCGAATGATTACCTACGGAACAGAGAAATACTTTTATCAAATTGAAATATTAAATTTTATAGCCGTCCGCTTCTGGTTCAGCCACGAGCCAAAGGGTTTATTTTCTAAATTATGGTTTCAGTTTACTTTGGAACTCGTTGAAGCTATTTATTTGGAGGTAAAATGAATAGAGAAAAAAAAATATATTTTACGTTAAACCTTCCCCTACAGTCTCTGAGATGAGCTATGAGTACCTACTTAAAGGCCTGGTTACACGAGCAAATTTTTACGGCAATTTATAGCCGGCAATTCTAGCCATCTTACTCTAACTAATGTTAGAGGAAGACGCCTATAGTTGCCGGCCACATATTGCCGTGAAAATATTGCTCGTGTAACTTTAAGAAATATACTTAACTTTACAGTGGGGCCAATTCGAAAGTATGTTCGCTAAAAAAGTCACTAAACTTGAAATAAGAAATGTCATACTTGCGCAAAGCTGCCAAAGCTTTGTGCTATACAAAATTGAGTTTATCGTTTTTTGTCATAAGTTTAGAAACTTTTAAATTAGGAGCGACACCGTTTCGAATTGGACCCAGTAAATTGGTAAATAGACAAACCTGCTCTTCTAATTCGTGATCATTAGAAAATCGTAATTTATAGAAAAATATTTGTTTTGAACGGTTTTGAATGCTACTTTGGTGCAGTATTGAAAATCATAGAACTTGTTGAAAGCCTCACTATAAACCGAACTCGAGCAAACCACAAATTCGTTCACGTGCATAAATCCATGCGCTCCAATTAGGCGTTTCAACTACATTAGAGCTCCCACGAAAAACTGCGACGTGACGTCGCATCGCAGAAATCGCGCACAAAATTCTTGCGATGCGTCGCGCGAGCTCGCAGATTGCGATTTCGGAAATCTCCGTATTTTCCTTTCATATTGCAAATTGTGTTCACTTTTGTTACTAAGAAATGGGAAATGTAGCTTGCTAGTAAATTTAGCGTAACGTATTATGTATTGCGGCCATAAAACAGAGGTTCCGAGTCAAAAGGTCGACGGCAACAAACTGCACCGCTACACGCCCCATAAACACTGCAGCAACTAATACATTGTACTTTATGTGCTTTGATTTAGTTCATTTTCTACTATACCTGGCACAGTAGTAAAATATGAGAGCGGAAAGTCTATACGACTATGTATACCTGGATGTATACCTGTACTTTTCTCGGCTGCGCTAAGGAAGTGGTTATAACTATTGATAACTTTAGTGCTTTCATATTTTTTCCTTTATGATCATCACCATCAGCCGAAAAACGTGAATATGAAACGTGATATAGGCCTCCACCAAAAATGGGGGGATTTACCATAGCCGCCAAGCTTGGCAGGCGGGTTGGCGAACGCAGTTGGTCATGATAGTACTCGAGGAGGCTGCTGCCCTTCCTTAAATGTAGATAATTATTTCGTATGCCTTGACACAATCACAACTTTAGATTATTAACAAATTGCGCGTAAGCAAAGGCATTTCACGCATTTAAATATACCTATGTATTGTATATATCTACAAATATGAAATGATAAGATTTTTCGTGGTAGAGTCCAATCGGCTGGTCATATTTCTTTTCTAAATCTAGTTTCGTCAAAAATGTCGTAGGAGCGTATGAAGGACTAGGCTAAAATGTAATAAAGTAAAAATTTCAATACTTGTTTCACTTTTATGGTATTTAAAAAATACGCCACTACATTCAAATACAAACGTATATCCAACTTTTCAACACCAATTTATTAAAAAATAAACGAATATCAAAGTCCACATACATATATATGTTCCTCAAGCAACACCCACGTGCCAGTTTGACGGCAGAACATTCCAAAACGGGCTGTAATCCCCGTCAAAGTGATTGAATAAATAACACGCTTTACGGTTCAGTCAGCGGCTACACTTGTCCGTTACCGATTCTAAACGTCCTAAGAACCGCTAAAACACTAACAGGTTACGTGACCAGCACCATGACCTGTAAAGGTCACAATTTTGCCGTATCACGGCGAAATAATGGTCAAAATAGAAGGTTGGAAAGATCAGGTTAGATTGGCGACGAGGCGCGGTAGGCAGATACGTCGGAATTGGTCTGAGAGCTTCGTCCACAAATTGGCTCTGTAATTAAGCAGATTCGCAACGCAACCGCTCTCAATAGCTCAGCGGGAGAATTAAGGTTGCTATAGTTAACCAATGTATAAGATCCCATGTACATGTAAAAGAGCCCATGTGGCCTACTTGCAAAATAAATATTTTCATTTTCAATGCCTGCGGCTTTATACAAACTTCTGAAATTTCATTTCAAAACTTATGAGGAATCCACACACCAGGTGTATTATGCATAGAAATATGTTAAACTAGCTGACGCCTGCGACTTCGTCAGCGTAGAATACCTAATTATTTAAGTGGCCTAGGTCCTTCTCCGAGGTCCAATCTATCTCTATACTAAAAATCATCAAAATCGGTTCAGCGGTTTACGCGTGCGAACGTTACAAACAGAGTTACTTTCGCATTTATAATATGAGTTAGGATTATAGCCTGTTTCGAAGTAGGCTCACGTATAATTAAATATTATTTGCCTTACCTATATACAGGCAAACAGGCAGAAGACCTACTAAATGGAAATTCATCGCCTATGGACATTTGCAACACCAGTGCCCCGTATCACCAAGCTTACAATTTTACAAGCAAAAATTAGGAGCATCGATGATTGATCCCATACGTCTATCCCCAAGCAGCAAAAGTAAGTCGTATGAAAGTCGAGAGCATGTTCCTATTTTCACCTAAAGTTGAGAAAAAGGTCTTCAAACTGTCGAGTAAATAGATCTGGAAACGTTTACTCGACGCGATTTGGGCACAAATTAATCAGCTTAAAGTGCTATAATTGTCGTAAAATAGTCGAGTTAAAAACTAAATGATGCTATAAAAGTCGAGACCAAGCGACATACAGCACCATTAATGCTATAATAGCAATAATTTCACCATTAGTCGACTAATATGTCGGTTGAAAGCAACTAAAATGCTTTTACTCGACTTAATAGTGCTGTGATAGCTACTTTTTTGCATTCACTCAGCTGTTTAGTCGATTGATCGCAACGAGGCGAGCTTTATAGTACCAGCTGCTTTCATAAATGTGTGTTAATAATTTGTGTCAGAAAACAAGTACAAAATATTTAATATTTTCTACTTAACAACTATAGAATGGTAGCTATGTTCTTTCAAATAATATGTTTTCGGTGTTAACTATTATTCATGTAACATACTAAATTTCAATGCGAAATTTTATTTTTCGATTAACTTCCTTATATTTCTAGTTATTATTTTAATGGGCCTCCTTATTTTATAGATATTAAGAAATTATTTATAAAATTAAAATATCAAAAGGAATTGTTCCGCCATTATAGAAGTACGTTCGCTATCTTACGACGTTTACTCGACTTTTAGTTGAAAAATAGAAAATATATTTTCTTGTTTACATTTACTATGCAGACGCCATTTTGGTTTGGTGCTGTAAAAGATTTCAAAGATCATTTATGCTACTTTTTGCTGCATATTGGCATTTAAAGTGCATTTGAAATGCTGTAGGTGCTATATCAATCACTTTTAGAACTTTCTCTCGGCAGGTGCTGTAATAGTGAATTGATATCTTTTATATAACACTTAGTGCTTTAAGAGTAACTGAGATGCTTTTTGGTCATATAAGCAGCTTTTTTTACCATTTACCAATGTCGAATGACGGTGCTATAAAGACTTCTTCAACAGCTAATTAGAAAATTAGAAGCTTTTATACAACTAATTTAGAACTTGCAGTGGTATAAAAGTGAAATTTGACACCTTTATACAATAAATGAGTAAACGTGCTGTAAACATGTCGAGTAAACGTTTAGTCGACATAGTTTTACGTCTAAAATGCGAAAATGCTAAAGAGTTGAGTATAGTTCTTTTATACGACGATTTGGCATCTTTAACTCCTTTTTACGACTATTTCTCGATCATTAGCTGTAAAAAGCTTTGCTTATACGACTGCTTTGCTGCTTGGGTCTGCCTTGTAGAGTGGCCAGTTTTGCTTGTACAATTGTTTGCCTTCGTGAAACAGGCCACTGAGGCGCCAATGCGGTGCCGAATTAGAACAGAGCTATAGGGAATGGGCATAGCTGGGCACCCTTAATTCAATAGTTAACTTCGTTAATTGTTAATCCGTCACTAAAACAGTTAACTTCGTTTTAAAAACGTTACAGCGTTACATTATGGAAGATTTAACTGAAGTTAACGTTAATCGTTAACCGTTAACTTGGGATATAAATTACTTTCGGCAAATAGTAGGTACTTGATTAACGTTTAGCGGACTAAAATTGTTTTAACGGAAGTTAATGAATCCGTTAACAATTTTTAAAGTTAAATTAAAAGTTAATCCGTTACTCCAAATGTTAACTTCGTTAATTAACGATTAACGGGTTAACGGTCTTGTGCCCAGTTATGGGAATAGGGGAGAGGAGAAATCGGATGGAGGGTTGGGCCTTCGGATCTCGTACGAAACGCAATGGCAAGCTACCTATTACTTCAGCTGAATTATATCTCCGGACGGATGAAATCGTTGGAATTCGCACCGTCATGTCAATAAACAGCCTGAGTGGAATGGCATCGAGTACTCAGGCGCTGCACTGTCTGACTGAGGCTTTACACGCAAAGCGACGATGCGTGTGGTTGCACTGACAAGCTGAAAGCGTTGCATAAAGCCCCGGTCACATTACGGCGTGATTCAGACGCGTGAGCGCCGTGCGACGCCATTAGGGGTCAAAGTACGTCACACTAATTTCGTGATTTTTTGACCCCTCCCCCGTCCTTGTCACAGTTGTGTCCCAAGTGTGACGTCACATATTTTGCAATTTTACATCTAGAAATTAATACAGCAGTTCAGAAATTAGTTTTATTTGCATTTAAGTGTTTTTTTTTAATATAATCAACATCAAAACAAACATTTGAAAAAATAACAAGACAATAAAGTATTAATTATATTAATGGAAGTTACAAACTTAATTATCTCGAGTCCATGGACTTTGAACCTTCTTCAATAGAGATGCAGCTGGAAATATTTTTAAGTTTTTCGTTAATAGTTAAAATTTGGCATTTGGCACTTAGATGTATTAGATTTTGAAATGTGATGTCACGAAACTTAGGACCCCTCCCACCCCTTGTCACACAATGTCTCACTTCGTCGACCTCCTCCCTCCCCCTTCACGTGTGACGTACTTTATGAATGACCTTACGTTGTATTGCATTGGTGTGAGCGGGATAGACCACGACGCGCTGCCGACGTACCGCCATCACGCAGCAATGTGAACGAGCCTTAAGTGTGAGTGCATCCCGTTATTATTAGTGCTCATGAAAGGCGAACTAACTAACTGTTAAACAGACAACGAGGAAATTGTAATGCCGACGTTAAATGCTAATCCTATAACACAAGCGGAGCAACCACAAATGTCATGTTTAGTCTAGCACAGGCATGACATGATGGCATGATATGGCAAAGAGAGTACGTTCTAGTAATGAGCAAAAAGATTAACACTTTATATTAAGCCGAAAAAAATATATTTATAGATTTTTACCCTAGGCCTATTTCCTCATCCCCATCCCATCCCCATTCCCCACCCTCCCTAGGCTAGCAACGCATTAGCAGCACCTATGGTGTTGCAGATGTCCATGGGCGGCGGTGACCACTCTCCATCAGTTCTGCCGGTTTGTCAGTCACACGTTTGGCCTAGTTGGTAGTGACTCTGCTTCCGAAGCCAGCGGTCCCGGGTTCGAATCCCGGTAAGGGCAAATATTTGTGTGATGAGCACGAATGTTTGTTCCTGAGTCTTGGATATTTTCTATGTATTTAAGTATTTATTTAACTATATAAGTGTGTATATCGTCGTCTAGTACCCATAACACAAGCCTTTAGAGCTTACTTTGGGGCTAGATTGATTTGTGTAAAGATTGTCCCCTGATTTATTATTATTATTATTAATTAACATAAAAAAAGACAAAAAAACCTATTTTACATAATTTAGCCAAGCAAAATATCAAAAGCACGGACTGGCTAGTAGAAAGTAGTAAAATATTATTTTAAACTTTCTTAGAGCAAGGTTCAGGAGGAAAACCAAGACTTCCAGTAAACCACATTTGAAGAATCGTCTGAGTTAAATCTAAGTTTCAGCTTAAAAACACTGACATTGTAGATATACATATATGCTTCTAGACGATTCATTAAGAGAAAACCTTAGGAACGTTTTAAGAAATTCTCTTTACATTCTCATAAAAATATTCCCAAATTTTTCTAACATATTCGCTAAGGATGTTTTGGTCAGTTACGTAAAGGGACTCTTACGAGCCTTTTTACAAAGGCAAGTTTTTCGGCAATTTATTGCTGCAATTCGGGCATTCCTCAAAAGTTTACATTCAAACTTTTTGTCCCCATTAGTGATGTAATAAATATGTAATCTTTTTGAGGATAGCCCGAATTGCAACAATAAATTGCGGAAAAACTAGCCCATTTACGAGCCTCCTAAGGTTTACATTGCTAAAAGAAAAATAATTTTTCATTCCGGATCAGCCACTCGACGCCAGACAGCGCTAGTAAAGTCTTATACCTAAATGTTGCCTCTCAACACTAAGTAGGTAGATGACGCTTAAATGAAATGCGTTCGGATCTAGAAACTTCCATGGTGACGAACTATAAGAATCGAAAACTTAATTTAAAATGAAACTTTACCCATGGAACGTTATCCCACATGATTTGAAAACTTCAGTTCACTTCGATCTTACAAACTTTCTCACTAAAAACTGGCATTTTTACGTTTTATTCATATTCATATTCATTTATTCAGTAATAGTCATACATTATTTACAAGAGATTTTGTTGATAAAGATCGCCGCGTCACTGGCGGTCGGAGTTCGGAGGCGTCAATATGAGCATTTTGCTCATATACTAAAGACGCCCCCATCCACATCTCCCTTGTTTCATTTAGTTATGAATATAATTCCTTATTTGAATGGGGAAGTTGCTAGAAAATCAAAATGACGTTTAAATGATATAGGTATTATAAAACTAAATGTAAACAAAAGCATATTACAGAAAAAAGCAGATCATTTTACTATTCATTTTTATTTAATGAAGGGTCAAAATTAATGAAAAATATATATTGTTTTTTAGTTCTGTTTTTAGTTTTTTGAACATCCTCATCAAATTTATGTCATGTTCTATTTAAAACAGTATTTTCGGAAATAATTGCAGATTTCGTTTAAACGCCATACATTTTGCACAGTGTAACGACAGCTGTGACGTCATAGCTGTTGTCGTTTTTCTATGGAGTGTTTTTGCGAGTGATATGAACAATGACGTTTCAAAGCTTCATAACTCATAAAATAATCAACATTAAAAATGTCTTGCGTACACAGATCGGTTTCTATTACTCAGCACTTTCCAATAGAAGAATAAAAAAATGCATCGCAAATATGCATATAAAGCGAAGCTTTGGCAGAACTCGAAATAAGTATACTTATATATATTAGGAGAGTCCGATAAATAATGCGACACAAATATTCGCGTGCTTAATAGAAGCAAAAGCAGAGCTAAGCCCGTCCGTATGCTTGGTTAACGTCTCTCGTTGATCCACGGGATTGCGGATTTAGATTCAATTACGTGTGTGTGAATAGGATGCGAGCGCATTACAAACAACCTACGGATTACGGGGAACCAACAGTGCAAAGCCCACCGCATAGAAAAACCGGTTTGTACCGGGCTCATCGTCGAGTCTTCGCCCGGCAAGCTTAAAGAATCACAATCCAGTGGTGAGATTATCTCCACCCTTTGAACGCTACAGTTAAATGCGAATAATGCTGCTAACGCATATGCTTGGAAAGCGGAATATCGTGGCGTCAGTGGCACGAAAATCCCCTGTCATGGTATATAGCCGGCTGTAGCGGACTCACCGGCAAGCCTAATTTGAGTAATTCAGTGCGTATAAACTACGTGTAATCCTCTGCTGCACTGGGAGTGAAGAAATAGCATAGAATGCGTGCAGATGCTTATCATCCTGGCATGTCGTAAAAGTCGACTGAGGGGCGGGTCCTCTCCAACATGGTGGACTATCTGTATGGGCGATGGGCTGATTACCTGTCACCATACGGTTCATCATACCATCTTAGGACTAATTAATTGAACGTGGCCACAAGTAGATACTCTTGTGGCTCTGCCCACCCCATTAGGGATTTCTGGCGTGATGCTATGTATGTATGTGTATGTATAAACTACGTTGGAGTGTGTCGTCGGCCGTTTCGTATTTTGACGCAGTCTATACTAGTAACAGACCTGACGCCAACCGCCGTCGGAAGGCCGACCGCGACCAAATCGAAACGTGTGTGAGGCTCTCGGACCGACATTGTTATTACTACCGACATTGTTGTTGGTCGGAATAATAATAATCTCGATTTGGTCGCGGTCGGCTTTCCGACGGCTGTCGGGTCTGCCGGGTCGAACCGTCTGTTATTAGAACTAACCTTACTCATAATGCCTGTGTGCGCGCGGGTCAATATATGATTGTCGTGCGAAATGAGAAGAGATGAAATTTGTTTGATTCGACTCAGATTTAGCAAATGTGTGCTATTAGGAATGTATGTGTGTGTGGTGTTAGGAATTTCGTGAAACAAAATAACATCTCGCTGTTGTTTATTACAGCGCTGCTATTCAATGAATTCAAATTAAAAGTAAAGCAAGTTTATATAGCAGTCTTCCTCGTTAAACTCTACCAGATTAATGCTTTTCTTAACACTATTATACCAATTTATGAGCGCATTAAAATGAGTGCATAGTTTGCGAGGTAGTACTTTGTAGAGTAGTTTCGTTAAGTCGATTAAATAAGTACTTAAGTTGGTTTTACATAGAACGCTGCTGAACCCGTAGCGGGCAGAAGAAACCAAATAAAAACAAATGTAAGATGGTTTTATGGATTACTTTTCTACGATAAATTATAAAAGAGCAATTTAAGGTGCAGAAAAACATGGCCTTGTAGCTGAAAACTGCCGAAAACCTTAGTCCGACAGAGTCCATTTCAACTCCTACTTCCATATACGAAGTTACGATGACTTGTCTCTTTTTACAAGCTTTAATTTAACATTTTTAGTTCGCATGTCTGTCTTTCCGGTTCAAATCTGGGAAGTCATTTTTGAAACAGTTCCCGCGATAAGGGTCTGTTTCTCTCACATGCGCAGGAGCTGATCAGCGGATGAAGAAAACTATTCATTTAGACTGTAAGGATGAAAGTCATTCAGTATCCAAAATATATCAATGTTTGCAACCTTTATATCGGTCAACAGGTTCGTTCGGAAACGTGTCACTTTATCACAGGCCAGCACGCGCCGCACATGACACGGTAACACGTGCGAAAGAGTTGTGAGATTCAGCCTTACGAAGAACCATAACATCGGGCGATAACTTCGCTACCTCTTATGATAAACTCTACTAGAACGGCACACGTTCCATTTTGAAAGTACAATTTACAGAACAGAACTACATCGAGATAGAAGGAAAGAGTGTATGTTCCCGCGTGCCAAAAAGATGTCTTGAGATCATCTTTGTGTGCAACAACAGCGGCGGCGCGGCGCGGAGCGGCGGGAGTGGCGGTGCCTATACTCGGTTTGCCGGTGCTAATCGATGCTTTTGAATCGTTTTCGCACGACTTATGCTGTCACTAAATTACACTCGTGATATCAAAGTGACTACGCATAAATGTTACACGCTCAGTTTCCATAGAAATCGACGAACTCTTTCCTTCTATCTAGCTATATATAGTTTTGTGATTTACAGCAAGATATGACCGCGTGAAAGTTATCGCTCTTTAGCAGCTGTTTAATGACAGCCTTAAGTAGATTCGATCGTAGATAAATGTGGTATCGTTAGCGTGCAATGTGGTTGACTAGAGTGGAAGCGACGTGAAAGCGATATCCCGCGGCGGGGCTTAAAGTGGACAGTGTTGTACGACAGATACTTAGTTACTAGGTACATTCACACATTGAGGCTTTTTATAACTAATTGGGTGACATTTTAAAATTGTAATGAACCAGGTGAAAATCTAATAGTTTGTACAAAAACATTGCCTAATTTTTTAGGAAACTAGATACATTGTTTTACCCACATTCGCGGGTGGAAGTCGGAGAATTTATCGATAAACATTAAAGAAGTTTTAATTCAGAACTATTGCTTGATGCAGCTGCAGTGCGGGATCGAGTCTGTGTTTGCGGCTATATATCTCTGATCTTGGAAATCGGAAACCTGTAGGGTTATCAGAATATTTTCTTCCTATCTAATAAATACGAAATATTGTTGGAATCAAACCAATTGCAGGCCAGTTATAGCGAGTGTCAGAGTCACCACGTTGACCGGGGCTCAAGTGATTGATAGTTGCTTATATACAACTTAGTAAGACATTTTTACTTTGTAAAACAAAGCCTCTATTCCTTTAAAAAGATTTAGACGAATATGAATTCATTTAAGGCAGCAGCTGCTGTAATTATCGTCACCGAGGAAAATCGCACTGAGGCGAGGCATGATAAATCTGGGTTGCGCGGTTTTTTTTTTCTTCAAATTTTTATGACATTAAGTGCAGCCACGATTGCTATAAATAACTTGTTGCCAGAAAATATTCTTTCTAAACACATCATGGAGGATTTATAATATGTGTGTTGATAAAGTTATGTATGCAACTGTACATAATTTGGCCTTAAAACACTCGTGCGATTTTATTATGGAACTCGCCTGTCAGCTCGTTTCATAAACCCCACTCGTATTTTAAGGCCTATCATTATGCAACCGTTGCATAAACTACTATTATAGAAGCATCGAAACACCGGCTAGAATGATTTCATATTTTTTATGTAGATATACATTATACATGCATGCACAAAACAAACAACCATACCCCGACAAGTGATACAACTACGAGTTCGCTTAACCCATGTTTATGAATATTAAAATGAAGAATAAATCTCTAGCATGGCAACCCTATCCGTTGACAGTTAAGTGCATCCCAATGGACGCAAATACCTGCAGGAGTTACTGTGAACAGCGATGAATATTTCTTACCAACGCACCCGCTCCCTGTATTCTGCGTAAATAAATATATCTCAGGCCTGGCAGCACGCTAGCACGATCACTTTACGAAAGTTCTATAGCCTGATAGCAACCCAGCAATAGTAGTAGTAGTAAAATTTACACTTAAAAATTACAAAAGTTCTTGTAAAAAAAAAAACAGCATCCAGTATTCTGCATAGCATCTCAGCTGTTTGCGTCGGGTACGCAGCAAATAAGAATGAAACTAGAGTTCGACTACCTCAACTCTACAGTCTCAAACGCATATGATTTTATGCAGAACTAAGTACCTAATAGTATATAGCATATCATAATATGTTTGAATAGCATATTACAATATGTTTAAATTTTTGTTTTTTTCACTAGAAATATTACTGGGTTGCTACCAAGCTATAGAACTTTGCAGTTCAATACGTATTTGTGATCCAATAATCGAGAACTGCTGAGATGCTAACAGGTGTAATGCGAAAATAACTAGATAAATATAAGCTAAATAGGCATAATGAGAAATTAGCACCTCATTTGAAAAAAAAACCTGACAAGCAAACACAACTATCGAAAAAATATATCAGGAACTGTAGAACTATTGGGGATGCTACTGGAACTGCAATTACATTTTGAGATTCCAGAAATTGATATGCTAGGTTCACACACATCTCGGACTGCTCTCTGAGTAATGACCCAACCTTGTCCGCCACTCCACAGAGTTATCACAACATAGATCACAACCATGCTTCTCAAGTAATATATATCTTAATAAGTATACGGACCCGGAGTTAGTCTGTAACTGACGAATCATTGAATTGAACTATGTAAGAGAACAAAAATCTCTGTTAATCTTAGAAATATAAACGAATCAAAAGGTTTAAGGCGGCTCGCAACCGACTGCAGCGCACGCTGTGCACGGACACATGGCTTTGGGTGATGTCACCTACGTATTGATACAAAGCGAAGCTAAGTGTATAAGCGTATACTAATGAAATCACCCGAAACCATGTATTCGTGCACAGTCGCCGCAGTCGGTTGCATGCTGCCTTAAGCCTTTTGATTCGTTGCAATATCTAAGATTAACAGAGATTTTTGATAGGTTTGCACTTTTTTTGCGTGCACAGTCCATGCCAGCAAGTCGAGTCTCACTCACACAATATAAATTATGCATACCCATTGCGTAAATGGGAATGCAACGGATAAATTTTTCTCGGTTAGTCAAAGCTTCCGCGATGTGTGTCCACGTTTGTCTGTGTTCTGTTATCATGCATCATGACCAATAATGTGAACTATGAATAGGTCTAGCGGTTGAAACTTGAGAACCCTGACAACAAATCAGCCAATTTTAAAGTCTTTGGCCAATTATTAGCATATCCGGCACTTTGAGCCCGCAGCACTAATGTAGCTTAAAGGTTGTTGACGCGAGGGCCATTTGTCGAGGTAATTCAGATTAATTTTGTATTAATTTTAATAAAGGCCTTTTAATCTACCATACTGTACCCAGACGCTTAAAAAGCAACTCCGTAAAAGACGACATGACTACACAAACAACTTATTATTATCAACATCATCATTTCAGCCAGCAGACGTCCACTGCTGGACATAGGCCTCCCCAAATAGATCTGAACTTCTAGCTTGATTCTCGGAAACACGGAATAACAGCTAAGAGTTTTAAATATTTTAAACCTTGAAGGTAAGCCTTGTATATGTTAGAAAGAAATCTTTTATGACCTTGCAACTTGTTTCTAGCCAGATTCTGGCTATATATCCCATAGTCGAGCGATACACATAGCTAATACCTACGTAACAGGAACATTGGCCGCAAAAGGAGAATTATTTCTGGAAATATATGAAGCCAGCCCACGTTTATACGAGGTGACTTTAAAGACGTAATGCAAAACCATTGTTTTACATACATCTCACCTACGACAACTACACCTGCACATTTCAGCAGAACTTCACTTTTATTGACTTAACATTTATCCTAATTTTATTGGATTGAATTGTCATCGAAAACTTAAATTTGCCAAATTACATTAGTTAAACCATGTTAAACTTACAGATATAGTGAATAATATGTTTCCATCGGTAAAACTCGGATTTCAATCGGACGACGACGGGACCCGAAGTGTCAATTAATTATTGCATTAAATGAGTGACTTGTTTACGAGTATATTCATTCATTTGAAACTTTATTGTTTACTGACAAATGTCAAAGTGAAAAATGACAGCATATGACACTGTTATTTTTCATTTTGACATTTTACACTAAATAATAAAGTTTCATATTAATGAATATAAACATGTCACTCATTTAATACAATTATTAATTGACACTTCGGGTCCCGTCGTCTTCCGATTGAGATCCGAGTTTTGCCGATGGAAACATATTATGCACTATACACATTCAACTTCTGCTTGTAGGGTGACTTAGGACTATTTCTATTTACTAAGTAAATTAGCTACAGTTAAATACGTTTTCTTTTCACGTCGAATTTATTGCTTTATTTTGACCGTCTACAACAACCGGAAACATTAGTTTAGCATTACGTCTTCAAATACAGCCTGTTTTAACAGATATAACGAATAAAATTCAAAGAAAGTACCAAAATACTCGAGGTTTAAAAAAGAGCCACGCCGCCAGTCAACCACCTCTATATTATTCCACCGCTGAAGCAGTGAACGAATCAAGTGTTGACGAAACGTGATTGTGGATATAAAAAGGCAGGGGTTCAAAGCGTGCACTTCTCTGCGTGCTACCAATTAAAAGTTGGTTATCTCGACTACTATAAACGGTTTTCGAGTTTAAGCAGACGGTAAACAAGCTTTTCATCACACTTTCGTAGTTTTGTAATTTGATAGGGGCATACAGAAAGTAATTACCGCAGGATCGTGGCATCAAATCCTAGCTTGATTTGATATTTACGTGAGGAAATTAAAGGTAACTTATTTAAAAAGTCAAACGGACCCTTTCAAACGTATCGGTCAAAACTAGTTTTGAAGTCAGCAAGGTGTCAAATACTCAAAATAATGGCTGAAGTAGAAATAACCTTACAAATCTGTGTATATGAGTATACACACATATTTCATAACGTATAATTCTACTATAGCATTATTATTCGCTAATTCTGAAATGCGTCAGGGTCGACGGAGCTCTACTTTACTGGAAGGTTCAGGGCCTTCAGCACTGAGGCAATACTAACTTAACCTATCTTGAAAAAGAAGGGTTGCTCTGGCATACTTTTACATTTCGGCCCCCCGAGCCCATCTTGTAGGGGGCTTCGCCCCCGCTCACCTCCATCCTGTTCGAGCCCCGCCATGTAAAGAAATTATAACCAGAAAATTGTTCAATGGTAAGGAAAAACGAGACGGTGTCGACATAATTTATCGGTAAAATAAAGGTCGAGCATTAGTTGGGTGGTTAGTTAAAGCACACACAAATAGTCGATCGCAGTCGAAACAAAATCTGTGAATCTAATTGTTCTAGAAAATAAATCAAGAACCTAATGTAATTTTTGGTAACCGTTGAGTGTGAAATGAGATAAATGAAAATACACTTTATCTACACCCATATCATAAAACTTCCAAAGTGTAATCAAAAATCGTAGGAAATGACCACCATTTTGACAACCAAAAAGGTAAAACGAGTGCTGCAATGTTATTCCGATATCGTTTTTAGTATAGAAATGAGATTAAATTTGGAACAGCTGTCAAAACTCAAGGGTCTCTATTCTAGTATCCATAGATATTAAAACAAATATTGATACGAAACGTCAATTCAGTATGTTTTTTAAATATAAACTGCACAACATTTGATCTCGAGTGACATGAGAATAGAGACTTCATTCGTTTGTCTATGATTTAAAAAAAAATGGTCTTGACGGAGGATCGAATTGCCGCCATTATGTAGGTGTTTTGCTGAACGAAAGTAGAACTGTTGTTGAATTGTATAGAAAAAGTTGTTTGTAATTTACATTTTAGTTGAAAATATGAATAGTAAGTAGTCTTCTCGGAGTGTGTGTGATGTGAAAATGCGCCGGATATCGGAAATATGCAGCCACGATTGCAACAAATAACTTGTTGCCAGAAAATATTGTTTCTGAACCCATCATGGAGTATTTATAATATGTGTGTAGATAAAGTTATGTATGCAACTCTGCATAATTTGGCCTTAAAACACTCGTGCGATCTTATCATGAAACTCGCCTATTGGCTCGTTTCATGAAAACCGCACTAGTGTTTTAAGGCCTATCATTATGCAACCGTTGCATAAACTACTATTGGTCAACAGGTTAGAACACCCATACCCGCATATAAAAAAGCCGAATCGTCAAGCATTTATTATAGAACTCTTACACATTCATCAGTTCCTTTCTAACGCAAGTTATACCCGTGTCCTTTATATCATTACAAGTGTAATATGTCTACCCGACCAAGTTGTGATGGAGGCTAATTTGCATGTAATTGGAGAGCGAGTGCCATTCATTCCAGTTTGGATAAATTCATTTTGTTCCGTGGTGCTCCTTAAACTGTCGTAATTTTGGTGTGTCGAGAAATTGAGTGCGCGCTCCAAGAGGGAAAGTCTCGGGATGGGGTTTTTTGGGATAATATTAAATGGAAGCTACAGCGTTGCCTGTTCTTTGTCTGGAATAGTAAAAATATCATGTTTTAGATGAACCTGAAGTAACACGTAAACTTTTCAAGGAGGGCGGTGGCGATTAGTTGGTTTTTAGGGTTCTGTATCCATTGTCTGTCTGTATGTTACAGCCGTTTATCTCATTAGGTATAGTATGGCCAATACTGCTGTGCACCTCTCTGAGGTATGCGCGGCGAGGTGGGAGCGGGGGAAAAAAGAGCATGAGTTCACATGAGATCAATACACGTAGGACAAATCTTATATAATCGGAAATCTTATATATAATATTTTAGATACTACTATTTATTGTCCGTCTCGCCGCGCGCATACCTCAGAGAGGTGCACAGCAGTATTGGCCATACTATACCTACTAATGTTATGAAGATTTACTCTCATTAGGTACAAATGGAATATCGTCCACTCGAACGTCCACGTCCATTATTCGTTAATTAATTCATTAATTTACAACGAAAATAAATTTGGTTATAAATACTTTTCAGCATAATTACATTTTCTAAATTCACTTTGGATACTATTACTTTTGACCCAAGTTCAGAATGGTTATTTCACGTGGACGATTTTCCATTTGTACCTAATGACAGTAAACCGTTATGATCTTTACATTTTGGATTATTTATAGATCTTGCGTCAAATTTTACTGAAAAAGGGGGCCATGGATTTGGGTCCAATTTTGAAAGCCAAGCAATACGATCATGAATGACATATGAAAGGGCTTTATTTAAGCATTTCAGGACAATTTATTTTGGTGGCATATTTTTATTGTATTAATAAAAATGTGCAACAAATACCCGCCCCCCCTCTTATTGCTGAGAGAAACCTAGGTATATTTCACGGGGAAAAAACGAATGCCCAAAATTATATGGTTTTCGAGGAAACGAAATAAAACTGAATAATCTTTGTAAGGTCGTATCACACTCGACGGTTGTACATGAACAGAGATAGGAGCTTGCGAAAGTTATTTTTTATTCCGAGCCAGATTCGCACTTGGCCGGTTTTTATAATTTTATTTAGACCAAGACGTACGACAAACGAAAGTAAACATATTTTACATTAAGGATATTAAAAAATATATTTTTCATCATACCATCTTAGGACTAATTAATCGAACGTGGCCACAAGTAGTCTTGTGGCTCTGCCCATATTAAAAAGGACAGCATTGAAAAATCTATCGCTCGCTTTCATATTGCATAGCAAATAGGTACGTTCATAATTAGAATTTCCCCGACTTCAACTCAAAGTGAATGAATACGAAGCAATACTACTCTAATGAACTATTCTGTTTTTTTACAAAATAGTCCTGAATGATGACGGAATTCGTTTTCCGCCAGAGAGCACGGTCTCTGACGGGCGCGGAAATCTTATAACGGTTTCAATGCAGTCTGGTTTCTTTCCACTCGTCCTGATTCACAAAGAATTTTAAACGAGTTTTTATAAATTTGATTCACTGCTGCGCGACTCATAAAATAAATTTGAACAGTGCAACTGCTTCATCTAACGATGTTTAGAGACTGAGTTTTCGTTATATGTATTTGAATTTTGTTCATTAAAACTTAATCAAAGGTTAGACCACATAAGGTTCTAAGCTTAAAATGTTGTACAAAGCGGATTATACCCTTTTTAACATCAAGTTAGGGGTCGGTTTCCGTAAAATTCTTTCCTAGCAGCTAAATTTCAAATGTGTACATTTTATAGTTCCAGAGATTTCGTAATTAGTCAGTGACGTGGTATTTCATTTAAAATCAGTATAGGTTTTTTTTTTTGTTTATTTCTCAAAAACGTACACAACATTATTATAAAAATAATTTCCTCGCCAAACTGACAACAGTTTGTTGGCGAAATCGCGCTCAAACTCAATTTTTTTTGCCATGTACCTAAATTTACTTAATCCTACACAAATCGATATTCTAATACAATATAAGAGATAACTTACTTAAAAGAGAGGGTTTAGGATACTCGTACTATTGGAAAAATTCGCCCTATGCCAATCTTTCCAAAAGTATTTTTTTTAACGTATCTTTCACTACTTTTCTGCAAAAATTTTTTTCTTGCCTTAACCAATCAATTTCGTTATACATTTCTTCAGTATACTTAATTTTTTTTCGGTATACTTAACGCGAATTTATTTTTTAAAGATCCTCTTCACCGTTTGTCAACTATATTAAAGCAGCTATTGTTTTTCACACGTCGAGTATCCCGACACAAAAGCTGTCCAGTCCATGAATAATGCAAGGCTAACTTGGAACTGCAACGCACTTAGCTTGCGATGAATAAAAAACTATCGTGGATTCACTTTGTAAATTTCTTAGGAACTTTTAAACCCCCACAGACAAGCTGGAATTCATAGCGTTTTTCTTTTTAATATTTGTCTATTTTTGCCACTAGGACATACTCGACATTTATTGATACACCGACAGTGTTTACACAGAAATTTACATAAAAACATGCAATAGCGTTTATTCTATAGGTAACACTAACAATAGGTCATAGGTACGTAGGTATGTATAATTTGTTGGTATTTATTGTTATTTATCGACAAACTAACGAAAATTAAATCAATTTAGGATACAACACTTACATTTCGAATTATTCGCTCTGCGTCTTGATCAATATCTGCAATAAGAATAAACTTTTTAATAAAAACAAAAGGAATAATAGAAGGGCCTGTATAATCCTGCATTAAGTATTCATTAAAGAGGCCAGTACCCACGGGATTACAAATTAAATATTACACAGCCCTACATACATCCCCATACAATGAAACATTATTATCCTGAACAAACATGGCTGTTTTGTTTCAGCTACTGTATGAGTCACAAAACAAAATCGCTGTGAAGTTCGGGCAAAAAAACAACACGAACACCGCTTTACATCGTCCATTTGGTCCTTCGAGCCGTTTATTATCAAATACTTTAATCTAATCTACTGGTAGGTACATTTGATTAAAACTTTTGGACCCCATGTGCACTAATAAACAGCACCAACTAGTCTAATTAAATTTTAGATTGTAATTGTTGGCGTGACTAGAAATAAAAGTTATGAAATTGAAATTGAAATTGTTCTTGTTAGTTCAATCTGAAGTTAACTTCGAACATTCTACAAAGTTACTACTATATACAACTTCATAGCGAACGTTGAAACTTTTGGTGTAAAAAATTTGAATAATATGCACGTTTACATTCACCCTAGTTCATGTCTCAGGCATAATGTACTGCGGTTAATTTCTTAATTAACGTCTTGGTTCAGGTTAATTCTATTGCGACGTTTATTTTTTTAACACGTATGTCGCTTTTACCTTGTTTCGTAATTCGAACTGTATTGCAACGCCGTTAAGGTGGACTTTCTTACTTCGGATTCGATAAGATATGAGTTTAAGGAAATCATCAGTCAAGGCGGAGAACAAATCGGCAGCCTTCATTATATCTTTAGGGCTGAAACATTGAGCCGGACTTGTAATTAAGTATCGCCACCGGAAAAATGTAGGTCTACTTAGGGGTCATCCATAAAGTACGTCACACTAATTTCGTGATTTTTTGACCCCTCCCCCGTCCTTGTCACAGTTGGTCACATTTGTGAGACCCCCCCCCCTAGTATGACGTCACATATTTTGCAATTTTACGTCTAGAAATTATTAAATTAAAACAGCAGTTCCCATAGTAGTTTATGCAACGGTTGCATAATGATAGGCCTTAAAACACTAGTGCGGTTTTCATGAAACGAGCCGATAGGCGAGTTTCATAATAAGATCGCACGTGTGTTTTAAGGCCCAATTATGCAGAGTTGCATACATAACTTTATCTACACACATATTATAAATCCTCCATGATGGGTTCAGAAACAATATTTTCTGGAAACAAGTTATTTGTTGCAATCGTGGCTGCATATTTCCGATATCCGGCGCATTTTCACATCACACACACTCCGAGAAGACTACTTACTATTCATATTTTCAACTAAAATGTAAATTACAAACAACTTTTTCTATTCAATTCAACAACAATTCTACTTTCGTTCAGCAAAACGTCAACATGGCGGCAATTCAATCCTCCGTCAAGACCATATTTTTTTTTAAAATCATAGACAAACGGATGTAGTCTCTATTCTCACGTCACTCGAGATCAAATATTGTGCAGTTTATATTAAAAAAACATACTGAATTGACGTTTCGTATCAATAACTGTTTTAATATCTATGGATAGTAGAATAGAGACCCACTTGAGTTTTGACAGCTGTTCCAAATTTAATCTCATTTCTTTACTAAAAACGATAAAGAAGTCATGTTATTTCTTTATCGCAGCACTGGTTTTTCCTAATTGGTTCTCAAAATGGTGGTCATTTCATACGGTTTTTGATTAACCAATGGAGGTTTTATGATATGGGTGTAGATAAAATTAGTTTTAACCCCATTTAAACAATTTTTTTTATATAATCAACATCAAATCAAACATTTGAAAAAATGCGTCACACTGTTAGAGCGAGTGTGAACTCGCCAATAAAACAATTTAAACCTCATGCCCATACAGATAGAGTTGGAAATATTTTTAAGTTTTTCGGTAGTAGTTTAAATGTAGCATTTTAACACTTAGATGTAATGTTTTGAAATGTGACGTCACAAAACTCAGGACCCCTCCCACCCCTTGTCACATAATGTCACACTTCGAGGACCCCCTCCCTCCCCCTTAACGTGTGACGTACTTTATGGATGACCCATTATTTGATAAAAAGACAGGTTTAGTAATCATTGCAGCTTAAATATTCATATGGGTATTTGAAGAAAAAAGGAAACCTCTAACGAAACAGTTTGTGAACCTGAACGTTGAATTTGGCCCCCGAGTAAATAATACCATGTGAACCTTGATTATCTGCAGACTGATTAGGATTAATCATTATTACCTGATTTCTTAACAACATTGTCATTACTTTTCATAAAATATCCATCACTGGCTTATTTTACTACGACAGTGACCAACAAACCAACTTCACACAATTCTCCCTAATCCTGAATTATGAAACTTCCACAAAATTTACTGTCGTTATTAGAAATTTTAATGCATTCAGTGGAGCAATTAGTAAGGCAGATGCGTGCAGATGGGGCGAGTCATTTGTCTCCGTCCGCCGTCAGTACGGACCGAAGTGATTGCTGAACAAAGAATTTGTAATTAAGTGATTGATTCTCTTCTTTTGTGAAGATTTCTGGAGTGCTAAAGTTCCTTATTGACGAAAGATAACTGATGAAAAAAGAACATAGCAAAGGACTGAGCCTGTTCCTTATGTTATCAAGCATCTCGACATTTTGCTCGTCAATGGAGTTTTCTGCTTTACCTAATTACTCGTATGTTTTGTCTCCATTTCTCAGTTTTAAAATAAGACATCGTTCAGTGATAACCCTGTCATTTGTATTTCACATTACATTGTGTACCGAAACAACGTCTTTACGTGTCACGAAACGTCTCAGTAAAATATTGCCGGCAACTCGCCGCTATTTGTCTCGTAAAAATTTTGTTGCTTCCACCAACACGTTTCCCCTTTTATGGTGCTTCGTCTCTGTCCTGCATTTCCCGTCCACAATTCACTCTCTTTGCAATTTATTCGCGTTCAAAATAAAATTTCACGAAATTTAAACCATGAAAGGACTTGTAAGTACCGCCGCAGTAAATTAATAGGGAAATGTAGTGATCATGACTTTGCTACTAATTAAGCGATGCGGGGTACCAGCCGGGGAGCCTGTAACTTGCATATTTTAATGACTTTATCTAGTATTTCAAGACATAATCACCGGTCGTCGTTTGTAGGTGCGCCCGTCCCGGACACACTGCTATTTACAACTTTATGCACGCTAAGTCGACATATTCCTCCGAAGGATGATTTTCTTAAACTCATCTTGTTTTTACGTGCTGCTTGTACAAGGTATACATGGGAGGTTGTAAGCGCTAGCCACAATGTGGGGCTTAAGAGCGCAGGCAGGTAAGAGCTACGTGACCAGATAAGGGCCTGACCGCAAAACTGGACAATTCAGGAATAAAGTGGTGAAATGTGGTATAGTTTCGTAAAATCAGACTTTAACTGCACGATATTTAGCATTGTCAATACGGTACGTGGCTTGTTTCTACATTAATTATTCATTAACTTGATACAGATATTTGCTGAAGTAACTTCACTTTTTCAACCGATTCAGTTGTAACTCATTTGTAGTTTAAATACTTGACTTAACAAGGGAATATAAAAATGATTTCTGATATAGATTGAATTAAGTGAATATCGGCAATAATTGGGGCCAAATTTGTAAAACGATGTTATTGCAAACGTCCACAGGCGACGGAGATTGCCTTACCAACGAGGTGGCCCGTACGTAAGGTGCCACCTAAGAGGTATACATAAAAACTAACGTGAGACAAGCACGCTTCTGGTGAAAGAATGCTTCCAAGGCATGAAGGCAGCATATTTCGAAGACTGTTTCAGATTTCAACATTTTCACATTTCCCTTTTATTTTGCACAAATGTAAGCGTACAAGCATAACGAAAGTCGCGCTGCCTGTGTGTAGCTCCTGTTATCAAAGCCCTGCAGATACTCTTACAGTCCCCCAAACGATATTTCATCCTCGAATGTACCGTGGCGTAATGAAGGTCTGAGGACATTACTTCCCAAGCTTATGGGGACACGTGTGCCTTGGTTTATTTGGGAAGGGAAATTACACTATTTAGGTAAAGAAGAGTATTTGATGAAGGCAATCGCGCTGGGTTGTGTCATCAGCCATCACGGTGTTAATGAACATGTAGATAAACAGTAAATTTTTCGGTTTCATTAGCAATGTTTAATCTATTTGTGACACTCTTGTTTGCAATAAGGTAAGAGTTTTTATTAAAAGAAGCCTTAGTTCGTAATAAATACATAAACATAACTCAGAAAAGTACCTACTCAAAAATTAATTCAAATCAAATTAACATCTTATTTCTCCAGATCTATGAGAAAATAATCATTAGTGGTTAGCAATTTGGCGACGTTTCCGCCGCTATGACTCTTCAACCAGGCAAGCGCATAAAGAATGACTTATTTTCAGACTTTTCCTGCTTATTAATGAAAAAAATTGGGCTTGTCTCATCCCAGTTTTGAGCCAGTCCATACTATAACAATTTCGCAAATCTCTTGATTTTTTTAAAATCGAATTCATGATAAAATATTAAACGTCTGTCTGGTGTTAAAATAAAGATACGCCGGAATAGGATCAAGTCATCTGAAATGCTATCCTTTACGACTAAAGGTCCCTTTTAAGCTATAAGCTTTCGAAAGCTTAGTTCCTCTAATTAACCCAATAAACGAAACCCATAAACTTGGATTAGCGTCACTCCCATTAACGACTGCGAAATCGATCCACCATGAGATCGCATGCAACGTGAATACAAATTTTATTGCAAAATGCATTTGCCTTTTTTTCACGGACTTTACGACGGTAATCTTGCCTTTTCCGACCGTAAAACGGGAAACGAAAGTGAGCCGAATTAAATTGGTAGCGTGGTTTTATTTTTATTTCATGTTTACTCTATAATAAAGGTGTTTAACTTCAAGGGTTTAATTGTGATTATTTTGTTAACTGTTTTTGTGTAAAATGAAAGGCTAATTGTGGTCAATCGTATGAATTCTTAATCGATTGAAGTTGACAACGGAGTCGAGTATCTCTTTTGCTCAGCAGCGAGACGAAGCTTAATAAACAGTAATGAATAAAGCTTATTCCTTCACTTTTACTTCATTAATAATATGATACCTAGTTACTCATACAGCAAATTTAATCGTGGACACAATTTACAGTCCAATATAAATTGTAATTTTCCAGGTATTTCAAAAGCTGTAATTTACAAGGTTGCTACCTTCAACCGAAACATTTAAATGACTAAGTCTAGACATTATCGATTTTGTACTGAATTTTAAACTTAAACTGTAGTCCATTAAAAGCACAAAATCATTTGAAGCACGAAATAAATCTTTATGTAATTTTATTTTACCGTTTATAAAATCTTTTATTTGCGGAATATTTGCAAAAGTAGCACTTGTCTTTGCTAAATTGGTAACTAAACTACGTTACCTGATTTGTTGGTAGATGAAAGATAACTCTGCAATCCTATGTGTTAATTAAACTTCTCTCCGACACAAAATCCTGCAATTAAAAGTGCGGGAACTAACGTGAGCGATACCAAGTTGTAGAGTGTGTAACGACTTGAGATAACTTGGGACGTTCAGACAGTTGGTTCGTTTTCTTGTGTGAATCACTGACCTAAACGGTTGCATGCACGAGAAGTGTCGGAACTTTACTATTTATTGCAGGTAATGTACGAAAGTGAAAAGTTTGTTATTTATAGTACGCGATAGAATCTGCTTACAGTCCTCTTCAGTAGAACACTTATAATTAATTGTATTCGTTCCGTCAAGCACTTTATTTTGTTTCATACTTCATTGAGCCCGCTTATAAATAGGTAAGCTCTAGGGCAATAAAGACGAAGTTAATTATAACGTTCTCGGAATCAATGAATTTTATCATTTTCCTAAGGCCATTGTGAACGGTATCTCTTATCAAGTGGATTGATTTTGACTTCGACTCTAAGATGTTCGATCTGTTGTTAAATTGTGGTTTTCCCGCCATTTTAATCATTTGCACGCAAAAGGCAAAGACATATCGTCCCTACTACTATAAATATTGAATCGCGAGGTGGTCTTTATGGAGTTCAGCAATTAGAAACAGAAAATAACTTTTGTTAAAGACGAGTCTACGGAGTGCTATCAATGATTATTGTATATTCTGCCAGGTGCTAGTCACATTGCTTAGCAAACAATTTAGCAATTCCCAGTTCTAAAGTTCAAATAATGTCGCCTGTCCAGACGAAGACATTTTGGCTGCCCGCCTAACGCGTATTTTAGAACGCGCCGCAGTTTCAGCTCACCGCGTTAGCACCAGCTTTGCATATAAACGCCGCATGTTCATTTGGAAATATAGACGGTTAAACGCGATGTCAGCAACGGGAGTTCATTGCTTGCATCTGGATTAATTTGGGATTGCGTATCTGTGCATGTTAAAATTTAATTTGGACTAAGCGTAAGGCCCTGTTCAAACTAATTCATCTACATATACATAGTTACTTTTACAGTATTTTATTATTTAGCTAATGTTACAAGTTTGTATCGTGAGGATACTGAGGTTTCGCGCAAGGTAATATAGTGCTGTTCGACCATAGTCACATTGGGTCCAATAGATCACATTCCCTTGCAGAATTTTTACGAACTCCGCATCGTACGCAGATCTGGACAAGGTGTTTTGCGCCTTTATTAATATTACTGCTAATGGATGTGATATTATTTATTGAACCAAAAACTTGATAGTAGCAGTAGGAAGATCATGCTGCCTCAGAGCATATACAACAAATTGACGACGTCTTCATAAATTTGAATGATCGTGAAAGGAGTTTGTATGAATAACAAATCTTAACTCAAATAAATAAGCAGATTGAAACAACCCATAACTCCAAACTCAATGCAAATCAGCATTAGGCTTTAGGCCGAGATAATTTCCTGGATTTGAATTTCTGCTCTTTGAAACAAGTTCATTGAGTCTGAGTACAAAGATAAATTTAAACGACATTGCCCTTTTTTGTACGGTTTGGTTCTCCCTTTTTGTTTCTATCGTGGGTCAACAGAACGATATTCTCGTTCATGTTGTTTCATTGAAAATAGCGGAGAACTTAAAATAATAGAAGAAAGAGCTTACACTATTATATCATTGAGGAAATAATGATCTAAACTTCATACATATGGAAAAATAATAGGCCGACTTAAAATAGACACAAGCAATTTTCCACAATGTGAAAGCAATGATGCAACTATTTAAGAGATGCAGGCCATATAACTAAAATTTAAGAGCCCGTAATTTGACGTTTAAATACATCCACACAAAAAGCCAAAGACGAAAAAAATATTTAAATAACATTCCAGAATGTCCAAAACGATCCTATTCTATCCCGTCGTAAGTTATCCGTGTGAGGCAAATCGATTCGACCCGCAAAAGGTAGGACAGTATCTACGCATCTTCGTTCGGTCCCTGGGGTGGACAATGGGACTGCTATCGACATGCGAGAGGTATGAAGATTGCTCCATTTCTATCGGTACGTTTAAGTTCTGCTTACAAATTGTTACGGAAATAATTTTCTTCTATTTCGCGATTGTTTTGGGATCCGTCTGCGAGCTTGGAACCCCTCAATCAATGCAATTACTAATAGTGTGATTATTGTGTGTAAGTACTAATTCCAAGAATAAGCGGTGAACGCCAAAACTTAGAAGATTTTTTACATTCTTTTCAATGTCGTAGATAAAGTCATCTATATACGCTTTATGTCTGATGTGTGTCTGACACCCCATTTATTCATTTCTGTAGTGGTATCTTGTCAAAATGACTCACATACAGATTTGTCAACATATGAATATGTTTACGCCTTTAAGTTTACAGTTTAGTTAATAGCTATAAATGCAGAACCTAGTTGACTTAGTCTTTTGTTTTTGTATTGTTTTCTCAATTTATACTATTTAATCTTTGCGTCTTTTGTGTTAGTGAATTAATGTTTTTCTTCTGCTTCCTTTTTTTTGTGCGTAGTCTACATGCACATTGACTTTTGGAAGCAATAGAGGGATACATACGTTTTTATACGATTTCGCGAAATCATTGTTTACTGAGAAGTCGTATCTTTCGGCTTCCCAAGTTGCCAACTAAACGTCCAAGTACTGAAGAATAGAATTTATGGTCTATGTTCTAGTTTGTTTTGCTAAGTCTGTCCACTACCATATGTTAGTTGTTCTCTCGTGTTGATTATACTAATTGTGTTTGATACACTAATCGTCTTATTCCACGTGTTATTACTAACAATAGAGGTAATGTTGCGTCAGTGGGATTACAGTATTAAGTGACAATAATTCTCTTGAGCATTAGTATCGGACAGTGGAGTTAATGAATATCGTATTTATTCAGTTGCAATAACTTAATTTCAAGGACTCTTGACAGACTTTGCAAAAATCGAATAAAACGTTGTTAATCAATATTTAATGCCAAAACGATCTGACTAAAAACTGAAAATGTCATGAATCGTTTAAGATTAGCATCTTTAGCATCGTTTGAAAACACACGACAGAAAAGTAAATCCAATACACAACTAAGCTCCATAACTCATAATAGAGCAGTTCCGTTACAACAATAATAGATTTATATTTTATTAAAAAGCTTAGCTATAAAGAGAATAAAATTTAAAGGCATCTAATCAAACTAAGATACGGTTACAATAGATAATCGCGAGTCACAAACTTAACGTGGAGTACAATAATTTAGATGCAACCGTATTATTTGCTAAAGACTGCAATCTCTCGCGGACCACAAGGACCGGTTTCACCGCTCCACTTATCCAGGGATACCAGAAGCAAGAACGTAATATAAAATCTCGGTTTTATCATTCTGCATCTTTAACGGATTATTCTTGTTATTCAGTTCTTTGCAGGTCACAAGGTCACAGGTAGACTTATAGACCTGTTTAGGGGATATGATTGTAAGCTTGATAATAATAATGTTGTAACGAAAGACTATGAGAAAAAAAAAACTATGATACTCGTACACCCTTAAAAAAGTCCTCACACGAAATTATACCCATAATAACGGAGGTAAACTCAATTTTCTAAATATTTAGGGAAATTGAGTTTACCTCCGTTATTATGGGTATAATTTCGTGTGATATTGGCACACGCATTGAACCTAGGAGCTCCGTCGAATCCCGATTCAGCCTTCCTAAAATAGAGGTTCTTTGGAATGCCTGTAAATCCGGAGCTAGAATAAATCCGACGGACAACCCTGAATGATAATTGAAGGAGTTGTTATTATACGGTTGGGTCCTAAGAAAACCAGTGTTAGTATATTTCACCCCAAAACGCTAACCGTCGAATGAAAATATAAAATCTATTGAGGATTTATTTGATTGAAATGGTTGAATAAAGTCTATAGGAATATGCAGTAGTGGGAAGTTAATAAAGGTTATGGGAAGGACAATGATAGCCTAGTAGTCTGACATGCGACCTCGAGAGTTGCGGGTTCAAATCCCGGCTCGAACATTTGAGATTTTCGGCCACAATAGAGCCGGCTGAAAGACGATACCCAACATTAGCGTGCCAACGAGAACCATACTATCTCTAATATAAAGGGGTAAAGTTACATGTCAGTCGAACACGTCGCAGGACGGTCCGACAGTCTCGTTAATCAGAATCTGACAATGCCAGCAATTTCACCGGGGCTTGTCGTGATGAAACGAATGCAATAGCTATAATTGTTCAAAGCTTTTTGATGAAAAAGGGAGAATTATGCTTAGTAAGGTATGCGTGGTAGTTACCGCAGTAAGATTCTTCAACTTGCCGGCCATCCACGGTTTTAAATATTGCTAAAGTAAACACGGTTATATAGGTAGTAATAGTAGAAACATCGAGGTAAAATGATCCTTTGTCGTTGAGTACCATACTGGCATAAATTGGTGTTCTATGCGGGACATTAGATAATCCCATGACCGGTAGACGTAAGGGAGGTAAAATAAGTTTTAAGTAGTTATTTACTTCGTAATAGATACCTCCGCGATACTCACTTCTCGACGCTTTGTTAGAGTATGGAATAATATAGTTGGTTGTTGATATCGCACAGTGTTACTATTTATTTTTATTGTAGAGCAGACTTGGGAATGGCCTTTGGAAAAGGGTTAGGCAAAATGGCCGGGCCTTGACCTATTATTAGGGTACGCGTAAAAAAGGGTTAGTTCTAGGCTCTCATTTGAATTTTCCTAAGGTTAACCTACGAAATAACGATAATAAGACAGGAGCGGACGAAACGCAATGCTGACGACTGCAGTTTGTACACATTTCCTTCGAGTTAAAATACAGTGAACTCCGCGATAGACCTTTTTATAACATCCACTTCAACCCAGACAGCTACAAGTTACGAAACAACTTACACTTTTTGATGTCGATTAAGGCGGAAAAAATAGCGGAAGGGTTGCGCCCCAAATACGTCAGAGCCACAAAAATAATTCAAGTGTTATAGTTCTTATTGCCTTAACATAAAGGCTATGGTAGCTTAAAACACATTACTTACAAAAGTTGTAGAACTCATCAACACCAACTACTGAATTATTCATAGGTCGCATGACGGATTTATTTTCAAGATTCAGAACTACGGCATCACATTGAGGCTGTCACATCGAGTGTTCACTTTCTCAAAATCGTATCCGACTCAAACCCGAAATGGAAAGAAGAAACTTGATGTCCTCAAAATAGCTTTAAATTACGAGCGAAGGCATGAGATACAATAACGCTTGATAAAACAGACACTCGTTATAAGGCTTGTTTAATAGAGTGTCACAAAATCAACGCGACATTTTTTTTATTTTATTTTTATGAAGGACTGGGCATGCGTTTGACCCTAGTCTCACCTGATGGAAAGCGAAGACAGGGTCTAGGATAGAACACGCTTGCCCAGAAGATGCCTATTCACTCTTACCTTGAAGACACCAAGATTGTATAATTCAGGAAACATAGACATAACATCGTATTTAAGAGGAGTGTGAACCTACGGCTTTTGATACAAAAGGCGAAAACGATTTCCACCCCTTAAATGTTAAACGATGTTGACCAACTTTTAATAAGTTGTCAGTCAGAAAAAAATCTTGTCTTTTTGTACTCTCGTACAAAACTACTTTCGGCGATTATTTGATTTTGTTGATCTTTAAGCAATATTCGAAATACGTATAGACCTAGATTTTGTCCTCACTGACAACCTTTCAAAAATTGGTCTAAATCGGTTAACATTTAAGGGGTGGAAATCGTTATCGCCTTTTGTATGAAAAGGGTGACTTTTGCGGTTGCTTCACAGTCCTCTTAAAAACCTTGCTTAAGTTTGGCAAAATATGCAAGTTGCTGAATTGAATGAAAAGGGTAATTGTACAACAACTTAAGCCGCAGTCAGTAGGTACCGTAAACATGTTTCACTAAAGTAGATAAGCTCATCTGACGGTTGCTTCCCGCGACTGAGTTCGATTTGATTGAATTTCCGCGTAGGGGTTGGTAAGGGTAAGGCATTTTCCTAAAATAAAACTACCCTAAACAGCCCATATGTATGCAAACTTTACGAAAGTAAAAAGCTATAAAAAGGGAATAAACAAATTGTAAAGCTTGCTTAAGTTCCAAGACTCTTTGTTCAAAATAAGCATGTTTTCATCAGGCGTATCGAACGACAAAGTCCTCAATTAGTTTTTTCCAAAACAACGCGCCCTAAACCAAACACAACCTACATTAATCCGATCTTAAGATTAGCTTCTTTTGCTAGCCAAAAGTTCAACCATGTATTAGTTTTAATCTATTAGATGTTGGCGCAAACAACAATCCATTAATTTATAAGCGAATGACCCCCAATACTCGGACACAATCAAGTCCACAATGTATCAATTATTTACCGGAAATATATAATCAAAATTTCAATTCAGAGATACAGAACATGAACGAATTTCTACAACATGCGCTGAATATTGAAAAGTTTTGCCACCGCGACGGGATACATTCGTGAGTCTATTATTTATTCCCTAAATATCGGTAATGTCAGCTTGTACGTGCAATTGTTTCATTTGATTACAATCTTTGACGAAACGTTTGGCCTAGTTGGTGTAGTGACCCTGCTTCCGAAGCCAGCGGTCCCGGGTTCGATTCCCGGTAAAGGCAATATTTGTGTGATGAGCACGAATGTTTGTTCCTGAGTCTTGGATATTTCCTATGTATTTAATTATTTATCTAACTATATAAGTATGTATATCGTCGTCTAGTACCCATAACACAAACCTTTAGAGCTTACTTTGGGGCTAGATTGATTTGTGTAATGATTGTCCCCAGATTTATTATTATATTATTACTATTATATTATTAATCTTTTGTTCTTTTTGGGATAAGTTTCATGCGTAAAGTCGAGTGGGACTCTTAAATGTTCTAATAAGAAACAAAACCTACTCTGCTTTTATTAAAAGTGAGTCTTACTTACTCGTGAGAGCCTCGATGATTAACCGTTGGGTTCCATTTGAATATTTCGTAGTCACTGTCAAACTTTTTACTCATAATATGTCTTAAATACGCTTGGAAAACTTTTCCTCTTTTACCTCTATTTCAGTGTAGCTACTTGTTGCAAAATTAAATTCTCTATAGCACTCTAAATCATTTTAAGCGACAAATAACTCGTCATTATTGCATGGCAACATTGGCAAGTATGCCACATCCGCACATTTCGGCGGCACGTGGCTGCCCCCGTGTGGCCAAACGTACCCTTCTGTCATGTGCTTAATTTGAATTATGTTGGGGCAGACGGCCGACCCCCGACATATAAAATTCAAGTTTACGCCCCCCAGAGGAACACGGTATTTGATACATTTCAGTTCACTTTCGATGAGTGTAGGCCGCGTGAATAATTTAAACGATGTGTACTATTGCTTTGCAATCACTTTGCACCACTCTTAGTAAAGTTAAATCATGTATCTGTCTGTTGAGTTGAATCTCCATAACTACTGATTTTAGCACAATCACAACAAAGCAATTCCTACAAATCGGAGCCAAAGCATGCGCTTATTAATAATTGTTTAAGTCATTATTCAGGATTTTTAACTAAGCTTACTTATCTAAGCATTAAATACAATATTTGCAGCCTTACCTTCCCGCTGAGTGTCCCATAAGTTGCAAAACATTTTATTTCGAGGCAGTGACAATATTTTTTACGATTGGAATCGTAAAATGCGAAGACTTTATTAAATTTTGCTCCGAAACCTGTTCCAAACGGTACTAACAACTTTTTATTTGGTTCTGACAGAAATATTTAAGTAAGTTAATTGCTCCCAAGGTAGCATAGTACGAACGCATTCTAGTTTGATATATTATGTAGTTTTAAATTAAGAGGGATTTTTACTAATGATCATACATCTTGAAAAATTGTTTGACCGGTAAGATTAGAACCGCGTCTATGTAGCTTTTTTTCCATTAATTGATTAAATATTTTCTACATTGTTTTGGACGTGGGTCCAGGAAACACTAATTTCAAATAACATCTGATTTTTTTAACAAATAAAAACTATTTGTGTAAACGAACAGCGACAAATTAGATCGTTACGATAAAAGGATCAATTTGATCGCGGTATCCAGTGGAATGTCGGATGTTAAACCGAACAGCCTTGGCATTGGTCATTCAACCTGAAGCTGGTAAAATATGGTTCGGCCGTTAGCATTGTCTTGCAATCCAAAATGAAAAGAGTAAGAAATATAGGCAACGTATTTTGCTTTGAACTTACCCACTTGACTTAAGCTTCCTCTATGAAGACATGACTAATGTACAATGGACTCATCCATACTTGTCTTATTTGGTAAACAAGTTTCTAACCTCAAAATGCACCTTTTTTCGCTAAAACAGAAAGAAAGAAAAAACATTTATTCATAACAGATCACAAAATACATACGAAGAAACTAGAAAAAGTAGAACTGTTACAAAAAGATCCCAACTCAGCATAATGCTGGCTCGCTGTTCCCTTGCAAATATAGGAACCGGAGACAATATTTTAGACGTCACTTTGCCAATTTTGAGCCTAGGTTTGCTTTATATAGGATAAAACAGCTGTTTCACCCAAAAATTGCACATTTTGAGGTTAAAAACTTGTTTACCAAACAAGACAAGAATGGATGAATCCACTGTAATTTAGCGTAAAAGGAAATGAGACTCAGGCGCGGTCGCAGCCTGAAATTTTGGGGGGGTCACTAACAATAAAATATGTCGAGTAAATTAAACTTTATTTTTAGACTTGATTTTTCTATTTGACGTGGACGATTTGGGGGGGGGGGGTCATGTCCCATGTGACCCCCCCCCTGGGACCGCGCATGATGAGACTAGACAAAGCGCTGGTAACTTCTAACCTGTTGTGATCATGTATGACAAAATGCCTATTTGAGCACCTCAAACTTGATATTGAATCAGGCTTGACCACAGCCTAATACGGTGGCCATAGGAAAACTGAAGATCATTTATTTAAAGATCGAATAATTTATGCCATCACTACTAAACTTGAACCACTGATCTATATATGAACCCTGGAGCAGTTTATAACAAATGGATTATGCGCCTGTTTGTGCCAATGTGGCGTAGTGTTTACGCTGAACTTAATCTGGAGCACATCATTGGCCTTTTGTGTCTATGCCAGTCAGTTTAAACTTATCTATGGTTTAAATAGTGCCGAATAAACATCTGTTTTGGTGGCTGTATAAAATAGTTAATGTGAGAGCGAGGCTTTACCGCAGATTGGGAAGTTGCATGAAAATCAAAATGAGGTTTAAATGATATATTATAAAAAGTAAATATAAACAAAAGCATATTACAGAAAAAAGCAGATCATTTTGACTATTCATTTTTATTTGATTAAGGGTAAAAATTAGTGAGAAATATATATTGTTTTTACAGTTCTGATTTCTCAGTTTTTTGGACATCCTCATCAAATTTATGTCATGTTTCAACAGTATTTTCGGAAATAATTGCAGATTTCGTTTAAACGCCATACATTTTGTAGTCTATCGACAGCTGTGACGTCATAACTGTTGTCCATTTTGTATGGAGTGTTTTTGCGAGTGGTATGAACAATGACTTTTCAAAGCTTCATAACTCAAAAAATAATGAACATAAATTTTTTTTGGGTACACAGATCGGTGTCTATTACTTAGCACTTTCCAATAAAAGATAAAAAAAAATATGTATCTTCCCTATTGACAGGCAATTTTGGCGTTCTGGGGATTATGTAAGTGTCTTATTATTGTTTTGATAAATTGATTACATAATTAAGTATGAAGGAAAGAATGGAAGAAGAAAATTATATGACTAATACAGCCTTACCTGTCTTCGTTTATGGAAAAAACGTAAAGTTCATATGGAGACAGTTTACAATAATTTATTTAATGTAAAAACCATGGCACTGGCACAGTAGGAGACACCTAGAGCCACACAGTATCTGTCATCATCTCTAAGATAACTAAGCAACAGCGAATACAGTCAACATTTGAGTACCTACCGATATTTTTCAAATACACTTTGCTAAGATTAACTCAAATAAACAAAGCCATCCGATATCTTTGCACTGCGTCCACCAGCTCATCACATTAGCGTGCATCTGTGTACGGATTATCCGGACCCGGTTCAACCGATACCCAGACGCTTAGCCGGTTATTCGGATTGATTAATCACATATCAGTTAACAAGGATCGGCTTTTACGCTAAGCCGGGTGTTGGCTGAAGACGTCTTGATTTTCTTACTGAATGGAATGAAGTGAGGTGGAAATAAGTGATTACTTAAAAGACATCGGGGAGTGGGGATTAGCTAAGTTAATTAAGGACTTGTGAGTATTATTGGGCCTTTCTATCATCTTTTTAAGGGTGTCTTCAAATCTTTACCGGTGAAGACATCAAGATAATTCAATAGGTTCTAATCGCATTTATAATGAAGGATGCAGGTTAGTGGGCAGAGTCCTCACTCCACCCACGGCCACTTGAAATAATGTATATTACATGATGATGAGTGGAGTTTTAATTAAGTTCTTATGAGCATTATATTAGGTGGGGTTTTATTTACAAATATCTCTGTTTACTGAAAAATAATTGAATTCAATATTTACCTACCCGGGTTCGGCAAATAGACATTAATTTGATGACTCAAGTTCGCATACCAGAAATAAAATTTTAACTTAATTAAATAACCAATAAGTATTTAGAAGAAAATTGGAGAGTAAATTAATGTTGAGTTACAATTATACAAAACAGTGTAGATTAAGCCTGCGGGGAAATTAAATGTATAAAGACCTTTAAATCCAATCTGAAGGAATGAATAAATCTCTTGATACAATCCGTTCGGGTATTAATTCGCTAATTGCCCAAGGTGGCAATTTGCGGGAAATATTGCCTTAAACTTACCTTAAAAAGCCGCTTTTAGTACGTTTTAAGGGCATGAAACTCTACAAAAACTTTATAAAAATTCTAGTGTTTACAATAAAATCAAGAATCATCAAAAAAGGCTACAAATTTAAAGAATGTTTATACACACGTTGATGTGTGGTAAGGGAATCACCATCTTGTCATATTAAAAGTCAGATTAATATAGTTTAATAACGCCAACTTTACGGCCCGATTATAACAAACAGTTAATATTTAGGTCGTAAACTGGCCGCTTATAATTATGTTAATAGACCGTCGAATACTTATATTGATGTTTTGACCGGCATTTGAGCAATTTACGAGAAAGATTCCGGAGAGACCACTCCGATAATAATACTAATTTAATGCGAATTTTAGTTGTTGTAATAATTATTTAGCTTACCATTTATTAAAAAAAGTTGGGGTAAGTATTAATGACACATCGAAACATGGGTCGTGCGTCGAGCGGGTCGCTTGCGAGTCCCCGTAAACAGTGTCACAGGAACTAAGAGCCCACGCATATTGATTTGAAAGATTCCAATTTAGTTCCTGTGACACTGCTTACGCGTGCCCGAAAGCAACCCGCACCGCGCACGACCCGCGTTTCGGTGTGTGGAAGCATTAAATCTGCCTCTACTGTATCATAGTATAAAGAGGGGAAGTTAGTTATCTTCATACAAACGCACCGCGCGCGGCTTGTATGTGTGCGCCAAAGTATCTATGCGTATGCACGCACCCTTAAACAAAATCTCGACCCGTTTCTCAGTGCGCCAGTCGGGGCTAACACCGCACGAGGTTCGCGCGTCACGGCTTTTCGGCACCGCTAAATGAATGAAAAATGTGTGATAATCGCAGGAGAACGTATTGCTGTGTGTTTGGGTGTCTTAATAATTCATCGATTCAAGAATTGTCTCTGTTCAGATTACCTATTGAACAGGAAAGGTAAGCAAGTCACTTATTCTAGCATATAATTTTTACTTAATGATGAGATACCTACTTACTTCTTTTTTGTTGTATTAGTTTTCTATCAGACAGAGGAAGTAGGTAGGCCCACTAGAATGTATAAGGTACTTTTGATCTGTCAACCCTGAGACAATAGGCAATTATATCGCGGATTGGGCCGGAGATAGCCTACTTCCCCTCTTTATACTATGACTGTATAACCTGGAGTAATCACAAGCACTATTTTTGGCGGGACAATGAATCTGTATCTTATTATTGGCATCAACTGGCATGGCATAACAAGATAGTATAGTAAGTAACTTTTACCAACTCTATCAAAGCCGTAATGTGTTTGTTTATGTAATCCAGTATGTACCGTGCGGTATGGCTCGCTTGGGCGACAGACCGCGTCGATTCACTCTCGATGCAGACACGTCTGCCATGTGGGCACACCGTGAAGGACGTTTTAAGACCTCGGGCGTTATGGTCATGTAATACATGGTGCCTATGGTAATTATATGGGGTTCAAGACGTCACGAGCAAGATTTGCAGATAACGTAACGAAATCATAGTTTTATCTTCTTACTAAAGTGGTTAGGTTCCTGATGATTGAAAAGCTGAATTTAAGTACGAAAATAAGGCGGAGACCATAAACTAGTTCAGATTGGACGACTTTCGAGTTAAATGACTAAAATGACATAAATATTACAGAAGCGCCTGTGATGTAAAGCAGGTGTATAATTTCTTAACTTAATTTTATTTATTTATTTTTTTATTTAAAGATTCATTTTACATTATTTGCATATTTTAAGTGCATTTATGACTGCAGAAGCCAGGTTGGCTTAAGCGCAGTCAGAGAGTTCCTGGTTATAATATTATTTATTACTCATTTATTGTATTTACATAGAAAATTGCAAGATAATTTTTTTTTAATATATGACCGAATTTACAAACCCCACTTAAGCATCATTTATGACTGCAGAAGCCAGGGTGGCTTAAGCGCAGTCAGAGAGTTCCTGGTTATAATATTATTTATTACTCATTTATTGTATTTACATAGAAAATTGCAAGATATTTTTTTTTTTAATATATGACCGAATTTACAAACCCCACTTAAGCATTTAATAAGAGATTAAATAGTTAAATGACCCCCAAACGTCACTTTAATTAAAGGTCAATTTGAGTGGCTTTTGTGAATTTGGCCAATAATGTTTAAAATTTGAAATGATACACCGGCTTTACCTCACGCGCCGCCACGATACATTTCTACATGTGTTTTTTAAACAGCAGTAAGGGCTTAAACTGATGATTTATTTGTTAAGAAAATCTTAATAAAAATCCTTAAACACAACGATTCGCAAGAACTGAATGGTAATGTTATGATTTCACTTTCTAAAGAAAAATTCATATTGCATTGCACCGCCTCTTATGGCATATTGTATGAGCTTGAATGTAGTAATGGCGTCAAATACTTTGGATGTTTCCAACCAGTTAATGTTGTTGGGTCTTTAAAAGTGAAATCATACTCTTCGGTTCAATGAACGTTTTATAAATAAGATGTTATTCCGTATTTACTCGACTTGATAGCGCCTCGCGTCAGTTCAGTACTAGTCGAAGCGTTCCCGTAATTCCCTTTAGCATGAAGGGAAGAATGGCACTCTTACACATTCTTAACCTTGACTGCTTACTCGCAACACCCCAGTTTGAACTGCAACAAAAAAAACAGAAGCGAACGAGGTCCCTGTAGACCTTACATCGAATTCTTATATAATCGACAGTCATCAACATTGTAATCGTATGCAATGCGATTGATGTCAGTACGTAGTTCTTCCACATAACACTGGAGACACCCCACAAGTAGATTGGTTATAGTGGCTCTAAAAGTAATACCTAACAATTCAGGTTAAATTTCAAAATCCACGGAAAAATACAAAACCGAATATGAAGAATTATGAAGTACTAATAAAGAAAACAAACCAACAGTAAGTAATAAACAAACATAAGAGGACCCGAAACTTAAATAATTATGATTATACCGAAACAGTTGAAAAATTTAGATTTACTTAACAAACCTATAACTGTGGTGTGTCCAGTTATTCATAAGTTAAATAACAAGTCTGTCCAATGTCAATGCATTGGATGGAGCTACTCCTGCACCATTTGTAACATTTTCTGGTATCTTTTATACAGATATAGGTAGTATTTTCCTAAATAATTTCTAAGTTGGTTTCATTTATAAGCACAAAAGATAATCCAAATCTAAAGATAATATTTTTTATATTCGTTTTTTTTACGTAGTTTTCAATCGGAGGTAATAAAGAAAGACGAGAAAACTAACGAATAAGAACTAATTAACACCGGGATTGCTTTTAAATGCCGATTAGTGAAGATTTTTCAGATAACTAATTCGATAGACGTTGTGAACTGTCAATTTACGATTTATTTTTATAATCGGTAGAATAAAAGGAAAGACGACGACTTTACTGTTTCTAGCAGCATATTAATGTAGCGATTCAGAATGAATTTCACAGAGCAACTTAGATAATCTCAAAATCGTGCCGTTTGCTATCACATCGAACAAACAATTAATGCAATAATAACAACGGTAGTTGCAGTCCATTCGGACCGAAATAGGAAACCTGGGCTCTTTTTGCCTCTAACAAACCAGTTCTAGGCAATTTAGTCTCGTTCACTGGACACACAAACGAGGGGACATGTCCAAAGGACCCTGACAGCACAAAGCGTACAGGAGGGAGCCCCGTATCCATTGATCTGTGGGTCTGTAAAGTTAGAAGACAGTTTAAAAGCCTCTACGGAATCAACTGATTTCCAACAAAGTTTTTCAAGCAAATTGAAATTTGCTTTTAATTTCAGTTTTACAACATTTCGCAATGGCATTGTTGGTTGGAATTGAAACAAAACACTTTCTAGGCGTGTTATTCCCTTATTTCATCTTTCACTTTTCTGAACGCTCTGTATTTTTACTTACTTTGAGACGGCGACGCAACTATCAAAATTCCACTGCAAATTATGGCTCAAATTATGCTTTCACAAAAGCACCTGCCGACAGTTGGATTCCTTCATACACGTATAAATATTTCGCGAGCGTGTCGCCTAAATTGCACTCTAAAATTACATACAAAATGTCGCTGTAAAATGGAAACTCGTAATGCTAGATATACGACTGCCGTTAAACCGGTTCGGCTGAATGCAAATCGACTCCAAGACATCAAGACATTACCTACCTTAAGTTTGACTTACTAAAGAACATATTACACGTGCACGGTGAAAAAAGTCACCATGCTTGGGGAGAGGTTAAAAAGAGTGTTAAGTATCACTTAATTAAAAAGAAGCCTTTGGTAGGTGAAACCTTAGATAATGCTTGGATGCAATCGAGTTAAATTACAATTGTTTTTCTACAACTGCTTTTACGCGCACAAGGCAATTAAAGTCCTATTTTAAAAGAAGTTTCACCACTACATGACTTAATACTGAATCATTATTTCATTCCAGAATGAAACGCAAATATTTTTCATCCGTTGAATTTTAGGAAAAACGTTTATACTCGTAGCGGATAGAGACGTCGATCGACGGAAATCAAAACCCCCGCGCTGTCACGGCCAGGACGCGTTATGAAAAGGCTCGTCCATCATAATTTATCATGTTCAAATCGGATGAAAAGACACCCTCGCTTTTACAAGTTTTTCAGGTATTTGCACATAAAAGAATTGCCTTAGAAAAAGATGTTTTAAAGCATCGCGTGTGTTTTTTAAACGAGGAGATACGACAAATTAAAAATATTAGTGTTCTACAGCACAAATAAAATGTCTACCCCAGCATTTTGTGGCAGTATTGTGCGGAAATTAATTTCCTGGCCAGGTAGTTGAGAGCACTTTTCGAAATGAAAATTAGTTTTCGCTACGTAAAATATTTCCTGCACGGAATATTGTAATGAAATGATAAAATTCTGGAGCAGTTCGTAAAAGTTGGCGTCTCTAATTGTATTGTCATGCTTGGTTTATTTGTTGCAATTAACATCGAGGAAATAATGCATTATGAGAATGGCACATTCTGCTTCAAAAACGGAAAGTTGAAATCCAAATTCCAATTGAATTACGCAAGCAATAACGTACGAGCCAGAAAACATATAAAAAATTAATGTTAATTAAAATTCATATAATACGCGTTGTCTAACCTTTACTTTTACCATCATACGCAGTCCTTCATAAAAAAAACGTAGCCCCAAAATAGCCACTTTAACGATCAATATAACTTAAGCCAGCTAAGACAGTTACTATTAGAGTAAGATTGTTAACTTATTACCTTCTTAAAAAAAAGAAACACCTAGCTACAAGCCAAAAAAGAACATATAGGTAAAGGTATAAAGTAAATATATACCTACCTAGGTAGTTAAATAGCTGGTTCTACGCCGATACTGTCTAAGTGCCTTGCAAGCTTACCATGCGTTTTAAGGCTGTTTTTTATTCACACATCATTCATCATGAAACCGTCACCTATGTCAGCACAAAAATCAAATTTGATATTGTAATTCTTCAACAGAAATGTGTGACGAAAATTCAAATATTCATAAATTTTCGCTCGGATTAAAAATTCAAACTCGATTACTATTGTTCAAGTCAAGTGCAAAGACCTGAACTTTTCCGTTTCATACCTCATCTATTATTATCTGAACATGTCCGGGCTCTGCTTCTATTGTACCGACTTTTATGGAACCCAGCTTGGCGCTCGCAGTGGATATTACTTACTCGAATTTATATTTTCAATTCCAGTGTGATAGCAAAAGGATTTGATACCGAGAGAATACCGTTTTGTGCAACGGCTTGAACGAATAATACGATGGAATAGTTGAAATAGAAACTAATAAAAAATCCGATGCGATTAACTGGCGCGATAACGAAGTGTGAGAAGATTGAAGCCATTTATATGTATAAGAACTAGAAAGCACGTATAGATACTAATAGTATGAGGCGAAGGCATTTTTCATTGTCTCCTTTTTGCGCGTCTGCCAGTGATCAATTTCATAATGGGTGGTCCCAATACTATTGTGTTTGTGAAATGCATTGATTCACTACTGCGCCTACTCTTCTTGATAGGGGCACTAAATTATCTCTTAATCACTGTGATTTATTATTAACCAGCCTTTTGCTTGCAGGTCCGCCTGTGGTTACAGGATCATCAGTAATAAAGACCTCTCAATCTGATATTTTTACAGACAAATAGTGCAACGATAAATTATTTAAAAAAAAGTTTAAAATCATGTAGTGTTTTCTAGAGGTATAATTCAACTATTATCTCCGTTAAGATCTGACAACTCCATTAGAATCGAATTTTATAAATAATTGTTAATATACCAATTTATTTTAACCGAGCCGTATCGATCGTAGCTTTTCCTATAGTTCTCGTGTATATCTAATGTGCATGAAATTTTTAACCGTCACGGTCAACAGAGGTTCATGGTCTCCGTAATAACGACCACACGCTCAACGCAAATGCTTCGCGGTAATACTTCGAGGAGTAGATGGTTGCTAAGAATAATATTTTTGTTTTATTACTTGTCAGTCCTGACTTTTAACGTCTTCAAAGAAAAGAGCGATTTCTCTACAAGTGACGCGCCTAATATACCTATTCAAATTATGCAATTGCTGTTTGATGGCAGTGAATTTTGTGAAAACTGAAGAGATTTTGGTGGGATTTAAATGAGTGGAATAAGGAAGGTCCCAAGGTAATATAAAATTTTGATTTCATTGTAATAGACTGACTAAAAAAAAACCCGAGAGCATAACCCTACAAAGAAAGAAACAAGAAATTGATTCTGCCATACCTCCGTTGGGGTCGATATGGAAATAGCAGTCGGTGAGTTCGAATAGCTATTATAGGATTTTATGGTAGATTTCGTGTTTCCTAATTTTTAGAGGTTATGCAGTCGGGATTTTTGTTTCTTACAATGAATATTGTTTGTTTTCATCTTTTTTGATTAATAATAGAGGTACCCTATGTCACTTCCACAATTAAGACGAATCTAAGAAAATCTCATACCTATGTGAAAATCCATCAAGCCGTTTAGGCTACAGATCGTGCCAAAGAAATATACATACATACATACAGATATAGTGAATAATATGTTTCCATCGGTGAAACTCGGACCTCAATCGGAAGACGACGGGACCCGAAGTGTCAATTAATTATTGTATTCAATGAGTGACATGTTTATATTCATTAATATGAAACTTTATTATTTACTGTCAAATGTCAAAATGAAAAATGACAGCATGGTATGATGGGTACTGGCCCCCAATTCTCGATGCATTCGAGATAATATTGATTGCGAGATTAAACGTCAGATTCATACAGTTTTGTCAAATGACTGTATGCACTGACGTTTAATCTCGATTGTGAGATTATCTCGAATGCACCGAGAATTGGGGGCCTGCTGAAGCTAATTGAAAGAGAACGACAATACGAACTTTTCGATAAAACACGATGGAAACTAATTATGCACTACATCTGTACCATAGCATTCTCTTTCTGGCGCAGTCGGGTAAAAAGATACAGCTATTTTAAATTTAAAGTGACAAGACATGCGCGTGCGCAATCGCGGAGTCAGCTAGTAATTAATATCAATCATTAACCTTATTTTCTGACAATAATTGATTGCTATGCTATTTATCAATCGCAGGGTATGAACATAACATAAATAATGCTAAGTTTATAAAGCTAACATTCTTTATACTGCCTATAACATCAAGTTTATTCTATTAGCCACTTGTGTGCCGTTATAATGTTGTTAAGCATTTGTTGATCATCAAAAGACCAACCCAATAGGTATAGATCTTTTGTGAAATATTTTGTTCGGCGAATTGTATGGCGTGTTATTTGTTAACAAAAACTGGCAGGTGTGACATGGGTCGCTCCAAGGTCGGCCAACCGTGTACTCGATACACTTGTCGACTTCCATGGGATTTGAAGCTCGATAAAAAGACTTTGTAGACGGCTTATCGAAGTCAAGAACTCTTTTGTTCAGTAGCTTTATGGGACATGTGTCGCTGCATAATGTTGGTTAGCGGTATTCCAAACAATGGCTGCTTATTGTTTGGGTTTTCTGTTATTTTGGGCAATCTCACAGTTCCAACGGGTTTATCGTTCTTGGTAATATTTTAGAGAAAATAGCAGTATAACCTCACATAAATCACAGCACCTTTACAATTCAGAAGTTTAAAGTAATGTTCAAAGTTGCTTGCCACAACTTTGCTAGTCCTTTGGTATCTTTGTTGTGTTTAGTAATATATTATGCTGTGAATTTGAGAAATTTTTCAATCTTTTGCAATGAATCTAAATTTGTCGATCTTTTAATGTATGCTTACAATGTTTGCAAAGGTGTAAGTTACGGGGAGGCAACGCATCGTTTATTTTTAAAGTTTTCCCATCAATTGGTAACAAAGTTAGGTACTATGAATAAAGTCCCAGGTCCCGTGTCTCTGAACGCTAAGAATTTTCGAGCAATTACGAGACGCGGTGGAGCGGAGCGAGCAATGGCGTCTTTCATGTTCTTCCAGTTTTAGGTAAGCTTTGAAACTGTTTAAACAAATAAAAGCAATGATTTTATACGACCTGTATCGCTTTTTTCTAAGACGCTTATTTTGTTCCAGTAAGAATTGTTCATTAGAAGAGTTAGTTCCTTCACCACCCTATTTCTGTCTATCGATTTGATACGTCTTTTTTGTACACTGATTTACGGAACGCACCTTTAAAACGTTAGCCGATTTTAAACCGAAACAAATGTAACGGCATCACGACGGGAAACATTGAAGACACGAAAACGTCTCAACAGTGCTGAGTAAAAACTGATGTACACTTGGATCACGCTGAGGTATCCAGCAAAGCGTCCATTAGCATAACAAAACTATCCAGATATAGGTCTTGTACCACTTGCAAGTTGTAACTAATGCAAACTCTCAAGCATTCTAACAATTGCATGCTTAATTGAACTGAACGTCCTTTTAGTAACAATTTAGGCACTTGAACTATGCAGAAGTTGAAGGAAACAGAAATTCAAATTGATTTCGAGAGCAGCTGCATAATCACTGGTGCAATTCGAAATTAGTTAGTTCTGTGACAATTTGTAAGGTTAATGGGTAAGTTTATTTAGATGGACGTTCGGAAATCTAAGCTCTGTATGTCTGTGTTTAAATTAAAATCCGAAATGAAGTATGCATTTGAATGTACTTCAATCGAACTCTACTAATATAAGTCAGCCTTGAGAGCCAACTAAATAAAAGGATGAAAAATTTAAATAAATTATAATTTAAAGTCAGGATAGTCATGCGTTTTTATGATGTAAAATTATAGCTTTCTGGCTTTTTAAAGTCTCTGAGAATTTTTTGAGTTAGTTAGTGCTCGTTATTGATATAGTACTCAAGTAAGGCGCACACAGACAGATGGGTAAACTATAAGGGTTTAGGAACCCTAATAGTTATGACTACGGAACCCAAAAAAATTGAATTCCTTACCTGCGCTTCGTAACTTTCATAAGTGTTTCTCAGAGTCTGTTTATTTCGAACGGCAGCGTGTAAATACACATTTGTATTCAACGCGTTTATAACGAGCAGTGAGGAGTGGATTGAGCGACGTGGCTTGTACGAAGAGCCTTTAGTAATAAATATACTTATTTATATTTAAGATCCTACTATATTAAAGAAATAATTACAAGTATTTTACATTATGTATATAATATTACAAATGGATTATTTGAGTTTTATGCCATTATTGTTTCTTCCTATTCTTATTTCTGCACAATGCGAATTCTACACATCTGCATTTGACCACATTCGCTATTCTTCACAGTCATTATTTTTATAGAATCCTGTTTCTTCCTATTTGCGAGTCTGCACAATATGAATTTCATTTGATCACATTCGTTATGCTGCACAGGTCTTACTTTTACACAATCGCGTTTCTTCCTATTTTAACTATACGAGTATTAAAGGATGTAAAAAGAACATGTGGATCTTTTTTGTTTTATATCTTTTACTATTTATTTTTATTTATGTAAATAAGATTAGAAAACAAAATAAACAACGAGAAAACTTCATCTCGTCATCATCATTTAAGCAATATTTCACTAATGTCATCGACACCATCATCATCCATTTATTTACAATTGTGTAGAATCATATTGATCAGATTGATTATATAAAAATAATGACAGAAGAATACCGAATGTGATCAAATGCAGTTGTGTGGTATCATATTGTGCAGAATCGCGAATAGGAAGAAAGAGGATTGTATAAAAATAATGGCTCTGAAGAATAGCGAATGTGGTCAAATGCAGATGTGTAGAATTCACATTGTGCATAATTACGAATAGGAAGAACAATAATGGCATAAACGTCGAATAAACCTTATGAATGTATGTGAAGATGGTTTGAATTTCGGATTTGAATGAAGCAGACAGATAAACCACTTTTGAGAATTCTATTTGCATTTTTTTCGTATTCTGGACCCCTCTATCCCCTATCTTCCAAGAGTATTTGGGCACTGTGGGTCTTGAGCCATACCCAGGTCTCTTTCCGAATTCATATACTACAGTTTTTTTAACTCTTGGACAACGGAATAATATAGAACCGGTTTGTGCTAGTATAGGACTCGTCATCGAGACTTCGCCCGACAAGTTAGAGCAAAACAGCCCATTAAAAAAAATATTTTAAGAAATAAGGTAACAAAGAAAAAAGTGAATGACCTTTTATTTATAAAAGCGAGTTTACAAAGAAAGGCGATAATTAGTTACTGGCCGAAAACTCGCCTCTGGGAAATATAGCACCAACGTGTAACTCTTAGAACGACAATGAAGAGTCCGTATAGCTATTAACTCTCCGTTACCCATCGTAGACATTTTCTAAGAATGGTGTTCGTTGGGGTTTTGCTTTAAATTCACGGGAATAGTGGGAAATTATTACATCCATTGTCTTTCCCACGACGAGCTCGCCCGCCGTTGACGCAAACCTACGCAGTATGGGAGCGAGGAGCAATATCGTCGTCGAGCTAAGCGCTGGCGATTTGAAAATCACACCCCATGAAAGCTTGTGATGTTATTGCAGTATGGCCGATGCACCGTGATCACGGAAAACGTCGTATATCTAAACAAGGTAACCGCACTAGATAGCTTGCTACAGATCTGTTCACTCACGAAGTCGCACCCCTTCGCAGCACAAATAGAAAGACTAAAAAATCGTTTGTATAAGATAAAATGTGGAGGGGTAAAACTTCGTGAGATTACAAGTAGGTACCCACATAACGTCTTAACCTTTTGAACGCCACGGCTAATGGCGAAAAAGCGTGCCACCAGCGCTCGACGACAGCTGTAGCCGACGCAAATGTATGGAAAACGGCATATCGTGGCGTCAGGGGCACGGAAATCTGCTGTCGGCTACAGCCGACTGGGGCGCTCAAAAGGTTAATAAAGTAAGAAAGCTTACTTTCAATAGTAATTTGTAGAAAACTTGGCAGTATATAGTGATTTTAGTTAAAAGATTCGTAATCTACTGTAGTGGCGCCCATAATATGCTTATATTTAGGTGAGCTCAGTTGCTAAAACAAAGATGTACTCTTCTACATCAGAAGCTGACGAGTATTGGTTTATTTATTCTAAAATATCGACGCATTATAAACACTTGTCGTAATAGACTTAGAGTTTAATGATATGAGTAAACTTTCGTTTAATATTCAACGCTTACTCGAAGATCCCGTATGTATTCATTAATAAAATATGAGTATCCGCTAGACGCGACACCTGAAAATGCATCTATAAGTGAGCTTTGCATATTTAACCGAATACTTAGCAAAGAGAAGGCGGGTACAAAACGAAATAAAGGTTATTGGACATTGAAATAAGAGTGTTCTGTACGTGTACATTTCAGAAATGGAAAACGGAACGAAATTCTTGCCTCGTAATGTGAAGATAGACATATTGCACTTTATTCGGAAAATATAGTTCGCTACCGAAAAAAATAAGCACCACGTACGATTAAAGTGTAAGGGGGTTTATGCAATAAAACGATTCAAATTTGAGAAAAAACGATTCGTAATAGTACAATTTGTAAGGCCGATTTCGCACTGCGAGGTACAATTCGAATCGTATTTTCGAATTGTAGTGCACAAATGCCTTCGGAGTAGGAACCTATGGTAATTAGTTTCACTTTGTATTGTTTGAATATTATATTTTTCGGTCGACAGCAGAACAGCGCCTCTATTCGGGAACGTCCAAGCGATATTGTAGCGACGCGCTAGCGAGATTGTCATCCCACTCTTCCGCATGATGCGTAATGCATAAGAGTGGGATTGGAGTCTCGCTCGCGAAGTCTTTGATTATTGTAAGCGATTTAATTAGAATTTCCTTTCGTACATGCCTTTGCTACTATTCTCAAAATACTATGTATGGTAGGGTAGTTTCCATCTGGCTCAGCCATTGATCTTACGCGCAAAGCAACTGATCAGCGGACACATTCAAATTTAGACATAATGACTTCGTCTTTACAGTCTAAATTAATAGTTTCGTTTATCCGCTGATCAGCCGCTGCGCACGTAAGAGAATTACACCCCAGAACAGTGATAATTAACCTACGTTTTTCATTAATTACGAGTGTCCCTTTGTTATTAATTTATTATATATATTAATATGTATATACACGTATCCACAAAGGTACCGTCGCGGTCCGTCGCGTGGGAATCCCGTCGGCCACCTTATTGGCTGAACCAGAACCACCTTAACAGATCGCGGGCACTGGCCGTGACGGCCCTGCTGTTCCCGGATCAAAGATGTAAAACGAGAATAACAAGTACCTAAGATTCTCTAAGGTCAGAAACGCACTGGCAGGTACGGCTTGCTTAGCGCCTAGACTGCGAGTCAGGCGGCTATTGAACGCGCCAATCGCGCAGTGCGGTCGCTTCCGAGAAATCTAGAACGTTAGTTTATATGTTCTGGGTGCTAAACAGAGCCTGCCAGAGCGTTTCTGGTCTAACTTATCGGGTAGAAGCTCAACGCTGCGTTCCATACTGGCACAAACCAGCGCTTTATGCGACACGCGAGGCTTCGTCGCCGAGTTATCGCGTTACGTGATACTAGGATATTTTGAGAAATGGATGTTCTAGTGAAACGGATGTTTTGGGAAATGTATGTTCTGGGAATCGGATATATAATAGGAAACTGATGTTTTGGGAAACGGATGTTATTAGTATGCGGACAATTAGGATTTTGGGAAATGGGTGTCTCAGGAAAATAATGTATTGACTCAAACTGATGTATTCGGAAACGGATATTTAGGGCCGAAGCCATAGAGAACACCCCAGAGGCGTAAATAATCCTTGGTGAAAAGCCTTCCTGCCTGGCTGACCAGTATAGTGCGCAGCATTCCGTGAGTTGGCAGAATATGTTTTGATCAACTGTATTTAAGTATTACACATAAATATAACGGTAACGGTATTTGTAATGCGGATAGGTACGTTGTAATAAAGCCTATGTCTAAATAAGGCCCTAAGAAAAAGAGTAGAATGGAATGGATGGAGACATACACGGTGAGACCGACACGATCATTGCGTCAACATTGTTGATCGAGGTTTAATGTATTTCTTCGCTTCAAACGTGAACTGGTCCGTTGTAACGGCATCTAGTATGCCCAGTCTGGAAAAGAACGGATAAGTTTTTTTTATACCGAATGAAATGGAACGACGCGAGGGCGGGACTAAAAAGTCACACATTTTTATGTTGATAAAGTTCTACTAATTAAATAGGAATCCAATTCTTTCTTACCTATATATTAGATCGCGTATGATATGTAAAAAAGAGAATAGATTTTATCTTGTTGAAAATATTTAAAAAAAAACGCAAATATCGGATGTAGAGCGGATATAGATTTGAACAGGTATCACAGGAGAAGTCCGGAAGAGTTTTTGATTGAATTTTAACAAATGAATTACGAAGGTAACAAATCTTTGATTGTAATCGACTAACTACAAATAAGATGCAGCCATTTTAAATCTCAGATGACAATAAACACGGTTGGTGCTCTACGCCTACGTATACTCGTGGACAAAGCTAGTCATATAAGTTAATTATCCTGTCTTCACCGATCGCGAGTGTAGCAAAAGAATCCCTCTAAAGACACGACAAAGTAAATAAGAATCAAACAAAAAGGTGCTGAATTCGGGCGGGATCTTCGAGATATGTTGCGAGCACAATACTCCGGGGAGAGATTTGTCTCCGACCTTTGCGGGTCGCACCGCTATTTGCTTTCAAAGATCCCTTGCTGATATAAATGATATAAGCGAGAGCGATTACTTCCTTTTTGCTACTATTTTGAGGTACAGTCGCAGGCTACGTAAGGCAGTAGGTACACCGAAACACGGAGCGGAAACGGAGCGAAGCGAGGCAGCTGCGCGAATGATGTGATAGCTTCCATTATATTTCCTGTGACACAGCTCAAGCAGGCCCGCTTCCGACCCGCTCCGCTTGCGTTCCGCGTTTCGGTGTGTAGAGAATAAGTGGTGAGATGCAGCTGATTGGGTAATCTGGGGATAATTTGTATTAACCAGTGTGGGATTAGGTATTTTTTATTTTTTATTTTGTGTAAGGGTTGTTCAGAGGTGTAATTTTCTAATTAACACAGCGCTGCGTCTGCGACGAGCGACACTTTATAGACGGAATCTGTAAGTACTAAGTCATTAGGTTCAAATTACACGTATATGACGCCGCTGACGCTGTAAAACTTATCTCAGTATAATAAAAACATGTCATGAAAGTATCTTTTTATTACAGAACTCACTAAAGCTCTTTTTATATTTACCAGACTAACCTTAGTCCCTCGAACCCAACAGAACAAGGGTAATGCCTTTTACCGTTAGTATGTAGGATATAGGTATACAATACGTGCAACTATAGATGTATACGAGTATAGTTGGTAATGTTTATTCCTTGAGAGCTGTTGCTTTGTTAAAAAGACGAACTAGATAATAGAGATTATTTCTTTTTTTAAACTTTATTGCATAAACAAAGAAGAAATGGCAGCCTTAATGCGAAATGGCATTCTCTAACAGTCAACCAACAGGCCAAGCAACGTTATCAAAAGTTGCATTGAGAAAGCGTATACAAATTACGAGAATAATAAAATATCTATATACATATATAAAAATCTCGTATCACGGTGTTTGTGGTCGCACTCCTCCGAAATGGCTCGACCGATTTTTATGCAATGTTTTATGTATATTTGGTAGGTATGAAAATAGGTCGTAAAGTATATCTCATATCGCTAGGTGATTAGGGTGTCCACGCGGACGAAGTTTAGGACGGAAGCTAGTATAATTATAATATACATAATATAGTATATATATATATATATATATAGTAACCCACTCACTCTTCATCTTGATTTAGCAAATGCTTGCGAAGCGTTCTCTTGAAAACAAATCTGCTTGGAGATTTACTTATGTTAAGCTTAAGATATGATACTAATATTTTTATTAACCTTTCATTTTCAATGCAAAAACCTCTGCTGTAAGGTTAGGCTCCTGCTGTTGGGACTTCCGTATCTTATTTCTTAAGTCACAAAGGTTTTCCCTCAAGCTACTTGCTGTTTCAAAAGTCAACATACCCTCCTTCAACCCTCATAGATTCAGACAAACCAGGTTCCTAAACAGAAGACATCTGCTAACGCCACAACTGTTGCCACAACGGTTACAATATATTTTCTAAAAAAACCAATGCCTATATAGAATCGACTCGACTCCCATTTGCAGTCAACTAAAATAGCCTTTAAGTCTATGCGAATAAGATATGCATTTAGGAATAGCTAGGCAGGAGTTTTAGTAAAGGAAAATTGTCTTTATGGTTATAGGAATAGGAGTTATGTGGTTTTGAGAGGGAAGGTGGGGGCCATTACGATTCCGCGCGTACCCCGGCTGCGGTATCTTGATCAGCTATTTTCTGATGATCTACGCGATTCATAGAAACGATTGTGTATGGGAACGTTTTTGCTGTGTTTATGGCTATTAAAGGACGATTGGGTACAGTTGCTGAAGAGGTAAACAATAAGTGAGCGTCTTTATTTTGTTTATGTATAAAAAGGTTATGATTGTATCCTAGATCTCGATTCTTAGGTGCATGTGAGATTAAATGCCAGATCATACAGTTCTCTGACCCAACTATATGAATCCAACATTAAGCTCACATGTGACTTCATCTCACATGAACCGAGAATTGGGGTCCTATTTCAGATACAGCGCTATATCTAGGTTTAAAGAGACTCGTAAACGAACTAGTTTTTCGGCAATTTATTGCTGCAATTCGGGCTATCCTCAAAGGTTTACATTCAAACTTTTTGTACCCATTGGTGATGTAATATGTAATCTTTTTGGGGATAGCCCGAATTGCAGCAATAAATGGTCGAATACCTAGCCCGTTTACGAGCCCCTTAAGATTAATAAAATTTTCCTGTCTAATATACGTAATGAGTCTATGTAGAGTTTATTTATATTAACTTTTGGCAGTCAAGACTGTTCTGAGATACCTACTACCAAAATGAAGAAAGATATTTAAGCTATACTGATTAGAAAGAGTAGACTTAGGAGAAATTATCAACAAACGAATGGAGTACAAAGATCCCATTTTGACATAAAATAACAGTCCGTACTTGTGTTTGAACGTATTTATGTAGCATTAGCGTATATGAATGGAAGATAAAATCTCTTTTGCCTTCGTTATTTAGAAACGTATCAAAAGCTATAAATTCACGGCAATGCGGGATCGTTTTTCAAATTCTATCAGATCGAATTCTTCTCGAAACGAATGTCAATTTTTTTTCATACACCCCAGAGCTAAAAAGTGATCGAATTTTACTGGCCTAATCGATTGCAAACCTTTTAGCCAATCATTACCCACAAGTTTAACTCTCACGCACGCATTTAACGATCACTGGTGTGAATATACCAACACGTGTGACACACACCGAGAGTGAAATTCCCGAATCTATCCAACATAAATCATATTCCAGTGGCGTGCCGTGCGATTCAAAGGTAACGATTCTGCCAAGGCCAAGCACATTAGCATGCGGCGCACGCATATGCGAAATATGCGAGTATGCGGGCCCGTGCATTGTTCACGCCGTGTACGTCGACTTAACGATCCGAATGTGAAGAGTCTAGTTGTTTGGTTTCTTTTAAAAGGTCTAAAATAAAATTGAGCAGGAAAAAACGATAATGGGAACTAGGTATTAACAAAAAGTATACCATTGTAACTTCCATCACTTTAAAGATTTGCTATTCGTAACGTTAAGAATACACTGTATTTTGTTGGTGGACTTTCGAAGCAAGCGTCAGAGGCGTCAGTGACGCCGCGACAGAGCAGCAGATCGATTGCTACGCAAATGTATGCATTCGAGCGTAGCGAAACAATGACAGTTTGGCAAATGTTTGATTACTTAAATTTAACTAGGCATCAATAATAATAATAAAAACTGGCGCCACTGACGCTTGCTTCGAAAGTCCACCTTTAGCTAAAGTATTAGTTATTTCACCGCCTGCGGAGAGAAGTCCCCAATCCGAACTATGTCCGAATGGCGACTACTGCCCATGCCTGATGATGATGAGGGGTGGATTTTCGTAAATTCCTTTCTAAGTGGATATGTCTACACACCCTAAAAGGAACGTTTTGTTTTGCTTATATCCATCCCACATCAGTCCTGTGTTAGGTTTATGCAAACCAATATGAATCAAATTAACGAAATTGGTTCATAATTAAATTACGTATTTTGGTTCCAAATTGCTTTGGGCTTTGAAACAATCATGAATTGCAAAGTTTTAACCTCCGTTGTCAGAATTATAAGAACACAAAATATCCAGCTTATTTCGCCTTATTGTTATTATTAAGACAATTAACTTTTACATTTTGTTTGTGTCACTTTGTATATAGGTGGCAACACGGACAAGTCCGATGAAAACTTAGTAAGCAGGTTAAAAGGTTAGTAAAAGGTTAAAATTAAAAAAGAAAACACTTTTGATATCGGTTGACCGAATATGTGTCAATCTGATCTACGTAGGTCACTCTTCTGTTTCTATAGTTTTGTCTTTACGATCTAGCAATTAATTAAGTATGTACTAAGTCAGAGTATAAATGTATGTACCTAGATTTATTATTTTGTACCGTCTATAAAAACTAACATTGAACTATGCAGATAGCTGCAGGCCAAGCCCTTTCATATTTAATATAGTCAGAAAAACTAATCTAATTCATGATCAATAAATTTTCAAATTATAATTTCTACAGATCCCCTTTCGTCTAAGGTTACAAGCAACTTTATAATCTCCGTAATGAATGAGTTGGCCGTTATCGCTAAAAGCTTAAGCGTTTTCATTTCCATATCGCTTGTAATAATCAATCAAGTCTCCGCTAGTTCTGAATCGCTACAATCTTCCGCCATGTTGGAACAAAAGAAACAAAAACAGTAAAGCAACTTCAACTCGCAGACAACCAGCCATGTTACGTACAAGGGCTTCAATTTGAAATTTGCCGCATTCAAATTTGCCGCAGGAAATGAATCCTTTTAGTTCGTAACTAAAAGGATTCATTTTCTGAATAGAGGAACAGGACAAAACGCACATAGCGCTTAAGTTGCCGAAGACTTACCGGCCTCATGTAAAACCATTCAATGTATCTGTCTTTTTAGGGTTCCGTACCCAAAAGGTAATACGGGACCGTATTAGGTACTAAGACTCCGCTGTCCGCCTGTCTGTCTGTCACCAGCCTGTATCTCATGAACCGTGATTGTTAGACAGTTGAAATTTTCACAGATGATGGACTTCTGTTGCCGCTATAGTAACAAATAAAAACAGAATAAAATAAATCTTTAAGGGGGCTCCCATACAACAAACATGTTTTTTTTTGCTCGTTTTTGCTCGAAATTGATAACGGCAACAGGTAGACGCTTGAAATATTCACACAATATTTAGTTATATAATTCATTTTAAAAATAAATAATTAAGTTAAAATAAAACAAATATTTAAGAGGGCACCGACCGTCCAGTGGCGCCCTCATCACTGTTATTGTGTTTTCTATTAAAGGAAAGTATTTTATTAAAATTGAAGCCGTATAAGTTGTTTAGCAACTTAATACACAACGTATATGCTATGTAATATAGCTTTGCAAAGTATAACCATCATCTAATCAATTTAACAGAAAAAAGCGGCCACTATTTTCTATTAAATTGATTAGATGATGGTTATACTTTGCAAAGCTATATTACATAGCATATACGTTGTGTATTAAGTTGCTTAACAACTTATACGGCTTAAATTTTAATAAAATACTTTCCTTTAATAGAAAACACAATAACAGTGATGAGGGCGCCACTGGACGGTCGGCGTCCTCTTAACGGGGGCTCCCATACAACAAACGTGTTTTTTTTTTTGCTTGATTATAGATAATGGTACGGAACCCTTCGTGCGCGAGTCCGAATCGCACTTGACCGGTTTTTTACATACATACAACTGAGGCACGTCGACATACACCCGCCGATAAAGATATCGATTTCTCACACTAACGATTTTGATAAAGATGGATAAAGAAGGTACCTAGTATCTGAAACTAGTTACAGCTGACTAGTTGTTACTATTGATCGGTCAGGTAGGCATTTCGTGTATTAGTATGTATGTGTAACCGTTTAAATTGAGCTTCTCTACTGGTTTTACTCGTGTGTTGTAAAATTGCCTCCCCTTCTACCATACGATCAAGCGAGATAGAGTCGAGATTAAAAGGACATGAAACGATAGTGATGCGATATGACTGGTTGAATAAAAAGTTTTGATCGCTGCTCAAGAAATTAATTTAGTATAATGAATTAGATCCGACGGCATATTTCGATAAGCTTTTAATAATGAGTTTCATGATGATGACAAGCAGAAGCATTCTTATTGTTGAAGTTTCAAAGTTTAATATCGGCATTTCATTATTACAACGTAACCGTGAAACGCTTAACAAATACAATCAAAGATAATTTAAAATCATCTTTCGTACAGTCGGGTAATAATTAAAATCATTAACAAACACCGAACATAATAGAGCACATCATGCACCGCATCCCTTTTTATTGCGCCATATTTCTCTGCAAAGCCGTGACTCTTTAATTTTATTTGGGGGTCGTAATCGTGCCAGCTGACCCGTGCCTCCCCGATAATTGTGAATGACTCACCTACTGTTATATGTATACACTACGTAAATATAACGCTGAGTAAAATTTGTTGCCATTCTATGGCGCATTTGCTACAAAAAGTTATGATATTTGGATCATATTGGAGTTTTAGGGTTCCCTATAGATTACTTACTTTATCAAGTGATGTTTTGATGACTGGAACCTGAAACAAATGGAATTTTTATTAGATTTTTACATTTATACAATAATCATCAATCTATATTAGCCTAACTTTTGTGACTGTAAAAATATGAATAGCACACTTGCAAAATCTCGGTTATTGCAATAGGGCATCTCTTTCTTTATAGCCAAGAGCGATAAAGATGTACAAACTAACTATCAATGCAGTATGTTGTAGCAAATAAATATATATAATGTGTTTATATGAATATTCAAATCGCCCTCGACAATAGATGCCCCACTGCCTGCCGTGCATAATTTGAATAATTTGAAGCCAATATTTTGTCATAATGACAAAAATACAGTCAAACTTAGATGGCGCCACAGACCGAGAGGTGTTCAATAAAATACAATTAAATGAAATTATTTATTGAGCAAAATGGCACGTCTGGTGCATCTTTACACATGTTTGTGAAAAATAGCAGCTTTTCGAAGGAAACCATTATTATTTGCAGCCGCAATTTAACAAATTCACCGATAGATGGCGTCAGAATGTGCGAGCAACGCTTGATTGGATGATTGAGTCCTTTTGTTTTATTAATTTTCCTCGCACAGTTCTAGTGGAAAAGCAAGCCCTAGGTATATGCCGCATTTCAAGATGTACTTCGCAGCTTACTCATTTCGAGTCATGAATTTTACTTGCATGTTTCGCCAACTCACCTACAGTTGAACCACACAAATAAGTTCGCGTCAAAGTTCTTATGCCGTTAACATAAAGGCTTTTGTTGCTTGCATCATGTTACTTATGGAAATGGTTAAGCTATAGGGGACTACGGGTCTACTAATGAGTTAAGCCGCGATACGCAGCACTGGGACAGATTAGCGAATGGCTGGGGTGCCATCTTGAACAATGGCGTTAGGCGACGCAATTACTAATGCAGATCAAATTGCACTTTGTAGTTCCACTATTATAGGGCATTGAACTTGCATATTCACGATCACTTGGTTCATCGATCGATCTCAAAAGAAAGATATATGGCATACACGACGCCGATTTATGACGACGCGGATAGCCTAGTTGGTAGTGACCCTGCCTCCGACGCAAGCGTCCCGGGTTCGATCCCCGGTAAGGGCAAATATTTGTGTGATGAGCACGAATGTTTGTTCCTGAGTCTTGGATGTTTCCTATGTATTTAAGTATTTATTTCTCTATATAAGTATTTATATCGTCGTCTAGTACTCATAACACGAGCCTTTAGAGCTTATACTTTGGGACTAGATCGATTTGTGTAAAGATTGTCCCCTGATTTATTTATTATTTATACAACTGCGTTGAACAAGTCATGTAGTTCGGAATGGTAACGCCATCTATTTTCAAGTCTATAAACTACGAAGCTTTGTTGCAGCGCGCGTACCCGCCGGTTTCCCTCTACATACCTATTAAAGTTTTTTATTATAATCAAAAACTCAAACAGTACCTTTGTAATAAAGTCTCGAAATTGTATTCGAAAACATACTGAAGCCCGCCCTCATTCCATTAAAAACCCCGAAAACTCAAAGAATAATTTCGTTTTATACGGAACGTGAATCACCGCGCTGTATCGCAGTAAATGTTCCAAACTTTCCGGGAGTTTTACAAAAACATCTAAGAAGTTGTAAACTCTTTCCGGCGACAGAATTATGAGACAAGTTGCGCTATGGAGACGTGGAATCGCGTTTAAGATCCTTTTTCACTGGTTATTGGCGGGTTCCATAGCACGCAGTTTTGGAAGGCACGTAAGACCCATTTATTGCCAGGCGTCAGACACAATATTGCGCCACGCTTTCTAAGCAGGACCTTGCAGAAACCGAGAATAACTACGTAAGTGTGCCTGTAATTTTAGGCTGTTATATAGAACACCCACAGAATACCTTAAACAGGTTAATATTTTTTATTTTAACCTTACTGGACTACAGCCAGCAACAAGAGATAGCACATCATTGCCGAATTCTGTCCGAAGGGTGTCATGTTCCGACGCTTCCGAGGCAGCTTGCCTTTCCAGAATCCGACCCTACGAGTGAAAACCCAAAGGAACCACACGCCTTTGCGTCGCCAACCTAATTTTAATTTTAACTAGTTTCTTAAGTTATATTTATGGTCCATGGCCCGAAATAAAAGGTTATTAATATTATTATTATTGCATTACGTAAGATCTCACCTGCATACAACTCTAGCGTATGTCTAAACGGGTCTTTACTTACAATGCGTATTTGAGAGTTCAACAATACGGCAACAGTTTGTTATAAACAGCGTTAACTTGCTAATGGAGTTAATAAATCACTTTCCCGGTGCTGCGATGTTTGGATGTTCTTTGGAGTTTAATTCGTAAGAAAATAAAACGTCGGTGAAAACAATTTAAAAGCAGTTATTTTAAATTTTAATTTTATTAGCTTGGTTTAAGTTTTTGTGTTTTGCAAATAACCCTAAATAACCATGAGCAAAGTGAATATTTAGACGTTTTCAGGGAGTTGTAAATTGTATGCATGCGTTATTAATAAATCGCAAGAAACTCCCAAAATATACCTTGAATATAACACTTGAATACAACTTGTACCTATTTTGACGACACGTTTGGCTTAGTTGGTAGTGACTCTGCTTCCGAAGCCAGCGGGCTCGATTCCCGGCAAGGCCGGGTTCGATTCCCGGTAAGGGCAAATATTTGTGTGATGAGCACGAATGTTTGTTCCTGAGTCTTGGATGTTTCTTATGTATTTAAGTATTTATTTATCTATATAAGTATGTATATCGTCGTCTAGTACCCATAACACAAGCCTTTAGAGCTTACTTTGGGGCTAGATTGATTTGTGTAAAGATTGTCCGCTGATTTATTATTATTATAACATTGATATTGATTGGCATGTTAATATTTAATTAATCACGTTTTATCATAATTTAATTAGGTTAGGGTAGGTAGATAGGACGTCTTATAAGCCCCTCATAATTAGACTTGCCAGACAGAGATGTCGGCGTTGCCCGCGATGAATACGAATAACTTGATATTGCGACGGCACATTCAACAGTGACTCATACAGTTTAAACCTACAACTATTTGACGCCAATGGGGAAGTTGCATGAAAATCAAAATGAGGTTTAAATGATATATTATGAGAGTAAATGTAAACAAAAGCATATTACAGAAAAACGCAGATCATTTTGACTATTCATTATTATTTGATTAAGGGTCAAATTTATTGTTTTTTAGTTCTGATTTTAGTTTTTTGGACATCCTCATCAAATTTATGTCATGTTTTATTTCTATGATGTCGGCCTAAAAACAGTATTTTCGGAAATAATTGCAAATTTCGTTTAAACGCCAACCATTTTGTACAATCTAACGACAGCTGTGACGTCATATGGCTGTTGTCCATTTTGTATGGAGTGTTTTTGCAGGTGGTATGAAATGACTTTTCAAAGCTTCATAACTCATAAAATAATCAACATAAAAAAAATTGCGTACACAGATCGGTTTCTATTACTCAGCACTTTCCAATACAAGATGCAAAAAGTATTATCTAATCTAATCTAATCATTTATTTTTCGACCAACAAAGGATCATTGTGTTAGTAATACATGGAATGAAATGAATTCTTATAGTAATGTTAGTAAAGATCATACAATTAAACAATTATTAAGTAAGTGCATAATTATTATTAATATTAATATTATTTATTATTACTGTTTTTATTTGACCGTCCGTACGTGAAGCTGGGAACAGTAGCTCAGGTACGGACAATCAAACCTACTAGCAATCATAATCAGGATGCTGTTGGTGCTAGCCCTAACTCTGCATTATTATGCATCTTCCCTATTCAGATGCATTGTCAACAAACTTACAACTTGTGATCTGTATGAGAAAGATTAGGTTTTTAACTGCACTTTGCGTTTTTAATTTTTACCGGATTCAACACATCTTCATCTATGTTATTCTTATATGAACTACTTATGTCTTGTTCTGCAGAACACTTTAACCAGTTAAATAGCTATTGTAGTTACATTTACGTTATAGATCGGGTTTATTCTAGTATGTATGTACCAATTCTTTGATAGTTGATAACTAATAAAGGTAATGATTTTTGCTTACATTTTTATAAATAAATGACAATTATTCAAAAGATCGAATGTGCAATGACGAACTGAAAGTAACTTACGCCTATCATATTACTTTACAAGCCAGCGGGCAGCGCTTGACATCGCTGTAAGCGCTATTAATTACAATGCAGCAGGGGCGGCTTTGCTAGGGGGCTGTCAACCCCTAACAACAAAAGATGGTCGGCAACGCGTTTGTATCGATTCGCGTGCACTAAGCTACGCTCAACCATTCACTATGAATGGTTGAGCCAACCTTTAATCTATTCAATGAAGATAATAATAGTAGTCAAAAATTATGGATTTGACATAGGTATTGAATTTACGCGTTCATGATTATGGGCGAGCGTTATAATTGATTTGATTTTATGAACAAAAGCTCACATTGATTGGTCAATCATCTGCTCAAGCTAACTACAACTTCAAAATAGGTACAAGTTGGAACCCACCCGTGTAAGAAACAAAGTTAACTTAACTTAAGTTAACTAAAATTCAATATTGTACGCGAAGCTGCCATTGCACATTCTCCCTGAGTTTGTAAGAGTTGGTACTGTCGAGCTGTAGCACGACGGTAAGCAGAGAAGACGGGGATATATTACTGATGATTTTCAGAATTAAAACACTTTCGTGGCGAACTGTATTATATTTGCTATCGTAATTACATAGGAGAAGCCTCTTCGACGGCACGAATTGGAATGAGCATCTGGACAATTGCATCCGATGTTCTAATAATATTTAAATTTAAAAATATGAATAACAAATACATCGGTGATGCGCCTGTTCAGTTACAATAAAATACTAGAGCAAAAAGAGGTTGCTCTACAGTACTTTTACATTGTAGGTACGGATTGAAAAGAAAAGCTACATTTAATAATGCACACAGTTACATGCGCGGACGAAGTCACAGGTAACCCTAATAGCATTTAGTGTTGGCATTTGGTCGGACCACATGGGTCTCGTTAGTTGGACAACGGTTAGATGTGGCCGTCGTTTTGAGGTTAGGCCTATAACCAAGGGCCGTTGTAGAATTTCGAACTAAAATAATATAATGCAGAAATGCCAACACTTTTACACCGACGGTAGCAGAAGTCGCATTGGCCCAACGTTGGTAAGTTGATGGCCGTAATGATAATATTTTACTGCATTGGGACAACGTTACTTAATATCTAATAGGGTCTTCGTTGTATACAATGCAGAAATGCCAACCGTTTTTAAACAACGGTAGCGGTATTCACAATGGCCCAACTTTGGTAATTGGTTGGGCGTAATGGTAATCTTTTTGTTATACCTATATTGGTCCAATGTTAGTTTTATGTCTATATCCCAACGGATTCCCCACTGTTGGCCAATGGATGCGAACAGAGAATGCTACTAGGGAAATCTAGTTTATACAAAAACACAGCGGCATTATTCCAACATAGTTGAAACGGGAACTCCCGCTATTTCCGTTTGTCAAACTTTTAAACAATTCGGTTGGATTGCTAAAAGTTTCGCAGTGTTTTGGTTAAATCCTAATTGCTCGCGGCGACCAGTATGTGCCGGAAATTGGGCTTTCGATTATTTGTTGAGAGCTTGGTGAGAATAGCGATAAACGTGTTATTTTATGGAAAAATCCAGAAACAGTTTTCAGACATTGGGACAGACATCAGACAATAAGCGTTGTCAATTTATTGAGGTTCCTTTGGCGTTGCATACTTCGTTATTATGTCTTCGTAAATAAACAATGTAATCGGATCATTTGAACGAACCAATCGCTTGTAAATCTTTTGCACTAGATCGGGCATGATAATGTGGTAACAAAGGGGTCGCCTTTTCGCTCCGAAAATAATGTAATTTCAAATTTTACCAAGCCGAAGATTTCACACCAGCGCCTCTATTCGGGAACGTCCATGCGATATTGTAGCGAAGCGCTTCCGAGATTCTCATCCCACTCTTCCGCACGATGCGTAATGCGTAAGAGCGCTTACGCACTACGTCCGATCCGTATCCGATCCGAACCCGTGAAAATATGGTCCGGAGCGGGGCGACGACGTATGTGGCTGGGGGACGCGGCAGGCATCCAGTTTAGTTTGAGGTGGCAGTTGGATCAGAGATCGGACTAGTGCGTAAGCAATATCCGAATTGGGTCCGAGATTTCTAGAACCGTATTGTTCGGACTAGTGCGTAAGTAATATCCGAATACGGTCCGAGATTTCTAGATCCGTATTTTCACGGGTTCGGATCGAACGTAGTACGTAAGCGCTCTAAGAGTGGGATGCGAGTCTCACTCGCGAGCCGCAACAATATCGCTTGGACGCTCCCGAATAGAGGCCAAGTATCCTAAAACCATCCATCTTATTGTCTCCTGAAGTAGGTACTCTGATTTGTTACATTACATTATGCAGAAAATATAATATTTATCGGCGGCACCGAAAACAAAACATCTATGCGTTTGTGTTCCTTGCCATTAAACTGTCAAAGAAAATTAAGATAATTTTTCAATGAACTGCTTCAACGTTACTCTTTCTTCTTCCGTTATTTTTAACATGGATTTAATCTCAATTATCTGAACTGGCATGTTTTACTTCTACATCGTTAAAACAGCTATTTTGGCTGATATTTAAACAATCAGGTTAGAGAAAATCAATACTGTAAATCTGCATTATGAATTTCTCATCATCATTGTCAGTGTGGTTTAACTTGCTGATCAGATTGAAATGCAATTATACCTAGAGTTCATACGTAGGGCAGAAATTTAATGAGTTTTAAACTATTGAAACCAGTCAGCTAGATAAATTAGATCGATAACCTTTGAACGGTTAAGATTTTAATGAAATTAATGCGAATGAGAATCTTGCGCCAATGTGTCTACAGTACTAGTGAGAGTACTACTGTAAGTAGTAGTAGCGAGAGTAGTGAGTACTACTGTAACATTCTATTGTCACATATAGCGGATGAATGCAATCAGAAAATCAAATCGTAAGGTAACTATCAGAGGTACGGTATCAAGGGTTAAAAGTTCGAGCCCATAGACACAAATAACTGACGATAGAGACAAACAAAGGGTAAAACATACAAAACAGTTCTAACAATACAGAATTACATAGATCCGCTGATGTGCTGATTATCCAATTGCCAAGGTCGTGGATAATGCGGCCGTAGGCGTTCATGGTCAGTATATAAAGCGGACAGGAGTAAATAAATGCAGTGTTAACAATGTGTTCCCTTAAAGTGGTGTTTTTGGTGGTTGCTGTGGTGGCGTGGTGTGACGCGGCGCCGAGTGACCGTGAGTTAGTCTTATCGATAGAATAAAGAACTTTAATAATAATGCTATAGCATAAGTTGTTAAAATGATACGTGCGCAGAAAAAACTTAAGTGTTACACCTTACCATTGCAATTTGATGATGACATACGGCACTGAAACATGGTCTCTCACTATGGGCCTTATTAGCAAGCTCAAAGTCGCACAACGAGCTATGGAGAGGGCTATGCTCGGGGTTTCTCTGCGAGATCGAATCAGAAATGAGGAGATCCGTAGACAAACGAAAGTTACCGACATAGCCCACCGGGTTAGCAAGTTGAAGTGGCAGTGGGCAGGGCACATAGCACGCAGAACGGATGGCCGATGGAGACCTCGATGGGTTCTCGAATGGTGACCACGGACCAGTAAGCGCAGCGTGGGACGTCCACCCACAAGATGGATAGACGACCTAAAAGAGAGGGCAGGCAAACGCTGGATGCAGGCCGCTTCCAACCGGCCCTTTTGGAAATCGATGGGGGAGGCCTATGTCCAGCAGTGGATGTCCTGCAGCTGAAATGATGATGATGATGATGATTGCAATTTGTGGTGAATTTTCAAACTGTGAGGACCGTATGTAAAAACAAGGAGTTGTTTCCATTAACTTCCAGCTTTACAGAGTCGGGCAAAGTATTAGTTGATATGAAAGAAACTTTACAATCAAAGTTTCGCAATCTATATTCCGGTATGTTCCTGTGTCAACGTAAACTTAAGATCAACAATATGGGGTATCGACAATGAATCAATCAGCCTTCACACTAAGCCTTCCGATCCCATATCAAAACTTTTTGCCATCAGTCGGGTCAAAGTACTTAGATCGATGTTCAGGCGCCTCGCTGGCCATAAATAAACCGGGAATTCCACGTGAAATAGACGGGCTTCAGAAACTTTGTTAGATTTCCCTGCCAAGTTTCTACAGGCCTGAGATGGAAAAGCGTTTGCAGATTCTATTTTGGGTTAAACGATCTAAGGCTGTTGGGTAATTGCTGGTTTATTTTGATCGTTCAGTAGCTGTAACTGGCTGTGGCTGTTATTATATGAGTAAATCACCGGACACTTATGTGCTGCAGTAAATATAAATGTAGCGTATATAAATTTATAAATGATAACATCGTATTTTGTTTATAATGACAGTACCCAATCTAACATGAGTAAGTTCAAAAGTTTTCCTCGCCCAAATTCTAGAAGCATCGCATCACTCTATAGCATAGCTCTTTATTTTTAGTTCGTAAACCTCGCAATTCTTCCACGTACGCGTGAAAAGGGTTGTTCCTGCCTTCGGCGACGGAAACTTGAAAAAACACCAAACACCCCGGTCGGGGTCTAACGCGAAATAAATTGCCTTACCGTGGACCCGCCAAGTTTTACGAGGCAAAACCTTGCCGTAATGCGAAATGTTGTTAAACATCTAGAAATATCGCCGGGTTTATGCCCCCAAATTCATTTCGAACAAACTGAAACAGACGTTGAACCGACCGAGACAAAAACCTAGCGAAAAAAGGCGTAGAACCTAGTCCAATCCATCTATAAGACGGGAACCAGTTTGCATGAGCCACGTTCCCGATGGCCCTGATGGTCATGTAATTGGTTTCACTAATGTCCTCAATTCATTTTTTACCTTACCACTTAAAATGTACGGTTTGTTTTTAAATGAAGCGATGGTGCGTCCGGCCGAGCATTCTTTTGTAATTATTGGTAGAGAATAAAAGGTAATTTAGATGTTCGTAATAACATAGTATTGGGTTTAACGTGCCGACTGAATCCGGAGAAAGTGCCGCCGACTGGAATGAGTTTGCACTATGATTTCGTTTTCATTTCACTGACATCTTAGACCTTTAGAAGCGATTTGGGCACCTAGTTAACGCTCACGCGCCTGAATTGATTCTGCTCTGCAATACAAACTAACTGTTTAAGGTAACTTGAGTTTATATAAATTATTGTCTCACACTTCATGGAATAGCACAGATTTACATTTATTAACTAGGTAGATTGTTCATGATCATCATCATCATCAGATAGTTTAAGTATCAGATCATCTACACATATTATAGTAAGGGTAATAATTAAGTATGAGAAGGGTCGAAAGGTAGGTGTTGCTTTTAACTGTACGCCTAAAAATATTTTACCTGAACTCAAAGGGATCATTTCATAAAAAAATAATTGCCTGGGAGACCCATTTCGCTGAACAACGTTATACAACAAATTATAAATATTGATGATTAAGGTGGTTATTGATGGTTGATTTATATACGCACACACTGATTGTATCTACCAGAATTTATGTAACGTCCATTTTTTTAATTGCTTTTGATGTCTAGAATACATCGTTGAGAATGTTATTTCGGCTATTTAGTAGTAAATGACAATTAATCCGCACCTCCTCTCCTCTGCTGCACTGGGAGTGAAGAAATAGCATAGAATGCGTGCAGATGCTTATCATCCTGGCATGTCGTAAAAGTCGACTAAGGGACGGGTCCTCTCCAACATGGTGGACTATCTGTATGGGCGATGGGCTGATCACCTGTCACCATACGGTTCATCATACCATCTTAGGACTAAATAAATAATCGAACGTAGCCACAAGTAGTCTTGTGGCTCTGCCACCCCATTAGGGATTTCGGGCGTGATGCTATGTATGTATGTATGACAATTAATTACTGTGTGATAAAAATTCAAAGAAGACTCGAGCCTTACTAAATATAATAAATAGATTTTTAACTACACTTAATTTTGATTATAAATGACAGAAATAAACTTTAAACCAGACTCGCTAGAAACAGACTCAAACTTGCCCTAACAATTCCAAGCTTCAGTAGCAAAACTAGTTAAATATGAGGCTTTTACCTTCTCTATATTCATAAAGGTAAGTCGACTTTGACTGACACTCACAGACGTTAATGAGTACTAGACCCCTTTTAAGTAGTTGTAATAGTAAGCCCATACAAAGTCACTTTCACGCTCGAATTAACACTGAAGGACTTAATTCATTGTTTAATTTATATTTTCTTCAAGAGACACTTCTAATCCAAACAAATATGCAATCAATCACACTCAATATAATTATTGTTCTAAGACACAAAAGATGCCTCCAGTTTTTTCAATTAAAATTGTTGTTGTTTGTTGAGGAAGAACACAACACAAGGCAGAATACTTGTTAAAAATAAGAAAAAAGACGTCTTTTTGTTTTCGATATCAGAATTTCACGCATAGTCCTTTGTACACAGTGAAATAATACTACAATTCTAGATGTGAGCTCATCTAAATGAAATGCTCTGGTAGTGGAAGGTGCAATTATTTTAAAGAAATACTCGGTAACCTTTTGATTGTAATATTTTTATTTTATTAGTTGCCACGTTGGTTGTTGCTTCAAGACTCGTATTTTTATATAAAACTAAACATGGGAACCAGTAGTTCTAGAACCATGTCAGTTCAAAAAACTATTCATAGACTATGATTCCAGCTAGCCTGCTACAAAGGCACTCTGGTCTTACAAGGTAGGTACGAGATAAAGTGACACAGACCAGATTTCCTATCTCGAGGACAATCTTGATAAGTTATCTCTCCAATACATTTTCTCCTCATTTATATTCCACGCGCTTTTCAATTTCAATATGACCTTTCATTCCTCAGCATAAATGCTGCGGGTCCAGATATTTAATTGCAATCCATTTTCGTTAAGGGACATTAGACCTTGATTAAACTAACTTTAAATACCTCTAATGCTTAAACCTGATGCCTGTTTAGTATTCCGTCCTCAATCCGAGTTAAGCCAAACACAACTATAATATATAGAAGGGTCACTTCCTACACGAAGCTCAATTTTCCATTTACATGTGTGCGTAAACTTATCTAACATTTATCAGTAGATGTTCTTAACGCCTTCAAGCCTGAAGTCCTATCAAGCTACAATTATTGATGTAACTGATAATTAGCATAACCATTAAATACTATTATCAGTTACATACACGAACTTAATAGGACAGAGTAGCAACTTCTAAGTAATCCATTAGGTACTGTATGTTATAACAACTAACGCAGATGGTACTGAAGTGAACTTGCTGGCTAATTATTCGAACATACCCGCTGTGTTCAGTGGAAAGCGGCATAGTAAAGGGCTCAGCTTTCAAGGGAAATTACTCGGGTATGCTGCGGTAAATCTGAAGGGTCAGGAAATCTAGTAATATAGGGATTGTACAGTTGATATTACGCAAATTAAGGGCATACCTTTAGACCTTGAAGCTTGATGGCGAGGGATAATTGAATACTGTTCGACCTTAGGCCAGTTTTGACAAGAATGTTTGACACTTTGTCTAATGAACTATGATAAATTCCCTGAATATTAATTCTACATCAGTACCATTACCATGAGTTGCGCAAACCGCTCTCGCTAGCGTAAACTGTCGCTCGGTCCCTTTTACTTGTATCGGCAAAAAGCAGCATTTCCGATAGATTTCGATAGCGAGAATGGTTTGCGCAAACTCATGGTAAGGGCTGTGAAGTGTCACGCGAGATTTAAGCTCTCAGCCGGTATTTTGATAGATCTTAATCCAGCAATAGTGAAGAAGCTATATTAGTTAATTACTCAGAATAATACAGTTAAGTCAGATTAAGCGATACGATATTACATGAACAACTATTTAATTCTCACAATAAGTTAAGTTCAAAGCGTCTAAATTCATGAAGCCCAAACAATCCTTTTAGCAAACTCCAAAAGGCCCGACTCTCCGGCCCGAATCAAATATCTTCACACGCCAACAATTTTAATACCATCTACAGCTATAAATTTTACAAAATTTAATCCCTTTATCGTGCCCGTGCCTTTTGTTGGGACCAAACCGAATAGGTTTAGGATTAGGGCCCGAAAAGGCTATGTTTGGGAGATTTTCCCCGCTAAAAGGCTTAGTTAAGGCTACGCCACGTACCATTTTCGCCAATGACACGGTTCAACAAATTGACGCACGTTGGTAAAGGAATGTCGCACAGCACTGCAAACGTTTTGCACGCTTTTGGCATAGTATAAAGAGAAGGGAAGTAGGTTATCTTCATACAAACGCACCGCGCGCGCCGCACGCACACTTAAACAAAATCTCGACCCGTTTCCCCTTACTAAGCGGGTCGAGATTTGTTTAAGTGTGCGTGCGGCGACGCATAGATACTTTGGCGCACACACACAAGCCGCGCGCGGTGCGTTTGTATGAAGATAACCTACTTCCCTTCTCTTTATACTATGCTTCTGGACACTCAATTCTGAAATGGCAAAAATTATCAGTTTCATTGCTGACAGCGAGCGCGAGCAGCCTATGAATTCACAGAGATAGTATAGTTAGTAGTTATAGTAGTTATAGTTGTAGTAGATGTTATTGTGCGGCATGTGTTTCAACGTAAGGTACGGCAGAATGTGGTACAATATAAACGCGCTTTATTCAAGCATGTGTGCGCGGAGTCACTGAACACGTAATTGTGTTTGTTGCTCGCTCTGTCAATACGATATACGCATCATGTTAGCGTATGAATGTAACGGGTAGATTAAATTAATTTTGAATGTTATTGTGTCCCATAGAAAAAAGATATAGTGATGCAGTTTGGCTTTGTTGACTTTTAATCTAATAAAGCAATGAAGCCTTGATGTTTTGCTGTGATACGTACGAATCAGTAAATTAACGTTTTCTATGATAACAATAGATCGTTTTTAGGGTTCCGTACCTCAAAAGGAAAAAAACGGAACCCTTATAGGATCACTCGTGTGTCTGTCTGTCTGTCCGTCTGTCGCAGCCAATTTGCTCCGATACTACTGGACCGATTGAGTTGAAATTTGGTAACTTAAATATCAAGTGTGATGAAAATGTTTGAGCTGTTAATTATAATAATGAATTAGGTACGATCAATAATTGACTTAGGAAGTGAACGATTTAGATAAGCAGGCATTGGGTCTGTGTCGCTTAAAATTAAAATAAGAAACGTCAGATTCAATTTAGTATGGCACTAAGCTGTCAAAATTGAGTTTGACGTTACTTATTTGAAGTTTAGCGAGTTTTTAGCAAACACACTTTCAATTTTGCCCCAGTATCGTGATACTTTAATTGTCAAATATCGACTGTGGAAATTTCAAATGTCGTAAGGGACAGTTTGTGGAATTTTTTAAAATCTCCCTTACGAAGTTTGAAATATGGTACATTTTGTCGAAATGTCAAAATGTCCCTTACGACATTTGAAATTTCCACAGTCGATATATTCATTTCTATGTACTTACGGCGCCAAGCGCGCAGTGCTGCCTTAGCCTTAGATTAGACCAATGTCGAGGCCCTGTGAAATATTTGGAAAAAAATATATAAATTTAATGACATGGTGATTTTCAACAGCACCAACATTTACTGTACAATTAAATAAAACTGAACCTAACTTCATGTTATTTAAACCTGTTACATGTAACTCCGACTTAGTACGCCGCTTATTGCAGGCGTCACGCACAACGGTATAAGTTTTCATACTCGTATATATCACCGTCAATTGAAGCACATTGTTTTTAGGGTTCCGTACCCAAAGGGTAAAACGGGACCCTTACTAAGGCTCCGCTATCCGTTTGTCCGTCCGTCTGTCTGCCAGGCTATATCGTGAACCGTGATAGTTAGACAGTTGAAATTTTCACAGATGATGTGTACCTATTTCTGTTGCCGCTATAACAACAAATACTAAAAAACAGAATAAAATAAGGGGGCCCCCCATACAAACAACGTGATTTTTTTGCCGTTTTTATAGATAGTGGTACGGAACCCTTCGTGCGCGAGTCCGACTCGCACTTGGCCGTTTTTTTTTATTTGGGGGTGTACTCAGTTTGTCATTAAGAAACAAGAATCCGAATCAAGCAGAAAATTTGAAGCTTAGGTTTTTCCACGAATTTCTTTTTATTAAATCTAACTACAAAAATAGATCGGGATATAGATTAAACAGTAGATATAACCGCAAATTTCAAAAAAGTGCTTCTACCTGCAAACATTCTGAGACTTGCATTTGCAACATAGAACTCGCGTCGATTATTCCTAGCTCGAAACCCATTTAATTTTACGACGCGCCTCATTTTTCCGATCACGTGTCTATATACGCCATCCAATATCTACGGATAGTTCCATTCCGTAATCAAATGTTTTAGACAATCCCCTAGGTGAATCTATTAATTTAAAATCCATTTACAAATGGCAAGGACGGGGCTAGCTCCCCTTGTAAAACATCCAGATGAATATTTTAGTTGCAGGATTTATGCGGTTTGAAGAACTGTTTACATTGCCTGCGTTTCAGAAGAATTATGGAGGGCGATGAAAGATAAAGCAATACGACCTTAGACTATTGAAGTATTACGTTACACTAATTCAAATTCAAATTCAAATGGTTTATTGCATATCACATTACAAAATAAAAGATGGATTAATAAATAGGTATACATGTGACGCCCTGCAAGGGCACAGCAACATTAGAGAGCTAACTATTTCTTAACGTATACTTCATTTTATTTCAATATTGCACAGGCACTTAAATATTACTATATAACCTACATTTCGTTTTATTTAATAAAATTATGTATAGACCAGTAATTGCGAGATATAGAACAGACATCTCAAACAAATGACAGGCGAGCACTTGATGACGGAGCGGGCATGCGCGCCGCGTCCGGCGGTGATCGTTTACTTATAGGCGTTTGTGCCATTTGGCCTCAACAGACTTTACAAAAAATCAAATTGAGACGTCCACTCTAGTATATATAATTTAATTACTCAAAGCCTTACACCTTAATATTTAATCAACATACCTAATTTGTTCCTCAAGAACATGCTTTTATTAAAACTGCAAAACTAATCGTGCCTATTAATACCATAATTCCAAAATACCTCGTTCCTCATAATACCACACTAGCAAAATACCAATTCTGTTTAAGAATATCGGGTGTTATTTTAATTTTATTACGCAATCTGGTGTTATGGGAGTGTGGAATTATGAGCAGTGATCGGCAAGACGGTTGCCACATGGTGTCAATGACCTCAATCATTATGTTAATATGGATATTCCCCGGGATTCCAGCATTCGAATCGGTAAAGGAAAAAGGTTTTTGTGCACTTCAAATGATTATATTTTAACACTTACATATTTTATATGAGTGCACGTAATATTTCGCGCAGTATAAAATAAAAACAAAGTTTATCAATATTTTCTTTAATGAAAAATTATACATTTTATAAGTTTATTAAATATTCTGACTTCTATTTACAAATACATATAACATAACTCTTAATTTTTGCGAATCATGTCATGTCCATATTATTATTTCCTCTTTGAATCCCTCGGTGTGGCAACCGTCTTGCCGATCACTGATTATGAGGAACCAGGTATTTTGGAATTATGGTATTTTGGGCACGAGCGCGCAAATACACTTTGAAGACCACTTCAAGAGAAGAGTTTATATTCCCATAAAAGGTCGGCAACGGCTATATAACTCCTTTTAATTGGCTTTTTGCCTTCTTCTTTTTTTAAAAAAAGAAAGAAATGAATAGAAATACTATTAAACAAAGAGGCGAGATAACTTTTTTACTCAAACTTTTAATACTTCACCTTAAACATCAAAATAAACCTCTTAATCTAGCTGTCTGAGACTCATAAAAGCGGCGCTCCACCTCTAAAACGGATCATTTTTTCCTCAACTTATTTATGTTCCCAACAATGCGCAGATTACGGAGTAGCGCCTCTGTTATTGTTTGCACAGAGTATAAAAGGTATTATAGCTGTCCAATAATATTTATTTAAGAGGGGCATACATTTTCAGGATTTAATTTCACAACGGACAGGCGCGTGACTCGAATGAGCGCTAATTACGTTTTCAGATTATTATTTTCCAGCGATGAAAGCCCGACCCTTCGTTTCGTATGAAAGAGACAATATTTCTGATTAATGGCAACATTCCCTGTGATTTATCGTAACGATAATATTGCGTGTTACGCAATTTGCAACCCTTGTTCTACAGTAGTTCGATTTAAGTAAATTTTACTAGCCAGCGCCCCCGTTGCTTGTCAATCCTTACTACCCTTACTTATAATAATTAATGATGTGAAACTGTGTTTCTTTGTGTGTCCCCAGAAAGAAATATGCTACTTTTTCATCCCGGAAAAATGAGCAGAACCCAAGGGAACAGCGATAACCGAGTTCCACGCGGATGAAGTCGCGAGCAAAACTTAGTAGGGGAATAAATCTAGTCGTTCGCGAGATTTGTTCCTGCTTACAAACTTTCAACTTCAGTAGAGTTCCAATAAGTGTAGGATCACAGTTATACTCGTACCTACTCGTTTACAAACATACATAGCATCATGCCCGAAATCCCTAATGGGGTGAGCAGAGCCCCAAGACGACTTGTGGCCACGTTCGATTAATTAGTCCTAAAATGGCATGATGAACCGTATGGTGACAGGTGATCAGCCCATCGCCCATACAGATAGTCCACTATGTTGGAGAGGTTAGTCGACTTTTACGACATGCCAGGCCCCCAATTCTCGTTGCATTCGAGATAATGTCGATAACGAGATTAAACGTCAGATTCATACAGTTGTGTCAAACGACTGTATGCACTGACGTTTAATCTCGATTGTGAGATTATCTCGAATACACCGAGAATTGGGGGCCAGGATGATAAGCATCTGCACGCTCTATGCAGAAGAGTTAAAATGGATAAAAAAAATTAAAACTGGCGAATTAAATTTCTATCTTCAGGGCAAATATCATATATCCAATAGACTCCGCATAGCTGGGCGAGCCCCACTGCTAGCATTAACCTTTTGACCGCCAAGCATGTCCGAGAAGTAACAAGAATTTCAACTTTAAGTCAAGGTAATGAAGGACTTTTTTTACCTTGTATACGCTGTCACGCATAGTCGACAACGGCGGCCAAAAGGTTAAGGCTAAAAACCATAAACGGCGGGGCTACGGGCAGGCGCGGGGAGCGCTTAACCTCAAACGCACCAATCACAGCGCTCTAAAAACCCCGCCCGCCCCGCAAGTTTGTCAGCCTTATTTGCTAGTAAAAGTTAGGCTAAGCGGTGTATTAAGGATATTTGTTCTGTACTTCAGCGTAACCAAGAATGGACCTAGGTATCTGTGAAAAAATTACGTCAGTTTCACGATACCTTCCAATCACAGTATTTTCAGACGGTACGTACAATATGAACATGAAATAAATGAGCAATGAAGCAAAACTCTGATTACAAATAACGTCGTGCTGGACAGCATGAGTAGAAGACAGGATCGAAGACTACCTTTTTGACTGACTAACGAGCTGACGGCCCACCTGATGGAAAGTGGTCACCGCCGCCCATGGACATCTGCAACACCAGAGGTGCTGCCAATGCGTTGCCAGTCTAGGGAGGGTGGGGAATGGGGATGGGATCGGGATGAGGGAATAGGCCTCCGGATCTCGTCACTCACCGCACGAAACGCAATAGCAAGCTATTACTTTACGCCGATATTCTGTGAGAGTGTGGTACTACCCCGGTCGAGCCGGCCCATTCGAACAGTAATCATCTAGTGAGGATTACTGTTTGGCTCTACCACTACAAAACATCATCAAACTACCTTTGATGATGACCCTCATTTCCAAGTATAGCCAGCCATGAATGTTTTTAAAAGACATTAGATCCAATCGGTTTGCGTGGAGGGTTTCACGATTTGCAGCAAAGGCACGCAAAGGATTTCCCACCACCAAACTAAAAATAATACTAACGACATATTTAAATGACCTTAACTTCAGAAAAACTTCGACTATTTAACTTAAGATTTACGACAAGCCATATCTCTTCGGACCTATTTCTACAGATGAGTCACAAAACCTGGAATCGTTCGAAGATAATTATTTTGGCAGAAGTTCCGCCATTAAGTTGCACTTGGCGGAAGCGACGTAATAAAACTGGACAGCTGGTGAATAATGTGTTGCCCCAAGCTTGCACTATGAATTACCCATACCCTCTTGGTTTTAAGTTGGGTATCTATAAGCAATATGGTCGTTTTTCTTTCGACTTAAAAAGTCGCTTATGATCTAAGAATGTGAACTTTGCCAAAACAGATAATCTTTGAAAATAGTCTAAAATAAATCAATAGAAAATATCTACTGAAGCTTTAATTTAGGGCGATCGATGATTTTATTATTAAATTCATTTCTTCTTTAAATTAATAGCTTCTTTCTTTTACGAGTATTAATACTATTATTAAAAAACTCGGCATTTACCTAAACTTTGAATTCGTAATAAAATGATTGGCTAAAGTGATTAAAGTAAATCACGATCAATAATGCAGAAAACTAAATGAAAAAACGAAAATTCGGTGGGCGACGTAAAAGTAGTATACTACTAGCAAGCCTGGGTATTTTCTACTTTTGCTCCAAGTATGACACATCATTAGAATTCTTATACAGTCTACATACAATAGGAATAAAATAAACTTTTTTTTGTCTAATTTTTATTTCATTTCCTCGCAAATGTGATGAAAAACATTATGTGTATCACGGACAGTAAGGGGATAACAAATTCCAGTCATTAAAAGCCCTCGCCTTCGGTATCGGGCTTCTAACAGACTCTCGTTAGTTATTCCCTTCTTACGGCCCTAGATGCACAGTGTACTATTAGACGCGTCATTCTTCAGATTGAAGGCCCGGGCACACCAAAGGCGGTTGCGGCGCGTTTGCGGTGCGAACGCGGGCACGCGAAGTTGTATTTAATACCGCCGCCATGTCCAGAGGCACACCGAACGCGTCGCGAAAGCGGCGCGGGGCGTACGCGAAGCGGCGGCGGCGCGGGGCGTGCGCAAAGCGGCGGCGGCGCGGGGCGTGCGCGAAGCGGCGGCGGCGCGGAGCGTGCGCGAAGCGACGGCGGCGTGGGGCGTGCGCGAAGCGGCGGCGGCGCGTGCGCGAGCACGCGAAGTTGTATTACGCGGCGCGGGGCGTGAGCAACGCGGGCCCGCGTTCGAAACGCGTTGACGCCGCCGCCCGCGTTCGCGCCGCAAACGCGCCGCAACCGCGTTTGGTGTGCCCGGGCCTTTATTATAATAAGATAAACCGATTTTGTGATACCATCTATTATAAAATTAGTAACGAAATGACTATGTTTATGCAACAAGCTCCAAGCCATGAATCGCACAAAGTTGGCGAGCCGAATGAATCACTCGATCGATGCGATGCTGTATCCATGCTGTATCTACTCTGCGAATTCACTCGCAACTCCTAAATTCATGTTTCAGTAACATTCCGAAGATAACAACGGGAACTTGTGACGTTAGCTTTTGAACTACATGATAAGATTGTGACTTAGAATCAAATTAGAGTAGAATAACTAATTTATTAGAGGTGAAGTAGACGCTCTTAACCCAATTACAACCCTTATAATAAAAAGGAAACTATGTTCGGGTGCCGTTCAATCCACATAAAAACTTTTGGCATATTTTCATTTAACTACTTCTGCAATTCATAATAAACGTATTGCATAAAAACAAAATTCATAATTTTGTCAAGCATAATATTTAAACAACCGAACAGTTAATAATCCCATTAGGGATAAGTTCGCCTTTGTACACTGTTGTGCAGACTTTTATTGTCATTTATGTGCATTAAACATTACATACATATATAATTATTATAACATTCGTCATAATGTTCATAAGTTATAATGTCCTTGGTAAAAATCATTAAATAGTAGTTTATGCAACGGTTGCATAATGATAGGCCTTAAAACACTAGTGCGGTTTTATGAAACGAGCTTTTAGCGAGTTTCATAATAAGATCGCACGTGTGTTTTAAGGCCAAATTATGCAGAGTTGCATACATAACTTTATCTACACACATATTATAAATCCTCCATCATGGGTTCAGAAACAATATTTTCTGGCAACAAGTTATTTGTTGCAATCGTGGCTGCATATTTCCGATATCCGGCGCATTTTCACATCACACACACTCCGAGAAGACTACTTACTATTCATATTTTCAACTAAAATGTAAATTACACATGAACTTTTTCTATTCAATTCAACAAAATTCTACTTTCGTTCAGCAAAACGTCAACGCGGCGCGGCGCATCAATAATGGCGGCCGTCCGTCAAGACCATTTTTTTTTAAATCATAGACAAACGGATGAAGTCTCTATTCTCACGTCACTCGAGATCAAATATTGTGCAGTTTATATTAAAAAAACATACTGAATTGACGTTTCGTATCAATAACTGTTTTAATATCTATGGATACTAGAATAGAGACCCACTTGAGTTTGACAGCTGTTCCAAATTTAATCTCATTTCTTTACTAAAAACGATAAAGAAGTCATGTTATTTCTTCATCGCAGCATTGGTTTTTCCTAATTGGTTGTCAAAATGGTGGTCATTTCCTATGGTTTTTGATTAACCAATGGAGGTTTTATGATATGGGTGTAGATAAATAATTATTAAAACTGACAGTAGGTTAGGTTAGGTTAGACCTGCGACCCTACCAAAACGACAGTTCGTTTCAGTAGGGTAATGGTTTTTAAACAGGGACATATTTTTTGATTCACAGAGATGTAGAATGTCAGACTAATACATTTATATGTTAAGTATATCGATTTTCAGGATTTTTTTAGATGATTGTAATACCACTAAATGTTTTAACAGCTGTTTAATTTTGGCTTTGCCTTTAGCTAGCTTTGAGTTGACAGCTCATTGCGGTCAAACAACGACGTCTCGACTTCCAAAAAAAAAACTTGGAAACGTTTACCTACCTAATCAGCGAATATTCAAATCCTGCTTCAATATGGCCGTCAATGGTAGGCAATATTGTTACCAACAGCCTAGGATAAGCGAAAAAATTCGAAGAGTCGGTGAGTTTGTGTTTCAGTCTTTCTTTCCCCACTGTTTGTTTTCCTGTCCTTACCTTATCCTTTATAATCCTACGTCTAAAAGTTTAAGTGAGTGAACCCTACCTAAACCGGCTCTAGGTGAATAAAATAAATTTTCAAGTTCGTGCATTTCGGCAGTTATATTATTATAGCTTCGTGTAGTAAACACGGTGGATATAAAAGTTGAACATACGAACAGGGCCATAATTTTCACGGAAGTCGTAAAGAGACGCCGCAGCCATGTTGGAATGAAAACATGGCGATGTTTTGGCGGGAAAACCCTGCTTGTTTTCCTTTGTAACAGCACGCTTTGAGTTTTGGCCAAATTTTTAATTTTGACTTTTGCAGGTGTCGGATAAAAGCAATTTTAGAAGCATGTGTAGCAAAGAAACCATTTGGCATAGATTTAGAAAATAATATATGTAAGTCGCGTTCCAAAATATAACAAGGGTACAAATTTTTGTCAGCTAGGATAGATACCTAGCTTCCAAATTAGGTTCTTAAATACAATAAAATAATAAATAAAAATAAAACATCTTTATTTCGAACCGATGTGATCCATAATTTTATTGGGTTAGCAATTATAACATATAACAAAAATATAAAACATAACATCTGAGAATTTCCACTTAAGTTTAACCATACAAACATTACAACCGTTATAAATTACCGTACAAGCCACTCTAAAATTATACTGTAGTCGCTTAATAACTGGCAGGGTCTATTATACCGAAACAGGTAACACTAGCGCTGATAGGGAAACTTTGTTATCTAATTGTTGTTGGCAACACTGGAATTACAATTACAATGTTGGCGCTTAACGATTCCGAATCAAGTTTCGTAGAGTGATATAAAGTGTTAAAAACTCGGACCGTAAAAATGCATTATAACGCCCTCAGACTAAAATAGTACTTTATGCAACGGTTGCATAATGATAGGCCTTAAAACACTAGTGCGGTTTTCATGAAACGAGCCGATAGGCGAGTTTCATAATAAGATCGCACGTGTTTTTTAAGGCCAAATTATGCAGAGTTGCATATATAACTTTATCTAAACACATATTATAAATCCTCCATGATGGGTTCAGAAACAATATTTTCTGGCAACAAGTTATTTGTTGCAATCGTGGCTGCATATTTCCGATATCCGGCGTATTTTCACATCACACACACTCCGAGAAGACTACTTACTATTCATATTTTCAACTAAAATGTAAATTACAAACAATTTTTTCTATTCAATTCAACAAAATTCTACTTTCGTTCAGCAAAACGTCAACATAATGGCGGCGATTCGATCCTCCGTCAAGACCATTTTTTTTTTAAATCATAGACAAACGGATGAAGTCTCTATTCTCACGTCACTCGAGATCAAATATTGTGCAGTTTATATTTAAAAAAACATACTGAATTGACGTTTCGTATCAATAACTGTTTTATTATTTATGGATACTAGAATAGAGATCCACTTGAGTTTTGACAGCTGTTCCAAATTTAATCTCATTTCTTTACTAAAAACGATAAAGAAGTCATGTTATTTCTTTATCGCAGCACTGGTTTTTCCTAATTGGTTGTCAAAATGGTGGTCATTTCCTACGGTTTTTGATTAACCAATGGAGGTTTTATGATATGTGTGTAGATAAACACTATTTTAAGAACAGTTTGGTTTTATTTATAAAGCTGGCAAGATATTTTGCTATAAAGAAATGAGGGTAGGGAGAAAAAATATTAGTAGTAGTCTAAAACTGGTTTAAATTATAGTAATAGTTACAGATTAAAGTAAAGAGAAGTGGATAACGAAAACGGAAATGGATCAATAATAAGGGTTAGCGTGACAGACACTGAAATTGTTAGAAACACAGTTCAATAAAGTGATTCTTTTGTCACAGATTGTTTGATTTGGCATGGATAAAATAGGCTTTGGTACGTGTTATGTAATAATTTAATTTATACCTTATAATATAACTTTGTACCTTTCGGAGTCGAGACCCTCGGTCCGTGGGGTCCTAGCACACTACGCCTCTTCGGGGAAATCTCGAAGAAGCTGGTTGAGACAACTGGGGACAGAAGAGCTGGCAGCTTCCTCGCACAACGCATCAGCATTGCGATACAGCGAGGAAACGCTGCCAGCATCTACGGCACAATGCCACGGGGACCTTTTTTAGATTTAATTTAGTTTTTACTTAGATTTAATTAATTTTATTTAGTATTATTATTATGTTGTATATTATATTTAAAAAAATTATCTTGACATTTAGCATAGTGAACAAAGAGTTTATTAAGTAAATAAAAATATCGAATGAGTTATTAACCAATGATTTAATTTTTCACACTCTAGCTTAGTTTTTGATTCATGATTAATGCATGAGTCCCTTCACAAAAATATTCAAATGAGCGCTAAATGAAATGTTAGCGCTAACGACACGAGGGTGAGATGTTTTATCCGTATCAACGTGACACAGGCGGCGGCGCGTGACATTTTAATAATGCTTTCACGCATTTATTATCTCCCTAAAACTTGGTCACAGACGGCAATACAAAACTTTACTGAGCAATAGATGATTCGAGAATTTCTAAGTCTGTCCAACCGTGCTCAACTATCTACGTGCGTTCGTAGCTGATTGGGGTAGCCACTCGCCACCCAGGATGCAACATATGAACGGCTCTGAATACAATAATTCCTTTTCCAAAGACTTTGGGAAAGGCTACCGTGCTCTTGCTCTTTAGATACAGTACATACCTAATTAAAGAGATGCTACAACGAATTTGCCAATTAACTGTTGTACTTCTCTTCGTTCATTCCTTATTCCGACGCGAACGGAGTTCCAAACTGAGCAACTGAAGCTTAGAATTTAATTCCAAGTTGCCACTTTGTTTCAGGTCTTTGATACAATAAAAACTAACTTTGCGAAACTTCACTAAGGACTCGAACTTCAAGTCAGTTAGTCACTTCAATAAAACGAAATAAGGGCTTTGCTTTGAAATGCCGCCCATTGTCAATGGCAGAAATAATTCGTAATATCAACTTCTTAAAAGGCCACAAGAGTGTAGTAAAACAAAATTCAAGGCAATTTGCACCCCTTGACAAGACACGGTCACAGTTACTTCATATAGTCATGCTAAAGAAACTTCTGCAACTTATTCCAAAGGGCAATTTTGGAATCGTAGCCGACGTAGTTAGGAAAGCGTGTGGTGTAAGTACTTGACTTTAATGTTGGTGAAATAGAGTTTTAGATAAGGTATCTCACAGAAAGTAATATCGACTGGAATGGGTAACAATACTATAGAGATTTTTCTGAAGGTACATTGAAGGTAAGTCTATTAGACGATGAATAAAGGTAAAAAAGACAAACTGAGCCCACATTAGCCACATATGTAACGTTATGACATCTAGACTCTTGAATTTGCATGATAAAAGATGACTTAGAAACACATCATATGCAACGCTGTCACACGTTGCGTATGATAAGTGTGTTTCTAAGTCATATTTTTTCAAGAGTGCAGATGTCATAATGCGATGCATACGTTGCGTACGTGGGCTCAGTATGTCTGTCTTACCACACTTGCTCGGAAAAGGTATTTATTATTATACCTAGACGTATAGAGCAGCTATAGCCGATTTACCTCCCGCGGGAGTTATGGATTTGGTATGGTTTATAACTCTCGAGGGAGTTGTGAGTTTAGTTTTAAAATATAGTCACCCAATTGTACGTCATTTCAGACTAAGGAGGTTTGAAATCAGCCAAGGTTTATTTCCTATCTTCAAAACTTGTAGAGTTTTAGTAAAGTAGAATCAATGTAGGGTCGATGTAGTCAATGTTGGGTCAATGTAGCGTCAATTTGGAGTCAATGTAGAGTCAATATAGAGTAAATGTAGAGCCAATGTAACGTTCAATTCAAAATTAGTAACTTTTTTGTTTAATTTTTATTTTATTTCCTCACAAATGTGATGAAAAACATTGTGTTTATCACGGGCAGTAAGGGGATAACAAACTCGAGTCGAGCCTTCGGCGTCGGGCTACTACTAGACTCTCGTTAGTTTTCCCCTTCTTACGGCCCTAGATGCACAATGTACTATTATCGGCATCTGACAGATAAAATTTTGTAAACAGTAAAAATAAAACGCAATGGAAGGGGGTTTTAAATAAAGTCTTGTTTTAGCATATATTCATTAATTATACTAGCTCTGTCAGTCCCTACGCCGCCATTTTATTTTTGCCGAGTAATAGGCTATTTTCCAGGCTGTAATAAATCAAACTCTACGCGTTGAACGGACGGGCCTAAGCCGATCCAATCAAATTCAATCATAAATGTACATCTTAATACGTTGAACCATTAAAAGCTAACGATATCATCGAAATCATCAAGAGTTATTAACTCAATCTGCGGAAACTATAAAACACAATACATTAAATCTAACTAAGCAGCCAGACCGGTCCGATGGCTGCGACTAGCTATTGAATTCCGAGATAAAGAGATTTGCTAACAGATAACCGAGTTATTTTGATACACTATACAATTGAATAATCGATTGAGAAATTATGCAATAGCAAATATTTCTCAACAAATAAGAAGACAAAAGTTAATATGAAGACTCAAATGACATAATTTGAGGACATCCCTGCTACACCAAACGAACCCATTGGTGATGATGTCAATGAACATACAAGAATATCTAATATATAGTGTGGTGTGTCGAACCCTTAACTACTGAGGAAAATAAGAGGGTGGTTTAGGTTTTTCTGAATTATCCACAACGAAGATGACATCGCTGCTACCAGGCTACTTGTGACCATGGCTCGTGCAACTCAGCCGAAATGTTGGGAAAAATAATAAGCCTAGATTTTTTACCTACCTTTTGCTTAGTTTCCATCGCAGAGACCCTAGCCAAACTTATAATTTTGTTTAATACACACCAAAAATATACATCAGCCATCATAAAACTCATCAAACCTCGTCTGCTTGTTGGTACTTCATTTTTAGATCGTCATCAGAATTGCATTGCATATGGGTAACGTTTTAATTTTAAGAATTGTTTAATAACACGGGTATAGTTGCATACACTTCAAAACGTGTAATATTTATGAAACGACTTGACTACCTTTTCGTTGTGAGAAAATAAAAGATGTGTGATATTCTGAAATTATATCTAATCTAAACTTCCGCAGGACTTTTTATAAAAGATAAGCGACAATGACTTTCCAATGAAACGCTTTTATTTACCGCGATTCTTAATAATATGCATCGCTTCCAGCTTTGACGCGATTTTTGTTATTTCCCATATCTTATTTGCATGAATTATTCAGGTTACGCTCTTGTGACTTTCTCAAACACCATCACCGTGATTTGATTTGTTTGTTTAACATTCTTTCAAGCTCTTAGGCATATGATAACTATGTTACAGTTAACCGGACTTTTAAGGGGTGGGTCCTTGATTTTTATGTCAATTGACTGACAAACGAGCGGACGGCCCACCTGATGGAAAGTGGTCACCGCCGCCCATGGACATCTGCAACACCAGAGGTGCTGCCAATGCGTTGCCAGTCTAGGAAGGATGGGGAATGGGGATGGGATTGGGGATGAGGGAATAGGCCTCCGGATCTCGTCACTCTTCGTACGAAACGCAATAGCAAGCTATTACTTTACGCCGATATTCTGTGAGAGTGTGGTACTACCTCGGTCGAGCCGGCCCATTCGAACAGTAATCATCTACTGAACATTACTGTTTGGCTCTACCACTACAAAAAAAAAATCTGTTTGATGGATTGTACTTCTCTCCCCTGTTGCACATACTACCACAAAGGTCAATAACCGGGAAGCCTCTAAACTTTTAGGGGCGGACTGTACTTTTAAATTAGTAAAATTTGTAAAAGATAAACTAGTCCAATGTTGTAAAATCAATGACACTAGGTTAAAAATGCAATAATTAACCTAATGTTATTTTAAAATTAATAAGTTAAGCGCTAAATGCACTAAGTAAATTTGTAAGTGCGTTCAAAGTGCGAAAACAAAAGAGAGCAATATCGACCAAACCCTCAAAAGTGAGGGGGAGAGGCAAAGCCACCCTCTTTATGAGTCAGAGGGGAGGACCCTTGCACGTAGGTATTCCTGTACCCTAGCACGACTGCATGCATCGCGTTGTCTATCGATTTGGGTTTTTCGGCCCTTAACTAATAAAAATAAAATATATTTTTCAAAAACGGAAACGAATAGCAAGTTATTTAAAAAGTAAACTAAGTGAACATACTATTTTTATTTTGTTTTCGTGTCTCTTCCTTTAAAACTCTTTTCTTTTCGTAACAATATACCTAGGTACAATACTTAATCGTTTCACGCATTCTGTGACTACCGACGGCCATGCAGGTTATGACGTCAAATCACTCTGTGCCTCCTTGTCTCATTGTTATTGATAAATAAGTGCTTGTCTGAATAATAAGACTAAATATATTCAGCTCATTTCGTTCGCCGCAGCCTTATAACAAAGACAAATGACTTATAGATTATGTTTGTGTCACTTTGTACCTATAGATGGCGACACGGACACTTCCGATGAAAATTTAACGGGGGTAATGGGTTAAAACCGTCTCAATCATTCACCGCATACCTCTATTATTTCAAAAAAAAACGCTTTTTCGCTATGTCCGTCTATCTTCAGACAAAAGAAATGGTTATTTCGATGTTGCAATAGGCAATTAATTTAAAAAAAACTTAAGCTAGGGATTGACCTTAACACGCCTTCCATCACATCATCAGGGGTCACATGAAAGCTAGATGACGGTGCGGTGTTGGTGCTAGCAGACACAACTTCATCGTCATTTATGTCATCACTACCATAATTTTAATCGGTATCAGAGTCAACGTCATCAACGCGAATGACGAATGCTGCTCTAATTTAAATACCTTATATTATAAAATGGCAAAAACGATATATTTGGATGAATCATAGATCCCATCATCAGACTCCTACTTTAACCCCAACCCCTCAACGAGATCAATCTGAAGGAAAACTCTTTCGATTAAAATAAGAATTGTCCAAATCGGTTCACTATTGTCGGAGTTATGAAGTGACATACATTAAAAAAAACAATACATATTACAAATACAGATGAACTGCAAACCTCTTCCTTTTTTAAAGTCGGTTAAAATGAGCTCTTTTTACGAGACGTGACCTGTAGCCTTTGAAGTATTTTTGACTCTGCAGTTCGTTTTCTACGTATTTTAAAATAAAAACACTACTATCAGCTTCTCTCTTCATAAAATAATAAACATTAAAAAAAAGAAAATATTTCCTTTCTATGCAAAATAATCTTGCATTTGTGCAAACTTGCGCGACTGTCCTTAGGGAGCAAACTAAACGTGAATTCTGTGCGGGAAGCAACGGTCGACTGATGAACCAATAGATGTAATGCGCGTAACCCATAAAAAAAAACAATCGATATAATTACATTATTACAAAAAATATATTACTGAAATTATTGCGTACAGAAAGTGCAACACATAAGGCCTCTACAGGCTTCCATCAAGAATATACACGGGCTCCATACGACAACAGCCAACAAGAATAGTATTATGTCAGTAAACTGCTTCCAAGTGTTCAATATATTTAGGCATTGTGGATAAAACGCCGGGCAGACATCATACACCCAAAGGCAGGGTCTCTTTCTTAAAGTGAACATAAACATGTTACAGCCAAAATCATAACGATCCCTGTCTGGTTTGATTTTCGGTGGACGTTTTTTATCCTTCTTTTTAACTTTACTCATATTTTCCGCAAGGCGTATAGCTATGGCACCGGCTTTGGAGGTTGAAATAAAGGTTTTCCAAAAATGGAAACGTTCTGTATTCGCTATTCTTTTAGAAACTCGCTTAAAAGTTGATTCTTTGACCATTTTGGCAGTATTGTATTTTGAATCGAATTTTCTGGCAGCAATATTTTTTAAAGTTAGTCTTGGATGCTTAATGGTCCTGTATGTTAGACGCGCTGCGCTTTCTACTACTGTACCACCGAGTCTCAGTAGATCAACTGCTGAATCAATGACAAGATCTCTATCAGGATCAAGTATTCTCACATCACCCGTAAGAGTCTTCATATTCTTCTTGTATCGTTTATAACGATGTTGGGATGCCTTTTCAAACATATGTGTAGTTAATCTATCAATTCTGTTCTGTTTTTTGTTATTAGCCCATTCCTTAACATTACACCTTTTTTTCTTGCGTTTAAAACATTGAGATATGTTTCTACCTCCCGTTTGGACTATCTTATGATGCATACATCTTATTAAATTCGAGCACACTGTAAGGGAAGTGCTTTTTTTATTGCATTTATTATCTCTTTTTTTATTTTTCTTTTTTAACTTCTTAGCAATTTTCATTTTGTTTCTATTTTCTTTTCTTTTTTGGTTGTCAATAAACTCCCTTTGAGATTTTTTGGCGCATTTCACACTTCCGCATACACATGGTTTTTTACCTGATTTGTCTTTCCGTCCACGTTTGAGATCCAATTTTCTCATTTCTTCTTTACAAACTTTGCTCCCACAAACACATGGCTTATTAAGCTTATTCTTAAGCTTCCCAACACCAGCACTGACGGGTACCCCACAAATACAAGGCATTAAAGATTTTCCATCAGAGGTTACCGCTGGTTTTTTCTTTTCTTCTTCTTTCCACTTCTTGAAAAATTTCATAGTTTCGTCTGTGTTCAAGATAGAACCTGAAGAATCAAGTTCAATTTTAAACAGAGGCTTTAAGTCCTTAGGTTTTTTTCGCATAACAACTGACTGGGTTTTGCCTTTGGATTTTACTGGCTGACTGCCTTTGGGCGTAACTTTTTCCAGCCTGTTCGCCTTGGATTTCACATTGAGTACATGACAATAACAAGGCACTTTTGGAGATGTGTTATAATCACATGGTTTATTAAGCTTATCAGCTTTAGATGGCTTCCCAACACCAGCACTGACGGGTACCCCACAAATACAAGGCATTAAAGATTTTCCATCAGACGTTACCGCTGGTTTTATCTTTTCTTCTTCTTTCCACTTCTTGAAAACTTTCATTGTTTTGTCTGTGTTCAAGATAGAACCTGAAGAATCAAGTTCAAATTCAAACAAATGCTTTAAGGCCTTAGGTTTTTTTCGCGTATCGACTGACTGGGGTTTGCCTTTGGATTTTACTGGCTGATTGCCTTTGGGATTAACTTTTTCCAGCTTGTTCGCCTTGGATTTCACATTGAGTAAGTGACAATAACAAGGCACTTTTGGAGATGTGTTATAATCACATGGATCACATTGCGTGGTTTTAATTTTTTTACATAATTTTTGTTTTGATTTTAGTGAATACCCAACAAAGTAATCTCTAGCGAAGGGATACACTCCTTTTCCTTTTTCATTAACACACGGAGGTTGACAGTATGAATTTAACAATTGTTCGTGTTTTTGGGAGGTGCATTTGATGGTCTTGTTAATACTTGCATCACCCGACTGATATCGAGAATAGTTTCCCATTCTTTGCTCGAGCTCCCGATGATGCTTTTTACGTAAGTTTTTTTCGCTAGTCTTAAACATTTTTTGACTTTTAGACGTTTTCGCAGGGGCATTGTTAGTTTTTAAAGGCTGATGATCACTTTTAGAACTTTTACCGACTTTATTTTGTATTACATTATTCTTCATTCGAATAGGTACCTTTACTTTAGTTGTGGCATGTAATTGTTTGATGGAATTATGATGCATTTTTGGTCCTCTTGAAACCTGTTCAGAACCAGATCGTGTTACCTTATGATGTGTAAACAACGCAACACAACGATTTAGAAATCTTTTAAAACTATTTAAACCTAATGGTTTTTTAAGATTAATGTTTGTGTCATGTTTGTTCCTTAAACGATTATATTCTATTTTCTTGTCATTTTTACTTTCTTTGCGTACATGTGTTATTCTTATACGCTTACGTTGTTTAAAGGAAAACAATGAATCATGATTCTCGTGTTTTTGTTTGCGACTATTTGACTTTTCAGGATTACGATATCTTTGGTACTTGTGTCTGTGGCCTGTTTGTTTTGTTGTACTGATGCTATTATAAGTTTTAGGTATATAAGGAAATATTGTTTCTAATTCATTCGATACAAATCTTTGATTCATATCTATAAATAAAGGTTTGTTTGGTTGTTTATAATAATGTCTTATATTCTCTTCTTTAGCAATTCTGCCAACGGTGATTACATCATGGTGACTTGGTGGGTGAATACCAGAATTTTGCAATTTCGAAGTGCAGAAGCATCTTTTTAAGACCTTTCCAACACCAGATGCCCTACGTTCAGTCCTTAGACCCTCCAATTGTGATTGACGGTCAGACGACTGTCTACTATTGGAAATATTAGATTTGGTTCTTGGATAATTTGAATCATTGAAATATCCGTTACCAGTGTAAGTGTTCTTCATTTTTTGATTTAAGTATCTAATATTTTGACTTTGGGTCACCAAATTTTCCTTGTAGAATTCAGTATTAAGGTTTGACTCGTTTCGAAAACACTCTCTATTCTTTTTCGCAAATACGTTCGTGAAGCAAGGAACTTCGACTAGATTGCCGGTTTGCTGTGAAGAATAACGCTGATTGCCTTTACATTGTGTGTCTTTTGCTCTACCAGTTGAATAAAATTCAGAAGTCGTGCTAGAAGCATCACTAGATAGACTTTCCATACGAGTTCTGGCCGTACGCTTTTTGATGATGTCTGTACAGAAGACGGGCTCACATTCGAATCGTACGAAATCTCGAACCTTGGGCTTTTTAGTTTTTGTTAATTTGGTTCCTGTGCCAATTGAGGGAGTTTGAACGTTGTATACTTTCTGAACGTTCGGGTATTTCGTTCTAGGTGTTGACTGTTTAGGTAATTGATCTTGTTGCAACTTTAAAGTGCAAAAGCACCTCTTTGCCAAGGTATTCGCGTGTGAACCAGTACTTTTTTTGATTGAACTTATTTGGGAATCAATATTTCGATGACACACTTTGTCACCCGCTCCTCTATCACATTTCATTCGGTGTCTGCCCACTCCTCTCATTTTCCCATTATTTAGCATTTGCGATGGCCAGTGCATCGTCGGACTAATAGCTCCATCATTACTTTTGGAAAACTCAACATCAAAACTAAAGTTGGAAACTATTCGGACAGCTTGCTTGTTAGCACCAGTCTCTTTGGCCATAGGTGAATTACCATAGGTATGCTTATGTTTTTTTATTCTATCCGTTTCATGTTTTTCTGATCGTTGTTTCGTTTTACAGTACTGATTGCCCGCAGAATGTTTTTTTAATGGAGTGGTTATAATACATTTATTTAAAGCTTTGTCGGCTTCGGTACCCGAATCTTTTAATTGCTTCTTAATTCGCTCATAGCATTTATATGGATCACATTTACCTGGTACACAAATATTTGGCTCACATTCGTATGGTAAAAGCTTTTTTTTTCGTGTTTCAGTTCCTATCTCGCGTGATACATTTATAGGATAATTCTTAAGATTTGCTTGTATTAGCGTAGATTTTATTTGCTTGGCTTTCGTCTTTGGATATTGTTTGAGCATCTTACTTCTTTGAAGGTTTAAAGTACAAAAACATCTTTTTAAAAAGGTTCCAACATTTGTGTTCTCCATCTTTATGCCATCTGATTGAGAAATATTATCACAACGATGTTGACCTCCATGAATTCCAACGTTTTTCACTCTATTGGATTGATATTGTGCGGTTTTTGAACGAATTGTACCATATTTTTTGCCATTGTCTAATTTAGGCCTCAAAACTGAGGGCTTTTCATTGTTTTGACCATTATCCTTATAAAATTCAATATTGAAACTAAAATTTGATCCAATGCGAACGGCTTGCCGTTTAGAATCTGACAAAGTTTTGTTATCAAGACAATCATTATACGGCCTTCTAGCCATTTTGACAACTGTGCTGCTATGTCCATGTTTTTGGTGTCGTCTTCTGGCATTTATTCCTTTTGATGTACAACTACAGCTGCTTTTAGAACCACGGTCATGTCGTAACATTCTCTCGGTTCCAGATCCTCTCGATTGCAGTGACCGCTGCTTAATCCTTTTCAAACATTTATAAGGGTCACATTTTCCAGGTAAACATACTCCAGGCTCGCACTCATATGGTAAAAGTTTTTGTTTATTGGTAACGTATTTTTTAGTATTCGTAGTTTTACTTTCAGAAATATATGGTTTAGGACGACCTAGTAAACCCTTATGAATTTCCGTCGAAACTTCTGTTGTAATTTTGGGAGCTCTTTTATTGTTTCCTTTTTGAAGTTTTAAGGTACAAAAACATCGTTTTAATAGTGAACCTTTACCAGGCTTGGTATTTTTAACAGGTATCTTATTTTTGTTTTTATTAGGTTTTATATTTACTGATAAGATCTGTTGATGGCAATTTTCCGTTTTAGGATTAGTATTGCAATATGTCATCCCTCGATTATTCTTGTTTAATGATAAAGTGCAGAAGCAGCGACTCGCTGCTTTTACGATCGGCTGCACCCCTTTTGCTTTTGTTGCATTTATTTCAGTTGTTCCATGTTTCATATTGGGTACATCGTTATATGCAAAAGTTCCTCTTGATCTATTGTGATTCGGTCTATATTGGGAACTACTCTTAGTTTCTTTAGGCCGAACAAGGATTTTAGTGTTTTTAAAATTATCAGACGATGAGTGGCCTTCATCTTTGTAAAATTCTACATTAAAGCTGAAATTGGACCCAATTTTAACCGCTTGTCTTCCTGGAGATGCTTGCTCCTCTACATACTGTTTATTAGAGTGATACCGATGACGTTTCATTTGAGACGAAGGGGTTTTTACCATCACACTTTTCGCATTATCAGGTATCCTAAAGGTCTGTATCTTTTGAGCCTTACTCGTTGCATTGTTAAATAAAGATGCAGTTGCTTTTTTCCTGGGAATATCTGTATTAACTGTTGAATCATGAAGATTTCTGTTTTTAATTCTCTTCAGACATACATAAGGGTCACATAAGCCAGGAGTACAAAATCCAGGTTCACATTCATTTGAGTCAAGCAAGTTTCGTATTTTTTTATCCAATCGAAATGTGTTTTTTAAAAAGCAACCACATCTTTTTAAGAATGACTTCGTCTGTGGGACCTTTGCAACGCTTTGAGTTCCAGTTTCATTTAGTATTACCGGTGTAGGCTGATATTTTAATTTCGTAAGTGTTCCTGTTTCATTCGTTGATTTTTGAACTGGAAGCCTGCCTTTATATCCTTGAAGCTTCGCAGTGCAGAAGCAGCGTTTAAATAATGAGGGTGTCATTGTCGAATTCATTTCAGCAGAGTGCTTCATCTGAGATTTTCTATGTTGACGGTTATTCTCACTTTGTGATCCCGTCTCTTTGTTTCGTTTTATAACCCTAGGGTTCAGATTTTCATTGTTGTTGAATACTTTTCTGACACGATTAGACTGAGGCTCGCCATAGTCTTTTAAGAACTCTACATTAAAACTAAAATTGGACCCAACTCGAACCGCTTGTCTTAAAGATTTAGTAGTCGATATATTAGTTTTGTTCGGCATTCTATGATCATTGTCGAGTTTTCTTCCATAATTACAGGTGCCACGGTTATGGTAGTTTGGAGCTTTTTGTTGGCCATCAGACCGATACTTGACATTTGAATGAGTATCGATTGATGTTGATTTCCGTAAAGCTCGTTGCGACTGAGTTTCATTTTCTCTAGTTCTCCTCTTTTTTATTCTCTTCAAGCATTCATATGGATCGCATTTGCCGGGAATACAGATATTTGGTTCACACTCGTATGGCTCAAGAGACTGACGATACACAGCATGCGTTTCAGAAAATGGTCCAATGTAGAATGTTGACACCCTAATTTGCGGTGGAGATAACTGTACTTTCGGCAAGCTAAATGGAGGCTTAGAAATAGATTTTAATGCTAATCGCGATATTTTTTTTGGCATATTCGGGTTGGTCTTTATTGATTGTTTCTTTTTTTGCATTTCACGAGCAGAAATAGCGCAGTTATCAGGCACACAGACACCCAATTTATACTCGTAAGATTCAAATTCACCACTTGATGGATTATGATTCATATTGTTTTTATCAGGAACGTATAAATTCATAGCACAGAAACAACGTTTTAAGTTGGGATTGTCAAGCGGGTATATAGATTTGTTTTCATGAAAATGGTCGCATTTCTCTCTTTTTGGTTTAAATTCATTATTGTTTAATAAATAAGAATCAGCTGTAACAAACATGCTTTTCGAGCTTGTTATGTTAGTACGTGACATATTTGGTTTTGGTAAAAGGCATATTGATGTTTTGTTGATGTTGCTATGACTCGTTGAATATAACTTGGACAAACTTATGTCAGGAGTTAAAACACAAACAGATTGCAATACGGGTTCTTTTCTTTGACTTTCTGATGCTGTATAGAATAATTTGTCAGCAGCTCTCTTTGAATCTTGTACTGTCATCCTACTAACCGTATATGTTTGTTGCTTGACCACAGTGGCAGCAGGAATCTTAACTTTGCTGGTTTTACAAAAACATTTTTTTAAATTTTGTTTTATTGTTAATGCTTTCGCTCTAGTGCCTTGAACAGCAGTATGTGTAATATTGTTGTGATTTATCTTGTTTTTATCATTTTTCATCAGTTTAAATGTACACAAACATCGTTTTAATGAAGGAACTACCACAGTCCCCTTTTCTCTGCTAACAACTCGTTTGGTATTTTGGTATCTCTCGAGTGATGTTTTCCGCTGTATGTTACGATCACCTTGTGACCCTTTTTGTTTCACGATAGCTTTTATTTGTGGTTTTTCAGTTTCAACGGCTCGTCGTGATTTAGTAATTATGCCAGGATTTTCTATTATTGGTGATGGGTTATCTTTATAGAACTCAACGTTAAAGCTAAACTTGGACCCGATGGATTGGCGACCTTTATGATCAGGATATGACGTAACTGTTTTTGGAATGATTCTTTTCCCCCTTTCTTTGTGTTTTCGAATAAATGCAGCAGATTTGACTTTCTTATGTTTTAACGCAGTGGTAGATCTCGAGGTAAAGCTAGACGTAGACTTTGTTCTCCCGTTAAACGTACTTGAAGCTCTAGAGCGAGTATTGGGATTTCTTTTTTTAATCTGTTTCAGGCACACGTAAGGATTGCATTCACCTGCTATACAATAACCTGGTTCACATTCGTAGGGCAGTAATTCAAAGTGTGCATTTATTTTCCTTCGCTTTGTTCCTGTTGCAGCTGATTTGAGGAGCTGCATATGCGTTTGGTCAGTAATTAACGTTCCTTTTGATACAGCATTTTTTTTAAACCTTTGATGTCGAATTTTATTTCTATTTATTTTTATAGAGCAAAGGCATTTGTGTAACTTGTTTTTAATTGATGATTTTTCAGAAAAACTGCTTTGAGATTGAGTATGATTAGAACGAGGAATCTTCTGTCGAACTTTTCTATCTTTAAATTTATTATTTTGTATTTTGCTTTCAGTACCTTTAGTTTTAAGTTTTAATTTCTTCTCTTGCATAGCTATTTTGTGCACATGTGTAATTGCTTGTTTAGCACTGGTTTCTTTATAAAATTCTATGTCAAAATTTAACGTCGATCCAATGCGAACTACATTTCTAGAGAGTTGAGGAGTTAGTAGTTTCACTGATGATGTACGGAGAGATTCGGTTGGTTTTACTGGTACCACTGATTCTTCTTTTTTCCTGAAATGTGCTTGTGCTGCTTTACTGGGTAGTTTGTGGCAACCACAATTTGACGTAACACTTGATGTTGATTTGTTTTGTTTAAAAGTGCCTGTTGATGTGGAGCGATATACTTCTTGCTTATCGACATACATCACCTTTGGAGTTTTAGTAGCTTTACATGCACATACCATTGCGTTTGTTTTTAAAGTTTTTATTTCAACTGATTTTGAAGAGCGTCCTGTTCTTTGGTTCATTTTCGCTTTTTTTTCTTTTTTTATTATTTGAGCCCCTCCGGAGTTGGTTTGTGATCGTGTTTGTTTTAATCGCACCTTTTCGCTGGGTTCCAATTTTACTTTCCGTTTCACTTTAGATTTTACCTGAGAAACGTCGTTGCTACTGTTTTTAGAAAACTCGATGTCTAAACTAAATGAAGAGCTTATTCGGACAACGTTTCGTCGCCCTTCTTTGCTATTTTCTGCCATAACACTAAGTTCTGTGGATTGTTTTGATGGAACAAAACTAGCATAGCTTCTCTCTCGCCTTAATGAACTACTTGATGAATCAATATTATAAGCTTGATCTTGCTTTGGATATTTTCGCTTGACCGGTTTTGATTCACCGGCCGAAACACTTGTCATAGAATGAACTGACATAAATTTAGGTTTTTTGCATTGACATGGAGTTTGGGGATTGAGTTTCTGTACTTGTTTAGGAGTAATCTCGTTTTTACTTTTTAATCCCACCTTTAAGCTAACTGATGGCCTAGAAGCACTGACTGCTTTAGCAGCAGACCCCTTTTTGCTGAGTTTTAGTGACGTGCCCTTAGCAGTATTGTTTTCCCTTCTTTTATCAAATTGCTGTGCTTTAATGCCGATGCGAGATGTTTTCAAAAGATCTGTTCCACAGCCACAGGTAAACGCTTTGTTTTTTTTGACCTTCCTTGTACTCTCCATTCTAGATTTGTTTCTTTGTTCATTGAGTTCTTTTTGAACACTTTGTAATTGAATACTTAAATTGCTTAATGATTTCTTTATCATCTGACCATCATTCATTCGTTTAATATTGCGCATTTCTGCTAATTTTGACTTTTTCAGTAATATTTTTTCATAACACTCTTCTGGTATGCATTTTTCTGGTTGACATGGTGGATCACATTCCCAATCTTTCAAATCTTTCTTTTTTATGAGAGCCTCTTGGTACTTAGTTTTGGAATCTTTTCTTATTCGAAGTCCTAATTTGTTTTCCTCGTTCATCTCGCTGACCTCGCTCTTTGTTTGTGACAGTAGGCATTCGCACTGGATTTCTTTGCTTTTTCTTTGTGTGGCTTTCCCCGTAATTTTTTCCATGCCTGCTTTTATTATTTCAGATATTTGTTCTGTAGATTCTTTTATTACAGCATTCATTCTTTGGCTTAATTTTGGTTGTTCGGCCTCAACTTCAGGACACTCGCAAACATTTTTAGATTTTCGTTTATAATGCAACTGTTTCATCTTTTCAGCTGATCTTTGAGCGACAACGCCAAAACTTTCTCTTAATTTCGTTTTTGATTCATGTACTAATTTTGTTGCTACTCTTTTGGCAGAGTTATTGGTCTCAGTTTTATTTTTTTGATTTTTAGATGTGTCTTCAGTTTCCATCGCCAATGCAAATCTCTCTCCAGGAGTAAGGCTTTGTTGTTTCAAATTTTGTTTTGCCATTTTAATCACTTCAGCAGCCACTGCGGGACAGTCGCAAATGTGTTGACCAATTTTGCGTTTAGTTTCTAATTCTTGTAATCTTTCGGCAGATTTTTTGATTATTGTTTCGACGTTTTCTTTCAGCATTGTTTTTGATTCTGCAATTAGTCCTGTTATTGTTTTTGCAGATTTTTTGACTGCTCCTTTCATAATTCGATTATATTTATCTGTATTATCCACGTAGATTTCTTCATAGTCTATTCTCTCTTTGCCACCAGTTCCTACTATTCTACTTTCTTTAATCACCTTTAGCATCTCAGTAGACATAGCTGGCTTATTAGCCTGGGTCTGTAACCTTGTTGCTGATTCTTTAACTTTTTTCATCGATCTCTGGGCCTGTTTTATTAAAGCCTGTCCCATTCTTGATTCGGAATGTTTTATTTTCTGTAAATATTGTCTACTAATTCGTTGGTTTTTCTTAGATTTTTTTTCATCTTTGACTTTATCAGTACCTTTTGTTTTTTGTTTTTCATGATTCATTAATTTAGTTATTATTTCTTTTGACCGTCTTTTAATCACTCCGCTTAACTCAGCAGTACAAGTGCAAGGGTCAGAATGAACATCTTTCGGTTTAAAAGTGACACCTCTTCTACGTTGTCGGGGCTCCTTATGCTGGGATGCCATGCTAGACCTCGAGCTGTAGTCAGCGCGATGGGCTCGAGCTCGCCCAGGGCGCCCATGACGTTGTTTTTTCGCATGTGTGTGAATAGACTTAGTTGGGTCACAAATACAACAGCTGCAACATTCACTAAGCGCATTATGTCCTAACGCTTCGCCTCTGTCGACAGATTTAATCAAGTCCCACATCGTACCGGCTCGCTCAGCATCTTCTTTTTCTCGACCATCGCGATTCCCTCGCTTTTGCGTGTCAGCTCTCGGATCTATGGTAATGCCGGTACTGGACAGAAGTTCAGATCTCAACTTTTCATATTCCATTCTGGTTGTTAATAGCCTGTCCAAAAGCTTCTTCTCTTTTGGGGGTAAATTACTGCCAACATGCAATTTGTCGGCTTTCGATCCTCGCCTCATCAATCGCTTTAGCGAAAGACGGTCTGATGCACTTTTGCTAATGCAAGAAGTGCAGGAACAACTTAGGCCGTGTTCATCGTGTGGAGCCTTCATTTTCGACATGTTACTAATCTGACGCGTTTACAATACTATCTAAAACAACACAATTTACGTACAAAACTGCGGACAGCTTCGAAGTATCAAAGGACAAGAATTTCATATTCACAAGGCCGCCAGTAACTTAACTAGACATCACAGGACACGACCTATAAATGAAATATTATTCAGTATTCAGTATATTTAAAGAAAGAAGGAAAGAAAAAGATTTATTCACTTACACAGAAGCCTTTGGTACCGTTTCGTAGCCAATTTTCGTAGCTGGCGACAAAATGGGAATCTAAAATTCCCTGTTTGTAGCTTTCTACGTAATGGGCCTGCATAGTGCCGTTTCGTAGCCTGCTACAAACAGGAAATTTTAGATTCCCTGTTCGTAGCTGGCTACGTAATGGGCCTGCATAGTGCCAGTTACAAAACTTTTAGCTAGACTTTTAGCTACGAAACAGTACCAAAGGCACAGAAGATACACAGTAATATAAATTAAGGAAACAAGGGGTCTAATAATTACATGAGGCGACTTTAACGATTTTCCGACCCATTTTCCCCCCATGGTAAGATGCCCCCCCCCCCCCCCCCCTGAATCTCACGTGATTTTCAAAATGCTTGTTTTTAGTGGAAAGTGTAACTAAATACATTAAAGTGAGTCGTTGAGGAACCAAACATTTACGGGCGTAAACACAGCACCTATCCACGCTTCGCTGCCACCCGGCTAGGGAATGCTAATTACCGGCCAAATTTGAAAGCGATAAATTACCGATCAGAGTAGTGTAAAACCGGTGAACCGGTTACCGGATAAACCGTAAAAATATTGGCAAAATACTTGGATAAACATCCAATAATAAATTTAAATAATATTTGAAGAGTTTCATCGATTCCTCATAGATCCTCTCATTACAACTCAACTTTGACTACAACGGGACCAAACTGGAGGTATACCCAACAATACAACCGAATTGAGAACCTCCTCGTTTTTTTTGAAGTCGGTTAAAAAGAATCACCATCATGTGAATAATAATAAATAATAGAAATATTAAAATTATTTTAAATCACAGAACATGTTAAAAAGGAATGTAGGTGCAAACGTTTAAAAAAAACCGGAATCTAAAATAAAACACAAGTTTATCATCAGTCATCACCATTTCAGCCGAAAGAAGTCCACTGCTGGACATAGGCATCTCCCAATGATCGCCACAAGAACCGATCCTGTGCTGCTCGCATCCAGCCGAGTCCAGGGTTTCAGTTCTTTAGCTAGATTTGAGACAGGCTTCCGCGTTGGTATCACCGCAATGAATAATGTTTTACTTAATTTCTCAAGACACTGTTTCTTGTGTAACAAAAAATTACGTAATATTTGCCGAGACCCCTCTCTCCCCCACGTGAGATTAGGTGAGATTCGAATATTCGAATAGGTATTGTAATTGGGGAAAATATCAAATGGAGATCAGATTAATGAAAAAAAAATAGGTATATTGTTGTAAAGCTTCATGAAGCTACAACTTAAAAATCTTATAATTTTAAGTTTAAACCGGCAGCACCAAGGACAGTTTCCATAAATAATATATAAAATGTCTCCTACTTGTAAAAAGGTAACGTTAGATATGAATGTACCCGAGATATTACTTTTTTTTTTCAATACGTTGTTCCATATGGAACTCAAAAATATGGAACTCCTGGGATATACCCATTACTTTTTCTAGAACGTCAACAAATAACCCTTTAAGCTTTCGCTTGAAGGTGTACCCGCTAGACACTTCTTCGCTAGGAGGGAGATCGTTCCAGCACTTGGACGCCGCAAACTTGAAACCACCTCGGAACGCCGCGGTCCGGTGTGGCGGTACGATAACCTGTTTTTAAACTTGCGCACAATTTTTGACCATTTTGTCTTTTAAAAAAGGTACGAAGTGGTCTCGTTAGGCACCACACCGAACAACACAGTGGCGAGGTGCAGGCGCCGACGCGCAGATGTTTAACAGGTCGGCGGCGCTCAAGTATGAAGTGATGTGGGAGCGGGGAAGACTCTGTGACTGCATTTTTGACGAAGAAAGAGAATACATACCAGACAAACAAGTGATCACCCTCAACCATCCACGCGGCTTCGAGAACACCTAACTTCACTATATTATCTAAATTTATTCTTTAAATTTGGGGACATGTTCATGCTTGACCGACCGCCTGGTTCGGCAAAATCTTAGATAATTTAGTAAAATCACCATAAGGCATATAATAAGAAACTGCAAAAAATAACTGCTAATACCAACGCTGTTCACATTGCAGAAAAATATTATGACATTAATTTGAAATGAAAACATGTCAGTGCATTTTAAAAGTTAGTAGTTTCTTGTCAACCAGCTCTTGAATTAAAAAAGTTTCTTTTAAGAAGTCGTAATCAGCAGCGGGCAGCCGTCTCCACGCGAACAGAGGGCTGATTGGGGATTACACTCACATCGTTGAGTTACTTCGTACACGTGTGCAGGTTTCCCCATGATGCAGGATGGTTTCCTTCAGCGATATATGTTCGTGGTTATCAAATTCAATTCCGCATATCAGTTCCGAAAATCTCAAGGTGCGTCCACACCTAAAGAACGCGCCGCGAATACGCCGTTCACGAACCGCACGCGCGCAACACGCGCGCGGCACATGTATTTATTGTAACTGTTTGCGCGCCTATTTAGCGCAACTAGCTCTGGCGCGTTGAGTTCGAACCGCTCTCGCTAGCGTAAACTATCGCTCGGTCCCTTTTGCTTGTATCGGCAACAAGCAGAATTTCCGATAGCTTTCGATAGCGAGAACGGTTTGTGCAAACTCATAGTAAGGGCTCTGCTCGTACTACGTAATGCACGCGCGCAGTTAGCAAACATTCCGCAAACAGGCGCGTTCATCAGATGTGGACGCACCTTCAGCGGTCCTAACATGCATGCCTCATAGATAAATTAAACACGTTTATCTCTATGACTATTTCTTTCGTCGGCACTAGTGTGAGAGAGACGCACTTAGAGATAGGACGGTCTATCTTATCTTTGTGTCATCCATGTTAGGGCCGCAGAGGTGCGAAGCGGGATTTCAACCCACGACCCCTGCTCTAGAGGTACGCGTCCGCCCACTACATGCACTACCAATGCATCCAAATCTCGGCAAATTAAGACGTATAGAACAGGTAATATAGAAACGTTGACATACATATCTCTTATCTCCCACATTTATCGTGTACACATAATAATCTAACGATTTTCGAGATTTATGACCTGTATGTCGGTAACTCTTGGTGATGCCAAAATAACACAATCTGTGAAAAATTTCACTTGCTACCTCTTGCCGTTTCTGAGACACCTAAGGTCTGTTCGCCGAGAGTTGAAAGTAAAAAGTCAGGTCTTCTTAACTCATTACACATACTTAGCGGCCCGCTAATTATTTTTACCGATGATAATATAAAATTAGGGAAAAATTATATTTTTTTTCATAGAATATTATTATCTGTTGAATAGCCTTACTGTATAACACCCAAACGATACATTCGGAGCCAATGACATATTATAGAAAGACACAAGACATGGCATATCCATACTCAACGCGTTTTCAATATGTGCCATAAATAAAGAATATAATTTTCTTTTCTTTTCGGCCCATGCAGATTTATGTGACATTATTTCGCTGCCGTCCGCCCGGCGCGACACGGTACTTGACAATATCTGCGTCCCTCGTACCACGAAACTTAGTGCGCGCGGCGATTTGCGACGCCCGTCGTACATTTTGCGATAGTTAAGCGACAGTCGCTATTTCGAAACGATATCATAATACATATTTATCAACTCTCGGCGAACAGACTTTAGCGGCTGCTGAAGTGCTGACAGTTGGACAGACATTAGTAGGCACGCAGTGTTACAGGGTCCCGTTGATACGCTTTGGAGTCGTCAGTCGTCACCCTAGGGCCCGCCACATACTACATGCGTTTTCCTGATTCGATTTCCGAATTCGTTTTCCGTATTCGGACATCCCTACATAAAATCACAAGTCCGTAAGTCAAATACCTATAGTACATTGTGCATCTAGGGCCGTAAGAAGGGTATAACTAACGAGAGTCTGTTAGAAGCCCGACGCCGAAGGCGAGGGCTTTTAATGACTCGAGTTTCTTATCCCCTTACTGTCCGTGATACATACAATGTTTTTCATCACTTTTGTGAGGAAATGAAATAAAAATTAGACAAAAAAAAACATTATTTATTTTATTCCCATTGTACACCGTGAATTACCATCAGGTGGGTAGAATAAACTGTAAGTCGCGTCGGTTGCGCGCTCCTTATATAAGAAAACGATCAGCACTGGAGCCGGCGCCACGTGCTCCCGCCGGGCCTGGCGCACGCCCCGCCGTCAGCGGAAGTTATAAACCATACAAAATCTATAACTCCCGTGGGAATTATGGTTTTGTATGGTTTAAATAACTCCCGCTGACGACGGGGCGTCTTGAGCAGCTAAATCGCTATAGCTGCTCTATAAGCCTGCGCATAATAAGTCCCTTTCCGGGCAAGTGTGAAGAAAAATAATTACTAATAGCCCGCGAAAAGTAACTCAAAATAATTCTTAAAAATAATATAGTCAGAGCGCCTGTCTTTTCTTCTGAACTTGGCGGACACACTACCGTGTCTCGATGTCTAATTTTCCTCAGGAAATTAAAGACCACAACGAGAGGAGGTCCAACTTCCTGTCTGTTTTAGGATTCCGTACCTCAAAAGGAAAAAACGGAACCTTTATAGGATCACTCGTGTGTCTCTCTGTCTGTCTGTCCGTCTGTCACAGCCAATCAGCTCCGAAACTACACGACCGATTGAGTTGAAATTTAGTACACGTATGTAAGTCGCTGTGACCGCAACACGGACGTGTAAGGTAAATAAATACATTTAAATAGGTTGCGTTCACATTTCTCTGATGCTGTGTTGTGTCTTATCACAAGCGATCCCAGTTCGCGTCAGAACGGGTGTGGTGCGGGGGGCAGTGCAGCGACACGACAAAAATGTGAATTATAGCCATCACGACAGAGAGCATCACAACACAACACGACAGACAAATGTGAATGCGGCTTGAACTGAACTCACACTGAAGCTTCTAAACGTTTATTAGAGGGACTGAAGTGAATGAGTTTGATTTTACACTTGTACTTAGATACTTTTGGGAATAGTACATTGTGCATCTAGGGCCGTAAGAAGGGGATAACTAACGAGAGTCTGTTAGAAGCCCGACGCCGATAGGCGAGGGCTTTTATGACTCGAGTTTGTTATCCCCTTACTGCCCGTGATACACACAATGTTTTTCATCACATTTGCGAGGAAATGAAATAAAAAGTAGATAAAAAAAGTATATATATATTTATTTTATTTCCATTTTACATCGTGAATTACCATCAGGTGGGTGTTCATAAACTGAGCGTACGTTGCGATCAGCGCGGGGCAGGTCCGCCGGCTTGCGGGTCGCGCGCGCCACGCCGGCTGCGGCTCGCCCCGCCGTCAGCGGGAGTTATAACCCATACAAAATCCATAACTGCCCTTGGGCGGTAAGTAGGCTACAGCTGCTCTGTACGCCTGCGTATAATAACAGCCTTTCCGAGCAAGTGTGATGAAAACGCTTTTTATTACTAGGTACTTGTATTTTGTACACTTGTAGATTCCGAAAACACAAGTCAGCCATTTTATTGAGTAGTAATAATGTCATTGATTGTCACTCAAATTAACCAGAAAATAAAATGTCATACCTATATTATTTTATTGATAATGTGGTCTAGCGACTCTTCTCACGATCAAGAAGCGAGTACAATGAGATATTTCGACTGATGGCATTAAAACTGGAACATCTACGAAGTCTATTAGGTCAATATTTAGTACAGACCTACTAATAGAAATAGAGCGATGTCTGTCGATTCCACTCTTGAACTTTTTTTTCCTTTGTCAGTGTATCTGAAAGTTTACCAAATAGAACATCTTTGACGTCGCGGATTTTTGTTAAAAAGGCCCGGGCACACCAAACGCGGTTGCGGCGCGTTTGCGGCGCAAACGCGGGCACGAGAAGTTGTATTTAATACGGCCGCCATGTCCAGAGGCACAAAGAACGCGTCGCGAAAGCGGCGCGGGGCGTGCGCGAAGCGGCGGCGGCGCGGGGCGTGCGCGAAGCGGTGGCGACGCGTGCACGGGCACGCGAAGTTGTATTACGAGGCTGCGCGGTGGGGCGAACGCGGCGCGAAAGCGGCGCGGGGCGTGAGCAACGCGGGCCCGCGTTCGCGGAGCAAATGCCCGCGACCGCGTTTGGTGTGCCCGGGCCTTTAATACCGCAATTTTGCTGTCTAATTTAGCCATTTTGGCACAAGAAATGTATACTTAATGCAAAATAATATTTATTTGTTCTCTTCTTATAAAGGTTATGACGCATATCTGTGACACTGACATTAAGATAACATTTATAACTGCGCTTTTGCAGTGTAAACAAACTTATTTTCTAACTCGATGAAACCGACTTGTAGTAAACAAGTAATTGAGAACCAGAATTAAATACACTTATACTTTACTTTTAAATGTAAGCATGTGGACTTGTTTACTTGTAACTTTCTAGAAATTTTCGGATGTTCTACTTTATAGCTTCTGAACCACTGGACCGATTTTAATAAATAGGGTATCTTAAGATTCGGGGAGAACGTGCGAGTGTCATAGGCTTCATAAAAATTCTAAGGGTGCGTCATACCAGGTGCAAAAATCCTTATTACGTCGCTAGTCGGGTTTAATTATACTTTTACTTTTTTTACCAACTTTTTTCAGTAGTTGAAACAAATGCAGATTATGCACCTCGCATCAAGTGATGTATTATTGCGCTCGTGTTTTTAGAGCCGTCACTTGCATTCGGGCTCCAAACTAACACTCGGCGCAAAATGAATCACTTTCTGCTTGGTGCAACAATTTACTACCTATAGATTACAGGAAAACCTACACAATGTCTATGGTATTTAAAGAAACAAACAGGAAATTTTATATAATCACGCATCCCTCTCCACGCGAGTTTAACTCTCGCTTGTCCGGTTTTAACCGACTTCCAACAAACCGAAGGAGGAGGTTCTCAATGCGACGCGTAAGTTTTCTTATTTTTTTCTTTAGAAACTAAACGAGTACATTACTTAATTTATTAGACTTTTTGTGGGTAATTTCAGGAAGCTAACTCAAACCAATATAGGTATTCATATAAATATAATGATCATAATCACCTCACTATCATCACTTCATCTTCACTACATCACTACCTAATCCGTATCACTATATCACAGTATAATCAAGTAACAGTATGTTGTCTCGGCAGTGTCCGCGAAATAATTACCTACGGCGGCGCGGTACGTAAACTAAACACGCACTAGGCCTGCCCACTGACTGTCTTTCTTAGATTACGTTTTTGATAATGCTACATTAAATTGTCGTACTATCGTTTTATGTAATTTAACTGCAAATCTTGTAATTTTGAATTTTTGATGATTTTTACTTGAGTTTTATAATTAGTTTTAAAAGTGATTGTAAGTTAGTATGGTATGGGTGGTATATAATACTTTTTTTTATAAAAACCTATTTTGTGGTTTTGCTTACCTTAAAATAGTCATAATATTCACCTACTTTTTATACGACTTTGCAATAATATCATAAAAGACTACTAAGGTAATCTATATTATTTTTATCAACACATTTGAATAATTAATACATTCATTATTATATTATTTTTTTAAAGTAAGTTCAACAAAAACACAAATGTTAAAAAGGAGCCAAAGTACTTCTCGAACAATCGTTACATAAAAAAAAGTTTTGAAATCCAGATCAACACGAAGTCCAAAAACACTATTCTGCGCGACTATTGTGTATTGATGTTTATTGAGATTTCGAAGCGCGTCGTTTCGGCCGTTTGTATGAAGATGGACTACTGTATACTTGATTATACTGTGACTATATCATCAATACATATTTTAAATTAAAGAGGTCCGCCGCGTTTTTCTGTCGTCCAGTCTGTCTGTATGTCTCCAAAACTACAGCGGCCCTAACATGCAAGACACAAAGATAAAGTAAACCCGTTTATCTCTATCTATCTCTTTCGTCGGCACTAGTGTGAGAGAGAAGCACTGAGAGATAACACGGTTTAACTTATCCTTGTGTCCTGCATGTTGGGGCCGCTGAGGATTTTGATAGTTCTCACTTATTATATAAATAAACGATCAAAGAGGAAGGTAGGTACTTATGTGTCTATATAATTTTTAAATATTTCGTGCATATTGGCAGCGGCGGCATTCGTGCAATTTCTGTGTTCTGTGGGCTGAACTATGATGATGTTTGCCGATCAAGGGTTGTTATGAGCTCTTAATTCCAGGCAGTTTCCACTGTAAACTGAGCTGCCTGGAAAAATTGTATTAGGAGAGCGCAAAGGAGGAAGGCTTTAGCGCACTAATAATACGAACTTTCTAGGCACCTCATTTTATGGCGGAAACTGCCTGGAATCAAGAGCTCATAATACGACCCCAAATCAGTAAAAAACTTGCTTCTTGAGAGGTTTCCTGGGCGAAGCCGGGGCAAAGTTTTACTTATCGCTAAGATTTATCGTTATTATTATCGGTTAAGAAAAAAAAGAAAGGAAAACAAAAATTGAGAACGGTCCTTCGGTTTTTTGAAGTCTGTTATAAACTACTAAGTACTTAATTTCCTGCCAAAGATTTACCTAGCTGGCCTACCATCTCAAAAGTCCTGGACTCCAATTCTAGTTGCATGCGAGATTAGTTTACATGTGAGATTAAAGTCGCAGCATACAGTTCTTTGACACAACTGTATTAAATAAAATATAACTCGCCTAACAAGTCACCGAGAAAAAACTTTCAACTATTATTCAAATGCACCGTATTACTAATAAAAGAAAGCTAAGTCTAATTAACCAAAGCTCAATCAAATGCATACAACGCACTGTGGAGAGTTGTAAGTAGAAAATTATTCATCAAATAGGTTACTGACTTGAGACACCTGCGCGACAGGTTGCATTCAACTTAACTTACCTTAAAACTCCAACAGTGTAAGTCCAAAAACACCAACAGTCCGCCACAACAATTAATACACAATCAATCACACTCACTTTTTCACCTCAAAAAAGTACGAAACAAGTTACACCGCGAGTTTCTAGTGCGAACTTTGAGCGCGACAGACCCGCTTACACGTTCAAACGCAAAAGCAAACTAAACCGCCAAACCGGGAGTTCAGAAGCTTTACCCAGCGGCAACCGGTTCACGCTTACAGTTCGTCCGTTCGAATAGTGTGCATATCAAATATGCCGCCACAAAAAAGCCACCCGCCATCGCGGCAAAAGCGGTGTTGGATACTTCAGAGACTCTTTCATATACCTACTCCCACAGTGTATCTTTTGTACGTTGCGCTGAATGGTTATTTCGCTAGGAATAAAAGTGCATTAAAGAAGATTAATAAATAGTACCGTACGGCGTACGTCTCTAAAAATATATTGATCTCAACAGCGAAACTATTGTTATAAACACACAAAGTGATTCGGAGGATTCAAGTGACTAATTCAATTAATAAAAAAGGAAGTTATAATATTACTAAATTATTAAATAATGTACTTATTTATTTGTACATGTATTTTCCATACTAGCGTGTGGATGGTAACGCTATTTGAGCGGACGAACTGTAGGACCCCATAATTTGAATTATTACTTACAGCGCCATCTATGACTGTTTGTCATAACGTGTACCTAATTTAGTGCGCTTAGCTTTTTTACTCAGAGTAAGTATGCTCACTTAGTTTAGTTAGTGAGTCTTTAGATGGCAGTGTTCTATGTAAATGAGAATGCCTATGTATGTACATTAATTATATCGTAAAAACTATAACCTTTTGGCCGCCGTTGTCGGCTATGCGTGACAGGCTATACAGGGTAAAAAAGACCTTCAATACCTTGACTTTAAGTTGAAATTCGTGTTCCGCTCAGACATGCTTGGCGGCCAAAAGGTTAAAAACCTTGAATATCAGAGCTACTATAAGGAAGAAGCGCCATTCTTCCTAACAGTATCTCTGATGTTCAAGGTTTTTCTTTAAAGCAATACATTTGCTTTCAGTGTACTATTTTATTAATAATTTCTATCTACTAGAAATAGACATAGGCAGGCAGCCATTTTACTTGGAAATCTCACGTCGCGTCGTCGTTAAGATTTAAAACAAAACCGGCCAAGTGAGAGTCGTTATGTTATACAGTGGCGCAGGCAGGAACAGTGGCGCAGAAGCAAATTACGAGAAAAGGAAAGGTGTATTTTATCCGTTTTTAGGGTCCCGTACCTCAAAAGGAAAAAAGGAACCCTTATAGGATCACTCGTGTGTCTGTCTGTCCGTCTGTCACAGCTAATTTGCTCCGAAACTACTGGACCGATTGATTGGAAATTTTCTATACATTACATATGTAAGTCGGTCACCGCAACACGGATGCGTAACGTAAACAAATTAATTTTAAACATGGAGGCCACTTTAGGGGGGTCAATTAGAATTTTAAAAAAAAAAGTTACGCTAACTATATCATGTGACATATCAAATGAAAGGGCGTATTATGAGGATCTTAAATATGTTTTTTTTGGAATTTTAAGATTAATGGTTTGGATGTTATTTAGGAAAATAGGCGAAAATTTACCCCCCCCCCCCTTATCTCCTAAACTAACGGGCCTAAAATTTTGAAAAAAATACAGAAAATAGATCTTTACCTATAGGAAAACCTATGAGAAGTCTATGGTATTTAAGGTAACATAGGAAATTTCAGATAATCATGTATGGAACGGAACCCTCTCCATGCGGGTTTAACTTGCACTTGCCCGGTTTTTTCACTTAACGAAACCTCTAGGCACACGAGTAAGTACGAAGGGTTGTTGTGTGAGGAGGCCTTTTTGTTTTAGGAGTGCTAATTACTGATTTAAGGTAAGTATGTTTTATTTAAGTTCAAGTAACTATACTGTTCATCATTTATGCTCTTTGTTTTTTTTTCGTAATATATGCTTAACTGCGGCCCTAACATGCATGGCACAAAGATAAATTAGAACCGTTTATCTCTAAGTGCGTCTTTCTCACACTAGTGCCGACGAAAGAGATAGTCATAGAGATAAACGGTTCTAATATATCTTTGTGGCATGCATGTTAGGGCCGCGTGAAATCCGATAGAAAATAGATATTGAATTTCTCGAAGCATACACATGTGTTCAAAATAGCGGTTTTAGTCTACAGTGGCGCAACTCGCAAAGGTACACAGTGGACCCTGGCCCCAAATTCTCGGTGCATTCGAGATAATCTCACAATCGAGATCATCTCGAAAGCACCGAGAATTGGGGTGGCCCCCAATGAGATGAGAAATCTGGCTTACGAGTCGCTACAGAATCACTTAGCGTTCCCGAATGAGGTGCCTGTGCTCATATTATGTACCTATTACACAGAAATAAAATTAATCGATATAAGTACTTTATTACAAAAACAATATTTCTGAAATTATTGCGTACAGAAAGTGCAACACATAAGGCCTCTACAAGCTTCCATCAAGAAAATACACGGGCTCCATACGATAATAGCCAATAAGAATAGTATTATGTCAGTAAACTGCTTCCAAGTGGTCAACATATTCAGGCAATGTGGGTAAAACGCCGGGCAGACATCATACACCCAAAGGCAGGGTCTCTTTCGCAAAGTTGCCATAAACGCGTTACAGCCAAAATCAGTACGATCTCTATCTGCTACGATTTTCGGAGGACGTTTTTTATCCTTCTTTTTAACTTTACTCATATTATCCGCAAGGTGTACAGCCATGGCACCGGCTCTGGAGGTTGATAAAAAGTGATACCAAAAATTAAAGAATTCCGTATTCGCTATTCTTTTAGAAACTCGCTTAAGAGTTGATTCTTTGACCATTTTGGCAGTATTGTACTTTGAATCAAATTTTCCGGTAGCAACCTGTTTAAAAGTTAGTCTTGGATGCCTTATGGTTCTGTACGTTAGACGTGCTGCGCTTTCCACAATTGTACCACCGAGTTTCATCAGGTCAACTACTGAATCACAGCAAAGGTCTCTATCAGGATCGCGTATTCTAACATCACCCGTAAGAGTCTTCATCTTTTTCTTGTATCGTTTATAACGATGTTCGGATGCCTTTTCAAACATACCTGTAGTTAATTTATCAATTCTTCTCTGTTGTTTGTTTTTAACCCATTTCTTACATCTTTTTTTCTTGCGTTCAAAACATTGAGATATGCCTTTATCTTTCGTTTGGACTTTCTTATGATGCATGAATCTTATTAAATTCGGGCAAACTGAAAGCGACGTGCTTATCTTATTGAATGTATTATCTCTTTTTTTATTTTTCTTTTTGAACATCTTATCGATTTTCATTTTGTTTCTTTTTTCTTTTTCTTTTTGTTTGTCAACAAATTCCCTTTCAGATACTTTGGCGCATTCCACACTTCCGCATACACAAGGTTTTCTAACCGATTTTTTTTTCCGTCCAGGTTTGAGACCCAATTTTCTCATTTCTCCTTCACAAACTGTGCTCCCACAAACACATGGTTTATTCAGCTTATCACCTTTAGATGGCTTCCAAAAACCAGCAGTAATGGGTACCCCACAAATACAAGGCATTAAAGATTTTCCATCAGAGGTTACCGCTGGTTTTTTCTTTTGTTCTTCTTTCCACTTCTTGAAAAATTTCATAGTTTCGTCTGTGTTCAAGATAGAACCTGAAGAATCAAGTTCAATTTGAAACAAAGGCTTTAAGGCCGTAGGTTCTTTTTGCATATCAACTGCCTGGGGTTTGCCTTTGGATTTTACTGATTGATTGTCTTTGGACTCAATTTTTTTAAGATTTTTGGTTATCTTCTCCTGCACCGACATTTTTGCAGTCGGGACTTTCACCTTAAGGCTGTTATAATTGCTTGTTAAATATTTGAAGTTTTTTGTTTTATTTCGCGGTGCTTTTACAACAGTCACACTTGGAGGACTTTTCATATCCAGATTGGTTTTATGTTTTTGGTTGGCCTTGGATTTCGCTTTGGGTACGTTACAATAACAAGACTCTATTGAAGATCTGTCGTAACCAAATGTATCGCATTGGATGGTTTTTATTTCTTTACCTACTTCTTGTTTAGATTTTAGTGAATACGCTACAATATAATCTTTAGCGAAGGGATATACTCCTTTTCTTTTTTCATTAGCATGCTTTTGGGAGGTGCATTTGCTGGTCTTGTTAATACTTGCATCACCCGACTGATATCGAGAATAGTTTCCCATTCTTTGTTCCGGCTTCCGATGATGATTTTTACGTAAGTCCTTTTCGCTAGTCTTAGCAATTTTTTGACTTTTAGATTTTTTCGCCGGGGCATTATTAGTTTTTTTAGGCTGACGGTCACTTTTAGAACTTTTACCGACTTTGTTTTGGATTAAATTATTCTTCATTCGAAAAGGTACCTTTACTTTAGTTGTAGCATGTAATTGTTTGATAGAATTATAATGCACTTTAGGTCCTCCTGAAACCTGTTCAGAACCAGATGGTGTTACCTTATGATGTGTAAACAACGCAACACAACGATTTAGAAATCTTTTAAAACTATTTGAACCTAATTGGCTTTTGAGATTAATGTTTGTTTGATGTTTTCTTTTTAAACGATTATATTTAACTTTTTCTTTATTTTTGCTTTCTTTCCATATATTTATTATTGTAGTGCGCTTACGTTGTTTAAATGAAAACACTGAATCATGAGTCTTTTGTTGTTGTTTGCGACTGTTTGACTTTTCAGGATTACGGTATATTTGGTACTTATATCTGTGGCCTGTTTGTCTTGTTTTACTAATGGTATTGTAAGTTATAGGTATATAAGGAAATATTGTTTCTATTTCATTCGATACAAATCTTTGTTTCATATCTTCAACTATAGGTTTGTATGATTGTTTATAATAATGTCTTATTTTCTCTTCTTTAGCAATTCTTCCAACGGTTATTACATTATGCGGACTTGGTGGTTGCATACCCAAATTTTGCAATCTCGAAGTGCATAAGCATCTTTTTAAGACCTTTCCAACACCGGATGCCCTACGTTCAGTTCTTAGACCCTCTACTTTTGATTGACGGTCAGACGACTGTCCACTATTGAAACGATTACATTTGTTTCTTGGATTATTTGAATCTTTGAAAAATCCGTTACTGGCGTAATTTGTTTTAATTTTTTGATTTAAATATTTAATATTTTGACTTTGGGTCGCCACATTTTCCTTGTAGAACTCAGTATTAAGGTTAAAGTTTGACTCGATTCTCAAACACTCTCTATTGTTTTCGGAAAATACATTCGTGGAGCAAGCAACTTCTATCAGATTGCCGGGTTGACCGCCTTGATTTTGTATTTCTTTTGCTCTACCAGTTGAATAAAATTCGGAAGTCTTGCTAGAAGCATCACTAGATAGACGTCCCATCCGAGTTCCAGCCGTAAGCTTTTGGTGTTGTTTAATCTTGTCTAGATATATATAAGGATTGCATTTTTCAGGTGTACAGAAGCCGGGCTCACATTCGATTGGTTTGAAATCTCGAACATTGGGTTTTTTAGTTTTTTTTAATTTGATTGCTGTGCCAATTGAGGGAGTTTGTACGTTGTATACTTTCTGAACGTTCGGGTATTTCGTTCCAGGTGTTGGCTGTTTAGGCAATTGATCTTGTTGCAACTTTAAAGTGCAAAAGCACCTCTTTGCCAAGGTATTCGCGTGTGATCCAGTACTTTTTTTGACGAAGCTTATTTGGGAATCAGTGTTTCGATGAAAAACTTTTTCACCTGCTCCTTTATCAGATTTCATTCGATGCGTGCCCGCTCCTCTCATCTTCCCAGTATTTAGCATTCGCGATGGCTGGTGCACCGTGGGACTAATAGCTCCATTGTTACTTTTGAAAAACTCAACATCAAAACTAAAGTTGGAACCTATTCGGACAGCTTGCCTGTTAGAACCGTTCTCTCTAACCATAGGTGAATCACCATATGTATGCATTTCATGTTTAATTCTATCTGTTTCATGTTTTTTCGATCGTTGTTTCGTCTTATAGTACTGACTGCCCGCAGAGTGCTTTTTTAATTGAGCGGTTACAATAGACTTATTTAAAGCTTTGTCTGCTTCCGTACCCGAATCTTTTAAACGCTTCTTAATCCGCTCATAGCATTCATATGGATCACATTCACCTGGAACACAAATATTTGGCTCACATTCATATGATAAAAGCTTTAATTTCCTTGTTTCAGTCCCTATTTCGCGTGATACATTTATAGGATAAGTCTTAAGACTTGATTGTATTAGCGTAGATTTTACTTGCTTGGCTTTCATTTTTGGATATTGTTTGGGCATCTTACTTTTTTGAAGGTTTAAAGTACAAAAACATCTTTTTAAAAAGGTTCCAACATTTTTGTTCTCAATCTTAATGTCATCTGATTGAGAATTACTATCACTACGATGTTGTCCTCCATGAACTCCAACGTTTTTCACTCTATTGGGTTGATATTGTGCGGTTTTTGAACTAAGCGTTCCATATTTTTTGCCATTGTCTATTTTGGTCCTCAAAACTGAGCGCATTTCGTTGTTTTGACCATTATCCTTATGAAATTCAATATTAAAACTAAAATTTGATCCAATGCGAACGGCTTGCCGATTGGGACTTGACAAAGTTTCCATATCATGTCGATCTTTATACGGCTTTCTCGTCATTTGGACACCTGTACTGCTATGTCCATATTTTTGGTGTCGTCTTCTGGCATTTATTTCTTTTGATGTACAACTACTTCTGCTTTTAGAACCACGGTCATGTCGTAACATTCGCACGGTTCCTGATCCTCTCGATTGCAGTGACCGCTGCTTAATCCTTTTCAAACATTTATAAGGGTCACATTTTCCAGGTATACATACTCCAGGCTCGCACTCATACGGTTCAAATTTTTGTTTATTGCTAACGTATTTTTTAGTATTCGTAGTTTTACTTTCAGAAATATATGCTGTAGGACGGCCTAGTAAACCTTCGTGAATTTCCGTAGAAATTTCCGTTTGAATTTTGGGAGCTCTGTTATTGTTTCCTTTTTGAAGTTTTAAGGTACAAAAACATCGTTTTAATAGTGAACCCTTACCAGCCTTGGTATTTTTAACAGGTATGTTGTTTTTATTTTTATTAGGTTTTATATTTACTGATAAGACCGGTTGATGGGCTTTTTTTGTTTTAGTTTTAGTATTAAAATCTGCCATCCCTCGATTATTCTTGTTTAATGATAAAGTGCAGAAGCAGCAACTCGCTGCTCGTACGATCTTGCAGCCGCAACCTTTTGCTTTTGTTGCATTTATTTCAGTTGTTCCATGTTTCATATTGGGTACACCGTTATGTGCAAAAGTTCCTCTTGATCTATTGCGATTCGGTCTATATTGGGAATTACTTTTAGTTTCATCGGGCAGAACATCGAAAATAGTCTTTTTAAAATTATCAGGTGAAGAGTGGCCTTCATCTTTGTAAAATTCTACATTAAAGCTGAAATTGGACCCAATTCTAACCGCTTGTCTTCCTGGAGATGCTTGCTCCTCTACATACTTTCTATTAGAGTGACGCCGATGACGTTTCATTTGAGACGAAGGGGATTTTACCATCACACTTTTCGCATTATCAGGTATCCTGTAGGTCTGTATGTTCTGAGCATTACTTGATGCATTGTTACATGAAGAGGCAGTTGCTTTTTTCGTGGGAATATCTGTATTAACTGTTGAATCATGAAGATGTCTGTTTTTAATTCTTTTCAGACACACATAAGGATCACATAACCCGGGATTACAAAATCCTGGTTCACATTCATTGGAGTCAAGCACGGTGTTTTTCTTATTATTTGTGCGAAATGCGTTTTTTAATAAGCAACGACATCTTTTCAAAAATGACTTTGTCCCTGGGACCTTTGCAATGCTCTGAGTTCCAGTTTCATTTAGTATTAGCGGTGTAGGCTGATACTTTAATTTCGTAAGTGTTCCTGTTTCATTCGTTAATTTTTGAACTGGAAGCCTTCCTTTATATCCTTGAAGCTTAGCAGTGCAGAAGCAGCGTTTAAATAAAGAGGGTGTCATTGTCGACTTCATTTCAGCAGAGTACTTCATCTGAGATTTTCTGTGTTGACGGCTTTCCTCATTTTGTGATCCCGTCTTTCTGTTTCGTTTTATAACCCTAGGGTTCAGATTTTCATTGTTGGTGAATACTTTCCTTATACGATTAGACTGAGGCGCGCCATTGTCTTTGAAGAACTCCACATTAAAACTAAAGTTCGACCCAACTCGAACCGCTTCTCGTGAAGATTTAGTAGTCGACATAGAAGTTTTGTTGGGCATTCTATCATCTTTGTTAGGTTTTCTTCCATAATTATAGGTGCCACGGTTATGGTAATTCGAGCTTTTTTGTTGGCCATCAGAACGATGCTTGACATTTGAATAAGTATCGATTGAAGTTGATTTACGTAAAGCTCGTTGCGATTGGGTTTCATTTTCTCTAGTTCTCCTCTTTTTTATTCTCTTCAAGCATTCATATGGATCGCATTGGCCGGGAATACAGATATTTGGTTCACACTCGTATGGCTCAAGAGACTGACGATACACAGCATGCGTTTCGGAAAATGGTCCAATGTAAAAAGTTGAAACCCTAATTTCTGGTGGAGTTAACTGTACTTTCGGTACGCTAAATGGAGGCTGAGAAATGGATTTTAATGCTAATCGCGATAAATTGTTTTGCATATTCGAGCTGGTTTTTATTAGTTGTTTCTTTCTTAGTGCTTGACGAGCAGACGTAGCGCAGTTATCAGGCACATAGGCATCCAAGTTATACTCATATGATTCAAATTCACCGCTTGATGGATAACGGTTCATATTGTCTTTAACAGGTACGTGTAAATTCATAGCACAGAAACAACGTTTTAAGTTGGGATTGTCAAGCGGGTATATAGATTTGTTTTCATGAAAATGGTCGCATTTGTCTCTTTTTTGTTTAAATTCATTATTTTTTAATACATAAGAACCAGATGTCACAAATATGTGTTTCAAGCTTGTTATGCTAATACGTGACATATTTGCTTTTGGTAAAAGGCATATTGACGTTTGGTTAATGTTGCTATAATTCACTGAATATAAACTGGACAAGCTTATGTCAGGAGTTAAAACACAAACGGATCGCAATACGGGTTCTTTTCTTTGACTTTCTAATCCTGTATAGAATGATTTGTCAGCAATTCTGTTTGAGTCTTGTATTGTCATCCTACTAACCGTATATGTTTGTTGCTTGACCACAGTGGCAGCAGGAATCTTGAGTTTGCTAGTTTTACAAAAACATTTTTTTAAATTTTGTTTTACTGTTAATGCTTTCGCTCTGGTGCCTTGAATAGCAGTATGTGAAATATTGTTGTAAACTATCTTGTTTTTATCATTTTTCATTAGTTTAAATGTACAGAAACATCGTTTTAATGCAGGAACTAGTACAGTCCGCTTATCTCTGCTAACAACTCGTTTGGTATTTTGGTAACTCTCGCGTGAAGTTTTCCGCTGTATGTTACCATCACCTTGTGACCCTTTTTGTTTCACGATAGCTCTTTTTTGTGCTTTTTCAGTTTCAGCGGCTCGTCTTGCTTTAGTAATAATGGCCGTATTTTCTATTATTGGTGATGGGTTATCTTTATAGAACTCAACGCTAAAGCTAAACTTAGACCCGATGGATTGACGACCTTTATGATCAGGATATGACATAACTGTTTTGGGGATGATTTTTTTCCCCCTTTCTTTGTGTTTTCGAATAAATGCAGCAGATTTGACCTTTTTATGTTTTGGTGTAGTGGTAGATCTCGAGGTAAAGCTAGACGTAGACTTTGTTCTCCCGTTAAATGTACTTGAAGCTCTAGAGCGGGTATTGGGATTTCTTTTTTTAATCTGTTTCAGGCACACGTAAGGATTGCATTCACCTGCTAAACAATAACCTGGTTCACATTCGTAGGGGAGTAATTCAAACTGTGCATTTACTTTCCTCCGCTTTGTTCCTGTTGCAGCTGATTTGAGGACCTGCACATGCGTTTGGTCAGTAATTAACGTTCCTTTTGATACAGCATTTTTTTTAAACGTTTGATTTTTAATTTTATTTCTACTTATTTTTATAGAGCAAAGGCATTTGTGTAACTTGTTTTTAATTGATGATTTTTCAGACAAACTGATTTGAGATTGAGTATGATGAGAACGAGGAATCTTCTGTCGAACTTTTCTGTCTTTAATTTTATATTTCTGTATTTTTCTTTCAGTACCTTCAGTTTTTAATTTTAATTTCCTCTCTTGCATAGGTATTTTGTGTACGCGTGTAATTGCTTGTTTAGCATCGGTCTCTTTATAAAATTCCATGTTAAAATTGAACGTCGATCCAATGCGAACTACATTTCTAGATAGTTGAGGAGTTAGTAGTTTCACTGATGATGTACGAAGAGATTCGGTTTGTTTTACTGGTACCGCTGATTCTTTTTCTTCTCTTTTTCTTGATTGCGCTAACGTAACACTGGAAGTTGATTTGTTTTGTTTAATAGTGCCTGTTGATGCGGAGTGATATACCTCTTGCTTATCGGCATACATCGCCTTTGGAGTTTTAGTTGCTTTACATGCACATACCGTTGGGTTTGTGTTTAATTTTTTTACTTTTACTGATTTTGAAGAGCGTGCTGTTCTTTGATTCTTTTTAACTTTTTTTTCTTTGTTTATTATTTGAGCCCCTCCGGAGTTGGTTTGTGATCGTGTTTGCTTTAATCGCACCTTTTCTGTGGGTTTCGATTTTACTTTCCGTTTCACTTGCGAATGAACCTGGGAAACCTCGTTGCTACTGTTTTTAGAAAACTCGATGTCTAAACTAAATGAAGAGCTTATTCGAACAGCATTTCGTCGCCTTTCTTTGCTATTTTCTGCCATATCACTATTTTCTGTCGATTGTGTTGATGGAACAAAGCTAGCATAGCTTCTCTCTCGCCTTAATGAACTACTTGTTGAATCAATTTTATCAGCTTGATCTTGCTTGGGATATTTTCGCTTGACCGGTTTCGATTCACCGGCCAAACCAATTGTCATAGAGTGAACTGACTTAGCTTTAGGTTTTTCGCATTGGCATTGAGTTTGGGGACTGAATTTATGTACTTTCTTGGGAGTAATCTCGTTTTTACTTTTTAATCCCACCTTTAAGCTAACTGATGGCCTAGAAGCACTGACTGCTTTAGCGGCAGACCCCTTCCTGCTGACCTTATGTGACTTACCCTTAGGAGTATTGTTTCCCCTTCCTTTATCATATTGCTGTGTATTAATGCCGACGCGAGCTGTTTTCAAAAGATCTGTTCCACAGCCACAGGTAAACGCTTTGATTTTTTTGTGCTTCCTTTTACTCTCCTTTCTTGATTTTTTCCTTCGTTCATTGAGTTCATTTTGAACACTTTGTAATTGAATACTTAAATTGCTTAATGATTTCTCTATCATTTGACTATCATTCATTCGTGTAATATTGCGCATTTCTTCTAATTTTGACTTTTTCAGTAATATTTTTTCATAACACTCTTCTGGTATGCATTTTTCTGGCTGACATGGTGGATCACATTCCCAATCTTTCAATTCTTTCTTTTTTATGAGAGCTTCTTGGTACTTAGTTTTGGAATCTTTTCTTATTCGAAGGGCTATTTTGTTTTCCTCATTTATCTCGCTAGCCTCGCTCATTGTTTGTGACAGTGGGCATTCGCACTGGATTTGTTTGGTTTTTCTTTGGGTGGCTTTTCCCGAAAATTTTTCCATGCTAGCTTTTATTTTTTCAGAGATTTTTTCTGTAGATGCTTTTATTGCAGTATTCATTCTTTGGCTAAATTTTGGTTGTGCGGCCTCAACTTCAGGACATTCGCAAACAATTTTAGGTTTTCTTTTATGGTGTAACTGTTTCATCTTTTCAGCTGATTTTTGTGTGACAACGCCAAAACTTTCTCTTAATTTCGTTTTTGATTCATTTACTAATCGTGTTGCTACTCTTTTGGCAGAGTTTTTCATACCGGTTTTATTTTTCTGATTTTTAGATGTGTCCTCAGTTTCCATCGCCAATGCAAATCTCTCTTCAGGAGTAAGGCTTTGTTGCTTCAAATTTTGTTTTGCCATTTTAATCACTTCAGCAGCCACTGTGGGACATTCACAAATGTGTTGACTTATTTTGCGTTTAGTTTCTAATTCTTGTAATTTTTCGGCAGATTTTTTGACCAATGTTTCCACGTTTTCTTTCAACTTTGTTTTTGACTCCGCAAGTAGTCCTGTTATTGTTTTTGCTGATTTTATAACTGCTTCTTTGATATTTTGATTATATTTATTATTATTATCCACGTAGGTTTCTTCATAGTCTAATCTCTCTACGCCATCTTTTCCTACTCTTCTAGTTACTTTTATGACCTTAAGCTCCTCAGTAGACATAGCTGGCTTATTAGCCTGGGTCTGTAACCTTGCTGTCGATTCTTTTACTTTTTGTATCGATCTCTGGGCTTGTTTGTTTAAAGCCTGTCCTATTCTTGATTTAGAATGTTTTATTTTCTGTAAATATTGTTTACTAAGTCGTTGAGTTTTTTTATAATTTTTTTCATCTTCGACATAATCAGTATCTTTTGATTTTTGTTTTTCATGATGCATTAATTTAGTAATCATTTCCTTTGACCGTCTTTTAATCACTCCGCTTAACTCAGCAGTACAGGTGCAAGGGTCAGAATGAACATCTTTCGGTTTAAAAGTGACACCTCTTCTATGTTGTCGGGGCTCTTTATGCTGAGATACCACGCTAGACCTCGAGCTGTACTCGTAGTCGGCGCGATGGGCTCGAGCTCGCCCAGCGCGCCCATGGCGTTGTTTTTTCGCATGTGTGTGAATAGATTTAGTTGGGTCACAAATACAACAGCTGCAACATTCACTAAGCGCATTATGTCCTAACGCTTCGCCTCTGTCGACAGATTTAATCAAGTCCCACATCGTACCGGCTCGCTCAGCATCCTCTTTTTCTCGACCATCGCGATTCCCTTGCTTTTGCCCGTCAGCTCTCGGATCTGTAGTAATGCCGCTACTGGACAGAAGTTCAGATCTCAACTTTTCATATTCTGTTCTGGTTGTTAATAGCTTGTCCAAAAGCTTCTTTTCTTTTGAGGGTAAATTACTCCCAAAATGCAATTTGTCCGCTCTCGATCCTCGCCTTATCAATCGCTTTAGCGAAGGACGGTCTGATGCACTTTTGCTAATGCAAGAAGTGCAGGAACAACTTTGACCGTGTACATCGTACGGAGCCTTCATTTTCGATATGTTACTATTCGGACGCGTTTAAATTGCTATCTAGAACTACACAATTTATGTACAAAACTGCGAACAGCTTCGAAGTATCAAGGGACAAGAATTTCATATTCACAATTTGCAACTTCACTTGACATCACAGGACACGACCTGTAAACAAAAAAACAGTATTCACTGTAGTTAAAAGAAGAAAAGAAAGAAAAAGATTTATTCACTTACGAAGAAGACACACAGAGAGAGTGTGTACACCGTAGAGGATTCCGGAGAGGGCGTACATTAACGGATGTTGACCACACGTTTCGACCCCCCTCCCCCTTCGTAATATGTCGTGATATTTGGCTAGACAAACCCCCTTCACGTGTGATTTTGTAAATTATTATTTTAGTCCGCGAGCCAGGTACTACTTTCGTCAATCATTTCCTCTCGGGCGATAACTCGTAAAATGCTTCAGTGAGTTGTAGCATTGAGCCTCGTGAACTTTAGCTGCGGTTCCATGTCTGGCTCTGGGTTGAGCAGAGGTAAGCTCCAAAGCACGTAGAATAAAAATTATTTTTAATCATTCTATCCCGATTGAATATTTATCAGATTATAGCTAACCCAATATTTTGAGGAAGAAAAATAGTCGGCTGACTATTAAGAGGTGGATTATACGTCAGCTGGTTACCAGGACATGAAAGTTGACGTATAATCCACCACTTCATAGTCAGTTGACTTTTATTTTCTCATATATTGGGTTAGCTATAATCTGATACATGTTCAATTGGGAGGGAATGATTAAACAACATTTTTTTTAGTTTCTTGGGAGGCTACTGCTGTCTACCCATCCGCGGTACCGCAGCTGACGTTCACGAGGCTTCATGATACAACTCTCTGAAGTATTTAACGAGTTATCGTCCGAGAGGGAATTGGTGGTCATGAAAATCTGATGCTGGCTCACGGACCATATTTAGTGTACATTAAATCCTGCGAATCTGAGCCGTTGCGTAAGGTATATTTCGGGGCGGCGGCCCTAGCAAGTTAAACCGTCTTATCTCTTAAGTGCGTCTCTCTCAAACTTGTGCCGAAGAAAGGGATAGTCAGAGAGATAAACGGGTTTAACTTATCCCCCCTTAACGCCTCACTTAATTAATGGACGCCCCCAATACAAAACAAATGTAAGATAAATTCATCCATACTTGTCTTATTTTGTAAACAAGTTTCTAACTCTAACCTCAAAATATGCAATTTTTAGGTGAAAGAGCTGTTTTATCCTTACTCATATTATAAATGTGAATGTAAGTTTGTTTGTTTGTTACGCTTTCACGTAAAAACTGCTTCACCGATCATCATGATACTTTGTACAATATTCTCTAAGGTACCTATTGGGAAGGATATAGGATACTTTTTATCCCGGAAAATTTTCAAGTTCCCCAGGGAATAACCGAATTCCACGCGGACGAAGTCGCGGGTAGAAGCCAATCCTTAATAAAGCAAACCTAGGCTAAAAATTGGAAAAGTGACGTCTAAAATATTGGCTCTGGGTTTATTTGCAAGGAAACAGCTGTTTGAGCCAAAAAAAGTAAGAAGAAAATAGTAAGATATCACGTGTATTTATTTTTTCATTATTTTTTCTAAAATATTCTGGGTTGGGTGGTGGGTGGGGGGGTAGTTTTAAACCTCACCATGTATCACCAAGGGGGAGGGGAGGGAAATGCTTAAAAAAAGATCACGTGATTAATGGACGGCCCGGACTTGTATATAAAGTTAAGTGCTGGATACAAATTATCTTTTCTGTAGCGTCAACAAATAACTCTTAAGCTTTCGCTTGAAGGTGTACCCGCTAGACGCTTCTTCGATAGGGGCAGGGCGATCCAGGGTATAAGCTATCTCCATGCCAAATTTCATTAAAATCCGTCTAGCGGGTTAAGCGTGAAGGAGTAACAAATATTTTAACTCACATACAAACTTCAGTATTTATATTAGTGTGAATAGCTGTGCCGGCGACTTTTTTCGCTCGGAATTGGGATAGAAAGTACCCTTTGTGTTAATCCAGGGTATAAGCTATTTTCATTTCAAACTGTATCCAAATCCGTTCAGCCGTTCAAGCGTGAACGAATCACGAACATACTAACTCACACACACAAACTTTCGCATGTATAATATTAGTGTGACTGCATTTTTTGCAAAATGAATACATACCGGACAAACAACTGGTCACCCTCGACCATCCACGCGGTTGGGAGAACAACTAACTAATAATAACTTCACAATATTATCTAAATGTATTCTTTAAATTTGGGGACATGTTTATGCTTGACCGACCGTCTGGTTCGGCAAACTCGCAGATAATTTAGTAAAATCACCATAAGGCGATAATAAACTGCAAAAATAACTGCTAAAACCAACGCTGTTCACATCGCCTAAAAATATTATGACATTAATTTGAATTGAAAACATGTCAGTTTATTTTAAAAGTTAGTATTTTGTTGTCAACCAGCTCTTGAATGAGAGAAGAGTTTTTTTAAGAAGTTGAGATAATCACCTTAAAGTTTAGACTAATAATATATATAATAATAACCAGCGGACCCGGCAGACGACGTCCTGCCCGGAAAAGCAGCGCCACATTAAATTAAATCACATTTGGTGCTTGCCATAGCAGAGCCACCTACCGGGTCTAATTTGGTGTTAGGTGCGTGCTGGGCACTGGAGCACTCACTCTCCTCCTCCGGTGAGTCACCCTGTACAGATTGATCCCGGCCGCCGGGCAGGGTAGCCAACCAATATCTCTCTCTCTCTATCTCTCTCTCTCTCTCTCTCTCTCTCTCTCTCCTTCTTACACATAAAGGTGCGGCGGCATACGGCCGAAGCTTGAAGAGTAAACTTGCGTGACTGTACTTTGGGAGCGAACGCTACTTTACTGCGCGCGTGCATTACCTAGTAGGTACGAGCAGTTCGCGAGCGGTTGGCAAATGGTGCGCGAGCGACTCATTCGCGGCGCGTTTTTGAGCGGAGGAACTGTAGGGTCTGTCTGAACCAAATAACTTGGTTTAAGCGTGACTTACTTACAGCGCCATCTATGATTGTTTATCATAACCTAGATGCCTATTTAGTATGCTTAGCTTTTACTCAGAGTATGGGTCTTTAGATGGCAGTGCTATATAACGTAAATGAGAATGCCTATTTATGTATATCGTAAAAACTTTGAGAGATGGCGCTTTTTCCTAACAGTTGGTCTGAGTAAAGCTGGATCTCATGCACTGGTTGCGTTTATTTCAGCTCAGTTTTGACTTGACGTATACATGAACACGTTAACATCACCATTATGACATGGTCGTCATTTCCTACGGTTTTTGATTACATTATGGAGGTTTTATGATATGGGTGTAGATAAATGACGTTTACGTGTTAAAACCACGTTAAAGTAAATGTCATATTAACGTAAAGGTAATGTTAACGTGTTAGATGGCAGTGTTATATTACGTAAATGAGAATGCCTATTTATGTATATCGTAAAAACTTTGAGAGATGGCGCTTTTTCCTAACAGCCGGTCTGAGTAAAGCTGGATCTCATGCACTGGTTGCGTTTATTTCAGCTCAGTTTTGACTTGACGTATACATGAACACGTTAACATCACCTTTACGTTAATATGACATTTACTTTAACGTGGCTTTAACACGTAAGCGTCATTTATCTACACCCATATCATAAAACCTCCATAATGTAATCAAAAACCGTAGGAAATGACGACTATTATGACAACCTGTACTGTAATGTTATTACAGTATCGATTTTAGTATCGTAATGGTCATAACGATACAGATATTATTATTATTATTATTTCGCCTTAAAACACACATGCGATCTTATTATGAAACCCGCTTAAAAGCTCGTTTCATAAAACCGCACTAGTGTTTTAAGGCCTATCATTATGCAACCGTTGCATAAACTACTATTACAGGAGCGTGGTTTAGTCATGTCATGTATTATGTTTATTGTTTGATTAGTGTTTCAAATTTCTCACGATTTTAAAATTAAGTACATACTATATATAAAGTTAATTCCTGAGTATGAAATGAGAACAAACAAAACACGTAATTTAATTATTTTTTTAAACCATATTCTTAAATAATATAGTCAAGTTTATATTTTTATTTATTTATTTAATAGAAAAATGCTCATCAATCCAAAAATTGCATAAAATATAGTATACAAATGATCAGATAATAACAGGTCTCCCTAGATCCGTGCTAGGTAATGTTAATTTCCTCCGCATCATATTTTAAACATACCTACATTTCCACGCAGACGAAGTTGCGGGTAAAAGCTAGTTACCTACATACTCATCAAAATTGTTTTCATATTTTTTAAATTCATCCCGCTCTCTCAGTAAGTCCACAGTACATTTAAAATCATATCAATATCAATCAATTATGTCAAGCGTACAAAATGAGATTAATTTCCATAATAAATGCCCTGCTAATCTACACAGTCAAACATGCATCAACATCGAGTACGAAGAAAATAAAATGATCAAAAGCAAAAAGTTGTTTGTTAAGTGGTACATAAAGTACAACATAAACAGCTCCTGCAAGCTTCCATGCAACAAATACACGGGGTCCATACAACGATAGCCAGACCGAAAAGTAAAATTTCGATCAATTGTTTCCATATGTGAACCAAATTAAGGCATTGCGCGTAGAACCACGGGCATGCTTTATATACCCAAAGATGTGGTGTCTTTCGTAAAGTCATCATGAACGAACAATCATGAAAATCGGGTTTGGGTCTTTTACGCATAGGTTTGAATGGTTTGCGGTCTTGATTGTTTATGTTTAATATACAATAAAAAAACCTGTTTCCTAAAACTATGTTCATGAGTCTTCTGAAACATGAAGTGAGTGTTATTCGTCTTTTAACTCGTTTACAGGTTGAACGGGTTACAAAATCAGCGGTTCTGTATTTCCGATTACTTAAGGTTGGGTACAGGTTGGGTCTAGGAATCAGTACATTTGAATTCTTGATAGCCCTGTAAGTTAGCCGTGCAGCACTTTCAACGTATAGTGCTCCTAGTCTTCCAAGATCCAATACGGACTTAGCTACTTGACAGCTGTCAGGGTCGTGCTTGTATTTAGTAGCAAGGTCGTCAAGACTCTTCATCTTTTTTTTGTAATGGACGTGACGAGCTCTGTCTGCTTTGCGATACATTTTCGCGTAAGCATTTTGCTTAATGTATTGTCTATAATAGCATCTTACCCGTTTAGCATAATCTGTTTTCCCTTTATCGACCAACGTTGGTAAAATTAACTTATTTCTTCGTTTTATTTTTACGTATTTTTTACAAAGTCTTGAAGCTTTACCGGCGCAAATTGAACTACCGCATACACAGGGCAATGAGATTTGTCTTTTTGTTTTTAATTTTTGTATCCCTATTTTGCCTGTTTTCTTCGTAATATCTTCCTTTTCATGTCTGCATTTTGTTGGCGGGATCTTTGAATTATTACTACCGAAGTCGTAGGTTCTACAAAACAATATTCTTTCTTCCTTTTTAGGAGTGACCTTTACCTTGCAAGTTATCTTTGCTTTGTTTCTCTTGTTAAGGGCTATTTTTTGGTTGATTTTGCCTGTTTGTGAGTCTTTTGTAGGTTTCAAACACAAAGCGTCACCACAATAATGAGATGTATTTACGTTAGCAACTTTCTTTGCTTGCATCCTTTTTTCAAGGGCTATACTACGAGTAAAGTCGTAGGTTTTACAAGACACCAATTTGTGTTCCTTTCTAGGAGTGACCTTTACCTTACAAGTTATCTTTGCTTGCTTTTCCTGGTTAATGGCCATTTTATGGTTGGTCTTGCCCGTTTGTAAGTCTTTTGTATGTTTGGAAGACAAGGCGTCAGCACAATATTGGGATGTATTTACGTTAGCAACTTTCTTTGCTTGCGTCCTTTTGCCAAGGGCTATTCTTTGCTTGGTTGTATACTTTTTTGAGTTTTTGGCACATTTAGAAGACAAGACATCATTGCACCACGTAGATGTATTTATCTTAATGGCAACTTTCTTTGTTTGCTTTCTCTTTTCAGGTGCTATTGTTTGCTCAGTTTTGCACGTTTGTACGTCTTTGATACGTTTAGTAGAAAAGGCATCAGCACAATACCTACATTTATTTCCTGAAGCAGCTTTCTTTGCTTGCTTTCCCTTTTTAAGGGCTATTGCTTGCCTAATTTTGCACGTTTGTACGTTTTTTGTACGTTTAGGAGAAACAGTATTACTACAACATTTAAATTTATTTACTTTAGCCACTTTCGTTGATTGCTTTCTCCTCTCAGGGACCTTCACCGGCCTAGCCATTGCAGTACTCTTTGGAATAATACGTGTTTTTGGACAAACGGCTATTGATTGTTGTCCATCATAATGCAATATTCTAATTTTGTCTTTGTTAGCGCCTTTAGATTGCTTAATTTTATCTGTAGCCTTTGATACTAGAGTCTTATTTGTGACCAGCATTTGAGGATGAGTAATCTGTGATCCCTTAAATTTACTGTACTTTGCTTTCTGCCTTTTGGTAGTCATGTCCACTTGTGTTCTGAAATTTGTTTGGTTGATTTTAACAGCTCTCTCTGGGTCTGCAGCCTTAATAGACATTTTAGCTTTATTTTTATTAGTAAAATTTATGAATTTTGACTGAATTGCTGTATGCAGCTTAGTTCGTTCACCTGTTCTATTATTTATAACTCTTTTAATCTTTTTGTTCTTAACACTAAAAATACATGGACATCTTGCTCCATGGTTGCATGTTACATCTTGCCGTGCAGTTTGCTTTTTTTGCCATTTCGTTATTTTTCCAAAGACTCTGTTTCCATTAAAATGGAGGTTGCTCTCGTTGTCTACTTGTAGATTTGATAAAGCTTTTTTCCTTATGTTAACCTGATGCTTAAGTTCACGATCCAATTTTGCTTTTTCGGCCAATTTTGTTTTCCTGACTACCCTAGGAGTCTGTGATAATTTAAATTCTTTTAAATCCAGGTCTTTATGTCTTTGTGTAAGTTTAATTTGCGACATAGTAGTTTTACATAGGTTTTTTAATTTTTTAACAATATTACTGGATAATTTTGTCATCTTGTCCATTGATGTCGTTTCAAATACTTTCTGGTGAACTTGGATCATGCGATCACTTCTTGTTTTGGTTCGACCATTTTTTTTTTCCCACGGTGATAGTTGTTTATTAGTAAGATCACTTTTTACATTTTCAAACATAAAAAATCTCTTCTTCACTTTAATTCTTAATCCTGCTTTATGGTGATTTTCTCCATCTTCTTCTTCATCTAACGTCTGACATTTTGATTCAGAAACATATACAGGGCATTTCGTATGAATGCAATATGGGCATGGCAAGACAGTTTTTCCACGTAACAGCTTCTTTTGTATGTTTTTATAAAAAGGATCATATTGTACTTGCACATAGTGACAACAAAATGATTGATGTTTATTCAAGTTAGTCGGATTTATATAATCTTTGGATGGCTTTTGAGATATCGGAGATATTCTTGTAGTAAAAGATCGTGTATCTCCCGAATCATACATACGATAATTTCCTTTTTGTGTGTTTTTGAGATTTCTTGACTTTTTAAGGGACTTCTTATGGTGGCGATCACTCTCGTCAGTAATTAAATCATTGGCTACCAGTTTTTTATGCTTGTAAGGATGTATTGGAGATTTTAAAGTTGTTTCCAATTCAACAATACCTTTTTTAGTAACGTTTGTATCCACTTTGGGCTTTTTAAATATTAGTTCCGCCTTATTTTTCTTTGTCGTGTCACGCGAAAATAATCTAATAAAACGATTCCAAAATATTTTAAAACTGGTTGTAATTGATTGTCTTCTGCATGGATTTTTGACTAGTTTGCTTTTAGAATTGGTTTTACATAAATAAGGTTCCTCTACGCCTTTCACGCTTTTTTTTTCTTTCTTACTTCTTTGAAAGTTATTGCCATTGCGTATATATTGAGGAGAAAATAAAATAGCACAATTTGTTTCGGAAATATTGATACTGGCTGTTTGAAAATGACTATTATGGCCGTACGTTGCTTCTCTTGGGAATGTTCGTTTACGCGGTTTTTGTTTAACAACATCAGTGCTATTTTTGCCCGCGTTTCGTTTTTTCGAGTCTCTTCTAGGACGCATTGAACCCTTGTTAATTGTGCCACATTCGTCATACTCACATATTTTTGTTGGAAGCTGTCGTGACGCTGAATCGTTTCTTTTATTAGCTCGAAAAAAAATTGATCTGGTAACTATAGTGTCACTTAAACGTTCATCGAGTTTTATCAGTTGATTCATTTTTAAGGGGGACTTTTTTCTCAAAAATGTTTCCATATCTGTTTTCACAGTGCAATTAACACTTTTGGTTTTAATTTGTTCTTGGTGGTTTTTTTGTTCAAGGGTCCCGCAATATATTTGATAGGAAGCTCTTGGTTTTTTATGTAATTGCTTATTTTGTTTTTGTACCCTTGCGTCATGGAAGTTATCTTGAATTAGAGACCTGTTATGAAATTCTTTATAAAAACTGAATGTTGAGCGAACTGGCACAACCAAATCATTTTGTAAATTTCCAAGCCTAATCATCGTTTCATTGGGTTGACAACTGCATCTTGCTAATTGATTACATTTTGTCGAGTTTTCGATACAAATTGGGTTCTTGAAAACTTTTTGAGAGTTTTTAAATAAAGATAATTGATCTGTGTTAATTTCTATACCCGAAATTAATTTCAAGCTTGACTTTTCTAGTTGCCTACCAGGCTTAAAATAGTATCTTTGGTCAAGCTTTCGATTGTCAAAAGTTCTTCTTGGTATCTTTGGATGAGATATACTCTCTAGACTCTATTTGATGACTGTCTAAATTAAATCTTATTTTTTTCTCCTGTTCTCGTATTCTAATAGTTTTAAAAAATCTACTCGATGCTTCATTATTAAGTTTAGCATAGCTGATTCTATTATTTGGAAGTTTCGGATTCTGAGAATACATGTGTTGTCCAGAATTTCTAACGTTCTCATATCGGTTTGTATAAAGTTGTTTAACAGTTTTTACTTTGTGGACTTTATTTTGCTTTTCTTTATCAAATGCGTCATTATTCAACAAACATGCAATTCTGGAAGCAATATGTTGTTCTATACAGGCTGTTGAATTATTTGGAAAGAATGAAATAATTTTAGTTCTTCTACCTTTCAAGTTTAAAATATCACTCGATTTACATGACGTAAGAGAAGTAGTTACTGTATAGAGATTTGGCAAGCTTATTTTTGATGGTGATTTAACAACAGAGTCCTCTGATATCTGAAATTTTTGTTGGTCCAAAGCATGCGATATTTTCATTATAACAGGAGTTTGCACATAAAGTTCTATGGATTTACCATCTTGGCCAATATCCGCTGGTTGGGGTTGCGTATTCGTATATTTTTGCATTGTGACTTTACACGAGGGCTTCATTTTACATTTGATAATTTTGTTATTGGATTTTAATACTGAAAAGTTTACTTCTTTTGGTGTACGACATAGTGACAATGAGTCATTATTTAAGAAATTCACTTTCAATAGTGCACAATTTACAAATACTTTCCTCATTTGGCGATGCTTATATAATTTTGATTTTTTACACACGCCATGATTATGACTATGATAATATCTATTTTGCATAAGTTTGAGTTTTCTGTGGTTTCTATCGTGTAAGTTAGTAATACTGTCGTATTCTTTCTTTTTGGCGAATTTCACATCGAAGCCAAGCAATTTTTGAGGTGCTGATGTAGTTTTTACTTGTGAATAATAATTATCAAGATCTTCTTGGTCCTTTTTTCTCATCAAACGAACATGTTCTTCTTTACAATTATCCACTCGTGTTTCCGATAACATGGATTGAAAGTTATTTATTCTCAGATTTCTAGAAAGTATATTAATATCTTCTTTAGTCGGTGGATTAGTTTGTAATGTAAGTGCACCTGAACATTGCTTTAATGCATGCTCTTCTTTTTCTGTTTCTCTTGCGAACAGTTTATAAATGCATTGACATTTTTTTTGTAATCGTTGCCGAACATGTGTTTTCATTCTGAGTCTGAAATTGTCATCTTTAGAATAGCCACTATTCAACGGCAGTGCACACCCAATTTCAGCAGCTTGAATTTGATCAGTTCTATTGTTCTTGATGTATTCTTTGATAAATGATGGTACATCAATAGTAACCGCACTTTTTGCGTGACGCAGTACAATGCATTTTCGAGTTGCTACTTTTTCTTTTTTTCGTGACTGTGTAATGATATTTACTTGCTTGGGTGCGCAGTTTAATTTACAAAAATAGTCTGGGGGTTGGTCAAATATTTTCAAAAAGCGTGCAAAATCGTTTTTTTTTTTTTTTTCTCGTTCCCTAATATGAAGTGAAGGATCAAATAATTTATAATCCTTTATCATCCGTGGTCTAGCTTCATGGTCTAAGATATCAAGTCTTATTGGTAATTTGGATTGTTCTGTTCGTTGTAAATATTTTTCAACTGTATCTTCAGATTTATACGCTGTGTATTGAAATGGTATGGTTTTTAATATAGGCCTCGTTTGTCGTTGTGATCTATTGATAATGTCCTGACACTTTGTACTATCGCTAAAATTGCTTATTTGGGTGGTCGGATCAGAACAGACATGCTTGGCTTTTATACATAAGTGTCTTCTGTAATTTCGTTTATGGACCTTATTTAGTGAAATTGCAGTGGGTCCTAATGCATGATCGAAAACATTATGTGTGGTACCTCGATGTCTTTGTATTCTGTTAAGCTGTTTGGTGTTAGCTTTGGTGACAGATTTATAATAGCTACAGCTTTCTCTTAGCATAACTGGTCTCAAATAATCATTTTTGTTAGATATATGAATATACGCTCGTCCAAAAGTAGCTCGTGTTTTTTTACCGTCTTTAGATTTATGATTATGATCGTAATGTTTTCCATTATTTGCTATTTTTAAAACTGATTTCTGAAATGCGCTAATATTGCTATTAGATAGCAGTTCATGTTTGGCGATATCATATTGCGCCTTGGTTATGGATGTCTGTCTATCAAGCAGCGCTCTTTCTTCAGGGGTAATGTTCTTTTCACAGTTCAATATATCAACTTGTAATGCTTGTGTGACCTTTTTTTCTTTTAATGGCACTGATGCACGTTCATTTTCATGAGAGTTGATTCGGCTATTTGCATACAGTTGCGGCTTCATATTGTATGCTTCATTTCAGTACAATACAAAAATTTAGGTAGGTAATCGTTTGAATAAATTCGTTCATTAGACAATTACAATTTCACGTCCGGGGTTTTTCGCTGTTCCTCCAAAAACTTGTTTATCTAGAATAAAACGTTAGTTTGTTTACTAAGTTTTTGAGAAGTGATTTTCAACTTGCCAGAACCCAAACGCTATCTAAGTCCCATATCAGTCAGTCTCGTTGGATTCATTGCTCACAAAAACGCGGGAAAAATCAAGTTACCAACAAATCTTTAATACCTATCTACTTTCACGACAAAACCCAAAATTAAGTCATCTACTGCAAGCCGAATATTTAGCACATAATATGAAGACCCGGTACCCGGGTACTTGATGCGCTGATTGAACAACTGAAACGTTCCACGCATAGACGACATATTTTTGCAATAATTATATTAAAGTGCTTATACAATAATAGAATCATCGGAGCACAATCTGTATGTTATTTTAATTAATAGAAGACAAAAATCATGTTAGCATTACTTATTATTTTTAATTAGCGGCAACCTTAACTCGTCGGAGCAAGTAGATATAATAATAATAATAAATAATAATAAATCAGGGGACAATCTTTACACAAACCGATCTAGTCCCAAAGTAAGCTCTAAAGGCTTGTATTATGGGTACTAGACGACGATATAAATACGTATATAGAGAAATAAATACTTAAACAAATAGGAAACATCCAAGAGTCAGGAACAAACATTCGTGCTCATCACACAAATATTTGCCCTTACCGGGGTTCGAACCCGGGCCGCTAGCTTCGGAGGCAGGGTCACTACCAACTAGGCTATCCGCGTCGTCAATTCTATTCGGGACTTTGGCGTGAGCTCTAGTAATCTAAAGTCGGTAGAATGAATGAACCGCAGCTACCTAATCCTCAACCCACATGTTGTCCGTTCGCAACATTATAGAGAACCCGGTAGCCGTGTTATTGGTCTTGAAAGTGCTAATTCTTATAAGCCAGTCTGATAACTATAGATATATCTTACCGAATCTTTTAATCATGGGCTCAAGTTGCGAGCAAAATAGAAAAACTAGTTCTTATCAATATTAAAATGTGTAACATTTCATATTTCCGTGAATGCAGCGAGGTGACGATATCACGGAAACCTTCTATTAGCCTACTTAAAGACTATTTGTTAATATAAAAATTAAATATTTCGGAAACACTCCTCGCATTGCGGGAAATTGTTATGACACTCGTTTGAAACCAAAATATGTCAGTTTCATAGTAAACTGAGTATTCTGGGAGCAGCCAGTCATAAAAATGTAAAGAAGGATTTATTACAGCTTCGTGGTTATAGTCATTATAATGCGCTGGTAAAGAGTAGCCTCTCTCCACCCTCTCTCAGAATAATTAACTAGGTACTGACTAGGGATGCAACGGTCGGATACCGGATATTCGGCATGGCCATTGGCTGCAGGTGCAGGTGAGCTATCTCTAAATTCGTGTTAGTTTGCGCGGCCTTCGCGGCGCGCGACTTTCAACTTGTTACGATTTGTAAGTCCCTGAGGTTCAATACGCGCTTTATTACGTCAGTTGGGAATATTTGAACGGCCGGATAGTAAAATCATGGCCGGATACCGGATAGTACCGGATATCCGTTGCATCTCTAGTACTGACACTGAGGTTGTATTAAAATTTGTAGTCTTGTGTCTGGTCAATTACCTGGCCACAAGGTCCTAGTAAAAAAATACCGGACAAGTGCGAGTTAAACTCGCTTGCATGAGAGGGTTCTGTGATGATATGAAATTTCCTGTTACTTTAAATACCATAGACTTCTTATAAGTTTTCCTGTAATCTATAGGTAAAGAACTATATCTGTATCAAAAAAAAAAATTAGGCCCAGAAGTTCCATTGTGAGATAGGGGGGGAATGGTAAATTTTCGCCTTTTTTCCTAAATAACTTCAAAACCATTTATCTTAAAATTATAAAATAAATATATAAAAGATTCTCACATCGAGCCCTTTCATTTGATATATCACATGCCATAGTTTGAAAAACATTTTTGTTTTTATTTTCTAATTTACCCCCCAAAAGTGGCCCCCAGTTTAAATTCATTTATTTACATTACATGTCCTTGTTGCGGTCACTGATTAACATATGTATACCAAATTTCAACTCATCGGTCCAGTATTTCAGAGCAAATTGGCTGTGACAGATGGAAGGACTCGCTACTGAGAATAGATCAGTCATTTTAACAACACTGTCGCTATCGAAAGCTAAAGCAATTAACTGCGTACCCGGATGGGTTCCACCAATGCATGAATAATATTCATCCATCAGTTTCATTTAATGAGATCCTTCTATTATGCTTATTTTATCAGGATCACACAGAAACTGATAATAACTATTTATATTTCTCGATAGTACTTAGTAAATCTTTTTACCCTAGAAAATAACTTCACTTTGATTTGATCTATGAATGATTTTTTTTTTACCAATTCAACATTAGTGTGATAATAGTAGGATGCCAACATAACCAGTGCTACGAGTGCCACAGTCATAAATGACAAAATTAAAAATAAGCTGTACCCTGCCATGGTATTTAAGATTGGACTATCAAATTTCAGGGTTTGGTGTTCAAAGCACTGCACTACACAATGGCCTAGCGGTAAAAAGGTTAAAAAAGACTGTTAAATAAATATTTCATTATATAATAAATATGTTTACAAGAAATGAACACAATGGAGATGTACTAACTATCTTCATCTGACTCTGTTTCACTTTCACTTGGTGGCCACATTTCCCTCGTATCCGTTTGTTTTTGAGCAGATTCCAAAAACTTAGCCTGTGCTTCTAAAACACTCTTGCTGTCAGTACAGGCTGCATACAGATCCAACGCTTCCATATTTAATTCTATAAAGGCATGGCCCCATGAGAACTTTGACAAATAAAACTGTGCCTCTTTTTTATGTCCTGTTATATACATAGCTGCTGCAAGCGCTTCTACACAACTTAGCTGATATGGTTTCCCATAGTTAATCGGGTTAGCTGCGACTAGAAATGGCAACAGCCTCGGACTAGGTGATTTCATCCTGCTGAACGGTGTCTCATCAATTTTGGCCCATGAGCAATCAATAACCGCTAGTCCTAACTTCTCAATGATGTCTTTATCATTAGGACTAACACATTGGGTGCCAACTGGAGACAACACAAGTCCCGGGAATCGTTGCCCAAGTTTTAAGTTCTTGATAACGTTGTGCCGGAGTAATTTTCTTCCCGAACATTTCTTAGGATCACAATGATTCAAATCCCACATGGCTACTGTGAACGAGGCTTCAGCACCATTTTCATCGGTGCTACTGGCATCACTGTCTTCAGATGACGCTACGGTAAGATCGTTCAACTTCTCTGCATAATCCGTATGTTGGTTTGAACGTTTACTACGCGCGTTAAATTTCTTGCCCGGTGCCATAACACTGAAATAAAACATTAACAATTTTAACTTGTTTCAATAGGACTAAAGTATGGGTACCAAACAAATAAACATTAAAACGGTAGTCTCGGTGGAAGACTAATAATACACAGAAATTATAATTACAACAAGACGTTACCTGTATGCGTTGAGCTTTATATAGAAAATAAGTGTACAAATCTAGTCAATGTGTCGATTTAATAGTTGTGAGATCTAAACAAAGTTTTGACCACATTCGCAAATAAATAAAAACATAACCTCTTCTGACCTGCCTGACATTGACATGACACACTCTACGTACTGCGTTCCGAGACGTGCTAAAAGTTCCATAGCGCCGAGAGCCCGCTTCTCCGGTCCGAATTGACCGCAAACTCGCACATAACACGCACGTGTAAACCATATGACATCATCGTTTTATGCTCGTGGTGCCCTAGAGAAATAGGTAGAGCAGTGTAACCGCATACAAATTTGACACTTGCATTTGAAATTTGCTAAAATGGCGTTCCATTCTTCTAAAGAGCAATAAGTACATTCCGGAACATAGCGACAAGCATTAGACTAGACAGATCTGTCACTGCCATACTCTGCCATCGAACACATAATAGTATGGCTGCGTTCGTAATAAAAAATATTTGATGAAACATTCCCGATTAGTATAAAAACATGGAATAGTATTAACAAAATAACAATAAAATGACTCTGCAAGGTAAACTTCTTTTTGCGCATAATTTCTAATGCCCAATTTTTCTTGAAATTATATTCTTTTTTGCTACCAACGAGCATCATTAATTCACGACAACCTCCTTGTTTCACAGGAACGTTGCCTAAGTTACCCAAAAAATATAACAAGAAAACAAACTTTTCCGCGTCACAGTGTCATAAATCGTTATTATCTCCACTGTTATTATATTTGTGTTCGTTAAAGTCAATTATAAATCATCCAAAATTGATTTTACACGCGGAAGAATGAGCAGCGCCTCTATGGCCGGTAAGATTTTGAATTTAAAATATTTTTTTGCCGGTATGCCGGCCAAAACTAACCATTTAGATCACCAGTATGGAGCAAAATGAAGATTAACCACACCGGAGTAAGTAATGTAAGCGGTTCCTCTTTATTAATGCAAACGATACTCGTAATAGCTGTAGGAATGTCAGGAATAATCAAATCAAGACTCAACACGTCATATACATCTATAGAAAGATGTCGGTTAAAAAGATATATTTCATAGATTTTCAGATTGGTGATTAAAACAACATTCCTTAGTAAAGAAAGCGGTTGGTAATATATATATTTCTCATCGATATGATTAGGATAGGATGGTAAAGTCATAATTACTATTCAAATCAATAATTTCATTAGCGTTCAACGATCTTTAGATGTTAGGTGTAATCGATACATTAATGTCGTCATGGCACTTACACTTTAGCTAACATTTGGAAACATTTTCCCCTAATGAGGCTTATCGTCTGTACAATACCGTAATAATATTTAAATTAATTACTTAACCCATAGACGTTATTCGGCTACTAAATTTAGCAAGGTCGTGTGATGGATACAATACAATACGATACAATATAATAAAAATAATAAATCAGGGGACAATCCACAAATCGATCTAGTCCCAAAGTACCTAAGCTCTACAGGCTTGTGTTATGGGTACTAGACGACACTATACATACTTATATAGAGAAATAAATACTTAAATATATAGTTAAACATCCAAGACTCAGGAACAAACGTTCGTGCTCATCACACAAATATTTGCCCTTACCGAGGATCGAACCCGGGACGCTAGCTTCGGAGGCAGGGTCACTCCCAACTAGGCTAACCGCGTCGTCAAATATTCTTTATTGAACTGAACACCAGAAAAAGAACAGAAAAGCATACACTAACAAAATAAAGTTAGGGAACAATAGGCGGTATTATCGCTAAATAGCGATCGATGGATGTGCGCTTTGCGAAATTTTAACCTCAGGAGCAGGAGGTAGAATTTGTTTTTCAATAAAACAAAGGTACCAAAAGTCCAGTCAGTAAAGAAACGTGTCCTTTGATATCGTATAACTAGTTGATGATTTGACGTAAATATTTAATATGGTTTTCTATGGGATTTCAACCGGCTGTCAGTGTTGCCTTTAAATAGAAAATTGATTATTTAACGATATTTTGATTTTATTAAGTTTGTTAGTATAAGTTATGTTTACTAGCTTCAGTCTTCGACTTCACGTAGAATTTTCTTGGAAACTGCACTTTTCCGTGGTGATACCTCTTCTAGATCCTTCCTCAGACCTTAAAGTAAAACTTGTGTGGAGTCAGTTCAGCGATTTAGCCGTGAAATCATAACATACCGACAGAAAGATATAGGTAGGATAGTTACTTTCGCATTTATAATGTTAGTAAAGATTAGTACGGATCTGAGGAACGAGGGTGAAGGAATGTGACGGTTCACTTTTTGTTCATTTCTCACTTTTATTCGTAATGAAACATCAGCTCTCTTTTATCGCGCACTTAGGCATCTGTCACTTTTTAACTAGGTACCTAATATGTGAGTGCGAAAGGGACGAATGCTTTATGTCCGCGTTTAAAATTAGTGTGCTAGGGCCTGGCCACATCTCCACGGCACGAAAATGCACGACGCGGCGCCGCGTCCGTCCACGGCGCGGCGCCGCGTCGCTACATAATCACGGTACGGCGTTGTGTTGTGAAAAATTCCGTTGCAAATAACCTTTATACCTATTGAAATAAGGGCGACGTGGAACGGAATTTTTCACGGCACGACGTGGTTATGCAGCGGCGCCGCGGATGACGCCGCGCCGGTTCACGTTCACGACGTCTTGCCGTGGTCTTGTGGTCAGGCCCAGGGCCAGATTTAGCATTTATGCCGCCTCTGGGCACCGGAAAAATGCCGCCCCATTACTGAAATTTTACTCAAACTTAGGTTATACTCATCCAAATTTTGCCACCCTAGAAAATGTTTGCCGCCCTGGGCACTAGCTCCAACTGCCTCTAGTATAAATCCACCGCTGGTCAGGCCCCTACGCGGGTTGAACACAAAATGAATTAAAAGTGTGACGTGGAATGAATAGGTACCTACTTAATACTTACAATAAACATTCACTCGAATGAGCATTCACCCGAGTGAACCGTCTGATTCCATCTTTACCCATAAATGATCATGCACATGCAATGTAAATGGTTCAAATCAGTTATTGACTTTCTAATATCTTTTCTTCTATCATAAGCATGTAATTCATAACTAGCTAAGTATTATTAGCCAGGTTTTATGTCCTCTAAACTTCACTCATTACCTTAATAACGTCAAGTCTGAAGGTCGTCACCGCCTTCGCAGTTCGTGTACTCAATGAGTCAGTGTGTCACACTAGCTACATACGAATATACCCAAGAGCAATGTACTCTATAGATGTAAAGTAAGGCGAATGATGTTTGAGTTTCCAACACTCCAAAGTTGCATTGAAGAGTGATGTGATGTTCAAAACCATATTTATTTAATTTTCTATGTTACGAAGCATCTTTTTAGGGTTCCGTGCCTCAAAAGGAAAAAAACGGAACCCTTAAGGATCACTCGTGTGTCTGTCTGTCTGTCTGTTCGTCCGTCTGACACAGCCAATTTGCTCGGAAACTACTGGACCGATTGAGTTGAAATTTGGTACACATATGTAAGTCGGTGATCGCAACACGGACGCTTAACTTAAATAAATAAATTTTAAACATGGGGGCCTCTTTTGGGGGTTAATTTGAAAATATAAAAAAAAGTTTTGCAAACTATATCGTGTACCATATCAAATGAAAGGGCTAATTGTGAAAATCGTCATTTTTTTTTTTTTTTTTTAGTTTTTTAAAATAAACAGTTTGGAACTTATTTTGGAAAATAGGCGAACATTGAGCATCCCCCTTATATCCGAAAGGCCTAAAATTTCGAAAATAAATAGATACAGAAAATAGTTCTTTACCTTTATATAACAGGAAAATCTATAAGTCTATGGTATTTAAAGTAACACAGGAAATTTCAGACAATCATGTACGGAACGGAACCCTCTCCACGCGAGTTTAACAAACTAACTTGTCCGGTTTCTTAATCACTTTTGCACGTAGTGGTGAGATTTTCTATCTACATCCTACATCCTTCTAATAGTGTATGGAAAATGGTCGAACCGGTGCCGCCACCTTGTCGCCACTCGCCAATGTGAGAATTCCGACACGAATGTTTTTTTCTCCAAAATTAGCTTGCTAGCTTTGATCTATTCTATAAATCTGTTCTCGCGGTCCTGTTTTCACCTTTTTTTGAAAAACCGCTGTGCGTTAGGTTTGCGCAAGATGCGACATTGTGCAGCATACAGATGTTACGTATTCTGCTTTAAGGATCAAGGTTATCCGGGGCGCTGCGTCTAGCTCAATGCGTCAGTTTCCTTTCTTATCTCGTTGAAGCAGCTTGCTAAAAGGCTAGTGCATCGCTAGTCTACTGTGCTTGGCAACACACACTGAAAAGGCAGTGTGATATAGTTGATCGATTTTCTACGAGTGTGCTAGTTATTGTCTCCGACACTTTTGTTCCTGTTGCGATCACCGGTAGTCGTCTGTAAAGGGTCTATTGACAGTGAGTAAATAGATTAATTTATTGTATTGTTTTTTAGTAATTTCGTACAACTGTCCGATGATTGCAGAGTAATTTCAGACAGTGCCCGTTTCTCAATGTATATTAGGCTAATAATATTAGTGTTTAGTTTCATTTTCTCTTTTAATTTACGAAGACGAAACACATTATTAGATTAATTGTTGCTTTGTGAAACTGGCCCAAGGTGAAAGTTTTATTCCAACCTTTTATTTAACGTAGCCACTAAATAACAGTAAAAATAAATTAATGATTACATATACTTATGTAGTCATTAATTTATTTTTACTGTTATTATTGGTGTTATTATTAATCTTGATTCTTTTAGTGCTGGTTAATTAGCCTGCAAGTGCATAGGTATATGTAGAACATTAAAAACTGCGCCATTTTAAACTTCGTATTTTGAGTCTGAATGTCAGTGACAAAAACTCGAAAGCTTCATTATGACAAAGTCCAGGATTCATAAATTTCGTTTCCCAATGAACAGATGAACTATCACCAGAAGTCAATCAAGATCCGCAAGAAATGTCACATACGAATTATTTTCATAACAAAGGTTTTACAGTTCATATATATTATGCAATATTTCTATATTATAATAACTGTATGCAGTTTTTTTGATATTGCTGTTATGTCACATTAATTTCATTAATCATTTAGCCGTCAGTATATAAATTTACTTACTAGGTGATTTAGATAGGTTAACCTTTTGAGTGCGAGAAGGCGTGCCCCGAGCATATGCCGAGTGACAAAATGTGTGGAAAACGGCATATACCGTGGCGTCAGAGGCACGGAAATCTACTGTCGGCTACAGACGACTGTGGCGTTCAAAAGGTTCAAAGCTATTAAGTCATAGGTAATATAGTCCGTCGTCCCAAAGGTAAAATAACAGTGGTGGGCATATGAATTCGGATAGACACTTATATAGGGGTGATGCACTGGACCCACTGATTCTTTGAAAATAGAGGATAACGGGATCCGGAATACGAAAAAAAATTCAAAACTTGTAATTCATAAAATTGCTATTGAGGGTAATTTTAGGGCTGGACTTTAAAATTACCATTATCCTTTTGAACGCCACGGCTGTCTGCGAATAAGACGGCTGTAGCCGAAAAAATGAATGGACAACGGCATGTCGTGGCGTCAGGGGCACGGAAATCAACCGTCGGCCACAGCCGACTGTGGCGTTCAAAACTTAAACACCAAAAGGCCTATTTTTTACGCAGCTTAGAGGAAGCATACAGAATTATATTTTTAGATTTTCTGATTTCGCACAGCAAGCTTCCTAAAAATTTTGACAAAAACGTAAGAAACCCGCCTCATTCTAGGCGCAGATGTGCCCAACACGCTTGCCGCGTTACCGCGTTCAATCGCGATAGACAGCCTTTGCACCAGGATTAACCCAGACCGGGGGTCGAGCGAGACCCCAATTTACTTTTTATTATAATTCATCATCTATTTATCGTTGTTTTCTCAAGTATAAAACTAAAAAACAATGTACGGGTCGAATAGATAGTCTCCTCCTTTTTTGAAGTCGGTTAAAATGAAATAAGTACATTTATTTTATTTATATAGGCTTTGTTACTTTCGTTTGGTGTTAAATTTACTCGTTTAACTCATGAGTGCATGTTTAATAAAAAGTCATTTTAAATTGTTTATTAATCATATAGGCGGGCTCTAGTTGGGCACACACGAACTTGCTATTAATATTTTTTTAGCCCTTATTTCATCCTTTTAGGGGATTAGTTGTCTTATAAAAATTAGCTTATGTGCTTTCCCAGGGCTCAAACTATCTCCATATAAAATGTTATCAAAATCTGTTCAGCGGTTTAGCTTTAAACTGCGTAGACACATAAAAGAAACCAACGGGCTCTCATTTGGCCGCACGAACTTCCCGTCATTCGATTTTCCCGCTCCTATTTCATCTTGGAGGGGAGGGGGGGTATTTTCTTTAATAAAGTGTGCTCTGTCTTTCCCAGGGCAGCGGGCCTATCATGCAAGACACAAGATCAGTTAAACCGTCTTATCTCTAAGTGCGTCCCTCTCACACTAGTGCCGACGAAAGAAATAGACATAGAGATAAACGGGTTTAACTTATCTTTGTGTCTTGTGTTAGGGCCGCTGAAACTATCTCCATACCAAACATCAAAATTGGTTCAGTGATTAAGTCTTGAAAACGTAACAGACGGACAGACAGACATACTTATAGTGCATCTATTTTCTTAATATCTCTCGGCAAACTTCGTGTTTCATCAGTCGTCGGATATCTATCAGCTGCAATCGTTTGTATTCGGAAATGCATGATGGCCAAGAGACATTAAGAAAATAGATGCACTGTACTCTCGCAATTATAATATACTAGTGGACCGCCAGAGCTTCGCCCGCGGTATTTTCCATACAAACTTTATCACCCCTTTTCATCCCTTTAGGGATGGAATTTCTAAAAATCCCTCCTTAGTGCACCTCTAGGGTACTCGAGGAATATCTCCTCCTTTCAAACCTCTAGGACCACCCGTTTAGGCTGTGCGTTGTCTATAAGCGAGTCACGGTACTGTTTTATATGTATTGATTATTATGGACTAGTATGGATAGATTTAGGGTGACTATCATATTGAGTCATATATTCCGAGTACTTACCTAAATATTATCATCAGATAAAACGTTTTTCACATAATGTTCTCAAGTAAAAAGATAACCGATTCGTTTCTGGGGCGTTTCTTGAAAAAGAGGACGACACGCGAAGGTCGCCCTTATCAGAAGGGCGGAAATGCCTTGGGACGTTCAGGTCAGGAAACATGGTTGCATGCAGTATGCACAGACCATTCAGGAAATGCAGGCATGATATGCGGCAATCCATAGGACCTGCTGAAGACTTGAGCAAGTCAGTCGCCAACGGAGAGTGAAACAGATTGGCTGACATTACATTGGCCGACGATACATTGTAGCACGACAAATTCTGAAAGACGTGTCTTTGTATGTATGCAGCTATGTTTTCCCACGAATATTGCGCTTTATCTGATTGTATAATCTCAATATAATGTACTTAATGTAGCCATAACTGCCGCAACTCTAAACTCCAATTTTTACCTCCTTATTGGAATAATTACAAAAAACCATTTTCGAGTCTTTTGGTTTATTTTCTGAGATTTAGTGATGAGTTCATGAAATTTTGTATTTTATGTATAAATAGGTATGTCAGTTATATTTATATAAAAGGTATATTCTTGTTGCAGCTTGCTTCAACTACGACACGACTAAGGTCAAGGCCGAGAAGAAAGACAGCATGGACAGCGGATGTGAGTCATGAAATATTATATTTATTAATAATCTAAGTGTTAAATTTGTCTTTATAATGTAAAATACAGAACGGCCACGCTCCGCCCCGCGCATAGTTCAGTCTCCCTCCCCTGCACCGCTCCTCATTGGGATTTGAGGCGCACGCACACATGTTCACGTATTGGCACATATACACAAACGTCATTTTACTCATGTAGCCGTATAGCTATTAAAATACGAGTATTTTGAAGGCATGGTCACCATAAAATTCGTTTATGAACTCATCGGCAAGCCTAACTTGACCCATCACTGTATAAAGTTTATACAGACTGATGGGTCAAGTATAAACAATGTGAGTGTCTTCGACACCTTGGACGTATTTCAACGCAACCGGCTAAGGACGTAGGCGCCTAACTCCGCGTAAGGCGTAGTGGAAAGGCATTTCCACTGAGGCGGAGACGAGCGGAGATGAACCGAGCTGAACAATCAGAATGCTTGAAATATTGCAATGACATATAACAGAGCGATGTGATTGGTCAGCTCATCTCTGCTCGTATCCGCCTCAGTGGAAAGGCATTTCCACTGAGGCGCAGACGAGCGAAGATGAACCGAGCTGACCAATCAGAATGCTTGAATTTGCAATGACATAATAACAGAGCGATGTGATTGGTCAGCTCGGCTCATCTCCGCTCGTCTCCGCCTCAATGGAAAGGCAGCCTAAAGGCCCGGGCACACCAAACGCAGTTCCGGCGCGTTTGCGGCGCGAACGCGGGTCCGCGCCGTTGTCGAACGGCGCGGGCGGATTTACCATGCCACACCAAAGTAGCCGCTGGACCGCGGCGGTCCCGCGCCGCCGCGGTGTGGCATGGTACATCCGCCCGCGCCGTTCGACAACGGCGCGGACCCGCGTTCGCGCCGCAAACGCGCCGCAACCGCGTTTGGTTTGCCCCGGCCTTAATGCCTACGAACGCCCGGGTCAATTAAGGCTTTCTCGCGAGATCATGAACGAAGTTTTATAAGAGAATAAAAGCTTGAAACGATAATAGGGAAGTTTCCTGAAAAATTCTAATTAGTCCGACGTTAACATTATAAAAAAAATATTGAACACATATTTTTTCTTTTGTCAATTGTACAAAACATGACGAAGATATAGTGCGTTCAAGTTCCGCGTGACGTCACGACTTCTCCCACTTTGTACCAATAAGTGACGTCATAAGTACCCACTCCTGAACTTTGATGCGTGTTATCTTTGTCAATTTTGATTGATTTGATAAAGCAAAAAATATGTGTTCTATTTTTTTGATAATCTAACTGACAGACTAATTAGTTTTTTTTTTTACCCTGGATACTTACCTATTTACCCCAAACAAAAGCGTGAATCGATAATTATACATAGGCATAATACCGCTACTCCTCTGCTGCACTGGGAGTGAAGAAATAGCATAGAATGCGTGCAGATGCTTATCATCCTGGCATGTCGTAAAAGTCGACTAAGGGACGGGTCCTCTCCAACAACGGTGGACTATCTGTATGGGCGATGGGCTGATCACCTGTCACCATACGGTTCATCATACCATCTTAGGACTAATTAATCGAACGTGGCCACAAGTAGTTTTGTGGCTCTGCCCACCCCATAAGGGATTTCGGGCGTGATGCTATGTATGTATGTATAATACCGCTACCATAAAATGGATTGTAATTAAATTAAAATATAAACCAGCCATGCCCAATATGAGGTCACAGCACTTTCACGGTTATACATTTTCTGTACGGACATACCTACCTACTTAATTGGTTGCATGTTTATTATTCAAACGCCTTTTCTCACGCGATTATGTGACACGAACCCTTTTTATAATATCATCGGGTTTTATCAGCATATATTATTATGAAGCTAAATCAGTTAACATAATGTGTCGAGTGATTTCAGTTTTAAAATCTGAAAACGTTACGTCTTAGCTTTTATTATAGTTCACAAAAAGCATGTGTCACTTTTTAACTAATGAACGGGTACGCAAGGGCGTAACAAGAGGCTTGGCCCACCCAAGAACTACTTTTACTATAATTATAGATTTACTATTATATAAGAAAAATCATAGCTACGCCCTTGTGGTGTGAAAAGGACGAATGCTTTATGATGACCCTTAGAGGCTTTATACATCTCTAAGTAGCTTAACTTGTCCAGACGCGGAGACTATACATCTCCCTTATTAGTTATTTATTATAATTAATTTTTACCTATTAGGATTGTTTGCTGCCCTTTTCATGTGTTAGGTTTAGTTAAAACTAATGTAAAAGTTGAAAAAAAAAAGACTTACTGCTGAGTTTCTTGCGGCGTTTCTTCTCAGCAGATGTCACCTTTCGAAGGGCTGGTAGCTTCAGACATGTAAAAGAGCCCATGTGGCCTACTTGCAAAATAAATATTTTCATTTTCATTTTCAATATTTTCATTTTCATGTATGCAATAATTATTATGTACTATGACTATTATTGCTTTTGACTAAAAGGGATTAGTTACTTAAGATATAATAGTTGCAGTTCCAGAAATAAAAACTGATATGGATAAGGTTGTCATCAGCGGCCCTAACATGCATGGCACAAAGATAAACTAGTGGCTCCGTGAGCTGTAGACCTCGCGACAAAAGACTTCAAAAAACTGAATCTAGAACAAAAACCCTTTGAAAAAGTAAGAAATAATTATTGACGTCGCAACGTCAATAATTATTTCTTACTAAACTTAACTTTGCCGTTGAAAAACTGATATCTCCATACATCGAGTCAGTTTACCAACACCCCCAGTAAGTTTGTAATTGCAAAAACCTCCATATCTCCGCCATTTTCTAATATTTCGAAAAATTGAATCGACAAAAAAAATTTATACATTTACTGAACCTCCTCACAAAAATTCACGAGAATCGGTTGAGAACTGCGAGCTGTAGACGAGAACAAATGGACATCCGCTGGACGCTGGAAATTGGACATACGAAAGCATTTTTGCCCAAGCTGAAACGGAGACGCTTCGCTCGCTTCGCTCGCTCGGTCGATTTGAACTGTTTATCTCTAAGTGGGTCTCTCTCACACTAGTGCCGACGAAAGAGATAGGCATAGAGATAAACGGTTCTAATTTATCTTTGTGCCATGCATGTTAGGGCTGCAGTCATCAGCGGCCCTAACATGAATGACACAAAGATAAATTAACCCCGTTTATCTCTATCGTTGTCTGTTTCGTCGGCATTAGTGTGAGTGGGACGCACTTAGAGATAAGACGGTCTATCTTATCTTTGTCTCATTCATGTTAGGGCCGCAGTGGTTTTTTTGAATAATTTTATTGGTTAATTAATTTCAGTGCGTAATATTTTAGTTTTAACCTCGTAAATATAATGTTACGCCTAATTTGCTATTCATACCCGCATGGTGGCGCCGGTTAACGGGCTTTTTAGTGCCATTTACCCCGTTATGACTATGGGTAATTTTCGAATTGTAGGTAAGTACACATACATACATACATAGCATCACGCCCGAAATCCCTAATGGGGTGGGCAGAGCCCCAAGACTACTTGTGGCCACGTTCGATTAATTAGTCCTAAGATGGTATGATGAACCGTATGGTGACAGGTGATCAGCCCATCGCCCATACAGATAGTCCACCATGTTGGAGAGGACCCGTCCCTTAGTCGTCTTTAACATGTGAGGATGATAAGCATCTGCACGCATTCTATGCTATTTCTTCACTCCCAGTGCAGCAGAGGAGTAAATGGAGTAATTGTAGGTAAGTAAGTACAGTAAAATATTGAGCACTTGCCAAACTGAAGCGATATCAATAAAAAGGTTTTGCATTTCGGGCTGGCTTTAACATCGAATAACAAATTTCAGTACTTATCGAAATCTGTATGATCATAAATAGTTTTAATTCAGTGTCTCGGTTTGTACAAAAAATAACAATTAGATACAGTTTGGCCACAAGCGCCGTACCGTGTCTTATATAGATAGGAGTTGTACCTATGTATGTGATTTGGTTGTGTATGAATATACTTACTATTTAATCACAGTTACTACCTAGAGTCAAAAGCAAATGCGGTGTCAAACGATTCGGGCAAATTGCCCGGGTGACACTGGACATATATGAGGTCGCTTGAAATCCTAAATGGCGGATGCTAGAAGACATTGTTTCTTGATATTTTTCTACCCATGCATTATTTGGTATCAAAAGAAAACGAAAACCTGGACGAGAGAATTCACAAAATAGATAACAAGAAGTTACAAGTTAGTAGTAGTAGTATTTATAGGTATCTATACAAATATTGGAAAATACCTACATTTGGAATCGTTTCTCGAACTGTCCATAATATAAAGCATAACACAGCTCAAATTAAAAAGATGAGGCGGGAGTTATAAACCATACAAATTCTTTAGTTCCCGTGGGCGTTACGGATTTTGTATGGTTATAACTCCCGCTGAGGGCGGGGCGTATAGAGCAGCTAAATCGGCTATAGCTGCTCTATAATACGCCTGCGTATAATAACACCCTTTCCGAGCAAGTGTTATCAAAACATTATTAATTGTAAAAAAACAAAAACCCGACTATGGGGCATAACCTCCAAAAAAAGAGAAACAAGATATGGTTTCTGCCGTTCCCCCATGCTCGATAAGGTAAATTTCTAAATCGGATTATCCTTTTTCTATAGTTGAAAAAGCTCCTTGTAAACAAACACATTTGTCCATTGAAGCGAACGGATACACGCAATCATTCAAATTCGATATTGTCTAATAGTCAATCTCGTTCAAATTGTCTCACGCTCCGTTGATTGAATATTGAGAACGGCCATAAGAATTTGATGTTTGAATTCGTAGATTGTACATATTTTAATAAAGCTTTGGCTGCACAAAAAATATTGGGACTGAACGAGCTGAAAGCGCGCCAAAACACATTATCATTCCACCACATTTTAAAGCCAAGTACTTGAACTTATTTATATTTACTTACTACGAGCATTTCGGTAAAGGAAAACATCGCGGGGAAACCTGCATGTATACATCTGCAAAGTAATTCAAAGATATGTCAATCCGCTCAGCGGCCCTAACATGCATGGCACAAAGATAAATTAGAACCGTTTATCTCTATGACTATCTCTTTCGTCGGCACTAGTGTGAGAGAGACGCACTTAGAGATAAACTATTCTAATTTATCTTTGTGCCATGCATGTTACGGCCGCTGGGCCCGCGTGGGGACTACTGCCCAGTCCCTCCTAGGGGACTATGACAGGAGGCCAGTGCCCAGCTTTGGGATGTATAGAGGTCAGTGATAATGACTAGACCTTTGCTATATTTTTTTTCAGTGTACTAGGTAATGGGGTGTTTTCTCTAACAGCGGCAGGTCAGGCGATCTTGGCGTGTTCGTAATATAACAAGGTACTACTTGGATTTGTGTTTCCCATTCAGTCGTCCAATGGCTTTTACACCAACACGACGCGTTGCAGAAAATTCTTAAGAAATGTATTCGTTCTAATGTCACGTGCCATTGTATTGGTATCTTACAAATGATTGTTAAACAGTGAACCATGTATACTGCGTATGCCGGTAAAAGCAGAACCAAATCCAACAGTAAGTTGCACATGAAGCGAACAAGACAATTTTACCATTGATAAGGGTTGGAATTTCTTTAATTTTAATTCTTGACTGATGTAATGGTTATAGGTACGGTGTAATTTCCGTTACGGCAATGCTGTTAAATTACGTTAGTTGTTGGTTTAATCGACTAAATTACGAACTAACCCCGTTGGGTCTGCGTGTATCGATCAGTCCACGTTTCTAGGTTAACTTCCTCTAACAATTAACTGTATGTTAGGTACCTAATATTTTTATCGAATGATCTAGTTTAGAAAGTCGCAGTTGTATTTCGGAGGGTTTTGTTCTTCACGGTTTGAAAGCGCTTTTTACTTGCTTGGGTAGCCAGGCAAGTTTGCGTCAATTATCATTTTGATTTAATGAAAGATTTGAAGCTTAATACAATTATTGTCTACACGAATACTAGGTACTTATTTGTAATACGGACAGACATTGAGCGATTTCGTATCTACTTTTGAGGTTTGAAATCTTAATAAAAATAGAGATATAAATATAAAACCATGTCCACAACAAACGCACGCAGGTTTCGTCTAGCGTCAATTGAAGTCAATAACTGATGTGTGTATTTGATATTTTGAGCATTGTCAATTGGTAAATACTTTGCAGCTTTTAGACACCTTCCAACTGAGAATCGCCAATTGATTTACACTACCTACTAAATTTTTAATGCTTTACAGTTTTCAATTTAAACTCTAATACAAATAAGGAGGGAGACAAAAACCGCGCAGTAAAACACAAAATCTGTCTGCCAGTGGCGGAGCGTGAGTCTGATATTTAGTTGGAGTAAAATGGACTGCACTGACAGCTAGCTGTAGCTTTCTAGCTTGGTAAAGCCGTCAGGAATCGGCGTGTAGGCAGGCTGCGCCACTGCTGTCTGCAGCGGCCCTAGCAAGGTTGACACGGGGATAACTTAACCCCCTCAACCTCTCTGACTATCTCTTTCATCGGCACTGGTGTGAGAGAGACGCATTTAGAGATAAGACGTCGTTACTTATCCCTGTGTCGAACTTGCTAAGGGCCGCTGATTATGCCACTCAACTTTTTTTTTAATTAAGTGCTGCTAACGTTCAGCTATAAAGTTACCATACTGACATTGACATGCCTTGTAAATTATGCTACACGCAACTCGACAAAATGGGATCTCAGCTTCCATCTTAAATAGAAATTGACGAAAATTACTTTGCATGGATTAAATAATGAGATTCAAAGTCAACTGCCTAATCAAAGCTACTATGGCGAAAGATTCTGTAGTTACCGACGTTTTACTAATATTATCATTCATCTGTAACCCGTCTGCCTGTTTCTGCCCGACTGACCGTTTGCCGTCACACTCGCAACGATAGATGGAGCAGAGAATCTGCTATAGGACCCTTGCAGCAGTTCTATGTTTCTCACTCCTTACTTACAAAAAAGTGAATCGGCACCAGAAGCTCAATAGCACCCAAATAGCACACTATTGAAATTTGCAGCTTTCCTTAAAGCTCTTAGTCTATAGCCAAAACACCAGTCAACATCAGTCAATGACGTGTATCTTGTTTTTGCAGTAGCATGGCATCGGCCCCAGTCAGCGACGTCTCGCGTGGAGGAAGAGCTGATGCAGAAGAGTGCACGCGCACTCGCCTCGACCACCGATCCTCTTGAAAAGCTGCGCTTGCTATGCCTCTCGCGGGGAGCCTCCGGCATCATGGGGCTTGGCAGGTCAGCCGTAAAGTAGACTATTGCGGCGGGTTACGCTTGTTTAATCAATTTTTTTACAGATTATCACTTGCCGAATAATTTTTCGTATAATTTCATTTACCAAATTATAACTTGGCAAATGAACTCTTCACAAATAATTGTAACGCAAACCTAATGTTTGGCAAATGAACATTTAAACAATGACTCGCTTACCAACTGGTACTTATACCAAAATTCATGTAGTCAAATGTTTCAGTTGGCAAAAAATATTTTACGCAAAATAAAATAAGGCAAAATAATGTTTTTTAAGGGATGAAAAAAAAAACCTCGAAGGCTAAGGCGGGAGCAATTATGTAATCTAGGTGTAGGTATATTATGTAGTTAATTTGTTATTATTTAGTATTTGCTGTTTTTGTCTTTATACTTTTTATCATATCAATTAATTTGACCAAATGTTTATTTTATAATGATTTTTTGCTTTCATCAAGCATTTGATAAAATACCAAATGCCTTAATGTCATTTTCCGGAGTAAGTAATATTCTGCTGAGTGAAAATTTTACCAAATGAAAATGTGCGTACTGAAATTATTCCAAAGATTGCATTGGCAAAAATACGGTTGCTAAAATTTGTTTGGGAAGTGATCATCTGTCAAAAGATTTTTGATGAAACGGCAGGGTCCCCTTCCGGAGCCCTAACATGCCATACACGGGGATAAACCCGTTTATCTCTAAGTGCGTCTCTCTCACACTATCTCTCTCTTCCGTCGGCGCTAAACGGATTTAATTTATCCCCGGGTCTGGCATGCTATGACCGCTGTTTATTATAGTAGTGGAATTATCTAGGCTGCGTTGATCAACGAGTACGTGTTGTTCTAATGGGCATGAGCTGTTACTAAGGCCCTAACATGCATGCTACAAAGATAAATTAAACCCGTTTATCTCTATGACTATCTCTTTCGTCGGCACTAGTGTGAGAGAGACGCTCTTAGAGATAAAACGGTCTATCTTATCTTTGTGTCATTCATGTTGGGGCCGCTGGAGAAGTGTATCAGAAAAATCTATCTTATAGTATACTCGGTCAAAGTATCCGCTAAAGCTACTTATACCGGATTATACCAAAAACAAAAAATCTAAATCATTTCTTTGCTAAATATGGGTACAATTGATGACATATGATTTGCAAGACCAAGCCAAGTTCTGCCGTTAGGCATGCAAAATAGTTTGGTAAATACTTGCGATTGAGAAACATACTTACTTTTATTAAAAATAACGGGTCAAGTGTGAGTCTGACTCGCACGACAAAGGTCCCTGCGAAATACAGACAGACCTTTTAGGTACGGAACCCTATACATTACAGGACAGGTTTAGCGTATCTTATGCGGGCTTCTGAATACTGCAACTACCTATGATAAATTTCAGGGCGATACGTTAAGCCTTTCCTGAGAAAAATAGTGTTGGCAGATAGACAGACGGAAAAACGGACAACAAAGAGATTGTATAAGGGTTCCGTATATATTTTTTATTTGGTACGAATTCCTTACAAATACTAAGTTTTCTAAAGACATCATTATTCATTCACAGGACTTTCCGGAGAATGGATGACGATGGAAGCAAGCAACTCAATAAGGAAGAATTTTTCACCGGCATCAAAGATACTGGTCTTGATATCAGCGATGTGGTAACTTACTCTCATTATAAGCCTTTTCAACGCCAACGACGGATATATCCGTCAGGCTATACACGGTAAAAAGGCCCTTAATTAGTTTGACGTAAAGTTGAAATTCGTGTTACTTCTCAGACATGCTTGGCGTTGAAGAGATTAAAAGAAGATACTTGTTTAATAAGAAAATAAAAACATATTTAAATAAATAAATAAATCAGGGGACAATTATTACACAAATCGATCTAGTCCCAAAGTAAGCTCTAAAGCTTGTGTTATGAATACTAGACGACGATATAAATACTTACATAGAGAAATAAATACTTAAATACATAGGAAACATCCAAGACTCGGGAACAAACATTCGTGCTTATCACACGAATATTTGCCCTTACCGGGGATCGAACCCGGGACGCTAGCTTCGGAGGCAGGGTCACATTTACCTCTATTGTTTATTTTATTAAAGGGTATTCTAACAGCAAATAAATAAATATATATTTTTCAGGATGCAGAGAAGCTTTTCGCTCAATTTGACACTGACAACAGCGGGTCTATAAGCGTCGATGAATTCATCAGACATATTCGCGTATGGTTACTTTTTATATAATTTTTTGGCCAAAATTTTTACCTATAATTCTGTCCTGAAAACGGATTATATTAAAACGCTTACAATTATATATGCCGTTCAGAAATGACGCAATCTTTTCTTAAGGTTTTGCAAACCATCATCCAAGCCAACCCGACCCCATCATGCTATGAATAATTATTTCATCACACTTGCTCGGAAAGGGTGTTATTATAGGCAGGCATATAGAGCAGCTATAGCCGATTTAATTCCTCTATGGTCCACGCCGTCAGCGGGAATCATAAACCACATAAAATCCATAACTCCCGCGGGCAGTGCGTGCGCCAGGTCGGCGGAGCCGCGCGCGAGCCGCAGCCGGCGGAGCCGCCCCGCGCTGCTCGCGACATACAGTTTGTTCTACTCACCTGATGGTAATTCACGGTGTAAAATGGGAATAAAATAAATATATATATATTTTTTATCTAATTTTTATTTCATTTCCTCGCAAATGTGATGAAAAACATTGTGTGTATCACGGGCAGTAAGGGGATAACAAACTCGAGTCATTAAAAGCCCTCGCCTTCGGCGTCGGGCTTCTAACAGACTTTCGTTGGTTATCCCCTTCTTACGGCCCTAGATGCACAATGTACTATAGTAAATACACTTAACGTCTCTCTTACTGCCATGCCATTTGAATTTGGGAATACTCCCAGCGGAGTACATCGGGATACATGCAAAAGGCAAAGATAAGTTAAACGATCTTATCTCTAAGTGCGTCTCTCACACTAGTGCCGCGATAGAGATAGAGAGATAAACGGGTTAAACTTATCCCCGTGTCTGGCATGCTAGGGCCGCAGCTAGTTATAAATAAGTGAACAGCTATCAATGGTCGTAACAACAATCTATCGATGATAAGAATGTTTTTGATATAATATAAGTTATGCAAGAAAATGTTACTTATAATCTCAATATTTTTTTAACAAATATAATCTTTCGCCAGCCCCCGATGTCGGACAGTCGCCGTGCTATAGTGGAGCAGGCCTTTAAGAAACTGGACAAGACCGGAGACGGCGTCATCGCAATTGAGGATCTCCGTGGGGTGTATTCAGTCACTGCTAATCCAAGGTACTTATGCAACTACCAGTAGCGCAGCCTGCCTACAAGTCAACGGACGGCCTTACCAAGCTAGAAAACTACAGGTAGCCAGCGGCCCTAACATGAACGACACAAAGATAAGATATTCCGTCTTATCTCTAAGTGCGTCTCTCTCACACTAGTGCCGACGAAAGAGATAGTCATAGAGATAAACGTATATCTTTGTGTCTTGCATGTTAGGGCCGCAGGTAGCTCTCAGTGAAGTCAAGGTAACTTTAAAGGCCAGACCTCGAACGGTTTTTAATCTTGCGACTTCCCTTACGAAATATATTTGACGCTCCGCCACTGGGAAGTCCCTACACAACACAGTAAGAGTTTTCACAATCGTTATACCGTTTATCAAATAAACTAGTGGCTCCGTGAGCTGTAGACCTCGCGACAAAAGACTTCAAAAAACTGAATCTAAAACAAAAACCCTTTGAAAAAGTAAGAAATAATTATTGGCCTTGCGACAAACTTAACTCTGCCGTTGAAAAACTGACATCTCAATACATCGACATACGTAGAGTCAGTTTACCAACACCGCCAGTAAGTTTGTAATTGCAGAAATCTCCATATCTCCGCTATTTTTAAATATTTCGAAAAACTGAATCGACAAAAAAAAATATACATTTACCGAACCTCCTCACAAAATTTCACGAGAATCGGTTGAGAACTGCGAGCTGTAGACGAGAACAAATGGACATCCGCTGGACATTGGAAATTGGACATATGAAAGCATTTTTGCCCAAGCTGAAACGGAGACGCTTCGCTCGCTCGGTTGATTAAAAAAAAATATAGGACAACGACTGGCTTACACATTTCTGATAAATCCTCGAAACTTCCTGTTAGAATTTATGTGCTAATTCAAATGTTTAGGATCGCAGGAACCGCTGGCTCATGCTAACCACTCAAAAAGCCTTGTCAATGTCCTATATATTATCCTGATATGGAATGAATTGCAGATACATGAGCGGCGAGGAAACAGCGGACGTAATTATGAACAAGTTCCTGGCTAACTTCGAGACCGAGGGCACCGTGGATGGAAAGGTACCTAGGTCTTATTTTACTAGCCAGTGGCCCGTTTCACGAAGCTACAAGTAACATTTTTACAAGCATTGAAAATTCCAATGTCCTATCCCATGCATTTTCCGAGCAGTGTCGCCATTTTGTTTTTTTTTTTACTTGTAGTAGGTAACTTGTTTTACCCACTCATACCAGCGGCCCTAACCTGAATGACACAAAAATAAGTTAGACCGTCTTATTTCTTAGTGCGTCTCTCTCACACTAGTGCCGACGAAAGAGATAGTTATAGAGATAAACGGGTTTTACATCAATATTCTATCCCTGGCCCCCAATTCTCGGTGCAGTGGAGATAATGTCGTTTGCGAGATTAAACGTTAGTGCATACAGTCGTCGTTTGAAACAACTGTATGAATCTGACGTTTAATCTCGCAAACGACATTATCTCCAATGCACCGAGAATTGGGGGCCTGGATCGTCGAAATGTTAGCAAAATAATGGATGGTCAGCAGATTATAAATTAGCAAGAAGTTAGTTTTGCAGTGGAGTAATAAATGATTACCTAGCACAGACCATATATGTCCAATAGACTCTGCATAGCCGGGCGACCCCCGCTATCAAGCGTTGTGGCCAAATGGCCACAAGTGGCGGGGCTGAGGGGGTCGCTCGGGGCGCATAACCTCGAATGCACCAATCACAGCGCTCTAAAATCCCGCGCGCCCCGCAACTTTGGCAGCTTTATTTGCTAGTAAAAGTGAGGCTAAAGCGCTTATTACACCTTCCTAAATTTAGTCACATACGAGAGGGACGCCGCAATACGTTGGAATGTGATTGAGATTATCTTCATACGTATGTAACGTATAGCGGCGTCCCTCTCGTAAGTGACTAAATTTAGTAAGGTGTAATAAGCGCTTAAGCGGTGTATTTAGGATATTTGGTCTGTATTACCTAGATACTGATGCCCTGTATCTATTTACCTGAGCGGCTGGAAGCTAAGGCTACGTAACCCGATTTTATACTGGTTTAACATAAGGGGCAGGAAAGTGGGGCAGAATGGTCGGGAAGACAGTTGGCGTTCAAATATATAGGCGATTGCACTGTCTTTTGACTGCTCTCGCGTTCACACAGACAGTCGAGTGAGAAAGGGGGGAGCAAATGCCCGAAAAAAAGGGCCGGTTATTAACTGTTCTACCCTAGTGTCTGAAACTCGCAATAGTACCTACTGGGCCTCTATTCGGGAACGGCCAAGCGATATTGTTGCGGTTCGCGAGCGAGCCTCGCATCCAACTCTTACACATCGTGCGGAAGAGTGGAATGAGTATTTCGCTAGCGCGTCGCTACAATATCGCTTAGACCTTCCCGAATAAAAAAAAAAGACAAAAAAAATAGAGGCGCTGTTCTGTCTCGGCGTGGGCGTTCTATCAGTAGCAGTACTGTGCTGTCCACTGTGTACTACCTGACTGGTCAACCCTCGCTATGAAACCGACATTACTTAGCGGATGATTGGCGCTGACAACACCTAAATCAGCTTTACTTAAACAGTTCTATGTATTCATTTTTTTAACTTACGGGTCTATAATTAATAACACTGTTACCTCACGCCCATACTCAAAAAATGACTAATTTATATTTTACGTGTAGCGTGTTTACTTATATAATTCATCCGTTTTTGATTTTCCCCATATAAATAACCGCGCAGTGCTTCTCGTTCACTTCGGTGCAAACAGACAGAGACCGATCGCTCAAGGTTGTTGGCTGTTCTCAGCGTCTTAAGGTTCTTTTTTATTTCAGGTAACGCTCGAGGAGTTTATGAACTACTACAGCGGTATCAGCGTGTCCATCGACAACGACTGCTTCTTCGACCTCATGATGCGCCAGGCATACAAACTGTAAACCGTCCCAATTACACCAACTGTGAAACCTTGTTGACCGCTAACAGTTGGACAAGCATAATCGTCACGCACATTTTAAAACTTTTATTGATGCTCGATATTTGGTGCACTGAGGTCACTAAGGTTCATTGAAAATTATTTTGAATGTAAAGATTTATTTATTTGTCAAATTAACATTGTACGAAACAATAAAGATTTCTCTTTTCTTATTAAATATTTTATTTATATTTGGGAAGTATAAAAGTGAAGGCAATACAAGACGCGCGATAAAATGTCGCCGTTGTCTGGCCATGTCCAGTTTTCCAAATTCATATCATCCGTCCGTCCATGTGTAATTTTCAATACCTAATATACATCGTCCCATGTAAAAAGTGCGCTGACGGCCGTATAAAATGTATGGCCGTCAGCGCTCTTTTTACAACGGACGAGGTATGCCTATGGTTCTTTTTGAGAAATTATAATTATCAAAAACTAATTTATTTATTTATTTATTTATTTATTTATTCAAAGTATATTTACATGATATTACAGTTTTTACACCAATGCATCATGAAACCAAACACGGCGATAAAATAATTAAATTATACTAAAATACTCGATTCTCTAGCATCCATCATCTCGCAGAATCTTAAACATTCACAACACACAGCCGCCCATCTCCACGCAAGTAGGTCGCACTCCGGTGCTGATGCCAACAGCGCGTTAAGCAGTGTGAGAGCGCGAAGCAATGGCGAGTTCCTGTGGGATACGGTGCGCGCAGCCGGGACCGCCAGCAGATCACGTCGCCGCGCTCTGAGAGCTATCCTAGGAACATCTGTAATATCATTTATAATCAAAAAATTATACGAGTCACGTAGGTTCGTTTGTTTACATTTAGTTAAGAATCTGACGAATAGAGTATAGACGAAGTTCGAATTTCATTTGTCGGAGTACAGGCCCCCAATTCTCGGTGAATTTGAGATAATCTCACAATCGAGATTAAACATCAGTGCATAGAGTCGTTTGACACAACTGTATGAATCTGACGTTTAATCTTGAAATTTACATTATCTCGAATGAACCAAGAATTGGGGGCCTGGCCTCCAATTCTCGCCGCATAGCTGCATTCGAGACAATGTCGATAGCGAGACTAAACGTCAGATTCATAGGTACTGTTGTGTGACGCTTTTCTCGATTGTGAGATTATCTCGAATGCACCGAGAATTGGAGGCCTGTCCTAGATCCGTCCATTCATTCGTTCCGAATGCCAGCCCCTGCGTTCGGAATTCCGAACGAAAAATACGAAACGGATGCAAGCCTGTCTCCATAATATTTACTAGGGCTCGTTAGGCCGGCCACACACATTCGTTTTCCGAATTCGTTTTTCGAATCGGGCTCTCCGAACGCAGAAAATCCATATAACAATCAGAGCTTGTCACACACATTCGATTTTTCTCCGTACGGATTTTTTCCGTCCATTCGTTCCGAATGCTGCTAGAATTCTTGCGTTCGGAATTCCGAACGGAAAAAAACGAAACGGATGCAAGGTCTGCATACTTTTACTAGGGCTCGTCACACACATTTGAAAATTTCCGAACGGAACGCGCTCAGCAACGTCGCATCACGTGATCCAGTACAAGGAATTCCGTAGAGAAAAATCGAATGTGTGTGTTGATTGTACGGAATTACTACGAATACGGTTACGGTTACCGTATACGGTTTTCGAATCACTAAAACAAATATATGTGGCCGCCTTAAGATTTCAAATTATTAGCAGTAATGATACCCCCGACGGCATCCAACTCGCGCGCGGACAGTGCATTGGTTTTCCTGATATGATTTCCGAATTCATTTTCCGTATTCGGACACCCCGAACGCAGACATTCATATGAATAGTTCTACATGGCACACACGTTCGTAACTTTTCCGTTCGGAATGTACGGAATCGAATCAGGAAAACGAATGTATGTGGCGGGCTTTAGAATGTTGTTGTAATAATAAATAATAATAAATCATCAGTCCAAAGTAAGCTCTAAAGGCTTGTGTTATGGGTGTGACGACGATATACATACTTATATAGAGAAATAAATACTTAAATACATAGGATACATCCAAGACTCAGGAACAAACACTCGTGTTTATCACAAATATTTGCCCTTACCGGGGATCGAACTCGGGACGCAGAGCTTCGGAAGCAGGGTCACTGCCAACTAGGCTAACCGCGTCGTAAATAAATATAATAATAATATTAATCCTTAAATATCATAAACTTCGTTCTAGAATAGAAAAGAAAGTATTTTACCATAGCCTTCTTTCTTGAATTAATAGGCCTTGGTGCTTGTGTGGGTCCCTACACGATGGATCGCACAGCACGCATTCATAATAATATAATACGTAAGAATTAGGTAAAGATATCTCTATCTCAAGTAGGGTAGGGTAGCCCATGACGCCCGCCCTCTTTTGTGCAGCGCATGTGCGTGCATTGTGCAGTGCAGCGTTCTAGAAAGTGTCATCGATCGGACCAAGCAACCGTTTCAACCGTAAACTAAACAGTAGGTGATTGACACTTTCAGGCTTACCAACTTAAGGGTCTTACCCCTAAATTCAGGGGTAAAATAAATAGACTAGGTTTTTTTAGAAGCAGAACATTCTTAGGGCTTTTTGGGAGGGTTTATTATTAGTCATTAGTTTAGTATTTAATTTATTAGTCTGTCTGTGGTAAAAAGAGGCTATAAAAGAAACAGGAGTTAGGGATTTCACGGTTTTTAGGGATTTGCAGACTTGCTTTTAGGGGTAAACCTATTTTAAGAACTGACAACCCTAGACACTTTTGACAGCATACTTCTGTATATACCATACAAAACAAAACCGTTCTCTTTGGATTATCGTGGGAGTAGTGTGGGTTACTCCAATAACTTTAAGTACATATTACGTACGTAGTATCCCTACATATAAGTATCGGTAATTACGAGTTCAGTCCATTCAACCACGGCTAACTAAATATTCCTATCTTAGAAACAGTTGTTGATCACTCTATTACCATCATGACGTTTTACGCTGGTTACGCCGGAAAAGAGAGGACTAATTCAAATTGTAAGTTTACTACTATTATATACTATTACTTATTTATTTGCAGCATAGCTTAAATTTGGTTCTCATCGTTTTTCTATCCTATGTCCATTATAGAGGAAAATACTGTCTCAGTTATTGTAATACTATTTACTTACTTATAATTAAATTCTGACTTAATAAAGTCTGTGCTTAGTAGCTAAGTAGTATACAGCGCTGCAGTGATCAGTATAATTTTGTTTTGTCATTGGGTTTTAAATTGGGTCTGATTAATGTACGTCCCGATATTGCCCGACCTGATAATGCTCGACCAGATAATTCGGGACCACCCCATACTAGTGGTCTGACCAGTTGTATGAGGTGGACGCAAATTATCGGGTCGAGCGTTATCAGGTTGTACAATATTGGGATGTACATTAACCGGACCCTTTAAATTGACTTCTGTGAATTTACCCAAACATACCAACACACTAACTTAAAAGTAATATAAATAAATGTTGTCAAACAATAATTTAATCAGGAACAGTGTTTTCTTTGGGCCACATACTGCATACATTTAATTTTTGTTTACTTTCTATAAAGTACCTTATGTCCGTTGCTATGACATAATCCATGTCCTCGTTACATTTTATTCCCATTATACTTAAGGTGCTTGGATACCAGCAATTTCTTTGGCCAGTTGTTGCTGCAATTCGTGCTATCCCCACAAGTTTACACTTGAACTTTTTTTTCCTCCAATAGTCCACATTGCAGCAATAAATTGTCAAAAATGTAGCCAGCTTACAAACCCCTTTAAAGTTGGTACACGTCATATTGAGCAGAGAATGGTAACTAATAAAGTAAAATGACTACAGGCTTGACAGGAATGCCATTAAAAATGTTACATAAGTAATTAGTAGCTATTTGCTTATCAGAGGCGCAGCCTGCCTACAAGCGGATTCCTGACGGCTTTATCAAGCTAGAAAGCTATGGCTAGCCGTCAGTGAAGTCCATGTTACTCTTACTAAGTGTCAGACTTGCATGTCCGGTTGTAATTTTCTTCTGGCTTACCCTAGGAAATATTTCACGCTTCGCCACTGTTGCCTAGTTCATTTTTAGGATTCCGTACCCAAAGGGTAAAAACGGTCTGTCCGTTTGTCACCTGGCTGTATCTCATGAATCGTGATAGTTAGACAGTTGAAATGTTCACAGATGATGTAGTTCTGTTGCCGCTATAACAACAAATACTAAAAAACAGAATAAAATAAATATTTTAGGGGCTCCCATACAACAAACGTGATTTTTTTGTCGTTTTTAAAGATAATGGTACGGAACCCTTCATGCGCGAGTCCGACTCGCACTAGGCCGGTTTTTTTGAACTTATGTAATGCTTTAGCTCTTTAGCCAGAAAAATCATCAATATTTTCCCAATAGCAACATTTCGTTTTAACTGCTTCAAGGTTATGAGGTTAATCCATATACTTTATTTGATTTTGTAGTAGCATGGCACCGTCCTCAGTCAGCGATTTCTCGTGTGGAGGAGGAGCTGATCAAGAAGAGTGCACTTGCGTTGGAGTCTGCCACCGACCCTCTTGAGAAGCTGCGTCTGCTCTGCCTCTCGCATGGAGCTGGGGGCATCATGGCACTCTGCAGGTCGGTTCTTATCCTTATCCTTAGTAACGTTATAAAAGTGAAAGGGTCAGTTTGTTGTTTTTTACCCGACAGCGCAACGCAAAAGAGGGTAATGTGTTTATCAGCCTATGTATGTTTGTTCCTTTGCGGCGCTCTAGAGATCAAACGCTTGGGCCGATTTTGATGTTTCTTACGTCAATCGATTTGTCTTTATCTTGCGAGTGTCACTAAAGACATGATAGTAATCAAAATCCAATACGGCGACAACCAGACGCCATATTGTAAAAAAGAAAAAAATTAAGGTGACGAACTATGTTAAGTGGCGTATCGTTGAATAGGTACCTATTTGAAAATCATTTTTAGGTTTCTCTTATCATATTTTCATTACGAATGACCATTTACGATCTATAACAAGCTAAAGTTGGTTAGCAACCATTCTCACTTAAATTTTCATAGCATCACGCCCGAAATCCCCAATGGGGTGGGCAGAACCACAAGAATACTTGTGGCCACGTTCGATTAATTAGTCCTAAAATGGTATGATGAACCATATGGTGACAGGTGATCAGCCCATCGCCCATACAGTACAGATAGTCCACCATGTTGGAGAGGACCCGTCCCTTAGTCAACTTTTACGACATGCCAGGATGATAAGCATCTGCACGCATTCTATGCTATTTCTTCACTCCCAGTGCAGCCGAGGAGAGTTAAATTTTCGATACTTGTAATAATCCTCTTCCTCATTTAAACATATTTTTAAGTACAGTGAGCATGAGGGAGCTCGGACTAATTATCATAGGTGTTTTATGTATATTTTTTATTACATATCATGTTTCACTATCAATTTTAGTAAGTAGTTGTGAAAATCCTGTAACAGTAAAAAAAATTATTACCAGTTAAATTCAATTTTTTTGCAAAGTAAGTAAAGTTGGGATCTCCTATAATTAATCCACAAGCACGTAAACTGAATTTGGCCACTAATAGAAAGTAAGGTTAATCAGTGACTTTTGTTAGAGATCGACTTATGTATCCAAAATAATTAAAATGAATAAATTTAATAATATCATAATATTTTTTTGCTTTATTTTACCCGGTTGTTTTGAAAAGAATAAATGTACACTATTTCTCAATTCTGAATAGCAATAAACAACCGGGTTCGATTCCCGAGCTGAGTACAGGTTTTTTTTTAGGTTTATGAATGCGGTTTTTCTTCTTATTAAAATCGATGACATGGTTCCGAAGAACAGATCTTCGTATGTCTTATAGTTTCAGACTTTCCCATACTGACCGATTTAAATGAGACACCCGGTATAACTGTATTTGTATAATTTAAAAGGAACAAATTAATTAATACAATCGAACGACAATGGGCATAAAAAATAAATGTACGTATATACATATGAGCATACATCCCCACCCACCAATAAAACGTTGGTCACGGTCCAACAACATGTGCCGCACCCTGACATCCTTGGCAACCGAGTCGTATCAAATCTTCGAGCGCCGACTCGTATCGATTGTACTACTTTTGTCTATTGTATTATTTTGTTCAAAGACGTTGGTTTTTTAAGCCGATTCTATGCAGCAGTGGCGAAGCGTCAAATATTTTCTAAGGGAAGCCGGAAGAATTAGAACCGTATGTGCGAGTCTGAGATTTAGTTAGAGTAACATGGACTTCACTGACAGCTAGCCGTAGCTTTCTAGCTTAGTAAAGCCGTCAGGAATCGGCTTGTAGACAGGCTTCGCCACTGCTCTGCAGATAAGTATTACGTTGCTATAAAGAAATGACTTTAAGGATTAACGTTTTAATTAACCAGTAGCCGATAGCAGATTTCCGTGACCCTGAAGATATGCGGTTTTCCATACATTTGCGTCGGCTACAGCCGTTGTCGAGCGCTCCTGGCACGCTTTTTCGCTATTAACCGTGGCGTTCAAAAGATCAAGAGGCCTATTACGATTTTTTCAATAATTGGGCAACTTTGGCATTCTTATTATGAGAAACTGAAAGACTTAGTTAGACAAATTTGACTTGCGGAATGGTGGGGTATAGTTATTAGTATGGTTCAGCGGCCTCGCTTTTTGCAATTTATTCTTATCTATTGATATAAAGCCGAAATTCCGCAGCAAGTTTTTCATAAAATGCGCGACGGCACTTTTTGAACTCGTGGATTGTACTGTACTCAGCAAACGAAATGAAAAATATATAATAATAATTATCTCTTAAATAGTCCTGTAGTTCATAGCGGCTTCTGAATTTTGAAATATGTATGGAATATGTAGAATCATAAAACTACTAAAAACGATAAGAATTAACCGTAAATTTCTCACTACATTAATATTATTACGTAAAATTTATATCAGAATAATTGTTATTTTAGTAATAATAAAAATATCATACTTCTTTTGGAAAAATAATTGATTATAAAACTTAAAATAAACGTAATTACAACTCCCAAATCGGCCGTCCGAAGTCAGTCCTGCTCGAGCGGTTGTGGAGTTCGGACCTGTCGCGCCACACAATCAATCCCAATGTAAAAAGAGCTCTGACGGCCATGCATCTTGTATGGCCGTCAGCGCTCTTTGTACATTGGTCGAGGGCGACTTGTTGCCGTGCTTCAATATACCTAATCTTACAGAAAGCAGTTAGTGATAGCGCTCTTAAGTAGGAGCCTATTGACGCCTTTGCACAGTAGGAGAGGTGACACGACACGTCACTTCTATATTTAGATGCAACGCAATTGCACGTTATGAGATCATTTTACCTGTATAGTGAGTTGCATTCTTCAATGTCGTTTGCCAATTGTAATAATATTTCGTTGCTTCTTTCTTCAGATATACCACCTTCTTTCTTCACCAATATATGTTATATATGTTGGTTTATATGTTAACAACGTAGTTTCCTAAACTTACAGGGCAACTTGCACGTTTTTTAAAGGTATCTCAATAGTTTTAAATGAAATGTACGCTGTCTGTACCCGCCGCCGCCGGCCGGGTCACCATTGCAAGCTTCATTCCTTTTCGTGCAGGCAACGAGTGCACACGCTCTTCAAAATGCCTAAGCGCAGTATTGAAGAAAAAAATTTTAAAAATCAATTGCAAGATTAGGACAACGCAATGTGCAATGTCGCAAAAGGTTAAGGACGTCATCCTCAGAATCCGACGAAGAAAACCAGCAAGGTATTTATTGTTCAGTGATCACTATTTTATAGCCGATCTTATTTATTAAAACTGCTCAAGTGAAACTCGTGACCGTCATTTCTTAATCAGTTATAAAAACTGAATTTAGCTTCCGTAAATCTTTTTACGAAATAAAACTACGCACCTTAGGATTAAACGCGAGTTAATTCTAAGTGTTTTGTTACGAGTTAAATAGAACGTTGAAAAACGTTAGTAAATTTCACTTCACTAATAAATCGTAAAATCGGGATTGACTGCGAGTCAATTGCGATATCGTGGGTAGCTGCGAGCTAAACACGTTGGCTTTATAGCTAATATTAGTGTGATATTATCTCATCACACCCACTAATTTCATAACGAACTTAAATTATTAATAAGAAAGTCGTGAGTGACTGCGAGTCTTTACGATAACGCGGTTAGCTGCGAGCTAACCACGCTTATAAAAAGAAATGATTAATTTTGAATAAAGTCAAGTAACTTACAATTAGTCTTCGTATGTCGTTCGTTTTATTCTGGGTCGTGTAAATCTACCCTCATTGTTATTTTATAAAAATAAATAACGAAACTATTAATGAGAAAGTCGTGATTGATTGCGAGACATTACGATAACGCGATTAGCTGCGAGCTACCCACGCTTATGAAACAAAATACATAATTAGTTTTGAATAAACTCAAGTAACGTACAGTCATTCTTCGTATGTTGTTCGTTTTATTCTGGGTCTTGTAAATCTACCCTGATAGTTATTTTATAACAATATAAAACGAAATTATTTATAAGAAAGTCGTGATTGACTGCGAACCCATACGATAACGCGGTTAGCTGCGAGCTACCGACGCTTATGAAACAAAATAATTAATTTTGAATAAACTCAAGTAACTAACAATCATTCTTCGTATGGGGTTTGTTTTACTCTGGGTCTTGTAAGTCTACCCTCATTGTTATTTTATAAGAATAAAAACGAAATTGTTAATAAGAAAGTCGTGATTGCCTGCGATTCCATACGATAATACGTGGTTAGCTGCGAGCTACCCACGCTTATGATATAAAATAATACATTTTGAATAAACTCAAGTAACTTACAATAATTTTTCGTATGTTTTACGTTTTATTCTGGGTATTGTAAATTTACCCTCATTTTTATTTCATAAAAATAATAAACGATATTATTCTCACATTTTAAACGGTGGAACTGTCAAATATTGAACAACCAAGATCACTGGAGCCCACTATGGCCCCAGATAATATAAGTCCTGGTTCAGGACCGACAGCAGCCCCTGAAACGGAGCCATCCTCGTCAAATGATATTATTCCTTCTTTGGTGGAAACAGGTCTGGACCCCGAATTGCTCTTAGCCTTAAGCGAATCTACGTCGGGTGTACCGGATTACGGTAAAGCAATTCGCGAGAGCTTAGCCAAGCTATGGCTCCCTGTCTTAGAGAAGGGTTTGACAAAGGAGATTAAAGAAAATCTTATGAAACAACACATTATATTGCGTTATTTCATTCTCGATACAAAAATTGTTCACAAATAGTAACCTTCGTTCTACTAGGTAGCATTCGCACAATATTTAAAGAAATGATTTTCCGACAATTTTCCGGTGACAGTCACGCTCCCGCGTGCCGCCATTTCTATCGTCTTTTTTGTGCGAGGTAGCAAGCGCACAGTGTCAAATTGCCTAAGAGGCACAAATCGAATACCATAAAAATATAAATTAAGAATTGAGGAAGTCTGAAACCGCTTCGACGACTAATTATCTTGTCACCTATGGATTCCTCGGTGGATGCAGTTAAATTCAGTAAGTGCTTAACCGTTATAATTGTTAACGTGATTTTAAAAGACATAGTTAATACTTTTTCACGTTTCATACCGCGGTGTGAGCCGAGAGCCCTCACGCCGGTAATTTTGATTTTAAATACCGCAACGTGGGCCGAGAACCCTCACGCCGGTAATTGTGACTTTAAATACCGCGGTGCGGGCTGAGAGCCCTCACGCCGGTAATTGTGATTTTAAACCATAGTGTGGGCTGAGAGCCCTCACACCGGTTATTGTGATTTTAAATACCGTGGTATGGGCCGAGAGCCCTCACGCCAGCAATTGTGATATTTATTCTTATTTCATGTTTTATACCGTGGTATGGGCCAAGAGCCCTCATGCCAGTTATTGTGATTTTAAAATACAAAGTTATTTTTATTTCACGTTTCATAACGTGGTGTGGGCCGAGAGCCCTCATGCCGGTAATTGTGATTATTATTCTTATTTCACGTTTCACACCATAGTGTGGGCGGAGAGCCCTCACGCCGGTAATTGTGATTTTAAATTACAAACTTATTCTTATTTCATGTTTCATACCATAGTGTGGGCCGTGAGCCCTCGCGCCGGTAATTGTGTTTTTTTTAAATACATATTTATACTTATTCCACGTTTCATAGTGTGGGTCAAGAGCCCTCACACCGGTAATTGTGATTGTTATTTTTATTTCACGTGTCATACCATAGTGTGGGCTGAGAGCCCTCACGCCGGTAATTGTGATTTTAAAATACATACTTATTCTTATTTCATGTTTCATACCATAGTGTGGGCTGAGAGCCCTCACGCCGGTAATTGTGATTTTAAAATACATAGTTTTTCATATTTCACGTTTCATATCGTAGTGTGGGCCGAGAGCCCTCGCGCTGGTAATTGTGATTTTAAAATACATACTTATTCTTATTACACGGTGCACACCGTGTTGTGGGCCGAGAGCCCTCATGCTGATGATTGCAATTTTACAAATACATACTTATTTTTATTTCACATTGCATACCGCAGTGTCGGCCGAGAGCCCTCACGCCGGTAATTGAGATTTTAAATTAGATACTTATTATTATTTCACGTTTCATATCCGGTGTTGGCTGAGAGCCCTCACGCCGTTAACTGTGCAAAATACTAACCATTCCCAGGGGTTGGTCGAGAACCAACACAATGGAAATCGTTCATTTATCCTACATACCAGGCGGTTAATCGAGAATTAACACGATGGCAAGGATTGAACAATACACCTAACAAAACTTTAACCCACACCTTTGCCGTGAATTAACACGCAGGTTATTAATCTACCCACATTTTTAAATAAAAAACATTAAAAATGGATATTTAGACTTTTCACGTGATAAATTGGGTAAAATTACCGTATGCAACACGTTACATGTATATTACACGTTACACGTTACACGGATGTCAACGTTTTACCACCCAAGGAGTTTGTCACTTTACAGGCGGAATCTCATGCTGAATCGTTATCGAAAATAAATCCAAGTAAACACGAAGTACCACCAAGTGGCATAGGGACCCTTACCGCTAGGCAGGAGCCAATTATCGATCTGGACAATGACATCCTTTAAATCCTTTAAATAAAAAATTCTTAAAGGATATATTGATCCCCGTACTTTTTGACGGGCGTCGATTTTGAAGTGATTATAAAATTGCCCTTACGCTGGCAATTGTGCAAAATATTATTTTTTCCTGTACTGTAAATATTAACTATTAATAGAGGTTGTTCGTGAATCAACACAATGGTGATCGTTCATTTCGTCTATACCTACGCCGGATGGTTAATCGATAATTAACGCCATGGCAAGGATTGTATAATGGACCTAACAAAACGTTACTTACGCGTTAGTCACGAATTAACGCGCAGATTATTAATTTACCCACTTTTTTCAATAAAAATTGAAAAATGGATATTAAGTCTAATACAAGCAATTAAGTACTTGGGTGAGGCGTGTCGGATATGGAATGATCGGCATTATGCGAAAACTCAAGCAATGGTCAAATTAATTACCCCTAGACTGGATAAGAGTTTGTTTTTTAACATTCATATAAGATGCATGTTGAATCGAAACCCCCTTGTGCTCAAACGACCCTGCAGGTACACCTGCACTAATACAGGTACCACATGTCGGTAGAATCCAACGTTTTTACAACTATTGGTGTAAAATTACAGATTACAAACTAGTGGGATTGGATTTTTGGATTGGATAATTAATGGCTATACCATCCCCTTTAGTAGTCAAGTGTCTGGGTTAGTACCCAGATGTTCGTTGTCATGAAAAGTATGAAATTTAAAATTACTAAATACATTCATACCGCCGAATAATAGGTCGATCACAGATGCTTAAAAATCATTTGACATCGTCTTATTAAAAATACGACTATAGTAACTAAACTGGTTGTGTTGAAAATAGTTTAACACAATAACCACGTTGCTTCTTCGTCAAACGCTCCATCGTGATCAAAAATGTACAAAATGACGTTTAATTTCCCGCTATCCGTTGTACCCGACAAGTAATATTTTACAAAAAAACCGGCGCATGTTAAGTTAAGAATGATCCGTTTTTCAAGCATATAATCCTACTAATGATGAGCAAATATAATGAAAAAGATTTTTCGTAAGTACGTTACAGACATTACTAAATAGAAAATAGAATAAGCGATTCAACATAACCGACGGGCTTAAGCTTAGCGTGGAGCGATAAAGTGCATTTAATCCTTTTCATCACACTTGCTCGTAAAAGGGTAGTATACACAGGCGTATAGAGCAGTTATGGATTTACCTCCCACGGGAGTTATGGATTTTGTATAGTTTATAACTCCCGCTAACGGCGCGGGGTGCGCGCGCCGCGTGCGGTGGGGATCGTTTTCTTATAGAAGTAGAGCGCAATCGACGCGAAATACAGTTTATTCTACCCACCTGATGATAATTCACGCAGTACAATGGGTTTTTTTGTATAATTTTTATTTCATTTCCTCACAAATGTATTGAAAAACATTGTGTGTATCACGGGCAGTAAAGGGATAACAAACTCGAGTCATTAAAAGCCCTCACCTTCGGCGTCGGGCTTCTAACAGACTCTCGTTAGTTATCCCCTTCTTACAACCCTAGATGCACAATGTACTATTGAATGCTCTTGACCTTAGCCGATTATCTAATCACCGAACAATAGATATAAATGAAAAAGTAAACAGTTTCTTTATTATTATTTACAGGATCTTCCGCAGAACGGACGACGATGAAACCAAACATCTTAATAGGGAGGAGTTTTTGAACATCATCAAAGAAACTGGACTTGATATCAGCATTGAGGTGACGGAATAACGCAATAAAATATACTTTATCTACACCCATATCATAAAACCTCCATTGGTTAATCAAAAACCGTAGGAAATGACCACCATTTTGACAACCAATTAGGAAAAACCAGTGCTGCGATAAAGACTTCATGACTTAAAGACATGACTTCTTTATCGTGTTTAGTAACGAAATGAGATTAAATTTGGAACAGCTGTCAAAACTCAAGTGTGTGTGATGTGAAAATGCGCCGGATATCGGAAATATGCAGCCACGATTGCAACAAATAATTTGTTGCCAGAAAATATTGTTTCTGAACCCATCATGGAGGATTTATAATATGTGTGTAGATAAAGTTATGTATGCAACTCTGCATACCTCTCTCTCTCTCTCTCTCTCTCCGACCGATTTCGGTCATAACGACTGCTTCGACTCCTAGTCGGCAATTTGGCGCTCATGCGCCCGGAGATGGCTTATGTAGCCTATCTTTGCAGAGAACTTCCGTGCACATAGGAGACACGTAAGAACGCCGTCTTCATAAAAATAATTAATGTCAGCAGGCGGAAGGGCCTTCAACTCGTCGCGTTTAAAATCGAGGTCTGCCCTACGCTGTTCCTCGAACTCGCGTACACGGCTATTTATCACCCTGCGCCATTCTGGCCGTTGTGCTGCCAAACGCTCCCATTGGGATGGCTCTATGTTGCATCTTTTCATGTGTCGCTTTTGGACATCTTTGTACCGGAGGAGCTGTCCGCCTTGTTTCCGCTTACCCTCCTCCAATTCACTGTAGAAGATGCGCTTCGCTACTCTGTCCTCCGCCATACGTGATACGTGACCGCACCACCGAAGCTGCCGACGCATTAAGTAGGCCTCAATGCCACCGACATTGACTCGTCGCAGGACTTCGGTATTACGCACTCGGTCAGACCATCTGATTTTCATGATGGAACGGAGGCACTTAAGGTGGAAACGATCCAAAGCGCGTATGTGGCGGCGGTACACACACCAAGTCTCAGAGGAGTACAAGAGGTTTGGCAGCACAATTGCCATGTAGACTGAAACTTTAGTGGCCAGCTTCAGGTCATGTGAGCAGAAGACCTTGGAACACAGCTTTCCGAATGCCGCAGCTGCAGCACCGATCCTACCGTTGATCTCCGCGTCAAGGTCACACTTGGATGTAATAGTGTTCCCCAGATAGCGAAATTTATCCACCTGCTTCAGCACATCCTCACCAATCTCTATGGTCAGTGTCTCATGACCGTGAATGTCCAGGGACATTACTTCCGTCTTACTGACACTGATCTTCAGGCCATACTTACAGCAGGCTTGGTGGAAAACGGACATCAGCTGTTGCAGACCGTCTGGGGATTCTGATAAGAAGCACAAATCATCAGCGTATATGATCTCTGTGATCAATGCATGCGAGACTTTGGTGCGAGCCTTAAGCCTAGCCAAATAAAAAGGCTGCCGTCGGTGCGAAAGCGGATGCGGACACCTTGGGAAACAGTTTGTAAGACCTCTCGGACCACTACCGCAAAGTATAAGGCGAACAGTGTAGGAGCTAGGACGCAACCTTGCTTCACCCCACAGGTAACAGGGAAGAAGACTGACTGTTCACCGTCTACAGCGACGCAGCATTGCATGTCGTCATGCAGAAGTCTGAGAAGTCTTACAAACTTTTCCGTGCAACCAAGCTTTCCTAATACCACCCAAAGAGCTTCACGGGGCACACTATCGAAAGCCTTCTCCAGGTCAACAAAGCAGAGGTACAGCTGACGACCCTGTTCTCTACTTTTTTCCTGCAGTTGCCGAACGGAGAAGATAGCTTCGCACGTGCCACGGTTAGGTCGAAAGCCAAATTGGGTAGGATCAGGCAGGATCTTTTCGGACAAGTCCTTCAGGCGGTTTAAAAGGACTCTAGCGAAAACCTTTCCAGGGGCCGACAGAAGCGAAATACCGCGGTAGCAGTTGCAGTCGGAACGGTCACCTTTGTTCTTGTAGAGAGCACTAATGCGCGATACCTTAAAATCGTCCGGGATGCACTCTTCCTCCTACATGCGAACAAGCAGCTCCCATACCAACGTATGCAACTCCTCACCGCCATACTTTATCAACTCTCCCGGTATAAGGTCAATGCCAACCGCTCGTTTGTTTTGTTGCTGTCTGATGGCCGTTACAACCTCGTCACGCAGTAAAGGCTCGTCCAGCTCCATGGCAAGAGGGTGTTGTGGCATTAAGCATTGTAGATCAGCTGATCGATCTACATTGAGCAGAGTGTTAAAATGCTCCGCCCATCGCTTCATTACATCTTCTTTGCTCGTCATGAGGTGCCTACCGTCAAGAGACCTTAAAGGAACCTTAGCATGGTGGGATGTACCAATCAGCTTACGTACCTCGCTGTAAAACTCCCCCAGCTGGTTTGTGTCAGTGAGCCACTGTATGTGACAAGCTTTGTCCTGCCACCACCTGTCCTTCATTTGACGAGACAACTTGCGCAACTCAAGGTCGCTAGCTTTCACTACCGCAACGCATCCATTTCGCCTGCCATACTGTCGTAAGAGGTCTCGGTGTTTGTCAAATGCTGCCCTCAGAAGCCCGTCATTTCTATCAAACGTAAAAAGTATCAAACGATAAAGTTATGTATGCAACTCTGCATAAGTTGGCCTAAAAACACACGTGCGATCTTATTATGAAACTCGCCTATCGGCTCGTTTCATGAAAACCGCACTAGTGTTTTAAGGCCTATCATTATGCAACCGTTGCATAAACTACTATTATACTTTAAAATAAGGAACACCGCTCAAGTGCGTGTCGGACTCGCATAGACAGGGTTCCGTTCTGTAAATCACCGACAGTCATTTTCTCAAAAATCTTAGGATGAAAATCGTTGAAATTTGGTACCTACGTGAAACAGCGTTAGGTAGCGTTAGGAGGTTAGGTTCCATATATATCTTTTAAAAGATGCATTTTATAATTATAAACATTATTTTTTCAGGATGCAGAGGCGCTGTTTAATCGGTTTGACACTGACGAAAGCGACACTTTCAATATCGACGAGTTCATCAATGCGATCCGTGTAGGTTCCCTAAATAATCTACCATATAAAAATAAGTCGGGTTTTCCTTCCTGACGCTATAACTCCAGAACGCACGAACCGATTTCCACGGTTTTGCATTCGTTGGAAAGGTCTCGGGCTCCGTGAGGTTTATAGCAAAGAAAATTCAGGAAAAATTTCAACAGAAAAGCGGGAAAATCTTTTTTCACATACAGCGCCATCTCTGATACATAGCTACACCAAACGAAATGTTACATAAAACGAAGCCATCTGGTGGCGAAACGGAGTTCGCCGGGTTTGCTAGTATTTTATAAATATACTTATAATAAGGTAAGAAGTACGAATATGTAGCAAGTACTACGTGCCACTATGTGTGTACTATGTTCATATTTTGAGTGGCAAGAGCGAATTAGATGTAACTTGAATAATTGTCTTAATCAAATAGTGCCTGGATGACCAAGCCTTGCTCGTTTTTAGGGTTCCGTACCTCAAAAGGAAAAAGCGAAACCCTTATAGGATCACTCGTGTGTCTGTCTGTCTGACCGTCTGTCACAGCAAATTTGCTCCGAAACTACTGGACCGATTGAGTTGAAATTTGGTATACATATGTAAGTTGGTGACCGCAACACGGACGCGTGACGTAAATACATGAATTTTAAACATGGGGGTAAATTAGAAAATTAAAAAAAAAGTTATGCAACCTATATCGTGTGACATATCAAATGAAAGGGCTTATTGTGCTTAAATATATTTTCTATTGGGCTTAAATATATTTTCTTTTGAATTTCAAGTAAAATAGTTTAGAATTTATTTAGGAAAATAGGCGAAAATTGACCGATCCCCCCCCCCCCCTTATTTCTGAAACTACTGGGGCTAAAATTATGAAAAAAATACAGATAATAGTTCTTTACCTATAGATTCCAGGAAAACCTATAAGAAGTCTATGGTATTTAAAGTAACGTAGTAAAATTCAGATAATCATGTACGGAACGGAACCCTCTCCACGCGAGTTTAACTAGCACTTGTCCGGTTTTTTTTTGGTAAATCGTGTTTTTGGAAATTATATTTAGATACGAATTGTATGCGTTGATAAAGGGATATTATTGGGAGCAATAATAGTTTTTCACACAAAAGAAGGCACTCGAAAAAATAGGGAAGAATAATCACCTGGACTCGAACCGGGGTCTTCTGGTTTCGGGACCGCCCGATGTCGCACCTGAGCTATTATAACCTTGTAGAGGTGGCAAAATTTACCTTCGTATTCTAATGATATTGTAGCAGTTTCTCATTGAGTCTTGGATGTTTCCTATTTATTTAAGTATTTATTTATCTATTTAAGTATGTATATAACCATACCACAAACCTTTAGAGCTTACTTTGGGACTAGATACATTTCCGTATAGATTTTCCCGATGATTATTATTATTATTATTATTTAATAAGTATTATTAGTAGTACCTATCAAATTTGATCAACGGTCCGATATCCGACGAACATACATCGACAGGACAATTCGTCTAGTTTCCGTGGCCACAGATATTTCACATTGCTCTATCATTAAAAAGTAAGTATGCTAGTTTCTCGATGTTATTTCACCATGTTTAGTACCTTTTTTTTATATTTCCCAGCCTCCGATGTCTGAAGGTCGCCGCTCAATCGTGAAGCAGGCGTTTCACAAGCTGGATAAAACCGGAGAGGGCATTGTTCCCATCGAGCATCTCCGAAAAATATACTCCGTTACTGCTAGTCCAGGGTAGGGAATTTATAAATAATATGTTGGCATGTGAGTGTAATCTTTATCACCTCTTTTCACCCCTTTAGGGATGGAATTTCAAAAAATCCCTCCTTAGTGCACCTCTTGGGTACTTGAGGAATATCTCCTCCAAATTTCAAACCTCTAAGACCACCCGTTTAAGCTGTGCGTTGGCTATAAGTGAGTCACGGTACTGTTTTATATGTATTGAGGTAGGGTTCCGTACCTGAAGGGATCAACCGGACAGTTTGTAGGTACATATAATATGTACCTAACTAAATCCAACATCTCATTTATTTTCAAATTTAATTTAATAATTTATTACTGTTTTGTTCATTTGTTAACAAAATCTAACTTTAATGGTTGCTCGCGTGATGTATGAGCCAAAAGCTGCCGAATTCGTGCACATGACTACGGAAATAAAGTGCCTTTTAAGAGGCCTATTACGATTTTCTCAATAATTGGGCAACTTTGGCGTTCTTATTATGAGAAACTGAAATACTTAAACAAATTTGACTTGCTGAATGGTGAAGTATAGTTATTACTATTGATCATAGCGGCCTCGGTTTTCTGCAATTTATTCTTATCTATTGATATAAAGCCCAAATTCCGCTGCAAGTTTTTCAAAAAATGCGCGTCGGCACTTTTTCGAGCTCGTGGATTGAACTACTCTACTTAGCAAACGAAATGAAAAATATATAATAATATCTCTTAAATAGTCGTGTAGTTTATAGCGGCCTCGGAATTTTGAAATATGTATGTAATATGTAGAAAGAAAAATCCACGGCAAAATCATAAAACTACTAAAAACGCTAAGAATTAACCGCAAATTTCTCTTTACTACGTTAGTATTATTACGTAAAATTTATATCAGAATAATCGTTAGTTCATATGTAAATAATTTAAATTTTATACTTCTTTTGGATTAATAATTGATTATACAACTTAAAATAAACCTAATTACAACTCCCAAATTACTACATAATGTGATGTGTCGGCCGCCTGAATGCAGTGCCGCGCCATACATCTTATATGGCCGTTAGCGTTCTTTGTACATTGGACGAGGGCGACGTGAAGCGTGCGTCCAATATACCTAATCTTTCAGAACGCGATTTAGTGATAGGGCTCTTAAATAGTGAGCAATGCCCGTAGTTGGCCGATTAGTCGGCATTTACAGGACCGATTAATCGGCTAATCGGTTAGTCGGCAAAAGCCGTAGTCGGCCCATCTCTAATGTACTCGTATGTAGATTGCTGTGCGGTTTTTCGTTTTGACCTTTACATTGTCTTTATTTTTATTACAGCTACATGAGCGGTGAGGAGACTTCGGAATTAACTATGCTCAACTTCTTGGCTCATTTCGAGACTGAAGGCACCGCTGATGGAAAGGTGACATATTTCGATATATTTAATTTATCACTTAATTTACAATACATCTGACATTCCTAGGTAATTGACAAACGAAGGGCAATAATTATTTCTTATGGCTCCTCTTCACAATGGGCCATGATGGCCCATCAAATGATCGTCCATCATCGCCGCCATGATCGGGCAAGTGTCTACTGTTATGATATGACGTCTATCGAAGATGGATATCGAGGTGATCACGGTTGCAGCAATATTTTTTACTTGGCTCTTATAATCATTTACTTAATTATTTACTCAACTATTATTTGTAGATTGACAGAAATATACACTGTACCCGAGACAAATACGTACTGAGTAATCGGCGATTGTGTGGACGCGCACGCAATCATGGGCCATCATTCCTTTGATGTACCGACACAACGGCAATTGCGCACGATCATACCCGATGATGGCCGATCACAGACATTTATGCTTACTACACTAACGTGATTGCCTTTAGTCGCCCATCATGGCCCATTGTGAAGTGGAGCCATTACTTTTCAAAGGCGTTTTTTTTTTGTAAAAAAAAATGCCAGGGTCAGATTTTCTATTGATGAGCCGAAATGATATTTTTTTCCCTTTTAAGGTTACTCTGGAGGAGTTTATGAACTACTACAGCGGTATCAGCGTGTCCATCGACAACGACTGCTACTTCGACCTCATGATACGCCAAGCTTTCAAATTGTAAACAGCCAGGCACTTGTCTAAACTTAACGCCATATATAACCATAATGTACACGGTGACTTTGAATTAGTACACATGAACCAATTTATCTTTTGCTTGGACAAAATTAAATCTAACTATGCGTGTGTTGAAGTAATTAATTAATTAGGAATTATTTAATAATAAACTGATATAACATTATATACACTAATTGTATGGTCACCCTACATTTCTCGAGGTGCATACAGATAAGTATAGTGAATAAAATGAAAAGTGACGGCATATTTTTCATTTTGACATTTGACACTAAATAATAAAGTTACATATTAATGAATATAAACATGTCACTCATTGAATACAATAATTAATTAACACTTCAGGTCCCGTCATCTTCCGATTGAGATCAGAGTTTTACCGATGGAAACATATTATTCACTATAATCTGTATGTCAGTTAAGACAATGAACATAGGGTGACAATAATTACGGGTTAAAATTAAATCCTAAATATGAAAAAGGATTCTTAACATCATGTTTGTTTTACGAACTTGTAATTGAAATGTAATTGCCATCTTTTACTGAGTAAGAAAAAAAGTTTATCTACACCCATATCATAAAACCTCCATAATGTAATCAAAAACTGTAGGAAATGACCACCATTATGACAACCTGTGCTGTAATATTATTACAGTATCGATTTTAGTATCGTAATGGTCATAACGATACAGATATGAGCTACAGGCCGGCGACCCATCGTCGCCGTGTCGCCGTTTATAATAAATGTGTAGATAAAGTTATGTATGCAACTCTACATAATTTCGCCTTAAAACACACGTGCGATCTTATTATGAAACTCGCTTAAAAGCTCGTTTCATAAAACCACACTAGTGTTTTAAGGCCTATCATTATGCAACCGTTGCATAAACTACTATTCCTGTATACTAATTCCAAGTCACCGTGTATAACCATGGCGCAGCGCGCGTGCTAGACGAGCTATTTCGATTTAATGAGCTACGGATTAATCACATCACTCACGTTGAGTAGTCTGCTTTTAGACGCAAACTTTTAGTGCCTTAATTTTGGCATAGCCTGTATCCACCTTGTTAAAAAGACTGTTTTAAATTCCACACTCAAGTACGCATTTAATGATATTAAACTTTCGATTGCTAATTAGGATGCCCGGATGTATTGAACGGCAGATTAAAAACCAGTTTTGGTGCAAAAATGTATGTGGACTGGACCAGTTTGCCGTTGAGTACTTAGGGTCTAGAACTCGGCCACTTGGCTATTAACACGGTAGTGTTTTCGCACATTATAGCTTATTATTATAAGCGCTTATTGATATTTGTTGCATTATGCATAATAATGAATGTGTTGTTGACTGTAATGTAATGTTCATTTACTAATAAAATGATTAATTATCTCAATATGTTTTTCACTCATTGGGTAATGCTTTAAACTGTCTGGAAACTGTGGGGAAAATGTCGCTGAATCTTGGCATGGTGCCGCAGTAATGTTCTAGATGGCAGATAGACCTGGCCCCCAATTCTCGGTGCATTCGAGATTATGTCGATTGCGAGATTAAACGTCAGATTCATACAGTTGTGTCAAACGACTGTATGCACTGACGTTTAATCTCGATTGTGGGATTATCTCGAATGCACCGAGAATTGGGGGCCTAGACGAAGCTGATTCGGAACACTAGCAAAACGGAAAGGCGAATTAACACTTTCGCGACCAAGCTCAAAATCAACTCAACAATGTATGACCAATATTTTCATCATAATATGTATAAGACACGGTAGCCGTGTTCACCTTTTAACACATTCATTGCCGACAAACGCTACGTGCAGCGCGTAGCATCGTTTTTCCGCTTTGTAGCGAAAATGCGCTACGAAGGGTGAACCCAACTATCGGGTTCTCGGCAATGAATGTGTTCAAGCTAGGGTTGGTCTAACAATCATTTTTTTGCGTGACTGACGGACGAACATCATTACATCCTTGCAAAATTGAATATTTATAATAATATTATGTTCTTAAGATTTAATAGTATCTATTAGTATTGTTAATAACTTCGTTCACGGATTTATAAAAAATTAGCAAACCCGGCGAACTCCGTTTCGCCACCAGATGGCTTCGTTTTATGTAACATTTCGTTTGGTGTAGCTATGTATCAGAGATGGCGCTGTATGTGAAAAAAGATTTTCCCGCTTTTCTGTTGAAATTTTTCCTGAATTTTCTTTGCTATAAACCTCACGGTGCCCGAGACCTTTCCAACGAATGCAAAACCGTGGAAATCGGTTCGTGCGTTCTGGAGTTATAGCGTCAGGAAGGAAATTATTTATATATTTTTATATAGTAGGTATACCTATTTTTAAACGAGTGAAGTCGGCACTCAGGTTAATCATTTTAATTTGATTAACTGACATGGAACGTCATGAGAACACCGCTTAAATGACGATTTTGTTAAGTGATTTTTAATTTTTTAATTATTTGTGATGCTCTGCTACAACTCTAGCCCGTAGGAACAATAGAACACTGTAGACGTGTCTTCGGTATGCGCTCAAGTAATCTATAGCTAGTATAGTGAGAACACTGTTCCGTGTCCTCGGCGTGTCGGGATTATCATAGAAAACACGGGAGACGCGTTCTTGGTCGCGAAAGTGTTAAGAGGCACCAACGTAGCACAACCACGTATACAGGGTGGAAAGTTCGAATGCCACATGGAAGGCAACTACCTTAAATATTGGAAATAGGACATTCTGTGTAAAGGAGACTTTCCTTTTTTTTAAACTAATCAATTTGTGCAAAATGGTATCACTCAGCTATGTGTCTTCGCACCTATTGGGGGAATACGACGCTGGTTTTCTGTGGACCCATTGTTTGATTTAGCCACACAGCATAGGTACATTGCGTTCGCTTCATCAACAAACGTAAAAATATATAATAACTATAATACTAAGGTCGCAATAAAGTGCTCACGTTTCCTGCACTAAGTGCTTAGAACCATCTAAATATTAGGTTGGGGAAAAAGTTTCTTCGCATTTTATATGAAAAGGCAAGTTTTTTTTAAAAGTTTATTTATACAGCATGTACCGGAAATACCGGGCGATTTTTCAAGGGGGGATGCAGATAGATATATAGGTCTTCAAAAAATATTTAGAAAAAAAACTCATCCTCAGATACAAAGTGGCTTAAAAAAATCAAATAAAATACGACTCGTACAGTAAAATGTTCTGAATCCCTGAACAGATGTGGTCATTAACCGTATTACCATGTAGCATTTGCAGCAAGTTAACACCCCCAATTGCTAATTGGTAAATGGTCATAGACGCCCCTTTTGCGGTCATTAGCTATCATTGCTTCTTTGAAGAAAACCGCGCCTCGCATTGCTTCTTAGAAAATTGCGGCTTTTGGCTTATGCCGACAAAGAAAATGGCCGCCGCCACAGTTTAACCACAGTTTAACAACCATACAGTTGGGCAACGAATGTACTCACGCAGGCGAACGATAGGGGCGTTGTGGGGGGTAGGGCGACGCGGGCCGTGCGACTTTGAAGGGCTTACGCGCACGCGTGTCAATACAGTGTTTAATATAATTTATTAAATTCCACGAAATTCGTGAATATAATGGCACCGATAATGACATCTGTTCTGTATACGGATGTAGGTCGACATCCAAATACAACAAAGATTTAAAATTTCATAGATTTCCTCTTGATGTGAGGCAAGTTATTCCTATAATTTCAGAAAAACCTACATAAATGAGTAAGTTGATACGATAACTTCAAGAAAAAAAATGAATAAATTGGAACCACATACAATCTGTTTTAAGTCAAAACTAGCAGCAAAACCCGGCGTTGCTCGGGTAAAAAGTACACCATGGTTATAAAATCAGATTTTCTATCTTTTGTGGAATTTTGAGAACGATGTGTAACATTCTAGATCAACTACAATCACTCATTTACATACCTATAGTTCTTTTTAAAAAAAGTAGTATATCCTAGAATACTCTAGTATAGTCTGAAATATTCTAAAACATTCTGGAAAAATCTGAAATATTGGAGAAAGGTTCGCAATATTACACCCCCCCGATATACCCCTAATCTGCGCTGTCCTGACCATCTGTATGCTGACGATTTGCAACTCTATGTTCAGACCGATACTGGCAACATTCAAAGTCAAGTCAAACTATCTTTATTCAATTTAGGCTTTTACAACCTCTTATGAAGGTCAAGGAATGATTCTACCACCGGGCAATTGCCCAAATAAATGAATGACTGGTCCCATAGTTTCGGCATCTCCGTAAATCCTACAAAATGCCAGGCCATCATTGTAGGAAGCCCGCGTCAAGTTGCAAAGTTGGACACTGCCTCTGTTGCTCCGATCTTGTTTGGTGACGCTGTAATTCCTTTGGAAAAGCAGGTCAAGAATCTTGGGCTCATCATTGATTCCTGTCTCTCTTGGGATGGCCAACTTTCTGCGGTCAGTCGCAAGGTAACTGGTACTCTGCGCGCCCTTTATCAATATAAGAGTTTTCTCCTAGGGAGTACCAAGACATGCAGGCTCTTGTGCTGCCCATTATTAATTATACTGATGTGTGCACCACCAACATTAGCCAGGATTCCCTCAACAGACTAGACCGTCTCCTAAACAATGGCAAACGCTTTATTTTTGGCCTTCGTAAATACGATCACGTACGAGTATCTTCCTTTCGTCGTCAGATCAACTGGCTTCCCATCCGCCATTGCAGGTCTCTCAGAATTCTATGTACGCTTTTTTCAATCCTGTTCGAGCCTTCTGCTCCAGGCTATCTCAAAAGTAAATTCAATTTTGATACTCCCCGTCCTGGTTGTAGCTTGCGCTCATCTCGTTCCCTCAAACTTACGATTCCTGTTCACTGCTCCGGTTTCATCTCAAATTATTTCGCCCTTCAAGCAATCCGTCTCTGGAATGCGCTCCCTCTCGACATAAGAAAATATTTTAATCTATTCAGAGACATCTAAGAACATTCTAGAAAGTTTGAGAGCATTCAAGACGATTACAGACCATCCAACATCATTTTAAAATTATAAGATTTTTTCCACTATTCTAGATCATTCTAGAACATTAAAGAACATTCTAGAACGTTTGAGAGTATTGATGACAGACCATCCTACATCATTTTTAAATTTTGAGATTTTTTTTAACTTTACAGATCGTTCTGGAACATTGAAGAACATTCTAGAACGTATGAAAGCATTCTAGACGAAACACACCATCCTACATCATTTAAAAATTTAAAGATCTTTTTCGACTATTCTAGGTCATTCTAGAACATTCTTAGAAATAAAATTAGAAGATTGTTTTCAGTTTTTTTTTAATCGTTCTGGAACATAAAATAATATTCTAGAAAGCTTGAGAACATTCTGGACGATGGCTATCCTGCGACATTTCAATATTTTTGGATTATATTAGACCATTCTGGAATTTTAAAGATCCTTCTAGACTATTTGAGCAAAATCTGAAATGTTTTAGAAAAGTCCTCATGCAATAAAATAGGACAGAAATATATTATTTAAAACTTTTACCAGCCACATCCACCCACTTCCACCTAGAGCAACCAAACTCCCTTACTTGCAAGTGCACACGTAGGGCCTTCTACCACTGCAACCACAAGTGGGTGGCAGTGGGTGGTCATGGAGAAAAGGCTGGACGTACAGACGAACACTCTCCTTTTATATATATATTATGATTCCTGGAATTACAACAAAACTCCATCAATAGGATAATATTTAGCAAAAACTATTTGCACGGCTACAATTACTGGCCAGTTCTTATTCCGAAATCTTTGAGTCCCTTGTTCAACTCTAAAACAATTGAATTGACATTCGTCATTTACATTTCTTTTGTGTTGCATTAATATGTATTTATATTTAAATTTTTACTTTAAGGACCCCTGCAACGCGTCTAATGTAAAAGTGATTTTTTTCAAGTAAAAAAACATCCGAACCCAGCAAAATGTGTAGAACGGTGCACGCGCTTCTACAGACGGTAATATGCGGGATCCAAATGTTGGTGCGGGTCTTCATGACCATCATTCTCATGTTGGAGAATCTCATCAGGATGATCCTGCAGACGCTGTACAACTTCATATCGTTCATGCTGCAAATGCTGTCGCTTATACCGATATGCGTGGTGTTCTTGCTGACAGCAAGATTGAAATGCTTCATGTGCGGTGGAGGAGGTCCGTGTCCCGTCAATAGGGGAGGCACCTGCGACTGCCTCATGTCAGCAATCGCCATCGTCATCGTCTTCCTCATATTCCGAGCCACGGGCATCCTCGACAAAATCTTCTACAGACTCGGCTATGCTAAGGCTCTGGGAGTCACGAAGTGGTCCCCTACCCCTGGAGACATCACGGAATGTTCGAGAAACGAGTCCGAAGAAGAGCCGGATACAGATTCGGATACAGACACGGAAGAGCCGACAACTGAGCCAAAACTGACAGAAGAAGTTGAGACGAGTTCAAATACGCCATCTATTGCTACGTCATCTGCTACGCCATCTGCTGCGTCATCTGCTACATCAGCTGCTACGTCAGCTGCTACGACAACTGCTACGTCAGCTGCTACGACAACTGCTACGTCAGCTGTTACGTCAACTGATACGTCATCTGCTTCTACTAATACGTCATCAATCCTCACAACGACAGTACCCGTATTACGGCAGTTTGACACTACTATTCTATACTATCTTGTGTAATGAGATGGTTTTATATAATTAATATAAAATTGACAATACTTACCTTTTTTTATTCATATGTATATTTTAACCCTTTGAACGCCACAGCTAAATGTGGAAAAGAGCCACGGACGCGAACGCCGCAAATGTATGGATAATGGCATATTATTCCCATCGCTTTTTGTGTCAGGTATGGTAGGGTTGGACACTACAGTTTAGACGAAAAATGCACCTACTGACCCATTACCGTTCTCTACTCCAACACAATTTCGATAATCCTTTGGCACTCGAGCGGCTCCGTCTGTTTGTCCCGCAGCAGGAGATATATGCGATTAGAGGAGCGTCGCCGCCACCAGTACCATTACCATGAGTTGCGCAAACCGCTCTCGCTAGCGTAAACTATCGCTCTGTTCCTTTTACTTGTATCGGCAACAAGTTTCCGTTAGTTTACGCTAGCGAGAGCGGTTTGCGCAACTCATGGTAATGGTACAGTTGTTCGCGGCCCTCGCAGGGTTCAGAACACGTAGAGCTTAACAACTCGCCAACAGATGCTGTTTGCTGACTGCAGGTTTAAACTATTATATAAAAAAATACGTATATGTTTTACTGTCTTTAGACTAATAGTTACATTATCGACCGAGCGAGCGTTTCAGATTGGGTGAAAATACTTAGTTTTGTATGTCCGGCTGTCCGCGCGGCGTCTGTCCATTTGTTCTCATCTACAGGTCGTGTAGTTCTCAACCAATTGTAAAATTTTGTGAGCTGGTTCGAGAATTACATTTTTTTTTTGTCGGTCGATTCAAAATGGCGGAGTTATAGCGGTTTTTGCGATTATACACTTATTTGCGGTGTTGGTAAACTGACCACGCCCTATGTCGATGTATGGATGGGGATATCAGTTTTCCAACGGCAAAGTTAAGTTTGCCGCGGTATCTGCAGCTCACGGTCCGTGAATTATTGTTTCGGTTTTAAACCTTTGATATCTTCTAATGTGATTGATGAGTGATTGTGATAAGAGTCGTCACATTCACACATTTATACATTTTTAGAGCTGTATCACTGTTCAATCGGTTTCAACTTATTTGCAGACGGTTACTCATTATTATGTACTAAAACTAATAAATCTAACAATACTATTATTATTAAATTATTATATAAGTTAAGTATTAATATTATCATAAACTTTGAGAATCGGACATGGTTTGATAGTGATATAAATAATTGACTTAACGATATCATAATATTTGTCAACTCTCGACGAACAGACTGTAAGATAGTTTATCTACACCCATATCATAAAACCTCCATAGTCTAATCAAAAACCGTAGGAAATGACCACCATTGTGACAACCAATTAGGTAAAACCAGTGCTGCAATGTTATTACAGTAAGGATTTTAGTATCGAAATGAGATTTGGAACAGCTGTCAAAACTCAAGTGGGTCTCTATTCTGGTACCCATAGATATTAAACAGTTATTGATACGAAACATCAATTCAGTATGTTTTTTTAATATAAACCGAACGACATTTGATCTCGAGTGACGTGAGAATAGAGACTTCATTCGTTTGTCTATGATAAAAAAAATGGTCTTGACGGAGGATCGAATTGCCGCCATTATGTTGGTTTTTTGCTGAACGAAAGTAGAATTGTTGTTGAATTGAATAGAAAAAGTTGTTTGTAATTTACACTTTAGTTGAAAATATGAATAGTAGTCTTCTCGGAGTGACTGTGTGATGTGAAAATGCGCCGGATATCGGAAATATGCAGCCACGATTGCAACAAATAACTTGTTGCCAGAAAATATTGTTTCTGAACACATCATGGAGGATTTATAATATGTGTGTAGATAAAGTTATGTATGCAACTCTGCATAATTTGGCCTTAAAGCACACGTGCATCTTATTATGAAACTCGCTAAAGCTCGTTTCATGGAAACCGCACTAGTCTTTTAAGGCCTATCATTATGCAACCGTTGCATAAACTACTATTACTTGTTGGTAGGTATTTCACCTAAGGATAGTATTAACTTTTTTCTTAAAATATTTCTTCTTTGTTTTTATTTTTATTTAAAAAAGAGTTAGCTGTCATTCAAAAGTGATTCAATATCGATACTCAAACATGCTAACGTATTAAACATTAAAATCAAAATAAAATAAACAATGTAAAAAAAAAGAAAAATCGACATGATGACCATCATGTTATAAAATCTAAGGGAACAGAAATTAATGCATGCGAAAATTGAAAGAATAACAATATGTCCTGTGTTTTTGGTTTAGTTGCAGTGCCAATAGTTTGTGCTTTACAGACGGTTACCAGAATGTTCGTTGCATTCCTATTTGCAGTAGAAGACCTAATACGTCTAGTTATACACACAGTGCATAGTTACGTATCTTTTGTGCTTCATATTATATCCTTTTTGCCTCTTGGTCTTGCATACTGCTGCTCCAGACAATGCTCTTGCCCCAGTTTATGCTGCAGCAACTTGTACCAATATTCAACTGCTTCAAGCTATGGTTGCATATTAACAATGCTATTTATTATTATTTTTATCCTTATCTGGTATCATACTACTTGGATACAAGATCTTCTGGAAAAAATTGAAATCGATGTGCCTAACATGCCGAAAATATTTGAATATCATGAAAATGTGATTCCGGAAATTGACTTGAAAGAAAAAATGGATAGCGTCGTAAACAAAATAAGGAATGTACCCGTATTAAATGGTAACCTTGTTGATGGGATCCCGGATGTAGATTTGAAAGGGAAAATTTGCAGGATTATTAGTAAACTAAAAAATTTAACCATAGCAGAAAATGGAAATAATATGGCTGAGTTGGTTCCGGATTTTGATCAGAAGGCCAAAATCTGTAGCGCTATTGAAAAAATAAAAAATGTTGCTGCACTAAATAATAAAGAAATAAAACCACACGATGCACGTGACACTATTGCTAAACCTTTGCATGTACCGCCGGTTGCAAACATTACAGAAAGGGCACAGGACGACTTCTTCAGCTTCGGAAATAGTAATACTGTGTCGGTTATTATTGAACGAATTTTAAGTAATTCTAGACAGAGAACAGAAACGACACATAATAATATATACAGTACAAATACAGAAGGAAGTGACACGATTGACACCACATTTGTAATATATGGAAAAAGATAAAAAAATAATATTGTCAAATTCTCTTTTATTATGTTGAAGTATAATTTGCCTCGCAGTCTTACATACAATCTCTTTTTCTCGAAGAGTATTTGAGTTACGAAGCCAGCGGCCCTAACATGAATGACAAAAAGATAAATTAAACCCCTTTATCTCTATGACTATCTCTTTAGTCAGCACTAGTGTGAGAGAGAGGCACTTATAGATAAGACGGTCTATCTTATATTTGTGTCATTCATGTTAGGGCCGCAGAAGTAATGTAATATGGAATCTTTTTGGCAATAGCCCAAATTGCAGGCAATAAATTGTCAAAAATCTACCCCGTTTACGAGCCCCTATAACAATGACACTGAAAACTTGCTGTCATGCAATAACTAAAGGTACTTGTAAAACAGGAATTTGGAATTATTCCGTTGTATGCCACTGGATCTGCCACAAAACGGAAAAAAAACCTAACTTAACCGGAATACCTCATTAGAGGTGACAGTGCCACTAAACGGATTTTTTTCCCGTTTTGTGCCATCGGTGTCAGATCTAGTGGCATACAACGGAATATACCGGAATTTGTTTGACAAATTTATTGCTGCAATTTTGGCTATCCCCAAAACTTTACACTTAAACTTTTTGTTCTCAGAAGTAATGCAATATGGAATATTTTTGGGAAAAGCCCAAATTGCAGCAATAAATTGCCAAATAATAGGTACTTATAGTTCACAAAAACTAAAAAAAAACACGCTTTTATCAGTAACGCACTAATAAGTGTAATGTATTACACTCGTCAAAACAAACCAAATAAGCTCAAATTCGAGGGGTATACCAGTAGTCATTGAAGTTCCACTATTTACCTCCTGGCTCCATGGTCAGATCAGCTCGATGGTACCAAATTATTGTATTGTGCTCAGAATTGCGTACACTTGCAAAGTTTCAAATCGTTACGACAATTAGAAGTAGGTTAAAATTGTTTTCTAAGTATTTATTACATTGTTGGTTACTTACAAGTGAAGCTAATAAAAGCGTGTTTAAAACGAGCCCTAAGTGACCGCTTTGTCATCAGTTCACGCAATTTATTTAAGAATTATTTATTTATTTTATTTATTTTTATTTACATACATACATACATAGCATCACGCCCGAAATCCCTAATGGGGTGGGCAGAGCCACAAGACTCTTGTGGCCACGTTCGATTTATTAGTCCTAAGATGGTATGATGAACCGTATGGTGACAGGTGATCAGCCCATCGCCCATACAGATAGTCCACCATGTTGGAGAGGACCCGTCCCTTAGTCGACTTTTACGACATGCCAGGATGATAAGCATCTGCACGCATTCTATGCTATTTCTTCACTCCCAGTGCAGCAGAGGAGCAAGTGCAGCAGAGGAGCAAATTTTTATTTAAAGATTCATTTAACATTATTTGCATATTTTAAGTGCATTTATGACTGCAGAAGCCAGGGTGGCTTAAGCGCAGTCAGAGAGTTCATGGTTGTTACAGTTTATACATAAATTTAACTTAGATTAACTAGTTAACGTTATACATAATGAGGTAAGGATTTACAATATATATTCTATGTCTTTAGAGGACAAGAAATATTTCTTGATATTTTTTATTGCTTTAATGTTACACAGATATAGGTCTTGTTTGTCTTTTGGAAGGCTATTTATCAACTTAGGTAAAATATAATGATACATTCTCTTGTCATATGCATTGTTACATTTAGGAAGTACAAACAAATTCATGCTATTTAGCGTTCTTAATTTACTGTTACGATGATAATTTTGTAGGTTTACAATGTTCTTAAATTTATCTTTAAGAATAGACAGTTTTATCATGTTTTGCACGGGAAGTATACCACAGTATTGAAACAAAAGGGAATAGTCGTCTCTGTGTTTTGCTTTGATGTTTCTAGGAACGATGGTATTTAGTAATCGTATCTGCAGATTGTAAATATTATTAATAATTAGATTCCGGAATTCTTTAACTAGCAAATAAATTCTAAGTGCTACTCAGAGTTTATAATATCATTGCTCAGAGTCAGTTAATGAACGGTTAACATGTTTCTTAGTGAAGGTTACGTATGGAAATTTTGGAAATGCAAAAGGTAATGAATGGTTAATTATAATGAAATTGAGTGCGAACTTCCATACTAATCCATAGCCAATTCCAAATCACGCCTTTTTAGGTGTTGTTTCGGTTTTTGGGGTTCCGTACCTCAAAAGGAAGAAACGGAACCCTTATAGGATCACTCGTGTGTTTGTCTGTGTGTCTGTCACAGCGAATTTGCGCTGAAACTACTGGACCGATTGCGTTGAAATTTGGTGACCGCAATATGCAAGTGTAACGTAAATAAACAAATTATAAACATGGGGGCCACTTTTATTTCCAAAGGTGTCTATAGCCTATGTCCTGCCTGAAGTTACTCTTAATTATTATCGAAAACCGCATTAGGTAGAATCCATTCAGGAGTAGTAACATGTATCGCGCACAGACAATCAGACAAACAGATAACAGGACAGGACATGATATTCAAAAAACCGGTCAAGTGCGAGTTTGACTCGCGCGCCGAGGGTTCCGTACTTACCTATGAAGAAGAAACAGTTTCTTGTAAAATTTCTTCTTCCTTAAACTCAAAAAAAATGCTTTTAACAACGGGGTAACCATTTGCAACCTAACTATGAAATAAGACAAAAATAACTATCGTAAGCTCCTATCTCCGTGCAATCGTCTAGTGTGATACGACTTTGCAAAGGTTATTCTGTTTAACAATTTTTTTATGTGATGTAATTACAAATGTAGGGTTTACGGAACTTTTCCTTTACTTGTGCTGTAAGACACTGCTTCTTGCCAAATTTCATGATTCTAGGTCAACGGGAAGTACCCTATAGGTTTTGATTCCCCTTGGATTCCCTTGAAAGAATCAAAATATGTGGCATAAATAGCTGTATCTTTTGATTGCGTTGTTTAGAAGGTGGATTTTTTCACAGCCCAAGGAGATTTACCTGAGTATTTGATATTAATTTCAACTTGATACCTCCACGCGTTATTGAGAAAAAGGTCTTGCCAGACAGACAGAAAGACGGACAGACGGACAAACAAATGATCCTATAACGATTCCTTTTGAGGTACGGGACCCTAAAAACCATTAGGATGTAATCTACTACGGACTTTTTCCACTTTACGATTTTATTGTACTGATGTATTTATAGTTAAGTATGTTAGCTATCAGATCAAAAAGTAAATGTGAAAATCAGTCAAGTGCGAGTCGGACTCGCGCACCGAGGGTTCCGTACTACGCCAATTTGGTATGGCCTCAACCAATCAAAAATAGACTTTATCACAATGTTTAAACGAAAACACTATTGCAGTGATGAGAGCGCCACTGGACGCTCTAGTTAGGGAGCTGAGTGCCATTTTGGTATATGATTTGTTCGTCGTTTATATTGACAGGGATGCAAGTTTATGTCAAAACATATCGATTTGGTCCAGTAAATAAAAGTCGTATGTCCCTGCATTTTTGAATTACAACTTAAAAAAATCGTACATAAAAACATCAGCGACCTAGACGTCTGCCAACTTTTCTTTCTATTCTGGGTGGGAGTCCTAATGAATCGAATGGACGCAACGAGAACGACGAACAAATGATTTAGTATAGCTTTTTTCATTTACATTTTTGCATCTTCGTCCCGTTATAAAACAGAACCCTGAACGTCTGCCTGTAAGATGTTCATCGTTTTGAGGATGATTCTGACCATCAGTCCAAGAGGCAGCCACGAACAAATGATTTAGCACACCGTTTTTCTTTTAAATCTTTAAAACACTGTCTATTGAAAACGCAGCGCTACCATGTTGGTAGACTATTTTTCTGTGGTTCTTTACATTGCCATTAATCGAAAAATTCAGGTCTGCCAATGGAACAAATCATATAGAAATTTTGGCACCCAGCTCCCTGCTACTCGGCGCGGCGCCGTCTCAAGTTGCAGCGGTAATTTTCTGGTTTGATTTCAACTTTGAGTAATTTTCAATATATTTTTCATTCTTCTATAACCGAACACGATTAAATTGATATTTGTTGTTCAACTGGAGTATTACCTAACTAAAATCAGGTCAAATTTGATAGCCGAAACTTAAGCTGTTGGAAATACAGCTGGAACAAAATTGGTCTAAAATCAGTTTAATTTTAGGGTATCAATTTCTTAAAACTTCTCAGGCGTAAAACTTTCGGATATTATTTTTATTTGCTAGTATTTTTGCAATAACAACACATATTATGTGAAAATTCCAACCTTCTACCTTTTACCGTTGCTGAGCTAGAGGCTTCCGACAGACGGACGGACGGACGGTACTTTGTACTTTGTACCGTACTTGGCCCTTTGTTAGAGTTCCGTACCCGAAGGGATCCGATCACATGACGCGACCGCGATCATGTGCGGTCTTTAAAAAGAGTATGGCATCAAACTCTAATGAAACTCAAAAGCAACTAGAAGTTGCGTTTCACCGTCTGTTCTGGGGCTAATAAATGCACATTTTGATTTTGATGTCGTTACAAATCTGTCTTTTTTCATATTGTACATTCTATATCTACGGCTGGCACACATAGAGGTATTATACATAGAGGAGGTGAGCCAGCCAGAAACGCGTTATAATGGTAGAAAGAGAAAGAGCATAGGAATAGTATTCGCTTCCTTGTCTGATGACGCATGCGCAGTAAACGATTCGCGTAAGCGGGTAAGCGTAAGCGTTCGAGTAAGCGGTATTGTACTGACCCTTCCGCATTCGACTGTCAAAATTTTGTGGTTATGTATATTGTGTAGCTGTTTTTGTAAAATAATATAATTTTCTCTATTATTATTTGTAATAATGTCACTCAAATGCTGAAAATGATTATAATAAAAGGTAAAAAAGTAAAACAGTTAGTAGTCTGAAAATGATGTTTTTATTATTGTAATATAAACAAAAAATACAAAATCAAATAATACATACAGAACTGAACCGAAATAATAGGTTAGAACATTTCGTATTGCGTCGTCAACGGACGGCGCGCAGCATGTTGCCATTGCGCATTTCTGTCTCTCTTTACCGTGATACGCTTCCACTTACAGGCAGTCCTATGGCTCACCTCCTCTAGTTATAATACCTCTATGCTGGCACACTATAGGCTTTCACTTAACAAGTCAAAATTGCTTGTCAGCTTAATGACAGTTCTTATCTATCGAGAATGTTATTGAAAATCTTAATAAAAATTAATAGTGAATAAGAATAAAAATGTAGCATAGCGTGACTAAATTAGAATACCTCTTCACTGCTGCATGTAGTTGTGTGAGTAGAGATGCAACTTTTATGCAATAAGTATTAATGGAAGAGGTACCGCTGTATAAACGAATATCTTAAATACAAAACGAAAAGAATGGTGTATTTTGTTAAGTGCTAAAAAGAGAATCTTTTGAGTAATTTCAAAATTAAAAGTTAACTTAAATCTACAAATCAAGAACAAAAATGGAAGACTGCGGACCGGGATCTTGTAATTGTTGCACTGGTATAGTAAATGTACCTACTGTTAATCGAAGCACCGGAAATAAAAGTAGTAAAAATTCACTTCTTGGTACCATTCGTCGTATTTCACGCCGTCGCAATAGAAAACGCAAGAAAAGGTATCTTTTCACTAAGCTAAGCTCAAATAATGGGTATCAACAATCTTCAAAGAAAAATGCATCAGATGAAACTATAAAAGGAGGCAAATGTGAGTGCGCTCATGAAAAATATGGTGTAATTCGTAAAGCAACCACCGAACTGGACATTGAGCATTTAGCAGTGGAATCTTCCATTATAGGAGACAATTCACAAAGATCCACAAAAAAGTATTTTCGAAATATAACAAGAAATAAAGAGGAACCTAAGAGCATGAAGTGCAGATGTTACATAAAGAAACAAAATGATATACATAAAAATCACGAGAAATCACACACAACACAACTACAAAAAAATAGTGACGACCTCAAAGCTGATAAGAAGCCAAACAAACGAAGTTTGCATTCGTTTCGTAGGAGAAGAAACCCAAACGTATCTTTAGGGAGTTTGTCAAATAGCAAGGTTAAGTCGCTTTTTAGTATACATCTTGTTCGAAAAGGTTCAGGCCGTAAAAGACGGTCTCTTTTTACTAAAAATGACAGAAAAAAAACATTTGATGCATTTGGAGCAACACATTCTGCAGAGTCTATTAATATAGGTGGTAATTCAACTTCTAGAAAGCCTAACTTAAAAGACTCCAAACGTGATAAGACAGAACAAAAAACGTATTCTGTGATAGAAAAATGCTTATGTCAGTTTCGGGGACGAAAACACAAGATAAAGGGTAATTTAGAAAGTAACAAAAAATATTTCCGTGGACCGGAAACGAATGCATCACCACATAGGAATATGCCAATTAATATTGACCCAAAATCTAAATTAAAAGTAAGGGATAACTTAAATAACCACAATGATGATACAAATAAAGTATATCCACTCCAGTGTAAAGATTCATGCCCTAACTTATTAAAATATAGAAAGAAAAAACGTAAAATCGATAAAACATATGAACAACAATCAAAATTAGTCAATCGTTTATTTAAAATACCAAGAAAAAAAGGTTTAAGGGAGAAATTAAAATGTTGCTGTGAAAAATATACTAAAATACGAAAACGTGCTGATTCAAGTAAAATTAATACTGATTATCCTGACACAAAACAAAACGAGCCATACCATCAAAAAGGAGTGCGTCGAGATGCATATGAAAACTCTGATTCTATTAAATGTGACTGCATTAAACAAGTAAAACGCTCACCCGATGTCGGCGTGTCACTAGCGTTGACAAATTATAGCAAACCAAAGAAAAAAAGACATGATCTTAAATTATCTGTTAATAATACAAAAAGAGATATTAATTATCAGGATTCAACCCCTGTTACATGTGCTTGTATGAAACAAATAACATGTTCATCTGATCTCTGTTTAACACGCATGGAAGATTCAGCTTTAAAAACAGGACAATCTAAAAAAGAACAAAAACAAAAGCAAAAAATTACTTGTTTATGTAATAAAACGAAGGCAAACATCACGCAAGTAGCTAAAAATATTAATAATTTGGACCACGTATGTGAGTGCATACAAAAAACACCAAAAGAAAAAAGTATTAGGGAAAAGATGAAATGTGGCTGTGAAAAATATACTAAAATACGAAAACATGCTGATTCAAGTAAAATTAATACTGATTATGCTAATACGAAACAAAACGAGCCATGCCATCAAAAAGGATTGTGTAGAGATGCTTATGAAAACTCAGTTTCTTTTAAATGTGACTGCATTAAACAAGTAAAACGCTCACCCGATCTCGGCGTGTCACTAGCGTTATCAAATCATAACAAACCAAAGAAAAAAAGACATGATCTTAAATTATCTGTTAATGATACAGAAAGAGAAAGTAATTATCAGGATTCAACCCCTGTCAAATGTGCTTGTATGAAACAAGTAACATGTTCACTTGATGTCTGTTTAACACGTATGGAAGATTCAGCTTTAAAAACAGGACAATCTAAAAAAGAACAAAAACAAAAGCAAAAAATTACTTGTTTATGTAATAAAACGAAGGCAAACATCACGCAAGTAGCTAAAGATATTAATAATTTGGACCACGTATGTGAGTGCATACAAGAAACACCAAAAGAAAAAAGTATTAGGGAAAAGATTAAATGTGGCTGTGAAAAATATACTAAAATACGAAAACATGCTGATTCAAGTAAAATTAATACTGATTATGCTAATACGAAACAAAACGAGCCATGCCATAAAAAAGCATTGTATAGAGATGCTTACGAAAACTCAGTTTCTTTTAAATGTGACTGCATTAAACAAGTAAAACGCTCACCCGATGTCGGCGTTTCACTAGCGTTGACAAATTATAGCAAACCAAAGAAAAAAAGACATGATCTTAAATTATCTGTTAATAATACAAAAAGAGATATTAATTATCAGGATTTAACCCCTGTTACATGTGCTTGTATGAAACAAATAACATGTTCTTCTGATCTCTGTTTAACACGCATGGAAGATTCAGCTTTAAAAACAGGACAATCTAAAAAAGAACGAAAACAAAAGCAAAAAGTTGCTTGTTTATGTAATAAGACGAAAACAAACATCACGCTAGTAAAAGGAGTATGTAAAAGGGGCGTTTGTGAAGCAGCTAAAAAAGAAAATAATTTGGACCAGATATGTAAGTACATACCAGAAACACTTGAATGTATTAACGAAATTTGTCGGAATAAGAAGACAGTGGACAATAATACAACTATAAGGACAAAAAGGAGTACTAGTAAAATAAGGCCTAAAGTAAAAATAAATAAAAAGAATAAACGTGCCAAGGGAACAACCAAGCAAATAAATGCTAGAGAAATGGTCAGGAAAACACTGAATCCATCAATTACACATAGCCTGAAATCAATTAAAAGTATGTATATAAAATATTCTCAAAAACTCAAACAAAGTAATATTCATAGAAAAAAGAGGCTGCGTCGGAATAAATTAAGCAATAATAAGAAACATACCATAAATGAAGATATAAAAAAACAAAGTATAAAACAGAAAGCAGACCAACAGCACTTGCACGTAGGTGATCAAACAGGGGAACCATTTTTCGAAATGAAAGTCACAGATTCTAATTGTGTTGAAAATGCAGCTGAAATAAAAAGAAATTTAATCACTTTAGGAAAACCTGCAATAAAATGTACATGTAAATCACATTTTAAAATAGTAAAAGGTTTAAATATAGATGCTATCAACTGTTTATCTGGTATATGCCAGGAAGCACACAAAAACAGGAAAACGAATGTCAATTGTAAATGTAATAAAAATGCCATTAAAGAATGCTCAGACTTGACATGTGACCTCACTAAACGTACCAAGAGGGGATTCCTGAAGAATAAATGTGCATGTCCGCCACCATTTGAACCAAAACCTCCTGTGCTTGACGTTAATTTAGACTCTAAAAAAATGTGTATCATAAATGCAGAAGAAATAAGACAAAAAATTATTAACAGCCAACTCTATAAAACTGATCTTTGCCCAAATGGTAGTTGCAGCAATTCCGCTCATGACAAACTTTCATTATTTCTATGTAAATGCGTCGGCAGGAAACCAAAACCAGGAGAAATTGAATGTAGAGATATGTCGTGTAAGCAGATCCCACCAGAGGCTATATTTCATAACGTCGGTCAGAGTTTGGTTAATGAGAAGCCCTCTTTTTGTGCTAGACTCTTTAGTATTTGCAGTGAAACCCAAAATAGGAGAGGACACGGGCAGCACAGAGGACGATCGTTTTATGACATTAGTTCTAGAGGATGTAACAGAGTGACTTGCTCCACTCCTGCCCCGCCATCCCATAATTCTTATGGCAATATGCAAAATGTTCCTAATCATAATCATCGTTTGACCGACGTTTGTACCCCGTCATGTCCTGGCAATATAAAAGCGAAAAGAAGTATTTGCACATCAAATTGTTTTAAACTTTTTAAGAAAGAGATACCGAAACCTGTACCGGAACCGCAAGGCCGTTTATCAAAATTTGAGTTCTGCGTTAGAAAAATATGTTGCAAGTCAGGACAAACGCAGGCAAGCAAATCCATTCCAAACAAGATAAAACCAAAGAAGATACAGCCAAAGAAAAGGCCAAAGCATGTTAAAGACAATACAAAAGACATTGAACACCAAAATGAACTTAAAGAAAAAACAGAAGAACTAAGAGAAAAAGCAGAGATGCTTAGAGAAAAGAACAGACGAAAACAGCAACTAAGAGAAGAACAAAAAATGATAAGCGATCAAGAAAATTTTGTAAATAAAGAGGCAAAAAGGCTAAAACAAGAAGAACAGAATGCAAAGGACAAGCAACGCAAGATAGAACAGGTACAGTTCTTGAAAGATTTAAAAACATTGAAAAAACAAGAAGTAGATGAAGATTCAAACTTTTGTGTAGACTGTATATTCGGTTTAGTGAGTACTATTGCAGTTGCTATAGTACAAATATTTAAAATCCTAATATACTGCGTAAAGAAACCTAAGCCGAGCTATCGCTACGTTAGAGATAGATTAAATGATCCTGAAGGAACACTTTATATGGTGAAGCTGGTTGTAAACAAATACTGGAGAGTAAAAAAAGTAGCAATCACAAAAGCGCTGCATCGTTCGCACACGATGACAATACTTCTCGATCAGTTCAGGGAAAGTGCTTTTTATAAAATATTTGTATCCAAAGGCAATACACCTGAGAGCAGACAAGCGTATGAAGCCGAAAGCAAAAAGAGAAAGAAAAGAATTTTAGAAAGAAATGATAGGGCTTTATACGGCTGCCAACACATTCTTTTAACAACGCTGAGAAGAACTCCTTATTTATGGGTATACTACATTTGCCCCGCTTGCTATCCACAATTTTTGAGCGCGGTACATGCGCTGCGTGATTTCTGGCATTTTTGTTTATTCTTATGTGCGTTTGCATTTTGGACACCTTGTATCGTCGGTTTTGAATTAGTTCGTGGTCTGTTCTGTTGCACTTTCTGCACAAGTTAATAACATTTGTAAATTGTCCGTGTCCGTCCTAAGTATCGTAATGTGAAGTCAATAAATGATTAAGTTCTAACGCATTTTATGTTTTCAACACCCTTTTAATGAACTTGTTGCGATCAGAGGAATTTGTCCTATAGCTTTAGTTACATAGCCTAGGAAACGAAACAGTTAGTTGTTTAAAGAGCCCATCATTAAACTCTCAGATAAAATCATTTCTGGGCTGTAATATAGAATGAGCCAAAACTTATATAAAGCCAAAACTAATAAAAATATCCATAATAAACCATGCTGAAGTTAGGTATAAGTATATACTTAATTAAAAGTGCAAAATAGTGGATGGACTGAATAATTTCTCAGTCCGTAATTAGTTTACCAAATGAGTCTCCCCATCATTAGGTGATACTTGATAACAATCCAAAACTTCCTTCAAACAAACCTTTTAAGTAAGAGTACTCTTTAGAGTCAAGTCATCAAAAACTTAGTATAGAAAATTTATTCCAATTTTCAGGGATACGTAGCCAAACGGCAAAAACGGAAACCTTATAGATTCGTCATAGCTGTCTGTCCGTCTGTCGGTCTGTCTGGCTGTCCATGTCACAGCCATTTTTAACCGACATCAAAAAAAAAAAAAAGGAGGAGGTTCTCAATTCGGTTGTATTTTTTTTTATGTTTTTCACTTCCGAATTTAGAAAATTATTTCTTTAATCGGTAGGGTTTACCTCCAGTTTGGTCTCGCTGTCGTCAAAGTCGAGTTATGATCAGAGGATCTATGAGGAATCGATGGAACTCTTCAAATATTATAGGCAAGCATAGAGCAATTTTAGTATTTTCTGTAATAACTCAAGCAGTTACGTTCCAAAAGCATTATTTGATGAAGTGGAACTTATGATGAAGACCATAGATGATCACCGGAACTCCTAAATGTTGAGTATTTCACGGTTGGCGATTAAATTGATGTATAAAGTTCTGAAGCAACTTATGTCCATGAAGATTCATGTAGTAAAATTGAAGAACCAGGAGAACTCCTCAACGATTGACATCCTTGCACCGTGGATAACAACAGTTTGTAAATGGTGATGAGCAATTGGCATTATGCTATTATTAAAAAGAGTCTCCTAAAAGGTAGATATTTATAACGTTCACAAGGAATTATAAATGTTAGATATATAAAAATGTATGTTAGTTATACTAGCTTCCACCTGCAACTTCGTTAGCGTGGAATTTAGTTAGGTATAGTTATTCCCTCGGAACTTTTAATTTTTCCAGGACAGATTTTCTATGTATTTATCCTGAATATAAGATATCTCCATTCCTTTCATTCAAATCCGTCCAACCGTTGAAGCGTTAAGTGGTAACAAACATACAAACACACACACTCACATATACTTATACTCATAATAGCCTAGTCTCATAGTAGTTTAGTCTAGTCTTTAATTCAACAATAAAGTGTAAGTTATTGGGATACTTGTATAGAATAGATAATAATATTTGAAATAAACATCATAATGATATACATAATGTACTTAGGTATATTGTATCATATGAGATATGACATACTCTGTATCTAAAATAGCTGGTGAAGCTCATGTATAAGGATAATAATACGTAGATACCTAGAATTTAATCTCAAACATGGATTCAAAATTATATTCAGGTTATTATTTCACCGACTACATATTTCATCTAAATGTCGCCCCGAATTTTTTAAGTTTCAATTTTGTGTCTTTTTATATATTTAAATTTTACTGATTTTTTGTTTTAGATTTTACTTAGTTTATTACATTATTTTATCTACACCCATATCATAAAACCTCCATTGGTTAATCAAAAACCGTATGAAATGACCACCATTTTGACAACCAATTAGGAAAAACCAGTGCTGCGATGAAGAAATAACATGACTTCTTTATCGTTTTTAGTAAAGAAATGAGATTAAATTTGGAACAGCTGTCAAACTCAAGTGGGTCTCTATTCTAGTATCCATAGATATTATAACAGTTATTGATACGAAACGTCAATTCAGTATGTTTTTTTAATATAAACTGCACAATATTTGATCTCGAGTGACGTGAGAATAGAGACTTCATCCGTTTGTCTATGATTTTAAAAAAAATGGTCTTGACGGACGGCCGCCATTATGCTGACGTTTTGCTGAACGAAAGTAGAATTTTGTTGAATTGAATAGAAAAAGTTGTTTGTAATTTACATTTTAGTTGAAAATATGAATAGTAAGTATTCTTCTCGGAGTGTGTGTGATGTGGAAATGCGCCGGATATCGGAAATATGCAGCCACGATTGCAACAAATAACTTGTTGCCAGAAAATATTGTTTCTGAACCCATCATGGAGGATTTATAATATGTGTGTAGATAAAGTTATGTATGCAACTCTGCATAATTTGGCCTTAAAACACACGTGCGATCTTATTATGAAACTCGCTAAAAGCTCGTTTCATAAAACCGCACTAGTGTTTTAAGGCCTATCATTATGCAACCGTTGCATAAACTACTAATGGTTGTTTAAAATCAAACACAAAACATTAATGTGACTATTAGATTGTTCGAATTTTAAATAGAGACTGGGTCAAATTCGAAAGAGTGGGACTAATTCGAAAGTGTGTTCGCTACATTTAAAAGTCACTAAATTTAAAATAAGAAACGTCAAAATAGATTTTGGCAGCTTTGTGCTTTACCACAGATTACATAATACGCTTTACAAAATCGAGTTTGACGTTTCTTATTTTAAGTTTAGGAAATTTTAAATTAAGAATTTGAAATTCCCTAAACTTAAAATAAGAAACGTCAAACTCGATTGTGCATAGCACGAAGCCGTCAAAAATAGAGTTTGATATTTCTTATTTAAAATTTAGAGACTTTTATATTAGGGAATAAACTTTCGAATTGACCCCACTATATTATTGCCAAGGCCGAATTTTATAACGAATAATTTTGTTTTGGCATAACAGCCAACTGTTACCCCGTCATAGTTGACCAGAATTTTACAAGTATTATTATTATTGTTGACAAGACCTAGATCGGCTTTACTTAAACAGCTATTAACAAAAACTATTTGATTAGGGAAAGCGAAAAAATGTGTTCATATTATCTTTATACTTATTATTGAAAACCTAATTATTTGAAAAACATGATTTGATGAAAGATAGAATAAACGATAGAAAAAAATCGTGAAGTTACGTCTGAAATCCTCTTTAAACAGTTCTAGGTCTTAAGTTTTTTTTAATTGTGGGTCTATAATTAATAACACTATTACATCACGCCCATACTGAAAACTTGACTAATTTATATTTTACGTTTAGTACGATTTTAGGGTTCCGTACCCATAAGGTAAAAACGGGACCCTATTACTAAGGCTCCGCTGTCCGTCTGTCCGTCTGTCCGTCTGTCCATCTGTCCGTCTGTCCGTCTGTCCGTCCGTCCGTCTGTCACTAGGCTGTATCTGTGATAGACAGTTGAAATTTTCACAGATGATGTATTTCTGTTGCCGCTATAACAACAAATACTAATAAAACAGAATAAAATAAATATTTAAGGGAGCTCCCATACAACAAACGTGATTTTTTTGCTCGTTTTTGCTCGATATTGATAGCGAGACGTAGACGCTTGAAATATTCACAAAATATTTAGTTATATATTCATAAAAATAAATAATTCAATGAAAATAAAACAAATATTTAAGGGGGCTTCCCATACAACAAACGTGATTGTTTTTGCTTGATTATAGATAATGGTACGGAACCCTTCATACGCGAGTCCGACTCGCACTTGGCCGGTTCTTTTCCCCCTTACAAATAACAGCATCATGCTTCTCTTTCACTCCGGTACAAACACACAGTGACCGAGCACTCAAGGTGCAATGCTGACCAAGCATACGTGGCCTTAGGTAAGTAGAGTCAATTCGCTACAAGGTCTCCTTATTGAAGAACTAGACTGTACTAAATTAACAGTCAAACTCTCTCTTGTCAGCGTCTTAAATAACAGTACGTTCATGAACTCGCCGGCGAACGTAACTCGACCCGTCAGGGCATACAATCTACATGTTCGTCCGTCTTCTTAGCCCTTGGTCGTATTTCGACGCAGCCGGCCACGGACATACTCGTAAGTACGTAACCCCGCATAATGCCTATGAACGCGCAGGTCAATTTATGATTGTCAGATGAAATGAGAGACTAAATTAGCGACGAGAAATTAGAGAGAATAACAGCAGCAGGGCGTAGCCAGCTCCCGGTAAGGGGGCGTCCATAAATTACGTGAGCCATTTAAAAATGTTTGACCCCCCCCTCCCCCCTTGGTGATATGTTGTAAGATTTTTCTCGACTCTCTCCCCTGCCCCAATCCCACGTGAGATTTTTCAAAATTTGTATTACGTGTATAAAAGCGTTGAATTTATTAAAAAAAAACAAATACGATAAACACAATTGTGTCAGATTTTGCCATATTTTATTCAAAACACTTTTTACTTTCATTTAGCTTTAATTTAACTTAACTTTCACGCAGTTTCACACCGTTTTCTGCTAGAAAATAATTACGTGATATTTACCAAGACCCCCCTCTCCCCCAAGTGAGATTTTGTAAGATTCGTCTCAATCCCCTCCCCCTCCCTGAGCACCTCACGTAATTTATGGACGCCCCCTAACGTCTAGTCATAAACGCTTTAATTTTGCTATCGATACTTTATGACCATTTATGGACTGGAATTGATTATGAGTAATCGAGGATAAGGTTAAACCATCCTTCAGGAAATTACAATTAATATATATTATACTAATGAGTATAATTTAGATTCACTAGTACACGAAGTGGTTCACTGCTGCTAGGATGTCCGTTCAACCAATTCTCGTGGTTATTGTATCTTCCATCGGTAAGTATTTTTATTTCATATTCAAATGGGTCCAAAATAAACGGTGTCTTCTTAATTTAAAAAAAATCCTAAAGTTAAAATAAGAAACGTGAAATTCGGGTTTGTTTAGCACAAGCGGGAATTCACTCCCGTCGTCTGTATTTCCTGCCAAGTATAATTTAGATCTCTTCAAAACTAGAGTGAATAGGCTGTTACTGAACCAGCGAGCTACATCTTCGGCCTCGTCATCACTTACCATCAGGTGAGACTGAGGTCAATCGCTGGTCAGTTTTCAACTAAAAAAAAAGCACAAAGCTGTCAAAATCAAGTTTGACGTCTCTTATTTTAAGTTTAGTGACTTATTAATTCAGCGAAGACGCTTTAGAATTGGCACTAATGAGTTTTAAAATTAATTTTTAATTGCATCCTTTTTTTAAATTCTTTTATTTTTTTTCCAGTTCTGACGATGGGAGTTGTGGTATGTAAATATGATTTTCTCAAGGATGTGTCATTTTACAAGTACTTACATCACATTAATCTTACTAATCCTATAAATCTTACATAGATTATAATCTGGAATAGCGCATATATATGTGATGGTATAACGTTATTAGCCTACTCTTACTTTTTACAGTAATTTTAAGTCTAAAATACAGGTTACACTTGTTACCTAGTTTAGACATAATTTATAAAAATACTCTGCAATACATTAGTTAATCCTTTTTTTATATGCTTCACGCATTGTATTACTAACAATTATTTTTGCCGAATTTTTTGAAATTAGGTACTCACTATAAACATTGAAATGACATGGGTTCACATAATGCGTCCAAACACCATATAATAATAATAATAATAATAAATCAGGGGACAATCTTTACACAAATCGATCGAGTCCCAAAGTAAGCTCTAAAGGCTTGTATTATGATTACTAGACGACGATATAAATATTTATATAGAGAAGTAAATACTTAAAAACATACGAGGATAGGATATTGGGACCTTATACTGATTACTTCTTTTATTTCTAGTATTATATTATTTTATTCATTCATAATCAGCTTAAAATAATAAAAATTATAACAATTTATGTTATTGTAAATTTTTTGTAATTTTTTTAAGGGTCACGTTACTTCCGGCTCAGGGACCGAAATGTAAGTATTGGTTCAGTTATTCACAAGAAGCTACCCTTACGGCTTTGAACGGGTGTGTGTTACAAGGTGGTTGCAAGGGCCGCATTTTTCGGGAATTTTTATTTTTATCGATTAAACGCTGTTTTCGGCCATAACCGTTTACCTTCCGAATATCTGATATTCGTAGCGTTTTGGTATAATGTTTGATATAATAATAATATCAATAAGAAAATGAATCCATGCATTGGGTCCATTTCGAAACAGTGGGTCCAATTCGAAACAGTGTTCGCTATATTTAAAATTGCCAAAATTTAAAATAAGACTCGTTAATCTCGATTTTGTATAGCTCCAAGGTTCAAAATCGAGTCTGACGGTTCTTATTTCAAATTTAGCGACTCCTAAATTTAGCGAAAACACGTTCGAATTGGCCCCAGTGTCGCCTAAATTTAAAATTCCCTAAACTTAAAATAAGAAACGTCAAACTCGACTTTGTAAAGCACGAAGCTGTCACAAATGGAGTTTGACATTTCTAATTTAAAATTTAGAGAATTTTAAATTAGGGAATAAACTTTCGAATTGGCCCCATTGAGTATATAAAGGTAGTTTTCGGACGACATTAGAATAAGTAATTGAATTGCTCGATTAAAAATAACGTCGGTTCATCTGGAACCGTCAATAGATGGCGCTACCCGTTCGTATTTGCGAATAGCTTAGTGTATTCTATAATCTAAGGCTAAAACCCATGTCAGTTAAACAGACTTTCAATAAATGGCTTTTACTCAACGTGTATTTTAAAAATATATTTATTAACAAAAACATTAAAATTATATTTAAATCATTCATTTTGACAAATAATTAATGGAGATATGGCGCTGCCACAAAAAAACACCCTTGATCAATAATAACAATATATATATGATAGATTGAGAATGGGAGCGATACGAAACGCGCGTGGGAGGGTAGTTTCCTGAAAAAAACTATTTAGTCCGTCATTTACATTATCAAAAACTTTTGAAAACATATTTTTTCCTTTGTCAATTAGTCAAAAAATGACGAAGATAGGTATAGTGCGTTGAAGTTTCGCGTGACGTCACGACTTTGCACACTTTTTACCATTAAGTGACGTCATGAGTAGAGATGCAACGGATATCCGGTTTCTATCCGGTATCCGGCCTATCCGGCCATGATTTTACTATCCGGCCGGATACCGGATAGTAAAAGCTTGCATCAGAAATACGATAAAACAAATAATAACCCATTAGAAATAAACGAAATCCACGTGAGTTATCAAATTAAAGCTTAGTTTCTTGTAATTTAACATAAAACTTCAGGTAACATCACGTCGTGCACGCTTGAATATTCCCAACTGACCTAATAGAACGCGTATTGAACAATGATCTTATATAAAAACCAATAATCATTGGTATTGAACCTCAAAGGGCCGCACCGCACGCACTTACAATTCCTAACAAGTTTAAACTTGCTCGCCGTGCGATGCCGCGCAAGCTAACACGACTTTAGAGATAGCTAATATGCAGCCGGATATCCGGTTGCCGGATATCCGGCCAATGGCCATGCCAGATATCCGGTATCCGGTATCCGGCCAAACCACTATCCGTTGCATCTCTAATCATGAGCGCCCACTCCCAAACTTTGATGCGCGTTATCTTTGTAAATTTTTATTGATTTGATAAAGCAAAAAAGATGTGTTTAATATTTTGTGATAATCTAACTGACGCACTAATTAGAATTTTTTTTTTACCCAGGAAACATACCTATTGTAACTCTATTTTAACCAAGGTTTTTAACTTGGATACCCCTGCCATGTGAATCTCTAGCGTCCGCAGCTGCTGATCAGATACATTCAAATTTAGACCGAATGACTTCGTACTTACAGTCTAAATTATTTGTTTCGTTTGTCCGCTGGTCAACCGCTTGCGCACGTTAGATAGTTACACCACTGGTCGGGTATTGTATGAGGTATTTTGAGACCAAAAAAATTTAGCAGAAAAATTGCATTTGCGTGTTGGCAGGATAATCTTAAGCAGAACGGATTCTCTTTATATAACGACCTCTAATAGGCTCAACGAGATAAGCGATGAGGTAGATTATAGGTTATAGAAAAGTATTATAACTCATTTCAATAGCGGTATTTCCACACGTAATATATATTCCAGTAAGTAGGGAAGGAAAACATGGCATTGTATTATGTTGCATGACATACCTAAGTGCGTAATATAATATATAATATTTATTTAATAAACGATTGACAAGGCGACTAAAGGTCACTGCTCATTAGAGCCACCCGGCACCCGACCCGCACCGCCTCGCCGCGATTAGTATTCTCTATGTGGACTTTTATATGCGCTCACTACATCAACTCCGTAGGGTCATCGGTCGTAAGCAGCCCACGCGCGGACAGACCACACCACTCGGTCACAGTATAATCAAGTAATCAATATTTTGTCTCGGCAGTGTCCTCGAAATAATTACCTACGGCCGCTCGGTATGTAAACACGCAGTAGGGCTGCCCGCCGACTGTCTTTCTTAGGTTACGTATTTGATAATGTTATATTAATTAAATAGTCGTTGTCGATGTAAGTTTTAATTTTAATTATAATTTCTACTTGGTTCTCTTCCTAGTTTCAAAAGTGATTGTAATTCAATATCGAAAAAAAAAACATTTTAATGTATTTTTCTTGTAATAAGTACATATCAAAAACATCAATGATGCTCGCCTTCATTTATATAAATAAATGCGCGGGACACTTGCGATTGTTGTGTACCGAAGTTTACCGAGACTTCGAAGCGCGTCGTTTCGGCCGTTTGTATGAAGATAAAATACTGTACATACTTGATTATACTGTGACTCGGTGACAACTCGCTGTTCGCATGCTTGTCTTGGGTTGCTGCGCACTCCCAACGCACAAGCCCAGGTCCAGGCACAAGGTCCACTCGGGGACCGCGCGCGGCCCGCGAATGATTCACGAGAGGACAATCGCTGACAGACTACTCGGAAATTTTTGGACCACGCGATGTCCACTCGTTGACCACGTGACGTTTACCTGGGGGCTAGCACGACTTGCTCGCGAGTCGTTTGTCGCTCAGTACGTCTCTGGCAAACTATTAAAATATGTAAGGGATGCACTGAGCGACAAACGACTCGCGGGCAGGTCATGCTAGAAGTGCCGGTGACAACGCGGTGTCCACCAGTGGACCACCTGTCGACAACGAGTGGACGCCGAGCGACGAGGCGGCGCTGGTCGGGTGCCGGGTGACTCTAATAAGCTGTGACCTTAAGCCTCCCCTTACACGGCTTTGCTGGCGGTAGTTTTAAATTCCCACAAAACTTTGAAACCTCCTCCTTACCTCCTAACCGGTAGAAATACGAGAAAATGTTTTTAAGCAAACATCCAACATTCTTTGCAAAAACAGAACATCCTTGCTATATTTCAACCAGGTTTCGTTGTTTCGGAGATAGTAAGTATTTCGTTATAGATTAATTGTTTACGGTGTGTTAGTTCAATTTATTATGTTAGTTAAAATTTCCTAAAGTTAAAACAAGAAACGTCAAACTTGATTTTGACAGCTTTGTGCTGTACAAAATCGAGTTTGACGTTCCATATTTTAACTTTAGGAAATTTTAAATTAGGAATAATCCGTTTCGAATTGGACCCGGCGCTGGGCCTCTATTCGGGACTGCTAAGTGATTTACTGTATCGACGCCAAAAACTGCGAATGTGTCATTGTTCTGTGGGTTCCTTTTATTTTGCATAATATCGATTCTCTTAAATACTCTGAAATACACTTCGCATAGCAACTATCACAGAAACATTTTTAGCCGAATTATACTTTTGCATAATTATGGTTGGTAAGGCTTTTGGAGCAGAACCGACTTGGATAGGTTAGGTTATAAGATTAAGGCTGGAGCGGAGCTCCCACCTTAGTCTTCGAGGTTATTTTTTTTCTACAACCCAGAAAATATTCATTGACACAAAAATAAAAATAAACATCTTTCTGCATAATAACTATTGGGACATGTAAATATTATTCTTATCAATATTATGCCACGTTAATATTCTGATTTACAAAATTATGAGAAATGACAGTAAGTATGCGAAAAAATATATGCAAAAAGAAATTCGGTGATATGATGATTCTGTCCAAGGGTGTTATGCGAAACGAAAATATGACCTTCGATTTTATGCAACATACCTACCTATTAGTGAACCTTGTTTTGTACGTGTTTGACGTTCACATTCGGTACAGTAAATCACTTAGCAGTCCCGAATAGGGGCCCAGCCTTGTTATTCTCTAACAAATTTCGTAGCTTATTTCGTCTGACAATCATAACCTCGTAAATCCTAGCATTTTTAATGGTCAGTGGTGATTCCGTCCCAGCGTAGGTACTAAAATAAGAACAAATTATGGAAGTAGTTTTTAACGAATAAATAAATAAATAAATAAAATCAGGGGACAATCTTTACATAAATCGATCTAGTCTCAAAGTAAGCTCTAAAGGCTTGTGTTATGAGTACTAGACGACGATATAAATACTTATATAGAGAAATAAATACTGAAATACATAGGAAACATCCAAGACTCAGAAACAAACATTCGTGCTCATCACACAAATATTTGCCCTTACCGGGGATCGAACCCGGGACGCTTGCGTCGGAGGCAGGGTCACTACCAACTAGGCTATCCGCGTCGTCAAAACGCGAATCAATTATGACAAAGTCGAAATTAGAACCAAATCAACCAAAATGCCAGGTCTTAATGAGGTACAGTAATTTGTACTAAATAAAGTACAAGGGGACTTACGAGGATAAATTGATCCGCGCGCTCGTACGGATTTCGCGGAATTAGGAACCTGTATTATCACTAGGTACGTTGAGTTACATGATTTCTAGACATAGCTGGGCACAAGATCGTTCATCCGTTAATCGTTAATTATCAAAGTTAACATTTCGAGTAACAGATTAACTTTTAAGTTAATTTCAAAAATTGTTAACGGACTCATTAATTTCTGTTAGAACAATAAAAGTCCGTTAAACGTTAATTAGGTACCAACTATTTGCCAAAAAGACACCACGCGGCTAAGTCACATAGCTTTTGATCTCTAAATAATAGGTATTAGTACAAACCCTAATGCAATACCCTATTTTTACTAATATTGTATGTCCTGCCTGAACTTCCATAGCACATACCAACATTTTACATAAGTAAATTACTAATTCAACAACATCTAAAATCCAGTTACTATCACGAGTTAACGATTAACGTTAACTTCCGTTAAAGCTTCCAAACGTAACGCTTTAACGTTTAACGAAGTTAACTTTTTCAGTAACGGATTAGTGATTAACGAAGTTAACTATTTGATTAACGGTGCCCAGATAGTATGTAGAGAATGCTTACGTACTTACTGTATGCTACAGGTCCTGCAAAACCATCCAAATATTTAACGAAACCGTGGAATTAAATGCCGAGGAGCTTCAAAACTCTCTAGAGACCTGTTCGGCGGACAAGACTAAAAACGTGACTGCACTGGGAGACGCGGCACTACTTCTAGAATTGTACGAAAATCTAAAAAACCAGACAGATATGAGACAACTAAAAACAAGTAAGTACAATATTAATCAATTGTCAGAATCTAATGTAATGTCGTGTTGTGTTTGATGCGCTATTTAGGGTAGGTACCGAGAGAAACTATCAGTGGCGAAGCGTTAAATATTTCCTAAGATAAGCCGGAAGAATTAGAACCGTACGTGCGAGTCTGACATTTAGTTAGAGTAACATGGACTTCACTGACAGCTAGCCGCAGCTTTCTAGCTTGGTAAAGCCGTCAGGAATCGGCTTGTAGGCAGGCTTCGCCACTGGAAACTATGTACCTATATCACAGTCACTTTCACTTGAAGACTATTTCCAATTCACCAGCCCACAGGTACGTACACATGCCAGCACACACACATACACCCATACACACACTTACACGTACACACATACACACACACACACACACACACACACACACACACACACACACACACACACACACTCACACAAACACAGCCACACGTAATTGTAACTGTTTTAAAACTTAATTACGCAAGTCCAGACTCATCAATAAAATTGTTCACATTTAAAGAGAAGACACTGGAGACTGTAACACAGTGGAAACTAACACAGTTTCCAGGGCTTCAACTATATCTGTATCTGTATTTATGAACAATAAAGAGTAATATTATATTATTATTCCATCTTTATTAAGTACATATCTTATTATTTATATTTTAGAAAATATTTATAAAAAAATTACATTTTAAAATATAAAAGATAGGTAATTAATTACACTTTAAAATAGGTATAACAAAGATATGCAAAAAATAAATTCTAAAATATAAAAAACAGCCGTCAACCGGTAGTGAGGCGCGGGCCCAGGCTACCGGTGGTTAGAGCTCCAGGGTGAGCAACCTCCTGACTATACGTGCTGTGTCAAGGAGCACCGCTTTCTGTATCTTTCCCTTGATCCACCAGCCAAGCGAGAGTCTCTCAAGGTGTTTGTCGAGACTTTTCGCGATTAGACCATTGGTTGACACGACTATCGGAACAATGGTCGTCACGTCAACATCCCACATAGCGGTAACCTCATGGGCTAAGTCTAGGTATTTAGTTAACTTATATTTTTATTATTATTATTATTAAAAGCTGAGTACAAGCATAAATATTTGTGCCGCGAGTAAACTATGCAATAAATCCTATGCAACCAAAACTATCAGCGAAAGTTATAGATGACTAACTCGTTGAAAAACCCTATCGTCGAAAATGTGGCATAGACTTGGTCCGAAATTAGCGTAGGCAGCAGACATTGACTACGTACCTACGTAGTACCATAGAGAAATTTGCCCTAATTTATGGTAGTACGGAACCCTACACTATGCATGGTCCTACATTGAGTACGTACCTACGTAGTACGGAACCCTACATTATGCGTGGTTAGGACCTGGCCCCCAATTCTCGCTGCATTCGAGATAATGTCGGTTGCGAGATTAACCGTCAGATGCATACAGTACTCGATTGTGAGATCATCTCGAATGCATCGAGAATTAGGGGCGTGGTATTGACTTGGCCCCCAATTCTCGGTGCATTCGAGATAATCTCACAATCGAGATTAAACGTCAGTGCATACAGTCGTTTGACACAACTGTATTAATCTGACGTTTAAACTCGCAATCGACATTATCTCGAATGCACCGAGAATTGGGAGTTGGTCGGCTTTTCTCTTGTTTCAAATATCATGTAATATTGTGTTTGAATTCCGTTCCGTAATTAGGTACATTATTTCACAATTTCGCTATTATGGACAGTTCTTACAATTCCGTAATCGGAGGTTTAAATTCCATAATTACGAAAGTGTTTTTTTTTTTACAATCATTATAATACTTCATTAAAAAGTTAGTTTGCACATCATGTCGGTATTATCTTGACGAAACATTTGAAGTTTTTAAATAATAGTAGTAGTTTTTAGTTTTGAGTCAGGGGCCCATTGCATAGCTAATTGCAACTTGTAATACAAGCGCAAGTCTCTTTCTAGTAGAAGAAGTTGAAAAGAGGCTTCCGCTTATATTACAAGTTACAAGTAGTTATGCAATGGGCCCCTGTTCTTGCCATAAACATTCTGCGGCTACTCCAAGTTAAAAACGCGCGGGCGGCGTGCTGCCGTCGCGGCGGCGCCGGCGCCTGCTCGCGTGTCCCGCGACACGCACCCGCATGGCGGCCAATGCCCCCACGGCCCGGGCACTCTCGCTCCTCAATGAGTTACTGGTTGAAATCCCCGAAGTTGATATCTTTGACCCAATTTCGATGTTTGTTAAAAGTGTAATTAATGTCCTTTTTAATTTTGTATTTGTAATAAGCCTTTTTATGTTTTCTCTTTTGTGTTGTTATACTTCTCTGCAATTTCAATTTGAAAAATTTCTATTATTTATGTATTTCTTAGAAACTCTGATTGTATGTGTTTTAGTACCGTAAAATATGTTTTGCCTAGCATGCAAGTGTTTTGGTTGCCATGACTGTGAGCTTGTGTGTTTTATAATTAAATAAAAAAAAAAAAAGGAAAAGGACTGTCAAAGTTATGATGATAACTTCGCTGCTGGTCGAAATATTTATTACCTATGAGTTAAAATAATTTTCTTCTTTCCAGTTTTCACAATTCCGGAAATCGTAAAAGAAATAAGTGAATGCGTCAGTAAAATAGGAAAGAACTTCACCAAGGATGACGCAATTAAACATTTAGGTTTCAATGACACACGTTCCCTGAAATTCGACGTAAGTCATATTGTTATTTCTGAAATCATCATTGCTGACATTGGAATTTTAACTGATCATGCCTATTGAGCGGGTCCGACCGAAGTCCCGCGTCAGCAGTTTCACAGGAACTAAAATGGACGCCTTCACTTCAGTGACTACGTGTGGCCGCGGGCCCGCGCGCATTGATTTGAAAGCTTCCAATTTTGTGCCTGTGATACTGCCCGCTTCCGACCCGCAGCTCAATTACGTAACACCAATTGGTATCGCTTTGGCGACAAGTAAACCATTGGACCCATATTTATATCGAGTGATGACTAAATTGGTTCACTTTTCGAGCCAAACTGATACCAATTGTGTTACGTAATTGAGCTACTGTTCCGCGCACGACCCGCGTTTCGTTGTGTGGAAACCTTTACTTTTTATCTTATAGGGTCGTTAACTTTTCATTTTTAGTTTTGCAAAATAATATGTCATTATTATAAGCAAAAATAGTAGTTTGTGCAACGATTGCATAATGATAGGCCTTAAAACACGAGGCGACAGGCGAGTTTCATAATAAGATTGCACGAGTGTTTTAAGGCCAAATTATGTACCGGCATACATAACTTTATCTACGCACATATTATAAATCCTCCATGGCGTATTCAAAAACCACAGGAAATGACCAGCATTATTACAACCAATTAGGTAAAATCTGTACTGGCCCCCAATTCTCGCTGCATTCGAGATAATGTCGATTGCGAGATTAAACGTCAGATTCATACGGTTGTGTCAAACGACTGTATGCACTGATGTTTAATCTCAATTGTGAGATTATCTCAAATGCACCGAGAATTGGGGGCCTGTAATTGTAATTGTAAAAATGTTAAGTAATTGTTTGGTGCACACTTCCTATGGTGCCCAAATTTCAAAGACGGCGTGCTTTCTGTGCTGTCGTCTGCGGCACTAGCAAACACACAAGGATAAGATCTCCTCTTCCTGTCTTCGATACTAGTATGAGAGAGACGCACTCAGGGATAGGATGGGGGTAGCTTATCTTCATGTCAACCTTGTCAACCTTGCTGGCCGCAAGTGGGTTAGCGGTTGAAAGGGAAAGCGGTTGGTAGCGGAAAAAATGTTGTAGGTATTTGCTCTTTTTTTATATACTCGATTTAAATAAAACTCTCAATAACAAAAACGTAATAATACATCTACTCAGTCAAAAATAATCTGGCGGACGCCCTGTCAGTAGTTTCAACGTCAAGGTATTTAGAAACCTGGCCCCCAATTCTCGGTGAATTCGAGATAATCTCACAATCGAGATTAAATGTGAGTGCATACAGTTGTGTCAAACGACGGTATGCACTGACGTTCAGTCTCGGAATCCACATTATCTCGAATGCACCGAGAATTGGGGGCCTGGTTTGCGACCGCGACCCCTTGACCCAACTCTCGATGCTTTCGAGATAATCTCACAATCGAGATTAAACGTCAGTGCATACAGTCGTTTGACACTACTGTATGAATCTGACGTTTAATCTCGCAATCGACTTTATCTCGAATGCAGCGAGAATTGGGGGCCTGGAAGTTGTGTGACCCACAAGTTGAAAAACACTGATATAAAGTAGTTACCTATACACTGTTTTTTTTTTATTTCAGAAAAGAAATTGTTTAGAAACGACGGTATTAAGCGAATGTGTCGAAAATGTGTATGTGGAGAAAGTAACGAGTGCGGATATCCAGAACCATAAGAACGCCTTTATGTCGAGTTTTGACATATTAACTGCGTATTGTGACAATATTTTGGTAAGTGCTAATTTGGACTTCACATTCAGCTATTTTATTACTAGATTGTATGTATGACTTACAGCGTACTTATTCAGTAATTGAAAAAACCGATCAAGTGCTTGTGTGACTCGCGCGCCTAGGGTCAGACAGTGCCTTTAGGTACGAAACACTAAAGATAAAAAAAATAGCTTCAATTAATCGGGTAACAACGAAATTAGGCAACGATCTCAAAAGGAACCTTCCTATGGCGTTTAATACCACTGCGTTGGATAAGTGACTTTGTTTTTCATGGTACCGCTATCTATTTACAAGTTTATAAACTACTGGCTCCGTCTTAGTTCTTATGATATTTACACACTCTTATCTTGCCTGATTCATTGTGGGCTAGGAGCTTCTATCGTAATAATGTTAAATAATGGCGTGAAGCCACAAAAAATTGTCATGTATAAAATCTAAAACGATTTAGTAATTATAATTGACCGAGTGAGCGAAGGGAGCGTCCAAGCCCCCAATTCTCGATGCATCACAATCGAGATTAAAAGTCAGTGCATACAGTCGTTTGTCACAACTGTATGAATCTGACGTTTAATCTCGTAATCGACATTATCTCGAATGCACCGAGAATTGGGGCCCTCCCGTTTGAAAGTCCCGCTGTTCTACTGGTCGTATTTCTCAACCGATTCTCGTGAAGTTTTGTTAGCAGGTTCAATAATTACATGGAATTATTTTGTCGTCTCAGTTTTTCGAAATTATTCTAAATGGCGGAGATATGGGGTATTTTGCGATTGCTTACAAACTTATTTGCGGTGTTGGTAAACTGACCGCGTGCTACGTCCATGTATTGGGATAACAGTTTTCCAACAGCAAAGTTAAATTTGTCGCGACGTCTATGGCTCACGGAGCTACTTAATATACTTAATACTTACTGTAAACTTTGTTTCAGATGCAGATTGAAGAAGACTACAACAGTGGTCAACGGTGTCTTATGTCGCTCCCTTTAATCGCGGGTTCAGTACTTATGCTGTTCAAATTAACCATTTTTTAATGCATAACTATCGTTTCTTTTTTATTAAATTATTTATTGTGATAGATTTAAACGTTTTTCTCATTATTCATTGTAATTAAATTTGTGAGAAAGACATTTTTTTTCTTGTTTATTTATGGCGATCACCTGCTATAGACTAGGTAGTTAGATCCTTTTCACCACTTTTTATTATTCTGCGTTCCGTGAACTAACTATTAATTTAGACTGTAAGGACGAAGCGATTTGGTCCAAATTTGAATGTAGCCTTCATCGCTGAGCTACGCACCTTAGTGAATCACATAGCTGAGCCAAATCGCGGTACTTACCTTACTGATTTAGTTATAGAGGAGTGTGAACCACAGATCATATATCCAATAGACTCCGCATAGCCGGGCGACCCCGGCTGCAAAGCGTTGTGGCCAAATGGCCCTAAGTGGCGGGGCTACAGGGGGTCGCGCGGGGCGCATAACCTCGAACGCACCAATCACAGCGCTCTATAAACCCCGCGCGCCCCGCAACTTTGGCAGCGTAAAAATGAGGCTAAAGTCTTTAGGATATTTGGTCTGTGGTGTGAACCAACGGCTTTTTATACAAAAGGCGTTAACGATTTCCACCCCTCAAATGCTAGCCGATTTTAACCAATTTTTGATAGGTTATCAGTCAGAACTAAATCTAGGTCTATACCTTTTGATTTTTTCACTATAATTAATAAATTCAGTTTTATTGCTGCTTCGGTATTCTCATGCAAAATTAATTTCGGCGATTACTTGACTTTGTTGATCTTTAATCAAAATTCAAAAACGTATAGACTTAGATTTTATTCTGTCTGACAACCTATAACAATTTGTCAAAATCGGATAACGTTTAAGGGGTAGAAATCGCCTGCGACCCTAACATGCACGACACAAGGATAAGTTAAACCGTCTTATCTCTAAGTGCGTCTCTCTAACACTAGTGCTGACGAAAGAGACAGTCATAGAGATAAACGGGTTTATCTTATCTTTGTGTCTTGCATGTTAAGGCCGCAGCGGCCCTAGAAACCTTGTGTCAACACAGATAAATTAAACTGTCTTATCTCTAAGTGCGTCTCTCTCACACTAATGGCGATGTGTTAAAAATTTAACTTCAATCAATCAATTCAACAATTTTAACTAGTGTCCGACCGAAGTTTCGTTTTCGGTTTCGGTTTTGGCAAAAAAAAACAGGTTTCGACCGAAGGTCAGGTTTTGGTCAAAAAAAGTGCCGAAACTTTCGGTTGCGCTGAAACTTACCTACCCGTGCTTTTGGATCTCGTTCGGGTCACCTCGGATGCGCTCGGCTTAGTCGGCAACTGATTTCTCCAGAATACATTTTATTTTTAGGGTTCCGTAACTCAAAAAGAAAAAAAAAAAACCCTTATAGGATCACGCGTGTGTCTGTCTGGCTGTCTGTCTGTCCGTCTGTCACAGCCAATTTGCTCCTAAACTACTGGACCGATTGAGTTGAAATTCGGTACACATATGTTAGTCGGTGACCGCAACACGAAGGTATAATGAAAATAAATGAATTTTAAACATGGGGGCCACATTTGAGAGGTAAATTAGAAAATTTTAAAAAAAGTTTTGCAAACTATATCTTGTAACATGTCAAATGAAAGGTCTCGTTGTGAGTATCTTATACTTATCAATTTTTTTATTTTTATTTTAAGTTAAATAGTTTGGCAGTTATTTAGGAAAATAGGCGAAAATTCACCATTTCCTTATCTCCGAAACTACTGGGCCTTAAATTCTGAAAAAAATACAGAAAATAGCTCTTTACCTATAGATAACAGGAAAACTTATAAGAAGTCTATGTTATTTAAAGTATTATGGGAAATTTCTCAATATTTGTACCTACTACGTATGAACGGAATTACCTTTGCAAGGTCGTATCACACTCAACGGTTGCACAGAGATAGGAGATTGAGAAAGTTATTTTTTGTTTTATTTCATAGGTAGGTTGTAAATGGTTACCTGGTTGTGAAAAAGCATATTTATTTTCATTTTTAGTGTTCCGTACCTACAAGATGCTGTCTGTTTTTCATAGGTAGGGTTTATGGTATTTAAGAGGCCACATATGCTAAGGTTGCGACGTTTGGCGATCTAGATTTCAATACTGACAGGGACTACGTGTTTGTTATTTGAACATATTAAACTTGAACATTTGTTCTCGATATACTTAAACGTGAAAACACGATTAGTAATAAAAACCTCGATACTTTTATTTTTCAAACATAACGCTTTTTTAACATATTTTTGGTTGAATCTCCGAAACCCTATGGTCTTTAACGATGATTTTTGGTTGAATAGTTGAGTAACAACAACTTCTCAATTCGCTAAAAAGGATTTTTTAATAGATGTTATGGTTCTCTAATAAACAGCAAAAAAAACTCAGATTTTCGTGAACGCGTGCGCGCGCGGTGGTTGTAAAAGCCACGGCTGAGAGCGAGCTATTTTAAAATGAAACCCAACGTCATAGAGTTCAGTTCTGATTGATGCAAAATGAGGTGCTTAATCTAGTCATATGTGGGCTCTTAAAGTAACATAGGAAATTTCAGATAATCATGTACGGAACGAAACCCTCTCAACGCGAGTTTAACTCGCACTTTTCCGGTTTTTTAACTTTTATAAGTAAGTAGTTTGTTTCATTCTATACCACCTATACGATTTAGAAGTGGCTATAATGTCTAGAAATAACGATCCACTGATATTTTTATTTATTATTCCACAATGATATTTTTATGTATAAAATTAAACAAATTCACTTATAGAAGTTGAAAAAATATGTATTCTGGCGAACTCCGGCATACTACGCTGTTGCCCCGAGGTGAGCCGAACGAGATCCGAAAGTACGCGTAGGCTCCAAATTCTTGGTGCATTCGAGATAATCTCACAATCGAGATTAAACGTCAGTGCATACAGACCTTTGACACAACTGTATGAATCTGACGTTTAATCTCGCAATCGACATTATCTCGAATGCACCGAGAATTGGGGGCCTGCTCGGCAGCCGTTAAAAGAGAGAGAGAGGTCCCGAGGGAGTGAGAAAATTAACCATAATCTAAGCGGACGGATGCGTTCCGTAATAAAAATTAAGCGTACGCTACGTTAGTTCTGTTTTAACCAACTTCAAAAAAAACGAAGGAGGAGGTTCTCAATTCAACGCGTATATTTGGTTTTTTTTCCTCAATTAATTTTCCGGTCAACATTGGTTTACCTGTTTTTAATCCAACGAGAATAACATTTGGTATTCAAACGTTATATCCTGTTTTATTTACTTACTCATCAGTATTCAGGTTAAATATTTGTTACCTCATTGTTTTTGCAGTATAGGTACTTATTTAATTTCCGGTTAGATGATTTTAGTTACATAAAAAAAAAATTTTTGCAAATTGCGTAGGTAATCGACAGTTTCTTCTAAACGAAATGAGTTTTCAAGCAAATATTGATACCAATATCAAGATATTACGTTTTAAATTCTAACATAAGTAGGTTCAATCAAAACCTCACGATTAGACGATTTTTAATGATTGTTTATCTCGAAAACGCAAATTTGTTTGGCTCTACTGTAAAGTTAGTACTATGTCGCTTAAGACATTTTTTGTCTTAACGATTCTTGGAGAACGTGAAAGAGTTAGACTTACAGCGACCCTAGTATGCCAGACACCGGGATAAGTTAAACCCCTTTATCTCTTTGACTATCTCTTTCGTCGCCATTAGTGTGAGAGAGACGCACTTAGAGATAAGACAGTTTAATTTATCTATAAGGGTTTTTTTTTTTCTTTTTGAGGTACGGAACCCTAAAAATAAAATGTATTCTGGAGAAATCAGTTGCCGACTAAGCCGAGCGCATCCGAGGTGAGCCGAACGAGATCCAAAAGTACGGGTAGGTAGGTAAGTTTCAGCGCAACCGAAAGTTTCGGCACTTTTTTTGACCAAAACCTGACCTTCGGTCGAAAACTGTTTTTTTTTTGCCAAAACCGAAACCGAAAACGAAACTTCGGTCGGACACTAGTTAAAATTGTGGAATTGATTGATTGAAGTTAAATTTTTAACACATCCATAAAAGTTTAGGTTTCTGTTTTGGCCGAAACTACAACCAAAACCGAACCTTCGGTTTCAGTTTCGTCAAAAAAACGTGCTTCGGTCGGACACTAGTTTACGGGTCCGAAACTCATGTGTCACTTGTCTTACATACAATTGTGACAAGCGACGCAGGTATCAAAATTTTATCTTGAATTTAATAAAAGGGAAATCTGTCGAGGTGGTTGAAAAAAAGATAAAAACGTATCGTAAATAACTAATTCAGCCTAATAGTCGATTGGATCGGATTCGGAGTTCATCGCGAAATTACAATTTTAATTGACCTCCGTAATGTATAGCGATGCCTACTAATCCGAGGCAGGCTGAAGCTGAAAGTCATTGTTAAGGGCGCAAGAACGCAAGTAATGTAGAAATCATGAGTTTTTGCGTTCGCACTTCGCAATCCTCAGCAGTAATCCTCAGCCATGTGCAGTGGCGTAACAATAGGGTGGCAGGGCTGGCAAAATGCCACGGGCCCCCGACCCAAGAGGCCGCGAGCTCAAAAATATAGTACAACATGACGATTTTTTACTGATAGGGCCCCATCAAAAGAATTTGCCACGGGCCCCAGATGGTATAGTTACGCCTCTGGCCATGAGCCATTAGCACGAGGAAAATAGGAATGATCTTTTGGCACTATAGCGCCATCTATAGTATATATTAAGAGTAGAGTTTGGCCAGCGTAAGTTGGCAATGGAAAATGGCGGCAAATTTAAAAAATAATAGGATTGGCAACCCATTTTTAGCAAAACGCAAACCTACGTTTTATACTGGTAACCCTGTGAATGAATGGAATAAATAAATTTGATACTTGTTATACTTCTTTTTTATTTTCATATTAGAATAATAGTGGTCAAACCTGTCATGGATGAAATATTTTCCATATATTTCGATTGGGAATACAATAGTTTATTTTCCTTAATTTCTTTAAGATTTGAACTGCTGTTGTGATCACTTCACTGTTCTCTAAGTTAGTTAAATCAATCACGTAAAACAATGTGAAATACACGGTAGTTCAAAAATAATATAAAGTAAAATGAATAAAGTATCGATTTATTGATACCTTTTTGTAATCTTAATCAAATAATCAAACTAACAAAACCTATTTGTCAATAGTAGTTTATGCAACGGTTGCATAATGATAGGCCTTAAAACACTAGTGCGGTTTTCATGAAACGAGCTTTAGCGAGTTTCATAATAAAATCGCACGTGTGTTTTAAGGCCAAATTATGCAGAGTTGCATACATAACTTTATCTAGACACATATTATAAATACTTACTCCATGATATGTTCAGAAACAATATTTTCTGGCAAAAAGTTATTTGTTGCAATCGTGGCTGCATATTTCCGATATCCGGCGCATTTTCACATCACACAGTCACTCCGAGAATACTACTGTTCATATTTTCAACTAAAATGTAAATTACAAACAACTTTTTACAACTCTACTTCCAGCAAAAAACCATCATGAAAGCAGTAATGGCGGCAATTCGATCCTCCGTCGAGACATATTTTTTTTTAATCATAAACAAACGAATGAATTCTCTATTCTCATGTCACTCGAGATCAAATGTTGTGCAGTTTATATTAAAAAAACATACTGAATTGATGTTTCGTATCAATAACTGTTTTAATATCTATGGATACTAGAATAGAGACCCACTTGAGTTTTGACAGCTGTTCCAAATTTAATCTCATTTCTATACTAAAATCGATACGGGAATAACATTGCAGCACTGGTTTTTCCTAATTGGTTGTCAAAATGGTGGTCATTTCCTACGGTTTTTGATTACATTATGGAGGTTTTATGATATGGGTGTAGATAAAGGTTTTTAACGGAATGAAAATATTGCTACAATTTAATTTGATTTGCATTGCTGCTTGCCGAACTGATTTATAGGCTTACCAAAACGAGGTTTGCTTTACATTGCCTTCTGACAAGTTACGTTAGCCAGACTCTAGCCGTTCTAATGACCTTGACTTTGATTTAATGGACCCGTTTCACGAAGCTACACCGGCGTAACGTACATCAGATCCCATACATCTGAATTGCAGTGTTTCCAGTTTAACTTGTAGTTTCGTGAAAAGGGTCGCAGATAGTTTTTAAAATGATGCTGGACTTTTAAAAACAAATATTAAATTTAAAACATCTGTTGCCCGTTTCACGAAGATACGGCAGCACTACGTACCTACGTCAGATCCCATAGGATCCCATGTGCCCATACATTTGACTTGCAGTGTTGCCAGTTTTTGCTTTTAAAAATCGTAAATTGTAGTTTCCTGAAAAGGGCCACAGATAGTTATTAAAATGATCCTGAACATTGAAAAACAAATATTAAATTTAGGAAAAAAATACACTAAACGTGATATCAAACTTTTGCTTTTGCTGCTGCAAAACCAAAACCTTTTAATCTAAAAGTTGGCAGCACTGTTGACAACTTGCTTGGTTTGCTTTGTAGTGCTTTTCAAAATCCTTGTATGGCAGCCATGTGGCAGCCATTACACGCTCAATCTAGATCGTGATCCGTGATCGTGATCAGTGATCTTGATCCAGATTGACTGTGTAAGGTGTTGTCAATCCAACACCTTACACAGTCAATCTGGATCAAGATCACTGATCATGATCACGGATCATGATCTAGATTGAGCGTGTAATGGCTGCTGATTGCTTGATTGACTTGACTGACAGCAGGCATACCAACTTAGGGGTTTTACCCTTAATTTAGCGGTAAAATAAGTGACCCGGGGATATTTTAGGAGCAGAACATTCTTAGGGTTTCGACTTGCTATTAGGGGCAAACCTCTTTAAGGACGTGATAGATTAAAACCGTCATTTTTGCATTAAATTTGCGTTTTTTTTATTATTGGGGCACGACATGTGACTCCTCTTCCACCTGTTGGTAAGCGGCAAGTGGAGTCCATGAGTGCAGGGTGGTGCAGGCGACAGGCGCTTAACCATAATTAAGTACAACGTCTGTCGCCATCACTATGCCGGCTTAGGAGATGCTTCTTCACGCTTCTTTTGAAGACACTGGGTTTGTAGGAAGAGGGAAAAACGTGGGCCGGGAGAGTATTTCACATTTTTGTTGCTCGACAATAGAATAGCGTTCTTATTATGAGAAAATGAAAGAGACTACTTTGACTTTGCTGAATGGTGGAGTATAGTAGCATAATTCATTGCGGCCTCGCTTTATGCAATTTATTCTTATCTATTTATTTAAAGCCGAAATTACGCAGCAAGTTTCCCAATGTAAAATGAGCGCTAACGGCCATACACTCTATATAGCCGTCAGCACTCTTTTTACATTGGACGAGGGCGACTTGTTGCCGTGCTTCAATATACCTAATCTTTCAGAACGCAATTTAGTGATAACCCTCCTAAAGAGTTGGCAACCCTAACTGACAGTTATTGGCATCGCATAGCAGAGTTCATTCATTGGCATTGGCCAGTTTGTCAAGTTGTTGAGTTGTGGTTGTGTAAGTTAGAAGAATATTTTTTGGGACTAAAAACCGGTACAAGTGTTTAGGAAATATTGTTAGGTACTAATTTATATGTTCTGAAGTGGAACAAGTAAGAGTGATCCTTACACAAGATGATTGCAAAGCAACTCATTATAGCGACGTTTCTATTGGGTAAGCAAATCTTTTCGTTCATAAGTTACCCACTATAGAATTTTAATTTATGAACACGGAAAATCTCTCAATTTTCTTCAGACTCTAGACTGACTTTGCTGTTGGCTAAAATAAAAATAAGTAAAGTTGAATGTATTAGTAATTAGTAAATACTTATTTTTACTCAATCCACCAAGTATTATGAAAAACATATTACATTTTTGATTGCCAATATTGAGGATAAAATATTTATACATATATATAATATAATAAACTTGGATATTTTCATAAAGGCATGGCTTGGGGCCAGTTGGACACGGACCCGGCTGTAGATAAAGTTCTGGCTAACTTGCCCCCTGAGCTCCAAGGCAAAGTGGATGCAACCCAAGTCGAAGAGCTTAAGAACAAATCCACACAATTATTTAAGGACAAGTGCAACAAGAACGGAGGGCCAGATGCCTTCGGTAATGCTGAGGTGAGTAAATACATTAATAATGTCATTCATAACATTAAATAATACAAATATAAACTTAATAATGCAATACAAAAAGAAAAGGGAGGAACTTGATGAAATTGTATTGGTATAAATATAAAATATGAAACATAGCTACTAGGGCCCTTGGGCCTAAGAGGCCATGGCTCGAGGCGGCAGGGGTGAGAGGGGCAGTGAACCCTCGGGGCCTTCTTTGGGCGTTTTTTATTGTCAAGCTTACCTACAATATCTTTTATTACTTAATGGGGCGGCAAAGCTAACTGGCCCGGGGTGCCAAATCTTTAAATACGCCTCAGGCTACTGTAAGCTTCAAGTATCTGAAAACAACTCATTCTGGCTCCAAACCTTCAACCAACTAAGTAACGTCTCTTTAAAGTGAGAGTTAAGTAAATTATAAAACTATTACTATTCTTTTTTCTATAATAGGTACTATAAAAGCATTTGTAAGTAATTCTCTGTTACAAAACCGGGTTTTAAAATGTGCTTTCCTTTTATGTTCTATACCAGTGTTTTCCAACCTGTTGGTTGCGACCACCGGTGGGTCACAGTTGCAAACCCTTGCACAGAGGGTCACGGTTGCAAGCCAAGTTTTAAAAAAACCTCATTGTTTTTAAAAACAACTGACATAATTTTTATTTTATTTATAAAGGGGTTGTGTACTCGAGAAGGACAAGGAAAAACAATGTTCTATATTTAACTCAGTATGTTACTTCGAACATGTGTGCCAGGCTAAGTTGCCAGGTTCATTTCAATATGCAGGATGTCGCCTTTAGCCTTGAATAATTAATTAGTCCTGTCTGTCATAATCATATTGATTTCTATCTGATCCATTTATATAGCGTATATTCACAGGTATATCTAAACCGTGTCAAAGCAGGATACAAGGCTTAATATGCGATATGAATTTCATAATTCACTCCTATCTTAATCATTGATTAATCATTTTTACACTGTAAAAACGTAGATAAAAATGTGTGTATTTATTTATCTATATGTAACATTTTGATAATGATCACGGCAACGGTTTTCTAAAGCAATAATATGGTTAAGCTGCAATTGAATCCTATGCAGACGAATCTGTAGGACTGCGACACACGGCGGTATGTCCGTCAAGTAAATCATTTAACAGTACCAAATAGAGGTTTTTGGTCCTAGCAAGGTTGTTGCAAGGATAACTTATCCCCATCTCATCTCCCGGTGCATCTCTTTATTCGAAATTAGTATGAGAGAGACACACAGGGATAAGATGGGAATAACTTATCCTCATGTCAATGTTGTAGGGCCCTTGAGGTCACTTTTAACGTTGTCATCCTATCATGACTGTAGCGGTGAGAGGGTACAAAGTTCTTGAGCATTTAAAATGTACAGCGGCCCTAGAATGTCATACACGGGGATAAGTTAAACCAGTTTATCTCTCTATCTCTTTCGTCGGCACTAGTGTGAGAGAGATGCACTTAGAGATATGGAGGTGTAACTTATCCTTGTGTCAACCTTGCTAGGGCTGCAGGTTTTGAAAATTGTTCAAAATGATATTAACTCTATTACCTATGCTGTTGCCTTAATAAATGAAGCTATTGCACGTTTGGAGGATAGAAATGGCATTATGCTGTCCATTTATATTACTAAATAGGTACAGTTTTACCACTTTAACAAGGTAAATTATTCAAGTAACAATAGCCTTTACGGTTACGTCATAAGGTCTGTGACGCGTGAATTAATTTTCTGTGAGTAAACGGACAAACTTACGTAAAGTGTCTAACGCGTAACACGCAAAGATAATTATCGGCTGTGGGTCCAAAGTTCAACGACAAGTCTCTCGTGTTTCTTGAGGCGATTCAATGTGTTTATTTCAACCGGTACCTTGGTTCACAAAATCAATTTCATTAAAATGAGATGCATCGTGTGATGCATATAGGTATTAATAAAGAATATTATAATAGCCGCAAAATGATCACACTCGTTCGACACAGCAGATAAAAACAAAAGAAAAAAGCCGTGTATAATAGTAGTAATTCTTTTTTCATCACACTTGCTCGGAAAGGGTGTTATTATACGCAGGCTTATAGAGCGGCTATAGCCTATTTAGCTCCTCTACGGGCCCCGCCGTCAGCGGGAGTTATAGTTTCGAACTCCCGCGGGCAGTTAAGTGCGCCAGGTCGGCGGAGCTGCTCGGGAGCCGCAGCCGGCGGGGCGCGCGACCGCAAGCCGGCGGAGCTGTCCCGCGCTGATCGCAACGTACGCTCAGTTTATGAACACCCACCCGATGGTAATTCACGATGTAAAATGGGAATAAAATTAATATATATACTTTTTTTTGTCTAATTTTTATTTCATTTCCTCGCAAATGTGATGAAAAACATTGTGTGTATCACGGGCAGTAAGGGGATAACAAACTCGAGTCACAAAAAAACCTTCGCCTATCGGCGTCGGGCTTCTAACACTCTCGTTAGTTATCCCCTTCTTACGGCCCTAGATGCACAATGTACTATTCTTGTCCCGATCGCATTACTACTTATCTGACAACCAAAGCCATTGTCTTTCATTGTGAAATGTAACCTAGCTTAACAAACTTTAAAAGAAAATTATAACTTAAGAATAAACAGCGTATTTCCGTCGTAATAATTTGTATGGAAATTTCAATATTTTTGGCATATCATGACGCCCAATTAATCCGGTCTTGTACTTACAGTTGTTTCTTATATGTAGATAAATACCTTAATAAAGAAAGAGATAGGAAAATGTATAAATTGTAATACCTTTTTTTAAGTACACACTTAAAAAAAAAACAGATGTTATAACAAAATTCTGCCTCTTACAAATGTTAAGAAGATATTGAAGAATCAGATATACCTTTTGAAAATTATATCTTAAGAAATAACAGAAGTGTACGAACTGAAATCTATGAAAATTCGTCTGCCTCTTAACAAACTGCAGCTAAAGTTAATGCAGCACAGTATTGTTACAGTTACAAATCGAAACCGCAAAGAAATCCAACCAAATCGTTAGTTTTTACTAACAAGTAAGTAAGTAAGCCAAATCGTTAAATCATATATCTAAATAGGATAACACGCGTGCACAATACAAGAAAGAAACGAATAATTTTGTTAAATACTTATATCATTATTTGATTTCTTTGTAATATTACAAACATATTTATTTGCTGATAGTAGGGTCGTTATGCCGGATAACGGCCACTTAGCTGAGTTGCCTACTTCAGACCCTTGAAAATATGTGTTCTTTACATCTAACGTTCATGATTAATAAATAAGAATGACCACAGTTAATTTTACGCCGAGCGCCGCTTCGTTATTTTTCTTCTAAATTATTGCATGTTCTCACACCACTGACTAAAAGCCAAAACTGAACGGCTAATTCCCAGCTTTGAGTAGACTCTTCCGTTTTAAATTTTGTGTATTGTTATCACACGGCTACTTAAGAATCGCACACCACAAACATTTTATTATTATTGGCCGTATTAATTCTATTATCTTAATTTTAAGAGACGTTGCCGGCCAAGTGGCCGCTTACTGACCCTGGCCGCGCTACCGGCATACTTACCCTACAAGGAAAATTAAATTTGAAATTTGGTATTATTTTAAAAATACAAATAATACCGACTTCTATAATTGACATGAATAGATAATAGGTAGGTACCTACAATGCTTTTTTTCCAATGTTATTCATAACAAACTAGTAAATAAGTAGTATAATCCCCGGCACATAAGTTGAACTAAAATGGCGGCCGTCCGCGCAGGTACAAAAAAGCCTTGCACCTTATAACACACCTCGATTGAGACCCAAAAATGTTCTCTGCGCATTAAAGGTCAAAGTTCAAATTACGTGCTCCGAATTATAACGGTTTCGGTTCACTTTCGTCACACCCTCACACCACTAGTTGGTTTTGAATATGACTTAATTACAGATAGATGCGAACTAACAACAAACGGTAATAGACTAATAATAATCACTTCTTCTGAAACGCTCGTGCCCAAAATACCATTATTCCAAAATACCAGGTTCCTCATAATACCACACTCCAATTCTGTTAAAGAATATCGTATGTAATTTTAATGTTATTACTCAATCTGGTATTTTGTTAGTGTGGTATTATGAGGAACCAGGTATTTTGGAATTATGGTATTTTGGGCACGAGCGTTCTGAAACCTTAAAGCGTCTCACATCGGTTTTGACATCGTTCTGAAGCTGATCCTGCAATCCTAATGATAACGTTGAACTGCGCGCTATCGGACCAAATGACTAAGTCAATATCGGTCAAGCGGTCATTTCATGGATAACAAATTAACGCAATTGGCTAGTAGTCAAGTCAACCATGCACTAGCTTTTGCCCGTGACTTCGTCCGCGTGCAATTCGGTTATCGCTATTCCCTTAGCAGCCCTAACATGCAAGACAAAGATAAGTTATACCCGTTTATCTCTATGACTATCTCTTTCGTCGGCACTAGTGTGAGAGAGACGCACTTAGAGATAAGGCGGTTTAACTTATCCTTGTGTCTTGTATGTTAGGGCCGCAGGTTGTGTATTTATCCGGGATAAAAATAGCCTATGTTCTTCTCCGATCTTCGAACGGTCGCTGTGCAAAAAAGACAATTCCAGATGATCTTAGTGTATTGACTGTGTAAATTGGTTTCGACTATGATACCTTTGCGAAAAGATTCAATTTCCTTCATTAAGTGTTCCGGCAAGGTTCCGGCTATCTAGCAGTGAGTTGCGTTTTTAAGCACTATTGTAATTATCAATGTACACTACACGCTAGATTACGGAAATAATTAATCAAATTGAATTAAGTTTCTATTTCCACTTATTATTCCCAAGGTAAAATTTGTCATATATTTTGAGCCGTGATATAATCTATCACTACGCTAACTTCCGTCTAGTACCTAGTTTACGCGTGATGCGTATTCAAACAGACATATGGACAGACAGACTGACTGACTGATGGACTCTCGCCTTTAGAGGCTATGACACATACGCTTTAATTGTTTGCAGTTACTCAAATTAAACAATTTGTTTGTGGCACCCCAAAGGTCTACCTTTTCTTGTCAAGTTCCTTTGCGATCGGGCTGTATTGTCAGCGCCGGCCGGCCTCGCTTCTCTCGCTCTACCCCTGCGGCCCTCACATGCATGGCACAAAGATAAATTAGAACCGTTTATCTCTAAGTGCGTCTCTCTCACACTAGTGCCGACGAAAGAGATAGTCATAGAGATAAACGGTTCTAATTTATCTTTGTACCATGCATGTGAGGGCCGCAGGGGTAGAGCGAGAGAAGCGATCGCTCTAGGCGCCAACTAGAAAGGGGCGCCAAATGGCATAATTAATATTTATTTAACATAAAACCGAAGTAGTATTTAGTTGACCAAAGGGCGCCGAAAGACCATCTCGCTCTGCCCTGACCATGGGCTTGGGTCTGCCCTGACCATGGGCTTGGGCCGGCGATGTGTGTTGTCTACAGAAAACACACGTGTTCCGGTTCCTTATTGTCATAAGATGATGCTATGCCACTCGATGTCGGGGTTAATCACTTCATAGTGATATTGTTATCTTAACGGCCACTGGGTGATTATAATACATTTAAAAGGACCCATTTGTTTAGAGAAAATGAGTCGCTTAACTTCAAACTTTGATAAATCCACTCTAACCCTCTTAGGAGATAATCTTGAAAAAAGTGATAATAATTTTAATTTAAAGATTTAAATCCAGTATATTTTTATTATGACAAAAGTATTGAAAAAAACGATCCTGTTCAGCAATTCAGCAATTCAAAAATATTATTTTAGGTACCTTTTCTTTTTACACCAAAAACAAAAACAAAAAAACTCTGAATAGGCTAGTTTCCGAAAAATATATAGACCATGTTTTTTCTTTTGTCAATTTTAGAAAAAAATTACGAAGATATAGTGCGTTGAAGTTCTGCGTGACGTCACGACTTTGCACGCCTTTTACCATTAAGTGACGTCATTAGCCCGCTCCCGAACTTTGATGCGAGTTATCTTTTTCAATTTCGATTATATAAAGCAAAAAATACGTGTCCAATATTTTCTGATAATCTTACTGACGGATTACTTAGATTTTTTTATTTTTTTATAAAGGAAACATCCCTATTGGATTTATCCGAGGCCCGTCTTCTAGAATCTAAAGTCCTTCAGTTACGAATTCATGAATAAACATGAGGCGTGTCTAACCAATGTTATGCCTTTGTTAAAAACGAATAGGTATGTGTAATTCAATAGCAATTTAATTACCTATTACTCATTTATGTGACAAAGTTCAAAATGTATTATCTTATCAGAGCTGCGCGGCTGTTGGAATGGACGGCGTAGGGCACATTTAATCAAAATAATTATTATATTATTATCTAGGACATAAAACACGCATTGATCTCGAATCTTATGTTTAATAAACGAAGAAATACTTGTCACAGTTCTAATATTACGAAGCAAAATTCCGCTGGTGTATGTTTATATTAGTAACTAGACTTCTGCTCGCGACTTCGTGGCTATTCTCTCGGAACTGTGCATTTTCCGGGATAGAAAGTAGCTTTTCCGGCCCTCTTAGTATCGCAATGCAAAAAATCAAGTCAAATCGGTGCCCCGTTTTGACGTGAATGAAGAATAAACTTTAGCATTTATAATATCAAGGATGTAACCTTTGTCATCAAATTGGTACAATTACCATATGATCATAGTGACTTACATTTAAAAAGACATTGTGTGTGAGATTTGATTCGATAAAGTTTACGTCGGGCTCGGATGTAGGGGGAGGCAATGGCATGACTGAAGCACCTTATTTTGGTAAAGTATGTTGATTAGAACGAATTTTCTGGAAAAAATTAATCACACAAACGTAGGGTATTTAATTTTATATACTTAACTCTATTTATATAAACTTAGACCTGATTAAAGCATGTGAAACAAGTATAAGGTACGGTAAATTGACGGTTACGTGCCGATATCTATTATAAAAAAAACGGCCAAGTGCGAGTCTGACTCGCGCGCCGAGGGTTCCGTACTTACCTATGAAAAAGAAACAGTTTCTTGTAGGTACGAAACCCCAAAAATTTAAAAAATTGCTTTTAACGTCGGGGTAACCATTTACATGCAAAGGGAGCGTTCAAGTATTACGTAACGCAATATTTGGAGTTTTTTGACCCCCCCCCTGTAACGTGCCGTAACGTTTTCTGTACCCCCCTTCTGAAGGGTTAAAAAAATGTTAGTTCAAACCCCCCTCCCGCCTCTGGAATGCATCGTAACGTGTTACAAGACACTCCCCACATTAGCATTTATCAAAAACCGCAAATTAAGGCGCTGATAACACCTATCGGCTTTACTTACTTACACAGTTTTTTTAACAAAAACTATTTGATTTGGCAAAGCGATACTCATATGTTTTTATTCTTTATATTATTGAAAACATGACTATTTCTAAAACACGATTTGATGATATCGATACTATAGAAAAAAATCGTGAAGCTACGTCTGAAATCCTCTTTAAACAGTTCTGTGTCTTAATTTTTCGTACTTATGGGTCTATAATTCATAACACTATTGTATCACGCCCATGTGTATAATTCATCCGCACAGTCCTTCTTGTTCACTCCGGTGCAAACAGACAGAGACCGATGACTCAAGGTCATGCACTGACACTGACAGGACTGCAGATGAACCGATTTTGATTGTTTTTTGTTTGATAGGTGACTTAATCGAAATTGTTCTTAGCAAGTGGTATTCAAGAAAATTTGTTCTTCTGTCTGAAGATTATCAGCTCTTTTCTAGTTGATGAAGGGATGTGGACAACTTCCACAGGTCTGATCCATTCGAAATTTGGTATCCTGTTGCTTCAATGAAATTGCAAGAACATGGTAACCTTGACCTGATGCTGCAGCATCACCTGCAGATACCCAATTCCTCACCAGACGGGGGTTTTTTTAAATTGAGTCCAGCTTGTATTATATACCTAACTAGTGGACCCGTCACATCGCCCGAGGTATTTTCCATACAAACTATATCGCCCCTTTCCACCCCTTTAGGGATGGAATTTCAAAAAAATCCCTCCTTAGTGCACCTCTAGGGTACTCGGGGAATGTCTCCTCCAAATTTCAAACCTCTAGGACCACCCGTTTAGGCTGTGCGGTGTCCATAAGTGAGTCACGGTACTGTTTTATATGTATAGATTATGAGCAAGTGTGATGATATTACATTTTTAAATTCCAGAAAGCGTTTACAACCCTAAAGTCGTGTATGGAGGGCCTTGTAGACCAGGCCGTGCTAAAGCAGGAGATCGAAGATGCGAAGCCCAACGGGAAAATCGACGAGGTGTTCAAGAAGTAGGTATTACATACGTCGTCGAGCCTTCCTACTTCACGCATTCATTAGGAAACGCGTGAGATTTGAAGAAAAAAGTACTATACTTCGCCACATGTAAAAGGAGCGCTAACGGTCATACATTTTATATAGCCGTCAGCGCTTTTTACGTGTGGTGAGGTATAACATTGTCTTATCTCGGCCGGCGCTTTCCGCACCATAAAAGCTTTTAAAAAAAACATTAATTTAGTAGAATTATATCAAAACATTTTCGGCTACCTTCGCTGCTAACTTTGTTCCTACGTTAGCAAGAATTTTTTTCTCTTATGAAACATTTCTTAACCCAATTACCAAACCAATTAATATAATGGTATGCTAACCAGTTAGGTGTTATAAGAACTGCTACTGCAGTCGGATAACGTCTCCATTTAGACTTGTTGTGCACTAATTTTTCTTTTGCATCTGTTCAAATAAAATCTCTCCCCATAATAGTTCTTCACGTCTACTATAACCTTTTGGCCGCCAAGCATGTCTGAGAAGTAACACGAATTTCAACTTTAAGTCAAGGTAATGAAGGACTTTTTTAAATAGCTTATATATGAATCAATTATGAGCGAGTCCGTGATTGACCGCCTATAAATAACTTTAATATGCAGCGAAAAGATGGAATGCATGAATTGTCCCATCACGTTTACCACTAGTTAACCTTTGAACCCAGGGTTTGTCATAACAGACTGTAGGTAACATAATAGTAATTTATCTATCATAAAGTGACATAATAAAATTCTTTTAGTCACGAGTGCGAGTTTGTTGGATACTTAGGCTATTTATTATACGCCGCATATGTGGTGTATAGCCGAATGTCGCAATGGGTTTGCGCAGAAGTCTTATATAGGCCTACTAGTGGACCCGCCACAGCTACGCTCGCGGTATTTTCCATAGAATCTTTATCAAATTAAAACTTTCGTGAGACATTATGAATACTTGAAAAACACACGGCTTTACTCACGATTTATTGTCAGAAATAGTCCGACATGTTTCGAACTCGATTGGAGTCCTTCTTCAGGGTTTGAGTGCGGTCCCGGTCAGATCAACCCGCGCACTGATCGAGTTCGAAACATGTCGGACTATTTCTGACAATAAATCGTGAGTAAAGCCGTGTGTTTTTCAAGTATTCAGAATCTTTATCACCTCTTTTCACACATTTAGGAATGGAATTTCAAACAATCCCTCCTTAGTGCACCTCTAGGGTACTCGAGGAATGTCTTCTCCGAATTTCAAACCTCTAGGACCACACTGAAAAAAATGGTTGGTTAAATGAAACCGAACTTTCGTTTATCTACATACATACACATACATAGCATCACGCCCGAAATCCCTAATGGGGTGGGCAGAGCCACAATACTACATGTGGCCACGTTCGATTAATTAGTCCTAAGATGGTATGATGGTATGGTGATGGTGGTTTATCGGTAGCTTAAAAAAAGTGACTACATAACTTAAGTCATACCTTACATTCAGTTTTGTTATGTATAGATAAACCATTTGGTTACATACAATTAACTTCAGTAACACCTTACCAAATTATGGTTAAAACTGAAATAACCGAAGTAGTTTGGTTGTAATTTTTTCTCAGTGCATCCGTTTAGGTATTGCACTCGAGTGCAAAATTTTTCATCTCATGCACTTTTGATTCCCTCGCTAACGCTCAGGATTCTAATTTTGGAATCACTCGCTGCGCTCGTGATTAAATTTTACAATCCTTCGCTTGCTCGGTCATCAAAATTGAGCACGCGGTTTAAAAGCAACTTTGCGGTCTTGTATAACAAATAACTATTGTATCAACTTTATTGCTCTAGAGCAAATAAGGGCTGCTTTGTGCTGAGTATTTAAGGCCATAATGATGAAATTAAAGCGCCGTTGGAAGAAATAGTGTTCGGTCGGGTCAGGTTTTGTGTTGAGCCACTTTACTCATGATTAGTTCATTGTTATTTAAAACGTGGGTGTAGTGTTTCAGAAAACTGTTTAGTTCGCAGTGCTAGGAACAGTGATACGAATAATAATATGGTACCAGAGATCGCCGATTTTTTAAAACTTGCTTTTAATTGTTGTTTTTAATAAAATTGTAGGTACTTCACAAAAAAGTAATTTTTAATAATCTGCATAACATGATTCTTCATTCGTAAAGAAAAAAATCGTTTTTAATATAATTATAACTAGCTTTTACCAGTAACTTCGTCTGTGTGGAAATGTATTTTTAAAAAGGACCCGCCACAGCCTCGCCTACGGTATTTTCATACAAACTTTATCACCCCCTTTCACCCCTTTAGGAATGGAATTTCAAAAAATCCCTCCTTAGTGCACCTCTAGGGTACTCCAGGAATGTCTCCTCCAAATTTCAAACCTCTAGGACTACCCGTTTAGGCTGTGCGTTGTCTATAAGCGAGTCACGGTACTGTTTTATATGTATAGAAGATTGTGTTCATGTTACTGATTTTTTAATTTAGACATTGTTCCTCAAATTACGGGCTACCACCTGACACGCACGAACAATGTCTATCAGTGGCGAAGCGTCAAATATTTTCTAAGGGAAGCCGGAAGAATTAGAACCGTATGTGCGAGTCTGACATTTAGTTAGAGTAACGTGGACTTCACTGACAGCTAGCCGGAGCTTTCTAGCTTAGTAAAGCCGTGAGGAATCGGCTTGTAGGCAGGCTTCGCCACTGATGTCTATACCACATTTATACTTTTGTGACTGCCTACCAATTCTAGCAAAATATTATTGCATATTTCAGATACTGTGCCAAAAAGCCGCAGTTCAAGAGTTGTTTCAAAGAGGCGCTGGACGCCTTCATGCCCTGTTTCACCACGCCCGAGCAGAAAAACCTGAAAACTGTCAACAACGTCACTGAACAACTGGGCGAGTTCATATGCTTCAAGGATGGAGATAGGATCGCACGTGAGTATCCAATACGCATATTATCTGTTTATTCAGCTCTTTCCGTAGATCGTAGGTTCCATTCTTGTGTTAAACTAGATGACGCTTCAATATAGCCTGCGATATATCTGTACATATAAATAAAATTGAAGTGTCTGTTTGTAATGTCAAAATAACAGCGTCATTTTGTTACGGTCATAATCATCATCACCGGCGGCGCGTTTGTAGCGGTATGGATATTAAATTATGCGCATTTCCTATTTTCTATAGTCAGTAATTTATAGTACATTGTGCATCTAGGGCCGTAAATAACGAGAGTGTTAGTAGCCCGACGCCGAAGGCGGGAGGGCTTTTAATGACTCGAGTTTGTTATCCCCTTACTGCCCGTGATACACACAATGTTTTTCATCACATTTGCGAAGAAATGAAATGAAAATTAGACAAAAAAAAAAAACATTGTACACCGTGAATTACCATCAGGTGGGTAGAATAAACTGTACTTCGCGTCGGTTGCGCGCTACTTGTACAAGAAAACGATCACTGCCGGAGCCGACGCGCACCCCCGCCGGACCTGGCGCACGCCCCGCCGTCAGCGGGAGTTATAAATCATACAAAATCCATAACTCCCGTGGGCGTTTTGTATGGTTTATAACTCTCGCTGAGGGCGGGGCGTATAGAGCAGCTAAATCGGCTATAGCTGCTCTATACGCCTGCGTATAATAACAACCTTTCCGAGCAAGTATTTTGTATGCCGCAAATGTCATATAACTTTTGGTAACCGTGTCGATTCTTTCTGAATATGCTCACCGGGCATTAATATACGAAGCCCCTACCGGTCTCACCCTATGAGCGAAAGAGACAGGTGTTGGTGGTCGCGAAACGCGGTGAGGCGTAGCGCGGGGTACAGGGCGGCGTGCTCGTTGCAGTGTTCATCGCGGAGGGCGGGCCGGAGTGCTTCCAGGACCAGCAGGACGCCATCCAGGCGTGCGTCAACGGCACCCTCGGCGCCGACATCAACATCGACCCCAACAATATTACCGCTGACAACCTGCCCGAAATCAATTTCAGCGTGAGTATAGCAGTCACACAATAGTACATTGCGTTCCCAAGGGCGCTAAAGAAGTATTTTAAACTAAGGATACTTAAAGCTGCTGAGGTTAGAGCTCTAATGGCACTGGCAATGCCATGTTCTATGTAACACCATGGATTTCTTATAGGTTTTAATATAGGTCTTATAATAAATCTATAAAGATATTCTGTATTTTTTTCAAAGTTTTAGACCTAGTATTTTCGGAGATAAGTCGGAGATAAATGGTCAATTTTCGGCTATTTTCTTAAATATCTTCTAAAATATTTAACTTAAATCTTAAATCTCACGAGACTCATAAGATATCTTAATTTTTTAGACATAGAAGGGTGAATTTCAAAAACTTTTAACGTAATTAAGGCGTAGTTAAAAAAAAGTTTTAAAAGTTCCTCTGTGTTACGAAAATTAACCATATAATTGTAGTGTGTTTGTATAGAGCTCCGATTGCTACAGACGGTGCTGTCTGAAAATCAGCGCTGCGGGTGTCTGACACCACAGCATTCTGCTGAGCCAGTGACCGATTCACTGCCGCGGCGACACAAATCGCTCGTTTTTCTGTGTTTTTTTTTTTGGTGTGTTAATTATTGTGCGTCTTGTCTGGTGAATATAAATGTCTTTTCTTTCTAATACGACCCTTAGTTGTTAAAACTTATTATGGAATTCCAGGCGAACAACTGCGGGAAACTGTCCAAACTGCAGACGTGCGTGGTGGAAAATCTTGAGAAGTGCACCCAGCCCACCACGGCGAACATCGCCGAGTCGCTCTTCAAATATATCCGCAAGGGAACGCCCTGCAAGGAGTTTAATGTGAGTGAATGTTTCATATCATTTTTCCGAAACCTAGTTTTTGCATGGATTTAATTTTTTTGGCACACATCAAACCTAACCTAAACTAACATCCGAATGTCATATTACCTGAAAAGTTAACGGTCCTAGCAGAAGAGTATTATTTTAAATCGGACAAACTGGACAAACTGGGAGGATTCTCGAAAACAAAGCGTTGGAAAAGCATGGTTTGTTCCCAGTTCTACGGATTCCATTACAGATTTCTATTTCTACAAATTCCCATGTTTACAGATTCCCATTACTACAGGTTCCCATTTCTACTGATTCCCAATTCAACAGATTCGCATATCCACAGATTCCCAACTCAACAAATTCCCATTTCTACAGATTCCCAACTCAAATCAACAGATCTTTAGTAGTAAAAGTGTATGTTATGACATTAAATGAAATGGACTTCGTCGGGGCAGTAGCGTCGATGCACCTGAACTCTTTCTGATGCAAAAAATGTGTGCATATTCTAGTGAATATCCGCAACATGGAGAGTTCTAGACCGTATTTCATACATACAACATTACCTCCTTATTACCCTTACTATATGTATATCTTTGAAGCAACTGCATTTGTTCGGAAGCACATAAACTTATTTATTTATACTCAAATAAGAACTGTGTAACATGAGGCAGATGAATCTGTAGAAATGGGAAGAATCGGACATGTCACTAGAGGAAAAAACTTACAAATGTAACATGAGAATCTGTAATATTGGAAATCTGTACAAATTGGTAATCTGTAGTATTGGGAATCTGTAGGCATGGGAATAAACGCATGCTCAAGTGCAGTGGTTCCCAACCTTTATTAGTGCACCGCCCGCCCACCACAGCTTTGTACTGACTGACTGAATATAGCCGAATTCCACGCGGACGAAGTCGCGGGTAGAAGCTAGTATTTTATAAAATATTAAAGAAAAATTGAATACCGGAACATAGAATCAAATATTACTAATTTCTGCTAGAATCATTAACTCTCATTTAATCAAATTGGTAACATTACTACACGAATAACATCACCGAGGAAATATAAGGACAAGGTATAGTTTATTCTTCTAATACAAATTTCGATCGTCAAAAGCACGAATGTGAACCTCAAATGCGTACAAAATAACGACACATAAGTGATTGTGGCATTTTAGTGACGATGTGGTACCAGCCATGTGATTCTTTAAGGTGATCAGCGCCTCTATTCGGAAACGCTAAGTGATGCTGTAGCAACTCGCGAGCGAGATATCTCATCCCACTATCCAGTATCACTTAGATGTTCCAGAATAGACGCCCTGCGATGAGGAACACATTCAAATGTACACAGAAAGACTTTGTCCACACAGCCTAAATTAATAGTTTCGTTTATCCGCTGATCAGCTGATGCGCACGTTAGAAAATCACACCACTGTAATTCCTTTCCCATCGGGAAATCTCGGAACACACGATTACTTCCGAATGCTGCCGATGTGTACAGGAATTATTTGTTTTAATTAAGTGACATGTTTGTAATAAATAAATAGAGTGCTTTATTTATCAGTTACAAATGTCAAACCATGACTTTGAAGTATATCACACTGAGATGTTATAACCACCACGATCAAATTATATAGAGAATGTAGTGTTAACAAGAATCGAACTACCGAGAATTGTTCGTCGAGAAATTCCACTGGCCTCCGGTAATAGTTTTTGGACTTTACAGAAATAATCATCATTGTTGCTTTTTTAAATTTATCATTTTCAGTTAAGAAATATAAGTAAATGTTGAAAATAATTTCACAGGCTTTTCGATCTAAACATTTCCCAGGTCTTAATGCTTTCGGCATGACTAATAAAAATAACTGAAAACAAACTTAAAATAATAAAAATATTAACTTGGTATTAACTCTATATCTGTCTTGATGGGTACCGAGGCTGACTGAAATAGCATGACAAAAACGAACGTCTCCGAGTAAATACAGTGGCAGTAGCCAGGGGCGTGCATAGGGATTTGAATCAGGGTAGGCAATGAAAATTAAAAGTTAAAAAGATACTCGTCACATTTCTGGGCGTCTATTCGGGAACGTCTAAGTAATCCTGCAGCGACCCGTGAGCGAGACTCGCATCTCACTCTTACGGATTACGCGTCGTGCGGAAGAATGGGATGAGAAATCTCGCTAACGAGTCGCTATAACATCACTTAGAGTTCCCGAATAGAGGCGCTGATATTAGTTGTATATGTATTGGAGCCGGCGGCGTTTCAGTTCTGTACAATGCAATGAGCCTAATCAGACCACCTCGTGCATCTAACTAAGTTGGCCAGTTAAAAGTTTTATAATACCTATCTAGAATGAAATTTACGAGTTACATACCCTTCTCTTGCGATAACTGCAATCAAATTCCGACATACATCTGCCTTTTTGAATAACTTTCAATTTATCATTGAAAGACAATTTTGCGAATTCACCGTTATTTAATATTTGTAAACACACACTGTCAACGCAAACCTCACAACTAAATGACATATTTAGGAAATATTGACACTAATATACAATAAATTATTAACTTTAAACAAGAGAAAAGCATAAAATAACAGTGATTCTTTACGAAAGCTTTCGCGTCACAACAAAATCAAAACAAAACTAGCGACAAAAACACTATCAAAATATAAATGTAATTTTATTACATGACAAAACGTAATCGAAGCGGACTTCATATTCAGCCGCGTTAATACTAAGCGTGCGCGCGCATGCGTGGGTCACGTGGACCAAATTGAACATCGGTTTAGCATACATTGCTGTATTTGTTCTTGAAGTTGCGGGAGGAATTCACACGATTTGTCAACACGTAATGGAAGTAAAAGTACATCCAAGTCAGGCGTGCCTCTGTGATTTTGTATGAAGCGATTTGTTTTTGTGTGCGTATCGTGTTAATGTGTGGAGTTGCCCATGTTCGTACAGAGTTCATAAACAGTCATTTGCACACATGTAACGGTATTTGTGTTGGTTAAAATGAGGCACTGCCCGGATCTGCCTCTTTCGCAAGGCGCGAACAGAAGGTGACTAGCTAGCTACGTTTCGCTGTACGTAATATGTCAAATTGTACGTTAATTGATGATCTCTTCACTAGCTTTGAATTAATACCTTATTATATGAGACATAAGATTGAATTTAGTTTGTTGGTTGGTGGGATTTTTGTTAACATGGAAAAATAATTATTTTAGGTATTTTTGAATCGTAGAAATAATTTAATGCGAATTACGAGTTATAAATCGGACACAGTTAGGGTAATTTTGCGAGGGTAGGCACTGCCTCAATGCCTATATGGACTGCACGCCCCTGGCAGTAGCATTATCTAATAGAGGCCCCTGTATTCCCCCTTTGTCGTATTTATCATAATAACTTAGCATGATTTTTATTACTAACATTACTAAACTTTTAATACTTTTGCAAGGACACCGTTGCAAGCCCCAGGAGTACCAACGTAAGTGGTTTTCGGTTTGGTTTTGTGAACGTCTTTTGTGTTGTTTGTGTCCAATATTATCATTTTCACTGTCAGCCAAAAAATCTTGTACCAACTCGGGGCAACAGAAGTTCCTTGATACAAAATATATACTTAGCAGGAGCCGGAAAAGACAATTTCTTGGTACTGAACATGTGTTAAACGTTTGAACGCCACAGTCGGCCGTCATGCCGTTTTCCATACATTGTGTCGGCTACAGCCGTCACTCGGCGTCATTCTCGCATTCAGCCGTGCCGTTCAAAGGGTTAACCTAAATCTTTCCTAAAATGCAGTCGTTTGGAATACTGAACGCACACAACAGTACCGAATGGAATTGCTAACGAAACTAACCAGTAAAATTATCAATACTTACTGATTTATATGTGTATTCACGTCTAATAGTAAGGATCCATTGTGACGATCCACTTATTTATCAAAGTCTAGTGCAAAGGGGTAAAGACGTTATAACGCTGTCGCGTAAACTTTAACCATATTTATTAATACGACTGTATTCTGTTCATTCTATTCCAGGCGGTAAATTTTTGCTTGGTTATTAACATTTGCTCCATTTTCAGGACCCTTCAACATCAAGCCAAAAAATCAAGCCTTCGTCTGCTAGCGGGCTCGCTGTGACGTCACTTACTTTAGTAATGGCGGCCGCAACGATCTTCGTCTAATACATGAATCGTGCCATTCCATCGACTTCTATGCCGCCCCGGTACCTTGTGTAGTAAACTTCTAAGAGAGGAAAAAATATAATTTTAGAGCTTCCATTGCTAATACAACAGAAGTACATATCGTAGTTATAACAGTAGGATCAATAAACCCGGCCAAACGATGGCGCTTGCGTCCTGCCAAATGTTTAGATTTAAGAATATACGTAGTACGTGGAAAGTATAGTGCTGTTCGTCTTCAACTCTTTGTGGTATTTTTGGGCTAAGTTACAGGTTACAGGTTGGGTTAGACCAGGTCCCCAATTCTCGGTGCATTCGAGATAATCTCACATACATACATACATATTATCACGCCCGAAATCCCTAATGGGGTGGGCAGAGCCACAAGACTACCTGTGGCCACGTTCGATTAATTAGTCCTAAGATGGTATGATGAACCGTATGGTGACAGGTGATCAGCCCATCGCCCATACAGATAGTCCACCATGTTGGAGAGGACCCGTCCCTTAGTCGACTTTTACGACATGCCAGGATGATAAGCATCTGCACGCATTCTACGCTATTTCTTCACTCCCAGTGCAGCAGAGGAGATAATCTCACAATCGAGATTAAACGTCAGTGCATACAGTCGTTTGACACAACTGTATGAATCTGACGATTAATCTCGCTATAGACATTATCTCGAATGCACCGAGAATTGGGGGCCTGTCCTCGGTCCTCAAGAACTTAGCTCACGGTGTCTTTCTGCGGCGAAAAAAACGGTAATCATTAACGACTTATGTGCATACCTCAATACTTGTCTCTGAAGTAGAGACTGTCTGTACAAACGCGACGGACAGAGACAAGTTGTTTTGGAACGTTGTAGGAAATTCTTTCTGCTCAGCGAAGGCGCTTTTTCGATAGAAATATGAATGTCTCGCTACAGCAGCGCGACTGTATCGCTGCAAAATTCTTGTGCAAGGCCCTTAGAGGTAGTTTTCGTCACCTTGTCATTTGTTTACTTAGGGATAGAGAAAATAAATCATATATTGAAAAGGCAATCATATATGTGCTTAATTACAATTATGGCAGCTTTTTATTCAGATTTTTTACAACTTTCGCTATTTTATATTTTTTATACTGCTATTTATAAATAAATCAATATTACAAGCAATTTTATGCGTAAAAATATTTTGAACATAGTTATTTATACACGTACCGTTTAAAGTGACTTACTTCTAACTTTGTATTCACAATGGATGAAACTTAATACTATTATTGAAAAAGTGAGGGTAATAAGGAAAACCACTATACGTTTAATTGTAAAAAACATATGTATTTTATAACGATAAGCAAAGCAATACAGCACATGATGTAATTGTATGTCTACAGTTTTTAAGGTTAATTTTATTTTAAAATAGATATACAACGAAAAACGTAAGCTCAATTCTAATATCTTTTCATTTATTGTTCGCTCAATCAACATTGACTACATAGTCATCGCATTTACCAAAATACGTAAGACCCAAACAGAAAGGACTGTCAACAGCACAATAAAGGTAACTTTGATAATGACTTTTCTACCAAACTAGTTTCTAGTTTAAATATTTTTAAGTAACAATAATGTGTACCTGAAAGGTTTCATTTTCATTCAAGACTTTCTTTAAAGCTATGAGTAAAAAATAATGTAGCACCAGCATCTATCATAGGCTAGGTTTTCCGGTTTCGTGCGTGGTTATAATTTTAAATTTAATTAAGTATGTATTATAAGTAATTTGAATTCGCTTATCTGTTTTGTAGGAGCATTTTATTAATTAATTAATATTTTTTGGGTACATTTGTGATAAATGTGGCTTCTCATATGAAAAGTTGAGCGCTTACGACCGTTGACATAATTAATGTTTCTATAAAAATAATACGGAGTAGAACGGCCTCAAGCTTTTTAATTGGATGGCCACAAATAGTTTTTACGTGATAACTGTTTAGTAGGTGAAAGTGGAAATTATGGAACAAATAAACGAGGTATGGTTGTAACTGTTGCTTTATTTCAAAATTTTACTTCCTTTCTATACCTTCGCCACATTGATCGGTTTAGGCTGGATTTTATAAAGATCCGTTGGGTCAAATTTCGGTCTCGTCTTTGTCATGAAATTAGACATATGACTTTGACATATCGTCGCTGCGCGTGCAATACCGCGAAAGAGCACTTTGTAAAAACCGCTTATCTGCAGTTTTTGTGATTTTTTAGGAACAAGAAAATACTGAATATCTCAGTCATTTAACTACATATCATTACATATCTCAATTTTGTGCCATGCTGCTGTTACGCGGTATTTACAAAGTGCTCTTCCGCGGTATTACACGCACAGCGACGATATGTTTTCTTTGCAATGTAAATCTCTAGAAAAAGACCTTTTTTTAAATGACTAAATCTTTAATAAAAGCTTATAAACAAATGCACTTGTACGAGGTGTTCGTTCATTTATCTAAGTACTGTGTCGCTCCAAGTTGACACTTGCAATTGTTCATCTTTTATTTTATTTCTTTATGTCATTTTCCAATATGTTTTATGTAGTCTTGGATACTGAATATGTGTACTGATACAATACAATACTAGTGGCTCTCTTTCCGAAGCACTGTAGCACAAAAATCCGATTGTTTATATCCCCGCTTAACGTCCTAAGTCCGAGGTCGGCTCAATAGGAGCGCCCTTAGGCATGTTAAGTAAAATTCCCCTTGTTGAGCGCCATTCAGGCTGCTCGCATCTTTCCGGTGAAGTTGTCGAAGTCGTCAGAGACTAACAGCATATGTCCATTCTAAAAAAAAAAAAAAAACTAGTGGCTCCGTGAGCTGTAGACCTCGCGACAAACTTAAAGCTAAGTAAATTCGTAAATTTATCAAAAGGTTTTAACTCATCATTTGATTCGAGATCTGTAAAAGCTGCGGCCCTAACATGCATGCCACAAAGATAAATTAGAACCGTTTATCTCTATGACTATCTCCTTCGTCGGCACTAGTGTGAGAGAGACGCACTTAGAGATAAACGGTTCTAATTTATCTTTGTGCCATGCATGTTAGGGCCGCAGGTTGGGAACAGTATAAATTTTGTACATCCGAGTAACGAACGTTTGACCAATCTTCAGAATCGAAATGCTGTACAGTTGACATGAAGCTGACGTGAGCTGGCGAGGATTTTGGAATAGATGGTTCTTTAAGTACAGTTTTCAATGAGAACTTAACTGCTGTAGAGAGTTCACAGGTCTCAGGAGTTTAATGCTCATTACCCGTGTATAACTCGCCGCTCTCATTAGTATCAATTTCGTTACACATATTCCCAATAAAACCTTTGATTTCGTTAACCTGTTCAACCAACTGCTGTATAACGTCACTGCCGTTGCTGCTTCCGTTTGGGCTCAGAATTTGTTTCAGCATTCCTTTTAGACGCTTTTGGAGACGGGAGCGGCTGTAACGGAGGCGGCGGCTGGGACTTAGATAGAGCAGGTACTTCTCCTTCCGAATCAGAGGACGAACTAGAGCTTGAGCTAGAAGTCATTCTTTCTGAAAAGTAATTTAACAAATGTAGAACGCTTTAACGTTCCAATTTTAATTTTAAATGTACTGCCGTAGTAGATACTATAAATTCGAACAGTAAAACCGTTAGATTTTTTATGAAATATTTAAAAACCATGAGTACTTACAAAAATCCGATGAATTTTTGGCAGTACGAACTGTTCGTCTCGACAAACAAGACGCCACAAGACGCCAATGACGGGGCGCTCGGCAGCCATAACTTAGCCGCGCACTACGCTGGTGAACGAAAAAGGGTAGGGGATGGAAGGAAGGAGTGGGAAATGAACCAATCAGGAACCGTTACGCCATAAACAAACAGAGTTGCCACTCTCAAATATTAATATAGGCTTCGAATAACGGTATAAGCTTGATGAATGATTTTAAAATAAAATAAACTTTTTTATCTACACCCATATCATAAAACCTCCATAGTGTAATCAAAAACCGTAGGAAATGACCACCATTTTGACAACCAATTAGGAAAAACCAGTGCTGCAATGTTATTCCCGTATCGTTTTTAGTATAGAAATGAGATTAAATTTGGAACAGCTGTCAAAACTCAAGTGGCTCTCTATTCTAGTATCCATAGATATTAAAACAGTTATTGATAGGAAACGTCAATTCAGTATAATTTTTTAATATAAATTGCACAACATTTGATCTCGTGTGACATGAGAATAGAGACATCATTCGTTTGTCTATGATTTAAAAAAATAATGGTCTTGACGGAGGATTGAATTGCCGCCATTATGTTGGTGTTTTGCTGAACGAAAGTAGAATTGTTGTTGAGTTGAATAGAAAAAGTTGTTTGTAATTTACATTTTAATTGAAAATATGAATAGTAGTCTTCTCGGAGTGTGTGTGATGTGAAAATGCGCCGGATATCGGAAATATGCAGCCACGATTGCAACAAATAACTTGTTGCCAGAAAATATTGTTTCTGAACCCATCATGGAGGATTTATAATATGTGTGTAGGTAGATAAAGTTATGTATGCAACTCTGCATATTTTGGCCTTAAAACACACGTGCAATCTTATTATGACACTCGCTAAAAGCTCGTTTCATAAAACCGCACTAGTGTTTTAAGGCTTATCATTATGCAACCGTTGCATAAACTACTATTTATTTACCATTAATGCACACCTGCACACCACACCACCAAATTTGGTTCAGGTGGTCCCCAGACAAAATTTGCACTAAATCTTTGTAATGGGTGAAGTGAATAAAAATAATTAACCGCTTTTACTTGAAAGTTTTCAAACATTATCTACGCGGTCAAAGTCGTCAAAAATATGTGCACAAGACTTGTAGCGGCCGGAACCCAGGCTGCAGAAGTAGAGGGTTTCCTAGCGTTGCTTTAGTTAAATGCGAATTGTATGAACTGTATTTGCTTTATTCGTAGGACTGGTTGTACAAAGGAAATAGTGCTGAAATCGCGTACAGTCAGATGAGCGTAATAAGATGAAGTGAGTTGCCCATATTTGGACATATTTTAAGCTAACGGCTACGTCATTTTTGGAGGGGAGAAGTTACATTTGATTGGCTATTCAGAAGCCTCTTTCGAGCGTTTCGGTATTGCTGGAAAGCATTTAGTATTAAATGATATAAAATAAAAAGAGAAAAAATTGAATCTATATAAATATAGTTGCATACGCAACATACTCCCGGGCGTTGAGAGTACTCAACAAATGTTTTAGTGAATGGGGAGTGGGCAAAGGTTGTTGTATGCCCTCCTGATAATTCCTTTCTTGGTGAGGATGTCGACGACTCTGACAATGTTGTCCGCACCCGGATGCACCTTGATGACGCGTACCAGAAGCCACAGAAGAGGAGGAAGCCCGCGCTCCCTGATGAGGACCATGGTTCCAGGTTGGATACTGTCTGAAGATGAGTGCCATTTCGTCTTCTGCTGGAGGAGAGTTACATACTCATTAGAAAAACGATTCCAGAAATGCTGCTTGAGTTTTTCAATCCTCTGGAAACTTTCAAGACGAGTGATATTTGCTTCAGTCAGTGGCGTATGTGGTATAGACAGAAGCGGGCGTCCAATAAGGAAATGAGAGGGAGAAAGATATGTTAGATCAGAAGGGTCAGACGATAGAGGGGTGAGGGGCCTAGAATTAAGAATACCTTCTATCTGAATCAAGCATGTGTTCATTTCCTCATACGTTAAATGAGTCAAAGTTAATACTCGTCGTAAATGATGTTTTACGGACTTGACTGCGGCTTCCCATAAACCGCCAAAGTGAGGAGCACAGGCAGGGATAAACTTAAAGTTAATATTATGCTGCTCCGCAATACCTGAGTGTAAATCGTTATGGGATTTAAAAAGAAAGTTTTGAAGTTCATTGGAGGCACCGACGAACGAAGTACCGTTGTCGGAATACAGTGTATGAGGCTTGCCGCGGCGAGCCATGAACCGGCCAAGGGCAGCAAGGAACGCCTCCTTGGTTAAGCTTGTAACAAGCTCCAAATGAAGAGCCTTAACTGAAAGGCAAACAAATATTAAAATGTATGACTTGATTGTCTTGCTACCTCTACCCTTATGATCAGCAATCAGCACCGGCCCGGCATAATCCATTCCAGTGTGTAAAAATGGATATTCTAGTTTTGTCCTGTCAGTAGGTAAGTTGCCCATTGCCATTTGAAGAGGTTTAGCTTTGAACCTGACACAGCGAACACAAGAGTTTGTAATGTTACGGGCTAGATTTCTACCTCCTAGAGGATAATATGATTGCCTGATGCTTGATAATAATAGATTAGGAGGGGCGTGTAGCAATGCAAGATGCTGCATGTTGAATAAAAGTTTTGTAACGTGGTGTTTACTACACAGCAAAATAGGATGTTTGACATCATAGCTGTAATTAGAATTATTAAGGCGACCACCTACACGGATAAGGTTATCCGGGCATATAAAAGGGGTCAAAGAATTCAACCTATTTTTTGCTGGCAATTGTTTCCCTAATGAAATAATTTCATATTCCTCAGGGAACATTTCCTTTTGTGCTAGATGTAACAATTTAGTTTTCGATGATTTAAGCTCTGTGTAGGTTAAATTGGATGTAATTCTATTTTTAACATTTTGACAATTATTTCTAAATCTGTAGATATAGGCTAAGATTCTGATTATGTTTGTGAGTTTTGAATTGTTTGTGATGAGTTTAGTTATTGGATTAGTGTATGTATTTGTATGTATGTTTGTATGAAGTGAGATTTCTGGGAGTAATTCTGTTGTTGTGTTGGGAACCGACGGTAACTGTATGTTAGTATGGTGAAGGAAATCGGGACCAGTCCACCATAGGGCGGATGTACTGATCTCGTCAGCCTTCACCCCCCGCGACACGAGATCCGCAGGGTTCTGCTTAGACGGCACGTAGCTCCACGTCTGGCCGTGAGTGCTTTCTTGAATCTCTATCACTCTGTTGCGGACAAATTGCTTCAGACGGCTCGGTGAACCCAAGAGCCAGCCCAGCACTATCATGGAATCTGACCAAAAGTAACTATGATCAAACCTCACGGTCAGTGATTTTGTGACCTTTGCCCAGAGTCTTGCACCCAGCAAGGCTCCGCAAAGCTCCAATCGCGGAATAGTGGTTTGTTTAATTGGCGCCACTTTATTCTTCGAGGCTATAAGACGAGTGCACACTGCACCGCTGCCATCTACACTTCTAATATAAATACAAGTTCCATATGCTAATTCGGAAGAATCTGAGAAGATATGAATTTGTGTCTGTGTGGGTGATTCACACATTACCCAACGATTAATATGAAGCTTGTTTAAGTGTAACAGTGACTTTGCAAATGAAAGGAAGTTGTTTCTGATGGCGGATGGAAGCTTTTCATCCCAATCACATTTTTCTTGCCATAGTTTTTGTAAAATGAATTTGGCTTCGACTGTACAAGGGCCTACGAGGCCTAAAGGATCAAAAACCTGACTTATGACTGATAAGATATTACGTTTTGTGATTTTACTCGGAATTTTCATGTCTATCGAAAATAATAATTGATCTAAACTTGAGTCCCAATATAACCCTAACGTTTTACAGGGTGATGTGCTGTCAAGGTTAAGCGTTTTATGAGTACCATCGTTCATGGCACAAATAGATTGCAAGATATGAGGACTGTTAGACTGCCACTTACGTAAATTAAATTTTGCTGAATCTAAAGTATTCATGACCCCCTTGCTTATCTCGATTAATCACTCAATGGTGTCACTGCCACTCCAAAGATCGTGTTTTATTGCCTCTTGAACGCGGACATCGTGGCACTGATCGGCAAGCGAAACAAGACATTTCGTCGCAAGGTATGGGGCTGAAGCTGTCCCATATGTGACAGTGATAAGCGTGTAAGTTCTTAACTTATCTGAAGGATCAAATCTAAATATAATTTGTTGCAGTGAACGCTGAGAAGGTTGAACAAGAATAGCGCGATACATTTTCTCAACGTCACTCGAGATAACATATTTATGTTGTCTAAACCTAAGCAATATGGATAAAAGGTCGTCCTGCAACGTCGGCCCTACCATTTGGATATCATTGAAAGACTTACCAGAAGTCGTGGCTGCGGAAGCGTCGTATACGACCCGAAGCTTGGTGCTTGTACTCGACTCCCGGATAACACCATGATGTGGTAGGAAATACGACTTATTTGTGTCTATAAATGATGTTCTGTTTTCGGTCATGTGACCTAAGTCAAGATATTCTCTCATGAAGCTGAGATACATATCTTTAAAATGTTGATCGCGCTCTAATCTTCTTTCTAATGTTAAAAAACGTCGCTTGGCCATGAAGTACGACTCCCCCAGGACTTCCGGTGAGTCTTTCAAAGGTAATGTTACAATAAAGCGGCCATCTTGATCGCGAGTTGTGTTGGAAAGAAAACTCTGTTCGCAAGCCTTTTCTTCAAGAGACATGCAGTGCGTTGAAGACACTGAGTCAAGTTCCCAGAACCGCGTAAGTTGAGTTTCTTCCTGATTTGTGAGAAAGGTACAAAATGACGACTTGTTTTCATCTATTTTGTTCACTATGGAACCGGAAATGAGCCACCCTAACTTGGATTCTTGAAGTCTAGTTGATTGCCAAGGACATAAGAGGGAGGTTTTTTTTTTCATTGTGTTCGGTAAAAAAAAAGCCGGAACTCACAATGAAAACAATGACGGCGGTGACTGTCGGATCTCTTTCACACTCTCCACAGAAGTGCAAGTGATCCGAGTGTTGCGACAGAATTGAAATAAAACAACCATCAATGAGATTGCAGAATCACTTTATTTAATACGATTGCTTTAACAAATGGCCATTCAAAAACTGTTTCGTTTAACCTGGCCACCGGAAATATAGCTAGAACAATTTTTAAATTGATTTTGGAATCAAGCGCTTTGGAATTTATTATTATTACTCAGTGACAAAATAAAAACCTCTTTCGTCGGCAATTAGAACAATCACTGCTTTCATACTAGGTTAATCGGTCACCACGAGAGACGAGACAGGCTATCTGTGAGACCCCCGGATAGAATTTGTATTTGGCACCTTGTTTTCTTTAAATTAATATATTTTAGCACTGTTAATGGTACCTACCGTTCCCGTTCTGCTCGTGTAACAATAATCCATAGAAAAATTTCACTACCTAAATGCCAAAGTACGTAAGTGCGTAAGTCTGCCTGTTACGTTTTCACGGCTAAACCGCCAAACCGATTTTGATGAAATTTGGTATGGAGATCTTTTGAGCCCTTAGAAAGTACACTTTTCTTTCAAGATTAATCAACCTAACAGGCAAGTTTCAATTTAAAAAAAATATTGAACACATATTTTTTCTTTTGTCAATTAAACAAATAATGACGAAGATATAGTGCCGCCGTCATGAGCCCCCACTCCCGAACTTTGAAGCGAGTTATCTTTGTCAATTTTGATTGATTTGATAAAGCAAAGAATACGTGTTCAGTAGTTTTTGATAATCTAACTGACATCAATCCATCCCTCAACATCCCTATTAACGCCAAGTTTATGCGTCAAAAAAATCTAAATTTAATAGATCAGTAACACGAATAAGTTAGTTATATTCGCAGAATGAAATTGCAGTTTAAACTAGTGTTCAAATAAATGGGAAAATAGGTTTTATTATATCATTCTAGATGGCGCTTGTTGGCATAATTTCTGCTGTCTCAGCACTTTGTGGTGTCATCAGTGTTTCTGTAAATTGAAAAGAAAAATGATTAAAAGCGAAAGTTATTATGTTTTTCATTGTTTTTTTTAGGCTTCCACTTATAACTGATTGACAACTGACAATAACTTGACGTCCGTAGATGATAATTTCCATGCTCTTGCGTTATAACACGTGTATAAATCTGACAAAAGTTTTATTTCAACATCATTGCATAGAGTTAAGCGACCTAAGGTCTGTTCGGCGAGAGTTGATACAAAAAGTAAAAAGTCAGGGCTTCTTAACTCATTATAAATAGCAGCCCGCTAATTATTTTTACCGATGATAATAAAAAAATAAACGTTTTTTTTTTCATAGAATATTATTATTCAATAGCCTAACTGTATAAACAGAAAGCAACACGCGAATAGAACGCCCCAAAGACAAACTTGAAGCCAATGACATACTATATGTAGAAAGACACAAGACACGTCATATCCATATTCAACGGGTTTTAAACATGTATCATAGATACATTTTATCTTTTTCGTTTCTTTGGCCCAAGTCAGTGCAGATTATTGAATTTATGTGACATTTGACGCGCATATATAAGATATTAATTTGCAATATGGCGATTGTGTATATGAACAAAACAAACATATTATTTTCGCCGCCGTCCGCCCGGCGTGACAACATCTGCGTCCCTCGTACCACGAAACTCAGTGCGCGCGGCGATAAGCGACGTCAGTCAGTCATACAGTTTGCGATAGTTAAGCGACAGTCGCTATTTTGAAACGATATTATCATAATATTTATCAACTCTCGGCAAACAGACTTTAAGAGTCCTAATCATATTATTGAATCTAAATAGTTGACTTTAAAGACGACAGATGGCGCTAGTCTACACATATAATTATAATGTGTACAAATTTTATTTCCTACTTGATTTAAATTACCCAGTCATAATTATTTCAACTATTATATTACTAATAACGTACTGACGTTTTAGACACGGATTTCATCATAAATAAATACGATACTAAATATTAAATGCCACTTCTTCTAAGTAGATGGCATTGGTAAGCTACCATACTAGTGAACTACTAATATGTGATCATGCTAAGCAGTGCCATCTACTTACTACCTTCGAAAAATAACTGCAGGATATGATCGATATTAATAATAGCTTCAACCTAAAGCACCTTACCTGGATGTTATTGCAGGGCGTGAATTTGCGCACGTATTTCAACAGGGACTCAGCCATATTGGCAGGAGTGGGAGTGTCACAGCCTTCGAGCGCGGTCACTACGCACGACGATACTTGATCGAACTGAGCGCATCGCTCCTGCATAACAACAAACATATTACTGTTGGCCTACCACGATCAAAACATCCATTTGCAGAGCAGTTTAATTGTGACTGATGATAGCTAAGATAATGCATGGACATGGCTTAGGGTGCTAGGGGGACAGGGAGAGAGCGCTTTGTACCTGACCCGTTACTTTCATTCTCGCCGACCGGCCATGTGATCACGCAACGTGCGCAGCGGCTGATCACCGATAAAGGACACTTTGCAACTTAAACCGAATAACTTTTTGTCTTTGCAGTTTTCATTAATAGTTTAATTTATCCTCTGATCAGCCATTGCGCATGTAAAAAAATCACACCACGGTGCCGTATTTGATTAATGCGGTAGGCACTGACTATGTCACATAACTTTGTTTTTTTTTTCAAATTTTACTAATATAACGGATTGTCAGCACTATTCGCGTTTGTTACATAGGAGGCAGGTCTTAAATATTTCGTATCTATATAGGTACTCACATTGAGGGTAAAGTTCTGCGTCCCCTGGGATAACGTTTCCTTTACACCGTTAGTACATTCGCGGATGGGAGTGAATTTTGATCGGAAGCATTCGGGGCCTTGTTCAGCGATGAATACTAAAAAATGTAGGCAAACATCAACAAACGCTTTGAAATTATGACACAAAAACTAATACAAACTGGGCAACAGATAAACCGATTGATAAAAACGACGTCCCGCTCGTTTAGGTGTTGTAAAGTACAATTCAAACGGGTGTGCCATCTATTTGGCATAATTTTTAATGTCCGAAACTTATTAGGCTTAACAAGTTTCGCATATTTTATTTTCGCCGAATCTTAAACTTGCCAAAATGTTATTTGGCATAATTCGTTGTTAGCCGAATGATTGTTTTCCCGAATATTATATTGATATGGCCGAATTTTATTTTGCATAATGTTGTTTAGCATTTATATAATTTTGCAGAATTTTGATAGCCCGAAATGCTGTCCGAATCTATGTCCGAATCTAGTTGCATAACATACAAAAAGGGGGAAGGGGGGGTGAAACCCACAAGGGGGGCTAGGATGCGAAGCCCCCTGCAATAAAAAATGAACAACTGTAACAATGGTATTATTGGTGAGTTAGGTTAGGGTTAACTTGTGTCCCTTACAACTAACCAATCTCTAGTTAGTAGTTTCTATAATAAAAATAGATTGGATTAGGTTAGGTTAGGTTAGTTTAGTTTAAATAAATAAAAATAAATTTTATAATTATGTATTTGTTTTATAATCCATCCTGGCGAAACTAAATTATGCGAAAGTAACTTTCGGCGTAACTAATATATGCGTAAGTCATTTTCTGCCTAACCACTATTCGGACTTCGCAAATTATGCGTAAAAAACATTCGGGTTAAGTTGGATATGCGTGATAGAAATATGCGAAATATAATTATGCGAGATTAGTTTCTGCGCATATACAATTATGCTTATACTGATTATGCAATATAGAATTATGACATAAAAAATTATGCGTAAACAAGGGGAACCAATTCAAACTTAACAGAAGCTTAAATAACATTGCAATAAATAAGTTTATAATGGTTAAAATTAATGTTTACAACTGAAGACATACTCGTAGATGCTGCTGTTGTTGTTTGTTGGCCACGGCACACGGCTCAACGGCCGGTAGGCTTGATGAAAGCTCATATTCACCATTCAAGGTATTGGTGTTTGCGATGGTGTTGTGATTTTTATTTGCGAGATGTGATTTTCGCGGAATGCCAAGTCCGTAGTTAAGTCGATTATAAGGCGGTTAGGTTAAGGAGCTCAGTTGTCCGAGCAATAATGGCACAGATATAAACTAACCCTGGTTCCTGGTTTTATCTGACCATTCGCTTTATTTGAGATTTCTCCCTAAGGGCTCATCCATAAAGTACGTCACACTAATTTCGTGATTTTTTGACCTTGTCCCCCCCGTCCTTGTCACAGTTGGTCACATTTGAGGGGGGGATCTCTCAAATCCCCAGTGTGACATCACATATTTTGGCTTTTTTTTCCGATAATAGTTCAAATTTGGCATTTTATCACTTAGATGTAATAATGTATTACATTTTAAAATATGACGTCACGAAACTTAGGACCCCTCCCACCCCTTGTCACACAATGTCACACTTCATCGACCCCCCCTTAACGTGTGACGTACTTTATGGATGACTCCTAACACCTGTCAAAAGTGGATAAACTAACCGGTTTAGTTTATCTCTTTGTCAGTTTTGTTAGGCCTACAGTTTGCGGTAATGCGGTCACTGCGTTTGTGAATGAGTTCAGACATCCGAATCAATACAATAGCCTTTAGCCACCGATCTCGGCAGTTCCTATCTGTACCAACATTATGATGATAATCTTTGGTATCTCTATGTAGGTGAATGTATATACACAGTGTCACTTACATGCGATCCTGTCTCCGTCCTTGTAGCAGGCAAAGTTAATCAATCCATCAGTGGTGTTGTCAATAGCGACAATGTGCTCGCGGATCTCGGCAGGCGCACACGGGGCGATGCCGGCAGTCAACGCATGGAGACATGATTTCAGCTCTGGAGACTTTGCGCAGTACCTTGGAACATATTTGTTGAAGTTCGACAATGGATGACGGTTCAATTGCAAGACAGTAACATTAATTTGTTCGTTAGGTAACTCAAAAACAAAATTAATATGATCGCTGTAGCCATTTATGAATAATCATTGGCAGTCTCCGTTTGACGTATACATGCAGAAAGAATACATACATACATATTATCACGCCCGAAATCCCTAATAGGGTGGGCAGAGCCACAAAACTGCTTGTTTAATTACGTTTGATTAATTAGTCCTAAGATGGTATGATGAACCGTATGGTGACAGGTGATCAGCCCATCGCCCATACAGATAGTCCATCATGTTGGAGAGGACCCGTCCCTTAGTCGACTTTTACGACATGCCAGGATGATAAACATCTGTACGCATTCTATGCTATTTCTTCACTCCCAGTGCAGCAGAAAGAATGGCTGTTAAAATATCAATAAGTTTTTGGGTATCCGGAAATTACCAGCGGATGGATATACTTTAAGAATTTGTTACAGGTGAAAAATGTTCGTACAAACAGGCATTTGTAATTATTATTTAAATCTCCGTGAGGAGTACTAACTTCTTGAAGACCTCATCAAGAGCGCCATTAGGCTTTGCTTCTTCGATCTCTTGTTTCAAGGTATCGGCGTTGAACAGGCCTTTCGTGCAGTTGAAGAAGGTCCTTAAGGCATTCTGCAACATATAGTTTGCTTAAAATACCCCAATGCTAAATAAAATGGAACAGTACCTATCCTCTCCATGCTGTGGATCAGCGATGGCAAGCCTGGCTTTTATAAGCGCACCGGCTCCATTTCAATGGAGTATTAAGAAGGAGAGGTTTTCTTTTATGACTCTTGATGCCAAAGTCTAGAACACGACGGGTAAATAAAAAAAGAGAGCAGTATTGGACGGATGAGAGTTGGTAAAAGCTTATATGAGGTTATACAGCCAAGTTTTCAGGCATTATTTCTCTGCGTGCACTTTTTAGTACGACCTCATAGAGTTTATTGCAAGCATGGTTCATTTGTCCCTTTATACGTAGGTACATAATATGTGTCACCATTACATCAAGTTAGAGAATTTGAGAGAACGATAAACTGTAGTATTGTAGAGGAAACGTGCTTTAACGTGGTTGTTTGTAGTACCTATGTCTTATGTTGAGATAACGACATATTTGCCGATTAAGTAGACTTTATATCAAGGCCTGCAAAGTAGGTAATAAAGGGATTACGTTAAGTTATACCGACTGTGCGAGTAAAGATGGGAGAATTTTATCAGCTTTAATTGAAAATCAAGGAGCTTAAGAATCAAACATTGTTCTCCTAAACGACACTTACCGAGACTTGTGATGCCTTGTCTTCGGCATGACTCTTCTTGCAGACCAAGTTGACCATCTCGTTCAGCTGCTTCAACTGATCATCGGCCACAGTGTCGTCTCCCATTACGCCTATAAGAAATTAAACAGGTTATCCTAGTGTTGAGTGATTGTGCTTTGGTCCTTACAAGACAAAGATGCATAAATAGCTAGATCCCAAGACAAATAGGTACGAGTTTGTCTTGAGACATCACACAGAAAAAAGAGTTATTTACTCTAACAGGAATCGAACTCGCGAGCCATGTCGTTGAGTAGCGCTTTAATACAAATGTAGTTGAGTTGTGGTTTGGATATTTTTGGCCGGAACGCATTGAAACTTTGCAAGGATATAGATATAAGGCAAATCGAGGAATTCGAATGTACTTTGCGTGATTGTGAAAAACAAAATATATGTATAAAAACCGGTCAAGTGCGAGTCTGACTCGCGCGCCGAGGGTTCCGCAGTTACGTATGAAAAAGAAACAGTACCTTGTAAGTACGGAACCCTAAAAAAGAAAAGAAAAACCGGTCAAGTGCGAGCCTGAATCGCGCGCCGAGGGTTCCGCAATTACGTATGAAAAAGAAACAGTTAAGTACGGAACCCTAAAAAAGAAAAAAAAATAGCTTTTAACAACGGGGTAACCATTTACAACCTACCTATGAAATAAGACAAAAAAACAACTTTCGCAAGCTCCTATCTCTGTTCAATCGTAGAGTGTGATACGACTTTGCAAAAGTTATTCCGTTTAACTTTTTTTTAAGTGATGTAATTACAAATTCAGAGTTTTAGGACTTTTTCCTTTACTTGTGCTGTAAGACATTGCTTCTTGCCAAATTTCATGATTCTAGGTCAACGGGAAGTACCCTATAGGTTTTGATTCCCTTTGGATTCCCTTGAAAGTATCAAAATATGAGACATAAACAGCCATATCTTTTGATTGCGGTGACTTAGAAGGTTGATTTTTTCATAGCTTCAAGAGGTTGCAGGCTTGAGTAATTGATATTAATTTCAACTTGATACCTCCACGCGTTCCTGAGAAAAAGGTCTTGACAGACAGACAGACAGACAGACAGACGGACAACCGAGTGATCCTATAAGGGTTCCTTTTTCCTTTTGAGGTACGGAACCCTAAAAATAGCTTTTAACAACGGGGTAACCATTTACAACCTACCTATGAAATAAGACAAAAAATAACTTTCGCAATCTCCTATCTCCGTTCAATCGTAGAGTGTGATACGACTTTGCAAAGGTTATTCCGTTTAACTTTTTTTTTATGTGATGTAATTACAAATTCACGGTTTTCGGACTTTTTCCTTTACTTGTGCTGTAAGACACTGCTTCTTGCCAAATTTCATGATTCTAGGTCAACGGGAAGTACCCTATAGGTTTTGATTCCCTTTGGATTCCCTTGAAAGTATCAAAATATGAGACATAAACGGCCATATCTTTTGATTGCGGTGACTTAGAAGGTTGATTTTTTCATAGCTTCAAGAGGTTGCAGGCTTGAGTAATTGATATTAATTTCAACTTGATACGCGTCCGTGTTGCGGTCACCAACTTACATATGAATACCAAATTTCAACTCAATCGGTCCACGCGTTCCTGAGAAAAAGGTCTTGACAAACAGACAGACAGACAGACAGACGGACAACCGAGTGATCCTATAAGGGTTAATTTTTTCCTTTTGAGGTACGGAACCCTAAAAACCGGATAAAGACAGGTTTGTATGGAAATTCAAAATTATTTACAAACCTAGATTTGTCTGTTATCTATATAGATTATTTAATTTTATTAGATCACTACATGTGACTCCTCTTCCACTTGTTGGTAAGCGGTAAGTGGAGTCCATGAGTGCGGGCGACAGGCGCTTAACCAAGATTAGGTAAGTACGACGTCTGTCGCCATCACTATGTCGGCTTAGGAGATGCTTCTTCGCGCTTCTTTTGAAGACACTTGGTTTATAAGAAGAGGGAAACACGTGGATATTCTATGCGATACAGCTAAAAATGTCCAAGCCTCAACTGAACTACGTTTGTATATAAAGTGCTAGTCAAGGACAAGGCTCTTAAGCCTCGGAGTCCAACTATGGTCCAACGTTGGAACCACTTGGCGACCCTGGTCAAATAATGATAATTACTCTCAGATTAAGGTATATATAATAATAATAATAAAGACATTTATTTAACACACATTAGACACAGACAGATAACAAGAAAAGCACAATAAACAATGAACATAAAAAGCTGTGCCGAACGGTGCCAAAGAGGGTGCCACTCAGCGTTATGCCGCGGCGAGCCTCGGCGCTGACTTTCAGTGGCCCCTAGGTGACAGCACGAGCGACAGAGAATAATACGTTTGTATAATAGATGCACTGTAACTTAACTGAACCCTACGTGTGTGTGTGACGACACGATTAATGATGGCCGCTAATTATGTAGTTTTACTGACACGGCGGCATGATGTCACAGACGTTGTATGTGTTTGTTATTGATTGATCTGAGTAAATACGTGATCGATTACATCATACCGTTGACCTAACCTTTTATCTACACGCGGCAATTTGTATAAATAAAATATGTTTACGGAAAGCTAGCTGCTGCATGTTGGGTGAATATGTAGAGAGTTGATATGTTTTGCTTATTTTTCCCAAAGAGGTCAATGTGATAAGCGGTGCCCTAGATTTTCAAAGGTTGATGAACCGCGTTATTCTATTATCATGAGTAGGGAATGTATAACTTTTAGAAAACTTGCTTGGTATTTATAAATAACTAGAGGACCCGCCACAGCTTCGCCCGCGGTATTTTCCATACAAACTACATCACCCCTTTTCACCCCTTTAAGGATAGAATTTAAAAAAAATCCCTCCTTAGTGCACCTCTAGGGTAGTCGAGGAATGTCTCCTCGAAATTTCAAACCTCTCGGACCACCCGTTTAGGCTGTGCGTTGTCTATAAGTGAGTCTACATCAAAATAATTTATTGCAAAAAGCAATCAAGCGAAAAAGGTTATTTCACCCTTTTAAGGGTCGATTTTCTTAAAAAGTAGCCTATGTCGTTTCCCAGGGCTCAAACTATCTCCAACCAAATTCATCAATATCGGTTCAGCGGTTTAGCCGTGAAACGTAACAGACATACAGACAGTTACTTTCGCATTTGTAATATTAGTATGGATGGTATATATGACCCACAAATTGTACTGTGGGTCATTTCGGCTCCGATTTTGCAGTGCACAAACGCCCTAAGACTATTCAAGGCACCAGAAGTCAGCTGTGGTGTCATCGGCGAGCCACTTAACGAGACAAATTGGTAAATAGGCGGAACAGTGCACAGGAAAAGGGGACGCGCTGAGTGGTAAAACGAACCATCGGATACCGTTTATCCATTTCCAATAAGCAATATTGCATCAAGTGAATAAAGCTGTATCCACTTGCACATACAAAGCTGAAATGGTTTATTGATAGGTTACTTTTAAAATGCAGTTAAAAGCGAATGAGAATCAGATGTTTACCACGAGTATTTCGGTAAAAGAAAACATCGTCAAAACAAACATTCACATAAATAACAGTTCGTTCATGAACTCGCCGGCTAGCCTGACTCGACCCGTCAGTGGATGTCTTCGATCTTGGACGCATTTCGACGCAGCTAGCCATGGATGTAGGTAGGTACCTAAAGTCTGTTCGCCGAGAGTTGATAAATATTATGATATCGTTTCTAAATAGCGACTGTCACTTCTATCGCAAACTGTATGACGGGTGTCGCTTATCGCCGCGAGCACTGAGTTTCGTGGTAGGAGGAACGCAGATCTTGTACAAATACATTTGTTTTGTTCATACCTATACACAATCGCCATTTTGCAAATGTCTTATAATTATAATGTGCGCGTCAAATGTCACATAAATCTGCAATGGCCGAAAAGAAATGAAAAATAAAAAAATAATTATGACATGTTTAAAACGCGTTGAGTATGGATGGATATGATGTGTCTTGTGTCTTTCTATAAATGTCATTGGCTTCGACTGTGTCGTTTGGGTGTTCGCGTGTTTCTTTCTGTTTATACAGTCAGGCTAATCAATAATAATATTCTATAAAAAATATATAATTTTTCCCTTTATTTTTTATTATCATCGATAAAAATAATTAGCGGGCCGCTATTTGTAATGAGTTAAGAAGCCCTGACTTTTAATTTTTTTATCAACTCTCGGCGAACAGACCTTAACTCCGCATAATGCCTACGAGCGCTCAGGTCAATTTATGATTGTCGCATGAAATGAGCGACATTTGTTAGAGTATAACATAGCTGCTCGAAGCCTCACCGCGCACGTCGAGGCTTCGTGCGTTGAGGCAACGTGTTCGCGGCGTGCCGCTCAAATTCGTACGTGCCTCGCGCAAGCAAGTTCATGTCAATTGTCCCGGGCAACATGCTCGGATTATATGGCCATACAAAACGAAACACGCGCACCGAGGCACCTTTGAGGGCGATTATAAAACCTATTCTGTGTTAGAGGCGTGCAAAATGTGTAACTTGAAAGAAAACATTAATACATATCCTTTGCTCATTTAGATATATGTATCATTTAGATCACGATATCAGTATTATCTTTAGATCAGGATTGATACATCAGATCAGAATGATAAGATGATACCCGATCATTTAATGACGAATATTCGTTCATTTGCTGTCACTCGCTCACTCTTTCTTTCTTTAATTCGAATTTGTTAACCGCCAAATCTGCATGAATATACCTACCCGATGAAAGACCCAAGCAGCCCCGACCGTAGACGAACATCGCTGTCGCCGGCCCATTCGGCTCCAGGGATACGATGATCGGTTAAGATCGGTTTGTTTTCGTTCAGTTTGAGCGAGCAATTACTGATAGTGATAACTACAGTCGGATCATAAATGATTTAAAGATTGACAGAGCGAAAGCAGCATTTGGTTCGTAGCTCGACTATTTAACGACAATTATAGCACTTTAAGCTGAGTAATTTGTGCCCAAATCGCGTCGAGTAAACGTTTACAGATCTATTACTCGACAGTTGGAAGACCCTTTTCTCAGCTTTAGGTGAAAATAGGAACGTGCTCTCGACTTTCATACGACTTAGTTTTGCTGCTTGGGCATAATACTTATACCTATATCAATTATGCGTCTTTATTTTGGGATGCTCGCGGCGTCGTACTCACGCATTGTGCACGACCCGCGTACGAATTTGAGCAAATGTGCAAGCCGTTCATGCCTCGACCCAAGGCTGCCTATAATTCGTACGCAACTTTAGGAGCTGTTCTCAGTTAAGCATTTCAAAACTCACCAACAGCCAGAACGGCGACGAAAGCAAGTTTCCAAAACATAGCGGAGCACTTATATTTAAGTATTAATCTACGAGTGTGCTGTTTGTTCGAAGACCGTTGTCAACTGGAGCTCCGTGTGTTAAGGTCACTTTATATACAACATGCATAGTTGACTCACTGGGATGACTATTCTGACACTGTGCGATAGGGAATGTCGTGTGCGACATAAATATTCAGTTTGTATCTTAAAAAGGCATTTATTATGCTCATTAGAATTTTATAGTGTCATGCAAATAGCGGTTGGTATTCAATTGGAATGGTAATCATTGATATTTCTTATGTGCGTTCCTTTGTTAAACGTCTTTAAAAATAACTCCGTCAATAAAATACTTTCGAAACATTTCAAACTTATAAATGAATTACTTTTGCCTGCGACTTCGTCTCCTTCGAATTCATTTATCGCTATTCCCTCAGGAGCGGCGTATTTTTTTGGATGAAAAGTGGCTTATGTTCTTTTCCGGCTCTCCTACTATTGCTTTACAAAAACCCGATTCAATCCGTTTCTTCGTATTGACGTGAAAGAGGAAAATCAAATACACTTCCACATTTATAATATTAGTAAGGATTTCTGAATACTTACTGTAAAACTATGAAAGATGCATTCTGCAGTTAATTACAGTCAATGTAGTTGATAATTACAAATATATGTATAGAGTATAGATTAATCTAGAACTTATAATTCGTCCCTAATCAAGACTTCACAAAGTAGGTAAGGGCAGGCACAATAAAGCTAGTTATTTTACTGATCGCAAAATAAAGTTTGTAAATTAACTTGCTTTTTTATAATCTCTACAACTGTTTGATTTAGTGACGCTGTATTTTGGATGTATTAGAGTAATAATCACATTTAGGTTCAGAACTGTCCCCTCCTGTTCCCGACAGTTAAGGACCCTGAGGCCTGATTTTATTGTTTTGACTATATCCGCATACCTATAGGGCGTCAGGCATAGTTTTGGCCTGAATGAACAAAACGTTAATGTAATCCTTCGTTTTCGTTAACTTTTGACCACAGGAGGGACAAATTTTGTTTCTTAACGCGATTATTACCCATTAAGTCATGGATTCTCCGATGTACGCAGCAGCGATCAGCTATGAAGGCCAAATTCAATTTAGACCGAATAAGTTTTGTTTATACGCTGATCATCCTTTGGGCTCATATTAGAATGACATCACTGATTCAAACTTCGGAAATCAGATTTTTTTAGACCCACATCTAGCCAATGTCATCAAGATTGCAACACTCCTATCTTATCCTAGTACAAAAAGTACCTTCACCCCCAAGCTTAGTATGAATCGCCGCATAGATTTCGCTTTGCTCAATACATAAAACACAAGATAAGGAGTACTCAAATCAATGACTTTTTAAGACGGAGGGTCTGCGCGGGGAGCAATGCCCAGTTCCTAGTCCCCTTTCATCAAGTCTATGGAGCTCTCAGCAGTATTCTGTTAGGCATGACACAAATTCTAGTTTTTATGTGTTTAAGTCATATCGAGAAAATCCCAGGGTTTGAAAATACCCCCCGAGAACGCATCACTATAATGATTGATGATTGTATTATGAACTGACGCTGACCCGGAGTCGCTTTCCGATACCCCCAGGTTATCATCTCGAAAATGTTTCTTTGTACATAATTTCATTATCTTTTTGTGAGTTCTTAGAACAGGGATTTTCTGAGCAAAACAAGGGAAAAAACTTAATTACATCGCGTCACAAGTCACCTTACCAGTGAAAGGTGACTAATGACGCGACAGAAACAAACGTATTGTAATATATTGGTGGTGGCCACACTGCTTACGCGGCAACCACCATATAAAATCGCTGTCGCGTCGAAGTTGCCTTACCAGTGCGGCCGCGGCCTTATAAAACCCGGCGGTGATTACAGTAGCGATGGCGAATTTAGTCATCAAAATACCGTTTTAAAAATATTTGATCATTTATCCAATACTTAACTAAATACCTACATAAGTATGGCACTATAAGAACCATGTTGGGCATTACGGCAAAATAAAATTGTGTTTTAGAACTAAGCAATAATTTAACCGTCTATGATAACTCTGTATAATCATAATTACTAAAAGATATATTATAACAACGTACACTTCGTGCTTATTACGTCTCGGTTTTCCCTTGCCACGGACCGGGGACTGATAAGAGGGTATTTAATAACAATCGTAAATAAATGTACGCAACTATATTATTTGTAAATCCGACAGATAGTACGCACAAATATAAACGAACGCCTCGATCTCGGGTCTCAAGAGCGACACAATTGTTTTAACCTAAATAAAGTATAGGTAAAATGAAGTCGATAGTGCAAATGGATTCCTTTATAGTGTCTGTGATATTGTTCTTTGTTGTTCTCGCTAATGGAACCAACGTGTTGAGTGAACCCATCGGAATAGAAGACAGTGATAAGTCTCTTGTGCCTGAGGAACCTATTAATGAAATTCAGCACAAAACACCAAACCCGACTTTAAAATTTCCAAGAAACTCTCTGCTCCCAAGACTGGATATTTATACTGAAAAAGCGGCGGTAGATAAATATAGAGTGTCAATGGTGCCTTCGAAATACATGTTGGACATATATAATAATGGATCCTCGAAAACGACGAACCAGACAAAGCGAAGCAAGAAATATGCAATGTTTAATTTTCTTATATTATTATGATTTAATTTTATACATAAAAGTTGAGTAACGGAAATAGTAAGACTTATTAAAATTGTATGCTTGTATATATTGACGGGCTTGTGTACTACTTAATAGAAGCTCATGACATGGGCTTCTATTCCGTGTCGATGATAACTTGTTGAACTCAGTGCTGATAGCGTGCCAGTTTTTTCATGTCTTAATGGTCTAGCTAAGGTTTGAGGTGATGACTTTTGTGATAGAATAAATAAAACGTATATGAGGAATTGTTTATTTTCATAATTCATGTACGTTCGATATATGGTCAACAAAATTTAGTAACCGAACGTCATTCATATTGCATACGCATTTAACATTTATCTACATGTTATGTTCGAACACTTTGAACTATAAAGGGGCGTTATTAGTAATATTATAGCGTTATCACTAGCTAGTAGTGAAATCTTTAAATATCGTATGAATGTATTATTAATAACTGGCAGGGTTAATTCCACAGTATACAGTATTGGCCAGTTTTGTAGTTGGAGATCTCACATTGCTGAAGTCTGCGTGAAGAAGTTTTTGTTTGCCTTAAGAGAACTGTGAATCAAAGGCAAAAATCACCCTTTTCATACAAAAGGCGATAGCAATTTCTACCCCTTAAATGTTAACCGATTTTGACCAATTTTTGATAGGAACAAAATCTAGGTCTACATGTGTTTTGAATTTTGATTAAAGATCAAGAAAATCAAATAATGCCGAAATAAGTTTAGTATGAGAATACTGAAACCAGAATAAAATTTAATTTAAAGATTATAGTGAAAAAATCAAAACGTATAGACCTAGATTTTGTTCTGACTGACAACCTATCAAAAATTTGTGAACATCGGTTAACAGTTTTCATCACACTTGCTCGGAAAGGCTGTTATTATACGCAGGCGTACAGAGCAGCTGTAGCCTATTTACCTCCCAAGGGCAGTTATAGATTTTGTATGGGTTATATATAACTCCCGCTGACGGCGGGGCGAGCCGCAAGCCGGCGGAGCTGCCCCGCGCTGATCGCAACGTACGCTCAGTTTATGAACACCCACCTGATGGTAATTCACGATGTAAAATGGAAATAAAATTTATATATATATATTTTTTTTTTGTCTAATTTTTATTTCATTTCCTCGCAAATGTGATGAAAAACATTGTGTGTATCACGGGCAGTAAGGGGATAACAAACTCGAGTCATAAAAGCCCTCGCCTGTCGGCGTCGGGCTTCTAACAGACTCTCGTTAGTTATCCCCTTCTTACGGCCCTAGATGCACAATGTACTATAAGGGGTGGAAATCGTGATCGCCTTTTGTATGAAAAACGGTATTACACTAGTAGCATTATATTTTTTGTAGGAACCATATTACTTCTGTTGAGTAAACGCACATTTACTCCAACTCAGTGGCCAAGGTGGTGCGAGCGTGCAGCCAGCTCATGTAGCTGCGGAATGCTTCATCCTGGTCTCCGGGGCAAGGCATAGCCTGCCGCAGCTGCATCAATAGGGCCAGCGTCAAGTTGGCAGGGGTAACGGGTGAGCAGCCGCTCAGTTCTGACACCACGCACTCTGACAGCTGGTCAAACACCTTACACCGCTCCTGTACCAAAAACAAGCATGTCTGCATGATATTTTATTAGAATTTTAACTTAATTAACTTATAAGGTTAAAAAAGGTAAAATGTAAACCTCATAAGGTTAATAAAGGTTAAAATTTGATACAAAATGGCTCAGCAATTGAAAAACGTTTGAAACATCCATATCTGACTCGAGCACGACTTAATTATCAACATATATATCATAATAATAATAATAATAGGGGACAATATTGTTACGCAAATTGATCTAGTCCCAAAGGCTTGTGTTATGGGTACTAGACGATGATACTTAGTTTACTTATATAAATACTTAAATACATAGGAAACATCCAAAACTCAGGAACAAACATTCGTGGTCATCACACAAATATTTGCCCTTACCGGGGATAGAACCCGGGACCGCTAGCTTCGGAGGCAGGGTCACTACCAACTAGGCTAACCACGTCGTCATATATATTAGGTCCCTAAGCATTTCCATCAATATTTGGTAATTCGAATGGAATTAAAGAGCACGAACAAACACCAAAAAGGATGGCTTAGTGTTATCTCGAAAATCTAAATCTTACGGAGATGCTGTTTGAAGAGTCATTCTCTATGTTAAAAGCTTTTGTGCCGCACTGGTGAATTTTCGCGGCATTACGATGAAAGCACTGGGGACCGCCTTCTTTGATGAACACTGCAATCAAAAAATAGAACACGGTTTTGCATCAAATACTGATTCACGAAAACGCGAAACTGAATGACGGAATGGTGCTTGCCTTTGGATTTTGTTAAGAAACCCAATAAAAATTCCAATATGAAATGATACATTGTGAACATACTGACGACCCTGTGTAGACCAATGAGGCGATCTGAATAAAGATAATTGGTACTTTAAAATATATGCCCTAGGATATTTATAAATAATTATCTATATGTCTATGGATGTTATTATAATGTTTAGCATTACATATTATATTATAACGTTAGAATTGTTAAGCGTTATGCTTTACAAGTTTTATGACTATGAATAACTATGAGCACAAATAATATAGGAATCAATTTATAACTTTCAAGTTTCGAAACATTAAGTGACAAAGGGATCGTCACGTAAATACTAGGAATTGCGCGCAAAAGATGAGTAAAAATATATGGACACCGAATATATAAATTTCTAACCTCATCAAGTCGATTTATAGAAAAAATTGTAGCTGCCAGTAGTATTGGCAACAGATGTATACCTATAACAATACAGATGTAGTGCATAATTAGTTTCCATCGTGTTTTATCGGAAAATTTCGTATTTATCGTGCTCTCTAAATTAGCTTCAACAGACCCCCAATTCTCAGCGCATTCCAGATAATCTAACAATCGAGATTAAACGTCAGTGCATACAGTCATTTGACAAAACTGTATGAATCTGACGTTTAATCTTGCAATCGACATTATCTCGAAAACTCCGAGAATTGGGGGTCAGTAGCCATCATACCATGCTGTCATTTTTCATTTTGACATTTGACACTAAATAATAAAGTTTCATATTAATGAATATAAACATGTCACTCATTTAAAACAATAATTAATTGACGCTTCGGGTCCCGTCGTCTTCCGAGTGAGATCCGAGTTTTACCGATGGAAACATATTATTCACTATATCTGTACTCATATAATGTTAGCATTATGTATTCTGTATAAAATAAAATAATCCTTTTTTCTCGCAAATATGTATATATATGTAAATTTTCTGTTAAACTTAGCACGTAAGGTTTAACTGTTAGTGCTGATTGTATCAATAAATAAATAAACTTAGTAGTTGTTTTAACTTACACGCAATTCTTTCACCATCGTTGTGACAGACAAATCCAAACATCTGGTCGAAGAAGTTATAAGCGGCAGGCATTGTGGCTGCGCTCGCACCGCTCGTGCACAGCACGACGCTGTCGATGAGGGCGTGCGCACACGCTGCCATCCGCGGCACGCGGTCACAGTAACTGGACATTCATTCATTTTAGTTCACAAACCTTACATTATTGAAAGTATTACCCGGGAACACGAGCAATTTTGTCTCCTATCTTTTGCAGTCTCTCTGGCAGAGCAATCAGATTGTTGCGATGTATGTATGGTATGCAGATGGGGACGTCCGTCCATGGGTAGATTACGAAATAATTTCACATAGGCCAAAGCCAAATACAAGTGGCGAAGGGTCAAATAAATAAAATAAATAAATCAGGCGAAAATCTTTACACAAATCGATCTAGTCCCAAACCAAGCTCTAAAGGCTTGTGTTATGAGTACTAGACGACGATATAAATACTTATATAGAGAAATAAATTCTTAAATACATAGGAAACATCCAAGACTCAGGAACAAACATTCGTGCTCATCACATAAATATTTGCCCTTACCGGGGATCGAACCCGGGACGCTTACGTCGAATATTTCCTAAGGGAAGCCGGAAGAATTAGAACCGTCCGTGAGAGGCTGAAATTAAGTTACAGTAACATGGACTTCACTGACAGCTAGCCGTAGCTTTCTAGCTTGGTAAAGACGTCAGGAATCGGCTTGTAGGCAGGCTGCGCCACTGCCAAACACTGTAACTGTAACTGAGTATTATATTACCATTTCATTTAAAAGTTAGAAATTGTGCGTGTAGACAATTATGAATCAGAGTTAGGAAAGTGATTTAAGTACAGATTTCGGCTGTGCGACGTTTTTTAAAGTTTTCAACCGCGTTTTTAAGATGCCGCTTTTTCGTATTTTCCTTACGTTTATGCAAAAAAGAAACAGTAAAAACGTAATAAAATAACAAGAGGTTATCTTGAAGAAAAGACTTCTAGCCTAGGAAATGCATACTTTTTAAAAACTCCGTTAAGATCACTGTTGCGGATGGCAGTCGCAACTTCTTCCAGTAACACCTCATCTTTGAAAAGGCTGACGACGCACTTCTCAAAGTTCTCAATGGCATCCTGAAACCCCCAATACGTCAAATTAATATGAGTAGGAATATAATAGTACATTGTGCATCTAGGGCCGTAAGAAGGGGATAACTAACGAGAGTCTGTAAGAAGCCCGACGCCGAAGGCGGGAGGGCTTTTAATGACTCAAGTTTGTTATCCCCTTACTACCCGTGATACACACAATGTTTTTCATCACATTTATTACTTTGATTGTGTCACTTTAGGTCCTAGAAGTGTTTCGCAAGATATTCACGATGACATCTTAAGAGGAGGGTGAACCTATGGCTTTTCAAACAAAAGGCGAAAACGATTTCCACCCCTTAAATGTTAACCAATGTTGACCAATTTTGTTAGATTGTCAGTCAGAACAACATCTAGGTCTATACGTTTTGGTTTTTTCACTATAATCAATAAATTCAGTTTTATTTGTTTTAGTATTCTATTCTCATACAAAACTAATTTCGGCGATTATTTGACTTAATTGATCTTTAATCAATATTCAAAAAACGTATACACCTAGATTTTGTCCTGACTGCCGGCTGGCAATAATCAGTCAAAAATTGGTCAAAATCGGTTAACATTTAAAGGGTGGAAATCGTTATCGTCTTTTGTAAGAAATAGGTGATTTTTGCCATTGGTTCACAGTCCTCTTAACCAACATTCTAGCTGTATGCATTTTTCCGCTACTCTATTTTAAAACTTTACACAAAGCTTATTCGTACCAATCACGCGCATACGCCTACACTGGTACGAAGACGTGACAGGCAAATCACATATACCGCGACAAATACGCGGACATGATATAATCTATCAGTTGTGGACTCAACCATTATTCACGTAATATTAGTTGCGTAGTTATTAGGGATTTAACTCTTAACAGTATTTTGTCACACAAGTAAAATTGACCGACTAACTGTAGCAAGTAAACAGACGTGTTTTGTAACTAAGAATCTTTGGATCTGCGAAAACTTTTTTTTTATTTTTTATTTAAGTCACGGGGGGTTTTGGTCGATAAGTGAACCAAACAGAGTTTATGAGGGTTACGCTTCCCTAAACTTTGTAAAGTGTGTTCCTTTTCAATATACGTATCAAAAGAAGTTTGACCCTGCCACTAATTTCTCCGTTCGTGAATATACGATCAAGTAGAGTGTATACATGATAGTTGGCAAATAATTAAAAATGTGGCAATGTACGTACAAGCGTATATTTTTACATTCATTGCTTTGAATACAAACGTAAATCGGCTATCAGGAAAGCATCTTTCGTTTTTAAGTGGCTGCTATCTATTGTACAGTGTTCACAAATAAACTACGGAACCGACTTGAAAATTGCAGAGGGATAGCTTAACATCTGAGGTTGAGAAGGAATAGCATATTTCTCAAGGAAACAAGGATGAAATGATTCTACGTAAATAAGGCGTTGACAAAAACTATAAAAAACGGAACGTAAACCAGTTCTTACCAAGACTTGTGGAACTTTGTCTTCAGCACCATTTCTTGCACACATTTTGGTGATCAATTCCGTTACTTGTGTGTCTTTGACGACTTCGTACTTCCCCCACGCCCCTAGAAACATTTTCGAATCATAAACTGGGACGACGACAGTCAATTTCAATTCAAACCGCAATCATAGCTAATTTGTTGATCTTGGGAGCTCTTATATGATAGTCTCCTTTGTAAAATGCTTCGTCAAGTTAAATTGGCTTTACCTAAGAATTACAGGAATCAGTTTTCAAGCTAAATTGTAATTTACATACCAATGGCCAAAGCCGGGAAGATCGCTGCGACTAATGCAAGTATCCAAATCATTTTGAGACACAAAATTGTACAGGTCCGTTCAGTCCAGGAAGGCGAGCAACAACTGACTACGCACAACCTGGTCACTTTATATATTGATACCTTGTTATTGTGATTGTGGATAAGTGGATGGACCAGGAATTTGTTAGTTGTTAAGCTCGATGCATTGATTACACGACTCTACAAAAAAAATTTCGTTCTTTGTCCTAAAGTTTATACTATTATTTTCCAGTTAGTTATGCACAAAAACGAAAAGAAAATACCTTTTTTCGGTATAAAGTTTGCTTTTGGCCAATACAATGAAAACATGATGGGCGACTATATTTGGGGTTTATATGAGAGAAAGTAGCTATGAACATAAAAGAAAAAGTAAAAGTGTGCACTTTTAAGTTATTTTCCACTTTTCTGTAAGCTAATTTGATAGTAAAACTTAATAAAAATAATAAACATTTTTATTTCAATAATTTTATTTTCAATCAAAAATTAAAATCCGAGATTTTTAAAAATTTCGTTCAATCAGTCTTCTAAGCACAAAAGCAAAGTTTTTCATGCCATATATTTTTTTCCCGTCTAATTACGACCTAAACTACCGAAATTTAATGCTTTGCAATCAAAGTCAAATTTCATGTTGACCCGTGTTATTTAGTGGGTATAAAATCCCACCAAGAACATAAATGTTAAAAAGAAGGCAAGATTTCTTACTGTCGGGCCAGAAAGAGGTGAAATGTTAGTACCATGTTAAATGAGTCTTGTATAAGTAAAAAGAGACCATGTAAAAAATTAATAGGTACGCATTTCCGTGGGATTATTAATTAATTATTTCTGTAGGGTGAATGGTGTCGCGGCCATGTGGTTAACTGGTTATACCATGTGGTAAAATACATTTATCTACACCCATATCATAAAACCTCCATTGTTTAATCAAAAACCGTAGGAAATGACCACCATTTTGACAACCAATTAGGAAAAACCAGTGCTGCAATGTTATTTCTTTATCGTTTTTAGTAAAGAAATAAGATTAAATTTGGAACAGCTGTCAAAACTCAAGTGGGTCTCTATTCTAGTATCCATAGATATTAAAACAGTTATTGATACGAAACGTCAATTCAGTATGTTTTTTTAATATAAACTGCACACCATTTGATTTCGAGTGACATGAGAATAGAGACTTCATTCGTTTGTCTATGATTTAAAAAAAAAAGGTCTTGACGGAGGATCGAATTGCCGCCATTATGTTACGTTACGAAAATATTGTTTCTGAGCCCATCATGGAGGATTTATAATATGTGTGTAGATAAAGTTATGTATGCAACTCTGCATAATTTGGCCTTAAAACACACGTGCGATTTTATTATGAAACTCGCCTATCGGCTCGTTTCATGAAAACCGCAATAGTGTTTTAAGGCATATCATTATGCAACCGTTGCATAAACTACTATTATACCTTTAAATCCCCATTCAAAGTCGTCCCAGTACAAATAGTCAATAAAGCGACGACTTGCATTTTAATATCAATCGGCCAGCAATCAAATTTGGCACAAACTACCGCAATTTTGGTTTTTGTGGGTCCAAAGCGTGTCAAATGTTTCCCTCACTGGGTCGGTTCCTTCGTAAATTTGAGATTAAATAATACACCAAGGATATATCAGTATTTTATTTTTAAACATACTCATTAGTATATGAATAATAATGGCAATTTACAGAAATCTACTTAATTACTGGCTGAATAATTATTTGAACAATAACATTAGGCAAGGTACTTTCAATGCTTCAATATAATGTCATTCAAGGTACTTAGCATCTTACCCGCAAAGGTTACTCGTGAAAACATTATTTCTGAATTTAATGTCAACAAATACTTCGTCTACCAATGGACGATTTCCAGATACATTTTTTTATTTATAGATAGATATGTATATGTACAACTTTAATTCGCGTTTCCTGGCTACCACAGGCTATGCATTTATAATAGGTACTCGATGCATGTAAAAAACTGTAGTCAGAATACATTAAATGTTATTTAATGATAAAAAAAGTTTGATGACTTCTCCGACTCGTCTGACTAACCGCGATGTTAAATTAATACTTAAACTTAACATCCATTACCGAGATCAACCGAGGTCCAACTAATAACAATTTAATCCTCATTAAGTCTTATTTAACAACAAACAAATTCAAGTCAAACGTAAATAAGACAATTGTACGTATAAATGATGAATAAAAAAACGACATCAAAACAATAGAACATCTAATCACACAAAGTAATACACCAATTGAAAGACACGTAAATTCTTGTCACACAAGAATATTTTGTAATAAAAATCACAGGTAAGTATTTGATCACTAGACATTTATTAATCTTATTAGTTACTTATTAGCGTTATTAGGTTTCTCTTTGAGAGAAGTAAGCTCAGTCCTCAGGTATTTTGCTCCTAGCAACTGTTGTATAAGGTGATGCATTTCTCTCCTTTCTGTTTTATCCTTATGTCTAATGCAATAACAAGGCTGCATTTTCACTTGAGCCGTGCGAGTGTGCACTGTTTGGGAATAGAGCGGTGAGCGAAGAAAGATTTGATAATTATGTGGATGTTACATCACCTTTTGCCGTAAAAAAAATACATGAGGACCGGCCTAAAAATACTTGAAACGTAGTGGTCAGTGCCACGGCAAGTTACCAAACTTGAACCATTAAATGCCGAAATTAAGAACTATTCTTACAAACATGCCCTTCATTTTTACCTAGCAAGAAAACCGAAAAACAACCCTTGCTAACTCTTCTTATGTCCCCGTAATACTCTTTCATTCTCCAGTTAAACTATTATAAACTGTATATGCCAGTACCAGTACCAGTAGTACAGTCCTTACACACATTATTTCCACAGGCAGATATACCTATGCTTATAATTCGCCTGAACCATCATTGATGAATAAAATTTTGCAAACATGTTTTTTTTGTAATATTTAGTCATCGTGACTGCTCTATTTTATGTGCTGTGCGAAAGGAGTTCCTTTTCCTTGAGTGTCTTTGAGACAGGTGCTGATACTGATGCCTACACTAGCGTGCCAAAGTCGGCACCAAATCCGTTATTTAATAATTATTATCATTATATATGCCTTTACAATTACATAATAAGTATATCTAAAGTTTCAGAACACAGAATTATATTGTTTCAGATAACATGCTACCCATGTACATTATATATTTACAGTTCGTTTATAACAAGGTGTCTATATCTCATTAAAATCAATAACATAGTGATTTGAACTTTGAAAGATCCAGTCGTATTGCTCGTATTAAAAGTAGAAAATCTACCTTCGTTATCCGCAAATCAGTTATTTCAGGTACATTGTTAATATACGAATGTTATAGTTGTAGGTATAGTTGTTTTATGTCTTCATTTGAAAAGATTTTAAGATTATTTCAGTAGTGTCACTGAGAACCGTTTTTGTTCACAGTTCTCTAATTTTATTACTGAACATTAAATTAAACCCTGATCCATTTTTTTTTTTCAAAACTGCTAAGTTTAAGAAGAGTCTTTTTTATTAGTGTTATTCGGCCGTATATTTGTCAGTTTCATTTTGAGCCGTATGTCAATTAACACTACAGTTTAAGAGGACTGTGAACCGATGGCAAAAGTCACTCTTTTCATACAAAAGGCGATAACGATTTCCGTCCCTATAAATGTTAATCGATTTTGACCAATGTTTGATAGGGTGTCAGTCAGCACAAAATCTAGGTCTATACGTTTTTTGAATAGGTATTGATTGGAGATCTAAAAAGTCAAATAATCGCCGAAACAAGTTCTGTATGAGAATACTGAAACAACAATAAAACGGAATTTATTGATTATAGTGAAAAAACCAAAACGTATGACTATGTTCTGATAGGTTGTTATATCAAAAATTGGTCAACATCGGTGATATTTAAGGGGTTGAAATCGTTATCGCCTTTTGTATAAAAAGCCGTAGGTTCACACTCCTCTTAAAATGGTATTGTCAACTTGGCTTTCATTTAGCCGCATGTCAAAACATGTTCCTGTCATAAGCTTAGGTATTTATGATAGGAAAATTTGCAATATTCACCTCAAAGATGAGTTTTAATCGAAATACAACAGCAACCCTCCAAAGTTTTTCAAGCTTTCCTATTTTCCCTATATTATGGGACAACCTCATCATTGCCGCATATCTAAATATTGATAGTTCCTCAGTGATATTTTATTCAACAAACGCATAAACCTATTTTGAATATAGGACAAACGTCTAACATTATGATGTTAAATAATGTTCCTCTATTATGAAATTGTGAAACTTGCACGAGCGGACAGCATTCAAATGGCAAATGCTGTATGGCTTGTACATATATAGGTTAGACCTATATTGATTGTTAAGTCAATAGCCTGGCGTCAGCGGGTTACATGAGATAACCTAGCTTTGTAGAATCGAATGACACTCGTCCATTATTATTATCTGAACCCATAATGTATAAAGTGGATTCATCCTAACAGTAAGTAAACAAATTTCTAACCTCAAATTTACGTGTTTTTTGGCTAAAACAGCTGTTTACTAGCAAATAAAGGAACCGAAGACAATATTTTAGACGCCACTTTGCTAATTTTTAGCCTAGGTTTGCATTATTTAGGATAAAACAAGTGTTTCACCCAAAAATTGCACATTTTGAGGTTAGAAACTTGTTTACCAAATAAGACAAGTATGGATGAATCCATCTTACATACAAAGGAGTACAAAATGTATACATCCATTTTACATATTCACTCTGGCAGACGCATGTGTGTGCTTTCCAGAGCAGCAGTTTCTAGAAGTTATGTCAAATCACACATATCTGGTATCGATTATCGATAAATAAACTATGAACTGTTTTATTTTTGACGCTCGACTCGCGTTTAAGTTCCTAATAATGTCTGAATTCCCCGGTAATTATTGGTCTTACTCCGTCTACTGTAACAGTTAGATACCTATTATATGTTATCGAAGCTCCACAGCGTAAATGCTCGACATTGGTGGTTTGGATAAACCGTTGCATAATGTGCTCAAATGATCAAATCCAGCATTTTAACATCTTATTTTATTAATTAATTTATTCTCTTCGCTTCCAAACAAGACCATTTCAATATCCGCTGTGGGTGTGTCTTAACCCAATCTTATATTATAATGGCTCTGAAGCTTTTTTCATTTTCAAAACCATCCCTGAGTTTTCTTATTAAATATTGCTTCTATACGCAACTAAAAATAAAGTTTGAATTTGAATGGCAGCTCGGTAACTATAAACAAAATATTACTTTTGATAATAATTACTTTACAGAACATTAGATGTGTCAATTGTCGGCCACTAGCTACTTGGATAATCAAATTGCAGTTACTTTAGACTAAGAATACATAATTGATTATAAATATCGTATGACCACGTGTCACGCCACCAAAAACTGAATTTCGCCTGTGCATCAACTCATTTCTAATCCTAGTAGGTACCTATGTTATATGCGTTCAAAATCTTCGCTAAGGAACATATTAATTGTTCATTAATCTTTTGAGCGCCTATGACGGATATATCCGCACCACAGATTTAACGCCAACGCCGGATATATCCGTCAGGGTATACAGTGAAAAAGAGCCCTGCATTACTGCACTTTGACTTAAGGTTGAAATTCGTGTTATTGACGTCGGCATGTGTACGACGTCTTTTGTATTTGACGTGGCGTTGAAAAGTCTAACTGACTAAGTAGTGCCACAAAGTTAAGGATTAAATTGTACCATTAGGATTTGTTTAAAGCCTTTTGCTTGTTGATCAGAGCATTTAGCAGTTTGATCCTCGCTTTGATGGCTTTGTAACGGAGGTATTCGTCCTCGCGGCCCTTTTTGTCATCGCGCTGAACCTTCCGGCTGTTCTGGAGCTCGAAGCTTAATTCATACTCCTTGATGCCTCGTCGGAGTACCTAATAAATAAAGGTTCAAGATAAGTTTTAATCTGCAACATGCATATATCTATAGTTTCACTCGGTGGAGTGAACCCCTCAGCTACACAACGCTGGACTTGACTCAGCATACAGCGACCTTACAAGGTTGCTCATGCTCCTTTCTCACACTAGTGCCGACGAAAGAGATAGAGAGATAAACGGGTTTAAATTATCCCCGTGTCTGGCATGCTAGGGCCGCAGCGCTGTTCTTTTCGAAACTGTTTGTTGTGTTTGTAGCAGCATTCAGATTAGCGTTGCACAGTAGTACACAATGTTAGTGGGTTGGGTTAATGGTACAGGAGCTTCTCGTGTGTGTGTGTGTGTGTACGCATAGACTTACACATTTGTGTAGCTTGGCCTCGTGCAGCGCGCGCGCCAGCTCGTCGAGCCCGAGGCAGTGCAGGCCCTCGTTGGGCGCGTCGTCGCTGGCGGTGGCGGAGCGCGCCGACGACGACGACGCGCCCTCGGACGCCTCGCGCGTCGGCGGCGACTGCAGCGGTGTCTCTGTTGTGTCCTGAAATGAATGTGGCAACATTCAATAGGGAAGATGCATAATTTTCTTTTCATCTTGTATTGGAAAGTGCTGAGTAATAGAAACCGATCTGTGTACGCAAATTGATTATTTTATGAGTTATGAAGTTTTGAAGTCATTGTTCATACCACTCGCAAAAACACTCCATACAAAATGGACAACAGCTATGACGTCACAGCTGTTGTATGACTGTACAAAATCTAAGGCATTTAAACGAAATATGCAATTATTTCCGAAAATACTGTTTTTAGACTAAAATCGTAGGTAGGACATAAATTTGATGAGGATCTCCAAAAAACTAAAATCAGAACTAATAGCCAATACATATTAGTCACTAATTTTGACTCTTATTCAAAAAATAATGAATAACCAAAATGATCTGCTTTTTTTGTAATATGCTTTTGTTTACATTTTACTTTCATAATATATCATTTAAACCTCATTTTGAGTTTCATGCATCTGCATTGTGACGTGATTTAGACAAAGCAAAAATTTCGCTAAACACATATTACATCAGTGCTTACTTGTGAAGAGTCGGAGGGCTTGTCCTGGCTATCGCTGGAGCTGTCAACGCTGTTGAAAAGCATGGCCTCGTGTTCAAGAATCGTCGCTAGCTCGCCGTTTGTGCCGCCAGTGATCTGGTCAATGCAAAAATCAATTCAGTTAATTTACGGCCAAAGAAACTAGAAGGAACCACAGCGGAAGGTTGTAGAATTTTATTCAACTACTTCTATAAATTGTGTTAAATTGAGTTATGCATGTAGAACCTCCGTATATGGACGAATTCAAAATTACACCTACCATACATACACCTACATACCATACTTTTTAACAACTGGAGGATAAGAGGAAGGACTTGCAGCTCAATTACGCAGCACAATTGGTATCGGTTTGGCTCGAAATGCAAACCAATTTAGTCTTCACTCTGTGTAAATAAGGGTACAATTGGTTTACTTTTCGCGAAAGCGATACCAATTGGTGTTACGTAATTGAGCAGCTGGTCTCTAAGTTGTCATCATTATCTTTGTAATAATTACTGCATCAGATCTACAAGAGCCTAACAATCTTTTCATCCTACATTATTCGATTAGTCACAGTTTGCCGAATCCAGAAAATTTAACTTTTAGAAAGCCTGCTTGGAAAGAGACAGTAAAAATAAAGAAGTAATTACAGCGTCAGGTCTAGAAGTCAATGCTCTCTTCACGGCGCGATATCTTTCGTACAGATGTCTGGCCGCGCCTCGCTCAGCAGAGTGAGCCGGCGGGCGTCCCCTGGCTGCCTCGAGCCTTAACAGAGCTCGTTGAACGCAGGACTTCTCCGCGGCCAACTGAGCGGGCGTCCACGAGCCCTCGGCGGCGGTGCTCCTGCCGGCTGCGGTGCGGCAGCCTTCTAGCCACTGGAAATGGCGTTACATTCAGATTAAACAGCAGTAGTTAACAGAATAATGAACTTGAAAAAAATTTGGCATTCTACCGGTCAAACCGAGAAAACCTTTACTGACAAAGCAATTAAAAGAAACTTACAGTCATAAATTGAGGAAACGAACAGGTGCTATTTTTATTACACCTGCTCGTTTCTCTCAATCAATGACTATTGGCCGAATTCAGAAAGGCCACTCAAATTGAGCTTAAAGTAAAGTTTCAGTGACGTTTCTGTATAGGTTGACAGCTAGTTGAGGGACATTTAACTGTTTCATATCTAAACAAATGCTTAAGTGGCGTTTCTGAATTCAGCCATAAGAGTAATTAATTAATCAGTAAAAAAATTAAAACTTAATTGACATAGAAACTCCTTTCCATCCTACCTCTTCAATATCCCTAACAACTTCCGTCATACTCTTCTCACTTTTTAACGCTTCGTCCAGTTTGTCATCCCTCTCTTTCTGTTGCTTTGCTGCTTGCACTTTCAGGGCGTACTCCACAGGGTCGGACTTGATGCACTTTTTCTCAGCTTGTAGGCGCCTGAGTGTCTCGTACATGCGCGTGAGTGGGACGTCGGTGATGCGGTCGCTTGCGGTGATCGTGTGACCGTGCTTCGCTTCATATTCGTTCTCGTGTTTCATTATGCTCTTTTTGATAACGCTGATCTGAAATTAACGTGCTTGATTTGAGCTGGAGTTCAGTTCAATCTATTTAATTCCTGGCGAATATTTAAGTCACTTATTTATTAAAATACTGTGTAAAATATATATGGCGAAAAAGATAAGGAACAAAATGAAAACCATTATATGAAGAATTAAAACACTCAGTGCGGACAGTAGAGTCCAAATAGTGATTTATTTTGTAACGAGACCTTGACTATCATTCTTTCGTCCATGAAACTTTGCGGTATGATTGAGTATTATATGTATTAAATTTTCTAGATGTGCCAATTAGTACATCGTGGATTATTTGCCATCCACATGTATACATTTTACTTTACACTGAAAACTTCCACGGACGGTAGAAAGATTGTCATGGAAAAACTCGTCATTGATTGGAGTAAGTAAGTACCTTCTTGCTGAGCTTGTCAAGGCGGCGGTCGGGCGCGGGCGGGTCGCGGCGCGAGTGCGGCGCCACGCTGCGCTCGTCGCTGCGCGCGCGCTCCGCCGCCGCCGCGCGCGCCGCCGCCTCGCCCAGCAGCGCGCCTGCGTCCAGCGTCTCCGGCTCCTCGCATACTGGAACAATGCCAACTATTAATAAACGGTACGCGAAGGCCTGCAGATTACACTAGACACCACCGTTTCTGGATAATTCCTTAAAAAGTACGTACAATTATCATTATCACAATAAGACATTGGAGTTCAAGTTTGATGGCGGAACTCTTGTTTTGAGTTCAAAAACTACCATACTTTCAAAGTACGTAGATACATATCCGTGTGACAATCTTGAAGATATGCATATATCTTTTATCGCAAAGATAAGTATCTACGAAATTTGAACCGTAACGAAAATTTGCAAGAAGGATTAAATTATATTTTTTCTTTGATTACGAGCATAAGGGGAGGGGGATTACGAGCATAATCCTTCAGATTGGCTTTGAAATATCCACATGAGTAACGTTACGTTACATTCAAATCATTAGGTTCGTACGCTCTGGTCAAGATTCATATTTGATTATACAAAAACAAATATAGTGTGGATATTTGTTTTTGTATAATCAAATATCTACTTGCATGGGATATCAGTTTTATGCAAGTTAGTACCAGAAGTCTATGTAAGTAAAATTTCTCACATTGTGGTTTCTGTAGCGACGTGTAATCAAAGTGCGGCGGAGTGGGGCACCTCTCCTCCCGCGCGTCTGCCGCCGAGCAGTCGTTCTCTTTGGGCTGCTTGGGCTGGCGGGCGGGCGCACGGCGTCGTTTGCCACCGAGCTGCGGTCGTCTTGCGCGCGACAGCCGCTCCGCGCGACGCTCCGACTGGAGAACATTAAGTAAGGATAATAATGCATGCATCCTATCTTTTCAACGGATAGAAATGGTCATAGACTAAGCTAGGTACTTATTATATTACTTATAGCGTTGCTCGTCATAAAGCTATGGAGATTGCTCAATCGTTTACGGTATTACGCAAGGTGAGTCATCTCATCAAACTGTTTTATTGTGTCGTACTGATAGGAACAGTGTCACTTCAAAATGACGCATGTGTATATTTTGTAATGGAGTATATATTTTCAATCAGCATATTAAAGCATTCGAATGACGATTGAATATTATTTATAGAAGTACGGATTAAACAAGTTTGGTAGTCGTATCTATCGGTTGATTTTATTATTAATAATACTCACTTCAAGTCGGTTATAATCGTGGAGCGGCGGCGTAGGCGGCGGTGGTGGCGCTCGCTCCTCGCTGTGCGGCCGCCTCTCTTTCCGCTCGTGCGCGCACCCGGAGTCGTGCCGCTCGCGCCGCTTGCGCGCCTCCCGCTCGCACTCGGGTGCCGCCATCGCGTCCGCTTCCCGCGCTCTGTCCCGCTCCCGCTCGCAGCACTGCGCACGCCACCCCAGCCCAGTTATAACAACGGGCCGCTCGCTCGGGCACTCGCTTTCGTGCCCGTAACCCTAGCATTAGTATAATGTATAGGTGTATAGTGCCATGTGAAAACTGATCTCGGTGGGTAAAGCTGATATTTGCGCCTTCAAATGGGAAACGGATTTGTGAATGAATCAGGTGTATTAATACTTGGACTAAAGTGTTTTATAAACGCTATTAAGGTAATATACATAATTATAATTAGGAATATAACATAACATAGTATACTTAGACGCATACAATTTAAAGCAAGTTGAATTGGTGACGAAGCCAATGCTTATCTTGATTAAAATATTAACGGTAGTGTAAATATTAGGCCCCATGCCACAGATACGATACATAAAATTCACGTGATAGGTAATAAGGTTGATATTCTAAATACATATATGTTAAAATGCCTCTGCCTGAATAACGGTTAATTAAAATAAGCATTGCTTCATCAAATGCTTTGTTACGTCCTACGCATAGGGATAGAAAACTTTTGAAACAATGGTCGCTGGAAAAGTATTGCCCGTAAGTTGCTACAGGGCGTCTATTCGGGAACGTCTAAGTGATACTGCAGCGACCCGCGAGCGAGACTCGGATCTCGCTCTTACGCATTACGCGTCGTGTGGAAAAGAGTGGCCTGAGAAATTTCTCTCGCGAGTCGCTACAACATCACTTAGCGTTCCCGAATAAAGGCGCAGGTCTCGCAGAATTTCCATACGGTTTAACGCGAGATGATTTGCTATATTTTCGCTAAATTCAAGTTAAATTCCAAAATAGGATGATGAGCACTTTTAAAGCGTTCTAGAACTAAGACGCGTCCTGTAACAAGTCGCCAAGGAAAGTTCTACAGGACCACTAAATATCATTCAACAAATTTTCACCAGCACCAATATGTTTATATAAAAGCGAATATAAAGCTATCATTAAATTAGGTAGTATAAAGGTTCACTACGGTATCACTACAAATAATGTCAATGTAAAGCCCCACCACCTATGAATTTCAAATGTACCTGCAGATTTTCCAATCGTACCATGTTCGCTTCACACTAACTTAGACTCGAAATAAAATCCCCAATTTCCAAGGCCGTTATGTGAGGATTCTGAAATTAAACCACGTATGGATCTAGTGCAACTAAAAAACTAAGTAAATACATACTGTTTGCGACAACTCGACCTGGCGATGTCGAATATTTATTATGTATTGCGATTTTGTTGATCAATTGGTTGGTTGGTTCGGAAACTTTGTGAAAATACCACTATAACGTATGTACCTAATAAGATTCTTAACTTTTGCATCATCTTTATATTGATAAAATACCACGTATTCATTGACTAATCACACAATCTCTGGAACTATAACACCCACAAACATGAAAAAGGATTTTACGAAAATTCAAGTAATATAGGACGATAAGTACTTAACTAAGCAGGTACGTCTACTAATCTAAATAGGCGGCAAAAAAATGTTTTTAAGTAAAAATTCGTTTAAGCAGCGAATATATATTTTCAGGAATATGGGCTAGTGAAGATGTTCAAATGAATGAACAAATATTTCATCTAATACTTTATTTAGGCAATCGTCCAAAAGTGCACTTATGAAACTCCCGGTGTATGAGTTCCGGATTTCTTCGTGAAAAATACGGTTTGAGCTGAATATTCCGGATACTCTATGACGACCATTTTATAAGTCGTTATACTTATACTTATTCGGCATGCTTCTTTTGTCTACTTTTCTACCATTCACTGCAATACCGTTGTCCACAATCAAACCTACCCACTAAGGTGTCATGTTTATTTTCTATGAAAAAAGTGAATTATTTACAACCTGCTACTTAAAATTACATACATAGCGTTTATTCAGGAACGATAGGTCGAAGTGATACTGCAGCGACCCGCGAGCGAGACTCGCATCTCACGCTTACGCATTACGCGTCGTGCGGACGAGTGGAATGTGAAATCCCGATCGCGAGGCGCTACAACATCACTTAGCGTTCCCGAATAGAGGCACAGTATTATTTATCAACTAAATTGCATTGACTGACAAAACAACATACCTATAATCTGGAAATTTAATAATAAAACCTGGCGCCTCATTCGGGAACGCTAAGTGATTCTGTAGCGACTCATGAGCCAGATTTCACATTCCACTCTTCCGCAAGAGCGAGAGAGCGAGATGAGAGATCTGGCTTACGAGTCGCTACAGAATCACTTAGCGTTCCCGAATGAGGCGCCTGACCAATTAATAATCAAGTTTCAGAAATTGCAGTTTAAATTTTTGAGAGCGGCATGCGTGATGAAAAGACCAACTTACGGCCGCTTTGGTGTGGCTCTAATAACCAAATCGGCTTGTCGCGAACAGTAGGTACCTATAATACCTACATGATTATTTTCATTACGGTTTCAGTACCTGATTAGTGATAAAATAGCCATACGCCTTGGTTATACTTCAAACAGCAGTTCCTGTAGTTTTATAAAGCGTATCACACAAGCAAACACTTATCTGCTCGTCACGCAGTAAATTGCGATGAGGAGCTATCAATTTGGTTACAAAACTGCTTCCCTCCTTAGCCGGCGAAGTACTTAGTGTACCTATATATAACTGAACTAGCGTTTTGCATGGAGATAATCACGGTTATGCGCTTACACATACTATTTCCATCTTATTCGAACGTAAGCTGCATCTCTTTCGCTGTATTCAAAATGTGCGCTCGTATTTTAAGGAGGGTTAACGAGATACCTGCATGACCCTAGCTAGGCGCCACATAAGAGTAAAGGCCGGGGCAAACCAAACGCAGTTGCGGCGCGTTTGCGGCGCTACCGCGGGTCCGCGCCGTTGTCGGACGGCGCTGGCGGATATACCATGCCACACTGCGGCGGCGCGGGACCGCTGCGGTCCCGCGGCTTCTTTGGTGTGGCATGGTAAATCCGCCCGCGCCGTTCGACAACGGCGCGGACCCGCGTTCGCGCCGCAAACGCGCCGCAACCGCGTTTGGTGTGCCCGGGCCTTAACAACGTTTATGGAGAGAAGGTTCAATATACTTACAATGCAATATCTTGCAGCACCGACTATGGAGTTCAATATCCTGGAAATGCTGTCCCGACTGCGGCTGGCCACGGTCGCGTGGGGCCCGCTTCGGGCTCAACCCCTTCCGAAATTCAAAACCTAACTGGTTATTGCTTATCCTTTGATATAAAACAAACTGAAATAAATAAAACGTAACGGCAGGGCGGATACGCGCGCCGTTTTGCCGGAATACTGTACACTAAACTGTAACTTGGTCTGCGTCCGTACAATCTATTTGATGATGTCACTCGTTCGCGCAGGCATATCTCGGTCGCGGCACATAGTGGTACGGCACAAACAGTCAAATATATTTAAGTTTTTTACGTAATTTACGGCTGCTTCAAGAAATGCGTTGAAACTAGCCTGTAATTGAGCATTGATGGGTTGACGGCGGGTGGGGACGCTGGTTAGCTCACAGCGTTAGTGAGATTTACCCATTGTCACGGTTATAGCACTTTCACTGCAATTTTGATAGCGAAGTTATGTTTGAGGCGATGAATTGGTTCAATTATCGTCTGTCATTTTGAATTTTGTTATTTTGACACTGACACTGAAGGATAACGAATAACTGAAGTGACCGAATTTTGAGGAATTCCTCTTTACTGTTGATGAAACCTGAAACAAACGGAAACAACATTTTAGTTGATACAAGTGCGAAGAAGAAAAAACCGGGCTCGCGCACGAAGAGTTCCGTACCATTATCTATAATCTAGCAACAAAAAAAAACAGGTTTGTTGTATGGGAGCCCCCCTTAAATATTTATTTTATTTTAATATCATTATTTATTTTTAAAGTGAATATATATCTAAATATTCTGTGAATATTTCAAGCGTCTACCTGTTCCCGTTATCAATATCGAGCAAAAACCATCAAAAAAATTACGTTTGTTGTAGGTATGGGAGCCCCCTTAAATATTTATTTTATTCTGTTTTTTAGTATGTGTTGTTATAGCGGCAAAAGAAATACATCATCTGTGAAAATTTCAACTCTGTCTAACTATCTCGGTTCATGAGATACAGTCTGGTGACAGACGGACGGACAGACGGACAGTGGAGCCTTAGTAATAGGGTCCTGTTTTTACCCTTTGGGTACGGGACCCTAAAAACGAGTAAGGAAATGGCTGCATTATAATACTTTGTCGCAAAGACAATGAGTTTTTATTTTCACTTTGTTGTATTACTCTATCTGAGTAGAGTCTAGGCTAAGTCGTCCTCTCCTCTATGCCTACTGCGAAACCGTTATTTTATAAATCAAATGGGAGAGTATCTTTTTATCTTTAACATCTGTTTAAACCACCTGCTTGTTTGATCCTCCACCGGCGAGACGAGACAAGAATTGAGATTTTTATAGCAAAATTTCAATTCTCTCTTTGCGCATCTTCGTGGAAATAGTATGGGCCAGCGAGATTTCTATTCTCGTCTCGCTTTACCGGTGGAAAAAGAGATTAAAGGCGCTCACACCAATACAATACAACATAATGGAGCCGCGCGCGCGGTGCCTGCGCCCGCACCCGCATCGTGACCGAGCCTTAAGTGGCCTATTACGATTTTTTCAATAATTGGGCAACTTTGGCGTTCTGATTATGAGAAACTGAAAGACTTAGACAAATGTGACTTGCTGAATGGTGGCGTATAGTTATTAGTACTGATCATAGCGGCCTCGCTTTTTGAATTTTATTCTTATCTATTGATATAAAGCCGAAATTCCGCAGCAAGTTTTTCGATGGATGGATTGAACTACTCTACTAAGCAAACGAAATGAAAAATATATAATAATATCTCTTAAATAGTCGTGTAATTTATAGCGGCCTCTGAATTTTAAAATATGTATGGAATATGTAGAAAAAAAAACCAAGTCAAAACCGTAAAGCTACTAAAAACGCTAAGAATTAACAGTAAATTTCTCTTTACTACATTAATATTATTACGTCAAATTTATATCAGAATAATCGTTAGTTCATAAATAATAAAAAATTAATACTTATTTAGGAAAAATAATTGATTATACAACTTAAAATAAACGTTATTACAACACCTAAATTACTACATAATACGAGTTGTCGGCCGTCTGAATTCAGTTCCGCGCCAGCGGTTCACTAGAGCGGACCTGTGTCCCGCGAAACGATATTTTCCCATATAAAAAGAGCACTGACGGTCATACATCTGAAATGGCCGTCAGCGCTCTTTGTACATTGGACGACGGCGACGCGTGGTCGTCGTTTAAAATACCTAATCTTTTAGAACACGATTATTTGATAGCCCTCTTAAGACTGCTTAAATCCATGGCTTATAATTCCATACGCCATCGCTCATAAAACTCCATCAAAGTTTTCGCTTGACCTACGAGATTCTATAGCTTGGTCGAGATAGGTACCTATTTCTGACAGGTTGGTTCAACTTGATGGATGACACGGATAAAACAACGCGATGCGAGATGTTCGATTAATCACTTGAAGAGGATATTAAACAAAACCTACATAAAGATAGAGCTCCAGGGCGAGCTTCACTCAGCGACTTTCTTTCTTTATCAGAAATAGAAATAGAAATACGGCAATTATTACTCTAGTTTGAGCATTATTATGGGCTGTATACGCTCTCAACTTGTGTGCTGCTTTGGTTGGAATGAAAAACGTTATCTAAATACAAAATTTCATCCAAATAATTAGAGCCGTTTCGGAGAAACCAATTACTTGCTCATAATTATCATCATACCGTCGACAGCAGGACATAGGCATAGGCCTCCCCCAAAAATTGTACTAACATATTCTGTAATTAAGAAAAGTAGGTGATTAAGGCTTGGACAGTATTGAGTATGAGTCAGTCTTTATTGTACAACAATCTACTGTAATTAAATACAATAGTTAAGTTTTACTTCGACGGAGGAAACTACCAGTGCAAAGTTTTACGTGTGGTACCTACCTAGAGAGTTAAAAGTCAGGGCTTCTTAACTCATTACAAATAGCGGCCCGCTAATTATTTTTACCGATGATAATATAAAATTAAAAGGATTTGTTTATAGAATATTATTGAATGCCTTACTGTATAAACAGAAAGCAACACGCGAACACACAAACGACACACTCGAAGCCAATGACATATTATAATAATAAAATCTAATAATAAATTGATACGAATCTAATTATAGAAAGATACAAGACGTTTTAAACATTTGTGTCATAGACAAAAAAAATCCTTTTCATTTCTTTTTGGCCAGTGCAGATTTATGTGACATTTGACACGCACATATAAGACATTAATTTGTAATATGGCGATTGTGTATAATAATAATAATATGTTGTGAATATGAACAAACAAATATATTTTTTCGGCGCCGTCCGCCCGGCGCGATACCGCACTTGACAACATCTGCGTCCCTCGTACCACGAGACTCAGTGCGCGCGGCGATAAGCAACGCCCGTCATTCAGTTTGCGATAGTTAAGCGACAGTCGCTATTTCGAAACGATATCATAATATTTATCAACTCTCGACGAACAGACCTAATACCATTAATTTAAAAAAATCAAGGCGAGATAAAAACTTATTTTTATCTGATTACGCTAGAAGGGCTAAATTTCTAACATAGGCAGCGTAGAAAAGTAATCAAAGAGCAATGACCTTCAACATCCTGCTTTTTCCAAAGGTCACGTTAAACTTTATGTTTTTGAACTCACTTGCCTTAGACTAGTCATAAATTAAGAACGCAATTTCACCGGTAATCGGTAGCTAACACGCAACACCAGAATACCAATTTGTATTAGACTAGTGGACCCGCCACAGCTTCGCCCGTGGTATTTTCCATACAAACTTTACCACCCGTTTTCTTCCCGTTAGGGAGATAATTTCAAAAAATCCCTCCTTAGTGTACCTTTAGGGTACTCGAGGAATGTCTCCTCCAAATTTCAAACCTCTACGACCACCCGTTTAGGCTGTGCGTTGTCTATAAGTGAGTCACGGTACTGTTTTATATGTATTGATGATATAAAGGAATATGAAACAACAACGGCAAAAATCATCCTTTTCATACAAAAGGCGATAAAGATTTCCACCACTTAAATGTTAACCGATTTTGATTAATTTTTGATAGGTTGTCATACCGAACAAAATCTAGACAGAACAGGGCGTCTATTCGGGAACGTCTAAATGATACTGCAGCGACCTGCGAGCGAGACTCGCATCTCGCTCTTACGCATTACGCGTCGTGCGGAAGAGTGAGATGAGAAATCTCGCTCGCGAGTCGCTACAACATCACTTAGCGTTTCCGAATAGAGGCGCAGAAGGTACTTACATTAACTGTAATGTAAATTTCGTCTTAGTCCGTAGCGCGATTCGAATTCTGTATTTATTCTGTAACCTTCTGTTTATATCACAATTTACTCTAAATACAAAACAGCGTAGACGTAAAAGGACTACAATAATAACAAGAAAAAAAACAATGAAATTATGACCCACAAAGCCACGCACTAAATGGATATTACTTGAGCTCTAACCCTATTCCAGGCGATATTACGAAGCTTTCAACAATAGCCTTGAGCAGCTATATTATCTAACAAATCTCGTCGCTCATTTCGTCTCTCATTTCATTTGACAATCATAAAATGGCCCGCGCGCTCGCAGGCACTATGCGGAGTTAGGTACCTATTTCCGTGCCCAATTGCGTCGAAATACGACCATGGTTGAAAACACGCGCACACATGTAGTTTATAAGTACTGACGGGTCAAGTAACGCTCGCCGGCGAGTTCATGAACGAAGTATTATTTTAGAGAATCACAGTCCTAAAGTGTTGGCGTCATTTCAAGGCGCGCCTATAGGTAGTACAAAGCCAATAGACGATGAAATGCTACCTAGCCTACCTCCATAGTGATCGTCTGTCTGTTTTAATACTTATTGATGTGTATTGTATTGTATTTATTTATTTCTCACCTACGTACTTCCGAAGATTTTATATATGTGTAACATATTTAATTCTGATGCAGCATATATATAATAATAGCTTTTAATTCAGGCAATAAGGCCTGTAACATAATTACCTTAATAACTAACATAATATATAAACAAATATACTGAGATCGCCCGGTGCATGATATCAACACAAACTACCCATTACCTTTAAAATAATAACAATAAAACTAATTAATTAGTTGTACTTAAGGACAAAATTTAACATTAAAACATAACAGACATGACATAACTAAAAATTGCAAATTCATGATAGTTAAAACATTAATTTAAATTGCTATTAATGAAACACCTTGGTTTCTAGATATACTTGGATGCTGTAGTCTGTTTTTAAGCAGTTTTTCAACAATCTGGTGGAAGGGGTTTTCGTTAGCAGCTTTATACGTTATCAAAGAGGCAAAAATATCTGAGCGATTTACGTCCTTGATAATAAAGACGTTCAAGTATCTGTTACCACTTTGTCCACGTAGACATTTTCGACCTCGACTGTACCTATTGATTATATATACTTTGGTGACTAACCTATATGTACGTATACAAAATTACAAAGTGAATACTCAACACCTTTTTGTTTCTTTTCAAAAGTGTGTTCTAGCGATCCATTGTTCAGCGCTACGTGACTCGTAGCACGGACAGATACCTACGACGCATTACATGCTACGGAGAAGGCTACTACGCCGCGCTCCCGGTTATGTAAGACAGCTTTGTTTGCACTAGAAGGAAGTACCTGAACAATATTGAAGGAAACGCTTTCTGGGATGTTGTACCCAACTGCGTTGAGCCAAAAGGGGGGTTTAATAAAGTAAAGTATAACAGTCTATGTATGTATGTGATCAAAAATCGGATTTTCCACTTTATCTCCTGAACTACTGGGTCGGTTTTCATAAACGGGATATCATTTGATTTGTGGAGAATGTGTGAGTATCATAGACTATACAATAATTCTAAGGGTGCGTCATATTAGGAGCCATAATGTGTGCCCAAAATACCAGAATTCCAAAATACCTGGTTCCTCATAATACCACACTCCCAAAATACCAATTCTGTTAAAGAATTTCGGATGTAATTTTTATTTTATTACTCTAACTGGTGTTTTGGGAGTGTGGTATTATGAGGAAACTGGTCTTTTGGAATTCTGGTATTTTGAGAACGAGCGTTTATATGGCCAGTTACTGTATAAATGTTAGAATGAAACTTACTGCAAAAAATGCCTTACTAGTAAGGCAGCCAAGCTCGCTGGTTGGAGAAAAATAATCGAATAATTAGAAGTAGACAGACTCTGACTGTGGAAATTACATGTTAGATATAATGTTATCACATTTCTGTAGTGGCAGTGTCAGTCAACTCCTTGTAACAACAACATATTATCTTGTATTATTTAAGGGATTTAACGTAACAATAAGTAATTAACAAAATATGTTTACTCTGAGTTTGCGACTGTTTCCAATGAGACAAATTCTAACTTCCTTATCCGACGGGCAAAGAAAAGGAGAATTATGGCTTAAGCATGATTTATCAAATGCAGAAGTCTAAAACAAGACGATACTAGCTTTTGCCCGCGACTTCGTCCGTGTGGAACTCTGTTTTCACAGTACCCTAGGGAATTGTGCATTTTTCCGGGATAAAACGTAGCCTATGAAACCTTTTCAGGCCCTCCAACTTCAAAATCACTTCGATCCGATGCTCCGTTTTTTACATAAAATAAGGACAAACCAACAACTACACATTCGCATTTCTAATAAAGTACCTGTACCATTACCATGAGTTGCGCAAACGGCTCTCGCTGGCGTAAACTATCGCTCGGTCCCTTTTACTTGTATCGGCGACAAGCAGTATTTCCGATAGTTTACGCTAGCGAGAACGGTTTGCGCAACTCATGGTAATGGTACAGTGCTCTCGTTGTTTTTCTTTGTGTTCAATCAGAAAACGCCTATGTAGATAACCTTAAAAAACAAAACATTATCTAAATACAAAATTTGATCCAAATCGTTGGAGCCGTTTGTTTCCGAGATAAACGAAATAAATTTACACATACATACATAGCATCACGCCCGAAATCCCTAATGGGGTAGGCAGAGCTTCAATACTACTTGTAGCCACGTTCGATTAATTAGTCCTAAGATGGTATGATGATCCGTATGGTGACAGGGGATCAGCCCATCGCCCATACAGATAGTCCACCATGTTGTAGAGGACCCGTCCCTTAGTCAACTTTTACGACATGCCAGGATGATAAGCATCTGCACGCATTCTATACTATTTCTTCATTCCCAGTGCAGCAGAGGAAATTAAAATACACAAGAATTGCTCGTTTAAAGTTGTAAGATATACTAAGGGATTGGCTTTACTGTTTGCGCCATCGATTATTGTATAGATAAACTTCACCATTAAACATAATAATAGTGTTTCAACACAAACAACAATCGATCGTATATCGGACACGTTAACGAACTCAAACAGTCTTCAGTCACAATGACCTTGTTTAGTCATGTCATGTTCCAAGACCAAGGCTACATTACACTCAGCCACTTAGTGTATATCGCGCGTGAATCACTTCATCCCTTTCGTACCAACCTATTAGGTAAAAAGTGACAGTTGCTATGTTATTTGTGAGAAAAGCTAGTAGCTTTCAGTACAGATGTATCGTGTTTTATCGGAAAATTTCATATTTATCGTGCTCTCTAAATTAGCTTCAGCAGACCCCCAATTCTCGGCGCATTCGAGATAATCTAACAATCGAGATTAAACGTCAGTGCATACAGTCATTTGACACAACTGTATGAATCTGACGTTTAATCTTGCAATCGACATTATCTCGAAAACACCGAGAATTGGGGGTCAGTAGCCATCAATCATACCATGCTGTCATTTTTCATTTTGACATTTGACAGTAAATAATAAAGTTTCATATTAATGAATATAAACATGTCACTCATTTAAAACAATAATTAATTGACACTTCGGGTCCCGTCGTCTTCCGAGTGAGATCCGAGTTTTACCGATGGAAACATATTATTCACTATATCTGTAAATGTGTATTGTGCAAAATGTCTACAATTTCTGCTATTCGTCCCTCTTTTCGTCCGACAATCATAAATTGGTCCACGCGCCCGCTAGCATTATGCAGGGTTAGGTTCCTATGTCCTCGGTAGAGCTGCGTTGAATAAAACCAAAGTCGAAGACACGCATAAACATGTAATTTATACCCACTGACAGGCCAAATAAGGCTGGATAGTGATGAGTTCAACGATTTGTAATTGCAATAATAAACGTTAATATTCAAGTTACACTTTAGATCTAAGAGCCGAATTTGAATACCAAAGCCAATAGAAAGCCGTCCTAAATTACGCTGATGTTATTTCAATTTTATAGTTTGTTTGCTGAGAGTTGATAAAAAAAATCAGGGCTTCTTAATTCATTACAAATAGCGGCCGGCTAATTATTTTTATTGATGACAATAAAAAATAAATAAAGGGAAAAACTATATTTTTTTTTTCATAGAATATTATTATTGAAGACCTTTTATTTGTCCCATTGCTGGCATAGCATCTGACGACGACCATGACGGAGCTCAGAGTCGGAGGAAGAATCAGAGTCGGCGACGTTTATTAGGAAACATTCAATTGCTTCGTCTAAAAGAACACACGAATACCCAAACGAACCGTATTCCAGGACGGAATATCAATATGGCCGCCGCGTGCACGCGCTCGCCCGCCCGGCGCGGCTCCGCTCTTGACAACAACTGCATGCCTCGTACCACGAAACTCAGTGTGCGTGGCGATAAACGACGCCCGTCATACAGTTGGCGTTAGCTAAGCGACAGTCGCTATTTCGAGACGATATCATAATATTTATCAACTTTCGGCGAATAGACTGTAGGGAGGTTTAAGTAAATACCTTTTAGGTTTCTTCGTGCGCTTGGTTATTTTACAAACATTTTTAGAAAGGTCCAACCTTTTTATATCCCACCTAATCCTATTTAACCTAAACGATTTCCATGGGTCCAATTCGTAACGGTGTAACAATTCAATTTAAAATTTCCTAAACTTAAAATAAGAAACGTCATACTCGATTTTGTACAGCACAAAGCTGTCAAAATCAAGTTTGACGTTTCTTTTTTTTTTACTTTTGTGACTTTTAATTCGAATCGGCCCCAATGTCTAAATTAATATGCTTTATTATGATCTATAACATTAGGCATATTTGTTATCAATTAGTTACCGATTTAGTAATTTTTCTGAATTGCCTGCTTCTGAAACGATGACGTTAATTGAAACTTTTCTTGCCAATTGCAAACTTATACTGATTCGTTATTTCTGTAACTAGCCGTTGTACCGGTGGGATTTCTCGCCATTCCAGGTCTCTGTTCAACCCCCTAAGGGGATGAATTTTCAAAAATCTTTTCTGTGCTCACAAACGTTATAATAGGAACTCCTGCGGCGCTAACATGCCAGACACGGGGATAAGTTAAACCCGTTTATCTCTATGACTATCTCTTTCGTCGGCACTAGTGTGAGAGGGACGCACTTAGAGATAAGACGGTTTCTACACCTACTGGTTTAGGCTGTGCGTTGTCTATCAGTCAGTCAGTATTTTATTGAGGAGAACCTAACTTATGCGATCGCAAAGAGTATATTTTTTGAGTATGTTTGCACTTTTTGACTGACTGGATTGCACAGTTTTTTTTGTCATTTGACATGGCCCTCCTGATGGAAAGTGGTCACTGCCGCCCATGGACATCTGCAACACCAGAGGTGTTGCCAATGCGTTGCCAGTCTAGGGAGGATGGGGAATGGGGATGGGAAGGGGATGAGAGAATAGGCCTCCGGATCTCGTCACTCACCGTACGAAACGCAATAGCAAGCTATTACTTTACGCCGATATTCTGTGAGAGTGTGGTACTACCCGGTCGAGCCGGCCTATTCGAACCGAGAATACCGAGCCGAGCCGAACCGAGACCGAACCGTGAACCGAGGTATTCACAAGATGATTACTGTTTGGCTCTACCACTACAACAAGTTCTGTAGCTCTCTTACTGTGTCTCACAGCTTTGAGTCCTAGGGGCAAACTATGTGCAATGAACACGGTTGTTTGTACACGAGTCATGTATTTAAAGTATCTACTTATGTGTATGTCAAGAGTTAAAGTCAAAATAACTCCATTTAATTTAGGCTGTTACAAGCTCTTATGAAGGTTTTGGAAACATTTACTAAGTAGAGCCGGCGACAAACTCGGTGAGGTATCATTGTTTCAAAACACGTAACGTACAGATTACAATGATATCTACAGTTTTATACAAGTAGGTAGGTATGTCCATCGAGGGATCGCCAGTGCAGGTTAGAATTAATTCCAGTCTTTTACTGTGTAATATGCCCAAGAAATCAGAATTCGCTTTAGAGTAGGTTTAAACATTGTCTGTTTGTTTATGTATTTATCTAAATACATATTCGTATCATTAACTAACATCTATATAGTACCGGTAGATAATAATTGTTGATAACTGGATCACGCGTATAAGCGTGCAAGAATTTTTATTTATTAATTTATAAATATATTTACCAAGCATTAAGTCTAACTAATGCGTCGTAAAACTAAACTAGATACATTTTATTTAGTATTATTATTCTGTTGTATTAAATTATTATGTTGTTATTTTAATTCATATATATTTTCCTTCCTTGGTACATAAACATTTTAAAATACTATATTGCTTTGCATCTATCTCCTCACAGAGCCTCAAGCATTCACAACACACGCCCACCAACACCATGCAAGCATGATTACTGTCGCCATTTTTAATGTGTGAGAAATTTATTGGATGTTAAAGCGTTATCAGGAGAGTAGGTACATGTGAAATAAATTAAGTAACACGTTAATACTTGTACGTTAGACAAAGCTAGCTTTTTATCTACGACGCCACCGTGTGATATTCAGTTACCGCTGATCCCTTGGGAAACATCCATTTTTCCGGGATAAAAAGTAGCTTATGTCACTCCAGCGGCCCTAACATGCAAGACACAAGGATAAATTAAACCGTCTTAACTCTAAGTGCGTCTCTCTCACACTAGCGCCGATAAAAGAGACAGTCATAAAGATAAACGGGTTTAACTTATCTTTGTGTCTTGTATGCTAAGGCCGCAGAATAGTGTAGCTTACTATAAGTTAAAGTATTTTTAGAATCGGTTCAGTATTTCCCGGGATTACTCCTCAATACAAACACAAATAAATTCTACCGATTTGCAGTTCGTTACTATCGTTTCAGCCGAAAGTCGTCTAATACGAATAAACCTTCCGGACAACAAATATGATCAATTTCGAGTTACATAATTGACTGGACATCTAACAAATCTATATAACTATGCTTATGGCGCAAAATAAAATAAGTTACAAAAACGCGTTTTACAAGAAATCACTCGTTTTGCGCACTGTACGATATATTTTTATCTTATCTGGCCTTGGCTTTTCCATTGTTGGGAAATGGCTTCCGACTTCTCCACGATCCCCTATTTAAAGATCGAGCTCTATATTCGCTGAGGTCCAACTTGCTACAATATCATTATTATGTAAATCTGGAAATGACTTTTCATCTAAAAGTAAATTATTTATAATTCAGTGAACCGGTAGTGGGTTGACCCGGTTTCGCTCAGCGGGGCGTGTCCTTATCATTGTTACGAAGCTTGCTTAACCCTCAGCTATGTTTGAGATCGACAGCTTATATGGACATTGTCAATAACTTAACACTTTCAGAGCCAAGAACCCAACTCGCCGTTTTTCGGAGAATTTGCTCACATGCCGAACAATCCGTGGATCGAACTCTTACTATAGTTAATTCTGTTGCCCCTGGGATGGAATTTGATTTTTAAGCTGCAGTGAAAATATTAACAGACAAGAATTAAAAAAAAGATTAAGCTACTCTTAGCTCTAGCAAAATTGTTTCAATCGTTCAAAAGCGTTCACCTTTTATTTTAGCGCGGGTCGTATTTCTTCTCATCTTTATCATAAATATAAACAAAACATTCCCTTCATAACTTTATTCTAGAATACACAAAAGCAAATCGCGTTCATTATTTACCCCGGAAGCAACGCGGAACAATAAACCGTCCTTGTAATTCGGCTCATTTCTTAAAAAAACACCTTTATTTATTCTAGAAACTTACCAAGTAAAACAGCGGTTATATCCGTGTGATGTACAGTTGATTTGTGATTGGTGATCGCTATGTAGTGATAATGATTTTGCGGCGGGCAAATCCAAGATGGCGACGTCCGCACGCGAGCTCCCGGCTACAACGACTGAGGGCTGGGCCGCGCCTTAGGGAGGAGGAAAAATTCAATTTCGATGAAAATATCGCTGTTTAGAAAGTGCTGACTAACCATAGTGTAATCGTATTTATTAATCCTTTCACTAGAATGACAAAGTGCTATCGTTAATAAAATTACAAAATTTAAAATTAAAGAAATTAATCTTATCTTGCTAAGTTTGTCCGCTAGAATATACTTACTTGCAGGGCATGCACTGCAAACGGGTTGTATTGTACACACTCAATCATTAGGTACATCATAATGGCCACCGCCATAGCTACGCTTTCGGTATTAAACAAATCACATACAATCCTGAATAAAATATGTTGCACAGTGTACTCACTAAACAAGGTCAAAAAAAAACAAAAGCAATTACTAGCAGTCGATAATTTTAGTCGTGAAAATGGATATCGATACGCACTCAACACTAGTATGTAAACATATAGACGCGCACGCTTGCCGGCCGGCGTGCCTCAGCATACCTACAGATATCAAGCTATTACCGAATACTGTCGTAAGCTAAGATTCATATTTAACGATGATTTTCATTCGGTAAGCCGATTCCATTGACCATAGAGGTAGTACTTAATGAGTTTAAATTGTATATTCTTATTTGAATTTAGGAAGTTAGTTAAAAAGGTTTTTTAAAATATCTAGAAGATAACAGTACCGATAAAATATCCTGATAATTTTTACATATCTAAGGGCTACATGAAAACTCAATGTATTTTTAATTCATTATTTTTGTAACTGCGTAGCGCCTACGCCGTAGAGCCTCGTAGTGCTACGGGCGCTACGCACCCACGTTCCTAAGGGACTCAAAATAGACGGAGCATACTTACTTACGATTTTGTTTTCAAACAATTTGTGAAGGTAACGTTCTTCACCTAGTTCTTCTTATATGAAATGGATTAGATTTCTTCGTATGTAACAAAATAAATATAATTGCAAAGTGATGACAATGTAATATTTAAACGCCGTTTTTGCGACCGTTCCTTGTGGAAATATTAAGGGGAGACCTATGTCCAGCATTGGTATTGTACAGTATACGGCCTCTGATATTGTACAGTAGTCTATACGGGAACGTCTAAGTGTTACTGCAGCGACCCGCGAGCGAGACTCGCATCTCGCTCTTACGCATTACGCCTCGTGCGGAAGAGTGGAATGAGAAATCTCACTCGCGAGTCGCTACAACATCACTTAGCGTTCCCGAATAGAGGCGCAGACATACTATTACATAGTCTATTGTGCGGAAAGTGTCGCGAAGTCAAAACGCTACATGTACTCTGCCCTGGAGCCATTGTAATGATTTTGTCCCGGTCGCAGGTGAAACGGTGGGACTCTGGGGCATGGAGGCCTTACGGTTTCCCAAGGAGTTGGGGCGCCGGCTAAAGGGGAAGGGCTGTGACCCTCGCTCTAGATCGTGGCTGGTTCAGCAGATGTCAATTGCTATCCAACGCGGTAATGCAGCCGGCATAATGGGGACATTTGGGCCGAGCACGATGCTGGGTGTTTTTTTTTAGGTTAGTCAATTTTAATTTTGTTTTTAGTAATGTGATTGTTATCTATGACTTCCTGTTCTTATTATTGTTGTTATTTTGTAATCAATTGTGATTTAGTCTATTGTTGTTACTTACCACGATTTAGCATATAAGGTTATTTCGTCTTACGGAAATGTTGAGAGATCATGACGCTTACTTCAAACCTAGGCACTGTAATAAGTCCGGACCGAAATATGCAGAAAAACATAAAAATATTATACTTTTTTTTTATTTCTTTCCAAACCTTTGTGTCCCTTATTAGTGGTGGTATAAGTGCACCACGACGCCTCCATCAAAGGTGTTGGAGCATGTCATATACTTTGGAGTTCCAATCCCAAACCGATCGTTCTGTACATATTACGAGCTCCAAGTTCAACTTCTCGATGTTAATTGTCGGTTTACTTACGGAAACTCCTATCTTACCTGAAACGGAAGTTGCCTTAAAAACGTAACTAACCTTGTAATAAAATTCAAATTTCAGACATCGCATTTTCGACATTCGAGTTTGAAAAGAAACCAGTTAAAATAATGCATTCCCTTAGCGGGTGGAGTAAGTAATATATTATGATATTAAATGGAGGCGGTGCGGCGTGGGTAGAGGTTCGGTCACAATGTGGAAGGGTAGGTACCTACTGCCAATATCATGTTTATATTTACAAAGGAATCTGCCAAAACAATGTCCGTAGTATTATCATTTTGAGTGCCAGGAGCCCGCTAGGCGGGCGCTCTGTTCGTAGCGCATTTTCTCTACAAAGTGGGAAAACACTGCTACGCGCTAGACACGTAGCGCGTACCGATTGTTGGCGCTGAAAGTGTTAAGACATTTTCATACAGACTTTGAACCCCCGTTTCACTCTCAAAACTATGGAATTTTGAACTTTAAGGTTAATTGTACGTACTGAAAAGGAACATTCGTGACAATTTCCAAGTTGTATCATTTTGGAGATTTTGTGGTGTTTCACATTTATATATATATTTATGTATATAATCTCAAATTGCCCCATGTTTTTCTCAAATATGCCAAAGCTTGAAAATGCTCCTTCCATCGCGCTGTTTGCCGTTCCCAGAATTGGCAGATCAAATTGGCAGATCAGAGCATCTTCATAGTTCTTCTGTAATAACCTGTCAGTGGGTCTATTGCGACAGGTATGTCTGGATGGACATCATCATCATTATTAACATCCCAATCTTCTCTACCAATCGGTCTGGATATAGTCATGGTTGCCTGGAGCCATAATGTCTGCTCACTCTCATCCGTCACTGACTGGCATTATGTGATACCTAGTAATTTGCGACGAATGCTTACATCGAGGCTTTTCATGGAAACGTAAGACGTCTCAAAGTCTATTCTATCCATTATTCCAAAAACAACAAGAACAATACAAATAGGTATTTATCGAAAACAATGTAAATGTCAAGCGTTATTAGCTCTCGCAACTTTACGAGACAATTCATGAGCCGAGGGAGTTACTGATCGGACTATTGGGGATACTGTTTATCAAGACTTTGTGCAAAAATGCGTATAACTACTCGTATATGTATCAAACTGATAGAAACGATTGTAGCTATCACTATTCACATTATTAGTTTTTGGGACATGGTTAAAACATATTACTTAAAAAAATCTGTATCCAAAGGTAAACGCTATGTGTAAAGCATGTGAGATGCTGAAATAAACCTAGTTCGGGTTTCTATAAATTGACATTCTCTTTACCAATTTTGTTTGGTTCTTGAAAAATAGACAAAACAATAAGAACTCTTCAAGTATTTGTCACAGTAAGTACAATGAATTGGATGAAATTGAGTGCAAATGGTTCAAAACGCGATAAATATTAAGCGGGGAAGTTAACCAGCCAGCGAAATGGCCTATAAAACACTGAGGTTCTATATCTTTGTACTATGTTCATCTGAAAGAGTAATATTATAATTTAGTTACGGAAAAAAGGACGCACTGGACCGTCTCAGCCAAATAAAGTGACAATAGCGTGTTATTATAAATTTTACGGTCGCATTTCGTGTTTACAAATAGTCTGGAACTGAAATTCCGTCGCAGTTTTCCCTTTAGAAAGAGACACCGTTAATCTCAGATAGCTGCATCCTTTTCTCTTTTCCGATCGATATGACCTTGGCAATGGTTTGGTCGCATCAGCTCTTATGGATATAATAATAGGTACTATCTATGGGGTGCCATTTGGGTAGGTGACGAAAAATGGGAGCGGTTTGTGGACAGAATACGGTCGTAATAAGATTAGTCTGTGACTATGCTTTGTTTTTATGATGTAATTTTACCACTATTATGAGGTTATGAGTCAAGAAAAGATAGCTCTTAAAGCTATAAGAACTTTGACGCTTAATTTTTTTGCACTCTTGCCCCCCTCCCTCCCTGTATCCGCACCTCGTTATGAAATAAACTAGAACAATCGTAATCGTAGACACGAGTTTGGCACATGTATGGTTTCGCACATAGTGCATAGCAGTTTGCTTTTGAACGAGTTCTAGTATAGTCAGTTATAATTAGCTTATTAATACAGTCGGGTGAGAACAAGTACACACTTTTTTACTGGCATAAATTGTGTACGTAGTCAGTTAAGGATAAAATTATTAGAAGTATATGGCATATATGGTGGTATTTAGAAGTACTGATCGTAAAGCAAACTTTTATGCTTATCAATTGCTTGCATTTCTTGCCTGTTTTTTCGGCTTAAAGAAGTAGATTCCATGATATGTTATTTATATTACGAATTACTTCCCATGATACCTATGTTATAAATATGTAAGCTAATTTTGAAGAAAGTACTTATTTCATCGTCATTTCCTGGAGACGACCACTGTCCAGCGAAATGCCGCACGCTTTCTATGTCCATCCGCTTCTGGCGACCTTGGCCAGTTCATCAATCCATTTCCTTTGTCTCGAAAGACCAAGGACCGGGGTCCTTCGTCTCTCTCTACTCGAGAACCTTCACGCCCTGTTTGGCCATCAGTTTCCCAAGCACCTTCTTCGTGCTCTAAGATGTCCGTTACTAGCATAATTATTATTATAATCATATGTTCTTGGCAACCTCCAGATTCTCGATTGCGCTTTTGCCAAAAAAAATATCCCAAGCGTACGAGTAGTTAATTTTCTACTAGAAATATTTTTTTACTTATTTCTAATGATTTGTACCTGTGACGTACCTCCTGTTAAAAGGAGGTACGTCACAGGAAGCACTTAGAACTTGAGATCATTGATAACAATTAAAGTTTGATAATGGATTAAGAATTAAAATGGAGGACGAATAAGTGGGCCAGCCTCTTGCAATCGAGCATCGGAAAAACAAGATATAAACACAAAAATTGGTAATTTTCAATGGTAAATATGAATCAAGGTAAATAAACCAGTTCTTAGTTTCTAGGCAGTGTACAGTTAAATCAATATCCGGGAGTTGCTCGGTTACAAGAAAACTAGGCATAGACTTAAATAGTTACGACCGAGCACTATTGCTGTGTTGGCTGTGGTAACCACAAATGTATACGTATGTCGATGATAGTTTGATAGTTCACCTTCTTGTTGATTGTTGAGTTTCAAGCTGGATAGAATCAGAAGGATAGTTAATTTCGGCTATTGCTAGAACAACAATTTTTATGACGGATTTGTTATTGTTGCATAATTCGTGCTTACTTGATTAGGACAACATTCCAAGAAACAGAACAGAAGAACCAGAGATCAGTATTGATTCCGTTAGTTTTGGTACTTAATTTACGGGCATTATGATCTTTGTCCCACGCAGAAATGATCTTCATTCAAGAGAATATATCAAGTATTTCTATAAGGCGTTTTTATATGATAGGTGCTACAATATATTCTATGACCTGCATATTGATCCTGCTTCTGAATTACATAAAAAAGATAATAATTTAGATCAAACCATTAAGATAATTATTGTGTCTACGGTGCAGATCAAATACGATTTGTGGTTGAAAATTGATAAAACAACTATTTACTTCGTTTTTATTATGTTCCCCGAATAACAGTTTTAGAGGAAAAAGGTAAGCGTCAAGTTGGGTTTCCCGTCGAAGATGTCCAGGATCTGATGATTCCAAAAAATAGTACCTAAATAGTACCCAAATAGTACCTAGTACGAAAAAATTATAAATTTGTAATTTCGGAGTTATGAGCTCTGTTTAACGGGTACGCTAACTTGGCGTCAAGCTGGCGTACCCAGTTTGGATCTTCAGAATCAAATGGTGCTACTCCTAAACATTTCGTATATCCCACAAAATAGTCTCAACTTTGTAGCATTTCATACCGAATACGGGTGAAATATTGTGCACCGTCAAGCTGGCGTACCCGGCCGAGATCAAACAGAAAACCATTGAATTCCTAATACAACTATATACCATAAAACAGTACCTGAAATAGTATCCCTTTCAGGAGAAAAACATTAAAGAAAAACCAAGTTGTGGGTACGAATCCTGACCTTGTTTGTTTACATTGCATTGTGTAATGTAGCGTCAGCTATAGGTATGGTGCTAACAATACAATTCATACTAATACAGTTCATTTGAGATACATTTAGCTTGGATTATTTATGTAAATGTAAACATCTACTGACTTTTGCCTATTCTCATAAAAGGGTTTCGTGCTGGCATTGCAATGTAAATCTTTATCGTATAGTATGTATCTATGTACCTACGTATACATCGTTTGGATCTTGCAAGCACTAGGTACGTTCAGGTTTCAGATAGGGGAAAGTGGGGGGGTAGTCGATAGGTCCGCGCATGCGCTTTCCGAGGCCATCGTACGTAGTAACTTACATTCATTAGAATGCAAGCCTTATAGTTTACTAGTTATGATTTAATTTTGAGTATCTAGACATAATTGCAAGTGAAGATTTCACAAAGGAGTTGATAAATTGGATTCTAGAAACGGGATATTGTAATTATTGGATTTTTGGACCGATTTGAATAGATCGTTGATTGCCAAAATCGTTTTTGGCTTGTTAATCTTAAATTAAATATCGATTAGACTTGATGATGTGCAAGTTAGAATGCCCTGATGGCTCTTTGAGCGTGATGCCACATGAAGCCCCTATGTGGCGCTGTTCGGCAGGCATATATTTAATTAATTAAATTAAATTAATAGGTATTTTTGACTTTTCACCCGTTTATTTACGAGTTTGACTGTACCTTTATCGAAAGCAGCCTTTTTTATATCAATAGGCTGACAAACGAGTTGACGGCCCACCTGATGGAAAGTGGTCACCGCCTCATGGACATCTGCAACTCCAGAGGTGCTGCCAATGCGTTGCCAGTCTAGGGAGGATGGGGAATGGGGATGGGATAGGGATGAGGGAATAGGCCTCCGGATCTCGTCACTCACCGTACGAGACGCAAAAGCAAGCTATTACTTTATGCCGATATTCTGTGAGAGTGTGGTACTATCCCGGTTGAGCCGGCCCATTCGAACAGTAATCATCCAGTGAGGATTACTGGTTAAAATAAAAATAAAAATAAAGTGGTAATGGTAGTGGTGCTTAAAATGGTTGTCTTTATTAATAGTTCGCTTTTAAAGTATTTTTCTATAGAGAATTAGAAAAGACTTTGGGATGATTCGTAATCCCAACCCTTTTAACTTCACTGCCACAAACTTTAAAGTTCAACAAAAAACAGGCGAAAAAACCCTTAAATCTTTTCATTATTCCTCAAGTTCTAACGCTCATTACTGTTTTTTTTTACTTACGTTTACTACTGTCTGGCTCTATTCCAATAAATTTCAACGAAATTAGGAATATTTTTTCAGACGGACTAGGAAATTGGACGGTACGTCGCTGTCTGGGTCTCTATTCGACTTAGCCTAAGCGATATTGCTAATTACTTTACTACTATATGTCATAGCTCTTATTAGGAAAGGCGGCCGAATCTTAAAACAACCATACGCGATCTCGCTTAGGCAATCTCGAATAGACGCTCTGAATTGTCACCACTTAAGTAGAATTACAGTTGATTTTATAGCACTACGCTGAAGCCCATTGTGAACGGGGTTAGGTACTAATCCTATTAAGTTAAGTAGGATAAAAGATAAAGTAGAGTTACTCCGTAAAGTTTACTCTGCGTGTTTTCAACAACGATAGAAGTCAGTACATAAATGGACGGCATTCTAAAACAAGCAAAAGTGAACGCGTAAAAACATACATACATACACATCACGCCCGAAATCCCTAATGGGGTGGGCAGAGCCACCAGACTACTTGTGGCCGCGCTCGATTAATTAGTCCTAAGATGGTATGGTAAACCGTATGGTGACAGGTGATCAGCCCATCGCCCATACAGATAGTCCACCATGTCGGAGAGGACCTGTCCCTTAGTCGACTTTTACGACATGCCAGGATGATAAGCATCTGCACGCATTCTATGCTATTTCTTCACTCCCAGTGCAGCAGAGGAGCAAAAACAGAAGTATAAAAATACGCAATGGGGAATGCATGAAAATCAAAATGAGGTTTAAATTATATATTATGAAAGTAAATGTAAACAAAAGCATATTACAGAAATATCAGATTATTTTAACTATTTATTTTAATTTTATTAAGAGTCAAAATTAGTGAAAAATATATATTGGTTTATAGTTTATAAACCAGCGCCTCTATTCGGGAACGCTAAGTGCGTAATGCGTAAGAGCGAGATGAGAAATCTCGCTCGCGAATCGCTACAGAATCACTCAGCATTCCCGAATAGAGGCGCTGATTTTAGTTTTTTGGACATCCTCATCAAATTTACGTCATGTTATATTTCTACATTGTTGGTCTAAAAACAGTATTTTCGGAAATAATTGTAGATTTCGTTTAAGCGCCATACATTTTGTATAGTCTAACGAATGCTGTGACGTCATAGTTGTCGTCCATTTTGTATGGAGTAATTTTGCGAGTGGTATGAACAATGACTTTTCAAAGCTTGATAACTCATAAAATAAACAACATAATAATGTGTTGCGTACTCGGATCGGTTTTTATTACTAAGCACTTTCCAATACAAGATGAAAAAAGGGTTTGTTGGTCAACATACCTCCTACACTTGCTTGAAGCTTGGGGTGCTAAATAGGGCAAGACAGTACTTTCAACCTGCCCACCGCCTTCAGTTGTACAAGGCACAGGTCAGGCCACATATGGAGTACTGCTCTCATCTCTGGGCTGGGGCACCCCAATACCTTCTCCTTCCACTTGATCGCATTCAGCGTAGAGCAGCTCGAATCGTCGATGACCCAGTGATCTCCGATCGCTTAGATCCCCTGTCCATGCGAAGGGATGTTAGTTCTCTCTGCGTATTGTACAGGATTTATCATGGGGAGTGTTCAGAGGAACTGTTTAATTTGTTACCAGCCGCTGTATTCCACCATCGTGCTACTCGCCGAAAACTAGAATTTCACCAACGCCATCTTGACGAATGGCGATCTACTACTGTGCGTTTTTTAAGACACTTCCTGCCACGTACGGTGAAATTGTGGAACTAACTTCCATCAGCGGTATTCCCGGACTGTTTTGACATTGGGGCCTTCAAGAGAAGAGTTTATTTTTCCCTAAAAGGTCGGCAACGCCTCAATGACTCCTTCGGGGTTAGTGATGTTTATGGGCGGCGATGATCACTTACCATCAGGTGACTCGCAAGCCTTCCCTTATATAAAAAAAAACAAAAAACACTGGCACAAATTAGTTTTCTATGCGGCTGCTTTACTCTGCGTCATTGAATGAAGATCTTGGGACCATAGGGAATCACATAGCTACTACATAGCTTACTACGCAGGCCGTGGTTCACCGTTTTATATATGTTTGCATGGCTATGGCGTGTGACATTTCAAATGAAAGGGCTCTTTGTGAGAATCTTGAATAGGTAATTTGTTATAATTTTAAGATAACCAGTTTTGAAGTTATTTAGGAAAATAGGCTACTGATGACCATCCGTCTTATCTCCGAAACTACTGGACCTAAAATTTTGAAGAAAAAAATCAGAAAATCGTTCTTTAATTTTTTTTTATAATAAGAGGGGGCAAACGATCAGGCCGGTAACCTGATGGTAAGCAATCATCGCCGCCCATGGAACACCCCAGGGTAATCACGGATGCGTTGCCGGCCCTTAGAGAAAGGAGTAGGCTGACAAACAGGCAGACGGCCCACCTGATGGAAAGTGGTCACCGCCGCCCATGGACATCTGCAACACCAGAGGTGCTGCCAATGCGTTGCCAGTCTAGGAAGGATGAGGAATGGGGATGGGATGGGGATGAGGGTATGTATAGGCCTCCGGATCTCACAGATATAGATTAGAGGAATACCTATAGGTATTGAAGTCTGTGGCATTTAAACTAATACAAGTAATGTCAGATAATCAGGTACGGAACCCTATCCACGCGAGTTTAACTCGCACTACGGCCCTAACATGAATGACACGAAGAAAAATTAATCGGCACTAGTGTAAGAGAGACGCACTTAAGAGATAAGACGGTCTATCTTATCTTTGGGTAATTCATGTTAGGGCCGCTGTTCCGGTTTTTTTAAACCTTCGCCTCTTCTGCCATGACGTAAGTGAGAACAAAGCCGACGGTGTATCGTCCTCACCAAGAATAAAACTAAACCTGCCCTTGTAAAGAAGGATATCGTATTTTTTCTTAAGCACGAATCGCAAGCTATTCCAGTCTTTAGCAGTCCGTAGGTTAATAAACCTTGATGAGGCAAAGTATAACCAGCCAAAATAAACGCGAAAAACCACGAATTCAAAACCACTGTTACTGGAATTCTACCGTTTTAGAGGATTCAAAGTTTGTACAGGAATTTCTTAATAATGACCCCTGGCGAAGCAGCGATTGGAGTTAGCTCTCAGTGGCCCTAACATGCATGGCACAAAGATAAATTAGAACCGTTTATCTCTCTATCTCTTTCGTCGGCACTAGTGTGAGAGAGACGCACTTAGAGATAAACGGTTCTAATTTATCTTTGTGCCATGCATGTTAGGGCCGCTGTTGTAAAACTGCAAACAAAAAGAAAACAAAACTAAACAATTTTACATACTCGAACGTACTTACTCGAAAAGCTTACAGTCGAGTTCCTTCACAATAATTTATATTAAGTATCTTCTTTAAATTAAATAGCAGCAGTTTCAATTTTACTTCGCTTTTACGAGGTTATTAAACTATTTCAGTGCGCTGTTGGAGAATGTTCGCGGGCTGCATAGTGCAAGATGCACATCGATCGTATGACCTACTTGCAGGTCATCGCATCTCCATTCAAACTAACACAATGACCGGCCCCCACACTGCAGGTTTGATGGACTTAGTATAATGTCGTGCAGGACATTTCGCCACCTGCCATTTGCGTGCAGTGCCATGAGCGCCAGGCTCATGAAATATTTCGCATGACTTGAACTTTCAAGTCATGCGAAATATACAAATCCTTGAAACCCTAGTGCTGACAAAAATAAAAAATAAAATTGTCGCCAGGGGGCAATTTTGTATCCAAAGGAGAGCGGTAGAGTAGAATCCTAAACCTAGCAAGGGCTCCAAACTACGTCGCCCAAGAAGATTTTTTTTTGTAGCAGAGTGCTATACTCTACTTTTCATCAATAAAAAAACCTCCCGAAAAGAGAAATTAATAAAAGATTATTTTGGGTACAATTCTTGAATATTTATCACTTTAATGTGTTAATTTAAATACTCTCACCGCTCGACGAACTCATTTTTAACCGACTTCAAAAAACCGAAGGAGGAGGTTCTAAATTCGACGCGTAAGTATATTTGTTCTTTCTTCGAAATTATTTGCGAGGACGGGTTTAGTTCGCGCGTTTTTCAACAAATTTAATGATTTTTTTTCAAACGGTGCGCTGCCCTTCTCGCCGCTTCGCCGCAATCTCATTGGTCGCGTATTTAACACTAAGAACAAAATTCATGTTCCAAATTCAAAATTCACTTCAGCCCGAAGTGAGTCCCAAAGGAAATACCTACTTGGGCGAATTTCAAACGGGACGAATTGCGAATGGGACCATATGCGACAAAATGCGTACTTATTGAGGAACCCATCGTCGTTTTTCGTTCGTTTTTTTTTGGGATGAAAAATGGATCTATCCAATTAATTGAGTGAATTATTTAGCTTTTTTTCAATTTCGATAACAAAACCCTATTAAGGGGTGAAAGTGACCTTGGCATGAAAAATAATAAACATTTAAACATTATATTTCTTTATTTTCTTTTAAACTTTTACCACCACAAGCAGGAAGTTAATTTGATTTTTATATAATAGGGTAGAGCTACTAATCCAGTTGCTAGTTATAGATAATGTCTTACATACAGATTATACATGTGTTATATTAATATATGTTTATAAAATATACAAAGACCGGTTGGCAACACTGACTTTCATTAAAAAATAATAGATTAACAAATGATTTTCTTTAACACGTTAAAAGGTAGCCCAAAATTCAAGTTCGACCGCAGCGGCCCTAGCAAGGTTGACACAAGGATAAGTTAAACCGTCTTATCTCTAAGTGCGTCTCTCTCACACCAGTGCCGACGAAAGAGATAGTTAGAGAGATAAACGGGTTTAACTTATCCGTGTCGGGCATGCTACCAGGGGCATGCAGGGGCCACGGAATTCCTTTCACATCAAAAACGCAATCTGCCTGGCAATGAAAGTGTTAATTTTGCCCAAATCTGGCCACTGACGTGCATGATTGTCCCAATTCATGATGGCCGCTAATATTGAATTTTTAGCGACACGGTGTGGTGTCGCCATATTTGTATCTATTTATTATGAATTGATCTGAGACTAGCACCCCATACCATTATAGTTTGTTACGGTGGTATGATCCACGTGTAAATGATTAACCTTTCATTGTTAACCTTTAACCTTATCAGAATTTGCGGAAGGCGGAAGCGGAATTGATTATTTTATTTTTATCATATTTTAAGCTGAAACTGAGTTTTTAATAAGAATAATTGTTTATCTACACCCATATCATAAAACCTCCATAATGTAATCAAAAACCGTAGGAAATGAACACCACTATGACAACCTGTACTGTAATGTTATTACAGTATCGATTTTAGTATCGTAATGGTCATAACGATACAGATATGAGCTACAGGCCGGCGCGCCGCCGTCGCCGCAGCCGGCGGGGCCCCATCGTCGCCGTTTCGCCGTTTATAATATGTGTGTAGATAAAGTTATGTATGCAACTCTGCATAATTTCGCCTTAAAACACACGTGCGATCTTATTATGAAACTCGCTTAAAAGCTCGTTTCATAAAACCGCACTAGTGTTTTAAGGCCTATAATTATGCAACCGTTGCTTTTTTTTTTTTTAGAATGGACATATGCTGTTAGTCTCTGACGACTTCGACAACTTCACCGGAAAGGCAACCGTTGCATAAACTACTATTTATACGACAGCTAATTTGCTATGATACTATATACGATCTATGTATGAATTGTAGTGTTACAATGTCTATGATGTCCCTTTTTCACTTTGTCATTATCGTTCTACTGTTGTTTTTCACTTTTAACTTAAAACAGTTCCAGATTTCAGCACGGCACGTACCCATGAAAGTACCGGGACGGTTTTGAAATACTCGGTCTGAATGAGATTACCACATTTTTATTATTATTGAAATAGTCCAAAGAATCGGTCGTTGTAGTGATCATTGGTGGAGGATATGTGTAGAAGTGGACGTTTTTCGGCTTAAAATGATGACGACATAATTCTAGAATTAACAACGCCGTAGGATATGATTCTAACGCACACAGCTCTTCGCTCGACGTATTTTCGCCAATAGGCTGGTTTCCCTAAAAAAATCTAATTAGTCCGTCAATTAAATAAAAAAAAAAATTGAACACATATTTTTTATTTTGTCAATTAAACAAAAAAATACGAAGATATAGTGCGTTGAAGTTCCGCGTGACGTCACGACTGCACACTTTTTACCATTAAGTGACGTCATGAGCCCCCACTCCCGAACTTTGATGCGCGTTATCTTCGTCAATTATGATTGATTTGATAAAGCAAAAAATACGTGTTCAATATTTTTTGATAATCTAACTGACGGACTTATTCGTTTTTTTTTACCCAGGAAACATCCTTTTTTTAGGAAAAAATTTACACATCCTCATCATTGGTCTATTATACGTCCCACTGGGGCACACGGCTCTTCTCACAACGAGAATGGTTCGGTACTCTGGGCGGCATCAGAGATCTTGAAATGGATGGAGCCTTGATTACTGAAGGTTGGAGCGTGTCCACGGTTCTCCCAAAAACATTTTACTCTCAACCCACTTTTCTCTTTGTACAAAACATTTATCCGCTTTTCTTGCGAGGTAGAAGCTATTCCAAAGTCTATACTTGTTATTATATTGATCTGTGCGGTAATCTCAATCATGCGCATCACTCGAACCGTCGACATTAGGGGTGGCTCTGCTAGGGTGGTTTCGGGGTCGGGTGCCGATGCAGCAGCACTAGCTAATATCGGTGCCGGTTGGGGTATATGTTGGGGTTCTGCACGTTGGGGTTCGACTGCTGGACGGGGTAGCCCTGCGTTATGCTGCCTGGTTTCGATGTCTGCAAAAAAAATACGGTTATTTTGAAAACTCATGGTCTTTTGACATAAATATACTCAATCAAATGAAATTATCAATGCTTATAAGAGCAACAAAGACTTGATACTTTGAACACTGCACCCTGTTCGTCTAGGTAGGTAACTAAATTAAAATATACTAACCGACTCTTTATTTGAGATAATCGATAGGAGAATAGGTTACTGCGGCTACTGATTGGTTGTAAAATCAAAGATTCATGTTAAATATGGAGTTTACTGTTAACACACTGTTTACATATGTACATTGCAATACCAGAGCGGAAATTACAATAATAATGCAATGCATACCGGATATTAGGATTGACATATCTGTCATATTCAAATGACAGATGAATGTAGATAATATAGATAGATACTAGTTGGTTTGAGATTAAACACAGTCTTTTTTATGATTATGAAGGACTGGGCATGCGTTTGACCCTAGTCTCACCTGATGGAAAGCGAAGACATTGTCTAGGATAGAACATGCTTGCCCAGAAGATGCCTATTCACTCTTACCTTGAAGACACCAAGATTGTATAATTCAGGAAATACAGATGCTGGGAGAGTGACGTGACAGCTAATCAAGCCAATCCAGTCCGCCTGTTCCATCTATCCCTACCGCCATATCCCCCCTAATAGAGATATGTGGAATACTTTTCCATTCTTCTCCACCGGTAGAGATATTATTCCATATATCCCTACTAAAATCCACTGCGGTAGGGACTTGTGGAATTTTTTCCTTCTATCTATAACAGCTTGCCCCGTGGTGGGGATAAGTGAAAATTTTTCCATCTATCCATACCAGCTTGCCCCCTGGTAGGGATAGCTGGAATTTATTCCACCTATCCATACTAACTTGCTCTTTGGTAGAGATAGCTGGAATTTATTCCACCTATCCATACTAGCTTGCTCTGTGGTAGGGCTAGCTGGAATTTTTTCCACCTATCCATACTAGCTTGTTCTGTTGGTAGAGACACAAGGATTTTATTCCATATTATCCTTAGAAGCTAGGATTAAATGTTTCAGAATGTCCTTATTACTGTATACACACGCCTACAAACGCGTAGTAAAACACACACTCTTAACTCAAACACTCTCATTTACAATATTGGTGTGTTCTGGAAACACACCGGCTGGCTATATGGAACAAGTTCTATCTATCACCACCAAGTGAACAAGTTAGTAGGGCTATGTGGAATAAATTTCATCTATCCCCACCCGGAGACAAGCTAGTTAGGCTGTGTGGAATAAGTTCCATCTATCCCCACCAAGTGAACAAGCTAGTAGGGCTATGTGGAACAAGTTCCATCTATTCCAACCAGGGGGCAAACTAGTATGGATAGGTGGAATAAATTCCAGCTATCCCTACCAAAGGGCAAGCTAGTATGGAAAGGAGGAATACGTTCCACTTATCCCCACCAGGGGGAAAGCTAGTATGGAGTGTTGGAAAATATTCCACTTGTCCCTACTCACTGGGGGCTAGGGTGGACAAATGGACATATCATTTCCATGTATCCCTACCGGTGGAGAAGAATGGAAAAGTATTCCACATATCTCTATTAGGGGGGATATGGCGGTAGGGATAGATGGAACAGGCGATCCAGTCAATCTTTTTAGCCTATGGTATGTCTTGGTTGGCTGATTAGCTGAGTCACGTGGGTTATTTTATATACATTTAGTTAACTACCTAGACGAATAGTGTACAGCAATCAGTGATTTGGCACGCACCGATAAAATATTACGTTGCACAGATTTATTCAATCGCAAGTTTTGGATTTGTTGATCTGAGCATTATAGGTGCGTATCGTATTTTTACGGCTGCCGCGTAATTTCTCCTAAGGCTGGTTCGGCAGTTGTTGCATGGCTCGGTCTATGGTTGTGGAAGTCTTTTGGGGAAAATTGTTTAGTATATACAGTTCGCGCGCTTACTGTCTCAGCACTAAAATGCGGGCATCATAGGCGAGGCGTGCTGGTGGCGGGGGGAGCTGCACCCGCCTTTTTCTGCAGGCCCCAACGACACTCAAATCGCGCGGACTGTAGTTATAAATTCACGCGCGCTGGGCAAGTCGACGTCATAATTTTATTTTGCGAAGTCTAGATTGATGCACTACTCTTTCTAACCCAGCTTGTGATATAATCTAATGTTAAATAGACAAATAAAGACATAGACATAGACAAATGTATTCTAGTTTCAGTAAATTCCATAATTATTATTCTTGAATGAAATGTAATGCCTTTTCCACCAAATGCCCAGTAAATAACTGCGTCAGGACGTTCAAGTAGAACGCGGGTGGCTGTCTCTTCCGCCTGAATTCCGGCTCGCTCTTGTTGGGAAAGAGCCATATCTAACGGTAGACGTACCCAGGGAACGATGCCGATGTTGTTGTGGACTGACCTGCATGGAGTGCGAGGGCGGGTGGATGGCGAGGTGGCGCGACACGGGCGGCGGCTGCGCGTACACCACGCCCGTGCTCACGGACGGGTGCGCCTCGCTCAGCCCGATCAGCACCTGACCAGGCTGAAACATTACATTTCATTACTATAAAATACATAATATTATTAGTTAGGGAGCTGGGTGCCATTTTGGTATATGATTTGTTCGTCTTTCATATTGATATGGATGAAAGTTTATGTCAATAAAAATCGATTTGGCCCAGTAAATGAAAGTCGTATGTCCCTGCGTTTTTGAATTACAACGTTACGAAATCGTTCATAAAAAAATCAGCGACCTACACGTCTGCCAACTTTTTTTTCTATTCTGGGAGTCCTAATGTATCAAATGGACGTAACGAGAACGCCGAGCAAATGATTTAGTATACCTTTTTTCATTTACTTTCTTGCAAATACGTCCCGTTATAAAACACAGCCCTGCACGTCTGCCTCTTCGATGTTCATCGTTTTGAGGATGATTCTGACCATAAGTCCAAGAGGCAGACACGAACAAATGATTTATCACACGGTTTTTTTTTTAATTTTTTAAACCCTGTCAATTCAAAACTCAATTCAAAACGCAACGCTACCATGGTGGCAGACTATTTTTCTGTGGTGCTTTACATTGTCATGAAAGGAACAATTCAGATCTGCCAAGCGTACAAATCATATAGAAATTTTGGCACCCAGCTCCCTAGCTATATATCCTTGTGGGAGTGACATGGGGTATATTAATAAGCAAAACAAAAAACCGGTCAAGTGCGAGTACCCGTACTTACCCATAAAAACAAACAGTACCTTGTAGGTACGGGACCGTAACAAATGCCGCAAATTGACAAAGATAATATTTATTTACTTTCATATTGTGCAGCTATATTCACCAAAATTATTAGGTAACATTATTGAAGTTTATAAACTATGAAAGCACCGAACATTGCTTAACGAAAAGATAAACTCGATTGAGGGACAAAATTGACTTTACCGCAATGATCTTATATAAAAAGAGGTAGATAGGTTACATGCGCACCGAAAATGAAGCGTACAAAAGACTCCAATTGTAGCCTCTGGTCTCAGTCGCTCTCGAACAAGTGGACGATGCGTATGTGCTTCAGAGTTCCGACTACAGTGCTTAGATTTCGTTTTATAGCTACAAAATGCCTTCGTGTGTGATGCGTAAATGCACTAATTACGCAAATAAAACAAATAAAGTTCACGGAGTCACATATCACAAGTAAATAAGCCGAAATTATTATATTTTATTTGGTTTAATACTTTGTTATGACAAATATTACGCAATAATTACGTAACCTCAAAGAAAAAGACAACTTTATTCCTTTCACAACTCGAGCGACAAGGACAGGATATTGATCAACATTTTAACAGAAGCGACATTTGATTGACGCTGATGGTGTTATGTAGTTGATTGAAAACATAGTTTTTGATGAGTAATAATTAAATTTACCTACAACAATGTTGTTGATAAGTAAGATTACTGAAAAATTAATGAACAACCTCACTCTATCTCCTATTTTGAGCTCGCTTCGGTTTTTACAATTTTATAAACATGACGGGAGTGAGAGCAGTCGTATCTATGCGTGGTATCCGCAGCACATTTCGTTTACCGCTAGACTTACGTGCCGCTACCTGTACAACTATATGTTTATATTTGTGAATGCACTTAATAATAAAAGATAAAATTTTATTCCGAAAGATGCTTTTATTTTAAATCTAGTTTCATAATAATTTAGGTTATGGCTAGTGATTAGTTCAGGCCCCCAATTCTCGGTGGAGTCGAGATAATCTCACAATCGAGATTAAACGTCAGTGCATACAGTCGTTTGACACAACTGTATGAATCTGACGTTTAATCTCGAAATCGACATTATCTCGAATGTAGCGAGAATTGGGGGCCAGTTTAGAAACTGAATAATCATATCTAATGCATGCATAGATTTACTTATTGAAAATTTAAATGGTTTATCTCGAATTAATCTTCATTAATAATTACACATCCATGTACAATGAAAACATAACAACACACAACAAGCACATAAGAAGCATATTTATTATCAAAAATAGATATTTAGCATGTCACTGTTAAAATAATATATCATTAGTTTATTGTCTAATTGTTTATTAATCTAGTTTCCAAATAAAAACGTAGTTACGTTTGTATAAAAGCAGCGTATAACCTTAAATCCGAAGCCTTTGTACCTTCTGTTCGTGTCTCGTTGTTTTTGTTAGTCTATGGCTAACGTGCGATGATTGGTGCCTAAAGTCACGTTTGCCCACCATTACGCGCAAATGACAAACACTAGCGGTCTTCTTTATTCTTATTGATTTAATTACGCTATCCTTTTTACACCGTTTGGCAATGTGGTGAAATGTCAGTCAAGTAAAAAATGTGTATGTGTGCTCCCGCTGCGTTCGGAACATTTTTTTCGGTTGTTTTGTGGGCATATAACCTATCTTTACTTATAAATCATTGCTTTACCGTTGAAAAACGGTTGTCCCCATACATTGACATAGGTCGCGGATAATATTACTACAAATTACTACAAATATGGGCACCTTACCCAGTGGAAGTGATTTAGGTGATATTTTTTGATAGTAGGTCTTTAGTATTTAGTTTTTTTCCTTTTTAAATCTTTCATTGTTTTGGACTCCAATGGGCAGGACATGTGGCTCGGATGAGTAGTGCAAGATGGACAAACAGAGTAGCAAAATGAATACCCACCTCTGGAAAACGAAAAGTTAGGAAACCAAAAACCAGATGGGAACAGGGCATAAGAAACACCATGGGAAACGAATGGAAGGATCGTGCACAAGATAGAAACACCTGGATCAAAGAAATAAACACACATATTATGAAAATAAACAAACCGGAAGAGTCCTAGAGCTTAAAGCTCTCCAGGAAACTGGAAAGAAGTGGCTTCCTATACCTATATTATAAAACAAAGTTGCGCGCCGCGTCTGTCTGTTACCGCTAAACTCAAAAACCGCTGAACGGATTTTCATGTGGTTTTCACCAATAGAGTGATTTATCAGGAAGGTTTATGTGTATAATTTGTCAAGGTTTTGTGTAAATTGGTTGAAATAAAACGAGAATTGTTGCAAGCGTCGGAAAAATTAAAGTCGCCTGGGATCTTTCATCGAAAACGCTGCCTGGATTAGGCAGCGTTTACATGTCAAAAGGATTTTTTGACATGTAACAAAACAATACATGGTGGGATATTTCTTTTTTATAGATCTACAAAAAAGTCCGCGATGGCATATGTCATCTTTTAAGGATAACTTACTATACCCATTCTATCTTCTAAAAAATGGTCACGTACAATGCGGTAATTGGAAAGCTATTTAGACAGACTAAGTATTAATCCTAATCAACTTAAATACGTTAGTTACCTTAAGCATTTCATGCACATTATTATAATCTTTTACACCATATAATTTAAACGAATATCTTAGGAGTTTTCGCAAAAAATTAACGCGCACGAAAATAAATTCAACCATGTTGAGACTCGCTTCATGTCATCAAGTTAGCACCCATAAGTAATTTTTTTCGGCTCCTTTTCAGATCGTGAGTCATATAAGTTTGCATTTTTCGATGAGTTTATCAACTTAATACTTGGTATAAATACTCTTCAAAACAAACAATTAGGCATACGTTAGAGAAAAGAAAAGGAGTGCCTTAGGGTGTTGAACTTTGTATCGGAAAAATTGTTTCCATTTGTTTGTTACTTTAAAACTTGGTATAAAAGCACCTCAAAACAAACAATTAGAAATAAATATAAAAGGGGATGCCTGTATTTGTAGTGTATTGAAAGTTTGTATGGAAACTTCCCATTGGGAAGAACATCTATCTATAGGTATAATAAAATAGTAAAGTAGAAAAAGTCTGTACGTTGAAAATAACAATGAAAAAATGCTATGCCTTTGCTTTTATCATTTACTAAAGTCATGGATTTTAAATTACGCGCAACAAGAAAAAGTTGTTCGCGTAATAATTATGTTTGACTTTTACCGTGCGAAGCAGGGACGGGTCGCTAGTATAATATATATGTGTATATACATATCGGTCTCCGGCCTCCACACGGTTACACTTTCAAAATAGCGCCGGTTCTAGTTCGTGCGAGCGAGCTCACCTGCGACTCCTTCTTGGGCTCCGGGTGCTGGCCGTCCCGGTTCTTCAGCATGTCGAGGTAGAGCTGCTGCGGCTGCGGCGCGGGCGCGTACAGCAGGCCGGGGTGGTGCGGCGCGTGCGGCGTGTGCGGCGCGTGCGCGTGGTGCGCGTACAGCAGCGGCGGCGGCCGCTCGCCCACCACGCCCGCCGGCATCGCGTAGTACGCCTGCGACGACACCGACGCGGAGTTCGACCCGTATTGGGGCGGTTCTACAATGTTCCGATCGGGTTCAAATATATTCAATTTATGCGAATAATCGCGGTATGATAAGGTTCGCCACTTTTCGATCTAATGTAACAGCCTGGTAAATCAGTGCTCGCAAGTAAGGGGTGGATGGAATGGTCGAAAGCAGAAAGTTTGACTTTGGAACTTTGCTTCGACTAGTTAGGAGACAAACATACTAAAAGTCCCCACCCCTCGATGCTTTTTTATATTATACTGTCTTAGACGTTAGAAGCCTGGGGTCAATTAAAACCTATTCTCTGAAAATATTTCTAGAGGATTTTTTAAAGTAAGACTGTGATTTTTTTATTTTAATTGAAATAGGTCCTTATTTTCAAGTCGTGTCACTATACAAATATAGATATAAACGTTAAATGCTAAGAGCCTTAACTAAAGAGGTATATAACATTCAAAACAACGAAATATGTTTACTTAATTTTTAATCGGCACCATCGTATACTAACCTTACTTTAATAAGTGTAAAGTAAAATGGCCAAGAATAAAAAAAATCGGGTATATGAGTTATTTTTAATGAAAAAAGCATTGAAGTGTTACGATGGTTAATTCTTATTTAAAGCTTTGATTAAATATAAGGGTTGTATTAAAACAAGAGGCATAGTAAGGCAAGGTTTATAGAATTAGAAAAAATAAGGTGAAATACACGTGTAAGCCCGTATCGTGAGTCTAGTGGCACTCTCATCAGTCTTATTGTATTATCTATTAAACTAAATTGTTTTATTAAAATCACAGCCACAGAATTTGTTGCACAAAAATTGTATAGAGTATCTATGGACCACTTAACTAAGTTTCATAAAATATAACTGTAATTTTATCATTTTAACGGAAAATAGCGGCCTCTTTTTCCAGTTTGAAATAACCGGGAAAAAGTAATGAATATAACTTTATTACATGGCATAGCATTCTGTGGCTTCGATTTTAATAAAATAATTTAGTTTCATAGAAAATACAATAATTCTGTTGAGGGCGCCACTAGACGCACGACGCACGACGCACTCAAACGTCGATATACAGATGTACAAGTACAACACGAGGAAGCCACACGACATTGACAAAAATTACGAGGGTAAATATAACAACAGTAAATTAGACATTTTTTCATCTTAATCATTTGACACAACAATACAAAATAAAAATAAAAACAATCTCATAAAACTTATTACACTAGTAAGTAAACGTTATAATTTTCTGGACTGTTTCGACATATATTTTCTCTATGACGCTTTTAGACATATATTCCTTTTATTGTTGAATTTGTAAATTTAAGTCGTGTTAATCGTTTTTGACCCGGCTACGGCAAAATAGAGGGTTATGATTTCAGCAGTCCATGTATTTATGTTAGTTTTTATATGTCTATGTTTATATGTAAGTCTGAAGTGAAAGTCGAAAATCGAACAGATAACTTCCATTAAGACCTCTACCGTTTTAGTGATGGTGAAGCATTAAAAAGAATGCAGAAAAGAAAAGAATGAAATGCGGAAAGGAACGAAATGAAACAGAGCAAGCGATCGAGGCCTAGGGGGTAACTCACTGTTCCAAAGCACGGCGCGAGTCATGGGTCGACGTCCGTCCTCTACCTCTGCAAAAGATTATCATAGAAACCTTGATAATATAGCTCTACCGAATTACAATGTCACTGCCAGCCCAAACCCTCCCACAGATTTGCCTACATATATAATAAAATTACTATATCAAGAACTCGGCTGACGGGCTGTTGTGTGCAAATTATTAGAATAACCGTGAGCCGGATTCTTGCATTTTTGAACATACTATTGAAAAATTAACCTTTATTCTATAGTCAAATTAAAACTTTAGCGAGACATTATGAACACTCAACCCCTAAAGGACTCCATAAGAGTCCGAAACATGTCAGACCATTTCTGACAATAAATTGTGAGTAAATCCACGTTTGTTTGAAGTGTTAACCTTTATTCTGTTGGCTCCTATAAAGGCAGTATTTGGGTATTTCAACAGGCTCTTACCGATCACGATATATAAATGAGTCCGGACGAGCAGTTTAATGTCATAAACAAACGTCAGAAGCAGTGCCTAGTTGATGTAGATCAGGTTGTCGAAATTTCCCAAAAAAGGTTGTATATTGGTTACTGCTACAGTTTGAATGGATCTACCTAAATTCCTCAATTGAAATATTTAGCTTTGGTGGGCAAAATAGGATATTAGCATCCTGTCCAGTAACATCAAGCCCTGATATAACTCACCACACTAACTTAACCCTTCTAAAACCTTTAACCTTTTGACCGCCAAACATGTCTGAGAAGTAACACGAATTTCAACTTGAAGTCAAGGTAATGAAGGACTTTTTTACCCTGTATCCGCTGACGGCTGCAGCCGACTGTGGCGGTCAAAACGTTCAATTAGGGCTAAACGACTAGGAGCTTCAAGATTATTTAAGATCGCCTAATAACCACTTTAAGTATAATTAAAGGGCTTTTAGAAGTTTCTTTTGCATTCCATTGATTGATAAAACTACTTCACATAGGTTGTACTAGTCTTAGAATTTAATGAGCCAAGGTAGGATAGTAAATAGTACTGAACTCACTGTGGTCGGAGTACACTTGCTGATGCTTCATAGGTGGCTGATGGAGCCGTTGTGAATACAGCGCGTACGTCGGCGAGGGACTGCGCGCGCGCTTTGTCCCGGTTTGCATGGGCCCGCGGACTATCGTTTGCTGTTAAGAAATTTTGATTAGAATATGTAAATGTGCGAGTGCACGGTCATTGTAAATATCTACCTATAAACATGTCTACAAATGCTACAATATGTTAATACAAATCTGCTACATTTATAGAAATCTCCATATCTACGTAGAGCTTAAAGCAATAACACGCGAGAAGGCTTGACGGGGTTGGGCTACTATTCTAGCTATTTCATGAAAACACTAGATTCAGTCACGAGCATTGTTAGAATCCACTGGACCTCGTAAAGCAATTTTCTTTAAGCGATAATCAGATTTTTCGTGAAGCTAGTCTTTTCGTAAAAACAAGGATTACGCGATCCTACGCTGCCTATTCATTTACTACATATCAGCCATATCATACGATGGATACCTTGTTGAGCATATGCGATGTCAGGGGAGGTGGCCGCCCCTGTGTAGGCATGGGTTCCCCCTGCCCCGTCGAAGTTGACATCGGGAACATTGGAATCTGTACATTACTCATCTGCATTTTCATTGGTTGATTTTCACTAAAAATAAAAAATATTTTTTCAATAAATATTTTAAATACAAAACAGACCTAAGATACCCTATATTAATAGTAGGCAAAACTTCATCCTTTCAGCAGTTTTTTTTGTGTACCAACCAATACTAATGTACTTAACAAATCTAACTAATTTTGCGGAAATAATATGTCTGTAAAAAGGGTTTACTATGGAGTAAACAGAAAAATTGCTATTGTAGGAGACTAATCTAGAAATATTACAGAGGTCAAATAATCATTTCAACTACAGGCATTATACATTATGAACAGATTCTCATACTCAGTACTCACTTCGACTCCTTCTGCTGCTGTCTCTTTCTGTTCTCATCTTCATTAAGTACTTTTTTCAGCTTCATGAACAGTTGCTGCTTCTCTTTTTCTAACTGCTTCAATTTCTGTTCTAATTGATCAATCTGTTCTTTAGTCTCCTCTGGAATTGTGTATTAGTTACTTTTTAATTTTAATCTTAACATGGAAAATCCAATTGAGTCTAAATATTATTTAGTTGATGATTAATCAGACCATATGTAAGGATGTAAAGTGCATCTCTCGGCAAACTCAACTCGACTCGATAAACAGTTTAAATTAAAAAACACAAGTGGACACTGATTATGCACTATCAGCTATAAGCTGCCTGTGCATAAAATCTATAATAATAATAATAATAAACTTTGTGTTTTGTCAGTCATCGGATTTCTATCAGTTGCATTTGTTTGTATTTGGAAATGAGATGATTGCCAAGAAACATTAAGAAAATAGATGCACTGTACAAGCTTTGCTAATAAGAATTATGGTACATGGATTTTCAATTCTTAGAAATAGAAATAGTTTATTAGTCTTGATTCCTAATTAACCCTTATATTGGTCGCAATAAAGGGTTTTGGTAAACAGGGAGTTTTTGTGCCTTGCATCAAATACAAAACTATAATTTAAGTTGTTCAATAAATTTGTTATTTTTTCACAATCTTACAAACACATCAATCTTACTTACAATTGATACTGCCAAAAAGTTATTAAGGCTGGGGATCCGTTCGTTAATGTTATGAATGTCCTAAAATTTACTGATTTACTAAAACTTATAGAAGTGGGCGCTTTGGGAAGTGGGCATTTTGGGAAGTGGACATTTTGGAAAGTGGACGTTTTGGTAAGTGGTCCTTATGAGTCAAAAGGGATCTGAAATTTAGCCTGACAGACTTATAAAACCTGGCCTAAATATGTTTAAGATCAAAATGTAAAAGAATGACAAATCAATTTAAATCACGTCTCAGTTGACAGCAAATAAATGTGTTGACTAACCCAGTGTCATAACATCTTGTCTCTCTCTCGCTTCACGCTCCTTTCTTAGTCTTTCCTCTTCAACCTCGGCTTCATATTCTGAAAATTAAAATAACCTCTCTTGAACAAAACATTTATACAATTTGTTGATTCAATTGACCATTTGGTTGAACAATTAGCTCATTAATCCAGGAAACAAATGATTTTGAACAACATTTGTAATTGGGAATTTTATGCTTTTTTAAATATAAAATGAAAAGTGAATAGAGTAATAGCTATATTTCAAGTACATTGCTAAACACACAATAAAAAAAGATTTTTAATAACATTCTGAAATATAATATGTTATATGTATACAATAAGTTTGTATCATTTTGACCTCTGTACATACAACCCATTGAACATTTTCACCCGTTGACCACCCAGTCCCGGAATCAAATTTTTCATGGATGATCTATCAAAAGGCGTTTATAAAAATATTTCCATTTCAGCTGTTATCAACATACGAGATAACGCTCGTTTCCTAGGCTACATGGCGTATTCGGAAAATCAACATAAACAACAGTTGGACACCTCAGAATATCAATTTCGACTTCAGTTATTTAACTGAAGTAATTTACTCTACCTTGTTTTTTTCGTTGCCGTTCACGTGTTATGTGCCATTTGAGAGCATTCCACATTCGCTGATCAGGATCTGCCTGTTCTTCAGTAGTGGACGTTACTGCAGGCATCTTGCTTACGCTATTTGGACTGCTTGTTGCTTCCACTAATCAAGAGAAATTATACAAAAACAAAAATTACGGTAAAGCTCACTTTGAATAAATATCTTAGTAATAATCAATAGACGCTAGTAGGTAAATGACATAAAAATAAAACTACTTTACTTGCGCACTGCGGACACTGCGCAGTCACCTAGTTTATTATTTTATTTTTTTGATAGTTGAACTTCTGTCTGTCGTTGTGACAATCCTCTTTTCTTTCACAGATAAAGAATAATTTACTAGAATGGATGGACGTGTTTGTTCGTAAATAGCGTATATAATAAACGTGTGCTTAAATTTCCAAACGAAACGCTTAAGTCATCTGTCAAAAAGGCTCCTTGCATAGTGTACATGCCCCGTCCCGTGCCCCGCGCCTTCATCGTCCACTACTGTTACCACTGACTGATAACGTAAACGTAGAACTAATTAAACAAGCAAATACATTTTCTTCACATAAAGCTAACGAAATCTCTTCTACAAATACAATATACCAGTGCTCTCACTTATATTTTAACTGGTTTAATAATACAAGACATGGAAGAACCCTGCGGTCCAAAGAAGAAACTCAAAACAGTAAGTTTTTATTTAATGTCTCAAAAGGTTTTTTAGGCCGTGGTGCGGTAATTTTCATTCACCTATTAATTTTCATTTGCTATTGTATGATAATTCAACGATTTGCCATTTTTAACTTTAGGTTTAGGTATGAACTCTACGTGTATTTTGACTGTTCTATTTTGAACACTATCTAATCTGCAACACGAGCGTTCTAATTTCCATTAATGATGAATGAGATTAAAACCCACCTGTAAACCAGTATAATCTCAGTTATGACCTTTCGGAATCATGAATTAATTATTCTATTAAATACTTTGTTTGTATTTAGTGGTGAGATCATCATTATATTATTTATTTATTAGAGTTAATTTATACCCATTAGGTGTTTGTTGCACTTTTTGTGTTAGTTTTAGATAAAACTCAAATGTCAAAGGGGAAAAAAGACTTACTGCTGAGTTTCTTTCGGCGTTTCTTCTCAGCAGATGTCACCTTTCGAAGCGCTGGTAGATTCAGACATGTGAAAGAGCCCATGTGGCCTACTTGCAAAATAAATATTTTCATTTTTATTCAACCTTTTATGCAAATAGCCCACCATGATAGTGTGTGCATGGAAATCAAAATGAATTTAAAATTACATGTTATGAAAGCAAATGTTAACAAAATCATAATAAAGAAAAAAGTTAAATGTTATGACTTCATTTTTATTTTATTAAGGATCAAAATTTGTATTTTTTTTACCTATTTAGGTCTGAACTGTATTTTTTTTGCATTTAGATTGCATAACACTTAAGACTAAACTGAGTTATTGAGTTGACATTAATATTAAAATTCACCCAAACTCATACTCAATCATTTATTGCATTTCACAATCTAATTATATGAAACGTGGTAATAATTGCTACTTATTCCATATTTTCAGGAGTAAAACATAGTATATTGGTCAAAAGTCCACTTGTGAGTCAAAAAAGACTGCTCTTACTCTACATCAACTGATGTTAGCAGCATATTCAAGAACTCTCTCAAATTGTTGAGAACTTGCCATCAGTGATTGACAGATGCCATTCACAATACTTTAATCTGATAAAGTGGACAGTACCTTCCTACCTCTATCAGAACAATAAAGCCTGTATAAAGTTACACTACACAACAGCAGAACAGGGCTGGGCCGCATTCTTCTAATGGTATAATGTTAGTTATAGCTATTCGTTTATAATTATAATATAATAGCATTGTGGAATGCGATAAATGATGTGGTATGAGTTGGAGTACAAAGTGAATTTTAATATGAATAAAATCTCCATATCTCGCTTTAGTTTTACCATTCTATAAAAACATCGAAGCATAGTTATATTTTACTACTATGATGTTGGCTTACAAACGGTATTTTCAGAAATAAATGCAAATTTTGATTAATGCTATATAATATCTATTCTATAAATTTATTCTACTGACTATAGTATCACTAGGTAATATGAAAGCGTGGACTGTGATGTCAAACTCTATGTACATTTTCATTTTCTATAGAGCATTTTTTCCAGAGTTATGAACTGTGTATTTTCAAAGCTTCACGTATCAAAAAATGAACAACACATTAATGTTTTGGTTTCTATTACTCAACTTTATTGTGCAGTACGGAGAAAAACTGATTCATGCAATGAAAAATCATAATTGTGGCACTTGAAGCACAGTCTGTTCAGTGTTGAAGAGTTCCCTAGTTAGGAGCCAACCCTGAGTGCAGCAACCATGACATGGTAAAACTTAAAACCGGCTACCATAATAAAATGCCTACATACAATTTCGTGTCTGTGCTGTTGACTGTTGAAGAGTTCCTTTGTCTGGAGCTCATCCTGGATGTCGATTCAAGTCATGGTTACCATAAAAATGCATTGTCATCGGAACTGAACCAACATGTAAAAATTCAGCTCCATAGGATAAGAGGAAGTGGTTCTAATTCAGCTTGCAAAATTTGACCCGAACAAATGCGTGCAAACGCCCCTCGTATGTATGTATATACGCAGTGTAAAGACTAGGCTCCCGAGCAGTTCCGCCAGGTCGGCGGAACTGCTCGGGAGCCGCAGCCGGCGGGGCGCGCGACCGCAAGCCGGCGGAGCTGCCCCGCGCTGATCGCAACGTACGCTCAGTTTATGAACAACCACCTGATGGTAATTCACGATGTAAAATGGAAATAAAATTAATATATATACTTTTTTTCGTCAAATTTTTATTTCATTTCCTCGCAAATGTGGAGAAAAACATTGTGTGTACCACGGGCAGTAAGGGGATAACAAACTCGAGTCATAAAAGCCCTCGCCTTTCGGCGTCGGGCTTCTAACAGACTCTCGTTAGTTATCCCCTTCTTACGGCCCTAGATGCACAATGTACTATTATTCGTCTCTAATTTTTTTTACTTAGTCCGTACGTTCTTTTATGAATCACTATCATTGCCTGCGATAAAAAAATATTGCTGCCCGTTAATAAAATAAAAATCATGTGCGCTGGTCGTCCGCGCCAGTCATTAAGCCACCCGCGCGCGCGCTGACGTCTCGATCGCAACCGGCTTGAATTTCGAACGCTCTTGGCGGGAAAGTGCAATCGCAATTTAGCTAATTAACAAAATGAACCGCGAAATCAGGAACAGAATTGTCGCCGACACCTTTGAGAAGTATAAAATTTCTGAATGGGGTACCAGAAAGGTATGTTGTTTATTTAATGCATTTCTTGTTCCCAATTATTATTTCGTAATAAACAATTTGAATTAATACGTAATGCAATTGTAAGGAACATACTACGTAAGTACTTATGACATACGTAATTCTGACTTTATTTCGTACGTTCGCTTTCTCCTCGCTACATTTATAAAACTGTTTAACTTTCTATCCTGTTGGAAACAAACGCGCTTAAAGTTGCAGCGTGTAAAACGTATTTAATTAAGGACAGTCGACAATAATATTCTGACGGAAAAAGATGCTGAAAGTCTCCTAGTCGTAACTTTAATGAGACTTGGCTCGGTGTCTTTTTCATTGAGTGAAAAATGTTGCCTTATCTAGAGTGGCCTTTCAATGGATTACTAAGTCTATGGATAGATATGATATATACATTACGTACCGGTGCATGCTTTCACATTATATTTACAACCCGAAAACATTCTTCATATATCATTACTTAACTACAATAAAGTTATTATTACTCACGCAAAATCATTAATACGCCATAGTCCAGCACACAAGTGCAACAACATAATTATTAATTTAATTAAATAAATATGTACCTAAGCAATCAAGCTTACTCCTTAGCCCATTTAGCAATTAAATTATAATGTTAAGTACCTATTTGTGTTCTAAATTTGTAAATATTGCTAAATAAATGTTTTTCTTTCTTTCTTTTTTCTTTCTTAAGAGGGGCCTTTCTAGTTATTAATGAGGGGAAGAAGAAATAATTTCAGGACACTAAATTACAAAAAAAAAGTTAAACTCGCGTGGAGTGTTCCGTACATGATTATCTGAAATTTCCTATGTTACTTTAAATACCATACACATCTTATAGGTTTTCCTGAAATATATAGGTAAATAACTATTTCCTGTATGTTTTTTTTCAAAATTTTAGGCCCAATACCTTCAGAAATAAGGGGGGGTCAATTTTCGCCTATTCTCTTAAATAACTTCTAAACTATTTACCATAAAATTAAAAAAAATATATATAGGTATTTAAGTTTCTCACAATAAGTCCTTTCATTTGATGTCACACGATATATTTTGCACAACTTTTTATTTAATTTTCTAATTTACCCCCGAAAAGTGGCCCCATATTTAAAATTCATTTATTTACGTTACTCGTCCGTGTTGCGGTCATCGACTTACATATGTATACCAAATTCGAATTCAATCGGTCCAGTCGTTTCGGAGCATTTCGGCTGTGACAGACGGGCAGACAGACAGACAGACAGACGAGTGATCCTATAAAAGTTCCGTTTTTATCTTTTGAGGTACGGAACCCTAAAAACATAAATTCTAATGATTTGGATGAAAATATAATGAAATATTAGGTATCATCCCTGAAAATTCGTTTTTATACGATGACCAGCGGCCCTAACATGCAAGACACAAAGATAAATTAAACCCAAACGGCTCTCTATAACTATCTCTTTCGTCGGCACTAGTGTGAGAGAGACGATCTATCTTATCCTTGTGTCTTGCATGTTAGGGCCGCAGATGTAAGTAAGTCCGTGTAGTGCCCGCGAGAGCCCGTTGATATATTTGTATCTGCGTGATTATCGCGAAAACTATTGCATCGTATGCAGGATGATTTTGACAATTTTAGTATAAATTTAATACACAAGCATGTGCATGCGGTTTATATGGTTTATAGGCATTTTTAAAAGTTCGGTCGCCCTGGGCTCTATTCGGGAATGCTAATGGCCAAATTCAGAAAGGCCATTCAAATAGATTTTTAATTAAAGTGACGTTTCAGTGACGTTATTGTATAGGATGACAACTAGTTGAGGGACATTTAACTATTTAATCTCTAATCAAATGATTAAGTGGCCTTTCTGAATTCAGCCATAAGTGATTTACTATATCGTCACTAAAATGCCGACCCCGCGAATGTGTCGTTGTTCTGTGCGTGTTTGACGTTCGCTTTAGCGGTTTTAGCATTTTATTTGCGATATAGTAAATCACTTAGCAGTCCCGAATACAGGCCCAGATATATTTAACAGCATTAAACTAAGTAATGATGCGTTACTAAATTGGTGTTTACCTGTGGTGTTTACTCAGCTTGATGTCAAGGCACTTATTGGTAAGATTTCATATTTCGGATACCTATTAAAATATGATTACAGTCGTCCCACGATAACTCTGCAACGAAAAAATGGCAACAACATACGTCACTCCATACAACCGATTGAAATTTTGCATGGAATGACGTACCTATGGGGTTGCCATTTTTTCGTTGCAGAGTTATCGTGGGACGACTCCACATGCTTCATTTTCATTATATTCTGCGTGTAAGGAAGAAGGCGCCAATATATTTTTAACTCTCGCTTGAATTAATATTTACTTTATTATTAATTTATTATAACGTACTCATTCTAAAAGAACGTAACTTCAATTGAAACGACACAGTAAAACAATTTCGAGGTTGCCGTCATTTTGTTATGGATGTGGAAACAGCAAAGATTTCTATCCATTCTGCCATACAAATGGGATAAATAATATATACTTTTCGGAAGGCTCTTTTCGGAAAATCTTTTGGTCTCCATACTTATTTCCACTATTCAAGAAAAATGTTGTCCATTCAGCTGACGCTGTGCTTCCGCCTTTCGAAGAGAGCGCTACTATGCGCAGTGTACAGACTTATAAGAGAGAGAGAGGGAAGAGATAAGATATACCAATGACAGATTTGCCAAAAGCTAGGACTGTCTTTGATCATACAAAGTCTTCAGAGAAGAGAGACGGTCATTGGATTGTCCTTATTACCCATGCAAACGAAACCGCGGAAGATATTATTAGCAAAATACTTATATACAATGGAACTATGCTAAGATTGTTACGACGACGCGGTTAGCCTAGTTGGTAGTGACCCTGCCTCCGAAGCTAGCGGTCCCGGGTGCAATCCCCGGTAAGGGCAAATATTTGTGTGATGAGCACGAATGCTTGTTCCTGAGTCTTGGATGTTTCCTACGTATTTAAGTAATTATTTATCTATATAAGTACGTATATCGTCGTCTAGTACCCATAACACAAGGCTTTAGAGCTTACTTTGGGACTAGATCGATTTGTGTAAAGATTGTCCCCTGATTTATTTATTTATTGTACTTTAACTTGTTAGATTAATAAATATATACTAAATATGTTAAGACAGCTAAGAAGTCAATGGCCGTTATCAGTGTTGACACTACAAAACCGTTGCGTACTCATTTCGATGTGCAATCATTTATAAACACAAAAATAATAATAATAATAGCGTGATTCCATCTTCAACCATCAAGCGTTTGAAAAGAGTGCCAAGGTTTCTCGGTACCTATATAATATACCTGCAAGAAACCATACGAGCCATACGGATGGCGCTCAAACATATCCGAGGCACAGAATAGATAATAGTACTAACGTACAGAAGTATCACTCTCTAACAAAACCGGTGATTAGGCGTGAAAATATGCCTACTCATGCCTTCTCTGTCTGTCGTGTAACACTTTCTCTTTCACGTACGCTAGGGTCGCTTTAAGTAGAGTAGTCGCTATGACGACGCGCGACGCTGCGAGCGGGCGAGGGGCAACCTACTGCGATTTACACCGCCGCGGTGCCCGACGGCCGAGCGTACCTAAAGTTCCTAGTGAAACCCGCCTGTCCGAGGTGTCTTAATTTGAATATGAGTGGTAACGTTCCCATATTTTTGTGCTTAGTTACGAAACTCTCCCGCGTGCAGTCACAAAATCTTCTTTGCTTAAATTTTTATTTTTATTATTATGACCCTTAGAGACTTTATACATCTCTAAGTCACTTAACTTGTCGAGACGCGGAGACTATACATCTCCCTTATTAGTTATTTATTAGAATTAATTTGTACCCATTAGGTTTTTATGTTGCACATTATGTGTTAGCATTTAAATGAAACTGTACTGCCAAAGTTGAAAAAAGACTTACTGCTGAGTTTCTTGCGGCGTTTCTTCTCAGCAGATGTCACCTTTCGAAGCGCTGGTAGATTCAGACATGTAAAATAAATATTATCATTTTCATTATCATTTCAAAACTGGTACAGAACTGTGGTGTGATTCTCGCGGGTATATAGCAGGAGTTCCATATTTTTCAGTCCCATATGGAACTTCATTTTATAGGAAATATCCCAGTAGTACCATATGAAACTACTGATACATATTCATATGTAACGTGTACTCTGTACCTAAGTACGACTTTTACACGTATATACTAACTACATAATTGACCACTACGCATCGATTAAATACTTTTGACATTGTCAATTGTCATCCTTCAGATTTATATTCTTACACAAGGGATCGTGTCTGTAGTATTTGGTAACAGATGTGTTTTACAATAATTAAACGTGGCCGGGGTAAGCACGGCCACTAACCCAATATTCATTACTTTATGCATTATAGAACTCGCGTTTTTGTGCCAAAATCATAGTTTCATAGTTTGTAAAACTTAGTACAGATATAGTGAATAATATGTTTCCATCGGTAAAACTCGGATCTCAATCGGAAGACGACGGGACCCGAAGTGTCAATTAATTATTGTATTAAATGAGTGACATGTTTATATTCATTCATATGAAACTTTATTATTTACTGTCAAATGTCAAAAAGAAAAATGACAGCATGGTATGATGGATACTGGCCCCCAATTCTCGATGCATTCGAGATAATGTCGATTGCAAGATTAAACGTCAGATTCATACAGTTGTTTCAAATAACTGTATGCACTGACGTTTAATCTCGATTGTGAGATTATCTCGAATGCACCGAGAATTGGGGGCCTGCTGAAGCTAATTGAGAGAGCACGATAATACGAACTTTTCCGATAAAACACGATGGAAACTAATTATGCACTACATCTGTATGTAGTTCCATATGGAACAATCGGGTTCCTTTATTTGACATTAACATATGTACCAATTGTTCCATATGGAACTAGAACTGTGGCACTCCTGGGATATACGAGTACTCATTCTCGCAATGCAATCTGCGATATTTTGGTAGAGTGAGGTCTTAGATTATATGTTATACGTATGAATGAGGCAGATATATATTCTTACGCATCAATGCGTCGCGTGCCCATCATCGCCGATCGTGTTGAGCGGCCATAAGACATTCTAAGTTATCATAAATCGTGTCCCCTTCTGATAAAGTTTATTTGATAGCTCTCAATGTCCCAAAAACAGCATAGGTACCTATAACCGCGTATAATTGACGAGAGGAAGGGAGTTGGGAGAGAGTTTAATCGAGCACCATTTTTACAAGAGGTTCGCTTTATTTATACTCTGTATCCTCTTCTTAAGGTATTAAATTAATAAAAATTGGTTTATTAACCGCATCAGCGAGTGTGTGATTACCCTTACTATGCGGAAGTAGACCTAACGAGATGCATCCGCAATGCTACGTTTCTATGCTGTTTTTGCGGTTCAATTGTAACATATTGTTTGTTAGGGTTTCATAGCATACAATTCCACTGACCAGATACGTTGATTAGGCACGATCACTTAATATACCTTACCTACCTGGATAAGTGATCCCGCATTGTCACTGACATTACGAGTGTTTTCAAACGTTTAAAGTGTGGTTTTTGCGGTTTGGAATGGAACATACAGTTCGTGGCAATGGGCAACGGTTTACCAAAGCTTATATACTTGTTATTGTGTAGTCTGTGCGTGGTTTATGTCTGTGTTTGAGCGTGTCTATGTCCGGTTGGACAGCCCAAGACCAAATGACGTTATGGCCACTTCTGCATGATGGGCTATCGTCGGCCATCGCACGGGACTCATTCCCCCCCTTATTTCCGAAACTACTGGGGCTAAAATTTTGAAAAATATGGTAAATTGTTCTTTACCTATAGATTACAAGAAAACCTATAAGAAGTCTATGGTATTTAAAGTAACGTAGTAAATTACAGATAATCATGTACGGAACGGAACCCTCTCCACGCAGGTTTAACTTGCACTTGCACCGGTTTTTTTATAATTACACATGACATAATATGTCACACAATGGGGTTTTATATCTCCGAGTTTGTAATTCTTGTTGTTTGTTCATTTTGCGTAACTAACTTAGAAAATAAGTAAAACTAACAATAACGTATCTGCCACCAATTGTTAAGTTGACTTTTTATTTATTTTCTCAATTGTAATTGCATTTTTTTTTAAGGACATTGAAATACTAACCCTGCCTTCGCTATACGTATTTGAAATAATAATGTACGTCAGAAAAAATATATACAATTTTCCTACAAATGTAGATAAGCCAAAGGCTACTAGAAATACCGGAAAGCTTAAAGTACCAACTTATAGACTGGCTGAAACTTAAAAATCATTTCTAGGAAATTGTACACGTTTTTACAATAAAATACCTAAAAACATTATAGAACAAACAGACACAATGTTCAAATCTACTGTAAAGCGAATTCTTATTTTTAGGGCATATTACTCAGTAAAAGACTACGTCATGGACAGGGACGTTTGGCTTAAATCGTGACCTGCACCGGCGATCCCTGGGTCTCGATGAGCGTACCTGCTGTGGTATATACGTAGATTTGTATAAAACTGTAGACATCATTGTTGACTTATATGTGTACTGATTTGAAAAAATGATACCTCACCGAGTTTCTTGCCGGCTCTTCTCAGTAGAGGATTTTTTCCGAACCATGCCTTGACCTTCATAAGAGCTTGTAAAAGCCTAAATTGAATAAAGATAGTTTGTCTTTGTCTTTGTCTTTACTTAATATGTATCTAATCAGTCAGTGTACATTGGACTGGACAGACATGCCATAGTAAAAATAAACTATCTGTCTAACTATTTATCTATTTACATGTACCTGAGTACGCATGTACTATGCTCATTGTTATTTTATTTTATGTAATAAAAGGTCTTCTTATAACCAGTTTATAAAATAAAACTACATTTAGATTTGTACCAGCCAGCGGCCATAGCAAACTTGACACGGGGATAACTTAACCCCGTCTTACGATCTGACCATCTCTTTCGTCGGCACTGGTGTGAGAGAGACGCACTTAGAGATAAGACAGTGTTAACTTATCCTTTTATCGGGCACATATGTTTTTACAAGCATTCATTTCACTTCACTTGTTAGTTAGTTTGTTGGTATGTTTTTGGTCTACCAAAACATACCAATCTTGGAAGTCAATTTTGTACCAGTTTGACATGTGGTAAACATATGTAGCCCCGATGATGATGCAATATTATTGGTTTATACACGAGTTCTTATCGTTCTAAACAATATATTGTTATGAAAAACAGCCGTGAGTTTAAAAAACTAGTTATAATGCAATATTATAGAACAGTAACTACCTGGGCGACGCCTTTCTTTCCTTCTCAAAACCACCTATCTATATAAACTTGGAATATGAAACATGATCTAAATACAAACATCCAAATCATTAGAATTTCATCCAGATACGACGACGCGGTTAGCTTAGTTGGTAGTGACCCTGCCTCCAAAGCTAGCGTCCCGGGTTCGTACCCGGTAAGGACAAATATTCGTGCTTATCACACAAATATTATATATATATAAGTATGTACCTATATCATCGTCTAGTACCCATTACACAAACCTTTAGAGCTTACTTTGGGACTACTTAGATCGATTTGTGTAAAAGATAGTCCCCTGATTTATTTATTATTTATATTATTAGAGCCTATTCCGGGAAACAAGTTATATTATACAAAAATTGCTCACTTAAAGCAACAACTTTTGGCATAAAGGCCTGTCTTAAAAATGTTTTACTTTTTAATAAAAACGTATTTCAATACCAAGCCCATGGACACAGTAGAATCTATTTCTCGTTTCTTGGTTTTAATTTTATTAGTCCGCTATTTGCATATTTTTTATTTAAGTATTTTTATGGTACTCCGTAAATCCAATGAGATGCAAATGCTGTTTTTCTTTTTACCATCGACGTACGAAAGGTTAAAGATAAATTTGCAGTCGGGTATTTTTTAATTTTATCAATAGACTGGTGCGAACGAACGAGACGAATGCCATATGTGCGCGATAAAAGCCAAGGTGACTGTATGCATCGTTTTTTCGGCTTCTTTCAATTCCCTTCGGCAGCTTTGTTTATGGTCCGCGAGCCAGAAACATATTTTCATGACCAATTCCCTCGCGGGCGATAACTCGTAAAATGCTTCAAAGAGTTGTATCATGAAGCCTCGTGAATGTCAGCTGCGGTTCTATGGGTGGATTGAGCAGTGGCAACCTCAAACGTACAGGGATTTTTTTTTACTCTTTCCGTCCCGATTGATTTTTTCTCAAATTATAGCTAACGCAATATCTTGTATGAAAAAAGTCAACTTACTATAAAGTGTTTGATTATAACGTCAGCTTTCATGTTCTGGTCACCAGCTGACGTATAATCTGATAAATTTTCGAACGAGTGGGAAATATGAAAAAAAAGCAATGTGCTTTTGAGGTTACCACTGCTTAACCCACGCACGGAACCGCAGCTGACGTTCAAGAGGCTTCATGATACAACTCTCTAGTCTCGAGTTATCGCCCGGGAGGAAATGATGGACGAATTTTGTACCTGGCTCGGGTACTATTATCGGGTACTTAATAAAAATCGATAGTTTTTCTATCCGTTTACTTGATGCATTCGAGCATGCCGCGTATCAATGTCAGTCAAGTTTCCAAGGTTTTCTTTGGAATTGATAACTGTATTGACGCGGGAGGCTGTGAACGCAATATCTTTGATATTATTTATCCTTCTAAATTTTACATGTACTTACCTAAACTGGTTGGTCTGTATTTTTTGCCGTGACTGTTTGTTTGTAAGCAGGTATCTTTGCAGGTATTATCGCTTAATGGCCGCTATTAAATTAATTATGCGAGTATTATCTCACACGTTATGCTGCCGGTCGGCTTTACGTAAAACCACGGACTTTCTCCGCAGTTTGCAACATAGTATTTGTATACGTAGAAATGCGTTTCGTTATTTTTCTGTTTTTGTTTTAGTCTCAAATACTGGATGTTAATTTAGGCAGTATTTTATTCAGGTTTTAAAGCCTTTATAGTCCCGTACTCTTATAAAGAGTTACAAACATTAATATAATACTCATACCTACATAAGTCTGTGAAAAAATCTATTATCTATGACCCATAAAAACACTGCGTTCATAAAAAGAAAGGAACATTCATTTGACACCTAACTTTTTAAAACAAGGGTCTCGTAACTTTTTTTGAATCAAAATACACTGCTACCAACGTAGCAAGAAAATTACTTAAGCGGGCAGTGCTGCAATCTTCTCGTATCTGCTCCGCCACGCTCGCTTATCAAGTGCTCTAGCTAGCGCGCTTATCAAACGATCTGCAAATTGAACAATGAAATGGCCGCCTTAATACTAAAACATCCTCCATCGCACCTCCTGTCAACAATTCGTATCATTGGAATTGTTGTCGTGTATTCAAAATTACCTTTTCCATATTCATAAAGAAACGCATTTCCTTTTTTTTTTGTATTTCATTTATAATTTGTCGTAGAAAAAGTATTATATGCAACGGTGCATAACTTGGTTTAAAAAAGCTCGTGGCGTCTCCCATTGCGATATTCGAAATTAGAATTCGAATCTCATAAATATTTTAACCGGTTTTAGACTAGTGACCGACATCTAGGATTTTTCTATCAAACACAAACGTACAAAATGATTTTAACGAATAAACTCCAGTCGAACACTAACAAAGAACCCCTTCCTTCTAAGCCTTTACACAGCACCTTGTGAGGTCATATTAATTCGGTTCAAGGGCCCTTAGTTTGTAATGGCATTTATATTACCACGGCTTTCAATTATTAATCCATACATTAAGGTTACTTATGTACTTTAACAATTTTGTTTATTTAGACCAGTCGGAATTTAGATGATCTTTCCGAACAACTTATCCATATCGAAATATTTGTACATCTAAAAATCGGCCAAAGACTGTCTTAAATTCGACTTAGGTACCCTACTATTTTTTACGGATATACCTACGCTATCTCGACACTTATCTCCAGAGCCGTCTATGCTCTATTGTGGTGCACCCAGACTAAATATGCATCATCTGCCTATCCCACTGGTGGGCACTGGGCTCTACATTACAATGAGATTTTAATTAGTTTCCCGATTATGACCTGGTTGTCAAGGTTGACCTAGGCCCTTCACTCTCGCTTGTTTGAACTTAGACCTTCAATTTATTTAGATTGCCTTCAACTAGCACGCATATAAATAATTTAGATAATTATGCGTCTAAACTATGCATCTACACTTGTAATCAACGAAAATCCCACTCCTGAATTTAGACGGTAGTAGATACTAGTAGTAGTAGTCATTTATTTCTCATTGAAACAACATTACAATTTATGTGTCAAAAAGTAACGCTCTCACAAAAATATCGTCACTTAAAAAAAACCCTTTACCTTAATATTGAATACGTAGATCAAATTATACAAAAATATGCAGAAGCTCACGATTACAGACTTCATCATCATGTGAACGTCGAGGCAATCCAGCTCCTTGACAACACAGACACAGTGAGAAGACTTAAGAGGACGAAACCTTTTGAGTTAGTGTAGTGCGTAATATAGTAAAGTAATGAGTGCTACTCGTAAAGAACACAAGAACAAAGTGTCTTCCCCTTAATAGAGACAATAAGCAAAGTGTTAATGGACACATTCTTAGTTTTATTCTATTAGCAGTTTAAGTTATAAGCAAATTACTTATTAGCCCCTTAGGCTAGATTGTAATTACGTAAGGCTGCATATTAAATGTAACTTTATTATAAAAAAAAAAAAAAAACATAATTAATATAAAAATAAACTAGAATATTACATCGACTTGTTTTGCTCAGAAAATAATCATTGCTACGCTCTTGTATATCGCATTGCGCATTTTGCATAAAACCTTAGCAATCATATACTTAATTGCTAAGGTTTTATGCAAAATGCGTATATGCGCACTATGATTTTATTACCGGAAAACGTCAAAATTGTCCTGAAATAGGAAGAGGAAACGCGAAAAAACGAATAGCAATTAAGTACCAACGTTTAGTTATTTGTTAAGTGCAACTTTGACCTTAGTTAAAGGTCGTATTTTATTGTTAGATTTCATACTTGATTGCTCCCAAGTTCTTTAGTGGTTTGGAAGTGCAAAATATAACAATTTCCTTGTTGTTTACGATTGAGTTTTTCTGTTCCTTGATTCATAAAGTAATGCCGCTGTCATACCATGTATGATAACTCCTGATTTTATACTAAACTGCGGCCCTAACATGCATGGCATAAAGATAAATTAGTCACGTTTATCTCTATGACTATCTCTTTCGTCGTCACTAGTGTGAGAGAGACGCACTTAGAGATAAAACGGTCTATCTTATCTTTGTGCCATGCATGTTAGGGCCGTTGTCTTAGATTTATATCGAAATAAGTCAATAGTAATTTAGAATTTGCTCTAGACATTGTTCTTATTCTGTTTTGGTTGCGTCGGGTCTTATCAGATCAGGACATTGACTCTCTTATTACTAACTGCGGACTCGAGTGCCCCCCTAGTTATGCCCTTGAGTACGTTTAATCGTAAACAAACATAAGTCACCAAATATAAAAGCCAACTCGACATCGAGATCTGTGGTGGATTGTCATTTGTTTTGTCTACAACGTTGTGTTAGTTTTTTTGCACGTGTCGTTTCTATTTCATCATCGCAATATTGTAATATGTCGCGTTAAACTATTATGAAGCATAGAACATGCTTCTTTATACTTTATTTATGTATTTCAACAAACAAACGTACAACCATACCTACATAATATACATTGTAATTAACAACATTTGGATAAGGTATCTTCACAAAACAGTATAAATATGTTATGAAATCCGATAACAGTAGATTTGTAGTGGCTCTTACTCCTATGCAGTATCGAAAATTTTAATCAATAACGGCGGTATGTTTTTTTGTAACTTTATAAAAAGGGCTTATTTTTATGCTCTTTTTCGAGCGAATATTCGTCATAGAACATGACTGTAGTGAATTGAAATATCCATAGTCGTTTTCGAATATTATTTGTGTTATTTGCCAACGCTTGCAGTGGAGACTTGCTTTTATTGTGATTCTTCAAGCTACATAAATATAGTTACATAATCAGGTATTACTGCTAAGGGGTCATCCATAAAGTACGTCATACTTATTTCGTGATTTTTTGACCCCTCTCCCGTCCTTGTCACAGTTGGTCACATTTGTGAGACCCCCCCTCCCTAGTGTGACGTCACATATTTTGCAATTTTACATCTACAAATTATGAAACTAAAACAGCAGTTCCGAAATTAGTTTTATTTCCATTTAAATTATTTTTTAATATAATCAACATCAAATGTAACATTTGTAAAAACAGGACCCGCGCGATACAGTAGTATAGAAGATGTGAACTCGCCAACAAAACAATTTAAACCTTATGTCCGTACAGGTACAGTTGGACATATTTTCAAGTTTTTCGTTAGTAGTAAAATTTTGGCATTTTAACACTTAGATGTATTAGATTTTGAAATGTGACGTCACAAAACTTATAACCCCTCCAACCCCTTGTCACAAAGTCACACTTCGTCGACCCCCTCCCCCCCTAAAGGTGTGACGTACTTTATGGATGACCCCTAAGTACTTTAGCTACATCTGAGAAGTATGTTCATGTTATAAAAATGCAATTTTATAATATTGAGTCTAGCTTCAAATTTCCATGACATAGCAATGCGACGGGGACTAGTGCTACTTGAACCAGCCATCCTAACTCGCTAGTGTTTATCGTGTACATAAAACATTTGTTCCTTCTGCATCCGCTAATTATTGAAACCAGATGTGTGCTTTTGTTCTAGTGCGCTCAAGTAGCTACAAACGTCGTGGAACAGAAGCACACGGTGTCGAGGGACAAGCGGAGTCGCTCGCTCGGCAGCCGCGCGTTTCGAGGCAGCACCGTCTGGTTGACCGGCCTCAGTGGCGCTGGGAAGACCACTATTGCCTTCGCGTTAGAGGCGTACCTGGTTTCTAAAGGTATGGATAAATCGACAATCCTAGCCTTTATATTACACATCAAGTATATTATCTATCTTCCCCACGGGCCACGATGCCAGTATTCGTGTTCGATCAATCCTTCCCACTCCCCAACCTGACTGTAAAACGCCCACTACACTCCCAACCTGTAACTCCCGGCTCCCCGGTGTCTCGGGTAGGAGAGGCAGTTGACCACATCGGGTGGCAGACGACGTGGGGGAGCGCAGACGGGTCCGGGCGGCCACGCTGTCTCAACACGAGCAGCTCTCAGGCCGGAGGCTGTTAAGGTTCCTATACTCCTCCGACCGACTGCTCGTGTGGTGCCAGCGTGTCCCCCTGAACACGCCTACTGGGCCCATCTATCCCTCCCTCTCTAGTGTGGTTAAACGTCTCCGCGTCCTTGCAGCAGAACTGTTGGCTGGGTGTAGTCATTGGATAGGAACTGAGTACTTTGTCTGAGAGAGACGCACTTAGAGATAAGACGGTGTTTACTTATCCTTGTGTGAAGCGGTGAAGCCCCTTGACGTATATAGATGGCGTGTGATCTTTTTCTGTGGCAGCATTGTATACCTACAGTAAGGAACCGCTCAAAGCAATTTTCGCGATGTTTACTTTTGAGGTGTCAGAACGCGAATCTGACACCATCGCAGGTTCAGTCGCATGGCAACCACCATCCATGACACCCATTTAAGTGACACTGTTATAATAGAAAAAAAATATGCAACCATCCTCAATGATATGGTAGCGTTGTAACTCAAGCAATATAAGACTTTTGGATGTCTGTCATAAGAACTAAAACATCAGAAATAGGGTATGGGTTTAAGCCAAGGCTCTGGCGTTTGACAACCTTCTATGAGACTTGTTACACGAAATTTAGGCATATCCTTATTTTGAGATCTTTGTGTGGCAGTCTTTAAAATGTAGTTCTGTTTATGTATACCATATGAATCACCTCACACAGGGTTCATAAATATAAAAAGAAGTTATTAAAATCATTAATAAAAATATCTAAACAAAGTTAGTACATATGTTTAAACAGGGTCGTGCTGATAGTCGTTAAAATGATGATAGTTTAACTCTGTCGTGATAATCTACTATTGATGTTACCTGTATTTGAATTATCACTGAGCAATCTATTAAATGCTGCTGAATATTGCACGACTCCGCTGGATGATAGCAGCACAGGATCGGTCGTTGCGGTGTTTATCGGGGAGGCCAATATCAAGCAGTGGACGTCTTTCGGCTGAAATGATGATGATCCGTCTATGCTCGGTTCCAGATAGGATGGTATCGCTGACAGGTAACACTTGACGTGCACTTGACTATTGCAATAAAATACAAATACTCTTTATTAAACACCACATAAAACATAATGGAAAAAGAGCGAGGCGGTGAATTATAGCGTTGTCATATAGCCGCAGCACCTTTCACACTACGTCAAAAAGCTGCGCGGAAAAGAGAGGCAATCGTTAGGGTAAGTGTTGGACTTGTTAAGCGCAATGGAACGGGTTAGCTAGTTGCGGTAATATACGGTAACACAATCGATAGGGAAAGCGTAACGATTGGGTAACCAAATGATACGGTTTCCCTAACGATAGGCTTAATTAAATGATTCCGGTCCCTGGATGACAGAAGATACTTTTACTTGGGCATTAAATTATGTGGAACATTGCCCGCCCCTACAGCACATGTAGGAAGCATCGACCTATGTACTATGTATAATTTTTCTTATTAGTACAAATCATATTACATAGTAAGACTTCGTCATGGACGGGGACGTTTGGCTTCAATCCTGACCTGCAGCGGTGATCCCTGGGTATTATTATATGATTATTATCGGTTAATGATATTGAATATGTAATAAAAATTTCGTGTAAAAATTAAAATCATTTTTACACGAAGTCTTCAAAAGGAACTCCTCGCATCGAACCTGACTCAAAAGTCCCCATCACACTAGCCGCGTTGCCGCGTTGGATATACATTTATTTATAATAGAAACTGAATGTAAGAAGATTACGTTTCTGTTATACGAGTATATTGTCCTGAGGCCAATTCGAAAGTGTGTTCGTTAAATTTAAAAGCCACTAAAGTTAAAATAAGAAACATAATAGTCGATATTGACAGCTAAGTGCTATTTAAAATCGAGTTTGACGTTTCTTATTTTAAGTTTAGGAAATTTTAAATTAAGAAGACGCCGTTTCGAATTGGACCCACTGTTTACTTAAGGTCCGCACAAAATAGGTCACCAAATAGCGGACCACAGTCCGTACCGGATCCGGACTGCGGTCCGCCATTTGGTGACCCCTGGCCTAGGGGTCTGACGCGCGGCCTCTCATGCCCCGCCCGTCACGACCGCGACCCGTCCTTGGCGTTTTCTGTGATTTTCGGGTCTCATGCGCGGATGGACTTTTAATAAGTACCTATGTTTAACGAATAAGTATGTCCATAGGCATCCCAACATACGCGTTGGACGGCGACAACATCCGCACGGGCTTGAACAAGAACCTCGGCTTCAGCAAGCAAGACCGAGAGGAGAACATAAGACGCGTCGCGGAAGTCGCCAAGCTATTCGCCGACAGCGGTCATGTTTGCTTGTGCAGTTTCGTTTCGCCCTTCGCTGAGGTAACCTAAACCTAAAGGCACCTATTTGGTTGCTTTGGTATGGTGGTGAAATAAAAATGTTGATGGAATGAAGCACTATCCTTGTCAATTTACCAGATGGTTCCAATGGAAGACCAGCGCTGGCCCCCAAGCCAGCATTACGATCTTCTTGTAACAGCGGTCGCAAACTAGGTTTTTAAATACATGTTGCATTTTTTTGTTCTCGATACCGAACTGGGTCCTGTAACACAGGTATTCCTAGCATAGGACCCAGAGTAGTGATGTCCCCAGGTGTTGTTTCATTTATGCAATAAACTTTTTCATTTTTTTTTTCATTTTCGTGTACTTACGTCGTCTTTGAAATCACCGACTTAGTTTTATTACGGCCCTGGGGAGTCGCCAGAATTGTTTTATTTATATAGGGGTAACGTATTCAAGAAAATTGAAAAACACTGAATTTAGATCAATGCCAAATACTTAAAGGGGGGGGCACTATCGGTGGCGAAGCCTGCCTACAAGCCGATTCCTGACGGCTTTACCAAGCTAGAAAGCTACGGCTTGCTGTCAGTGAAGTTCATGTTACTCTAACTAAATGTCAGACCCGCACGTACGGTTCTAATTCTTCCGGCTTCCCTTAGGAAATCTTTGACGCTTCGCCACTGGGCACTATTCCATAGTGTATAAGTGATTTGTTCTGTTTTTAGCTATTATTAACAAAGCGACATTTCGTTGTCATAGTAACAACCGGTTTAAGTTAAAACTTTGATCAATATCGAATATAGTCCAGGGGGAACCCACCGATATTATGACTTTCCAAATTTCTTAAACTTGAGGCTGCATTCTCCATTCGTAATATAATAACAAACCGATCTTACGACATCAGTTTTATGATGAAAGTTTGGATATCGCGTCCGTCAAGATAACCCAAATCGTTGTTTTTATCGGGATTTTTGTGCACTTTTATCTAAATTACGCGTATTTGAAATTGGGATTTTGCCCGTAAACGTCATGTACTATTTAGATAAAAGTGCGCAAAATTATCATGTGATAGTTATCTAAAGCCGAATATGTTGACAAAAAATACCACCTAGACATTTCATATCCGATAAACGATTTATTAAGCCACTTATCCCGTCTGCTTTCATTTTATAGCTAACAAAGTTCGTATGTTACAATTAAAAATGTTTTTGACGTCAATTATTATTATCCACAATCGAGGTTATCATGAATCGAATAAACTTAGTTACATTTTAATGAATTGGATTAAATTTTAGTCCATGTGCGCCGCACTGGGGACTACTGTCGATTCCCTCTCACCATGGACGTATATAAGGGGGTTTAGGGGGTCCGGACCCCTCCCCATTCATATGTACATCTTTTGTTGCAACGAGAACGAATCAGCTCTTATAGCTCTGTTTTTTTTATTATGCCCTCCCCTGTCAAAGCTATAACTACGTCCTTGCCTCTCACTATGAGAGGAGGCCTACGCCCAGCAGTGGGCCGTATATAGGGAGATGATGATGATGGAAGTCACACTGAACGGCCCAAACTAAACCTGTATCTGTGATCCGTGAACAACACAGAGGCGCAAACGATCGGACCGTGAGTCAAATAATAAAAGTATGACATGTAGGACTGACGGGAGTCGAACCAGCCGCCTCCAGCTTCGGAGTCCATCATCGTAAACACTAGGCCAACCTGTCGGTTGAATGTGGGCTTACCACCTAGATCTGTGTTTCCACCGTGTGCTGGGCATCATTACAGGGTCGTTATTACAAAATGAAGTAATCGTATTGGCGGATTTTTCCTCGCGCACCGCTCAGCGGCCTTACACAGCTCTGGTTCTGGTCTGTCGGAGGTGTTTTGGTGAAAACACAGCTTCAGCCGTCCCTTGTACCAACAGCGTCGTACTCGTAGCTAAGATCATGGGCGCCCCTGGCAAGATTTGAATTTTGCTCCCCCCAAGACTAATTTTTACACTAGGTCTGCAAAGTGCCCCCTGTTGTGCCCTGACAACAGCGGGCCTGGCCGGTCCCTAGCTACGACGCTGTTTAACATTAGAACAATTCCAGGACCGTGAGGTTGCGCGGCGTACGCACACTGATTCCGGATTCCCGTTCTTCGAAGTGTTCATCGACACACCTCTGGCGGTCTGCGAACAGAGGGACACGAAAGGCCTTTACAAAAAAGCCAGGGATGGACAGATTAAGGTGAGATGTAATCCAATAAAAGACTCTTCCGACAGTGAACTTTATAACGAAAGATCGTAGGGCTGAAAATCACTTTGTAAACAAACCTCAATATCAAGTAACAAATGTTATGGTTGAATAAGTACCTATCTTTTACAACTGAAGAGCCCGAAGAGAAGGGTGGGATTGCATTGATGTTTCAGAACAATGTACTTCGTATTAAGGTTAAAATTCATTTATCTACACCCATATCATAAAACCTCCATTGGTTAATCAAAAACCGTAGGGAATGACCACCATTTTGACAACCAATTAGGAAAAACCAGTGCTGCGATAAAGAAATAACATGACTTCTTTATCGTTTTTAGTAAAGAAATGAAATTAAATTTGGAACAGCTGTCAAAACTCAAGTGGGTCTCTATTCTAGTATCCATAGATAATAAAACAGTTATTGATACGAAACGTCAATTCAGTATGTTTTTTTAATATAAACTGCACAATATTTGATCTCGAGTGACGTGAGAATAGAGACTTCATCCGTTTGTCTATGATTTAAAAAAAAAAATCGAATCGCCGCCATTATGTTGACGTTTTGCCGAACGAAAGTAGAATTTTGTTGAATTGAATAGAAAAAGTTGTTTGTAATTTACATTTTAGTTGAAAATATGAATAGTAAGTAGTCTTCTCGGAGTGTGTGTGATGTGAAAATGCGCCGGATATCGGAAATATGCAGCCAAAATTGCAACAAATAACTTGTTGCCAGAAAATATTGTTTCTGAACCCATCATGGAGGATTTATAATATGTGTGTAGATAAAGTTATGTATGCAACTCTGCATAATTTGGCCTTAAAACACACGTGCGATCTTATTATGAAACTCGCCTATCGGCTCGTTTCATGAAAACCGCACTAGTGTTTTAAGGCCTATCTTTATGCAACCGTTGCATAAACTACTATTTTGTTCCAAAGAATCAATTGACACACCGTTTTTTCCGTGGACTCTACAATTTCCGCATTTCTAAGCTAACTTTTGCGTATTTGGACCAGCCTCATCATGAGGAAGCCATCATCGCGAACATAAGCGGTTGGACGCACTGTAACGACTGCTCGCTTATTTCCAGGGCTTCACAGGCATAACCCAAGACTATGAGCGGCCAGAGGCGCCAGAGCTTATCGTGGAGACGGTGGGGAAATCCATCGAAGAGTCCACCATGGAAGTCGTCAGGCTTTTGGAGACGAATGTAAGTATTTTATTGTTAATCTGGCCAGACTAAGATATGACAGACAACCAGGTTATAAGCATTCCTGTCCTTGGGAACCGTGCTATGCTTAGCGTGTTTTTGGGTCTTACTCGATCGTGTTGTATGTGTATAAGTATTGATCGTATACTGTGGTAGCCGACTGGTCGGACGTGCGCCTATTATCAGGAGGGTCGCGGGTCGGCATTAAATGAAGGGTACAGGTAAAGAACAAAGAATGTCACATTTATTTTTGTACCTTTTTTTGTGGTTTTTACATTATAATATGACCATTAGAATATGATGAGTATAATGTAAAAAAACAAAAAAAGTACAAAAATAATTGTGACATTCCTTGTTCTTCGCCTGTACCCATTCAAATTAGATATATCTAAATTAAACTAAATAAAGTATACTTACAATGCACGTGTGTTAAGTGGAAAAGTTCGTACACGTAAACAAAACCTGCTCGATAAGATTTAATCTAATGCGGGCTATAATATGATAAATAACAAATGCAACGAGCAAATGATTTTTATTTTTGCATTCATAATACTTATTTTCACTTTCGATATATTCGACGTCATTTAATCTAAAACGTGACTTATCGAAAGCCCCATATCGACTATCGATTTAATATGTATGTATTATATTATTCAATAGTTAATCGCTATAAAGATAACGACTTAGTTTATATGCCGCATATAAATAATGGGCGTTAAAAACAAAGATTAGTTTTGATAATTTCTATATTTTTACATTAAACATGGGACAAATGGAAAGTTACTTCTCATTTTATATTCCTTACTAGCTGGTGCCCGCGACTTCGTCTGCGAAGAATAATAATTTAAGTAACCTATGTACTTTTAAACCTTCCCTAGACCTCCACGAACATTTTAAGACTAAGATAAGATAAATCCGTTCAGCCGTTCTCGAGTTTTAGTGAGACTAACGAACAGCAATTCATTTTTATATATATAGATTATTCCTTATTTAACAAACTCTCATACGATTACAACGGATCTGTATTGAAACGCATTTTTTCCCATTCCTAGTGTTCGCGAGGGTCCCAAAAATGAAACACTGATGCACTTTACTATCAACACTGTATTATATAAGTATAAGTATAGTTACACAGATGTCTGAGCAATCGCAGTAGCAAACATCCCCTGCCTCTTAGTCAACTTAGGAAAAATCTTAATAGCGCGATTCAGAGGACGCGTTGGCCGGTACAGCGACATCTAGCGGTATATGTTATCACTAAGATTTTTCTATAAACTCAATTTTCTGAAGTTGCAGTTATTGATCATTATCATAAATAAATTAACAAAACCTATCTGCATTTTTACTTTACTGAACAATGAAAACTAAACAGCCAATTTGAAGACAGGTGGCTCCATCTGTCGTAGGATCTTAAACAACCAAAAAGTAAACAATGCAATGAATGGATAATCGATTGAACATTCCGCCCACCAAGGACAAAATAAGACTGGTCCTTAACTCCGCCCACCATGACACAGTATGAGGCTAAGGGGGAAAAAAAAAAAAAATAGAAACAAAACAACACAATATAAGATATGTTCCACATAGTAAATTGCAATAATGGATATTTATAGGATAGGTATCATAGGATACAGAGTTACCTTATGGAACATGCATAGCAATGAAACTTATTATAACGTACAATTGTTCCAAGGAATGCATTGGTTAAACAATTACCTTTCGAATTAGCAATTTTTGTGAACAATATTACACTAAAATAACCTTAGTTCATATTATACAGGTAGAAAACACAGTTTATTAACTGCTCTTTTAATAATATTTTCGTTACATTTCAAGCTAACTACACGTGTGATTCCGTCCAGACCTGGATGTTTCTGTACTATTATGCCGTACAACCACCTAGATGGCGGAAGGTTGTCTTCTTTAACTAGTACGACATCTCCAATAGATGGCTCAGGACTCTGATGAGCCCATTTGTACCTATGGTAGAACTGCGTCAGGTATTCACTCGACCAACGACGCCAGAAATCCTGCACAAGTTTCTGAGTAAGCTGCCATCTTTTCAGACTACTAATGGTAGAGGTCTCGTAATTAGAGTCGGGTACCAGTACGAGTGGTTCTCCTACTAGAAAGTGGCCTGGGGTTAAAGGAATAGGTTCATCACTGTTGTCAACCTTAGATAAAGGCCTCGAATTAAGGCAAGCTTCAATTTGTGATAAAACCGTTGACATTTCTTCAAACGTGAGAGTTGAGTTGCCTATAACTCTTTTTAAATGATGCTTAGTCGATTTTATACCGGCTTCCCAAAGCCCTCCAAAGTTGGGGGCGTGAGGTGGAATGAAATGCCAGGTTGTGCCATTCGTGGCAAGATGATCAGCTATCTCTGTTACTATGCTTGATTTTTCTTTAGCATACAAGTGCTTCAGCTCGCGAGCTGCTCCTACAAAATTGGTGCCGTTGTCACTCCATAATTCAGAACAATGACCACGTCTAGCTACAAAGCGCTTAAAGGCTGCTAAAAATCCTTGAGCTGTTAGGTCGCTTACCGCTTCCAGATGAATTGCTCTTGTGGACATGCAAATAAACAGGCATATATAGCCCTTGTACGAGTGGTGACCTCTGCCTTTGGAAGTTCTGATGCTGATGGGGCCTGCGTAATCGACTCCGCTGTGACAAAACGGCCGACTAGCTGTTCCTCGGGCGGATGGTAGCTGTCCCATTAAAGGTTGATTGCATGAAGCTGCATAACGTATACAAGTTGTACACTTACGTACATAATGTCTTACCAAATTGTTAACTCCGAGTATTAAGTATTTCGATTTCAGGTAGAGTAGCATTAAATTAGGACCACCATGTAACGTCCTTTCATGCGCGTCACCTATGATCAGGTCAGTAAGGTGCGACTTCTGCGGAATTATAATTGGATGCTTCATTTCTTCATTGATATCAGCATGCCGTAGGCGTCCACCTACTCTCAATATTCCAGCATCATCAACAAAAGGATTCAACGAGGTAAGTTTGCTCTTTTTATTAACTCTATTTTCTTTTTTCAGGTTTATCATTTCAACTTCAAAACATCGGTTTTGGACTAGCTTAATGCATACAGTCAAGCTCTCCTTCAGTTCCTTAGTAGTTAGCCAAGCTTTTGTTGCTTCTCCTTGAATGCATTTAACAAATCTTTTACAAAAAGCTATTACTCGGATAAGTTTTCGTAAGCTAGAAAACTTTGCAATGATATCCATTTCGTCATGCAGGTTGCAGACATTTATTAAACAAACTTTATTCGTTTTTTCTTCTAATTTCGTTTGATGCAGTGTATTCTTTTTATAGATAATCTCCTTTTCTTTCAACCAAGCTGGACCCTCCTTCCAAAGATGTTCATCGTGTATGCTGTGAGTACCTCTGGATGCACAATCAGCTGGATTTTCTTCAGAAGAAACGTGCGACCATTGATGAGGATCTAATGATGTGAGTATTTCAGATACGCGATTCGCGACAAAGGTTTTCCATCTATTGGGCCTGCTATTAAGCCAAGACAGTACAATTGTTGAATCTGTCCAAGCGTGCACGTTGGACTTATCGATTTTCATTATTTGTGATACTTCCATTAACAACTTGGTAAGTAGCACCGCTCCACACAATTCGAGACGTGGGATTGAAACCTGTTTTATTGGTGCTACTTTAGTCTTTGCTGTTATTAATGATACATGCACCATCCCAGTGTCGTTCGTGGTACGCAAATAAACGACCGCTGCAAATGCCTGACTGGAAGCATCAGAGAAGCCTTGCAATTCCAAAACCCTGCTTCCCCTCTCAACGTGCACCCACCTTGGAAGGCTGAACTTAGTAAGCTGCTGTAGTCCTTCTCTGTAGCTTAGCCAATCTGAGAGCAGTTGAGTTGGGACTCTATCGTCCCAGTCGATTCCTGTCAACCATAATCGTTGGATAAATATTTTGGCGCAGATAACTACAGGCGCGAGCCAACCAAGCGGATCAAAGAGACGAGAAATATCTGAGATCATTCGTCTTTTCGTTACAGGAACCTTTAGTGGAGGTAACTGTACTGCATATTCGAACCTATCAGCACTTCGGTTCCAACTAAGACCCAGTATTTTCATTACAGCATCCACCTTCAGTTGTAGATTTCCTTCGCTTTCTCCCATATTCTTGTTAATTATATTCAAAAGGTCCTCGTTGCTAGTACTCCATTTCTGTAGCTCAAATCCTGCTTTTTCCAATAACTCGTTGAGTTCCCTATAAATTTGTTTCCCCTCCTCAACAGTCTCACACCCTGACAATAGGTCATCCATATAAAAGTCTTCCAGGACTCTAGTAGCTGCCAAAGGGTACTTTTTACCTTCATCGTGTGCAGCTTGTTGCAGCGTTCGTACGGCTAGGTAAGGCGCGGGAGCTGTCCCGAAGGTAACTCTGAGGAGTCTGAAGTGTCTCAAAGGCTCGTCTGGGTTATCCCGCCATAAAATTCGTTGGAACTCAGCATCTTCTTTGTAAACCTTCACTTGTCTATACATCTTCACGATGTCAGACACAAGACTGATTGGAAAACAACGCCATCGCATGAGAATATGACGTAAATCACATTGCAACTGAGGACCAATTAACAAGTCTTGATTTAGGGAATCACCGTTAGTCCCGGGGCAAGAGGCATCGAAAACTACTCGAAGTTTTGATGTGCTTTTATCTTCCCTGATAACGGCGTGATGGGGTAGATATACAGCGTCTGATTTCAATTGTTCTTCCTTGGGAACAACTTCCATATGACCCAGTTCCAAGTATTCTTTAATTACTTCTGTATATCGTTGTTTGAGTTGAGGGTCTCTATCAAATCTTCTTTCTAACTGGCTAAAACGCTTAGCAGCTATAAGGCCTAAATTGCCCTCCTTGCAGCCTGGGTTTTCTGTGCGAAACGGCAGTTTGACGATGTACCGACCACTACTATCCCTATTAGTAGTGGCGGCGTAAATTTCTTCGCATCTTCGTTCTTCATCGCTGTAATTTTCCTTGGGAGCCATAACAACATTGTCAGATTCCAGCTCCCAAAACTGTTTTAGGAGATCGTTATCATTTATGTTAACGTGATTTACCCTGATATTGTTATGTATCACCGATTCATCTTTATGAATCGGTCCTGAAAGAATCCAGCCCAGTGCCGTTCTTTGGGCTGTTGGTGCTCCTGATGATCCTTTTATGACTCCTTCTAGCAATATCTTTCCATAGATATCTGCTCCAAGAAGCAAGTCGACCTTGTTCGGTTGGTCAAATGTGGGATCAGCTAGGTTCAAATTTGCGAACTCTGACCATAACTTCGCGACGATTCTCCTTTCTGGCAGTACCGACGTAAGTTTGCTGAGCACAAAAGCATTGACTTCAAACTCAAGCGTGGTATCGAAAAGTGACTGAATTTTAAAATTTACTTTTGACTTAGAGGCTATTAAAGCGCTCTCGTCACTTCCTAAACCCGATATGGTGCTTTTGTGCGATATTTTCTTGAGTCCTAATAGTTGGACTGCGGACTCCGTTATTAACGAAGCCTGTGAACCTTGGTCGAGTAGGCATCTGAGTGTTACAACCTTACCAGATTCCGACATTGCATTCACTAATGCCGTTGCTAACAAAACCTGACCTCGATTCATCGAAAAATGGGTTTTGATGTTGGTAGTGGGCTCATCAGAAGATGATGGGCCTGTTTTAGCTGTAGGTACAACTAAATTTGCTACAACTGATTTATTGTTTACTTCAGAATCAGTTGCTTGTGTGACATTTTTGGGGTGTAATAAAGAATGATGCTTCCTTTTGCATATTCGGCATCTAGATGATTGACGACATGTGTAGACCGTGTGATTAGCTCCTAAGCAATTGAAGCACAAGTTATTTGACTGGACGAAACCACGACGCGCGTCGGTGTCAATTTTGGAGAACTCCTTACAATTACAAATTTTATGTGTTTCAGAACAATAAGCACAAGCAAGAGTTGTTACATGGTAAACCTTTGAATTTATGGGGATATTGGCATTTTTGTATACAAAGGTACTTTTATTTAACTTGGGTTCAAGGAACTCTAAAGCGCGGAAACGTGTTTCCAAAAAACACTGAAATTGTTGATAAGTGGGTAACTCATCACTTATTTCACTAGACTTGAGTTCCCATTGCTTACGTGATTCATTATCTAATTTTAAACAAATTAAATGTATAACAATAATGTCCCAACTTTTAGTATCTATTTTTAAATTGTTTAACGCTTGTAGACACTCATTAGTTGTATCCAATAACTCTTTGAGAGCACTTGCAGATTCCGTAGTTAAGTTGCGCTGACTCAAAAGCCTCTTCAGAATACAACTTGATAAATATTTTTTATTATTGTATCGTTTTTCCAATTGATCCCAGCAAATACCATAATTATCGTGAGTTATTTGAACATGACGCAATAGTTGCTCTGCTTCCCCAGTCAAATGGCTCTTTAAATAATGTAGTTTTTGGACGTTGTCTAAAGTCTTATTGGTATGAATCAGTGAGACAAATAGATCACGAAAACTGACCCATTCAGAATATTTACCAGAGAATGTTGGTATAGAAATCTTGGGCAATCTTATGAGCTCTGTCGATTTGTTTGCACTTGTTGTGGCCTCGGTACCACTGATAACTGGTGTTGTAGGATGAACCTTACTCAAATTCGACTTAATAAGACATTTGTAGTCAATATATAAATCTTCCGTCTCATCATAAACATCGTCCTGCACATAAGAGGTTTCCTTTAATAGTTCATTGTCACTCTCTTGTATAATTTGAGTATGTGTCGAAGAAAATTGAGTCCATAAATTCTCAAGTAATTCCAATCTGGTGTTAAGATAATCTATTGAACAACGTCGCTCTTTGGGTGATTTTTTAAAGTTATCCACTGCACGTTGGATTCTTTGAGATAAGTCTTCTTGAACTTTGATGTGTGAATCCATCGCAAAATTTTCTAAGTGTTTGGAACACTTTAACTTCTGGCTTAAAATGGGCGTAGGTTCCCCGTAGTTTCACTTTTATTGAACTATTCTAAGTCCTAGCTTTAACTTCAATGAAATTTTCTAAGTCCAAATAATCTCCGCAAAATTTTACAAGTCCCAAGGTATTCCGACTTCAATTGTTTAAGTTCCTCACTACGTAAAAATTAATGTACTCACAGTTGTCCACTTGCACTCACACGTCACCACTCCAATGACGTCACGCTGCGTAGTATGTCGTAGTTCACGGTGTAGACGTCACAGCTGATGTTGCACGATGACGCGTCGTCGGCACTCCACAACTGCACCCTTCGCTGCGATCCACAGCGGTGCTGTTGCCAGCGCCCTCTGTCGTACAATCCTCACAACCGAAATTATCATCCGGTTCGAAGGACCATGTTCGCGAGGGTCCCAAAAATGAAACACTGATGCACTTTACTATCAACACTGTATTATATAAGTATAAGTATAGTTACACAGATGTCTGAGCAATCGCAGTAGCAAACATCCCCTGCCTCTTAGTCAACTTAGGAAAAATCTTAATAGCGCGATTCAGAGGACGCGTTGGCCGGTACAGCGACATCTAGCGGTATATGTTATCACTAAGATTTTTCTATAAACTCAATTTTCTGAAGTTGCAGTTATTGATCATTATCATAAATAAATTAACAAAACCTATCTGCATTTTTACTTTACTGAACAATGAAAACTAAACAGCCAATTTGAAGACAGGTGGCTCCATCTGTCGTAGGATCTTAAACAACCAAAAAGTAAACAATGCAATGAATGGATAATCGATTGAACACCTAGTTCGCATACCAACAATTGTCATAACTGTTATATATGTACATTAAGAGGGTAGCTTCAACTGAGTCAGTTGCGTAATAAATGGTCGCCTGCTTACACGTCTTTTATTTATCAGTGGCGGCGTAAGGAGAAAATAATTGCGTTTTACAGTGTTCAGAGTTAATTATGGCTAGTGCAGGAAAGTTTGCCGAATTTGACGTCAGAAATGGGAATTGGACTTCATACTGCGATAGATTGGAAATGCACTTCGTAGCAAACAGTGTAGCGGAGGAGTTAAAGTTACCGACATTAATTGCGAACGTGGGGGAAAGTGCATACGAACTGATTGTGAATTTGTGTAGTCCCGAGAAGCCAGCAAATCTTAGTTATTTAAAGGTGATTAAATTGGTCGCGGATCATCTGCAACCATCACCGTCTCCATTGGCGGAGCGGTATAGATTTCGACAGTGTCGACAGGAACGCGGTCAATCATTAGCCGATTACGTGGCATTATTAAAGCAAATGTCACGTTTTTGCGAATTCGGCAAAGCACTAGAAGAAAACTTGCGGGATCAACTAGTATGCGGGTTAACCAATGATGCTATTCGACAAAGGTTATTTGCCGAGATGAAACTTGATTATAAAAGGGCAGTGCATATCGCGACAACACTGGAAGCGGCAGAAAAAGATGCTAGTGCAGTAGAATTACCCGCGATCGGAATTCACTACACTGGAAATAATGGCGCAAGTAGACCGTGTACGGCGTGCGGGGACACGAGGCACGAGCGTAACGAGTGCAAATTTAGAGATTATAAGTGCGATGTGTGTGCACGGGTCGGTCACCTGAGGCGTGTGTGTCCCGAGATGGAAAGGCAAAGGTCACGGGCAAAGCAACAGGCGTCATATGGACGTGAATATTCCCGGGGACTAGGTTATAGCGGCGGCCGGAGTCAGAGCGGGCGCGCGCAGGCCGGCCGCGGCCGGGGCGGCGGCGCGGCGGGCCGGCAGCAGCGGCGGCGGGGCGCGCGCGGGGGCGCGGCGCTCGCGCGCCAGTACTGCATTCAGGAGGAGCAGGACCCGGGCGAGGGGCCGAGTTGGCGCGCTGATGGCGAAGGACAGGGCGCGGCTCGCGGCCGAGGCGAGGCGCCCACTCGCAACGCGGGTTTCGGTGATGACAGCGAGGAGGACATGCCGTTGTATCAAATGTGTTTGAGTGATTATAGGCCGGTATGTATCGATATTTTAGTACAAAATAAACTCATAATAATGGAAATAGATACCGGATCGCCCTTATCTTGTATAAGTAAGGAGACATATTTAGAGACATTTAGTCATCTCGAGCTCCATCAGTGCAATTTAAAACTCAGTTTTTATGACGGTTCTCGGATTTCCCCATTAGGATATCTCGAAGTTGAAGTGGTTTATAGGGAAGAGGTTAGAACCCTCGACTTATATGTAATTAATAACGGAACCACTAACTTATTAGGACGGCAATGGCTCGCCGAATTGAGGATACAAGTACCGCCATTAGGCCTTTATAAATTAGCGGAGGAGGATAAAAATGTACACGACATTATTTCCAGATATAAAGGGGTTTTTGATGGAACGCTGGGTTGCTTCACCGGCGGGCGCGCTACGCTGCAGCTGCGCGAGGGCGCGCAACCCGTGTACTGCCGCGCGCGGCCGCTGCCGTACGCGCTGCGCGAGCGCGTCGACGCGGAGCTCGATGCTATGCTCGCCGCCGGCGTCATCGAGCCCGTCGACCACTCCGACTGGGCCACTCCATTGGTGGTCGCGCATAAAGCGGATGGCGCTATTAGACTCTGTGCGGATTACAAGGTTACACTAAACAAAGTATTAATGGTAGATAGGTATCCAGTCCCAAAAATAGATGACTTGTTAAGCGACCTCAGTGGTAATAGGTATTTCTCCAAGCTCGATCTATCCCAGGCTTATAATCAGATCCTTCTCGATGACACTGCAAAGTATACGATTGTAAACACGCATAGGGGTTTATTCCAATACAACCGATTGGTTTATGGTTTATCGTCGAGTCCGGGCATTTTTCAGAGGATCATGTTGAGTTTATTTAAAGATAAGCCTTATTGTGTAGTGTTTCTAGATGATATCTTAATAGCTAGCAAAACGGTACAGGAACACAAGCAGCACATTGAAGAAGCATTACAAACATTACAGCAACATGGTTTAAAGGTAAAGAAAACCAAGTGCGATTTTTTTTTGAACGAAGTTCAATATCTAGGCTTTATAATAGATAAAAACGGAGTTAGAGTAGACGCAAAAAAAATCGAGCCTATTTTAAAAATGCCACCCCCCACAAATGTATCAGAACTTAGATCGTTCTTAGGAATGGTAAATTTTTATGGAAAATTTATTAGAAACCTTAGCGAATATTTAGTCTCGCTTTACGAGTTGCTGAAAAAAGGAAAACATTGGGTTTGGGGGAGTAGGCAAAATATCAGTTTCAATAAAGTAAAGAGAGCACTGTGTAGTGTGGAGGGCCTAGCTCATTATAATATGCGTCTCCCCTGCGTGGTGACGTGTGACGCAAGCGGCCACGGCATAGCCGCCGTGCTGGCGCAGCCGGGGCCCGCCGGCGAGCGCGCCGTGGCCTACGCCTCAAGGGCTCTTACCCCAGCGGAGAGGCATTATAGTCAAATTCATAAAGAGGCTTTAGCTATTGTGTTCGCTATCAAGAAATTTCATCAATATCTGTACGGCCGTAAATTTTGTCTCCGCACTGATCACAAACCTTTAGTTACAATTTTCGGTCCAAACTGCGGCGTGCCGACAGCGGCGGCGAGTCGGTTGCAGCGCTGGGCAATTCTCATGTCAGCGTATGATTTTACCATTGAATATGTACGCACCGATCAGAATACAGCTGATGCCTTATCGCGCATGATACAAGGTTACCGGGATAGCGAAGGGAATGTGCCCGACGAAGTGCCGGAGCAAACATATTTACATTTTGCTTCGGAGGCTATGTTATTAGACTACAATGTGCTTAAAAAAGAAACAGCTAAAGATGTTTTGCTCAGTCGCGTTTTAAGTTATCTAAGGGACGGTTGGCCGCGAGAAGTAGAAATACGTGAATTAAAACCTTTTCTAAATAGGAAAACGGAATTATACGAGGAACTCGGGTGCATAATGTGGGGGCACCGGGTAGTCATACCGAATGCATGCAAAGACAAAGTTCTGCGAGAGTTACATGATCCTCACATGGGTATAGTTAAAACCAAAGCCTTAGCACGTAGCTACGTATGGTGGCCGGGGTTAGACGAGGCCGTGGAGCAGACGTGCCGCGCGTGCGCCGTGTGCGCCGCGGTGGCAGACGCGCCGCCGGCGCACGAGCCGCGGCTCTGGCCCTGGCCGGAGCGTCCTTGGGTGCGCCTACATATTGACTTTTTGGGGCCATTTGCAGGAGCTAAGTATTTGGTGGTGGTAGATTCCCATTCAAAGTGGATAGAGGCCATAAAAATGACCAGTACGACAGCCGCTTCCGTAATAAGCAAGCTTAGGGAGCTATGGGCGCGATTTGGACTCCCCAAACAATTGGTGAGTGACAATGGGCCCCCGTTTACAAGTACGGAATTTCAGACGTTTCTAGCCAGCAATGGGGTAGAACAGGTTTTGACGGCGCCATACCATCCTGCATCGAATGGGGCGGCCGAAAGCGCGGTTAAAATTTGCAAAAAGGTTATCAAAAAAAGTTTAGAACAAAAAAATGATATAGATACGGCGTTATGTAGATTCTTATTAAATTACCGTAATACAGTACATTATGCGACAGGAGAAAGTCCGGCAAAATTATTACAAGGTAGATCACTTCGGGCCAGGTTAGACTGCTTAAAACCTGAGAGAATCATCCGCGCGCGTGAACATCAAACCCGCATTCAGAAGCACGCAGGTGGAGTCAGGCGGCAGTTCCAGGTGGGACAATCAGTATGGTATAGAAAATTTGGTACGGATAATAGGAAATGGTTACCGGGGAGCATACTGGAATGCCTTGGGAACACTAATTACTCAGTGAGCGATGACCTTGGTACCGAGGTTCTGCATAGACACGTAGATCAACTTAGGGAGAGAACGATTAATCAAGCCGGGATAGATCAGCAATCTCAAGTCCAAAATCGATTAAAACTGCAAAATAGATGTTTAGTGTACCCAGTACCCTTAATCAGTGGTCCGGAGGAGGGGTCGACGGATGGCCGGGTCTGTGGTGGCGCGCCGGCTGCGCAAAGTAACGCTAATTCAAATAATGTAACCAGCCCGTCCGGCCAAGCAACCCCAGAGTTACTAGTACACAACCGGCCTAGGAGAAATATTATTCGTCCTGCAATATATCCTCTGGGAATAGATTAAAATAGCTTATAAGTAAACGATATATAAGTTAAGTAAGCACTTAATTACTGTTATTAAATACTTAAGTATTTGTTGATTAAGAGGGAAGGAAATATGTAAAACTAGCTTTGGAATAAAAATATACTTCTAATATTAAGTAGCATCGGTAAAATGTTAAATTAAAAATAAGTAGGTAAGGGTTGTTAATTTAGGGTGAAGGTGTTATATATGTACATTAAGAGGGTAGCTTCAACTGAGTCAGTTGCGTAATAAATGGTCGCCTGCTTACACGTCTTTTATTTATCAATAACAACGTTTCGCATAACGATTAATGTGTATAAATTATGACTTTAGCCTATTAAGACTTATGACTTTTATGCCAAACCGTATTTTATTATTTCAAGCAAGCAATGTTCTTTCCGACGTTCCGTTTCTGAGAATCCGGCTCTAACGATTTGGATGAAATTTTATATTTAAATAAAGTTTTACTTTCCGAGTTTATCTAGATAGGTGTCATCCCTAAAAGCGAAAGAAAGTAAGACGCCAGTTGCCCAGGCATTGAAACATTATGACAAAAGATATTTACGCAATACAACATTATGCCATATGTTATGCAATGTGAAAATATGACAAATCATATTATACGATAGAGTCCGACTACAACTTTACTATACTTTTTTATCTGCAGGGAATCATCCCAAGCTTCGAAGGAAACCAACTGGGTGTGGAAGAATTATTCATATACGGCAACAGGCTTACCAGTGCCATCGAAGAAGCGGCCAGGCTTCCGCAGGTCGAGATCAGCACTGTGGACCTCATGTGGGTGCAGGTAAGTCGATTATCGCTAGAACTATCGCTAGAGCTCCTCTGCTGCACTGGGAGTGAAGAAATAGCATAGAATGAGTGCAGATGCTTATCATTCTGGCATGTCGTAAAAGTCTACTAAGGGACGGGTCCTCTAAAACATGGTGGACTATCTGTATGGGCGATGTGCTGATCACCTGTCACCATACGGTTCATCATACCATCTTAGGACTAATTAATCGAACGTGGCCACAAGTAGTCTTGTGGCTCTGCCCACCCCATTAGGAATTTCGGGCGTGATGCTATGTATGTATGTATGTAATGTATGTATGTATCTCTGTTTTTCCTCTAATCGATAGAAGTCTGCAGGTTTATGTGTTTTAGTGGTCTAGCGATCGAGAACTACTGAGATGCTAACATGGATAATGAGAAGTTAGCATCTCATTAAGAAGAAAACCTGAAAAACAAACAGAACTATCGTTTTTTTTATCGGGAACTGTAGAACTAATGGGGGATGCTACTAGAACTGCGATACATTTTCGAGGTTCCCGAAGTGTATATGCTAGGTTCACACACATGACATTCTTTAGAATTTTGCCCGGGGTGCAGGAGTCCGAATGATAACTGTGGTACCCTCAATAGAACCACCAGTGGTGCCATGATAACTTTTACCTAACTACTCCTATGGTACAACTGGCGTGTGGTATCACGATTATAACTTTCGTAACTGTTAATCTTGGAAACTGAACCGACCGAGTTTCAAAACATTTGATTTAACCTTTTGAACGCCATTGTCGGCTGTAGCCGACAGCAGATTTCTGTGCCCCTGACGCCACGGCATGCCGTTTTCCATAAATTTTGTGGCTGCAGCCGTCACTCGGCGTCCGTGGCATGCTTTCTCGCAGGCAGCCGGGGCGTTCAAAAGGTTAATACAACTTAAATAAATAAGCTTTGCAGTTCAGAAGATACTTTTTGGTTCAGGCGCGGATACAGGATTATTAACAATACAATAATTATAATAATTCCGCAAGTTCAGAGAAACACTTTGGACCTTATTAGGTTTTAATTAAGGTGAAAATCGCTGAAGGTCTGCTGTTCGTTCTGGCATACTTGAGCGGACATTATGCTTAGAAACAAAAAGATATATAACAAGATGGAAATTTCACTCTTAGAAAAGTCGGTTGACATAGGTTGACTTTTCCTTTTTGCATTTCAGGTACTTTCCGAAGGCTGGGCCTACCCCCTCAAAGGATTCATGCGGGAACATGAATATCTTCAGGTATGTAATTTAAGTAAATACATGAGAAGAAAACATGAATTTCGTCCTTTGTGGTGGGGATACCGACCGACCAACTTGCGGCCTTCACAAAGCAGGAATTCTGGCCGAGGGGTGTCGTATTCCGTCGTTTTCGTGGACGGTTATTGGACACCGAGAAACCGTGTCACACGTCGCAGACCAAACGTGTCACCTAGTTATTTAAGAGTTTTATTGTTACTTATGTATGTTAGTCTTTAAGGTATTTATGTTATGGGCCTTGTTGCCTGAAATAAATGGTATTATTATTATTTTTTAAACTTCGTCTTTCTCTCCAAAGAGGTTTTGCGGCACGGGCCAAAGCCAAGTGCTTACAAGTAATGGTAATTAAATTACGTGGTAATGGACAGAAATTATTATTATTATTATTATTATTAATATCATTTAAGGCATGAATTTTAACAAAGACTTAATTGACTCGAAAGCAGATATCACTGCGGTTTACAATAATTTAAATATATTAATTAACATATACGAAGCTAATAAGAAGGTTAAATTACTTCTTTAATACTGTTGATGCCATTAATAAATAAAATAATTATAACGACGTACAGACGGACATCGGAGTGTTAGTAATAGGGTCCCGTTTTACCCTTTGGGTACGGACCCCTAAAAACTGACAACCCTAGCGGACACGAAGGAGCACGTTTTATGCGACAGCGAGAGAAGGCATGATTAGGCATATTTTCGTACCTATTATAAATACCGATTTTGTTAGATAGGGATTCTTCTGTACGTTAGTACTATTATCTATTATGTGGAGAAAGTGGTAAAATGCACACATGCGACGCTGGCAGTGAATGCATTAAGGGAGTACCCCACGCCGATGACCTTGAGCGTTCCAACTAGGTCCTTCCCCACTTGCCTTAGTTCACGCGCCGCAGTGAATAGTATAATTTACTCAAAAACTACAAAATAAATTGAAAAACCGGCGGATGAAATTATAGTGTACATTATTGTCTTCTGATTAGTAAAAGTCTCATGGATAAGCGTCGCATAATAAGGGAGCCTTTACGGATTTTAGTTTGAAAAAAGGGTTTACGGTTTTTTTTTATGCTCTTGATTTATCATTTTTTTTCAAGATTCCAGTGGACGAAAATAAAGAGTAGATTCCATACTACAATACATATGTATCAAGATACTTGCACAACGCTAAGTTTACTTTATAGGATTTGAAAACAGCGAAATTCGCCGGGTTGGACCTTAAACCTCTGCTCCTCTGCTGCACTGGGAGTGAAGAAATAGCGTAGAATGCGTGCAGATGCTTATCATCCTGGCATGTCGTAAAAGTCGACTAAGGGACGGGTCCTCTCCAACATGGTGGACTATCTGTATGGGCGATGGGCTGATCACCTGTCACCATACAGTTCATCATACCATCTTAGGACTAATTCATCGAACGTGGCCACAAGTAGTCTTGTGGCTCTGCCCATCCCATTAGGGATTTCGGGCGTGATGCTATGTATGTGTGTATGTAGGACCTTAAAGCGTCAGTCAGCCACAAATTATTCCAAACCCCAAGGTTCCAAACGAACTTTTTTTAAATACATTCCATTTTCAAACCTTCACAGGCGTTAAACTTCAACAGCCTCACCCTGGCCGACGGTTCAGTGGTCAACCAATCGGTGCCCGTAGTGTTGCCAGTAACAACAGACGTCAAAGAGAACATGGCTGGCGTGGACGCCATCGCCCTTGTCTATGGCGGGAAACCGGTCGCCATATTGAGAGCCCCGGAGTTCTATCCGCACCGGAAGGAGTATAGATGCGGGAAGCAGTTCACGATCAACCATAGTGGACATCCTTATGTTAAGGTGAGCTTTGTTTAAGGCAGCGCTGGTTGCACAATAGGGAACTTGCATGATTAGTTTTTTCTTTTATTGGAAAGTATTGAGTAATAGAAACCAAACTGTGTACGCAAAACATTATTGTATTGCTTTTTTTTGAGATACGACGCTTTGAAAAGGCCTTGTTCATACCACTCACAAAAACGCTCCATACAAAATGGCCCGAAACTATGACGTCATAGTGCAGTTAGTGTATCCTTACCAATGTAAATAGAGCTCTGACGGTCATACATTTTATATGGCCGTCAGGCTCTTTTTACATTGGCACTATATACAAAATATATGAAATTATATTAATTATTTCCGAAAATACTGTTTTAGGCCAATATCGTGGGAATAAGAAATGACAGAAATTTGATGAGGATGTCAAAAACTAGTAGTTCAGAATTAAAAAGCAATAGTTATGTTTCACTTATTTTGACTATTTTTGACCCTTAATAAAAGAAAAAGTAACAGTCAAAATGATAATTTTGTATCTTTTAAATGCATTTATTTACGTTAAGCTACTGTTCCACAGAAATATATTAATATTACGTACTTACGTAAGGGACACAATCTTAACCTAACCTAACCTAACCTAACCTAATCTACCCCAGACAAAGCAAAATGATGGCAAATGATAATTTGACCAAATGATAAAATGGGAAGTGAAATTTGGCGAGAAATATTTTGCCCAAAGGGCAGTACACCAAGGTTGATATTTGCAGATGATCGAAGAGTCCGGGGATTGGCTGATCGGGGGCAGCCTGGAAGTGTTCGAGCGGATCCGCTGGCACGACGGGCTGGACTCGTATCGTTTGACGCCGAATGAGCTGCGCGGGAAATTCAAGGAGTTGGGCGCCGACGCTGTGTTTGCATTCCAGGTATAATATAATAAAAATAGTAGTGTTTTTCATCGCACTTTCTCATAATATTTTCCTAACAAACTTTATCACCCCTTTTCACCCCTTTAGGGATAGAATTTCAAAAAATCCCTCCTTAGTGCACCTCTAGGGTACTCCAGGAATGTCTGCTCCAAATTTCAAACCTCTAGGACCACCCGTTTAGGCTGTGCGTTGTCTATAAGTGAGTCACGGTACTGTTTTATATTTATTAATTAACAAATTAATAATAAAAATTATAATAATTAACATTAAAAAAAACCCACTTCAAAAACGCATTGGAAAGTAAGAACGTGAAATAATTATCATTCCGGAGGAGTTCCGGTGGTCATCTGTGGTCTTCATCATCAGTTCCACTTCACCAAATAATGCTTTATGAACGCAACTGCTTAAGTTGTTACAGAAAATACCAAAATTGCTATATGCGTGTCTATAATGTTTGAGGAGTTCCATCGATTCCTCATAGATCCTCTCATCACACTTTAACTTTGACTACAAGTGGACCAACTTAGAGATATTAAGGTTAAAAGAATTTTCCAAATCGGTTTATAAATGACAGAGTTCTGAGGTAACAAACAAAAAAGTACAACAGAATTGAGAACCTCCTCCTTTTTTTGTAGTCGGTTAAAAAATGGATCATATGGCTAAAATACGATCAGCGGTAATAAATTTTGTTTAGGAAATTACGTCGCACTACACGTGCATGCCGCCCCCCGGCCCCGCCGACGCCGCCACTATTTTGAAACTTTTTTTATGTCAATTGACTGACAAACGAGCTGACGGCCCACCTGATGGAAAGTGGTCACCGCCGCCCATGGACATCTGCAACACCAGAGGTACTGCCAATGCGTTGCCAGTCTAGGGAGGATGGGGAATGGGGATGGGATGGGGATAAGGGAATAGGCCTCCGGATCCGGACCTTGCTATTAGAATAGTAATTTTTAGGGTTTCGGACCTCAAAAGGAAAAATCGGTACCCTTATAGGATCACTCGTGTGTCTGTGTGTCTGTCGGTCTGTCACAGCCAATTTGCACCGAAACTACTGGAGCGATTGAGTTGAAATTTGGTACACATATGTAAATCAGTGACCGCAACACGGATGTGTAACGTAAATACATACATTTTAAACATGAAGGCCACTTTTCGGGGGCAAATTAGAAAATTAAAAAAAGGCAAACTATATATTTATTTATTTTTTCAGATCTCCATATATAATGATCCATATACAATATTATTAGTAAACACTCAGAGCTTATACACTAAAAGTTAGTACATCTAGGACACAACACACACACAAAAAACAAAAGATAAAACAATAATAAATAATACTAAACTCGGGCACTGCAAGAGGAAAGAGGAAAGAGCTATTGGTAGGATAATTCAATGTCACTTACATTAACTTATCCTACCAATAGCAATGTCAATCCAAAACTTGACCACTGGGCAGTCGAGGCGTTCTGCCAACGTCCTCAGGAGGCTGTTACCGCTACTACCGTTACTATAAATAGGCGAAAATTGACCATCCCCCCCTTCCACCCCTTATCTCCGAAACTACTGGGCCTACAATTTTGAAAACAATCCAAAAAGTAGATCTTTCGCTATAGATTACAGGAAAACCTATAAGAAATCTATGGTATCTAAAGTAAAGGAAATTTCAGATAATCATGTACGGAACGGAACCCTCTCCACGCGAGTCTAACTCGGTCTTGTCTGGTTTTTACTTTATTTTAAGGTTAAATTCCAGACCTCTCCTATAATTTAGGTCATCTTGAACACAAACGTCAGGCTCCATTAATTTTACAGGTGAGAAATGGCAACGCCGATGATACGTCATATATTTGCTTAGCTGTGCTGCCAGCTTTACACTAAAACTGAAACTTGTAAATTCAAATTAATAGCGCCTCGAAAAACTCCTGAAATTATATGCCGAGTTTCGAACTGTTAGTTTACTCAACTCGTACGAACTTATAATAATAATTATACTGTGCATCCATTTTCTTGATTTCTCTCGACAAACTTCGTGTTTCGTCAGTCGTCGGATTTCTATCAGTTGCATTCGTTTGTATTCGGAAATGCGATGATTTCCGAGAGACATTAAGAAAATAGGTGCACTATACCCCTCCTTTTCTCTCAATGCAGCATGAACCCTACATAAAATGTGTTTATTAACAGTTACGGAACCCCATTCACAACGGCCACGCCCTCCTGATGCAAGACACGCAGCGGCAGCTCACCGCGCGGGGATACAAGAAACCGGTGCTGCTCTTGCATCCACTCGGTACGTATAGTTTTCTCTCGCTCGCACACGGTCTGGCCACGAAACGTACCTATATCTCAACCAATGTAAAAAGAGCGCTGACGGTCATACATTTGATATCGCTGTCAGCGCTCTTTTTACATTGGGCAAAGTGTTCTAAAGGAAACGCGGCGATGGGATACGAAGCGCGCCTGTGATGATTGGCGTATCCTTCGCGTTGGCATATCTAATACCTTTAAACGAATATATATATATATATATATATATATATATATATATATATTTATATACATGTATAATCTGAATCTCTGAAAAAGCTCCAACGATTTTCATGAAAATTAATATGCCGGTTAAGTTTTAGAAAACGTTGTTATATACGTGTGATAACACAGGCAATGAAAAACTGCTACAATATCATTAGAATACGAGGTAAATTTCGCCTTAATCTAGAAGGTTATTATAGTTTAGGTGGGAAATCGGGCGGTCTCGAAACAAGAGGACCCCGGTTGGAGTCCAGATGAATATATTTTCCCGTTTTTTTTCAATTGCCTTTTGTGAGAAAAACGATTATTTAGCCTTTTATCAACGCATAAAATTCGTATTTAAATATAATTTCCAAAAAAAACGTTTTTACCTAAAAAAAGACCGGTCATCCAGGTACTTTAAATTAATTCGAGCTATTTGTTTCAGGAGGTTGGACGAAAGACGACGACGTCCCTCTAGAGACGCGGATCAGCCAGCACAAGGCGGTGCTAAGCGAGGGCGTGCTGGACCCGCAGACAACCATCCTAGCGATCTTCCCATCGCCCATGATGTATGCCGGGCCTACTGAGGTAATAGGCTGGTTTCCTAAAAAAATCTAATCAGTTCGTCATTTACATTATAAAAAAATATTGAACACATATTTTTTCTTTGTCAATTAAACAAAAAATTAAGATATAGTGCGTTGAAGTTCCGCGTGACGTCACGACTGTACACTTTTTACCAGTAAGTGACGTCCCCCCACTCCCGAACTTTGATGCGCGTTATCTTTGTCAATTTTGATTGATTTTTGTAAAGCAAAAAATACGTGTTCAATATTTTTTGATAATCTAACCGACGGACTAATTAGAATTACTATTTTTTTCACTCAGGAAACGTCCCTATTGGCTAGGGTTCCTGCAAAATTTTAGAGTCCTCTCGGTCGCTGACCCTCTTGAAACTGTGTTCTCCGAATAACTCGCGTGCATATTACCCTCAACTCCGGACCTACGATTTATCCGAGTCGAGGCAAAAACGACTTTCGCGCCCCTCCCTTCCAGCAATTAAGATTAATGGTTTTAGTGACACTAGTTTTTTCATTAAACACATGAATTTGGCGCCCCCTTAAATTCCCCCTCCCCTTATGGTGACGGGTAAGCTTAAGATAAAAAGGGTCTACATCTGATAATATAGTTGATGATGGTCCATGGTAATTAACACTTTAAATGTCTTCATACGTCTGCAGGTACAATGGCACGCCAAGTGTCGTATGAACGCCGGGGCCAACCACTACATCGTGGGACGCGACCCTGCGGGACTCCCGCACCCCAACGGCAGCGGCGACTTGTACGACCCGAGATACGGCGCCATGGTGCTTAAGATGGCGCCCGGGCTCAATGATCTTGAGGTAAGAGAGGATTAACTTAATTTCATTCAAATCCTTACATATTATAAAACAAAGTTGCCCGCCGCGTCTGTCTGTCTGTCTGTTACCGCTAAACTCAAAAACCACTAACCGGATTTCCATGTGGTTTTCACCAATAGAGACAGTGATTCATCAGGAAGGTTTAGGTATATAATTTGTCAAGGTTTTGTGTAAATTGGTTTAAATTAAACGAGAATTGTTGGAAGGGTTGAAAAAATTCAAGCCGCCTGGGAGCTTTCATCGAAAACGCTTGAGATATAACATAACAATACATGGTGGGATAATCGTCTTTTATAGATCTACAAAAAAGTCCGCGATGGCGTATGTCAAGAAAAAGTTGTTCGCGTAATAATTATGTTTGACTTTTACCGTGCGAAGCCGGGGCGGGTCGCTAGTATTATATAAAATTTGCTAAAGGTGCCTGTAAACCAGCAACTTTCTTGGCAATTTATTGCTGCAATTGGTGCTATCCCCAAAATTGTAACTTTTTGTTCCCAGTAGTGATCTTAATGAGAATAGCCCAAATTGCAGCAATAAATTACCAAAAATCAGGCCCGTTTACGAGCCCCTTAAAGGTGCAATTTTACTGGTAAAACCCGGCACGGGATCTGGGGTATGATTCGCAAAACTTCGTTCTCAATTAAAACTTAGTTCGACCTTTTGGCCGCGTAGCATGACTGAGAAGTAACACGAATTTCAACTTTAAGTCAAAGTATCGAAGGGCTTTTTTACCCTGTATACGCCTGTCACGCGTAGTCGACAACGGCGTCCAAAAGGTTAACTAATCGGCGAGCCTTACTTGACCTGTCAGTGTGTATAAACTATATGTTAGATAGTAAGACGCAAAGGCAACTGATGTAGGCACCTAACTCCCCTTAATGCCTACGAGTGCGCGGGTCGATTTATGATTGTTGACGAAATAAGAGGCGTTTGTTAGAAAATAGCGCTCCTCTGCTGCACTGGGAGTGAAGAAATAGCATAGAATGCGTGCAGATGGCGTAAAAGTGTCGTAAAAGTCGACTAAGGGACGGGTCCTCTCTAACATGGTGGACTATCTATATGGGCGATAGGGTGATCACCTGTCACCATACGGTTCATCATACCAATTCATCATACCTAGTCCTAAGAAGGACTAATTAATCGAACGTGGCCACAAGTAGTCTTGTGGCTCTGCCCACCCCATTAGGGATTTCGGGCGTAATGCTATGTATGTATGTGTATGTATGTATGTATGTAGAAAATAACACAGCTGTCAATATACACTACGTTTATTATACGCTTAAGACTGATATCATACTCAAGTAGGAAATAAATATAGAGAAGAATAATCAGGGGTTTCCATGGAGTGTAATAGGGCTTCGGAATAGAGCAGGTATCCTTTATATCGGTACTCAAAAAAACCGTATAGGTACTTTTAAAGCATGCATTGTTTTTCTTTTTGGTACATTGGCCCACTACCACTGGCCACTGACACTATTAACAAGACTTCCCTAAAGTGTCGTAGGCATCAGTGGCGAAGCGTGAAAGATTTCCTAAGGGAAGTCGGAAGAATTAGAACCGTATTTGCGGGTCTGACATTTAGTTAGAGTAACATGAGCATCACTGACAGCTAGCCGTAGCTTTCTAGCTTGGTAAAGCCGCCAGGAATCGGCTTGTAGGCAGGCTTCGCCACTGGTACCTAGGCATGAAAAGGAACTTAAGTGTAGCCAGTCATAAATAATTTAATTCCGTTACAGATCATTCCATTCCGTGTAGCGGCGTATGACACATCGGTCGGCAAGATGGCGTTCTTCGATCCCACCCGCAAAGAGGACTTCGACTTTATATCTGGAACTAGGATGCGAGGTAAAATAAATTTTAGAATTCGATACGATATGTAATTAATTTATAGACATTGTGCATCTAGGGTCGTAAGAAAGGGATAACTAACGAGAGTCTATTACAAGCCCGACGCCGAAGGTAGAGTGCTTTTAAAGACTCGAGTTTGTTATCCCCTTACTGCCCGTGATACACACAATGTTTTTCATCACATTTGTGAGGAAATGAAATAAAACTTAGACAAAAAAACCCATTGTACACCGTGAATTACCATCAGGTGGGTAGAATAAGCTGTAAGTCGCGTCGGTTTCGCGCTACTTATATAAGAAAACGATTACAGATGTAGTGCATAATTAGTTTCCATCGTGTTTTCTCGGAAAAGTTCGTATTATCATGCTCTCTCAATTAGCGTCAGCAGGCCCCCCAATTCTCGGTGCATTAGAGATAATCTCACAATCGAGATTAAACGTCAGTGCATACAGTAATTTGACACAACTGTATGAATCTGACGTTTAATCTCGCAATTGACATTATCTCGAATGCATCGAGAATTACCCATCATACCATGCTGTCATTTTTCATTTTGACATTTGACACTAAATAATAAAGTTTCATATTAATGAATATAAAGATGTCACCCATTGAATACAATAATTAATTGACACTTCGGGTCCCGTCGTCTTCCGATTGATATCCGAGTTTTACCGATCGAAACATATTATTCACTATATCTGTACCGCCGGACCCGGCGCACGCGCCCCGCCGTCGTCAAATTACTCGCTAATTTTTGTTTGAACTATCTGTTCTAGTATAACTCATAACTCCCTCGGGAGTTATAAACCATACCAAATCCATAACTCCCGCGGGAGGTAAATCGACTATAGCTGCTCTATACGCCTGCGTATAATAACACCTTTTCCGAGCAAGTCTGATGAAAAAATATTCCATATGCTTAACACGTTCATTGCCAAGAAAATCAAGAAAGCTAATGGCCGAATTCAAAAACGTCACTTAAGCATTTGATTAGAGATTAAATAGTTAAATGTCCCTCAACTAGTTGTCATCCTATACAAAAACGTCATTCAAATCGCTTTAATTAACCTTCTGAACGCCACGGCTACAGGCGAAAAAGCGTGCCACGCGCGCTCGACGACGGCTGTAGCCGACGCATATGTATGGAAAAAGGCATATACTGGCATCTGGGGCACGGAAAACTGCCGACAGCCACAGCCGACTGTGGCGGTCAAAGGGTTAAAGATCAATTTGAGTGGTCTTTCTGAATTTGACCATAAGTGTTTCAGCCGTGTTTTAAGCGAAATTATAGCGGCAGCATGTTCCTGATATGTACAGTCTGTAACTAATGAATCAGCTGTTTTACTAAGATATGTTTTTGGTTCCTCAGGTCTAGCTAAATCAGGGAAGGAGCCTCCCAAAGGTTTTATGGCGCCAACGGCATGGAAAGTCCTAGCTGAATACTACCAATCGCTTAAAGCCAAGATGGAGACCAACTAGATGAATATTCCGAGTTATATACTCTATAGAATATACTCATAATGAGAGTTTGATAGTAATATGTAGCTCTTAAATATCGGTTGTGGTATTCCAACCAATCCTGAGTGTGAGATGACATAGTACGTCAATTACTTTTCGCTCGAACTAGTGAAATTTAGTTTTTTTTTTTTTTCCATATTGACACATCCATTAACTCTGAAAAGATAAGGCCGGCTGCACATTTTTGGGTTTTTGAGGATCCAAAGGATCTGTGAAAAATTTATTGCACAAATTGGGTATTTATCTACCGGAAAATATAGTCGAAATTTAAATTGACAGTGCGTTGGCGCAATCTGATTTGAATAAATTGAAACAGCATAAGTCCTGTACAGGGTGTGGAAAAAAAATATTATGAGAAAGAAATGCATGTTACCGAAAGGTATTTAACGTTTTATATAAGTTGACATTATTACTTAGTGGGTTTATATAATAGTTTAATATGAATTGAATTTTTTAAACAATTATTGCAAATATTGACCAAATTAAATTAAATTATGACTCCTAGAGTTATGTTCAAGATATTTATTTATTTTACGCCAATCCTATTTCTTCCAAATTAAAGATAGTCTTACGTTATTTTAAAATTGTACTTAAGTAAAGTTGTTGTGTATTTCGTTGTGACTTTTATCAATTAATACATTCCTATCACAAAGTGTTTAATAAAATATTATGTGTAATTTTACACATTCCGTTGTGTTTATAATAATTTTATTACATTATTTAAATGACCATGTCCATATCTTTTCTGCATATTTTACTGACAGTTTCTAAAAGTATTATTTGTAATTATCTATTTTAAGATATTATGCATAATTTAATTTATACGAATTGTTTTAGGATTAGTAAGTAGATTATTTTTTATTGTTTGATGGAACATTTTGGGAACCATTTCACCCGACGCATCGAAAGACAGTTAAATCTTTATTGGGTGATACTCTAGTCCAGGGATACTCAACCTGCGGCCCGTTAAAGCTCTTTTTATATAGAAAAGTATATTTTAAAACTTTTGTTAATTCCACGTCGCAGTGAACTCATTTAGATGATCTCCGTATTATGGCCGGCACGCTTGGGCAGATATTCTGAATGTCGTCACTGTGTAGGGTGGACAAAATTCTTAAAACATTTTTTTAATATGGAAATAGGACATGTAGCAAACGGGTCCTTTAAAATTGTCAAAACTTTTGAACTAGCTAAAAATAGGCATATGGATTTTGTATGGTCCATGTAGAAAAAAGTCCATCCTCATTTACATGCAGCCGAAGTGAGCAGGGAAGTGGGCATGGAAGTGGGCAGCGCGAGTATCTAAATGGGTCACTTCTCGTGCGTTACTGGCGTGCAGTGGGTCAGGAAGCAGCATGTAAACACCCGCTGCCTTCGAAAGCAGCATGCGGCAATTATTTCTGGCAGCGCGAGCAGCAGTGGCAGTGGCTGCATGTAAATGAGATAATTGCAATATCTTCTTCGCGGTCTGATGGTAACACTTAATTTCCTAATGTTACATAATAGTTTATGAAGAAATATTTTTGTTTTAATGTTGAAATTAAATATGGTGCTTTTGAAGCTTAAAAATATAAGGATTATAAATTATTATAGTCTTTCATTTATCTTTCGTAAGTATAATACTTATATTATGTACCTATTATTGATGTGTTAATCTCTAAATATTATAAATGCGAAAGTGTTTGTTTGTTCATTCTTCAACTCAAAATAAAGCAACAGATTTATATTGTTGGAGGGCATAGCTGCGCGGGCACAAGACCGTTAATCCGGTAATCGTTAATTACCGAAGTAAACATTACAAAAAGCGGATTAACTTTAGGTTAACTTTAAAAATTCTTAACAGACTCATTAATTTCCTTTAAAACAATGAACGTTCGTTAATCGGTAATTAATTACCTACCAATTTACCAAAAGGACACAGCATATTCTTGGAGGTATTAGAAGTAACATAGAATACTTTTATCCCGGAAAATTTAAAAGTTCCCGAAGGAATAACTATTACCGAATTACACGAACAAGCTAGAATGTAAATTTGTTACGCTTTCACGTAAAAACTACTGAACCGATCATCATGAAACTTTGTACACATTCTTGGAGGTATTAGAAGTAACAGAATACTTTTTATACCGGAAAATTTAAAAGTTCCCGAAGGAATAACTATAAACGAATTCCACGCGAACAAGCTACAATGTAAGTTTGTTACTTCTTTCACGTAAAAACTACTGAACCGATCATTATGACACTTTATTCACATATTCTTGGAGGTATTAGAAGTAACATAAAATACTTTTATCCCGGAAAATTTAAAAGTTCCCGAAGGAATAACTATAACCGAATTCCACGCGAACAAGCTAGAATGTAAGTTTGTTTGATACGCTTTCACGTAAAAAATACTGAATCGATCATCATGAAATTTTGTACACATATTTCTGGAGGTATTGGAAGTAACATAGCATACTTTTTATCCCGGAAAATTTAAAACTTCCCGAGGGAATAACTATAGCCGAATTCCACGCGAACGAAGTCACAGGCTAATGCTAGTTATTAATACGTAACTAAAAATAATTTCATGATACGTAATAACTATAATATTATACAAAAGGTATGTTCAATCAAATTGATAATTTATGTGATTGCGATTTCCTAATACTTCCCAATAAATTGCTTAAAATAACGATCAAAGCATTTATCATATTATCAAAGAATACATTTAGTTAATTATCTCAATTGGGCAGCAACCAAACGAAACTGATACCGTCGAGTTATCGCCGTGAACTTCTTTGCATAATGATCAACAACAGAATACAGCAAGCTACTGCCAAACGAATAACGCCTTTATTGTTATTACCCTACGAACACAAGATACACGGTTTCTGGTTTAGTACGAAGCAAGTTACGATAACGCACGCACGTAACGATGTCTGCTTTTGTGTGTGTAACACGTGTAATAGGCAAGTGTGCAACTAAAACCAGTTTAAGATGCATGTCACATTATCCTATTGATGAACACGTATTTGGATTATCTAGCGAGCAACAACAGGTATGAATGTCGTGTTTACGTATAGTCAATAATTTATGTAAACAGCTTTGATAATGAAACTCCATTGTTGATACAAAGTTTGTCTTTCGTATATTAAATTATGATTCAATTTATTTAAATTGTATTATAGCAGGCAACAGTTCTGACCTTCACTACTTATAGTTCAATGTTTTACTTACTTATCGATAAGTAACTAATATAAATAAAATTAAATATTCGATCTTACTCGTTTTATTCAAGTCTCTCTTTAATCTATATTTTGTACCTAAGTAGGTAAGAGCCCCTATATTAATAATCTGCGGCCCTAACATGCCAGACACGGGGATAAGCTAAACCCGTTTACCTTTAAGTGCGTCTCTCTCACACTAGTGCCGACGAAAGAGATAGTCCGTGTCGGGCATGTTAGGACCGCTGTTAGGATAGTAGATAGGTACCTACTAAAATACCTCTGCTAATTAGGTACCTACTTAATAACTAACTATAAAATAATATAAATATGGTTCATTAAAAACCGTCTTTTCCAATAAGTTAAATGTATTCTTAACTTATCTTTAGAGTGTACCCAAAGGGATTCTTGAAAATGTATTGCTACTTAGGGAAATAAAATTATGTAGGTAAGTAAACACCTACGTCAAAACTGATAGCAAATTCTCAATACAAACAAAATGTGTCATCATTCAAGCAATGAAAAAGTGTTTCAATTTACAAAATGGGCCTTAGGTCTAGAGAATCTTTTGGAATTAAGCCTTATGTCATGTCATTCAGTGCGTCGAGCCAAGGTCGAGCCGGCGACATAGTAATTTTTATATCATAGTACGATTTGCGGTAGATAACGCTTTAATGCACATGAATTTAACGCGCGCTCGGCTTCGCTTGGCGCGACTCGATGTGACTTGGAATGTAACTAGTTTCAATCATAAAAGGGTTTTCGTGATTTTTTATAAAGATGTAAATATTTCTAGCTACGCCAAGCAGTATTCGATTTTGCACAAAAAGAGTTGGCGCCGAAAGCAGGAGACATCGACAGAGATAACAATTTCCCGGAACTACGACAATTCTGGAAGAAGCTAGGAAATTTGGGAGTTTTGGGCAAGTATTTAACAATAATATTATACATAGGTACCTAAATATAATAATTCAATTTGTTTAAAATATATTTGCAAACAATGTTAAGTATAGGTATAACTTTTACACACCTATAGACAAGTAACATGGGTTCCTTTTATATCTTCATAGAAATTTATTTTATAAATTCGTACGTGATCTTAATCAATTTATCTTACCGTAAAAAATAACTGGGTGGCGTGGAAAATCGAATTGCTCCAAAATTACCTTCTTTATTCGTTAAATACATATAATAAAACATACTTACGTTGCCTTTTAATTGATTTCAGGAATCACTGCTAATCCTGACTATGGCGGTACTGGCGGAAAATACACTGATCATTGCGTCATCATGGAAGAACTGTCCAGGTAAGTAATTAACTAAAATCGACTTTGTCTGTTGAGATTTCTAACACCTTTTGGCAAATGGTTTTGAACGCCACGGTTAAACGCGTACCACGGACGCTGAGTGACGGCTGTAGCCGACAAAATGTATGGAAAACGACATGTCGTGGCGTCAGGGCACGCAATTCTGCCGTCAGCTACAGCCGACTGTGGCGTTCAAAAAGTTAAATTAACTAGAGTCCTTAATATTAAGTGCCTACGAAAGCCTCATGGAACGAAGACATACAGTACCTAGGTAGCGGAATGAGCGAAAGCGCCTTCGCAGCACAAAAAAACTGAACTATGCATAGGTAATAAAATAATGACTATGGGAAGATCGGTGGGAAGTCCACCCGCGGCTCTAGCCAGGTTGACACGGGGATAACTTAAACACTCTTATCTCTCAATCTCTTTCGTCGGCACTAGTGTGAGAGAGACACACTTAGAGACAAGACGGGGTTAACTTATCCTCGTGTCAACCTTGCTGCGGCCGCAATTGTGTCAAAGAAAGGTATGCAACATTTATTCTCACATGTAGGGGAAAGTGGGGGAAATACGAACACCTAAGGGAAAACTTAAATAAAACAGTGGAATTTGATCACAGAGTTTCTTTATTGTTTAATTATTAAAGTTTACTTATCTGTCTAACGAATTCACTAATCAACATTTATATCTTTTTAATAAATTAATGGTAACAATATGAAAAAAAAAACAAATCCCTTAGTGTTCGGCTTTACCCGACATTAGTCGGGTAAACACGAACACCAAGTTTAGCTCATGAATATGTGAGTATTCCACTGTGTAAAAGTTAAAAAACTATGTAAAAGTTTGTCATTTAGCTGATTAATATGTGAGTATTTCACTATGTAAAAGTCAAATTACTATTGTAGATAGAAATAAATCAACACCAACTTGAATGTACCAAAAACCTTACATCAAAAACATGCAAAATATTGAAAAATGCATACCTTGACAAGTACGTGCGTCCGCGTCTCCCGTGTTGTTGACTGGCACTAGTGGTGGAGTGATCTCCAAAATGGCGGCAAGTAAAATATGGCTATCTCTTTCTAACACATTAGAACCATTGGATTCGGGATTACCCCGCGTTCGCGTTTCCCCCACTTTCCCCTAAACTAATCTCGTATGCATCGAGAATTAGGGTCCTAGCCTAGCCATCCGCTGATTCCATAATCACATTCCATATAAAATCTGTCGAGTAGGTAGCCACCTAACTTATACAAAATTCGCTGTTATCTGCCGAAGTGCCGACTAACGCAGAAGATTATGAAACAGGCCCTAGGGTACTGATTACGTTGCTTCTTTTTTTAAATTGCTTCTACAGCGGCCCTAACATGCATGACACAAAGATAAATAGACCGTCTTATCTCTAAGTGCGTCTCTCTCACACTAGTGCCGACGAAAGAGATAGACATAGAGATAAACGGGTTTAATTTATCTATATGGCATGCATGTTAGGGCCGCAGGGGCTCGTAAATGGGCTAGTTTTACGGCAATTTATCGCTGCAATTCGGGCTATCCTCAAAAGTTTAAAAACAAGCTCTTTTCCCCATTAGTGACGTAATACGTAATCTTTTTGAGGATTGCCCGAATTGCAGAAATAAATTGCAGAAAAACTAGCCCATTTAGGAGCTCCTTAACGGCGATGTTGTACCTCGTGATAATGTTATACTTGTTTATCAATCATAGAGCCGCAGGTGGCATTGCCTTGTCATACGGGGCGCACTCCAATCTGTGCGTCAACCAGATCAACCGGAACGGGACACATGAACAGAAAAGCAACTATTTACCCAAAGTAAGTTGCTCAAGGAGTTATCTACAAGTTATATCAGCGTCTATTCGGGAACGGGAACAGTGATACTGCAGCGACCCGTGAGCGAGACTCGCATCTCGCTCTTACGCATTACGCGTCGTGCGGAAGCAATCTCGCTCGCGAGTCACTATAACATAACTTAGCGTTCCCGAATAGAGGCGGAGCGCAGAAATATTACTTATCCATTACTTGAGCCATTCACCCAATTCCTGTGTTAATAGATAGAGATGAAGTAACCTTCGAGATATGTTTAAAAAATCAGTAAAGTGCGAGTCCGCTCGTTTTGAAAAAAGGGCAAAGGGTTGCTGAGATGAATGGCTGTGATGTACAGACATAGGTACCTAACCTACAATGAAATTCACCATAAAGACCCGGTCACAATGCGGGCGTGGCAGCAGCTGATTCAAATCCAGGCTAACCTCTGAGATTTTCGGATCTCTTGTGCGGGAATTGGATTTGATATTTAGCACGAGCATTCCGTCGAAGGAAAATATCGGGAGGAAACTCGCACAAGTCTGCGAAGTAATTCAAAGGTGCTTGAAGTCCCCATTCGGCACTGGGCCCGCGTGGGGACTACTGCTCAGTCTCTCTCACCGGGAGGGTTGTGCGTATCCAGTGGGTCGTATATTCTTATAGGCTGATGATGAACTCAAATTGATCTTTGATTAAATTGACGTTTACGTATGTAACTATTATGTTCTTGGAGATTTAAATACCTACCTACACTCAGATCAAATTCGGACATTATGTCTACTTTCAGCTATGTTCAGGCGAGTTTATCGGCGCTCTAGCAATGTCGGAACCCGGCGCTGGCAGCGATGTCGTGTCGATGAAACTACGAGCTGACAAGAAGGGAGATTATTATGTGCTCAATGGCAACAAGTTCTGGATTACAAATGGACCTGATGCTGATGTTTTGGTGGTAAGATAAAAATAAGATAAGTAAAATTACCCCCACATAACTTTCTGTGGTTTGACCTCTTATCTCAACCCTTTGACTTCTAGAACCTGCTGAAACCTTATGTGAATTTCAATCGAGTACCCAGATACGAAGGTTTTGAATATAAAGGTGCGGCGGTCAAGGGCTTAGCAAAAGTTTTTTTTCTGAATATTTCCAGGCCGTTTTTGTAGTGGTAGATCAAAACAGTAATCCTCACTAGATGATTACTGTTCGAGTGGGCCGGCTCGACCGGGGTAGTACCCCACTCTCACGGAATATCGGCGTAAAGTAATAGCTTGCTATTGCGTTTCGTACGGTGACGAGATCCGGAGGCCTATTCCCTCGTCCCCATCCCATCCCCATTCCCCACCCTCCCTAGACTGGCAACGCATTGGCAGCACCTCTGGTGTTGCAGATGTCCATGTGTCCACTTTCCATCATCCACTTTCCGTCTGCTCGTTTGTCATTCAATTGACATAAAAAAAAGATATTATGATAGTGATGTCGGAAGGGTTCTGGGGTTGGGCCAGGCCTACCTGCCACTGCGGTGGTGATTTAGCAATTAAACGCTCAGGTCTTTTAACTCTTAAGGCCTGGTCACATTATGGCGTAATGGCATACAGAAAAGCGTATATTTGTACAGCTGTGCATCTAGGTAAACATACCTTTTTTATTTCAGGTTTACGCTAAAACGGACACGTCCACAGCCAAACCTCAGCACGGCATCACCGCGTTTTTAATCGAGAAAGATTATCCTGGTTTCTCCACCGCGCAAAAACTTGACAAATTAGGAATGCGAGGCTCCAATACAGGGGAGTTGGTGTTCGAAGACTGTAAGGTAACTGGATGAAACAGCTTTGTAAACATTCAGCTCATTATAACTATACCGTAAGACCTAGATAAATGGAAGTCTAGATGTTGGAAGCATGGTCGGTCGTGGGTTGAAATTTCTTAAACGCAACACACACAGAACGCGCGCGTTCTGTGTGTGTTGCGCTTTAGACTTCTTGAGTTCTCGGAACGTATTTTCCGAATTGAATTCAATAGTTATCACGAGCATTTCGGTGAAGAAAAACATGGTGAGGAAACCTGCGCACATCTGTGAATTAACATCAATATTGTACCTACCTATTTAGATGGAACTTAAATTAACTTTAAAGTTAACCTTCTGAACGCTACAGTTGGCTATATACGACAGCGGATTTTCGTGCCAGTGACGCCACGATATACCATTTTCCATATATTTGCGTCGGCTAATGCCATCGTTGATGTCAGAAGGTTAAGAGATCGTGATGGACTCTTAGGGCACAAAACTAGTGAGTCTAGTGAACGCCATGGTGCTTGTTATTCCAGGTACCAGCATCCAACATTCTAGGTGAGCTAAATAAAGGAGTGTACGTGCTAATGTCTGGACTAGACCTAGAGCGATTAGTCCTCGCCGCTGGTCCGGTGGGTCTCATGCAGGCCGCAATCGACACCGCGTTCCAATACGCGCACACCAGGAAACAATTCGGGAAGAACATCGGAGAGTTCCAGTTGATGCAAGTGAGTAGACTGCGTTGTGATGCTTAGGGGTAATAAGGGATTAGGAATAATTTTTTACAGGATTTTACTTGGTTTGAGTATAGTATTTGCTTGCGACGTGGTATAATCCTAGAGGATGTAAGCTACCTGTCGGCGACGATCAATGGGGAAGATAATATGTCCAGCTGTGGACGTCTTTCGGTCAAATGATGAGGCGTATTGCATAGCTGAGCACCGTTAATCAAATAAATAGTTAACTTCGTTAATTGCTAATCCGTTAATAAAAATGTTAACTTCGTTAAACGTTAAACCGTTGCATTTCGGAAGATTTAACGGAAGTTAACGTTTATGGTTAACTCTTGATAGAAATTGCATTTTATATGTCGTTGCGTTAGTAATTTACTTACTTATAAAAAATGTTAGTATGTGCCATGGAAGTTTAGGCAGGACATGAAACGTTAGTAGGTATAAACGGGGTTATTGCATCAGAGTTTGTAATAAGTAATACCTATTATTTAGAGATCAAATTCAAATCAAAAGCTATGTGACATAAGCCGCGCGGTGTCCTTTTGAGAAATAGCAGGTACTTAAGTAATTAACTTTTAACTGATTTTAATTGTTTTAACGGAAGTTAATGAGTCCGTTAACAGTTTTAGAAGTAAACTTAAAAACCAGAGGCTTAAATTTGGAGGAGGTCTCCAAACCTCACTCTCAGGAGAGTGTTTGAAAGATCGTTTTCACCGCAGGAATGCAGGCATTGCTGCTGTGAAAACTAACTATAATTCCAGGGTAAAATGGCGGACATGTACACAACTCTAAGCGCGTGTCGCAGCTACCTTTACAACGTGGCGAAGGCCTGCGACGACGGGCACGTCAACAGCAAGGACTGCGCGGGAGTCATTCTGTACTGCGCAGAGAAAGCCACGCAAGTCGCATTGGACGCTATTCAGATACTCGGTGAGCTAATAAAATAACGTCATTCAGCAGCCCAAACCAATCTGTAACACGCAAATGACCAGAACCGAAGACAAATGCAAGTAACCCATGTTGCGGTTGGTACGAGCATCTGACTCTGGTTTAGGGTTGCCACCCTTAACGAAATATAGTAAAATATATATCTTATTTGAATGAGTAAAAATAAAGAACCCATAGTACCTACACTTTGCTAAAAGAAACCGCTGTAAATAACTCGATGTCGTAAAAATTGTATTTTAGCGAGTTACTTTATGTGTTTAAAAAATATAGAGTACCTACCAACAGCCAAAATAACTTACAATAGGTACTTTATATTTAAGTACGAATGCCAACTCTACTCTGGCTTAACTCGCTACTTTAAGCTTCGTCACATCGTTCGAGATTTTTAGGCACATACATTACTTGGTATACCTACCTACATAAAGCAACCCGAAACGTGACATGAATTCTGCAATCTGATTGGTGGATTCTGGGGCTTGTGTGTTAATATTGTCTAACAAGGGAACAAGAAGCGCCTTACAACGCCAAGCGCGACTTAACCCTATCAACGTAAAAAGTACTACATGATAAAATTTAATTTAAAAAATAAATAAAGAAGTAAAGTAATAAGCTCTGATGCTTAGTGTGCGGTGGACTGTTGCAACCCTATCCACAATCGGTGTAAAGGGAATTTTAAAAGCGAAATCTATAAGGGCTATCACCTTATTCATTGCGCTTTAAAATTATTTTATCTACACCCATATCATAAAACCTCCAAAGTGTAATCAAAAATCGTAGGAAATGACCACCATTTTGACAACCAATTAGGTAAAACGAGTGCTGCAATGTTATTCCCGTATCGTTTTTAGTATAGAAATGAGATTAAATTTGGAACAGCTGTCAAAACTCAAGTGGGTCTCTATTCTAGTATCCATAGATATTAAAACAGTTATTGATACGAAACGTAAAATTCAGTATGTTTTTTTAATATAAACTGCACAACATTTGATCTCGAGTGACATGAGAATAGAGACCTCATTCGTTTGTCTATTATTTAAAAAAAAATGGTCTTGACGGAGGATCGAATTGCCGCCATTATGTTGGTGTTTTGCTGAACGAAAGTAGAATTGTTGTTGAATTGAATAGAAAAAGTTGTTTGTAATTTACATTTTAGTTGAAAATATGAATAGCAGTAGTCTTCTCGGAGTTGTGTGATGTGAAAATGCGCCGGATATCGGAAATATGCAGCCACGATTGCAACAAATAACTTGTTGCCAGAAAATATTGTTTCTGAACCCATCATGGAGGATTTATAATATGTGTGTAGATAAAGTTATGTATGCAACTCTGCATAATTTGGCCTTAAAACACTCGTGCGATCTTATTATGAAACTCGCCTATCGGCTCGTTTCATAAAAACCGCACGAGTGTTTTAAGGCCTATCATTATGCAACCGTTGCATAAACTACTATTCTTGAATTTTTGTTGCAGGAGGTAATGGCTACATCAATGACTACCCCACTGGCAGGATCCTCAGGGACGCCAAACTTTATGAAATCGGAGCTGGCACGTCAGAAGTAAGGAGAATGCTAATTGGCAGAGCTCTAAACAATGAATATAAATAAACCAGTTTGTAAATTTTTGTAAATATTTATTTTTCAATGTTGATTATTTGGTTTTATTTTGTCTTAATATACCTTTATATTTAGATTTCTCCTTTTCAGTAGTGGATAACATTGATCCACTTTTCTAACAGTTAAGTCCACCAAAAACTAACAGAAAAACTTATAGATAATGATTCAACAAAGTGCCACCATTTTGGGGGAATATACAATAACTGTCCAGGGTGTAGCACACAATAATATGCCTTAGCTTCTTTGTATTTAGGATACATTTCAAAATCAGGTGCTCTAGGGTCCACTTTTGCTGTGTTACTAAGCAATTCATGATCATGTGGGTACAAGAATTCAGAATCTTGAGGTGAAAATAAAAAGATTTGCTTTTCACCAACCACTTGGGCTAGCAGGTTTCTTTTAGGGTCATGGTGGAGAGGGGACACAGTGCCTTTGGGACCATACCATGCGTTTATGTCAACGGGATCACTGTTATCTGAAAAACAGCAATATTCTGGTTCCGTTATGTCATTTTTTAACTCTGGTATTTGATCAAACAACTGATATTGTGCTAAGTAACCTGTTTCTCCTTTTGATTGGTAGATGTGATTATTAATAAACTCTTCTATTGTCATGAGTTTTTGTGTCCATTCAGAGTCAGTATATTTGCTGCCCAGTTCAACTGCGACAGTCCGTAAGCCGGCCAATTTTATTAAATAGTTTTGATCCTTCCATTTTGATAAAGCCGGCCAGTGATTTATACAGTTGTGTAAAACAACAGGTTTTTCAGTTAAAATGTAGTTTTTAAAGAAATGTTCCATACTCGGATAGTCCAAGGTTTCTATTGGAGTGGCATCATATTCTTTATGTGTACCCTCTGGGCAGTTATCATTTGATGGTTGGATATTTGGGATACTAAAACATTTTAAATACACACTATTTATATAGGAAGCACAATTTTGTAACAATTTTGGATCTTTATCTAAAGGACACCCAAATAATAGGCCATAATCAATTATTTTTAACGATTCACGTAGCAACTCTTCTGTCAGCTTATCAGAACACTTGAAGTGGGCAAGCAGTTTTAAATAAGAAGCTATCGTCATAGTTTTCCGTAGAAACAACCTCACTTCTTTCCAGTTGCCTATGTTGATTTGTTCGTACATGTAGTCTAGTACTCCTTGTATTTGTATCTTATCGGACTGCACTATTGCCTCGGTATCATTAAGATAACGTCTTAATGTGGATTTACAAGTTAAACTTAGTTCCTCTATTTCAGTTATTGAAATATTCGTCTTGAAATCGCAGATGGTTTGGAGAACTTCTTTGAGCGATGGCATTTTGTTATCTACCGTAACCCAACGTAGTAGACAGACCTGCCCAATTAGTTTTGCATGGATCACATATTTAGGATTATAGGGTGTCAGTGTGATTTTGAATCTAATTCATGTACTTATTAAGTAGGTACCTACGTAAATAAAGATTCTAGCGACGGTAACATAACGTTTTGTTGGTACAACGTGACAGCTGTTTTTGACAGCTGTCTAAAAACTGTTCGAGTTTAAAGGAATCCTACCCGATAAACTAATAAACCAGTAAAGGATAAAGATTACGTTTCATACAGGATTTCCTATATTGCGTTCTCACATAATAAACTCACAAGTAAAGGGGAATAAAGGCATTTTTTTTCCAAATTGAACTGCAAATAATATCAAAATAAACCCATCACAACTTTTCATTTTGACCTTGAACTTTCTATGAAAACAAACCACTTTGTCTATGGTTAATCATATGACTTTTGCACGTGATATGTCAGATTATTTTATTTACCTTGCGAAAGTGTTTGAAAAAGTTAAAACAATCCACTTTAATGCCGTTAATCAAGTAATTGGATGCGCAAAAATGTCAGGTGAACCGAATCACGATCACGTCGTGATATTTAGCAGGCGCCTATGACGCAATGGCATTGTTCAATAAACTCTTTTTCAATAAGAGAAAACTCGGCCGCCGTGAATCACGAGACTGGGGCAGGTACGTCAGAGTGAATGCTTTTCATTCATGTTATGTTATTCTATTTCTGAGTGGTGTGGCATGCGAGTTTGACGCACGGGCTGTCCGACGCGGCCGGTCGCGAGTAGGGCGCTTCGTGGACCTACGGTGAAGCGCGGGAGGCTCGTTGACGCATGTGTAGCTGGCTCCGCGAGCATGTGACATCAACTGAGTCGCGGGGGCGAGGCCGAGGCGCGCTGCTCAGCTCGCCTGGAGGGGCGACGTTGTCGACACCCAATGATTGTTTACATGCCGACTACGACCAGTATACTAGCACATTCCGCTCGGCGCGGTACGTCGCCGCAAGATACGTCTATTTCACGATCTGCATTTTTAGTGAAATCTATGTTTTTGAACTTTTGAATTGCTTTGCGTGAATGTAATATTGTTTGTAGTGATCAGTTGATTGGACAGATGTGAGCTCATTTTAAAACAACTATGAAATAAAATGAAAATTAGGTAATTTGATTGCTTGTTGTGTTGTTTTGATTAGTACTTAACAGGTTACCAATCTGGTTAGGTCTGGAAAAAGGATTCATATTTGCCTTGTCTTGGTAGGTGTGGTTCCAGGCAGTGTGAGCTTGCTATTATTACATTTTTATGGGGTAGCATGGGGCCACTTTCTAATTGTGACATTGACTGACAGTATTATGATTTATGATTAATAAAACTTGATTAATATTGAAGGCCTTATGTTCAAGTGTTGCATAAGTTTATGATAAGATATTAATAATTAAATAGTTCATAGAAAGTGACAAGATACCCTTGAATATTTATATCATTTTTTTTCACACAAGAGAAAGTTCTTTGCAGCTTTCTGCATTCAATGTTTGCAGTTCTCATAAAGCGCATATACACAAAACAGCTACCTTTTCATAATAAGCATGCTAAGTGTATATAAGTACAGTATGTGGCTAAATAATTCAGCAAACCTTATTGAGTTAAAAATGCTACAAAGTTTTTTATTTATTTGCTGTCTCAATTTATGGTAAATGAAAATGAAAATATTTATTTTGCAAGTAGGCCACCTAGGCTCTTTTACATGTCTGAATCTACCAGCGCTTCGAAAGGTGACATCTGTTGAGAAGAAACGCCACAAGAAACTCAGCTGTAAGTCTTTTTTCAACTTTGCCGGAACAGTTTTATCTAAAAACTAAAACAAAATGTGCAACACAAAAACCTAATGGGTACAAATTAATTCTAATAAATAACTAATAAGGAAGATGTATAGTCTCCACGTCTGGAAAAGTTAAGTGACTTAGAGATGTATAAAGTCTCTAAGGGTAATAATAAAAAAAAAAAATTGAAGCAAAGTAACATCTAAATCGATTAATCTAGGTTAAATGGAGGTGTAGACAGTCTCCACGGTCAAGTATAAACATGGAGATGTAATGTCTCCAAATATCAAAAGAAACAATTTTAAATATAACATTTCATGTCCTAATAATACAAATACACGAATATGAAAAACTATCAAATATAGTATAGAGAACACTATGAAGTCTCTCTAGTCAGGTTCAGATATCGCACAAAACTAAGCTAAAGATTCATGAAATAATGTGTTTTAGGGTTTCATACCTCAAAAGGAAAAGAACGGAACCCATATAGGATCACTTGTGTCTCTGTCTGTCCACCTGTCACAGCCAATTTGCTCCGAAACTTCTGGACAGGTTGAGTTGAAATTTGGTACTCATATGTAAGTTGGTGACCGCAACATGGACATGTATTGTAAATAAATGAATTCTAAACATGGGCCACTTTGGGGGGCTTTTAGAAAATAAAATAAAAATGTTTTGCAAGCTGTATTGTGTGACATATCAAACAAAAGGGCTCATTGTGAGTTTTTTTTATTATTTTAAGATAAATAGTTTAGAAGTTATTTAGGAAAATAGGTGAAAATTGACTATTAGATAAGGGGGAATCTCCAAAATTACTGGGCCTGAAATTTTGAAAAAAAATACAGAAAATAGTTCTTTACTTATAGATTACAGAAAAACCTATAAGAAGTCTACGGTATTTAAAGTAACATAGAAAATTTCAGATAGTCACGTATGGTAGAGACCATTTATCTCTGATTACAGACTTTAATAGAATAGTATTAAGACTTTTAAAAGAATAGAGTTTCATTTCGAGTTGTGCCACTTTCCAACTAAAGCAGCGAACCTGTTCTAATAAGATTCCAACTAGTTTAGTGTACAGGGTGACTGGTTATTCGATACATTTCTTTTAAAGTATAAAAAATCTTAATTCTTCAATAGCTAAGAAACTCATAATTTTCGGACAGGGTATCGGGGTATAATGACCTTTTTTTGCTGCAAATGAGTTGTACTATTTTTTATTGATTGTCATCATAACTTTCATTGTAGTCGTCATCAATTATATCCATGCCAATTTTCGGCTCTAGAGCTTTGAAAGTCTCTGAGGAAATAGCGAAACCAAATGGGTTCTAGTTCGACCACAGAACACTTAAACCGGTAAAACCGTATTTTAAAACAGGAAGCAAAATTAAAATTATTTCGTGAATATTTCGATGATAAGTTACAATAATGTTATTTTTTACAATATCTTAATATTGTAAAAAATTACATTATTGTAAGAAATTGCGACTAAGCTTATCATTTGGGATAAAATTGCATTTGAACTTTCCAAAAAGAGTTTAATGCCTAATGCGATATTTTTAGGGAAAGGTCTATAAACTCATTTTCTTACCTATTGCAGAAATAAAAGACTAAAAAGTTGTAGAGTAACTATGTCGAATTTCAGAAATGCTACTAAACATTGACTTACTCTCGTTATTTGATAGTTGTTTCCAATGTTGCCAGTTTGTGCGAATATCTGTATATTCGCACAAACTGGCAACGATGTAAACTTACAATCTCTCAGGCAATTAAACTAGTAGTACCTACGACAGATCCCATACAATAAAATACGTAAAATTGTTACTTCTATCTTTACAAAACAGCCATATCCATCATGTCAAGAGCAAAAACCTTATGGCCAACCTGCTTTGCAGGAAATAATTACAATTATGATATAACTGTCGATCATTACTTTTTTTGGTTAAGAAAACAAACAATACGTGAAGTTAATGACTCATAGCGGGAGACGCGCCATGCCATTCGCCAACTGTTAAAGTAGGCTAGGCCGTGATAGGATTTGTATTTTTATTAAAAACCGGACAAGTGCCAGTTAAACTCGCGTGGAGAAGGTTCCGTTCCTTACATGATTATCTGAAATTTCCTATGTTATTTTAAATACCATAGACTTCTTATAGGTTTTCCTGTAATCTATAGGTAAAGAACTATTTTTTGTATTTTTTTCAAAATTTTAGGCTCGGTAGTTTCAGAGATAAGGGCCCCCCCTTATCGGGGGAATGGTCAATTTTCGCCTATTTTCCTAAATAACTTCCAAACCATTTATCTTAAAATTCCAAAAAAATATATATTTAGGATCCTCATAATAAGCCCTTTAATTTGATATGTAACACGACATAAATTGCATTTTTTTTTTTAATTTTCTAATTTACCTCCCAAAAGTGGCCCCCATGTTTAAAATTCATATATTTACGTCATGCGTCCGTGTTGCGGTCACTGACTTACATATTTATACCAAATTTCAAATCAATCGGTCCAGTAGTTTTGGAGCAAATTGGCTGTGACAGACGGACAGACAGACAGATAGACACACGAGTGATCCTATAAGGGTTCCTTTTTTCCTTTTGAGGTACGGAATCCTAAAAATTAAATAGGAGGGAATAGAAATATAATAGTTACATTAATACACACATTAAATTTAGGGACACGGTATTTATTACTTTGTCTGTTTGTTAGGTATACACGTACAGTAACGGGATATACCTAACTATGACAGTTAAAATATTTAAAAAAAGTTAAATTATAGCATTATGAACCTTAATCTTTTTTGTCAAGGCTCATTATTGTTCAACGTACCCAGTGAGATTCATGATCTGCAGTATTTATTAAGTAATAACTTCAAAAGTATGTAGTTTTAGAAAAATATACGTACTGTCTTTAAACCTTCTAAGCTGACAATATTATACCATTTATACCCAGCCTAAACCACATAAGTAAATGGTCCTTCGAACCGGATCATACGTTTTTTATTTAGTCTAGTTATTGTGTCCCACTGCTGAGCAAATTAGTATTAATTTTTGAAATGTTGTCCACCAGGTCTTGCCAGATAACGTCGAAGCAGGTTAGGTTGCTCCTGTTCAAAGAGTGCGACTGGCGAGGGAGGAAGCTCTTGTTCGACTCCTCTACTATAGAAAAAGTTCCCGCTGGCAAAGAAAATGGCGGAGCGAAGCAGACAAATGAGTTTCCTTGCGTTGTGGAGGTGGCAGACGGGTTCGCTTATGTGGTAAGTGAGCACAATACAATTACCTGTGAACTCGGTTTTCTAAGTTGGTGTACTTAACCTTACTTATTTCCTAGGTATAAATAACTTACCGATATGAGTTCTTATTGTATGTATATATATCTAAATCAACGTAGCTCTTAAACGGAATCTCACATAAACTTCCACAGTCTAATGTCGATGTACATAACGATGAATATAATTCTTGCCGGTCCATGACTTTCCGCAAACATTTCGAGGGTTGCAAGAAATGTAAGAATAGTAGTTTATGCAACGGTTGCATAATGATAGGCCTTAAAACACTAGTGCGGTTTTATGAAACGAGCTTTTAGCGATTTTCAAATAAGATCGCACGTGTCTTTTAAGGCCAAATTATGCAGAGTTGCATACATAACTTTATCTACACATATTATAAATCCTCCATGATGTGTTCAGAAACAATATTTTCTGGCAACAAGTTATTTGTTGCAATCGTGGCTGCATTTACGATATCCGGCGCATTTTCACATCACACAGTCATTCATATTTTCAACTAAAATGTAAATTACAAACAACTTTTTACAATTCTACTTTCGTTCAGCAAAAAACCAACATGAATGATGAAAGCACTAAAGCAGTAATGGCGGCAATTCCATGCTCCGTCATGACCATTTTTTTAAAAATCATAGACAAACGAATGAAGTTTCTATTCTCATATCACTCGAGATCAAATGTCGTGCAGTTTATATTAAAAAAAACTGATATGATACTGATACTGAATTGATGTTTTTTTATCAATAACTGTTTTAATATCTATGGATACTAGAATAGAGACCCACTTGAGTTTTTACAGCTGTCACGATACTAAAATCGATACTGTAATAACATTACAGAACTTGTTTTACCTAATTGGTTGTCATAATGCTGGTCATTTCTTACGGTTTTTGATTACATTATGGAGGTTTTATGATATGGGTGTAGATAAGTGTTAATGTAACTTTAATCATAATATCGGTTTCCGTTCCTACATGGATGGCGTACGCGAAAACATTTTAATTTTCAAAATTATCGCAATCGTTTACTCTCGAGTTTGTTGCCAAGCTACACTGTCTGCATGATAGGTACATCACCTGCTAGAAGAGTGGTTGTGCAATGTTGACGTCTGACTCATTCTAGACTTGCAGTTATGACATAGGCTTTTCGTGCAAATCAGAAATAACTTCATGTATCGAAGAAATATATATACTCTTTCTTTGTCTTTGTTTTGTGTTTGTTAGGTCTTTAAAATATATTTTTTGTTGTTGTTACGGCCGTCAGCACACAGAAAGCGGACGCGAGAAAGAGCCGGGAACGTCTTTATTCTTGGAGTTTGCATGAAGGGGACACACTGATATCGCTTCCGCTCTGTGTGGACCTTTGTATTGATTACTTAATAAATCAGCATAGTCCGCGTCGAACCCTCCGCTCCCGCTTTTTGTGTTCTGGCGGCTTTAAACGGGGGTTTATTTCACGACACTGCCGTTTACCTACCGTGATAAGATTTGTTAAGACAACCTTTATAATTGATGGTCAATTGACAAAATGACAGTTGAATAATCTAGAGCATACACTGTCTTCACTGCGCTTTTTTAACGGTACTCAGCATCATGAAAAGCTTGACACACAATTTGAGTAACTCAAGAACTATTTTTAGATGAATTCAAGTCAGTGATTCTCTGGCATAGGCATTCAAAACTGATCTTACACAATAGTAACCGTAACGTAACTAAATTATGCTAATATGCTAAGAGTGATCCTGTCACGTGATTCAATCACGAGACGGATTCTATTTGTATACTATATGATACACGGCAGTAATAACTCATAACTCGTGTCTGAATAATTAATTGCTAAAGTCAAGACATTTATAGGGTCTCTCTGACAGTTGCAGGGAATGAGAAAGAAAAATAAAACCTTGAGAGGGCATTCTTTGACCACTATCACGCTGTTTGAGCACTAACATGCAAGCCACAAGGATAAATGAAACCGTCTTATCTCTTAAGTGCGTTTCTCTCACACTAGTGCCGACGAAAGAGATAGTCATAGAGATAAACGGGTTTAACTTATCTTTGTGTCTTGCATGTTAGGAGGGCCGCTGCCACTTCATATGAAACCGCGTAGTAGACATGCAAATGAACTACTTCAGTTGGATTTACTGTTTCAATCTGCACTTCAGTTGTGTTCCGGATGCTTCAATAAATTTTTTAGATCACCACGTCGTTCGCGTCTCTGCGTCATGTTATCCGTTCTCTTCGACTAATGCATATAATTTATATATATTTGAAATGTCCATTTTACGTAAAACGGCAATCGATGAAAACGGCGCGAATTGCCACGCTTATACATTTTTGTATCTACATTTATTTTTATAAACAACTGTATACTGAGTTTAATGGACTATTTATCCTTACTTCCTTACTAATATTATAAATGCGAAAGTAACTCTGTCTGTCGCGCTTTCACGCTAAAACTACTCAATCGATTGAAATGAATTTTGGTACAAAGCTAGTCTAGAGCCTGAGAAAGGACATAGGCTACTTTTTAATGCGAAAAAAGGGTTGAAAGGGGGGATGAAAAGTTGTATGGAAGTATCGTCATTTTTAGAGCTAGATGCTTGAAATTTGTTGATTCGGCATAAATAAATATGACATTCAAAAGTTGTAAATGTTTTATCCTCAAGGGTGTAAAATAACAATAGGGAATAGGGGATGAAAGTTTGTATGGAAATATGTAAGGTTTTTGTGAATCTTTTCTACCCAAAGGCACTTTTCCACGCGGACGAAGTCGCGGGCACAGCTAGTACATTATATATCAAGTAACTCAATAGTTCATTGAATGAGTGAAAGAAATGCGAACTGCAGATCCAAATGCGTCGATTGAGCTACTGAACTACTGAACTAATGGAGTGATACAGTTCAGAGTGATCTAAACAAGCATATCTATCTCTTCTTTAAGTGAAACTACCGCGTAGTAAAAGTGTGTAATAGCTTGCCCGAGCCAGTGATCGTGCACCCTCAGTAACCTATTTAAAAATACACTTCATAAACATTTCAAATTAAAAAACACAAGTGGACACTGATTATGCACGTATCAGCTGTGCATAAAATCTATAATAATATAATAATAATAATGAATATCACATGTCATAAAAAAATCTTCTATGCGTGTAAGATTTCAAAAGCTCATCCCGATTTCACGCGATTGCACGATTTCACACTGGTTGATATAATTAATGGTATTTCTCGATGCACGAACACTACATAGTCATATTAAATGCAATTTTAGAAAGAAAGACGGAAAAAGAAGAGTGTTACGTTAAAACCAGGCCCCCAATTCTCGGTGCTTTCGAGATAATGTCGATTGCGAGATTAAATGTCAGATTCATACAGTTGTGTCAAACGATTGTATGTACTGACGTTTAATCTTGAATGCACCGAGAATTGGGGGCCTGAGCTGTGTGAGGCAGCTAAGCGGTGTGCGAGTAAAAAATCCACCAATTGGAAATGACCGCAATCCTACTAGTGAATTTTTCTTATGGAAACGCAGCCTTAAGCAGGCGGGTTTCACTCTGCACTTTAGGTACGCTCGGCCGTCGCGTTGCTCGGAGCTGTAAACCGCAGTAGGTTGCCGGTCGCTCGCTTGCTGACTGATACGCGCGTCATCAAGAAACCTAGATGTTGGGTGACGCGGATAAAAAACTGACAACCCTAGCGTACAAGAAGGAGCACGCTGTATGCGACGGAGGGAGAACGAATGATTAGGCATATTTTCGTACCTAAACACCGGTTTTGTTAGACAGTGATTCTTCTGTACGTTGGTACTATTATCTATTATGTGCCTTAAGGTAGTGGTTTTATTTATTTATTTATTTATTTATTTGGTTTACCAAAAATTGTTTACACTGGCATTTCATTACAATAATAAAGTAGCTTTGTAGTCTTAACTAAATGTAACAACCACTTATAGGTAAACACCGCATGCATTGTAGAAAGGTTATTGATTTTTATATTAATATTTCCCTGTAGCCAACATCCACGCACTGCTGGCTAAGGGCCTCTTCATCGTCCATTATTTAGTAATAGGTAATTTCCAGTGGCATAGTATTTTATTGTTCCGAATAATCCAATACAACAAGAAGTATTTTTCGTGATCGTACCTTACATACATACATACATAGCATCACACCCGAAATCCCTAATGGGGTGGGCAGAGCCACAAAACTACTTGTGGCCACGTTCAATTATTTAGTTCTATGTTATTAGTCCTAAGATGGTATGGTGACAGGTGATCAGCCCATCGCCCATACAGATAGTCCACCATGTTGGAGAGGACCCGTCCCTTAGTCGACTTTTACGACATGCCAGGATGATAAGCATCTGCACGCATTCAATGCTATTTCTTCACTCCCAGTGCAGCAGAGGAGGCCTTCGTACCTTCTATACGCTTTATTAAGAGAGCACAATAGAAAGGAGTGTTATCGTCCACGATATACCAATGTAAACATACCTTAACATTGTGTCCGTTTAACTTTACGATCCGCGATATAAAAATAACATGGCAATTGGCGTGACAGTGCGATCACGAGACACTGTCAATTACTAGGTTTATTCTTACTTACCGCATCTATTTATAGAGTGATCCACTTAGCCTTTTCGATTAAAGCCGCTGCAAATGGGGACTAAATGAACTGCGGCGAGGAACTGTAGGTAATTTTAGACTGTTTGCGAATGACCATATAATCGTTAGCGATCATTTATTGTAGGCCCTGTACTGTAGATTGTATCACACGGAGGCCAAACGACATATTTACGGTGAGGGCGGTATATTGATGCCTAAGATGAATATAATTTTGCTACCGAGTGTAACATACTACTTTTTACTCCATCTATTAGGCAAAATGCGAATACAATGCTTTTAAAATATACGGACAAGTTTTATTTTTTACAATTAATTATGTTATCTTTTAATTGTGTATTGACTGTCAATACATAATAGGAATGTCTAATCGGATGATGAAAGCGAAATATGGCAGTGTATCAATTGTATAGTAGGTATCTGGTGTCCATTTTACTAGTCTGTGCCCAATACTAAAAGCCTTACTTAAGTGCCTACAATATAATTTTGAAGGAATGCTATTCATATTAATAAGGGCGTAAATAAACTATGACAAGATCTGGAGACATTGAAACAGTGAGGCAGGAATTGATTACCTTGAACTCTCTTTTGAAGGATCAAAATAATCTTATATTAATAGCTGGAGTGAAATATAATAACAAGGTCGTTCGCAATTTAAAGCTCTTGATTAAAATAATAGTAGTTTATGCAACGGTTGCATATTGATAGGCCTTAAAACACTAGTGCGGTTTTCATGAAACGAGCCGATAGGCGAGTTTCATAATAAGATCGCACGTGTGTTTTAAGGCCAAATTATGCAGAGTTGCATACATAACTTTATCTACACACATATTATAAATCCTCCATGATGGGTTCAGAAACAATATTTTCTGGCAACAAGTTATTTGTTGCAATCGTGGCTGCATATTTCCGATATCCGGCGCATTTTCACATCACACACACTCCGAGAAGACTACTTACTATTCATATTTTCAACTAAAATGTAAATTACAAACAACTTTTTCTATTCAATTCAACAAAATTCTACTTTCGTTCAGCAAAACGTCAACATAATGGCGGCGAGACCATTCGATTTTTTTTTAAAAATCATAGACAAACGGATGAAGTCTCTATTCTCACGTCACTCGAGATCAAATATTGTGCAGTTTATATTAAAAAAACATACTGAATTGACGTTTCGTATCAATAACTGTTTTATTATCTATGGATACTAGAATAGAGACCCACTTGAGTTTTGACAGCTGTTCCAAATTTAATCTCATTTCTTTACTAAAAACGATAAAGAAATAACATTGCAGCACTGGTTTTTCCTAATTGGTTGTCAAAATGGTGGTCATTTTCTACGGTTTTTGATTAACCAATGGAGGTTTTATGATATGGGTGTAGATAAATAAATAATCGTAATCATTCATCGGCCTATATGTATGTTTCACAGAAACAATTGCAATGTCTAAATCTATTGTAACATAGCGAATTCTTATTTCTAGGGCATTATTACACAGTAAAGGACTAAATTATGGACAGGGATGTTTAGAATTAATTCTGACCTAAACTGGCGATCCCTAGGTCTCGATGGGCGTACCTACTGTGGTATAGACTTAGATTTGTATTTAAACTATACACATCATTTGTTAACTTATCTATAATGTATTGAAAAAAAATGATCACGGAGTTTCTTGCCGGCTCTTCCCAGTAGAGGTATTTTCCGAACCGGTGGTAGATCTTCATAAGAGCTGGTAAAAGCCTGAACTGAATAAAGATATTTTGGCTTTGACAGTGATTTTCTGGCTAGGCATAGAAAGCCTCTCAATCCTCTCATGATGACAATTTCGGCATTAGAATTTTATACATTAGAATACCGTAATGAATAATATATATGTTGTGTTCTGCGACCGGAAACTCGTTTGTTTTGCTGCCTTCCATTTCCATGGACGCCTGTCTTGCGTCATGCCGGAAAGGAACCACGTGAGCTCGTTGTTGCATGCCAATATATACCTACTTGAGGGTTTTCCTTGTACTAGTATACATATATAGGTATGTAGGAGGAACAATTTAACCAAATAAAGAGGACTTTATTATACTAATAATAATAGACATGCTCCTCTGCTGCACTGGGAGTGAAGAAATAGCATAGAATGCGTGCAGATGCTTAGCTTATCATCCTGGCATGTCGTAGAAGTCGACTAAGGGACGGGTCCTCTCCAACATGGTGGACTATCTGTATGGGCGATGGGTTGATCACCTGTCACCATACGGTTCATCAATTTCATCATACTATCTTAGGACTAATTAATCGAACGTGGCCACAAGTAGTCTTGTGGCTCTGCCCACCCCATTTGGGATTTCGGGCGTGATGCTATGTACGTATGTATATATAACAAGAAATAAAAAGTACGGAAAAAATAATCTCATGTAAGCTGTGCCGAACGGTGCCAAAAAGGGTGCCACTCAGCGCTATATCGTGTTTTAATGATTTAATGATTAATTGTAACAAGCCACAGTCAAAATAATTGTTTATTTCTGATATAGGCGCATATTAACAGAATTAATAAGTGTAATAAACCGTAATAAGCAGCCATATCACTATTTAAAATAAAACAAAGCAGTTATTTATTATTATCTACCAACTAACAAGTTATTGGCTACAAATCAATTTTATTGCGTGCGGATAAGATAAATACACATTGTATTATACTTGAAAAAATGCACACCCATCCTTAGGGCGCTCGCCCTCGGCCACTTTTGCAGCGATACAGTCGCAAAACGGCCGCAATGTTGTCGCTGGCCACCAACCGGCTGGTGGCTGTGGTGTACCATAACCCACGCAGACACGATTCTGCATCACTACTATCACGATACAGTGTCGATTCAGTGTCGCACCGGACGCGATTCTGCATCGCTACTGTTCGCGATGCAGTCGCGCGTTTGTATGGATACAGTAGCGATGCTGAATCCACACACCGTGACTGCATCGCTGCAGTCGCGCGTTTGTATCGATACAGCAGTGATGCTGTCTCAATACAGCGCGGCGCGAAGATAGTGCTACTGCATCGCTTCTGTCGCGCGTTGCAAATGTGACAAGCGGTCACATGTTGCGATGCAGCCGCGCGTACACGAAACGCGCGACCTTATTGCTACAAAAATTCGCCGTAGGCAAACGCCCCCTACTATGCGAGCATGCAGAATCGCGCCTGTAGCGATGCTGCATCGCGACTGAATCGCGATAGTAACGATGCAGGATACCTGCGTGTATCTACGTGGCCTATAGTACACGGCCAGCGACAGCATCGCGGCCGGTTTGTGACTGGATCGTGGAGCTTTAAGCGAATTACTTGGATGAAGTCGCGGGCAACAACTGCTTTCTATGTAACACCTTCAAAGTGAACTCTTGATAATTGAACACATTCAGTGCCGAGAACCCGATAGTTGGGTTCACCGTTCGTAGCGCATTTTCGCTACAAAGCGGAAAAACGCTGCTGGGTAAATTCTTTTTTTTTTTTAATTCACCCTACTACGCGCTACGCGCTTGGCGCGTAGCGTTTGGCAGCACTGAATGTGTGAATAAGCAGTAATTTCCATAAATGTTTAAAGACACCCAACAAAATTAGCAGTCACTCGGACATAGTGCTCTGTACTTGTCAGATAACTTCTAGTCGACCTTATCACTTTAGTAAAGCAAATATTTGGATATTTGAAATTGTTTTCGAAATGCTAAACGTTTATGGAACTGTTTACGTATTTGAGTGTCACTGAGACATGAGATGACATGTGTACATTTATAAATAGCTTTTATGCAAAAATATTTGTATGATATGAAACTCGCTGTTCACCAGAGGTGTGAAAGGATGATGAGGGAGAAAATCCAACTGTAATATTTACTAAGTGCGCACATGATTTTTTGTCGCGGCGACAGTCGGCGATTTCTCGAACGAACGAATACTTAATAGATTCAGAGATCCAACTGTTATCGCGAGAAAAAACCGTAGTGCGCGCTTAGCCTAAGTATCGACCATATCTTAATATATATTTCTTTATTAAACCTAATGGGTTATAAGCACGGAATAATATATTAATATGGATAATCCTTTCTATCTCTGAACCCTGCGGCCCTAACATGCAAGACAAACAGATAAGTTAAACTCGTTTATCTCTATGACTATCTCTTTCGTCGGCACTAGTGTGAGAGAGACGCACTTCGAGATAAGACGGTTTTACTTATCCTTGTATCTTGTATGTTAGGGCCGCAGGGATCTATATGAAAATATCTTGTAGAGTTAGCCAACATTAAAAACTAGTTTTGAATATCTAAGGTTTGCAGGATTTAAGTATTGAAATTACATTTTATTTTGAATGATTACCATTGCTTAATACGTAAATATTGTCATTTCAAAATTAAGTTCAGCTTCAAATAATTTAGACGTGAAACTGACAAATAGATCCCGGTATTCCGAAATTACATACATACATACATATTATCACGCCCGAAATCCCTAATGGGGTGGGCAGAGCCACAAGACTACTTGTGGCCACGTTCGATTAATTAGTCCTAAGACGGTATGATGAACCGTATGGTGACAGGCGATCAGCCCATCGCTTATACAGATAGTCCACCATGTTGGAGAGGACCCGTCCCTTAGTCGACTTTTACGACATGCCAGGATGATAAGCATCTGCACGCATTCTATGCTATTTCTTCACTCCCAGTGCAGCAGAGGAGGCACTCCCTATTCCGAAATTGTTGGGCCATATCCATTCTTAGACTTATGTATTTATAAATCAGTGCACATTTAGTGCTTAAACACTTCTTATATACCTGATAATCGTTCAGCACGAAATTGTGTCTTTTTTTTTCACTCACCGCTCATCTTTACAGCTGATCTTTGTTGGACGGCCTAAACGCTCGACGGTGAAAACATTGAAAAAAATAACAGATGCCAAGACAATTATAACGATTTATTATGAGGAAGTCATGTTGTAACAGATTGAATCGGCTGGGCTGGCTTGTAAAGTTATTTCTGTTTAACAAATGAACGCAATGGAATTTTGACAACTGTTATAACATTGTTTGTATCTTGGTACCTTTATTATATAAAAAAGCGGCCAAGTGCGAGTCGGACTCGCCCATGAAGGGTTCCGTGATTTATGACGTATTAAAAAAATACTACTTACTAGATCTCATTAAAACCAATTTTCGGTGGAAGTTTACATGGTAATGTACCTACATCATATTTTTTTTTTTAGTTTTATCGTTCTCTTATTTTAGAAGTTACAGGGGAAACACACACACACACACATTTTACCACTTAGGAAGTGTCTCTCGCGCAAACTATTCAGTTTAATAAAAAGACCTTAGAAACCTCAATATCATTTTTGAAGACCTATCCATAGGTATACCCCACACGTATGGGTTTGATGAATATATTTTTTTTTGAGTTTCAATTCTAAGTATGGGGAACCCCCAAAATTTATTGTTTTTTTTTTCTCTGTTTGTGTGAAAATCTTAATGCGGTTCACAGAATACATCTACTTACCAAGTTTCAACAGCACAGTTCTTATAGTTTCGGAAAAAGTGGCTGTGACATTCGGACGGACAGACGGACAAACGGACAGACAGACAGATATTTAGAATCTATAAGCGTTCCGTTTTTTGCCATTTGGCTACGGAACCCTAAAAAACTTTCTTTAATTACTAGAATAGGCACCTGTAAGAAATTAATCAAATTTATATGTGTTTTAAGTCCGGAATGACGAACGTTTATCCAAAAAACTGCATACCCGATTATTATTATTAATAATGAGTCGGAAAGTTGGTTTGTTGGTATGTCTAGGTCTAATCTTTGAATTAAATTAAACCAGTCCTGTCGTCGAAAACAGCTGAAATTTGGTACACAACCCCGGTTTGGTACCCGATCACATTGCACTATCAAAGAACAATGAGCAATGAAATTTTCATCAGAATTTATTCCGTACCTGTCTAAACCAACAGTAGCTTATTCATTGTAATCAGCCAGTTTTCCGCGCTGGTATTTTCTAGCAAGCACCTAGGAGCTTAAATAAAAATGCGTGCTTTATTTCAAACTTGTAGGTATAGTTGATGACGTGATGATTCAGTGTTATTTCGCTTTGAGTATCTACTACCACATAGGACGTCCACCCACAAGATGGACGACCTAAAAGAGACCGCAGGAAAACGCTGGATGCAGGCCGCTTCCAACCGGCGCTTTTGGAAATCGATGGGGGAGGCTTATGTCCAGCAGTGGATGTCCTATGGCTGAAATGATGATGATGATGATGATGATCAACCAACTCGCCCTGGCATTTCATTTTAGAAATGACATTCAAATTCGAGTAATATAGAAGTCTTAAGTCGCTTTTCCACATCGGTCTATGTATTCTCTATAAGTAGACCGATGCGGAAAATCGACTTTCTTTTATACTATTTAGAGATAGATTATTATAGATTTTTTTATGGGTTTTAATAATAATAATTGTTTGTCCAGTACAAAGGTCCGGCGGCGGATGCCAGCGTCCTCGGTGAGATGATATTCGGCGCCGTCGCAATGAACTGCAAGGGCGTTTCATTGAAGATTCACATTATGGATGAACCTAAAAGGTATTATAAATTTTAATAATATATCAGGAGACAATCTTAGCACAAATCAATCTAGTCCCAAAGTAAGCTCTAAAGCCTTGTGTTATGGGAACTAAACGACGATATACATTCTTATATAGATAAATAAATACTTAAATACATAGGAAACATCTAAGACTCAGGAACAAACATTCGTGCTTATTACACAAATATTTGGCCTTACCAGGGATCGAACCCGCGCCCGCTAGCTTCGGAGGCAGAGCACTACCAACTAGTCTAACTGCGTCGTCGAATTCGTCGTTATGGCAGCACCGTACAAATAAGCTACGAATATAACTTTAAGGCTCTAGCGAAAAGGTCCATTGTTCCTTGAATCATGGTACTTATAAAAGTGGTAGAATTGCACCAATTTAGCACACTGACAGCTATTGTTAGTTAACCCCTCGGATGCCGAAAAAATACCGGCATTCCCGTCTCATTGGATCCATGCAGTACCAAAAAAATTATGAACAAAAAAAATGCAAAAAGTGCACCTAAGAAAGAGCATGGATCCGTGCCTAAGCATCCGATGGGTTAAGACGAATTTGTGAAGGCAGGTTGCCTCATTTTAGGGTACAGCAAATGTCGTCACTACTTTGAAAAGATTATATCTCGATAACAACAGATGGCGAAATTAACTTCGTTACAAGCGTGTTAAGTAAATTTTTCCACTACAGATTTAAAAACCATGCTTTTATAATAATAAAGAACGTACCTCAAACGGCGACATGTATACAAATGCCCGAATGCTTCAAAAAAGAAGATTGTTTTTTGTGTTTGTGAATATATAAGATATAAAATAATAAAGGCAATACACGTTAGATTTTTGACGTCAAAAGTAGAGAAAATTTAATTTATATTCAGTTTTAAAAATAAGCACACAAATACAAACTAATGTTTACGTTTCATATATTTGTAATCATGTTTTAATCTCTTCTTGTGTAATAAAGTTGTTTTTAAAATTTTATCGTCAAAATAAATAAATGTTATTGCACTTGCACGTGACTGTTAGTACTTACATATAAAATCCATACAGCATATATAGCCACACCTTAGAATGTTCGTACTAATATTATAATGTAAAAGTATATGAAGATGTTTGGATCTTTGTTCTTCAATTACGCGTAAACGGCTAGATGGATTTAAATGAAATTTAGCAGACAGATGAACCATATCTTTTAATAAAAAATAGGATTCTTTCATCCAATACTACGCAACAAAGTCCCGGGCAAAGCGAAAGTTCGGCAGGCCACTTATCATCGCCTACAGAAACGCTACAAAGTCACAAAGAAGGTTATCCTTATTTCTTTGTCACAGGTTAATGTGTACGAAAGTATTCTGCGTACCAACGTCTCGGCGTATAAACCGCGCGAATTGCAAGTCTGAAGAAAGCAACGTCGGGTTACGGGAGGGTTCTAATCCTTTGAACGTGCCGCTGCAGAAGGAGGAGGTTTCCTTGAGCTTCTCCATTGATAGAGGGGATTCAGGTACGTCCACTCAATAGTCTGTTCACCCAAAATAGTGTCACTATGCCGCGCGGCATAGGATACCTACTGTTGAAGTATCAAAGAAAGCCGACGCCGAAGTACACCCACAGGTAACGCGGGTTTACAACGATTCTTGAATTTGTCGATTATTGTATTAAATTCCTGCATACCGTTTGGGCTTACTGTCACTATTTAAGTGAACAGACTTTAACTTATGTCATTTTTAGGATAGTTTATACTGACGTAGTTTAAGTAGCCTATGGCTATCTTAAAGTAGGTATATATCTAAATTATTGGAGCGACATTCTCACCATTTTTGTGGGAATGTTCATCTTTTTAAACATTGTTAATGCTGAAAATAGTCTTAAATCTTTTTTTTTTGTGCGTGAATTGTGGAACTGTCCTGAATAAGTCATCGAGACGATCAAGACGATGCATTATTAAGTTTAAAGGGAAGACAGTATTAAATTGTTCACAGTCCTCGCACAAAATTTTCATACGTCCTACAAACGATGGATAATGAATGTGTTTTGTTTACCACTGGTTGAGTGGAGTCATTTCGAAGTGAAGGTCGTGCCAAACTTTCATTACGCTCTGTTATGTTATGTGATACCCTAAAGCGCAAAGCTACATCTGAAAAAAACGGCATCTTTCGATTGTGTCTACGCGAGTTACAGAAGACTAAGACCAATTTTGAAGTATATGTATTTTGACTACATAATCAACAATCTGGTAATACTAATACACGGTTAGATTAACTTCGCGCAAAGCTTTATTTTTTAAAAGTCCTCTAACTTCTTTCCCTATTTTCTTTGGCTTCGCTAAACGACAGCGTCTTTCATGGTGATTGCATAATGGTAATTATCATTGAAATGTTCTAGCCCACTGGTAGCCTTCACAATCCCTTCCTTACAGACATTTAATTAATTTTTTTTTTTAAATTTATTGCAAAAAAATTAAAATACAGTTTAAAAACCGGACAAGTGCGAGTTAAACTCGCGTGGAGAGGGTTCCGTTCCGTACATGATTATCTGTAATTTACTAGGCTACCTTAAATACCATAGACTTCTTATAGGTTTTCCTGTAATCTACAGGCAAAGATCAATTTTTTGTATTTTTTTCAAAATTGTAGCCCCAGTAGTTTCGGAAATAAGGGGGGGGGGGGGGGAATGGTCATTTTTCGCCTATTTTCCTGAATAACTTCTAAACTATTTTATTTAAAATTCAAAAGAAAATATATTTAAGATCCTCACAATAAGCCCTTTCATTTGATATGTCACACGATATAGGCGGCATAACTTTTTTTTTTAATTTTCTAGTTCACCCCCAAAAAGTGGCCCCTATGTTTAAAATTCATATATTTACGTCACGCGTTCGTATTGCGGTCACCAACTTACATATGAATACCAAATTTCAACTCAATCGGTCCAGTAGTTTCGGAGCAAATTGGCTGTGACAGACGGACAGACAGACAGACAGACTGACAGACAGACAGACAGACAGACAGACAGACAGACAGCCAGACAGACAGACAGACAGACACACGAGTGATCCTGTAAGGGTTCCTTTTTTCCTTTTGAGGTACGGAACCCTAAAAATGTACAAAATATCGCCAAACTACAGAGCAGTTTGTTGGCGATTGATTTGGCGCTTACGCCAAACAAATAATGCCTACACTATCCCTTTCTTTCATGCGTGGGAGTAATATAATCCATCACTATCCAACGCAACCTCGCTTTAAGACTAAGAATCACACATCTGTAGTCATTTAGAGACCACCAAAGCTATACGAGGCAGGCCTCCTATTGGTGGCCTTTTCCCTCGCGCACCGCTTAAATGCCTCTCGCTCTGATGGAAACGTAGCCTTAAAGTTCGGCGCTGTCCTCACGTATCTCTTATTGGTATGATCAACTGTTATATTGATAATGCGACGAAGTTTAAAAACGAGCTTTTTCTGGAATAATAAGGAGTATTAGGGTAAAGCCTCTTAATTACTTACACCTTTAAGATCATTTGCATAGAGTCCAGTTTAAGTAACAAACTATTTCGAATTAGAACGGCATTATTCCAAGTGCGAAATATAATTAATAGGACTGTGAACCAACGGAAAAAATCACCCTATTCATACAAAAGGCGATAACGATTTCCACCCCTTGAATGTTAACCGATTTTGACCAATTTTTGATAGGTTATCAGTCTGAACAAAATCTAGGCCTATACGTTTTTTGAATTTTGATTAAAGAACAACAGAGTCAAATAATGGCAGAGATTAGTTTTGTATGAGAATACTAAAACAACAATAAAACTGAATTTATTGATTATAGTAAAAAAAGCAAAACTTAGATTTTGTTCTGACTGATAACCTACCAAAAATTGGTACACATCAGTTCAGCTTTAAGGGGTGGAAATCGTTATCGCCTTTTGTATGAAAAGCCGTCGGTTCACACTCCACTTAAGGTCTATTAACTCAAAAGAACTTCGTACACGATAAAAGGGCTGATTGGAAAATAAGTACTTTCCATGTTATTTTCAACTTATACGCAATAAGTTGAAAATAACTAGAAGTCAATACATTGTTGAGCTATTAATAATTTTGACCCAGAACTTTACGTAGGTGTGCGTAATGACTTTGTTTCAACCCGTAAGCATTCCGAATAGTTGGAAAACAAACGATTTTACGCATTTCCTCTGCTCGTGAAAAGTTATTAGTTGTTTATTTTGGAAACTAATAGTCTGAATGTACATCGTGATAAATTACTTGTCTTCGGATAATGAAGCGGTGAAAGAGTGACCGTCACAAATGAGTTTTAGTTTGATTTAATTTTACAATCGCAATCATTTTTGTAGCTGCTACAAAGTCATACGTTCATGCGTTTTTAATTTGCCGCTTCAATTGGTAAGTTCTAGCAGCAGTCTAACTCTAAAATAAATAGTCAATGTTATGTACTCCTTAATTGTCGTGTATATCAGAAGTGTATCTTATATAGTAATGATTATTGTAACAGCTGTTGTAATACAGAGAGACCGGCGTATTGCAAAAGCTTGCTATTGCGTTTCGTACGGTGAGTGACGAGATCCGGAGGCCTATTTCCTCATCCCCATTCCCCACCCTCCCTAGACTGGCAACGCATTGGCAGCACCTCTGGTGTTGCAGATGTCCATGGGCGGCGGTGAACACTTTCCATCAGGTGGGCCGTCAGCTCGTTAGTCAGTCAATTGGCATAAAAAAAAAGTTATATTTCTTGTCGAATGTATATGTTTACTACACCAAAAAGCATATTTCGTCAACAGGGATCGGGGTAATAAGGTTTTATTGGGTGATTTTCAATGTCGTCTTTGGATATATCAAATTTAGTATCCAAGCGTTAGTAGAAGTCGAGAGGGTCCACCTACCTAACAAAAAGTAAGCTTAATACGAATATATTTAACGACCAACAAAGCTGGCAGAATTTAAATCCAGTTTAGTACTTTATTTTTACTTAGCTGCGCCCGCCATGCGTTGCTATGGTTTTTGTCTCAAACCTTCCCAAGCGTGTCCACAATAACTCGCCAAAATTCTATCGTTATCGGATGATCGGTATAGGAACTCATTGTTCACTTTATGTGTACTGTTTTGAAAAAATGATACCTCACAGAGTTTCTTGCGGGCTCTTCTAAGTAGACGATTTTTTTCCGAACGGGTGGTAGATTAATTCCTTGACCTTCATAAGAGCTTGTAAAAGCCTAAATTAAATAAAGATTGTTTGACTTTGACTTTGACTTTGACTTGACATGGGTCACGAACAAATAAACAAACATTCCCATCCTATCCCAGAGATCCCATTTGGGATAAGCTCGCCTTTGTACACTGTATATGTCATAATGCAGAATTTTATGTTGTCATTTATGTGCAATAAAGAGTTTTACATACATACATTCATTTTTATATGTTAGATTATTATTTGCCCGGAATGTCCCATGTCTGGGAAACGGTCTCCTTCCCATACTTCCACGCGTCTACCCTGATCATTCTCCTTCAGTCTGCAAAAGGCACCAAGCTCATTTCGCCATCTTCGCCGTGGTCTGCCGCGTCTTCAGATTGTATCCAGCGAGGTCATAAAAAGTCTTGTAAAGAGTACGAAACTAGGTTTTGTTTGCAGGGTTTTACGGAGACCAGACACCGCACAGCAGCCTCGGTTCCACTTACGATTACTTCTCCATGTTCGATGTCTGGGACGGAAGTAGTGCACAGGACGACATGTTATCTTTTCATAGTAAGTGTCATCACTTAATTTTTTATAACTGGTCGTGTTTTATATGTACAGCATTGTTAATAATAAACATATTGAATTCACATTACATATATAATAAAATCACAAATACAATAGAAATAACGTGGTCGTATTTCCTAACCTCCGAGTAAAAACCTGTATCTTGGAAGCGAGTTAATCCTCCATGATATATTTTGACTACAAATAGACGATGGATATGCAAACAAGAGACATAAAGTAAGTCAGGTTTTTAACCCACAAACTAGTCAAGACCTGTTCTAGGTGGGGGGAGGTTACAATACTATATATTTTACCATCTAACACGTTTTTCTGTTTCGTAAATGCAAATATGGATGTATAAAATATCGTGTATTTGTGTCATAATCACGCACCCATTCTGTCATTTAAAATATAAATTATTATAATTATTATGAGCCTATTGTGTCCCACCGCTCAGCAAAAGTTACGATGTTTAGCTATCTCCGGCCAGAAATAAAAGTATTTGATTGCAGTGACATCAATTCATTAATGTCTTTGCCGTGTCAGGTGCCATATTCTAAATTGACCGGTGGATTGGTGGTTTATGATTCCTCCAAAATAGGTAAAAGTATGAGCTCCACCATAAATAAATAACCCTTCCAACCAGCTCCATCCGGTCGCAAGCTAAGCGCTTCGAGCAACGGGAGCTGGCAACGGCGGACCTTTCGCAACCTCGCGACCCGGTTTGACCTCGGGGCCAGCTCCAACCTGCTGAGTGTGCCCAGCGCAACGACCACTGCCACCAGTGACTCCCAGGTCAGTTATTATTACTATCTGTGCCTGCGTGTCTCTAAGTAGGTAAACTTTGTATGTTTTTAGGCCGGCCACACATTCGTTTTCCTGATTCGATTTCCGAATTCGTTTTTCGAATCGGGCTCTCCGAACGCAGTAAATCCATATAACGATCAGGGCTTGTCATACACATTCGATTTTTCTCCGTACGGAATTTTTCCGTCCATTCGTTCCGAATGCTAGCCCTTGCGTTCGGAATTCCGAACGGAAAAAAACGAAACGGATGCAAGGCCTGCATACTTTTACTAGGGCTCGTCACACACATTCGGAAGTTTCCAAACGGAACGCGCTCAGTCACGTCACATCACGTGACCTAGCTGACGGAATTCCGTAGAGAAAAATCGAATGTGTGTGGTGATTGCACGGAATTACGAATACGGTTTCCGTGTACGGTTTTCGAATCAGGAAAACGAATGTGTGTGACGAGCCTTATTAGTGAAAACCTTCCCGGGCGCGTGCAGAACAACTCACCAAAGTTTCATCGTAATCGGATGAATGGTATAGGAACGCGTAGGAGAAGAACAAAGAAACATTGTATTTTATATATATAGGACTAGCTGTGCCCGCTATGCGCTGTAACGCTTATTTTTGGTCAGAAACCTTCCCGGGCGCGCTCACAACAACTTACCAAAGTTTCATCGTAATCTGATAACGCCTAGTAGACGAACGACTACGATACGTTATTTTTTTATATTATAGATAAGCACTGAACTCAGTCTAGCTGCATCCAGATGCAAGCTATCTTAGCTAATTGTGTCCTACTGTTGAGTAAATGCCTCCCCCTCTCCGTCTCCACTCCACCCTCTCCTGTGCCACCTCCGGCCAATCGGGCCGGTAGTCGTCGAGAACTTGCCGCCACCTCGTTCTCGGCCGACCAGGCCTTCGACGGCCGTCTGTTGGAACCCACTCGGTGGTAATTTTCGCCCACCGGTCCGGGTCCACGCGACAGACGTGTCCAGTCCAGGCCCCCAATTCTCGGTTCATTCGAGATAATCTCACAATCGAGATTCAACGTCAGTGCATACAGTCGTTTGACACGACATTATCTCGAATGCACCGAGAATTGGGGGCCAGTTCCATTTCAGCCTGGCAGTCGCAACTCCAACGTTTGCAACTCCTGTTTTGGAGCGCAGCTCTGTGTTTCGGACGCGATCCGTCAGTTTAACACCTAGAATGCTACTAGATGCACGCTAAAAAATTAATATAAGCTAATTTGATATAAAACACACTCAAATTCCCAAATTGTGATAACCTGTATCTTGGATTTGAACAAAACATAACACGCACGATCGAGCAGAATCTCAACTCAAATACAAGTATGTTCTGATATAAGTGTGTATCTCAGGCTTCGGAGTCCACGATAATGATGCGATTTTCATCAAAATGGGCTTGTTTTTCGGCAATTTATTGTTGCAATTTGGGCTATCCTCAAAAGTTTACATTCAAAGTTTTTGTCCCCATTAGTGATGTAATGTGTAATCTTTTTGAGGATAGCCCGAATTGCAGCCATTCATCGTCGAAAAACTAGCGCTAAATTAAAATTTGATGATTTTATATCTTACCGCTTAAGTATACAACAATATCCTTACTAATTTATAAATGCGAAAGCATGTTGGTTTGTCCTTCTTTCACGCAGCAACGGATCGACTTGAGTTTTTTCACCGATAGTTCATGGGCCGGATAGCAGTGGCGAAGCGTGAAATATTTACTAAGGGAAGCCGGTAGAATTAGAACCGGACGTGCGAGTCTGACATTTAGTTAGAGTAACATGGACTTGACTGACAGCTGGCCTTAGCTTTCTAGCTTGGTAAAGCCGTGAGGAATCGGCTTGTAGGCAGGCTTCGCCACTGCCGGATAGTAAGATAAGCTACTTTCTCTCCCGGGAAATTGACGGTTCCCGAGGAGCCAGAGATAAACGGATTCCACGAGGATGAAGTCGCGGATTTCACTCCGCACTTTAAATACGCTCGGCCGTCGCGTTGCTCGGAGCTGTAAACCGCAGTAGGTTGCCACTCGCTCAATCAATGGGCGATTCGCGCGTTGTTGTTGAATGACGCGGATAAAAACTGACAACCCTAGCGTACACGAAAGAGCACGTTTTATGCGACGGAGAGAGAAGGCATGATTAGGCATATTTTCGTACCTAAACACCTTTTTTGTTAGTGTGATTCTTCTGTACGTTTGTACTATTATTTATTCTGTGATAAAAGCTAGTTATTCATTTACCTAAATAGCGCAAAAAATAATTAAAGATGCATAACTTCTCTCCAGCAACAAGTAAACATATTTTGTGTTTTCCCGATCGCTTCGCAAATGTCAATGTTCGCTTTATCATTCGGATAACCGTACGCGTCTTGTTTTGTTTGTATAAGTGTATAAGTAGGTATATTGGCGCACCACGTGACAATACCTCGTTTACTTATCGTATGATGAAATATGGAGTTTGTCTACTTGAATAGATTGTTGTTTTGTAACAGTTTTTATATAAAGGAATGACCTAAAAAATATTGAATATGAGCATATATAAGTTGTCCTTGTAGTATTTAATTTTGAATTTTAATGGTTATTGAACATAGGGAAAAACAGCACAGCTTAATATCCGTATCCTTCATAGGGTTCCAGAAGGGAACTCGCACCGACATTTTCACGTACGCACTTCATATCAAGTGCATTAATCGCTTTTTCTCATACCTCAAACAATAGCGTATATGCGTGAAAATCAAAATGCGATTTAAAAGATATATTATTAAAGAAAATTTAAACAAAACCATTATATATATTTTTATATTAATCCGTTACAAATTGTGATATCAAAAATAGTTTCTTTAAAGGGCTACCAGTTCTGAATGACCTTGACTTTGAACCAACCAACGGACCCTCATCGCAATAACATTCGTTAGTTACCTATTTATTATATTGCCAGTTCAATATTTAAAAACAAAAACAAATAAAAAAGAACTATTAGTGTAGCGTATTTCCGTAGCAATCATTTGTATGGAGATTTTATTGTTTGTGGCATATCATGATGACCAATTAATTTAAAAAAAACTCTGGCTCTTAAGTGTATAGGCTTATTGGCCGTCTACTTAGAATTGTTACTTATATGTAGATAAATGACTAGTAAGTAAACGCGAAAAATTTATTAATTTAATTACGGTTAATAAAAAAAAATATCAAGCCCCTTACGAATGTTAAGGAAATATCGAAGAATCACATATATTTTTTCGAAAATTATATCTTAGGAACTATGAAAATTCGTCAATTTTGGCAGGTAGCTCTAAGTCTGAACTTTATCCATTGGGCATTTGTTTAGTTCGCTCATGTGCCTTTACAGCTGTATAGGTCGTTGTAAAAGCCAGAAGTCACGGCATGAGCCAGTTTTATTGTTTACTAGCTGTTTATCGCGGCAAAGTGTATTGGATGTGTCGCATGAGTGACCGCTATCTCTCAGTCACATGACTCGGTATCACCAACAGAGACTATTAACATAAATTCGCACGTAACCACCTGATAACTCGCAAGTGATCGGTGAATCCATAATATGAGTCATTCTTGAACATATTTGGATTGTAATAGTCGAATTTGTCGGGGTTTGATTCTGTAAAGCACCGTTAGGTTCGATGCGCGTTTAATTGGATTTAGAATCTGCTGGATAGTAGCTATGGCTTTCTTTCTCACCTGTAGTGTAAAAAATCCCTTATTATTCTGAAGTATCCTGTCTTTGGGTTAATGTGATTTTTTCTTGCAGATTTCGTCCAACTATCTCTGTAAAAATGGGTTGAAGAGTTACACATATGGTTTTTTTTTGTTCGAGAGAAATGCTCAATACTTCTAATGTTTCCGAAGAAACGAATTTCCCGCGGACGCTTAACAAGTTGTTTAAAATGCGACTGGTTTTGATATATTTTTTCCATTAAACCAAGACATTGAATTGCCAAGTGTTTCGGCAGCCTGACGTACTTCAACAACTGAATTTCTGTAAATAACCTCAACCTTAACCTCGAAGAGTTATGTGAGCAGTCACAGTTCAGGGTGCGAGTGTGATTATGTGTTTACTTTTCTCGTTATGCACCAATTTAAATGGAGATTTAATAGTACATTGTGTATTATATTTTCATTTTCATTACATTTAACTATACAGATTTTTACGGCCCGCCTGATGTAACAGTCATACATATTTGACCCAAGAAAAAAAAAGGTTGAGTAGGAGGATCACCATAATGGTGATTTCATATCTTCTTTTTCTATTTGGACAATTTCTTCTCGTCCAATATACCGCAGTGTCTCAAAACGAAAATCATTGACCAGTGTGTGTTACCGGTGATTACTTACTGCACTGAGACGTAGTCGCTCAGTATGTGCCTCATAAGAAGGCTCAAGGTCACCCAAAGGGCGATGGAGAGGGCTGTGCTCGGGGTATCGCTGCGAGATCGAATTAGAAATGAGGTCCGCTAAAGATATAAAGTAACCGCCATAGCCCACATAATTTCAAAACTTAAGTGGCAGTGGGCGGAGCACATTGCTCGTAGAACAGATGGCCGATGAGGCCAAAGAGTTCTTGAGTTGCGACCACGTACTGGAAGGCGCAGCGTGGGCACACCATCCACACGGTGAATTGACGATCTGGTGAAGATTGTGGGACTCCGCTGGATGCTAATAGCACAGAATCGCTCGTAGTGGCGATCATTGGGGAAGGCTTATGTCCAAATGTAGACGTCTTTCGTCTGACATGATGACCTTGCCTCTATTCGACATTGCCATAGCATAGAGGCAAGGTCATCATGTCAGACGAAAGACAATATGCGTTCCAAAGTTTACATTGAAAAGAAAAAGACAAAATGATTTTTCAATACCTATTCAATGATACCCCACGTAACATAGTTCGTCGATTTAATTTATTTTCTTTTTTACAATATAGCGTCTGATTGTACGCATATTGAATTTTCATTACTGACATGTCTTTAGTGACACAAGATTAAGACAAATCAATTGACTTAAGAGTCATCAAAATCAGCACACGCGTTTGGTCTCTGGAGCGCCACAAAAGAAACAAACATACATACATACATACATACATACATACATACAAACATACATAGGCTGATAAACACATTTTGCGTCTCGCAGTCGGGTAAAAACAAAGTGACATTTTGTTATATACGTTCGGTTTCTGTATCACTAAGACCAATGTTGAATTTAGGCTCTGTTCTCACAGTTTTCTTCAACTTTCTAAATAACACTAGGGCGATAATTTGAATGTGAATTGTTACAGATTTACAGCAACAGTTCGACTAGCGGTACTAGTGATAGTTTGGCGAGCGGGAGCTCCGCTGCCTTCAAAAGGAACAAGCTAGGGCTGGCGCTGCTGATTAGCGTTCCCGATACGGCTGAAAAGTGAGTACGATATAAGCATTTATAATTACTACGTGAAAACACTGTGTGACAGCCCTCGCGTGATCTACTTGGGGTGTAAAATGTGCCATTAAATTGTTATTTTGATAAATATGCTCAGGCGCGGGCGCAACCTAAAAATTTGAAGGGGGTCATACTACATACTAGACGACAATATACATACTTATATAGATAAATAAATACTTAAATACATACGTGCTCATCACACAAATATTTACCCTTACGGGGGAACCCGGGGCCGCTAGCTTCAGAAGTAGGGTCACTACCAACTAGACTAACCGCGTCGTCCATACCATATTCTTCATTGAAATATTATAGTAAGGAACTGCTTAAAGCAATTTTCGCGATGCTTACTTTTGAGGTGTCAGAACGCAAATCTGACGCCATCGCACGTTCAGTCGCATGTCAACCACTATCCATGACACCCATTTAAGTGACACTGTTATAACTGAAAAAATGCCCTCCCGCATCGTGCGGTGTGAGACCGAAGCACCACCCACTCCACCGCCCACAATGATATGATAGCATGTGAATCAAGCAATATTAGACTTTTGTGTGTATGACGTAAGAACTAAGATATCAGCAATAGGGCGGGGGTAATCCATGGCGCTGGCGTTCGATAACTTACTATGAGACTCGTTACACGAAATTGTACTGATAGGCATAACCTTCTTTTGAGATCTTTGATATTCTCCAATGTTCTTACACGGGTTACGCGTCCACAGAGACTTCGTCCGTCGTTGCGTGGAGATGTCCCCTCAACTCCAGAGCCTGGTGTGCCGGCTGCGCCTGGCGACCATGACGGCGGGCACGGGAGGGAAATTCGTGGCCACGCTGCATTCCGCTGCCATTGACGCTGCTGGGTGGTGAGTGGGAACATCGACTTTCAGCGGGTGTGATAAAGTTGATGATGGATTGAATGTACTTTCGTATAATTTACTACAGATATAGTGAACCATGTTTCCATCGGTAAAACTCGGATCTCAATCGGAAGACGACGGGACCCGAAGTGTCAATTAATTATTGTATTAAATGAGTGACACGTTTATATTCATTAATATGAAACTTTATTATTTAGTATCAAATGTCAGAATGAAAAATGACCGATAGTATGATGAGTACTGAAGCTAATTGAGAGAGCACGATAAATACGAACTTTTCCGATAAACAACGATGGAAACCAATTATGCACTACATCTGTACTTTATTATGATTTCTGGGGGTGCTCGTTTACTTCATTGAAGTTCCTTTTAATTATGTAATATTGATTGTCCGCGTGCTACAATCTTCTATTTTGTCTCATTATATCATCCAGAACTCTTGCTTGCTTATTATTTTTAACCGACTTCAAAAAAGGAAGAGGTTATCGTTCTTGAAGTTACTTTCCCGATCCTCTCAATTTTGCACTAAGAAGGAATATTGTAAAGAATGTCGGGATCTGCTTTCCGCATCCTTCAAAACCGTTATATTTATATTAATTACTAGTGGACCCGCCACAGCTTCGCCCGCGGTATTTTCCATACAATCTTTATCACCTTTTTTCACCCATTTACGGATGGAATTTCAAAAATCCCTGCTTAGTGCACCTTTAGGGTACTCGACAAATCTCTCCTCCAAATTTTAAACCTCTAGGACCACCAGGCTGTGCGTTGTCTATAAGTGAGTCACGGTACTGTTTTATATGTATAGTTAATTTAAAATTGCTATAGTATTGCTACAGTTCGACTTAATATACATTTTCCCGCAGGCTTTCAGACCTGATCGAGGGCCCCCGGTTGCAGCCGATGTGGTTACACTTGGCAACGAGCGAGCCGCCGCGGGCGCACAAGATGGCTGACACATTGCTCCAGGATCTATGTTCCGTTCTGTCCGTTGGAGACACCAAGACCACCAACTTGTAAGTTCCACCAGTAAATTGTAGCTCCGGAACAAATCGAGGGTTGTTAAAGTCTGTTCGGCGAGAGTTGATAAATATTATGGTATCGTTTCGAAATAGTGACTGTCGCTTACCTATCGCAAACTGTATGACGGGCGTCGCTTATCGCCGCGCGCACTGAGTTTCGTGGTACGAGGGACGCAGATGTTGTCAAGTGCGGTGTCGCGCCGGGCGGACGGCGGCGAAAAAATATATCTATGTTGTTCATATACACAATCGCCATATTGCAAATTAATGTCTTATATGTGCGCGTCAAATGTCACATAACTCTGCACTGGCCTAAAAGAAACGAAAAAGAAACATTTTATCTATGTCTATCGCGTTGAGTATTGATATGACGTGTCTTGTCTTGTGTCTTTCTATAATATGGCATTCGCTTCGAATGTGTCGTTCGGGTGTTCGCGTGTTGCTTTCTGTTTATACAGTTAGGCTATTCAATAATAATATTGTATGAAAAAAATATAATTTTTTCCTTTAATTTTATATTATCATCGGTCAAAATAATTAGCGAATCGCTATTTGTAATGAGTTAAGAATCCCTGACTTTTTACTTTTTTTTATTAACTCTCGGCGAACAGACCTTAGATATATAGAATCAGTATATATTTTCAGTTGGAATGAACAAATGGTTATTACCAAAAAAATATACGGATATTTGAGGTTAATCTTGGACTTACCGCTGAAGTATTAAGTTGTTATTGTAAATGTTTTAAAGGGGAGATTTATTTGTGGTTAATAGGTCACATGAGTTGACATAAAACAAGTAATAAAACTAATGCATTTTTCATCGTCGACATTAAGATCAATTATTTTACAGCCCTGTAATTTTATTTCTGCGCAGGCGTTAAGGCGGACTCTGACGTGCTAATGCGTTATCGCAGTTAAAATTAAATTTATAGCTGTATGTTCAAAAACACTGTCTAACCTCGTCTGCATACTAATTTATAACCTATCGCGACGCTATAAAGGTGGATATCAGTTGGCAGCTCGTGATCTATTGTTGTTTAATTTGCCGACGGCAACAATCACATGATTTCTCAAGAACTTTTAGCGGATTTGGATGACTTTCAAACAGGCGTTTATCTTATCTACGGACGATGTAAAAAAAATAGGTCGTTTATCTGCCGAGATAATAAATGAGAGCTTCGCAAATTAACTGTTCCTGGATTCCATCCAAGTTCCATGCAATTCCGGTCGATGACTTTGTTGAATGGCGCGAAAATATAATTTGGCTTGTCTTCGTTTGTCCATTAATAACAGAGGACGTGTGAGTGAAAACCTGTCTCCGTTATTTATAATGTGGGTTTTACCTGGGGTTTAATTATAGACCATTTTGTATAGCACTGAGCTTATGGTCCGCGAGCCAGCAACAGATTCTTATGACAATAGCCTCCCGGCCGATAATTGGTACAATGTTTCAGCTAGTTGTATCATGAAGCCTAGTGAACGTCAGCTGCGGGTTGGTGGGTGGGTTGAGCAGCAGTAACGTCCCAAACTAGGAGTTTTTTTATTCCGTCGCTTCCCGAGTGATAATTTGTCAGATGATAGTTTATATGCTATTATGAACAAATCAAATCGTTAGATGGCTCTTCGCGGTGGAAAGACCGTCAGCCGGTCACCTGAACATGAGAAAAAAAAATGTTTTTTGCCATCGCCTCCCGATTGAGAATTTGTCAGATGATAGTTAATATGCTGTTGTTAATAAATCAAATCGTCAGCTTGCTCTATCGCGGTGGAAAGATCGTCAGCTGGTCACCTGAAAGGTGTAACGGAGGAGCAAGTATCGCCTATTTAAATGCACCAACTGACGAGTTTTCCCTCGGCATACCTACTGCTAGCTGATTTTTTTCATTACTTACCAGATCATATTAACAATCAGCTTACGAACTTTCATCCGGGAGGAAAAGACGTATCTAAAGATATTCGACATTATGCAACTGAAAGATACAACTTTATTGGAATGTTTCGATTCAATCAACAGTACCAAATGCTTAGGTGGCGTATACTAATTCGGCCGCAAGAATGTTAAATTTAATGTTCGTCATCGCTATCATATTTTCCTGGCCGTTGGCTTTTCGTGGGCGATTGTTGTCCAACCGAATACATTTTCAAATACCGACGTACTTTCACGTGATTTTTCTAATTTTAAACTGGCCGTTGTTTACAAAACGTACGAAGAAGTTGTGCAACTAATGACTTACCTGTTTAGCGTATACGTTCGAGACATCTGTTTATATTTATATTGGTCATTTGCAAATCTTTCGAGAAAGTTTTTACGCTGGTAGACATTTGTCTATGTCTAGTCGCGATATAAAAGGTTCGTCACTTTGATATTAGATCTACAAGTGACGAACCTATTTATTTCGCGACTGTTACGTAAGTGGGGTAAGCGTTGAGTACTACCGGGTAAAAAATAAAAGCTAGTTAAAAACGCAGGCGAGCGAAATCGAAACAACATAATTATAGTGACCTTTACAAAGTTATGATACGTAATTAGAGTAACTGAAGGGCATATTATTTTCTGCCAACAATTTCATAAACAGGTTTGTGCAATTGTTTGTTTACGTACTTAAATGTAATTTATGTTAAAGGTTAATTAAAAACAAAATAAAAACAACGTTCAATAACCATTATAGGAGCAAACGGCGTAATGTTATTTTGCATACGACACTAAAAAGTACATTAAAAAAATATGAACTCTGTTTTTCATAAATATATTCAAACAATACATAAAGACATAATATTATCTTGCAATCCCACACCAAGCAGCGTGTATTCTGGTTACCGAGAAGGTGAAACAATCAGTAATATATATGTACATGCTATATAAGTTACTAGAGGACCCGCCACAGCTTCGCACGCGGTATTTTCTATCAAACTTTATCACCCCTTTTCTTCCCTTTAGGGATGGAACTTCAAAAAATCCCTACTTAGTGCACCTCTAGGGTACTCGAGGAATATCTCCTCCATATTTCAAACCTCTAGGACCGCTTAGGCTGTACGTTGTCTATAAGTGAGTCACGGTACTGTTTTATATATATATATAGATATAGAAACTTTTCTTTAGAGTAATAATTTTTGTTGGCAGTTTCATCAGCACACTCGTGACGCACGTGCTGACGTACCACCTCGGGTGGGTGACGACGGTGAGCCCGTACGACGCGCTGGACGCGCCCGCTGCGCGCGCGCCGCGCCGGCCGCACAACGCGCTGTGGGCGCAGCTGGCCGACCTGTGCGGGGGCGGCTTCCCTCCGCGCGCCGCGCGCACCGTGCTCAGTGGCGCAAGCGACCCGCGCTTCCTCGCCCGACTGCTGGTCGTGCTCACCTACTTCGTGCGCTGCGGGGACGTGACGCGAACCGACTTCGACTTCGACGACGACGCCCTAAAAGAGAGCGAAACGGTCACGCTGAAACGGTCCGCGGATAGCGTTAAGAACGATCACGGTAGTGCGAGTGTCTGCTTTAGGCGGTCGACGACCCTCGCCAATTTTAGTCGTCAGCTCTCTACTAGCCTAGATAACGAAGCGAGCGAGGCCGGTACGCTCAGAAGAAACCCCACCGTCATGATTAAATCGTCCTCCGATTCGAGTCTAGATTCGACCGCTTCGGAGGCTGAGGTCGAACGGAGAGTCGTGTTCGTTCTAGGCGACGATGAGAAGTTGGTCGGGTTGAAGAACAAGTCGAACGGAGGGAAGAGTGTCAAGAAGTCCTCGAAAGTGCATCTGGAGCCGGTCAGTTTGGAGGAGGTGGAGAGAGCCGGCGAAGAGATATCACCTGCCCGCGATTGCGAGGAGAAATGCTCGCGGAACTCCGAGAGCCCATCGAAATGCTGCGCGCAAACACTTCAACATTCCAAGCCAATCAAACATTCCGGTTTTAAATTCGAGTTCGATAAATACCCGCAGATAGTCACTAATTACATGAAGAGCAAGAACCTAGAGATACTAGATAGACATTACATCGGGAAGCCGGGGAACTTGAAGTTGGATAACTTCCAGTTTGATCCGACGATAGTTCCGCCGATACAGGAGGAGCGGTGCGAGGCGTGCTACAAATGTCAGATGATGGAGTCCATGCTCCAGACGCCGACGAACGCCTCCGAATTGGAATACATGAACGACGTGCCCCGGCAGTCGGATCCTCAGTACGCGAAGGAAACCATAGTCGAAGCTGATACCGTTTCTGTGTCTCCGAAGACGTTTGTGAGGAGGAAGGAAGAAGCGACGCTAGTTGTGAATGTTATGGAGCCCGGTGTGAGTGTGGGAGGGAGGCGGGTGGGGTTACGGGGGGAGAGTGCGAGCGAGAGGGAGGTCCAGCACGTGATAGAGTTTGCTGTGCCGCGGCTGCGGCGGCGGCCGGCGCGCGCGCGCGCGGGCTTCGACACCTCGCTCCTCGGAGGCGTCTCACACCATTATGTACCTGATTTAATTTTACAAGGTGACTATTTTTTTTAATTAATACTAATCATTAATTATGTAATAAGGAACTGCTCAAAGCAATTTTCGCGATGCTTACTTTTGAGGTGTCAGAACGCGAATTTGACACCATCGCAGGTTCAGTCGCATGGCTATCACCATCCATGACACCAGTTTAAGTGACACTGTTATAATTTAAAAAATGCCCTCCCGCTTCGTGCAGTGTGAGACCGCTGCACCACCGACCACGCCGTCCACAATGACAGCGTGTGAATCAAGCAATATTAGACTTTTGTGTGTATGTCGTAATAACTAAGACATCAGGAATAGGGTGTGGACGCTAGAGTTTGATAACCTACTATGAGACTTGTTACACGAAATTGTACTGATAGGCATATCCTTCTTTTGAGATATATGCTACTTATATAAAGCCCTGTTCCTATTTATTTATTTATATGGACCATTAACAGTATTACACTAGTGAGGCATAAAATCTGGCATATAAGTTGGAGCGAGATGCAACACTCATTACAAACGGCCACAGTTTGCCGTACATGTAAATATACTGTAGCAAACGCCAGTGCCAGGGTCATGGCGGAAAAGGACGGCGCACCATAATATCATCATCATCATCCTACCTGCTGGGTACAGGCCTCCTCTCATAGTAAGAGGAAGTGAGCCGTAGTCCCCACGCAGGCCTGACTATAGTAACAAATATATTAATAATATATTTATGTGGAACGGTTTCTTAACCCTGATTATAGTACAGCGCCTCTATTTGGTAAGCCAGATTTCTCATCTCACTCTTCCGCACGACGCGTAATGCGTAAGAGCGAGATGAGAAATCTGGCTTACGAGTCGCTACAGAATCACTTAGCGTTCCCGAATAGAGGCGCAGGATTTATGTAAAAACAAATCAAGATTATTTAGAATATAATAAATTAAAAACTAAAATGTTTACTTCCAAGTCATGTGACTTTAACCTTTTGACCGCGCCAAGCATGTCTGAGAAGTAACACGAATTTCAACTTTAAGTCATGGTATTGAAGGACCTTTTCACCCTGTATCTGCTGATGGCTGCAGCCGACTGTGGCGGTCAAAAGGTTAAATACTAGTCATGACGTATGACGTTTGCATAGGTCGGCTGCGTTCCGAATCACGCTGCCCAGCTAATCGTTGTGATTACCGTAAGTGTTATTCGGAACGCACCCTCATACAGACTAGGCATTTTTTGACGGTTTCAGTATGTTGACGTCACACGCGACGGCTGAGATTAAGATAGCGTTTTAGCGACAAATATAAAAATGAAAAATATTATTAGTGCTTTTTCCTTGAAAATGTGAAAAATTCATTACGAAAATATTTTTACATAATCTAAAATGAGTTAATAGTAGCCAAATATATTGTTTAAAAAATGGCCAAGAACCGAATTGTATCATATTCCTTACATTCAAGCAATTATGTGAAATATTCCAGGAACGACAGAGACGCCCAAGAAGTGGGAGTCGGCGCTACGCCGCGATCTCGAGCTGGCGTCGTGCCTGGCCGACGCGCCCGCGCAGGCTGTCGCCATCGTCGGGGATACCGACACTTGGTACGTCTGTCTATAGTTCCTGGGCGACCGAGCGACCCTTATTTAGCTTTATCCTTACATATTATAAAACAAAGTTGCCCGCCGCGTCTGTCTGCCTGTCTGTCTGTTACCGATAAACTCAAAAACGTATGAACGGATTTTCGTGCGGTTTTCGTGACCGTCAAGGTGGCGTACACCAATAAGATATCCAGGATTTGATGATGCCAATAAATAGTACCCAAATAGTACCGAATTAGTACCTATTTAAAAAAATTAGTACCCTTGTAGTTTTCGAGATATAAGGGGCAGTAGGTAGGTACGCCACCTTGACGTCAAGGTGGCGTACACCGAGTGAATCTCTGGATTGGCAGTGTTCCCGGAAATTCTGTATGAGCCAAAAATTAGTACCCAAATAGTACCCCTGGCCCTTAAAATCTCATCAGCGTAGCTATTGTAGAAGCTGAGATATTTGACTATTTAATTGAGTAAAAATTTGCGCACCGTCAAGGTGGCGTACACATCTTTTACAGCAAGATTTCACCCAGAAGGCCTTCGAATTTTTCAATCGGCTATATCCCAAAAAATACTACCCGAAATAGTACCCCTTTTACGATCAAAACAATACTGATAATATATGTGGAACTTAGAAACAAATTCAACCAAACTTCTACATACAAATCCATTTTAGTACAGTCGCAAATAAAGATCAAATATGTGTTGCAAACTACTTGCCATGACTGGCATCAACGATTTAGAATGGTGGTATGTTGTACTAAGCTTTCAGGCAAAGTGATTCTTACACAGCTGCATGAAGGTGCACAATTGCTTAACTTAAAACATTTTAAGCGCAATTAGACAAAATATTTTTTTTTGCTGTTTACCTGTTTTGCGGGCCGGGTGCCGGCGGTGCGCGTTCGTGTTATTATTATTGTCAAGATGACTATCGAACTAGACGGATCTACTAAAGAAAATATTTAAATATTTGATGTGATTTGTTACGTGCGTGCGGTGAAAAGTTGAATTACAGTTTGATTAACGATGCACAGCAAAAAATGTAAGTACCTACAAGCTGTTTCTTTTTGTGATTTTAATATTCTTATAAAGATCAATAAGTACCTACTTATACTCAAATTATTATGAAGGATGATAATATTTTTTTATTTTTTTGTGTATAAAACAGCTACAAGATGGTAGATCAATTTCTAGCAGATAGTTACATTATCACCTCGATTTTTAGCATTTGAATTTAAAGATCAAATTTGAACATAATTTCCATTAAAACACAGTATACCTATATTGGATTATATTTGTTGCACATTGTTCAATACTGTGTTTGTTGTTGTGTTATTGTTAAATACAAAATGCGTTAAAATTCAAATGCTAGAAAAGAAGTATAGATATTTTATTATTGCTGTTTGAACAATAAAAGTTGCTAATAGAGTTGACAAAACTTATGAACTTGCGATAATTCTGACAAAAAAAAATCGACACGCAATTGACTAATTTCTTATGAATTTTGCCATGCAATACAAGTAATGTAAGTAGACATTACTTAGGTAGATTCTTAATTGAAATAATAAAAAAAAAAACATTCATTTTTCCAGGTGACGAGATCAAACGACTGGTGTTGACGAAGGGGATTTCTTCCGTTAAGGAAAGCTGAAAATACTGAAATGAGATTCAAGTAGGTGAGTATCAATAATTATTTATTACATCCACTCTAATATTATAAATGCAAAAGTAACCGTATATCTGTGTATCTGCCTATTACGCTTTCCCAAAGTAATCGCGATAAAAGAATTTCACGCAGACGAAGTCGCGGGAACAAGCTACGTAGGTACTCGTAAAAACCCGGCCTTTGCGCCGTCGGTCGGCGAGTTAAAAGATAGATAAGGATTTTAAGACAAAAGATTTTGCTTCGGCAAAAAGGAGAATTCCACGTAGAGGAGAGAGCTAATTTCACTAAATGTGTACTTACTTTGTGCGTTATTTTATGTGTTTATTTGTTAGGTTTAGCAATTATTAGCATCGATATGATAGGTAGTTTATTAAAACTTTAGAAAATACTCATGTATGGCTTTTGGACATGGAAGTGGTAAATATTTACCATAATCGCGCTAACCATAAAATATAATTGTATTACTCATTAGAATCATCGTTACCAATTATCATAGTATTCATGTATTGTTCTAAACACTGTTTTTGACTTATAACTTCCATGTCCAAAAACCAAACATGAGTATTTTCAAACATTATGGATAAATAAAAAAATTCAAAAAACAAATTAGAATACAATAAAATCAAAATTTAAATCAATATCAAAGTATAAATAATAATTAATATTATACATTAAAATAATAACTACAACTTGATTGAAGAATAAAATTATAATTAGAAACACGGACTCTACCGAGAGCTCTAGTTTTGATGCGATTTAATGTTCGATGTTTCGACATCTACATATCTATCTAGTAATATACCTACTATTGATTTTGACCCTTATCTCTGATTCTTAACATATTGTATATAAAAATATTTCCTTTTCACATCAGGAATGCAATCTTCCATATGTAACAGCGCTAACATATATTTTTCAGAGATGCACATAAGAACGAAAACGCTGCAAGTGCTGCAAGAGAATGACCGACAGCCCAACACAAGCTACACCATCAAGTTCTCACTGCAATTTATTTACTTGCGAAAGAACGACAGCCCATCACAAGTTTCACTATCAAGTTCTCACTACAATTTATTTACTTGATAAAGTAAGTTTAAAATTATAGTATACGTTTAGTTAGAACGGTATAAATAGTTTAGTTATATACGTATTAAATATTATACCCATATAGTGCAATGTATAGAAAAAATATACGGTGTTGATTTTATATAACATTATGTATATTATAGTGGTCTTTAACTGTTACTTGTTGATATATGCCAAAATATTTTTAATGTTATATTTTTGTATTGTGATTGTGATTAGTAATAAGAATCTTACTTATTTGTATATTATATCCATGATGATATTCACGTGAAGTTTGTCTCAACAAACTCGGACTACCATGAGCTCATATTTTGTTGTTTAATTGTTGATACGCTTATTTAGTAAGTCCATGACTGTATATCTGATCTCAATTGTAAGTGTTAATTGTAAATTAAACTTGGGCACAATCGTAATCGCTTAGCTTTTAAAATATTTTTTACAAAGGTCAGTGAATTATTTTGCCATTTAATAGATAGTCTAAAACGTTATGTAGTAAATGTTAAAGATAATTATATTATTTACTGTTGCTTGGTGATTATTATGCCATATTGTTTTAAATATTATTCGTATTGATTCGTCATTAGAAAGACATACATACTTATTTATATTTGTATGGCATATCCGTGATGATATTCACATAAAGCCTGTGTCGGTCTCGGCAAACTCATAGATGACGGACTCTACCTAGGTGACTGATGATAGCTATAATTTAATAAGTTCTTTTGTAAACCTGTTTTATGGTTGGTACGCTTGTTTTACTCAAAATACATATTCTTTAAAATAGGTACCATTATCATGTAAAAGAAGTATTATGAAACAAGACTATTAAAAAAACAAAAAAGTATTTTCCTTAGTTTGTTCTATTTTGTACAACAGCCTTGATAACCACTTAACACACACACACACACGAACACCCTAATATTCTGAAAAACTTTTGATTGAATAATCATAATTCAGAATTACCAAAATTCTGAAATTCATTCTATTTCTGAAGCCGGTCACTCATTACAATAATTTGAACTAGTAATGCTGAAGTTAGATTTAGCGTAGGATACATTTTATATTTTAGGTTATATTTTTAAACTAAAAAATGTTAACGGCAGAAGACCAATCAGAAATTAGATGATTGGGAATTAGAAACAAAGAATTAAAGAAACTATTTAGATATTTATTAGCTATTCCCAACTGTTACCACTGGTAATATTTATATTTTTGTTCCCACTTTCATTGAATTCTTAATGTTCAGCAAATATGTAAAATGTTAAGAATACATAAATAATAATATAAAAAAACTAAATAAGTAAATCTGACCCACGTCCCTTATAAATATAATTTATCTAATTTCGACATAGGTGACAGTTGGTTGACTGTTACTTTTTCATATGTGACTGTTGTAGCAGCTAAAAAGCAATGTTCGGAAGGGGTGAAACTAAAATTACTACGTTTAATACAATCGGTCAGTCCGCCCCACCAAACATTCATCCCTTTTTACCTGCTCCAGCGTTATGAGCTATTTGCAAGTACATAGTTACGTATAGTGAATCAATTATTTTGTGGTTACTACTAGGAATAAACAATCCTAGACCAGAATGTATTCAACTGTAACAAAGTCGTGGGAACAATCCAATATTTTATGGTGTGTGAGTGGTCGCCTAAACACACGCGCCCACTAAAACCTACTCTTCTGAACCCACTATGAGGAAGCTGGATCATATTTAGTTAAATTTAAACAAGGACAACTAGCTTATCCAATGATATTGAAGTTTTAATGATATTCAACCAACAATATTAAAAATGAAATTGGTTTATTGCTTTTCGACGCGTCTGTACTTTTACTACGTAGAAGTTTGGTTGATTTTTTTTCTAAGTTCCACATATATTATCAGTATTGTTTTGATCGTAAAAGGGGTACTATTTCGAGTAGTATTTTTTGGGATATAGCTGATTGAAAAATTCGAAGGCCTTCTGGGTGAAATCTTGCTGTAAAAGATGGGTACGCCACCTTGACGGTGCGCAAATTTTTAGTCAGTTAAATAGTCAAATATCTCAGCTTCTACAATAGCTACGCTGATGAGATTTTAAGGGCCAGGGGTACTATTTGGGTACTAATTTTTGGCTCATACAGAATTTCCGGGAACACTGCCAATCCAGAGATTCACTCGGTGTACGCCACCTTGACGTCAAGGTGGCGTACCTACCTACTGCCCCTTATATCTCGAAAACTACAAGGGTACTAATTTTTTTAAATAGGTACTAATTCGGTACTATTTGGGTACTATTTATTGGCATCATCAAATCCTGGATATCTTATTGGTGTACGCCACCTTGACGGTCACCGGTTTTCACCAATAGATAGAGTGATTCATGAGCAAGATTTAGGTATATAATTTGTCAAGGTTATTATGATTCGGCATTCGCATGCAATCGAAAAAACCTAGTGAAAACGAAAGATTGTTGATATTCTAAGGTCGAGGTCAAAATTAGAGTAAATTACTTTGATGGATAATGTGCTTCATTGATGGGTAAATTTAAAAAAAAATCGTACGTAATTAAGGCGTAATTAAAAAAAAGTTAAAAAAATACCTTTGCGTTACGAAAATTAGCAATACAATTATATGCTTTATGGCTACAATTAATAAGTATACCTTATTAATTGTAGCCATAAAGCATATAATTGTATAATTTTCGTAATATAGAGGAACTTTTTAAACTTTTTCTTAACAACGCCGTACATTTTTTTTGAAATTCTTTATACCTCATTGTTGGCAACGTATTTCTCTATTCTATAGTATATAAAATACACAAACATAACAAAAAATTATTTCGAATACTTGAAATACACTAATTTGACTAAAAATAATTTCGTTGCTACTAATGTATTTGCTCATGTTTCTTTGAGTTTATGAGTGAAATTCAGTTAAAAGTTACAGTAATAGAAAAGGTTTTTATCATGGAGATTTCCTAGCTAAGAAAATAACATCGTTGAAATGTATTTGAACTTATACTGGTATATTACTAGGTAAGATCTATTGAACTGAAATTGGTTTGTACACAATTTATGAATATAGGCCGTGTGGTCTCGTTATAGTCGAGTAAACGTGAAATAGTAGTTTATGCAACGGTTGCATAATGATAGGCCTTAAAACACTAGTGCGGTTTTATGAAACGAGCTTTTAGCGAGTTTCATAATAAGATCGCACGTGTGTTTTAAGGCCAAATTATGCAGAGTTGCATACATAACTTTATCTACACACATATTATAAATCCTCCATGATGGGTTCAGAAATAATATTTTCTGGCAACAAGTTATTTGTTGCAATCGTGGCTGCATATTTCCGATATCCGGCGCATTTTCACATCACACACACTCCGAGAAGACTACTTACTATTCATATTTTCAACTAAAATGTAAATTACAAACAACTTTTTCTATTCAATTCAACAAAATTCTACTTTCGTTCAGCAAAACGTCAACAACATAATGGCGGCCGTCCGTCAAGACCATTTTTTTTTTAAATCATAGACAAACGGATGAAGTCTCTATTCTCACGTCACTCGAGATCAAATATTGTGCAGTTTATATTAAAAAAACATACTGAATTGACGTTTCGTATCAATAACTGTTTTAATATCTATGGATACTAGAATAGAGACCCACTTGAGTTTGACAGCTGTTCCAAATTTAATCTCATTTCTTTACTAAAAATGATAAAGAAGTCATGTTATTTCTTCATCGCAGCACTGGTTTTTCCTAATTGGTTGTCAAAATGGTGGTCATTTCCTACGGTTTTTGATTAACCAATGGAGGTTTTATGATATGGGTGTAGATAAAGATAATTTTAGAGTACACTTATTCGAAAGTAATAATAAGTCGTTGTTTTATTATTAAAATGTACGTAAATGGTTCAATTCTGGTAACATTTTGCTTGTCGAAGTCATCCCTCTAATTCTGTCGTCGACCATAGTTTGCGAACGTTAAATGTCACGTTATTTATTGATCTGTTTTGCGGGCAGGGAGGTGCGGGTGGTGGGGCGCGGGGGCGGGGGCGGGGGCGGGGGCGGCATGTCGGCGCTGGTGGCGGGCACGCTGGACGCGCTGGCGGCCATGCGGCGCGCCGGGGTGCCGGCCTACCAGGTCAGAAACACTCACATGTATTTTTCTCAAAAATGATACGTAAAGTCGCCATAACATCTTCAAAAAGTCACCAGAAAGTTAAGAATACGACCTTCCTCTACCCACCTGGATAGTAATTCACGGTGTACAATGGAAAAAAAAAAACAAATATAGAAAATAGATTTTTGAGAAAAGCAAACTTCGACCAAGTGCCACACTGGACTCATACATAGAAATCCTCGCCTACGGCTCGGATTTCAAATCGTGTTCGTCCAGTATGGCTTACTTACTGGTCTCTTCAGTAATAAACTATATCTAGCGGTTAGCCTAGTTGGTAATGCCCTGCCTCCGAAGCTAGCAGTTCCGGGTTCGATCCCTGGTGGGACCAAAATGCGGTACGTAAATAGTTTATGAAACAAAGTTACCAGCCGGAACATCTAATTCAAGTGACTCACCAATAACCGTAGCACATATTTCAAGTTAATATAAAAACAGTTTATAATTAATTACCAAAATACAAAGTAACTGTAATACCTCTCTAATTTCAGTGCTTGTCCTACCTCGAAGGCAAATTGCGTGAGTTCTGCATCCTCTCGAAAACGCTCGCCGACATGCTAATGACGACCGACTTCTGCGACATCGCCACACTCACTAAGTCACTCAATATAGATGTCAACGATGTCCCGTTGCTTCTCGCCATAGCCACCACTCACACGCCTCAAGTCGCCACAAGATACGGCATCAGCTACAGATAGAAACTAGACTGTAAGACGATGGAATAAAGCTCAATTTTTAATGCTGCAGCAATTTGTTTTAAAGCATCACAAAATACACGCGTCGAAGTTCTTATGGCGTTGACGTAATAGTACATTGTGTATTAAGGGCGGTAGAGAAGCAAGTATGAACGACGGGACCTTCAAAGCCCGAGCACACAGCGAGGGCTTTAATGACACGACGTTTATAATTGCCGTACCGCCGTGTTACACTCAATGGTTTTCATCACACTTGCGAGGAAATTAAATAAAAATAGGGTAAAGCTTACATTTTTAAATAAGCTAAGTTTGTAAATGCTGGCTGTGTCGGTGCGATCGGGGACAGCGTGCATATATAGTGCGACGAAATATCCTATATAAAATCGACTACGCCCGCGGATCGTATTTTAGCCGTACGATCCATTTTTCAGGGATATAATCCTAACAATTACGAGCAAGTGTAATGGAAAATAAAAGATTATTGTTGCTTGATTCATTGTTACTTATAAAAGTGATATAACTATAGCTTACTGATCATGTAAATTCGAACGCCAGCCGTAGAGTTCAGAATCTCCAAAAAGCTTGACTTTTATGTCTGAAATTTTGTAAATTAAATGGTAATATTCAAGTATGCTACAATGCTGCCTTTTATTGGCGTGATGCCTGAATAATTATAATTACTCCGGAATTTACATTATAAAAAAATATTGAACACATATATTTTTTCTTTTCTCGATTAAACAAAAACTGACGAAAATATAGTGCATTGAAGTTCTGCGCGACGTCACGCCTTGGTACACGTCCTACCTAGAAGCGACGAACTTTGATGCGCGTTATCTTTGTCAATTTTGATTAATTTGATAAAGCAAAAAATATGTGTTCAATATTTTTTGAGTAATTAGAATTATAATTTTTTACCCAGGCAACATCCCTATTATTAGATTAAGTTTCATCAAAATATACTAAACGTCTCGCTAGTGCAAAATGGCCTTTAAAAAGACTGAAACAAAATATCAAGTGAGTCTTGTTTGAAGATGCTGAGCAGTTAAAAAAAAAGTTTTAGTTGTATATTATTACTCGTATGTATATTGGCATAATCACTATCAAGGCTGTTGTCGGTTATATATAATTGTAATATGAGAATTATTTGCACAAGGTATGGTGTATATGATCTGTGATTTAATTTTTTTTAATGTATATATATTGTAAAACAAGCATTAAATGTTGTGATATTGCAGAGATTCGAAGTGTGAACAAAATGTTTATAATATTTATACCAAAAACATAATTGTTTTTAATATAGGTATACTTGAATATCGCAAAAAGCAGTGAGTGCAGTGGTATTAGTTATTGCCTATGACCATTGAAGCATTATTGTCATCATAATCATAATTTGAAAGCAGGTATGTCCACAAATTCGCACGCTGTCTGTGTCCAACGGCTTCCAAGGTCGTCAGTCCATTGTGGGAGACTGACCCACGCTGCAATGTTTGCTGAGACAGACCCTACATTTCAAGACGCGCTAAAAGCGTTCCTCTTCCGTTCCGAATGGACTTTAAAAGGAAATATAATTAATTATATAAATTTATATAAGAATAAGGATTTTTTTTTGAAAATGTTTAGTAGTCCGTCAGTTAGATTATCAAAAAATATTGAACATGTATCTTTTGCTTTATCAAATCAATCAAAATTTACAAAGATAATTCATGATAAGTTATCCAACTCGCGTCGAATATGTCAAGTTTTTTAATTGGGATATTTTGTAGTCATAGAACCAATATACATCCTCGGAGTCCATGTAATAAGGATCTTTCCTGGGTGAAAAAATATAATTCTAATTAGTCCACCGGTTAGATTTTAAAAAGATATTGAACACGTTTTTTTTGCTTTATCAAATCAATCAAAATTGACAAAGATAACGCGCATCAAAGTTTGGGTGTGGGGACTTATATATGACGTCATAAGTCCCCACTAATTGGTACAGTGTGCAAAGTCGTGAGGTCACCCGAAACTACAACGCACTATATGTTCGTCATTTTTTGTTTAATCGATAAAAAGAAAAAAATATGTGTTCAATCTTTTTTGATAATTTAACTGACGGACTAATTAGATAGATTAGACTTCCTTTTGCTGTGAGCACGCTTTAAGCATGTCTTGGAACATAGGGCAAGTCACATGCGAGATAATATTGTCAAAAAACTTTTATTAATCTAACAATAAATCTTGGATGTGGTTTCGTCTCGTTGACATGAGAATTAGGGCAGGTTCCAGTGATATTTAAGGCTGCGTATTAGTCTGTGAGAAATTTGTGAATTAAGTGCATATTGACGAGTAAACGCGAGCCGTAGTGCATGCGGATGATTAATTGATTTTACTATGATACAAATTTAATATGAAAGTATGTGAAGATACCTCGATGTTTGGATGTTGGTTCTCCATCACACGCAAACTACTTGACGGATATGGATGAAATTTGGCAGACAGATAGAACATGTCTTGCAATAAAACATAGCAAACTTTTCATCCCAATTCTACGCGAACAAAGTCGCGGGTGCAGCTATTAATTCATATATTGATAAATCACATCATAAGTATTTTACAAAAAAGTTTCCTGTTGATATTATTACCAGTTTTAGAATAAATAATTTAAAGAAAATACCGTCGTGGAATTTGTTTAATTGTGATTTTAGGTATATAGAAATCTAGCTAAAGAATTGAAGATATAAATAAATAAATAAAGACGTTGAGACTATTTTAGAAGTAATTTTCTAAAATGTTTTCTGAATGAATTCTTCGTTCTCTACTCAGTCTTTTACGCAGCCTTAAATTTGTACCAATATTTTGTTTAATCTATCACCTGCAGTAAACGAAAAACTGTGAGTTCACTAAATGTTACTATCATTTTATTATCTTATATAAATGTTTCATTAAAATTGTATACTTCGATACACAATAGACTGATAACTCGTAATGTCATTTCACATAGTTAAGTTCAGATTACAAAATAACTCAGCATAATACTCACGTGAAATATAAGTTATCAGTCGAAGAGTTTATATCTTCATAATAAAGGATTATTTAATAATTCATGAGGAATTATATCTTACAAATAATTAAATAACGGTAAATATTCTACATTCTTTGAGCTATTGAAATATTAAGCCAAGCTTCATAATTGTAAAAGTGCTTATTTTGCCTTTTCAATTATCCTAGTCTTTTGAACAAATAACGTTGTAAGGAAAAAATATTAATAAATAAGTTCATAAAATATAAAAATTTATTTCAAACATTTCAAACGTACCTAATGTCATTATTTTTTTGAATTTTATTATTATGCCAAACTTAAAACCCGATTATTTTTTTAATAGTTTATTTTAAAGTAAAAAAATGGTGATATGTATAAAGTAACAATATTAAGTTAAGACCATTTCGTTATTCAAATTGTAATTATATTTTTTATACCTCAATAAATTATTTTCCCCATTGTAAGAAAATTATTTTATTTTTTACTTTGAAGAACAATTTTCCGCAGGATTATGGCTGTTTATAATTTCGAAATTTCCTTTATGAAGAGTTTCCCAAAAACGACAGCTTTTTCATTAGTTATTGATAAGGGGTTCACTAGTAGTGCCCACATTTGTCAAAAATGTACGCCTCACCGGTAGCATACTCATAAGAACATATATATCGCTAATTATATAACTCCTTTTTATAGAAAAGTGCCAAAATTAATTAATTCATTTGGGTTGGGTCCCGTTGGCCTTACCTGCATTTAGCCTTGCCGAGCAAAACGGCTCACGAGTACACTGACCAAGTATGCAAAATGACTTGGTTATATAATGCCATTATTATTGTTAATTCAGTAATAAACTAAATATATAGAAGTCCGTGGCAAGTAAATTAGGTATACATCTCTCATACTGTGTTCGTTAAGTCCATAGGTGTTAGTTTCAATTATTTAGAAACTGTTAGTTTACAGACCAAGGCATTTTGCTACCCGGACAAAATACAACTAAGGTGCTCTGCTCGCCAAGGCTAAATGCAAGTAAGGCCAACGGGACCCAACCCATTCATTTGTGTTGTAACTTTTTCTAAACTCTATTAATTATTTTATAAGACGACTTCAACTAAAATACTTATCAAGGTCGCTTGGGTTAGTATCATCTCGTCTAAAAAAAGCAGCTGGTCTAAGTAGCAACTGGTCTAAAAAGCAAATGGTCTAAGTAGCAACTGGTCTAAAAGGCAGCTAGTCTAATTAGCAAGTGGTCTAAAAGTCAGATGGTCTAATTAGCAAGCTGTCTAATCCACTGTATCTTGAACTCTTGTAAAGTCAAATACTTTTTCCGCCATTTCGAAACAAAGCGAGGTCTATAGCTCACAGAGCCACTAGTTATACCTATGTGCAGCTATATAATAGCTTTATAATATGCGGAAAGATAATAAGTTTCTATCAAACATGTAATTTTGGAGGCAATTTTTATTACAGACCGTTTGCCGATTGGCCTGTAAGTGGAGTTAACAATTATTCAAAACTTACTTTCTCCAAACAGTCAAATGGTTTTTAATGTTTGATAGAAACTTATTATCTTTCCGCATGTTATAAAGCTATTATATAGCTGTACATAGGTATAACTAGTGGCCCTGTGAGCTATAATAGACCTCGCTTTGTTTCGAAATGGCGGAAAAAGTATTTGACTTTACAAGAGTTCAAGATACAATGGATTAGACCGCTTGCTAATTAGATAGACCATCTGACTTTTAGACCACTTGCTAATTAGACCAACCCCTTTTTAGACCACTTGCTACTTAGACCATTTGCTTTTTAGACCCGTTGCTACTTAGACCAGCTGCTTTTTTAGACGAGATCATACTAACCCTTAATTTCAACTTGATACCTATGGAGGTATCAAGTTGAAATTAAGGGTTAGTAACCCTTTTCAAAAGGTTTTGACAGACAGACAGACGGACAACAAAGTGATCCTTTAATAAGGGTTCCTTTTTTCCTTTAGAGGTATGAAACCTTAAAACTAATAGACCACTACTTTATTGCACAAAAAGATAAGAGGGTAAGGAGTGAGGGAGATTTTAATTGTAGGTACTTATTGTTTACTTATAACTGCTTTTCTGTCGCGTAACAGCTACCTACGGCTACATGTAACTAAATATTAAATACCAAGGATAAAATGTTTACCATTAGTTTTCCGATGGGCTGAGTTGTCTTTTCTTTTAATCATGGTCTTGTAGTTATAAGTAAGCTACTGCTTCGCAGTAATTAGCTGTCCGACCAGTCCATTAGCAGGATTACTTAAGGCTTACGTGGCTCACAACAAATAACTAATGCACGGTACCTACACGGAAAAATATCCCTTGCGGAACAACCCTAATGGGCTGCCACGAGCATGTTGGCAAATATAGGAGTTGTGTGGATTATTGAAAAGTAGGTAGGTAGGTAAACATTAGTACCAAGTGTTGCCATGAATATTTATAAGTAGTAACCTGTAGGTACTTATATAAATAGTCTTTCACAACTTATAATATTATTTTAAATCGAGTGAAATGGCTTGTCGATTGATAGACAGAGACAAAGGTAGACAACCAACCTTATTTGACAAGATAACACTAAAATGGGTAGAAAACCTACAATTGAATAATTAATTATGTGCTATGCTAAACCCCCCCGTCCGGAATCATAATAGGTGTATTAGTCTAATGACGATGTAAAAAGTGCCACGTCCACACAGTCATCTATCTTAACTTAAAATTAAAATAACAATAAAGACAATTTTATTATAAGCATACACAAATCGATTTCAGATATTTTTCGAACACACTAAATAGTCTATAGTTCTATACAAATGGGTCTCATTTTGAATGAGCATGGTGCTGGTAGCACTGAGTTGGAAATGGCCTGGCGACGAAAAAGTGAAATACTTAGCAATTAAAAAAAAAAACCCTACCCAATGAGTGACCCGTTATCATCCTACGGATACGAAATCCTTATTATGGTTGGCACATGTGATTACATAAATCTTGGAAGTTCAATAAGCTTGCCAGTGGCACTATATGTTATAGTAACGTTAACTTGAGGATAAGCTACCCCGCATATTATCTCTCAGTGCCTCTCTCATACTATAGAAAGAAGAAAAGAAGAAATAGTAGTTTATGCAACGGTTGCATAATGATAGGCCTTAAAACACTAGTGCGGTTTTCATGAAACGAGCCGATAGGCGAGTTTCATAATAAGATCGCACGTGTGTTTTAAGGCCAAATTATGCAGAGTTGCATACATAACTTTATCTACACACATATTATAAATCCTCCATGATGGGTTCAGAAACAATATTTTCTGGCAACAAGTTATTTGTTGCAATCGTGCCTGCATATTTCCGATATCCGGCGCATTTTCACATCACACACACTCCGAGAAGACTACTTACAATTCATATTTTCAACTAAAATGTAAATTAGAAACAACTTTTACTGTTCAATTCAAAAACAATTCTACTTTCGTTCAGCAAAACACCAACATGGCGATCAAGACCATTTTTTTTAAATCATAGACAAACGGATGAAGTCTCTATTCTCACGTCACTCGAAATCAAATATTGTGCAGTTTCTATTAAAAAAACATACTGAATTGACGTTTCGTATCAATAACTGTTTTAATATCTATGGATACTAGAATAGAGACCCACTTGAGTTTTGACAGCTGTTCCAAATTTAATCTCATTTCTTTACTAAAAACGATAAAGAAGTCATGTTATTTCTTTATCGCAGCACTGGTTTTTCCTAATTGGTTGTCAAAATGGTGGTCATTTCCTAAGGTTTTTGATTAACCAATGGAGGTTTTATGATATGGGTGTAGATAAAAGACATTATTTACTTATTCACTGAACAAGACACACAATAACAATAACAAAAACTACAGACAAACGAGGGATGTGTGCCGTCGCGGCAGTGAATTTCGGCGCTGATTTTCAGCCAGCACCGTCTGTAACAATCGCAGCGCTATATTGGATAAATAAGTGGTATAATAATATACCTACAGGATGGGCCCTGTAACTGGAGCAAATAATTAAATTGGAGAGTCCTAATGTTTAAAAGTCCTTTAGTTATTTAGATTAATGATTCATAATCAATGGATTTTCAAATTTTAATCTTAATCTTGTTAGAAAACATTTGTTTTTTTTAAAGTATAATTTCAATTGATTAAAATCATTTCGACACGATTACTGATAGCCTAAAATGCTAAAATTTTGAAAGAAAAAAATCTAAAATGCTAAAGTACCTAGCTATCGAAGAAAGAGATGCACTGAAAGATATGATGGGGATAACTTATCCTCATGTCGATGTTGCTAGGGCCGCAGCATTAATCATTAGTCTAAACAAAAGTTTTACTCCAATCTAGTCATAAACGCGTAAAGGCCCGGGCGAGGTAGTTTTATAGGGATTTTACGACTCCGCTGCTTCGTGACTATTCCCGACCTAAACATTGCTCCAATCGCAAACATTAAATTTATATTGAATAACGTAAGTAGTAATTGAACTTATTTAAAGAGAAAAGTTAAGGTGTGACCGCACTAGGCGGAACCGAGGTACAGCGGAGCGGCGCGACACGACGCGCCTCTATTTACCTTAATAAACCGCACTTCATCTGCAGCGGCAAATGTCTGTCAGTCGTTTGGCAATTTCTGAGCGAGATGGTAGAGCCTGAAATGGATGTGGTAATAGTTTCTTTGCTATGTTCGGGAGAAGAAAGGTTGGAGTTAGCAAAAAAGCGAAAATATGGATATGGATGCATGACATTTCGACATCACGATACAATATTACACTATTTGCTCACAGCCTTAAAAGGGATCCGAAAAGATTTAATAATTACTTACTTCAGAATGTCTCAACCTAAATTAGGCAGGTTATTATAAAACATGTTGTCCCATATAAAAAACCGGACAAGTGCGAGTTGGACTCGCGCACGAAGGGTTCCGTACAATATCTATAATCAAGCAAAAAAACAATCACATTTGTTGTATGGGAGCCCCCTTAAATATATATATTTTTTAAAGTGAATAAAATAATATAACTACTTAAATATTCTGCGAATATTTCAAGCGTCTACCTGTTGCCGTTATCAATATCAAGCAAAAACGAGCAAAAAAATCACGTTTGTTGTATGGGAGCCCCCTTAAATATCAATATGATTCTGTTTTTAAGTATTTGTTGTTAAAGCGGCAACAGAACTACATCATCTGTGAAAAGTTCAGCTGTCTAAATATCACGGTTCATGAGATACAGCCTGGACAGACGGACAGCGGAGTTTTAATAATAGGGTCCCGTTTTACTCTTTGGGTACGGAACCCTAATAACTGGATGATGTGCAGGGTCGCGCGGCTTACCATACTAGCGGCAACGGAACTGCGCGTCATAAGTTGGTAATTCGGTCAAAATGACCGCGCAGTGCCTATTCTGTCATACAATTTCATACAAACAATATTTGGTCGCTCTTTCGCAAAATGTCTTACCGCAATATAACAACTATTCGTATTACTAAGTTCATTAATCTCATCGCCCCCTTTAACCTTTCTGCTAATTATATACAAGTATTTGAAATTACTTGTTCAGACGCGGAGACTATACATCTCCCTTATTAGTTGTTTATAGTTAATTTGTGCCCATTAGGTTTATTTGTTGCACTTTTTATGTTAGTTTTAGTTATATGTAATTTTAAATAAAGTAATAAAGTAAAAAGTAAAAGTATAAAGTAAAAAGTAAGTTAATTCGTTGATCGGGTCGCCACCTTCCCTAAAACATGGTTGAGGGAGACGATGGCTGAGATACGCGTCATACTCGTGAACGGGTGCTGTCTGTGGGGTCCGGACGGTTCATGCTCGCAAGGACCATTTAAATTGGTTAGTGTTTAATTTATTAGTTTTGTGCGATATCTGAACCTGACTAGAGAGACTTCATAGTGTTCTCTATACTATATTTGATACTTTTTCATATTCGTATATTTGTATTGTTAGGACATGAAATGTTATATTTCAAATTGTTTCTTTGATATTTGGAGACCTTACATCTCCATCTTTATACTTGACCGTGGAGACTGTCTACACCTCCATTTAACCTAGATTAATCTATTTAGATGTTTCTTTGCTTCAATTTTTATTTTATTATTATGACCCTTAGAGACTTTTTACATCTCTAAGTCACTTAACTTTTCCAGACGTGGAGACTATACATCTCCCTTATTAGTTATTTATTAGAATTAATTTGTACCCATTAGGTTTTTATGTTGCACATATTGTTTTAGTTTTTAGATAAAACTGTACTGCCAAAGTTGAAAAAAGACTTACTGCTGAGTTTCTTGCGGCGTTTCTTCTCAGCAGATGTCACCTTTCGAAGCGCTGGTAGATTCAGACATGTAAAAGATCCCAGGTGGCCTACTTGCAAAATAAATATTTTCATTTTCATTTTTTCATAAAGTTGAAAAAAGACTTACTGCTGAGTTTATTGCGGCTTTTCTTCTCAGCACATGCCACCTTTCGAAGCGCTGGTGGATTCAGATATGTAAAAGAGTCCGTGTGGCCTACTTGCAAAATAAATATTTTCATTTTCATTTTCAACGTTTAATACTTTTTAAGGCCCTTTAATGTTACTCGTGTGTTCAGACTAAAAATTAAACGGCTGCGGGATGTCTTGAAGGAATAAGAAACCGCGGGCCTATTTTGTTGAATTACTTTCAAGAGGGGTTGCTCTTAACTTAAATATAAGGTTTCTTTGAAGTTTCTTTCCAAATTTTAATGGATTTGTCCGTCCCCTTGGCGCTTTTTTCAAGACCGTTTATTACAAATACCCATGTCCATCCCTTAAGAAATCTATCTTTCACTTCACGTGAAGTGCCAAGGACTTCACTAGTCATACACTCATAAAGTCATTTATTGCTTCGATCGTATAAATGGCGAGATAAGGTACGCTCAAATATTCAGCTAAAACATAAAGGCCACCACACATATATACCTAATTAGGGTTGAGTTACTCATACATGAGGCACCTCGAATGTCACACTCACATTGTTAGACTGTCACAACACCTCACTTCGTAAAAATGTCCCACTTCAATGTTCATATCCCACTGATAGCGACGAACCGAGCGAATCATGCGAGTGAGGCGAAATAGATGATAGCGTAGCATAAACAACGTAGCGAGTAACTCAGAGTGTGAGTGAGACAAACGAGCGCCGTCCGTTGCGTACAGTGTGACACGCTGACAGGAGAGCGAGGCGTAAGCTCCGCGTAGTACCTCGCCTCAATTGTGGGAGGACATTGTACCACCTCGTTTTGTAAAAGGAGTTACTCCCTCAAACTCGTTTTAATTTCATGTCCTGCCCAACACTATACCTAATTACTCCCTCCAGTCGATGATGTAATTTAGTCATACGTACGAGCGTCGTTTGCAACAGAGATAGACTGATGGACACAGCGATGCGAAAGCGAAATGACGATTTTTCAATTAGAAGAGGAAGGCTGAACGACAAAGACTGTGGCATAAGAGAGATAATGGTCACAGCTTCGCCCCTTAAAACATACTGTTTTCTTTTCTGCATGCCTGGTACAGCGAATCGTGTTGATTTTCTATCATTATCTCGCTCTCATACAGGTAGGTTTGTGAATTTATTTTGTCAAAATTAATAGATATTATTATTTTTAAGATATGTGATTCCGTGTATTTTCGTTGGTAAGTAAACTTATTGACCGCGCACGATGGCAATTTAAACCGGACATATTCCTCATACGCACTTGTGACGCCTCATATTTTCCGGATCACTAAAGCAGATGAGAGAAGATATATTTTTCGGAACGGCCCGGTGGCTCAGTACCTTGTATTCTAGTTTAATACATAGGTAATCGACGATTTATACACGACATAAATTAATCAAAGTTACGTAGAGAGTTTGCTCGACAACCCTTTTTTTTTAATTTGAGCTTCGAAAGCAACTGCTTTTAGAGCATAGTGACCTTCTCGGGCAGCCGGTTATCTCACGGTCACTTATGAAACACGGAGGTTAATCTAACCTCTCAGGGAGTTGCTCCCCTCATGATTAAGCGCTCAGGGAGACGTAATAAAACGATTCCAAGAAAATAACCTAGTCTAATAGTCTTCATTAAGTGACCGTATGGTTGCCGTGATCGCCCAGTTGTTACTATCATAAAGTTGTATAATGCAGGGTTGCCAACTCTTCAAAGAGGTATACCCCTAAAAGCAAGTCGAAAGATCCCTAATACCCCCTGAATCGCTGACCACAATTTTTTTGAAGCTTCTTTTACCACAGACAGATGATAATCCATACCATACCATACTCTTTTCAATGTGATCAGTATATAAAAGGCCAAGTACTGACGACAAGTATTCTGAAAATACCACGGTTTTCAGCACGATCGCACGAAAGTTGCAATTAATGCTGTCATCTTTCAAGCTTCTAATCAAATTTGCACTAATTTTCAACTAGATTTTTATACCCCAAAAAAACTGCTAAGAATGTTCTGCTCCTAAAAAAATCTCAATCCAGTTATTTTGCCCCTAAATTTAGGGGGAAACCCCTGAGGTTGGCAACCCTGGAATAATGTGTTAGTACAATGGGACTGAAAGCAATCGTGGTTACATTTATTTTTGAAGCCATTAAAAAGGCAACACGAGCTCGCCGACGCCCATCTGCGATCTAAGCAGATACAGAATACCTTAGTAATTTTTGTTAATGCTACGGATTATTTGTGTAAATGAAATGCTATCTTTTTGCACTACATACATACATACATAGCATCACGCCCGAAATCCCTAATGGGGTGGGCGGAGCCACAAGACTACTTGTGGCCACGTTCGATTAATTAGTCGTAAGATGGTATGATGAACCGTATGGTGACAGGTGATCAGCCCAACGCCCATATAGATAGTCCATCATGTTGGAGTGGACCCGTCCCTTAGTCGACTTTTACGACATGCCAGGATGATAAGCATCTGCACGCATTCTATGCTAGTTCTTCACTCCCAGTGCAGCAGAGTAGTATAAATATTATTCCTTTTTCTAATTACCTAATGAACCTCACTTATCACTGTTATCAAATATGTATTTAACCAGGAACGCCGGCAGAAGGGCCGTGTCCAGGGTTAATTACTTTTACGACCTTTGTATAAAAAGGCATTTGAATTTTTATCAGCAACCCAAGTGAACCCAGATAACGGCAATTTCCCAAAACGCCGCAAAAAGGTCAGCGTTCTGAATTTATAAACGTGTTTTAATCCTCCGTCTAAGGCCCAAGCATTTAGCTTGGGCCTTAGACGGATGATTAAAACACGTGCACATTTTGCGTTTAGCATCTTGCGTTAAATACGTAAGATAATAATAACGCAACGCAACGATAATAACGCAAATAGCATCACGCCCGAAATCGCTAATAGGGTGGGCAGAGCCACAAGACTACTTGTGGCCACGTTCGCTTAATTAGTCCGAAGATGGTATGATGAACCGTATCGTGACAGGTGATCAGCCCATTGCCCATACAGATAGTCCACCATGTTGGAGAGGACCCGTCCCTTAGTCGACTTTTACGACATGCCAGGATGATAAGCATCTGCACGCATTCTATGCTATTTCTTCACTCCCAGTGCAGCAGAGGAGCAGATCGATATACCTCACTACACAAAAAGAGTGCTAAACGCCATACATTTTATATGGCCGTCAGCGCTCTTATTACTTGTGGTCAGGTATACCTCCTATCTAAAAATGAAGTTTGCAGACGTATTTATTGCACTGCTTGCGTTAGTAGTTCGCGAACAGCGCGTGAGCGGCGCATTCGCGGCGCGTTCGTCAGATGTGGACGCACCATAATGAATTCTCAGCAAAGTTAGAAGTTAGATAGGAGGTATTGGAAGTCCTAACAGACGTCACACATATCACGCGGCGCTGCAGTCGCGCCAAGGCAAACCGAACGTGGCGCGCGCGTGATATTGTGTGACAACTGTACGTTTAGCACAACCTACCTGCGAGTCATTTGTCACTCAGTGCGTCTCTTAAACATTTGATTAATATGACAGTGACGCACTGCGCCTCTATTCGGGAACGCTAAGCGATATTGTAGCGACTCGCGAGCGAGATTCTCATCCTACTGTTCCGCACGATGCGTAATGCGTAAGCACACGAATCTCGCTCGCGAGTCGCTACAATATCACTTAGTTAGACATCCCGAATAGACGACGCCCTGAGCGACTAAAAAATCGCAGGCATTTTGTGCTATCCCCTGTTACGACTTTCAATAGAAGACAACGGATGGGATCACGCGGCGGTCACGCCGCGCCCGCCATATGGCCGGGCCTTTACGAGACTGGATCTCTACGTTTCGTAATATTTAGGCGTAGGGCATGGCTGTCCGTTGATATTGCATTTTTAACAAGCCCAGGTAACGAGGGACGAGACAAATGGCCGCGGCAGCTTCGCTGGTGCGGGAAATGAAAATAAATATTAGAACAAACATGAAAGTGCCGGTTTTATTTGACACGCTCGCAGTCCCTTTATGGAGGTTCCTTGATTTGATAGAAAGAAAATGTCATGAAAAGCTCAAGTGATAAAAATAATGTTTATGATTCCTTGTTTATTACTTACTTTTCGGCATATCGGCTGAGAGGTCAGGGCGGTGATCATCAATCAATGCTTATCTGCACAAGTCCTCTATTACAGCTCCTGACAAAGACTCGTAGGTACAGTTGTGTATAACTACATATATACATATTTTAGTCCATTGTCCGCTAGTCATTAATTTCACACAATGGAGTAAGTAATAAACAAACTCCCCCACCACGACCATGTAAGAGCAATTTTTTTTGTGTCCCTTGAATTAATATAAATCTATCTTCAATACTATGTTTATACCTACAAATCAATCTAGTTCCAAAGTTAGCTCTAAAGGCTTGTGTTACGGGTACTAGACGACGATATACATACTTATAAATATAGCTGGACCTCCTCTGCTGCACTGGGAGTGAAGAAATAGCATAGAATGCGTGTAGATGCTTATCATCCTGGCATGTCGTAAAAGTCGACTAAGGGACGGGTCCTCTCCAACATGGTGGACTATCTGTATGGGCGATGGCCTGATCACCTGTCACCATACGGTTCATCATAGGCCCCCATTAGGGATTTCGGGCGTGATGTGTATGTATGTATGTAAATATAGCTGGGCATCGTTAATCAAATAGTTAACTTCGTAAATCGCTAATCTGTTACTAAAAAAGTTAACATCTTTCAACGTTAAACCGTTACATTTCGAAATATTTAACGGGAATTAACGTGAATCGTTAATCGTTGCGTTACTAGTTTACTTATAAAAAATGTTCGTATGTGCTATGGAAGTTTAGGCAGGACATGAAACATTAGTAAAAATAGGGTATTGCATTATAGTTTGTAATAATACTTATTATTTAAATCAAAAGCTAACTGACATAAGCCGCGCGGTGTCCTTTTATCAAATATGTCCTCATCTCAGGATGTCAGCGCGTTTTGAGGAAGCCTGTATTACTACAAAGTACAGTATACAAGGCTTAATCCGGTAAAGTAGTACCTCAGCTGTTTCATAAATACTGTCAGGGGAAAATATATCTAAATGTAAGTACATATAAATTGCCGGTGGCGCAGCGTGGTCGCGCTCACGTTATGAAAGCTCACTATTTATTGAAGCGAGGGGAATTACAGGTAGGTAGGAGCTTAAGAAAATGAGCGCCGCTGGAATCTTTACTTAGCATGCTTTAGTTATATATGATGTTACTTGGATGAACGTATCTGTTACGCAAAATTAAGTAGTGGTGGTTCTAGTAGTGGTACAGCCAAACAGTTATCCTCACAAGATGATAACTGTTCGAATGGGCCGGCTCGACCGGGGTAGTACCACACTCTCACAGAATATCGGCGTAAAGTAATAGCTTGCTATTGCGTTTCGTACGGTGAGTGACGAGATCCGGAGGCCTATTCCCTCATCCCTATCCCATCCCCATTCCCCATCCTCCCTAGACTGGCAACGCATTGGCAGCACCTCTGGTGTTGCAGATGTCCATAGGCGGCGGTGACCACTTTTCATCAGGTGGACCGTCTGCCTGTTTGTCAGCCTACTCCTTTCTCTAAGGGCCGGCAACGCATCCGTGATTCCCCTGGTGTTGCGGGTGTCCATGGGCGGCGGTGATTGCTTACCATCAGGTAACCCGTCTGCTCGTTTGCCCCCCTCTTACTATAAAAAAAATTAAGTCCTTTTATTGAAAGACAATAGGGTGATTTTAGGGTTCCGTAGTAAAACTAGGAACGATTTTAGTTTTGACATGTCCCTCTGTCTTTTTTCTACAAACTCGAATGAGGTGTCGTTGGATAGCGTTAGGAAATATTGAGCTCTAAAGGTATCAGGCGACTTACTTATTTGGTACCGAAAATCATCGAAAATAGCATCGAATAACATTGAATAGAAAGTTAAGGGTTTCGGAGTTATAATGGCTACGGAACCCTATTTTGGGCATAACCCGAAAAGCTCTCTGTTTTATTTTAAATATAAGTTAATTTGCGATTGCATTAAATAACAACAAAAGAAGTTATTCACATACCTAATCTTAAGACGTAGGGTCTGCGATCAGCAACTCGTAATAGGTTGGTATAATAAGTCAAAAGGGAGATGGGAGCAGTAATTCTCACTAAGTACATTGTGATAACCCTTTTTCAGGAATCTTACTTAAGTTAAATTACGGTTCGGAATAATATGCTAATTCGCAGACTGTGACACAAGTTCATGAATACATTATAAGTGCCATGAAAAAGTGTCTCGTTTGAATACATTCTTGTTGGAAGACCTTTTCTTGGATGATGCTAAATAAAGAAGAGTACATTAAGCAACTGAAATAATGAACAAAATGCGTTATGGTTTGCTTCCTTTAATAACCTGTCAAACTTTTATTCTTTACTAGCTGTGCCCGTGAATTTGATCGCGGTTAATCCAGGGTATAAGCTATCACCATTCCAAATTTCATCCGAATCTTTTTAGCCGTTGAAGCGTGAACGAGTAACAGACATACTAAAACACACACACGCACACACTCACATTTATAATATTAGTGTTATTAGCGTGATTAGACAGCTCCCGTATCACCTAATGTAATGTGTGTAATGTAATGTGTGTGTGTGTGTAGTATGTTCCACGCACGTAATAGTACATTGTGCATCTAGGGCTGTAAGAAGGGGATAACTAACGAGAGTCTATTGATACACGCAATGTTTTTCATCACATTTGTGACGAAATAAAATAAAAATTAGACAAAAATAGTACATTCTGTATAAGCCGTAAGAAAGGGATAACTAACGAGAGTCTGTTAGAAGCCCGATTCCGTAGGCGAGGGCTTTTATTGACTCGAGTTTTTATCCCCTTACTGCCCGTGATACACACAATGTTTTTCATCACATTTGCGAGGAAATTAAATAAAAAATTGACAAAAAAAAATATATTATTTTATTCCCATTGTACACCCTGAATTACCATCTGGTGGGTAGAATAAACTGTATGTCGTGATCAACGCAGGAGCCGGCGCCGTGCGCAACCCGCCGAACCTGGCGCCGCCGCAACCCCCCGGACCTGGTGCACGCCCAGCCCGTAGGAGTTATAAACCATACAAAAAAAATATTTTATCTACACCCATATCATAAAACCTCCATTGGTTAATCAAAAACCGTAGGGAATGACCACCATTTTGACAACCAATTAGGAAAAACCAGTGCTGCGATAAAGAAATAACATGACTTCTTTATCGTTTTTAGTAAAGAAATGAGATTAAATTTGGAACAGCTGTCAAAACTCAAGTGGGTCTCTATTCTAGTATCCATAGATATTAAAACAGTTATTGATACGAAACGTCAATTCAGTATGTTTTTTTAATATAAACTGCACAATATTTGATCTCGAGTTACGTGAGAATAGAGACTTCATCCGTTTGTCTATGATTTAAAAAATAAATCGCATCGCCGCCATTATGTTGACGTTTTGCTGAACGAAAGTAGAATTTTGTTGAATTGAATAGAAAAAGTTGTTTGTAATTTACATATGAGTTGAAAATATGAATAGTAAGTAGTCTTCTCGGAGTGTGTGTGATGTGAAAATGCGCCGGATATCGGAAATATGCAGCCACGATTGCAACAAATAACTTGTTGCCAGAAAATATTGTTTCTGAACCCATCATGGAGGATTTATAATATGTGTGTAGATAAAGTTATGTATGCAACTCTGCATAATTTGGCCTTAAAACACACGTGCGATCTTATTATGAAACTCGCCTATCGGCTCGTTTCATAAAAACCGCACTAGTGTTTTAAGGCCTATCATTATGCAACCGTTGCATAAACTACTATTGTATGGTTTATAACTCCCGCTGACGGCGGCGCGTATAGGGGAGGTAAATTGGCTATAGCTGCTCTATATGGCTGCGTATAATACACCCTTTCTGAGCAAGTGTGATGAAAAAATAATTATTTATTATCGTTGAAACATTACATTGATACCTGAACTCTACTTATCGAATGAACGTCTCTGCAACTGTAACTCCAGCTTAACCGACCCGTCAAGTCTGTGTGACATAGGCCCGTGTAGTCCTACCCTTATACCATAATTAATTACACACTAGTTGCTTCCCGCAGCGCAGCTCGCGCGTAAACAGCTTCGTTGCTGCGTAACGAAGCGTTATTTATTTAACAAGGGAAGCTGGGACGATTGCGGCGTCTCCTAACAAGTTTTTTGTATATGTATATTTATGTTACGCGAATACTTTAGAAAGACGTAGAGATATTTCAGAATACGAAACAGAACGGAAGTAGCACTGCTCGTGGTATTTGTTTTTTGACATTGCAAAGAGCTAGAAGTGCATACAAAGATACGCGCAAAAATCATAACAATCATTGCCCACTTTTTATTTGCTGTCACGTGATTAGCAAATAAAAATTGATCATTTTAGTTAGATTAGATTTTTTTTGGCCCTATTGAGATCAGTGACCCTAGTGGCCCTAGTGAGCCCGGAGAGGGCGGCAATACCTACTTGCACTAAAAGTTGTCATAATTGAGAAACGGAGGGATTCGAATTAGAAATGTTCCAATATAGATTTAATGTTTGGTAGTAACCCAGCACTTTCCATGCCTCCCAGTGGGGTCCATATTGGCTCACATAAAATTCTTATTCCTATTTTTTGTTTCACTACCGATTTGTATTCATAATAATCACTCTTCATAATTTTTTTCCTCATACTTTTTTTGTTCATACATTTTTATTCCTACCATCGGAACTCATAATAGACAGTGATCATATTTTTTTATTCATAATTTAATTATTGGTAATTCATACTTTAAAACGAAAGTGAAGTTGTACGTAGGGCAGGGTATCCCTACCTACAACTTCACTTTTAAGATGGCATACCTATACATTTAAGCAAATTAATATAACAGCATGAACCTATTTAGCATAAAGTCTTACAAATAAGCAAGATTTTCTGAACTGTTGCAAAAAAAAGACCTAACATCGAAGGTTAACCTTCTGAACCTAACCTATCTGAGTCGCTTCTGCTCCGACCCATTTTGCTCGCTCGCTTCGCTCGCTCACTCAGAAGTCTTCTTAAGTCCTATCCCGTTTCATTTACACTTATGATTAAAAAATAAATGAAAAAAAAAATATTATTATAAAAAAATATATGAATATTGACGTTATGAATCAGAATGATTAGGAGTTTCGATCGTTAGTATAAGAAAATATATAAACACAGATATTAGTATTAACAAGTTGTATGATTAGCGATATTATGAATTCGGATGATTATGAGTTTCGATCGTTAGTATTAAATATTTTTATGAAGAATGATCATTATGATGTAAAATGGTATGAGAAATATTTTCGGACTTCCGATAATAGGACTTAAAAATTTATGTGAAAAAAGGTGCACCCCTCTCAGTGAAGTAGAATAATACGGAATCTAAAAAGGACCTTGAAAGCAGGAATATAAGATTGCGATTCAGTTCGCAAGTAAACAATTACGTACAGCGTGCTAAGCGCCGTTCAGTCTTACTTTTTAGGGGCAGTCGAGACCAGCTGCATGAGAGCCAGCCTTGCTTTTTAGGGGAAACGGGGGCAAGGGGACGGACCGTTTGGAGCAGTCGAGACCAGCTGCAAAAGGGCTGTCTTGTTGCGGACAGAGTCGGCCAAGCAGTCGGTTTGTAGTCAGGTTCGACAGCAAGATAACTGCGCTGTTAATTCAGGAGCGGACGACGCGGGCGTGAGGTTTCGCGGGGCGTGGAGAGATCAGCGAGAAGTAGGGGTAAACTGCTTGAAGCGGTCCGTGTATGGGTCAGGCAGCTTTCTGTTGCCCGCAACAAGGCGAGACTCAACTCAACTGCTGATTACACTTTTTGGCTGCGATCGCAAGCGAACTGCTGGAGCGGTCCGTCTATTTCGAACGTCAATTTTGTATTGAAACCGCAGATCGCACACACTTTTGGTTAACATTAGAACGATAGAAGCTGGGCTCGACATGCGTTGCAATGCTGTTTTTTTATCGTAATCATAGGGTTCAAAAAGAAACCTATTTCTATTCATACTTCTTTATTTTTTCTAACCCTTTACTTTATGTCAACTGCATCCATAGCAACGTTGTTTATATATTTTTAAATTCTTTTCATGTCACAAATCTACGCTCCTCATTTTAACCCGTTAAATTAGTTTTAACAATCATAAACCTATCGCACGACCCCCCACAAAAGTTTTATGCATAATCGGATGAATGGTAAAGAAACGCATAGGTACAAACATCCAAACAAACAATCAAATAAACATTTTTGAGATTGAATTTAGTATTTATTTAGATTAAATTAATTTTATTTAGTATTATTATCATGTTGTATGTTTATTACGTTGTTATTCAATACCTAGTACCTAGATTAATGGCCGAATTCAGAAACGCCGCTTAAGCATTTGATAAGAGATTAAATAGTTAATTATGTCCCTCAACTGGTTGTCATCTTATATAAAAACGTCATTCAAACGTCATTTTATTGAAGATCAATTTGAGTGGCCTTTCTGAATTTGGCTAATTCTAAATGCACAATTTCAAGGATTTAGGATAATGTGTTGCTTTTTTCCCATTCCATCTCCAACCACTTCTTTTACCCACTTCCTTTTTCCTTACCAAATTGAAATCCACCCTGTACTTTCAAAGTTTTCGTGCACATACAATCAGACAAACAGGGAAACTGACGAACAGACAAACAGACAAGAAATTTAAAAACGATTGGGATGTGTTGAGCCCACTCTAGACTCCCCACTCTGGGCTCATTCTAGAGCCCACAAACTTCTTCCACTTTAAGATCTTATTACATGTATATATGATCCAGATATAGTGTTTTATGTATAGATGTTTTTTATTATGACTTTAACTCATGTTTGGTCCAGTAGCCTCAGGGTCTTACAATAACCTTAATCCAGGTTATTCCCTGTCATAGTCACGTTGTTGCTTTTGGTCTGAACACTCCACGGTTGGCCTAGGAGTGTTTAACCTTTTTCAAATACCTTTTTAATAGTTTTCGTTGGTTTAGTTTTTCCTCTTGAGTTTTTATCCAAGGCTTTATTCTCATCTTTAAATTGGAGTGTCCCCATGGGAAGAAGTGGTTTAGTGGCACTCTCATGATGGGCGTTGGCGAAGATTCCTTTTCCGTGATGCGCTTGTTGGCGAAGGAAGGGAAGCGCTGACGAGGGTACAGTAATAATGTGGCGACTCCTAGGTCAAACTGAGCGCTCACGGCTTCCAGCGCCAGCAAGCTAAGCACCGGTAGCATCCACTGGAGCATGGCGCACTGAAGGTGGGGCAGCTACAGAAAACTGCGGTGACACCAACAATCGTGCTTTACGCAACGAATGCCGACTTTCCGCGGCTAGTTCGCAAACAGTAATGCCTTGCAAACAATTATCGCGTAATCGGCCGATAAATTGCGTTTAGTATGTTTAATTTTTCACTTGTTTAATTTGCGGTTTGTTTTGTAACCAACCACACTAGCTTGTAATTTGTTTGAGGGCGACCAATAATGATACGCGAGCTGTAGCCAATTGTAGCATACGACGACTTGCTGTAATTTGTAGTCTATTAAAATGAACCTGTTATAATGATTTAACACTTAGCTGATTGTTTGATAACCTTTAGCCCTTTTAGGAACTATTTATTATTTGGAATCATGGAACATCCACTAAGCCAGAATTAACAAATATAGATAGGGGTCTCGGTTCTGAATTTAACTTTGTTCCGTTCGGAGTCGAGATCCTCGGGACGTGGGGTCCTGGTGCACTACGCCACTAAGGAGAAATTCGAAAAGGCTGGTGGACAAAACTGGAAACCGGAGAGCTAGGCAGCTTCCTCGCAAAACGCATTAGCATTGCGATACAGCGAGGAAACGCTGCCAGCATATCGTCGGCACAATTATTCCGCGGCGGGAACTTTTTTTAGATTTAGTTAATTAAATTTAGTTTATTATTCTGTTGTTTTAATTTATTTTGTTGTTATTTATTTATGTATTTATATACTTGCCAATGCAAATATTTTTATGTCAGCAGACAACTGGTTTTTAGGTACGCTAAAGTGTCCATTTTGTTCTAGTCAATGATATGTTCCATTTAGTTTTTGTATAGTTCTAATGGCCAGAAACGCCACTTAAGCATTTGATGAGATATTAAATGTTAAATATCCGTCAACTAGTTGTCATCCTATACAAAAACATCAGTCACTTTAATTAAAGATCAGACGTCGGGAGGGTTTTCATCCACATGTAATTGAATTTCCTAGGAGCCGTACTAAACGGTGTGCGAAATCCTTTTTGGTTTGCACCGTTAAGGTATGGAACACTCTCCCAGCGTCTGTATTTCCTGAATTATACAATCTTGGTGTCTTCAAAGTAAGAGTGAATAGGCATCTTCTGGGCAAGCGTGTTCTATCCTAGACGCTGTCTTCGTTTTCCATCAGGTGAGACTAGGGTCAAACGCATGCCCAGTCCTTCATAAAAAAAGATGAATTTGAGTGGCCTTTCTGAATTTGGCCATAAGTCTGTAACTGTTAAACATTAATTCCTAACTATTCTCGTTTCTACGTTAAATTCCCGTGCAATGACAAAGGCTTTCGGTTTTGTCTTGTTATTAGTACATAAGCGCCTGGTTGATTACTTTGTAAAACACTTTGAAACTGTATGTTATTGTGGGAACAAGCGTTTCGTAACGCGAGTACGATTTAATGAAGGGGTGGTACAGGATTAGGGGGTGGTGGGGGGTAAAATAAAGGAGACGGTAAAATAAAAAGCCAGTTTCGCTTTGTACATTGCTTAATAGATTCATTAGGCGATATTTAGAATTACAAATGCGGAAGTATGGATGATAGGATGTGGAAGTTTGTTACTTAATCACGCCTCAACAGTTGAACGGATTTGGATGAATATTGATGTATAAATAGTTTCTCTCCCAGATTAACATATTTTTTATCTCGGAAAACTTAATAATTCTCCAGGACTGGAACTCTACGTGGTCGAAGCCGCGGGCCAAAGCTGTGTGACGTAAAAAAAACCAGTCAAGAGTGAGTCAGACTCGCGCGCCGAGGGTGTCGTACTTCGCTATGAAAAGCAGCCAGTACTTTTTAGGTACAGAGCCTAAAAAAATTAAACGTCGTTCGTGGTGAGAGCTCGTTATGTCTTTGTATGTCTCTGTACAATTATTTCAAAATCCCTTCGTTTTACCTTACATAACATTATTTTAATACATTAATTATACACGAAACGACTGCGAACACCATCTAAGCGGCTGTTCTTCTTTCACAAAAGGTGTGTTTTCTGAGCAGCATGAGAAACATGCTGTTTCTCTTTTCTCTAGAACTATCTACACACATGCTGTTTCTCTTTTCTCTAGAATCTAGAAGCTAGAGGGTTGTAGGTATAGATTGTTAGTATTCGTAATTTTTTTGATTTCTTTATCACTTATACTTTCTTCAGGGCCGGCGCATTTGCGCGTTGGCGCACTGTTTCGGCAAAGATTTCCTGAATGATTCAATATTAAACTCTGAAAGAGTAGATTGTGTCAGAAGGGAGCAAAATGCCTTATTTACAACGAGGGCGCTTTATTGGATCCAGAGCGAATTGAAGTATTCTACAGTAGAATCCAGATCGTAGCGAGGGATTCAAGAATTATCGGCCAAGAAGAAAATAATTTTGCTACAGAGTGACACATTCTGCATTTCACTCCACCTATGAGGAATGCAAGTAAGATTAAGTATATGACAAGTTTTATTATTAATAATTATGTTTTAACAATTAATTGCATATCTTATCTTGTAATCATGAATTATATAGGTATAGTCAATACAAAAATGAAATATGATAGCCAGTGTATCAATTGATATCACATAATATCTAGTGTCCGCGTATTAATAGTTTTAATAGTCTGTGCTCAAGACTACTATCATGCTCAAGTAGGCATCTTCCCATAAAGACCTTACTCGAGTAAACATTCGAATGTATTAACAGATAAGATGTGCCTACCTACCCTGCATTAAAGCCTACTACTTATTACAGGATTAGGTATTGGGATTTTCTGCCGTTGTACATAATTACCAGTGATGGGAAATAGGTGAGCTAAAATACCTATTCTTTGCGAGAGGACATAATATGGATTGGTTACAACCGGATAAAGTATATATTTTTTGGATTCCGGGTATTTGATATTTATCCGGGCACTGCGAATACATTATTTTCCTTATAGAAAGTTTGTAAAGTTTGTAGTAAAAATGGTAACATTCTTGCCATTCCTGACATTTTATTATCTTCCTTATCTTTTGAGCACTATTGTTTACACCGCTTGGCTCTAACACGCCCATTTGCAAGTCATAAACAAACAATGCGTGGGAAAACCCATATTATTAGTGCTGCTACTACTTTTTAGAAACCATTCCTTCTTTTCTCTAGCCCTTTTTACTAAAAACTAACATTAAACATGCCGTACTTTAAACAAAACATGTCATATTTTACATTACGATAATTACCCGAATAAATATCGAATACCCGGAACAGAAAAAAAATTTTTTTTTATCCGGTTGTAACCACTCTATATTATGTCATCTCGCGAAGAATAGGTATTTTAGCTCACCTATTTCCCATCACTGATAATTACGCAAAATGTTAAGAAAAATCACTTAAGCAAGCGCAGTCTGGCACAGCAAGCCAACATCTATGAAAACAGTAAGAAATTAAAACAACCCAGCAACTTTTTAAAACTTTTATTTAATTTCCCAGGCTTCAACGTCTACGGTTTTTTTTGTACGGAAAAACTTTATTTTGAAACATATTTTTTTACTCTTGTTAAAAACCATTGCCTTTGCTTTGAGTTTGCCTTTGTTTGGGTTTTGGCGAAGTTTAACTCGGTTGGGGCTTCGGAGTTGAATGAGCCTCGGTAAAGTTACTCGCAGCTGTTTTAGGAATATTTTATGTAGCAAATAACATGAGCGATTTTATTTTATGGCTGCCAGTTCGCTCTGAAGTTTCGTGCCAGTGTTGTCGTAGTTTCGGTTTTTTTTCTCTTCCCTAACCTACAGATACATTGCAATATCGATCTTATAGTGTTTCAAGTTTAAACCTGTTTACAATTTTTTTAATTATTATCAATACATAATGTTAATTCTAACGTTATCTTCAAACTGAATTCAATACTTACATTAGTTATTGAAAAAAAAGACCAAAATAATATATTTTATTTAAGTGTGGTTTTTAAGCAGGCTACTGAAAATACTGCATGCAGGATGACTGGGTCATGACTGGAGCACTTATAAAAGAAATGATTATAGAGCATTCAATCGAAACATCCAATCATGGCGATATAGGGGCCCTGCAGGTAGTCTTGAAGTACCTTCCTTTATAGCCAGAGGAAAGCAAAAGGGTCATATCCGGCAAGCTTCACGTTCACAATAGAACAGGTATTGGCATAGTGTAACCCGATATTGCTCCAACTTTACTGCACAAAACCAGCATTCCATGCCGTGTGCGAAACCAAACTTTATGACTTAGTAATACGATGTATAATCACGGTAGCGTGTAATCCTAAACTATAAACGGATCGGGCTATTCCAAGATTCCGGGTTTAAGCGAGCCAACGGCCAACGGTATTGCTCGTTCGCTCGTTGGCTCGCCGACTCTGGTTCGTGATTCATTGTCGAGCCAGTGAGCTAACGGTATTACTCGTTAGCTTGTTGACTCTGTGTCTCGCCAATTGATCACCCGTTCGCTCCAGATGCGCTCGCCACCGCAGCTGCAAAAATGCTGTTAGGTCGCCGGCTCGACAGATCCGCAGGCGGTTTTTTTAAACGCGGTCTTCAGGGTTTCATGCATGCACAACGAGCCAGCGGTATAAGAAACCGCGATATTTTTTTGTGCTCCATTGACGGTTGGGTCTCTGGCTCGCCAATGTACCAGCGGTCTTTTTTGCCAGTGGGCTGACCCATGTCCCTCTGTTTTGGGTCAGCATAGCTTCGTATAGATAACGTTCACGTTTTAATGTGAATTTGAATTAAGGGGCGAGTCATAAAATTCGCATGTAAATTGACTTTTAAAAGTATGTCGGCTCGTGCCCAAGTAGGTAGTCATTATAAGGAACGCAAAATAAGGCAGGGCGAATATCATTGCTTTATTAACTTTGAGTGGAGTATGTAGGGCGTTCCTCCAGAATTACATTGAATACCTCCAGTATTTACAAACTTTTGTGTGTTTATTACGTTTTATTATTAAAACATCGGATATTAAAGGTATAAGATACCTTGATGACGTTAGTCCAGCGCGGGGCAATTCTTGTGACAAACATTAAAATTTAATACGTTACGCATTCGTAACTAGGAATAACTAGTAATTGCTCTACTTGTTGCTACTGAAATATTGAATGGAATTAAACTCTACTGTAATTATTACTTTATAAGCAGTGTTAAGCAAGCAGGTAGAGCGCTTCCTTGGCGTTTGCCTGACAGTCCGTTTGGTCTGAAAAATCGTTAATTTTACTATGATTCGTTTTATAAATTTACTTGTTAAAAAAAACACGTCACGACCGGCGATGGCGAATTGGCCACCAATGAAATGTGTGACCATGTGAATGTGGATTGCGAATCTGAACTTTAAGCACCCTGCGGCCCTAACATGCGTGGCACAAAGATAAATCAGAACAGTTTATCTCTATGACTATCTCTTTCGTCGGCACTAGTGTGAGAGAGACGCACTTAGAGATAAACGGGTCTAATTTATCTTTGTGCCATGCATGTTAGGGCCGCTGGGATACTGTAGGTACTGTGAACATGCGCACGCCATTCCAGCCGCATAGCCGCAAGTTCCTCCCACTTGTCAGGCAGTAATTTGCGTGCAAAGAATTAATTTAAACCTAACATACATTTTAAATAAAATGAAATTGATTAGGAATGAACTTCTTTTTAGTGACAAGTTCAGAATTTAATGTAGGTACACAATTGCAATTGGCCTAACTAACCTAAGTAGTAATGTTCGTTTTCTTGACAACTGAACGGTTACAGCAGAGAAACTTAGTCTTAAAAAGATACGGTGTCAGACCGCAGCTAAAGATTACCGGGCTGGGGGCTGGCAAAGGGCAGGCAATTTCCGCTTTTCTCACCGCTCTCGAAATATCCGAGATCGCTGTAAACGCTGAACGGAGATTTAGTTGCTCCTGTAACTGGCCCTCGTTACTGTAAAGGATAGAAGGAAAGATTGGGATGGAAATGTTTATGCTCAATACATAAAACGTAACGATTATAGACGTTGATCTTTAGGAATTGCCAAGCATGATTTTTTGGTTCGCGCTCAGATTTTGTTTGACTTCATCGGTCGCTCAGGCAATTGAGTTATTAAATTGGCTCCAAATACATATGAAAAGTTAAAAATTAAAACCCCAACTGTCGTAAAAGCAATATTTTCTGTTTTTGCTCCGTTATAATTGTTATTACATCCTGACCCTTACTCGCCCTCTCCACGAATCATTATGATTGATACCCAATGGGTTATCATTATACATTTATATTCATCGGGTTCAATTTTAATACGTTTAAAATCATAGATATAGAATGTACAAGATGAACAAGGACAGATTTGCAACAAAATCAAAATCAAAATGTGCATGTATAAATTAGTGACATGTGAGCTGTGAAAATAGTGCGGCACCTAGATTATTTATTTATATCGATAGTCTAGCAATGAAAATGTCGACGTTTTCAATCTGCCTGTTTCCAATTCTCAGTCGAACCATTTGATTTTATTCGATTCGATTTGATATTTGGTTTAATGGACCTTTATCAAACTAATATATCCATTTCGCTCCTTTAACGATTGGTACCTTTTTACTCAACGGAAGACATCTTAGTTTTTATGCCGCGGAAAACCGGAACGAATAGTCAGATGGGTAATTAATGAAAATCATTAAATGTAATATAATTTTGAGGCGGTTAAAGAATACCTTAAACTATTCTATCAATTTAACCTAAAGAAACCTAAAGACTAAAGAAACCTAATAAACCTAAAGAAACTTGGAAAATTATAAAGCAAATAGCAAATATTCACCAAACAAAAACTCCTCCTCGTGAACTGTTGACTCTCTGTTCGGATCCTATATCCTCGGCCGATAGCGTAAATACATACTTCGCAAACATTGGAAGCACACTTGCCCACAGAATATCAAATGACCCTAATTATGTTTACCACTATAAGAATTGCAAATATATTCCTAACACCTCACAAATTAACTCTATGGCCATTCTAGATGTTGATGCTGGAGAAGTGGAACAAACTATCCTTTCTTTAAAAAGCAATTGCGCAGTTGGCTGCGACGGTATTTTGACTACTATTCTAAAAACAGCCCGCACAAAGCTTACTCCCGTGTTAACCTTTATCTTTAATCTTTCCATTTCCACCGGTAATTTCCCAAATGTTTTCAAGAAAGCCCTAGTCCACCCTATCCATAAAAGTGGTTCCAAAGGCAATATAAATAACTATCGTCCTATCTCAGTACTCACGTCAATCTCGAAAATATTTGAGAAAATTCTAAGCAAACGTCTTATTGAGTTCCTAGAAAACCATAGTATCATCTCTCCCAACCAATATGGCTTCAGAAGCGGTAAGTCAACAGAGGATGCTGTAGTCGAACTGACGAATACAATTGTTAAAAATTTGGAAGAAAAACGTAAGACTATTGGCATCTTCCTGGATCTGTCTAAGGCCTTTGATACTGTTTCTGTGCCCATTCTATTGCATAAAATGGAAACTATTGGTATCCGAGGTCCGGCACTTGATATTTATAAAAGTTACCTAAGTAATCGAACTCAACGTACGGTCATTGAAAATACTACAAGCAATGAAATATCGCTTAACTATGGGGTACCACAAGGTAGTGTCCTGGGACCTACCTTATTCCTTATTTATATTAATGATTTATGTTCTATACAGTACAATAACAAAAACGTCAAACGTCACAACGGACGGAACGGTCCTAAAACTTTAAAATAAGCTACATAATGCATGCACGAGTTTGCCGGCCCCGCAGCGCGAATATATCCCGCCACAATTGAGTGACTCGGCCCTGCGCATGTGGGCGCTTCACGGCACGGCGACGTTCGCCTGTTCTTTGCGTTTTTGCATCAGCTGTGCGTGACATATAGAACTTTGAAAGGACGCCATTTCATCGCCAGCGTATCCCAGGGCAACGTGCTGTTCAGAGTAGCGCGCTCACACCCCATTGGCCGGCCAGCGACGTCTCCCCGGGCAACATCACAACGCATGCGCCTGCCGTCGTCGCAGCTGTGTTGTTTTTCGAAAGTGACATCTTTTGACAGCTCAACAACAAAATATTTATTAACTGTCACGCCATAAAACATTTTTCTATATTAAGTTTATAAGTGTATTTTTTGAACGTTTTTCGTATTTAGTGTTAGTGTTTTTATGTCGAAAATAGTGATGTTTGCCTCCCTTTGATGCAGTGCTGTGTCGTGTGCAACAAAAGCTTTCAAACGGTAAAAGGATTGCATATCCATCAATCACGCATACACCATGCACGTATCGCAGCAGACCTCAGCCCCTTTACTCACACAAACCAGAATTCTACCAATTCTTCACAAGCAGCGACAACTTCCTTCACTTCCAGCCCACTACACATTTTTCTAAGCCAGCTCAAAAATTCAACACCCTTAATAAAGCGCATACCCCGTGGCGCCAGGCCCTCCGTAGCCGGAGCACTGGCTAACACGATTACCAAATGTGTACAGAATAACGATCTTCCATCCTGGCAGGAATTACTCACATTTTCATACAAGACATTTCATGTACTCGACGATAATCACAAAAATACATCACTCACTCAGAAAATAAAGAACAATACCTTGTCCACGACCCCTTTAGTCCATTCTCTGCAAGTCCGACCTCATAGTAATAATAATTTCGATATTTATAAGAAAGTTGAGGAAAAAGTATACGATGGCGACCTAAAGGGGGCGTCCCGTTTATTATTTTCCCAAGACACCATCGCACCTGACACACCGGAAACTGTTGCTGCTTTACAGTCAAAACATCCCCCAGGCCCATCTAACCCCATTTTTGTTGACCCTCCGTCCGATCCCACAGCATGCCTCCACGCTACAGAAAGAGACGTGACTGCAGCCTTGGCGTCCTTCCAGAAAGGCTCAGCGTCAGGCTTGGACGGCATATCCCCGCAGCACCTGATAGACCTCACCAGTCATTGCACAGGGGCCGTCGGTGACCATCTCATTGCGGCCCTCACGAGACTGGTGAACCTTATGCTTACAGGAGATGTTTGCCAAGACGTGACGCCTGTCATCTATGGGGCCAATCTTATTGCTCTTGTTAAAAAAGATAGAGGCGTGCGCCCAATCGCAGTTGGCTCGACTCTGAGACGCCTAGCATCTAAAATATGCGTCCGGCTCACCCGTTCTAAATTACAGTCCCTTTTTGAACCCGTACAGGTTGGCTTTGGCACCCGTGGAGGTTGCGAGGCGGCGATTCATGCCGTACGCACCTTTATGAAAGACGACCAGTGCGAGGTGCTTCTAAAATTAGATGTTAAAAACGCCTTCAATTCGGTTAATCGGGATACCTTGCTGAACGAAATTAAGTTACACGTTCCAGAAATTTATAATTTTCTTCTTCAGTGTTATCACTGCCCATCTAAATTAGTTCACAAAAATCACGAGTTTCTTTCCGCCGTAGGTTGTCAGCAAGGTGATCCCCTCGGTCCAGCAATCTTTAGTTTGGCTATAAACTCAGCCATTCACAGCTTAAATTCTAAACTGAACGTTTGGTATCTCGATGACGGTACCCTAGGAGGAGACTCGCAGACTGTCTTGGCTGATTTATTATTAATCAAAAACAAATTTTCTTCAATTGGTCTAGACTTAAATTTTAACAAATGTGAACTGTACATTTCGGAAACTGTTTCTTCTTCCGTAGCCACGGAAATCTATCAGGATTTCAACAATGCCGCTCCAAACATCAAAATTCTAACCAAGGACAGCCTGAGCCTCCTAGGGTCACCCATATTTGAGGAAGCTATACCAACCTTTTTGACTACTTCATTATCAAAATTTAAAGAGCACTCTGACCGCCTTCTCAAAATTAACAGTCATTCGGCGCTCTTTATACTAAAATTTTGTTTATTCGTCCCCAAATTTACATACCTGCTCCGCTGCTGCCCTATTTGGAAATTTCAAAATCTTACTTTACCCCTCGACAACGCACTAAAATTACAACTTGAGTCCATTATCAACATTCGACTTAGTGAGCAGGCTTGGACCCAAGCCTCTTTGCCTATTAGGTATGGTGGCTTGGGAACCCGCAAAATTTCAAGTGTAGCTTTACCGGCCTTTTTATCTTCGATCCACAGCACGCGTGATCTCGCAGGGAAAATACTAAAATCCCCAGCGGATACTAACTGCGTGATCGCGTGCTTGACCGAGGCTACGAGTGCCTGGATAGCTGGAACGAGCCCAAATTTACCGACATCCCCCAAAATTCAAAGGGCCTGGGACGACATTGTAGCCCACGCCACCCTCAACACTCTCACTGATTGTTCATCTGGAAGAGACCGCGCTAGGTTGTTGGCAGTGTCCAGACCAGAGTCTGGTCACTGGCTTCAAGCTTACCCGTCTCCTAATACTGGAACCTTCATTGACCCAAACACACTCCGCATTGGAATCGGTTCGGGGCTGAGGTCTGTGTAGACCATCGCTGTGCTCCCTGTGGAGCCACCGTGGACCGCCTTGGCCACCACGGACTCGCCTGCTTCTCAGGTGCTGGCCGCCTCCCCCGCCACGCCGCCCTCAATGACATCATCAGAAGGGCGCTTGTCAGCGTCAATGTGCCCGCGACATCGGAGCCGCACATCATACGTGACGATGGCAGGCGCCCTGATGGTATGTCGTTGATACCCTGGAGGATGGGTCGTGCGCTGGTGTGGGACGCTACATGCTCCGACACGCTGGCCGCGACCTATCTTCCAGCTACCACTCACCGGGCGGGTGCGGCGGCCGAGTCTAGGGAGCGGTATAAAGCAAACAAATACACTAGTTGTCTCGGCACCCAGTACGATTTTGTCGCTTTCGGGGTCGAGACACTAGGTCCGTGGGGCCTGGGCGCTCATGGGCTCTTCAGGGAGCTCAGCAAGCGCCTCAGGGAGGCCACGGGTGACCCTCGCGCAGGCTGCTACCTCGCACAAAGGCTAAGCATAGCCATTCAGCGTGGAAATGCAGCTTGCGTGATGGGCACCCTGCCGCGGGGACCAGATTTTTTAAATTTATTTTAAGTAATTTTAGCCTAGTTTTAGTTTTTATCTATTTTTTGTAGTGTTAGCTGGTACTGTTCTTTTTTAATAATTATTCATGAATAAAAAAATAAAAAAAGTATAATAATTGTAAAATCATCACATATGCTGATGACACAGCGGTGATCGTGGATGGCAAAGATTGGACTACAACTAAAGAAAATGCCGAAAGTATACTTAGATACATTGCTGGTTGGTTGAGTGCCAATTTGTTAACGTTAAACATAGAAAAGTCCAAATTCATCTCTTTCACTCCGAACGCATCTACTCAACCAGTAAGTGGCGATCTAAAAATTGCAGTACACTATTGCACTGAGCAGAGTGGTGACTGCAGGTGCTTATCTCTCGCTCATACACAACACATCACATACTTAGGGGTAATCATTGACTGTCACCTTCGCTGGCAACTGCAAATCGAAAACCTGTCTTCCAAAATTAGGAAATTACTGTACGTTTTTAGGAACCTTAGATCTGTGGTTAGACCACAAACTCTAAAGACAGTTTATTTTGCCCTAGCGCAGTCACTACTGTCTTATTGCTTAAGTGCATGGGGTGGTGCTGCTAAGTCTTTACTACTGCGTGTTGAAAGAGCTCAACGCGCTGTATTAAAAGTTATGACCAGAAAGCCATACAGACATCCCACCACTCAACTTTATCAAGAGTGCAGCATCCTCACGGTTAGAAGTCTGTTCATACGTCAAGTCGTGCTAAGGAAGCATAAGATACTTGCGTTTAATATAAATCTTGTTCTAGACCGACGACGAACTGACAGAGTCTGTGCGATACAAAGCTTCCGTACTGCGCTGTCTGGTCGTCATTTTTACTTTTTAAGTCCATCTTTATATAATAAAGTAAATAATCAACTTAATATATACATGTTAACGTTTCGTGAGTGCAAATATAAGATCACGGGTTGGCTGATCACTTTATCCTACGATGAGATAGAAAAGTTACTTGTATTTAATTAAACTCACGCGCGCATACACTCACACGCCCACACACAAACACACACACACATACACACACACACACACACACTCGCACGCGCGCACGCACACACACACACACACACACACACACACACACACACACACACACACATACACACGCTTTTTCACTCACGCACACACCTTGTACCTTGTATAAATAATAATTTTATTTTGTTTACTTACCTCCAACAGGACTGTATTAACAAAAAGTTTTATAGTAGTTTCTCAACATATTTTTTCCGGGTTGAGGGCCTGGAGATCCGTATTACAGGATCGCTCCTAGTTCGGACTCCAGTTCCTCACAAGGGTTCTCTCTTAATGAAAGCCATGTACTATGTATTACAATATCCTTTGTGAAGTGAAATAAATAAATAAAAAATAAAAAAAAAATCTCATTTACTGTTGCGTTTCGTTGCATTACATAGATGTAGCTGCTGCGATATTTGGTAAACAGCAACAGTATCCCAAAGCGTAGAATACATTGTACCTATTTTGTGAACACGTGCTTGAGAGAACATAGAGGAAACAAATAAACTATACATACATACATAGCATCACGCCCGAAATCCCTAATGGGGTGGGCAGAGCCACAAGACTACTTGTGGCCACGTTCGATTAATTAGTCCTAAGATGGTATGATGAACCGTATGGTGACAGGTGATCAGCCCATCGCCCATACAGATAGTCCACCATGTTGGAGAGGACCCGTCCCTTAGTCGACTTTTACGACATGCTATGATGATAAGCATCTGCACGCATTCTATGCTTTTTCTTCACTCCCAGTGTAGCAGAGGAGTGCAAATAAACTATCTTTGTATGTAATTCGATTTTCAGTAAACTTTATACTGCTATAAATCGATTAGAAAATATTATTGCTGAAACATTCGTATGAATATTCGGTTTCTAAAAACCTATTTGATTATGGGTACATATTAACTAGTTGACTAGAAACTTTCTAAGACATTTTGGTAATGTCGCTAACTCATAAATCTCATTAAGTCAGAACAACCACACACAACGACAATGGGATTAACTTTGTAATCCCTAAAAACCGTTTATGCCTGCCAGGGGAGGGAGATCCAACGAGTTTTAATTAATTTACCTACTTAATGGAAGGCGCGTGCGTGGCACAGATAAGCTGGGCTCGAGACAGGCCAAATAGAATGCGCTAATGCAAAATGTAGGGCTTTTATTATCCAGAGCAAAGGTAGGGTTAAGTTTATTGCTCGGTTCTACGTAGGTATCACTGTAGTTTTTACAAGCATATTATAGATGTATCAGCATTGAAATATGTATATAGTAAGGAACTGCTCAAAGCAATTTCCGCGATCCGTACTTTTCAGGTGTCAAAACGCGAATCTGACCTCATCTCCCGTTTAGTCGCATGTTAACCATGGTCCTTGACACCTATCTAAGTGACACTGTTATAATTGAAAAACCGCCCTCCTTCGTCGTCAAACGCTGCAAAAAAGATTTGTCAAAAGTAAAACAAGGGATGGGATTTTTTATCACCGGCAAGCAATCAATATTATTTTGATTTTTGTGCCTATTTATTAATTTTATTTTTATCTCGCCCATTTTGTTTTTAAAAATAAGGTCTAGTACAATTCCACAACCTGCGAGACCACACCACCGAGCGCACCCTCCATAATGATATGATAGCGTGTGAATCAAGCAATATTAGACTTTTTTATGTATGTCGTAAGAACTAAAACATCAGCAATAGGGCGTTGGTAAGCCATGGCGTTGGCGTTTATTAACCTACTATGAGAGGTGTTTGATGAAATCGTACTGACAGGCATATCCTTCTTTTAAGATCTTTGTGTATAAGTATAAGTGCAGTGTAAGTATAAGCAGCCTCTCTTGCAGAGGGTTGCAAGTTCACATTCCGGCTCGCCCTCTGCGATTTTCGGATATCATGTGCGGAATCGTATTTTATATTTACCTCGAGCTATTTGGTGAAGGAAAACATCGTGAGGACACACATACGTCTGCGAAGTACTTCAAAGATGAAGTCCCCAATCACTGGGCCCCTGTGGTGACTACTGCCCAGTCCCTCTCACTATGAGAGGAGGCTTGTGCCAAGCAGTGGGAGATATATAGGTTAATGATGATGATAATTATATACCTGCCTGTTATATATTGCTATTTGCAATAAGATTCTGAGACATTCGTAATAAAGTTCACCAAGGACATCTAAAACCTAATTTAAGGGAGGTTGTAGTGGTAGAGCCAAACAGTAATCCTCACTAGATGATTACTGTTCGAATGGGCCGGCTCGACCGGGGTAGTACCACACTCTCACAGAATATCAGCGTAAAGTAATTAATAGCTTGCTATTGCGTTTCGTACGGTGAGTGACGAGATCCGGAGGCCTATTCCCTCATCCCTATCCCATCCCCATTCCCCATCCTCTCTAGACTGGCTAAGCATTGGCAGCACCTCTGGTGTTGCAGATGTCCATGGGCGGCGGTGACCACTTTCCATCAGGTGGGCCGTCAGCTCGTTTGTCAGTCAATTGACATTTAAAAAAAAGGGAATAGTAGAATACATTTTTCGTATCTTTTGTGGCAGATATAATAAATTAAATACATATAGAATATTTGTGTGGAATCAGCACAAATTGGCCACTGCAAATATCGTTATTTACCTAAAGCACTTATTTAATTTTTAACCGACTTCAAAGCAAATGAGCAATAAAATATAAGCTTATATATTTTATTTTCCGATAAGGTTGAAGGCAAAGCAAAGTTGCTATTTAATACTTTAAGCCGGGTTCTATGATCGTAGTTAGTTTTCGCTGCCAAGCGGATTAACGCTACTACTCGCTACAAGCGAAATGAACGAGACAGTCAAAGAGTTAAATAATAATTAAATAGAAAAAGGATAGTTTACAAAAAAGAAATGCAATCTTAAGACACTGCTGTAAAGTCCAGCCTCGTTATAAGCACGAGTAAGTATTGTTTAAACTTTAAATTAATTAAAGAGGAAGTGCATTCTGTTGTCGATGGAGCAATAAAAAGAGAATTTGCACTGCACAAAACTCTGCATTTCGTTGCGCGTTGCAGGAAAAGATAGCATGAAATTGTTAAAAAAGAAACTTAATTATTTTATCAGATAGATCTAGAGGTAGCTAAAAAGGGCTTACAATACAATACAAATACTCTTTATTGAACACCACATAAAACATATTGGAAAAAGACAAAGAAATAGGCAACACGGTATACAATAGGCGGTCTTATCGCTAAGTAGCGATCTCTTCCAGACAACCTTTTGAAAGAAGAGATGGCATAACAGACTTGCAAAGGCAGGTGGTGAATACTATAGTAAACATTTGAAGTACACAAAACCGCTAACATACAAAACACTTACATAAGCGCATACTATACACAGATACATAAATACATACATACATATAAATATACATAATTATAATAGAAAGAAAACCTAGTCAACAACACAAAAGAGAGAAAGATAAAAGCAAGAAAAAAATGGTGGAGAAGAAGAAGGCTTAACAAAAGCTAGTTTAATAAAATCTAGCAAAAGCATTTTTTTTCGAATACTATATTTTAAAAAGTCATGTTTTATTATACTGTTTACTTTATTAAAGATGTTTAGACGATTTGTTGTCTTCGCAAATTCAGCTAAAACATGAACTTGTAGACAAATAATCATTTGTAGTAAAGTTTCTTTGTATGAGTAAGCTCTCGGTAAATCTTTAGCTTTATTAAGATAAAAGAGCTCGGTGCAATGCAAACGAAGATTACTGGAGATTATTTTTGCCGCTCAATAAAACCTGAAGAACGTTTAGTAATGGTCAACAAATGACAAACCGGACAAGTGCGAGTTAAACTCGCGTGGAGAGGGTTCCGTTCCGTACATGATTATCTGAAATTTACTAGGTTACCTTAAATACCATAAACTTCTTATAGGTTTTCCTGTAATCTATAGGCAAAGATCTATTTTCTGTATTTTTTTCAATATTTTAGCCCCAGTAGTTTCGGAAATAAGGGGGGGGGGGGAATGGTCATTTTTCGCCTATTTTCCTGAATAACTTCTAAACTATAAAATTAAAATTCAAAAAAAAATATATTTAAGATCCTCACAATAAGCCCTTTCATTTGATATGTCACACGATATAGGTGGCATAACTTTTTTTTTTAATTTTCTAGTTTACCCCCAAAAAGTGGCCCCTATGTTTAAAATTCATATATTTACGTCACGCTTCCGTGTTGCGGTCACCAACTTACATATGAATACCAAATTTCAACTCAATCGGTCCAGTAGTTTCGGACCAAATTGGCTGTGACAGACGGACAGACAGACAGACAGACAGACAGACAGACAGACAGACACACGAGTGATCCTATAAGGGTTCCTTTTTTCCTTTTGAGGTACGGAACCCTAAAAAGGCAAAATATTGTTGTTTTTTATTGGAAGTTTTGCTGCAAAATCCAATGATATCCAATGATATGAAAAATTCATTGATGATCACGGACAAAAGCTTACGGGCGGACGGACTTATTCTGTAAAGAGCATCCAGAGTTCTTTAAACAACGCCACGACCTGTGTGTGCGAAATCCCAGAACGCAGTACAAATACCTGCTACATCAACCACTCTGCCGCACTGATATTTACAAAAGAAATGCCTACAATATGTGCATAAGAGTATATAACGCCCTACCTACAGAAATAAAAATGCTTCAGGGAACGGAATTTAAAAACAATGTCACAAATTGGCTTCTTAACAATTGTTTCTACACCTTAAACGAATATTTAAATTACGAAGCTCAGTACAAATAGGCACCTTGATAAACTAATTAATTTAAATTGGAGAGACTTAATGTAATTCTGTGATTTATGATTATTATTTGACTTGAGATAAGCTCTTAACATATTTTAATTTATTATCTATAATGTATGGCATGTGCACGTGGTGTGATCATGATAATTATGAGCTGTGACTTGATCTTAATGAATTTTTAACCTTTTTTGACTTAATTTTATCTATGATTATTTGAAATTTAACTTATTTATATAATTTTATTACCTATTTTGTTACTCTAACTAATGATTATTTTAACTACTTTAATTTGCATGTCGAACTGTCGACTGAATGTATGGACCAATTTAGCTTTAGACCTGTACTTATGACACATTCTGGCAAATAAACGATACAATAAAAAAAATGGCGGAGTTAAAAAGCAATGAAAAGCTATAAATAATTTTAATATTATTAATTTCCAACCAATTTACTCTACACCAATGAACAAAAATCCAGAACGTAATATGCTGTAGTTTTCGAAGTCGGCGCCAAACCAAATAGGCATTAAAATAGTAGAGTTAAAACCGAAACTTTAAAAAACCACTACCAAATTTTGTACATGTACAGGTTAGAAATAAAAATGCGATGTCATTTTCTTCAACGGTCAAGTTTTCTGTATTACATTACATAGAAAATGGTACGTACGAGTAATATGGATTGAAGTATTGCCTCTTACTAGCCGACCCTCACGGATCAAATAAAAGTTAATAAAGTACCAAAGACATTGTCATCTTTGTTCCCTGTCCTCGCATCATTCGGCAGATAAGACCACCTTTGTCTCAAGCTCTCCCTTTGATGTCGCCCTTCAAGTAGACTTTGTTTTATAATTAGAGTATAATTTTCAATTTTTAGGGTTCCGTACCTCACGAGGAAAAAGGGAATCCTTATAGGATCACTCGTGTGTCTGCCTGTCTGTCTGTCCGTCTGTCACAGCTAATTTGCTCCGACACTACTTGACCGATTGAGTTGAAATTTGGTATACATATAAGTCGGTGACCACAACACGGACGCGTAACGTAAATAAATGAATTTTAAACATGGTGGCCACTTTTGGGGTAAGTAAGAAAAAAAATAGTTGTGCAATCTATATCCTGTGGCATATCAAATGAAAGGGCTTATTGTTAGGAGCTTAAATATATATTTTTTTTGAACTTTAAGATAAATAGTTTGGAAGTTATTTAGGAAAATAGGCGAATATTTTACTAATACGCCTAAAATTTTGAAAAAAGTACAGACAATAGTTAGACCTATAGATTACAGGAAAGCCTATAAGAAGTAAATAAATAAGTATATAAAGTAACATAGTAAATTTCAGATAATCATGTAAGGAACGGAACCCTATCCCCGCGAGTTTAACTCGCACTTGTCCGGTTTTTATGAACAGTCAAGGATATGACATGAGTTGAAAACTTTATAAAAATCTTTTCACGCAGGTGTATGTTTCTGTTGTCCGCTGAGCGCGTATACTCACCGATTGACATATCTTGTCTTTTGGTACATGTGAATGTTTTTGACCTAACTCTAAATATACGTATCATGTACAAAAGAGGCTTGGCTCGATTGATTGCAAGGAACCAAGTTCGACTCTAAAGGCAGATTTAGACAGGGTCAGTGACTGACTTCGAATTCGAGACAAGTCAGCGCTGACCCGAGAAAAAGCCAATGTAAATTGATTTGAAGTCCGTACAGCGGTGACAGGTCAGCGCTGACTTGTATATTCGCATACGAATATTTTGAGGTCAGTCGGTTCGGCGCTGATACTGACTTGTGCACTGACCCTGTCTAAAGCTGCCTTAATAGTCGTCATTTACTTATAAGTTTTTGTAATGACAAATATTTTTTTTGTCGAAATCTGCAAATTGAGCTAGCAAATATTAAGTTATAAGGAATACGCAGGTTAGGTGCTCAGATTTAATAACGTTGGCGCGCCTGCCATCATGAATCATGGAAAAACCGGCAGTTAGTTTCATCAGGGGTGTGATTTTTTAATATTGCCGAGCAAAAGCACGACAATGATTCTTAATATACCGGCACAAATCGATTTCTATGTGGCAGTCTTCACAGTCAAGTTATTTTCAACCGACTTCAAAAGGAGGAGGTTTTCTATTCGGTTGTTGTATTTTTATTTTTTTATGATTCCTCAGAACTCCGTCATTTATAAACCAATTTGAAAAATTCTTTTTTACTTTGTATTAGGTAGGGTATACCTCCAGTTTGATCTCGTTGTAGTCGAACACGAGTTGTGATAAGAGGATCTATGAGGAATCGATGGACCACCTCAAATATTATACATACATACATACATATTATCACGCCCGAAATCCCTAATGGGGTGGGCAGAGCCACAAGACTATTTGTGGCCACGTTAGATTAATTAGTCCTAAGATGGTATGATGAACCGTATGGTGACAGGTGATCAGCCCATCGCCCATACAGATAGTCCACCATGTAGGATAGGACCCGTCCCTTAGTCGACTTTTACGACATGCCAGGATGATAAGCATCTGCACGCATTCTATGCTATTTCTTCACTCCCAGTGCAGCAGAGGAGTAGGCACCCATAAAGCAATTTTAGTATTTTCTGTAATAACTCAAGCAGTTGCGTTCCAAAAACATTATTTGGTGAAGTGGAACTGTTGATGAATCTGGTAGATTCAGACAAGTGAAAGAACCTGGGTGGCCTACTTGCAAAAAAATTATTTTCATTTTCATTTTGATTTTCATTTTCATCACCGGAACTCTAGAAAATAATTAGTTTCGAGTCACGAGTGGCAAAATACTTATCATTAAGGAGAATACTTATAAGGTTCGGAAGCAACTTATGTTCATGAAAATTACACACACACACACACACAACGATTGACATCCATGCACCTTAGATAGCAACAGTTTGTAAATGGTGATGAGCAATTGGCATATTCCTATTGTTACTTGATGTAGTAAATGTGTGTCGTTAAATCACATGATAGTACCTAAAAAGTGAAAAAAATAATCTTACGTTTCCAAGGCTATTTGACGTCGATTACTTTATTTTTTTATTATAATCTTGTTATGGTATAAATTTCGGAGTGTGTGCAGAGGAAATGCATGATTTAAGTCCACCATTTCCTTTTCATAACCGTGGGACAAGGCGCCGCTTGGGATTCTAGTATCGTTAGATTTTGATCATACCTCCAATTCTTACAAAGCGTTTTGCCTCTAGTTTTATAAACTACAACATTATTAGTGTTATAATACGCACAGCTAGGGAGTGGAACTCTTTTCCTGGTGACCTTCCTGAACAGCTTCGACCAGCGCGAGTGAATAGGCACTGGGGCCAATTCGAACGTGTTTTCGCTAAATTTGAAATAAGAAACGTCAGACTCGATTTTGATAGCTTGGAGCTATACAAATCGAGATTGACGTTTCTTATTTTTTTTTATTTATTATTTATTATTATAAAATGCATGCTTATTGCAATGCTTATTTGAAGTATACGCAATTTTAAATTTAGCGGACATCGTTTCGAATCGGACCCACTATCTAGGTAAGCGTGTTCCATCTTTGGCCTCATCGCCACTTACCATCAGGTGAGATTGTGGGCAAATACTTCCCTAAAATTAATAAACAAAGAGTAAAGCGGTTACACTTTGTACCTGCCGAAAATTTCTACCGTATGATCATAAAGCGAATCAGATTTACTTATATTTAAGATCTGTCAACAGCCAATGACGTTGAGCGATCGGTCTCTGTCTTTTTGCATCGGAGTGAACGAGAAGCACTGTGCGGTTCTTATTTGAACAGGGAAAATATAAAATGGATGAATTGTACAAGTAAACACACTACACGTAAAATATAAATTAGTCAAATTTTTAGTATGGGCGTGAGGTAATAGTTTTATTAATTATAGACCCATAAGTTAAAAAAATTAAGACAGAAATGTTTAAAGAGGATTTCAGACGCAACTTCACGATTTTTTTCTATCGTGCCGATTTCATCAAATCGTGTTTGGAAATAATTAAGTTTTCAATAATATAAAGAATATGAATAAATGATTTTTACGCTTTGTCAAATCAAATAGGTTTTGTTAAAAAACTGTTTAAGTAAAGCCGATGTAACCCGATAAGCGCCTTAACTCGATAATATGCGTCATTTTATGTTTTAAGTAACAAAACCAAACATTTATATTATGGGACGCACGACAACGTAGAATATTTTATGAGCTTTCATGTTCTTAGCCAGATTTCTAAAGGTACCCTCGCCCTCTCAAGACACTCGCTACAAGGATCCTTCAAAGAGAACAGTCTCTTTCTAATGAGGTCTTGTGTTGCGGTGCACTTTCGAAGTGGTAATGCGAAGCGACTGAATACTTGAGAATGAGAAAGAATTTTACTGAAATTCCTTTCAAATCATGAGGTGGTTTCAAAACTATGCAAATCTTTCATATACATAATACTTACAACGTAGTAAGTAATCCAAAAGGGATTGAGGTAGTCCTTGAAAGACAGAGAAATTTAGATAGATTTTCAGATAAGGTTTGCGCCTCAGGATAGAACCCGGTCATTTTGCAAAAATAAACCGTACCATGTTGTTTTATTACGAAATTCGTTTAGGTTGTAAAGAATAAATGTGGTGTTGGGACCTTGCAGCTACAATTAAAAGAAAGTGCTGCATTTTGTTAAAATATTTTATACAATGCCAGAAGTTTTGTTATCTATCTACTTACCTTATTATATCAATTTATTATTCATACATCGACGATTAATTTCTGTGTATGCAATTTTTCATGGCTCCTTACAAGTAATTGTTCTATCTATTATAGCTTCAGACTGTTGAACTTTGGATTGCTCACTCTGTATATAATTATCTAACGTGCAAATCAAATTCATCGCCGATGAAGACTCGTGCAAGTATCGGACTCATCGTCAAACCTGCCACATAGACAATCACACCCCAAAGAAGACGGACAGACGAACAGACAGACAGACAGACAGACGGACAAACAAGTGATCCTATAAGGGTTCCTTTTTCCTTTTGAGGTACGGAACCCTAAAAAACGAAATACGACTTTGCTCCAGCAAGGCAGCGTAGAAACGAATTATTTTCGAACAGGAAAGAGTCAACATAGGTAATCTTGTTACCATCAGCATTGTCAGCATTTCGCACACGTCAGACATTGTAAAGGTGTTCCGCAACTTGTATTATCTAAGATGACAGCGTCGCGGGTGAATCTTATCTCGCCAACGCACGTGCGAATTCAATGCTTGGCATTGAATGGGAATTCTATAGTTCTGACAGGCAACTATGATTATGTTACTAGAAGTGGCTAAAAAGGAACACATTTTTCATAGTCAACGTGATTTATTTTTGATATTTTCATTGTTATTAGCGCTCGAAGAGAGCGAAGCGTCTCCGTTTCAGCTTGGGCAAAAATGCTTTCGTATGTCCGGCGTCTGTCCATTTGTTCTCGTCTACAGGCGCCTCATTTGGGAACGCTAAGTGATTCTGTAGCGACTCGTAAGCCAGATCTCTCATCTCGCTCTTACGCATTTGGCGTCGTGCGGAAGAGTGGAATGAGAAATCTGGCTTATGACTCACTACAGAATCACTTAGCGTTCCCGAATGAGGCGCCAGGTCGCAGTTCTCAACCGACTCTCGTGAAATTTTGTGAACAGGTTCTATTATTATATAGAATTTTTTGTCGATTCAGTTTTTTGTATTTTTTTTTTCAAAATGTCGCCATTTTGAAAAAAAAAATACAAAAGACAAGTTACGGGGTTTTTGCGATTACAAATTTATTTGCGGTGTTGGTAAACTGACTACAACCTATGTCGATGTATGGGGATATCAGTTTTCCAACGGCGACGTTAAGTTTGTCGCAAGGTCTACAGCTCAGGGGAGCCACTAGTAAATAAGTTGATTTAGGTAAATCGGACGAGGGAGAGATCATTTTTGAATATGCTAGTAATATGGAAAAGTATAATTGAATGTGTGCGTTTTTGGTTTCTGTGTTTTAAATATAGAAAACAAAGCACCACTACATTCACAAACGACACCTTGATCTTATTTACCGAGAACATAACGTGTTATAGGTACTTTTGCTCAAAATAGGTCCTGACCAAATGATAATGAAATTAAAATTAATGTTCTAAAATTAGGCATATGTCCTCTTTATACCTTCAAACCGACTTTATAAACTCGTATAATCTTCTACATTATCTTGCAATTGTGAACCTCATTGTAACGTTGTCAAGTTCGATTTTGCAATTTCGGCATAAAGTCAGTTACGAGGTTGAGATGGCAAGCTCTTGAAATTCCAAAGCTGCTTTGTATCGCTGCAAGCATATTTATGCTTGCTTATGACACAATATAAAATGACGAACAAAAAGCTACTTACCTAGTCGCAGCCGTGAAATCTCCTTTGAAGAAGATAATCTGGGCTTTGTACTTTCTATCAGCGACCACGTACTTATGACAACAACGTATTTAAACAACCCCTACTACAGTGACATCTTAAAAATATTTACTTATTTGTTATGCAAAGCTGCTAAGTTGTTATTTGGTACGAACAGACACAACTCCTCAACTCACCAGTGAAGAAAATACGGTTAGGGCCTCTATTCGGGAACGTTAAAGCGATATTGTTGCGGTTCGCGAGCGTGACTCGCATCCCACTCTTACGCATTACGCATCGTGCGGGAGAGTGGGATACGAATCTCGCTAGCGCGTCGCTACTCTTTAGAGGCATAGCTCATGTTTACGTTTTGTTTTATATTCACCTTGCGCCCGCGCCGCCAACCTATAGTACAGCGGCAGTAGTAGTATAGCGGTACGCTTCAACATTTAATTTGGCGAACGGCTAAGGAGGGGAATTCCCTGCCTGCAGACTTGTTCCCAGAACGCTACAATTTGGGTCTTTGGGAGCGTTCAAGTATAACGTAACGAATTTAGGGGGGGGGGTGTCTTGTAAAACGTTACGATGCATTCCAGAGGCGGGAGGGGGGTTTGAATTAACATTTCGTTAACCCTTCAGAACGATCGCGTTCTCTCACAAATTTTTGGAATGACCTCGTGAAATTTTACTAGCGGGAAGGGGGGTACAGAAAAACGTTACGGCACGTTACATGGCGGGGGGGGGTCACTTTCCATCAGGTGAGATATATAGGTCAAATGCAAATCTATCTTTTATTTAAAAAAAAAGTATTTTTAAATATAAATCTTGCATCATCGCACGTGGCCGCATCTCCTCCGCGAATATTTCCGCACTGTAGTTTTGTACACAGGAAAAAGGGAACCTCTCCGAGCTGGTGAGATGAACAATATTATTGCACTGCACTGGCGCGGAAAAGTTCTAAGAGGTGGCGCGGGCACGGGCGGTATGGGGGGGTTACTTTAATAATACAGATAATACTGAGCATTCCCTCTCTCTTTAAAAAAGCCGGTCACGGTTCACGCGTTCTTGAGCAAAAGGTCTTGACATACATACAGACGGACAAAGAAGTGATCCTATAAGGGTTCCGTTTTTTCCTTTTGAGGTGCGGAACCCTAAAAAGGTCTGTGCCTAACAGTGGGATATATACTAAAACTATACTAGGCGATATCCCTCTCTCATGCTAGCTCATCGAGGTAAACCAACGTGAAGGGCTCCATTACTGAACTAATTTAAATGATCATTACTAACGGGTCGCGCGGGTAGTGCAATATTCCCTGGTTAGCGTTATTACCATAGTAATGGCCGTTACCTTCGTAATTGCGCCTCCCGCAGACTTAACAGCTATTTTAGTGACACTAAATCACACGCCACAGGATAATCACCTCTAACGTGAGCTCGTATAGCTTAGGAAGTTTAGCTTGCAAGGAAGGAAAAGAGAAACCCTTTGTAAGAATTTGTCAAATGGCTTTGTAGTCATTAAAGTCCATATAAAATACATAAATAACGAATGGATCCGTGAGCTGTAGAACTCGCGACAAAAGACTTCAAAAAACTGAATCTAAAACAAAACAAAAACCCTTTGAAAAGTAAGAAATAATGATTGGCCTTGCGACAAACTTAACTTTGCCGTTGAAGAACTGATATCTCCATATATCGACAAAGGTCGAGTCAGTTTACCAACTCCGCCAGTAAGTGTGTAATTGCAAAAACCTCCATATCTCCGCCATTTTGAAATATTTCGAAAAACTGAATCGACAATTTTTTTTTTATAAAATTACCGAACCTCCTCACAAAATTTCACGAGAATTCGTTGAGAAATGCGAGCTGTAGACGAGAACAAATGGACATCCGTTGGACATACGAAAGCATTTTTACCCAAGCTGAAATGGAGACGCTTCGCTCGCTTCGCTCGCTCGGTCGATAAAACAAGTTACAATTTTAAAGGTAAAACGCGGTAGCACTGCTGGCAAAATGAATGAGTATATGGGATCTGTCATCGGTGTGGCCAGTTTTTAGGGCTCCGTACCCAAAGGGTAAAACGGGACCCTATTACTAAGACTCCGCTGTCCGTCTGTCACCAGGCTGTATCTCATGAACCGTGATAGTTAGACATTTTCACAGATGATGTATTTCTGTTGCCGCTATAACAACAAATACTAACACAGAATAAAATAAATATTTAAGGGGGCGCCGATACAACAGACTTGAATTTTTTTTTGCTTGGCTACTTGGCGACTACACGTGGCTGGTTTTTTTAAATACTATTTTAATAAATTTGTAGTTTTATATATTGTGGTTAAATTGAGACGTGGCTAAATTGTATTTATTAACCGAATTCAAAAAATCCGAAGTAGGAGGTTGTCATGATTTAGTGCATTGAATTTAGCAAAACCTATGACGTTAATAAATGTTGATGGATTTGGAACTCCTTTTGCACGTGCCTCGTACCTACAGATTTAATTAACTCCGCAGATGACGTACGATGTCCCATTTGGCGTTACGTTCGTTGGCGGAATGGTGCGGTTGCGTTGAAATAATAGGCAATATTCCAAGGAATTAAGGATATAATTGCCTGAGCCCATTATTTTCGGGAGAAAACGGTTTTACGATTTATACAGAATGGCAGAATTTATTTGGCAGGTATATTGAGATCATAAATAATGAGCGAATCTTATGTAGTCATTTTCATTGAATTTAAGCTTCGAAGATAATAATAATTAAGAGTAAACATTTTTTCATATTTTTGTCGACCACTTCGTCGCTTTCTAGCAGTACCTATTAATAAGACTATGGTCTAAATTTTTTGAGTGTCTTATTATCAATAAACTTAAGAAAATACATTATTATTCGTCTTTAGATATAAATTAATTGATAAACAGTACTGTTTATGGTGTACGTTTGAAGAGAAATACGTTTTTTATTATAACAATTAATGTTCACATAACACAAAAATTGCCTCCTCTAAATGAAATCCTATATAATGCGCAATCAGACAATATTCGGGAGCACTGTAAGCACACCTCACGTCATATCGCGTTACACCTTGACCAATTGGGACATTGAAGCTAACGCGACCTTTGCAGTACCTAAATAATTAATCTGCCTAATAATAATAATGTTTTAGGTATGTAGGTGACTATAGTTATATATGCCGTTAATATAATTATTCACATTCGCTGCCACCCATTTGCCCCGAGACTTTCTCAGGGGGGCTAGCACAACATTTCCGGTGTACTGCCCTTTGGGCAAAATATTTTTCGCCAAATTTCACTTCCCAAAAAACTTATCGCAGTAGTTTCATTTCCCAGACGAATCTTTACATTATTTCCATTTCGCATTTTATCATTTGGCATCATTTTGCTTTATCAGGGGTAGGTTAGGTTAGAGTTAACTTGTGTCCCTTACGTAAGTACTTATTTGTCATAAAATACTTTTGCTAACTGTAAAATTGCGATAAGCTGATTTGAGTTATGATTTTTTGCCAAATGATAATTTGGGTATAATAGTTCGGGATCTGGTACTTTGGGAATATTTTTATGCCCATACATTAGTAATCCCTCTTGCCTCACCTAGAATTATGGGTCATTGGTCGCTAAGTGCGTCCCTTACTTACTTAATTAGTGTAACAGTGACACGCTATGCGACTTACCTACTCGCGGAAATATGATTATTTATTTATTTATTATATCATTAACTTAACACTATCATTTCAGGAAATGGAAATGTTGGATTACCATGTATGGGCAACCCGTGGGCTCTTATACAAATTAAAATATGTTGAATCTACTAGTACCTACTTCGGACAGGACAGTCATTAGGTACCTACTAAGATGAAGCGCCACAAGAAACTACATAAAGTAAACTTTTCAGATCATACATTCATTTTACATTGTATTAAAACGAAATAACATCATTACACAGTAATAAAACATTATAAGGTATTAGAGGTGTACAGCGCTGCGCCAGCGAAGAGCTCTGCGCTGGCACAAAGAAAACCAAGTATGCGTTAGCGGCAAAGCTCGTCACTGACGCAGGACGGTGAAAATTACAGAATCACACCACACTAGTGGCCTAAAATACAAATTGATGGTTTATACATTTTAAATACTGTGAACTCCCTGTTCCTTCTTAATAGGATGTTTAATTTAATCACATAATATTATAACAATCCTATATAAAATTGCAGGGTATTTCGGTGCAAATTAACAGAGCCAATTATACGCATTTAACCGTTGTTCAAAATCGTTCGGAATGTCTAAAACGTCCGTACATTTTGCTAAACGTAAAGGCCTTAATCACTGGAATCGCAGCGAAGCCGACACTGATTGCAAATTAACGGGATTTATTATACTAATTACGGGCCCAATCAAACGGGTCGTGTCTTCGGCTGCAGGTGAACGGTAAAAGAACGGGAGAAGCGTTTAAAATAGTTATTTGTTATACATGAGTGCAAAGTTGCTATTTAACCGCGTGCTCAATTTTGATGACTCAAAAGAGCACGAGGTGAAAAATCATTGCACTCGAGTGCAACACGTTAATTTTCATTCCACCGCAGCGAGGAAATGACTAAATGCAAAAATAAATATTTGCGCATTATTAACAGTTTCAGTCAATTTTGTTGGCGTCAAATAAACTTCCTCGTCGCTAGAATCAGTCATTTTAGGTTTGTCACTTGTTTTCAAGTTTCTTGTTTTTAACCTAAGGTTTTACCAATATGACGTGAAAAGAAAATGGCGCGCGCAAACCAAATTAAAAAAAAAGTACACCAAGAAGGTTCCGAGTCTGAGTTTTTAACAAATTAAAAAAGGTTGTATGATAAATTCGGCAACATGGAGGTAGAAGTAAATAGGTTTAATGATGTTTTGAATTCACAAATTTAGTGCACACAATGTTCTATATTAAATTTACTTTATCTTCTAGCGGATAAAAACGGTTTTTGCACTCAGATATCGAAGAGCAAAAATACTCTTTCCGAGATGGGGGAATGAAAAGGATGTTTTCTTTCATGCCAGTTTGAATTTAGGTTATGTACTATAACTCGTTATAACTCGCTAGGCAAAAAAGCAGAAAGCCCAACATTATTTGAAAGTAACTGAAGCTTAGTGGGTAAGGCTGGCTCACAAAAGCAAGTCTCGCAAGTTTGGCAGCCTTATTTGCTTAATAAAAGTTAGGCTAAAGCGGTCTTTATGGTCTGTGTGCTGGCTTTCTTAATTTGAAAATGAAGAATTGGGTCATCCTACTGGTGAAGTTTTTCCTCACTCACCGCTTCCTCGCACAGAAGCCAGCCAGCTTTTTATGCGCATTATGTACTTCTCACATTGCGTCAAGATATTATATTGTATATATTTATATACATACATAATAACGATGATGATGATGATGATGACGATGATGATGATTTATTATTACTCAAAATAAAATACAATAAAATGAACTATTATAAAATTATGTGTCGTAAAATTCAAGTCAACTTTCAGTGTCATTACAACTGTGATAGACAAGAAAACTATTTATAAAGTGGGTAGTAACAGTGTAAAAAAAAACTAAAACTGATAGGTATAAAATGTCCAATGGATTCCAAATTTATATTTTAATGTCCATTTATTCAATTACAGAGGTTTTTTCAATAAAAGGTTTTTTAGCTGGCATCCGTTATATCCTAAAGCAGTTCAATTTTATTTATCAATTTGTGAAATCGGATGCTCAAATAATGATTTCTTTTCCTCAATGGAAAACTTGAAATATGTTTTATTTAATTAAATAATCTTCTTAGTATAGATTAGACTATACTAAGAAGCAATTTTTAGCATTTTTGTCAATCCGTAATTTTCATCCATTAGTAGTTAGGCATATTGAGCTCCCTAATTTTAAACTTTTTCAATGTAAATAACTAGCTCGTGCCACTAACGGCTACTTCTATAAAGAACACTCAAAGCCCCTATTTAAGTGATTTAAGTTCGTGTTCCCTGTTATTTACAGTTACGCGCAAACTTCGCAACTCATAGATCGGAAGGTAAGATTGTGGGGTAGAGTATTTGGCGCGGGATTGTTCCATTTCAGAATGCTTATGGAATCCAATTATTAAAGGCAAAAGTTTGTGTATGTGTGTGTGTTTTTCATGAAACTTGGTATATACTTAGATCTTAGGTCCTGGAATAGGATATAGTGTAAGTAACTTTTTATCGCGGATATGTCAAAAGTTCCCGAGGACACTATAACCGAATTCCATGAGGAGGAAGTCGACGGTAGAAGCTAGTATTAAATAAAATATCAATTCAAAACAACAGTAATTTTAACAAAGTTAAAACATCAAAAACTAGACAGTTAATTGTAAAATAAAATTTAAAAAGGTTTCAAAAGTTTCCGGTGCGTAAAGCGCGTCACTTTATGCTGAAGTTACGCTTCAGTAAGTATACGAATTCAACTAAAAGAGGTATATATAACTAACTGTAAGTATAATTTGTTGAATGAACTGCGCCTCTATTCGGGAACGCTAAGTGATTCTGTAGCGTTTCGCGAGCGATATTTCTCATCTAGCTCTTACGCATTACGCGTCGTGCGAAAGAGTGGGATGAGAAATAAAGAAAGAAAATAATTCCGGACTTGAGGCGTTTATTTTTTGGCATATAGGCAAGCTGTGTATATAATATGGAAATGTGAAACTACCGCTGCTCTATCGTAGTTAACTTTTGGGCATAGGAAACACTGTTTTAACATTTGTTTTCTTACTGTTTATTATAATTTAAGGAATGACACAAGTTTATACAAATTAACTCCTCTGCTGCACTGGGAGTGAAGAAATAGCATAGAATGCGTGCAGATGCTTATCATCCTGGCATGTCGTAAAAGTCGACTAAGGGACGGGTCCTCTCCAACATGGTGGACTATCTGTATGGGCGATCGGCTGATCACCTGTCACCGTACGGTTCATCATACCATCTTAGGACTAATTCATCGAACGTGGCCACTAGTAGTATTGTGGCTCTGCCCACCCCATTAGGGATTTCGGGCGTGATGCTATGTATGTATGTATGTTATACAAATTAAACTTTATAAGAAAGTTATTTTTAACCAAACAAATTTAGTAATAAACTGCCGTAAACCCGCTGCGTTTAACGTATAACATTTCCACGGAAAGACAACTGCAGCTTAGTACACGGAGCAAAAGCTTTTAAGAGTCTTCGCGGTTTACTTATACAGTAAAATAGCAGTGTATAGATTTAGAACAGCAAAAAAACTTACTTTTACTCGTGAATAGTTAGCTTATTGGTTACACTAATTTTGCTTTGCCTGAAACCAAAGATTGAAAGATAAACTAATCAAGGCAGAGCACTTAATTACATAAACCAGATAAAGGACTCAAAACAATATTCAGGCACTTTTAACACGCTTTTTTATATCCTAAATACCCAAGTAACATAATTTTGTACATGCCATTTTTTGTAGGATAGCATATTTTTGTATTTGTAAGTCAGTATTATGGCATAGTTTTATATCTGGACCCCAATTCTGGGAGCATTTGAGATAATGTCACATGTGAGATTAAACGTGAATGCAAACAATTTTCTTAAATAACTGTACCAATAATGTTTAATTAGGTAATATAAAATTAAAGTTATACTAGAACAATGAACCTAAAACAAAAAAACCTTAAGAAATATGATATAATAACTAAAATATATTATTAAAAGGAGTCCCTTTAGGCAAGGTTCTGAAGATACTGGCAGCGTTCCCCCTTTGAATAGCTACACTAATTCTTTGTCCGAGGTAGCTGCCAGCTCTTCGGTCTCCTGTGATGTCGACTAACCTTTTTGCTATTTCCTTAAAAATAAAGCTTTTTAAGGAAATAGCAAAAAGGTTAGTTAGCGCTAGGACCCTGTACCAATGCACTGACGTTTAATCTCACTTGTGACATTATCTCGAATGTACCAAGAATTGGGGCCCTGATCTGTTGTAGCTCTGAGGGCTTAGCACACTAATTTTTATCGCGCACATCAAGCATTCGTCCCTTACGCACCCGCGTATTAGTAAAAAACCAGCCAAGTGCGAGTCGGACTCACGCACGAAGGGTTCCGTACCATTATCCATAAAAACGGCAAAAAAACATGTTTGTTGTATGGGAGCCCCCTTAAATATTTTTTGTATTCTGTTTTATAGTATTTGTTGTTATAGCGGCATTAGAAATACATCATCTGTGAAAATTTCAACTGTCTAACTATCACGGTTCATGAGATACAACCTGGAGACAGACGGACAGACGGACAGACGGACAGCGGAGCCTTAGTAATAGGTTCCCGTTTTTACCTTTTGGGTACGAAACCCTAAAAAGTGACATATGCTTTATGTGCGCGATAAAAACTAGTGTGCTAGGCACTCTGGAGCAATGTGAATATTGAGATATTTAGGAATGAAGGCCTTTTGTGCGCTGTCAATGTAGTGTACTAGGGCAATAAATATGACGAACTGATTGTTCAACCGAACCGCCATTTTATGAATAATCATTTCTTAAGGGCCTAAACAGTGGCGTCATAAGTTTCATAGAAAACTGGTCGCTCTAGAGGGCGCATATGTGTCGAGTTAGCTGCATGCATGTGTAGAATAGCATCCTAGGAAGAAAGGAATTAAACCGTCTTATCTATAAGTGCGTCTCTCTCACACTAGTGCCGACGAAAGAGATAGTCAGAGAGATAAACGGATTTAACTTATCCCCGTGTCTGGCATGCTAGGGCCGCTGTTGTTGTAATATTTACTGCGGCAAGATAAAAGGTTGCACGTGTCGCGAGCTTGATCAGTTTTATTGTTGAGCACTTAGTGCATTCAGGCACACAAATTGGTGCTCCCAGGTGCCACTAACTACTGCTATAAAGAGTAAGATATAAAATTGAATGAAGGGTGTATTGGAAGAGCGTTCAAGCCGTTATAGCGCCATCGCTTGGTCGACGTCATATTTTGATAAAACCAGTGTCAGTATAGTAGTGATTGTCACGTATATTCTGGAAAATAATTTAGTTATCTCAGTTTTGGTTCTACTAGTATTCCACGAGCTTTTTACTATGACACCGGAATCAACGTCCGCCTGCGCTGGTGACAACATCACAAGTAAAACAAATATAGCGCGACAAACGCGTACAGTCGAGCTCATAAATATATTATTATATACGTTACCAAAGGGGCAAAAATTATCATGACCCCTAAAAAGTTTACCCTAAAAAAGTAATAAGAACGCTTGCATATAATACACTAGTCGTCTAGGTTCAGTTAACCAGCTAATCAAGACATACCATAGATTTAAAAGATTTTCTGGATTGGTTGGATTTGCTGAGTCACGTTGGCTAGTTCGTTTACATTTCAAGCGGCGTGGCACTGCTTTTTTGCAAAAATGATCTAATTATAAGATCTTTGGATGACAGGCATAATATAATTTCCCCTTCGAATATCAAAGGTCCAGCTGAATAGAGGAGACTGACTTGCATTACTAACAAAGGCTTCATTCATAAAGGAAAGTGGTTTCAACCTTACCGGGATGAGGCCAAGGAAAATGAATTACTTCCATGATGCTGAAGCCTTCGATACGGTAATAGGCACGGGTCTGAGGCAGGCTCCCAATCACGAGAGTTTCGGTTCGCATAACTTATTCATGGCTCGTACGCTTTCAATTTCCTATTGAATAGGTAGGGATATTTAAATATTTCTTTAAAAGGAATCGCGTTTTCATTAGTTTAAGTGGGATGGGATTTAAGGTTAAACACTACAAGCCGGATTAATCGCATTTGGACAGAAACGTAGTTCACCTGATTCGAATTTGACTTGAAAAGCGTTTTACCTGATTCGCACTTGGCCAGAACGCATTACGACAGAAACTCATCAGACCGGTAGGGCGATTAAGTTTATTTTTTCCGTTACCAAATATTTCCGAAACATACGAAATTCATATTGTTGGAAAATATTTTCTCAACGGAACTCAGAAACGTATTCGCCCCGCAGATACGCTTTAGTTAATTACAACAAATTTTTATATTAGTCTATATTTTATCTTTTGTGAAAAATTGAATGTGATGGGACTCTCAACATGATTGTATGAATTTTGCAATGTAGGCAAATTTACGGAACCCAACTTAACCTGGACTAACACACGAGGCTACTTTCTATCCCGAAAGAAATGCACTATGCTACGAGAACCGCGAAAAAGCATATCTAACGCGGACGAAATTGAACGCAGAAACTAAGCCCTACTAATATCATAAATGCGAAAGTAACTCTATCTGTCTATCTATGTACGTTTCTACCGACATGAGAGCTATCGAATCACGATAATGGCCAAATGCGAGTCTGTCCTTTTACTTTTCCGTACAGGTGTGTTGCAGGCAATGTGCGTTTCTGCCGACGACATGAGAGCTGTTGAATCGCGATAATGGCCAGATGCGAATCAGTTGAACACGTTTCTGTCCAAATGCGATTAATCCGTCGCGGGTTTGAATCCCACCAGCGGCCCTAGCATGCCAGACACGGGGATAAGTTAAACCGGTTTATCTTTCTATGTCTTTTGTCGGCTCTAGTGTGCGAGAAATCAGACGGTTTAACTTATACTGTCTCAACCTTGCTAGGGCCGCTGTTGTGTGATTCTCTAAAGTACTTACAAAAACCGGACAAGTGCGAGTTAAACTCGCGTGGAGAGGGTTCCGTTCCGAACATGATTATCTGAAATTTACTAGGTTACCTTAAATACCATAGACTTCTTATAAGTTTTCCTGTAATCTATAGGCACAGATCTATTTTCTGTATTTTTTCAAAATTTTAGCCCCAGTAGTTTCGGAAATAAGGTGGGGGAATGGTCATTTTTCGCCTATTTTCCTGAATAACTTCTAAACTATTTTATTTCAAATTCAAAAAAAATATATATTTAAGATCCTCACAATAAGTCCTTTAATTTGATATGTCACACGATATAGGTGGCATAACTTTTTTTTAAATTTTCTAGTTTACCCCCAAAAAGTGGCCCCTATGTTTAAAATTCATATATTTACGTTACGCGTCCGTGTTGCGGTCACCAACTTACATATGAATACCAAATTTCAACTCAATCGGTCCAGTACTTTCGGAGCAAATTGGCTGTGACAGACGGACAGACAGACAGACAGACACACGAGTGATCCTATAAGGGCTCCTTTTTTCCTTTTGAGGTACGGAACCCTAAAAAAGAGGTATTCTGGCGAAATCGGTCGAACTACGCCGTTGCCGACCAAGCCAAGAGCACCGGAGGTGAGCCGAACGAGATCCGAAAGTATGGGTAGGTAAGTTTCGGTGCGACCGAAAGGTTCAGCACTTTTTTGCCCGAAACCGAACCTTCGGCCGAACCATGTTTGTTTGCCGAAACTTGCCGAAACCGAAACTTCGGTCGGACACTAAAAAACTTATGGGATCAATAGTTTTCGAGAAAAAAGAGTTAAGTTTTCTGGTATGCAATTTCAACAGAAGGTTGTAAGGATTGCTTAAATATCCAACACTGTAGGTGAATTCATGTGCATAAATCATTACCCGATACCTGGGCATTCAATAAATATTAATTAGTTCGTTATTGATGTTGTAACTACTCTATCTTATCTCTGCGCTCGACGTTTAGGCATGTAGGCACTACCTATTCCAACCATTGCTCATTAGGCAGGTAGCACAGAGGATATATATTTCCTATAGACTCCTAATAGCCGGGCTACCTCAGCTGCCAATATTAGAGTCAAAAAACTATAAGCGCGCCACAAACAGGCAAGGGACATCATAATCTTGAACGCACCGATCACAGCGCTCTAAAAACCTCCCGCGCCCCGCTAGGTTGGGCAGCTTTAATTGCTAGTAAAAGTTAGGTTAAGCGGTGTTTTCAGGATATATGGTCTGAGGCAGGTAGTCAAACAGTAATTTTTCGCTAAGCTTCAGTTATGTCAGTGTTACAGACCCTGATCAATTAAAACTTTCATGCGAATACCGTAGTAACACGGTAATTGCGAACTTTTCTCATTTACCTCCGCACTGCATCCAGATTATCTCTTAAGACAGGTTCAACAAATTAATTGACTTTTAAAAGATAACTTCCTTTGCATGCGGTTAAAATGGAGAATTAACGCTTGTTAGCCTTGTTCTCAAGCACTTGAAAAAAGATTACAATCTGGTACGCTTAGTTACTAAATATTATCATCAAGTTGGATTTAGCAAAATGAAAAAATTGGTTTAAGCTTTGTTAAAACATAATAAGCAATAACTGAAATTTTCGAAGTCGCCTTTCCATTATCGGCCATTTTGCCGGTGACGCAACCTGCACAAAATGGCCGCCGCTCGGAAAACATCCACGCATCAGCTACTTTCAGTACATTGCAACAAAACAGAGACGAAAATAATTACTAAAATAATATTTAAGTTAGAAAATTTGACACTGATAAGTTTTGCCAGTTGTTTTTGTTCGGCCATCATCATCATCATCAATTCATCACCCAATATATGTGTCCCACAGCTGGGCAGGCACACTGCAGTAGCCCAGTGCAGATTAAGGATTTTGTTCAGTGATGCATTCATAAAAAACTATTTTGGAGCAACTTACTTATTATCGATATCGAAAAAACAAGATCGTATCAAAAAAAAAATTGCAAACGCACAGTTTCACTTAATAATTATCAACGCGAGGCGTCTACTACTGTGTCTATTACCTCGAATATAAACGTATACCTATATATGCGATTAGGTGTAAACACCTCCGCGATAGAAGCTGCGGTTGCAAATCTACTGAATGGGGCATAAATTCTAAATAACTTAAGATATTCAATACTGGCACACCCTGAAATAGCTAGGCCACCTAATGGGGGTACTCAGAGTCTGGTAATGGATGATTAACATGTACCTTAGTGAAGATTTTGTATAGAAATTTCGAAATAGGAACAAGTTAATTGTTCATTATCTGACTAAAAATAGGCCGTAAAAGTACGCATGCCTTGAATACATTTTCTGATCTAACATGGTCTCACACAAGTTTCAGGGCATCGGCATTGCCTCAGCGATATCGCGTAAGGCTGTATACGATGCAAACACCTGTGCTATCAAGTTACCATATTGTTGCAAAATAATTTCGCTTAGGCAAGACCCGAATAACGAAACTACGGCTTTCAGGAAAATGTAAGCAAAATGCGATACTTTGATGTATCAATTCAAAGGACGCTATCGACTGACGAAAGGGAGGTATTTCATCAGGTTCTTTATTATTCAAACTATTTATATGGAAAAAAATACGTCCAAGCCTAAGTTAGCTACGGATCAAATCATAACTTATGACTTTTTGGCTCAGGAATAGTAAACCGCCTACTATGCCGAAAGTACCTGGTTCGAATGCTGCTAGGGATTATAGGCTGCCGAGTACGAATTGTGAAATGTTCGGTATCTATAAATGTACCTATGTATTTAGTATTTAGTATCCACACAATTATTTGTATTGTTGTCCTACTTTGGGACTAGCTCATTAGAAATAGAAACCGATCTGTGTACGCAAAACATATTTATGTTGATTATTTTATGAGTTATGAAGCTTTGAAAAGTCATTGTTCAATGTTCACACCGCTTGCAAATTCACTCTATACAAAATGGACAACAGTTATGACGTCACAGCTGTCGTTAGACTGTACAAAATGTATGGCGTTTAAACGAAATCTGCAATTATTTCCGTGATACTGTTTTCAGACCAACATCGTATAAATAAAACATAACATTGTGATGAGGATCTCGTAAAAACTAAAATCAGAACTAAAAAACAATATAGGTATATTTTGAATCTTAATCAAATAAAAATAAATAGGCAAAATGATCTGATTTTTTTCTGTAATATGCTTTTGTTTACATTTACTTTTATTTATATCATTTAAACCTCATTTTGATTTTCATACAACTTCCTTTTGTTACTCGATTCTTTCTGGTTTTTGATTAAGCCCAAGCAAAGATTAACAAATGTTTAATAGCGGATCGCTATCGCAGACCTTCAAAGCTTGTAAAATTATAATATCCTTCATATTTCTGCTAAGGGATTTATGTGGCTTGTTCGTTGTGCCTCTGGTTTGCATAATTTATGCAGGACGGGAGGGACCGGCCAGCGGTCGCAGTCGCAGGTGCTCCTTATATTTACTAGGTGTTAAGAGTTTCCAAAACTGCGGGCCGATTAATGAAATTAAATCGTCGAAGTTAATTTATATCTCACCCCCTACAGCCAATACTTTAGAAATAATCTTAAAAATGAAAGCTTATATAATGAAGTTAAAAAGAAAACTATCACGATTAAGTAGGTTTCATTGGTTCATGAGTTATGTGCTACAACTTGTTTATAGGTACCTACCAGTGGCGTAGCGTGCGGGTAAGCCGGTGCATACTTTCTTAACTCAAACATTATAGGTAATATTATTAATGACTTCTTGTATTAAAATAAAAATTGCATTAATCTTTACGGAACCCTACACTGAGCATGGCCCGAGATGACCTTCACCGGTTTTTTAGGGCTCCGTACCCAAAGGGTAAAACGGGACCCTATTACTAAGACTCCGCTGTCCGTCCGTCCGTCACGAGGCTGTGTCTCATGAACTGTGATGGTTAGACAGTTGAAATGTTCACAGATGATGCATTTCTGTTGCCGCTATAACCACAAGCACTAAAAAATATAATAAAATAAATATTTATTGGGGCTCCCATAAAACAAACGTGTTTTTTTTTACGGTTTTTATAGATACATTTTTAATTTAAATTTTGCATTTATAATATTAGTGTGAATGCTATTTATGATAATCCATATAAGCTGCAAACTTGGTAAGCTATTAATTAACACCATATTCATACATTCAGCTGTGCACTCCGTAGGTACGTGCAGAAAACTTAATTACTTACCCCAGTTTATTGCCCAATGTTATAGTGGAACGGGGCGTCTATTCGGGAACATCTAAGTGATACTGCAGCGACCCGCGAGCGAGACTCGCATCTCGCTCTTACGCATTACGCGTCGTGCGGAAGAGTGAGATGAGAAATCTCGCTCGCGAGTCGCTACAACATCACTTAGCGTTCCCGAATAGAGGCGCGGTAATATTTCCGCAGTAAATTGCTATAAGTGGATATGCCCCGGTTCCTTTATGGAAAGTCCGTTAATTAATCTTGCGCGAAGTGATATTTATTAAATTTGCCTATCCAATTACGTGCTACGTGACTGCGTGAAGCCAGAATTCAATTAAAATTACACGCCTAAAAGCGTCATAGATGAAATAAAAAAATTGAAGAATTGCACCTGCTATTTAGAATATGAAGATATTGTTGAAAGTCAGACTACACACCTAAGCATAACCAAGATTGGTGTGTTAGAGACGGAATATTATGTAAATACAGAACCAGGAGAATTCAAGACAGTATCACAGCACTCCATGATGAGTTTCCTGAAACCTCGACGCATATGGAAGGAGGGAAAGGAGGCCTGTGCGCAGTGGGACATTTGACTGATAAATAAATCCTACTAATGTGAAAGTATGTTCAAATTATTGGATCTGAATCACGCGTAAATTGTCGCTGAATTTGGATGAATATTGGCAGACCGATAGACCATTATCTTAGAACCAGTGAACAGCTTCGCCCGCGGTATTTTCTGTACAATCTTTATCACCCCTTTTCATCCCTTTAGGGTTGGAATTTCAAAAAATCCCTCCTCAGTGCACCTCTAGGGTACTCGAGGAATATTTCCTCCAAATTTAAAACCTCTATGACCACCTGTTTAGGCAGTGCGTTGCGTTGTCTATAAGTGAGTCACGGTACTGTTTTATTGATATGTATTGATAAAACATAGGAATATATTTATTTATCACAATAATGTTTTCCCTTGATATAATTTGCAATTAAACGTAGGCACAGCTAGTTTATTAATATCTGTTATTTGCTCATAATGCCTTTAAGAACATTCTCGAACATAACATTTAATACAAGGGTCGCTGACTCACATTTATTGAAGTAGGTAATTACCAGTAATTCAATTAAGGTTGCAGTGTGTTTGTGTACAAGTAAGCCAGCTCCAAGTCAGGCGCTAATTACAAGTCTCAAGCGTGATGGTAAACCTATTAGGAAGTTTGCTAACGGTCTGGGAGTTTGTATGAATGTAATCACAGTTGCTATTTGGCGGAAATGTTTGAACACTACGTGGTTTGCGATAGTGCGCGCCGTGTTTCATGAATGTAAAATATTTCACGGAAATGAAAATAAAACTAGACATGATTATACGTAGTATATTTTATAAAAAAAACCGGACAAGTGCGAGTTAAACTCGCGTGGAGAGGGTTCCGTTCCATACATGATTATCTGAAATTTACTACGTTACTTTAAATACCATAGACTTCTTATAGGTTTTTCTGTAATCTATAGGTAAAGAACTATTTTCTGTATTTTTTTCAAAATTTTAGGCCCAGTAGTTTCGGAAATAAGGGGGGGGGGGGGGGGAATTTTTACTTCCAATTAAAAAATATATATATTTAAGATCCTAACAATAAGCCCTTTCATTTTATATGTCGCACGATATAGATTGCATATATTTTTTTTTTAATTTTCTAATTTACCCCCATAAAGTGGCCCCCATGTTTAAAATTCATGTATTTGCGTCACGCGTCCGTGTTGCGGTCACCGACTTACATATGTATATCAAATTTCAACTCAATCGGTCCAGTAGTTTCGGAGCAAATTGGCTGTGACAGACGGACAGACAGACAGATAGACAGACAGACAGACACACAAGTGATCCTATAAGGGTTTCGTTTGTCCTTTTGAGGTACGGAACCATAAAAATGCAATTATGCTATTTAAATGTCGATTGTTTTCTTAGCATATGCTTTATCTACAAGAATTCCATTTAATTAAACTTTTCATTTTATCATCGCGTTCGTGCCTTTAAATTTGTATAAAATTATGAATTAATTTCATTATTTTAATACTATAAAAGAAAAAAACTAAATGTGACGTAACCTCGACTCTAATTCAACCTCATGTAAACTTAAAATAGAACTTACTTGCATGAAATTTCATACGAAATATTTAACTTGGAAATACTACATGAACTTCAACAGTAATCGCCCATCACTAGTACCGCTTGCTTACCACCGAACTAAATACAAGAAAACAAAACACAAACTTTAATAAAATTATAGGTCTAACAACTTTTTTGTGGACTCCAGTGAATTATTAAAGTTGTTATTGCATTGGGATAAAGTATTATTTTGCTTGTATAAGGAGTTTGGTATTTCGCAGAAAAGTTAGTATATCTGTATTTGTCATCCATGCTTGAAAGATGTCACGGAACAAAGCGTTCAATTAAGAGTCATGGAAACGAGTGCCCATTTTATTTTGTTTATCCTGAGCTAGACTCCAATTAGTGCTTTCGTGGTCACTCAAGGGATGAACCACCCGGAGTTCTCTTGAAATGACTAGGAATAAAAAAATATTACAAGTTCGAATGCTTTGGATTTTTAAGAAGTATTTAAGTATACCTACATATATATTTATTATGTATTTTATGTTCCCGTATTACTTATTACCTCGTGAACCAATTTAGATGATTCTTTTTATGTTGGCAAGGTCCCAAAGAAAAATTGTGGCGTCATTTGATGATGGGATCTATGAGGAATTAACTATACTCTTCAAATCTTGTAAGCAAACAGATTTGCCATTTACTAAAGTAACTGATGTGCAAGCGGACTCCACGAATTGCTACATGAAATTCTTCAATGATAGTATCATTATGACTTTTCCTTGTCACTGCTGCCGTGCAATTTATTCTCGTTAGAAAATATCTCACTTAAAAAGTATTCTCTTGTGACGTAATTAGTAAAGTTTGTATTTGGCGTCATATTCGAAGTGACATGGATAGCGCTCACGTGATTTTAAAATGCCAATATGTTTTCTTGTAGTGCCAGTGGCTATATTTGCTACTGCTATTTTTAAAGCATTTTTTCGTGCGGCGTGCTTCCCGGTATCTGGGATCACACAGACTACCTATTCAAGTGTCAACTTGACACGAGAGGTCGGGCGGGTTAGATCGCAGACCAAAGTTAATTGGAAAGTCTCTAGCAGGACCCAGCTTTGATTGGAAAAATGCTTATTATTATAATTATGTCGACTTAAGTTCTGACCTAAGTACAGTATAATAGCAGTCAGCTTATAAATTCAGTGCCGTTGTAAATGTCGGATAACTTTTATGTCATTGTTGAAAGCTTCCCCCGATAACATTTCATTCTTAGGAACTAAGGTTTCACGCCTTTTTTTGTCTATTTTCACGTCGTAAAATCCCCGGTCCATGAAGAAGAAATCTGTAACTCGTATTTATTGTAAGCGCCTTCGGATTTTATGCCCCATCATTATTTTTACGCGCCATAATCCAGCTTCGATGTTTCATTACGAGAACTTCAACCATAGCCTATAAAAATAATAATATTCATAATGCTAATCTCACCCTTTTAAACCGTGTTGCTATGAAGTGAAGGTTTCTTATTCCTTGTAAGAGTTATTCTGTAGTATGGAAGAAGATTTCTTGAACCAACAATAGCAAAACGTCAGTTCCTGATAACTCGATGCAAACACCATTCGCTAAAAGAGACAAGGCAGATATTTTATTCTTTGATTTATAATTTCCTATAGATATTTGATTTTTTTTTGTTATATTTCAGTCGATTTCACGTTGTTATCTGTTAGCGCATTTCATTCCAATTTCGCATATTTACCTACTACTAATCTGAGTCGGCTTCATCGTGTACTACTTATTATAGCATGGCTTAGGTACCTGATACTTGGGGTGCAAGCCGAGTTCCTCCACGTTGGCTTGGATACTGCAGTTCTCCCCGAATTTTGAGGTTGGTGGGAGAGGGGGATACTTTAGAACGTTGAGCCATAACCGCAAAGTCAGGAACAAGGGCAGTATCTGGGCTGGTGCACTCTGGGCAAAGATTGGGACTGTTCTTGATGCGGATAGGCAGAGGGCCGGTGACCTGCGCAGGGACTCTCCGGGTCTATGGCTAATACTCGGTCTAGGGAGAATGGTTGAAGTCATGCCTGGGTGCTGTAGATCTCTCGTGGTTTCTATAATGAGTGTGTACCCCTCTCGCGTAACATCTAGTAATCGGAATGATGGACAGCACTTGGGTATGGGCAATCGACTAGAACTGTCTAACCAGGATCGACTCTGCTAGCCTTTGCTTACTTATCGGTCTAGTTGAAAGGATGTGCATAGGCAGAGGGCCGGCGTGTGACCCGCTCCCGGAAACTATTTTCTTCCTTTTCCGAGGGTTCCTCAGCGTGTTATTTTGCAATAGCAAAGCTTCCCCGCCGCACGCAGATGGCTAGGGGAGAAGGCAAACCAGGTGAACTTATGTTTGCCCATCGCTTGAACGCCCTAATAGAACTAGGGTTTGGGACCCATTGCACAGTTCTGCCTGTCTGAGGAAAGGTAGTGTTGGCGAACGCTACCCTTCCACCTTGGCGGTGGCTCTCTGGAGCAGGCTGGGGGCGTCGTGGTTGCGTGCTTCGGCGATCCCATGGCGTCCTCACTTAACAGCCAAGAGCGAAATGCCGGACTGGTTTTAGACGGTATGCCCTTTGGGGTGAGTCCGTCATACCGCCCCATATAAGCCCTGACCCGGGGCTGGGGTGACGAAGCGTAAAGCATTTCTACTTCGTCAAAAAAAGGTACCCGATCTACGGTTGCATGTATTTGCCACGAGTGCTCAAACCAGTACCATTATCATGAGTTAACGAACACAATTCTCGTTATCGAAATATATCGGTAATACTGCTAGTTTCAAATACAAGTAATAGGGACCGAGCGATAGTTTACTATTATGAGAACGGTTTGCATAAGTTAAATGAAACTCGAGATCGGAACTTACGGAAACCGCTGTTTTAGGTGTAATGGCAAGTTTGTACCACAACTTACAAATCCTATTTGTAACTGTAGCTAACCACTAATAGTGACCTAGTTTCTGCCTTGGTTTTCAATACTCCTGTCTAAGTTTGCATAAAATAGGTTATTTATTTCCGAAAATTAACTACCAACATCAGGTAGATTGTATTTTGGGTGGCATTTGATGTTATTATATCGACTGTGGAAATTTCAAACGTCGTAAGGGACATTTTGACATTTCGACAAAATGCCCCTTATTTTAAGTGTCCTAAGGCACATTTTGATATTTCCACAAACTGTCCCTTACGACATTTGAAATTTCCACAGTCGATATTGTAAGTACCACCCAAAACTTGCAACTTAAGTCGGCGTAAAGTAATAGCTTGCTATTGCGTTTCGTACGGTGAGTGACGAGATCCTGATCCTATTCCCTCGTCCCCATCCCATCCCCATTCCCCATCCTCCCTAAACTGGCAACGCATTGGCAGCACCTCTGGTGTTGCAGATGTCCATGGGCGGCGGTGACCACTTTCTATCAGGTGGGCCGTCTGCCGGTTTGTCAGTCAATTGACATAAAAAAAAGTTATAAAGGTCATTCGAAATTGCAGGCAGATTCGCCACCCTTGTTAGTTTCAGACGGTAGTAGGAAAAAAGCCGCTATAGATATCAGGTGCCTCATTCGGGAACGCTAAGTGATTCTGTAGCGACTCGTAAGCCAGATGTATCATCTCGCTCTTACGCATTTCGCGTCGTGCGGAAGAGTGGAATGAGAAATCTGACTTCCGAGTCACTACAGAATCACTTAGCGTTCCCGAATAGAGGCGCAGGTTAACTGAAAAATAGATATTTGACGTACTTATCAACTCGGGTCGTTGGATAGCCCTTTGAGCAATCAGACGCATGACGAGAAGCACGGAAACTCCATAGAATATATTATAAATAAACTACGAGATGGATGGGGACGTCTGGTTATAAAGATTTTCAGGCTTAAGGCAGATCGAGCGGTATATCAACTTTTTAACCGACTTCTAAATAGGAGGAGGTTCTCAATTCGCCGTTGTATTTCTTTTGTTTGTCTACGCATAGTTCAGTCAAATATGAACCGATTTGGAAGATTCTATTTTTCATTGAAAGGGTAAATCTCTACCATTTGGTATCGTTAAAACAGTCGGGACCTATTAAAAATCTAGAGCGGGTCAAACCTTCCCTTCACAGTCGCTATGTTCCGCATTAGAATTTATTATTTGATTTATGTGCGTATGTGAGTAATTCAATAGTGTAGTTATTCAATATTAAGTACTTAACAGAATTCTAGACTATTGGACTTCTTTTTTTTGTTTCAGTTTTATTTAAAATGAATTTTTTGGGCAGTTGGGTTTTTTTAAATTACTTTTGCTTTAAATTTGTTTATTTTAGATAAAAACACATCACATATCATGATAGCAAAATTTCAACATTTATTTAGATGTTTTCGAATTTCTTTAGGTTTATTTTTCCGGTGAAGCACCTTTGTTACACAACACGCCCTTAATGAATAGAGATATTGATAAGTAGGTACAGTCGAGGTCAAAAATATATGTACGCGGAGAAAGTGGTCAAAAATATGTGAACACGACTTTATTGACGAGGACGTAAGAGCGCTCAGATATTTTTACCCATTTGATAACGTATGTAAGGTCATAAATATATATTATTTATTTATGAGCTCGACTGTACATAAGCGCCAGTAATCTTCTTGGAAATTTGGCAGCGCTTATCAATATTATTTACGATTACGATACAATATAACAATATGAAGTATTACATTATCTTCATATATACACATGATACTGCTGTTGGGGCGAGGTAGGAGGATTAATTCGTAAGATTTATAAGCAGATGTTCTATAGTAAATATAATGTTTAATGAAGAAGAAGAAAACATTTATTTTCTATTACAAAAGATACACAGATTAATATAAATTAACCAAACCAGGGACCCGACAACAAGTTCCTCTGCAAAAGCCCTTTAACGGCGTATTTCTCGATTTGAATAACCCAGTAAACTTGCGTATCCATTGAAGAGGTTACTTTTTTCATTTAATTAAACCTTTTTGAAAGAAAAACCAAAAGTCTGAAGCTTTTATCCTTAGTAGCAGTCTCTCACTGGCCCAGCAAGCAACGCCCGCCAAATTGACTCGTAACGTTTAAGATTAAAGGCTAAAATTTGCGTCACTCAAGCCAATCGGTTAGGGTGACCCTTTAAGATACCGTTAATTCAAGGGGTTTTAACGGGCTATGGGTTTGGCAAGCAAAGCCTTTCGATAAACCTTTTCGAAACCCCTTGAAAGGGTTACCCTTACAGATCGCGCTTTAAAAACAAAATCGAACGGCTTTTTATGAAGAACGCGTTTGGTAAGAAGAGTCTTTCGAAAACCTCATTCCAAAACATCTTAAGGGAATAGCGGACCGGTCCCTGAAATGAAAAGTAAAATAATCGCAACTACACAATAACTTTAATGAATCAATTCTGAGATTACCCAAACAAATCCAATAAAATTCTTAAAGTGTAAATACGGCATTTATTTGCAGCGATCCAATTCATATCTTTGTGGACATTCTTAAATTGTGAGTACTTAGCTGACTTATTACTCTTTGGTTTTTAGGAATAAACCTCCACATCTGTCTTGTGTTTGCATTCCCGAACACCCAGAACACTGTCGAGCCAGCGCACTGATACAGGGCAAAGATGTTAAAGAATACGTACATACCATTAACTATACTTGGTATTTTGATCTTTTTCCTCAAAAGTATAATGTAGAAAATCTTGTAGATATCCAAGAAAAATTGTTGAAAACAAAACGAAAAGATCATTGCAATCATAACAATTGCTATTCTTCGATTATTCTTAGCTCTCGTGTTCGTTATTAAAATTGAACGAAAACTTTTACACAGAAGAACACCATTAACTATCAATATAGGCCATTTGAGGAAGAAAAAATATATACAATGAATCGTTAAATATACGTCCTTGAAGTAAACGATAGCAAAAACCATTATTAATGCTACAATTATTGGCATACCCCACGCTAAAATTGTATTTCTAAGAAGATGATTCTTCTGAACGTAGAAAATTTTCACCATGCAATAATACAATTGTTCATTAAAAACCAACATCCAAAACACGAATGCTATCTCCGTATAGAAAAGCAGTAACAATTTGTATTTCAACGCACGTTGATCCACCTCGTACAGTCCGAAGACATCACGCACATTGTTAAAGTATCTGAAGAGCACGTAAACGAATCGAACCGTTATGAACTGAATGAGCAGTTGATTCTTGTACTTCTGCCTCCACTCGGCGAACAGTAGTGCAGTCAAGAGGAGGAGTACCAATGCGACAGCAGAGAGTCCGATCCCCACACTGCTAATAGCCAGAGTGAAGATGGTCACGAAAGTTGTTTCATTATTTGGAGCGTAAATAACTGCTCCCTGGTCAAAGTCTAGACCCTTCATGTTGCCGTGAAACATTTCTCCATCGTTGAGCACATTGGAATCAGCCACTTCTGTTTGTTATCGGCACTAAACAAGACCGATCCACATTTTTATCATTTTTAATTGGTGATATATCATTTTCTTCTTGCGCATCCTCTGACGATGCATTTATTTACCGAGGTAAATTCTGAATTGATAACTCCTAATTCCGTAGGAAACATTCAGTTTCAATGAATTTTGTATACTGATGTGTTTTTTTGGAATTTATCGATGTTATTTTTTTATAAATGTTGATAACACAGAAATTATCGTTGTGAGATTAGATTACCTATTTAATTACGGCCCGGCCACATGACCGGCGGCTCAAAAACTTTGCTAAAATACAAGAAAATTCAAAGAGTATTCTTGGTATCAAGTGGTTGAGGTATGCATGCATAAACACTGCGGTTAGCTTATTTGGTAGTACCTCCAAGGCCAGCGGTCCCAGGTTCAATCCCCGGTAAGCGCAAATATTTGTGTGATTGAGCATGAATGTTTGTCTTGGATGTTTCCTATATATTTAAGTATTTTTTTATCTATATACGTATGTATATCGTCGTGTAAGTAGTACCCATAACACAGGCCTTGAGAGTTTACTTTGGGACTAGATAGATTTGTGTTAAGATTGTCCACTGATTTATTTATTCTTTATAAATAAAACAACAATTAAGAAACACAGAGAATATATTTTCAGATATAACACCACGACAGGTCAAAAATAAAATTCATATAGGAGGAATACGAAACAATAAATATATAAAATTTTATACAAATAGTCAACAAGGTGACAGTGTCCAACGATTACTAAATTTATTATATTATTGTGTAGGGCACACTCGAGATTTTTTTTTGCTGTAAATGTTTACTATATTGCTTAAAAGTAAAATTGTAGCCACTTCTTGTATTTTTCTGGTGTATGCTTGACTAGATAAGTAGGTATATGGAAATCAAATATTGAACATTGTTTTGGTTTTTATCATAGATATTATAGGGATCGCCACGAAACAGTGAAAATTCGCACATTGTTGAAGAATTCAGTTCTTAAAGTAGTCTAATAATAAGTTTTTCTACAAAAAGTGCAACTACTTATGAGATATTATTGCATTTTCTAATTAACAGTAGAAATACTATAACAACTACACATTTAGTTTATTTAATTGAAACTAATTCTACTTATAAGTAATAAGCCTAATGCAAGTTAGCTAGAACTTATAGGTTCGAAAAACGAGAAATAAACCCACTAGTTTGTCCTATTCAAATCTTAATTATAATAACAATAGAACAAAATAACATTAATTAAAGATTTCGACAGCTACAATGTAATCTTTGCTAAAATGGTATCTCTTAAATATTGAATCTACACGCTGACATCGACAAAGTATTATAATTTTCAGACCATTAGGTGCAACTATTATACTTAAGTCGTTCTGGCTTAGACAGTGTTATCGTAGGCAAACGAAATGACCTGTAAATTATAGCGTCCCGCCGGAAAGAATCGACACTTTACATAATCTTAATGCCATCTTAACCTGGAATTTAATTGAGTGCACGTTGTATAAGTGTAGTCCGGAATAGGTTAGGCTGTAAATGTCTTTATTAAAAGATTATTAAATTTCTAGGGTAATAATAAGACTCTTAGACTCTTATGAGCTACATCCTACGTAAGTAGTATACGATAGGTGCTTACTTTGAGTTGTGATATTATATGATGTTATTGGTAAAAGATCTGACGTGCGTATCATTTCGCGTAAGCAAGGTGCGTCACCGAGGCACGCTGACGCAAACCTGCTTACGCAGAACAGGGGCGCTCGGGAACATCTCGTCTTAAAAGCTTTCTTAATCTAGACTTTGCCTTTCAATTTGTATACAAGCGGTGTTACAAAATTAGCACATGTTGTGCCCAGGTGTTCCTTAAGAACCTCAGGTTAATTGCGTCAAGCAAATACCCTGTTGTATGTATATAAATGGTTGAAATCGTTGCCATTTGCGTCCAAAATTGCATTGCACAATTAAACTTTGTAGGCAAAGGTACCTTTATGTTTTTACGGACATCGTGCTTAGGTACAAGATATTCTAGAATATTCTATATTACGCAAATACATTTTAAATATAATATATCTATTGTAAGTTGAATAATATGTGTACTTATGTAGAAGTCTTTATAAGGGATCACAGCTTGGAAAACACTAGTTTTACATTGATCGGGGAAATTACGAAAGTTTACAAAATATTAATGACAGCAAAATTTAAGTAACAATGGTAAGCTTATAGGTTTTGCAGTAAGGTTAAAATTGAGACCATTTTAAATAAAAATGTCCAACTGTGAAAAGGAATTGATAATTTACTATTAGGTAGCATAATTTCCTTCGATCAATGGAAATTTAATTGAAGGGTAGAGTACACCTTTATTCTAAAGAGCTAATGTTCACTTATAACGTCTATCTTAGAATGTGATATAGTAATATGTTCTTAATCAAATACTGAAAATAAAGTTTCAAACACTGAATGTTTTCACGATAGACTTTCGACTAAATTAAACATTCTCATAAAAGCCTTTTAACCTACTTCATGCGCTGACATAATGAATTCAAAATTCGGTAAGCCAAGTAAATATAATATTATTTACGGTACATACGTAATTAACAGCAACAGAAAGTATCACAATGTGAAATATTTTCTACGCCTACAATATATTGAGTTGTACCTATCTTAAAATAACAATACAATAAGTCTAGACTTAACTAATGAGGACCAGTTTCTCATTTAGACTAAATACGAACTTCACAATGATTTTCGCTACAAAGCGAACGGTCGCTCGGTTTCTGCGCTAACAGGAGAGAAATATTAAAGTATCAAATATTGAAATGAAAACGAATATGCTATTATGTACGTACTCAAGTTTCACTTGGTATATTTTGTTGCGTCTGAGATAAAGGTATTTCTTTTCGGCGAGATTACTACCTGGGATCATCCCGGGGATATTTCCGATTTTGCGGGCATTCTTTATTCACGACAACATATAACATTTATAGAATGATTGCCGTCAAGAGTACCATTTCGAGCAATATTGTTAGCTAAGATCAATGATATTAAAAAACCAAAGATGCGTCTTTCAAGCTCAAAATTTAAACCCAGAAAGCAACCCAATTGTGATCATTTCAATTAGTCATGCGCGGACTTTTGACCGAGTAACACATGTCGTGCTCTATTGAAAATGTTCTCAAAAAAGCCATTCTGAGCCAAATGTCGGTTCATAATACTACAAAAAAATTAAAAGGAAGAACTGATGCTTTATTTCATTTTTAGATACATTCAACACAAATAGAAGTAAGTACTGAAATGCATTTATTTTGTTCATACATGATCGCCATATTCCAAATTAATGTGTAATATCCGCACGTCAAATGTCACCTAAAGCTGCACTGGCCGAAAAGAAACGAAAGGAGAAGAAAATTATCGAAGTCACGTTTTTAAAACGCGTTGAGTATGGATATAACGTGTCTTTCTATAATGTCATTGGCTAAGATCATTTTCGTTCCACATATTTGTATTGTTGTATTAAATAAAAATTAAATGGAATCTTTTTTTTTTGTTTCATTAGATGTTGGGTGAAGTGAATGATATAAACGGTTTTTTAACTTGATTTATTTTCGTCATGAGATGTAAATAATGTCATTTACTTAAAATCCCTTTTTTCTAGTTTTGGATATTAAATATTTTAAATACAACCATTTTAACCATTAGCATTTTCCGTTGGCATCAATTGGCCAACAGTAGGGAAGCCGTGGGGATATAGTTAGTAGTTTGTCCACATAAAAGTAACACTGGACCAATATAACAAAAAGATTGTCATTACGCCCAACCAATTTTCAATGTTGGGCCATTGTGAATACCGCTTCCACTATTTAAAAACGGTTGACATTTCTGTATTGTATACAACGAAGGCCCTATTAGATATTAAGTAACGTTCTCCCAATGCAGTAAAATATTATCATTACGCCCATCCACTTACCAATGTTGGGTCAATGCGACTTCTGCTACCGTCGGTTTAAAACTGTTGGCATTTCTGCATTATATTGTTTCAGTTGGAAATTTTACAATGGCGCTTGGTTGTAAGCCTTACTTCAAACCGACGGCCAAATCTAACCGTTGTCCAACTAAGGATGATGTGGCCCAACCAAATGCCAACCCTAAATGCTATTAGGGATAGTAATTACGACTTTATAAGTGATGTAAAAGCAACAGTTCGATGCACAAAATGAAACTGGTCCAGAAATGAGAGAAGCTACAACTAGAAGATCACATTGCAAGAGGCAGGAGTCCTAAATGCTAAAATACACGATATTTTAAAAATAACACTATTTATCATAATTCACAAATTATAATAATTAAAAACACTCATTTCACAATAAGTTCCTTAACAAAATTGTACTTTTTCAAATAATCTTAGTTTAAAAACGAGACCAAGCTCTTAGGAATATTTTTGATTGTTATTTGGTAACTTTGTGCTTTAAGATGACTAGAGGGTAATGAACCTCTAGCTGGCTTAATGAAGCCAGTGCATAATTACCTCCTCTTCATTCCACCATGTGCTCTGTGGGCGGAAAACCATTGCTCGGGTTAGTTCGTAGCTTTGGGGAGATAAACTAGATGAACAGAAAAATATTACTGCAGTCAAGCAAATACACGCAGCAGATCGATGGGATGGGTACCCAAATTTTGGCTGTAAGGGCCAAAGGGAAATAACCAAAATTTACTCATTAGAAATTGTCTTAGCGATAGTGTAATCGTTCAGTTTGTATATAACGCTATATTTGTCTTTATCTATTTACCAAACAGCAAAACACAAAACAGCGATATTTATGCGACAAGTGATGTTTCTGTAGTGGTAGAGCCAAACAGTAATCCTCACTTGATGATTACTGTTCGAATGGGCCGGCTCGACCGGGGCAGTACCACACTCTCACAGAATATCGGCGTAAAGTAATAGCTTGCTATTGCGTTTCGTACGGTGAGTGACGAGAACCGGAAGCCTATTCCCTCATCCCTATCCCATCCCCATTCCTCATCCTCCCTAGAATGGCAATGCATTGGCAGCACCTCTGGTGTTGCAGATGTCCATGGGCGGCGGTGACCACTTTCCATCAGGTGGGCCGTCAGCTCGTTTGTCAGTCAATTGACATAAAAAAAAACCGCTCGTGTTTTAGGACCTAGCCACAACACCACGGCGCGACGTCGTGACCATGAAACGGCACGGCGCCGCTACATAACCACGGTACGGAGTCGTGCAGTGAAAATTTCCGTTGCATGTCGCCCTTATTTCTATAGCTATAAAGGTGATGTGCAACGGAATTTTTCACTGCACGGCGCCGTACCATGGTTATGTAGCGGTTCCGTGGAACGACGCAGCGCCGCGCCATTTCATGGTCATGACGTCGTGTCGTGGTGTTGTGGCCAGGCCCCCAATTCTCACTACATTCGAGATAATGACGACACGTTTGGCTTAGTTGGTAGTGACTCTGCTTCCGAAGCCAGCGGTCCCGGGTTCGATTCCCGGTAAGGGCAAATATTTGTGTGATGAGCACGAATGTTTGTTCCTGAGTCTTGGATATTTCCTATGTATTTAAATATTTATTTATCTATATAAGTATGTATATCGTCGTCTAGTACCCATAACACAAGCCTTTAGAGCTTACTTTGGGACTAGATTGATTTGTGTAAAGATTGTCCCCTGATTTATTATTATTATTATTATTATTAATGTCGATTTCGAGATTAAACGTCAGATTCATACAGTTGTGTCAAATGTTTGTATGCACTGACGTTTAATCTCGATTGTGAGATTATCTCGAATGCACTGACAATTGGGGGCCAGCGAATAAAATATGAGCACAATACCTAATTCATCACTTATTGTCGCATAAATATCGCTGTTTTGTCTTTTGCTTTTTGGTAAAGGAAGATAAAGACAAATATAGTGTTATACATACCGAACGATTACAATATCGCTAAGACAATTTTTAATGAGTACATTTTGGTTATTTCTTAGGGAGGTATAGCTGAATCAGTTTGGGGATGCATTTGCATATGTGGAAGAGAGAATAAATGAACACATCACTAAAGCCACAAATGCAACAATGCAGCCTGGCACAAGATAGTTAATCCGGTAATCGTTAATTAACGAAGTTAACATTTCAAGTAACGGATTAACTTTTAAGTTAACTTTAACAATATTTTACAGACTCATTAACTTCCGTTAAAACAATTAAATTCCATTAATCGTTAAGTGCTTAATTTACTAACGCAATAAAATGCAATTTCTATCACGAGTTCACGATTAACGATTAACGTTAACTTCCGTTAAATCTTCCGAGATGTAACGTTTTAACGTTTAACGAAGTTAACTTCTTTAGTAATGGATTAGCGATTAACGAAGTTTATTATTTGATTAACGGTGCCCAGCTATGAACCCATAGTGATTCAGCCATAATGTTGTTGAAGAAATACTGTACCTTGTTCCTCGACAGGCGTGTTGTCGTCGTCTGACGAGTCCAATCTTTCGATTAGGGAACTCTGTTTTGATAGTGACTGCAACAAAAATGTGTTATTTAATAGGTAACTGCATTATTTAAATTTTTCAATTGCGTTGTATTTCGGTGTTGGTAATCCGTTGGATAGAAAGAAGTTTATTGTGAGGACGCCAAGGCTGTTTTGCAACGTCATGCTAAAGTAAAAGCTGAGCTTGAGAAAGTTAACAGTGGATATTAAACACGATTAGAGTTAAACAAAGTTTTTTTATCTACCCCCATATCATAAAACCTCTATTGGTTAATCAAAAACCGTAGGAAATGACCACCATTTTGACAACCAATTAGGAAAAACCAGTGCTGCGATAAAGAAATAACATGACTTCTTTATCGTTTTTAGTAAAGAAATGAGATTAAATTTGGAACAGCTGTCAAAACTCAAGTGGGTCTCTATTCTAGTATCCATAGATATTAAAACAGTTATTGATACGAAATGTCAATTCAGTATGTTTTTTTAATATAAACTGCACAATATTTGATCTCGAGTGACGTGAGAATAGAGACTTCATCCGTTTGTCTATGGTTTAAAAAAAATGGTCTTGACGGAGGATCGCCATGTTGGCGTTTTGCTGAACGAAAGTAGAATTGTTTTTGAATTGAATAGAAAAAGTTGTTTGTAATTTACATTTTAGTTGAAAATATGAATAGTAAGTAGTCTTCTCGGAGTGTGTGTGATGTGAAAATGCGCCGGATATCGGAAATATGCAGCCACGATTGCATCAAATAACTTGTTGCCAGAAAATATTGTTTCTGAACCCATCATGGAGGATTTATAATATGTGTGTAGATAAAGTTATGTATGCAACTCTGCATAATTTGGCCTTAAAACACACGTGCGATCTTATTATGAAACTCTCTAAAGCTCGTTTCATGAAAACCGCACTAGTGTTTTAAGGCCTATCATTATGCAACCGTTGCATAAACTACTATTATAGCATTTTTATAACAAGCTTTTTTGCCCATTGCAATTTAATATGGCAATAAATGCGTACATAAAATGTCGGGTCTGTGCTGTTGACAGTCGAAGAGTTCCTTTATCTGGAGCTAACCCTGGATGTCGATTCAGGCCATGCTTAGCATAAAAATGCATTGTCATCGAAACTGAACCAAAAATGTTAAAATTCAGCTCCGTAGGATAAGAGGAAGTGGCACTAATTCAACTTGCAAGATTTGACCCGAACATACATAATTATATAGGTACATATATACAAACATTGCAAGTAATAAAAAGCTTTTAAAAGGGTTTAATTCGCCTTGAATTCGAGAATCAATTTCCTACAAGCATCGGATATTTTTCTTATCCTTTTTGTTGGCTTTCTTTTTAATTACGGTATTTTATTCACTCAGCTTTCTTTATTTCACGGTAAGAACATCAGAGAACGAAAGGTCGACTTAATGCCTTGGGGAGTTCTCTACCAGTTGAACGTTTGGGCATAGCAGAATGCTCGATTTCCACTAAGGTATCGAGATTCAAAGCTAAGATAGACTAAATCGTGACCAAATTCACACAGGCTTGGCGAATCGATCTTTAATTAAAGTGACGTTTTTGGATAGCTGTTGACAGAAACTTAACAATTCGATCACGGATCAACTGCTTGAAAGGCGTTTGTAAATTTGGCCAAAGATTTATTAAATCAGAACTGTAAGCAAATATATAAATCACTTGATGAATCACGCTATTATAGCGATCGCGACGGAATACGTCACTCGTGAAATGAGCGGAGTCGCTTTTGGCAATATTTATGAATGCACGAATTCGAAACAAATGCCGTCGGATTTCTGTCAACGCACACATTTATAAGCATAAACATTGCCAAGATTTTTGGGGTCATGTCATATCTTTTTAAATCTTTGTAAGTGAATTCAGTTCATTGTCATCATCATTTCAGCCGATAGACGTGTACTTCTACACATAAGCCTTCCCCAATGATCGCCACATCGCCACGGAGTCTCGCAATCTGCACCTAACATGAATGACACAAGATAATTTTCATTTTCATTTTCATTTCGTCGGCAGTTGTGTGAGAGAGACGCACTTAGAGATAAGACGGTCTATCTTATGTTTGTGTCATTCATGTTAGGGCCCCCGGTGGTCAGTCCACCATGTGGATGGTCTGCCCACGCTGCGCCTTCCGGTACGTGGTCGCCACTCAAGAAATCTTCGTCCCCATCGACCATCTGTACTACGAGCAATGTGCCCCTACCACTGCCACTCAAGTTTAGCAATTCTCTGGGCTGTGTCGGATACTCTAGATATTTGCGGATCTCATCGAAGCGATGCGCCGAGCATAGAACTCTTCATCGCCAATTAATTTATTAGCTATATTACTCTGTCTTACCGACTTATACTAAATCACTTAGAGCGCGATGGTAAGAGGATTAAAGTCTCCTGCGTCTAGCACGACCTGCCCGCGAGTTATTGGTCGCTCAGTGCTTCCCTTACATATTTGACAAGTTTGACAGAGACGCACTGAGCGACAAACGGCTCGCGGGCATGTTTCACTGAATCACTTAGTCTTAGGATCAGCAATATAAAATTGGATGTGGCTTAAGATTAACATTAAACTTGTTAACGTCTTTGCAAAAGTGTGATAAATATCGAATAAACGCGATTTATTCCTCTTTCAAACTCTTAAACCTTGTATGTATTTTGGTTGGGTTCATAATCGGTTAAATGATTGTCTGTAAGTGAATTCAGTTCATTATCATTATCATTTCAGCCGATAGACGTGCACTTCTAGACATAAGTCTCCCCCAATGGTCGCCACAATGACCGTCTCTGTGCTGCTCGCATCCAGCAAAGTCCCGCAATCTTCACCAGGCCGTCAGTCCACCGTGTGGGTGGTCTGCCCACGCTGCGGCATCCAGTACGTGGTAATGCTTGCGCTTATAGTAACACTTTTATCGTATTTACCTTGTTGGAGCGCCGGCGCGGCGGCGACACCTTGTTCCAGAGCGCCTCGAGCTGGTCAAAATGTTGCGATTGCGCAATAGCCGCCTCCTCCGGCCCTAGGCTCACCTTCGCAAAAAAATGGCATTTTAAAAAACAATAATATCGTACGTAAACTTAAAAATCTAGGTTAATTGGTTCGATAAGAGTTAGGTTTCTTATTTTGCAAATAAAGTGTAAAATGTAAAACCCGACGACTGGCGACGTAAAGCACTTTTGCTCCTAGTATGACGCGCCCTAAGAATCTTTTATAGCGTACTAACGACTCGCCCTGGCTTTGCACGGGTAGTACTAATTATCTATACCCAGATGCTATCAAATTTCAGAGGATCACCCGATGGGCTAATCTGGAGATTGCCAGAAAATTTCATCAAAATCGCTTCAGCCGTTTTGGAGTCCATAGGGAACATACGTACACAGATTGAATTTTATATTATACTCGTAGATGACACTCGCACTTTTTCGACGAATCATAAGATACCCCATTTATTAAAATTGATCTAGTAGTTCAGGAGCTAAAGTGGAATAGTTGACTTTTGGTCACATACATACAAATACTATTAAACTCTATACTATGGCTTCGCGCAGTCGGATAAAACTCGAGTCTTCTCTAAACTTAAAGTCTTTCCCCAAAAGTTGATAAAAAAACCAATAATCAGGGCTTCTTAACTAATTAGAAACAGCGGCCAGCTAATTATTTTTACCGGTGATAATGATAATAAGAAATTATAAGGAAAAACTATATTTTTTTCATAGAATATTTATTGCTGGCATATCATCGGACGACGACCATGACGAAGTCTCAGAGTCGGAGGAAGAATCAGAGTCGGTGACGTTTATTATGAATCGTTCAATCGCTTCGTCTACCCTGCCATCAATTTGTAAAAATCTATCGTCTTCTTTTACCGTATTTTAACAACTGCGTGCCTCGTGCCAGTAAACTCAGTGCGAGCTGCGATAAGCGACGCCCGTCATACAGTTTGCGATAGTTAAGCGACAGTCGCTATTTCGAGACGATACCATAATATTTATCAACTCTCGGCGAACAGACTATAGCTGTTTTAAGTACTGTGTATAGGCAAAATATTTTCAGAATTAAAAAAATCATCCAAATATTCTATTGTGATAGGTAGAAACCTTATAAAATTCAGTTAAAAGTCGTAACATGAATATTTTCCTGTTGAGCTTTACCTGCGAGCCCAAGTCCTTGTTTTTCGCCTCTTGTATTTTTGAGATTTCCTCCATGGAAGCGGATACGGAAAACCTAGAAAATGTTGTAAGAATTTAATGAGATATTGATTTTATATTGAATTCGATTTTACAAAAAGTTACCAACCACGGGTTGCAGTTTAACTCAAAACAATTTTTGAGCATATCATCAATTTAATGATTAGAAATTTACTTTGGTTTTTATTTTCACAAAGTTCATTTAGCTATTACCTAACTATGTATTTTCTGCATCGTTTTTGAAATCTATCGTATAATAGCAAAATATAGAAAACTCTTCATATTTGACCAAAGGTCCCTCTTTTTTCAAGATCAGATTAAAATACGTTTTAAAGAGAGAATACTGATTTATGAACTCAACTTATAAATTTATTTCACACCTTTCCAGATTAATAATAATAATAAATCAGGGGACAATCTTTACACAAATCAATCTAGCCCCAAAGTAAGCTCTAAAGGCTTGTGTTATGGGGACTAGACGACGATATACATACTTATATAGTTAAATAAATACTTAAATACATAGAAAATATCCAAGACTCAGGAACAAACATTCGTGCTCATCACACAAATATTTGCCCTTACCGGGATTCGAACCCGGGACCGCTGGCTTCGGAAGCAGAGTCACTACCAACTAGGCCAAACGTGTCGTCAAAATTAACATTAACAGATTATCACAAGATTAACTTAAAATTTTATATTGATTCATATTACAAACTAATTAGTATCTAAGGTACTCAAGATAACTTAAGAATTCAACAAAACGGATCCAACTTCGCATTTCAAATATTAACAAAAGAACTTTTAAATTAGAACAAGTATTAAATTCCTTGCTAAGAACCGTAGGTATTTAGAGGTTTTATCTCTTCAAAAGTGGGCTGTAATCAGGAGCTTCAGTAAGTTTTAATGCTCTCTTGTAATTTCCATTTATTAGAGAGTTAACTTTTTCATTAAAATTTCGTAATCGGATCTAATTACCAGTTACCTGTAATCGGGAGTGCGAAGTGATTTAGTATATTATCGTCACCTGTGTCGTCACTAAAATGCCAAAACCGCGAATGTGAAAATCAAACACGTACAATACACCGACACATTCATGGTTTTCGCGTTTTAAAGCGAGTACACATTAGGCGTTGTGAAGCACGCGCTTTGGTAACGCGCGTTTTGAGAACCAGTAGTTCTTATCTAGGTGTACACATGCAAGCGCGCGTTTCTGATCAAGCGCGCGTCGAACGCGCGCTTTGAGATTTTCGTTCAAACGCGCGTTGGGAGGGCGTCAGCCGCGCGATTCTAGATACATGCGCCGCCATAAGGTTGTACATTTGATCGCGCGCTTTCGTGTAGAGTGGACACACATTTCACCAAAATGGAGATAGATCTCTTTGACACAGATTAACTTTAGATGAAATCCAAAAGCGGCCAGCTATATGAGACATGGAAGTCCTGATTATAAAAATAGAAATGGTTGAAATTTCACGATGTCCATTTCCGAACAGAGCCATGGACGCCCTAGTAACGCCTGTCGAACGCCGCGCTAAGCGCGCTGTATTTACGCTATCAACGCGCGCTCAACGCAACGCCGAGCGCCCAATATGTACTCGCTCTTAGTGACGATATAGTAAATCACTTAGCAGAACTGCGCCTCTATTCGGGAACGTGTAAGTGACATTGTAGCGACTCGCGAGCGAGATTCTCATCCCACTCTTCCGCACGATGCGTAATGCGTAAGAGCCGGATGCGAATCTCGCTAGCGAGTCGCTACAATATCACTAAGATGTTCCCGAATAGACGCCCTGAGCCCCTAATTTAAGTGGCGTATTTCTATAAACGCGCGGAAATACTGCATACTTATTACGAATTTTCTAAAACGAATAACTAAGCTGACAAAATTGAAAATTTGCATTAAGGTCCTTATTACCACTAAGGTGCTTGAATAGAAAGGTTTTTTTATTCTAAAATTCAATCGTTAAGGTTGTGAAATGAGGCATTAAATTTTGTATGGTGCTAACTTAATTCAATGGGGGAAATTTTAGTGGGGATCCTAGTGATATGTGGCCTCTCCACTCTAGGCCGAAGGTCTTCGTTTAAGTGTTGATAGTAAAGTGAGTCGCTGCGTAGTCGAACTTGGAGCGGCTTCATTTTCTTTGACTCGGGGCGAATCCCTACTAATATTTTAAATGCGAATGCATGTCTGTCTGTCTGTTACGCTTTCACGGCTAAACCGCTGGACTGATTTTAATGAAATATGGTATGGAGATGGTTTGAGCTCTGAGGAAGGGCACAGGCTACTTTTTTTTTTAATATAAAAAGAGGCAGTAGCGGATGTGCCTGATGAGAGTCCGCAATATGAGGGAAAAACCTAAAACTAAAATAAGTCACGAACATGAAAGTACTTTATATTTAAAAGGTACATTTCCATGCAGATGAAGTTGCAGGTAAAATCAAGTAGTAGGTACTTAAGAAATCAAGTACTCAATGCGATGCGAAGTAGTAGGTACGAAGCCTTGCACTACGCATTCGTACTTGGCCAACTTCGTGCAACGTCGCGAGTAGTAAAGAGCAGGCTATAAAAAACGAATAAAAAATGATAAACCAAGTAATTATAAAATTGAAAATGTACCTTCGTTTCAACCGCTCGTCGACTTGCGCCATCATAGCGGCTGACGTCAGATGGCCGTATTTCTTTTGCCACGTGTAAGTATCCAGGGACACTTCCTTCTTGAGAAGCCGTCGCATTGGCCGCTTCGGTGCCAACGGTCTTAGTTCTGTGTGTTGGTAATGTATGTTAGCTTTGAAGAGGAGCTGCTGCTATATCACATTGACGCTTGTCTATCTTTAGAGGGTTTTTGATTTAATAAACAACAGATAAACCAATTTGTAGAGTAAGAGATTTTTTACTTCAATCGATGAGCAGTAGGTACAAAAAAATTACCATCAATGTCCTTGGAAGGCGCCGCGTACGTAGGAATCTTCACGTACGTAGCGGGAGTGTTGTGCAAGCATATTATAGGCAGGCAACCTGTTGATAACAAAATAAAATATGAAAATAACAACTACTTTTTATTTTGGACTCCGATTCATCTCCAACTTTCTTTGCAACTGGAGCTCCTGGTTTATTTTAATAGGTGTCAAGTAAAAACTCTTAGCGCTTTTATTTTTAACTTCATCCCTTCTTGCATTATTTACCCTATTATGTAACCTTAAAAATTTAAACTTTCAAATTCCCTACAACCCTCGTTGCGTTGCAAAAAATGCAAGCTGCACGAGTGTCGATAAAAACGACGATGGGACATTTCGTGAAGACTTAATAAATTTTAGAGTACCTATAGAAATAATCGCGGAATAATCTCACTTTAGCACACAACTAAATATGCATATCTTGTCACTACTTTTTAACACTATTTTTACTGCTTCTTTCCCGCGCTATCTATCTGAAAGCTTTAGTTATGTTATGTCTTCTGGTAGCGGGCGCCGCGTATGGTCAAGCACCAACCTTACACGTGATACCTGTACCTGTACCAACTGATAAATCGCGGTCATACTCAAGATCTTTGACTTCTCTCGGTAAGGCTGTGGAATGAGTTGCCATTGTCGGTTAGACACTCAGTCTGTTGTTTCGCTGAGGGAAACAATGAGGAAATTTTTGGCTTCGATTTGGGTGAACACGACTTCCGTCGCGAACTCTTTCGTTGTAACTTTCTTATAAATTCTTTTTTTTAATTCTTATGTTCTTTTTGACGTTAATAAATTGTCACATGTAAAACTATCTAATTACAGTCCATTCTTTGTGTTCACTTCATTTTGGTCCTTCTCCCTACATTTCCAGCGTACCTAGAGTTTTCATCGTTAACATTTTTCATTTCGTAATTTCATTTATTCGAGTACATGATCACTCGTAGTAAAAGTAAGATTATGTCGACTCATCCCGCACCGAGCGCGTGTGATCAAGAGCCCGTGCAGTCCACCAGCAAAAATCCGCAACGCGACCGCTCTGGCCTGCAAGGCAGTGAGGGCACTAGCGTGCGGACCGCACGAAGTAAATCTTCGCGTTCTTCTTCAACCGTGAAAGCTCAAAAAGCCGCGGCGGAGGCACTTGCCTTGCGCCGGCGGCTGGAACGCGCACAAGAACTCGCCGCCCGGGACCGCGAACGCGAACAAGAACTCGCCGCCCGGAACCGCGAACGCGAACAAGAACTCGCCGCCCGGGAGCGCGAACGCGAACAAGAACTCGCCGCCCGGGAGCGCGAGCGAGAATTAGAACTGGCAGCGCTGCAACAACAAGTGGAGGCGAGCGAGTTGCAAGCCAATCTTGCCGCCATCGATGCCGATGTCGAGGGCAGCCGGGCGGGAAGCCGTTCCAGCCACCGCAGCTCTACCAGGTTAAGCGTAGATAGAACTAAAACATGGGTAGAAAACCACTGTGTCCAGTCTCAATTTGCGAATCAGGTTAATAAAGTCATTTCCGCAGTAGGGTGCGAACAACATTTCCCTGTTCCACCCCCGGGCCACCTGGCTTCACAGGCGACTGCCCCACGGGCAACTGCATCCTTTATTAACCCTCTTGCGCACCAAGTTCAACATGACAAAAATGTCTTGAAAGCCTCCGAGGCGGCCATCCCGCCGCTCATTTCTACGGAGCCAGATAAACATACTTCTTCTTTGTTGCAAGCTGTAGCTGACACCGCGGCAGCAGCAAAGGCGCTCGCTTGCGCCCCTAATACAAAGAAACTCGAACTATTTCCTTTTTCTGGTAACAGTCTACAATGGTTACAATTCAAACGTATCTATGATGTTACCAAAGGTAATTTTTCTCCTCTAGAAAATATAAACAGACTACAGAGCGCTCTCCGAGGCACGGCCCGCGAGGCTGTCGGGGCGCTGTTGATGTCGGCGGAGGATCCGGAGGATGTCGTGCGCGCACTCGAAGACAACTTCGCGCGCCCCGAGCTTATCGTTTACAAGGAAGTTACTTGCTTAAAAAACCTTCCACGTTTAGGTAACGATCTTAAAGAACTCGGAACACTCTCTACCCGGGTACGTAACTCTATTTCTACAATTAAATTGTTGAAGCAGGTAGAGTACTTATACTCCCCCGAATTGTTTCACGCGGTACTAGGAAAATTGAACGCTACTATGAAAATCAGGTGGACTGATTTTGCGACGCAAGATTCCACGGGACGCGCTAAGCTTGAAATATTGTCTGATTTTCTGAAGCGCGAGCTAGATCAACACATTCGGTATGGCTTGTCACCTGAGGCTAGCTCGGCGCAATCTATACAACATTTTTCAACTGAAAAACATTTTGTGAAGCGTGAAAACGTAAACACGGTCACACACTCAAAAACTGTTTTAAATAAACAAGAATGTTCTTTCTGTAAAAAAGACCATAACATTAAGTCGTGTGCAGAATTCAAAAGTCTTACAATCGACGATAGATGGCAGTGGCTACGTCAAGCCAAGGTGTGCTACAGATGTTTAAGGCGTAGTTCACATCAGTGGAAGACATGTAAAGTTAATCCATGTGGTGTTGATGGATGTATTTTACGTCATCATCCACTACTTCATAAAAAACCAATTGCCTCTCTCGTCAATACACTCGACACGCAGACTCCAGACAGCAGTATTTGCGTCGAAGTGAGTGAACACACACACCTAGCCCCGAATCTTTCTGTACCGATTGAAGAAAAGGTGATTGTGTCCACTACTTCTACAGGCATTCAACAACCAAATACCATCTTAGCCCTAAGACCTCGTGCCTACTTGAAGATTGTTCCGGTCACTGTTTCCGGCCCCGCAGGGATTTGTGACGTGTACGCGCTCCTCGATGATGGCAGCACTGCCACTTTGATTGATTCCAGCATTGCTACGCGCATAGGGGCATCAGGGCCGCAACAGTCGATCACAGTGAGTGGCATTGGCGGTCTCGAGCGTAGTGCCACAGTTAATTATGTAGATTTTTACATTAAAGGTAGGCACACAAATGAAAACTTTTTAGTAAAGAACGCTAGAGCTATGGAGTCGTTGTCTTTGCGATCACAAACTATTTCCCGAGAAACAATTGACTCTTTCTCACATTTGAGTGATTTAGTTGAAGTTTTAACGCATAAAGATGCTACTCCGACTATCTTAATCGGAGCTGAACACTGGCATTTGTCAATTAACCGTGACGTACGTGTTGGTAGAAGGAACGAACCCGTGGCTTGCTTGACAGCACTAGGCTGGACCTTATACGGCGTTGCTTCTAGCAAAACTAAATTAGTAGAATTTGTCAATCACGTCACATTCACCGAGCCAGGTTCGGACGAGAATATAGAGTTTCTTATTAAAGAACAATACAAAATGGATTCTTTAGGTATTTCTAAAAAAGAAACGTTACATAGTAAACTAGATCAACAAACATCGTAGAGGCTACGTCGCGACGCTTACCCTCGGGAAGGTTTGAGGTAGGCTTGCCATGGCGCGACGACGTTCAGCAAGCCCCCGAATGCTACCCTCAAGCGATGTCACGTTTTTTAAGCCTTGAAAGACGAATGGCTAAGGATAAAGATTTTGCTAAGGCTTATGACAACTTTATGTCAAACATGATAGAAAAAGATTACGCAGAAGAATGTGCTTCTGAAACGTACTACGCCAATCGTACTAACTGTCAAATTGATCAGCATTTGCGCCTCTATCTCCCGCATTTTGGCGTGTATCATCCTCAGAAGCGCAAAATTCGCGTTGTTCATGATGCTGCAGCTATGAATGATGGAGTCAGCTTGAATTCCTTACTACTTTCTGGCCCAGACCTGCTCCAACCCTTGTTAAAGATTTTATTTTGTTTCCGGGAGGGCCGTGTTGCCATTACAGCAGATATAAAAGAGATGTTTCCCCAGATCCGAATCAGAGAGCAGGACAGAGATGCTCTTCGATATTTGTGGAGGTCTGATAGAACACAACCTATTAAGGAGTTCAGGATGACAGCTGTCATTTTTGGCGCGTGTTGCAGTCCGTTTATAGCACAATTCATAAAAAATAAAAACGCGCAGGAACACATTCTGATGTACCCTAAAGCAGTGGACGCCATTTTATTTAGCCATTATATGGATGACTATATTGACTCGCTAGATGGCGCTAGAGAGGCAGCTCAGCTAGCGGCGGACATAATTGCTGTCCACAGTGCTGCGTGTTTTGAAATGCGAGGTTGGATTTCCAATGAGCCAGCAGCATTGGAACTTGTCCCAGAAGGGTTGCGAGCCGCTCAATCATTGGAAATCGATCTTGGCAACACCTTTAATAATACCCGTGCTTTAGGGATAGGGTGGAATCCTACCACGGATAACTTAGGGTTCCGTACTGGTTTGGGTGAAACTATTCCTAGCCCACTTACTAAAAGAAAAGTTCTTTCACATTTAATGCGGGTGTACGACCCCTTAGGCTTACTAGGACCTATTGTCATTAAGGGTCGAATTTTATTCCAACAGGCGTGGAGATTAAATGTCGGTTGGGATACTGAGCTCCCTTCAACTGAAGTATTAAGGTGGTCCGACTGGTTCCAAGAACTTTCAACAGTTTCTACTCTTAAATTTCCTCGCTGGTATTCTAAAGCCAAAGACTCGGAGCCTTCCTACAGGGAATTGCATGTCTTCGCAGATGCGAGCGAGCTTGCTTACGCCTGCGTGGCCTTTTGGCGTCTGGTGTACTCTGATGGCAGCATCAAACTCGCTCTCATCTCAAGCAAAGCAAGAGTCTCCCCCTTAAAGCCCACATCTATTCCGCGCTTGGAACTTCAGGCTGCCCTGATAGCATCCCGTCTTGCACTTACTATTAAGGACAGTCATCGCAAAAAACCAGTACACACATTCTTTTGGTCTGACTCGATGACTGTCCTCCACTGGTTGCGCAGTGACGCGCGCTCTTTTAAGCCCTTTGTTGCCCATCGCTTAGGTGAAATCTTAGAGAATTCCTCTGTTAACGACTGGCGATGGGTGCCAACCGACTTAAATGTAGCTGACGACGCAACTAGGATGCATTCAGGTAACCTGAACCTCTCTCACAGATGGTTCTGTGGTCCATCATTTCTTTTTAAGTCCCCGGAGGACTGGCCTATCGAGCCTGCTAATGTCTCACCAGTTCGCGAAGAACTTAAATCTAAACCGAGCGAAACGGTGGGACTTATTTCTGTTGGTTTAGATTCTCCTTCACCGGTTACTGCAAATTTAAGTCGATTCAGTGACTGGTTACGTTTGTTACGTGCTACAGCTCGAGTGCATCAAGTTGCAGCAATGTTTGGCAAAATTTTGGATTCTATTCGAAATTCTAAATCAAATGGCGGAGTTTTTCGTCCTCGCCACTCATCAACGTCTACTACTTTATTACCCTTAAACGCTGATTTAATGAAGGCCGCTGAAAGGCACATCTTACAGCAAACACAATTGGACAGCTTTTCGGAAGAATTCCACTGCATTCTCAACTCAAAGCCGATCCCATCGAACAGCCGTCTTATTAAATTGTCTCCCATACTAGGAGAAGACAAATTATTGCACCTAGCTGGACGAATCAAAGCCGCAGAAGACATTGACCCAGACACGCGATTTCCAATCTTACTCGACGGCCGTCACCCTGTTGTGCGATTGTTAGTAGAGTCTTACCATCGAAGGGCAGGCCATGCAAACCACGAATTGGTGATCAATGAAATCAGACAAAGGTTCTGGCTTTTAAGATTGCGAGACACAGTAAGATCCGTAGCAACGCGATGCTTATTCTGCAGAATTAGAAAGACATCACCAATGAGTCCCGTAACAGGCGACCTCCCACGTTCGAGGTTGTCACACCATAAACGGCCCTTTACGTACACGGGCATCGATTATTTTGGACCTATTACCGTCACTATTGGGCGTCGTCATGAAAAGCGGTATGTCGCCCTACTAACATGTTTAACGTCTAGAGCGCTCCACCTTGAATTAGTGCACAGTCTTTCTGCTGATTCTGCAATTATGGGGCTAAGGCGATTTATCGCCAGACGTGGTGCACCCGAAACTATTTACTCTGACAATGGAACCTCTTTCGTTGGCGCTAACCGAATTCTCAAGGAGTTTTACGCCACTGATATGCAAGAGTTTGCAGCATCTAAAGGAATCAACTGGAGTTTCATTCCAGCGGCCGCACCTAGCTTTGGAGGATGTTGGGAGCGCTTAGTGCGGACCGTGAAGGTAGCTTTAAAAGCAACACTTAATCAAAGAGCTCCAAAAGAGGAAACATTAATGACGTTACTTGCCGAAGCTGAAGCAATAGTGAATTCACGCCCGTTGACTCACGTGTCTACAAATCCCGATGATCCAACTACATTGACTCCATTTCATTTTCTCATCGGATCCAGTTCAGATCAAATTCTCCCTAAAAACTTAGACGACCGCGACTTGATACTTCGTGCAGAGTGGAGGAAAGCTTTGAGATTATCGGATCTTTTCTGGAATCGCTGGGTGCGTGAAGTTCTCCCTACAATGCAACCACGTGCCAAAACAAGAGGAAACCGTGGAGAAGACTTAAAAAATGGGGACGTAGTCATTATTGTGGACGAGTCGCTTCCACGAGGAACGTGGCCACGAGGGCGAATTGAGAGGATGTATCCTGGAAAAGATGGCGTAACCAGGGTAGTCGACGTTGCCACAGTAGGGGGTACGCTACGCCGACCCTTGAAAAAACTGGTGAAGCTTGCCACCTGAGGTGCTTGTTTGACCTTGGTCAGCTGAGCCATTTGGTGCAGTGCTGCACGAAGGGGAGGATGTCGCGAACTCTTTCGTTGTAACTTTCTTATAAATTCTTTTTTTTAATTCTTATGTTCTTTTTGACGTTAATAAATTGTCACATGTAAAACTATCTAATTACAGTCCATTCTTTGTGTTCACTTCAACTTCTAATTGGCTAATGTCTCTTTTATGCTTTTATATGTCTATATTATATTACGTATTCTACCTCTACTTTCGATGTATTATTTAGGAATTGTATTACTTTACTTACCTGCTTTATCATTGTATTTTAAGCATGCTACATTTATCAGTCATTTATAGTCAGGTTTGTCTACATATGGCTTCTTCATCATTAACTCAAAGGTAAGCTGGAAGCGATTCCTTAAAGGGATAAGTCTGCCTTTGTACGAATTATTTACCTGTTTTCTAAGTTTGTACGTGTGTTTTTGATGTACAATAAAGAGTTAACATAGATAGTTCTAATAATTTTTGGCTTCGAAATACATTTACGTCAAATTTTAAGTCAATCGAAAACATAGAGAAACGAAAAGGATGCTTATCCGAATATTGCTATTTAGCTGGCTGATAACCAGATGTTATATTCGACGTGGAAAAAACAGCACTTTAACATCTGTCTATTGTTTTAAACAAACAATTATAATAAGTGGATGTTTCTCCTCAGCTTCTTTATAGACGGACAGTTAAATATTGTACCTCTGTCGAGCAAGTGTATGACGATGCGCGCGCAGTCGCTGGTGATCTGTAGCCCAAGCACCGGCACATGCAACGCCAATGACGTCAACGCCAGCCCGCGCTTCGTCTCCCAGATTATTAGCGTCTTGTCCTCCGCACCTTCACAATAAAGATACCCAAATAAACTCACTGTGATCAAGACTTATACCCATAGAAATATATAGTAAGGTACCTACTGCCCAATGCGATTTTCACAATCCTTACTTTTTTGGTGTCAAATGACACCATCGCATACTCGGTAAATATTGCCGACATCGGTGTTCATATAACATTGAGGAAAGGTCCATTATTGGCTGGTTCGTAGCTCGTAGCAAGCAATGAAAGAGCGATGAATCAAGCAAAATAAGACTCTGTGTAAAGTCATAAGAACTAAGACGTCGGCAATAGAGCTTCGTAGTTTATTAACTTGTAAATAGATGGCGTTACGATGATGAACTAAGTCATTTTGTTCAACACAGTTGTATTGAACGCCATATACTTCTTTTGAGATCGTTGCTTATACCACACTCGTGTACCTAGGCATTTTTTCTTCGTCAAAACCACACTTGGGTGCGATATCAGTCTTAAGCGCTGTTTATTTATTTAGAGACATAAACATATCAAACATGCGAATCATCATCGTTATTTCAGCTTCAAAACACCCACTGGTAACAGGCATCCCCTAAATATATATATTTATATCTAGTTACTTACTGGAAACAGCAATAGATCCATCTCCAGTGACTTTGACACAGGTGACTTTCCCCAAGTGACCAGAGAGCAGATGCAGATCGGAGCCCGTGTTCATGTCCCACACGATCAGGTTACAATCCCACGACCCCGACACCACTTGGGTCTTGTTAGTGATGGCCACTGCCACACATGTCACTATGTCTGAGTGACCGACCAGGACCTGAAAGAAGGATTCTTGAGTAGACAGTATATTTTTGTAGTATCGTACAAGTTGGTCAAGATTATGGTCAATGGTTAGTTTATTTGATGTTATGAAATTTGGCAAAGGGTCAGAAACGGTGGCACAGGTTCGGGCAAAAAGGCTCTGATTTGATACAATATAGATAATCATGCTCATGTTATTTACATATTTGGCATTGGACTGTCATTGCGTTTGAAATCAGAGTGTCTACGCACACAAATCATGTTGAATAAAAGCCCCTTAAAAGTCATTATAGCTAGATAGATACTTGAAATTTCTCAGTTAACTGAGTTCGCAGGAAAACAATCAAGATTCTTCGAATCTTTAGTCAGGGAATTATTTTTAGAAAAGGAAAAAATCAGGCAAAAAGAAAATAATTGTTGTACTTAATAAATTATCGAATTCTGAGAATGGACAAGAATTGTACTTGCTTTCAATAAATCAATGTTTGTCACTATCTACTAAAGTTGGTAAGAAATTCAAAACTAAAAATTACACAATGCTTTTTATGGTTTGAGCTTTGTTGTGCATGAATTCTTACGGCTTTTTGACGACGGTCATCTTAGACTTCCATTGCATGTACAAAATTCAGTACTAGAGACTAATCATTACAAACTTCTTTCATCACGTCTCAGTTTGAATATAATGCTACATTCACACGTCAGCACCCATATAATCAAGTTGTCGGGGTCTGAAAATACCTAATGATTTGACTAAGCCTCACCTGTGACAGCTTTCCCCCATCTAGCTTCCATACTTTAAGTGACATGTCCATGGATCCTGTCACGACATGCTGCAGGTCCGCCGTGACAGCGAAGCACGTGATACGCTCAGCGTGCGACACGGACCGGCGCTCGTCACCACTGTCCACCCCCGTCAAAGCCCAAATACGGACCGAGTTGTCACCATCAGAAAGAACCTAGTGACAATGAATTAAAAAGAAAAGTTAGGTTACGATTGTCTTGAACTCCGGGAATAGGCATCCAATCCCTCGCCAATGTTTATTTTGCCTAATATTTTAAACGATGCGGGCAGAGTTTCGAAGTTCTAGCATCTCTCAAAAAAACTCCAAAGCCCTGTAGCGCAAGAAATCAAGTTTAGATAGAAAAAGATCTCTTTCTGAGACCTCTAAGTTTTGTAAGTAAGTATCACTCTGAAAATATTGTCAATAAACTTCAAAAAATGAACAAGAAGGTAGTTATTTTTAGAAGTCAATTAAAGTCAGAGAAGCCAAAGCTCAACCTTTGTAACAATAACCGACGGGTCTGAAAGTTCTAAAAGCTAAGTTATATTCGGTAAAGTTGACGTGAATCGGTAGGTCTAAGTGATATACCGTGTTTTCGGGTAAAAGTTTTGCATTAGTTTCTCGTTTTGGGGCGTTGGTCGGCAAGAATTAATGCCGATTTAAAGCGACACAGACCTTGAATAACATCGCTGCACCCTTTGTTACCTAACTATCACTCAATTGGTATGACTTAAACTTGAAACAAAGGTTAGGATTTAGAGAGCATGGGAGCGTGCGCGTACCGCTGTCATCCCAACCCTTAGATACAAAACTTAATAATAGTAACGGTGTGGTTAGGACATTAAACTAAGTCCTGTAATTACCACTAAGGCCTTTTCATTGATTGGGGTCCTGATAAACAATAAAGGCTAAGTCATAATGTTAATCGATGAGAAAATTATTACCTATCAAAGAAAATCACCTTAGATATTTAGAGTCTGTCTCAGCCTCAATATGCCAATAACTAAAGTAAAGAAAACATTTTCTAAATTGTATCGGAATATGCTATTATGTAAGTTCTCACCGCGAACTTCATATTTAACGTGACTTCCATACTGGCCGATGGTCCGTTGGTGGAATGCAGAACTATACCAGAATCCACCAGCCACACGTGTACGTTCCGCGCTCTATCGCCGGACATAGCGCGGCGGTTATCTGACATCATCAGAAGCGACTGCAAAGCCGCGGAATGACCCTGGAAGTAAAGTAGATATTAAAAAAAGAACTTTTGTGGCTAGAAACAGAAGGCATTGCCAATTATTTCTTATAAAGACATCACAGAAGACTTGAAAGTTAAGCAATCTATTCTATTTAAGATCCTTTAATAGTTGCGAAAAAGTACCTTATAAGTCAACGTCGCAGAATTATCGGCAAGCTGCCACACAACTATAGTCCTATCTTCAGAACCGCTGAGTACCAGCAGATTGTTGGGTGAGAATGTGACACACGTGACATGACCCATATGGCCGTTGAGCGTGGCTTGCAGCCGGTGGGTGGACAGTTGCCATACGCGGACAAGACCGCGGGCGCAACCGCTGGCCGCCAGTTGGCCGTCCCGGGACACTTCGAGGCAGCTAATTGGGATCAATTCGCTTTGTTCTGCCTGGGGAATATAATAAGTCTTGAAATAGTTTTTCTGACAACTACCAAGATATAGGTAGGCACTGTAACTTATAAATTGGAAACGAATAAATGGTTACAAGTCTATACCTAAAAAACAGTACCTACCGTGACTCACTTATAGACAACGCACAGCCTAAACGGGTGGTCCTAGAGGTTTGAAATTTGGAGGAGACATTCCTCGAGTACCCTAGAGGTGCACTAAGGAGGGATTTTTTGAAATTCCGTCCCTAAAAGGGTGAAAAAGGGTGATAAAGTTTGTATGGAAAACGGGCGAACGTGTGGTGGGTCCACTAGATACCAAGATATAGCTAGGTGCTGTAACTTGTAAATTGGAAAAGAATAAATGGTTGTTACATAAGTATGTTATAAAAAGTTGATTAGAGGTCGTTAGATTTTGTAGATGGTTATATGGACATGATTACACAAGGCAGAATAAACAAGCGCTTAATAACGATGAAAGTACGAGAGTATTACAACAAAGTTACTTTCACTTTGACGGCCTTTGAACAACTACAAACAAGAGGGGAAAACTTATTAATCCTTCCTTTTTTCCAGCGAGGGTATTATAATGAACAACCACAATTTTCCAGAACAGCGGTTCCAAATTGAAATTTTACAGCGTACGTAGCTGGTGACTTAATTCATAACACCTAAAGCAAAACAAAAGATACATAATAAAAGTTGTTTTGGTTAATCAATCACTTATTTAACATGTACGGCTGTTTGGTTTGAAAATCAGTTGACAGCTAATATTGTAGGTACTTCAGGCTTAACAGGAGTTTCAATAAATGTGCGGATTAAAATTAACTGACCACGAAACGTTACAGCAGTATTGTGCATAACTAGCTCTGCCCGGGAATATGTACAGCCAGAGACGTATCTTAACGGTCACCTAATTTTGAATTTTTTGAATACTACTTTTCACGCAATTTATACCTTCATGAACAAAGTAAAATTAAAAGTTAATCTAATAAAATCAGGTGATCAAGAAAAGTCTAGTACAGTACTGTACCATTACCATGAGTTTATGTAAAGCGTTTTCGTTATCGACATCTATCGGAAATGCTGCTTGTTGCTGATACAAGTAAAAGGGACCGAGCGATAATTTTCGATAACTGGAACGGTTTGCGTAAACTCATGGTAATTGTACGTGGTGTATGGAGTGGACTTCACAAACAAGGAGCATTCTTAATGAGTTATGATGGTAAGTAATGGGCGGCTGCCGAGTGTCGTTTACGTCACATTAATGTCAAAATAAAATGTAAAAAAGCTCCCTCAATTAGCTTCAGCAGGCCCCCAATTCTCAATGCATTCGAGATAATCTCACAATCGAGATTAAACTTCAGTGCATACAGTCATTTGACACAACTGTATGAATCTGACGTTTAATCTCGCAATCGACATTATCTCGAATGCATCGAGAATTGGGGGCCAGTATCCATCATACCATGCTGTTATTTTTCATTTTGATATTTGACAATAAATAATAAAGTTTCATATGAATGAATATAAACACTCATTTAATACAATAATTAATTGACACTTCGGGTCCCGTCGTCTTCCGATTGAGATCCGAGTTTTACCGATGGAAACATATTATTCTGTATTCAACTTATGCTCCCCTCACCAAACTGCACCCGCCAGCCTCCCATTAATGATAACACGATTTTAAAACATAAGTGTATGTATATATAACTTACCTGCAACAAACTGATGTTAGTTTTGGATTTAGTTTGTCGCCTTTTTAACTGTTTTGTAGGTCTGAAATTCGTCAGGTTATCTTCCGTATGGAATGAATAAATAGTCACTCTGTTTCCACCTACGAAACAAAATGAGCAGACATTAATTACCAATATTGGACACCTTCTTATCTTAGCTAATATCAAAAGTTAGATGAAGATTATTTTTACCAGCTGCCAGAAGAAAGTGATCTCTATCAGCGATTGCCAGTGCTGCCAAATCGTGTGCCACTGCCAGGGTACGCAGCAACTGAGCGGTGTGAAGGCTGTACACGTATACACGCTGGTCTACACAGCCCACAGCAACCCGAGACGAGTCGTGCGCCACGCAGAAACATTTCACCTGTTGAATAGTGTCGAAGTATAGGAATTTTGCGCCATAATCGAGTATTCGAGCGTAACTTGATGTTTGATATACGGACAGACATAATTGACATGTCTACTATTGTCAATGATTATGTTGCTATGAGAATAAACCGAGAGCAAGTTAAACACGAGTGGAGTGGGTTCCGTGATTTTATGGAATTTGCTATGTTACTTAAAATACCATAGATTTCGTATAGGATTCCTGTAATCTATAGGTAAAGAAAACTATTTTCTGTATTTTGTTCGAAATTTTAGGCCCAGAACGTCGGAGATAAGGGGAATGGTAAATTTTCACCTATTTTCCTAAATAACTTCAAAATCATTTATCTTAAAATTATGAAATATATATTTAATCCTCACAACGAGCTCTTTCATTTGATATGCCGCACGCTCTAGTTTGCAAAACTTTATTTTTAATTTTCTTATTTACCCCCAGAAGTGGCCCCCATGTTCCGTGTTGCGATCACCGACTTACATATTTGTACCAATTTTATACTCAATCGATCCAGTAGTTTCGGAGCAAATTGGCTATGACAGAAGGACAGACAGACACACGAGTGATCCTATAAGGGTTCCGATTTTCCTTTAGAGGTACGGAACCCTAAAAACCACATCGATATAAATGTATAGCTTTATAATAGAGGTAAATAGGAAAGCTGATGTCCCGTGAAATAAAGGGAATCTAAGTACTTTAAACGATTATTTTCAACCTGTAAAACAGGGACTAGTTTTTCGGCAATTTATTGCTGCAATTCGGACTATCCCCAAAATATAACTTATTACATACTTAATGGAGACAAAAAGTTTCAATATAAACTTTTGAGGATAGCCCGAATTGCAGCAATAAATTGCCGAAAAGCTAGCCCGTTAACGAGCCTCTTAAGAATACAAGACATTTATAAAATCACATAAAATTAATGTTCTTTATTTGAATTTTATATGAGTTTAAAGTGGTTTTAGTAATACCCGAAGTTTATTCTATAATTTCGCGAAGATATTCAGCGTCCACCAGTCATCAATGGAGCCATTTGGTTGTGATGTGAATTTAAACTTAAAATGACTACATAGCTGTTATGTAATACCTAGTCGTACCTACAGTATTAAACCCTTATCCGGGCAGAGGCCTTTTATCGACCACATATATTTAGAATTTTAACCTTAATAACTATGCATATTCGATTGTATTTATGTAAAAAATAAATGACTTAAATTATTGCCTTGTAAGAGAAACATTAAACTGAATTTTACGTAACATATTTATAATATTTGTATGTATGGGGCGCGCTTAGCCTTTTGGCCGCCAAGCATGTCTAAGAAGTAACACGAATTTCAACTTTAAGCCAAGGTATTGAAGGACTTTTTTACCCTGTATACGCTGTCACGCATAGTCGACAACGGCGGCCAAAAGGTTAAGGGTTAAATGCGTTTATTTAGTCAACACTGCGTTCCGGGAAATGCAATAAGACTCAGCTTGGCAGGCACTTACACCGGATCAACTGTATTTTATTGCTTTTAGTGGAAGTTAACTAAGGGTCAGGCAATTTATAGACAATTCAATTACCTTAAGCGGAAAAGGAATAGAGATACGAGAGTCTTTGCGTGGTCGATGCTTGATCCTTCAAACTGGAGCTCATCAGAGGGCCTAGCATACTAGCGTTTGTGTGCTCATTACAGTAGCTTATTGGCCGAATTCAGAAACGCCATTTAAGCATTTGACTAGATATTAAGTAGTTAAATGTCCCTCATCTAGTTGTCAACCTATACAGAAACTTCACTGAAACGTCACTTTAATTAAATCTCAATTTGAGTGTCCTTTCTGAATTCGGCCATATGTCACCTTTTCCCTATTAGCTGGTGCCAAAAGACGAATGCTTTATGAGCTCAATAAATATCCTTCTTTAACGTGTGTGTTTAACATTTTTAGGGTTCCGTACCCAAAGGGTAAAACGGGACCCTATTACTAAGACTTCGCTGTCCGTCTGTCCGCCTGTTTGTCCGCCTGTCACCAGGCTGTATCTCATGAACCGTGAAAGTTAGACAGTTGAAATTTTCACAGATGATGTATTTCTGTTGCCGCTATAACAACAAATACTAAAAAACAGAATACAATAAATATTTCAGGGGTTCCCATACAACAAACTTGAATTTTTTGCTCGCTTTGGCTCGATATGATAACGGCAACAGGTAGACGCTTGAAATATTCACGGAATATTTAGTTGTATATTCTCTTTAAAAATAAATAATTAAATTAAAATAAAACATATATTTAAGGGCCTCCCATATAATTAAACGTGTTTTTTTTTGCTTGATTATAGATAATGGTACGGAACCCTTCGTACGCGAGTCCAACTCGCACTTGTTGTGTATGCTGTTGGGTTAAATTTTGGAACTCGTGTAAGCGGGCTGTGATTGTGACTCCTATTATTGACTGGATGATTATTGATCACGAGAACGTCAGTTAAAGTAAGTTCAGAAATTTTAAGTAAATACACACAGACAGAAGCGACTTTGTTTAGATAATGAGAAAATGTTTATTCAACCCTCGCAATACTGCATCGTAGAAATTACAGAGAAAATAGAAAGTTCGAGCATTGAACCCGAAAAAGCAACATTTAAGTTGCACGCTGCACTAACTCTTTACCAGTTAATTAACATGGACCATTATGTAGATGCATTCAATTGCGAAGTTGGCCGGTGTGCGACGGTGTGAGTTGGGTTTTATGTATAGTTTGAGGTAGCTTTTGAGATGTAATTGTTGGGCAGTATTTCCAGACAAAGTTAGGGGTCCGACCTTTTGAAGGTTTATCTTTGCGAGCCTCGCCGTTTATCTTGTAATGTGGCTAAAAGCGGGTTTGTTATTTAGATACCTAGACTTTGATTGATTGTTGAATTGAACAATCCTACCATCATTTATAATATAGTTGTTTCTAGGAAATTTTAAACGTTTTTACAATAAAATACCTTTAAAAACATTATAGAACAAACAGATTCTATGTTCAAATCTATTGTAAAGCGAATTCTCATTTCTGGGGCATATTACACAGTAAACGACTACACCATGAACAGGGACGTTTGGCTTCAATCCTGACCTGCACCGGTGATCCCTGGGTCTCGATGGGCGTATCTACTGTGGTATATACTTAGAATTGTATAAAACTGTAGACATCACTGTTAACTTAGTTATATGTGTACTGTTTTGAAAAAATGATACCTCACCGAGTTTCCGGCGGCGGTAGATTAATTCCTTGACCTTTATGAGCTTGTAAAAGCCTAAATTGAATAAAGATAGTTTGACTTTGACTTTATTTAAATCTTAGGTAACTAGTTGAAAAAATACTTTTATACAAGCTCTTTTTAACTTATTTCGTTCGTATGTTGTTCCGGTTCAAAATTAGTATTCCATCTTTTTATCACTTTTAGGTATCCAATTGAGCAGAAATTTGACACACCTATATTACTTATGGCTAACCAATGGAGCTGGTCCGATGATGGAGCCGGAAGCTGGTGGCCATAGGAACTCCTCAGCTAAACAAAATAGCACCGTCGTGTTTGGACTCTTTGGATTTATCTTGACAAGGACTATTCCTAACTGTTAGCCCAATCAAAATGCAATACCTATTATAGTATATTATATATTATAGCAAGAAAACTTGTATGATTTTTTCAATTTAAAATAATCAAGAAAGAGAGTGAGAGTTTATAAAAATGCGGCAGCAGGATAAAAGTGCGTGGAAATGATTTTAAGCGTTTGTTTTGCTGCGTAATCCCTCACTCGGTTGCAGGAAGGTTAAAATAATTGCTTCATCTCTCGCATCGCGGCTTAAATTTGATTAAATTGCGTTGAACCCACTTTGTTCACGCAGCTTTGTTTGAAATATCTGCGTTCCTGACCTTTGCAGATAACGCGCTCCGTGCTAATTAATTAATTGTAACACTTCCGCCATTTTGGGCGAAATTGAAATTTATGTTTGCGTTATAAGTTGCAACTCATTGTTGCTTTTTAGAGCTCCGTACCCAAAGGGTAAAACCGGGACCCTATTACTAAGGCTTCGCTGTCCGTCCGTCCGTCTGTCTGTCCGTCAGTCACTAGGAGGTATCTCATGAACCGTGATAGTTAGACAGTTGAAATTTTCACACATGATGTATTTCTGTTGCCGCTATAACAGCAAATACTAATACACAGAATAACATAAATATTTAAGGGGGCTCCCATACAACAAACGTGATTTTCTTCCCCGTTTTTATATATAATGGTACGGTACCCTTCGTGCGTGAGTCCGACTCGCACTTAGCCGATTTTTCTGTTTTTTCTGCAATCAGGCTAGTCAACCAGAAGTTTGACTCTGAGTCTAATTCATCTGTTTATTACATTTTGCAGTATGATTAAGTAGAGTGTACCTATAGATAATAGTTCTCAAATAATCCTAATGAAACAATGGCATTTACCTTAAAATTTCCTGCGCCCTGTCACTCTTTGCTGGGTAGTCTACACAGCGTTCCACCCAGGATCTACCCAGGCTAGAACACGCACCCCTACCATTTTCTTAAATATGACTCTTCCGATTAATTTAACATCACTCACCTTTGTCTTATGCCTCTTCAACATGTGCAGATACGTCCCCGTGATGAGTGTTCTGACGTGCAATTCGTTCTCTCCTTGCAGCGTGACAAGAAACACGTTGTCATCGGTGACCTGCATGGCGTGAATGGGCACGCCGGCTGTCACGGTGCTCAGCAGCGTGAAGTTTTCCACATTCCACGTGCAGACTGTTCCGTCTTGGGAGCAGGTGACAAGGATCTCGCCATCTTGAAGAACCTTCACGCCAGTTACGGAACCGCGGTGGTGATCGAGTTTTGTCACCTGTTTAACGAAAACAATAATCATGCTAAGTTAAAGTTCAATTCAATTAAATATATAGTTACTTAGTAAAAAAATTGCTTAAATGATGGTAATTATTTCTATCCTTTTATAATTAACCAGGCCCGTAAAACATTGGTAAACGACTTAAAAAAACCGAAGGAGGAGGTTCTCAATTCCAAACGTATATTTGTTTTATATCCGATTACTTCACCGAAAAGAAAAACGAATCAAAGTCAAAGTCAAACTATCTTTATTCAATTTAGGTTTTGACAAGCTCTTATGAAGGTCAAGGAATGAATCTACCACCGGTTCGGAAAAAATCCTCTATTGAGAAGAATGACCAAATTTACAAATGTTTGTTTCGCAAAATCCTTATTTTTAATGTATACGTTAGGTGATATTAGATATATCACTACCCTGGAAAATTTTGGCTTTTGCAGGGAATAAATATGTAAAATTGATATATTTGCAAAACATTAAGTTGCCATTCATAGTGAACACATTTTCACAATGTTGATGATTAACAATATTTATCTACACCCATATCATAAAACCTCCATAGTGTAATCAAAAATCGTAGGAAATGACCACCATTTTGACAACCAATTAGGTAAAACGAGTGCTGCAATGTTATTCCCGTATCGTTTTTAGCATAGAAATGAGATTAAATTTGGAACAGCTGTCAAAGTTCAAGTGGGTCTCTATTCTAGTATCCATAGATATTAAAACAGGTATTGATACGAAACGTCAATTCAGTATGTTTTTTTTAATATAAACCGCACAACATTTGATCTCGAGTGACATGAGAATAGAGACTTCATTCGATTTAAAAAAAAATGGTCTTGACGGAGGATCGAATTGCCGCCATTATGTTGGTGTTTTGCTGAACCAAAGTAGAATTGTTGTTGAATTAAATAGAAAAAGTTGTTTGTAATTTACATTTTAGTTGAAAATATGAATAGTAGTCTTCTCGGAGTGTGTGTGATGTGAAAATGCGCCGGATATCGGAAATATGCAGCCACGATTGCAACAAATAACTTGTTGCCAGAAAATATTGTTTCTGAACCCATCATGGAGGATTTATAATATGTGTGTAGATAAAGTTATGTATGCAACTCTGCATAATTTGGCCTTAAAACACACGTGCGATCTTATTATGAAACTCGCTAAAGCTCGTTTCATGAAAACTGCACTAGTGTTTTAAGGCCTATCATTATGCAACCGTTGCATAAACTACTATTACGTTTACTTCAACGTCGCCGAAATGAATACCAAGTCATGTACAGCAATTTAGCTAACATCTACGCCGATGTTTAAAATAGATCAACATAAACTTTTATTCATATTTTTAAACGAGCCTGAAGATAATTTATCTAGTTATTTGAATTCACTAAAATTATAAAAACCAAAGTTTACAGTTCAATGCTTAGATCAAAGAAATTTCTCTAACGAAAACACAATTATGGGGGCCTGTTAAGAAATCGTAGGAAACGCACGGTATGCACGGTATAAATATTACCTAAACTTAGTTGGTGAGAGCTAATTACCAGTAGTATCCTTTGAATGGGCGCTAAATTAGCTGAAAGCCTTGAAGTTTAATCTTTTAGTAAATAACAGGAAATTAATGGCTGTTATTGACTGAATATACAGAAAATGAAAATTAAAAAGGCGGGTCTCTTCTGAATTTGGCCAACGTCTATGTTTGAAATGGATTTTGTGAAAGCACAAATGGAAAATTGAAAATCATTCCGCCTGCAGGGACCCGGTCAGCGCTGGATTTGCTTTGTCATGGCTACGTTATAATTTTAGAGTGGTATTGATTTGGAGTTTCTGTAAGGCAAGAGTTTTTTCACTTTCAGAATGGGTCGAATGTCTTTTTATTTTTTGAGTTTATTATTTGTTTGAATTAAAGATGTACCAACATAAAGAATAAAGAAGCTGATATATTTAGAATACTACAAATAAATTAATATCTTAGTAAAATTATTTCTGCAGAATTATGTAGAAGAGCTACGCATATATGAGAATTTAGAATTTTAAGCCTATCACGTGATTCAGTGGTATAGCGTGCGCGCCCGCGCCGGCAGAGGAACTGAGTTCGATACTTCCAGCAAATGTTGTAATTGCGTCTTTATAAGAAACCTATCACTTACGAGTGAGCCATCTACTAGAGACGTGACGATAACGGCCGAGTCGTCTCCTCCGCTGATGACAAGAGATCGATTCACGATGGCTGCCACGCACAACACCGGTGCGATGTGTTCCCTTTGTTAACGAAAATAAATATATGATTAAAACAAAATAATCAAACAAATATTGAAACTATATACATCTTCAAATACACGCAGAATAGACGCTTTAAAAGACAAAAATACGTTAACGTGGCTGCAATGACACTGATGAGATGTAACTCTGCTACTTACTCTAAGTTGAAACATAGTAAAAAAGAAAAGTATTACTTTAAACGTAGCAATTTTCGACTTCGATTCAAAATGTGTGGTTATATATATGTAAACAAAAGAAATATTACAGCTCTTTTAATATCTCACAGCTATTTCCAAGAGGGAAGTTATGACAATTTTCCTTTTAACTGCACATCCTTTTCCGCTGTTCGCATCTACTGAAAGGAAGCTATTAAAACGCAGTAATAAACAACTTTCATATTAATGACTGCGTGACTTTTCACGAAGCTGCAAGTAAGTCCATTGGAAATAAAAAAGAGACCTTTCATGACTACGTTATTTTTTTGCCCAATGGGTACGGAGAAATCGTCCAACATGATCGTTTCGCAGCCGAGTGCAAACTACAAAAATGGGGGGATTTAACTACTATACTAGTAAAATAATAAAGTTGATGTATCGTGAGTATCGCGACAATGGGCAATCGCTTTGGTACTTCGACCCGATACATCTTTGAACGCAGTTAAAACACTTATTTTAATAGCTCTTAATTTTAAGTGCTTAATTAAGAAATAAACTCAACACTCAGCGTTTTTGTTTATTAAATTAAAATTAAAGCTTATTTAGTTTACCTGTAATGTTAATGACGACCATAATAAAATGAGGGAAACGTGTTTTGAATTTTAATAAAACACTTTTCGGCTATTCATTAGCTAACGGGACACCTGTTACAGACTCTTCAGGAATATTAAATATTGCCTTTTTTATGTAGCGGAAAATCTTGTAAGGAATATGCCTTAAAATTGGATTTTGTTTAATAAAAATATATTTTTTCGTAACTTATTTGACTAACGAACATGTTTATAAATATAACGATGAGTAGATCTTTAACATCATCTCTTTAAAATGATCAGAAGGCTTGTCTTTTTTGAGAACCGTTTAATTAGGACATTTGACGACGCGGTTAGCCTGTAGTAGGGAGTAAGGTAGTTGGGAGTGACCCTGCCTCCGAAAGCTAGCGTCCCGGGTTCGATCCCCGGTAAGGGCAAATATTTGTGTGATGAGCACGAATGTCTTTTCTTGGGTCTTGGATGTTTTCCATGTATTTAAGTATTTATTTCTCTATATAAGTATGTATATCGTCGTCTAGTACCCATAACACAAGCCTTTAAAGCTTACTTTGGGACTAGATCGATTTGTGTAAAGATTGTCCCCTGATTTATTTATTTATTTTATTATTTTTATGACAATTACCATGATGAGTGCAGGTTATGGTTTTCAAATAATACAGGCTGTTTCAAATATCGTGAGTAAACCTACAAAGTAATTCAACGTCATTTCAAGCCCCCAATGTGCTGAGTCTGGGTAGGGTCTACCGCTGTCCTACTCATAGTCTATACTATAGTTATGGGCCTTTGGGGAGGCCTGTACCCAAAAGTGGTACGTATATCAGCCGATGAATGTTTATCTGATGTGTGTAAAATGGAAAGGAGAATTAATGTTAAGGGATCCATACAAAATAAATCCTTATTCATTAGACTATCAATATAGACTTAAGAAGAGCACAAACAGTCACGAAACATGAATATCAAAATTTGGTAGACATAAACGAAGACTTACGTCATTTTCGCCTTGACTGCAAGCGTGTGTAGATCCCACACTATGACGCTGGTATCTTCGGAACCCGTGAGTAGGTATTGCGACTCTCTCGTCACACACATGCAAAGGATCCTGCCCGAGTGACCTGAAATGGACTCATACATATTCATTCTGCCACGTAGTCTTTAATCAAATGTCGCTATGATGGAGCGTATTAATAAAGTATGCGAGAATGGAACTGCGTTACAAAATATAATATTACAATGCAGCGTTGTTTCTTTGGGACGGTTTTTTTAAAAAAGATATTGATCCAATTCGTAACGGTGACCGCTTAATTTAAAATTCTCTAAACTTGAAATAAGTAATATCATACTGGATTTTGTATAGCTCCAAGCTGTCAAAATCGAGTTTGATGTTTCTTATTTCAAGTTTAGTGACTTTTAAATTTAGCGAACATACTTTCGAATTGGCCCCACTGTGTACCTATGTAAGCAAAATATACCTCATTTATTCCCTTATTTTGTAAGTCCTCTTGAAAAAAGAAGAATTAATGAACTACCCGTTTTTATTCTTCTACTAGCTTCTGCGCGCGACTTCGTTCGGCTATAGTTACTCGCTCGGGAACTTTTAAATTTTCCAGTATAAAAAGTAGGCTATGAAGTAATCCAGGGTATAACGCTATCTCTCTGTTTTTGGTAAGGTAACTCTATGTTACATTAAATCGGCCATAGCCAGGGGACGTTTGGTGTAATTTCTCACGCATGTTATTGAACCGTTTGCTTGCAACCTTCCTTTTTAATCTAAATTACGGTCATAACTAAGAGCAAAGCACTTCAAATATGACAGCAAGGGTGGTCTTGACAAATTAAAAGTCATTACGTGGGGCCGGGTTGGGTAAACATTGATCTGGGGTCGCTCCCCGGACAAACATTGAAGCGCTTGTAACTAGAGGTGAACTCTGCAAGTGTTGTAATTATACATCCAATTTGCGAAGGATTTATCCGAGAGACCGAAAAGTTCTATGAATAATGTTTTATGTTTTAGTAGTTTGCTCACGAGTACTGTAATAAAAATAGTCGTTGGCACTTAATCACTAAAGTTCGGGATTTATTTACGAAAATTGTAAATATTATTTTCATTTGCATGTTTACATAAATAATTTCATAAGTAAGTCTGTATTGAAGAAAATTATAAACATTATCTAAGTATTATCATGTTTTCTGATTTTGTTTTGTCTTGAGGAAATTAAACAATAACTAAAAGATGTCCGCTATTAACTGTAACCTTGCAGATATAATTGAAATTGAGTATAAAAAAAAAATTAGGAATAGATCCGATCCAATTCCACTATTGCTGCAATTACTGGCTGCAGCTTTTGTACTCGGGACAGTTCTTCGATGAATTTAAAATAAAATTTTAACATCATTTTGCTCGCCTCAGCTTTTTAGATTTTAGAAATAATAATGATATAATTGCCTTATGCTATTTTTTCTTAGGGGGCAGAACGGGTGGATGATCAAGAAAATGGTGAGGTGAGGGGATTATGGGCTCAATTTTAGTGCAATGTCACATTTCTCGTTATTTAGGTACTTAATTTAAAAAAAATCTAAACTTGAAATAAGAATAGTAGTGTATGAAACGGTTGCATAATGATAGGCCTTAAAACACTAGTGCGGTTTTCATGAAACGAGCTTTTAGCGAGTTTCATAATAAGATCGCACGTGTGTTTTAAGGCCAAATTATGCAGAGTTGCATACATAACTTTATCTACACACATATTATAAATCCTCCATGATGGGTTCAGAAACAATATTTTCTGGCAACAAGTTATTTGTTGCAATCGTGGCTCCATATTTCCGATATCCGGCGCATTTTCACATCACACACACTCCGAGAAGACTACTATTCATATTTTCAACAAAAATGTAAATTACAAACAACTTTTTCTATTCAATTCAACAACAATTCTACTTTCGTTCAGCAAAACACCAACATAATGGCGGCAATTCGATACTCCGTCAAGACCATTTAAAAAAAAACATAGACAAACGAATGAAGTCTCTATTCTCATGTCACTCGAGATCAAATGTTGTGCAGTTTATATTAAAAAAACATACCGAATTGACGTTTCGTATCAATAACTGTTTTAATATCTATGGATACTAGAATAGAGACCCACTTGAGTTTTGACAGCTGTTCCAAATTTAATCTCATTTCTATACTAAAAACGATACGGGAATAACATTGCAGCACTGGTTTTTCCTAATTGGTTGTCAAAATGGTGGTCATTTCCTACGGTTTTTGATTACACTATGGAGGTTTTATGATATGGGTGTAGATAAACGCCAATTTCGATTTTGTATAGCACAAAGCTGCCAAAATTAAGTACGACGCTTCTTATTTTAAATTTAGTGTCTTCTAAATTTAGTGTACATCCTTTCGAATTGGCCCCATTGACTAGTTCGACGCCTCCATATTAATTCTGTGGCAAAATACTTCTCATAATAAGCGCATTCATGGTAAGCATATAATATAAATATATATTAGAAACATTTTGAAATAGTAGCTTATGCAACGGTTGCATAATGATAGGCCTTAAAACACTAGTGTGGTTTTATGAAACGAGCTTTTAAGCGAGTTTCATAATAAGATCGCATGTGTGTTTTAAGGCGAAATTATGCAGAGTTGCATACATAACTTTATCTACACACATATTATAAACGGCGACACGGCGACGATGGGGCTGCGGCGACGGCGGCGCGTGGCCTGTAGCTTATATCTGTATCGTTATGACCATTACGATAATAAAATCGATACTGTAATAACATTACAGTACAGGTTGTCATAATGGTGGTCATTTCCTACGGTTTTTGATTAGATTATGGAGGTTTTATGATATGGGTGTAGATAAAAGCTTTCAATTTACCGCGATGGATACAACAACAATATTTTGAAATTTATAAAGTTTTAAGCGTTAGGTAGAGATTCTGTAAATTTGCATTTCATCTTGTGTAAATTATCTCTTGTTTGAATTTGGAAATTATGTTTTTGGAGATCTCTGTCTGGATTTACATAGATATTAACTTGGAAATAACGAAGGAAGCGGAAATGCCCGATATCCTTGCACCAGTTTTATGATTACCGTGACTTCAAACTTATAAAGTGCCTACAGCACTGCATTGCAGTGGGATTAATTCTCTTGTATAGTTTAAGTATTTCAAAGTATGGGGTCGGAGAAATTCTGAAAAATTTAATATGTCCCTATTGGGGCCAATTCAAAAGCGTGTTTGCTAATTTAAAAGTATCTAAATTTGAAATAAGAAATATCTAACTCTATTTTCATAGCTTGAAACTATACAAAATCAAGTTTGAAGTTTCTTATTTTTAGTTTAGGGTATTTTAAAAGACGACACAATTTCATTTCTTTTTTTGGATATTATGGCCCTGGTAACACTGTTTCATTCATGTTATTGCTGGGTTCTCAACTCTTAAAAAAGGTTTGCGCCTAAAGGCATATTCAGGCAATGTTGTAAGTACGGACGCCAATTACGGATGACAAGTATTCTAAAACAGGACGGTTTTCAATGCGAACAGACGAGACGACTACAACTTGCAATACGATTGCAACAACTGTTGTCGTTTTCCAAGTTAACAATCAAATTTTGTTCAATCATTATCAATAAGTTTTTTAATACCCCTTAAAAACGATATTGAAAATGCTCCAAATAAAATCATAATTCACTTAATTTGCGCCTGAATTGGGCTCTTTTAAGCCCTTTTGCAAATAATTACACAGTCTTCCTTGTTTAACCATTTATCAAGTTATGTAGTCGAACAATAGGAGCAATCCCCCCAGCCCCCCGCTAACTCGCAACCGAAGCACCGTACTTTGACCAATTTTAACGAATTATAACGAATTTTGTAGACAGGTAAAATCATACAAATATAATAAATAAATAAACTACGTAATATAACATTCCCGAACGATCGTTCGGGAAGTTACGCCATATCTTCTCGTCCAATAAATATACCGCAGTGTCTCAAGACGAAAGTCTTTGACCAGGGTGTGTTGCCAGTGATGACTTACTACGGCACTGAGACGTGGTCGCTCACTATGGGCCTCATAAGAAGGCTCAAGGTCACCCAAAGGGCGATGGAGAGGGCTCTGCTTGGAGTATCGCTGCGAGATCGAATTAGAAATGAGGAGATCCGCAAAAGATCAAGAGTAACCGACATAGCCCAAAGAATTGCTAAGCTTAAGTGGCTGTGGGTGGGGCACATTGCTCGTAGAACAGATGGCCGATGGGGTCGCAGAGTTCTTGAGTGGCGACCGCGTACCGGAAGGCGCAGCGTCGGCAGACCATCCACACGGTGGACTGACGACCTGGTGAAAATTGCGGGTCTCCGCTGGATGCGAGCAGCACAGAATCGGTCGTTGTGGAGATCATTGGGGGAGGCCTATGTCCAGCAGTGGACGTCTTTCGGCTGAAATGATGATGATGATGAATATAACATTATTTTAAATACGTGATGCCAGTTATAACATGCTGTTTCCCGTTGCTTACCGAAATTCAGCAATCAAGCTAACACTAAAACCAACCGCAATGTTCGTGGATACCATTAATCAACATCACGATGCTGATGGCAACATAAATCATGCGCATAGATCCTCTACAGCTACTCGAATCTTAATATTATTATATTCCGTACCAAATAAATGTGCACAAAGGGTCGTGACGTCGTCAGTTTGATACAGGAAATGTATAGATAACGATAAGCCGGAATTCTATAGGTTAGAATGTATAAACTAACTAATATAATATATAAAAACCGGACAAGTGCGAGTTAAACTCGCGTGGGGTTCCGTTCCGTATATGATTATCTGAAATTTCCTATTTTACTTTAAATACCATAGACTTCTTATAGGTTTTAGTGTAATCTATAGGTAAAGAACTATTTTCTGTATTTTTTTCAAATTTATATGCACAGTCGTTTCGGAGATATTGGGGGATGGTAAATTTTCCAACCAAAACCACCAAGAAATAGTGTATCAAATTGTAACTCAATCGGTCCAGTACTAACAAATTGTCTATGACAGACGGACTAACAGACAGACAGATATACGATTGATCCTAGTATTTGATAAAACATTAAAGTTTGACACAGTTTTCAGACATTTAAAACAATAGAAAAATACAAAAATGAGTAGGTTTATGGCGACTTTGGGATATAATAAATAACATAATTTCTACATTTCCGTTATTTTTTTAGGTACGAAAAGATTGTGATTGTGATGACATATTTCCACTGATAGATACGAAGAACTCGCTTTTGCAGTTCATAGAGAAGAGATAAAAATGCATAAATAATGCATAAATAATTCGAAAAGCCAGGTGATAAAACTTAAAACATTAATATGGTGCGGTTATACTTGCTGGCGTAATAACTCGAAGCTGGAGTGGAATATCTTTGTTCAGAAAACGTTTTGCTGACGCTAGCTGCGAGCCAACGACCCCACGTTGACCTTTTGTTGTCAAAAAAGCGAAACTTGCTAAGTAATGAAAATTTTCTATGCGTCCCTTTTCAAAAGCTTTCATTATAATTTGAGCGAGGAGAGTTGTTATATGGGACCATTGTTTCATTTTGTAAAGAACCGTTTATCATCGCAATTAGCCCTGTATTGATCGTGTTGCAAAATTGCTCCACCTATCCATAGATCACTGGAGTTCCGGCTCAGAGGACCATGTTGTTTTCATGATTGGTACTATTAGCTTTTATTTAATATTAAACTTCCGGAATTTAAATACATATTTGCATGGAAACAGGACTTGATCGCGATATTACATTATTATTTACCTTGAAATTTCGATGGTATTCAATTTTATATTAAAAACCACCGAATATTATATTTTAAAGGCACACATGAGCGCAAGAGAGAGGGAGAAAACGGAACTAGCGATGTCGCCATTACTAATAAAACAAGTGCGAGTTAAACTCGCGTGAAGAGGGTTCCGTTCCGTACATGATTATCTGAAATTTACTACGTTATTTTAAATACCATAGACTTCTAATAGGTTTTCCTGTAATCTATAGGTAAAGAACAATTTTCTGTATTTTTTTCATAATTTAAGCCTCTTTAGAATCGGAAATAAGAAGGGGGAATGGTAAATTTTTGCCTATTTTCCTAAATAACTTCTAAACTATTTTACTTGAAATTCAAAATAAAATATATTTAAGATCCTCACAATAAGCCCATTTCATTTGATATGTCACACGATATAGGTTGCATAACTTTATTTTTTAATTTTCTTGTTTACCCCCCAAAAGTGGCCCCTTGTTTAAAATTCATATATTTACGTCACGCGTCCGTGTTGCGGTCACCGACTTACATACGTATACCAAATTTCAACTCAATCGGTCCAGTAGTTTCGGAGCAAATTGGCTGTGACAGACGGACAGACAGACATATAGACAGACACACGCGTGATCCAATAACGGTTTCGTATTTTCCTTTTGAGGTACGGAACCCTAAAAATGACGTGTTGTCTTGTATTATCAACAACTTTTATTGAAAAGATATGAAAAATAATGATTCGCGGCATTTCGTGTTTAGTGTATATGAAGAAGAGGAGGATATAAGAGTATAGCCGTTAAACGGCAATCATGCTCGGCTATAAAATGACGATCAATAGGGAAACACGCCACACGCCTAGGTAGGGATCAGTAATAACAGAACACTTAAAAACAGTAACTTTATTGGTCGAATTTAGAAAGGCCACTCAAATTGGTCTTTAATTAAAGTGACGTTTCAGTGACGTTTCTGTATATGTTGACAACTAGTTGAGGGGCATTGAACTAAAGTCTGTTCACCGAGAGTTGATAAATATTATAATATCGTCTCGAAATAGCGCCTGTCGCTTACCTATCGTAAACTGTATATCGGGCGTCGCTTATCGCCGCACACACTGAGTTTCGTGGTACGAGGGAAGCAGTTGATGTCAAGCGCGGCGCCGCGCTGGGCGGGCGAGCGTGCGCGGCTGCCATATTGCCATTCCACTCTGGAATACGCTTCGAGTGTGTCGTTTGGGTTTTCGTGGGTTGGGTTCTCGGCAAACAGACTATATTTAATTAATAATCAAATGCTTAAGTGGCGTTTCTGGATTCGGCCATAGGAACGTCTAGTTGTATAGGGGGCCAATTCAAAAGTGTGTTCGCTAAATTTAAAATAAATAAATAACAAACTTGATTTTACAGCTTTGTACTGTACAAAATTGAGTTTGACATTTCTTATTTTAAGTATTGTACATTTTAAATTAAGACGAGACGGTTTTGAATTGGACTCACTATACTTACTTATCTATAAAAATTACACAAAATACAAGATTTGTTCCGGGTCAGAGTTTTGTTGAATTATTTGATAAAACTCATAGTTACATTGAGATATATAATCTTATGATTGAGCTGCTTTCATTAAGGGGTCGCCAATGGTTGCTTAAGGACTAACAGAGAACCTCTTTTTTCGGTCGGTTAAAATTGACAATTGTCTTACTTATTACAGAGACTAACCTTTGAACGTGTGTACTTTAGAGTTGGACATGACGTGCCACAGTTGAGGGTCGCCGGTAGATGGCGCTAGCACGAGATGTTGTCCAGACGGTGCGAGTTGAAGAAGCCGTGCGCCCGCGCCGGGGCTAGATGATCCTACTGACACTACGCGGACTGTTGATGCTATTGGTGGTTGAAGCCTGGCAAAAGAGATAGTATTATATTACACTGAAATAAATTAATTTAAAATATATTTATCAACAAATACATAGATATCTACATTTTGAAGTATTAAGTAGAAATTCACTTCAATCCTGTCCGCAGCGCCATGTAATGTTAAATGAAACCCAAGGAAGACATTTTCAAGACTCTTTTTATTTCTCTTTCTATCATGTCTATTGTTTTACTTAAGCTATCTCGCTCGCACACTATTTGAATGTATAAGGCGGGTCACATCCTTACAAAACTATGATTACTTAAACTAGATGATTTATTTAATAATGCCAAAAGAATTGCATTTTCCGCAAAGCTAAAGCTTACCTTGGTTGTTTATCAAATAATAAAATCGACAATAAATAATTAGTTACGTAATGATTTATTAAAATGAGTGTGAACCTCGGCTTTTCATATAAAAGGCGATAACGAGTTCCACCCCTTAAATGTTAACCGATGTTAACCAATTTTTGATAGGTCGTCAGTCAGAACAAAATCTAGGTCTATACATTTTGGTTTTTTCACTTTAATCAATAAATTCAGTTTTATTATTGTTTCAGTATTCTCGTAAAAACCTATTTAACTTTATTAGTTATTGACCTTCAATAAAAATTCAAAAAACGTACAGACCTAGATTTTGTTTTGACTGACAACCTATCGAAAATCGGTCAAAATCGGTTAACATTTAAGGGGTGGCAATCGTTATCGCCTGTTGTATGAAAAGTGTGATTTTTGCCGTTGGTTCACAGTACTCTTATCCAAATCCGCATGTAGCTGTGAATGTGATCAAAAATGGATGTGAATAAACATTCCGCATCTCTGAAGCGAACGGAATCCAATATCATTAACGTTGTAGAACTGCTGTGCTGTTTAAAATACATTTACGTACATATCAATTCTATTACAATTTATCTCCAGGGACATTAAGTGTATCCGCAAAGTCGAAGATAAGAAAGTCCGATTAGTTGGTAGATTTGTTGGATTCCCTCATTAGAGATAACATTCGTCGGGTCCCAGCGGTGCAGGGAGAAACATCGCAATAATATATCGCCGGGAAGTTAATGGGGTAGATAAACACAACGATCAGTAAACAGGGATACGGTCCGCTAATGAACACTAAATCCCGTGTACGCAATCTCGGCGGTTTCCGGCGATTGTTATCCCTTTACTTTTTGGGATGTGACTGAGTTCGGTCTTAATTTATAATGCCGTATAAAAAATTATGTCGCACTAATCCACTTCTTTTTAAATTGTTTTTTCTTAAGATTACTTCAAGATGAAGGTTTTATTTTCAGGTTCCTTTGTTCTCCTGTTCTTCTTTTGTTGTTTAAGCTCCTCTTCTGCACTGGGAGTGAAGAAATAGCATAGAATGCGTGCAGATGCTTATCATTCTGGCATGTCGTAAAAGTCGACTACAGGGACGGGTCCTCTCCAACATGGTGGACTATCTGTATGGGCGATGGGCTGATCACCTGTCACCATACGGTCCATCATACCATCTTAGGACTAATTAATCGAACGTGGCCACAAGTAGTCTTGTGGCTCTGCCCACCCCATCAGGGATTTTGGGCGTGATGCTATGTATGTGTTCCCTTGTTCTGCTGTTTTTATACTTAACGTTACTTTTCGAAGTTAAGGTGAAACTTGTAATAGGTAAGTTAAAGTTTCTCACTAAATAAATGCCGACTCGTAAAGTTTTATTCGGCGCAAGCAATGTTTTGAGCCATTACCAAGAAACAAGGAATACTAAGAAACAAGCCACATGTGTGAAACTGCATTCCCAATATATCGTGTAACCCAATAACGTGTGTATCGAGTCGGGAGCAGGTGCGCTCGGGCTCTGCTCATCGGCTAATTGAATAAAATACAGCGGAGTTAGTCGGATCGATCGCGCAACGGAATTAGGTTGATTTAGAACATTTTTGGGTGAGTTTGGAGGTCGAATAAAACTAGGTTCATTGGATATCGGAAAAGCACGGTAACGAATGAATATTAATGATTAACAAAAGTTGATGGGTTACTTTTAGTACCAAGAAAAAAGAAGAAAGAAAGAAAGGAAACATTAATTTCAAGCACGCCTTGTAATATTATGTAAGTAGTTATTCTCTCAGACTGAATAAACATTTTTATGGAATAAGTAAAAAACTATTTTGAACACGCAATCAAAATAATCAAACTATTGGGAGATATATTGATATAGTGGGAAATATACATAATTATGTACATGAAATACGTAATTGAACAATAAGCGAAGGTGTTTATTGTGATTCTCGAATCGTATAACTGTTGGAAGAAATTTGTTATATCACGCCATTGCGGCAGCTACTATTGAAGCCGGCACACCCCGTCTCCCTACTAATTCCAACAATAAGCCAAGTTCTAGTGATCCTTACCATCTGTTGAGCGGCACTAGAAGAAGTTTGTCGTAATCGTCACATCACGCCATGGCAGCCATTACGAGCGTAGCCAGCACACCCCGCCATGCTATCCAATCGAACAATAAGTGAAGTTCTTGTGATCCTTACCATCCGTTGAGCGGGACTAGAAGAGGCTTATCGTAACCGTCACACCAGGCCATTGCGGCAGTTACTAGCGTAGCCAGCACTCCCCGTCGCGCCACGGCCGGTCGTAGCCACGCTATGATCTAAAAAAAATTACAATTTAAATTTATTGTATAACACATTAAAGATTCATCAATGATAAAATAATTAAACGATTTTTCTTTTTATTGGGGGTTATAATGTTTAATTTTAAAAATATCTTTGGAGAAATGAATATATTCTTCTTTATAACTAGGTTATTTTAAATCGAGGGAAATGAATATAGGTAATAATAGTAAATAATTATGCAGCTAAAATTGAATTAAAAAATAAGAAAATAAATGAATACACATAGCCATATGATCAGATATTTAATTGATAGAAAGAAAAATATATCGATCATCAATTCTTAAGATATCCAAGGCTTCCAAACAAAGTTTCTTGTAATACTTTTTTTTAAGTTTACGATGCACATCTCATCATTTACCACACAAAGGAAATAAATGAACAGTTTGTCGTGAATAAAGTGTTGTGAAGAAACTTCTCTTTACTCCGCCAACCTTTAGATGGGATGTTTGTCTCCGCGCTCGACAGAAATAAAGTACTGTCTTAGAGGTATATCTGAGGAACGTGCACAGAAATGAACTACCTATACGTAAATCAGATGAGGGAGTTTTTGTGAATGTAGTGGTGTGTTCGTTTAGTTTTTAAAACACAAATCACACATTCAAAAACTACTCTCTCTCATCTTTTACCTATACTCATCTTTATTTTGCTTAAAGACATAAATAAATTATCTATACAATAGTATAGTAATCAATACACTGTTCACTTTACATGGGTAAATTTGTGTAAATAAATTTACGGAGTAATCAATAAATACATATATTTTATAGAATAAATAAATTGTTAAATAAATCTTTAAGAAGTTCGTGACTCGAGATTTGTATTAAAAAGTTAGTATTGATATTTTGTACCGCCGGCAGGCTTCCTTAAACCTAATTTTGACAGCTCCCAAAGTTTGCCTTTCAGCGAGCCAGTTGATGGGATTAATGTCTTTGTTAACGTCAGCCCTTTATATTTAGTTTGATATTTGATTTTGTATGTCAATCGAGGGTTTATTTTCCGTTGAATAAACTGGATTGGAAATATGTATAATGTTTTAAAATAAAATAAATAAATTCACCAATTCACCATCCATCTGTTTTAATGTGCAAAGTGTGTCATAATGGCCCAATTAAGCCAATTACGCGTTTGATCTTAGATTAAGTTTAAGGCTCCGTCAACAAACTGTCAACGTATACATAAACAACACTTGTATCAAAGATCAATTTGCGTGGCTTTTGTGAATTCTTTTTAAATATTAGGTATTATATCAGCAAGAAAAAAACACACAAAAGTAACAACAACACACGTACATACTGCCATACTGCCCTGTGGTGCGGTACCCTAGTGGTCTGATGCGCGGCCTCTAGAGCAGAGCGTTCAAATCACAGCTTGCATCTCTAAGATTTTTGGATCTCATATGCGGATTTAAGATAAGATAGGATAAAGATAAGATAAGATTTATTCGATGATTCAAAACACATTGTGCCCCTTGATAAAGGACACAATACGACTGTCACTGAAAGGACTCCCGCTCAGCATATTGTTGTGCCTCGTTAGCCACAACGCTGATTTTCAGCGGGAACCAACTCAAGAGTGACGCACGACAGTCGGACAGTACAAAGATTAATAGATGATTAGAATTGAAGTCCTCCTCTGCTGCACTGGGAGTGACGAAATAGCATAGAATGCGTGCAGATGCTTATCATCCTGGCATGTCGTAAAAGTCGACTAAGGGACGGGTCCTCTCCAACATGGTGGACTATCTGTATGGGCGATGGGCTGATCCCCTGTCACCATACGGTTCATCATACCATCTTAGGACTAATTAATCGAACGTGGCCACAAGTAGTCTTGTGGCTCTGCCCACCCCATTAGGGATTTCGGGCGTGATAATATGTATGTATGTATGTAGAATTGAATTTGATATTTAGTACGAGCATTTCTGAAAAGTAATTTAAATATTGTGTGTGAAATTCCGGATCTGCTTTGGGCTCGCGCGGGGACTGCTGCTTAGTTCCTTTCGCTATGAGAGGACGCATGTGGACGCCGTATATAAGCTGATGATGATGAATACCCTGCAGCCCCGAAGTGACTATATACCTGCGCTCCCAACTGCATCGGGTCCCGTGTAAGTATGTCACTCGATTTCCGCACAGCACCATACACAAGCTCGACGTCTCGGTCCAAAATGTAGCAGCGAACGTGCTCCAATATGCAGCGGAGATAAGACACCGTTACTGTTTGTACCTGCAAGAATACGGGTTTTACCGGTGCATCTGACAAGGATGTCCTGTTATGACTACAGAAATAGATACACAACAGATTATTCAACGTACAATGCGTTGGCAAACACAGAAATGTTTCAATCTATTCAAACACGGCCAAGAAGAGGTTTTGCCCGTATTGTCAACAAAAAGGTATTAAAGTGCCTCACGGGGCAAAACAGAGGAATTCTTGTACTTTAGTATAATACATTATAATCTGGCTCGAAGGACCAATATCGTAAGGGCAAAATAGAATCCTTCGTTTACACTAAATGGTTGTAAAGTTTTCACGCGTTTTGTACTTACAGCAGCCAGTAGAAAGTCGAAGTTGCAGACAGTCAAGTCCTTCAGTTTGGAGAAGTCACCGGCAAGCAGTAAATGCAGCCAGGACTCTTCGACATGTCGCTGGGTGAACGCGGCCGCTGTCCGAGTGCCCGAGTGGAATGGCGTCGAGTCCAGGAGTGCGTCGTCGTCATCAGCACAACCTGATATCAACCAGTCATTTTAGGCTGGATGTTGTGGGTGCCCATCCATTACTTTCTTATGTTGGACAGTCAACTCAAATAATGCTAACATCTGGGAAATCATTTTCTGAAGAATTTTATTTAAGGTTTGGTATCGTTCCGGATTAATAAGAAATTAGGTGATAATGAAGTAAACGGATCCTTTGTTATCGAGGCGTGATTATTCATTTTTTAACGATCTAACATTGACTTGAAAATATTAATAAAGCGATGTTTCACCATTTTATGTTAAAATAGGTATTGCCAGGTTTTGTCTGTAAAATTGTACTTGTAGCTTCGTGAAACAGGCCACACTGATAGAAAGCGGTTTCAGCCGTCTGCACTGAGAGAAATTGACCCCTAGCATTAATCGTCATTCTGCATTCGCAATGAGTATTGCTTTTAAAAAGCAACTAGGCGTCCTAACGCACATTATCAGTAAAGCTAAGAAAGATTTTCATGGGACCGAAATTTCATTATTCATGATTTACAGTTGTAGGTTGTATTAGGAGCTGCTCCTAATTTCCTGTCGGTGAGTGAATTTCCCAGGATAAAATTAAAGTATTACAATAATAATATGTACTACATCCATGTAAGCGCCGTAAAACCAGAATTTAAAGTATTTAATTAAAACTATATTTTTACTACTACAAAAATATTTTTTTCAAAGTGTATGGACTTAATCTATTGATTCAAATCTTTCGAATCTACGTCTAGATAAACTTCCTTTATTGGTTATTGCTTCTTAACTATATTTGTGTTTAATAGATTGTATCATTACTCATTTATGTTCTATTTATAGGTACATTAAGTATAAGTGAGTTATGGTTGAACTAATAAGATTTTCAAGGTGACTTTATTTGCTATTCCAAAAAGTGTTTTTTATTCCTAGTCCACATTCTTTGCAACGTTTTAATGTCAAGCTCTTCTACCGACATCTCATTTAATTCAAAAGATAAACGCGTGTATCCCAAACATTTTATAAAATGCCTGAGCTGAATCTGGAGCGGAAAATTCAATCTGCGACTGCATTGCAGAGCTTGTGTCAATTTGCTAGTATCGGATTTTTCCGACCGTCAGTCACTCTCAATTGTGAGTTGCATCACGATTACACGTCTCTATTAACAATGTCCTTCGAATGGGCGATAATGACCATTGGATATTTAAAAAAAGCAAGCCTACGTTATTTTAAATGCTAAACCGAGAAGAAAGCGTTGCATTTGACGACGGTCTCATTGAAAGCAAACATCTTTTATTGCTCGGGAAGCGGTACGTTGAAGTATCATAAGTAATCAAAAGGGACATTTTCGGCGCAAATTTCAATGGTTTTGTCTCTTTCTAGTGGCCGGCAGCAGTTATGATTTGGACGAATGCGTCAAAAAGCGTGTTCAAAGGTAAAACGAGCAATCATAAGCAAAAATTCCACTGAATGTTTGTTTCCAAAAGAGTTCAAATGAAGGTTAGTCTTACCAGGTTCCTGTGTTTCCGAGGTATCAGTATCATCGGGGTCCTGCAGGAAGTTCGCGAAGTGTAGCGCGGCTAAGTCGGAATGCGCGTCTCGTAGCGCGCTTTGGACGCGCACGTAGCGACGGCGTGCGCGTGCGCCGGCCGCCGCGGCGCGCCATCGCCACGTGCTTCGCCCTGATACTACGTTCTCTGCTATAAGAGGTTCTGGGGATAAAAGGGAACACACATTGGATTGTAATGCTGTTTTGTGGATTGGCACAAAATATGAGACCGACTCTTCTTTCACTTGATGTTATGCAACCAGTGGAGTCCATGAGTGCTTCCGTGTGTAGTATTATAATTTATGGTTATACTTCTCTCTTTCTATCGCTTTTTCCCGTCTACGCTTACGCTACGGGGTACGCTTTGACCATGATCCCGGATTCGGCAGGTCGGGTTATTACTGTGGAGCGACTGCCGTCTGACCTCCGTAACCCTTGTGACAGGCGAACCTGACCAATTGGATCATGGTTACACATTTAGTTACCCAAATGTGCAGATTTCCTCGCGATGGTTCCCCTCACCGTAAGAGCATCGGTTGACACAACATCACATCATCAGGATGTTGAGTCAACATCCTTAGCCATTAGGCCACCAACGCTCTTTTCGATCGACGTTTCGACGAATTTATGGTTATACTGAAGAGTAAAAATTGCTTGGTCTCGTACATTACGTCTAATTTTTGAATAGCTAGCGGATGTTTTCGCGTTAAAGAACCAAGGGCAATTTTGTATGACGTCGGGTCTAACACCCAACACAAATAAGTTGCATGTCATTGATTATGTTTTTAAATGTTCATTGTATTACTCCTCTGCTGCACTGGGAGTGAAGAAATAGCATAGAATGCGCGGATGCTTATCATCCTGGCATGTCGTAAAAGTCGACTAAGGGACGGGTCCTCTCCAACATGGTGGACTATCTGAATGGGCGATGGGCTGATCACCTGTCACCATACGGTTCATCATACCATCTTAGGACTAATTAATCGAACGTGGCCACAAGTAGTCCTGTGGCTCTGCCCACCCCATTAGGGATTTCGGGCGTGATGCTATGTATGTATGTATTATATTTTCTTTTATGAGTACAAATTTGTGTTAATACATGAAAATAAATGTGTAAGTTGAATTTGTTTCTAATATGATAATAGATTGATTTATGAGGGAAACCCGTCTAAGGCGACTATTTATAAGCTTTTGTCAGCGACTTAGTCCGCGTGGCTTTAGCTTTCAGTGAATGCAAATTTTCAGTCCCGGCATTTGCGGGTTGGAGGTCCATGGTCCCGCAAGATCCCGGTATTTACGGGATTTGGCAGATCGTTTAAGAATAAAAGTATTTTTCATGTTCTATTGTCATCAAGGCCTCTAACCTTCACCCTAAAAGGGTTAGATATTAAAAAATATCTTCCTAAGTATACCCGTCTTCGAAGCAAAAATAAACATACATTGAGCTTCAGTGGTTTAATGCTATGTTTTGGTATGTCATTTATATTAGTATAAGAAGATTAAGATATAAGCTTGAATGAAACTCTCCAATCGTTTCTAAAATTATTGCACCATTTCAATTATCAATAATTCAACGAAGTGAATCGCATATGTTGCCGTGTAAATTAGTTCTCACCGCAGACTCGCGCAATATGCGCGTCGTGAATAAAAGCCAGGGTGAAGCAGATGCTGCTGACAAATTTATACTCGGCTAATAAAATTTCAATGAACAATTTCGTAGCTACCGAGTCCAAGCGAAGTAAATATTATCTAAACTTTCACGGGATCCCTAAACCTTGCAACTTAATTTTGCAATGTTCCAGGAAAGTTAACGTCAAATTGTCACTTACTCATCATATATTTCGCGACACATAAAGTAGAAAAGTTAAAGTTGGCATCCTTCAGAGTTATAACCGCGTCGCTGTTGCTCGTAGGCATGAGGAGTTCCAGCAACTCGAGTTCCGTGAGCCCGAACTCCGAACAAGTTATGTAACCTAAAATCACGAACAACGGTTATTTTGTCACATCTAATTCGAGACAAACTTGAACAAATGATTGTAAGGGTACCTGCTAATTTACTAAAGGCTTGAGGTCCGAAAACGGCTTCTAAGTTATCAAAGGCACTGTCAATGTAGTCTCCGTAGCTGTTGTTTTCGGGGGTTTCTGCGATGGCGTCGAGGAGTTGGTAGCACTGCTGTACTTTGAACTTCTCCTTCTGCGCCGGCGTCAGCTGCAGTTGTTCGAGAGGCACGGCGCTCGTGCATACAAGGAAGACGTTCCACGGCAGTGACATAGGCAACCACGACAATCCAGTCACTATGTCACACTCCAGCGGATTCACGCGATGCACGTTATCAATAAATATCAGCATTATTTCATTCTCCATCTCCTCGCATCTCCTGAGAAGACTTTGAAACCAATTATTGATATACAAAGGATCGAAACTGGCGTCTTTCGGCAAATAACCTTCGGGAATGTTCAAGATAATAGATATCTGTTGGCACATAACTCTTAAAAGTTCCAAATTGTAGGCCGATCTAGGAGTGGAAGCCGAAAACCTAATTATCCTCAGCACAGGCTTTGGAAAAATTTCCTCGCATTTATAATATAAATGTGTCAATAAAGTACTTTTTCCAGAGGCATCCGGTCCATATATTAGAACTGGAGGGTGTCGCGTCCGGTTTTCGTAGTTTTCTTTTGCGTTGCTTAGTATACTTTTCGCTGCATCCTCGATTTGCTTAACGTTTACCTTATACTGACGTCTATGTTCTATACATATCCTAAGATGAGTGATGTGCTCCAGGAAAACTTCCTGAAAGACAGACGATGTGCTGAAAATTTTGATTAATGATACCGACAGCTATTTAAGAAAGTTAGAATTGGGTAAAGTTTGGGTCGAAACTTTATCAATTTGTTCGTTTGGTGGTAATAAATTCTTTGTTCGAGGAGAGAATGGATACTTATTTATATTGCTTAGCTTAATATAAACATGAGTTCTAACATTTGGCATAACTTCAGTAAAGATTGGAATATCAAACGGCTTTACACAACAATCTCAAAAGAAGGATATGGCGTTCAATACAACTGCGTAGAATTTAGTTCGTCATGGTAACGCCATCTATTTACGAGTTTATAAACTACGAAATTCTTATGACATTTACACAGTCTTATTTTGACTGATTCATCGCTGTCTTTCATTGTTCGCTTGTAGCTACGAATCACAAAAACAAAACGCATGAATCCGCCAATAATGGACCTTTTTCCTCAATGTAATAAGAACGCCGATGTCGGCAACATTTAGCGAGTATTTGCATACTCGGTAAATCGGTCATTTGACACCAAAAAAGTGAGCATCGCCAAAATTGCGTTGGGCGTTCCTTACTATATATTTCTATGGCTTTACATCACAATAGAAGATGTACGTTGATTCAGGGTGAATCTAATTTGGCTGTGATCTTAGTACCAGCACTGACCTGGACAGTCTTTTTCCTTCCCTTGCCCTGGTCGGGCTCAGTACTCAGGCTCTCGTCAAGCAGGGCACTCACAGCCTCTTGCACCTGATCACGGAACGGCGCTAATCTCTCTTCGTTGTCCGACGCAGCGTCGGTCCGGGAAGACTCTGCTGACGATGATCTATGAAGTTTTAGTATATTTGCATGTTTTCTTTATATATAATGAAAATAAAATGATAATAAGTGTAACTGAACACATTTAAAATAATACTAATATCAATACAAAAGAAATGTCTGTCTGTCACCAAAATTAAACATTTTTAGTAGGTCAATTATGCTAGTTCCTTTTATTTTATTTCAACAATAGGTAAGCATTGAGCCTTTATATTGGGTTGATAACAGTACCTAATAAGATAAAAAAATATGAAAACTAGAACATGATAATCTTATTTTACTTTAACAATTTCACAAATACTTGCAGAAATACTTTAGGCAAAATTGTGTATAAATCAGAAAATATAATGGAAATCTTAAATATAAGATTGCGTCAAAAAATAATCTATTTTAGTCTTTTTTCTATGACTTTGTTCACGCGGATCTAGATTTTAGCTTACGGACTGGACACAGAAAGTATACCTCGCGTCACGTAGAAAGAGCGCTGAAAGCTATTTAGATGTTATAGCCGTCGGCGCTCTTCTCACGTGACGTAACCTGTACCTACGGTGACATCGAAATAAACATTTTTCAGAGGATATCTTTTTTTTTGATTTCAGGCTATTATTATTATTAGTAGTTATTAAAGCGCATATACAATTGTTCAATAAAAATTACACTGTCATTATTAAACAATAGCCAAGCACTTTAATGGGTGACTGTACACATCCCCCTACAATCCCTCAAAGCTCTTTTTACGTGACGCGACCAATAATATATCTTCAGCAATTCAGACTCAAAGTTTAGTAATTTTAACTGTGCATCTATATCGTATTTTCCTTTAATAAGAGTATGTGTATAAATAATTTAACTTACTCAAGCCTAATGATATGGCTCTCTGGCAGAGTATCTTCTAGCTTTCTCTTAAGGGCTTTTAATCTAGAATGCGCCAAAACCACGAGCATGGAATCTTCCGCTTCTAGCGCCGAGCAGTCTCGAAACACTGCTATTACTCCCTTTGTGTGATTTCCATTTGATAAAAGGTCTGAAAATAATGATCACATACAACCTTGTCCAAGGACAACCCAATAAATATATTTATCTACACCCATATCATAAAACCTCCATTGGTTAATCAATAACCGTATGAAATGACCACCATTTTGACAACCAATTAGGAAAAACCAGTGCTGCGATAAAGAAATAACATGACTTCTTTATCGTTTTTAGTAAAGAAATGAGATTAAATTTGGAACAGCTGTCAAAACTCAACTCTATTCTAGTATCCATAGATATTAAAACAGTTATTGATACGAAACGTCAATTCAGTATGTTTTTTTAATATAAACTGCACAATATTTGATCTCGAGTGACGTGAGAATAGAGACTACATCCGTTTGTCTATGATTTAAAAAAAATGGTCTTGACGGAAGATCGTATTTGCCGCCATGTTGACGTTTTGCTGAAGGAAAGTAGAATTGTTGTTGAATTGAATAGAAAAAGTTGTTTGTAATTTACATTTTAGTTAAAAATATGAATAGTAAGTAGTCTTCTCGGAGTGTGTGTGATGTGAAAATGCGCCGGATATCGCAAATATGCAGCCACGATTGCAACAAATAACTTGTTGCCAGAAAATATTGTTTCTGAACCCATCATGGAGGATTTATAATATGTGTGTAGATAAAGTTATGTATGCAACTCTGCATAATTTGGCTTTAAAACACACGTGCGATCTTATTATGAAACTCGCCTATCGGCTCGTTTCATGAAAACCGCACTAGTGTTTTAAGGCCTATCATTATGCAACCGTTGCATAAACTACTATATCGTTATTGGTTATTTTGTTGGTTTACGTCTGTTTACATTGTTTTCCAAATGTATATCCGAAATGGAATCAAAACTAAACAAACAATAGAGTTATTGTGTATGAGTTTGAAATTTCTCATTTACCATTCCTCTAATAGCCAGTCAATAGAAATGAAACAAAAACAGACGTAATTTTCCAACTTTACTACTAGCTACAAAACTTTAGTGATATTAGATCGAACTTTTATGCACTTTTTACGATATAGCCGCTTTTGACTGCCGTACGCGACCCCTTCATGTTCAGTAAATCACCTTTTAAAATGGCGGATCTTTTTTACAGTTTATCGAACCACAATGAAAAGTTTGCCTAAATATTTGGCTTCACTTTAAGTACTCCAGGCGAAATGCCCTTCTAAAAGTTTTACCTTTTCTGTGAAAAAAAATGTTAATTGACTGCATCCGTTTTCTTTCAGCAGCAAGCCGAGCCCATTCAGTTTTGAGTGACAGTCACTAAACAAATTAAAAAATGGCCACACCCATCACTATTTCTGCTTTAGGAAATCCTTTTGATGCATCTTCGGGTCACTAATTGTCGGAGAAATATTCTTAGCAATAAATTGGCCTGACTTGGAATATAGAAAGAAATAGACCACTGCCACTTGCGACTTGCATGCTTTTTACTGTTTAAATATGTATTATGCAAGTTATTACGGGTCAGCAGTTATTTTCTACCTTCATTAAATACAATCATTAAGCTTTTTCATTCATAGCTTTATAACGGCTATAATGTTTCCTCATTAAAACCTTCTTTAATACCGACCACTAATCCCTTTATGGGTCGACGGTAAATATATTATTAACATGTGCAGTATGTGATATAAGATTAATAACAATATTTATATTTTATTGCTAGGCATTTATTTTATAGCACGGTTAAATTTCATGTTTGAAGTATGTGCCAAAACTGTCAACAAATCATATGATAAAATAAAGAATTTTAAAAAGCTGTCCCACGCACGGATTGTAGACGTCTTAAAGGATTTTATTGAAAAACTAGCTGGTGCCCGCGACTTCGTCTGCGAAGAATAATAATTTAAGTAACCTATGTACTTTTAAACCTTCCCTAGACCTCCACGAACATTTCAAGACTAAGATAAGATAAATCCGTTCAGCCGTTCTCGAGTTTTAGTGAGACTAACGAACAGCAATTCATTTTTATATATATAGATTATTTAAAAAAAAAACGCAGTATTTTATAATACTTCTTTTAAAATCAACCTTGAGTATACAGCATTTTCTTTATTTGTGAAAGTTTGAAACACATAATATGGCGGTAAATTAATACAATGGCGTGCAGAAAGGATGCGTGTTAAATAAATTCGTATAAGTAGTTAAATATCACAATTTATGCTAACTAGGGAGAACACTTATCGCCAGTTAAATTGTTCTCCTCCTCTGCTGCACTGGGAGTGAAGAAATAGCATAGAATGTGTGCAGATGCTTATCATCCTTGCATGTCGTAAAAGTCGACTAAGGGACGGGTCCCCTCCAACATGGCGGACTATCTGTATGGGCGATGGGCTGATCACCTGTCACCATGCGGTTCATCATACCATCTTAGGACTAATTAAATGAACGTGGCCACAAGTAGGCTTGTGGCTCTGCCCACCCCATTAGGGATTTCGGGCGTGATGCTATGTATGTATGTAAATTGTTCTCCCATAGAAAACAACAGCTGTTATTTCGATTCTAAAAGCAGGTTAATCTCGTATAAAAGTTTTACTAGTGCCGTAAAACTGGGGAACATAATATTTTTGGATTTATAGATCGGAGTCTTCGACGAACTTTCTGACGTTACGATTTATTTTTTGTTAAATAAAAAAAAACACAGTTGTATGATTAAAACAACACCAGGCGCCTCATTCGGGAACGCTAAGTGATTCTGTAGCGACTCGTAAGCCAGATTCCTCATTCCACTCTTCCGCACGGCGCGAAATGCGTAAGAGCGAGATGAGAGATCTGGCTTACGAGTCGCTACAGAATCACTTAGCGTTCCCGAATGAGGCGCCAGTTTTGTTTTTGTAGCTATAAGAGCTACTTGTAAAAAGCCTTTTATATTTAGCAATAATTCTATAGCAGAAGTTATTTGATATAAAACTTGTGTTGGAGATTAACTTCTCTTCTGCTGCACTGGGAGTGAAGAAATAGCATAGAATGCGTGCAGATGCTTATCATCCTGGCATGTCGTAAAAGTCGACTAAGGGACGGTCCTCTCCAACATGGTGAACTATCTGTATGGGCGATGGGCTGATCACCTGTCACCATACGGTTCATCATACCATCTTAGGACTAATTAATCGAACGTGGCCACAAGTACTCTTGTGGCTCTGCTCACCCCAATAGAAATTTCGGGCGTGATAATATGTATGTATGTATGTATGGAGATTAACCGAACCCAAAAACTATGAGATGTCCAACTTAGAACTAGTCACAAACTTTTATGATTCTTGTCATCACATAGCTATTAAATATGTTAAAAACACTTAATAACACACTAGTAAGGAAAATAATGTTCTTAAGAGGACATTATACTAACGGCAAAATTACATTTTCATTCAAAAGGCCAAAATATTTTTAATCCTTTAAATCATAGGATCATAGGTTTTTGTTTACTTCCACTAAAAAATCAAACTAGCTCTTACAATGTCCAATCAAAGTTAGGTACAGTTGTACCTTTATCACTATTGTCAATGTAACAGAAACCAGAGGAAAAACATATTTCACTTTGTCAGTTAATAAACGCAAAAATGTATATCCCGGAGCAATAAATTCAAGTTACACCATAAACAAACCCCTATAAGAGGGAAATATTTATGCATCACTATTGCAATCTACCCCTTTCTCCTCTCTTCCTCTCTTCCTTACTTTGCGAAGTTAACATTGAAAAGAAAGTGACTAAACAAGGCTCTATATCACTGCCCAATATCGAATATAATAGAGACCGAGGTCAGCCAAAGCGCAAAGCCTAGCCCAGGTCTAGCACAACCTACCCGTGAGTCATTTGTCACTCAGTGCGTCTCTTACATGTTTGATTAATTTGACAGTGGCGCACTGAGCACGCAACTCGCTGGCATGTTGTGCTAGCCCCCGTGCACTCGCTGACGAAGACTCACCTACTGCATAGAAACCAGTTTGTACCAGTATGAAATTCGTTGTTGAGCCATCGCCGAGCCCAGCAAGTTAGGGAATCACGCCTGTTATACCTCGATAACTTGAAATAATATTGGGTCCAATTCGCAACGGTGTCTTCTTCATTTAAAATTGCCTAAACTTAAAATAAGAAACGTCAAACCCGAATTTACATCTTAGATTATAAAATATAGTAAAAGATACGCTACATATTAATTGAACCTACGACTGTAATGCTAAGCTGCTCCCGAAAACATCAGCGCCCTAATGAAAAAACAAGATGGCTGTATTTTATTAGTACGTCGATTTCAAGCATGTTTTTGACAAGTGACAGTATGACCAAATTAAGAAGTTTGAAACTCTTCTTAATTTGGTGGTAATAATGCTGTCACAAATAAACACTAAACTGCCAATATTATTTAGTATTACCTTACAGGCCAAACAAATGCGCATGAGTTTTGTACTAATCCGTGTGGCCTGTAGTCGTGATTTTAGGCGGCGTGGCTTGACGGTATCAACGTTGGCTCTATTATATTGTATACTCTAAGATTTACATAGCACGAAGCTGTCAAAATCGAGTTTGACGTTTCTTATTTTAAATTAGCGAACACGTTTTCGAATTGGCCATTGTATTTGTTCTTACCTAAAGCTAGTTCACACTGGATCTCCACCGGGCTGCTTAACAAGTCAGCGACGTCCACGCCATGGGAGTGCGCTTCAAGGGCTAACGAATTGAACGCCTTCTGCACCTCGCTTAGACGACTCCGCTGCTCCTCCCGCTCTACTAGATTGCTGAACCTAACGAAAATAAAAAGAGCATTTAGAAAAGAGCATTATTTAAAACAAGGAAGAATGGTCGAATGGATTAGCTAGCGGTGTCTGGCCAGTCAAATATCGTGGTGTTATAAAGGTCGCTGGAATAAAAAAAAAATGTAGAAACTGTACAGCATATTAAAAGGATAGTCTGTTTTTTTGGTTGTACACATTCTCCAAGTCGAACAATAGTAGTTTATGCAACGGTTGCATAATGATAGGCCTTAAAACACTAGTGCGGTTTTCATGAAACGAGCCGATAGGCGAGTTTCATAATAAGATCGCACGTGTGTTTTAAGGCCAAATTATGCAGAGTTGCATACATAACTTTATCTACACACATATTATAAATCCTCCATGATGGGTTCAGAAACAATACTTTCTGGCAACAAGTTATTTGTTGCAATCGTGGCTGCATATTTCCGATATCCGGCGCATTTTCACATCACACACACTCCGAGAAGACTACTTACTATTCATATTTTCAACTAAAATGTAAATTACAAACAACTTTTTCTATTCAATTAATTCTACTTTCGTTCAGCAAAACACCAACATGGCGCCGATTCGATCCTCCGTCAAGACCATTTTTTTTTTAAATCATAGACAAACGGATGAAGTCTCTATTCTCACGTCACTCGAGATCAAATATTGTGCAGTTTATATTAAAAAAAACATACTGAATTGACGTTTCGTATCAATAACTGTTTTCATATCTATGGATACTAGAATAGAGACCCACTTGAGTTTTGACAGCTGTTCCAAATTTAATCTCATTTCTTTACTAAAAACGATAAAGAAGTCATGTTATTTCTTTATCGCAGCACTGATTTTTCCTAATTGGTTGTCAAAATGGTGGTCATTTCCTACTGTTTTTGATTAACCAATGGAGGTTTTATGATATGGGTGTAGATAAAAGAAATTCCGGTGTAGTCCGTAATTTGTTTTTTTCTTTTTTCTTTTTCTTTCGCGAAAGCCTTTCAACTTGTATAAGTGGCCAGTAGCGCATTTCAATTCAAAAGGTTTGCCAATAAATGCAAGAACCCAGATGTTTAATTTAATGAGCACCGTCACGCCGCGCTTCTTCTATCTTTCTGCTTCACTTACCTTATGAGTAAAAGAGAAAAATAAATGCTTCACCGGGTATCGCGGTGTGAATGTAAAACGGCCATCATAATAACATATCAAGAAAAAGCTAATAAAAATAGTAGAGAATATCGCTAGCTAGAATAGAAAATACTAGAGCAAGTAATTTTCCATTCGACTGAGAAGTTTTTAGACATCGAAAGCTAACTATAAAATAAACTAAAATTAGAGTTATTAAGTAAAACGTTCATCTTAATAATGGGGAAAATAATCAGTGATTAAATTGAAGCACGCACGCATAATGTAGAAACTCATTTACACAGCGAAATGACTTGATAAAATATCGCATGTTCTTGTCATAAAGAAGTTCCGTTGTTGCTCAACCATTTATAAGCTAAAAAGTTTACTCGAGTAAATACTCATGTGATTTTCGTAACGTACAGGGTTCCAAAATGTATTTAGTAAATTTTACCAAGTATCCATTAATTAATGACCTCAATTTACTAAATATTTTCATGCTTAAGCAGCCATAAGTTATAGAAGGAATGAGAGCATAATTTCAGATATTTTGGTTTGTAAATTTATAATGATCGTGATAATTACAATAATAATCGTACAAATTTATGAAATATGATTTTTTAATAAATATTGAGAAGAAGAAGTGTAATATAGCATTACATTTTTTTTAATGAACGATAACGTTAATTCGCCTTATCAAATGGAGATTATGAAAATTGATAATATAATAAATAATAATAGTTTATTGATTGAATTTATTTCAGTTTATTTCAGGCTGATACCCAAAGAAGTTGTTATTAATGAGTAAAGTTGACAACGCGGTTAGTCTAGTTGGTATTGACCCTGCCTCCAAAGCTAGCGGTCCCGGGTTCGATCCTCCGTAATAGCAAATACTTGTGTGATGAGCACGAATGTTTGTTCCTGAGTCTTGGATGTTTCCTATGTATTTTAAGTATCTATTTATCCTATACAAGTATGAATATCGTCGTACCCATAACACAAGCCTTTAGAGCTTACTTTGTGACCAGATCGATTTGTGTAAAGATTGTCCCATGATTTATTATTATTAATTATTAACCCAACTATGGCAGTTTAGCTTTTATATTTTGATAAACGATGAAACGACAAGCATCAGCCCAATTTTAATAGGATACTGCGCCTAAACCTTCATAATTTCGTACGTATAGGTACTAGATTGTATATAGAATTCTCCAGACATAGATGTGCCAAAGCAGCTTATACCTACCAATTCTCCCAAAACCGGCAACAATAATAGAAATAAATTGAATGGACGTAATCATTCCATCAATACCGTCCGTCCCTCTCACAACAAACGATAACCTGTAGGCCCTCTCAGGTGTAAGGATATTTATGTGCATGGAAGCCTTTTCCATCCGCTAAATTATTTATTTTACGATCCTACTGAGTGTCAGGATCTCGTTTCAAGGAAACGACCATAAATTGTCATAGCCTAGATAGACGAGGAGTATAAAGGTTTTGCTTATCCTTACTTGAGGGATATTTCTTTGTGTTGGCGCGGGCAATGAGATATTTTATACTGACCTGTTGATTGTTATGGGTCATAGACATTATGGACTTAAGGTATGATAGGTCTTTAGTTTTTTACGTAGGTTAGCATGTTGAAAATATCTATTGTTATAAGCCTTACTGTCTTTTTTATTTTTGTACTTTACTTGTACATCACTTGCTTTGCAAGAAAATTCTATTTAACGGTTAATTATTTTAACCTCTGCATTGGTTACACTTAATCTCAGTCAACATCGATTTTAGTGTGAAATTACGAGTGTACTGCGGTTTCGAGCAAAATGGGTCGAAGTAGAAGCGACTCGGAAAGCTTAAGTTCAGAAGGCTAAGGCAGGAGCTTTGCTTCGCTCAGTCCCGCCTTAGCCTTCGATGTTAGGTGTTTTTATTGTAACAACTTGGAAGACATTGCTTGCTTGTAAAATATTATGCTGAAAAGAGTAATGGTAGTAATTGAATGCGAACATAATATGTTACTCGTTGCGACGATTCGGATTATCAATGTTATGCACAAAGATTATTTGGCCAAAAAACATTATACAGATGTAGTGCATAATTAGTTTCCATTGTGTTTTATCGGAAAACTTCGTATTATCGTGCTCTCTCAATTAGCGTCAGCAGGCCCCCCAATTCTCGGTGCATTAGAGATAATCTCACAATCGAGATTAAACGTCAGTGCATACAGTAATTTGACACAACTGTATGAATCTGACGTTTAATCTCGCAATTGACATTATCTCGAATGCATCGAGAATTGGGGGCCAGTACCCATCATACCATGCTGTCATTTTTCATTTTGACATTAGACACTAAATAATAATGTTTCATATTAATGAATATAAAGATGTCACCCATTGAATACAATAATTAATTGACACTTCGGGTCCCGTCGTCTTCCAATTGATATCCGAGTTTTACCGATGGAAACATATTATTCACTATATCTGTACGTAGTGTACGTATGCGAAGCTTGACTATTACATAAGATTTTATGTTCATAGTCACATGGTTCTAAAGTGATTAATGCAATATAATAATGTATATTATTACAAAAATATACCAAAGAAAGGGGAACTGCCTTTGGATTACTTTACCGTGGAACAGAACCATTCAACAAAATGAAAAGTTAAATCAACAAAATGTCCGAGTGAATATTTGGTAAAACAATCATCTGCCAAAAGTTGAGTACCGAAAACTTGAAATGCGAGGCATTCTGAAATATGCCGAATGATCATTCGTCGAAATTAAGTGTTGAGGTAAATTGTTTGGGAAGTGATAATTTGCGAAAAAATATTCGCTGATCCATTAGTACCTAAACCGAAATTTAGTTCAAAGTTGCCGAATTTGTGTTATCGTACTAACATAATTTGCTTTCATCTATTGATGTAAATTACGATTGATGCTAAGGCGTTTAATCCGAGACGGCTTTTCGTATTGCCATCCCGTACTTTACAGTATTGAAGAAGTATTGAAAGCCGCGTTGTTTATCGGTCGCTCGTGGATCGCCTGTTTTGCTATTTTAAGTTATCGCCCCAAATATCACTTTTATTACAAACCAATTAAATTTTTCTTAAGTTACGGGTCGTAGTGAAACCAAATCAAGGTAAAAATGGGTCTATATATTGTCCCCCTTGAAATTAAAGTTCCGATTTTCAAAATCTTAACGTTTTTGGTCATAATTATTATTAGTCGTAATGTTGAAAGTCATATTATTAATAGGTATAATTTCTGAGTTCTGATCTTCGCTGGTCATATTTGTCGAAAGTCATAAAAAGTGCATAACTTTTTATGTCAATGAATTATACTTGATAATGTTACAGGTAATAAACTAGTTGAAATAGTAATAATCGATATGCCTTTGGATGTTACAGACATCAATTTTATGACTTTGGAAAATTACAATCTGTATCATTATGGATAACTTATTAACGTTAGTATTACTAAGATTATCCTTTACAACTTTTATGACTTTCAATAATTATAAGCATAAATTATACGGGAATCAATTTCTGACTTTCAAAATTCGAAACAATAAGTGATGAAGGAATCCCGGTAAAAATACCATTATATTCAACAACTCTATCATCACGTTTCTAGAATTGATAATAGTAATACATCAACAGGAGAGAACTTTTCAACGCTAAGTTCATTTTAGTGAGGTATTTGTCATTTACTTTACATACATAGCATCACGCCCGAAATCCCTAATAGGGTGGGCAGAGCCACAAGACTACTCGTGGCCACGTTCGATTAATTAGTCGTAAGATGGTATGCTGAACCGTATGGTGACAGGTGATCAGCCCATCGCCCATACAGATAGTCCACCATCTTGGAGAGACCCGTCCCTTAGTCGACTTTTACGACATGCCAGAATAATAAGCATCTGCACGCATTCTATTCTATTTCTTCACTGCCAGTGCAGCAGAGGAGCATTTAATTAATTTGATGACAAATATTAAATAGTAGTTTATGCAACGGTTGCATAATGATAGGCCTTAAAACACTAGTGCGGTTTTCATGAAACGAGCCGATAGGTGAGTTTCATAATAAGATCGCACGTGTGTTTTAAGGCCAAATTATGCAGAGTTGCATACATAACTTTATCTACACACATATTATAAATCCTCCATGATGGGTTCAGAAACAATATTTTCTGGCAACAAGTTATTTGTTGCAATCGTGGCTGCATATTTCCGATATCCGGCGCATTTTCACATCACACACACTCCGAGAAGACTACTTGCTATTCATATTTTCAACTAAAATGTAAATTACAAACAACTTTTTCTATTCAATTCAACAACAATTCTACTTTCGTTCAGCAAAACACCAAAATGGCGATCCTCCGTCAAGACCATTTTTTTAAATCATAGACAAACGGATGAAGTCTCTATTCTCACGTCACTCGAGATCAAAAATTGTGCAGTTTATATTAAAAAAACATACTGAATTGACGTTTCGTATCAATAACTGTTTTAATATCTATGGATACTAGAATAGAGACTCACTTGAGTTTTGACAGCTGTTCCAAATTTAATCTCATTTCTTTACTAAAAACGATAAAGAAGTCATGTTATTTCTTTATCGCAGCACTGGTTTTTCCTAATTGGTTGTCAAAATGGTGGTCATTTCCTATGGTTTTTGATTAAACAATGGAGGTTTTATGATATGGGTGTAGATAAAATACATTTTAACCTTGCCACATCGGTTGCTGAACCATTCATATTTTAAAAGCTCAAGTTACAGTACAATAGGGACTATTCATCGGGGGGTGATTAAAAAGCTATTGTGCTCAAACTATTCAGAACTTTGTTGTGACGAGCTCAAGAACGAATGACTACATTAAACCCCGAGTGAGCAATATGTATTGCTCGAACACAAACTTAGTAAAATCCGAAACAACGATTAAGGTTGTACGACGGCTTTGTCAGCAAAATTTATAGAGATCTAGCTTTTAATCGCGAATTTGTCTGCTTAGAAATAAAATATAACGAATATTCTTATACTGACTTTTTCAGAATTTAGAATTAATTGCCGTTAATAAGTTTTCCTGCCCTTATTTTACCATTTTAGTGGTAGTTTGGGGCCAATTCGAAAGTGTGTTTGCTAAATTTAAAAGTCGCCGAACTTGAAATAAGACGCATCAAACTCGATTTTGCCAGCTAGGTGCATACAAAATTTGAGTTTGACGTTTCTTATTTTAAGTTTAGGGTGCATTTTAAATTTAGGCGACACCGTTTCGAATTGGCCCCATTGTCTTAAAAAAAAGTAGCCTTATTATTTCCCCTGGGTTAGAACTATCTTCATACCAAATTTCATCAAAATCGGTTTAGAGGTTTATCCGTAACAGACAGACAGAAATACTGAGTTACTTTCACATTTGTAGTAATAATAATTATTATAATTAATTATTAATAGATTAGGTATCGAAAATACGATGCGTTTTACGCATCTTTAACCATCAGCATCAATGTAGAGTCAAATTGTAAGTTCAATGTAGAGTCAATATAGGGTCAATGTAATACGTCGAACTTCTAATAAACTCACTTTAGTTACTCTTCTTACGGCCCTAGATGCACAATGTCCATTGTAATACAATTTAAGATATTTTGCAATAATGTTCCTGTCAATGTAACCATTATTTTTATTCTTAAACGGATTTCGCATTTTTTTCTAATACAGTGAATATTAGAAAAAAGCTTCAGGTACCTTTAAGCTTATTATCGAAGTCTCCAATTCGCACTGGGCTCGCGTGAGGACTAGGGCCCAGTCCCTCTCATAATCGGTTGATGATGTTAAGCCTATTATTATTTTGCTCAAAAATATGACTATACATTTTTAAGACGTCCTCACAATTAAAGGGTTGAGCTTAAATTATAGTCGTTTTTTATCTTTTTTCCTGTTAAGTATAATCCCCGGCACATAAGTTGAACCAAAACGGCGGTGGTCGGCGCAGGTACAACTATGGATACACGCGGCACCTCGCGGTTCACCTCATACCGCACTTCAATTGAGACCCGAAAATGTGTTCTGCGCATTCCAGGAACAACTTACGTGCCGCGAAGTAACCATAGTTGTACCTATGCGGACGACCGCCATTTTGGCTTCAACTTATGTGCCGGGAATTATAACAACACTAAACTCGATTCTTGTTATTCCGCCATTTATTTTTAGGATGGTTTTATAAAGATAACAAACAAATTGACAACGAAACTCAAACTTAATTAAAAGGATACTGGTAAATTAGCATGAAATTTTTTGACGGGAAAAGCCATTAAGTCGCTTAGGAAGTAAACAAATTATTTTCCTCTTAAATGGATTAACATTGTGAGCGTTGTGGCCAGTGTTGTTTTTCAAACATGTTCGAATATCGAAATAGAAATTTCGATAATAGAATCGCATAATGTCAAGTTGTGAGTTAGTAAAAACCAACTTTACACAATAAATACTTATTACATGTGTATTTTTTTAGCTGTTTTAATGTGCAATAGTTTACATAAATAAACTTTCAAGAAGAATTTTCACTAAAGACTGGAGTTCCGAATGCTCAGGTGAATTCTTTTTAAACGGTTTTTTTTTTCATTTCTGCAGCTTCATCGTGAGCAGGCATAGGTGAGCGCGTACAATGTTTGTGTCTCAATGAAAATACGGCTTTAATAAATTATAATAGGGTATCGGGTAAGTTAGCGTCATTACTCGCAAGAATATGTATGTCGCTCGAAAGATTTATTAATTAGTTAATTGACTGATTCATTTCTTACTCGTAGATTGGTAATTTATATGGCTATGCATTCAAAATAATTACATAACATTAGCATTTGTCATAGATACATTTGTATAATGAAATAAAGAAAACGAAAGAAAAATAACTGTTTATTTACTTTAATAAATCTAACAATAAGAAGTCTCTGTATCATTTCTTTATTACTGTCTTGCAATACATAAAAAAATATTTTTCAGGTAAGAAATCAATTAATTAGGCAATAATTAATTAATTTTTGGAGTCATATCCTTATTATTGCAAGTAATGACGCCAAATTGTCCGATCTCTGATTATCATAGATTACGCGCAGATGAAATAGATTGCATGTCCTTTTTTTGTAATAACAGCTTAGAATAGAGTATAATATGTTTATATACCAAATCACAAGGTTACAAAATGTTACAAAGAAAAAAGTAATATCCTGTGGATCAGTGGCGGCGCGTGAGGGTAAACCGGTGCATAATTTCTTAACTCAAACATTATAATATTATTAATTACTTCTTCTATTAATATAAAAATTGCATATTACATATTTTTATGTAAATAAAAAACAATGAGTAATAATATAATGTTTAAAAATAGAAATGATACACCGGCTTACACTCATGCTTCGCCTCTGCTGTGGATTCCAAACTACGCTAAGCCTGTATCTTGGGACCCACTGAGTCGGTTAAGAATGTAAGAAATAACAATATCAGACTACTTACTACCACTTACCACTTATCATCGCCTTCCAGATGGTAATAGCCGTCTACATGGAGCCTGTAGCATGCTTGGACTAACGCAGCTTGCGGTGAGTCGGATTTGACGAGGTCATCAAATATTTCCTCTTTGATCGTGAATGGGAGAACTGGCAGGTATGATGAAGCGTCGCCGCCGATGAGGCACTAAGAAACGAAAGATGTTGTTAAAAAAAATAAGACAAGCGTTTTGCGAACCGTAAGGCTGGCACCAGAGCCTTGAGAGTAAGCTGAGCGATTGACTGATCCGATGGCGTGGTGATGGTGCAACTGTCTAATGAACAAATCGTTGAACCTAAGTCATGGATGATTATTTATATTATGTTTAAATAGTACTGGAAATCCTGGTCTTGTGAGTTAGTCAAGGTGTGTTAGTGTTGAAGATATTATTATTATTTATTATTATCAAATAAATAGATAAATAAAATTGGCTAACGACCTTCACTTTAAATATCAATTATTGTGGAAAAGAAGAGTTAAAGGAAAGAAAACAGTAACGAAGAAAGAAAAACATACATACACTACACACACCACACAGAAGACACACAGAGTAATACATATAAATTAAGAAAACAATACGAAGATAAAATGGTGTGTGGCAAAGGTGGATCATTATTACATTATTTTTAGAAATGAACAACAGCGAAGTTGTTATCTACCGAGCGAGCGAAGCGAGCGAAGCGTCTCCATTTCAGCTTGGGCAAAAATCCTTTCGTATGTCCAGCGGATTTCCGTCGGCTGTCCATTTGTTCTCGTCTACAGGTCGCAGTTCTCAACCGATTCTCGTGAAATTTTGTGAGCAGGTTCGATTATATAGAATTTTTTCGTCGATTCTGTTTTTTTCAAAATGGCGGAGATATGGGGGTATTTGTAATTACAAACTTATTTGCGGTGTTGGTAAACTGACCCGACCAATATCAATGTATGGGTATAACAGATTTCCAACGACAAAGTTAAGTTTGTCGCGAGGTCTACAGCTCACGAAGCCACAAAATAATATATCAGAAACCGCCTACCTAGTATATCACTTTCAATACCAAAGAACTCTATAGCCAAATTTTTTGTTCTTATCAATTTTTAAGCAGTAGTAACAGAAAAACGCTGCTACGTGGCAATGACGGTGTTACTTACGACTGTGCATTTCCCAAAAATACCCATTAATTATACTTACTTCAGGCTATATTCTTTCCTAACGAAGATTTTGAAGATGTTTTTGGTAGCGATTAATAAAAGAACCCGCAACTTTCGATTCACAAATCATTAAAATGTAACGGTCAATTTCAGCCGACAATTGAAAAAAAAAACGCTTTGTTATTTTTTAATTTCACCAAAAAGAGAGCAGGAAAATTTGAGTCGTTCGGCTTAGTCTGTCTCATTTAAATTAATCTTATTTTGCGGAACGGAGCCCAAATGACAAAACAGGCTTTCCTTTTTTACCGGCTTAAATGTAGGTAAGTAAATATAGCATTTTATTTTTATTGTGTTAGCATTTTTTTGACCACCAGCGAATTTATCCGGCTTTTTATTAAATGAGGCAAAAGGCAGTCATTCCATTTCAGCAAGTCCGATGATCTTAAATGAAATAGTTTAATAACGAAGGCATTTAAATAGTTACATTTCATATTCGTTTTTGTTAAGAACTGCTTGATCTAACCTCGCATTCTCTTGATCATATTTCGACGTATGACACAAATGCCTCCGGTCTTAAGAGCCCTCATATGCCTAGGTCGCAACGTTTGGTGATCTGGATTTCAATACCAACAGGGGCTACGTGTTTGTTCTTTGAATACATTAAACATGAACATTTCTTCTTGAAACGCTTAAGCGTGAAAACACGATTAGTAATAAAAACCTCGATACTTTTATTTTTCAAACATAACGCTTTTTTAACATGTTTTTGGTTGAATCTTGGAAACCATAAGGTCTTTAACGATGATTTTTCATTAAATAGTTGAGTAGCAATACATGCTCAATTTGCTAAAACGGATTTTTTGATAGATGGTGTGGTTCTCTAGTAAACAGCAAAAAACTCAGTTTTTCGTAAACGCGTGCGCGCGCGGTGGTTGTAACAGCCACGACTGAGAGCGCGCTATTTTAAAAGGAAATGCAACGTTATAGAGTTCAGTTCTGATTGATGCAAAACGAGGTGCTTAATGTAGTCATATGTGGGCTCTTAACCTATTTCCACCATCAAGAGTGGCAGTTGACAGGATCAGGCAATGAAAATAGCTTCCTGAAGTTATTGTTGAGAATTAAGAAACTAGTTATTTGCCTGTCGACAATGAAGTGCACTCATTACTGCATATAATGAAGATACGCTGGTAAAACAGCAGCTGAACTATTATTAGCCATCTGGTGTCAACAAAATTCGCATCCCTTGACAAAAAGCCGGTTAAGTGCGAGTTTGACTCGCGTGCCGGGGGTCCCGTACGTACCTATGAAAATCAGCCAGTACCTATTCTAGGTACGGAACCCTAAAAATTTAATTAAGTTCTTTTGACAGCCGGGTAACTGTTTACAACCTACCTATGAAATAATGAAGAAAAAAAGAATACTTTCGCAATCTCTGTGCAACCGTCGAGTGTGATACAACCCTGTAAAGGTTATTCTGATTAACAATTTTTTTATGTGATGTACATAACTATAAATTTACGCTAATTAACTATTTATTTATTTAATTTAGTTATAATAACCCGACCTGCCGAACCCAGGATCATGGTCAAAACGTACACCGTAGCGTAAGCGTAGACGGGAAAAAGCGCTAGGAAGAAGAAGTAACTATTACGGTTTTCGGACTGTTCTCTTTATTTGTGCTATAAGACATTGCTTCTTGCCTTTCATGATTCCAGGTCAACGGGAAGTATCCTATAGGCTTTGATTCCCTTGAGTATCAAAATATGTGGCATAAACATATGGGGGATATATGGGGGATTTTTTCACATTGCAGACCTGAGTATTTGATATTAGTTTCAACTTGATACCTCCACCCGTTTCTGAGAAAAAGGTCTTGACAAAGACAGAGAGACAGACGGACAAAGAAGTGATCCATAAGGGTTCCTTTTTTACGGTAACGATAACGCAATGGTCAAAGGGGAATGAAATAGCATCACATCTGATCACAGAACTTACTAGAAAATAACCAGCCTTGGAGGTGTCGTTGCAGCATCGGATCTCGTCGAGGTGATAGCGGAGCAACGCGGGACTGGTCTCGTCTCCCCCGTCTGACCCGTAGTGCATGTCCAGGAACTCGATCTGCAACCATATGGTGTTTTAGATGGTCCGATACGTTAATTATGGGCGTAACTCTAAATTGATAAGTATACCGTTATTTTTGTTAATACGCTTGTATTTCAGCATGTTGCGTGCTTAAAAGTGATCTTCAAATTGTATAAGAATTTTAGTACACTCATTCATTTGAGCGTTAACCAGTTACGACGTAAGGGAGAGCGGCGGCTCTGAGCACAGGTATCGTCGTATACTTAGAAAGAGGCACCATCCACTTTATATATAATTATATATTTTTTTATAGTAAGAGGGGGGCCAACGAGCAGGCGGGTTACCTGATAGTAAGCAATCACCGCCGGCCATGGACGGACACCCGCAACACCAGGGGAATGAGTTGCCGGCGCTTTGAGAAAGGAGTAGGCTCGTTTTTTGATAATCCCTAGGTTGTATCGGTCCGGGAACGTTGCTGCAGCAAGCTCGTTCCAAATTCTTACCGTACATGGGGGTTGGCAGTAAGTAGGTGTTTTTAATATTTGTAAAGTGAATACATAGGTAATCAGCAGTACTCGAAATCTGATATACTTATTTTTGAAAACAAAAAAATGTGATTGTTATCTTTAAACTTTCGCGATTATTAAGTACACATTTTTATAAGTTTGGTTGGGGTCTTAATGATGTGATGTCGATGAGGACGTAATAAAATACACTTTGATTTTATTCACATAACGCTACCAGTGTTATGCAAACGGGCCGATTGGCAGATGCAAACAAAAAATAAAGATAAAAAAATGATAATGATTTTTGTGACAAATATAGCTGTTACCGTGATTTTGTAAGTTTTTACTTCAGTTTTTCGCATCACTTTTAAAGACATTTGGCGCTGCATGTGGCATCCGAGTGTGTTCTCCTCTTTAAATTCGAATGGGAATACAATTTTTGTGGCGGCATTTCATTTGCATTCGACCGATTTGCTATTTTGCGAATGTTATTTATTAAAAGCCTTTTCAATCTGCACTAGAATACGACAGATTTTACATCATGTATCGCAACGAGATGTAAAAGTTCATTAACTTTTCGCACGGAACCGACTGTATTGCCATTATTGGATCTGTTTGCAGGAAGGATTTTAAACTAAACAGTACTTAAGTAAAATATGCACCACTTTTTTAATATGATCTTTTGTTGAATAATGAATGATTGATGCCAAGCACTTTAATTACAATTGACACCACGTTTTAATATTGAAGTCTGCAGTAAAATTCAGTTCATCTACACCCATATCATAAAACCTCCATTGGTTAATCAAACACCTTTGGAAATGACCACAATTTTGACAACCAATTAGGAAAAACCAGTGCTGCGATAAAGAAATAACATGACTTCTTTATCGTTTTTAGTAAAGAAAAGAGATTAAATTTGGAACAGCTGTCAGAACTCAAGTGGTCTCTATTCTAGTATCCATAGATATTAAAACAGTTATTGATACGAAACGTCAATTCAGTATGTTTTTTTAAATATAAACTGCACAATATTTGATCTCGAGTGACGTGAGAATAGAGACTTCATCCGTTTGTCAATGATTTTAAAAAAAAATGGTCTTGACGGAGGATCGCCATGTTGGCGTTTTGCTGAACGAAAGTAGAATTGTTTTTGAATTGAATAGAAAAAGTTGTTTGTAATTTACATTTTAGTTGAAAATATGAATAGTAAGTAGTCTTCTCGGAGTGTGTGTGATGTGAAAATGCGCCGGATATCGGAAATATGCAGCCACGATTGCAACAAATAACTTGTTGCCAGAAAATATTTGAGATTTCCCAACCATGATTTTAAACAGGAGATATAAACTGCTATATATAAGTATATATATTTTTACTTAACAGTTATTTAAGTATAATATATTCATTGCACCTTTATACTATGTTTGATGTATTGGGAGATTAATTAAAAACTTAAAACATAACTTTATCTCAACTAACTAACATTCTGCTTTTTCCAGGGTTTTATTGGTAGAGTATACCACAAAGTTTGTGGCACAAAGCATCAAATCTTTCTGATTTCTCTATAATTACTGTTCAAATAAAGTTATATAATCTTTTGTAGAAAATTAATGCGTGAAACCACTCTAACTTTCTATATCTGGCTTTGCGGTCTAACTAAATACGCCCGGAGCGCAATTCAGCCGCAGTTCGTAATCAGTGCACCGCGTCAATCCGTTTACAATGAACTAAGTTTAACAGATTTCAACTGACAGTTTGAACAGAATGCGCTATAAGGATGAAACTCAATGCAGTTTCGTTGTCGGAGTATTTTTGTAGGATTTAAAACTCTCATTCAGTTTGGGTGATTCTGTTGAAAAACCAAAGTTAAATAGCCTGCCAGTTTACAATGCTAGGCCAAACATCAAGATAAGCTGAACTTGTACAGACGTCAGCTTTCCAAAATTAAGAATACATACCTACATAGCATCACGCTCGAAATCCCTAATGGGGTGGGCAGAGCCACAAGACTAATTGTGGCCACGTTCGATTAATTAGTCCTAAGATGGTATGATGAACCGTATGGTGACAGGTGATCAGCCCATCGCCCATACAGATAGTCCACCATGTTGGAGAGGACCCGTCCCTCAGTCGACTTTTACGACATACCAGGATGATAAGCATCTGCACGCATTCTATGCTATTTCTTCACTCCCAGTGCAGTAGAGGAGTAATTAAGCAAAGGTGGAGCAAATTAAGAATAATTGAAGGATAAAAATGGTTTTGCGATTTAATTTGCCAGACAGGGATCCCGTGACTGTTTCTATTACAGGTTCGTTCTAAGCGAAATTTGGTACAAAATTGCAAGTCGGCATACACGCGATGTAAACATTTCGGCGTTCTCGCGATTTAGGGTGCGCTTACTGGCACGCTATTTAAGGCCACTCGTATTATACATTAACATGATATTTAAATAAGCACATATGCATGCACCCTGACCTTCAGTAAATTGCAATAATTTTGCAAAAGTGGTAAGTGGTGGTTTTAGTGGTAGTACTTCCACTAGGATTTTAAGATTTACTATCTATAAAGGAAAAAATGGTGATGCATTTAAATATTGCTGCTGGTCTAAAAACAAACTAGTAGACTGTAGCCTTTTCAGGATATATTTTTATACATGTCACGTAGGTAAGGTTTGGTTAGACAAGTTGTTAACGGTAATGTTGAAAAGTTAACGACTTCCGCCGGAGCTACGAAAATATGGATCTACATATTTTGACACAAATTAAGTACAAATACATATTTTGAAATAGCACTAACACAAACAAAATTTTACAAAGATAAGAAAGAGAAACACAACGAGAGAGAATAATATTAGGCGACTTATTGTGGGGCAAATAGAGCCAACTGATGAGCGAGATGCCACCGCGGCGGTGCATTCGGCAAAACGCTTCAATCGGCTAAATGTTTGTGATATTTCAATATAAATAAACCTCACACTCGACAGCTCTATACAAACGCTACCCGATAATGTACTCTTCTCATCTACGGTCATTATTAATTAGACACTTAATCCCGGCTACGAGAATATTCCAAGTATTTATACCAAATATTCCGGTGCGGTCAAACCATATAAATAAGTAGGTTTCTATAATTCCTACCTTCTGAATAAAATCGTTGCTTTAAAATACGGTAACGTTTCGATGCTGAACATTATGTGACACAGTTCCAGTTTCAAGCCTTTGGTGTGATATTTATGTGTATTGATGCGTTTGCTATCTTCTTGGGAGTGTTTTACCTCGATATGTCGATCGTCGTACGTGGCCTGCAGTTCCGGCCCCACCATCTCGAGGATTTGACGTCGCTCCTCGCGGAAGTCTGCAAGACATATTTCCTTGAGAGTGATATTTAAATATTTATTTGACACTACACGGTTTTTTTTTTGAAATAGTTGCTAAACTCGTTTTGTTAAAATTTTCTTATCCGTTGCGTATAATAAAGCATTGCCTATAACAACTAAACCACATAGCTGATCTTGAAAATGCTTTGCAATGATAGCAAAATCTTAACATACCTATCATCTTTGTCATCATCAACATCTTTGTTATTTTTTTGAATTATTTTGTGTTTGTTCTTCATCTTGTAAATTTGTTAACTTTTTTAAATCGCCGATTAATAATAATTGTTGCCACTGTTTGCCATCTACTTTTCATTAATTCCGGGTCCAGCTGAAAATCAGCGCTGCGGCTCTGAGCCACAGCATTTAGCTGAGCTGGATGCCTTTTCGGCTATTGTTTTATGTACGTGATTATAATTAGTTAGTTTTAAGTTCAATGTTAATTTACAATCAGCCGAATAAATGCTTCTTTTCTTTTCTTTTCTATAGTTCGTATTTTTTTAGCAAACAACGCTAAAATTTATTAACCATTGCCAAGTTTTTCTTTCCGTGTTTGTATAAAATAAGTAAGTAATGCTTTTTTTGTAATTTTCTTAGCTTGTCTCAAAAATAAGGTGGCGGGCCACATTGAGCGATGCTCCGGGTGGCGAGTTATGATGTGTTCTGTACCATTGTAAACGGAGGCGACGTATATCTTGGCGGCGCGCGCGCCGGGCCACTTGGCGCTGTGCTGCGGGCGGCCCTGCAGCGCCTGCAGCACGCCCGGCTCCGGCGCGCTCATCACGCGCTCAGCCGCCGCCGCGAGCCCGCTTCATTCTGGCAATAAAAGAAACTATATTTTGGTTGGTGTCCTTACTTTCTTTTATTTTGGAAGATGAGGCCATCTTCAGTGCCTACGCAGACTACTCGATTCATCATCATCACTCATAGGCTACTGAACATTCAGGTAGAATAAAAATGAAACCACAACCTGCCTTTCCAATGCTTACAATCTGATCGATGTTTATTTTCATTTATGTTTTTTTCAATCAGTTTGTTTCAGTTTACAAAATAACAGATACCTATTCTCAGTTTAATGACTTGTACAGTTCGCGTAAAGTCAGGAATAATCATTATTATTTGAAACTTCGTTTTATTTTTCCTTTAAAAGATACTTAATTTTCTTTCAGAATAAATCATTTTAGATTTGTAGGTTGATTAATTTCGAGGATGATGGTGAAATAAAGGTTTGGTTATAAGTAGAATAAACTAAATTTATTAAAAAAAAATTAAGATTACAAATTACAGATAATGAAATAAAGTTAATAATAATACAATAAAATTACAATACAATTTCAATTACCTAAAATTAAGTTGAATTAAAATTTTCCAAATTAAAAAACAATCAAGTGCTCACACTTCACTCAAATTCATAATTCAAAATAAAATGTCAAACAAAGAAATAATTAAAACAATAATGCAAAAATTAACAAATGATTTCCTTTCAAATTATTCATTACAATCATATTTTATTATATTTAAATTTTATTGTCTACATGTGTGAAGCCTTATTGCATGAAGCATTATAGCATTATGTTTTGAAACGCTTAACCTCTTAACCTCTTAACTGCCTTTATCTGTATTTTAAAATACAAAATTTTCAGCTCATTTCATCGCAGTAGGTACCTACTACAATTAAGACAACTGTGTAACTTTGTTTAGGTGGCGACACGCAAATGGATGAAATTTTATCGGCGGTAGAACAAAGCCCTTTCAGATGACAACTCTTGAAGTCTTTTAAAATTCTATCCCTACATCCCTTTCCGATTTTTTTTGCCTCAAATAATGTCGGCACGCAAGTTCTATAACTATGTATCAAGTTCATAAGATATGTAAATGCTGAGATAAATGGCGGTAAAAACGGACATACAGACAGACAGATAAACAATTAAGTGTATCCATAAGGTTTTATTTTTTACCTTTTATGTATTATTTAACCCTAAAAAAGTCTTTTGTACGTATTACTTACGTGCGAAAGAAGAAAAGGACGTAATAAAGATATCTATTCTTTCTTTCTTATTGTGAACCAAATCGTAACATATTACTGCGAGGGAGCCTATTTTTATGGCGAATTGAATTCCAAGTAGGGAATATTTTCCAGAAAACAGATCAGGGGGTGAATGAATTCAATACGCTGAATAAACTACGATCATACTATAAGAACTGGAAAGAACACATAGCTTATCGATTTGTTAGATTCAATATTTTTTTTTAATTTCAATGTCTTTCTTCCTTTTTACCCAACTGTATCACAGCGAAATGTTTTTTTTTTTTAAATGTTTATTATTTTTTCTGCTTATTAAATTGTCCAGCCAGTCGTCAAAATTGTTTAATAATGACGCGTACATTTTATCAATTAAAAGAAAAACGATTTATAGTACGAGTAGTTCTTAGTTACAAAGTCAACCAAAAAGGAACCCTGAATGCTTAATAGTGGCAACTGACTGTGGCTCACGTTCTGCATGGATACGTGAGCTTTGGGTGATGTTACCTACATATTGATACAAAGCGAAGCTAAGTCTTAAAGTGTGCTGAGGTATTCACCCAAAACCACGTCTCCATGCAAAGCGTGCGCTGCAGTGGCTTCCACCTTAACTTCACGTAAAAAAGCGTTTTTGTATCAAAAATAACGTACATCGCTATAATATCCTCATGTCCTATGCGATGCTTCGTTGCGTCGACAAGCTTCCGGATTATCATCATTTACGAATAAATCGCGAATAGAAGCCCTATTACGCTCCCGAATAACATAACTTCGGTATGATGCATTAGTTTCCTGTCGACACATGAAGGATCACCTCATTTAAAACCATTTTGTCTACGTTTGTCAAGAGAAAGAAATAAGAAAGTGTTAAAAAAACGTTCTTAGTTCATTTCTGCAAATCTTAATTATTTTTGTTTATCAAGTTAATTAAGGAGTTCCTTCGATTCTCCTCTCACGAGACCTCGACTTTGATCACAATGGGACCTGGAGAAATACCCTCTCGATTAAAAAAAGAATCACGCAAATCGGTCAGGCCATGTCTGAGTAATCATAGGTACATATAAAAAAAGAAATATACGCATCGAATTAAGTACCTCCTCCTTCGGTTTTTTTGCAGTCTGTTAAAAAGGGCGAGTACCAACAGACACCCAGAGGGGATGGAACCAGATGCACGCATTGATTCTACTAGATTCGTTCATGTTTACAATTCCATTCCCAAAAATTGAGCCAAATATTGGGCTGCTTTGTAAATTTTTGATAAAAAAAACTTCGGGTTTTTGATTAATAAAGCTCAGCTTCAGCTAGTTTAGTAAGTAAATCAAAATTTAATAAAAGTGATTCTATTTAGAAAAACTATTTGGATGAACTCTATTGCTTAAAATAAATCCAGATGAAGTTGTGCTCTTTTATATTTGAATTTTCATTTAAATTAATTGAAATTTGCAAGTATTTTGTTTGCACAATTTTGATTAAAATAGACCACCGATGTGAAAATGGGTCCTCTCAGCTGCTTCAACACAAAGGCAGTCTAATCAAAAACTCAAGCCGATCCATTCCTTATCCATTATACCTTGTAGGAGGACTATTCAGGCGACGAGATTTATAAGTCATACAACATACTTAAGGAGGTCGTAATGATAGTACGCGACCAGCCTTTACTACTTTAGCACGTTCTAGAAAATCCACCCTTGATCGTGTGATTTAGTGTTACGGGAGACAGCAGTAAAATCTTTTAGGTTAAATTAATAGCATTATATCTGGACTATGTGAAACGGTAAGCTTACTAATTGGCACGATATGGATTTTGGATTCGTTGGGTAAATTGATTACGTCACGCAGATATAAACTAATTAGGTAGGCAGCTAATATTATCTGTGAATAATGCAGTCGCAAATTAAGGTCAAAACACGACATCAGAATCCTTTCTACTGCTTTGGCCTGTTTCTATGGGTAACGACGGGGACATGATTTTAAATTTAAATGGTAAATGGACCGACTGCCATCTCGTCTGACCAGAGCCCTCCGTCTCATTGTCACTTTGATGACCAAGATCGGGATGAGAATGGTAACAGATTCAGTTGGCTTGATTAACAGGTTGCAATAGGGAACTTGCATGATTTTTATTTCAGCTTATATTGGAAAGTAGTAAGTAATAGAAACCAAACTGTGTTCGCAAAACATTATTATGTTGTTTTTTTTTGAGTTACGACGCTTTGAAAAGTCATAGTTCATACCACTCACAAAAATGCTCCATTCATAATGGCCCTGAACTATGACGTCACAGTGCAGTTAGTTTATAAAGGACCAATGTAAAAAGAGCTCCGACGGTCATAGATTTTATATGGCCGTCAGGGCTATTTTTACATTGGGCAGGGTATACAAAATAATAATATATGAAATTTACAATTATTTCCGAAAATACTGTTTTCAGGGCAATATCGTACAAATAAAAAAATTACAAATTTAATGAGGATGTCAAAAACTAGTAATTCAGAACAAAAAAAAAACAATATTCATTTTTTACTTAATTTGACTATTTTTGATCTTTAATAAAAGAAAAAGTAACAGTCAAAATGATCTTTTTGTTTCTTTTACATGCATTTATTTACGTTAAGCTACCGTTCGACAGAAATATATTAAGATTTGTTACTATAATCAAGTAGCCAATTGCAGTGTTTTCACTTGCCCTAAATTTTAGAATTAAACTTTCTAATAATTGCCTTAGTTCTGCCTTTAGACTTGTGATATTGGGGGATTCATCAATAATGTATTGGCAGTTATCCCATTTGTTTATCGCAGCTTACGCACGTAAAAGTCATCCATAATTCCGCGTCGAGTCGTTACCGGCTGCGTGCGATTACCCGGGGAATTATTCATTATTCAGCCTGGAATTCAAGAGACATGCGTGTGGGCGTGATGCGAGGTGACGCTAGCACCTGCGGCCTCACACAACTTAGGTACATTAGCAAATAATGGTTACTACCAAACGAACAAAAACACAGTTCAGGCACTACCCAATCATCCTTCGTTTGTTTTCAAGTGTTATAGGTAAAAAACTTAAACCCCTCTTGTTTGAATTGAATTTGTCTATCCGAATACTTCACTACTACATGCAAGATGCCAGTGGAAAGTCGCTTTGTCTTGAGCCCAAAGTAACTTCCAAAATTAAATTTGGTATAAACGATCGCGCTGCTCTTTTCTTTCGATTGTCATGAGTATAGAACGAAAGGGATAGGATTTTATATAATGTTTTTTTGTCGCATTTTGTCGTGACGCATCTTTGCGAGTATGCGGGCTCGCTACTGTACGGTACATCGTGTCATTAAATAGTAATTTGGTTATGTGTTAAATATTCGTAATGCGCTACAAAATCTTGGCAATACTAAGAGCGGTTTCAGACTAGCGTTTTTTCTGCGCGTATTATACTATTTATTTATGCATGTAACCTCAATACTACAAAGAATACGAGCGTACAAAAACTCACAGAAAAAAAGCCAGTCAAAAACCGCTGTTTTTATATCGTTAAGGTTAAACGCGTGTCACGTCGACGTATAACTTATTAGGCAACATGGTAATTTTAAAATAAATAATGCAAGACAACACTGTACACTTTTTAGTTTTTGTATTAATAATTTTAACAGTAAATGCTCTAGCACCGATATTACTTTCGTAGCTGCTTCAACACAAAGGCACTCTAATCAAAAACGGAAGTGTCTATTATACTTTGTAGGAGGTAGCACAAGTAATAACGCAGATGGCACTGTACATCCCATTATTACCTTTTTTATTACCTATTCATAAATAATAAACGCTAGACGTGTTTCGTGTTTAAAGTTCCTTTGTAAATAATATTGTTTAAGTAAAAAACTTACAGCAATAGCTTACAGCACTTTACGCCTTCCGTTCGCGATATTCCGGTATTTGGGGATATCTATCAAATTTACTAAAATATGTGGTACTAGATTCGGCCCGCGACTCCGTCCATGTGGAATTTCTTTATCGCGTGCAGCGCCATCTACTGAGGAGTAGAATTCCAGGATCTCGGGATAAAAAATATCCTCCATATAACAGGTTAAAATTGCACCAATTTTTATGGCATTCCGTTTAGCCGTTTGGCCGTGAAAACGCAACAAATAAACAACACACTTTATCATTTATAATAATTAGTATGGAATGAAACTAAACGCAAATATTAGGTTTCATTTACAATTCATGTGTAGGTATATCATATAGTTACATGACACACGTGCGCCGCAATCGCGTCAACGGAACAGTTTCTAGTGGCCGCATATCTACCCAGTAAACGTATTACAGGGAGTCACCCTTGCAAACCAGGTTAAGGGGCTGTTGTTTCTAAATGCGTGTATTATATGCCCACACGTACAACCAGCGACATATCATCAAGTGAAGCTTGTTTATTGATATCGACCATTCCAAACCCAACCTTGCTTCAAGCCTGTTAAGTTCATTTTTCCATTTTGCGATAACAGTTTTTTTCAAAGTATACGATATCCTTTTACGTGCTGTCGATAAGGTTCGAAAGTTTAACTTTCGTCGCCGACCGTAGCCACGTAAGCCTCTCATTATCTACCCCAAGGGGCTTTTTTGCAAGTGTACACTTGCTGAACCACAGTGTGGGTGCCTAATATGAGCGACCTTAATTTGTATTGGATGTTCATTTTAATTGAAATTGCGATGATTCGAGTGTCTCTGTATTTGCCTGCAGGGTTTGGAATTAATGGAAAGATTGAGGTTTGGATTTCAAAGGTTGAATAATGGAGAGAGTGCGGTTCGACGCAATTCTAGTTTACTCTGGATTTGTTTTAAACATTGTTGCATTTTTCTCGTATTACGTGTATTGGTTATTTAATAGCTAAACAGTCTTATTTGTTTGTTTTTGGTGATTAATAATTTCTCTTAAAGTTAACATCCTGCGGAAAAGGTAGAAGGAGATAAATCCGCGTGGAGCGGATGCTGACCGGGGACCGGTGAGGAATCCACTGACAGAATTGTTTTATGCGAGTTTTACATGAAAATAATAAACATAAACATATGCAAGGCTTGAATTAAGTTTTATATTTTAGTGAAGCAATTTTTCGTATAAATTCATATTCAACAATTTCAAGATCACAAAGTGCCTGATTAAGGATAAACTTAATCCTTACTTAATCACACTATTTAACTAGCTGGGAGAAATAAAAAGGACCTTCACTAAGAAAGGACCTTTCCAAGAACCCGATAGCAGGGTTTTGTTCGTAGCGAGTTTTCGCCACAAAGTGGAAAGAACGACGCTACTCGATACGAACGTAGCGCTTAGCGCTGCGTGGCGATAAAAATGTTAAAACAAGTCTAACTCCCATTTTTAGAAACATCAATGATGTCATTAAACGCATCTTACTACAGTGTTTGAAATTGAAACATGATAGAGAACAATGCAATTTAATTTAAATTGTTCATTATAATGATGATGAGTAAGGAACTAGTTAAAGTTAAATTATATATTGTTAAATCTAAAATGATATTATCATTATAGATTTTACAAGATGGTTGGCTGACAGATTAAAGCAAAGATGGCTGAATGAATAGTGCACACATGACTGAATAATTCCACATCAAACGGTTCACACACTTCCGTAGGCAACGAAGTTGGCGATGCTTACTCTTGGTAAAATGATAGATTATTATAGTAACCAACAGAACATCTGAGATCACTGATGAGGTAAAGATAAGTGATATAATTGAGAAGGCTTAATCGTCTATACTCGAGTATCACAAAGATTGGAAGTGATTCGACAATTTATAAAAAATATTTTACATACTTCAATTACCTCCAAAAGTTACAAATGACAGTTACAAACTACAACGACCATATTGAAAACTGAAAACTCAAAACGGTACGGTTCAGATGGGGCCGTATCAATCAGTGAGAATTAGCTTGTAGATGCAGAATGATTCAAGTAAGTTTATTGATAAAAACATTTTATTTATTTTACAAACACAATGGACTAAACGATAGCGGGATTTTCCTGGTTTTAAAGTAATGTTAGCTTTTAATATCCTTCATACATACATATTATCACGCTCGAAATCCCTAGTGGGGTGGGCAGAGCCACAAGACTACTTGTGGCCCCGTTCGATTAATTAGTCCTAAGATGGTATGATGAACCGTATGATCAGCCCACCGCCCATACAGATAGTCCAACATGTTGGAGAGGACCCGTCCCTTAGTCGACTTTTACGACATGCCAGTATGATTGATAAGCATCTGCACGCATTCTATGCTATTTCTTCGCTCCCAGTGCAACAGAGGAGTGAGTTTAATATCCTCTATGGATAAATTGAACACTTCGATACGAGAAGCAGTCATCTTCTCTCATTTTATCAAGACCCAGAAAAGCCTGTCAAGAAATTTAGAAATTTACTAAATGCCCAGTGGAATTCTTGGCTTAAAAAAATTGTCGCAACAAAGTTGATTTATATTAAATTGAGCAGGCCACGAAATCCACCGTCGGTACTGTTTTATTCTCCATTTTTTTCCCGACTGCGCAAAGTGAAAAGAAGGGTATTGGGTTAAGTAGTCTATGTACGAGTATATTTGGTTGAGTGTGAGTAAAAATTGGATGTTCCATTGTAACTCTTTTTTACAATTTGTGTATGTATGTATGTATGTGACCAAAACTGGATTTAATATACATTAGCTCTTGAAATACTCGACCGATTTTAATAAATGGGATATAACATGATTCGTGGAGGACGTGCGAGTGTCATTGTAGGCTATATAGTAATTCGAAGGATGTGTCATACTAGGACCAAAAATCCTTTAAGTCGCCAGTCGGATTGTATATTTTAATTTTACTTTTATATATTTTTTATGTACTTACTTATCGCTAAGGAATGGATTTAGTGGATTTCTTTGATGATAACGTAATTTTTTGGATTATGCGATGACTCACTGCTTTATGGCGTTTCTACCAGTAACAGCTATTGAGACGACCATAATTTAACCGTCGTGATCTAACGTTTTGTCTAGGCATAGGTAGTCCGCCATAAACTTGACCCTCCTCAGAACCTTGTTACAATAAAGTGATTTATTTAGTTGAATATAAACCTGCACATTATTCAACAAATCTATTATTTAAAGCCGTAATTGGGATCATCGTGAGATTGCGTGTTCAAAATTACTTAGTCACGGATATTTAGCGTACTATGTGAACCGATAAGTATAGGTTGTATCGCTGTGACGACTACAATGTGGTAGTTTATGGCCACGCCAACAAAACTATGATGACGTCGCGCGGTTATTAAAGGTACATTAACGTAGCATTCATTATTAATTGATAGGGCATCTATACTGGGGCTTAAATTAGAAATAATGATAAAGAATTGACCCATTTTGGATCTGTTATTTGTATACCTGCGCCTCTATTCGGGAACGCTAAGTGATTCTGTAGCGATTTGTGAGCGAGATTTCTCATGTCGTTCTTACGCATTACGCGTCGTGCGGAAGAGTGGGATGAGAAATCTCGCTTACGAATCGCTACAGAATCACTTAGCGTTCCCGAATAGAGGCGCTGATCTGTTTAAAGCTTAATTTCTTTCAATAATTTACTAAACCCGATTCGCCCACAGTAATGAGGACTTATCAACGATTTATCTCAGTATAAATCCTGCAAAGTTTAAAAAAAAAAGCTTTATTCGCGACACAAAATAGAAAAGGAAAATTACGTTGAATTTCTCTTAAAATGAAAATCCGCGTAAAATATTTAGGCAATTTATGCCTCAGTATAAAAGTATTGGACCCAAATTTGTCACATTTTTTATTCATAAGGAAAGTTTAAGCGGGTGAGGTCTTAATCTAGGTTTAATTTGGATTCCAGGCCGTCACAGTGCTACGACCTTGTTCCCGTAATCCCATAAGATGCCTAAATGGCGGCATAAGTAAAAATAAATTACGTTGGAATGAAACATAAATTGTGGATATCTTTAAACGGAATATTTAAGAAGTTTTAAGTGCGTACGAAGAATTGTGACAGTATTCTTTTGATAAATAATGTATTTTGACGACACGTTTGGCCTAGTTGGTGATGACTCTGCTTCCGAAGCCAGCGGTCCCGGGTTCGAATCCCGGTAAGGGCAAATATTTGTGTGATGAGCACGAATGTTTGTTCCTGAGTCTTGGATATTTTCTATGTATTTAAGTATTTATTTAACTATATAAGTATGTACATCGTCGTCTAGTACCCATAACACAAGCCTTTACAGCTTACTTTGAGGCTAGATTGATTTGTGTAAAGATTGTCCCATTATTTATTATTATTATTACTATTTATTCTTAAAAAAATTGCAATATTACAGGTTAAAAAGCCGTCATTACAAATTGGTACAGGTAACAGGTGTCATAACCATTTTATAATTGATTAAGTACATGAAATTAGTATTACAATTATACATATTGGAGTTTTGACTTTTGATGTCAGGTTATTTGATTAGGAGGTACATTATATAACAATAGTATTGAACTCGGACTAAAGCTCTCTCACAATATCATACACTCTCTTTCAACGACCGAGGTGCACAGCACCAAGCGTATTTAGCGTATGCAGCGTAAGCATTTAGAATACGTTTTAATTAAATGGGCCTTAATTTTTTTTTTATAAAGAAACAGAGGAGTATAACCTAGCCTTTAATAATACAATACGCATCTACAGTTACAGCTCATGAACACAGTCCTGTGCTAACATGCACGAGTATGTATTGAATATACCACAATGAACCTCAAACAAACAACAAAGTCTTTTCTGCGAAGAAAGCTATGTCGCACAAAAGAAGTGATCATTTAATGAACCTAATATCATAAAAACCATGTCTACACGAACATTGACATATTTCAAATGAAAATAATGAGTAAATGTTCGATGCCAAAGGCATCTAGCATTTTCTTTCTTGTTTCGGACTAGGTTAGTCTCGTAAATACACAAGATTTACGAGTATATATTATAATACCTTTAAACGAACAATTATTGTATATATCAATACATACATATAAAACTGTACCGTGACTCATAGAAAACGCACAGCCTAAACGGGTGGTCCTAGAGGTTTGAAATTTGGAGGGATTTTTTATAATTCTATCCCTAAAGGGGTGAAAAGAGGTGATATAGATTGTATGGATAATACCGCGAGCGAAGCTGCGGCGGGTCCACTAGTATATACACATTAAATCGCATAACGACATCGTGGTTACCCGGTTGGTGATTACGATAACCACATAATCAACGTTTCTTCAGACCACAGGAACAATGAATGAAATATTAATACTGCGATAAAATAAACTAAGGTATCGAGAAATAGCGGACGTAGAGGAAATGTTATATAATTTATATGACGTCGTAATTCGTACTTACATATGCTCGCGTGACCTGGCGGTATAATTCGTTTGAACCGTGAAATAGAAGTGCTTTGAAGCCATTTAAGTAAAAATAAGCAATTTTTCACGGAAATTTATAGCCGGCGACTATAGCTATCTTACTCTAAATTCATACCTTAGTTAGAGGAAGACGCCTATAGTTATCAGCTATTTTACTGTGAAAATGTTGCTCGCACTGAGAAAATTTTTGATGCTATACCTGCATTACCGTAATGTATTCGCAGCCAAGTCCAAATAATGTCGAAGCATCCGAAATAATGTTGATTGTTACGTGGCGTTTGTAGTCCGCAACATTATCTATGTAGCCCGCAACATTATATATGTAGCCGAGTCTCTACTTACGTTAGGTACGTTTTTCTCCAGAATTACGTACGTGGCATCCAGAATTACGTATGTCGGTACAGTAATTTTTTCTCAGTGCGTTAACAAGCACCATAAGGGAATAGACGAGGTGCTGAAAGTTGGGAGCATTATCGGATATATTGTCATCGGAATGTGTTTGAGAAATTTACAATAAGGTTAAGCAATAAAATTTAGCAAGGCAGCTGAAAACGCTGTATTACAACAAACAACCACCTAAATACACAAGTTATAAATGACGGAAGAGCGTCTCTAGCGGTACCTACAGATAATGTGCTTAGCGTTTGGGTTTCCAATTTGATATTTAACTGTTTATTAGATTTAACACATGTAAATTGCATGTTCTAACATAGCTACTTACTCCGTAAAAAATAACAAGTAGCTTTATTTAGAGGTGAAATTCCATATTAAATTCCATTTTAAGATTGCAGACGGATTGATTTGTGTCGGTCCAAAAGTCAGCATGCTGCTTTAGAAGTAGGATATTGGCCCGGGCAAACCAAACGCGTTTGCGGCGCGTCGCGTTTCGAACGCGAGCCCACGCAATTTGACCCTGGCACACCGCAGGTTGGCGGCGGCTTCAACGCGTTTCGAACGCGGGCCCGCGTTGCTCACGCCTCGCAGCCGCGTTCAGTGGGCCATATTAAATACAACTTCGCGTGCCCGCGCACGCGTCGCCGCCACTTCGCACACGCCCCACGCCGCGCTGCCCGAGTTGTCTGCGGCGAAAGCGGCGTGGCGCGGACGCGAAGCGTTTAGAACGCGGGCCCGCGGTACTTTTTGGTGTGCCATCTTCAATTTGCTTTGTTGTTTTACAAATTGCGCAGGCCCGCGTTTGAAACGCGACGCGCCGCAAACGCGTTTGGTTTGCCCGGGCCTTAATAGTGCGCGCAAAGGATGCTGAGAATAATTCTTCTGATCGTAAAGTTTACAGTACAATGAAGTACAATTTAATCCGGGCCCTGCTAATGTGTAATAATCCATACTACCTAGTCATAATGAAGGTATGCGAAAATACATTTATTTCGGACCTGAAAAAGAGTATGACAAATGTACAATTCATTTTTAAAGACGTCAGGAATATAGTCAGGTTTCAAACAATATACCTCTATTGATTGGACTGAACTCAGAAATCACGTAAGATAGTTTATGTCATATCTCTGTGTGTGTGTTTGTACTCTGTCATTGCCAAGAACGCTGGTATCCAGGTTCGCAGGAGCTATAAAGCAGACAAATCCATGCTTCTAGTGTAGTTAAGTGGCTTTAACACTATTAAATAGACATATAATAACAGTAACTAGATTTAACAAATATGTCGTGACGGAAAATGTACTCACATACATAATTAGCAAGGAGTATAGTAAACGCAAAGTCAACAAACATGCCTACGGTTCTTTACTTAAATATTAGACAAATATATACATACATGCTATATATAAAAGCTGATAAGATATGTACGCATTCTAGATCGGATGAGGCAGGTATCTTATGAAGATAACTGATAGTAACTGTACGTTGTTGCTTCTCAATTATAACGCCTTATACGGCGAGTTTGTTATGCACTAACAATTCCAATTTATCAATGTCAATTTAAGAATAGAGTATGAACTACTGAGAAAATGAAAGGAAATCTTAATAAAAGTATCTATGGTGCCTTGTCTGTGTAATACACTCACGCTTACATGACTTGATCCGTCTTCCTATTATGTATAGAAGCAAATGATATTTATCTACACCCATATCATAAAACCTCCAGTGGTTAATCAAAAACCGTATGAAATGACCACCATTTTGACAACCAATTAGGAAAAACCAGTGCTGCGATGAAGAAATAACATGACTTCTTTATCGTTTTTAGTAAAGAAATGAGATTAAATTTGGAACAGCTGTCAAACTCAAGTGGGTCTCTATTCTAGTATCCATAGATATTAAAACAGTTATTGATACGAAACGTCAATTCAGTATGTTTTTTTAATATAAACTGCACAATATTTGATCTCGAGTGACGTATACGATAGAGACTTCATCCGTTTGTCTATGATTTAAAAAAAAAATGGTCTTGACGGACGGCCGCCATTATGTTGACGTATTTTGTTGAATTGAATAGAAAAAGTTGTTTGTAATTTACATTTTAGTTGAAAATATGAATAGTAAGTAGTCTTCTCGGAGTGTGTGTGATGTGAAAATGCGCCGGATATCGGAAATATGCAGCCACGATTGCAACAAATAACTAGTTGCCAGAAAATATTGTTTCTGAACCCATCATGGAGGATTTATAATATGTGTGTAGATAAAGTTATGTATGCAACTCTGCATAATTTGGCCTTAAAACACACGTGCGTTCTTATTATGAAACTCGCTAAAAGCTCGTTTCATAAACCCGCACTAGTGATTTAAGGCCTATCATTATGCAACTGTTGCATAAACTACTATTGATTACCTTTATTTCAATGATGTTCTACGATTTAATATGTTTATACAAACAGATAACGTCATCATGTTCCTTTTTCAATATTGGGTATCGCACAAACTCCTTAATTACTTAGTAGTTTTAACAAGTTTAAAACCCTCTAATTGGATAAACTAAAAAATTACGGGATTCTAGTCTCGTTTCGTTTAATATTAAACCCTTAACTGTTTGAACTTTAAAACAATTAGATTTTATTCAAATCTCGTTACATATTTTATAACACTTCTATATATATAAAATTATGTGTGTATGTATGTGTCCTATGGACTTCAAAACGGCTGGAGCGATTTTGATTAATTTTTCAGGCAATCTTTATATCAGCCCAGCGGGTAGCGTCTGGATATACATAATTAGTGCGACATGTACGAAGCCGAGGCGGATCGCTAGTATGAAATATAAATTTAAATAAATCATTTTTTTTTGGATTAACTCGCATGTAAATATTCGAAAATATTTCCTGACGTTTCGAGGCCTTTCCAGGTTCCATGGTTACGGGTAGACTGAGATGTTATTAGTGACAGATTGGTCACATAGTTACCAGCCTCCTTATTCTCAGTACAGCCAAAATTTCCCATTCAGCTAACATGGATATAATTTTGTATTTTGGCTGGAACGGTTTGGCGTTATATACAAGTATCTCTGATGTTACAATAAAAACGTGGTTTTTAGCGTATCTTCGTGTTTTAAAGTACCTGCTTTCAGATAAAATTAGGGTCGCTGACACCGTATATCGGACGTATCGCCGCTTCAGCGAGCACCTGTTGCTGGTTGTATCGACCCGCGCCCGCCGCCCTGGGTCGCTATACCTCGCCCATTAGACAGGAGCGTTGTTCCCTAACCTACCTTTTAAAGGCTCGGCTATGAATCTCATACTAAAAAATAGGTTTTTGTGTGGCAGGCGAGGTTCCGTTTGCGTCAATCGCAAACGGAACCTCGCCTGCCACACTTAAGAGAATAATAATAGTAGACATTTATTCAACACGTATTCGACGCAGAGAAATAACAAGAGAATAAATGTAAGGAATAAATAAATATACAATAAGCTGTTTCGTTGTTTTGAATCATATTTACGTCAATAGCTAAGTTAATCGCGTTATGAGGAATATACTTAACTAGTGGACCCGCCACAGCTTCGCCCGTCCATACAAACTTTATCACCCCTTTTCACCCCTTTAGGGATGAATTTTCAAAAAAACCCCTCCATAGGCACCTCTAGGGCACTCAAGGAATGTCTCCTCCAAATTTCAAACCTCTAGGACCACCCGTTTAGGCTGTGCGTTGCCTATAAGTGAGTCACGGTACTGTTTTATATGTATAGATTACGTTTATCATCAAATAAATGTGTCGGACTGCTTAGGATACATTTTTTGTCTATTGTACTGACTTCAGATTAAGCTGATTATAAATAGATTAAGTGCATGTTTTATGAAAAACTTCACTAGTAGTAAGTTAACAACTGCGTAGAACTAGAAATCCTTTTATTTTTCCGAAGCACATTTTGTATTTACATCACAAGCTATGATAAAGCTTTGTTGTTTTTTGTATGCGTATTGTAGCCACTCGAGAGCGTAATCCTAGGAAGAAGCGGTACTGTTGATTATTGCGGTAAGCGTGGGCTCGGGATGAGGTAAAATGGCAAAGGGAAAGATACTTGTTGATAATTCGAGATACAACCTATATGTTTAGGGAAACGATACAGAACTTCTTAAAACATTTTCAAATGGATTTGATACCTAAATACAATTTAAAGTCTTTTCTGCACACTGAAAATAAAACAAATGATATTCTTTTGCAAGAGATTAAATATAAGGTCATATGGAGTCTTTCGCATTTCTGAATTGCTGCTGAGAAGAAGTGCCGTAAGAACCTCCGCACTGAATCTTGTTTCTCAGCTGCGAATATTATTCGCAATTACCTGGCCCCCAATTCTCGGTGCATTCGAGATAATCTCACAATCGAGATTAAACGTCACTGCATACAGTCGTTTGACACAACTGTATGAATCTGATGTTTAATCTCGCAATCGACATTATCTCGAATGCAACAAGAATTTAACATTATCGACCCAACCTCTCCTTACCAGTCTGTAAACAGTTTGACTAATTTCATGCTACTTACCATCAAATGTTTGAGACACGAAACAAGATTAAATATTTACGTTCTCTATCAATTGGTTCAACTCAACCATTTAAATTCCACTGAATTATTTGTTCGTTAGCGACAGTGATTGGATATCGACCAATAAAGTACTTATTTATAACTCTATTTCCATAATAGTCACTTTCCGTGTGGGTCCGCAGCAGCATTTACAGATTCTTATCTTGCCCAGTAAGGGGCCATCCATTAATCACGTGAGGCTTGAAAGAGGGGGGAGGGGTTTGACAAAAATCACGAAATGTCACAAGGGGGGAGGGGGGATGTAGTAAGGTATCACGTGTATTTATTTTTTCATTATTTTTTCTAAAATATTATAATACCAAAAATACACGTGATGTTGGGTGGAGGGTAGTCTTAAACCTCACCATGTATCACCAAGGGGGAGGGGGGGGGGGGGGGGTTAAAATGCTTAAAAACACATCACATGATTAATGGACGGCCCCTAAACTGAACAATCCTTAAACTAAGCGGTTCCGTGCGGTAGGTATTCTAGAGATTATTTCCTTACCAGGTTTCCCTTTTATCCCCGTATTTTATATTTAGCCGTGTGTGCACGAGTAAAACCTTCGTGAATTTTATGAACTCCCGTTGGATTATGAAATATAAACACGGGCGTAAAAGTTCCCTTTATGTACGAAAACAGAGAGGGCGAAAACCGGATTATACCTGACGTTAAAGCACCGAAAATCCTTTGTAGCAACGTATAAATGGCGGAAGTTGGATCAGTTGGTATTCGGTAGCACTTCGGAAATATTTCTTTTACCATAGATATTGATATTAAAAAACAGCGACACAACAATCTTTGATAATGAAAAATAGAATCTTATCTATTTTATGATCTGCGTTTTCACAATAATTATCCTTCAAAAATAACTTTTCATTACAATACAACCAAGTTAAAAGTTAATAATAATTAATTATCATGGAAATGCATGTCATCAAAGTTTGCCGAGCCAAAGAGCTCTTAGATTATTTCAGTAGCTTTTGATTTTTATATTATGTGAAAAAAAAAAAAAAAAAACAATTTTGTAATCAATCCTTTGCTGGATTGTAAGCTTACAATACTTATTATTAATTACCACAGAAACGTACAAATTATTTATATTTTTTTGCGATTTCATTATTGTATAGAACCAAACAATGATACTACTGGAGTCGGATTCGCTCTTCATTTTAATCAACTATCTCGACAATAAAACTGACGCAATTTCGAACTCGAACATCGAAACAAAAGTTTCTCGATTTATAGGTGATTCCAATCAAAAGTTTTTCCGATTCTGTTTACTTTCTCTACTTTCCTGATCTACAGAAGCTCTCCTGAAAACCGATTTATTGGTAACTATTTGACAGCTCAAACCTATTCATTTATTTATATATTTACAATAAAAGCTAACTTACTATATAATAATACCAAATTTTAATTGATTTCGAATTTTAAAGAATATTTTTGGGATGAATATTTCAAAGCTTGCAAAGATGTTATAAAAAACTTAATCTAAATTGTGAATGCAAATGTATGCAAAACGAGCCTGTAACTTCCCAAATATACCGTCAAAGCAGTATGAAATATTAAAGTCTAATTAAGTATGGTATTGCGTTTGCAAAATTCTCGCAATTTTCGAAATGCGATATTAAATTCCAGACGCCATAGTGCAGTCGCAATTCGGAACTGCAGGACGAGCCGGAGTGGAATCTCCTTAAGGAATGAAATGCCTTCCAATATCGTCTGTGGACTAACCAACTACTTATTTATTTTATTATTTAATATTTATTGCACGCTAAAAACCTACGAGTACTTAAGTGGACTAAATGCGGCATCATCAAAAAGCATTCTCAACTAGTCAAAATTTGAGCGTAACAGAAATTGTATCGCGGTTGGTGCAAATAAATATTATGAAGTTACAATATACGTACATCATCGTACATCGTATTTTAAACTATTCTTGCTTGTCGTCTTATTTCATAGGTAGGTTGTAAATGGTTACCGTTGTTAAAAGCTATTTTGCTAATTTTTAGGGTTCCATACCTACAGGATGTTGTCTGTTTTTCATAGGTAAGTACGGGACTCTCAGCGCGCGACTTAGACTCGCCCCTGACCGGCTTTTTTTTGGTATGCAATAGAGTATTTGTATTATTGGTATTGTATCATAACCTGTATGTGCCGTGTGGTGCCGGCTAAGAATAGCATCACCCCATCTCCTCCCGTGGGTGTCGTAAAAGGCGACAGAGGGACCAACCGAAGGATGGCCAGCAGCGTCCTTCGAGCACTATCACGACCAACTGCGGTCGCCAACCCGCCTGCCAAGCGTGGCGACTACACTGAGAAAAAATTACTGTACCGACATACGTAATTCTGGATGCCACGTACGTAATTCTGGAGAAAAACGTACCTAACGTAAGTAGAGACTCGGCTACATAAATAATGTTGCGGGCTACATAGATAATGTTGCGGACTACAAACTCCACGTAACAATCAACATTATTTCGGATGCTTCGACATTATTTGGACTTGGCTGCGAATACATTACGGTAATGCAGGTATAGCATCAAAATTTTTCTCAGTGTATGGCAAATCCCTCCATTTTTGGGGGAGGCCTATGTCCTGCAGTGGATGTTTTATGGCTGGTGATGATGATGATGATGATGATCATAACCTGTCTAAGATTGTTTTGAAGATGAAAATGAAAATATTTAATTTGCAAATACTAGTACGGGATTTTTTTACATAATAAATATCTTAATTTACCAGTGCTTGTTAGAAGTGATATTTGCTAAGAAGTAACGCGGCAAGCAATAAGTCTTCCATCAACCAAATCATAACAATTTCAATGAACCAAAAACGATATATTCCTTTGTATGCCACTGGATCTGCCACCGATGGCACAAAACGGAAAAAAATCCGTTTAGTGCCACTTTAGTGCCACTGTCACCTTCTAATGATAGGTTAGGTTTGTTTATTTTTTGTCCGTTTTGTGCCATCGCTGGCAGATCCAGTGGCATACAACGGAATAAATCCCAAAAACACTTTTTGCCACTGCCATAAATGTGCTACCAAATCTGACGTTTCCAGCAACAATTTCACCCAAGCTTATGATGAAGCAGGTAATACATTTGGTTATTAAGCCGCCGGTGACCCAATTTTGGGCGAGTGTAATTGTCATTCGTCACATGCGACGCCATTGTTTGTGCACCACGTTAAAACGTCATTACATGCAGCATAACAACTGTATGTATTTGCATGCTGACTTTAGGTTTCACACGTCACTTAGCACGCTTGCGTTGTGACAGTGGTTCTATTGATGGATGGCAGAAACATCTGAGGAAACTAGGTCGAGCAGATCGACCGTGAGAACGTACACTAACGGTGCGAGAAAACTTACTTTTAACGAGTTACTGAGCACACAGATAATTATCACGGGCAAGATCAATAGGATATAAGTTAAGCGCAAAAAGAGATACTCATTTGTTGTTAAAAACCTTGGGGTAAAGTATCGTACGTACGAAACATTAATTAAATGCGAAAAGCCTTGTTAATCTTCCTATCAAATCCTCATTTATTTGTCGAATAAACTCAAATAGTTCCGTTCTATTTAATTAGGTGAGTATTTAACTTTTTTGCAAAGTGTCTACAAAAAATGGATTTTTAATAAAGATTATGTTCTGGTTTGAAGTGACAGGGCATATCAGTCGGTTAAATACTATTATGTCTTTCCAATTTAAAAACGGAACAATAGTTTTTGGGTAAAAAGCATATTACAGGCGTATCCTGTCTGCTGGAAAAATTCTACATTTTTTAAAGTTCGTAGCAATATACGTCACATAAACAGTAGGGAGTTCTCTAAGATAATAACTTTATATCAAAGTGCTTCTAATTTCTATGGACAGAGGTAAACACTTTCAATCTTTTTCATTTCAATCGGATTATGAGAGGAAGAATGGAAAAAATTGCAAGCTTATAAAAATGCAATATTCACTTAAAAAAACATATTTTTTGTAAATACATCTTCATATGTCTAGAAAGTTTGTACCTTTGTTCATGAAAGATGTACATTTGTTTTTCTTAAAACCCCCTTTTATATAAAAATATCCACTCCTCTGCTGCACTGGGAGTGAAGAAATAGCATAGAATGCGTGCAGATGCTTATCATCCTGGCATGTCGTAAAAGTCGACTAAGGGACGGGTCCTCTCCAACATGGTGGACTATCTGTATGGGCGATGGGCTGATCACCTGTCACCATACGGTTCATCATACCATCTTAGGACTAATTAATCGAACGTGGCCACAAGTAGTCTTGTGGCTCTGCCCATCCCATTAGGGATTTCGGGCGTGATGTGTATGTATGTATGTATGTATATAAAAATATTACTTGAGAGAACTCCCTACAATTGGTTCACTTGTGCACCTAACTGTATCTATCTGTCCTGACAGAGAGACTGAGAGAATACAGCAAGACGTTCTCGAATCATAACAAAGCTGATCGTGTTAACACTATAAAAACTAAAATAGCTACAAAATGTGTTTTCTGCTCATAGCCATAGTTCACCGGGTTTACGTCTTGCAAAGCAATCGTTTCTTGAAGAAATTGCGTGAATCTTTGTTAGACAATTTCAATAAACTCAAATCTGCGCAGTGTGAAACGGAACTTCGAAAGTGAAGAGCTGTCAATTTTACCATCGAACGAATTCATCTGTCATCTTTTCAAATCGCTATCGCTATGTAAATCGTACAAAATATCGATTTAATTTTCGATGGAAACGTTCGTCGATAATCATTTATAATAAATTTTATATTGCACGGCTACGTCACGTAATATGTCAGCAATACCATCCTATCTGGAGCCGAGCATAATAAGGTTTTAAAGTGAAAACTTCTTTAGGCGCGTTGAGCACTTTTTGGGTGAACAAAAATCATGGAACTGGCGTCATCGTCACCGAACGCTTTCCGAGTTGGGTTTTCACTTCTATCGGCAGACTAAATACTGCCCCGGTTTTTTTATCACAAGTAAGACTTGAAATAACGTTAATCATGAAACGTTACACTCTGGTTTTTTTTTACAAATTTTCGGAAGAAATGGTAAGTTAACCATAGCTATAATGCGCTCCTTTAGGTCAATCAACTAGCGTCTTTGAACGGGTATAAGTTATCTCAACCTTTCTCAAGAAATTCTCTAAATGATGATGAAAACGACTTTAAAATCTTTTCAGGAGTATAGACGTTGCAAGTACATCCTCAGAAAGAAACGAATGAGCGACTTCGTTTAATACTAGCTATAGATAAATATAGTTATATATTTATATTATTGAGAGGATAACGGATAATTTATGCCCACACTTCACCTCCCAATTTTTTTTCTAGTTGAGATTATTAAGATTCAGAAGTAGGTACCTAATAAATTATTTCAAGTTTGAACAGTTCCAATATTAACCCTAAAGCTCTAGGTATATATGTCGGCTACGATACATTAATTAATTCTACGTATCCAACACTGCCGATCAAAATTAATGCCCTTGCTGTGTGCGTGGCGCTTAGTTAGGAGAATATCGTAACATTTCAGTAATATTGACATCATATGGAACTCAATAGTATTCTAGTTTAATTTCATAACGGTTTGTTTATATTAGAAATTATTAAAAAAATTGCTTTTTTTTTATTTTGTTATCTTTTTGGAATGCTATCTTTTGTTATGGTTACGATTTTATCCAATTTGGGAATTATTTCGATAACAAAGTTTATCATTCTCTCATTGGTTATGAAACGAACACACAACTTTTCAGAACAAACGGTTTACTCGTATTTTACGGTATGCTATATGGAGTACCACATTGCAAACAATTCAGTATTATAGCTAACGTACTGTTAATTAATTTACACAAACATCTGTCAAGGACTTAATTAATTTTCTTACCAATTCAAACACAAAAGATTAAAGGCTAAAGATATTTCGTCTCCGCGGCTGAATTTAAATCATTAGAAGCCGTCGCGTTTGTTATTCTAATCCAGCAGTTAGAGGCGAGACTTTGTTTACTCTCTATAAAAATAGACGAAAGTTTCAAACAACACTGCAGTATGCGATGCTATTTTGATAGAAAATAAAACGAGTTAAGGTACAAGAGACCTTGAAATTATCAGGTTAAAGAACAGTTTCCTCAGTAGTAATAGTTTTAGTAGCGTACTAGAGCAGAGAAATTGGAGGTTCCAATATAAAACATGATGCTTCATGGAATAAACGTAAGGACGTTTTAGCAAACGAAGCTCCCGAAGTATTTGGCTTTATACTAAATTAGATCGCTACAATATTGGCAATTTAACAATACATAATTATGCGAAAACAGCGGCCCTAACATGCAAGACACAAAGATAAGTTAAACCGGTTTATCTCTAGGACTATCTCTTTGGTCGGCACTAGTGTGAGAGAGACGCACTTAGGGATAAGACGGTTTATCTTATCCTTGTGTCTTGGATGTTAGGGCCGCTGTATTGCTATTCAGGTTGCTCATTGCATTCAGACGGTTGTGTTCAAGTTATGATTTCTGACCGCAGCTCTCCAATTCCCGCAGGAGAGGAATATAGGATCTGGAAATTCTTTTCACTTAACCAAAACATCTACTGCGGAAGGTTAGATTATAATTTATTTATCTTCGAAAATAAAAACTCTCGCGTAGTATATGCATATATGTATGTATGCACATTTTGGATCCTGAAAGTGCCCAGCTTCATAGTTGTAATACGAGTTAACGTATAAAGAATCGTGATAACGGCACCACAGTTGAGTGTGCGGTCGCTGAACAAAGGCGCGTTACCCGTTTAAACGAGCGTTAGTAAGTCGATTTTGAACCCAACTACCGAAGAAGTCCGACTTTCACACGAATATCACCAAGATAATGAGAAAACCGAAAGAACGTTGAATATTTATATTTTCAAACCAGTTTGTATCGATTTTAATAAATTTTTCGCACAAAAAAGGCGGCAATACAAACGTAACAAAATCGGTTAAAACGTTCGCTTTAATTACTTTTTTCTTTTTAAGAGCCACCAGAGCAAATATAACGGAAGCTTCAGGTTTTTCCAATAGGGGCAAGTTTGTTTTGTAAATAAAACGAACCGTTAGATTTCTTTGAATAGTTTTTGTGTTGTCTAAGCTCCAGAAGGTACACAATTGTAATGTAATCCTTAAGCTCTTTCCAAAAAAATACGTCTATGAAGCGTCTGATTAAAGCATGAACGTCTCAAAGGAGTTTTCATTAACGGCGATGCCAAGGTATGCATTTTATGCAAAGAAAATGTTTTGTGAAATAACTTACAGAAATTAATACGGGCTTGGAAATAAAACAACACTCGCTTTTAAATATAGACAAAAAACAATAAAATGACGAGGTAGATAATGAAACCATTAATTATATCATTGATCCAATTACAGTTGTAAACACTGATCACACAAACGTAATACCGAAAGCCGAGCCAACAGGGTAGTTCAAATTCAATGAATCTATATCGCAGCCACAGATTGTAATTTACCAAATGGATCGAGTCCCACAAGACAGCCTGCAGCCTCCGGCCAATGAAATCATTTCATCGTTAAAGCTCTCATGAGCTACGAGTCACGGTATTATTTAGTTATTAGTGGTATGGGTTGTGTATCTTACGATTACGTTTTTCAACCTTCTTGAGTACCTACGCAAACCCTTTACAAGACAAAACCGACTCCAAAAACCCTTTAAAAACTAAGAAATAAAGACTTCCCTACAAACATGAGGTATATTTGTAAATTCAGTACTAAATTAAATTTATCGAAGTCGGTGGCAAGTAAATTAACACAGTATGAGAGATGCATAGTTGTATACCCTAATTTACTTGCCATTGACTTCTTTATATTTAATTTATTACTGAATTAGAATACAAAGAAATCTGATGTATGTAGGTTTTGTTTTTTGGTAAAATTAATTTTATTTTTAGCTTTTTAGTGAATATGATTTAATATATAGTTTAAGGAGTTCTTTCGCGAAACCCACTATCAGTTCCGATTTACCAGATGTGTTTCAATGAGATCAAGTTGCTTAGCAACAGAGACAAGGAAATGTCATCATTATTCGTTGACTGTAACATTGAATAGTTCCAAGTAGTAATCCGTAGACTCCATCATCACCCAGTTTGACACAATGATAATGTTCTTATGCAAATGCATCAGTTATTTCAGAAAATGGCAAAAACGGTATATGCTGAAAAGTTATGCGACAACATATATAAAAAAACGGGTCGAGTAGATAACCTTTTTTGAAGTCAGTTAATGAAGTCGGTTAAAAAAGAATCTGTCGACCCCGTATGACCGTATTAATACTATGTCAGTGGTTTCAAAACGAGGTAAAAACCTGGCTTGCGCCCGCGACCTCCTGAGCAAGGGTTTGCGACGCCCCTTGTGAATCGCACCCCACAGGTTGAAAAACACTACTTAATCTATGCAATATATTTGCTTCATAACGAGTATATAATGTAGCCATTTCTACGTCTAAGTGACGTTTTGGTCTTTTTGAAAGCAACACAGTGGGGTTGAGCCCTTTTGCGTGACAGGCGTTCAAACATCAATTTCGACTGATCCAGAATCCAAAATAAATGTTTTTGCTTCATAATGTAGGTAGATATTATAAAAGCTGCGCTTTCAATAAATTGGATTCAAATAATGTATCAAATTTGATCCAAATTATGAAACTAACACAAGCCACTTACATAAATTGGCGCTCATCTTCCACAAGAGGTTACTTTGCCGTCTTATATCATTAGACGACTCAGACGTGAAATAACGGAAAAGGAACAAAGAAGTGTCATTATTTCCGCAGATAATGCTGAGATAAGTGTGGGTACAGTGAGATTATACCTTTAATGAAGTATCCGGTAAGAAGCGTTATTGTGTCTTATTGTTGTGCCAATTTTGAGCATTGTGGTTCAGAATTCAGAATAAAAGGGAGTTCATGAGATTCTAACGCACTTTATTAATGAGATTTAATCTAACCAATACAGCGCTCTAACTTTAGCTTTGTGAGGAAACTTTTCCAGCAAAGAGTATTTTGGGTAATGGGGCTTGTATAATATTTAAAACGGACTGAATATTTTAAATTAAAGCTGTTTAGCCATTTTGGCAAGTAAACTGCAAAATGCATAGAGCCGTTTTTTCTTGGAGGAGGATCTCCTCTAGGTAGGTAAGGTAGGTTTTGAAATTGCACAGCCGAAATTATTTCGTATGTCCAGAATTCCAGATGTCCGGCGGATGTCCCGCTGCGCTGTCCGGCTGTTTTCCTTTACAGGTCGCATTTCTCAGCAGATTCCCGTGAAATTTTGTGAGCTGGTTCGATAATTTCTATGAAATTTTTTGTCGATTCAGATTTTCGAAATTTTTCACAATGGCGGAGATGTGGGGGTTGAAAACGAAAAGAAATACTTATTTACTTGCGAGGTTTACAGCTCACAGTCACTAGTAATTAATAATAATTGAGATGTATAGAATCTCCTTGTCAGTTTAGTCTTCAGTTTTTTTTTATATATTTTTTATTCTAGCTATGCAGAATAAACAAAAAATATATTGTATAAATGTTATAATATTTCTACGCCGATATCGACAAGATATGCTGAACATATCTAAATTATTCCAACAATTTGTTCCATATTTGAAGGTAGAAACTTATTCTATTCTATTCAAAAACATAATATTAAAGTCACTATACATCTTGTATAGGGTCCATGGACAAGTGAATTAATCAATGAATGCTAAAGTTTAAATCACATGAACTCAACGTTTTCATAAATGAAGGCTTCAAGATAACAGTAACAAGTAGTTACATTACGTATTGAAGTATTTCCTCATTATAAATATATTTTTCAGATATTCAATTTGTCAAAATTGTATAAAGATAACAATCGCAAAAAAATCTTTGCCAAATGGTGATTTTTAAATTTAATTTATTGGCAACTCATGCTCATTCACAAATATGAATGAAGAGTTAAAACAGTTAACATACATTAAAAGGAAGAAATCTTATTATGAGCACGTGACTTCATCATTATAAACCTTATCTAATAGTTAGTAATGAGGCTCTCTAAATTATATCAACACAGGTAATAAATGGTTAGTATTATTATTTATTTATTTATTCTGCTTGGTATGTACTTATGTAAGTAAACGATATTAACTAGTTTTTCTTTCGTGAAATGAAGTTCTTCATGAAGACCGAGTATTTGTTAAATTTATCAGATTCATGCCACAGTTATAATGAGAGTTGAACATAATATATTAACAGAGTGGTTAAAAAGTGGAACCAACTACCAGAAGGAGTGGTCTCAGCGCTGAATGTCAATCAGTTCAAGAGTAGACTGGATAACTACAACATTCATAAAAGAAGAACTTGATTAAAGAATAGCTGGATAGGTACAGGCATTTATCAATTGCTACAACTGGCTTGCCTGATAATAAATAATAATAATAATTATTATTATTATTATTTCCTTTATGTAACTACATGTTGTAGTAATGTAAGCTAACATAAACGTGATTGATCGAACTTAAATTGTAACATTGCCAGGGTCTATGCCCTTAACAATGATCATTACCTAACTTCGTAAGCGGTTTTAAGCACTTTGAAACTCAACGTTTAAAGGAGTTTGTGAAGTAATAAGAAGTTTGGTTTCAATCACTTTACCGCGAATTGTATCAACGAGCAGGGTTCCACGAAGACATTGGAAACTGTCCAATAAGAAATGAAGAACTATTGGGCTGACTCTCGATTAGAGCGTAACATACGTGTTATCTATGGGTTAGTTTTCGATCCAGTGTCAATTGTATTCTAGTACATTAAACGAAATAGTATAAAATTACACCTATAGGTAGTTATCTATATTTCTTTACTAGTTTTTTTAGAGCTTACAAAAAGGTTTTGTGGTTGTTTACAAAAATACAATTTGCATATGTTGCTTCTGGACAACCTAATACAACATGCATAATGTTGCTATCACATGAAAATTTAATTAACAAATTTCCATAAACTTTTCTAATGCATACCGAACCCATATATAATTTATCTAATAGAGACCCGGTCCTTGGATTAAAGAGGGTGGGTAGTGGTTGGATTATTGTAAAATATTTATTTTTTTATTATTATGAACATACGCTCAACTAAATAAACTAGAATCCGTAATTTGGCGAACTACATTGACAGCTCAAAATACACAAATGTTGCCACAGTAAGGGTAGCGCTGCTTGGATACCGGTTCTATTTAAAGCCAATTTATTAATTATGGGGTAGAACAGGCAAAACATAATTCATATCCCCGATTTTTATTAAAAAGTAGGAAGCCAACTCAGACTTGACAGACCATGTAAATCGATACTGAAACATCGACATTAACCACCGAATATTAAACTTCAACCAAGCCTGCGCCTCTATTCGGGAACGCTAAGTGATTCTGTAGCGACTCGTAAGCCAGATTTCTCATTCCACTCTTCCGCACGACGCGAAATGCGTAAGAGCGAGATGAGAGATCTGGCTTACGAGTCGCTACAGAATCACTTAGCGTTCCCGAATGAGGCGCCTGGTAACACTTTCATCTCTCTATTGTCTATATCACGGCCAATGTATGAAATCTTGTATTCTATTAGACTACCTAGGTAAAGTATGGAGTAAGCATAGAATTACAAACCATAGAAGGATAGTTTACATACAACCGCCCTGACAAAAGTGAAGCAAAAAACCGGTGCGCTTTGACATTTGACACTATGGGAGCGTCCCGGCGTTTGTATGAATTTGGAGCTAAAAACGGCTCCAATTTAGTTGCTTCAAATTGTGCGCGCGGACTTGGTTTATATTGCGTTATTATTCTAAGGGAGTATGTAATGAAAGAAAGAACATTTAAACATTGCCTAAACCGGTATTCCAATGAATGTCTGCATTTTTTATTCATAGCCGATAACATTATATACTTTATCTACCGTGTGTAACAACAAACTTCGAAAGATCTAACAACTTCGCTATAATCGGTCACATAAAGTACTCTTCATGAATGTGACTTTCAGTTAGCAAGGCAAACGTTCGTTTCCTACTGCCTACGCTGAGTTATGCGCTTACTTTGCACAGCTAGCTTTGGGTGAGCGAAGGCAATACATCACAATTCTGTCTCCTGCCGGCTCACGCCTTTCTTTTAGCGCCCATTACATTTGCTTTATAGCATAATGCATAGCTGTCTTTCGGCTAATTCCTGCGACAGCCGCTAAACAATATTTTTATTGGGATGTTTTACACTTTATAATTATCCATAGAAGAACCATCGACTAGACACGTTATCATTAGAGGGCGCACTGCATATCCCAAGTTATCAATGCAATTAAGGAAAACATTTATAAAAAATGTTAAAACCAAAACGCGTGATTTTTTGTTAAATATCTACAGTATTGGAAAAAGACGTTATACGGGCCAGCTAGATATAACCCCGTGTGTAAACCAACCATACAGAATTTGACCGTTGATTTATTGTGCAATAATAACAAACCATTTGTTAATAATGAAAAGGAGTATGACAGGTATGATAAATAATACAGACGTTTGTACGTGTGTAACGTACTGCCTATCGTGGCTCACACGGGTATACCAAAATGTAAAAATGTGGCCGTAAATTGAACGCCAAACGCCAGCTCAAAATTACCTTAAGTGCGGGATCATGTACTTACTCATAATATATTCATACATCTAGCAAGAAGCTCGAAATTGGATTTTGATCTTAAAAATCCGTTAAAACGCTGTTATCCAATTTGGACCGGTCCTGATTTATCAGTAGGTATATCACTTACCTTACTTTTGAATATCAGAAGTTCTTTGCTATCCTTTAATATCAATACCAATTAGATCTATTATACATAAATTCTCCTCAAGGAGCGCATCATCTTGCTCTACAAACTACTATGCCATAGCGAAAGCGTCATGTACCTACTAGTTTCAAAGAGTTTGTGTATGTGGTAGAATAATTGTGGTAGAGCCAAACAGTAATCCTCACTAGATGATTACTGTTCGAATGGGCCGGCTCGACCGGGGTAGTACCACACTCTCACAGAATATCGGCATAAAGTAATAGCTTGCTATTGCGTTTCGTACGGTGAGTGACGAGATCCGGAGGTATATTCCCTCATCCCCATCCCATTCCCATTCCCCATCCTCCATAGACTGGCAACGCATTGGCAGCACCTCTGGTGTTGCAGATGTCCATGGGCGACGGTGACCACTTTCCATCAGGTGGGCCGTCTGACGGTTTGTCAGTGAATTGACAAAAAAAAAAACCTAAAATGTATGTACCTCGTGGGATATTTTTACGATATTAAACCCTGATCGTAGTTTTCAAAATCCGTTGTATTGTTTTTTATTTTAGTTGTAAAAGTTCTTTAGGTTCAGGGAGAATATCACAGCATTGCGAAGTAATTCGGGACACTAAGCTTAGTCTGAAACCTTTTCTCTATCCTATTATAGAGATATAACCTTTGTCGATTTCTTTGTTTTATTTTATTTTTAGGTAGCTAAACAAATAAATTATTTATTTTTTTCTTGCTTATATGGATAATTTTTAGAAAAGGGCATGTGACATGTCACGTCAGGTTACAGAAAAGCAAGGTAGTAACAAGTCAATACGAACTTTAGCCTATACGTGTATTGTCATAAATAGGATAGAACGAGGACCACTGCCACAGTCCTCGACCGGTCGGAACTTCCAACTTTAATGGCCAAGTATTCTGTAGCGCATTATCTTTCCCTAATAATCAATCAACTGGCAACGGGTTCAAAGAAATTCCCCTAAACTTCCACGCAAAAACCACTTAAGAATTGGTCGTAACTTCAAACTAATTATCCTTATTCTTAGTAATATTGTAAATTCGAAAGTGCGTTTGTTTGTTTGATCCACTTTCATTACAAAATGGAGAGAAAGGAGGACTTTTTGCATAGCGATAGGTGGAGAGCCGGAGAAGACACAGGGTGCTTTTTTTTTACTGGAAAATGGGTAGTAGAGTTAGAGGAATTAGCAATATATTCAATGCGGACGAAGCCGTGGGCGAATGTTAGTTAGAATATAAAGCAGAAGAGACTAACATTGTCGTATTTGGCAAAAATGAAATATTTCCATTGTAATAAATGTCTATCAAAAGATGAGATTATTATATTCAGGTAATCCTTTTGATGTTTTTATCGCTGAAGTTATTTTGTTAGTTTCAGCAGAAAAAGCAATAAATCAAAAGTTTTTTTATTAAGAACCTTAGTAATAAAAGCTAAGTTTTAAGAAGATTTCACTTGCGCAGATGTCTACAATGAGTTTCAAAGCACTTTAAGTTTGTAACTTGCTTGAGACGGAATTTCTGAAAAACTAAAATTCACTATTCTCTTATTAAAAAAAAAACTTGATAATTTTACTAACTACTTTTAACTACTATAATCCTTGTAACATTCCAAGGAATTCGAATCCAACATTACATTATTCAAACATGAATAAATTAAGTAAAAAATAAAACTTGCTATACTGTTTTAGTTTTGCTGTGTTCGTTTATACAATACAATACAATACTCTTTATTGAACACCACAAAAATAACAAAAAAGCATACACTAACAAAATAAAGTTAGGGAACAATAGGCGGTCTTATCGCTAGACAGCGATCTCTTCCAGACACGACAGAGAAAATAATGAGCAAAAAGTTTAACTTTGGCAGGTGGTGCAAAAATTTAAGTTATAATATTTTCTAAATTTACAAGCATTAATATTTATATAAATAAATAAATACATATCTACATACATACATATATACATACAGATACATTACATATACCTACATTATTTAAGGATATGCAAATAGTTCAGCCATAGTAGAGAATGAGACATAAATTACAGGAAAATAAAATGTTACAGCGGAAGGGACAGATAATGCTCCTTAAGTCTATTTTTAAAGATACAGTGAGATTTAGCTTGCCTTAAATCTAAAGGCAGAGTATTCCACAGCCGGATAGCGTGAATAGTAAAGAAGTTTGAGAAGAATTTAGAAGAAGATAAGGGTACAGTATATATATTATGATTAACAAACAGCAGCAGACCAAAAGTTGAAACGTCAGATAGACTATCCGTTTGTCAGAGACGCCACAAGTGTATTGAAATACTAGCTGTTGCCAACGACTTTCCCCGTATGAGGTCGTAACTCAACTCATAAGTTCATTTAAAAAAAATACATCCTAATTGCAGAATTACACAAGCTTGAGCTATGCATTGATAAAGCATCAGTTGTTTTCTTTTACTATATATAGTAAGTCATGGTTTAAAGAAATTTAATTTGATTGGAAATAAGTATAATTCTAAAAACCACCTTACGAATGATAAAAAATAAGCAATATAATAACTGTTGACAGAAAATGACTCCCAAAAGAGCTCGCTGACGGCTGTTGACCCAATTTTTCTGAGCCACTCCACTACCTACCGTCAAATTGCGTCATTATTTATATTTCCAAACTGTACCTACTTTATTTTTAGTATATTGGTAGAGATACTTTTTAATTAATATAGAAGAACCGCCACAATTAGTTGCTGTATCTCAAATTCATTTTCATGGAAATGTATGATATAAAATAATTGCTTTTGAAGTACCTAACTCCACTTAAGCAGGATTTAGAAAATAATGATATTTCCAAAGAAACGATAAAACAATTGCTTTCTTTCATTTTTCCACTAAATTTAGTTAAAGAGCGTGCCAAGTATTAGGATGCCTTTCTATTGAAGCGGAGCGGAGCGGAGATGTGCCGAGCTAACCAATCAGATTGCTTTATCGTATGCCAAATATATTTGACATACCATTTTTGATTAGCTCTGGTCATCTCCGCCGCGCTTCGCTCAATGGAAAGGCAGCCTTATAAGGCCATGGGCCGTTATTTGATATTGCCTAAACGATATCGCAAATAATATTGTTAACTTGACGGAAAAGGCGGCAGCATTGTAACACCATCGCTATATCTATCATTTAGACAACGTCGAATAGAGGCCCAGCGCCTCTATCGGGAACGTTCTAGCGATAGGTATTATAGCAACACACTAGCGAGATTCTCATCTCACTCTTCCACACGATGCGTAATGCGTAAGAGCGGGATGCGAATCTCGCTCGGGAGTCGCTACAATATCACATAGACGTTCCCGAATAGACGTCTAGAAGTTATTTCCATAACGACAACGCTAAGGGTGAGATGACCTAGTCTTGACCAAATGAAATGAAAAAGAATTCGAGCTCTACTCTCTACTACTACCCAATATATATTATGATTTTGATCAGGTGATCGTGCCGATTGTATCCATTAAGAAAGAAGAAAGAGAGAAAGGAAAATCATTTATTCACTGACACTACACAGAACAAACACACACTGGTTGAACAAAATTAAGTCAACAACAGAAGAAACAGTTGAGGTGTGTATCCCGCGGCAAGGAATCGTATACAGTACCTAATATTACCATGAGTTTATGCAAATCATTCTAGCTATCGAAATCTATCGGAAATACTGTTTGTTGCCGATACAAGTAAAAGGGATCGAGCGATAGTTCTCGATAACGAAGAACGGTTTGCGTAAACTCATGGTAATAGCTGGCTCAGCACAATGCTGAGGTGTCAGACTCTTGCAGCGCTAATTTTCAGCCAGCACCGACCGTGACTCACGGAGCGCTGTATAAATATATTACATATCTCCTTATGTTTACGTACTATCACGTATATGAACATACATACTATATTATATTAAGCGTTCATATTTGTGTGTGTATTATTTGTTGTAGGTACAGCATGACACCGTACAAAAACCAAAATGTATGTCCAATTGTAATATTTTGTATCGTTTTCTATTAATTAGACGTTCAAAGTAATTCAAAGCAATTCAAGGCCTCGCCTAAATTCACATATATGTTAGAAATTGTACAAATGCCGGGTGAATGAAAATGAAAACGAAAATATTTATTTTGCAAGTAGGCCACATGGGCTCTTTTACATGTCTGAAGCTAAGCGCTTCGAAAGGTGACATCTGCTGAGAAGAAACGCCGCAAGAAACTCAGCAGAATAAGCTTTCTATCCACGTCTATTGAAAACAAGAAATTTTATTGGTACAAATCTATTCGGTTATCAAAAACATGATTATGATCAATAATATCGCTACTATAGTTACATCAAACATCCTTCTATAAGCCTGAACATATATTGCCTAATAGATTAGCGGTACAGGTAACACAAATATGAGCGGATTTCGCGACACAGCTACTGATAAAGAAGCTTAGAATTATCTCTGGATTATGGTACAGCGGTAATCCGTCACATATCGCTGAACAAACAAACAGCCCCACGCAGCCAGTAAACATTGAAATATATAGTAGGAACTGCTCAAAGCAATTTTCGCGATGCTTACTTTTGATGTGTCAAAATGCGAATCTGACACCTTCGCAGGTTCAGTCGCATGGCAACCACCATTCATGACACTCATCTAAGTGACGCTGTTATAATTCAAAAAAAGCCCTCCCGCATCGTGCGGTGTGAGACCGCAGCACCACCAAACACACCGTCCACAATGATATGATAGCGTGTGAACCAAGCAATTTTAGAGTTTTGTATGTATGTCGTACGGACTAAGACATCAGCAATAGGCTGTGGGTAAGCCATGGCGCTGGCGTTTGGCAACCTACTATGAGGAGTATTTTTAAGTTAAACATTATATTTAATTGAGTACATAAAACAAAAAGGTTCTGCTCTACAGAAAACGGAATAAAAAAGAAATTTAAAAAGTTCTCATATAAAGGAAAAGTTCAAAGTAAATACTTACGCTAAAAATTAATATTCGACAACTCTTTCCCAAAAATTCAAAGCGTGTGACTTTGCATGTCTGTGTGTTACACATTAAAACCTTCTTCATGTTTTCGAAAAGATGGTGAAAACCGCATTGAAATCCGTTAAGTAATTTTGAAGTTTTAGGTGAATACAGCGACAAAGAAAGAATAAGCGACTTTTGGCCGAATTTACAAACGCCACAAGCATTTGATCACAGATTAAATAGTTAAAGTTCCCTCAACTAGTTGTTAACCTATACATAAACGTCACTCAAACGTCACTTTAATCAAAGATCAATTTGAGTGGCCTTTGTGAATTTGGCCATTTGTTTATTATAATTAGAAAAGCACATAAGTGAAGAGTAGATGGTTCTTCAGTTACGTAGACGGACCACTAGATGAAATATTATCATCTATACAAAATAGTAACATAGTAACATCAGTATAAAATAGTATGTATAATAACGACAATGTAATCCATTTTGTTGCGGACCTATTTAGGCGTGGCTAATAACCGCGGTGTCATAAAGCGTATACACAATATTGATTTTTTACAAAATAAAGCTAGAGCTGCGGGAAATTTACCAGAAATATCGGATGTTAGCGCCATTCGCCGAAAATAGTTGACATTTCTATCGAGGCCCGCGCGGTGCATTAGTTATGAAGTCCCACTATAGGTACAAATAATTTATTAAAACTCATCCGACCCATTCAGTTCGCTAAATGTTGAAGGATTTTTCTATATCAATGCGGTTTATAGTTCGTTGGAGTAACAAAATCGTTGGCATATTTTTAATGTCTGAATGATCCGGTTTATAACTGTAATGTTTTTATTTAAAGGTGCTTGCAATTCTCCCTCGAAAAAAGTATATTTTAGTTATGAATTATTACAGTTGTCAGATTTTAACGGACACGATTAAAACTTTTAAAACAATGGAGACGTTTTGTAAAGAATCCGCGAATGGGTCTTTGTTCGCATATTCTAATATTTTTAGGGTTCCGTACCTCAAAAGGAAAAAAGGAACCCTTATAGGATCACTCGTGTGTCTGTCTGTCTGTCTGTCCGTCTGTCACAGCCAATTTGCTCCGAAACTACTGGACCGATTGATTTGAAATTGGGTATACTTATGTAAAGTGGTGACCGCAACAGGGATGCGTAACGTATATTAATTAATTTTGAACATGGGGCCCACTTTAGGGGATAAATTAGAAAATTAAAAAAAAAGTTGTGCAACTGTAATCGTGTGACATATCAAATGAAAGGGCTTATTGTGAGGATCTTAAATGTATTTTTTATTTAATTTTAAGGTAAATAGTTTAGAAGTTATTTAGGAAAATAGGTGAAAATTGACCATTGACCAAATTTTGAAAAAAATACAGAAAATAGTTCTTTTCCTATAGATTACAGGAAAACCTATAAGAAGTCTATGGTATTTAAAGTAACATAGGAAATTTCAGTTTATCATGTATGGAACGGAACTTTCTCCACGCGGGTTTCACTCGCACTTGACCGGTTTTTTAAATGGGAACCATATCACATGCAGCAGCTAGTATGTATAAAATTGTATTCATGTACTTAGGCCATATAAATCAAAACTCGAGAAACAAGTTGTTAACAAGAACATTAATAACAAAAACAAAAAGTTGGAGAGTTTGTTGCCAACTAGGATTGCGTACGTAAGAGCTACCCTACAGTTTCGGGTAATAACATTTTTACTTCATACATATTTGATGGATCATGAAATTTCAGTTTGCAAATACAAAATACAAATCCTTTATTTTCCAATGCATAATACAGTATTATAGGTTTATAGTTTGTTAGAAGGAAAGTGGCATGGGCACAGCTTGGCTGGTTTTAAGCATATCCAGCTTCCTTACAGAGTACAAAGTATATACAATACTATACTTGACAGTGGAGACTGTCTACACCTCCATTTAACCTAGATTAATCGATTTAGATGTTTCTTTGTTTCAATTTTTATTTTTATTATTATGACCCTTAGAGACTTTATACATCTCTAAGTTACTTAACTTGTCCAGACGCGGAGACTTTACATCTCCCTTATTAGTTATTTATCAGTATTAATTTGTACCCATTAGGTTTTTATATTGCACATTTTGTGTTAGTTTCTAGATAAAACTGTATTGCCAAAGTTGAAAAAAGACCTACTGCTGAGTTTCTTGCGGCGTTTCTTCTCAGCAGATGTCACCTTTCGAAGCGCTGGTAGATTCAGACATGTAAAAGAGCTCAGGTGGCCTACTTGCAAAATAAATATTTTCTTTTTCATTTTCATTTCATTTCATTATAGGACCCACCACAGCTTTGCCCGCATTATTTTCCATACAAACTTTATCACCCTTTTCACCACTTTAGGGATGGAATTTCACAAAATCCCTCCTTAGTGCACCTCTAGGGTACTCGGGGACTGTCTCCTCCAAATTTCAAACCTCTAGTACCACCCGCTTAGGCTGTGCGTTATCTATAAGTGCGCATGGTACTGTTTTATATGTATAGATTATTATAGAAAACAGTATACTAATTGTATCTCTATGTAGATGTATCTATAAATCTCAACTTATTGAATTAATTAACTAACTCTGTGGGTTAAAAAACTTCTAGTCATCAAACGATGATTTTTGTTATCAAAATGTGTATAACATGGTTTTAAAGTAAGCTCCGCTTCTCAATATTAAAGACTACTAACTACTTAGTACATAACGATTATCTGTTTATATTCTTAATATTTTATAGGGTCACCCTCTTTTCGCATAACACTTCTGGTCCTTATGTTATTAGGTATAAAGTTTCTGCGCAATAGTATTTTGTCATAAATATTTGCGCGCATAATGTTTTGATTGTCATAACTATTAATCCTCCTAATTATTTTGAGCATAATTTTAAATGGCATACAATTTTGTGTCATAATTATTGTTAAGCACACAAGTGCTATTTGACATAGGTAACACTGAGACGCATAATTTTAACAACTTAAATGTTGACGAGATCTATTTTAACAACAGTTGGTGGACTGGAGTTGGAAACAACTTCCGAGGAAAATCAGAGGGGACTCCGTGTTTATGGCATAACTTTGATGATCCGAAATGTATTTGGCATATCATACTATACTTACACGACAGTTAATCAACGAATTTTAATATTGTGGAAAGTGTATTTCGTGTAATTAATAAGCATCCGACTTAATTGTTCGAATTTTAAATAGCTACTATAGGTACTATGTTAAGACCAGACTTAGCATAATGATCATGTTGTGTAGAAAAATTACATTAATTAGGTACTTAAAATGGTATAGCTGTGCAAGATGGGTCGAAATGCTAAAGGTTTTTTCTTACATACCATTATGTGTAAGATTATAATTTCTTAACGAATGATATTGATGCTTCAAGACATTAAAGCTTATGCGTATATAAATAAGACTTTAGACCAATATGCGAAATGATGATTATGACAAAAAATGCCAGCCAATATGGACCCTATTTTATCGGATCAAATAATATAGGTTAATCAAATAAGGGAGAATGTCTGAATATGGTGTGTTCTTCTGGTATTCCGATTTTAAAACACAGAAAGGAACACTTGCACATTTAAAGCACATTTCAAGATTAAACACCAATCAGATCAAAATAAAGTGGCCGATTAGCGATTTAATTAAATAGATAGAACTCAAACTTAAAACAAGAAGACCTATTTAAACATTAGGTAGTCTTGATAACCTTAAAATCAAAACAAATGGTTATCTTTACTCCAGAATACTTATCTGTTGAATAATTGTGTATTCATTTAATGGGTTTATCCGCTGATTCTCTCGTTCGTTGGTTTGAACAAAGAAATCGGTCACATTGTCATGATAATTTGAGGGGATTCCAGATTGATTTTCGATACTAATTTGACTGTAAAATATAACCGGTTCGTCCATATTCTGAGTCGAAGATATTCATAAAACAAGGTTGTATCAGCCAAGGATCATATAATCATAATTAATAGCTGATCCGTGCGAATTTTCGCTCAGCATCGTGATCAAACACCGAATAATAATAATATAATAAAGTGAGAATAAGTAAATGCAAGTTTTATTAGTACTCTATTTGTCTATTTTTCGTCAATAGCAGATAATTTTGACAAAGATAATAAACGGGGTACTTGCGGGTGTGCCATCTATTGGCATTGGTCTGGAAATAGCTAAGACACATTTTAGTTATACAGACTGTCAATAGATGGCGCTTGCAATTCGAGTGATTTTTATTTACGTACGCAGATGTTGTTGGCCCCGGGCTGTTTTGTAATTGAAAGTCTTAATACGTATTATTATAATACCTATATATATATAGTAAAGGATAATGTTGACAAAGATAATAATTAACGCAGTACTCTCCAGTAGCGCCATCTGTTCACATTAGTCTGCATGTGCAATTAGCTAACAGACATGTTTGTTAAATAGACTGTTAATAGATGGCGCTTGCAAATCGCGTGGTTATTTATTTATTTTTTAACGAAAACGTTAATTTTAATTTATTTTTGTAATTTTAAGACAAATCGGAGAACATAAGCTAAAATTACGTTTAAATCATTAATTTTGGTAAAGAATTAACGGAGATCTTGAGCATCTTCAAAAAAATACCTTTTAGAAAAAACATATATGATGATATTATATCAGGCATCACATAAACTACGTGGATGATCATCATCATCGTTTCAGCCAAATGAAGTTAACTGCTAGACATAGTAGGCCTTCCTCAATGATCACAATAACGATAGATTCTGTGCTACTCGAATCCAGCGGAGTCCCGCAATCATCACCAGTGAGTGCTCTGCCTACACTGTGCCTTCCAGTATGCGGTTGTCCCTAAAGAACTCTTCGGCCTCATCGGCCATGTTTTACGAGCAATGTACCCCGCCCAATGCCACATAATGCCGATTCTCTAACGTGCGCTGATCAGCAATGACGGACACATTGTAATTTAGATCGAATGACTTTGTCCTTACAATTTTAATTAATAGTTTCGTTTATCCGCTGATCAGCCAGCAGCAGTGGAACCTATTAGAACCTAGGAAGGTCCTGGCCTAGGGATGATATCAGGTTTGAAACTACTTATTAAAACACTAGAGCTCGCAAATACTGCAATAACTCATTCGGTTTGAAATCGAATTGCCAACTTCTCATTAAAGTTTACGTTAAGTTGAAGTTCTTTGAACAGGGTTGCTTCTCTGAAAACAATTTCAGTGATTCAGATGCAAATTGTATTCAGGAAGATAATCGGATTCCATTGAAAGTCGACTGAACTTCGGCCCTTAGATTATTCCTTCTTGCTTAGAATTAAGTGCGTAAGTATTAACAATGCCTTTCTTCACCGACAGAATCTTGGAATAAGTTTGAATTGCTGATACATTTGTTGTGTTTCAAAACGTAAATAATAGCTTTGCATTCACCAATGTCAGAGACTTGAGAGTTTTTGACGGGCTTTCATTACCAACATGTATCTAAGTACGCAAAGTTTCAACTCGAATGGACAAGAATCAAAACTGATTTGCAAACTGTGACCATTTGCAGTAAATGGTCACGCGAGTGGTTAGTCATTATGCCATTTATTATTACTGAAGTCATTTATGATTTTCATAAATGACTCGAAATAGAAACTATAGCTAATTCAACAGCAACTTTAGAAACTTCGTTTCCTATGGGAACTGCTCGCTGTAGGGGGTATACAAAATTTACCACTAATAGGTACAAAAGTACGTTCTTTTAAGTTTCTTATTCGAAAGTTTTGATTTATTATTGGGTATGCTTCAATGATTGTTGGATTAGTTGATGGCATTCGAGAATGGTGACACGGTCTAAGACTTAAATCCTCAGATCGAAGCCAGAAGCACGGTGTGTCATTTTGAATGGACATTATAACATTTATTTATTACTTATTACGTTGTGCTTCATTAGAATACGTAATTATATATAATGCTATAAAATGCGTGTTTATAAAGTACTGAATGTCTCTCCCTTTTCTCCTATTTTTGTCTATGCAAGTTACTAGTCACACAACTTCTTTCTGTCACGAGTTACGTGTTAACTTTCCTTGCTTAGTAAAAAAACTTGATATTTGATTTTGCAGTAACATTAATTTACATACAAGTAACAAAGCTAAATTGCATGCGGTGCAAAACTTAACAATTTGCATGCGCCTTCATAACCCTAACACACGAGTGAAAAAGATGCTAGGAAAATAAAATTCTTGGAAATTTCCATGCGGTAAAAGTAAAAGTAATATACTTAACACCATATTGATTGAACGCTCCTTGCTTTTATTTCTTGCGGTATTTCTTGGACAATTTTCCTAAAATACTTTTAACAGATTGCCGCTTTCATGAAGGATTAACGTTGATAAAGTGTTTCGCTGTGATCGGCCTGTTTGTTTAGGATTTTGGTTTCGATTTTGCGCTTGTACGAGAGGAAATAAGAATGACATTTTTCTAATCCTATTTGACATGGAAGGATTTTTTCATACTAACATATGGATAATTTTGAAAATATGGCTGGTCTCCAAAGATCTCAAAAGAAGGATATGCCTATCACTACAATTTCGTGTACCAAGTCTCATAGAAGGTTGTCAAACGCCAGCGCCATGGCTTAACCACGCACCCTATTGCTGATGTCTTAGTACTTACGACATACACACTAAAGTCTAATATTGCTTGATTTACACGCTTTCATATCATTGTCGGCGGTGGCTTCGGATGTGCGGTCTCACAGGTTGTTCGTGGAACCACTTAAACGGGTGTCCGTGGCCGTGGTTGCCGTGCGACTGAACGTGCGATGGTGTCATATTCGCGATATGACACCTCATAAGTAAGCATCGCGAGAACTGCTTTGAGCAGTTCCTTACTATTTATTTCAATGCTGGTCTGATTATTCTTGCAGCCATACACTACCTAAACGTTTGCATAGTTATTGCAGCTAAGTAAATAATGAAATTATGTGTACTTGTAATATTACTTGTATTGCGAAGGTTACGTAAAATTATATGACTGCCGTCACACTTCGTTTGCTCAGTGTCTCTTTACTTTAGTGATCCTTTATAAGACATATCGCGTTCCGTATGAGTAGCATAGCAAAGAAACTTCAAAGAAACCAGAGCATAAAAATATGTTTTATTGCGTCCTGACCGGATATGAGATTTGCTGATCTTGGTAAAAAGTAAACATCATTGAACCTTATTATCTCAAACATGTGTTGTACAGTCGTTGAAGTAATTTGTAAACTAAACGCGCGTCATATCAGAGTTTTAAACTAAAGATGAGTACGAAAAAAAAAAAAAATAACGTTTTCTCATTAAAATGTGATAGATTTTATGTATCCTTCAATTTTAAAACCAGCTAAAAAAAACCTATTTTAGGGTTCCGTACCCAAAAAGTAAAAACGGGACCCTATTACTAAGGCTCCGCTGTCCGTCTGTCCGTCTGTCTCCAGGCTGTATCTCATGAACCGTGATATTTAGAAAGTTGAAATTTTCACAGATGATGTATTTCTGTTGCCGCTATAACAACAAATACTAAAAAACAAAATAAAATAAATATTTAAGGGGGCTTCCATACAACAAACGTGACATTTTTGCTCGTTTTTGCTCGATATTGATAACGGCAACAGGTAGACGCTTGAAATGTTCACAGAATATTTAGATATATATTAACTTCAAAAATAAATAATTAAAATATAATAAAAATTTAAGGGGGGCCCCCATACAACAAACGTGTTTTTTTTGCTAGATTATAATGGTACGGAACCATTCTTACGCGAGTCCGACTCGCACTTGGCCTTTTTTTCCAACGGACGTATACCTATAGACTTTTGCCCATAACGATAAACAATTTCCTTGGAATACATAATGTCAAGTACTCCTCTGCTGCACTGGGAGTGAAGAAATAGCATAGAATGCGTGCAGATGCTTATCATCCTGGCATGTCGTAAAAGTCGACTAAGGGACGGGTCCTCTCCAACATGATGGACTATCTGTATGGGCGATGGGCTGATCACCTGTCACCATACGGTTCATCATACCATCTTAGGACTAATGAATCGAACGTGGCCACAAGTAGTCTTGTCTCATACATATTATCACGCCCGAAATCCTTAATGGGGTGGATTAGGGATTTCGGGCGTGATAATATGTATGTATGTACATAATGTCAATGCAAACAATGGTAAACCCAGTGCGCTCACAACTGATTTAAATCATAGTATAAATGTTTATCTTTAATTATTCATGTATCTCATTCAAATAGATAAAACATAGATAACAAGAGCGCCGCTTTTATTTCAGCCGTTATGTTTGAGTTATCGTGCCGGGCTGGCTTGCTAATGTTTATTGTTACTGACAGTACCCACGTACGCATTTTTGACGCGCGTTTTATTTCAGCAGTGGCCTACTTACCAGAAACGGGTCTCGGACTATGGAATGGTTCTAATTTAAATGATCTTAGCGGACGTAAAATTGTAGTTGTAGTTTGCGTAAGCTTCTCTATTATTCTTGTGAAAAAAGTCACAATGAAAAATCTCATTGAATGCAAGACGTATAAAAAACATCGAAAGTCAACGAAACTACAAACAAAATTTCATTCAACAAGTGTTATGATTCAAACTTAAATTTAAAACTTACCATAATACAAGAAGACTATTTCAAAACAAAATACCGTTCGAATCGTCACAGAACCAAAAACTTCACACAAACAGAAAACAAAAAAAAATAACCACCACAGCACGCACTGGTACGACACTGGCTGGAAATATTATAAAAATGATTCGTCTTTATTTTAATTCATGTTTTAGCGTTTCAGTTATCGCGGGAGGTGCGCCGTGGCGCGTCGAAGGGGGAAGCGATTCGCCCGGCGTTCGGAGGTTGACTGGCGCCCCCCTTGTTCTGGCGAGTGGGGGGCAAGGTGCGGGGCGAGGCTACAGCCGCCCGCCCAAGAAATTATGCTACACGTCGGACCATTTGAGTGCAATTCAGATCTGTAGCTCGCAATTAGCAAACTATACCATTGTGTACTGATTCATGTTGAATCAAGCTGATATGTTATTTTCTGGTGAGGGTTAAACACGCTTATTACGGTGACATCTTTTTTATTAACATTAATTTTTTTCTCCACTTCTCCAATTTGGTGCTAACTGTCTCTGTTTTTATCAATGTTGGAGTATGCCATGATACTTTTTTAAAAATAGCAGCAGTTGAAAGTTGGTAACAATTGCTTGGTGCGTACGATTTTAGGTTCTTAGTTTTCAGGTCATGCCGTTAATTTAATTGTATTATTTCAGGCGAGCTCTAAATCTGTAGTTGGCCTATAAATCTATTCCAGAAGAAGAAAAACATCTATTGACTAACACAGAAGACACACATAGTAATATAAATTAAGCAAACAATAAAACAAAATGGTGGTGCATATCTATATATATAAAAATGAATTGGTGTTCGTTAGTCTCACTAAAACTCGAGAACGGCTGAACGGATTTATCTTATCTTAGTCTTGAAATGTTCGTGGAGGTCTAGGGAAGGTTTAAAAGTACAAAGGTTACTTAAATTATTATTCTTCGCAGACGAAGTCGCGGGCACTAACTAGTTCATAATAAATGTATTAATCATTATATCAGGACGCTACGTTACGTGTTAGTTTATAATGTATGGTATGCGCCTGCGAAAAAAAAAAAAGTTTTGCTTATTTAATTATTTTGGAGCCCCTTACATGCCAGATGCCAACTCGAAAAGCAATCTAAGCCTTCGTAATATTAATCGATTGCACATTTTCATACTTGACGGCCTTCTGATAATCTGGGTACAGTCAGCTGCGAAATTGCTCCTGGCTCATTTAATAATTGGCTAATTAATCCAAGCTGGCTGAGTTAAATTCATCTTTAAATAGTTCATAATATTAAATATTTCAATAAAATAGAAATGGGTATTCTTAATATAAATAATTAGCACTCTCATACGGGAATTGCTGAAGAAAAATTGGATTATAAGATCGCCTTGAGAATTGTCAACGTTTTGTTTTCAAGCTACCTAACTAATGCGGTTAACTGCACTCCCAACTCGCCAGCTCTGAACTTTGATAACTATTGCTTTATGAATAGGGTGTTAAATAGTTAAATGTTTGGTGCGAACTGCGTTTTAAATGGGGTAGTTTCAGAACACAAACCCGTCCTAATGCGGTTACATTTGAGATAAATTTGGCATGACCTTTCGCATTTCAGTTACTGCCTTTGATATGAGTAAACAATGTTAATATCGTTATAGGTACACTACATACTTAATTTTGAAGGATTTCATATTTACCCTTACAGCAAATAAGCATTTCCTAGGCAATCGCGTTCCCCCTTCGGCCATCGCTTTTCATATAGTGAGTCTCGCTACGAGAAAGCTCATTCGGCAATAATAATAATAAAAAAGAAAGCCGAATAGCTGAGTAAACTACCAAGTTTCTCATAGATGGCGGTTACGAAAAAGTATCCGGTTATGAGCGAGTTGCCTATAAAGCAAGATGCGTAACAAAGCAAGATACATAAGTATATTGCCTACAAAGCAAAATGTCTAAGTGGTTGAATGCCGTCTAGACAAATGGTCTACTTGCTAAAACGACTACCAAGCAAAATGTCTTAGTACTTGAATGTCATGAAGACAAATTGCCTGGTATTTTTAATTTACAAAATAAATGGTTTTGAATTTATTCAGGCAAATAGGCGAAAATTTACCATTCCCCTCCCTTATCTCCGAAACTACTTGGCCTAAAAATTTGAAATAAATACAAAACATTGTGTTTACCTATAGATTACAGGAAAGCCTATAAGAAGTCTATGGTATGCAAAGTAACATATGAAATTTCATATAATTACGAAACCCTCTCCACGCGAGTTTAACTCGCACTTGTCCGGTTTTTTTAAGACATCCTGCTTTTTGGCTATCTTGCTTCTGAGGCATCTTGCTTTTTAGACATCCAGCTTGTTAGGCATCTTGCTTTTTAGCCATCTTGCTTTGTTAGGCATCTTGCTTTGTAGGCAACTCGCTCATAATCGAAAGTATCGTCAAAGATTTTATCGAGAAAGTCACCACGTTGACTGAGACGGCTGTATGCCATTTCAATGCATATTTTAGGGGGTTGATTTTACAACACTGAAAGATTGGTATAATTCAATTTATAATGTTAAGGAAAAAAGTTTGGTAGCAAGTGGGGCGCTTGTTTCCCTCGACGTCTGCTGAATTATTTATTTTGTCACACTCTCTTAAGTTCTTAGGCTGCTAAAAATATCCATTGCATATTTAAATTCTGTGAACCCGGTTTATTTTGGTGGTAATTATATTTTTATGTGTTGATAAACGTTTAAAAAACCGATGCCGTTTCCCATACAAACCATGATAAAGCCATTAGTTCTTTATTTCATAACCAAATCTGTCAGAGTTTGCAAAAGATCAAGTATAATCAGTCCATCCCAAAATCGCTATATGTTTTATCTACACCCATATCATAAAACCTCCATAGTATAATTAAAAACCGTAGGAAATGACCACCATTTTGACAACCAATTAGGAAAAACCAGTGCTGCAATGTTATTCCCGTTTCGTTTTTAGTATAGAAACGAGATTAAATTTGGAACAGCTGTCAAAACTCAAGTGGGTCTCTATTCTAGTATCCATAGATATTAAAACAGTTATTGATACGAAACGTCAATTCAGTATATTTTTTTAATATAAACTGCACAACATTTGATCTCGAGCGATATGAGAATAGAGACTTCATTCGTTTGTCTATGATTTAAAAAAAAATGGTCTTGACGGAAGATCGAATTGCCGCCATTATGTTGGTGTTTTGCTGAACGAAAGTAGAATTGTTGTTGAATTGAATAGAAAAAGTGGTTTGTAATTTACATTTTAGTTGCAAATATGAATAGGTCTTCTCGGAGTGTGTGTGATGTGAAAATGCGCCGGATATCGGAAATATGCAGCCACGATTGCAACAAATAACTTGTTGCCAGAAAATATTGTTTCTGAACCCATCATGGAGGATTTATAATATGTGTGTAGATAAAGTTATGTAAGCAACTCTGCATAATTTGGCCTTAAAACACACGTGCGATCTTATTATGAAACTCGCTAAAAGCTCGTTTCATAAGACCGCACTAGTGTTTTAAGGCCTATCATTATGCAACCGTTGCATAAACTACTATTTTTCGTGTTTTTTTATTATAACACTACACGTTTTTATTCTTATTTCTGCATCAGCCCACATGCTTCGTTAACAGTAGGTACTGGTTTATGTGTTGGTAAGCAAAAATGTACCTTAATAAATTGTCTTATTTGACTATGTGTTCGTTGATGCACATAGCGATATTTTATCATCGACATTGTTGTCATATTTTTACACACGACGATTTATAATAATTATTCAAAATTGGATTGCCCAGAATATTTTCAAATATAGAGAGTATAACCCGCTATGTTGCAATATATTCCTAAAACATCAGTTAAGAAATAGTCAAGTGACCGCCAGGTAAATAGCGATTTTTAATGTTACAAATTAAACCCACTATATACCAATATTGCTGTATTGTAAACCATAAACACATAGCGATTTTGGGATTCGCACCGACGATATGTTGATTCACACACATCACTCTCAACAAATTGAGATCTCACCAGACAACACTTTGAACGCTGCGGAAGAAATAAAAAATCCAACCTTTTGTAATGTAAAAACAAACAGATCATTCTGAGCCTGATGAGATCCCGCTAGACTAGCGGCTGACCGCCTCTGGCGATTCATCTCGCCAGATTACGCCCCCGTACTAGCGCACAATGCTAGCCTCGCTGATTGATGGACGGAGCCTTTTGTGTACCATGCTTGGGCATCACAATATGGAAAAGTTCGGTTGTTGGAGGTAAAATGTAGGATTTTTTTATTAATTTGATTTGTACTTTGTAGGTAAATTCATTAGGTGAATTGATCGACAGTGCCTTTTAACCGTTGAAATAGGGGTCTGTATTGGAATACATAATATCTTTTGTCCTACTTGTATATTCCATGATCACTTTGGTCATAATAATCTTTTGCCATAACAAAAGCAATAACAACGTTTGCCCTAATGTAAATGCCATAATATCTTTTACCCTAATATTGAATATCCTTATGCTCATTTGAACTATTGTCTTAAGTACCTACTAATGATCAATTGTGTCCAAAGATATTCTGGGCATAAAAAAAGACCTATTACCTATTGAAATAATCGCAAGGGAAATAACGTTCCTTTGATATAACGATAAGATGATATAATAACAAAATATGTAAACTCCGTTTGATATAATAAGTGTTTGATATAACACTCGTGTGATATACCTAACCATTAAATACTATAACCATCATTTGTTATGGCACAAAAAAGGCCTAACATTCTAAACCCAACCTATCCAAGTCGCTTTTGCTCCGACCCATCTTGCTCGCTCGTTTCGCTCGCTCGCTCAGGCAAATTAGATATTTAGAGCACTAGGTAATATAATATTATAGCTTATGGCTTATGGACATAAGTACATTATGGCATATTATTATGATCATAATGGCAAATGAATGATATGTCAAAATTTTTTAGAGAAAAAGTTTTGTGGCGTTTGACTTTAGGACATAGTACGATTTTATGGATCGCGAACGAGACCCTTGAATTAGTTTAAGGTCGGTTTGCACCAAATCAACATCATCATAAATATAATAAATGCGAAAGTTTGTGTTTTTTTGTGAGTGAGTATGTTCGTTACTGCTTCACGCTCAACATAGATGTTGAGCGTGAAGCAGTAACGAAGGAATGAAGTCGATTTCTATACAATTTGGAATAGTGATAGCTAATACCCTAGGCTACTTTTACTCCCGGAGAATTTTAAAGTTCTCGAGGGAATTACTATAACTAACTAATTAATAGAATAATAATATAGAATAATAAGACTAAACAACTACTTACACTGAGTACGGCGTATGCAAATAAATTAATAAATAAATTACATGCAAACGTAGTCACGGGTAGGGCAGAAGCTAGTCATAAATATGATTGAGTTAGTTAATTGTGTTTAACAACTGACACTCATCAATCTTAATAATATTCAAACGCATTGAATGATTTACATATGTATAAGATTTTGGTGCAAGTGGATCTTAAACTTAAAGCTTGCTATACCTCGACAATTGTAAAAAAAACGCTGACGGCCATCTAAAATGTATGGTCATCAGCGCTCTTTTTACAATTGGCGAGTTATTGGCAACACAATAATGTTGTTTATTTGAATTTTTAAGCTTTTAAATTCTAAGAGCTCTTGTACTGCAATGATACTTCAAAGGAGACTTGACGTAAAACTAAGCGTTAAATAGTAACTTGTAGATCTGCTGAACTTTAATAGGAGTGTCTTGAAAGTCGAGAACTTGACCATGAACTTTAGGCTGTCATAGTAGACATGCGCATAATTCACCTGACAAAGATTTTTTGACATGGTGCACACTTTGTGAGAACATGCATCTATTATTTATTTATTTCTATGTATGAATATTCTCCTCTGCTGCACTGGGAGTTTCTCCTCTGCTGCACTGGGAGTGAAGAAATAGCACAGAATGCGTGCAAATGCTTATCATCCTGGCATGTCGTAAAAGTCGACTAAGCGACGGGTCCTCTCCAACATGGTGGACTATCTGTATGGGCGATGGGCTGATCACCTGTCACCATACGGTTCACCATACCATCTTAGGACTAATTATTAATCGAACGTGGCCACACGTAGTCTTGTGGCTCTGCCCACCCCATAGGGATTTCGGGCGTGATGTGTATGTATCTGATGTAAGACCAAAACAACAACATACTTTAGTAGGTATGTCACTAGATCGTCAATATTTTTAGTTTGTAAAATATAATAAAAACAATCAGAATCAAGATAGAATTTTGGCTCAAATTCAATCGAACTTATTTTGATAACTTTAAGCTGGGTCTCTAGGTTTATTTTTATTTATTTGAAGTTGACGTATTCCTAAGGTTCAAGTACTAAAATGTCATGTTAACGTAATCACTTGGGTGCCATGTTTCCGAATCATCCCATGACACAATATTTTTTGATAGAGGTCCAAAAACACAAGTCCTTGTGCAAAAACACAAGTTTTTTTTATAGTAAGAGGGGGCAAACGTTCAGGCGGGTTACCTGATGGTAAGCAATCACCGCCGCCCATGGACACCCGCAACACCAGGGGAATCACGGATGCGTTGCCGGCCCTTAAGTTCAATAGTTGCTCCGTTTTGACACGAAAGAAAGACAAACTAACATAAAGTTTAGTAAGGAATAAGGATACATGTTACTCTATCACGTCTCAACGCATTCTAATAAACATTGTGTGTAGATAGATAGTCTATATCCTATATGAACATTCATGTATAGATATAGGATAGTTAGTTACATTGTAGTTCAATTGAAAATATTTAATCCCTAGGGAATAACATTAACCGAAGCGACCGAAGTCGAAAGCGAAAGTTATTTTTAAATGAGAAAGGGACCAAATATTATAGAAGCTTTTGGACAATTATGATTTCAAAGAAAAATCAATTAAGCGGCGACACACCTTTTTACTTATTTTCTATACTTTAATTTACCAGCAATTTCGGTTCAATCTAGACATCAAATAAACGTAATAATAGTTCGTTACAAAGAACTTTGACTGTACATTAGATACACTTAACGAATCATGTTCAAAGGAACTAAAAATAAGAAGGCTTGAAACCAACTTAAAACTCTGCGGCGCGAGCGTATACTCCTGCCACTTTTATAACGTACACAGTTCACGCAATAATAGTCTTTATACCGTGATCATAAGAATTTTAAGACGTGGATTATTATTGTGGGTCTGCTGTACTCCGCCAGCCTACTAATTACTTCTTAATTCTAACAATCAGCGGATTATTTCGGTCTTAGTGAGACAAAAGAAGGGTGTTTTAAAATTCTTAACTCATTAATTTGAATGTCCTTAATCTAGCACCAGCGGTTCAATTTGCTGCCGGTTCTTTGAATTCGAACTGACTCTACTAACTTTGATAAAAATGCTGATTAAAATTAGGGACTTGTAAAGAAATAATCAATTACGTGGTGACCTCTTTTAATTCTTGTACAGTGTTAAAATATTTACACATTTTCTTTTTTCAGATTTGTATTATTTACAGATTTACTTTACATGACTATGGCAGCCCCATCGTAACTTTAGCTAGTGACGTCTACAACTAAACTAAGTTAAATTAAATTAGCTGACATGCTACTTTATAAATATTCTACTATAAATAAATAAATATCTTAGCCTCTGTTGAATCTGGGAAAGCTAAATCATAGTATAAAGGGAAGGGAAGTAGGTTATCTTCATACAAACGCACCGCATCGCCGCACGCACACTTAAACAAAATCTCGACCCGTTTCCCCTTACTAATCGGGTCGAGATTTGTTTAAGTGTGCGTGCGGCGACGCATAGATACTTTGGCGCACACATACAAGCCGCGCGCGGTGCGTTTGTATGAAGATAACTTACTTCCTCCTCTTTATACTATGGCTAAATAAGGTACTTTGAAATACACCTACATCAAATCTGAAAATGATTGCCTTTGTAGTTCATTTCGAGCACAATTCATTTATACATGTTAAACGTCTTCAGATGCACATGTTTACACATTTACACATCATTCATTCATACATACATACATATGTATATCACGCTTGTTTCCCAAAGGGGTAGGCAGAGACCACGGATTTCCACCTGCTACGATCCTGACACACAGCTTTCGCTTCGTCTACTTTCATTAAGTTCTTCATGCACGCTCGCCGGTGTAGGGTACTTTTGACCTGGCCGTTCTTAAGAACGTCCTCGATCTGGTTTTAGACGTTCGCCGAGGTCTTCCCCTTCCAACCCTACCATGCCCACTTGCCTTATCAATTTGCTTCGTTAGTCTTCTTCCGTTCATCCTCTCCACATGTCCAAATCATTCATGTTATGACGTAATATTTATTGTTAGTTAGTGTACAGTTAATGTTATTCTGTAACAAATCTCATCACTCATTTCGTCTCACATTTTCATTTATCAGTCATTAATTGACTGACATGCTCGTAGGCATTATGCGGAGTAAGGTACGAGTATCTACGACGGACGGATAATATGTCGGAATACATCCAAGGTTGAAGACACGCACGAACATGTACTTTATACGCACTGACAGGTCAAGTTAGGCTCGCCGGTTAGTTCATGAACGAAGTGTTATTTAAGTTAATCACACCCCAGTTATGTTGTGTTTAAATCGGGTACACAGGTCGCCCTCGCTTCCTCATCGAAGACTGCAACCTACCCGGTGTAAACAGTGAGTCGTCTGTCGACTGTAATCTGCAGTCGAAGTCGACCAAGTCTCAACACTGAAAAGGCGGCAGTATTAATCGTTATATTTTATGTATATATTATATGAACGTTTTCTTATTTAATAAGCTTATAATTTTTTTGCACGATATTTAATAACATAATAGTAGGTTATGCAACGGTTGCATAATGATAGGCCTTAAAACACTAGTGCGGTTTTCATGAAACGAGCCGATAGGCGAGTTTCATAATAAGATCGCACGTGTGTTTTAAGGCCAAATTATGCAGAGTTGCATACATAACTTTATCTACACACATATTATAAATCCTCCATGATGGGTTCAGAAACAATATTTTCTGGCAACAAGTTATTTGTTGCAATCGTGGCTGCATATTTCCGATATCCGGCGCATTTTCACATCACACACACTCCGAGAAGACTACTTACTATTCATATTTTCAACTAAAATGTAAATTACAAACAACTTTTTCTATTCAATTAATTCTACTTTCGTTCGGCAAAACACCAACATGGCGCCGATTCGATCCTCCGTCAAGACCATTTTTTTTTTAATCATAGACAAACGGATGAAGTCTCTATTCTCACGTCACTCGAGATAATAATAATAATAATAATAATAATAATAATTCTTTATTTTCAGATAACTAGGATCCATGATTTGTTAGACAACCTTATAGCTAAATTAGACACCTAAGATTAAATTCAATAAATTATTCATAATAATAAGATAAGATAAGATAATTTCAATACAATTAAATTTTGTTTTCATACAATTAGATTAAATAAATACTAATATTACTTTTTATTTCTGCCCATATGCATGTTGATACAGTTGGCGATGTATGGGCAGTCTAACCTCTCCGCTACCATGGCAAGGACGCCATTGCGGCTCGCGCGCACTCTGCTCAACAGGGACGCGCACCGCTTGCGCAGACTGGCGTAGAAGCAATCGGTGCGCGCCTCTGCAAACATGCCTGAGGCACTGCAGTAGCGAGGAAGCCGCAATACCGCCCTTAACGCGTTATTGTATTGTATGCGTAGGGCATTGAACGCCCTCAGAGTATAGTTAACCCACAGGCTGCACGTGTATAGAGATGTACAGTAAGCTTTGAACAGCATAATTTTTACGTCCGCAGAGCAGCGAGCGAACCTGCGGGCAACCATATTCGCTCTAACGGACAATGCCCTACGCTCACGTTCAATATCAGCGTCATCTTTAAGGTCTTCAGTGAGCAAGTGTCCCAAATATTTTACCTGCTGAACTCTGTCTAAATCAGACTCATTTAAAGTGATAGGAGGAACGCTTTGAGGACATCTGGTACCTGCCCTAAACACCATATAATTGCTTTTTTTCACATTATAAACTAAACCGTGCAGTTTCGTATACTCTTCACACGTTTTTAGCAATTTACTAACACCACAAGCCGAAGCGCTCAGCAAGACCATATCGTCTGCGTAGCTAAAATTATTAACGCAAACTCCGTCTACGTGACAACCGATATGTTGCTTGCTGAGCTCGACGATCAAGGCGTTTATGTACAGGTTGAACAATTTGGGGGAGCTGAGCCCCCCCTGCCTCACCCCGCACTGCAGTTTGTACGGTACGGAAAAAGCGCCCGCCCAACGAACGTAGTTTATTTGATTTTTGTACCAAAATTTAAAGATATTAATAAGCTCACTAGGCATGTTTACATCCCCAAGCTTCCTCCAAAGAACATCATAACAGACCAGATCAAATGCTTTAGACAGATCGAGGAAGCAGGCATATACAGGTGTTTTCCTACTGGTGTAGTACTTGACTACATGTTTCAAACATAAAATCGCACTCTCTGTTGATAAATGTGGTCTGAAACCGAATTGATTGTCATGTAAGTCAACATACTTGTCCAGATTTGCATCGAGTAGGCTGTCAAAAACCTTAGCCACTATAGTGGCTAATGATATTGGCCTATAGTTTGTTTTATCTGAACTATCTCCGGTTTTATTTTTTATTACAGGGACCACGATTGTTTTCATTAGGTCAGCAGGTAGATATGAGTGGCTTACGCATAGTGTATAAAACATAGCTAATACCCGTGCGATATGGGGCCCAGCATTCTGTAGGTGTTCGATACTGAGACCGTCATGACCAGGAGATTTACCTCTTGTCATCTGTTTAATTACATTTGTTACATCGCTAGCTGTAAACTTGAAATTCAAATCCTGACAAACGGTCCCAGTATCGAGCTTCGATAATGATGGACCAAGAGCAGACTCAACATAGAAATGCTCCTTAAACAAGTTTGCTATATCACCGGAGGAGGAAACGCCTCCAACACTTACAGGCAGGCCCGGTCTATTGTTTAGTTTAGCAGTGCATTTCCAAAAACTACGAAAGTCACTATTTAAATGATGTGACGCTAACAGGTCCATCTTAATTTGCTCCTGGTGGTCTTGACACCAATTTAAACGGGATTTAAATATTTTCCTACTCTCGTACATTTCTTCATATATGATACCAGAGGAAGGTTTACCATGCTGAATCCAATCATAGAACTTAAGCCTAGCCTGCCCGTGAGCTTCACTAACATTTACATTCCAACCAACCACCCGCTTTCTCTGACCACGCCTGCTCCCCCGGTGACTGGCTATCGCGGACTCTTGGAGGGCGGACACTACATCTAAATACATATGGTCAAGAATAATAAAATGTTCTGGAATATTACATATTTTATTCCCGCAAACCCGCATTTCTTCCGGAAAATCAAAAAGTCTTAATCTGTTATGACAATCCTCACGATACTGTTCTATTGAATCAAGTTTTCTGTTACCCCAATTTACTTTATACATTTTATTATCATCTACGGATGAGACTGTTTTAGTATTTAACACATCGAACTTGCACTCTAATACTAATGGCACGTGATCAGACCACATTACATCATATTGTATATAAATGTCAATAACAGATTTTAAAACAGACTTAGATATTATACAATGATCTAGCCATCTAGTGGTCCCGTGAACATCGCTTATAAAAGTGTAACTTTCCGAATTAAGACCTAATTTCTCTATATCGACACAAATAAGTTCGTGCTCGTTACAAAAGTTCGTGAGTTCTTGAAAAAACCGTTCTCCCGGGTGGGCGTTGTAGTCTCCAAGAACAAAAACGGATTCAGCGTCTTCAGTGTCGATTATAGCTCTCACCGTACCCAGACTGTCCGTGAACTCCGTTGAATGGTTCGGTCTATCCGTTGGCATGTATACGCACATCACAAGAACCGACCGTAGGTTTGTCACAATTTTAATCGCACATACACGCGGATTATCACAATTAATGACCACTACGTCCGAAAAAGCACTTTTCCGCCACAACAGGCCTACTCCGCCGTAGGGTCTACCGCGGAGCACACCCGCCCCCGTGTCCACTGCTGAGGTGCCCGTGCTGCCAAAGTGTTCATCGATACTGCTCAAATAAGAAATGTCTTCCGGAAGGAGCCATGTTTCTTGGAGCGCAATAACATCGTAACAACCACACAGCTCCCTGATACTTTCTAAGGAACGTTTTACACTTTTACAATTAAAGCTGACTAATTTATATGATTTTTTATCCATTATCCGACGCTTGATTTATCTAGTTACTGCCAGTGCCTCCATTATTATTAGAAACTTTTGGCTTCATATTTACAAAGCGTCTAAACAAAATACCTTGCGGCCAAAGTTGATCATCAAGGAATATTGGGAGTTTATGTTTAGGTACAAACAATTTGTAGGCATTATACTCTGTATATTTCTTAATAGTTAACTTTTGCAATGCCACTGTCACTCCGGTTTTTTCAAGTACATACTCGGATACATCGTTCTCAGACGTGTCTTTGTGCACATTTGTGATAAATAACGGTACCTTCTGGTCCGCCGCCTTAAACTTTCCCTCAGTACAATTAGAGGCCCCCATGACTCCGACAAAACGTTTCTTAAATTTCGATTTACGACTTTCCACAGTAATCCACTTCCCATTTTGATCAATTTCCTCCTTTTTGTCAGTAAAATTGGACTTCACCACATCAGCCACGGTTTTATGATCTACCTGGCAGCTAATGAGTTTGTTATGGCACAGCTGACGTGTGACGTCACAGCAGCCGTCTGCGAGATAGCGTCGAGACCGGTTTCCTGCACCGATGTTGACAATGTATTGCTAAACAATTTTGAATTATGCACCTTTGGCGACAGAGGGGCATCCGATTCACTTACTGGTATAAAATATTGTGCAGTTTATATTAAAAAAACATACTGAATTGACGTTTCGTATCAATAACTGTTTTAATATCTATGGATACTAGAATAGAGACCCACTTGGGTTTTGACAGCTGTTCCAAATTTAATCTCATTTCTGTACTAAAAACGATAAAGAAGTCATGTTATTTCTTTATCGTAGCACTGGTTTTTCCTAATTGGTTGTCAAAATGGTGGTCATTTCCTACGGTTTTTGATTAACCAATGGAGGTTTTATGATATGGGTGTAGATAAAAGTCCTTATACTTCTTCTCTAAACCGCTCCTCACTTCTCAAAAACCTTTTCACCTTTTTTGTAACGTAAAAATCTAAATCCTTTATTCTGCACTGCTAGGGCGACCTTGATTGTTCGCAGTCAGGTGCGTAGTTTTTTTTATTTTTCTTAAATAAATAATATTACCATTGAAACCACAAAAAATAATTGTACTACATTTTGGCATGTAAATATAAACCTAGATAAAAAGCGCAACGTAGAATAAAATAGTATTTATTTCTTAGAATATTATAGTACATTTGATGAAAAAATATAGGTTTGTGAACTGCGTATTCTGCCGATTTTGGCGTAGAAATATTAAAATTAGTTGTCTATTTACATGCTGATTATACCTAATTACATTAAAATAACAATTAAAATTATAACTTATTATTCATTCATTAATTAATATAATAAAATAAGTGATTTACAATATAGCGAACTTTTATAAGATACTAGTGGATACGCAGCTATGCACGCGGTATACAAACCTTACCATTCCTTTTCACCCCTTTAGGGACGGAATTTCTAAGAATCCCTCCTTAGTGCACCCCTACGGTGCTCGAGGAATATTTCCTCGGTATAGGCTGTGCATATCCGTCAGTCACGGTACTGTTTTATATGTATAGAAAAAAGATATTTATTGAAACAACAACATAATCAACTTATACAACACAACAATAATGTATAGAGATAGATTACTGGATAAAGTATTCAGATTGCAATAAATTAAAAAAATACCTATAGTATAATTAAACTTGGACTATCCGTTTTGACGCGGTATAGTGGTCACCACCCAGACACCCGACCGCAAGTTCCTTTTGTTGCTCTGAAACACCCTGAAAGCCTTTGTGGCTGAGCGTTTCCGTGAAATGCTCGACCTACTGCCGACCTGGCCGCCCATTGTGGTATTTTACGACGTAGCTTTAAGAGTTCACTAAAAAATGTAGTCACTAAATCTAAGGTGCGGTGGTGAAACGCAATTGTCAAAGTTGGGGTTACATTTTTACCCGACTGCGCGAAGCGAAAAGGAGGGTATCGAGTTTAACAGGTCATATATGTAACCAAAAATCGGATGTTCCCAGTTTACCTCCTGAACTACTAGACCGATTTGAATAAACGGGGTATCACAGATTGTTGAAGAGCGTGCGAGTGTCATAGGCTATATTATAAGAATTCTAAAGGTGCGTTAAACTAGGAGCAAATATGCTGTTACGTCGCCAGTCCGATTTTGAATTTTTTTATAAACTGTGTTTTCCGACACGGTATAATGTAATAATTTATGTCTAACCATTTTACATGACGTAATGTTTTGTTTTCGTGAAAAAAAGTCACGTGTGTGAAGTTAACCATATTAAGTATTTTCTTTCTTTAGGTAAGAATTGTACTTGTATTTATGTCTAGCTTTTTGCCTGCTACTTCGTCCGCTTGGAATTGAGTTATCGTTATTACTAATCCCTCGGGAGCAGTGTAGCTTTCTATTAGTGAGGAAATTTTCAGAATCTTACCCCTTACATACAAAAATTATACATTTTTACATAAAATTTTACCTCTTAAAATATTAGTGTAGATTATAACAATCCAGATATTAAAAACGACTACTACTACTACATATGATAGCGGACGGTAAGCTCTAAATCTCATGAAAATCTCGGTAGATGGCAGCATACCCTCATTAATCACAAACTCTGATTAATCAATCCATCAAAAAGTTGGGAGTTGCGCGGTAACGTTGCTTACAAGGGGTTTCGAACTTACAGTATTGTACCTACCTGCATCTATATCGTATACTTGGTTGGATCTCCACATACTTCCAAAGCATAATTATACCAGACACGAGTTGCAGGTTCAGTTGGAAATAAACTGCAACTGTGTGGGATTTGTGAGGGTAATATCTGTGTGAGTTGCATAAAGTGGAGATAAACTTCTAGTACAAGTGCAAGCATTATTTTACACAGAAACACTTCTAGTTCAAACTACAAACGTTAATTTGTAGCTCATAAGTATATAATACTAGTGGACCCGCCACAGCTTCGCCCGCGGTATTTTCCATACAATCTTTATCACATCTTTTTACCCCTTTAAGGATGGAATTTAAAACAATCCCTCCTTAGTGCACCTATAGGGTACTCGAGGAATATCTCCTCCAAATTTGTAATCTCTAGGACCACCCGTTTAGTTTGTGCTTTGTCTATAAGTGAGTCATGGTATTGTATGGATTGATGATGTCGCTGTGATGACGAATCGTACTTTTAAGAGTGGATTTTCGATGTAATTACATCGTGACGTTTATAAATGTCAACTCAAATTCTGTTCAGCACTCGAGCGAGTATCGAGTGCGAGTTAAATGGCGGCTCTCGAACATCGTCGAGATTGGAGGATAGATTAGACCACAATGTACCGAAGCTTTCGGAAACACTACAAAACCAACACAAGATCGTGCCATATCGTGCAGTTATACATTATAAGTTTCCTATTTTGAAATGGTTTGGAAAATGATAACCCGTCGCTGTTAGGTTATAATAAGACTCAAGAAAGGGTAATGGATAAAAATGTATGAGCTCCGTCATAACACCACGCAACAACTGAAATAGTCGCACGTGAATTATTTGTGTAATTACTAATCTTGCAGTCATGTTCAACTTGTGTTGGCTATGAAAGGTTTTTATTTTTTATATTCATACTTAACTAAATAAATGTTAGTAGCTCAGTAGCGCAGAGAGAGCCCATACTTTTGATGGATATCGCCAAAGTACAAAAGTACGACAATTGCCCTTATCAAGTGCTTAAATTTAAACCTGTTTATTTAATTCAATGTACAGGGTGACATCGGAGACATGAACAGGGAATGTCTAAATGATTTTGTAGCGAATCGCGAGCGAGATTCGCTTCCCGCTCTTACGCATTACGCATCATCGGAAGAGTGGGATGAGAGAGGTCGCTACAATATCACTTAGACGTTCCCGAATAGAGGTGCAGATATCTATATCTTTTTCCATTTCATAGCAGTATTTTTTTTTGCCTGAAAGATACTGTTTTATTAAATCATGGTTATAATTTTTAGATTAATTATTATTTTTATGGCAGCTCATTAGCGTGACCAAACTGTACACACAATTGTTTTAACATCTTATAATTTTAGAAATAAAATAGAATATTGGAGCTACTCATCTTCATACCAACTTTATTATAACATTCCCATGAAAAAATTTAACCATGTCTTATAATTTTTATGTAGAGCATATTCCGTATACAATTGCCCACTCTCCCTTGGTCGGTGCCCACATTTTAATAAATTCCTCATTTGATGGACTTCTTTTGAAACTTAAAAAGTCGAACCCCCGTTTTTACGGAGGGCTCTAGGGTAAAATCCACGCTGATTTCACAAGTTTGATCCAACTTTTTGCCATTCCATCCACGTTATTCTTATAATCTCTTTTACAAGCTTCACTGATATCTTCATGATCTTCAGCCTCAACAGGTTGAAAAAAATATAGAAATTAGATTAAATAATGAAGTCTTTAAAAAATTACTTACTTTTTTAATACTACAGAAAATGCCATTATTGCGGCCATATCATTTATATTATATTTCTGAGTAACCGATTGCCTAATGGTTAAAAGTCGAACCATTAAACTATTAAAACTTGATCTTGAATCATAACATTGTGTTTTTCTTGGATGCAAAGCGTAATAGTCCACGAGCCACGTACAAATTTCGGCAATCATTTCTTCTCGGGCTGGTTGTATCATGAAGCCTTGTGAACGTCAGCTGCGGTTCCGTGTGTCATGAGACAACTCTCTCAAGCATATTACGAGTTATCGTCCGAGAGGGAATTGGTCATGAAAATCTGTTGCTGGCTCGCGGACCATAAGTTATTCTATGTTGGACCGTTGAGTCCTATGTTATTGGTTGTTACGTTCAATAAACAAAATGCACATCAAATCAAGAAATTGAAATTAACCAGTTCATGGACTTACTAGGATATTTTATGCAACGTGCCTGCAATCATGAACTCATTCGGAACAAACGATGTGCCAGCAAATTACCAATTTGGCTATTCTCTAAAATTTTACGGCTACATACAACCGAAACTTATTTGAAAATAAATAACAGCTTCGTAAATTATATAGGGTGGGCCCTGTAACTGGAGCAAATCATTAAAATATAGGCATTTTAGGCTATCAGTGATCGTGTCGAAAACATTTTAACAATTAAAATCATAATTAAAAAAAACAAATGTTTTCTATCAAAATTAATCGCACCAGCAAAGTACCTATAAAAAATATTTGACATCTACGCCGTGTGCAGTTAGCACACTCCGTTGACATTTATTAAATTTGAAAATCCATTGATTATGAATCATAACTCTAAACGACCATGTCTGCGAACTAAAGGACTTTGAAACATTAGGAGCACATGGCACACATACCCAACAAACATCATTCTGAAGTATCTGTGGTGCTTCTGACTTAGCTGAAACTCCTGAATATCTATCCGACCATCTGATGTGAACTCCAACGTCAAGTCTACATTCGCTGCAGTTTGCTCCAGTTCCAAACTTCAGGCCTAACTAACTTGTCAAGCGTCCAATACCTCTAGTAGTGGTAGGTAATATCGGGAATATTAAATAGCTTTCGAACTGTAATAAATATCGCTCGCGTCTAGGTACGTTAAACGTGGCGGGCGTATTCTGTACCATAGTATAAAGAGAAGGGAAGTAGGTTATCTGCATACAAAAGCACCGCGCGCGCCGCACGCACACTTAAACAAAATCTCGACCCGTTTCTCCTTACTAAGCGGGTCGAGATTTGTTTAAGTGTGCGTGCGGCGACGCATAGATACTTTGCGCACACATACAAGCCGCGCGCGGTGCGTTTGTATGAAGATAACCTACTTCCTTCTCTTTATACTATGTCTGTGCGTACAGTCGAGGTCATAAATATATATACGTTACCAAAGGGGTAAACATATCTGAGCGCTCTTACTCCCTTGACAATACAGTCGTATTCAAATATTTGTGACCCCTTTGTCTGCGTAGACATTTTTGACTTCGCCTGTAGATACATTATGTACATAATGCACAATATCGCCATAGGTAGTATACCTACTACCTTTGAGTAATTATGTATACTAGAGTGGCCGCCTCAACTTGATTTTTTGTAAAGCCTGTTGAGGCCAAATGGCACAAATACCTATAAGAAAACGATCACCGCCGGACGCGGCGCGCATGCCTGCTCCTTCATCAAGTGCTCGCTGTCATTCGTTTGAGATGTCTGGCGCCTCATTCGGGAACGCTTAGTGATTCTGTAGCGACTCGTAAGCCAGATTTCTCATTCCACTCTTTCGCACGACGCGAAATGCGTAAGAGCGAGATGAGAGATCTGGCTTACGAGTTGCTACAGAATCACTTAGCGTTCCCGAATGAGGCGCCTGTTCTATGAAACGTAATACTTCAATGCCTACTACCTATGAAACGCACAAGAATCCAATTAATAGCATACCGGAAAGATTTCTTCCAGTAGATGTAAGAGTGTAATTGGGTTAAAACGAATTAATTTTCACGAACATATAAAGTTATTCAGTCAGCATTGGTGACGCGTTGGTTTGGGCAGAGCGTAATTAAATACTAACTAATTATCTGTAGTTATTTCTTAATTAGTAAGGAAATAACGGCATTAGTTATAATTCTAGTTTTTTCAAAGTGCCAAATAGTCTATGACAGGCAAAATTTACTATTAGTGACATAAAAGTTACATGCATATTCCACTGAAGTATGAAACCTCTATGGCATATTCTTATGAACGGTCATTTTTTACATGTCATAATAATTTCGTAAAACTTTTGCAAAGGCAATAAAATTAAGATAAAAAAGCGTTAACTATTATTTGCTTTTATTTGCCGTAAAACTATTAAGATAATATTTAAACCACATACTTCAATTTTACTATCGAAATCAAAGAAACCTAAATTTTAATATAGGAATAAGGCATTCAACTCCTAACTTACCCAGTTTGTGGCAACTAAAAGCATTATCCAGTTCAATACCAAAGTTTCTTTATTGACATTTCGGAGATATTCCACAACTTTGTCTCAAACATCAAATAGTTTAGCTTGCCTGTAAAGTATAAACCATGCCGATTTTTGCGAAGAACACGCTCTCTATCCGTAAACATGTTTGACCTTAAACGAAGAGCATTTTAAATCTATCGGGGTAATAAACAACATCGTCGAAATATCGGGACTTCTAAAAAATTCTGAACAGAACCCGTTTAACCCGTTTTGAGTGCATTTCAACTTTGCTCAAGGAATTTGAGAAGAAAACAATTCCTTTTCATTCATAGTAAACAGGTAAATATCATCAAATAGCGGCGCGCCCTCAACTTTTGACGTTTGGGGACGATGAATGCGCAAACAAATGATGATGGAACGTCCCCGGGCGACCATCGATCTTTCTGGCTCGCCTTTATGGAACAGAGGTTGTGCCTTACGTGTTATGTCATTTCACGAGAGTTTCCACTTCGTGTTGTAAAACCAAGTTTTTAGAGGACCTTCCAAGTTAAAGTTGACTGTAAACGCGTCGTAAAGACCCTGTTCTAAAACTTCGTACCTCCCATTAAATATTCATCCTTTTTGCTTTGCTGTGGCTGGGTAAACCCATTTAAACTAAGCACTTACTCATATCTTAACAAGAATACGGAAACGAAGAGTAGTGGTCCTAGATACACGACTCTCTCATCTTCCGTTTCATTAGCTCGGAGCTTCAAAAGCCGTCCGTGCACGAGTTGCTGCAACTTAACGGCCGCAATAACTATAATAATATGAGAGTTTAAATTGTAAATTGAGTCATAATATGCATTATATTCTTTAACATAAATATCTATACTTAATAAGGAGCCAAAAAAGCAATTATGAACGAAAGGACATCCAAAAAAATAAAAAAAATATGTAAAAATACATTAAAGCTTATTATTTTATTTAATACCAACGTATCTAAATTTTGGTGATGTTGGCGGCGCTGCGGGTTGCAAATATAGCCTATCCAAAATCCATTACACTCGTGGATCGTATTTTAGCCGTACGATCCCTTTTTCTAGCATAATGATCCTAAGTATTACAAGCCAGTGTGATGAAAATATAAATAATAAAAATCGTTTGTTCGTGGTTCGGAACTTTAAAGAGCCAAATTCCGAAATAAAAGAAATATTTAGTGTTAAACACACAGACCAAATATCCTAAAGGCAACAGGCGCATTTACTTTACTAGCGAATAAAGCTGCCAAAGTTGCGGGGCGCGCGAGGTTTTTAAAACGCTGTGATTCGTGCGTTCGAGGCTATGCGCTCCGCGCGACCCCCTGTAGCCCCGCCACTTGTGGCCATTTGGCCGCAACACTTAGCAGAGGGGGGCGCCGGGTATGGGGAGTCTATTGGATATATGGTATGTGGTTAAACACTACATAGGTGGACATGGCGTGATTCAAACGAATACCTAATTCAGCCAGCTGCCACTCCCCCGAGTTAGTGTTAACTGTAAATGATGTTATGAAATGAGAATTAGGATTAATAATCCCCGTCTTAACTGATTTCTATTTGCAGTTTCGAATGCTAGGGGAAAATACAACTGGTAAGTTGGCGTATAACGAGTTAAACCGAAATACAAATATAAATGCAGTGAAATTATGATTAATTTAGGTACTGGAATATCACATCAGTTTGATGAGATTATTAATTTGTACTGAATTATCTGCGCTATCACTGTAACGTTACATATTACGTATTACCGTGAAAGGCTAGTTTGCCTAAATTGTATATAATCGACAAACATATTTGTATAAAGTGTTAACAATACCAACCCTTATCAAGGCCAGTCAAACTTTACTTCAATAAATTTTCCGTGTGCCGTTCAAGAGTAGGGTACACAAGTGAAGAATGTTTCGCTGAGGTAACGCAGGTTTTCGTTACAACGTAATAAAAGAAACACATTCACAATAGGATTTTAAACACATTTTTTTGATAATGATCGTGCCTGTGGATAATTATAATGAAAATAATCTAAACATCAATATAAATGAGAACGTTTAACACGTTCCCCGTCCTGTGGTATACGCACTATGAAATCTTCGCAAGTCCAGTACCATTAACCTTTTGAACTCCACAGTTGGCTGTAGCCGACGGCAGATTTGACTGACGCCACGGCGTGCCGTTTTCCATACATTTTGTCGGCCACAGCTGTCGCTCGGCGTCCGGCGCACGCTGTCTCGCATTCAGCTGTGGCGTTCAACAGGCTAACATAAGTTTATGCAAACCGTTCTCGATATTGAAATCTATCGGAAATACTGCTTGTTGCCGATAGAAGTAAAAGGGACCGAGCGATAGTTTTCTATTACGAGAACGGTTTGCATACACTCATGGTAATGGTACAGTGTCGAATTACGTCGTATACGCAAAAGTAGCACGACAAAAGGTAAAGGTCTTAAAATTCTTACAGAAATATTCCAAATGAAACGATCTAAGTGAAGTGATATTTTGGAGAAAAAGATGGACGTTAATTTAGAAGTTAATATCCCATATTTATACCTTTTGGATATAGAGCCGCATCCTGTCTGTCTTCATTTCAATCAGTTTTCATTGATCGCGTCGCTTAAACATTATAAATTTACTGTTGTATCAGTCTCTTTCGTACACAGCGACTGATCAGCGGATAAACGAAATTGTTAATTTAGACTGTAAGAACAAAGTAATTCGGTCTAATTTTGAATGAGTCGCTGATCAGCCGCTGCGTTTCAGAATCAAATGGCGGAACTGAACTAAAAGGATAGTATTACACAATGCCGTCAGCGTGATGCGGGTCTTGTCCCAACACCGCTATCTGCGGTACCCGTATCTACTGATATTGTACTATCGTTGCAAACACGACAATGGTTACAATGATTCAGATTTGAGACCTTGTCGCTATGTAGGTACATTATCAAATTAATTATCTTACTTGTTTTTATATGTAAACGAAATAAAACTCGTCGATTTGACCGCAACTGCTTAGTTGCGCTCAAAACGACGAATTTTATTTTCGGCCTCAAATGATAATAAAATGTTAATAGTAAAATTATTTGTAATTTACTTGTGTTAGCGGTATCTTGTGCCACGGCCATTTTTTTTAATTTACCTTGTATTTTGCATCTCTGTTAAAAAAATTGCCGTCTTTTTATTCATTATAACTACGTATAAAACAAATTGCGCGTTCGATTTTGTTATATTGTCGCAAGAATTCAAAATCTATTTCAAAGCCCCATGATGACCTGGCTGCTCTATTTCTCCTTGCTCTTCCTGATAACTATACATCATACTCCATGCTACTTGAATAAAAACATTTCACATTTTATCAGTTACTTTTTACAAGCAGATACGGGAAACAAATAAATTAAAAACAATCTGAAAAAACCCTTGAATTCGAATTGATGTCAATTCCAGCTAAAGGTGCCCCTCAGTTTCCTCATCCGCTCGACGCTGACAGCTTCAAGCCTCGTTACGCGCCCCACGGCCCAGGGTTCAAATACAGATATAACCACTCTTAACCTATATTTTATTGTAATTTGCTATAAGGGTTCCGTATTTCTTTTAAACTTAGAAATAACATTACGAGCTTCTTCAATGTTTAAACTAAAATATTTAGATATCTTTTTGTGACATAAATTAGCAAAAAGATACACTTATTACACTTTAAAATGTGTTAATTTTCCCTAATTAAATTTAATTTGCTACAATAGCCGTATTACTCGCACAAAACACAGATTATTCCAAAGTTGAGGTAACAGATTTTACACATAACATCTACACATCGTTCGCACGGACATCGCCTTATGAAATAATTTCACATCTGACCGATTTTCCGTCCGACCGGGCGTTTATTGAAAAAGGTCGGAGGAAAGATTAGAAATTTATTAGGAAGGTCTAGTTGGAAGCGAGATTGGAAATGTTATAAGTGTCCCTGTACGTGACCCTCAACCTATAATAGTCCTTCATTTCTTCTTTACTTAAATGGTAAAATCTGGTAATCATTGTCCCTGAATGAATAATGTCTATCAAACAATAATGATTGATAAATCAATACTCATCACTCATTCATTCATATTTAAATAGTCTACCACTTAATTATGGACTACCATATTAGTCACATTATGTTTACTTTTTGTCACAATAGCTACGTTGTATTGGCGGGTGTCAATTTCTTATAAGGAAAACAGTAAAAGACGTAATCGACGATATAACAAGCTGCCATAATGTGAAGTCGATGAAAGTGATTATGAACTGACAAGGAAATCTCAGGTAATCCATCTCATAAAACAATCCACATGCTTTAAGTGCATTGTTAAATGAGATGCATCTGGTTGTACTAGTTCTCAGTGTGATTACTTTGATTCAAACACTACATATTTTGTACACAAACAGTTTCTTCTTATTCTTATTTTAAGAGGAATGTGAACCTACGGCTTTACATACAAAATGCGATAACGATTTCCACCCCTTAAATGTTAACTGATTTTGACAAATTTTTGATAGGTTGACAGTCAGAACAAAATCTAGTTCTATACGTTTTGGTTTTTTCACTATAATCAATCAATTCAGTTTTATTGCTGTTTCTGTATTCTCATAAAAAACTGATTTCGGCGATTATTTGACTTTGTTGATCTTTCATCAATATTCAAAAACCGTATAGACCTAGATTTGGTTTTGACTGACAATCTGTCAAAACTGGAACTGGAAATCGTTATCGCCTTTCGTAAGAAAAGGATGATTTTTTTCCGTTCGTTTCCTCTTAAATATAAGTGATAATACAGAGATACAATTATGATAAGGTGATGCTAAAAGATGTTTCTACATAAAAATTCTTTGCTCACCCGAAACATTAAATTCCATAGAGAGACATTCTGGCGAACGCACCGCGTGAGTATCAGTTAGGTATCGCGGAGAAAATTTGAACAGGATTATTTTTCACGAAAATTAAATTGTCTCCCCTAAAAGGGAAATAACTTGAGATATGTCAGCAGATATTGTATCGAAACGCGAAGACATTTCCTTGGAAATACTTTTATTTTAAAATAAAAACTGGTAGATGGAGAGTGATCGATTGTTAGATATATTTGTGTTTATAATTGGAGCTATACATACTATACTAATATTATGAATGTGAAAGTGAGTTTGTCTGTTTGTTACGCCTTCACGGCCTAACCACGGCACCAATTGTCCTGAAATGTGGCTTGTACTTAGCTTAGGTCATCTTAAAAGACATAGATTATTCCGGGAAAACGCAATATTCCCGAGGAAATAGCGATAAAAAAAATCTTAGTAACTTAATTAAACCGAGAGGCTGTGACACGAAAGTGTTATGTCATCGATATAATGGCAAATTCAGTTTTGTTTGCAATAGGTCGATATTTACTATTATTACGTGACTTAATGTGTACCCTAAGTAATACTCGCAAGTTTGATCTACGTAGTGACCAAAAATAGAGGCTGTAAAAATATATCTAGTTAGTGTGAAAGCTAAAACAGCTTCACTTATCTTTCGAGGTCATCTTCTAAAAACCTAACCTGGGGAGAAATTCTTCAACTAGCCAGCACTCCACTCAACTCAATCCCATACTGTCACTAGTATACTTTGCTGGCTTAGAAATAGGACAGTTTTGTGGGTGCGTCTATTATGACAACATACATTACCGAGCAGTGATTAAACTTGTTTCTTTCTTTCATTGATTTTCTCTGACTGCATAACCCCATATAACACGCAATAAACACACATACATACATACATACATATAATCACGCTCGAAATCCCTAATGGGGTGGGCAGAGCCACAAGACTACTTGTGGCCACGTTTGATTAATTAGTCCTAAGATGGTATGATGAACCGTATGGTGACAGGTAATCAGCGCATCGCCCATACAGATAGTCCACCATGTTGGAGAGAACCCGTCCCTTAGTCGACTTTTACGAGATGCCAGGATGATAAGCATCTGCACACATTCTATGCTATTTCTTCACTCCCAGTGCAGCACAGGAGTCACGCAATAAATAGGTACATACACATACGTACATGTCATGTCGTTATTCAGTTAGAAGAAGTTATAATGATGCTAGTTTTGTTCAAGTGGCCCGTATGTGTGGGATTCGGGATCAATCATTTCGTTTGCTAAAGTAGGAAATACTGGGCTTCTATTGGACATTGTTCTAAGTGATAATAAAACAGATCGTTGCTATGGTAGCGGAATGTCGCTTTATGTCACTTTCTTTTAAATGTAAACTTGGCAAAGTACGATAAACACAAAGCTGAGCGAAAAGAGGCCAAGAGGAGCAGCTGATCAGCGAATAAAGTATATTATCGTCGGCCTAAATCGCATACCTCGTAACTCCATTTTTTTTGATAATCATGTTTTGACACTTTTACATAGTACTATTCTGAACGCATCTAACGGCGAAACTCTTAAATACCAAAAATAAACCGTTTACGTTTAAAAAGCAAAATAGAAAACCTCGCAACTCCCGCCATGCCACTCCTTTAAAAATTTGGATTTACAAGTTTGTCTTGAAAATTTTAGAAAGCTAATCGGGAGTTAAGAGTTTTGCTATAAAAAATACGGATTTTTATAGCTAAACTATTAACTCCCGATTAGCTTTCTAAAATTTTCAAGAAAAACTCGTAACTCTCCAGGTAATCAGTAATTTTCCGGCTTCAGGTGATTTAAAAAAAAAATAGTTTTAACAATCTGACGGCGAAATTTAATTTAACATTATGTAAAAAAAATACAAAGCAAGTCTGCATGCAAAATTTTTGGTAATGAAGTTTTTTGTGCCTCCTGTAAAATGTGGTCAGATTGAGTTACGAGGTTTGCGATTTAGGCCGCCGTAATTAATTTAGACTTTGGGGATATTAGCAAAGCTGATATTATGCCTCTGCGCATGTTATAGATCCATTTGGCAGATAAATTTAGTACTAAATATTAACAATTGACGTTTGATGATTGAAACATTATATCAAAAACCAAATAACTTATATTAAACTAACTGATTATTGAAAGAAAAAAGTTTAAAAACACATTTATTGTTTTCAAATTGTTGCTTTAGTTTGTAGAAATAACTACTTGTTTTGTATCAAACAACGTTCCTTTTGTGGACCGACAATAGAGGCGACAGTTTAATATGTATTATATTATACAGTTAGCCACGCCGCATCGTGGTATGCATTTGATAGATCATCAGAGAGAAGTGGTTCACCAACCTAATCTTTGAAAGCCTCTATTAAACGACCTTTTTATTAAAAGAAAAAAAAACGGTTTGTATATAATCTCTAAAAGAAATTTCAATTTATGACTGCATGCGTGTCCCAGGCGAAGGATGTAGATCCCTCGCCTGAACAGATGAAGCGGAATGTTTAATGCATGCCGCGACGAACGCCGATACGTGCTCACGATTGAGCGATATCCAAAGACATGCAACACGGAAAATGGAGTGCATGTGATCACGACAAACGATACTTTGATGTGTCCATTGAAAGTTTATTGGAGATAATTTACTAACATGTGGGTCGCATCTTCTTATTTTCAACGTGATAATTAAATTATTTAAATAATACCCAACGAGCTGTGTGCCGTGGTTATTAAGTTTCGTTCTTAGCCCTTAATCAAGTAGGTATTCATCTTCTTGTTACCCTTTTTTAGAGTTCCGTACCTCAAAAGAAAATAAGGAACCTTTATAGGATCACTTGTCTGACTGACTGACTCGCACTTGACCGGTTTTTTCTGTTACTTATAGGTACTTATTTTATCATTTTTATCATAAGGAATCAGTGTCAATAATTATCGATCATATTATTCATATTCATTTATTCCTTGCAATCATGGTGTTTTACAGATGTTCTTAAAATAAACCAGTGCGTACATGAACCCTACTAGGGCACAGCAAGTTGTTAATCTTACGAGTATTTACTAATAAATATGTAGGTGTATCATTTAGTAATATTGGTAAATGCTCTATACAAATTACCTTAAGGATTTTAATAGTAAGTATAACAAAAACTTAGGTCTATACAATTTTATGTCAATATTCGAATCTAGTAATTTTACATTATCCGTGTTTTTAATACAAACGCGGCAGGTGCAACCATCAGATAATGCCCATTTACTTTCAGCTTGAAGACGCCAAGTTATATGATTCCAGAAATAAAGACGCAGGGAGAAAGTGTCAAAGGTAGCTTAGCTTACTCTCTGACATATCGTCGCTGCGCGTGCAATACCGCGGAAGAGCACTTTGTAAATACCGCGTAACACCAGCACGGCACAAAATTGAGATATGTAATGATATGTAGTTAAATGACTAAGATATTCAGTTTTTTCTTGTTCCTAAAAAATCGCAAAAAACGCAGATACGCGGTTTTTACAAAGTGCTCTTCCGCGGTATTGCACGCGCAGCGACGATATTTTATGAGAAGCACGTGACGAAATTTGTTAAGTGACGTCATAGAACTAGAATTAATTACGGGATCCAGGTGATCCGGTCAGGTAGCGACAGGTCAGACGAGTTACGATACCTCGGGGAAATTTGGACTCGCGTACGTTGTACCTACCGTTACGACCGTTTAAGTGCCAAATCATGAGACTACGTTTTATTTTTGATATAATGTAACCCAAAAACACATACACACATTATGCACATAAAATATGCCATATATTGCTTACATGCTGCCTCTCTCGTAGACGCAACAAAATTATATTTCTGTGTTCATTTTATAAATAATCAATTTTTTAGCTACTTTTTTTTATTTCTGTTAAATTAACAATTATTGGCGGGACTTCCAGACACACGTATTACATCCTTACAATGATGTCTCAATTTAATGAATTTCGTCAACACAATCAAAATTAATATTTTTATACTTTCAAGATCTTTGATGTAGAGACGCTATTTATTTCTTAATTAAATGTATAAGGCCTACGCCGCACCTGCGGCTAACCGCGCGCGATTCATTTTGTGACTCAACGAAATCCACGCACTTGCGGTTGTTTTTGCAGTCCCGCCGCAGTGCCGCCCGCGGCAAAAAGCGCAGGTGCGGCCTAGGCCTTAGATATGATAAAATCAACATTTTAAACGTCATTAAGCTTTTCAGTAATTTAAGACAAGTCATGACCAACTTATTTACTTCACTCAACTTAACTTTTCTGCACGTCTAGCACGACGTGCTCGCGATTCATTGTCGCTCAGTGTTTCCTTTACATATTTGACAAGTTTGAAAGAGACGCACTGAGTGACAAACGACTAGCGGGCATGTCGCCCGGCCTCGTACACACTCACTCTCATGCACTTAACCCAAATGAAGGTTCTTATAATCTTTTAATTTATAATGTAACTGAAATTGTATTTTTTTTATATATATTTTTTAATATTAATAAGTGGGCAAAAGAGCAGACGAGCCACATGATGGGAGGTAAGTAGTCATCGTCGCCCATATTAGTGAATAAAATATTTGTTTTTAGGGTTCCATACCCAAAGGGTAAAAAAGGGACCCTATTACTAAGGCTCCGCTGTCCGTCTGTCCGTCTGTCTTTTCGTCTATCACCAGGCTGTACCTACTTATCTCATGAACCGTGATAGTTAGACAGTTGAATTTTTTACAGATGATGTATTTCTATTGCCACTATAACAAAAAATAATGAAAAACAGAATTAAATAAAAATATAAGTGGGCTCCCATACAAAAAACGTGATTTCCTTGACGTTTTTTATAGATAATGGTACGGAACCCTTCGTGCGCGAGCAGTTGACCAGTTTTTTTTTTACTATAGTTATATATGTACAGGGAATAGTGTTGCTGTCTGAGTTACATGTCTTGCAGCCTAGTTAAGACACAGATGAACTTAGATTTTATCTGTGATCCATGTTTGTTTTAGCACTTCATTCGTTTTATTCCATCGATCATCTTTTTTGTTTCAAATATAAATGATTTATTATCCTTGCAACATCGTCATACCAAGAAGTTCAAGATCTTCTCCACTGCCAAAACTCTAACTTATCAATAATGTCTTTATTGTTTAATTAAATTTAAATGTTGGAAAAAATAACTATACCTACTGATTGGCAAAAAACAAATGCCAATCTACTGCACCCAAGTTACTACCTAGAACCATTACTAACAACGTAACATAACAATAGAATAACAAAAACGTTACATAGGTTTTTATAAAAACCTATGTAACTATAAACATAAACTGAAAATAATGATATTATAATAAAGCTATGTTGTTGAGTTTTATAACGTGATCGGAGCTTAATCTCGAGTCGGACCACGTAGAGCGGCCATCGAATAACGATAATGGCCGCGCGGAATCGCCTTTGTGACAATAATCGCATAGTCGAGACGACGCGGACACGGACACGGGCAATGATGGATGTGGCATAGCGTTATAATTGAGGATATGTATTGAAATAAACTTATCTTTTGGTTTAAGTAAAAACGCTACTCTCATTCTCTCTCCCTTCTCCCTCTCATGTGTACATTGGGGCACACACGGATTAAATTCGCAGATTATACCAGTCGAAGCAAAGGCCATGCATGAAAGGGTTAGCTGTCTACCAAACATTGAGACAGCGCTTAACGCAATGATCCTTTACCGGCGCGTAACAAACGTACGTAACGTAAACAAAATAAGTCATTAAAGGTAACAAGTAAGGGGAGCAGCATGCTCGAAGTTTGCACCCATTTAAACCGTTTCTTAAACCGCGGGAAGCGTGACACTGGTTAGTTAACGAAAGTGTCTTTAAATTTCCTTGCTAAGTGTACTATGTTAATGTTTTTGAATAAATTCTGACTGGTAGCGGGGGGTCGCTTCTTTACGAAGTAATAGTATTATTTGCCGTTGCTATTTGGATTGCATACTGCCGTGATATAACTATAATGCCGTTATCCGATATGTGATCCTTAATAGATAACGGCATTATAGATATATCACGGCAGCATAAAGCATATTACTATCCCGATTAAACCAGCTGTAAAAAAACAATTAAAAAACATTAAATTTTTTTGGCATCTATAATATAGACAAACATACAGGGCCTGTATTCGACATTGTCTAAATGATATGGTAAATTATTTTGCTACAATATGGTAGCTCTTATTAAATTAACAGTAAAGGCGTCCGCATTGCAAAACTATATGTGATATATATTGCGTAGGCAATGTCGAATAGAGGTCTAGTTAGAAATTCAGTTCAGACTTAAATCAGCCTTAATTACGTCGGGTCATAAGGTGTTAAACAAGAAAACCCACAGTTTGCCTAATTATGTGTGACATGTACAAAAAATACCACATTTTAACTGCACATATTGACGACCTAAAACAGAGAAAGAAATATACTTACTACTTAGATTTTAACTAGAGAGACCATAATTTTCCAAGTAACGTTCAACATTTTTTATGAAGAAGAACATACACATAGCATCACGCAAGAAATCCCTAATGGGGTGGGCAGAGCCACAAGACTACTTGTGGCCACGTTCGATTAAATTAGTCCTAAGATGGTATGATGAACGGTATGGTGACAGGTGATCAGCCCATCGCCCATACAGATAGTCCACCATGTTGGAGAGGACCCCTCCCTTAGTCGACTTTTACGACATGCCAGGATGATAAGCATCTGCACGCATTCTATGCTATTTCTTCACTCCCAGTGCAGCAGAGGAGTATGAAGAAGTAATCAGAATCAAATAGACTTAGAGATAATATAAATAGAAATTTTCTTGCAAATAGCGTTAGGTCTGTTCATGTTATTTGATTGTCTGCTACTGAGAGATAGAAACGACGAACTTACAGAGAACCCAGGAGGGTTGGATACTAAATATTAATTATTGTGGTTAACGATGCCACATTCAAGTTGCCCACGTTTCTCAGTTTGACATTTATTTTATCAAGTCTCTAAGGATTCAGTTCCAGCAAATTACCAAAAATATAGTAACGACCTTGTAAGCTCTCTCAAAAAAAATTTGAATTTACTCTAACACACGGGCCAGACAGACAAAGAGCTACCAACTTACCGAACAAATTAACGCACTAAAATGAAATTTACTGCAAGAAATCTTATTCCGTTTTTTGTAGTTTTCGCTACTAGACCTGTCACTAGCTGCTGAATTGGATGTTTTGTTTTATTATAAGCAGACTATTCAAAGCTTAAATAATTTAGATGCAATATTTAAACTCATTTTATTTTAAAACACCGTTAATAACCAAAATAAGGCGAAAACTGCTTAATTGAAATTTACATTTACCAAAAGCATTCGATGAAGGAATATATCGTGTGGAAACTTGCATACATCTGTCAAGTCATTCAAAGATGTGTAGTGTCGATATATCGATATGGATTATCGATACATCATACCATCTGAGGACTAATTAAACGAACGTGGCCACAAGTAGTCTTATGGCTCTGCCCACCCCATTAGGGATTTCGGGCGTGATGCTATGTATGTATGAACGAATGAATGTAAAAGTATACTGATACTTTACCAAATCAGTATTTTTTATTTATTTAAAGTTTAATGTTTTATAATTAACCAATTTATAACTAAGATGCGCTACAGAAACTTATTGAAGATTTATACGTGGCGCAAATGTATCGCTGCTAAAAACGCTAGTAATATGTATATTATTTTAGCTTACAGTATTAATAATATACTTAATACACTTGTAATTAATACTCTTCGTCCTTTGCTATAATAAGTCTTAACCGCGTTCCTGCACTGCACAATGTGCCATACTCAATGCAAAATGGCCAAAGCTTTATAACAATTGAGGTTATTGCAATTTTAAAAGACCTCCTAGTTATGAGAATTGAATAATTTCAGAACCTGAGTTCAACTGCCGGATACAAAATTGATTTGTGTTCATATGTGACTCGACTACGAACGGATATTCATCTTTCTCCTTTACAATATGAGCCTTGTACCCTTGTATAAATGTTCTGATTAATATTGAATTGATATGATGTACCTTCCAAGCACATAATTTTATTTATTTATTGAACTAAAATCCTCAGCACTTACAATCTTATACAGGTTATCTTGCTTATAAAACCTGCGTTTCTATTCGGGAACGCTAAGTGATTCTGTAGCGATTCGTGAGCGAGATTTCTCATCTCGCTCTTACGCATTACACGTCGTGCGGACGAGTGGGATGAGAAATCTCGCTTACGAATCGCTACAGAATCACTTAGCGTTCCCGAATAGAGGCACTGGCTTATCTGGCTTACTGCCAATTAATTACGAATTTACATTTTTTCGAGTAAACTTAAGAGGGCGCCGACCGTCCAGTGGCGCCCTCATCACTGTTATTGTGTTTTCTATTAAAGGAAAGTATTTTATTAAAATTGAAGCCGTATAAGTTGTTAAGAAACTTAATACACAACGTATATGCTATGTAATATAGCTTTGCAAAGTATAACCATCATCTAATCAATTTAATAGAAAATAGTGGCCGCTTTTTTCTGTTAAATTGATTAGATGATGGTTATACTTTGCAAAGCTATATTACATAGCATATACGTTGTGTATTAAGTTGCTTAACAACTTATACGGCTTAAATTTTAATAAAATACTTTCCTTTAATAGAAAACACAATAACAGTGATGAGGGCGCCACTGGACGGTCGGTGCCCTCTTAAGTGATCATAGGAGACTGGAACCAAAGTTACATTACTGAGTAAACAACAAGAGTGTGTGTGTGTGTCAAATATATCTTAAAACACACATTAAGATTATATTTGATTGTTTTTGGTGATGGTGGCGCCTGCTGCATCACACGGTAAATGCATTAAACCAAGTCGTTTAATTCGTACATCCAAGTCAGTTCTGAGCCTATCGGTTTGCTCTCATTGGCTGGCATATACGTGCCGTTACTTACCTTAAGCGGTTTTGTAACTTGATAAAATTGTAAGAAAATGATTATCTTCGGGCTAAATAATTATTGATGAATACCGAAGTGAAAAGTACACTGGAACCCAATATATGGAGAAAATGGGTCCCATTCGACACGGTGTTTTGTTATTCTTTTTTCTAGAAAATATTATTCATTCATTATCAAATATTATCATTCAACCAAATGTCAAAAATAATTAAAATAAATAAAAACGTCCTTATTACGAAATAAAATAAACTAAGACTAAATAACATCTAAAATAAATAAATAAACAGTGTTTTCTTAATTAAAAATTTCCTATAGGTACTTTAAATAAGAAACGTCAAACTCGATTTGATGATATAGTACAAAGCTGTCAAAATAAAGTATTACTTTTCTTATTTTAAATGAAGTGACTTTTAAATTTAGCGAACACTTTCGAATTGGCCCCAATATGTAACTGTATTAATATTAAGAACTTGTGTGATTTTATTCACCAATCAATAAATACCTTTTTAGGAAACCGGTGGACGTAGGGCACAAACCAATTTATATCAAAAGTCATACACTCGTGAAATTTGTAACTTTATGTAGCTCATTTCAACTCATTTCACTTTCGGGGCCACTCGCAAATAACTTGAGACGTTCCCATTGACGCGTTTTCAGACATCAAAGGTTGTAAATTTTGCTACCTACCGACAACTTTACTCGAATGGGTATACCTATAGACTTGTCGCAAACGAGCGAGCGAATACATGTATGAATTTGAATATTATATTGCTCGAAGTGTTATAACTCGTACTCGTACTAACGTGACTAGATCAAACAGACACGATGTTTAAATCATATCTAGGGCATATTACATAGTAAAAGATTACCACATGGAGTTTGGAATTAATTCTGACCTGCACCGACGATCATTGGGTCTCGATGGGCGTAGCTACTGTGTTATATATTTGTGTGTGTTGTATATATAAATCTGTAGACATTATTGTTAACCGGTTATATTTACTGTTTTGAAAAAATATATCTCGCTGAGTTTTTTGCTGGCTTATCTCAGTATAGGTTAGGTAGATTCATTGACCTTCATAAAAAGTAAAATACAAATTGTGATGGGGATATTTTTAACTTTGACATTGAACGTATCGTTTTGTTGTCCATTTTGCACAATAAAGCACTAATATTATGCGTAAAACTAAGTTGTAACTATAGATTAACTGTGGGAAAGGCTCTGCAAAAAAGTAGATGCCAAATTGCCAAGCCACATTTTGTTATTAAATAATATTTAAAATCAATTTGAAACAATAGAACAAAAGTCCGTCAAAATCACAACATTTAGTTTTTTTTTAATCTGCCTCCTTGTTCTCGCACTTCACTGAAATTTTTTAATAAAAATAAATTAGGATGTTTTTTTTTTTTTCATTAAATTAATCTAGCAAAACCTTCAAGGAGAAATAATAAAACTCAAGACAGTTTTGATTGGCGTTTATTCAAAAGCCTCCGTATTCATATTAAAACGTGTGGAACCAGCCCAGTTTTAGTACATTGGGGCGCAATAGAGGCAGTGTATCTCCAGCGACACTAATCAACGCGTCAATGTATTGCTAATAGGGTATGAATACATGGTATATTTTGGACTAACCCCGCGTGTTTTCTGGGGAGCGGCAAATTCGCGAGGCACGCTAATGACGCGGCCTACTTTCCGCCCTGCCTGCCAGTCAGGTATTTGGTGCGCCCGCTTTACATCTGGTGTTGGTTTTTATAAGCATGATAGTTTTTTTTTAAACGATTTTTAAGCAAGTGGAATGGGACTTACCTATATCTATTCCTAGATATTCTTGTGCAAGTAACGGAACGTACATCAGACGTACCAATGCTTAGATTATAGAATCTATAATCTTCTATAATCTAAGTAGGTACCAACTTGATGTCGAGTGACATGAAGCAATCAAATGTCGATCAAATTTGGTTTCTCCCTATCACAGACTACATAGAAGATATTACGTATCTCGCTATGGCTTAGCCGCAGAAACGATGGCCGCTGGGGTAAACGTGTTCTGGAGTGGAGACCGCGAATCGGCAAACGTAGTGTAGGACGCCTTCAGACTAGGTGGAGCGACGATCTCCGCAAGGTGGCTGGCAAGAGCTGGATGAGATTAGCCGCGGATCGTGCTCAGTGGCGTGGCGTTGGAGAGACCTATGTCCAGCAGTGGACTAGTATAGGCTGTTGATGATGATGATGATGATCTTGCTATGATGTCTCCCGAATTTGCTTAAGTGTTTTAACGATTTTTCGGACGATATTTCTATTCCCCTAGATTCTGATTATTCTGCGTACAATGTTTGACCTTCGCAAAACTTAGGTACTGAACTATGATTTGCCTACCGATTTGGATCTTGGAGAAGTTATGGCCGCTTCTGACAGAAGTTGTTGTGTTCCGTTGTATAGTTACGTAGTTCTGAAAGTGAGACTTCGCGCCGTTTCTTGCCGGCTCTTCTCAGTAGAGGTTGTTTCCGTAACGGTGGGTAGATTTTCTGCTTGACCGTCATAAGAGCTTGTAAAAGCTTACATTGAATAAAGGTGACTTTGACTTTATTGTTTTATTGCACCACTCCACATTTACTATCGGTTTCCGTGTGATCCCTCCTCTGCTGCACTGGGAGTGAAGAAACAGCATAGAATGCGTGCAGATGCTTATCATCCTGGCATGTCGTAAAAGTCGACTAAGGGATGGGTCCTCTCCAACATGGTGGACTATCTGTATGGGCGATGGGCTGATCATCTGTCACCATACGGTTCATCATACCATCTTAGGGCTAATTAATCGAACGTGGCCACAGGTAGTCTTGTGGCTCTGCCCACCCCATTAGGGATTTCGGGCGTGATGCTATGTATGTATGTATGTTCCGTGTGATCCTGATATAATAAAGATAATCGAAGCATTATTCTTATTTTGTTTTGTGGATTATAGCAAATATAATAAACATATTTATAATTATGTATAGGTATGTATAAAACTATAAATATAACTTTAACAATGAACTGTTAAGTGCAGGTTTTTACATAACCTCGCTTTTACAAAATCTCTTATAACTCTGTTCCCAAATTGCTAAAATCTGCTAAATATAATAATATTAGCTATTAATTATCACCTCTTTCATTTCTTTATATTCAGGCTCAAGATTGTATGAAAACATATCCGCCTCCTTTGCATATATTTTGTATGATGGTCAAAGTATTTTTTGTAAAAAGCTTTAGCAATCTTCCGACATCAACACTTATATTCAAAGGAAAGGGACTATTTTTAATAAAAAACTATGTCGCGCCTAAGCTTTCCCTACTAATTCCCTTCGCAATATCCCGCAGTTTGTTCAGTAAACACAGGTACACGGTACCGAAATCATACGCGCCCTCCAGGCCGTTTAATGTTAGGTTGTGAGAGCCCTCCTGAAAAGCGAACGAAGCCGGATATAAAAACAACGAATAATTGAAGGCAACGCGACGAGGTAAGCGAGGTGAACCCGTAAAACTATGGGAGTTAGGGCGAGATTCGCAACGCGACGACAATTGGAGAGATTTGCTCAGCCCAGAGTACAAAAGTCATGATACATTTTGTCTTGGTCAGCAGTATACCTGGAAGTCAGTTTTACAACTGAAAATGATGTAAACATGTCTAGAAGAGTTTTGATGAGAATAACATGCCCATCATCTTATTTGCTTCAACAATGTAATTTACTATATGCAAAGAATAAAGTATCGGATTCTAATATAAATAGTAACTCATCTCGGCATAGTTTTGATTTATTTGCCCTTTATTTCATTGAATGTGTCGAACGTGTATTGAGTAAATGTTTTAGAGATATTATTAATGTAAGTATTAAGGTAAATATTGTCACCAAAATAATATATTATATGAATCAAATACAAATTCAATTTCCATTTGGAAAATGTTTCATTCTTAACAAATGCGAAAACATTTTTTGTTGCCACACCCTTTTGTTGTGGCAAAACATAATAGATATTTTGTGTATTATTAACGTGTTGCGCGCAAATTTTTCATAATGTAGAACGTCTTTTTTATTTAATTAATTGTCATATTAAAATAGACACCAGGGGCCCATTGCATAACTACTTGTAACTTGTAATACAAGCGGAAGACTCTTTTCAACTTGTTCTACTAGAAAGAGACTTCCGCTTGTATTACAAGTTACAATTAGTTATGCAATGGGCCCCACGTCATCTGTCTACCGTGTGGATGGTTTGCCCATGTTGCGCCTTCCAGTGCGCCCTGACGACGCAGTGATGATCTGGTGAAGATTGTAGGACTCCACTGGATGCGAGCAGCACAGAATCGGTCGTTGTAGCAATCATTGGGGGAGACCAGCAGTAGACGGCTTTCGGCTGTAATGATAATTAATTATGATGACGATAAAAGAAGTTGCGTACTAAAAAGGTAAGTGTTTTCCCATTTAAAGTCTAACTTTAACCGAGAAAAAGCTACGGCGGGTCAGTGGCGTAGCGTGGGTGTCCGCCGCCTGGGGTGGAGGAAAATTTCGCCGCCCCCTTATTTAGGTATTTCAATTTAAAAGACTAAAATATACAGTAATTCCTTTTCCCAATTTCGTCACAGAATAAGTAATGAAAAATTCCGTACTCATTTCAATCGGTCCGAATCATAGGTATGACAAAAATATGAAATAAAATGGTTTCAGTTTTTACAAGATATTGTTACTATTTATTGTGAAATTTTGCCGCCCCTGCCGCCCATATAACGCTACGCCACTGCGGCGGGTAGAGTTACCTTTCGTAGTAAGGAAAACTGTCAAATTCATATAGTTAATTATCACTCAGTCCCCGGCTAAGTTTAACGAAATGATACGTCCTCCCCATTTAGCTAAATTTAGCCATTAAAGTAAATTACGCCTAAGATCCTACCACTTATTTGTTTTATTAGACTTTTATTTCCTTAAATTAATCAAATGTTACCAGAAAACCTTAACATAGCAAAAACAGGTCATCAAGTTCATTTATTGTTGTTTGCGTTTAAATTAATAGCACAAATTTAGTCTTTATTATTATTAGTGAACCTTATAGCGTCACGTAGTACAGACCATTAATAACTCTGCGCCATTACCCCGCCGGGGTTCCGCAGACTTCATAATAATTCACCATTTTTCATCGCATTGTACGCAACAGGCCTGTTATTACAAGTCTTATATATTTTTAGGGCAACTTAGATTAAATTGGTTCGTAATAAATTGCTTGCCTGTTAAGAGAATATTTATACATTTAAGTATACAAATACAGCAGAAATACTCCTTTATTCGATTCATAAACAAAAATGGATTAGAGTTAATAAGTTCATAGATATTAAAGGGACTGACTGAAACTGCCGCCCTATCGACGCTGTTACCTGAAACATATGTGGATTTTTTTGTTTTGTACCGCAGCAGTTATCTGTAGGTACTTCTTTTTACTGAAAGTATACCTCTGATTTCATCTACAGGGTGATCTTGAATACTTAATGCAAAACCAATGTTTCCGGCTCAGTTGAAGATAGCTAATATAACGCAATAACTTCGACATTAAAAAATGCTGGCTAAGTGCGTGTCGGACCACGCACAGTGTTGGGTTCCGTAGATTGTAGGATTATATAATTACTATTTTACCTTCATTGACCCTGATTTAATAAAGCACTCTTTGTTCATCATCGTATTCCGTCAAAGTCAGTGTAACTAATTCGAAATACAATTTGACGCCTTGACTGGGGGAGGTTGTATGTATGTATGGAAATAGAGACCAATATATACTGGGTAATACTCGTAAATAGCCTATATCTCAGAAGCTTGTTCACGGATCTCATTCGAAGCATTTATAATCCTAAAAAACCATATTATATAATAAATTAATAAATATAGCCTTTCCTTGCTATATTGTCACCCTACAACCAGTAGTTGATTGTCATACTTAATAAGTTTAACCAATGTCATCTGTCAAAGTTAATGATAGTAGATGTCAAGACCAAGGGTGTCCATGTTTAAGGTAAGTGAGTAATAAATTAGGAAAAATGGTAACATATAAAAAGTTGTTGTTAACCTAAGTGAGAGGTATCTTATACAATGATTTTGCATTACTTCTTCAAAGCAACCTGTATACTTCTTCGCGGAATTCTTTCCTGTTCGAGTTAGTTTTGTTTTTCGCTGTGGTTTCAAACAATAATTAGTTCACAAGTACAACGTTATTTTGACTTCTCTTCATGTTTTATCTTTAGGAACAGTGCCACTAAATTTAATTAATTGCCCATGGTTTTACCCAGTTTTTAACTCGAATTTGCGGTCTTATTGAGCGACAAATAAAACACAATTCGTGTCAGCAGAAACCTGTTTCTTACAAAAATATGGAACTATAGTCCATTGTATAGGAGAATATAAATAAGAGTGCTTGCCGTGTAACAGAACAATGACAAATCATTGTTTTCCCCGGGCTCTCTTGTAATTATTTTAAATTTTGCACTGGTTGCCTATTGTTTCTCTTCTCCACTAATTACGAACCTAGTCAAATTATTTATTGTTGTAAGAAAGGACAAGAATCATTTGCGTTAATACTTGAAAAACACACGGCTTTACTCACGATTTAATGTCAGAAATAGTCCGACATGTTTCGAACTCGATTGGAGTCCTTCTTCAGGGTTTGTGTGCGGTCCCGGTCAGATCAACCCGCGCACAACGCGCGCGCGTGACATTAAATCGTGAGTAAAGCCGTGTGTTTTTCAAGTATTCATAATGTCTCACGAAAGTTTTAATTTGACTATCATTTGCGTTGTTTATAAAAAATAAATTCTCAGATCGAAATGGGAACTACTTTTTTATATTAGAGGAAGACAAACGAGCATGCGAGTCACCTGACGGTAAGTAATCCCCGCCGCCCATGATCACTGACAACCCCAAGGGAGTCATAGAGCCGTTGCTCTAGAAACACTGCTCACTGAAGTTGGTTGCACAATTTTAACGTAAGATGTAGGAAGTCTCTTAAAAAACGCACAGTATAGTCTAAAAGACGTTAAAGACCCGTCACCCATCAGATAACTTGATGAGACATGTCTTTTTATCAAATATAATTTATTAACAAACATGCCTATGATAACTTGCCTATCGAAAAGTGTTCATAGCTATTTTTAATTGAATTAATTTTAATCATTTTTCTGACAATAATATTTCATGTACGATTTTTTGCAGGCAAGCCTATACGATTGGTTTTGTAATTAAAATATCTTACTTATGATATCAATTTCGATTGGTTAACAGATCGGTGTAGTTATCTATATTAACTAACCTTTTCACATCTGCTAGCCAGGTAGGTAGGTATATTCTGTGTATTAAAAGCTATCAGTTGAGATGAAATTCATTCGGTTATGAAAAGAGTGAAGGTGATGAAAGAAAATTGATTAAAATTAATTCAATTAAAATAGCTATGAACACTTTTCGATAGGTAAGTTATCATAGGCATGTTTGTTAATAAATTATATTTGATAAAAAACATGTCTCATCAAGTTATCCGACGGGTGAAGGTCAGTCTTCGATGTCTACTAGTACTAGTGGTATTAGTAGTAGTCGCTATTCCATTCGTCAACATGGTGTTGGGTAAATTGCAATTTGTTGCTGCTGCCGTTTCTTGCTGCAATTCGGGCTATCCTCAAAAGCTTACATTCAAACTCTTCGTCCCCATTAGTGATGTTATATGTAATCTTTTTGGGGATAGCCCGAATGGTAGCAACAAATTGCCGAAAAACTAGCCCGTTTACGAGCTCCGTAATTGAAATTTTTAAACCATTACATTTAAACGGATAACGTCCTAATATAGCATAGAGAAATCTGGCGTCAAGATTAGAAACCTAAATTGGTTTATAGCATTCCCTCCTGTCAAGGGAAGCGTCGTGGGTTCAAGTCACGGCGCTGCAATTTTTTCTGTGCTGTTTGGTACTTACCGTTATGATTACAAAATCTTTCTCAATCGTCACCTTCTTGATATTAATAATTCACATCACATCATCAGTCTATATTTATCCTACTGCTGTTCATTACTATCATAATAGGTATACCAGAGGCGAAGCGTGAGGGTAAGCCGGTGCATAATAACTTAAAAACTCAAACATTATTATTATTATTAATTACTTCTTGTATTAATATAAAAATTACATATTACATATTTTTTAAGTAAATAGATAATTTAATGAGTTATAATATAATTTTTAGAACGAGAAAAGATACACCGGCTTACCCTCACGCTTCGCCTCTGAGGTATACCTATCATAGTGAGTGACTGGGGACTACCCCACGCTAGTAATTTACCTATTTATACTTATTTTATTGTTTCGTTGAACTCTAACAAGTACAAAAAGAAATTTTCATTTATGTAACAGTTCTTTACGCCTCCTCGTTTTATAATATTTTCTCATTTTACTTGCTTCGTAATAATTTAAGTTCATACAATAAACGACTCGTGTCAAGTAATTAAGTTAACAAGTTATATTCACACGATATCTATGATGTGTTAAGTTGCTTTTCTAAATAGTGACGAAACACAGAAATGCGATGGAGGAGCTGGCGTTGTAGCATTTATAATGTTGATATTTTGACACATATAAGTAATACGAGGATGGTTTTTGTGACATTATTTAGCAAGTAATTGAGAACAAATAGTTAGGTAATAACTCGTCCTAAAAAACTGCTTGTAAGTAAACCAAACTCGGCACTAAGTGCGTATACAGTAATGAAATCCATAGACAGTAGCTACACTAAAAATTTAATGTAGGTAAATAATATAACTTAAAAAAATGGCAAATATTTTTCATGTCAAGAGAAATGTTAATAATGTAGCATTTCTTTTCTTTTACAAACTGATAACCTGCCTAAACAACCAGCAAAACGAAACATACTTTTCAGGGCTTAGGCCTTAGCCTGCGCAAATAGTATTTAAACCCCTTAATCTCTAATTGAATTTAAAAGTCACTTTGATAATTGCTTTAAATTTAGGACGCTGGGCCTTACGAGGCATACTTGTGTATGTGTAGGAGCATGTAGGCACGATCACAAGACACGTATAGGAAGTTGGGCCTATATTTTCGACATTGGTTTCAGTACATTATTCTTTAAGCGCGAGTTCTTATTACAGTTATTATATAGAGACTCAAGCAACACACAAGCTGTATAAGATCTTATACTGCGATTATAAATCTAGTTTGAGTGTTAAAGGTAAAGGTTGTAGGAGCTCTTATACAGCTTGTAGCCTGGGGGGTTCCGAGTATTTAGACGATATCGCAATAATCATCATCAAAATCTCGTGAATAAAAACCACTATAGTACAACAAAAGTATATTGATGTGTGATCCTGAAACCGATCGTTACTATGTTTGCGAAATTTCGCTTCGATTTATCACCTTTATACTAATAATATTTATTTATTTAGTACCTATTATAAATGTGAAAGTTTGTGAACGAGTGTAGCCAATATCGAATAGCCGCTATTTTTCAAAAGAATCTGACATGAGATCCGACATGACATACGAGTTATTCACAAATGACTTCATCCGATTTACCTATATTAGATTTTCATTCTAAGCGCAAGCATTTTTCAGCCTCGTTAGCTGAAGCTTTATAAAAAGGCATAATAAAAAGGTTCCCTTTATAATGTATATTACCTATCGCCGTCTCTGTGACTTCTTTATTCCACCGAGTAAACACGGTACGTCTCGGGTGCTAACGAAGGAGCGTCGACAACAGAACTGATGAATTGACTTCATTATATGCGAGGCTGTGCTAGTGAGGGCTTTGGCTATGATCCATGGTTGGGCACATTTATTTTCTACATATAATAATTGAGACGTGTGATGTCATTTCAGAATTCTGTCAACTTGGGAACAAAAGAAAACAAAATTTCGGGTTATGAGCGAGTTGCCTACAAAGCAAGATGCCTAACAAAGTAAGATGCCTGAGTATTATGCCTACAAAGCAAAATGTCTAAGTGATTAAATGCCGTCTAGGCAAATGGCCTACTTGCTAAAACGACTACCAAGCAAAATGTCTAAGTAGTTGGATGTCTTGAAGACAAATTGCATGGTAATTAAAAGCCTGCAAAGCGAGACACCTAAAATGGTTTTTACTGTAGGTAAACGTAACAAATAAAATAAAGATAGAAACAAATATATACGGGGTCAAGGTCCTGCTTTTTGGCTATCTTGCTTCTGAGACATCTTGCTTTTGAGACATCCAGCTTGTTAGGCATCTTGCTTTTTAGCCATCTTGCTCCTGAGGCAAAATTTCATTCCTCCAAAGGAATACCGAACAAAAGCCGTAGAAGTGTGAAACATTTGTAGGCAAATTATTTAAATCTCATTCCATAAAAACGGAACAACACCACTGTGTTTTACTCCAGTTAAGGTGCGTCGCCCTACATGCATACATGCATAATTCACACCTATTTCATTTATATTCTGAAACGTACCTACTACTTAAAGGAATTAGTTTAGCATGGTTTTGCGCCAAAAAACTTATTGAAGCGGTGTAGTAGCAGTATTTGTGCCATCTACAGGCACAGATCTATCTATCTTTTGCACAGTCTAACGAATGCTGTGACGTCATAGTTGTCGTCCATTTTGTATGGAATGTTTTTGCGAGTGGTATGAACAATGACTTTTCAATGAAAATGAAAATGAAAATGAAAATATTTATTTTGCAAGTAGGCCACATGGGCTCTTTTACATGTCTGAAGCTACCAGCGCTTCGAAAGGTGACATCTGCTGAGAAGAAACGCCGCAAGAAACTCAGCAGTAAGTCTTTTTTTTTCCAACATTTACATTAGTGTTTTAACTAAAATAAAGAAATAAAGAAACATCTAAATTGATTACCTAATCTGGGTTAAATGGAGATGTAGAAAAAGCTTCATTTCTTTTAATTTGACATGACATGTAATTTAAACTGTATATTATATTGAGTTATAAATAAACTAAACTAAACTAAAATAAACAACATAATAATGTGTTGCGTACACAGATCGGTTTCTATTACTAAGCACTTTCATTGGTGGATTTCAAGATGAAAAAAAAATATGCATCTTCCCTACTGAACGAGTTTTTAGTTTAACCTTTTGATGGTCACGGCTGAATGCGAGAAAGCGTGCCACAGACGCCGAGTGACGGCTGTAGCCGACAGAATAGCGGGCCAGTGGATACTGCTCGCTGTGCACACGAGCCTGTGGACAGCGAGCAGTATCCAGTGGCTCTGAAATAACGGTTTCTCATCGGTTAAACACGAATTTGACACGGATTTTCCAGACCCTATTTCACCCTTTTAGGGATTGTTTGTCTTGGAAAAGTAGCCAATGTTCTTTCCCAAAGCTAAAACTATCTCCATACAAATTTTCATAAGAATCGGTACAGCGGTTTAGCCGTGCAAACAGGCAGAGGGACAGAGTTACTTTCGCATTTATAATATTATAGAATGACTATCAAATATTAGTTTAAATAAATATTAGAATGATATTATTATGGATTTGAATAAATTGTCAAGTTAGTCACGCTGTTCCCAACTGCAACCCTAACCTGACGAATGCGTCTACCTGCCTCCTCACTGGTCACATCTAAGGTTCAATGACTGTCTCGACCTATCAAGTCTACAACCGCAACCGATAGACAACATTTATCAAAGCTATTTAGCTTTGGTTATTTTATTCACATAGCGTAACTTATCCTCTCCTTATTTCAAAAAGATAAATTAACCATCAAACATATGGGAGAAAAAAAAGATCTCTGAAAAGGTTGACTTTCACATTATTAACAAGGAATAAAATATTGCATTGCGAATGTACTAACATGCGACTTTTTACATTGTAACATGTTTAGTGTTACACTGCTCGAACTGGCCTTTTTTGTTTTTTTTTCATTATATCGGTCATGGCTAGATAAAAAGACAGCTGGAAGACTAAAATATGTCCAATATTTTAAAAAGGCGCGCTAATAGAGCATGCGCTCCATCGGGAAAAATAATTGGGCTCATATGATAAAAGTTTATTATAAATAATGAATAATTTGGGTAAGTAAATCGGTGTACGTTTGTCAGGGGGGCTTTTGGGGTGGCGAGCAGGGCAACCGCCCGGGGCCTCGCTCTTTCAGGGGCCTCGCGCAACAACCCAAGTAGAAAAATATTAGGTGTTAATAGTACTAATGTTTACTTGAATTTCGTGCCTTACGCCGCACATTATATATACAGTACTATTAAAATAAGTTCACCATTCGGCCATCCTCGGTTATTGTTGTTATCCCTCGTTTTTCACATAGATAGAGTATATCGCAGCTTTGGAGGGGTTCAGGACGCATCGCGCCCGGAATTCTTATACTTAAAATTAAATCATGTACACAGTAATTTAAAGTCTATATTACCTAGCCGCCGCAGCATACTTTCGTCTACAATCACGTGTCGCGGAAACGCCCGCGGTCAAGCTGCTGTGCGCGGCTGGGTAATATAGACTTTAAATATTGTCTACATGGTTTAATATCGTTTAAAGATTGTAAAATCCGATCCGATGCGGTGCGGGCCGTTTGGTGGAAATTATGGTTTAGCCTGTGCTAAATATTGCAGATTGCAGTTTTGCAGGTTGCACGGCTTCAAATCCCTGCTCGCATCTCTGAGATTTTCGGATCTCATGTGCGGGATACAGTTTAATATTTACTACTACCATGTCAGTGAAGGAAAACGAGAGGAAACCTGCATATCCGCGTAGCAATTGAAAGATGTGTGTGAACACCCCAATCCGCACTAGGCCCGCGTGGGAGCTCAGCCGATGTATTATAGCTTAAGAATAATCCTGAAATATGGCATAACTTAATTTCGCACTAAGCACTTACATGTCGGTGGCGGAGGCTCTTAAACAAACTCGATTATGGCTCTTGGAGGTGCGATAGGCGACAAATTGGATGAAAGTCAGCCATTAATGGCTGTCGGTGTCGTGTGAAAGCGTCAAACATTCTAGTAAATTTTGTATTTCGATATACGTTAATGTCCGTTTTGGTTATCTCTGTGACACAAGCTACGTATAAGTATATTTTATACAGCGTGTAAATTTCATATGGCCCTATATTACAATGACAATAAGTGTCAGACCTATAAAGCATATTTCCATAAATTTCCTTAAGTAATTGCTTAATTTTTCTTTTCATACAAAATAATTCATACAATGTATTACATCTAAGTAATTAATCGATTTACGTATCTACGTAAACGTCAAATCTTCATTTGTTTAGATTTGTCAAACAATGGACAGAATACATTGCTCCTCAGGGCTAGCACGACGTACCCACGAGTCGTTTGTTGACTCGCGGGCGTGTCGTGCTAGCCCCCCTGGTCGTGCTATAAGTGCTATAGTATTAAAAAAAAATATTCTCTATTAATTTAACTATTTAAGAACATTCCTTTCCCACAAAACTTGTACGATCAGAAACTATAGCTGAGCCAAATATATTACGACCGTATCAAATGTACACACTGTATTTATACGTTTTTTTCTTAATTTATTTTACGATTCATTCGTTGAACCTTGTCATAATAAACTGGCGTGTTCAATCATATTCTAATAATCATTTACAATGCTTCTGTTTATTTTGACGATATATATGAGAGACACATTCAAATGTGGAGCCAAGGTTTTTGTCCTTACAGTCTAAATTAATTGTTTCACTTATCCACTGATCAACTGCTACGTACGTTAAAGAATCACACTACGGTTGTTGGCCTAGCGGTTTGCGGTCCAATGCGCGGCCTCCGGCAGAGGAACGCAGGTTCAAATACCGACGCGCACCTCTATAATATTCAGATCTTACATGCGGAATTTAAATTTATATTTACCATGAACATTTCGCAGAAGGAAAACATCGTGAGGAAAATTCAACGATGGATGTGAAGTCCGCAATCCGCACTCGGCCTGCGTAGGGAATACTGCCCAGTCTTATTATGAGAGGAAGCATGTGCCCAGCAGTGGGAGGTATATAGACCGTTGAAAATTATAATCATATTTAAAATAAGTCCCAATTTAAATAGTCTGTTAGACTATACGTTAAACTCATATAAAAATAGATATATCTAAGCTAAGGCCAGTTAAAAATAAATATCGTCGCTTATCTAACAACATGACAGCACACAAGTCAGTTGGCCTTCCAACACCGCTCAAGTAGTTGTTCAGCCATATTTTTACAACTTTGCGCTCTGAGTTTTTTTTTCGTGAGTTTTGTGATTAAACTTGAGGTTATTATAAGAAATAATGTTTTGCGTATAATAATTAACCAAAAATCGAATGAGTTTATTGCCATGTAATGTACTTAGACGGTGTTTACTGTTGCTTTTTTTTTAAATTACGCGTTGTTACAAAGGCAATGTTTTTTCGCTCTCCTGTAAAGTTGGTCAAAATTACTTGAGCGGTGTTGTTAGATAAGCGACGATATCAAACAAAACCAATGAAAGAATATAAGTAGTTAATAAAGTGTACCCGCCGAGAGAGCGTCGGTGGCCTAATGGCTAAGGATGTTGACTCGTGATCGTGAGGTCCGGGTTCGAATCCAAGTGGTTGCCATGTACCAATGAGTTATCCTAAATTATGTACATTATCTGCCTGCGAATTGCGGTAATCGGTGCTCTTACGGTGAGGGAAAACATCGAGAGGAAACCTGCACATTTGGGTAACTAAATGTGTAACCATGATCCAATTGGTTAGGTTCCCCTGTCACAAGGGTAACGGAGGTCAGATGGCAAAAGGACAACCGCGTGGCTTATGTCAGATAGCTTTTGATTTGAATTTGATCCGTAATTAATAAGTATTATTACAAACTCTAATGCAATACCCTATTTTTACTAATGTTTCATGTTCTGCCTAAACTTCCATAGCACATACCCACATTTTTTATAAGTAAATTCTAACGCAACGACATATACAATGCAAATTCTATCACGAGTTAACGATTAAAGATTAACTTTAACTTCCGTTAAATCTTCCGAAATTTAACGATTTAACGTTTAACAAAGTTAACTTATGTAGTAACGGATTAGCGATTAACGAAGTTAACTATTTGATTAACGGTGCCCAGCTATTATCATCGGTTTAGGCTGCGTATTGTCTGTCAGTCAGTCACGGTAAGTACTGTTTTATATGTATACTTAAGAACATTATAAATACATATTAAAACAAACCCAATATCTGTATGAAATAATAACCGAAATTGCGATACGAAATCTCGTAACGTGAGTAAAGAAATAGTAGTTTATGCAACGGTTGCATAATGATAGGCCTTAAAACACTAGTGCGGTTTTCATGAAACGAGCCGCAGGCGAGTTTCATAATAAGATCGCACGTTTGTTTTAAGGCTAAATTATGCAGAGTTGCATACATAACTTTATCTACACACATATTATAAATCCTCCATGATGGGTTCAGAAACAATATTTTCTGGCAACAAGTTATTTGTTGCAATCGTGGCTGCATATTTCCGATATCCGGCGCATTTTCACATCACACACACTCGGAGAAGACTACTTACTATTCATATTTTCAACTAAATTGTACTTGTTACAAACAACTTTTTCTATTCAATTCAACAACAATTCTACTTTCGTTCAGCAAAACGTCAACATGGCGGCAAATACGATCTTCCGTCAAGACCATTTTTTTTTTAATTCATAGTCAAACGGATGAAGTCTCTATTCTCACGTCACTCGAGATCAAATATTGTGCAGTTTATATTAAAAAAATATACTGAATTGACGTTTCGTATCAATAACTTTTTAATATCTATGGATACTAGAATAGAGACCCACTTGAGTTTTGACAGCTGTTCCAAATTTAATCTCATTTCTTTACTAAAAACGATAAAGAAGTCATGTTATTTCTTTATCGCAGCACTGGTTTTTCCTAATTGGTTGTCAAAATGGTGGTCATTTCATACGGTGTTTGATTAACCAATGGAGGTTTTATGATATGGGTGTAGATAAACAATTTATTGATATTGCTTTGGAAAATAAGTAGCTAATAAAACTAGTACAATCTCCCATCAAATCACAGTTTGTACTCCTTCGAAACGCCCGCGCCCGCGCCGGCTCAACGCGCTTTTGGGCTGGTCGAAGTTAAGAGTGGCTAGAGATTGACACAATGAGTGATGGAATGAATAGTAGTGCAATTGCCTACTGTGCCAGAGGTTGCGGTTCGAGTCCGGCTAGAGGCAAATTTGGTGCAATGCGCACGAATGTTTGGACCCAAGTCATAGATGTTTAGTATTAACTAGTGGACCCGCCACAGCTTCGCTTAGCTTATCACCCCTTTTCACAACGATGGAATGACAACAAAATCCCTCCTTAGTGCACCTCTAGGGTACTCGAGGAATATGTCCTCCAAATTTCAAAACTCTAGGACCACCCGTTTCGGTTGTGCGTTGTCTGCGTAAAATCAGTGTTAATACAATATTAAAATAGCTTATCGTTCAGTTATAAAGTTTCATTATAAGCAGGTACATTTTAAGAGCAGTTTCTAACAATGTCGCCTCCGTTTTGCGCTCAAAACTTGTGCCACAGTGCAAGGTATCCTGAATTATTTATATCCAATCGGTACGCTGTATCGTAGGCTTGTCTTTATTACTCACACTAGTTTACAAAAAAGGAGCTTCCCCTATAGATACATATTAAACACACTACCTGTGCGCACGAAGGTTTATATGGCCGTCAGCGTACGTTCTTTTTACGTGACGCGAATTATACGCACAGAGCGCCACCCGTTGTTCAATTGCAATAAAATATGATGCTACCTTACAGCTTCAAAATACATTTGTTGAAATCCAATTGTTTGGTTTACGGCACATCGAGACAATCCAACGTGCGTAGCATGTGACAGTTTCTTTTTCGCTTTTACAGCCACACGTAGCTACACAGTTTAGTTTAGTTTTCATCACACTTGCTCGGAAAGGGTGTTATTATACGCAGGCGTATAGAGCAGCTATAGCCGATTTAGCTCCTCTATACGCCCCGCCGTCAGCGGGAGTTATAACCCATACAAAATCCATAACTCCCTAGGGAGTTATGGATTTTGTATGGTTTCGAACTCCCGCGGGCAGTTAAGTGCGCCAGGTCGGCGGAGCTGCTCAGGAGCCGCAGCCGGCGGGGCCGCGCGACCCGCAAGCCGGCGGAGCTGCCCCGCGCTGATCGCAACGTACGCTCAGTTTATGAACACTCACCTGATGGTAATTCACGATGTAAAATGGAAATAAAATTAATATATATACTTTTTTTGTCTAATTTTTATTTCATTTCCTCGCAAATGTGATGAAAAACATTGTGTGTATCACGGGCAGTAAGGGGATAAAAAACTCGAGTCATAAAAGCCCTCGCCTATCGGCGTCGGGCTTCTAACAGACTCTCGTTAGTTATCCCCTTCTTACGGCCCTAGATTCACAATGTACTATTATTTATTACTCAATATAATAATACAGTTAATATACAGGGTGGGCCATAAGTTTTTGCACTTTTATAAACATGATAGAGACACAACTACAAATGCTATTTAATTAGGTATTTATTATAAGTAGTAAGTATAAAACAAATTTTTAATTTCTAAAACACTGTCGTCTAAATCAGCTCAGTCTTGTTGCTGGCACTCCTGCAACCGACTACGCAATTATATGAAAAGATGCTGACAATCATCATTTCTGGTACGTAACCGCCATGTTTGCTTAATATTCGTTGTTGAACCAGTTTCTTTAAACTTCTCGACCCGAACTTTAATTAAATTGACGCTGGTCCCCCTCACTTAAATAGAGCAATCCGTATTCAATCCTAAAAAGACTGTTTGTTTTTGAAAAGTGTTTAACACAATAACCACGTTGCTTTCCTGTGACACGGTCCATCGTAGTCAAAAATTTACAAAATGGCGTATAATTTCCCGTCATCCTTTGTACCGCACAATTAATAGTTTAGAAAAAATCTGTGTTGCTATTTGCAAAAGATTATGGCCCACCCTGATATATACGGACACTACGGACTTCCGGCCGTAACAAGGTTGACACGGGGATAACTTAACCCCGTCCTACCTCTCTGACTATCTCTCTTTCGCCGGTATTAGTGTGAGAAAGCGTTCTTAGAGATAAAAGGTGCTAACTTACTGTCGCAACCTTGCTAGGGCCATTGGCGTAATTTAACTAAAGATAAGAACAACATTGAGGCTAATTCGAAAGTGTGTTTCACAAAAAAACTTGATTTTGACAGCTTTGTGCTATTGAAAACCGAGTTTGACGTTTCTGATTTTAAGTTTAGGTAATTTTAAAATAAGAAGTCAACGTTTCTAATTGGACCGATTGTTATTGTAACTATGTGTTTTTTAACGCATTTACCACTTCTTATCTTGTTCTCTTTTTATTTTATTTTTTATTTTTGACGCTGCTGTAATAAGTAATTTAGTAGTAACACACACGTACACATTATCACAATATTAAGTATATAAATATGTATAACCAATCCATCTAAGTATTAGTAAATAAATAATTATTAGCATGTAGTGTATTTATATGTATAGCGCTCCGTGAGTCCCAGCCGGTGCTGGCTGAAAATCAGCGCTGCAGGTGTCTTACACCTCAGCATTATGCTGAGCCAGTATCCCATTCAAAGCCGCGAGGACACACACACCACCATTTTGTTTTTATTGTTCAAATTTTTATTTATGTTACTCTGTGTGTCTTCTGTGTTAGTGAATAAATGTTTCTTTCTTTCTTTCTTTCTTTCTTTCTTTCTTATTTGAAACTACTATTAGAAAAACACCGTTTCGACGACCAAAACAGCGGTACCTACCCGATTCTTGTTAATCTTAAATACGGGGTAATTTAAAGAATTATCTCGGAAATTCTTGATGCGTTCCAAGCGTTATGTAATTGGCTTAGATATTTCAGAGCATCTAAAATGTAATGCGTACATTTTCATTTTCATTTAGAGACAATATCATCATTTGCGACTTAGAAACGCTTTACTGGAAAGCTTTGATGCTTATAAGAATGCACGCATAATATTTACAAGTCAGTATAGAATTAAAGCTAAATTAGTAATTTAATACAATCTAAACATAAGTCTCTATACAAACTAGTTAGGACAAATCAGGCCTTAATATGTATTACACTGACCCCAGAAACTTATTTGATTAAAGTTAAGTTGGTTCCCTTACTCCATCTCTTCTTTGTAAAGAATAAAACCCTTTCGTATGAGTTTCGACAGTTCATAAGACATAACAAAACTCAGCGCCTCTATTCGGGAACGCTAAGTGATTCTGTAGCGACTCGTAAGCCAGATTTCGCATTCCACTCTTCCGCACGACGCGAAATGCGTAAGCGCGAGATGAGAGATCTGGCTTACGAGTCGCTACAGAATCACTTAGCGTTCCCGAATGAGGCGCCTGGACTGATTATAAAATATATATATTATATATTTTTCAAAATAAATTACTTTATTGAGAAATATTAAAGGTGAACAGAGAACTGAATCGTTCGTCCGGATTCTTGAAGAAATTATTAATATCTGGACCTTCGAAAAAAGATGATCTTTCTGGATTGACGTTTAACATAATTTCAGCGTTAGTTTAGGTAAAATACTTGAATTTCCTTGGAATGATCAAACACTATGTAAAAGTAAGCTAGAATAAATATTTTCATTCGTTCTTATATCCGTATGAGTATACTAATAAACATGTCGTATTGAATCTAATTAGCACCGCAGCATAAATTTCTAACAGACTAATAGACAGTAAAACGATTTTATATACACCCATATCATAAAACCTCCATTGGTTAATCAAAAACCGTAGGAAATGACCACCATTTTGACAACCAATTAGGAAAAACCAGTGCTGCGATAAAGAAATAACATGAATTCTTTATCGTTTTTAGTAAAGAAATGAGATTAAATTTGGAACAGCTGTCAAAACTCAAGTGGGTGGGTCATTCTAGTATCCATAGATATTAAAACAGTTATTGATACGAAACGTCAATTCAGTATGTTTTTTTAATATAAACTGCACAATATTTGATCTCGAGTGACGTGAGAATAGAGACTTCATCCGTTTGTCTATGATTTAAAAAAAATGGTCTTGACGGAGGATCGAATTGGCGCCATGTTGGTGTTTTGCTGAACGAAAGTAGAATTAATTGAATAGAAAAAGTTGTTTGTAATTTACATTTTAGTTGAAAATATGAATAGTAAGTAGTCTTCTCGGAGTGTGTGTGATGTGAAAATGCGCCGGATATCGGAAATATGCAGCCACGATTGCAACAAATAACTTGTTGCCAGAAAATATTGTTTCTGGACCCATCATGGAGGATTTATAATATGTGTGTAGATAAAGTTATGTATGCAACTCTGCATGATTTGGCCTTAAAACACACGTGCGATCTTATTATGAAACTCGCCTGTCGGCTCGTTTCATGAAAATCGCACTAGTGTTTTAAGGCCTATCATTATGCAACCGTTGCATAAACTACTATTTTTTATTCTATACATCTTATTAGTGTTAGCGAGCAGTTTTTGTATACATGTACCTACCTATATAAATATGTAATTGGTGTCTCGGAAACGGTTCTAACTTTACGTTCCGATTTTATATTACGACGCTCGGTCGCCCAGGTACTATTTATTATATAGTTTAATAAATATAGGGATAATTTCCACTTGAAATTCTGCACAGCAAGTACCTGCCCAATCTTTGTCTAATTGGAGACGTCTAATTACGGTCTCAAGTGAAATCGGACCACCGCACTTCAGATATAAAATGAACATCCAGGTCAGGTCAGGTAGATCTAATGAATACGAATACTATCCACCGTGGCACCAAATCAAGTTTGAATGATATCTTGTAACGTATTCATCTAGTGTTCATTTCATAAATAAGCCTTTTAAGCGGACTGTGAAGCAATAGCAAAAGTCACCCTTTTCATACAAAAAGCGATAAAAATTTCCACCCCTTAAATGTTAACCGATTTTGACAGACTTTTTGGTAGGTTGTCATTCATAACAAAATCTAGGTCTATACGTTTGGGTTTTATCACTATAATCAATAATTTCATTGATTATAGTGATAAAACCCTATGTAAATCTAGATTCATTACTATAATCTATAATTTATTTGATTATAGTGATAATACCCATACGTATATGTAGACCTATATTTTGTTCTGACTGACAACTTATCAAAAATTGGTCAAAATCGTTTAACATGTAAGGGGTGGATATCGTTATGCCGTTTTTTTATGAAAAACCGTAGGTTCACAATCCTCTTGAAACATCAGTGTTTAATCCCCGCACCGTTTATTGGGCAAAACTGATATATCCGCCAGCATTGCAGCGTTGCATCGTGCTAGCTGAATAGGCGTGTGATTCTCTTAAATAATAAATACTTCGTTCACGAACTCACCGGCAAGCATAACTTGACCCGTCATTGCGTATAGGTAAACATGTTCGTGCGTTTCTTCGACCTTGGTTGTATTCCGACATAGCCGGCCACGGTCGTAGGTACCTAACTCAGTATAATGCTTACGAGAGCGCGGGTCAATTTATGATTGTCTCAAGAAAATGAGAGACAAAATGAGCGACGACATTTGTTATAGAATAAAGCAGTGGTGTGATTCTCTAACGCAGCAGCGGCTGATCAGCGGATAAACGAAACTATTAATTTAGACTGTAAGGACAAGGACATTCGATCGAAAGTTGAATGTGTCCCTCATCGCTGAACAGCCGCTGCATACGTTACAGAATCACCTGCCAACGTCAGGACAATGGCGCGGGGCCCATTGTAGCTTGTTTAGTTTTTGATTGTAGCATTAGTTACAGTTATTGTTATTTACACGCAAATAAAACCTCAATGTTACTTCGACGTAAATTACATTTATTCATAGTATAAAGAGGGGGGAAGTAAGTTATCTTCATACAAACGCACCGCGCGCGGTATGTGTGCGCCAAAGTATCTATGCGTCGCCGCACGCACACTTAAACAAAATCTCGATCCGTTTCTCAGTGCGCCAGTCGGGGCTAACATCGCACGAGGTTCGCGCGTCACGGCTTTTTGGCACCGCTAAATGAATGAAAAATGTGTGATAATCGCAGAAGAACGTATTGCTGTGTGTTTGGGTGTCTTAATAATTCATCGATTCCAGAATTGTCTCTGTTCAGATTACCTATTGAACAGAGACAACCCTCAGACAGTAGGCAATTATATCGCGGATTGGGCCGGAGATAGCCTACTTCCCCTTTTTATACTATGATTTATTCAACTCTATCCAGAGGTGTTCAAGTACCTATGCTTATTTTTGATAACGATTAGTATACCAACATACTAATAAGTTACTTAACCTCCGCTTCCTTAATAATTAAACTGTGATATTTTGATGTTATTGCTTACACGAAGGCACAGTCTCGAGAACCGCTGAATATTCCATAGCGCGGCCATTGCGCTTGTACGTGCAAAAGAATAATTAAATACTCTGCGAGATTGTTTGCTACTCTTCTGTCTCGAGCATACTCACTTTTGTTATTTTATACAAAAAGGATAATTAATAAAAGCAAGCAATTAAGAAAGCTGGTCAACTGGATTTAATGCTCGACGTATAAACACAGTATTCTTGGGCAGGGTCTTAAATTCTGCGAAAAACACTCCTTATATACTTAGACAGTTTATTGAGGAAATTGGCCACAGCAAAATTGTTTACCATAAGAAATTACAATTAATAGCGCTTTGAAACAGAGAACTTCATACACTAAATTATTCACCTTTCGTTACGAAACCGAATTATAAATGCGAATGTAACTCTGTTTGTCTACTGTCTGTCTGTCCATCTATCTGTCTGAGGCTCTAACATGCAAGACACAAGGATAAGTTAAACCATCTTATCTCTGAGTGCGTCTCTCTCACACTAGTGCCGACGAAAGAGATAGTCATATAGATTAACGGGTCTAACTTATCTTTGTGTGTAGCATGTTAGGGCCGCTGTCTATCTGTCTGTATGTATGTCTGTTTCATTTTCACGGATAAGCCGGTGAACACCGGTTTTGATGTAATATATGGTATGGAGGTAGTTTGAGTACTGGGGTTAACTCCTAAAAGGGTTATTTAAGGGCTAGAAAATGTAATGGGTGTAATTTGAGGGAAAACAATATAATTTTAAAAGTCAATAACACGAGAATTCGTTATGTTTCAATGATAAATTTCCACGCAGACGAATTTGTGGGAAAAGCTAGTGTGTAATAAATCATAAAATATTTAAATGAAATAATCTGTAATTAAAGTTTTAGGCAGCAAAGAAAAAGTCATTCATAACTTAAGGGGTCTTGAGGGTTGAACAAATGAAAATTCATAACATGAGAAATGAATGCACCGTAGAAACAATAAATTCAGATTCAAATCTAAATAGCGCCCTTTGTGCTATCGCAGACAAAAGTTTTATTTTATATGTAATTGCTTTCAGAATCTTAGACGCAATTTATCTTGAACGATAGATTCTTTATTTTCTGTAAGCGATTTCTGTTGAATCGATGCGCAGTCGCAGCGAGTTATATAAATAATGGTAAGTATATCAATTTTAATGCTCTCTTGCTTATCACATAAATTGCACTACGCGACAATAGGTATAGCTTAAGGATGTAGATCCTTTTTCATAGTCATTTTTCTCGAAGGAAATTCTTTTATAAGGAATAATGCCTTTACAGAACAAGTCTGGTTTTGCAAGTTAGACGATCACTTTGTTGTCGTTTTGCTAGTTAACAATATCTTGCCATAATAATACCGTTTATTACAATATCTTGCCATAATAATACCGTTTATTACAATATCTTGCCATAATAATACCGTTTATTACAATATCTTGCCATAATAATACCGTTTATTACAATATCTTGCCATAATAATACCGTTTATTACAGGCATCAGTACACACATAACCACCTAACAGAGTAACATACATATTAAAATATAACATAACGCATTAAGTGCCGGCGATGCCTACCTATATCGTTAGCTGTAATATGAATTGACGTAACCGCCAAAAGTCAACTTTTCAGGAGAGCCAAAATACTAAATTACAATTCAGAGAAAGAGTTGTAACTTATTGTACTTACTTATCCTATTGCAATGATGTTTATAGCAATTTTCTTAAAATGGTAAGATCAGTTAATTAAAAATCACCATATAAAGCTTATTATCATAGTTTTAAAGATGACATGGTGCTTACGTTTATTTTCTAGGGTTCCGTACCTCAAAAGGAAAAAAGGAACCCTTATAGGATCACTCGTGTGTCTGTCTGTCTGTCTGTCTGTCCGTCTGTCACAGCCAATTTGCTCCGAAACTACTGGACCGATTGAGTTGAAATTTGGTATACATATGTAAGTCGGTGACCGCAACACGGACGCGTGACGTAAATATATGAATTTTAAACATGGGAGCCACTTTTGGGGGGTAAATTAGAAAATTAAAAAAAAAAGTTATGCAACCTATATTGTGTGGCATATCAAATGAAAGGGCTTATTGTGAGGATCCTAAATATATTTTTATTTTAATTTCAAGTAATATAGTTTAGAAGTAATTTAGGAAAATACGCAAAAATTCACCATTCCCCCCCATTATTTCCGAAACTACCGGGGCTAAAATTTTGAAAAAAATACAAAAAATAGTTCTTTACTTATAGATTACAGGAAAACCTATAACAAGTCTACGGTGTTTAAAATAACGTAGTACATTTCAGATAATCATGTACGGAACGGAACCCTCTCCACGCGAGTTTAACTCGCACTTTTCCGGTTTTTTCGCCTTGGGTCAATTCGGTCAATACATTAGAAAGTATTTACAAATCTGTCGTCTACATTAACCTACAAAGGGCTGATTTTCCAAATCTGTCGTTTACATTAATCTACAAGGGGTGATTTTCATAAAATATAACATACATCACAAAAACGAGTTGAAATAAAAAAAAACTTGAATTTTCGTTAACGTAACCGCCATTTTATTCCAGATACCGAGAATTTAACCTTTTGACTGCCAAGCATGTCTGAGAAGTAACACGAATTTCAACTTTAAGTCAAGGTAGTGAAGGACTTTTTTACCCTGTATCCGCTAACGGAAGTAGAACTGTATATACAACTCAATTTCGTTTGGCGGTTACGCTAATTCATATTACAGCTGACGATGTGCGTTTTAAGTACTTTAACTCAGTGCCGTGGAAGCGTATGTGCTAATGGCAAATCTCTAGTGATCCGAAATGTTACTTAATAGGTGTGGCAGCCCTGCTATAAAGTACAGTTACACGAGCAACATTTTCCCGGCAATATGTGGTCGGCAACTACAGGCGTGTTCCTCTAACGTACGAAGTTAGAGCGAATCAGCTAAAGTTTCCGGCTATAAATTGGCGTAAAAAGTTGCTCGTGTAACCAGGCCTTTAAATAGCAATAAAAGTTATGTAGGCGACGAAAAGGTGTGGCTCCTATGCGTCGTCACTACACATAGGTGTGTCTCTAACAAATCTCGTCACTCATTGCATCCCACATTTCGTCCGACAATCATAAATTGACCCGCGCGCTCGCAGGCATTACGCAGAGTTAGGTACCTACGTCCGTGGCCGGTTGCGTCGGAACAGGCCCAAAGTCGAAGACACGCACGGACATGTAGTTTATATGCACTGACGAGGCAAGTTAGACTCGTCGACGAGTTCATGAACGAAGTTTTATTTAGGAGAATCACGCCCCTGGAGTCGCTTAGGCAAGCTGCCCCGGAAACGCCGGAACACGACAGCCTTCGGCCAGAAGTCCGGACACGCGATGGTGAATGTAGAATTTCGCAAGTGTCATCGTAGATAAAAGGGGAATTACCTATATTAAAATGTACATAAATATGTTGCTTTATACGACACATACACATAAGTTTTATTTCCTTGGTGGCGTCTCTTGAATTCGTAAAAGGCACCGTGAGACTGAAAAATAAACGCGACTTTGTTTGATGCCATCTCATCAAACTGAGAGCTTTGTTACAGAGAACATTGTATGCATATTTTATTGAAGTTAATTCGTTTTCTGTTCAAATTATATTATTTAAATGGATAGGCATGAAGGTTAAATGACAATATTTTTTTATTTAAAACCAATCAACAATTTCAGTCTCATGAAATTGCAGGTTAAAAAATCATCATAACAGGTCCAATATACTTATCCCAATGCTGGGCACAGGGTTCCTCTCATAGTATGACGGACTGTAGTAACCACACGGGCCGAGTGCGGACTGGGGACTTCACATCGTTGAATTACTTCACAGGTGTGTGCAGGCTTCCTCACAATGTTTTCGCTCACCGAAATGCTAGTGGTAAATATTAAATTTAATTCCGCACAAAGGTTTAGAAAATCTAGGAAGTGCGAGCTGGGAACCTTCAACCCCTTCATGAGAGGCACGCATTCGACCACTGAGCTACCACAGGTTGTAAACAAGGGTTTCATTTCTGCTGGTTCTGTTATCTTGAACTCCGGTGCTTAGGGCCGCGGGTTCGATTCTCGTTAGAGTCAGGTACTCGTATGGTACCGTACTCTTATTTTCCTTAGGCCTTTCATAATTGTGTATGAAATAAATTTGTGTGTTGTTCACGGACCAAAGATCGTGATTTGATCCTAGTTTGGGCCGTTGAGTGTAACGTAATTTACTTATTTATTTGCGTTAAAACAGATCTATTTACTATTACCTTTTTTATTCAAGGCAAAATTACACAGAAATAGAAATCAGTTGAAACTTTGAAATATGCTTGAACTTAAAATTGTAGAGATCTAAATTTTGACGACCGAAAAAAATGTAATTCCTTAGGTGCTGTCATGACAATGTGTCAAATTTTCAACTAACAAATTGCCCAATAGTAATTTTGTTTGTTCCGAAAAATAGCCTTCACGTGTTTTTCCGGGCTCTCATGCAAAGTGGCCACTGGCGTGAAACCTTCGGGTGAAAATGGATCGTTTTGGAACCCTGTAAGAATGAGTCGTATGTATCTGGCATCTACGCGGTCGCAGTTTAGTTAGCGTACAATGCTATCTGGGAACAACACCATCAATTTTGCTTTTCCATGCTTTTATGTAGTTTCACCTGTCCCGGTGTTTGTCTGTAATCAAATCTTGTAAGTTAAGTTTGCCCGGTTCCCGGCTTTCAGTTGAGCTGAAGGTATACCTACGTAACTCCGGTGACGATGCAATAATACGGTACCACGGATCTGGTCTGATGATGCCATTGGAAGGCCATAGGAACTCCTCAATAACACAACATAAGGGCCTGGCCACAACACCACGCTCACGACGACGCGACGTAGTGAAACGTGAAACGGCGCGGCGCCGTGGAGCGACGCGGCGCCCGGCGCTGTGTGCGTGAGCTTTTAAATAGGCAGTTTTGCTTTGTGTGGCAGTGACGCAGCAGGCGTCTGCGCAACACAACCTCATGCAAACAGCACCGTGTGGATAGATGAGTTACAGTATCTATCTAAGTTTAAGTATACCAGTAGCACAGTTGCTTAAATTTTGAAAAAGTTACATGGATAAAGCAAGTTGGAAGACAATGGACTGAGTTGGCAGTTGGCAGTAAGTTTCAATATTTTACTAGTCTCGAATTATTTTATCCGACCTTAAATGGTCTTGTCTTATTTTTGGGAAGAATCAGCGTGGGTATCACCCACATTTTGGACTTTCTCCCTTGTGAAGGTTGCGCAAATCCGCTAGATGCGAGCAGCGCAGGATGGGTCGTTGTGGCGATCATTGGGGAAGGCCTATTTCCAGAAGTGGATGTTTTTCGGCTGAAATGATGATAATTATGATATTGTGTTTAAGTCTGTGGCTTCCTGCAACGTCGTCCGAGCGCATTGAATTTTTAAACATTTTCTTCCTCACCACACGTAGGTATCGAAAACCAAAATCCGTCGTCCCTTCTAATTTTACATTTCAAGTAATAATAGCCGCTCAGGCTTAGCAAAACGTTGCATTTACTTACTCGAATTTCGAAAATAAATAGCTTGTGCGTGTGCGTATATCCTAAAGTAGATCCTTGCTAACGTTCATCGAAATCGGTTGAGCGGTAAGCGACTTACTGCTCAACCGTAAGCCCGTAAAGCCGTGAAAATGTAACGGAGAGACAGAGTTACTTACCTAATTATAATATTATTTAAATATATAGCATAATATAGTATATAAATAGTATGGAAATACAGATGCAAAATTCTAACATGTTTAGACAAATAAACTTTTACTATCCCTTGATCACTAGCAGTGTGCGTGTACCAAAGGATATGACATTATAGTAAACGATCCACGTCCCTGCGACATGCCATCTTATTGTTTTTCTAGCATTTGAATTTCGGATGTCGTCGTTACATTATGATATGAGAATGTGAGATGCAAAACTAGGGCAAAACTGTAAAAAACACGTCCATTGAGCAAGGGATCACAGATATTCAAATTCAGTTCGGTATTTGGCTTAGGAATTTGCTGAAAAACAAATCAATCACTACTGGGAAACATTACTATGTCATTTGTAACAAGTTTGCGTTTAGGAAAAGAAGATTCACCGACAAATGGCGTTACACCATCTGAGGAACGCTTGGTTGTAAGGCAATTGACAGTCCTCTTCCAGTATTCGTACACGATTTTACTAATAACCTCAGTGGTGATATCAGAAGAGCAGTGTAATGATATCAACTACGCTACGCTATAACTTGGGTTTTTTCACGGAGAGAGTGAATAGGCATTATCTAGGCGTGCATGCCCCATCGTCGACCTCATCATCGCTTTCCATCAGGTGAAATAGAGGTCATCTGTCATCTATAAAAAAAAACAATGGTCTCATCAGATATGGTGATAGGTAATGTCAGTAGGGATATAAAACAATCCTGCGGTTTCCACTCAAAAACTCAATCAATTTATCTTTTCACAAACTCTATTCATAATACCTTGGAACGTTCTGACCATAGTTATTACATCAGCAATTAGTCAATAGAACAAATTCGTAACAACTGAGTTTGTTGTTCTGAACAAACGGCGATGGAAGGCTTTGCGGGCAGAATATTGATGCCTAATTAGTATACTTTATTTGGATGGACCAACTTGGAGGGAATAAGTTGCATGTTTAAAAATAGGCAAAATTCATTTTCAATTTGAAACAACAAAGCTATTGGCTTATTTCAATGGGAAAGTTATCGATTTTACTTTGTTGTTTAAAATAACCACATGAATTCCTTGAAGTTAATTGCATTTTTGGTACGGTTTTGATAGTTTCTTTACAAATCATTGTCTAAATTGTATATATAAACGAAGAATTTGGCTCACTGACTGACATATCAAAGTACAAGCCAAAACTACTTGAGCTAGAAGTCTGAAATTTGGCACAGGTATTCCTTTCAGTAATTTAGGCGCCTGCTAAGAAAGGATTTCCAGAAATTCCCGAGTAACGCGTACAAAATCACGGTGAAAAGCTAGTTTAATTATATGCGAGTAAAATGATTAATAAACTTGATTGTGTTTGTACCGTACAATTATATTCATATTCATATATAGTGTCCGTAACTTGTCGCGCGTGCAAAATGTATTATCACACGAGACAATTGCGCGACGAAGCCACCTGATCATGAATAATGTATTCCTTCCCTAATAAGCGACTGATAACCATGGCTTGCAGATTAATCGATTCTATACCTTATCACATTTACTAAAAGATCGGCTTTCACAGCCAAGTTCAGATGACGCGTAACCAATTGATATACGCTCCATCTCATTTGACGCCACGAATGAATTTTCATCTTAGAATTCAGTGATTCTCCTTAAGGTACCGTCGAAATGAGTGATTACTTATTTAAATTTTCAAGCGTGTGTGTTGGTAGACTGATTGATATATTTCTGAACGATCAAGTAGGTATGCTATTCAAGTCTCTATCACATTTTTACGAAGTGATGAAAGACAATGTTCATAATTTGATAACCAAGATTCAGAAAAAAAAATACATTACTTACTACCTTTGTGTTAAATACAAGAGATATTTAAAGCAGTTTACATGTTAAGCACAGCAACAAATTTTATGTTTTCCATAAGTTCAAGTATTTAATCCTAAAACATCTTAATCATTTATAATCATCAAACATTTATAAAACAATTGTCCAATTAAATTACCGTAAATTTGCGTCACTGTATTTGCCAGCATGCTATCTATACATATAAAATATTATAAGCATAACACTAATAAAATTATAATACGTAATAGACATTTGAATTCAATAACTAGATCATGGTAAGCTGAAGTGCAAAATTATCATAATAATAAATACGTAGGTTAGACCCAACAAAGCATTGCATGACATAACATTTAGTTCAGTTTATTATGCGTGAAGCGTTGGCGTTAGCGTGTACTTGCGTTCAGATTTAAATTAACAAACTGAATTAATTTGCCACGGGATCCATTCGACACCGAAATGCAAATGTACTACCAACTCATTGCATGTGATTATCAGCATAGGTAGCTTATAATAAACCAAATTTACATATCTAGATGATATAAAACTTTGTCATTACTCTGACATCAAAAAGCAAAACATTATAGAACTACGTCAAAGTAGAATCCAATGAATAATGTATGTAGGATGAACTTCAGTTGAACGTGCTGCGACAAGGCAACACCTGTCATACTTATAATCCCGGGCTTGGCCAGACATGTTCCACACACAAGTAAGTAAGTACCTACTTTGAAAATCCTTCCAAGTTCGAATCGCACCGCACCAGATTTATTACAGGATTTTCTAGTCTTTTCACACCTATGTAACTAAATTCTACTCTAATAACCTGCACTTTATGTGAAAGTCCTGTATGTGATCGGAAGGGTTGTCAAAGCTTGATTCATTTCCATTAATAACTGAACGTTGCCTCTGTCAATAAATCTTTAATTAAACTACATAGGATTTAAACTAACACGCGACACTTTAGTATTGTGTTTTATGCTCCATTTTATTAAAAAGATGAAAACACGTACAATTTAATTTATTATATTATTATTAAAACGAAAATTAACACAAATCGACATGCCAACGCCAAAAAATTTTAAAATAAACTTTTCTGCGTCAAAATTCAGTCGGACCATAAATTACCTTACATTTTTATGTCGACCTCGCCACCTTATCCTTTAAACGAGACTTCAGACGAGAATCTATCGAGCTGTGGAGGTCTGCGATTGGACTCAAACACTCGAAAGCAGTAATTGAAGGATACAAAAGCAAGCTATCAAAAGACTTCAGCTCAAAAGATGTAAGACTTGCGCAGTTACAAGAATACTCACTGGTCACTGCAAACTAAATAAACACCTGACAAATATGGGCATGAGCCAAGACGCAATGTGCAGATTCTGCCAAGAGAGCGGAAATAGCCATGCACATCCTATGCTCATGTGGACCACTCATGCGCAAAAGAAGTATCCACCTGGGGCGACACGTTGTGCACCCCGCAGAGATACAAGATCTCACTGCCCAAAGCATCTGGAACTTCCTGGATGCAACGGGACTAAGTAGTGAACTATAAGAAAGGGCTGCCACAATAGATCAGCAATGGTCGAGGCGGCACATATATGGCCCAGATACACTCTAATAATAAATAATAATAATAATCATTTAAAGGGTGTAAAAAAGCTCATAAGCAAACTTGTTTTTCAGCAATATATTGCTGCAATTTGGGCTATCCTTAAAAGTTAACATGCAAATGTTTTTCCCCATTAAGTGATGTAATATGTAATCTTTTTGGGGATAGCCCGAATTTCAGCATTATATTGCTGAAAAAAAAAACCATTTACGATACCCTTAAGACCGTTTTTTTTCTTTCTGTATATACATTCGGACTTCAAGCTAACATGGCTGAAGCATTGTTAGCAAAAAGTTCAACCGATGATACTTGTAATTGGAAATATTTCGCGCACCGATGTGTTACATCGCTTTACTGTTCGGAGCCAATCAAATTTCACTGGATTTGTTTTTTTAACAAGTTAACTGTCTGCTCAAAGGGTATTGACGGAGCAAATAAAAGGCTTTCAGCTGTGACGATGACTTTTATTTGCAGTTTGACATTTTAAATATAAATGTATGGTATTAACGGTTTTTAACCAACTTCAAAAAAAAAAGAGGAGGCTCTCAATTCATCAGTTTTTTTTTTATGTTTGTTACTTCAGAACTCCGTCGTTTATAAACCGATTTTGAAAATTCTTTTTTTAATCTGTAGGGTATACCTCCAGTTTGGTCCCACTATCGTCAAAGTCGAGTTATGATGAGAGGATCTATGACGAATCGATGGAACTCTTCAAATATTATAGGCAAGCATGTAGCAATTTTAGTGTTTTCTGTAATAACTCAAGCAGTTACGTTCCAAAAGCATTATTTGGTGAAGTGGAACTGTTGATGAAGACCATAGATGATCACCGGAACTCCTAAATGTTGAGTATTTCACGGGTGGCGATTAGATTTTTGTATACGGTTTAGAGGCAACTTATGTTCATGACAATCCATGTGGTAAAATAGAATGATAATAATTAAGTTGCAGAGTGAAGGAAAAACTTACTCTGCAACTGCACACAACAGAATATTGTTGAGGACCTTTTGAGAATCATTGAATATCTGCAAATAAATTCAAATCGAAATAAAAGTGTATTAGAGAAATTCACTTTATTTGACCTAAGGAATATTTCCTTAAAGTTATCGGAAATAAAAAAAATAACACGTATGTATATATATATATATGTATATATATATGTATTTATCTATAAGTATTCGTATCGTTGTCTAGTATCTATAGTACAGACTAAGGACTAGATCGATGTGTGTTGTTTCCAAGATCTTATTATTATACATCCGAGCTGATACTTATTTGTAAAGCATTGCCAAAAGTTCGCAGCCTCGGTGGGCCATGTCAATTGACAAACCCGGCCCGGAGAGAATTACGTTAATTTACTAAACTGCCACTGCGCCTGCCCTTCCTCTTAACTCAATTTACATTGTAATCGGACTTGCTGGTACTAAACACATTACTTAAGTAGCTGAAACGGATTCAGGGCGACAATCTCCTTAACTCACTCTGCTGCACTGGGAGTGAAGGAATAGCATAGAATGCGTGCGGATGCTTATCATCCTGGCATGTCGTAAAAGTCAACTAAGGGACGGGTCCTCTCCAACATGGTGGACTATGTGTATGGGCGATGGGCTGATCACCTGTCACCATATTGTTCATCATACCATTTTAGGACTAATTAATTGAACGTGTCCACAAGTAGTCTTGTGGCTCTGCCCACCCCATTAGGGATTTCGGGCGTGATTATATGTATACTTATGTATGTATGTATGTAATCTCCTTAATATCAATCTCCCAGAATAACCTTACTTCTTACTTATAGAAGCGATATCCTCTGTGTGCAAAGATTGAAACTAGAGCTGGTCACATTTAGAAAGAAAGGTAAAGTGACAAGCAATTGATTGGGTAATCAAAGAGAAATATTAGTTTCAATCGAGTTGAGGGTGAACGTAACTGTGGGTAATTGAACCAAAAACCGTCAGTTTTTGAGCGGACTGGCTGTGAGAAATAATGTCTATTGGTGATTTTTTATAAATGGAAATAGTAATGCTGGAATGTTTAATATCTGTATTAGGCACCGGTAATTGAATATCAATATAGTTATAGTCAAATTAAAACTTTCGTGAGACATTATGAATACTTGAAAAACACACGGCTTTACTCACGATTTATTGTCTATGTTTGCCGCCGTTCACCACCAACAACGGCCAGCCGCAGCCGGGCGCGTCAGCAGCGCCGGCGCCGCCCCCCGCCGCCCCCGCGCCCGCGCCCTCTGCACGGGCGCAACGCGCAGCTCGCAGAGCAGTGCGCGGGTTGATCTGACCGGGACCGCACTCAAACCCTGAAGAAGGACTCCAATCGAGTTCGAAACATGTCGGACTATTTCTGACAATAAATCGTGAGTAAAGCCGTGTGTTTTTCAAGTATTCATTAATATAGTTTTCCAAGATTTAAAATGTGTTTTCTACTATGTACTTATAAATCAAATTATTAATCGTTGAAGGAAATTAATTGCGTTTACTCGTACGTAAGGTGAAAGTGTTTTATTTTATAATACAGTTTAAAACGCGCTTTGGCCATAACATAAATACTAATTTCACAAAAACTAGAATAAATGCATGCATCAAAAGCTAACGCAATGGCAAATATATTACAACCATAATTAAAATAATTAGCTAATTACGTTTTGTAACTGGCAGGTTATTTTTATAACTTTCACAGCGGATATTAGAATCTATTTCAAGTAGGTAATATTTTTCGACGCTTTTCAACGTGAAGCGGTGTCCGGTGACCGACGCCGGATATAGGGTTGCTAACAATTTATGGGGCAAATATAGTATTTTCCAGTCAAAGGTATAAATAAAATAGTACACTGGAAGAAAATATAGTACTTTAAAGAAAACCCCTTTAAAAAGAGTGTAAGGTTTGTTTGATTGAGTATAATACACAAAGTTCGTCTTACTAACATTCCGATTGCGCATTTTGTGGCTATCCGAGCTGCAAAAAAATGCCTATTGAACTGGCCAACTCAAAGCCCATTTGTAAGGACTGACCGAAATATAGTATTTTTCCGTACTATACATTTTTTCAACAGTATATAATACACAAAGACAAAATATAGTATAATACTATATTTTGGTAGGTATGTATATTTGATATACATATTTTTTAAAATTAATATGGTAGAAATTGTTAAGTACTGTGAGTCAACCTTAAGAGATAGACATATATGAGATTGCGATCTTTTTGAAGAACTACAATTCTGTATAATATTATTTTGATACTAGACACGGGTCGAATTTTCGCACGGTATCAAACACCGGATGATAATAATAACAATACAATAAAGTGAGAATAAGTAAATGCAAGTATTATTAGTAAAGAGAAACAAATTATTTATTAATCATCCTAAACTAAGACGTACACAACAGTATTGTTTTCTATTCTATTGATTACATGAAATTTATCTAGAAAAAATTAAGCTGCAACAACTGCGGTTATTGGTTGAGCGGGAGGGCCGCCCCATCGTCGAACCCCAGCAGTCCTGCGCGCTTCCATTTATGGCGGGTGCCGCGAATGCACATGCTTGTGGCTCGAATTACTGATATTATGACGCGGGCTCTTAGCCATCCCATTACGGTGCTTAGCGAGCGGTTCCAGCGATCGGCGATGGTTTCACCAATATGCTTTATAAATCTGCGCATTTGTGGTGCAAATACACCGTCAACGGATGTTACGAGAGGGGTAAAGGTGGCGTGACGCATTTCGCAGGCATCGGAGTATTTCTTTTGTTTTTCTTGTTCAGCAGATTTGAGGATGGCAGCGACGGGGCGCGAGATGTAAGAAGGAGCGTCGGTGTCTACAACACGGATATCGAATAACGCCTCCCTCTGGGCATCCCATACGCCACGACAGGCTAGGTCTCCTCGCAACCCACAGTCTCCTTCGGTGAGGATTGGTTCTTTGACTACGTTTCCCCATGCATGTTGACAAAGTTCGCAAAAGAGGTCTCTTATTTCGTTGTGACGTCTTGTGATGAGGCCCCCCGTTTTGCAGCAAAGAGCGTGATCTACATTGAAATCGTCGTTACCGCAGCCGTCACATGATTTCGGCATGGAAACTGGTATTCGGTGATATCGTAGTGATAGTGCGTCTCTGAATTCCATTGGGGATAGGTCGAAATGATCTTTCTTGGTTGGTATGACTGTCAGCCAGTTGGAGGACTTGGTTTTCATTTTAGTGGCTATTGATCTTTCTATACATCTTCTCTTAACTGGTGTTAGTTTAGCTAAAATAGTATCTATGAGTTTGTCATCGAGAGTTTCTTTTTTCTCGTAGCCTTCTTTGCGGGCTTCTTTTAGGGATTTGTGGTGTTGAGCGATGTCCATCTGTTTGTTGTCTATTAGGGCGGATGAAAGCAATGTGCAACCTATTTTTGATATTTCATAGTTGAGATTGGTCATATTGAATGGGTCGGAGATTGCCAGGCCACCTTTATGAACGGGCAGTGAAAATAAGTCGGCCTCGGTGGATGAAACATCGCCACCTAAGAGAGTCGGCAAGAAAGTGGTTCGTAGTGTATGTGTTATAGGTTCAAAAAACTGGTTTGCATTATTTATGACTCGTAGGAGAAATGACCATTGAAATTGGGCTACTTTGGTGAGGGCTGTATAGGAGGCTTGAGGGGAGTCTTTGCAGATGTGTGATAATTTTTCTATAGTGCACACCCATTTTTCTATGTTTTTGGCTACAAAATCTTCTTTTCCTATTCCAATATAGCTGCCCAGAAAGCGAGAGCCGGTAACGATAGATAGGTTGATTCCCTTGAAGATCTGGTGAGCGATTTCTTTGTCTTTTTCGGATACTATTAGGTATGATTTTTTATCTTATTAGTAAAAGATATTTTATTTTTGAGAGATAATTGTACTAAGACATTGCCTATTTATACAATAGTACCTGGATGACCGAACCTTGCTCGGCATTTTTTTTGGTAAAACGTGTTTTTTTGGAAAAACTTATGCGTGGATAAAGATAGCTTTCCTCACAAAAGAAAAAACTTGAAAAAAAAAGGAAAATTATAATCCACTACCGTATGTGATGAGTCCAGGTGGTGGACTCATCACATACGTAGTATCTTCTAAGTAGTCTATGGCCATCACAACGTAGTTAAACAGACTATCAATAGATGGCGCTTGCAAATCGCGTGGTTTATTTATTTATTTTTTAACGAAAACGTTAATTTTAATCTATTTTTGTATTTTTAAGACGAATCGGAGAACATAACCTTTAAAATGACGTTTAAATCATTAATTTTGGTAAAGAAATAACGGAGATCTTGAGCGTCTTTTAAAAAATACCTTTTAGAAATAATATATATATATATGATGATGATATCTCTTAAGGTTTAGCCAGCGTAAGCCATGTAAGCACCCAAAAATTGCTTTTGGCGATTTGATTGAAAAACATTGAACTTTCTCTACTAACTATATTAAAGCTTATTTAGAATATTATGTACATATTATAAACCTACCTCGTGAATGACGTCGTTCCTTCGCATCGCATAATCATCCGTTGCGTGGTTTAGGAGTTACCGAATAAACAGACAAACACCGAAATAGACTTTGTTTTATATTATGTAGAGATCTAGAGAAGAGATAGAGATTTTTTAATAAAGGCTTTGTCGCTTATCGGAGGGTGACGCTTTGAAAGCGCCGCTGGTGTTTTAAATATAGTCTCCCAGTTTGTTCGTTGTCTGCCTGTAAATACCTATAGAAAATCATAAAATATACTTACCTTTTCTTAGCTACCAACTTGTAATAAAGTCCTGATCAAAGTGAAAGCCTAAAGAGCCAAACACCGCTACATAAATATTAAATGAGTTAGAAATAGCAATTAATTATGTGGTCTTCAGTTTTTCAATTTGCTTTCCTTGAAATAAAAATGTATTTATATTTTTTTAAGAAAATATCGTCGATATATCATTACTAAAATGCTATGCTAATTGCTATGCTATCCTTACTTATATTATATAACTAATACGAAAGTGTGTCTTTTTGTTTGTTCCTCGCTCATTAAAAAAAAAGCAACTTCTTGACTTATTTTTTTTGCATTGTTAGTGATAGTTGGAGGGCCGGAGAAGGACATAGATTATTTTTTATCCCGGAAATATGCACAGTTCCCAAAGCAATATCGATAATCGAATCCCATGCGGACGGAGTTGCTGGAAAAAGCTAGTAATTAACACAAATAAAAAATCGATACTGTAGGCGACGGCGAATTTATGCTACTAAATCATACCTCAAAATGATATCACTTTCGTTACCAGATCCCACTGCTGGGCCCTCAATATAAGAGCTATATTTTGAAGCGCTGCCCAATTTCAATTTCCGGACGGTAATATCCCCGGCCCGCCAGCGCCATCCGGCGCTCGATCTGATATTACCATATCTAAAATGGTTGACATACCGTTAGATACGTAGCATAAGTCCACCTAAAACAAACCCTTCCGTATTTAAGCGGTATTGTCAGAATGTTATTTTTAAATGTCCATTAGGTATATACCAGCATCGGCGTTTTTCCACTTTGTAGCGAAATTAAATGTCCATTAGGTATGTACCTGCACCGGCAAAATCTCGCTAGGAACCTTTGAGTAATGGGGAAGTTGCATGAAAATCAAAATAAGGTTTAAATGATATATTATGAAAGTAAATGTAAACAAAAGCATATTACAGTAAAAAGCAGATCATTTTGACTATTCATTTTTATTTGATTAAGGGTCAAAATTAGTGAAAAATATATATTAATTTTAGTTCTGATTTTAGATTTTTGGATATCCTCATCAAATTTATGTCATGTTTTATTTCTATGATGTTGGTCTAAAAACAGTATTTTCGGAAATAACTGCAGATTTCGTTTAAACGCGATACATTATGCACAGTCTAACGACTGCTGTGACGTCATAGCTGGTGTCCAGTTTGTATGGAGTGTTTTTGCGAGTGGTATGAACAATGACTCTTGAAAGCTTCATAACTTATAAAATAATCAACATAAAAATGTTTTGCGTTCACAGATCGGTTTCTATTACTCAGCACTTTCCAATACAAGATGAAAAAAATATATGCATCTTCCGTACCCGTTATACTAGGATGGACGCCTCAACTTGATTTTTTGTAAAGCCTGTTGAGGCCAGATGGCACAAACCCCTATATGAAAACGATCACCGCTGAACGCGGCGCGCATGCCCGCTCCGTCATCAAGTGCTCGGTGTCATTTGTTTGAGATATCTGGCGCCTCATTCGGGAACGCTAAGTGATTCTGTAGCGACTCGTAAGCCAGATCTCTCATCTCGCTCTTACGCATTTCGCGTCGTGCGGAAGAGTGGAATGAGAAATCTGGCTTATGAGTCGCTACAGAATCACTTAGCGTTCCCGAATGAGGCGCCTGTTCTAGTGTAACGTAATACTTCAATGCTATGAACAGAGAACTCGGTTGCCGAGTCCTTCGCAACGAAATTAAAGGCAGAAAAAATAACACGATTCCACGTCTTGGTGGTACTTTTACACTCCAGTGCTCCGCTCGACATAGAGTTGCTGTAAATGGGAGAAAATATCGTAGCTGCAGATAATTTTATTGATAATCTAGGTATATAAACCGTAAATTTTGGCAACTACACCAAGTTGTGCTAACTATGTCCGTCGCATAGCTTTCATATGACTCGATTTTACGATAGAATTATTTTTGGAAAGGCTTTATTTGCATATCCGCTGATGTTCCCTATACGAATTATATCGTAAAAGTGACTCGGACGGGAATAGTTAGGTACCACGATTAGGTGAAGTTGCCATAATTTATGGTACATCTTGCCTTGAAAAAATTGCGCATAACGAATAGTTCAGATGTCTAAAGCAAGTAACTGTGATTTCTATATTTCTAGGTCTGGCGATACATGTTAATATGCCTTAAGGCCTTTTTAATGTCCCGTTGCAGGGAAAAGTTTTCCCCTTCCACTCGTCTCGGTTCTAGGTAATTCCGCCATGTTTTTTAGCTCTGCCTCTGCCCTATTTTTGCCTATCGGTCACGTTGCAATCGGCAGACATGTTCATTCCAGTCCAACTTCAGTTTGGCAGTTTTAGTCTCCACATCGGTAATTTTGTTCTGGAGCGCTTTACGTGCATATATCATTGGAAAATATTAAAAACTCCATCGCCTGCCGCCCAAGCTCCGTGTTGTTGCTGGCACTGCTGCAACCGACGACGCAATTATTAAACTCCTCTGCTGCACTGGGAGTGAAGAAATAGCATAGAATGCGTGCAGATGCTTATCATCCTGGCATGTCGTAAAAGTCGACTAAGGGACGGGTCCTCTCCAACATGGTGGACAATCTATATGGGCGATGGGCTGATCACCTGTCACCATACGGTTCGTCATATATACCATCTTAGGACTAATTAATCGAACGTAGCCACAAGTAGTCTTGTGGCTCTGCCCACCCCATTAGGGATTTCGGGCGTGATGCTATGTATCATTGGAAAAGATGCTCACTTCTGGTAAGTAACCGCCCTATTTGCATATTACTCCACATTACAGCATATTACTCCATACAAGAATATATAATAGATACATTTTAATAAGAGGTAGCACTGAAATACCTATATAAAAACTATGTGCATGCTTGTATTCCTCATGCGGCCAAGCATAGTGACACATAATACACCTTTGTTCTACCTGCCTATGTTTTACTAATAAATATATTGATTGATTGATTGTTTGATTATATTCGTTGTTGAACCAGTGTGTTTAAACTTTTCGATCCAAACTTCGATTAAATTGACGCTGGGACACTCACTTAAACGGCGCAATTCGTATTCAATCCTAAAAAGGCATCGCATAGTACCGTAAGACTGGTATTTTGAAAAGTGTTCAACACAAAAACCACGTTACTATTCCGTGAAATGCTCCATCGTGATCAAAAGTGTACAAAATGACATTAAATTTCCCGTCATCCGGACGGACAATTAATAGTTTACAAAAAAATCTGTATTGCTATTTGCAAAAATGTATGGCCCACTTGAGTTGATCATATCGAAAAAAAAACCGGTCAAGTGCGAGTGAAACCCGCGTGGAGAGGGTTCCGTTCCATACATGATAAACTGAAATTTCTTATGTTACTTTAAATACCATAGACTTCTTATAGGTTTTCCTGTAATCTATAGGTAAAGAACTATTTTCTGTATTTTTTTCAAAATTTTAGACCCGGTAGTTTCGGAGATAAGGGCGGGAATGGTCAATTTACACCTATTTTCCTAAAAATCTTCTAAACTATTTTAAATAAAATTAAAAAAAAATACATTTAAGATCCTCACAATAAGCCCTTTCATTTGATATATGACACGATTTCAGTTGCTCAACTTTTTTTTTAATTTTCAAATTTATCCCCCAAAATGGGCCCCATGTTCAAAATTAATTAATTTACGTTACGCATCCCTGTTGCGGTCACCAATTTACATATGTATACCAAATTTCAAATAAATCGGTCCAGTAGTTTCGGAGCAAATTGGCTGTGACAGACGGACAGACAGACAGACAGACAGACAGACAGACAGACAGACACACGAGTGATCCTATAAGGGTTCCTTTTTTCCTTTTGAGGTACGGAACCCTAAAAATAAAAGGAACTCCGAGTGGAATCCAATCAAGCTGCAGTGCATGTCACTCCCGAACTTGTTGACCCGATTCGATACTTCAATACAAATTCGTTTACGGCAATGTCCCTACCGTCAAGTTGCTCTGTGACCTTTTTGATTCAAATAGTATTGCTTGGTCCTCGTGTATTATTTCATAAATCTTGTTTGTAATGTAAATTGTATAATGACGCTAGTTTAGGCATCCGACGATTTTCCTGATTGAAATTAAAATTGAGGCGAAAGTTTGTACAACATTGTAGGTACTTAAATAGAATTAAGTGTTAAAAAAATTACACATACATACATACATATTATCACGCCCAAAATCCCTAATGGGGTGGGCAGAGCCACAAGACTACTTGTGGCCACGTTTGATTAATTAGTCCTAAGATGGTATGATGAACCGTATGGTGACAGGTGATCAGCCCATCGCCCATACAGATAGTCCACCATGTTGGAGAGGACCCCGTCCCTTAGTCGATTTTTACGACATGCCAGGATGATAAGCATCTGCACACATTCTATGCTATTTCATCACTCCCAGAAAAAAAAAACAAAAAAAAAATTACAAAGTTACATAAGGTTTCATTGAGTGTTCTTTAACCCTTTAATTCGCAATGTTGTTTTAAAACAACATTATAATAAAAAAAATCCTGCTGGTTTATTTTTACCTACAGAAGTATATTACTTTAATAACATAAATAGTCGATATTTTGCGCATTTACTATCAATGAGTTCATTGCGCTTGCGCACCCATGTGACAGTCAGCGACAAAATGACGCCGAGTCGACATGGAACGTCAGGAGGCCAGGTAAATAAAAAATATTTAAAAATATTTTTGCTTGCTTTCTCTTGTTTTTTTTAAATGAGACACATAGACTAATGTTCAAACTATGGATTTTCATTTGTTTAATCACACTTTGAAGTCATAACGAGGCGTTATAACTCTTTTAATATTAATGTTGTCTGTAAACAACACTGCGAAGCACTGAGTAAAAGACTCGCGTGCGCCTATGTTGTTTTGAAACGACATTACCCACTTTCCAGTCACAAATCTTGGATGTCTTGCTCAATATTCTAACATGTTTTGTGTTTGCATTCTTGTATATTTTTAACATATTTGGTATATTTTAGGTAGTATTGGTCTCGCAGGCAGCGGTGATACAAACATTTTGGTTTGGTTTGGTGGTTTTTTGCATGTTTTGTTTGTTTGCTTGCTTTAAGGGTAAAATAAAATGGGATCGCATTTCCAAAATAATGGCTCTTGTACCACCTGAAAATGCTGCTTCGTCTGATAGCAGCTCTGATGAAGAACCGGACCTTCCCCTTAATAACGTTCCCCGTGACATTAGCTCAGAACAAGACTCCGACGTTAGCTCCGAACCACGTTCCGTACCCTCATCACTTGAGAGACTTAATATTCTAGACAGTTCATTACTGATATTGAAACCGTTCCATTAACCCCTTTCATAAGTCAATTATTTCAAGATTCAAATCCGCATGCACCATTACCTACTCTAAATGCTATATCTTCCGTGCTGTTGTCGCTCACTGCTTCTCCTGCTACACAAATTAGAACTCGGATTGCTGCCAAACTGCTGAAAAAGTACAGAACAAAACCTAACGATATGATCCAAAATAATAATGAGTCTCGTTTAATTAAAGCCCCTGCAGCCTCAAGACCTTCAGAAAGCATCAGGTACGACAATATTGGCCATTTGCCTGCCTTTACTACAATTCAAGGCAGATGTAAATATTGTAAAGGCGGGTAAGCATACCATGACCCAGTGTGTAAAATGTCAAATTCGTGTATGTTATACCTCCAATAAAAACTGTTTTACGCTGTTCCATGTTCCCAATTAAACGTTATTTCAGTTACGCGGTTTTTATTTCATCACCCGTTGCCTTCGCAATGTGGTTTGTATACAACATACATGAACAAATGTTCTTTACGGAGTGTTGGACGATGTTGTTTATAAACGACATATATTATTTCCGTATGTGCATATCATTGAATTTTTTTATCATTTTTCTAGGCTCATAAATACGCCAAATAATTGTCTTTTTAAGAAAAAATAATTTAAATTACAAAAAATCTACTCTGGGCATTAAAGGGTTAACCCCACATAACCGAAGGTGGACCGTGGCCGGGCTATCCTGCGTAATCATAGTGAGATCCCTGAAAAGGATAAGATCGCCTTTGTAAAATTGATTCATTTAGACCATTTTTTTACTGTTTTTATATCCAATAAAGAGTTTAAAAAATAAAATTAACATATTTATTCGCCAAATAAGAATATATTACATACATACGGGCAGGTACATAGTAACCAGCAAGTTTAAAAGCAGTACAGTATTTTTGTTATATACTTTATTACATGTGAAAACTGTCAGGAAGTATTAAATAAACAATGTCATTAATATAGCTTTTTAGCAATAAAACTTATACCGTATAAAACCAGCATTACAACCTCGATTTCCCAAACGCCACTCAGTAAATCTAAATTGATAAAGGGTACAGTGGCAAAATAATATGAAGAAAAGAAAAAACATTTCTACGAGACAGCACAAAGGGCGGAGAAAATAATTGAGCGGGCTACCCGCGGGCGACCTCGGACGGAGTTAGCGAGCGGTGGATTGTCCCAATTTTATAAACCGCCTCTACTTATAGCTGTTTTGTTTAGCTTTTTCCCATGTTATTATTGTTTTAGTGGCCAGTATTATCATTGTATTGGGCAATTCTTTAGGTTCATATTATCAAATAATGTTATTAGTTATTATTGATATAGCGGACAATGGTATAGATTGGTAGATACACTCTTTAGAATTATATTATTACCCGTTGAAAGACTTTGTGTGCGACTAGGGTAAAGAACCAGTGGTCGGCATTTTAACGAGCAGTATTTTATTCAAAAGTAAAATCATTGGTATTTATTCAGGTTTTTACGAATAAATAAACATTGTTAACAGTTTCATCAATAATTTATTTTTCATCACACTTGCTCGGAAAGGGTGTTATTATACGCAGGCGTACAGAGCAGCTGTAGCCTACTTACCTCCCAAGGGCAGTTATGGATTTTGTATGGGTTATAACTCCCGCTGACGGCGGGGCGAGCCGCAAGCCGGCGGAGCTGCCCCGCGCTGATCGCAACGTACGCTCAGTTTATGAACACCCACCTGATGATAATTCACGATGTAAAATGGGAATAAAATTAATATATGTACTTTTTTTGTCTAATTTTTATTTCATTTCCTCGCAAATGTGATGAAAAACATTGTGTGTATCACGGGCAGTAAGGGAATAACAAACTCGAGTCATAAAAGCCCTCGCCTATCGGCGTCGGGCTTCTAACAGACTCTCGTTAGTTATCCCCTTCTTACGGCCTTAGATGCACAATGTACTATATATTAATTCAAGGAAACATACCTACTATCCCTGCCTTCGCTATATAACGTACCTATTTGATTAATTAATGTATGTCAGGAAAAAACCGGAAAGCTTAAAGTACACACGTATAGTCTGTTTAAAACTAATAAAATGTTTCTGATCAGACAGACGCAATGTTTAAATCCATAAAGCGAATATATAATATTATGTAAAGCGAATTCTCATTTCTAGGGCATATTACACTGTAAAAGATTACATCATGGACAGGGATTAATTTGAATTAATTCTGACCTGCACCAGCGATCCCTGGATCTCGATTGGCGATGTTATAAAAGTAATCAGATTTTTACAACACTATAGAAATCATTGTAAACCTGCGTGTATGTATACTGTTTTGAAAACAATGATACCTCGGCTCGCTCAGTTAATTCCCGAATCTTCTCAGTAGAGGTTTTTCCCGACAAGGTCGTAGATTCCTTGACTTTCATAAGAGCTTGTGGAAGCCTAAATTGAATAAAGATATTTCTACTTTGACTTTGATTATTTGATGATCAACGCAAAAGCCATCGCTCATTTTGTGCAAGTTCGCTTTTTTAACGGTGAAAAAAATCTGAAAGTAATTTCTTTGAGTCCCCCAGTCTCATTCGAATTTCCTTTATGCGAGAGCAACTTTTTATTTAAATCCGCGACTCGATTTAGGTCGGAACGTTCATTTCGCCATTTTAGCCGTTGAATTTTAATCGGCTCTGCAAGGTAGAATTATTAGGAAACCGCGCCACTTGGGTCTACACTAATTCCTAAGAACTTCAAAGATACTTATACCTTATACCTACTATAATTGAGGAGAAATATGGCATTATATTCTCGTAATGTGATTGAGCAACATTTCGATGAAACATCTCAGTATTGGAACTCGCAACCTACTCTCTCAGCCCTAAGCAAAAACTTTAAAATTAGTTTACAAGACACGATAAAAGTTGCGAAATTGAAAAACATTTTCAAAATACCATGAAACAAAAGATCTGATTTCTCGGTGCTTTGAAAGTAAAAGGCCGACGGAGGGCTAACTTTATAAAAGTTTAACAATGAGTTTGAATGATAGCGAAGCAAAATTTGTTCATCAAGGTGATAAGCGATTTTGTTTAAGAAGTTAAGTAGGTCGGGTTAATAGAGGCGGGAAATTACGTTGCATGAGGCAGCAAAGTATGTCACTCGTTTTGTTACAGTGCGGCGCAGGGGTAACTTTTTTATTGCGAACACATTTTTTTCCCTATAGACCGTACTTTCTTTTAGTTCACTCTGAAATTGTTCCTACTTTATTTTGGTTTGGTGTATGTGGTTGGTTTTTAGCTATATTGAGCGACTGCTTCATGGGTGTCATTCTCTTAAATAACACTACCTCACCGCCCTCAAAGGCGAGCCTATCTTGACCCGTCAGTATTAACAAGATGTTCGTGCATTTCGTTAAACTCGGTCGTATTATAGTATACAACACAATTCTTGCAAAATTCTAATTTCAAAATTTAAGACGCCGTGCCGCAAGGAATATTTATGATATTCAGTTCACTGAGAAATCCATTTACAATCTACAATATTCCGTCGAATTTTATAAGTTGGTCGACGTGGAACAAGTTTCAAGTATTATGGAACTATCGAAATCCTATCTATGGGAACAGACTAGGTATTGCTTCATCTCGACGCGCAAACTTTTAAACTAGTTGGTGACGGATTTGAGGACCCTGTTAAGACGACTGTGAACCGACGGCATAAATCACCCTTTTCATACAAAAGGCGATAACGATTTCCATCCCTTAAATGTGAACCGATTTTTGATGGGTTGTCAGTCAGAACAAAATCTAGGTCTACACGTTTTTTGAATATTGATTAGCGATCAAGAAAGTCAAATAATGCCGAATTTAATACTGAGAATACTGAAACCACAATAAAACTGAATTTATTGATTGTAGTGAGAAAATCAAAACGTATAGACCTAGATTTTGTTCTGACTGACAACCTGTCAAAAATTGGTGAACATTGGTTAACACTTAAGGGGTGGAAATCGTTATCGCCTTCTGTATGGAAAGCCGTAGTAGTAGTTCACATTCCTCTTAACATTTTAAGTGTATAAAAAATGGAAATACTATTGAGATTTATTCTGATTTTAATTTTACGCTACGCACGCTTATTTTTTGTTAGTTTAAATAATATTATGTATATAATCATCATGATCATGTTATACAGTGGCTAAATTTAGTTTAACATTATTAGCAATGATTATGACCATTTTTAATTAGTATTTAAAAAAACAATAACCAATAAACATATTGTAATATTATTTATCTACACCCATATCATAAAACCTCCATAGTGTAATCAAAAACCATAAGAAATGACCACCATTTTGACAACCAATTAGGAAAAACCAGTGCTGCAATGTTATTCGCGTATCGTTTTTAGTATAGAAATGAGATTAAATTTGGAACAGCTGTCAAAACTCAAGTGAGTCTCTATTCTAGTATCCATAGATATTAAAACAGTTATTGATACGAAACGTCAATTCAGTATGTTTTTTTAATATAAACTGCACAACATTTGATCTCGAGTGACATTAGAATAGAGACTTCATTCGTTTGTCTATGATTTAAAAAAAAAATGGTCTTGACGGAAGATCGAATTGCCGCCATTATGTTGGTGTTTTGCTGAACGACAGTAGAATTGTTGTTGAATTGAATAGAAAAAGTTGTGTGTAATTTACATTTTAGTTGAAAATATGAATAGTAAGTAGTCTTCTCGGAGTGTGTGTGATGTGAAAATGCGCCGGATATCGGAAATATGCAGCCACGATTGCAACAAATAACTTGTTGCCAGAAAATATTGTTTCTGAACCCATCATGGAGGATTTATAATATGTGTGTAGATAAAGTTATGTATGCAACTCTGCATAATTTGGCCTTAAAACACACGTGCGATCTTATTATGAAACTCGCAAAGCTCGTTTCATAAAACCGCACTAGTGTTTTAAGGCCTATCATTATGCAACCGTTGCATAGACTACTATTAAATAGTTTTACTCAGTGGCAATGTACTCGTGCTAGACGTGCAGCAGGAAATCCTTTTCCTGACATAGTTTTCTAATGAATTTCTTAAATCGGAAAAAATACGCCTCTTACACTTTTATCGCCAGCAGTTCTTTATAGAATCCCGATAAACAAAGTCGAAACGCGAATTTACTTTTTTTCAATTTACTCTTTTCTCCAAATCGTGACTCCTCGCTCAGCTGGAAGCTATTTGCATCCCGGAATTTTAGTGGTATGCCGGAGCTCCAGTGGCCCGAGATAAAGGGTGTTTCGGCTGTATAACCGATTTGAGAAAAATCGGTCAAGCATAGAACCTTGCCATGTATCAAGTCCCTAGGGATGACTACGGTAAAGGTTATTCTGTGACAACGATTGTAATTTTACGAGTGTATTGTTTTTATATAGGTAATTGTTAGTTTTAGTGTAACATAGGTACCTTTTAACTTTGTACAGGAATATTATGTGGCTTTAAAGTTTATGCGAGTTGCAGTACATAAATAAAAATTTCATGACAAGTAAAACAGGTTGTACTTCAAACAATTGCAAATAAATACGTTTAGGACCCTTTATTTGTGATCTAGGGCTTTTAATTTATAGGTAGCTAAAATAAAATAGGTACTTTTAGGATATTCCCTTCCACGCCATCTAACTTTTATATGGTAAACTATTGAACGAACTGCTGAATGTAAGCCTGTTAAAATGAATGGAGTAACATGAAGGTTTTAGACACGCTAGATGTCGCTACTAGAAAGTGAGTTTACTAGCCAATTTCAGCTCAAACCCTTTTATGAAGATCAATCATAGACTTTTTTAAACCAATTATTACTATAGTAACCAAAAGTCTCCTTGTTGTGTCGAATCGAGGCACTGATAATAGCACTATATTTCTATGTTGCTTTTAAAGGTTATTTAAGTTAAGGAACTCAACGACACGGTAACTCGGTAAGTCAAATTTTCCAGCAGGCAAATAAAGTTGTAAAAGGAATAAGGAATACGTGGCTGAATTTCAGCGTTCGGTGGGTTCATAAGGCAGTTAATTACGCAGCTTACGTGTCGCAGGTAAATAATATAGAAATAATGCGCGTATTTTCGGCTTGATGTGGCCCTTCCCTTAGGGTTGAAACAGTCACAAAGAGATACAGTAATGTGATATTCTTAGGTGCGCAGAGGCTGATCAGCGGATAAACGAAACTATTAAGAAGAGTGTGAACCTACGACTTTTCATACAAAAGGCGATAAGGTCAATGTGGCCAATTCCGTCTACGGGGCTATACCGTAATATGCACGCCTGCGTTGAATCTAAGCACAGTACGCCGCTGTCGACTCAGTCGATAAATCAGCAGGGTTTTCTAGTTTATCGACTGAGTCGACAGCGGCGTACTGTGCTTAGATTCAACGCAGGAAAAATAAAAAGTGTATATGACGGCATAGCCCGTAGACGGAATTGGCCACATTGACCTTAACGATTTCCACCCCTTAAACGTTTACCGATGTTGACCAATTTTTGTTATGTTGTCAGTCATAACAAAATTTAGTTTATATACATTTGCTTTTTTCATTATAATAAAAAAAAAAACAGTTTTATTGTTGTTTTAGTATTCTCATACAAAACTAATTTCAGCTATTATTTGACGTTGTTGATCTTTAATGAATATTCAAAATCATCGAATGATATCGTCGCGATACACTCGCTCGTGGAGATGGCGCCTTCAGAGGCCTTCAGAGCATTCAGGAGCACTATGGGGATTTCTCGAAAAGTGGATTTCTCAAAATGGGGATATCGCAAAAGTCGTTTAACAGGACCATGGTATCGTCGCGATATACTCTGTCGTGGACATGGTGCCTTCAGAGGCCTTCAGAGTTGTTTAACAGGACGATGGTATCGTCGCAATATACTTGCTCGTGGAGATGGCGACTTCAGAGGCCTTCAGAGTTATTTAACAGGACGATGGTATCGTCACGATATACTCGGTCGTGGAGATGGCGCCTTCAGAGGCCTTCAGAATTGTTTAACAGGACGATGGTATCGTCGCGATATACCTACTCTGTCGTGGAGATGGCGCCTTCAGAGGCCTTCAGAATTATTTACCAGTGCCTCTATTCGGGGGGTCCATATTGGCTCACATAAAATTCTTATTCCTATTTTTTGTTTCACTACCGATTTGTATTCATAATAATCACTCTTCATATTTTTTTTCCTCATACTTTTTTTGTTCATAAATTTTTATTCCTACCATCGGAACTCATAACAGACAGTTATCATAATTTTTTTATTAATAATGTCATTACTAAGAACATGTTTGAACTCATAATATTTTTTTTCATAACTTTTTGCTTCATAACAGACTGATCATATTTTTTTTATTCATAATTTTCTTGTTAATAATGGCATTGCTAAGAAAATATTTGAACTCATAATATTGTTTTTTATAAGAGTAACTATTCAAAATAAGATTTAATATCGAAAAAAAACGAAAGTGAATTTGTAGGTAGGGCAGGCTATTCCTACCTACAAATTCACTTTCAAGATGGCATACCTATGGATTTAAGCAAATTAATATAACAGCATGAACCTATTTAGCATAAAATCTTATAAATAAGCAAGATTTTCTGAACTGTTGCAAAAAAAAGACCTAACATCGAAGGCTAAGGCGGGAGCTTTGCTTCGCTTCGCTCCCGCCTTAACCTTCTGAACCTAACCTATCTGAGTCGCTTCTGCTCCGACTCATTTTGCTCGCTCGCTTCGCTCGCTCGCTCAGAAGTCTTCTTAAGTCCTAATCAATTTCATTTACACTTATGATTAAAAAATATATGGAAATAAATATTAGGATAAAAAAATATATGAATATTAAAGTTATGAATCAGAATGATTAGGAGTTTCGATCGTTAGTATAAGAAAATATATAAATACAAATATTAGTATTAACAAGTTGTATGATTAGCGATACTATGAATTCTGATGATTATGAATTTCGATCGTTAGTATTAAATATTTTTATGAAGAATGATCATTATGATGTAAAATGGTATGAGAAATATTTTCGGACTTCCGATAATAGGACTTAAAAAGTTATGTGAAAAAAGGCGCACCCCTATTCGGGAACCCTAAGTGATGTTGTAGCGACTCATAAGCGAGATTTCTCATCCCACTCTTCCGCACGACGCATAATGCGTAAAAGCGAGATGAGAAATCTCACTCGCAAATCGCTACATAATCACTTAGCGTTCCCGAATAGAGGCGCTGAACGATGGTATCGTCGTGATACACTCGCTTTTGGTACGTAGCACTTTCAGAGGCCTTCAGAATTGTTTAACAGGACGATTTTACTGTCGCGATAAACTTGTGGCACACACAATCACATGGCAGGTTGCGTTTAAAATGAAAGTCATTTAACGTCGTATTATTTATTTCGTCTGTGTTCCAGCCGCTCGGTACAGATACGAGCGGCGTTTCGTTACCTTAAGTACACGTAGTAACGCTACTTTTACCGAAATGTCGAAATACTGATATTATTCGAGAACACAAACAACACAAACGTACAGCAGCCGCCGCTGTGAGAAACACCTTACACCATCGATATCTACAATGCTCGATAATATAAATATCTCAATATATTACAAATAAAATTTCACTATATATAAACGACTTAATAATTCTTTCTATAAATATTATTGAAAGATTCAATGAGTTAACTTTGACGTTCAATCACCCATACTAATCCCATTCAATACATCGCTTGTTACTCTTTCTAATAATAACCGTCATTACTCGTACATCAGTTTTCCTTCACAAGAATACCATCTATAGACAATTAACGTACAGCTATACCTGCTCGGCTTTGACATAGAATTACGAATTCAAAGACCATTCTAAATCGTCCACTGTGCATGAGCTATGTTTGAAGTATTGTATGAGCAAATTCCGTGCAGCTTGAAGTTACGTGGCAATCCGGCGGCTATGCAGCGCGGCTTAGGTTAAATTTCCACCAGAGCTATGCAGCGGAGCGAGGAAAAACCCACCAGTCAGTGTAAAAGCTGGAGTTCATTTGTCTAGAACCAACCAATCATATCGGCGGTTTTTTCCTAGCTCACCGCTCAGCTACATCGTACAGATCTGGTGGAAACGCAGCCTTAGAGCATTCATAATACGAATTCGTCATTGTAGTTAACGGCGAAAACTGCCTGGAATTAGAACTCATAATGAGACGGATGATGGTCTTTGAGAACGCTGAGACAATGGTACCAATTTTACAATCGAACGGCGCAGTAAATCAAAATGCGCTCACGCATAATATTTCAGTATTTTTATGATGCAAGTTGTCAAATCATAAATTGCTTATTATTAATGAACGACTTCACTTAAGATTTTTCGGTACAATTTGACCATCGACCGAAGCACATTACCCTAAACATTATTACTTCAAGGCATTAGTTTCGATTGAAGCAACATCTTTTTTATTCATACATTAGTTTCATGTATTGATGTAATCTTTCGTAAATTTCTAATAATGTGAAAAGGAATGTATGTTCTATTCTTATAACTACTCAAATCACGTTTTCTATTAATTTGCATAATTCCTCATCAAGGAACATTACTTGTTCCTCTAATTTCCCATACATTCCGAATATTAACAAAAATTACTTCAATCGAACTCACGCAAATTGACAAACATTCAACAATCCGTTCCTCCCAGGTGATAAAGTCTGTTAGCATAAGAATGTCACATTTATTAGTCTAATCTATAGTAAAAACTATAAAGTGTGAGGATCCCCTCACAGCGACGGCCGCTCTGAAGCCAACTGAAGCGGTGCGCCGTAGTCAAGTCACTACACACTACTGCCGGCGCGGCCGGCTACGACTGTCGAGCGACACTTCAAGCCAATCTCAAATGTTAAAGCTACATATATCGTATTGTTAATCAGTGCGTGTTGGTGGACGTTGGAGACTTCTTTTGTTCATAACCTCTTCAACGCTAATGCCAAATACATTCGCAGGCTATATAACAGGCTAGTTTTTCGGCAATTTATTGCTGCAATTCGGGCTATCCCCAAAAGTTTACAATCAAACTTTTTGACCTCATGAGTGATGTAATATGTAATCTTTTTAAGGATAGCCCGAATTGCATCAATAAATTGCCAAAAAACAGGCCCGTTTACGAGCCTCTTACGGAAATTTCAAGTAAGATATAAAGTTGCCTATGAGTGAAAAACATTTGAACATTGGGCAGCTGTCTTATATGAGACATATATACGAGAGTTAAAAGGGGCTAAGTGATGTGAATTGTGATTTGACCCTCTGTTGTGAGGCAGTTCTGCCAACCCTGACCATGGCAGAAAAACAAAATGACATAAATTCTGGCTATTAGCCATCTATAGGCATATTCTCCACTTTCACCACTTAAATTGCAAGAAAAAAATAGAGAAAACTGTATTTTTAGGCATATGCGTTTGTAAGTAATATACCTACGCTTTTCGCTTTTCATTCAATTTAAGACACATATAGACAGGTTCATTATAAAATAATTTGGTCATCGAAAACACTCATTGAATATATCTTACTTTGATAATTTTTCTTCTTCTCAGTTAAGATATAGTGAAATGCGTACACATTACACAACGTTTCTCAATTATACCATTTTTAATTTGGTTATAGTCCAGTATCCAACTAAATAGATCGACTTATGAGGAATGAATATCACGGCATCTTGTTGCCAACAGTCTACAGTATATAAAGAAAAGTATATTTATTCAAATCGTTAGGTATTTAAGATCATATAGGAGGTTAATATTCACGTCCGAATCTTATTAAATAGTGTATATGATAAACATAATTGGCCGATTTTAAAATATTCTAAGATTGCAAGCACACAGAAAGTCATACGGAAAGGAATATATTTTATTTAAAATAGCCAATTTACTCTGAAACAATGCAAATTTAGATTTGTATAAGTTCCTTTTTCGTAGCTCAAAGTATTTATTTAAATTCAGGTGTAGGTCTGTTGCACAATGCTTTTTATTCTAACTCATAAAATGCTTATATGCATTCTTTGAACGCTGACAGTATTATATATTTGAGTTGCTCTTTTGAAAAGTTCTATACCACGAGCTACAAGAATTTATTATAAACCGCAAGTCAATTATGATTTAAAAACACCCAAAATTATAGATGATATTTGTGGATGACAACTAGAGTTATTAAATATGTATTATTATATTTATAAGCGAGGTTCCAACGTAATGTATTATTATAAACAAGGGACAGGTCAAAAAACGAGTATCAAAAACATGTTGTGTCCCGGTTCAGTCGTGTTATTTGTGCTACGGTTTTATAAAACAGTTATCAACAGCAAAATTTTGTCTTGAAGTGTTGCTCAAAAGTGATTGGTAACCATGTAGCTTCCGACAGACATATAAACAAGTGTATACAATATTATGTTTTCTATCAAAAATGGACCAATCATGGCAGTGACGATTACTAGATCAGTGCGGTCATTGGTCGATTTCTCCCACTCTTATATGTCTAGCAGACGCTCGTTTATATAATTGAACTGAGATTCTATTTTCAAATACCGAAACTGGCCAGTATTGGGTCCAATTCGAAACGGTGTTCGCTAAATTTAAAATAAGAAACGTCAACCTCGATTTTGTATAGCTCCAAGGTTCAAAATCGAGTCTGAAGGTTCTTATTTCAAATTTAGCGACTTCTAAATTTAGCGAAAACACGTTCGAATTGGCCCCATTATTGGGGTTATTTTAAAATTTGATGCGGCCAATGCAAATATCAATCCTCTGAATTCATATATATTCGGAATTTGAGCATAGTGCCTCGGATCTTGAGATTGCGACCGATCTCAAACCTTAATTTATTTTCCCTTTCCCTCGCAGAAAAAGCGATTCGTACAAGTGTATCTCCTAATTCTAATTTTACCTATATAATTAAATTTTATTGTTATATGTCATTTGAGTATTGAGTAGAGTAATAATAGTTATTTTAAAACTTTGGCTTTTATAATTAAACTCTGCATCGGATAACTGAAAATACATCAATTATTTGGTGTCGGCGATCGCTCATTCTCCGAGGGTCCCTCGGCTCGCAGCCTCTACCTACTCTGATATGGTCTCAGTCTCAAGACAGTCCGTACGTCTGGTCTCTATGATACTCTCTCCCTACTCGAGCTACTGACTTGTGCGCACTTCCAACACTCCCAGGAACCATGAGTTACTTTGAATGTTGTTTGAACGAGTTCGCTAGGAAGGTGAGTCGAGCGCACTGTGCCGGGAGCACGCACAAGCCTCTGATATGTGGGATGATGTGTGTAGCGCCCGGGCCGCCCGCCGCGGCTCCGGCCGGAGGGTACAAAACTGGAGCGTACCTACATATACGTATAATTATATACAATGTACATTACAATACGATAAACACTATAGTGGCTACGGGGCGGAGCCCCGGCGGCCGATGAGGCGTGTGCCTCGCGCGTCAGTGTACATTCTCACAATAATATACATCGTAACTCGCTCTATATATAACAAACATTACGAACGCGCACCACGCTCGTTAAACAACATAATATACAGCGGAATCGTAGCACACATTCGATTCGATAAAAAAATTGACTAGAAAATCTCAATTCGCTATGAGCACTATGTGTGCGTGGATGAGGGCGGGGAGAAGATGTCGGCGGCGCGCCAGGCCTCCGCCTCCTCCTCCTCGTCGTACTGCTGCAGGAAGGGGTTGGTGGCGCTGCAGTAGCGCGGGCTGAGCGCGCCCGTCGAGTTGAGCGTCACGGCCAGCCCGGCCGACGTGCCGGGGATGGCGACGCGCGGCGACTCGCGCGCCTCGCGCCCCGGCGTCAGATCGCGCGGGGTGCCGTCGCGGGGCGTGCCGTCACGCGGAGTGCCCGTGCGGGGCGAGTCCCGCGGCGAGTGGCGCGGGGAATGGCGCGGCGAGGCGGCGCGCTCCGGCTGCCGCAGGATGGAGGACACCGAGCCGCCGTGCTTGATGGTGTCGGCGGGGCTGTGGCTGCCCGAGCTACTGCTGGGCGAACCGGGCGACGAGACTGTCACCTGCCGGGAGCGAGGTGGAGCGGGCAGAAGCCCGCGGAGAGGCGACTGCGGACGATATTGGACGCCCCTGACTGATGAGAGAACCTACACCAAATTAACACCTTTAAGTAATTCATGTTCAACGCGCGTACTGAAATTAATCTTTAAATAAACATGATGAAGTATGTTTTAATATATGTCATTTGTACAGTTGAAACTTTGAAACTTGTATTGATGCAAGGTTCTTAAGCGTTTTGTTTTATTAATGAAATTAATCACAGTTTTAATGAAATCACCAAAAATGCTACTTTGGTAGTGCATAATGAACCTTGAAGAGGGAAGAATGAAGGTGCTTGCAGAAAGCATAAAGCAGCAACATTGAAAGAAGATCACAGTTGATTAAGTTGCATTAAATTTGGCTTAGTAGTGATATTTGGATCTGCGCCTCTATTCGGGAACGCTAAGTGATTCTGTAGCGACTCGTAAGCCAGATTTCTCATTCCACTCTTCCGCAAGACGCGTAATGCGTAAGAGCGAGATGAGAAATCTGGCTTACGAGTCGCTACAGAATCACTTAGCTTTCCCGAATGAGGTGCCTGATTTGTGTTGAGTAAAGTGGTGGTAAGCAAACGTTTTGAACTTTTTTTTCACTGTTGAGTCACATGGACGAATAAAACAAAAGAATTGACAATCGCCTTACGGTGATCGCTCGTACCTCGAAAATAAGCCAATACTGCTAAAACAATAAAACTAGATGGCGCCACAATCATCGCCAGGGAGGTATTCAACATATAAAACGGTATTTTACATAGAGGTATTATACATAGAGGAGGTGAGCCAGCCAGAAACGCGTTATCATGGTAGAAAGAGAAAGAGCATAGGAATAGTATTCGCTTCCTTGTCTGTTCTAGAACATTTCGTATTGCGTCGTCAACGGACGGCGCGCAGCATGTTACCATTGCGCATGCGGCAAGACAAGGACAGTGCCACTATTTCTAGTGTTTCTGTCTCTCTTTACCGTGATACGCTTCCACTTACAGGCAGTCCTATGGCTCACCTCCCCTAGTTATAATACCTCTATGGTATTTTATTAATCTATTGAGCAAAATGGCGTGTGTAGTGCGTCTTTACACATCGTTTGTGAAAACTACCCGCAAGTAAAGAAATTTTCCGATAGATGGCGTTACAACGTCCTCAAAGAACGCTTGATTGTAAGGCTATTGACAGTATTGTTGCTTTATTAGTCAATGGTAATAAGGATTGTCACTATGCTTATAAATACTCGCAGTTGGCTGACCTACTGAGTTATGTTAAAGTATTGTGTGTGTATGATACGAACATGTGCGGGCGGCGAGCGGTCGGGCGCGGGCCGAGCCAAGTGAGCTGGCGGCGGAGATGCTGCTGATGCTGCCGCTTGAGGCCGATATGGACTGACTGAGGGCGGAACTCGGCCTGCCAACAAGCATGATATGTACCAACCATTTGGACCAACGTTGGCGCCAACTGACCAAACTTCTGGTTGTATGAACTCAGAATGCGTTTGTAGTTGATAGAAAAGCAACTGTGAGTCACCGTAACACACCAGCTCGGTTCAGAAAAGTATGCACCAGAAGTTGATCGTGTTGGCGCCCATTTGGAATGGTTGGTTTAACTACGTGGCTATGTGAGATTTAATTCTTGTGAATACAAACGGTTTGTTTCCAGCTCTTAAGAGTGATTTTAAACATGATCATAATTAAGTAACGAAACCTAACAATTCATTTAAAAATGTAAGTGCTCTATGAAATGAGTACAGTGCTAACTATTTTCTACTTGGCATACAAACAATAAAAAAGCTCTTTTTTTTGAATTGTGCATCTTTGTACATTTGTAATAATTGTTTCGAAGTAGACTTCTATCTAAGACCGCTTTGTTGTCAAAAAGTAAATTTAGGTGGCCAGGATATTTAATAAATTACCGGTAGCAATTTTAAAACTTAGAAAGCGTCAAGGAATTTAAAACTGTGCCTACGTTTTTGGCTTCTAAGCTTATTATTACCTAAATGACCTAAATGACATTGTTCCTTAGTTTATAAGTTATTTGCGATGTGATAGTGATACACATGACTTCAGTATTTGCATAAAACACCAACTTGTACCATGTGTGAGCAAATAAACGACTAATTACCGATTACTGATTACAGGGCCTCTATTCGGGCACGTCCAAGCGATATTGTAGCGACGCGCTAGCGAGATTCTCATCCCACTCTTCCGCACGATGCCTAATGCGCAAGAGTGGGATGCGAATCTCGCTAGCGAGCCGCAACAATATAGCTCTAGTCCCCGAATAGAGGCGCTGATCTATTACAGCAGCTACTGTAGTAGGTAGGTGTATAAATCGAATACTTATGCTATTATACTCAGTAAAAGTAAATGTAAAACCAAAAGCTAATGTAAAATTCAAATTCTTAGGTTTATTTACATATATATTATAATTTGGAATAGGGAGATCTTCTGATACAGGTATTTCTTTACCTACTAGGAGATACATACATATATATATAGGCTACTTGTGGCCACATTCGATTAATTAGTCCTAAGATGGTATGATGAACCGTATGGTGACAGGGGATCAGCCCATCGCCCATACAGATAGTCCACCATGTTGGAGAGGACCCGTCCCTTAGTCGACTTTTACGACATGCCAGGATGATAAGCATCTGCACGCATTCTATGCTATTTCTTCACTCCCAGTGCAGCAGAGGAGTACTCAACCCTCCTCCTACTAGGAGATCTCAACCTTTATTGTATTCTGGACCTTATTGTTGAACGAAATAAACAAAAAAAATAGTATAAAATGTATGTGTTTTCTTAAAATTACGTAGTCCCTAACTTTAATGAGTGTAGTTCTCCACACACCGGAAAGCTGGACGGGTCAGTGTCACAGGAACTAAAATGGAAGCCTTTACACTTGTGACCACGCGGATTTATGTGCAAGCTTCAATTTAAGTTCTTTTGACACTGCTTTCGTGGGCCCGCTTCCAACCCGGTCCGCTTTCGTTCCGCGTTTCAGGGTGTAGAAGTTGGAAGTACCTTGGGGGAGGATGAGTGAGCCCGCTTGCGATGCACTGACTCTGTTTCCACGCAGCCCGGTTGCCGGCTCGCCGCGCCGAACTGTCTACAAACATACATGCGTTAAGGTACCGCTTAGCCCGTCTCACAATGTGTTTGTTTGATTGCGTTGCTACATGTGGTTACGATAGACTTTCACAGGTCATGTTCGCGGTCTAGCACAACATACACATTTGTCGTTTGATACTCCGTGCATCTTACTCTAACGAGTTCAGTTCAAAAAGGACGCATTGAGCGAACAGGGCGTAAGGGTTTGTTGCGGTCGAGGATTTATGGCTTATTTGTATGGTTTTAGATCAGCCGCGAAGCTCGTAAGTGACGCCATATATTTTCGAATTCTTCAATAATATACAGGCTGACTTTTAAATATTTCAGGCTTAGTTGAAGACGGACAATAGAACGCAATAACTCTGACGTTAAAAAACACGTATTTAACTGCAGCTAATTTACTTAATAAAAAATATTAAGGTAACCCTATTGTCATCCTACAAACCGTGATTGATTTTCATACTTCCCCAGTTTAACTAAAACGTCATCGGTCAAAGTTAATAAATCGATGGCAATGAGCAAGGGTGGTCATTCTTAAAGAAATAAATTAGGTTAAATGTAAAGTCAATAAGAAGAGGATTTCTGAACTCCAGCACGGTTAGATGTATCTAAAACGATAGTTTCGCATTACCTCTTAAATCACGTTGTAATATTAGCCGGTCTCGTTAGCGACCCGTGAAAGTCTATCTTAAGCGTAAGTGATCCAAAAAGCAATAAATAGACGTGCGTTTTAGTTCCCCCTTTCATTTACGGATATTTGTCCTGCTTTTAGTATAAATGTTATGTGCATGCATGTTGGTAATATTAAGGTATGTAGAAGGGTAACAATTATATGTCCGTGCATTAAGTTCCCTGTATCGTTAACTTTGCCAAGGTATTCTAAGTCCCTCTTCTGTGTGGCTATTGTTTGAGTGCAATAATAAAGCCTAATATGAGAAATGACATTACCTGAACGCTTAGGAGCAGGCCAGATCTGGAGCAAACATTGTAACACATGAATCGGTCTTTGGTAATCTAGATCAGTAGGCGGTTGCGAGTGCAGCATCAGAGGTGGCGCCAACGCGACAGCCAGGTGTTGAGGTGACATCTTGTTCCGGTCTTGGGCTGCGACAACCAGAGCTAAGTGGTCCAGAAGAAAGACCAGAGTTGCGCGTGCGGCGCGTGGAAGGCATTCTACTATAGAGGCCATCAGTCGGGCGTTGCCTTCTCGGTCGTCCGGTAGGCACACTCCTGTGTATAGATTGAGAGAAATTATAAAAAAGCATAGAAATATATAGTAGGAAACTGCCCGATGCGATTTTCGCGATGCTCACTTTTTTGGTATCAAATGACACCATCGCATATTCGGTAAATATTGCCGACATCGGCGTTCTTATTACATTGAGGAGAGGTCCATTATTGGCTGATTCATGCGTTTTGTTTTTGTGGTTCGTAGCTCCTAGCGATGAATCAGGCAAAATAAGATCCTGTGTAAATGTCATAAGAACTAAACCGTCGGTAATAGAGCTTCGTAGTTTATAAACTTGTAAATAGATGGTGTTACCATGACGAACTAAGGTCCAACGCATGGTAAGGTAAGGTAAGGTTCAACGCAGTTGTATTGAACGCCATTTGGAATTTGTGTCACAGAGCTTTCACCCTTATTCGATACATATTATTCTGCATAAGCTACAAAAATAATTATCTAATTACCTACAGACTTGCATTATATCTACTGTTAACGTTTTAAGCTGAATATAGTGTCAGAGAGTCAGCGGTGGGTTTCACGGGTAGTCCTCATCCACAATCTTCAGAAGACACACTTCCAATAATCTGTATGAGCATCATCAATAACAGTGCCTGCAGCAGCTCAGATAGTCATTGAGCTCTTGGTGACGTAGTCTCGATGTGTCTCTAGAGTTGTCCCTACAGCAACACCCTGTCAACTTAAGATACTGACCCAGTGCGTCGAGCGTCATCTGGTAAAGACAGCGGCTGAACAGCGGCTGCGGCAGCTCCCGCAAGTAGTCCTTGAGCAGGCCCGTGATGACATTGATGTCAGGCACCGAGTCTGGGGCCAGTTCTACGCCACGCGCGTTGCGCTCGAACGACTCGCGTAGGATGCGCTTCTTGTTGGCTGAACCGCATAATCGGTAGAGGCCTACAAAAATCAGTCATTGGTTAACCAGAACCAGTAAGAGTACGGATATATTTCACATGACAAGGAAACTTGCTTCCGCTAAAATAGCAATGCCATTAATTACCACCCTTTAATGAGATATTGATGAAAAAGATTAAAGTGCCTGATGTAGCTTGCTGGAAGCCGCTAAAATATATAATTGGGTAATACACACTTCTCGAAACCAAAATTGTCCCTCCTGTGACCAAAAGTTAACGAAAACGTCTGCTTAATTGTACGTTTTCTTCATGCAGGCCATAACTATGCCTGATGGCCTACATGCAGATATAGTTCAAAAGAGAAAGTCAGGCCTCAGGGTCCTTAACTTTCGGGACATTTCTAAACCTAAACGTGTTTATGACTCATTTATCTTTTAAAGTTAATGATGGTTACTGCGTTCAATATCCTTACTCTGATCACAAATTCAATCTATCATAATATGAATAGAAGCTATGCATTTTCTTTAGAACAAATTAAACAAGAAATTTAACGCTAAAATAAGCCACTCAAAAGACGTAAAAAGTAATCTATCCCAAAATACAGAGAATTAGTGCAGAAGAACATTATCCCGTTAATTCCCATTAAGCATTAGGACCCGACAACATAAAGTTCATGCCCTTATTGAGCAGAGAATACTTAGGATCTCACCAATAATATCCAACCCTCTTCGCTCGATCTCTTCGACGCAGCGGCGCACGATGAGAGGCACGGGCGGTGCGTGTGTGGGGCGCACCTCGCGGGCGACCACCGCATCGAGTTCAGCGCCGAACAGCGGCGGCGGCGACAGGCGCGGGGCCGCGGGCCGCCGGCGGAACAGCTCGTGCGGCTCCGTGTGGCGCACACGCACGTACAGGGTGCCACGGGGCTCCATCTGAAAAAACAGAGAATTAAGAAACTTATTTGCGCTAACCTGGAACGTTTTAATTGGGCATTTGATGCTTACTCTTAAACTGATCACAATGGCCTTTAAGAAGACGTTCATTCAAATCAATTGCTGTTAGTAGATAACGTGTAAACTTAAGAGCCAGCTGCCACCAATCTAACTTTACTCGTTGTGAAATTATCATCAAACCTGCTAATGTTTAAGCTACTTTGATCGTAGGTTGAATTCCTTATTAGCAATCTGCTTGCTATCTAACTTAGCTCATTAATTAAGTCAGATATCCAAGCAGCTGGAGACTTTAGCTTTACAATTATATAAGTATATGGTGCAGGGCAGTATTGAGGCATAGTCATATTGTACGCATCCTAGATGTGAAGTTCAGCATCGGAGCCCACAGAATATAAAAGGCCGAAGTGGAACCTTAATAGCCAGCTGATGGTTAGGCGACCTCGCCAGCAGGTCGGGCAGTGTAACGGCACCACGGTAGCACAGCTTGTGCCGGTGCTGTGGATCCCACGAGTACACCAGCACGTCCAGCTGCCGGTTGTCAACTAGTTCCAGCTCGAATGATTCATCCCAGTCGAACTGTAGCTCGCCTGTGCGAACCTGCGAAAAGGAATTATTGACATTAGTTATATTTCGGTGTTATTTCGAGATTTCAATTTGTAGGGCTTTCTATTACTATATCACTGAGACCATTGCTTATCTATTATGATATCCATATTATTATACTAAATTTTACAGTTTAGTTTTGTTAATGCTAAGATAGTGCAGGCTTTACTTCGTCTGCTGAACTAAAAAACTTTGCCGAACCTTGACTACTACTTTCTTTTAATCACAATATGATTATTTAAGGTGCATGCGAGTTATCAATCCAAATGACTAAATTTATCAAGAAATAGGTTACGTAAAATTCTCCCGCGTTCAAAAAAATTGCACCGTCTAACAGTATCGTCCTTGTTTAAAATTTACCACAGTCCGAGCTTTATGCACTCGATCGCACTCCAACACGCAGTACAGGTCCCTGGGAGCCACCGGCGGCTGCGCCGGCGCCAGCGGGCCGGACGGCGGCGAGCCGGGCGACGAGCCGGTCGGCGCCGGCCGCAGGTTCCGCCCGGCCAGCAGGTGCACCCACAGCATCCCGGACACGCCCCCGGACAGCCGGGACAGGCCGGTCATGGAAGCCGAAAGCCCGCCCGAGCCTGGCTTCTCCACTTTGTATTTTAGGAACTCTGAAATAAACGTAATACAAAATGTAAACTGGATATACGTTTTTATTTAAGGCATCAAGAAATCGTTTGAAATAACATCGCAATGTTCAATTTAATTTCGATGACTACTATTCCATTAGGAGTTACATATTACTCTTATTTGGATACTAAGCTCGGGTCAAATCGGTATTTTTTTTATTTTAAGATTAAAAAGCTGCATAACATAATGCAGCGAACGGCCCGCATTCGGAAATAACTTGCTTCTTTTCTCTTATTAATTCCTTAAGAACGGCCCGTTAAAACCATATGACTCACCATTGGGATTTATATCTAGATGTCGTTGGTGTCTGGACCCTGGTGTAGGCACTGGGCTGGGGTTGGGGCAGTTGAATCGCGAGCCCAGCTCCAGCAGTTGTCTGACGCGGCGCGCCGACGGTGACCCGCCCGCAGTTGGACCCAGCTGTTGGGACGAGAGTGACCGCGCGGGAAGGTGTCTTGGCCGTTCTACCCGCCGGTTAGCCAACCCAAGAGAAGAACCAAAGCGACTGGCAGTTTCCATCTGGCCAAAGAGTGTTAGTTTAATTTCGAAACGTAAAACATACAACGAATCTGTAGCTCGTATCATTCCTCATTATTAGGAGTTGTTGTGTTTTCATGCGTGCACTTATTGGTCAATGCAGATGCACTTGATAGTGCCTGGTCTATATTTCCACGTAGGTATTCGAATGGATAGACGGATCATGCAATTTCGCGGTCCAGGCATTATCCTTCAGATGGCATCTTTATAAAAAGTATAGCTACGCCAGAAACAATATAAAAACCTTTGCCCGTTTAATAAAACATCTTACATTCTTGAGCGCGTCGTGTATGTTTTCGGCAGAGTAGTGAGTAGGGAGTCGCGGGCGCAGAGTTTCGTAGAGCGCGCTGGTAGAAGGAGCGCGTGAGAGCCACGCGCGGTACTCGTCTGACGTGAACACTGTGGAGTGGGGAAATTGTGTCTTAAGAAAAAATTGGTCTAAAGATAAATTAAAAGTCTTAAGTATGGAACTACTACCGATTAGTTTAGTAGCAATTTGTCAAAGCTAAATATAATTTGGTAAGTGGCATCGATATTTTATTCCATACTTTTTAAAAATCGTTTTTATTAAATTTAGGTATAAATCAAATAAAGATGGTATTGTAAATTAACGCATGAAAGGAGTTGTTTGTTCAATAAATGTGTAATAGTAATGGATATTAAGAACTTACAATCAAAGAATTCGTATATTTTTTTATGCTTGTACTAAAAAATACACAAACGGTTAACAGAGATTTTTACCTCTGGAAGAACGTAGATCTAAACGCGAAGACAATGGTTCTGGCTCATCCTGAAGGATACTTCCTGCACGTCTTGACAACCCTAACCTACAAAATTAAAATCCATTTTATAATAAGTATACATCGTCTGTGTGTTACATTACCACACTTTAGATGAAGAAGTTGTTCCACCTACCGCTGCCCAGTTCCTCTTACATCTCGTGGCAGCGAATTGAACTTGGAACTAATATCTCTCCCCAGGGTACTGCTCCTGTATCCACTGAGCCCAGAATAATACGGCGTTCTAGTCGGTGCGGTTGCTTCAGTATCTGACGAATAATCCAAACTTCGATTTCTTCTGCTTGTTCCGAACTTGGTACTATACGATGGCAGACCCAACCCTGTGGTACCATAGGCTCCAAGCGTTCCTAAGCCAGACCCAGATAAACCTCCTCCTAAACCAGAGCTGGTTAAGCCGGATCCTACTAAACTTGAACCAGTTAAGCCGCTAAGGCCGGTGGTGGAGAGGCCAGAAGGAAGACCGTGACCTCCTAGACCAGAACCAGTTAAGCCGCTACTGGTGAGACCGCTGCTGGGCATTCCTGGCCCACTCATACCCACTCCGTATCTTTGGTTGTATCTTGACAAACTGGAAGCTGAAATAAATCAGGTTTAAATACAAGGCTATAAAGGTAGGCACAAGTCCGACATAAATACTCTCAAGGATTACAATAACTAAAATAATTGACAAAGTCTTACCACCAGTAGCGGCAGACGCCTTCAAGCTAGACCTCAGCAGAGAATGCCGACCAAAATCAGAGTGAGTCTCAGCTCGAGGTAGTTGTTGTTCCGAACCAGACCTTGGCACTCGTGTATTGAAGCGCGTACTGAAAATAAACCCAGATTTATCGTCGTTTCAGAAGCCTAATAGTTTAAACCTAACTCCTTAAGTTCAAGATAATATAAAGAATTTAAGAAGTTCCAAAACATTTGCCCATCCCGGGTAGTTGATGAGCAAACAAGATTAGAAAATGAGAATATTCTGCAAAGTCCAATAACTTTACAGAATGCTGGTTCATAATAAACATAAATAAATTGTTCTAACCTTCCACTTTCGGATGGATAGAAGGAATGTACTTTCTCAGCGAGGCTTTCCAGTGTATTGGGATAGGAACGCTCGTAGGGCACAAAGTGCGTCGCCCCTGACTTAGGTTGCTCCGTGATCACAGGCGGTGGCGGACGGTAGCTGTCGAGAATCAAATTTATTATAATTAACAGGTTTTAAAACTTCTGCCTTTAAACACTACTCTGTCTTCTATACAGGAAATAGTATTCATACATACATCCATTATACCAAAAATGAGTGTTTAGTTAAGAGAATTATGGGAAATGGATTCAATGAATTATAAATAAACCTTCATCAACATGTGTCCGCCGTCCCTTTAATCATGCATGATTTAAACCAAACGCATATTATCTATAAGTGGGCCGGTACATCAGTACAAGTGTGCATAATTATTGAGATTCTCCAATTACCCTGGCGGAACTAAACTGACAAAAGATTTTCATCGCATAAAACTTTCAGCAATCAATAACCTTAGATCATATTAAATTGACTATAGTGTATGAAATAGTAGTTTATGCAACGGTTGCATAATGATAGGCCTTAAAACACTAGTGCGGTTTTCATGAAACGAGCCAATAGGCGAGTTTCATAATAAGATCGCACGTGTGTTTTAAGGCCCAATTATGCAGAGTTGCATACATAACTTTATCTACACACATATTATAAATCCTCCATGATGGGTTCAGAAACAATATTTTCTGGCAACAAGTTATTTGTTGCAATCGTCGCTGCATATTTCCGATATCCGGCGCATTTTCACATCACACACACTCCGAGAAGACTACTTACTATTCATATTTTCAACTAAAATATAAATTACAAACGACTTTTTCTATTCAATTCAACAACAATTCTACTTTTGTTCAGCAAAACACCAACATGGCGGCGATTCGATCCTCCGTCAAGACCATTCTTTTTTTTAAATCATAGACAAACGGATGAAGTCTCTATTCTCACGTCACTCGAGATCAAATATTGTGCAGTTTATTTTAAAAAAACATACTGAATTGACGTTTCGTATCAATAACTGTTTTAATATCTATGGATACTAGAATAGAGACCCTAGTTTTGACAGCTGTTCCAAATTTAATCTCATTTCTTTACTAAAAACGATAAAGAAGTAATGTTATTTCTTTATCGCAGCATTGGTTTTTCCTAATTGGTTGTCAAAATGGTCATTTCCTACGGTTTTTGATTAACCAATGGAGGTTTTATGATATGGGTGTAGATAAACAAATTTATGATAGACTTTTAAGGGACAAGTAGGCAAATAATTTCCTAGGATTGCTATGATTCAGCTTACCTCCAAGTAGAATGGTCAGAAGGCGGGCGTGAGTTGTAGTACAAGTCTAGCGCATTGGAATCTGGTGAGAGAGCTCCCAGCTGCAGACGACTTCTCTCCTCCCGCCCGTCCCCAACGGGCCGCACGCCGCCGCCCGGGCCGCCCACTGACCGGAGCGTGCCGTGGCTGTACGACCTGGAAATAAATAAATAAATAATAACCGCACATCACTCTATGGCCCAAACAAGGATAAACTAGGTCTTAGGTCTGAAGTACATACAAAATTAAATCTAATAAAATTAAGTCCTACAATGAAACCGCTAACAGAAGGAAACAGCCGTTACATTGGTTTTATTTTATTGACTACTTGAAAATGAAAACCACCACCATCAAATAGCCGTTATGAAAAGTAACTATGAACCGCGGAACAACCCAGTAGCACAGGTTTGCAAATAACTAAATAATACTTAACGCTATTGTTAACTTGATATCTGTGATTATTTTATTCACTGCTAATGGTACTAAATCACACATCACTACCAAAAGCTAAATAGAGGTTAACAAATTCTAATTTTCTCTCCCTCCAGTGTTATAAGAATCATACATAATAATCATGTCACACTCGTTTACACGTCACATTCACATCTTCATTTAGAATTATATTTTTATACCGATAAATGGTGAAAGATGAATGATTATCGTTTTTTTTTTTACTTACTGTGAATACAGTCCCTCTACTCTGTCCCTGTCCCTCTCATCATCGTCCCGGCAGTCTCTCTTCAACACGACTACTGGTGGCGGCTTGTGCTCCGAACGGGGCATAGATGGCGAGCCTGGCCCAGATTTGCCTGTAACATAAAGTTATTTGTAGAAGAAACATGCACTTTACGTCGAAATTGGAAGACATCATTTCCAATATTTTTTTATTTGCATATGCGTGAGATGTATATAGAAAAGTAGAAATGTATGCGTATTTGTGCCATGTTTTAAATATGGAACACAAAACGAACACAACACCACTACAGTCACAAATGTTTCCTCAAAAAGAGTTTCAAATATTAGTGTTTCGTTTCGGTTATGATTTATGAGTTAGGATTAAAAATTTTGTAGGTGGAAAAGAATTACGTACAGTAAATAAAAGTCTGCATATCTAATACAATATTGCAAGATGTGAACTAATCTTCTAATGTAATTGAATGACGGTATCATATTTCGGTCTGGTATAAAAAAAATGTAAAGCAATAAATAATCTATCTGTTCTGTTATACCTCTACCTTTTCTCTGCCTCGTGCACAGCAGCAACCGTCGTGGTATCGACATGATGATGACAACATCATCCAGCGACATCCGCCTCACATCCACCAGGTTTACAGCCAGGATCTCGTCTCCAACCTTGAGGCAGCCGCTGTTGTACACGGCTGACTCCAGAGCTATCCTGGAGATGAAAACGCCGTCGGTCCTGGCGCCTCCATCTCCTTCTCTGATGTACAGGCCTAAGGTTTGACCTGGCCGCTTTACGATCTCCACTAGTTGAACTATGTGGCGAGCGTCCTGTGATTGAAATATAAAATTAAAGGCATATTACACCTTCCTAAATTAGTGACTGACGTTGAAATGTGATTGAGATATCTCCATACGTATCTAACGTATTGCGGCGTCCCTCTCGTAAGTGACTAAATCTAGGAAGGTGTAATAAGCCTTTAAAACAACGTTTACAAAGGATAACAGTTTGGCGCGTTATGTCGTCGTATGCAAAGGCTCTTAGTAAGATTGAAGAGTGTGCAAGTTTCATAGCGAATACAGTCGAACTCTGAAGAAAGACTATGAGCTTGAAACATTCTGTTCCATTTTGAAACACAATGTAGTTATTGTACTGTGAATTAAAAAAAAAATGCCATGAATTATGAACCCGACATGTTCATAATTCATAGTTTTGCATTATTAGTACTGCAATAACTTGGGTATTGATTTTGTTGGATTAAGGCTATAACATAGTTTAAAAGTAAGTTATTATTTTATGGCGTATAACATTTCAAGAAAAAAATGTTTGCTATTAGTTTTTACTTATTCTAAGTAATAATCAAAATTATGGTCGTGAATTAGCAGATTATAGGTACTTTCAAGGCGTGCTGCAAAGTGCTTAAGTATCGACGAAGTTTACGTAAGTTAAATTTAAAAATCTTGTCCGCTGTTTTGCTAAAGTGCACTGCTGTACTTCGCAATATACGAAACCATCACACGAATTCAAATTAATATACCTATACAGTTCAAACTATCAAAACATTCGGAAATGTTCCAACTTAACCACAGCTATTTATTGGCCAATCCAATCCGCCCAATCCATCGTTCGCATTCAAATAGGCATACAATCAGCCCGCAGGCTCGACACTGCGACCGACAATGCCGAGCTGGATTGCGTACATTCCAGCTATCTAGGGCACCGTCGGGAACAATAGGGTTTTGTGTAGTTCTTTTAGATTCTGCGCTAGGTTACGAGTCGAGTATTCGGGTCAATGGAGTGAAGGCTTTAAGGTTAATCTCTCAACGTTGCTATGTGCTAATTTGTATGACGTTTAGTGAAATTGCAGCGCTGCAATTGGTTTTTAATCGACTTCAAAAAAGGAGGCGATTATCAATTCGTCGAATAACTGTGTTTTAGAATAGATGGAGCTGATTAAAACGATGACGTACCCATAACGAGACCTAGACAGGCTTTTTAATTTTTTCATTCGTTGATATCTCGCGACAGTACATAATATTTAAACAGGGATATTTCAGATTAACAAAAAAAACAGTTTCAGGGAGAAGTCAAAACATACTCCTTCGTAACAATTTGTTTATGACGTTGTAAAATAATTTAAAAGTCCGATCTTCTTTAACACTTTCAGTGCCAGGAACTCGCTAGGCGGGCGCTCTGTTCGTAGCGCATTTTCACAAAGCGAAAAAACGCTGCTACGCGCTACACGCGTAGAGCTAAGCGATGGTTGGCGCTTAAAGTGTTTTTTTTGTTCCGTTCGCGAGATCTATATCAACGAAAATATCATTAAAATGCCCGTCTAGGTCTCATTGTGGGTATGCGATTAATATAAGTAAGTTAGTAAGAAATTGTATTTTATTAAAATATCAAGTGATTAAGTTACGCTTTAAAAGTCATGCCGGAATTATCTTTGTTATCCGACTTCAAAAAAACCGAAGGAGGAGGTTATCAATTCGACGCGTATATGTATTTGTTTTAGGTATCAAGTTATTATAATACATTACCAGGCGTTACCCTGCCTAAAATCAATATAATGTCATTACTGGACTGCAGAAAAGCAAAAAGGATGATTATTGTAATTTGGCAAGGAAACGTTTCACGCTTTTAATGATCTAATCATATATATATTTTTATCAAGGATCAGATTATCTAAGGGTGAATTGCGTCTATTTACCTGCAGCGAAAAGAACTTCTTGGCGGCGTCAATATTGTTGCGGCCCACTTGCCTTATCTCGAGTATACGAACGATCATCTCGCCGCGGCGCTCCACTGCCTGCAAATAACAATACAATTGTGTTTCCCGAAGCCAAAAACAATATCTATTCTTTTGTATTTATCCAAGTAGTTTTGTGTAGTTATTAGTGTTTAGTGTGTTTGTATAGCGCTCTGATTGCTTCACACGGTGCTGGCTGAAAATCAGCGCTGCAGATGTGTGACACCTCAACATTGTGCTGGGATCACGGTCTTACATACAGATCTTGCAATAGCGAAGATGCATATTTTTTTTCATCTTGTATTGGAAAGTGCTCAGTAATAATTGTTCATACCACTCGCGAAAACACTCCATACAAAATGGACGACAACTATGACGTCACATCATTCGTTAGACTGTACATAATGTATGGCGCTTAAACGAAATGACAATTATTTCTGAAAATACTGTTTTTAGACCAATATCGTGGAAATAAAACATGACATAAATTTGATGAGGATGTCCAAAAAACTAAAATCAGAACTTTAAACCAATATTTATATTTTTCACTAATTATGACCCTTAATAAAATAAAAATGAATAGTCAAAATGATCCGATATTTCCGTAATATGCTTTTGTTTACATTTACTTTGATAACACCACTTTGATAAATATATCATTTAAACCTCATTTTGATTTTTCATGCATCTTCTCCATTCTGGGTTTCTACGATAAAGATGACGATAGTAGCGCATGCGTGAAACACGCGCATTGAACCCTAACCCAAAACTAAATTTATTATTATTATTTATTATAATTTTTAATTTAAACAAAACCAACGTACTAATTAATAATAAAATCACGAAATGTAGGTTATGTTTTGCTTCCCTGTACCGCAGCGCCACCTGTATTTTACTTCAATAGTGGAGTCAAGGTGTCCCATTGATATGCCAAGTTCCAAGACCTGTATGTTTGTTTGTTTTTCAAACACCTGTATGTAAGACCGTGGCTGTGACCAATTATCTGCCGCGATAACATATCCCTCGTTTTTCTGTATAGTCTTTTATATTATTATTGTGTGTCTTGTGTGGTGAATAAATTCTTTATTCTATTTCAAGTACCGCAAATTACAAAACTTAAATTTAAAAGGTCGTAGTTGGCAAGAAAGAAACATGTCTTTAATTAACCTTGTTTGAAATAAATGGTGACTGACCTTTATGTTTCGAACTATTAAAATTAAACGAATGATTTTTCCTTATTTCGAAAGAAATAGAGTTCCTATAACTATTTGCTATATAGACGTAATAACAGAAATGGTACCCTGTTTGAAGATTATCAGCAAAAAGTAAAGGAATTTAAGTATACATAGGTTGATAATAAAGATTTATAATAACAATAATAATAATAATAATAAATCAGGGGACAATCTTTACACAAATCAATCTAGCCCCAAAGTAAGCTCTAAAGGCTTGTGTTATGAGTACTAGACGACGATATACATACTTATATAGTTAAATAAATACTTAAATACATAGAAAATATCCAAGACTCAGGAACAAACATTCGTGCTCATCACACAAATATTTGCCCTTACCGGGATTCGAACCATTATTATTTATGTAATAATAAATGGCAATGTGTATGATAAGCCACACCGGACGTGGCTCGCTTAGCTTCAAGCGCTTCGCTAAGTGCTTAAATGACATTATCTATTGAACGAACTTATCTTTAATCTATCGTGCTGGTCACACCGCCGGCTTGGTAAGGGCCGGGACAGACGGACGGCATTTGATCTGACATTTTACAGTTCAAATGCTTGTAACGTAACTGCATCAGAACTGCACTCGAACTGCCATATTACAGTTCAAATGCTGTCCGTCTGTACAGGCCCTAAGATGCTATGCTCCTATTAAGTAATCCCCCTCCCGTTAAGTAGCCCTTAAGAGTGCCACGTCCGGTGTGGCTTTGGCCTTAAGGTACCAGTGACACTGCCTGCCTACAAGTCGATTCCTGACGGCTTTACCAAGCTAGAAAGCCACGGATAGCTGTCAATGAAGACCATGTTACTGTAACTAAATGTCAGACTCGCACGTACGATTCTAATTTTTCCGGCTTCCCTTAGGAAATATTTCACGCTTCGCCACTGTAAGGTACTCACCTCGAGCGCCGCGGCAGTGGTCGCGTCGTGGTCGTTTTCGACCATCTCAATCTGTCTGAATATTTCATTGCTCACTCCTGACACCTGAAATACAGACATGGAAATTCATAATCGAATTTAGCTCGATCGTAGACGCGTAAAGGTTGCTACGCAGCGTAGCACACGGCCGTAGAGGTCGTTGTCAGCAGTGTTTGAATAAAACTCATGAATTTAATATTCGTGGCCATTCATGATAAAGTGCTCCTATCTTACAATGCAAATCAGATCTTTACATGTAACAAATATCTAAGTAACACCAAAACGCTAAATAGCTAAATCATAGAGTTAAGCGCATTCAGGGGTAAAATAGCTGTAGTGCATTAGAACTTGATATCGGGTCTTACATTTTCAGAAGCGGAAAATACATGCGGCACGCTATATTGCACGGTAATTTGTACCATAACATCATCAATTTAATGGCTACATTAGCGACCACTGCGGCGCAGGCGACGCCTTCATATTCGCAGTTGCACTCCGCGAAACTTAAACTGTGCTTCATGACGTTGTTAATAAGGGTTACCTTTCTAAAGTCCGGCTGCAGCACGCAGGGTGGTGCGTGGTTGGCACGCGGCGGCTGCGGAAGGCCGGGCGGCGCGCGGCCCGGCGATGCCGTCAGATCCGGCGCCGCGCGGCCATTCTCCTACAACAAATCAAACTTTATTAGCACAGCAGTATGGTACATTATCCTACACGCAAGCTTTAGTTATCTAGCATTAGAGAGAGTAAGCAAACACAATAAATTATTGAAGTTCTTATAGTGTTTTATATAAAGTCTACACTTGCTTGATAAACGTGGTATTTTTATTCTTTGGTTACGATTTATGTTAATGATTATAAGTGACAGACGGAATGAAAGATAAACAGAATGTTTTCACATGGTGACCTACTTGGCAAGAGCGACATGCTCGACTTGTATACGGGATTTGATTTGGCACGAGCAGAGGTTTATTCAATATGCCTACGAATTTCGGGTGCGGCTCGAGAATATGCTATGATATGGCGTCTGGAAGAAGCTAGCTCGGTTATTTTCCCTAGGACAATCAGATAGTCAGGTAGTAAAAAGCCGAGAATACTCTTAAAAGATGTTTCTTGATTGCTAGTAGCCAATTTTACCTCGATCTCATTATGCGATTGAGATTTAGTTTTTAACCAGAAATAAGTCGCTGTTTCGTTTTGCGAAGATATCCGTTTTTTGAGTAGTGCCATGGCAGGCTTAAAACCTTCTAGCGCAAAAACTTTGGAGAGAATAAATCCGATATATATTTTATTGGAGTGTTCACGAGTCGTTTTGGGGCTAAGAATATCTTAGCCAAGATGGGACTTTACAACATAGATTGTAGAATGTGAAAGTGGAAGAAATAATGAAGTACATTATGTGTATACTCTGACGCCCTCGCCAGACTAAGAATGAAAATCCTTGTGAATATGCGCTGCTGAACTGCGCGTTACAACTCGCTTCATTGAAGTGGTGGATGATGCCATGGACTAAGTGCGTAGGAGGGGGTTATTACAGAAAATATCACATACGGGGTCGAAGTGTATCCGTACCGTAAGGATCCCATACTCTAAGATAATCAAAATCCATAAACAGGAAAGGGTACACAACTAAATCAATAAAATTAATGTTTACCTTAAATAAATAAATAAAAATTATATTATTATTTTTGGAATTGAATGGTCATAAGTGTGTCTGTATTACCATCACTAAAACAGAAAACTTTAATTCAGTTGTCAATTTTACATACTTTTTAGGATCTTGTAATAAGAAACTTACGCATTAGTGTATTATGTTAGTACACCTATTGCTATGTTTTTTTTTTTTATATTGTACATGTAATTAATTAATTAATAAATAAACCAAAAGGACATGTTAACCTATATAAATTACTAAACTTTCCTACTTAATGAAGTCGTTACAAAGCGAAAAGGTCCTAATTAGTAAGATTAAGACGGCTTCGTGCTGCTTTCACGGAAGCGGCCAAATGAAAACTTTTTAGAGGGCCTTGGCAACCATTGGAGATTTTTCATGAAGACTGTACATTGTAACAGTTAATTTTACATGAAATTAAAAAATAAAATTGGATAAATTGTAATTGTAATGTTTGCTATCAAGGAAGCAATTCATAGCAGCACTCATCCCACTAACGATGTTCGTTGCGAAATCTTGCTTCACTCCAGTGGTTTCGAGTAAAAATTGGCGTGTAGTTTGTTTCCCAGATATAAGACAATTGCAGTTCTCTAGATCGCAGTAATTGGATTGTATTTGGATTGAAAAAGCTATTGTTTAATAATTCAAAACCCAACCTTGTTTCTTGATTTTATGGCCCACAATCCGTTCCTTCCCGTTTTGTTTCTCTGCGAATGCGTTAGGAATTTGGCGGTCGATCGATTGCGGGGGTGAGGGGCGGGCCTGAAGCCCTGACCTAGTTTTGTAGCCCGCCCCCGTACGCACGAGGTCACTGTACTGCAGTTGCAACCAGAACACCGCAAAGGTGATTGGACTCATACCACAGTCAATTGTCTGCCTTGCTATTGCAATATTTCTAAGAGCCTATGATATAATTTAAAAAAAGTCATTGTCTAAACATTTTTATCTTATTTACGAGCAATTAGAATACCATGGTGTCCTTTTTCAAGCTAAAAGCACTGATTAAAAGCACAACAAACATTTATTCTACTGACAAATTAATGTAAGCTTAATACTGTTCCTGCAAAGATGTTAAGTACAGGTTAAAAATATGCAGATTGCTTTGAATGTGCGAGTGCACTGGCAAAGTAGATGAGACCTATAAATGTGTGTCTATGATCTCATAAGAAGGATATGGCTGTCAATACAACAAGTCCCATCCATCCATTTTTTAGTTTCTGAACTACTTAGAAACTATAGCTAGTTTTTATAACATTTGCACAGTCTTAGCTTCCTAATTCATAAGCTGTTTTTCATTGTTTTGTTTTCCGTGAAACATAATGCATGGTTCAAACAATAACAGACTTCCTCAATGAAATAAGATCTCTGATGTCAGAAATATTAACTCGGTACTTGTAATTTTTCTACACACGATTCAAGTGTGTAGAAAAATTTGTTACAGTTTTATAGTACATCTGTAATGACCTTATATGTATAACCTTTTCATAGGTACCAAATAAATAAAACAAAAATATCTTTTAAAACTTTAACAGCACGCAGGCTGCGCGTGCGTTAAGTTGCGTAGCTGACAGGCGACTGAGTGTGCGATGGTGTCAAACTTGACACCAAACACGAGAGCATCGCAAAAATCGCGTTCACCAGTCCTATGACCTGAAATATTTCTATGACCACTACATTCAAAGTGATTTCCGTATAGTAAATGGAGTTTACAGCTCGAATGAAATTTGTTTTGATGTAAAGATAACAGACATAATAGAAGGTCTCTGAACAAATCCAATCCACGACTCATACGTTAAACTGGACTTTTTCAACCTTTTCTGTTTACAAAGCAATTACGTGACCCTTCCCCTGTAACAAACGACAACCACATGAGCATTCCGAAACAGCACATTACCCGGCCACTACCCATTCTAAATTGAGACTTATTGCTCTGCAGGAAGTTATATATTAGAATGAATTAGATGTCCTGATTAAAAACCAACGATGCACAAAGGCACGACACAGCAATAGGAATATACCTAACAGAAGGAATAATAGACTTCTGTTGTTTGTCACGTAATCTCCACTGATTGTATTCGAAACTGTGTGATGTATACAAGTGTAACGTAGGATCATGCATGTTTTCAGGCAATTATGTGATTTTTCTATTACAAATAGAAATAAAGTCGTCAGTATTCATATATCACACGGTAACTGTATCATCCTTGCTTGATATGATAGGTGCAAAGGCACAGAATAAATGAAAATTAAAATTAAAATATTTATTTTGCAAGTAGGCCACCTGGGCTCTTTTACATGTCTCCATCTACCAGCGCTTCGAAAGGTGACATCTGCTGAGAAGAAACGCCGCAAGAAACTCAGCAGTAGGTCTTTTTTCAACTTTGGCAATACAGTTTTATCTAGAAATTAACACAAAATGTGCAATACAAGTACAATAGATAATAGTACTAACTTACAGAAGAATCAATGTCTAACAAAACCGGTGTTTAGGTACGAAAATATGCCTAATCGTTCCTTCTCTCTCCATCGCATAACACGTGCTCTTTCGTATACGATAGGGATGTCAGTATTTTATCCACGTCACCCAACATCTAGGCTACTGATGACGCGTGAATCGGCAACCTAGCGATTTACAGCTCCGAGCAACGCGACGGCCGAGGGTACCTAAAATGCGAAGTGAAACCCGCCTGGCAAAGGTTTGTTATTGCCGTTTAAGATTAGATTAGACATAATTTGGGGTCTGAAGAAGAATTCAGAATATTCTTTATCAGTCATTGATAAATATAATTTACAAGGAAATTGAAATAATCTCATGTTGCGCCGGCTACGCCGCGGGAATCACGTAGTATTGAACCTAACCGTACATATCAAAAGATTTAAAAAGCTTATTACTAAGCTTACAAAAAGAAATCAAATAACAGTAACTTAGTTACAAAACTGGCAGAGGGCAACTTAATTTCAAGAGGAACATTGTTTCTTTCACAACGCAACCTTGTTTGTACCAACATGATTTATCCAGCGTTACAAACTTAGGCTGGTTAAGATTTTCAAAGGGAATATAGGTATATGATTTGTCGACGTATTTATGTTCCTTTACTACGTACGACTAAGGTCTGTTCGCCGAGAGTTGATAAAAAAGTAAAAAGTCAGGGCTTCTTAACCCATTACAAATAGCGGCCCGCAAATTATTTTTATCGATGACAATAAAAAATTATAGGGAAAAATTATATATTTTTTATAGATTATTATTATGGAATATCCTAACTGTATAAACAGAAAGCAGCACGCGGCACACTCGATGCCAATGACATATTATAGAAAGACACAAGACACGTCGTACTCAACGCGTTTTAAACATGTGTCATAGATATTTTTTTCTTTTTCATTTATTTTCGCCCGGTGCAGATTTATGTGACATTTGACGCGCTCATAATATAAGACATTAATTTGTAATATGGCGATTGTGTATATGAACAAAACAAATATATATTTTTGGCCGCCGTCCGCCCAGCGTGACACCGCAGTTGACCACATCTGCGTCCCTCGTACCACGAAACTAAGTGCGCGCGGCGATAAGCGACGCCCGTCATACAGTTTGCGATAGTTAAGCGACAGTCGCTATTTCGACACGATATCATAATATTTATCAACTCTCGGCGAACAGACTTTAGTTATAACACAAACCAAATATCCTACAGATACCGCTTAGCCTAACTTTTACTGGCAAAGAAAGAAAGAAACGCGCGGGGTTTTTAGAGCCCTGTGATTGGTGCGTTGAAGGTTATGCGCTTCCCTTGGCTGCCTTAAGCCCCGCCGCTTGTAGTTTTTTGCCTCCTGCTGGTAGCGGGAGTCGCCTATGTGGACTGTGGGGTCTATTGAGTGGGGGAGATAATGATCTGTGGTTTCAGAATGCTCTGTCGCCAAGCACGCTCGGAATAAGCAAAATCTCTATCAAGAACCTAATAATTTAAACAAAGAGCTTTGGTAAGCCTCTCGGGTATTCAAACGATACTGTATAATTTTATTCAACGACATAATTCGGTTTTACGTATCCCCTTTGCACGTGTAAATTTCATTTTCCTAAATGGAGTCTAATTTCGGAATACAATTACTCGTGCAAGGTACTCAGTCGCAGTCCCACCATTAAAACTAATGACGTCATACCCCTTTTAGTAAAAAGCAGAGTAAATTCTACATTAGCCATAAAATTACATTGGGTTGTAGATATTATCTACTCGTAGTAACCTTCCTAATGTTAAGCAATTATTCTGCAAAGTTGTGGTAGTGAGTTTGTAATTAGGTGTTTATTAACTTTACCAATATGGCTCACAATTTATGTTTTTATAGTAGTTTATGCAACGGTTGCATAATGATAGGCCTTACTCGTATTTGCGGGTTTATGAAAAGAGCCAACAGGCGAGTTTCATAATAAGATCGCATGAGAATTTTAAGGCCAAATTATGTACAGTCGCATACATAACACTTTATCAACACACATTATAAATCCTCCATGATGTGTTCAGAAACAATATTATCTGGCAACAAGTTATTTGTTGCAATCGTGGCTGCATTTACGATATCCGGCGGAGTTTTCACATCGTTCTCGGTCCCTACTATTCATATTTTCAACTAAAATGTAAATTACTAACAACTTTTCACAAACAGCAAAAATCCATAACAGACAGCCTCCGAGAAAATTCAGTGTATTAAAAAAAAAAACACTAATTACATTTTTTATAAAATTAACCCAGAACTTGGGGGTTATTATTTGTACGAGGTCAATAAAAATTAATATAACAGCTATTTGTTTGAAATGCAAATACTATAACCTATCAATTTAGTAGGTACATGTGTCTTGTGCGTATAAACAAGATATAATAAGTTTAAGGGTTCTGAATCATAAAGAATGCAATAGAACGCCATTGCCCTCGATCGATTGTCTGTTTCACCGTCGGTCCATCTTTCACAACCCTCTAACTCTTATAGAAGTAAATTGAATAGGTGTTGTATAATAATAACGCAAAATGGGACTTGGGCCTGTATTTGACATTGGCTAAACGATATGGCAAATAACTTTTTTGCTATGTTATGGTCTTATTAACTTGACAGCACAGGTGGTCGCATTGTTAAACCATCGCGATAGATACGCTTAGGCAATGTCGAATAGAGGCTCTGTAGTAAATTAATTGCACGTGCATTTTTTTACGGTTCCAGTACATGCAGAGCTGGAGCTAATAATGCTTGTTAGCATAATGACATCTCATTTGTCATTATAGCACACTAGCTGTGCCCGCGACTTCGTCCGCGTGGAATAGATAAAACATTCACGTACAGCTTACATATTTCCGTACAAACTTTCATCCCGTATTCCCTATTGTTATTTTACAACCTTGAGGGTAAAACATTTACAAATTTTGAATTTCATGTTTACTTATATCCAATCAACAGCCTAAAAAATAAGTTTCAATCATCTAGCTATAAAAATGACGATGTTTCCATACAACTTTTTAACCCCCCCTTTCAACCACTTTGAACCCTTTTTTCGCATTAAAAAGTAGCCTATGTCCTTTCTCAGGCTCTAGACTATCTGTGTACCAAATTTCATTTAAATCGGTTCAGTAGTTTTAGCGTGAAAGCGCGACAGACAGACAGACAGAGTTACTTTCGCATTTATAAAATTAGTAAGGATAAGGATAAGGATTTTTTAACCGCTTTTAAATAATTCCATGCGATTATGATATGTGACAGCTGCTGCCAATTTATATAGCACAAGTACATCTTCGCACGGAAGACTTCAATGAACTCCCTTTCGAGAAACCCTACACAAAGCAACGGTTAAGGGTTTTTGACGGAAGCGTCCTTATAAATGGCCTCGGATATTCGTTATTAACTCGCCTCAGATTTTTAAAGCCATGCGTGTGACAGAAAAGTAAACAGGACTACAAAAGGCAAAAAGTTTAATTATTCAAGGCATAAAGTACGTGCAGTAAAATTATGCAGATAATCGCGTGGGCATATCAGCTCTATAAACTTACACAGTCACAATAAAATAACGGTGAGATCATCTCTTACAATATACAAAATATAAACTACTTTAAGGAACATTATCAAAACGGATTTTAAATATAAAACTAATCCAAGACTGAGCAAGACGCTTTGGGGCGGCATACACCGGCTGCCGGGTCGATGGGCATGGTCCGTACTCCTAATCGATAGCCTCGTACTACCGCCTCAATGGAATGCGCGCGCCGGTGGCCTTACGTAACGCGCAACACCGACACCTGTTGCTTAGTACTACCATCCACTTATAACCCAGCAGAATCAAAACGCTCCCGCCATCTATTCGAGTGGTTACGCTAGGGGGAAACTCAATTTAGTCGGCACTCCGGAGTCAATGCACCACAGCAACCTTCGCTGCACTCAAGGGTGCATAGTAGTGTAGACGAATGATAATGATCTTCATTAGCGTATTGGACGCTCGTAATGAAGGGTTGGACATTGGTTACAGTCTAACCTTTATTTGCCTTCAGGTTTTGTGAATAATGTTTATTAGTCTACATTAAAATACAGCAAGCACTACCTGAGCCGTTTTATTTTTTATAAATGTGTTTTTGAGGATAGATAATGTCTTTTTATTAAGTTATCGAATCGAGTTTTTGCCATCTGTAAAATAATAACTTCCTTAAATGTTAAACTTACACTTTAAATGATAAATACATAAAATGAACTAAATTAAGGACAAGGCTGGCAGCCCGCCATCCTTATGGATATTTTGCAAAGTAAATAAGCAAGGAAACGCCATTATCCAAGCACGGCCACTTTAATATATCAAATTTTATGATGCCTAATATCTATAAAATTGCCTTCAGGTTACATTATTATTTAGAACCAGGCGAAAATGCATAAAAATATCCAGAACTTTCAAATTAAATCCTAAACTTAGGCTAGGACGTAAATATAGGCGAGTTTTAGACTAAGCGGATGAAATATTAAGCTTTCGTGAAGAAAACTGTGTTTATACTAGGGACTTTAATTCAAGCTGGCGTTACCAGACGCGCTCAGAAATTGAATGCCTTAAAATCACACAGCGGTATTTTGTTGAAAATAACACTTTTTTATACAAACAAACAAGGGTGGCAAACAAGGGTTGGTGATTCTTAAATATCGACTTATTCAGTTGATTACATCGGTGAATTTTATTTTAACAAATTTCTTAAAATTGACAATGAATCATAAAATTTTACTTAATTATAAACACATTTAAGGAAAACGCATCATTTTTGTCCGATCTGTTCGAGAAATATAACAATTTTTATTTTTGCAAACAGGGTATTCAAAAGACGGCAGTGGCATTAATGAAGGACCTTATTTCTTACGTAATTAAGTGTACGATATATCATTGAGCCGATTTCTATACCTGCACTTGACAGTCTATAAACCTTTTTAATGACTGTTTATCGATGATCAAATATGAAATTTTAATATATTAGAATGGAGAAGTATGAATATTAAAATATATATTTTCTTCTTTTTAAGGAAAACTTGAAAACCTTTGATTAGGTTCACCCAAATACATTTATTGATGGAATCAATAAATGTATTTATTTTTGGCGATTGTGCTGGAACTTGTACTTAAATAATATTAACTATTTAATCAATCCGTGGGGTCCTAGTGCACTACGCCCCTTCGGGGAAATCTCGAAAAGGCTGGTTGAGACAACCGGGGACCGAAGAGCTGGCAGCTTCCTCGCACAACGCATCAGCATTGCGATACAGAGAGGAAGCGCTGCCAGCATCTTCGGCACAAATCCACGGAGATCTTTTTTAAATTTAATTTGGTTTTTCATCATCATCATCATCATTTCAGCCGAAAGACGGCCGCTGCTGGACATAGGTCTCCCCCAATGATCTCCACAACGACAGATTCTGTGCAGCTCGCATCCAGCGGAGACCCGCAATTTTCACCAGGTCGTCAGTCCATCGTGTGGGTGGTCTGCCCACGCTGCGCCTTCCGGTACGTTTAGTTTTTACTTAGATTTAATTAATTTTATTTAGTTTTATTATTATGTTGTATATTATATTTATAATTGTACCTTTAATCAATAAGTGATGTGTTTCATGCGGTTCTATTTACACCATATCCCAAAACAAAATAGTGTCTATATAATGTCAGGGTAATGAGGACCTAGTGACCCAAAGCCAAGCGAATCAAATACTTACTTCGTAATTTGAAAGTGGAGCAATGAAGAGCGTCTTTAATTATAATTTATTAATAATTTGATTTCAACTCATAAATTCATATTTAGGTGGTAGTTTGTTCACGAAATACGGAAAGGAAGCGCCAGGGTTATGAATTTTTAGATGTTTAAAATTTTTTACGACTACTTGTGATTAAATTGATTTGTATTGTATATAATACAATCTAGTACTCTTCGTTATTTTTATTTTCTTATATAAAGATTTTCGATTGCCTTTCTTTCCGGTATTTGTATGTTCTTGTATAAAAATTCTTACGGTCTTTTTTATAGTATAATTTTTTCTTGTATACAAAATTCCGATTGCCATTTTTTTCGATTAATTGATTGTCCATATGAACTATTTTGTATGTGTACATTTTACTTTTCGCAAAATTTCTCAAGTAATCGGAAAAAAGGTGATTGGATTACTTATACAAGAAAAAAAATACAGGAAAAAAGGCCGTTGGAAATTTTTATACAAGAAAACAAAAATATTGGAAAATACATCTAACAAGTCACCGCCGGATGGTAAGTGGACTTTTGTAACATTTACAAACAGCTATGCACACTTTACTGACCGTAACACAAAAAACGTATTGAATGGAGCCGACCAATAATTCCCCGTTCAATTAATTTTGTCAGATAAACCTTCAGCTAAGGCCATCGTGCCATTATATCAAGTAAATTCTACTTTTCAAATCAAAACTATCGATATTTACCCCTATGAATAATTTGTAACAACCGAAACCTCAATAAGGGCCTATCAAGCTATAAAGACAGTAATTACTACAAGGTCCCTCCTCAATAACGTGACCTAAAACCTTTCGTAGGCGGGACGTGAATAAGTGGCATTTACAGCCAGAGCTTACAAATCAATACACGTGATAACCTTTTATAGGTAAATCACTTTGGGGAAGCATTTGCATATGTGTGAGTGGATATGGAAAAGTATAAATGTATGCGTATTTGAGTTTGTGTTTCAAATATGGAACACTAAACGGACACAACACCACTACAGTCACAAATGCTACCCCAAAGTGATTTGGCTGTACTAGAATTAGTTTGGTTTATTTAATTGAGAACATCCATACTTCCATTCATACGATATTAAGCGGCCCTCCGTGTTTTAACTTAACGGAGTTAAATATACTTTAGTTTAATAGAAAATACAATAATACAATAACTCTGACTTAGGCGCCACTAGACGCCTGCGGACGCGGTGCTGGTAAACGAGCAAAATTTTCACGCCAATTTACAACCAGCAACTAAAGGGCGTGTTCCTCTAACGTACGAAGTTAGAAGAGGGTAGCTATAGTTGCCGGCTAGAAGTTGCTGTGAACAGTTGCTTGTTTAGCAGTGCCTATAAGCTAAATTGCATCATCAAGTATCAATCTTTGCTGCATTTACAATAATAATCTGCTGTGCATATCATCAAATATGAACGGCGGAATAAGATCCACTGACAACTTTAGTAACAAAATATTTCACAGACTTTAGTCCTCCTCTGCTGCACTGGGAGTGAAGAAATAGCATAGAATGCGTGCAGATGCTTATCATCCTGGCATGTCGAAAAAGTCGACTAAGGGACGGGTCCTCTCCAACATGGTGGACTATCTGTATGGGCGATGGGCTGATCACCTGTCACCATACGGTTCATCATTATACCATCTTAGGACTAATTAATCGAACGTGGCCACAAGTAGTATTGTGGCTCTGCCCACCCCATTAGGGATTTCGGGCGTGTTGTGTATGTATGTATGTATGTATGTTTATTAGAAAAGACGGAAATAAAAAAAGAAAAGACATTTATTCACCACACAAGACACAATAATAAAAACAAACAAAACAATACAGAAAAACGGAATGTGTCATCGCGACAGTGAATCGGTCACTGGCTCAGCATAATGCTGAGGTGTCAGACATGATTTTCAGCCAGCACCGTCTGTAGCAATCGGAGCGCTATATAAACACACTACATTAATACCTAACTACACAAAACTACTAAGCTAACCAAAGCTAGTTCTAGAACTAATTTAAAATGCAATCCTCAGCGTCTAAAAGTATTATTGTCATATAGTACAGCCAGGGTAATGGAGCAAGATCGCCGCCAAGGCTAACGTCTAGACGGGCAACAGCGAGCAACCGTTATTAACTTGTCGTTCGGGGGATGACGTCGCTTTATTGGCATTTGCGGTGCATTCTTATCACAGATATTATAAAGAACTAGCTTTTGCCCGCGACTCTGTCCGAGTAGAGTTTGTTTATCGCGAGTCTCTTGGGAACATTGTATTTACCCGGGATAAAAAGTATCCAAGAGCTAAGCTAGCATAAACCTATCAATTCATTGGGAATCCAAAGACTCCATGTTTTTAGGGTTCCGTACCTCAAAAGGAAAAAAGGAACCCTTATAGGAGCACTCGTGTGTCTGTCTGTTTGTCTGTCTGTCTGTCTGTCCGTCTGTCACAGCCAATTTGCTCCGAAACTACTGGACCGATTGACTTGAAATTTGGTATTCATATGTAAGTTGGTGACCACAACACGAACGCGTGACGTAAATATATGAATTTTAAACATAGGGGCCACTTTTTGGGGGTAAACTAGAAAATTAAAAAAAAAGTTATGCCACCTATATCGTGTGACATATCAAATGAAAGGGCAAATTGTGAGAATCTTAAATATATTTTCTTTTGAATTTTAAGTAAAATAGTTTAGAAGTTATTCAGGAAAATAGGCGAAAAATGACCTTCTCCCCCCCTTATTTCCGAAACTACTGGGGCTAAAATTTTGAAAAAAATACAGAAAATAGATCTTTGCCTATAGATTACAGGAAAACCTATAAGAAGTCTATGGTATTTATGGTAACCTAGTAAATTTCAGATAATCATGTACGGAACGGAACCCTCTCCACGCGAGTTTAACTCGCACTTGTCCGTCCGGTTTTTTCAAATAATTTCCCTCCACTGCCCACCTTTTTTCCATCCTGTATACTATTGTATTTTCCATCCTGTATGTACTGGATTTTTTTATCTACGTAAAAAGATATAGTAGATACAGTTAGTGATCTGACATTAAAATTTGGTCTCACGGACCATTATAAATACATAAATACATAGCATCACGCCCGAAATCCCTAATGGGGTGGGCAGAGCCACAAGACTACTTATGGCCACGTTCGATTAATTAGTCCTCAGATGGTATGATGAACCGCATGGTGACAGGTGATCAGCCCATCGCCCATACAGAAAGTCCACCATGTTGGAGAGGACCCGTCCCTTAGTCGACTTTTACGACATGCCAGGATGATAAGCATCTGCACTCATTCTATGCTATTTCTTCACTCCCAGTGCAGCAGAGGAGTTAAATGGCATTATAAATAGCCTTAACATATCTCAGCTCTTTCTTGTCAGTTTTATACCACTTAAAAATCAGAGTCCAGACGTAATGTTTCTATTTATTACCCTACAACCGAGCTGCATTAGCTTATGCCGTTAAACCGTATCGTTAAATCTGATTTATAATGGATATAATATATTATGTATACTGTATGCTGCTATGCAATGTTTGTTGATGACTCTGACTCACAGGGTTTACATGGTATTCATGTATTTTAGGGAACAAGGCGTGATTCATTCGGCTTAGTAATTTGCGGGATTTCCATAAGAAGGTAAGGTTAAAATTTCAGCCTCTTATAGATGATTCATAGTCAAAATTAATTAGCTTCTCGTATAATCTGTTACGTAATATAATTGTTTCGACAATAAACTGTTTAGAATGATGATTTAAAAATTTTAATATTCCAAAAAATGCATCTACTTATATCTCCAATTACCAAACACTATCCAAGATGAAACCAACCCACACAGATCTAAAACACAACTAAAAAACCTCTTTAATAAATACATATTTTAATTTCATGGATGCATACATACATGCTGAATACATACTTACATAAGTATCAAACCATTGAATATTTGTTAATATTACTTATTGTATTCCCCATTCAATTAATGATATTATCATAATATCCATTTCGTATTGTGTGAATGTTTAATTACGTTTTAAAAGTATATTTTAATTTATAACTGTGCTGTGCTTTTCATGTTAAAACTCTACTTTATCTTTAAGATCCTCTGTGCAACATGAAATAAAATAAAGTATTTATATTTGAATTAATTAAACACCATTGCTATTTAATTTTGATGCAAATGTGAAAAGTATTTCAATCCTTCATGAGTGTAAAAAAAACACCTTTATACTTTTCAAGCCCATTTTATTTTCAATTGGACCGTAGGGAACTGATTACATTACAGGAAGTTACAAACCACTATATTATGTAATAAGTTACAGCAGTCAGTCACCATTATTGTTAAGATTTAAGGTCTCCTAAAGTGCCAACTTTATAACAAAGTATTTCCTTAAACTAATATCTTAAATATTCAGAATGTTGCCATTAAGGGTACTTCACTTACGCTTCACGTCGATGCCATTACAAAGTTTCCCCGCGAAGATAAGACTACGTCTTTTGCGGTGAATTTCAAATACCACTTGCTCTAAAAAGGGTTGACTCCATTGAAATAAATAGTCAGGAACTGCTCAAAGCAATTCTCGCGATGCTTACTTTTGAGGTATCAGAACGCGAATCTGACACCATCGTACGGTCAGTCGCATGACAACCACGTTCCTTGACACCTGGCGCCTCATTCGGGAACGCTATGTGATTCTGTAGCGACTCGTAAGCCAGATTTCTCATTCCATTCTTCCGCACGACGCGAAATGCGTAAGAGCGAGATGAGAGATATGGCTATAATTAAGTATCTAGTACAATTCCACAATCTGTGAGACCGCACCACCGAACCCACCGTCCACAATGATATGATAGCGTGTGAATCAAGCAATATTAGACTTTTGTGTGTATGTCGTAAGAACTAAGACATCAGCTATATATAGGGTGTGGTTAAGCCATGGCGCTGGCGTTTGACAACCTTCTAGTTATGAGACTTGCTACATGAAATTGTACTGATAGGCATATCGTTCTTTTGAAATCTTTGGTTGACTACGAATTTCGTAATTGTATAGGTCATCAGGGGCAGACTAGCAGTCTTGGCCGACCTAGGCCGTTAGTACTAGCCTTTTATTTCTCTTAGAGGGTTCCGAGATGGTGAAGCTGCTTGAAACACGCACGTCGTTTCGTTTTGCTTGCTCTAGCAACTTGATGCATACTCGTACGTCAAGCCGGTCGCGAAAACGCTTGACTCAAGCATCAAGCAAGCATTATAAACGATCGAATTTGTTGTATTTGTATTTGTTTATTCAATAACAATGTACATTGTGTATGAAATTCACTAATAATAAAAATAAATAAGTGATTAGGTATATCATTTAAATTTCAATTAATTAATAATGTCACAGGTAATACTTAACATATATAGAATATTTTACTTTATTTTATATCATTTATTTGAAAAAATTCATCAGTGGAGTAGTAGCATTTTTCCACCAAAAGTGAACTTATTTTGTTTTTAAATATATTAGGACTACTTACACTTTTAAGATTGCTCGGCAGTTTGTTGAAGAACCTTACAGCTTAATAGTGCGCACAGTGGGTAACTACTTTCAAAGTAAATATGCCTGGATGAACCAAAAATATACGTGCTTGTTTCAAGCAGCTTCAATGTAAAGATGTAGCCACTAATTTCTGGCCGCCCTAGGTCTGGTTTAGTCTATTTTCTAAGTAACTTTAGCTGGACTGACATTATGTAACATTATATATGGCTGATCGAAAATGTTGAAATGATTTTACCCAGAAGTTCGAGGTTCTAAACATATGGGGTCACTTGCCTTAATTGACAATCTTAATTTTATATTAAAGTTAAATTTAAAAAGTAACATCATACGACCGCTCAAAAGTTTTTCTTCTTTCTTTGAGATTCACTTTGGTAAAGACCAGGCGCCTCATTCGGGAACGCTAAGTGATTCTGTAGCGACTCTTAAGCCAGATTTCTCATTCCACTCGTCCGCACGACGCCAAATGCGTAAGAGCGAGATGAGAGATCTGGCTTACGAGTCGCTACAGAATCACTTAGCGTTCCCGAATGAGGCGCCTGATAATGATAAAATAATTTATATTACATAATGCACTAATTCTTGTTGCCATTATCAATGATTGATGCAGTATGTTACTATTTGTTTTCGTTTCGTTGGAATTAAAATTTAAAAATGGTGAGTCACGTTTATTTTTAAACAAAATAAAGGACTGTTTTAAGTATTTTCATTTTATGTCCAACTGCCAGTACACGTTGATTACCCCCATATTACAGATACGCATCGCTCATCGCACTGTCAATCAATTTGGAAAGTTCATCAAGCTTTATTTCACCTTGACACAGACGGCTTACAACCGTTTTTTGAGGAATTACGTTATATTTGGAAGCGGTCTCTGTCCAGCGGTGGGTGTTACCGGGTTAAAATAATGGACCGTGGCCTAACTTTGACACACGAAGGACACAAGTGTTCTACTAATGTTATAAGTTACATGATTGGTCTTAGGAACTTAGGCACGTAACTTATGGTTTGTATGTTCAAGGTAAATACTAAAAGTAACCCCACGTCTAGCGCATTTAAGTCTTCAAATGAATAATACAATAACTGATAATTGTACAGTGCCGCCACTCCCCAGAGCACTTTTTATAATTAATTATGTTATCAAAAGAGAACAAATAATACAGTTTTTTACTATACTGGTATACGATGATAGAGCGTGATAGAAAATTTCACCGTAAAAAAAAAGTGATCAAACGACCGAAACTATAGATAAAGGGGGCAATTCGAAAGTGTGTTCGCTTAATTTAAAAAGTTCTAAATTTAAAATAAGAAACGTCAGACTCAATTTTGACAGCTTTGTGCTATACAAAATCGAGTTTGACGTTTCTTAATTTAAGTTTAGGAAAAAAAATTAAGAATACAACGTTTCGAATTGGACCCAATGTTGTATTATTTTTCCCTCTTCTCTTTTAAATAATGAACATTAGGAAGAGCCCGGGGTTTAGGTGGAACTGTGAACTTTCAATTTTGGTATTAATCATTCAAATAACCACCAACGCTAAACTTGAGCGTGACTTCTGACTGCCATCGCGCCATTAAAACTGTACCTATGTCATCAATAATTAACGTCAAACGCCTTCGATGGGGAAATTGTAAAGTTGTGAAAGCCTGTCTACCCTTGGGCCCTGAAAGTTCCTTTGTAATAAAGATCACGTCACGTCGCTGTAATGACGTCACAGTTCATTAGGGCGGCGCCTGAGCCAGACTTCTCACGCCCTCTTTTTCCCTATATATGGAACAGATTTAATGACGTGAAAATCTCTGGCTTTTGATCACAAATCAGACGCGTGCGCCAATTTGACTAAGAAAGTATTTGCTTTCGATCAAGTATGATCTACATCATTTGCGGCCGTTCAAATCAAAAGGGACCTTATGATGTTTTTTTTTTATGTCAATTGACTGGCAAACGAGCTGATGGCCCACCTGATGGGAAGTGGTCACCGCCGCCCATGGACATCTGCAACACCAGAGGTGCTGCCAATGCGTTGCCAGTCTAAGGAAGATGGGGAATGGGGATGGGATGAGGAAATAGGCCTCCGGATCTCGTCACTCACCGTACGAAACGCAATAGCAAGCTATTACTTTACGCCGATATTCTGTGAGAGTGTGGTACTTACCCCGGTCGAGCCGGCCCATTCGAACAGTAATCATATAGTGAGGATTACTGTTTAGCTCTACGCCTACGAAAATGAAAATGACGGTTAGGCTGTTTGTGTCTTTACTATTATACAAACCCATGACCTAGGTTTCATCAGGAAACTGAAAGATTTGTTAATGAATATGGCTTGTTACTCCGTCAAGGAATTTTTTAAGACCATTCTCGCCAGTCCGTCCTAATAAAAGTGTATTTTTTAATATTTAAGGACTTAGAATTTGTAAGCAATGTCTTTGAAAATTGGATTGTATTTAAAAATCTTAATGATTAAATCATATTATGTCAAATCTTAAATTAAGGAATCCAATGTGTTATAATGACCTGTAAATGTATTTATTTTAACAAATAAACAAATATCAATATATATATAATGACATGGCAACAATAATTAGAACAACATAAATGCCAGCCGCCATAAGGTACTTTTTAATTTGGACGGCCACATTTTTAATTAATGAAAACGAAAAAGCAGTTTCATGTGATTCGAACATTATAACGTATTTTAAGAACATCGCGAACGTTAGTTTAGTTAGTATATGATTATATTTAAGATACAATGTTTCAAATACGTGAATAGTTACGTCTATGAAATAAATCAAGCTGCACGTGCCTGAGTTTATTACAAGTCCGGAGTTTTCTTGGAAAGTTTATGACGTGATTCCCTACGGGGTATTTTCAAACTGCATTTCTGATCTATTTTAGTGCCGCGAATTATAAACCATATTTTTTTGAAAGGAACTTTAATTGGCTACCTACACTTAGTTAAAAATAGTCAAGACAAACTTCTGGAAAAGAGTATCTTTATCCATTATACAAGAGCTTTTTCCATAAGATACAATAGTTTAATTAAGTGAAAATTATTAACGACTGGATGAAACTTAGTTTAAACCTAAGCACAGACAAATAAGAACGCTTATAAAGTATCAAGCAAGCACTTAAAGTGTAAATAATTGAAGCCTTAGAAGACATTCCGTATTGCTGAGTAATCCGTCCCGCTGTTAATATTGCTAAGTGTCACACCCCTGCGTCACTCCCGAGAAACACAAAGAGCGGAGGAACAAAACGCTCCATCTCAAAGCACAATGGTCGCGCTCTGACGCCCCGCGCAGCGTTGAGCGATTACAAAATGCTCAAAGAATGCATATACTAGGCTTTATTGAATGAATGTAAGCGGTTAGTAACGGTTTGAGTCTGCATGTTCAGTCACGTGGGTAGTAGTATGACCGCAGCGCTGCCCCGCTCGCCACGCTGCGCTCTTTCCCACCCACTCTCTAACACCCCTTCCCCGACCCCGTTCATATCTGTCTCCGCCTTTGAACGGTGCCTAATGAGAAATGGCGAGACCTAAAATTTGGCGCCAACTCGAACTCTCAAGCACTTTGGAACGCTGGGAGTGACGACGACTGGACCCCGATCTGGGGCACGCAATTTTACACAAGAATCAAACAAATTCAAACCCTATCCGATCCTTAGCAAAGCGGCAGGACACGCAATATATAAAATTGTTGGTTCATCGCTCAGTGGCAAATAACGGTATTGATAGATTTTTTTCGATTCTATTTCTAAGAGACGCTTTTATGCCGCCAGTAACCCGATTTTTCAATTGAGGGGGATATTGGAAAATAAAAAGCTATCTACGAACGCCTTTGGAAGTTGAAGGTGTTGCCGTAGCATCCTCAAATGATTTTTGTCGAAACTTCAAAGTGGCTTTGAAATTTACACTCAGCATCAAAAGTAGAATTATGTATACATAAATATGAGCTTTGGCCATTACATTTTCAAGCTGATTATACATTTGAATTTTACGTTTTAAAATCATTTAAAAATAACATTCGCTAGTAAAATTCGTTCGCTTACCGATTCGCGTAGCAGATCTACGAGTGTGTAGCAACCGTAGCGTGATCTACGGGTTTCCTTAATAAACTGTTAGTTACTCAAAATTAATTACTAGTTAGTTAAATTGCGTGCCTTTTGTAAGTATATTTTGAGTGTTATTTTTTTACGAAAGTACAGGAAAGTATTTGACAAGAGTAGTACTGTAGTGAAGAAAAAAACCACTCAAAAGTTGGAGGTGGTTAATTAATGAGGATAAATTCCTAATATTGTGTAGTCAAACTAATTTCTATAGTATTATGGAGTTAGTCAGTCTAAAATGTAGTTACTTAATTAAGTTAATAAATTTTCTAATATTAATGCGAGTATGACTTTAAAAACGTCAAAGATACTCGTCACATACGAGTAAGTAGGTACAGCTGACAAGAAAGTACGATATTACTTAAAACTAACTTCTGTACGTTGTCTTATGGCCAAATACAGAAAGGCCACTCAAATCGATATTTAATTAAAGTGACGATTGAGTGACGTTTTTGTATAGGATGACAACTAGTTGAAGGACAATTACTGTCTGATCTCTAATCAAATGCTTAAGTGGCGTTTCTGAATTCGGCTATTAGTCTATAGTTCTTTTGGCCGAATTCAGAAAGGCCACTCAAATTGAGCTTTCATTAAAGTGACGTTTCAGTGACATTTCTGTATAGGTTGACAACTAGTTGAGGGACATTTAACTACTTAATATCTGTCTAGTCAAATGCTTAAGTGGCGTTTCTGAATTTGGCCATTTATTACTTAATTTATTATGACATAATTAGGCATTATTAGTTAACGCCAAGTCACTATGTCACATTAGTTTAAAATTTTAACAAAATCGGTTTTCGGCTTCAAATGTCTGAAAGTAATAGACATTTATAATATAGGTCTTCAATCAAATTAGAAGTTTCAATGAATCGCTTGGAAATCAATTACTTACTTTTACTTCGATATCTGAAGTGGAATCTAGTTTTTTCAGAGATATGGAAATTCTCTGCAATTATAAGTCGATTAGTTTGACTGTAGTTCTGTGAATATTATTCTGCTGTCATTGTGTATTCTGGCAACCTTTGAATTATTAAACATTCTAGAAACTAGTGGCTCCGTGAGCTGTAGACCTCGTGACAAAAGACTTCAAAAAACTGAATCTAAAACAAAAACTCTTTGAAAAGTAAGAAATAATGATTGGCCTTGCGACAATTTAGTTGTCATCCTTGTAATGCAAACTGGGGTCGTGGAAGCCAAGTGTACATATGTCGAGTTTAAAAAGAACCGTTGGCGCCTTATCGAGGCCTCCCATCACCAGCGCCTCTATTCGGGAACGCTAAGTGATTCTGTAGCGATTTGTGAGCGAGATTTCTCATCCCACTCTTCCGCACGACGCGTATTGCGTAAGAGCAAGATGAGAAAAAAAAGAAGAGGCGCTACGCCTCTATTCGGGAACGCTAAGGGATTCTGTAGCAATTCGTGAGCGAGATTTCTCATCCTACTCTTCCGCAAGATGCGTAATGCGTAAGAGCGAGCTGAGAAATCTCGCTCACGAATCGCTACAGAATCACTTAGCGTTCCCGAATAGAGGCGCTAGTCTGTTATTTTCTAACAAATCTCGTCACTCATTCGGTCTCTCGTTTCATCCGACAACCATAACTTGACCCGCGTGCTGGTAGGCATTATGCGGAGTTACGTACCTACGTCCATGGCCGGCTCGAATTACGACCAAGGACGAATACACGCATGAGCATGTAGTTTATACGCACTGACGGGTCAAGTTACGCTCGACGGCGAGTTCATTAACGTAGTGTTATTTAAGAGGATCACACCCATAAGGACTGGCCTATGTAGTATTGCCATCCAACGTGACAAAGCGTTTGCCCGTGACTTCGTGCGCATGGAATTCTCTAATCACTATGCCTTTAGGAACAGCGCCTCTATTCGGCAACGCTAAGTGATGTTGTAGCGACTCGCGAGCGAGATTTCTCATCTCACTCTTCCGCACGACGCGTAATGCATAAGAGTGAGATGCGAGTCTCGCTCGCGGCTCGCTGGAGTATCACTTAGATGTTCCCGAATAGACGCCCTGTATATATTCCGGGATTAAAAGTAGCCTTTGTACATCTCCGGCTCACTAATTATCGGTACGCAAAAAGTCAATCCATTGCTTCGTTTTAACAAAATATCAAACAATTTTGCATGTATACTTTTAAAAATGGTTTATTATTTTTATATACATATATATATAATTCTACTGTACGTGTTTATGTCACTGAACTCCTCCTAAATGGCTGGACCGATTTGAACGATTTTTTTGTATGCGTTTGAGTGGCGCCCTGGATGGTTTAGATTCACAAATCAGCCCGGCAGATGGCGCTGCAGGACAACGTCTGACGGGTCCGCTAGTATTTATATAAGTACCTAAAGACAAAAACTATGATTAACTTAATTTCTGGAAATTCTCTTTTATATTTTCAGTAATTAAAAAAAAAACTTAATAGGGCTAAAAATATGCATATTTTCGAATGCAAGCTCTTTTTCTTAAGTGAATTTATGCCCCAGCCTCTTTCTAAGCAGAACGCCATAATAATGTCTAACAATAACTTATTGTAATGGACCCTATTGTTTGTAATAAATCACAAAGAAAACCGAAACATCAGGTTTCAGGAGAAACCTTTTGTAAAAAACAAAACAAAAGGATCTGTTCATAACGAGCTTTTTGTCTTTTCTAAGAAACCTTGCATTTAGTCTTGAGTAAAGCTTTTCAATGGTTTCGTGTTTTACAGATTGAACAAGTCTAATTGGCCAGGTCTTTTGTTTATTGTACGTAAGTTTCGACCGAAACCGAACACTGCCTCTATTAGACATTGCCTTAAGCGATAAATATCTCGACGGTTTTACAAGGCAGCGCCTTTACTGTCAAGTTTAGGAGCTATCATATCGTTGCAATAGTAGTTTATGCAACGGTTGCATAATGATAGGCCTTAAAACACTAGTACGGTTTTCATGAAACGAGCCGATAGGCGAGTTTCATAATAAGATCGCACGAGTGTTTTAAGGCCAAATTATGCAGAGTTGCATACATAACTTTATCTACACACATATTATAAATCCTCCATGATGGGTTCAGAAACAATATTTTCTGGCAACAAGTTATTTGTTGCAATCGTGGCTGCATATTTCCGATATCCAGCGCATTTTCACATCACACACACTCCGAGAAGACTACTATTCATATTTTCAACTAAAATGTAAATTAAAAACAACTTTTTCTATTCAATTCAACAACAATTCTACTTTCGTTCAGCAAAACACCAACATCATGGCGGCAATTCGATCCTCCGTCACGACCATTTTTTTTTAAATCATAGACAAACGAATGAAGTCTCTATTCTCATGTCCCTTGAGATCAAATGTTGTGCAGTTTATATTAAAAAAACATACTGAATTGACGTTTCGTATCAATAACGTTTTAATATCTATGGATACCAGAATAGAGACCCACTTGAGTTTTGACAGCTGTTCCAAATTTAATCTCATTTCTATACTAAAAACGATACGGGAATAACAGTGCAGCACTCGTTTTACCTAATTGGTTGTCAAAATGGTGGTCATTTCCTACGATTTTTGATTACACTTTGGAGGTTTTATGATATGGGTGTAGATAAAATAATTTGCGATATCGTATAGGCAATTTTAAATACAACCCCTATAAAGTTTCAGTTCCATCATGATTTAGAGAATTTTGTAAAGATTATTAGTCTTCGGTGTTAAAGTATTTAATAGAAGAAATCGTTTTCTAAACTTAACACGCCAATTTTTTTTATTGACTATATTATATTCGGAAACACATTATTATAATCTACTTCTAAACCTGTTTTTTTTAATCGAATAAATAAATTGATAGCCATCCTACGTCATTTGCATTGTATGATTTTATTTTAGTAAAAAAGTGCTAATTTGCAAAATGACCATTTTACTTAAGTTAGTTTCATACACTGAGAAAAATAGTTTGTTAAATGAAACCGAACTTTCGTTTATCTGTAACTTAAAAAAAGTGACTACATAACTTAAGTCATACCTTACATTCAGTTTTGTTATTTCTAGATAAACCATTCAGTTAAATACAAATAACTTCAGTTACGCCTTACCAAATTATGGTTAAAACTGAAATAAGCGAAGTAGTTTGGTTGTCATTTTTTCTCAGTGTAGTGACCCATTTTACATCATAACTGTTTTCAGTCTTGTAATAAAAATGTATGCTTAGAAAGAATGGAATAATACCTTAATTTAATATTACGCACTCCTCTGCTGCATTGGGAGTGAAGAAATAGCATAGAATGCGTGCAGATGCTTATCCTCCTGGCATGTCGTAAAAGTCGACTAAGGGACGGGTCCTCTCCAACATGGTGGACTATCTGTATGGGCGATGGGCTGATCACCTGTCACCATACGATTCATCATACCATCTTAGGACTAATTAATCAAACGTGGCCACAAGGAGTCTTGTGGCTCTGCCCACCCCATTAGGGATTTCGGGCGTGATAATATGTATGTATGTAATATTAAGTAAATTAACTTGTTTTATTATAAACATTTAAATCATATTAAATGACAAATACTTCTCGTAACGTGGATCGTCACAAATAGTTGGACTATTTTACGACATCTACTTCATGACAAAGTGGAATTCCATCTGTTGACGTCATGGCACAAATGCTGCACATTTAACCGGGTTAGCGCTATCATAAATAACACTTCCGTCCACTGAGAGGTGATAAAGTGATCCCAACTGTACGTTGTGAAATAATATAAAACATATAGTACAATACTTAGGTACTTTATATTTCTAAGTTCCCTTGTAAAGGTAAACCAATAATGCCCATTCTTCAGCCATACGTTTTTAAGCAGATTGTTTTTAGGGTGCTGAAACTCAAAAGGAAATACTCAACACTTATGAGATGACATAACTCAATGTCTGTCTGTCTATCACAGTCGATTTTTCGAAGATGAAGTCTTTGGCTCACAATTTAGGTGGAATTCAAGCAAGAATAAGTCTTAAGACTTCAATTTACACTAAGTCAATAGGATAAAGCATTTTTCAAGATACAAACTTAGAAGAAAATAAAATCGGACAAGTGCGAGTCGGACTCGCGCACGAAGGGTTCCGTACCATTGTATATAAAAACGGCCAAAAAATCACGTTTTTAGGGTTCCGTACCTCAAAAGGAAAAAAGGAACCCTTATAGGATCACTCGTGTGTCTGTCTGTCTGTCTGTCTGTCTGTCCGTCTGTCACAGCCAATTTGCTCCGAAACTACTAGACCGATTGAGTTGAAATTTGGTATTCATATGTAAGTTGGTGACCGCAACACGGACGCGTGACGTAAATATATGAATTTTAAACATAGGGGCCACTTAGTGGGGGTAAACTAGAAAATTAAAAAAAAGTTATGCCACCTATATCGTGTGACATATCAAATGAAAGGGCTTATTGTGAGGATCTTAAATATATTTCTTTTTAATTTTAAGTAAAACAGTTTAGAAGTTATTCAGGAAAATAGGCGAAAAATTACCATTCCCCCCCCCTTATTTCCGAAACTACTGGGAATACAATTTTGATAAAAATACAGAAAATAGATCTTTGCCTATAGATTACAGGAAAACCTATAAGAAGTTTATGGTATTTAAGGTAACCTAGTAAAATTCAGATAATCATGTTCGGAACGGAACCCTCTCCACGCGAGTATAACTCGCACTTGTCCGGTTTTTTCGTATGGGAGCCTCCTTAAATATTTATTTAATTCAATTTTTTAGTATTTCAGTGTTGAAGCGGCAACAGAAATACATCATCTGTGAAAATTTCAACTAACTATCACACTACTGTATAATAGGTAGATTAGATATATACCTACATCTTGTAGTGCATTGTCATTCATAAAACCGCTACCCACATATTTTATAAACATATTTTATAAATATAGACGTAGGTGGGTGGGTGGTGTTATTGAGTTTGCACTGTGACCTTATCTCTAGCTAAATGAGGGCGTACGAGTATTTTGCACTTTGATATTTAGAATAGAATAGAAATACGTTTATTTTGCAAACGCAATATAAAAAACCGGTCAAGTGCGAGTCTGACTCGCGCGCCGAGGGTCCCGTACTTACCTATGAAAAACTCACAGTACCTTGTAGGTACGGAACCCTAAAAATGAAAAAAAAAAATAGAATTTAACAACCGGGTAACCATTTACAACCTACCTATGAAATAAGACAAAAAATAACTTTCGCAAGCTCTTATCTCCGTGCAACTGCCTAGTGTGATATGACTTTGCAAAGGTTATTCCGTTTAACATTTTTTTTTCGTGATGTAATTACAAATTTACGGTTTTCGGACTTTTTCCGTAAAACACTGCTTCTTGCCAAATTTCATGATTCTAGGTCAACGGGAAGTACCCTATAGGTTTTAATTCTCTTTGGATTGCCTTGAAAGTATCAAATTATGTGACATAAACGGCCGTATCTTTTGATTGCGGTGACTTAGAAAGTTGATTTTTGCACAGCTTCAAGAAAATACAGATTTGAGTATTTGATATTAATTTCAACGTGATACCTCCGCGTAACGCGTTTCCTGAGAAAAAGGTCTTGACAGACAGACAGACAGACAGACAGACGGACAGACGGACAGACAGACGAACGGACAAACAAGTGATCCTATAAGGGTTCCTTTTTTCCTTTGGAGAGAACTTATAACTAGCCAGCACATTAATAACTAACAATAGAACTAGGAAAGAAAAACATTTGCGATTTCCAAAAATGGCGTCCACTCAGCTTTGTATCGAGATGCCCGAGGACATCACGACGCTGATTTTCAGTGAACCCAAAGGTTGAGGTAGACGTGCGAAACAGCAAGAGGATTTCAAATTATGACACTTTCTCATAATTTGAAATCCTCTCATTGAATCTATTTGTTTGCGTGTCTTGTCTCAATAGAACTCTTGATAGTTTTGATTAAACAACATTTTAATTCTCACTTTAGATATAAGTAGACTTGGCATTAGATCTAGCCATACGGCCAGTTGCGAGTAAATCAAGGGTCCGTGATTATATTACATAATTACCACTAAGCCTACCATTATAACGGTCTGTGGCGACAAACTTGACTCAATTTGCTTTAAACTTGGTACCTCTCTAGTTATATAAGCAATTCCAGGCCCAAATTACTGTCAACTATGTACCAACTAAACCATTGTACGAAGTTTATTCAGAAGGGCCGAATATTGTAATTCTCACTAAGGCCATGGCATACCAGGCGACCGCAGAGTGTCTTACGCACTTTGAACTCTATTACTTTCACTATTATAAAACCTAAAGTATGTAATAAATATTTCATGATCAAGTGCATTTATTTAATGTTTTCTGTACGTGTCATTTTCGGGAAAACTTGTTTCTTGAAACTGATGTCTTTATAGGGATCCGTAGTCAAACTAGAAACACATAGGTCACGTCATGTCAAATAAACATTCTTTCTGCTACTACCTCGAACGGCTGCTCAATTACGTAACACCAATTGGTATCGCTTTCGCGAAAAGTAAACCAATTGTACCCTTATTTACACAGAGTTAAGACTAAATTGGTTTGCATTTCAAGCCAAACCGATACCAATTGTGCTGCGTAATTGAAAAGCGGGTCTTTGGATAGTTCCTTTGAAAACGATTATGAAATGTTATAATATTTTTTTATATCTGGGGGATTGAAAATCTATCACTTTTTTTTAACGCGCGGCGACTAGGCGACCGCTACCGTCTCAAAGAATAAAAAAGTTAAAACAGATCTTTATTTTTACCCGACTGCGCAACGCAAAAGAGGGTAATGTGTTTATCAGCCTATGTATGTATGTATGTATGTTTGTTCCTTTGTGGCGCTCTAGAGACCAAACGCGTGGGCCGATTATGATGTTTCTTAGGTCATTCGATTTGTCTTATGTAAGAAGACTGCACCTCGAATATTACCGTCATACATACATATATACATACATATTATCACGCCCGAAATCCCTAATGGGGTGGGCAGAGCCACAAGACTACTTGTGGCCACGTTCGATTAATTAGTCCTAAGATGGTATGATGAACCGTCATGCAGAAAAATATGTGACCTATCCACTTGTTAATAAATGTCGTCGCATTCAACTGCTCAAACTAGGATAACCTATATCGTGGGTGCGTACACAAAGCACAAAGACGCACAAATAACCAGACCCCAAGTTAAATACGAGTATATTATGATATAAGTATTGTACAAGATGGAAGTTGAAACCACGACCCCAAGCGTTTGGAGTTCAATATTGGAACCACTAAGCCAACCGATCAACCGAACAACAACAGTTTTTTAGCTAGCTGAGCCCGCGACTTTGATCGCAAATCACAGAATATTATTTATCCCGATAATGTATTATTATTACCGTGGGATTTTATCAAACCATTATGGTGTATCTGTCGCCAAAAGTTCATACAAATCTGGCCAGCCGTGTGCGCGCATGATCACGTACTTTCACATTTACAATATTAGGAGAGGATAGGATGACGATCATGAAATCTTTGTAATGACAATCGCTCTTCGTGCTAAAGACGTTGCCTTAGCCACGCCTCGCTCGCTCCAATTTACACACAAAGCAGAAGGCCGTCAATGAGCACAACCTATTTTCATTGACCACACTGGACTAATGATATTTTTATCGGTGTCCTACTTTTATCGCCATTCTTATGTAAATGTAGTTGAAATAACCCGCAGTGTAGTAAAGCTTAGAGCACGATTTATTGTTGTTAATGCACTTTCAGCTTTAACGGATTGCGATTAAATCATATTTTCAATAACCTTTTTGGCAACAGCCTGACCAGACCATGTCATATGCTTCTTATTGTTAAAAGAAGAGGCAATTACTACCTAAGCGTTTCGGTTCGTAAAAATCTTACTCAAATCAAGTGTATAAATAGAAGGTGGTTCTGCGCAAACGCAGCTTACGTCAAATACCAAGCCCTAGTCTCCATGTATATAGTTCTAGACATAGATGCTCTCATTTGTGACAGACTGTACTTACTTCATAATAAAAGCCATTTTTTGCTTTTACCACTTTCAGCGCTAATCTCACAAATTCTTATGATATATAAATTGGACCCGTAACTGGGTAAGCAATGCAAGTGTTAATTGCTGCCTGCTCTTGCACAGTTTGGTGTATCTGTGACTACGGGACTTCCTAAGACAGATTTATTTTAAGACTGTGCCCAAAAAGACTCCTAAACCGAGCCTGCGATGTCTGTTCGTCTGTCAGGGGACTCTATCTTAGAAAAGATATAAGGTAGCTAGTGTTATGGCATGTTACACAATATGCATCCTATTTCCACACTGATTTTACAATAATCAGGTTCGAGAATATGAAAAAAAAACGCTCAAAAAAATTACTACTCGTACCATCTGTGAACAGTTATTTCCCAAACATCACAGGTTTAACTTGATAAACATCAATAGTACCTATCAAATAGTTTTTTAATATGTTTGATAAACATTTAAATTAATTTGATATGAAAAGTATTAGTATGAATTCTGAAGTTTATATAGCAAGGGTGTTAAGACAAGATGGCGAAAGATACTACAAATTCGAATAACCTACTTACGCTCCGTTATCGAATCAAAACTGGTTTTCAATACTTTAAGTTCAAAACGATGAACTAAACTATGAATACGAATTCGTTTCAACAGTCTATATAAACTACTGAAGCTTTTGTAGTGCGTTTTGCATAGTTATTAACGATTAAAACGAACACGAATTAGTCACTACTACAATAATACAGTCACAAGGCACAAAATACAGCCCTGCAAAGGCTAAACTATGATCGATTGGCTATCATGCACCACTTTCTGACGGTATCACCATAACATGAAGCTATTATTTGACGGTAGTCGCGCATAACGAGCTTAGTGAAACTTGGGGTTCCATACTGAACCGGATTATAACCCGATTTTCCAGCAGTAGTTTGGATAGTAGTGGACAGGTCGCTGGCACGGGATCCATGAGCTAAGCGATATCCCGGGGTCGTCGAACGAGGAGAAGCGCGGCGTCCGGGCCGGGAGGGGCGACGGTTTCGGCGCGCGCTATCGATCGGATCGCATACCTTCCTGCGGCCGCAGCAGAGCATCCTCCGAGCGCGCGACTGTCCGCCCGGCGAAGACTTCAACCTGGCCAGCTTTCGCCACTGCATGGGTGCGGGTTAGCGCGGCGAGTGCCGGCGCCGCGGGCCCGGTGACGCGCGCATCGCGGACGCCCGGCACGCGGGCGGAGCGCGCGAGCCTTCCTCGCGGAGTGCCTGCCGGCCGCGCGCGCGTGCGCCTCTCGCGCCACCCTGACTACCCTACACACCCCCATACCCCACTCCCACCGCGATTAATAATTCCGGCTACGCTGCCAGTGCGTATGTGGGTTAGTTTTTTGGCGATCGATGCCGCTATTTGGTGCTAGCCGCTTCCGGTCGCTAGACCGCCGCTGCACTCGAGACGAAGGCAATCGACCTGTTAATCGCTTTACTTGTCAACCGGTAGCGTGGATTACACCTAAACGCTATGTCTGATTAGGTGTGAATATATTTTCTACGTGTACCTTATATAGTTTAAGGGAGTTTAAAAGGGAAACTAAAGTTCTCATCACACATTTTAAAAATGTCACTCGTCACTTAATAAACTAGTTCATTTTAGACAAGCATTTCCCTCGGTTTCACTTTTTCAGAATACCAGTGGACCCGCCACAGCTTCGCAGAAACTTTATCAACCCTTTTCACCCCTTTAGAGACGGAATTTAAAAAAATCCCTCGTTAGTGCACCTCTAGGAGGGTACTTGAGGAATGTCTCCTTCAAATTTCAAACCTCTGGACCACCCGTTAAGGCTGTGCGTTGTCTGTAAGTGAGTCACGGTACTGTTTTATATGGTATTGATGATTGTTTAATTTGTGCATCTTTATCTGGGAAGTCTAATCTAAACGTTTTAGTTATTAGATGTTTAGTTGAAAATTTAAGGCCATCTAAATGAAAATCAACACAATATTATAATATTATGTTTTTTGCCAATTTTCATTCGCGAGTCTCACACGATACCTTCGTCTCTCCTTTTTGCTTTACGATGGTCGGATAAAAAGAGACCACCACGTTTTCAATTTACAAAATCAGTCCTATTGACAAAAGACTTCACCTTATTTTTATAACATTAAATAATTTCAAGCAGCCGACCTTCGGCTTATTACAAACCCGTTGATATTTAAAAAAATCAGCATCCACTCCCATTTAAAAACTCCAACCATAGTGCTTATGAAATTACATTACCCGTGCATAATAATTAGCAGGGTAAGAGTCGATGTTTTCAGTAATAACGCCACATTCTGGACAACAAAAAGGACCGACCGCACGAGGGACCTTCGCGGATCACACTTTGACATCGTCCCGCCACTTTTCTACTCAGATTAATGGAATTTCAACGACCGCTGCAAAATAAAAAGACGAAATAGGGTCCGAAAACTTCAGCAAGACCTTTTTACTTTGCTGAGACGCTGCATCCATCACTCGGTTCTTTAATCTATAAGATCCTTCAGTGATCTGTTGTGTGGATATGCTTTTAACGTAATTATAGAGTGAGGGGGAGGCCCGGAGTTGTACCTACGCCATTCATTTAATGTCGTCGAGACATGTTATTGTTTAACGTGCAAAGCACTTGGTTCATCAATGAACTAGCTACTTACCGTCACATAAAAATTCTCCTTTTAAAAGATTTATTTTTTTTATATCTTAACACATTCCGCGCCAACAATCGCTACGCGACTTTCCGCTTTGTAGCGAAAATGCGCTACGAAAGGTGCGCCCGACTAGCGGGCTCTTGGCACTCAAAGTGATAATGTTGGTATGACTACTGCAAATTTTTAACTGTTTATTACGCAGGTCATGTCTACTTTTTTAGAATATATACGACTAGTGGACCCACCACAGCTTGGCCCACGGTATTTTCCATACAAACTTTATCACCACCTTTCACCCCTTTAGAGATGGAATTTCAAAAAATCCCTCCTTAATGCACCTCCAGGGTACTCGAAGAATATCTCCTCCAAATTTCAAACTGCTAGGACCGCTTAGGCTGTGCGTTGTCTATAAGTGAGTCACGGTAATGTTTTATATGTATTAGATAGAAGATAGATATGAAACATTTTAACCCTTGCTTTCTATAAAATCGTGTCCTTCAGATTGTGAAACAAATAAAATAAAAAAATACTAAACGGCCAGTTTTGGGTTCGACAGCAATTATCAGCAAGTTCAAAACTTATGGACCGCGAGCCAGCAACAAATTTCCATGACCAATTCTCTCCAGGGCGATACTTCGTAAAATTCTTCACAGAGTTTTATAATGAAGCCTCGTGAACGTCAGGTGCAGTTCCGTGTGTGGGTTGAGCAGGGCGTCTATTCGGGAACGTCTAAGTGATACTGCAGCGACCCGCGAGCGACACTCGCATCTCACTCTGATTACGCATTACGTGTCGTGCGAAAGTGGGATGAGAAATCTCGCTTACGAATCGCTATAACATCACTTAGCCTTCCCGAATAGAGGCGCAGTGATAACATCAAACGCACGTAGTTTTTTTTTTAATATTTCTCTCCTGATTAAAAATTTATCTGATTATAGCTAATCCAATATCTTGAAGGAAAAAAAGTCAGCTGGCTATAAAGTAGTGGATTATACCTAAGCTTTCATGTTCCGGTGACTAGCTGACGTATAATCTACCTCTTTATAGTCAGCCGACATTTTTATTCTTCAAGATATTGGGTTAGCTATAACCTGATAAATTTTCGATTGAGGGGAATAATTAAAAACTACATGTTTTTGAGGTTACCGCTGCTCAATCAACCCATGGAAGCACAGCTGACGTTCACGAGGCTTCATGATACAATTCTCAGAAGCATTTTACGTGTTATCGCTCGGGAGAAATGATTGACGACATTTTTACCTGGCTCGTGGATTATTATGCCGAGGTCTCCGCATGGTGACAGTCGTTGACATTGCTGGGACGACCACGCGTTCTTGTATGAATTTTGTTTCACTATGACTACAAGCACAACTACAAGTAAGAATTTTTAAATAAAATATGGAGTAGTACTTATGGAGTAATGGTCTATTAGTTTAATTTTTGTCGCTATATTTATACGTGCAAATATTTCCGTAAAGTGCAGGTATAATTAATTATCTAAGTGTAAATTATTCAAGAATTGCACACGCTCCATTGATTCATGATTGATAGATTGATTCGCGTGGAATTCGGTTGTAGTTATTTCCTCGAGAACTTTTAAAACTATCTGCTATTCGAGACTATAATCTATCTATGTGCCAAATTTCCGCCAGATCTGTTCAGCCATGATTGAGTAACAAACATACATCCATCCAAACTTTCGCATTTATAATATTATAAGTAGGATAAGATAGGTATTAACTTTAATTCGGTAATATGTATTGTTTTTACAGGATATAAATTGACTCAAAACTGAGCAATTAGCAAGCCCGTGTGGCCTACTTGGAAAATTAATATTTTCATTTTCATTTTCATTATATCCAGCAAGGCCACTTAATTATATCCAAGTACTTGTAAGCTATTACCCAATTAAATAGCCCCAGGCAAACATCTATTGTCGAGATAATGAAGGGCCTTTGACTAGCTCTCAGCTCTCCATTTAGACTCTTTGCTAACGATGCCTAATGGCTTCTATTTAATGTAAGTCTTGAGTTTTTTTAGCTTAAATCCCATTTAGGATAATTAAGGCATTCATGTTAAAACGTGGTAAAATCTTGAAACATATATGCATTAATTTGCATCCTACAAATATTATAAACGTGAAAGTATGTGCGCGTGTTTGGATGTTTGTTCCTCCATCACGTGCAAACTGCTAGGCGAATTCGGATGAAATATGGCAGAATAAAACAAAAATCGCGGACTCGGCTAGTTATTTAAAAAAAAAATCTGTCTCCTTTTGAAGCGCTCGAAAATTCAGACATGTAAAAGAGTCGACTGTCTAGAATAAATACGTATTCGCATTTTCATAGTAGCGATATTTTTTCTGAACCTTATTTCAATTTGTTGAAACAATGATACCACAAAAATGCCTGGACCTCTGTTCGACATTGCCTAAGCGATATGGTATAACATATCGTCGGTGATAGTTCAAAACCGCGTAAGTGCATTTTTCAACAAAAACTAGTAATAAGCAAGATCAGATCAGTGCAGCGTGTAGAACCTATAGGCGATAGATCTTGATTTTGCTACTTTTTGAATATACGCGGTTTTTACAAACTGCTCATACGCGCTTTTGAACTATCACCGACGATATCGCTTTGCTTTGTATTTATCTTACTTTGCGAAGTTTACAATTAAACAAGTGCGAGTTAAACTCGCGTGGAGAGGGTTCCGTTCCGTACATGATTATCTGAAATTTACTAGGTTACCTTAAATAGCATAGACTTCTCATAGGTTTTCCTATAATCTATAGGCAAAGATCTATTTTCTGTATTTTTTTCAAAATTTTAGCCCCAGTAGTTTCGGAAATAAGGGGGGGAATGGTCATTTTTCGCCTATTTTCCTGAATAACTTCTAAACTAATTTATTTAAAATTCAAAAGAAAATATATTTAAGATCCTCACAATAAGCCCTTTCATTTAATATGTCACACGATATAGGTGGCATAACTTTTTTTTTAATTATCTAGTTTACCCCCAAAATGTGGCCCCTATGTTTAAAATTCATATATTTACGTCACGCGTTCGTGTTGCGGTCACCAACTTACATATGAATACCAAATTTCAACTCAATCGGTCCAGTAGTTTCGGAGCAAATTGGCTGTGACAGATGGACAGACAGACACACGAGTGATCCTATAAGGGTTCCTTTTTTCCTTTTGAGGTACGGAACCCTAAAAACCAAGCGACATTCCGTTACTATAGTAATGATCGGTGTCTGCATCACAGTTGCATTGATCTAACGCCAGTGGCAGCCTTTAAAAATGGCACACACTTTTTTAATCGACTGGGGTGTTTAGTCACGCATAATTTGTTGTTTGACATGTACAGGTGACTATGGTGCTCGTGGCACTTTATACGTTGTCATCCTATTATGACAGTGTTGAAAGGGATAAGGTTGTTGCACATTAGGTACATAATCCTTTGCTGCACTGGGAGTGAAGAAATAGCATAGAATGCGTGCAGATGCTTATCATCCTGGCATGTCGTAAAAGTCGACTAAGGGACCCGTCCTCTCCAACATGGTGGACTATCTGTATGGGCGATGGGCTGATCACCTGTCACCATACTTTTCATCATACCATCAGGACTAATTAATCGAACGTGGCCACAAGTAGTCTTGTGGCTCTGCCCACCCCATTAGGGATTTCGGGATGATGTTATGTATGTATGTGTGCATTGGGTACATAAACCCAACCTCGACTAGAGTCAAAGCAAAGTGTTGAAATATGAATTTGAAATCGTTTCACGTCTTTGTAGTATACGAGGAGGCGACCACGCGTTGCCCACTCATCTTATACTACTACTATTCGTATTTGAAAATCTACTTTACACTGCATGATATAAAGCTCAATGCTTTACTTTGTTTCGAGGCGTGGTTGGGTTAATGCGGTGTGCGACGACCATAGCTGTGAAATCTTTCTTTAGATATAAGAACACAAAATAATTATAGCCCTATTCTAATATCACATAAGACTCTCCAATTATTTGCTTTCAACAAAAACAAAACAACAATCCAACAAAAATGACACGACCCTTAATTTGAAAATAGCATGCTGCCCGGCTGAGTTGATTGAGGCAATTCCGAAGAGTATATTTATTTCGAACCGCCGACTCATCGCCGAGACGTGCCGAAAGAATTTCATGCCTTAATATTATTATTGTTTGACTTCTGAATTTATGAAAGAAAACGCACAGTACACATCTAAGTAAACATTAGTTATTATATTTTGTGCCTAAAACAAGGAAGTATGTTAAATTGGTAGAAATCACTTGGTACCATAAACTGCGGCAACTTTATTTTATTTTTTATTTTTTTATGTTAAGAAGGTTGGCAAACGAGCAGGCGGGTTACCTGATGGTAAGCAATCACCGCCGCCCATGGACACCCGCAACACCAGGGGAATCACGGATGCGTTGCCGGCCCTTAGAGAAAGGAGTAGGCTGACAAACAGGCAGACGGCCCACCTGATGGAAAGTGGTCACCGCCGCCTATGGACATCTGCAACACCAGAGGTGCTGCCAATGCGTTGCCAGTCTAGGAATGATGGGGAATGGGGACTTTACCTAGTCATAGGTAAATAGGTCTATGCCTGTCGCATTGCTCTCATTCTGAATCGCTTCCTATATATGTAAGTATTTATTTCTCTATATAAGTATGCATATCGTCATCTAGTACCCATAACACAAGCCTTTAGAGCTTACTTTGGGACTAGATCGATTTGTGTAAAAGATTGTCCCCTGATTTATTATTATTATAGGATTCTTTCTTCTTGGAAACACTTTATTTCCATATGCACTGATGTTGCTGGCATGAATTATATCGACCTATTGGCTATATGCGACGGACATATTTACCACTACTAAGTGCAGTTGTCACAATTTACGGTACCTACTTCATTAAATCCACTATTTGTTAAAATTAACATGAACAAGGCTGGGGCAAGGGAACACCTCAAAAAATCTGTACGTAAGTTTATAAGTTTACTAGCGACCCGCCAGCCAGATGCTACCAAAATACACAGGATCACCCGCTTATTCAGTAAAAAATTCATCAAGATCGCTTAAACCGTTTTGGAGTCTATAGGGAACATACATATTAGCTACACAATATTAGTTATATAGGTATGTATGACCAATTCATCTTAGTAGTAGTAGATACATAATTATTAGCATGTAGTGAGTGTATTTGTATAGCGCTCCGTGAGTCACAGACGGTGCTGGCTGAAAATCAGCGCTGCAGGTGTCTTATGTCAATTGACTGGCAAACGAGCTGACGGCCCACCTGATGGAAAGTGGTCACCGCCGCCCATGGACATCTGCAACACCAGAGGTGCTGCCAATGCGTTACTCTGTGTGTCTTCTATGTTAGTGAATAAATGTTTCTTTCTTTCTTTCTTTCTTTCTTTACATATACACATCGATTTGTATTATAGATTATTATACATAGAGACACATAAATCTTGACAGAGCCAGTAGCATAAGTGCGGTTGTTGGTCGCTTGTTTGAATTTTCTGACATACGATTTTATGACACATGAAAAAATGGAAAACGAAATGTATGGCATACGTATCATTATGGCGTTTCAAAATTGTGGCATAGGTATGAAAATATGTCAAATGATTATTATTGTTAATGAATCTTTACGGAATACCAAATTATTGCATTACGATAGGGAACCATAGTTTTGGTCTATATGACAAAAACGCGAGATAAAACCTTTGGAAACGGGAAAGTCTAATTTTAGATGTCAGTTACGAAATCCTTTCCAAACAACACTTAACTGCATAGTATTCGGTACAAACAGGAGATGGAAGTCCAGATCGTACATTTTTATGAACCGAGTACAAAATGCTACGATGTATTTTGTAAAATTCGTACTTTCATTGCTGGCTTCAAATAATTCAATAGACTAAAATAAATAATGTTGAATAAAGCAACTGATATGGATACAATGTCCCGGATTATATTGTAATAGAACTAAAACACACACACATACATTGTCAGGGGCGGCCTTAGGGGGTGGCGAGCAGGGCAACATATTAGATACTTACTAATAGTACTAATGTTTATATTAATTTCGCGCATTATAAAACTCACGTCATGTCACTGCTCTCTTGCGTGGTAGTGATCGCGCTGATATCTGTAACATCATCATTAAAACGAATTCCACAAAGACAGGGCCTCGCAATGATCTAACCGCTGCGCTCGGAGCTAGAGGAGTAATGGCTAAGGCCGCCCCTGTACATTGTACAAAACTCAACTACTTGGCCTCTGGCCTCTGGCTATAGTTGGACTCCAAACGCTGGACCACGCCTCGGGTGGCGACGGGGAAGCGGGTGGAAGAGAAATGTAAACGATATCCCCCACCAGGCAGGTCTTACCGCGCAGTTACCTAAGGCGTTCTACAGCGCTTGTATTTAGTCAAATACTTTTTCTTAATATATTATTTTTAAAATAAGCTTTTTTGCATATAGTACTGTAATACCAACATATTCCATTGATTGAGAATCATACCTAGTTTTTCGGGGGGTTTTTAAGCCATTTTTAAAATTGATATTATTATTTTCTTAAAGCTTTAACCTTTCGCCTTTCATTTTGTACATATTTGTCTTTCTTATGCGGGCTAAATGTTATCACAACCTCCCAAAGGTTAACTGAATAAGATCTTCAAATAGATAAGTTCGAACGTCCTTTGTGCATGTTTAGTTCGTTAATTTTATTATTTTTATTATTCTACTCAAAGGTCGAATAAATTGGCCTTACATTTACATCAAATTAGAAAATTCAAATGAAAATGTTAATTTGTGTTATACGGATTCTCACTGAGCGTGGCTATTAGGTCTATGTCTATTTGTGATTACATTCTATCGCCTCCTCTGGATTTTATTGTATCATATTAAAGAGTTTGACAGTGTTTTAGCAACAAATATAAACAAAGTTGGAAACCTTCATTTATTTTTCAAACTCGTTTTATTCTCAAGCCCGAAGTTATTAAAACAAATCAATCAACATACAGTAGGTAAACTTCTTTGGGAACTAGGCAATAGAGAGATAATAGTAGTTTATGCAACGGTTGCATAATGATAGGCCTTAAATGATAGGCGGTTTTTTTCATAAAAAGATCACACGTGTGTTTTAAGGCCAAATTATGCAGAGTTGCATACATAACTTTATCTACACACATATTATAAATCCTCCATGATGGGTTCAGAAACAATATTTTCTGGCAACAAGTTATTTGTTGCAATCGTGGCTGCATATTTCCGATATCCGGCGCATTTTCACATCACACACACTCCGAGAAGACTAGTATTCATATTTTCAACTAAAATGTAAATTACAAACAACTTTTTCTATTCAATTCAACAACAATTCTACTTTCGTTCAGCAAAACACCAACATAATGGTGGCAATTCGATCCTCCGTCAAGACCATTTCTTTTTTAAAATCATAGACAAACGAATGAAGTCTCTATTCTCATGTCACTCGAGATCAAATGTTGTGCAGTTTATATTAAAAAAACATACTGAATTGACGTTTCGTATCAATAACTGTTTTAGTTAATATCTATGGATACTAGAATAGAGACCCATTTGAGTTTTGACAGCTGTTCCAAATTTAATCTCATTTCTATACTAAAAACGATACGGGAATAACATTGCAGCACTGGTTTTTCCTAATTTGTTGTCAAAATGGTGGTCATTTCCAACGGTTTTTGATTACACTATGGAGGTTTTATGATATGTGTGTAGATAAAAGTTTTAGAAAATCAGGCGAGATCTTTATGAAATAATAAGAATATTGCAGTCCATTCCGCTGCCTTGAACACGGATGACTGATTGGCTGGTTATTGTGTTCATCTAAAACGTCAATTAAAATACCTACTCTCTATTCGACGTTTTTTTTTCTATTACTTACAACAAGCAAGATTTTATCAACAGATAAGTAGGTAGCTAATAAGTAAAATACGGGCTCTCGACATCGGTTAATATTAACGTCTAATTTTCTATTCTTAAACTTTTTTCATATTGTTAAATAGCTACTGCGTAATCATAATCAGAGTTGTCAGGCAAACCGGCAATTTGCTGTTCCGGAGTATTAAAGGTCTACCGACGTAACTGTGGACACGAGAAGAACGCTGCCTGTGAAAATGACAAAAAAGGAATTTTACTACCACTGAAAATATCGTAGTTGTATTTTCAGCCACTCCATAGATGAGTTGGGTTCATCTGTACCGCTATGCAACGCTGCAATGCTAAACAGCTAATTTTCAATCAAGCTAAATTCTGGCTATTTTGTAAATTAGTACCTGTTTAGTATGTGCTTTATCCAAAACTATCCTACTACCTATCCTATCCTACCCAACTACTTAATATTATTAATGCGAATGTGTGTGAAGATGTTTGAATGGTTGTTCCTCAATCGCGCGCAAACGACTAGACGAATGTGGATAAAATTGGTAGACAGATAGAACATTATCTTGGAATAAAACAGCTAGTGTAGAGGTATTGGAGGCCGCTTGTTACAAGTATGTCGTAAAAATAAATATGTATTTGTTTAATTACCTGTTGGCATTGTCATCGAACAATGCTACTACTGCGTACTGGAAGGCGAAGGTACAAGCTTTATAATTTGTAACGACGAGTGGAGGACCGTATGCTGCCTACGTGGCATACACATTCAAATCACCTGCGACCTGTTAGCTACAGGTTTAGTCGCACTCGTCGGCCTTACGTTAACGACGCGCTTACGATGATCATGTGTTGAACATGTGTCTTCCCCAATGATCGCGACAACGACCATACGAGCAATCCTGCAAACGACTCGCAATAGCCTCAATAACAATTGATTAGTACAGCGGTACTTTTAGTAAAATCGATGTTGAATCAAGATGTGGTTTAAAATGAAACGGCAATGAAGTAAAATTCCAACGTCAGATCCTACAATTTATTTTAAAGGTGCGGAACTCCGGCATTTACGTCCTTAAAAACTGTGTCAACTAGCACTCTAGACCTTAAAGGCTGAGACATGGCGTAAATACTTTAATATTTATATATCTATCTATACAGTCTGCTATGTATCATAAGTTTTTAGTTCTTAACTTTCAACAAATTATTTGATTATAAAGAAAACTTCTAAATAAACCAAAATGAAGACGTGCATTGCCATACGCAATTTAAATAGTAAATCTAAGTGCCTTTCCATTGCTCTATTGCATTGTAACAAATTAAAAAAAGAAAACTGCTTTAGTAATTGATTGACCTATATCGTTAAGGATGGTTTTAAATGAAATCGATAGACTGAAGGTACCGATTCTATAAAACGATGTTGCGAAGGGGTGGAACGTTCTAAAATTAGATGAATCACCGCGCAATCGAAGTGAAGCTTTACAGAATGTACGACTTATTTTAAAACATACCTACTACAATTTGGTAGTAGATTTTTTATTCTAGCTTGATTATTATGTTGATGTTTATACGCACCTAAATGGTTTTAAGCTACACTAGAATCTTGTAGAAAGACATAGTCACATACATAGTCAGTAGATCGTTTGGAATCGTTTGGAGCTAACAGATAATTGTGACTGTCAAATAATAGACAAATAATTTGCAATAAAATAATATTGCGACTATAAATTGAGATGTAAGCTATCCTATCTTTCAAGTTGGATCAAATTGCACACGGTGTACAAATCTAATTTAAAAGGTTCAGTAGTTTAGGAGTCCATCGCGGACAAACAACGTGACACGTAATTTTTATATAGATAGATTAGATGTATACGCGAATTGCTCGTTTGAAGGTAGTAGATAGATATCAATTTTCACTGGTAGGTAGGTACTGTTTTTAATACGTTCTTTACTAAGAACCCGGTTCCCGAAACTTTTGCCCACATTTGAGTGACACGGCCGGCGCGTTCATGTACGTACATAACATTTATGTTCGGAGGTCGCAGTCAATATCTTATCTACATATTTGCTTGGCGATTAAATTTTTAAGGAAAAAAGCATAATATTCAAAAACTGAACCAAAAACGTTGTCTTCCATTTTTTGGTTGGCAGAAGTTCAGTGGACTCGGCGAACTAGGAAGCAGACACATTAATTCTCTCAGTGTCACGACTGAATTTATAAATTGCCTACAGTACTTACTTTATGCGTTCAAAGTGCTTTTGGTTAAATGTATAATTGCTTGCTTTTTCCTACAATGATACTTACCTCAATCAGTCCCAACGATATCATAGAAGATAGCTCCCAAAGAACTGTGTAAGAATGTAAAAACTCGGAGAAATAAACATCAATATTGTAAAAATTTCGCTGTGGCGTACTGTCATTTTCCTACAATTATACTGCGTGGTAATTCCTCAGTATTATGGCTGGGGTACATCTACGGCTATTATGGCTAAAGCCGTTAATTAACGCGTGAATCGGCGGTAAATCCATGCATTTTGGGTCGATTAACGCGTCAGTTAATGGCGTTACCCGTAGGTGTTGCCCCGCCATTAGACAAACATAATCCGGAGTTGTCAAATTCCAACAGAACTTTGGTTTGCTTAGGACCCGTATCCTCTAACTTCGCTGTCAGTCGCTTCAGTAACGGAGTTCTAACCATATTTACTTATATACCTGTATAATGTAACATAGTGCTTCGATACGGCGTTATAACCTCCAGCGGGCCAAAAAATGTTGATACGGGGATAACCTAACCCCGTCTTATCTCTCTATCTCTTTCGTCAGCTAGTATGACAGAGATGAATCTAGAGATAAGACGGTGATAACTTATTCTCGTCAACCTTGCTAGCGAATTAGCTATCCAAAGTCTCATGCGCATCTTATTTTACTCGCATGTAATTTTAATTTATGAAAATTCAATAAGTAACTCACTCGAAAGCTACGAAAAATCGTGGACCATACATTGATGTGAATCTGATATTTCTTGAGGTGCTCTAAGTACCTTCACTTTACACATTTTTCTGGGAAACCTGTTTAACAGATGCTCGTAATGAAAATCACCACTTTGACATTATAATTTGTTTATTGTACTTTGGTATCTGGACAAAGCGAAAAAGTTTTAATACAAAAGTTTACCAACTTCCCCTATGCAGCGTTGCCACAATAAGGCTAGGCTCTAAATTAACACGATAATATGTAGAGTGGTGGAAAATAGAACTATAAGTTTATCTATAGTAGTTTTATTTACAAGTTATTGCTGTCAGCATCTTTGTTCACTGTAATGGTAAGTTGGTGGCACTATGGTCGCATTATACTCTTAAGAAATTTGTCAACATTTTCAGCATATATTTCATAATAACATACCTAAGAAAATTTCTTATAAGATTTTGCCAAACTGTGGAGCAGTTTGTGCGGTTTTTGTTAATAAATAGATAAGTATAGCAAGTCAGGATTATACAGACTCAATTCTAAATACGTCCATTTTAAAACTTAACCTGATTTTATTTTAAGCAAAGATTATTTTTGAATAGACATTATTTTGAATTGAGTGTGAATCCTGAAGGTGTGTTTTGTTGCAGTACCTATTGTCAAAGGAAAGGAACATCCGTCGTCGTGAATTATGGTATGAGCAATAATTTTGGCTCGCTTGAAACTCAAACAAAACAAGTCAAGACAGTTATAAATACTTCTAACATGAACTACAAACACAAAAGTTCACTTTACACCACAGCGGCCCTAGCCAGGTTGACATGAGAATAACTTATCCCCATATTATCTCTCGTTGCATCTTTTTAGGGTTCCGTACCTCCAAAGGAAAAAAGGAACCCTTATAGGATCACTCGTGTGTCTGTCTGTCTGTCTGTCTGTCCGTCTGTCACAGCCAATTTGCTCCGAAACTACTGGACCGATTGATTTGAAATTTGGTATACATATGTAAATCGTTGACCGCAACACGGATGCGTAACGTAAACAAATTAATTTTAAACATGGGGGCCACTTTTGGGGGGTAAGTTAGAAAATTTAAAAAAAAGTTACGCTAACTATATCATGTGACATATTAAATGAAAGGGCTTATTGTGAGGATCTTAAATATGTTTTTTTTTGGAATTTTAAGATGTATGGTTTGGAAGTTATTTACGAAAATAGGCGAAAATTGACCATCCCCCCCCCTGATCTCCGAAATTACCGGACTTAAAATTTTGAAAAAAATATAGAAAATAGTTCTTTACCTATAGATTACAGGAAAACCTATGAGAAGTCTATGGTATTTAAAGTAACATAGGAAATTTCAGATAATCATGTATGGAACGGAACCCTTTCCACGCGGGTTTAACTCGCACTTGCCCGGTTTTTTTAGATACTTGTATGAGAGAGACACACTGAGTGATAAAATGAGGTACCTATATTCTCCTCGTGTCATATGGCCGCTGGTGTGTTAATCACTGCAATAATACAAAATCATTATCTAAAGTAAAATACGCTAAAATAAGATTTTAAAAAAGCACAACTTATTTTCGATTTTTATGCGAACGGCGAATTAATATACATCCATACTATAGATTATCTGGTTCCGGACATGTTTTTGCCAAGTAAAAAAAAAGAAGTAGTGATATTTGTTTTTTTACATAGTTTTTAAAGTGTTGGTTTCAAATGCAAAACTTATTTAGAATTGGCTACTTGACTATAGTAACAAATATTAATATAATATATTAATTCTGTAGAACGGTAGATTAACGTAAATAAATGCATGTAAAAGAAACAAAAAGATAATTTTTACAGTTACTTTTTCTTTTATTAAGGGTCAAAAATAGTCAAAATAAGTGAATAATAAATTTTGCTTTTTAGTTAAAAATTGCTAGTTTTTGACATCCTCATCAAATTTCTGTCATTTTTTTATTTGTACGATATTGTCCCAAAAACAGTATTTTCGGAAATTATTGCAAATTTCATATATTTTGTATACCTCGCCCAATGTAAACAGAGTTCTGTCAGCGCTCCTTTTACATTGGTCTTGTATACACTCTTAACTGCACTATGACGTCATAGTTCAGGGCCATTTTGTATGGTGCGTTTTTGTGAGTGAACTATGACTTTTCAAAACGTCGTATCTCAAAAAACAAACAACTCAATAATGTTTTGCGTACACAGTTTGGTTTCTATTAGGTACTCAGTACTTTCCAATACAAGATGAAATAAAAATCATGCAAGTTCCTTATTGTTAAGTGGCCGAATCAAATATTCTTCTCTATATATCCTAGACGTCTACTAAACTGTAACTTATGTATGTATATAATCAATCACATTGTCACATAGTTAATATAGCAACCACATTTTTAGACTGGATTCTTCTCCACGGACAAATTACAGCTCGTCACGCAAGTGTCAGTATAGGGGTCTCGAAAGAGTCCTGGACGGCACCAGCAGTCACAAGTGGTCTTCGGGTGGAAGGTCGGGCTACGGGGTGAGCAGGACAGCTCCAAGCCGCAGTCAGGGCCAGGGTTGTACTCGTCGGGAGGGCAGTCTTTGTACACTGTAATACGAATGGAGAGATTTTTGGAGCATGTAGGTTGTAGGTTGAGTAGGTAATGATATCATGGATATTAACCTTTTGAACGCAACAGTCGGATGTAGCCGACAGCAGATTTCCGTGCCCCTGACGCCACGGCACCGTTTTCCATACATTTTGTCGGCCACATCCGTCACTCGGCGTATGGACCACGCTTTCTCGCATTGAGTCGTGGCGGTCAAAAGGTTAACATCTTAGGCCAAAATTAGGCTTTGTCCGTGCTATGAGGGGTCCGGACGGATAATGCTCGCAAGGACCAATTATATTTATTAGCTTTGTGCGATATCTGAACCTGATTAGAGAGACTTCATAGTGTTCTCAATATTTTACTTATTTTATAGTTAATCATATTTGCTGATTATCGATCGATGATCGATTTTAATAAATTATCTCTTTATTACTTTGTAATGTTTCTATTTAATTTTATTTGAGTTAGTATATAGGTATGATGTAATATCAATTTTTGACTTGAAAAGATGACTTTCTGCTGAGTTTTTTTGCGGCGCTTCTTTTCTCAGTAATGACGGTCCTGTCCGAAGCGCTGGTAGTGGTAGGTTCAACCCATTTTCATTCATTCATGTGACAAGTGACAGGTCAATTACTTAATTGTAAAAACCCCCATATCTCCGCCATTTTGAATATTTTCGAAAATCAGAATCGACATAAAAAATCTATATAATTCTCGAACCTGCTCACAAAATTTCACGAAAATCGATGGAGAACTGCGACTTGTAGACGAGAACAAATGGACAGACGCCGAACATCCGCTGGACATACGAAAGCATTTTTGCCCAAGCTGAAACGGAGGCGCTTCGCTCACTTCGCTCGCTCGGTCGATAATAAAATAAATAAATAAATAATCATGGGATAATATTTACACAAATCGATCTAGTCCCAAAGTAAGCTCGAAAGGCTTGTGTTATGGGTACTAAACGACGATATACATACTTATACAGATATGTAAATACTTAAATACATAGGAAACATCCAAGACTCGGGAACAAGCATTCGTGCTCATCACACAAATATTCGCCCTTACCGGGAATCGCACCCGGGACCGTTAGCTTTGGAGGCAGGGTCACTAGCAACTAGGCTAACCGCGTCGTCTGTATTACTTAATAGTTAGCCAATTTGACGCTGAAATTGGCTAACTCTTACTGCTAGGGTGACCATCGTAATTTTCTGATAGTCTATAGATATATATAAATATATATAGATATCAGTGGCGAAACGTGATATTTCCTAAGGGAAGCCGGTAAAATTAGAACTGGACGTGTGACATTTAGTTAGAGTAACATGGACTTCACTGACAGCTAGCCGTTGCTTTCTAGCTTGGTAAAGCCGTGAGGAATCGGCTTGTTGGCAGGATTCGCCACTGATAGATATAATAAATGTAGGTATACCTAGGTATGCTACACAATCAGAGTTTTCGAACGACATATTGGATGAAATTATACAATTTATATGATATAAAAGCTTGTAGCGAGATTTACCTGTGTACCTAAATAATTTTTATGGAATACATAACATTTTTCTTAGAAATACTTGCGTTCAAGATCAAGTTACATTTGTATTTTTGTTTATTTACACAGGTAAATCTCGCGATCAAGCTTTCATATCATACAAATTGTATAATTTAATAAATTGACGGGTTTGATTTAATTTAAAAATTATTTTCGTAATTTTCGAACATTTAAATACTCGTAAAAGCTTGTTTTTAAAAATGTTTTTTACTATTATTTTAATTTTTAGTTTTTAGTTTTCGCTGGACGTTTCTAAGAATGTTCATGTCATGCGTCATTGTTGCATCGTCGTTTGCCTGTTAATTTAATACAGTCTAGTTTTTCAATCAAGAACTGCTTGATAGAGTCTCATCATGGCGTCATTTGAGTTAGTCCATTTTTGACTACCAAAGCGGAAGGGTGCCTCTAGTAATATTGTGAAGCGAATTGTAAGTGTTAGTTATTAACCTTTTGAACACCACGGTTAACGGCGGAAAAGCGTGCCACGAGCGCTAGACGACGGCTGTACCGACGCAAATGTATGGAAAACGGCATATCGTGGCGTCAGGGTCACGGAAAACTGCCGACGGCCACAGCCGACTGTGGCGGACAAGTAAAATACTCAAGTCGTTATACTAAGTTTTAAAGATCGACTTAAATAATAAAACGTGTTGCTCCTCAGACATGCTTGGCATTGAAGAGGTTAATAAAGAAATATACTTTACAATTGTTTTTTGTAGGCCACAAAAAGTGGAATGGCTCATGTACGAGTTTGAAGAGCAATCAGTCAATAATATCTACCTGACCTGCGCCTCTATTCGGGAACGCTAAGTGATTCTGTAGCGATTCGTAAGCGAGATTTCTCATGCCACTCTTCCGCACGACGCGTAATGCGTAAGAGCGAGATGAGAAATCTCGCTCGCGAATCGCTACAGAATCACTCAGCATTCCCGAATAGAGGCGCTGAGGCCACGCTAAAGGATCAATGTGATGGTTCACTGGTGCGTAAATTTGCTAAGTCGTCAGCGCTCCGATCAACGTTGATCTCGACCCTGCCTCATACTGGTGCAAACCGGTTCTCTATGCGTCAGCGGCGAACTATTGTTATAGGTATAACGCGCAAGAGCGCTTCACTTGCCGATCAAGATCCGCTTGCCGCTTAAAAATCAGTATTTCGCCAGCGCGGGGCTCACCGTCACGCTTGGGTACGTCCTGCAAATAAGACAATCTCCCGCTAGCGGCACCAACAAACCGGTTTGTGCCAGTATTTTACAGCGAAAACTCAACGTCGGGTAGAAACAGCAGGACCCGGATTATAGGTGCATTGAGATTAGTTTACGTGTGAGATTCAATATCAGTGCATGCAGCTCTTTGAACTGTATGAATGTGACTTCATCTCACATGAACGGAGAATTGGGGCTCAGGCATAGAAATATTATTAGTATGGAACTGCCCATTGCGATTTTCGCGATGCTCACTTTTTTGGTGTCAAATGACACCATTGCACACTCGGTAAATATTGCCGACATCGGCGTTCTTATTACATTGAGGAGAGGTCCATTATTGGCTGATTCATGCGTTTTGTTTTTGTGGTTCGTAGCCCGTAGCGAGCAATGAAGGACAGCGATGAATCAGGCAAAATAAGACTCTGTGTAAATGTCATAAGAACTAAGACGTCGGCAATAGAGCTTCGTCGTTTATAAACTTTTAAATAGATGGCGTTACCATGACGAACTAAGTCATTTGTTCAACGCAGTTGTATTGAACGCCATATACTTCTTTTGAGATCGTTGGGCTCAGGACTGAAATTGATGTTTCGTGCTCTCCTACCTCAACAGCTTTCGTACTTATAGAGTGCCTTCCTAATCCTATATACCTATCTTCACGAATAAAACAGAACACATAATTAACACTAACACCACACTTTACGAATATTGCACTTAGTGTCCTGACAAATGTTCCAGATATCGCTGACACTTTGCACCTTTATATCTACTTGCCTGATACTGAACATCACTCTACCTATTCGTTACTAAATATAAAATAACGTACCTGCAGGCTGCAGCGACATACTCGCCACAGGCACAGCCATGTAAACCACAAACGCAAACAAAACAATACACAACCTCATCGTTACAAACGAGGAAACAAGCGAATGACGATATTTTCCTCATCCTATTCATAAGTACATATCCAACTAATTAGCATCGAGGATCTAACCGATCTTAATAAATGCACTACAACTTATCACGTAGTAGTAAAGACTAAATTTGTTTGAATTTATTTACGTCTGTGGATCTTTAGAACTGTAGTAATAGGCGTAAGATGAGTAATGAATGACGCTGTTCTAAGATGAGGTTATTGTTTATCGAAATAAGCTATCAACTTTGATTAGAACATTAAGAACCAAGATAAATCGTTTGACTAGACCGCTACATGCAAGTAATAATGTTAAATAAATATTTGATTTTATTCTCTGGTCTCATAATACGAGTATCAATATCTGAATAATGACGTCACTGCACGAGGGTTGATACATGCAGGCAGTTAGAGGTAATTTAACTTTGGGCTACTAATTAGCATTTATTTCATTGTGTTCTCTATACTATATTTGATAGTTTTTCATATTCGTATATTTGTATTATTAGGACATGAAATGTTATATTTCAAATTGTTTCATTTTGATATTTGGAGGCCTTATATCTCCATGTTTATACTTGACCGTGGAGACTGCTACACCTCCATTTAACCAAGCAAGATTAATCGATTTAGATGTTTCTTTGTTTCAATTATTATTTTTATATATATCTCTTCTTCTTCTTATTATATATCTCTAAGTCACTTCACTTGTCCAGACATGGAGACATAACTTTTACCCATTAGGTATATTTGTTGCACTTTTGAGTTTGTTTTTTAGCCAAAATTGTCAAAGTTGAAAAAAGACCACCTGCTGAGTTTCTTGCGGCATTTCTTCTCAGCAGATGTCACCTTTTGCAGCGCTGGTAGATTCAGACATGTGAAAGAGCCCATGTGGCCTACTTGCAAAATAAATATTTTCATTTTCACTTATATGGGTATTTCTTTGGGCTGGTTTGCAAGAAACTATTTGGTATTTTTAGTATAGTCTTATCTCAAGAAGATCGGTAAGGTTTTTTTAATTTTAAAAGGCGGTTTTCTGGCTGTTTAGTGCTCTCCCATTGCTCTATATATTTTATAAGTGTGAGACAGTGAGAACTATGAATGTTAAGGTGCTCTTGAATTAAACCGCAATGGCTAGAAAAGAAAGTTTTGAGCCAATCATAAGTACGTAATTCTTATACTTATCCTTACTAATAGTATACATGCCAGTGTTTATTTGTTTGTTTGTTCCTCTTTCACATCATAACGGAGAGACAGATTGGCCTGATAGCAAAAGCTAGTATCTAACAAAGTTATAAAGTGACAAAGTAATCAGTACCGCCAGAAAATTTGCGCAGAAATTGTGTTCAAGCGGCATGATGGGGAATCAGCAATTTGATAATTTCCTTTTTTTAATGGGCCTGCATAAGTAGCCTCCGATGACTTTGATAGCGTCTCCATGGGTTTGATATGAGGAAGAGAAGCAATCTTGCGCTAGAGATGGAACCATGCTATTTCTTATGTGCACTTTTTGAATTCATTTAATACATTTTTATTGGTACTCAGTGAATCCGATGAGATGCGAATGCTGTTATTTTAACCATTAAACTTGTAATGAAGTATTAAGTAACTGAAGCATGAATTAACAAAACATATTTGTTTAGTCAGTCTTAAGAAATATTTATTTACAAGAGTAAACTAAATTTAATCTTTTTGATTATTTTGCTGCAGATGAGCCCAGGGATCCTGTAGCATGGAGGGGTGGAGGTACGCATCAATGTTACTCTTATTGTCTCTGCTAAAACTGCTGGTGTCGCTCTGCAAAATACCATGCTTTTTTACTTCTGACACGACCCATCACCAAAGTCATAACAATAATAGGATCACAAACAAAAAACTTAAACTGATGCAATATACTGGAAGAAGTGTGGCAAATAGGTACATCAAAAAGAGGGCCACAGTTCAAGGGTCAAAATAGCAAAAATTGTTTTAATATATATACTTATTCTCAATCTCAGGTAAATTAAAATGCAAGTATAGCATTAAAAAAAATAGTGAACGCAACAGAATCAACGAAAACATTAGTACTATCAAGTAACAAAAGCATTGCATTTGAAGGTGAAATATTTGATGTTCTTTGCCCAGAAAACAAGGAAGATTTTCACTGACTTTCTTGTTGGTAAATAGACTTACACCATAGCTGCTGTTCCTTTGAGAATTGTTTCCCCATCGGTTATTGTAAGCATTCCCTCGTCTGTTACCATTATTATATCGGTTGTTTTGATACCTCATTTGATTTTGATTTTGTCTCCCATCTTGCCATTTGCCTCGCGTGGGCGTGCTGTGATTGAAGGGAATAAAATCGTCGGACATGGTGAATTAAAACTGCTTGTTCAATTTGATTTGTTCTCAGAATTGCGGAACATTTATTTATCGAAAATAGTCATCTTCTTCAGTTGACTGGAGTTGACCAGTGTTGCCAGCTCCTATATATTCAATTCCCAAGACTCAATATCAAAAGTAAGCGAAGCGACCATCGCGTGGTCGCGCGATACAAATAACAGGGTGTCCTAATAGAACGCGAATACGCGATTATTGCGCGAATTGAAGACCCAACTGACCGCGGAGTCATCTTCGCAATTTGGCATCGGCACGCATGGCATCGGTCGGCCCCAACCATGGACGTCAGAAACGCTCAATTTTTACTCTTAGGAAATATGTGGATGACCTATTTTGGCCCACTGCCCGACAGCACGACGCGATTATCGCGTGAATGTCAATTAGGATACCTATTCAACATAAATATTTTATATTTGATCGCGCGCTCGAACGTACTAAGTTCGCGCGAACAGATTTTTAAACATTTGGGACACCCATTCGAGTTCAATAATTTGTTTAATTGCGCGTTCGTAGGAGTAAAATTCGCACGGACTTGCGATAATCGCGTAGTCGCCTTGTATTGCCCCCAAAAAAAAAGTGATTCTACTGTGACTCAGGATTTTGTTCTGGGAGAGGCACAAGAGTGTAGTGGTGGTAATTTAATTATTTATTTGAATACATGTAAAAATACTAATGTAAAACTTAAATTAGAATTGGATGTTTAGATTTGAATATTTTTTGAAATAGTTAAAGCTAGAGCATGTACGAATGCAACTTTAATTTTCTAAAGTATCAATTTGGTGTCCTAGCGCGTTTGCATTTTCCATATTCATTTATCTCTTGGCACTGGATAATCCTGTGCCAAGTTAACAAAAAAATTACACAGGTGGGTTAATAGTTAATGTCAAATTGCGAGATAAAACGTCAGATTCATACAGTTACGTCGAACCACTGTCCGAATGCACCGAGAATTGGGGGCCTGGTCCTAAAACTGTTTTGATTTGTACTCCAAAAGTCACCAGATAAGTCGCTAAACTATTTGTCACCAAGGTTTTTTTTGTTAATCAAAAGTCGCCATTTCTAGCTACAAAATCGCTAAATTGGCAACACTTGAGTTGACATTGCCAATGACACCGTCTGTCACTTCCACCTCTGTCAAAGAAGGAAAAGCAAAGGACTTCAATCCATACAGCCTATTTAGTTCTCGTTAGTATTACATTTCCGCTGACAAACAAAATTATCAAATTTCATTGTAATATAATATTATATCTATTTTTATGCTTCTTATATATATATTTTTTGCCTCATTTCATCATAAGAAATGCTGGTGTGGTGTGCATTTGTTTGTTTTTCAAGGCATCTATCTACCAAAGACAAGGACGAAATTATAAACTGAAAACTGACTGAGGTAACATTTTCTGAGCACTTGTCAAATGTATGTTTTAGTCGATTAGATAGATTGTCTTTCTTTTTCCAGAGCGTATAAATCGTTTATAAGTTTTTTTTATTATTCTTGGTCAAACAATAATCTGCTTGCAATGTTATCGTAACTTTCATATACACGATAAGTGTAAATTTGTGGCACCGCAAAATGTGGATGCCCACAAAATCTCCGAAATTAGCAGTTGGTAAGTGAGACGTTTATGTATTCAGTCGGCAATATAATACATCCTGTCCGGAATTGCAGCGGAAACGTAAAAAATATGTGCGTAATGCTAGGATGCGACATAGTATCTCCCTGATTTATTTGTGACTATTTTACTTAACAGAACAATGGCAAGACTATATTTTTGGTTTATTATTTTTTAGGCTTATAAGTATACTTGGTCAAGTTTATATTTATGTGAAAATGTATATGACTAATTTCATTGCCTCTTGTTATATTTTTACATAAGATCATTGAACTTTCAAGATCACAGCCCTAAAAAGAATTCCTTTATATAGCAGGCAGTAATAATTTCTTATTTTGTTTTTAAATTATGTTCTTATAAGTTATATAATCTATAGTAATAATAATAGCACAGCCAGTATCATAGTCAAAAAGGCATTGATAGAAATAAATTTGGAATAACAAGACATAAACATCCTTAAAGCGAGCCTGACAGACTTTTTTACATTTACATTTTAACAATGGAGAAATGCAGTTCTTATACTTTAATGTTTACCAAAGCCAATTGATTTCAGGTGTGATGTACCATTAGCTTACAAAACGTAGAGCACTTTTGATTTATTCTATAGCTAAACCATAACTATTTTTGACTCATTGATATTTAAGTTTACAACTAGATTTTGAAACATTGAGGTTCATATAATAGTATGGCCAAGATTTTTATGGACTTTCTATCAGTGGCGAAGCATCAAATATTTCCTAAGGGAAGCTGAAAGAATTAGAACCGTACATGCCGTGTATGACTTAACTGAAGCTATCCGTAGCTTTCTAGCTTGGTAAAGCCATCAGGAATCGGCTTGTAGGCAGGCTGTGCCACTGCTTTCTATACGAGTGACTATGACAGCAGCATTTTATTACAATAACTAACTAAAAAGTGGCTAAGTGTAACATTTTACAGTTAAGGATGTTTTATTTAGAGCATGGCAGAATTCATCATTCATATTACTTTTATATAAAATGATGATTCAGTATCAATTTGAACATAGGTACTTAAAATTGATGTAACAATCATGTATTGTGACAACTGTAGTAATTTATTTCTCTTGGTAACAAACACTAATAAAAACTTTTGCTTTAGTCTTTGATGTATGGTCTTTTTTCTACCTGTTCAGAAAATCTTGCTTGCTTTTAATATTTGGTAGAAAATCTTAGGAGCTTGCTTACTTAATTTTTGGTGGGGGAATTGGTGATAATGTCATGTAACAATAAGTTAATAGATAATAAATCAAATTGTTACATCAGACAAATGATATGACGGGCCAATCAGTAATAGAGAACAAACAATTTGCAGAGTGACCAAAAAAAGGAAAAAAATTATGATGAACTGTAACAATTTGAACCTGTCTTTCGGACAAATGACAAAGTCAAATATTAATTATCGAATAATTTTTGTGGCCAATTAAAATGAGTTAACCATTTTTCAGTCTTAAAATATGTAACTACTATCATAAGTTCATAACCAACACATGAATTGTTATAAAAAGCCTTTCTCAAATTAGAAGGACTGTGCAATTCCTTTTCTAATATAAACTTGATAAAAATATTGCAGCTGTCTACAACTGGAAAGGAGATGTGCGTTCTGGGCTACCCTTAGAGATTGGAGAGACTGTGCAAATATTAGAAGAACATTCAGGTATGTAATAACCAAATATGTATTTTCTAAATACTATTTCAAACATGAAATACTTTTGAAAGAAAATCCAATTTTATTGAGCTTTAGTTTATTATATGAATTATGAATAGATCGCCTTGATCGCGATGTGTGTGAACCTAGCATATCAATTTCCGGAATCTCAAAAAGTAATCGCAGTTCTAGTAGCATCCCCAATAGTTCTACAGTTCCTGATATTTTTTTTCGATAGTTCCGTACGTTTTTCAGGTTTTTAAAAAAATTTAAAATGAGATGCTAACTTCGCATTATGCCTATTAGCATCTCAGCAGTTCTCGATTGCTAGAACCCAAATACATATAAAACTGCAAAGTTCTATCATTTAGAGTAAACACAGTAATAGTTCTAGCGAAAAAACGATTTTTCTTCAATGAGATGCTAACTTTGCATTACACCTGTTAGCATCTCAGCAGTTTTCGCTTATAAGATCACAAATACGTCCGAAACTGCAAAGTTCTATGACTTCATGGTAATCCAGCAATAGTTCTGGCGAAAAAACCAAAATTCAAACATATAGTGATATATATACTATATAATTTCGGGCAGTTCTGCGTAGCATCTCAGCTATTTTTGACAGCTACGCAACAAACACGTATGAGACTGTACAGTTCTACTGCCTGGAAGCGATAGAGCAATAGCTCTTGCAAAAAATCTTACCATGCGTTGATATGCTATAACTTCTCAGGCCGTTTTGCATAGCATCTCAGCTGTTTTCGATGGCTACGCTACAAATACGTATGAATTTGTAGAGTTCTACTGCCTGAAGGTGACAGAGCAATAGTTCTACCGTTCTTGATATTTTTGTCCAGTTTTTTTTTATATTTTCTTTATTGAGATGCTAACTTCGCATTACACCTGTTAGCATCTCGGCAGTTTTCGCTTATAAGATCACAAATACGTCCGAAACTGAAAAGTTCTATGACTACATTGTAATCCACCAATAGTTCCGGCGAAAAAACCAAAATTCAAACATTTAGTGGTATACTATGTATTTTTCGGCAGTTCTGCGTAGCATCTCAGCTGTTTTTGACAGCTACGCAACAAACACGTATGAGACTGTACAGTTCTACTGCCTGGAAGCGATAGAGCAATAGTTCTAGCAAAAAATCTTACCATGCGTTGATATGCTATAACTTCTCAGGCCGTTTTGCATAGCATCTCAGCTGTTTTCGACGGCTGCGCTACAAATACGTATGAGTTTGTAGAGTTCTACTGCCTGAAGGTGACAGAGCAATAGTTCTATAGTTCTTGATATGTTTGTCCAGTTTTTTTTTATTTTCTTTAATGAGATGCTAACTTCGCATTACACCTGTTAGCATCTCAGCAGTTTTCGCTTATAAGACCACAAATACGTCCGAAACTGCAAAGTTCTATGACTTCATTGTAATCCACCAATAGTTCCGGCGAAAAAACCAAAATTCAAACATATAGTGATATACCTTGTATTTTTCGGCAGTTCTGCGTAGCATCTCAGCTGTTTTTGACAGCTACGCAACAAACACGTATGAGACTGTACAGTTCTACTGCCTGGAAGCGATAGAGCAATAGTTCTAGCAAAAAATCTTACCATGCGTTGATATGCTATAACTTATCAGGCCGTTTTGCATAGCATCTCAGCTGTTTTCGACGGCTGCGCTACAAATACGTATGAGTTTGTAGAGTTCTACTGCCTGAAGGTGACAGAGCAATAGTTCTATAGTTCTTGATATGTTTGTCCAGTTTTTTTTTATTTTCTTTAATGAGATGCTAACTTCGCATTACACCTGTTAGCATCTCAGCAGTTTTCGCTTATAAGACCACAAATACGTCCGAAACTGCAAAGTTCTATGACTTCATTGTAATCCACCAATAGTTCCGGCGAAAAAACCAAAAATTTGTTTGATTTCTTTTTTTACTCCTACTGCATCATGTTATAATAAAAATTGTTTATTACGTTCGATGGCATAGTTTTTCAGGAACATCATGCAAAAACCAGATTTACAAAATATTAAAATTTGCAGTCGTAGCACTCAAAATAAGAATCAGGGTATATAACCACGAGTTTTATAAAAGTGCCAATATCTCGAAAACTGTGATATTTTTATTAAGGACAAAATTACTTAAACTAGTAGCTCTTGAGCCGCCCTATCAGCTCCTTGCGTTTTATCGTTGGTTTTAGGGACAACCTGTATAATATAATACCATTTCCATGGAAAATTTGTGTACCTCGCCACACGTAAAAAAAGCGCTGGGGGTGGGGGCTGCGCACTAGTCGATTTATTGATTTTTTTAAAATTAATTACCTATTGTTATTTCGAAATAACCATATTTTTAGGGTTCCGTACCTCAAAAGGAAAAAAGGAACGCTTATAGGATCACTTGTTTGTCTGTCTGTCAAGACCTTTTTCTCAGGAACGCGTGGAGCTATCAAGTTGAAATAAATATCAAATACTCAGGGCTGCAATCTCTTGAAGCTGTGAAAAAATCAAGCTAAGTCACCGCAATCAAAAGATATGGCCGTTTATGTCACTTATTTTGATATTTTCAAGGGAATCCAAAGGGAATCAAAACCTATAGGGTACTTCCCGTTGACCTAAAAATTAAATTTGGCAAGAAGCAGTATCTCACAGCACAAGTAAAGGAAAAAGTCCGAAACACGTCCGAAACCAGTAAATTTGTAATTACATCACATAAAAAAATAGTTAAACGGAATTTGCAAAATCGTATCACACTCTACGATTGCACCGAGATAGGAGCTTGCAGAAGTTATTTCGTATCTTATTTCGTAGGTAGGTTAAATGGTTACCCCGCCCCGTTGTAAAAAGCTATTTAATTTTTAATTTTCAGGGTTCCGTATCTACAAGGTACTGTTTCTTTTTCATAGGTAAGTACGGAACCTTCAGCGAGCGAGTCAGAATCGCACTTGACCGGTTTTTTTTCTGAAGTAACCATTTTTAGGGTTCCGTACCTCAAAAGGAAAAAACAAACCCTTATAGGATCACTCGTGTCTGTCTGTCCGTCTGTCACAGCCAATTTGCTCCGAAAATACTGGACCGATTGAGCTGAAATTTGGTATACATATGTATATCGGTGACCGCAACACGGACGCGTGACGTAAATATATGAATTTTAAACATGGGGGCCAATTTTTGGGGGTTAAAGCAGAAAATTAAAAAAAAAGTTATGCAATTTATATTGTGTGACATATCAAATGAAAGGGCTTATTGTGAGGACTTTAAATATATTTTCTTCTGAATTTTAAGTAAAAGAGTTTGGAAGTTATTTAGGAAAATAGGCGAAAATTTACCATTCCCCCCCCTTATTTCCGAAATTACTGGGGCTAAAATTTTGAAAAAAATATAGAAAATAGTTCTTTACCCATAGATTACAGGAAAACCTATAAGAAGTCTATGGTATTTAAAGTAACCTAGTAAATTGCAGATAATCATGTACGGAACGGAACCCTCTCCACGCGAGTTTAACTCGCACTTGTCCGGGTTTTTAAATCCCACCTATATGGGCCTTACCCATTGCGAGGCTCCCGGGCGGGTAGATCTTTGCGAGGCCCTTGTATTTGTGGAATTCGTTTTAACCTTTTGACCGCCACGGCTAACGAAGAAAAAGCGTACCACGAGCGCTCGTCGAGGGCTGTAGCTGACGCAAATGTATGGAAAACGGCATATCGTGGCGTCAGTGGCACGGAAAACTGCCGACGGCCACAGTCGACTGTGGCGGTCAAAGGGTTAATGATGATGATGCTACAGATATCAGCGCGAGTGGCATGACGTGAGTTTTATAACTTATCTTGTTCTCTTTTTATTTTATTTTTATTTTTGACGTTGCTGTAATAAGTAATTTAGTAGTAACACACACGTACACATTATCACAATATTAAGTATATTAAGTATGTATGTATAACCAATCCATCTAAGTATTAGTAAATAAATAATTATTAGCATGTAGTGTATTTATATGTATAGCGCTCCGTGAGTCACAGACGGTGCTGGCTGAAAATCAGCGCTGTAGGTGTCTTACACCTCAGCATTAGGCTAAGTTCAGATGAACGCGCGTCGACGCGCGGTTAGCTCGACGCGCGGTTTGAGATTGTAACAAATCAATGTTGTTGTGTACATGACCGCGCGTCACCGGGCACGCGCGTTGACGCGCGGTCAAGTACACAACAACATTGATTTGTTACAATCTTAAACCCCGCGCTGAGCTTACCGCGCGTCGACGCGCGTTCACCTGAACTTAGCCTTATGCTGAGCCTGTGTCCCATTCACAGCCGCGAGGACACACACCACCATTTTGTTTTTATTGTTTAAATTTTTATTGATGTTGCTCTGTGTGTCTTCTGTTAGTGAATAAATGTTCCTTCTTTCTTTCTTTCATTTCTTTCTTATAATACGCGGCGTAAGGTGCGAAATTCAAATAAACATTTATCTACACCCATATCATAAAACCTCCATTGTTTTATCAAAAACCGTAGGAAATGACCACCATTTTGACAACCAATTAGGAAAAACTAGTGCTGCAATGTTATTTCTTTATCGTTTTTAGTAAAGAAATGAGATTAAATTTGGAACAGCTGTCAAAACTCAAGTGGGTCTCTATTCTAGTATCCAAAGATATTAAACAGTTATTGATACGAAACGTCAATTCAGTATGTTTTTTTAATATAAACTGCACAACATTTGATCTCGAGTGACATGAGAATAGAGACTTCATTCGATTGTCTATGATTTTAAAAAAAATGGTCTTGACAGAGGATCGAATTGGCGCCATTATGTTGGTGTTTTGCTGAACGAAAGTAGAATTGTTGTTGAATTGAATAGAAAAAGTTGTTTGTAATTTACATTTTAGTTGAAAATATGAAAGTAGTCTTCTCGGAATGTGTGTGATGTGAAAATGCGCCGGATATCGGAAATATGCAGCCACGATTGCAACAAATAACTTGTTGCCAGAAAATATTGTTTCTGAACCCATCATGGAGGATTTATAATATGTGTGTAGATAAAGTTATGTATGCAACTCTGCATAATTTGGCCTTAAAACACTCGTGCGATCTTATTATGAAACTCGCCTATCGGCTCGTTTCATGAAAACCGCACTAGTGTTTTAAGGCCTATCATTATGTAACCGTTGCATAAACTACTATAGTACTATTAGTACCCAATATCTTTGTTCTTGGGTTGTTGCGCGAGTGCGCTAGGCCCCTGCAAGAGCAAGGCCCTAGGCGGATGCCCTGTTCGCCACCCCCAAAGGCTGCCCCTGCCCAGGCTATTCCGAAAGTTTAACATATAAACTTTTAGTATACTGCATATTCAGTTTAATAGACATACAATAATGCATATTTTGTTTTTGGCGGGCGAGCGAAGCGAGCGAACAAGATAGATCGGAGCAGAATCGACTCGTACATTACACACCCATTAAACATTACTTCACTTCACGTAATTTACAGGCTTTCAATAAAATTTATTTTTAAACCCCGACAGTAACGACAGTAATAAGATTGTATAAGTTTGACCCCATTGTCTGTCTGTATGTGGTGTAGTGTGGTGTTGTTACTCTAGAAATGATGAACGAATTTGAATTTTGGTTTTTTGTTTTGATGGAAATCGATCGGACTGATTGAGGTGATCGAATGTGACAGGTGATACTGATCCACTATTTACTGTCCTCCAACACAAGTTTGACAATTTCTTGGCACTCGAGCGGCTTCGTCTGTTTGTCCCGCAGCAGTATTTGTGAGCAGGGGAGCGTCGCTGCCACCAGTTGTTCGCGGCCCTCGTAGGGTGAACACGTATAGTGAACAAATCCACAACGGCTAGAGGGTCCTTTACATACCTATGATAAACAAACAGTACCTCGTAGGTACGGAACCCTAAAAAAAATGGCTTTATTAGCCGGGTAACCATTTACAACCTACCTATGAAATAAGAGGTTCAAGGCTCAAGGTTTGCACTTTTCGGCCTATCTTATTCTCTACCACACTCCTGTACCAATCTTGTGAAGTCCTCACCGTCCGCCAGCTATTTCTGCTTTGCATTTTTATGAAGCAACATAGCTCAACTGTCTATGATTATGATTATGATGTCTAAAACCAACCGCACTACGTTTATGAAAAGATTCTTTTCCTTTTTGAGCCCATTCATTTATGCTAAAATTAATAAGCTTAAATACGTTTATACGCTAAATAACATACTGTGTAAAAGGGAAATCTCAAAATGGCTTCAAAAACTTACCTACGAGGAAACTGAAGAACTTCTCACAATCACAAGGTGAATTACACACACACACACACACGCACACGCACACACACGCGCACACACACGCACACACACACGCACACACACACTCACACACACTCACACACACTCACACACACTCACACTCACACACACTCACACACACTCACACACACTCACACACACTCACACACACTCACACACACTCACACACACTCACTCACACTCACTCACACTCACTCACACTCACTCACACTCACTCACACACACTCACACACACTCACACACACTCACACACACTCACACACACTCACACACACTCACACTCACTCACACTCACTCACACTCACTCACACTCACACACACACACACACACACACACACACACACACACACACACACACACACACACTCACACACACACACACACACACACACACACACACACACACACACACACACACACACACACACACACAACCTGATTCTCTGATAATTAATTTTTATTTTACCAGGATATGTTTGTAATCCTGGTTACTGTTTTTGTCTTGTACCATTTAGATAATATTAATTGGAAGAATTATTGTCTATTCTTATCGTTAGCTGGATCACAGTACAAAAATGTTATCTTTAGGGGATGAGCGCTGACTGCTGAAATACAGGTTTCCACCTAGTTTAGCAGCGGTGGCTAAACATAATTAATGAGTTCATGCTAGCTTATGTAATATTGTAAGAAAATTGTATTGCTTCCTTATATGGTAAATAAATAAATTATTAATTATAAATTATTATTAAGACAAAAAATAACTGTCGCAAGCTCCTATCTCCGTGCAACCATCGAGTGTGACTGAAACAACTTGGCAAAGGTTATTCCGTAAAACAATTATTTTTTTGTGATGTAACTACTTATTTACAGTTTTCGGACTTTTCCTTTGCTTGTGCTCTAAGATACTGTGCTTCTTCCCAAATTGTATGATTCTAGGTCAACGGGAAGTACCCTATAGGTTTTGATTCCCATTGGATTCCCTCGGAAGGAACCTTTTTTTTAACTGTATAGACACTTCTCCTGTCCTGAGAGACACTTCCAAAGTAGTAAAATGTGTTCCCCCCCCCCCCCTGTAACTTCTAAAATAAGAGAATGATAAAACTTAAAAAAAATATATGATGTACATTATCATATAAACTTCCACCGAAAATTGGTTTGAACGAGATCTAGTAAGTAATAGTCAAATTAAAACTTTCGTGAGACATTATGAATACTTGAAAAACACACGGCTTTACTCACGATTTATTGTCAGAAATAGTCCGACATGTTTCGAACTCGATTGGAGTCCTTCTTCAGGGTTTGAGTGCGGTCCCGGTCAGATCAACCCGCGCACTGCTCTGCGAGCTGCGCGTTGCGCCCGTGCAGAGGGTGCGGGCGCGGGGGCTGGGGGGGCGGCGCCGGCGCTGCTGACTGCTGAATTTTGGTTTTTTCGCCAGAACTATTGCTGGATTACCATGAAGTCATAGAACTTTGCAGTTTCGGACGTATTTGTGATCTTATAAGCGAAAACTGCTGAGATGCTAACAGGTGTTATGTGAAGTTAGAAACTCATAAAAAAAACGTTTTTTTCGTTAGAACTATTATTGTTTTTACCCTAAATGATAGAACTTTGCAGTTTTATATTTATTTGGGTACTAGCAAGCGAGAACTGCTGAGATGCTACTAGGCATAATGCGAAGTTAGCATCTCATTAGAGTTTTTTTTTAAAAAGCCTGAATAGCGAACAGAACTATCGAACAAAATTATCAGGATTTGTAGATTTATTGGGGATGCTACTAGAACTGCGATTACTTTTTGAGGTTCCGGAAATTGATGAGATGCTATACAGAACGGCGTGATAAGTTATAGCACATCATCGTGTGGTAAGATTTTTAGCCAGAACTATTGCTCTGTCACCTCAAGGCAGTAGAACTGTACAGTCCCATGCGTATTTGTTGCGTAGCCGTTGAAAACAGCTGAGATGCTAGGCAGAACGGCCTGATAAGTTATAGCATATCATCGTGTGGTAAGATTTTTCGCCAGAACTATTGCTCTATCGTCTTCAGGCAGTAGAACTGTACAGTATCATACGTATTCAGTGTCACTCCAAATTGGTTCCCGCTGAAAATCAGCGTTGTGGCTAACGAGCCACAACATTATGCTGAGCGGGAGTCCTTTCGGTGACACTCGGTCGTATTGTGTCCTTTGTTAAAGGGCACAATGTATTCAGAGTCATCGAATAAATCTTATCTTTATCTTTATCTTTATCTTTATTTGTTGCGTAGTCGTCGAAAACAGCTGAGATGCTATGCAAAACGGCCTGATAAGTTATAGCATATCGCGTGGTAAGATTTTTCCCCAGAACTATTTCTCTGTCGCCTTCAGGCAGTAGAACTGTACAGTATCATACGTATTTGTTGCGTAGCCGTCGAAAACAGCTGAGATGCTATGCAAAACGGCATGATAAGTTATAGCATATCGCGTGGTAAGATTTTTCCCTAGAACTATTTCTCTGTCGTCTTCAGGCAGTAGAACTGTACAGTATCATACGTATTTGTTGCGTTGCCGTCGAAAACAGCTGAGATGCTATGCAGAACGGCCTGATAAGTTATAGCATATCATCGTGTGGTAAGATTTTTCGCCAGAACTATTGCTCTGTCGTCTACATGCAGTAGAACTGTACAGTGTCATACGTATTTGTTGCGTAGCCGTCGAAAACAGCTGAGATGCTATGCAGAACCATGTACTAGTATATAGCATATCACGAAATGTATGAATTTTGTTTTTTTTTTTTACTAGAACTATTGCTGGGATGTTACCAAGGTATAGAACGTTGCAGTTCTGTACGTATTTGTGATTCAATAATCGAGAACTGCTGAGATGCTAACAGGTGTAATGTGAAGTTAGAAACTCATAAAAAAAACGTTTTTTTCGCTAGAACTATTATTGTTTTTATCCTAAATGATAGAACTTTGCAGTTTTATATTTATTTGAGTACTAGCAAGCGAGAACTGCTGAGATGCTACTAGCCATAATGCGAAGTTAGCACCTCATTAGTTTAAAAAAAAGCCTGAATAGCGAACAGAACTATCGAACAAAATTATCAGGATTTGTAGAACTATTGGGGATGCTACTAGAACTGCGATTACTTTTTGTGGTCCCGGAAATTGATGAGATGCTATACAGAACGGCGTGATAAGTTATAGCACATCATCGTGTGGTAAGATTTTTAGCCAGAACTATTGCTCTGTCACCTCAAGGCAGTAGAACTGAACAGTCCCATGCGTATTTGTTGCGTAGCCGTCGAAAACAGCTGAGATGCTAGGCAGAACGGCCTGATAAGTTATAGCATATCATCGTGTGGTAAGATTTTTCGCCAGAACGATTGCTCTGTCGTATTCAGGCAGTAGAACTGTACAGTCCCATTCGTATTTGTTGCGTAGCCGTCGAAAACAGCTGAGATGCTAGGCAGAACGGCCTGATAAGTTATAGCACATCATCGTGTAGTAAGATTTTTAGCCAGAACTATTGCTCTGTCACCTCAAGGCAGTAGAACTGTACAGTCCCATGCGTATTTGTTGCGTAGCCGTTGAAAACAGCTGAGATGCTAGGCAGAACGGCCTGATAAGTTGTAGCATATCACCGTGTGGTAATATTTTTTGCCAGAACTATTGCTCTGTCGTCTTCAGGCAGTAGAACTGTAGTCCCATGCGTATTTGTTGCGTAGCCGTCGAAAACAGCTGAGATGCTAGGCAGAACGGCCTGATAAGTTATTGCATATCATCGTGTGGTAAGATTTTTCGCCAGAACTATTGCTCTGTCGTCTTCAGGCAGTAGAACTGTACAGTATCATACGTATTTGTTGCGTAGCCGTCGAAAACAGCTGAGATGCTATGCAAAACGGCCTGATAAGTTATAGCATATCGCGTGGTAAGATTTTTCCCCAGAACTATTTGTCTGTCGCCTTCAGGCAGTAGAACTGTACAGTATCATACGTATTTGTTGCGTAGCCGTCGAAAACAGCTGAGATGCTATGCAGAACGGCCTGATAAGTTATACCATATGATCGTGTGGTAAGATTTTTCCCCAGAACTATTGCTCTGTCGTCTTCAGGCAGTAGAACTGTACAGTGTCATATGTATTTGTTGCGTAGCCGTCGAAAACAGCTGAGATGCTATGCAGAACTATGTTCTAGTATATAGCATATCACCAAATGTTTGAATTTTGTTTTTTTTTTTTCACCAGAACTATTGCTGGGATGTTACCAAGGTATAGAACTTTGCAGTTCTGTACGTATTTGTGATTCAATAATCGAAAACTGCTGAGATGCTAACAGGTGTAATGTGAAGTTAGAAACTCATAAAAAAAAACGTTTTTTTGCCTGAACTATTATTGTTTTTACCCTAAATGATAGAACTTTGCAGTTTTATATTTATTTGGGTACTAGCAAGCGAAAACTGCTGAGATGCTAATAGGCATAATGCGAAGTTAGCATCTCATTTTAAATTTTTTTTAAAACCTGAAAAACGAACAGAACTATCGAAAAAAAATATCAGGAACTGTAGAACTATTGGGGATGCTACTAGAACTGCGATTACATTTTGAGATTCCGGAAATTGATATGCTAGGTTCACACACATTTGATCGCGCAAATGTGACAAAATATTACATTTTTAAGGACTTAAGTAAAATCACTTCTTCAACTATTTAATCACTCATTTTTGATTATTATTTATTATTACAGCTTTATTTCTCACACAACTACATGTAAATTAATATTTAGATCAGGTTATTTATTTTATTAAGTGTGATCCCTTGTGGGTAAAAGCCTCCTCCATCTGTTTCCATTTGCATTTGTTAGTGGCAATATTGATCCAGTTCGTTCCCGCTATCTTTATGATATCGTTGGTCCATCTTTTTCTTTGTCTTCCCACGCTCCTACTGCCTAGTGGACCCATCCATTTAGTTATTACAAGAGTCCACCTCTTGTCCTTGTATCTTGCAACATGTCCGGCCCAGCGCCACTTCTGCCTCAGGCAAAATTTTAGTGCATCAGTTAACTTTGTTTTCTTCCGGATGGCGGTGTTTCTTATTTTGTGTATCCTTCTCAGTTTTAAGGTTGTTCTCATTCACTCATTTTTGATAGGTTGATTTAAATTCAAGGGTGCATTCAATTTTATCTATAAGGTGGCATAGTAAATGTAAAAAATGCATTGGTCATTATGACTAAAAGTATTTTAGCAAATATAGTATTTAAGAAGTACTAATATACGAAATGAATGCTAACTAAATACAAGATACAAATACATTTAAAAAAAAAGTATTTTAGATACAAGGTGAAAATACGTATTTCAGATCCTTGTGTCTTAAATAAGTCACATCTCTGTTACTAATTAATGTGCTAAAATTATCCTGAAAGTAAATAATTAATGACTGACTGATTTCAGTCAAACAAAGGTCTGAAGCAATTGTAGAGTTAAATGAATTTGAATGAATGTCTTCATTGGGACATCGCGAAACACTTTAAAACTCGTGTATGAACTAAAGAATTGAGTAATGGGTGAATTTCAAAAAAATCGTACGTTATTAAGGCCTACTTAAGAAAAATTTTAAAAGTTCCTGTGTTACGAAAAGTTGCCATACAATTATATGGCTTATGGCTACAGTTAATTATCCATATAATTGTATGGCTAATTTTCGTAACACAGAGAAACTTTTTCTTAACAACGCCTTGACTACGTACAATTTTTTTTAAATTTGACCCTTATACTAATGCCTGGTTACACGATCTTCGCTGGTAGGTTGATAAGTAATGAGTTATGAAGTCATTTAGTTGGTAAGTAGGAAAGTGGTGTCCATACTCTGGACGAGTAAAGCAACGAAGTGCATATTGCGTCGACTTATGGACTCTACTTGACCGTTTACACGAGCGCCGCTCAGGTGGCGGGAGAGGGTCGAAAATAGATCGGATTCTATTCTACTTATTAACTTACCCAATAATGTGGAAACTTACCTACTTATCTGACTGTTACATACATACATACATATCATCACGCCCGAAATCCCTGTAGGGAAGAAATAGTGGGGACTGGAATCAAGCAATATCTGACTCACCGGGATTCGCCTGCTTCGGTGCTCCGGGGGCCCCCGTCTGTATATCCATAGGTTTTTGGCTGCTGCTGGACACTGACTCTCAACACTGGGTGCTAATAGAACTCGCGTAACCAAGTTGATGGTGAAATATGAAAATTGTATGAAGAGCGTACGTGCGCCCATTCGAAATCATAGAGAAGAAAGAATTCTCAATACTGCCGCTTGGTGGCAGCACGGTCGCGTTGCGTTTAGAAATCAGATATGCATCATTCCAGTTAGAATTTGGAAAAAGGATCAGAAATTGCATGTGCTAACCGATATGAGATGAAAAAAGTTCTCTTACAACAAAATCTGTATGAAAGTACGGAACATGCCGCCGGCCTTGAAATAAGCTAATTATTTTAACTAATACTACACCTAAGAAACTTAACTATTTGTTAATTTAAACTCTTAGTTGATAGGTAACGGACAGACCTTTATAATAGGTCTTTTTACATAAGAGTTACCCATACGTAAGGTAACTACGCGGGTAACGCCATCGGCACCCGGGTGCAACTGGTGCACACGTGCCAGTCGCCACTGCATGGGCGGCAGCGACTCGTCACGCACAACGACCAGGGATCCCTCAGTCACCGGAGACGCGCCTCTGTCGCGAAACCAGCGACCACGCTGTTGCAATTGCGAAAGATAATCGGAACTCCACCGTTTCCAGAAATGACGAACAGCCTGTTGTATGATCTGCCAGCGTTGAAGACGGCTGGGTCGTTCATCACTGTAGTCATACTCAGGAAGCGAGGTCAATGGCTCCCCGACGAGGAAATGCGCGGGTGTAAGTGGCAACGGATCACACGGATCGCTGCTCAAAACACAGAGTGGTCGGGAGTTGAGTACCGACTCAATCTGACACAAGATGGTATTGAACTCGTCATAGGTAAGAATCTGTGAACCTATCACACGATAAAGATGTGTTTTGAAACTCTTTACGCAAGCCTCCCAGATACCCCCGAAATGGCTGGCGTAAGGAGGATTGAAATGCCAGGTTATACCGGAATCGATTAGACCTTTATTAAGGTCTTGCTGAATTGAGTCTGTTTTCAAGAACTCAAAAAGTTCCTTAAGATATCGGTCGCATCCTATAAAGTTTCGACCGCAGTCTGAATATATATCCGAGCACAGTCCCCGTCGCGACACGAAACGTCTTAAAGCGTTTAGAAACGCTTCAGTGGACAAATTTGGAACTAATTCCAAATGACATGCCTTTGTAGACATGCAGATCATAACCGATACGTAGGCCTTGAACGTTTTCGCGTTACGAAAATGGTTTGATTTTAATAGAAAAAAGCCCGCGAAGTCTACCCCAACGTGTAAGAAAGGGCGCAATGCTCTTACGCGTGCTGCAGGCAGTGCCGCCATCTGTGGTTGTGGAGTGGCACGGGGCCGAGCGCGGAAACACGGAATGCAGCGGCTTGTGCGCATGCGTACTGCGTCACGCGCGGAAATTATCCAATAGACTTGGGAAATAATGAATTGTAATGTCTGTGGTCCTACGTGTACACTGACCCTATGATAATGATCAATTATTAAACTCGTTAAGTGATGTCCCTTTGACAGTAGAATTTGATGTTTGGCATCATATGACGTATGAGCCCGTTCAATCCTGCCGCCTACCCTCAGAAGACCCGAACTGTCAACGAATGGTTTAAGTTTTTGTAACCGATCGGAACAATTCTTATTGTTTTTTATGTTTGAAAGATCATCGGAAAATTGTTCACTTTGAACTAGTAAAATTATACGCGAGAGTGCGAATTTAGTTTCGTGGACTGTAATATACTTTTCAGGTGTTTTATTTTTGCGACATTTATTAATGAAGCGAAAAATATAGCTTACTACGCGTAAGAGTTTGGAAAGAGATGAAAAGCGGGAAATAAATTCCGTGTCAGTGTGATCGGTCGCGACTATGGTTGAAACCAACACGTTATTCCGTTTTTCTTCGTCAGTAACGAAATCTATATGAGACAGGGGCCAGTCGGCCTCCGGGCGTTTAAGCCAAGAGGGACCGTGGAACCACAGCTCTTTGTCGAGCTCAGATGGCAAGACGCCGCGCGATGCCGGGTCCGCGGGATTGTCAGCTGAGCGCACGTGTCGCCATTGTGACGCTGGGACGCGACTCGTTACTTCCGTGATACGATTTGACACGAATGTACGCCATTGATGCGACGAAGACCTTAACCAGGCCAAAGTGATCGAAGAATCACTCCATGCGTAGACGTCGTCTATAGAAATTACATCGGAATATGTACCGAGTACAGTCTCAATCAGTTTGGAAAGAAGAACGGCCCCACACAGCTCTAAGCGGGGCAATGAAATTCGTTTTAGAGGCGCAACTTTGGTTTTTGCCAACACGAGATGAACGTGAATGTTATCGTGTTTATCAGTGACACGTACAAACACTGCCGCTGAAAATGCCTTTTCGGAAGCATCGGAAAATCCATGAATTTGTAAGCTTTTGCCCTCTGGAAATGCGTGACGCGGAATTGAAATTGACTCGAGCAGAGGCAACTCTGAAAGAAATTTAAACCAAGCGTCAGAAATTGAACTTGGTGGGACTTCATCCCATGATATTCCCGAAATCCAAAGCAATTGAATTAAGTGCTTCGCGAATAATGTTATTGGGGCGAGAAATCCAAGGGGATCAAAAATTTTAGAAATTTCCGCTAATATTATTCTTTTTGTGCAAGTTGACGGACAAGGTTTAACCTCATAACTGAAAGTATCTGACCTTGGATACCATTTAAGGCCCAACACTTTGACGGAAGTGTCACCATCGAGGTTAGAAATCGCTAGCGCTTCGTTGGGTTCCGCACTAGTCACCGCTGACGTTAACTCGGGACGGTTGCTGTTCCATTTTCGAAGGTCAAAAGACCCTTTCTTGCACAGAGAAATAAGCTCTTCTTGAAAAAGCAGAGCCTCATCAACAGAACTTGCACCGGAAATGACGTCATCGACGAAGACATCATTAAGTAAAATATTAGAAGCTTTTGGAAATGAAGCACTTTCGTCAAACGCAAGTTGACGAAGGGTTCGTAAGGCCAGAAAAGGCGAAGATGCCACACCGAAGGTCACTGTGCACAACCGAAATTCTTGCACAGGTAAGTCAGGGCTGGTGCGCCAGAGAATACGCTGGTTATCGCAGTCTTCATGCCTAAGAGAAATGAAACGATACATCATTTTAATGTCTGCTGTAAACACGACTTCATGCAGACGAAATTTCAAAAGAACCTGCACTATATCTTGGTGCAACTTAGGTCCTATTAAAAGGTTGTCATTTAAGGAACGACCGCTTGTGGTTTTGCACGAAGCGTCGAAAACCACGCGAACCTTTGTTGTAGTACTCGAGGATTTCACCACGCAGTGGTGAGGAATATAGTAAGGCTTCGACATCGTAGTGGCAGATTCGTCCACTTGCTCCATGTGACCAAGGTCAATATATTCTTGGAGACATGTAACATACTCCGACTTCAATTGCGGATTGCGCTCAAGCCTCTGTTCTAACTTGATTAAACGCGAAAAAGCAATGTCTCGAGACTCGCCTAGGGGCGGGGCGTCGGGTTTGAAAGGAAGGGCAACGACGTATTTACCGTCGGCATTCCTTGTATGAGTTTGGACGAAAATCCTCTCACACAAGGCCTCATCTTTGGTCAACGGTTTTGTTTCCGGTAAAGATTCTAATTCCCAGAACTTCTGAAGTTGGCAGTCATTTTGACTTGAATTGAAGCTTGCATGCAACTGGACCTTTGTGTCGCTAGCTGGAAGCCGACCGTTGAGTAAATAGCCAAAAATGCTATTCATAGCAACTGGAGTACCTGGAGGTCCTACCACGTTGTCATGAAGTAAAATACTACCAGTGTAGTCTGACCCTAACAAAAGCTCAACAGGCCGCGACGAGCGGAGCTCGGGGTCTGCAAGGGTTAGGTTATGCAAATGCGAAAGGTTTTCTAATGAACACTTAATGTTCGGAACGTAACTAGTAATCTTAGGCAGGATATGCGCTTCAATTACTAATTTAGGTTCGAGTTTACCGTGAGGCGTGATCTCAACTATAACGTAACCACGAGATTTTTCATCCTTGTCACCGATTCCTGTCACCGTCAGGTCCGATTCTGCATGAAAGCGACGTAAATTAAGGCGCTGGACACACGATTCGGTGATCAGAGTAGCCTGGGAACCTTGGTCTACAAGAACACGCACGGAGTTAGGTGTGCGGGGCACCGGTGCAGGTGCAGCAGAGCGGACGTCCACGACGGCCGTGGTTAGTAACACGTTGCACGGAGATTGCGCGCGCGTACCGCAGTGCGTCACGGTGGGCGCAACGGGAGCGGACGAGGCAGACGGCGGGGCCGGAGGCGCCGGGCATGAAGACACATGTGGCGCGGGAATCGGCTCCGCTTCGTGCAAAGAGGAATGATGACGTTTTGAACAAACTTTACAAGAAAATCTAGAAATACAGTTTTTAACGTCGTGCCCGACATGAAGACAGTTGAAACACACATTGTGTTCATTAATGAAACGCCTACGGTCAGTAACGCATTGATTAAGAAAATCTTCACATCTATTTAAAACATGTGAAACCGATTTGCAATATATGCATACTTTGTTCGACTTCATAGGATCAACAATCGTAGACTCGACGTTAAATCTTACCGAACGCGGCGCATTTTGAGCCGTGGAAACATTTGAAAAGGTACGATTGCGCGTGGACCAGTTTTGATTGTCCGACGCAGCGCGCATGAACGGATGTCGCGGCGGCGGGCGGCGCGCGGGCGGCGGCGCGGCGGCGCCGGGCGAGCGCGCGGGCTCGGCGCGCACGCCGCCGGCCGTGCACAACATCACCTCCGAAGCCGCAAGCTCTCGGTTTAGGAACTCGAGTAGCTCACGATAGTCGGGCATCTCCGTAGGAGATGACAACGAAAGTTCGAAACGTCGACGAATATTGGAAGACATTTTACGTAGTAAAATATTAAGAAGAATGAAACTCCATTCCGAAATTGGTAGATTTAAGGCGTTGAGTGCCGTTAAGTTTTCTTGAAAAATATTTAAAAGGTTACGTAAACCGATGTAAGTATTTTTGTCAGTAAGCGGTTCCAGGTCTAAAATGTTATCTAAATGTTTTGTTGCAATTATACGCTTATTTTCGTATCTACTGCTTAAAATCATAACAGCGTTGTTATAATTCGCGTCCGTAATTGGAAGTGATTTTATCAAATTATATGGTTCACCTTTTAAGGTTAACAACAAGTACCTAAACTTTTGCACATCCATGAGGTCGACATTTTCATGAACAAGTGACTTGAACAGCTCGAAGTACGCGGCCCACTCGGTGGACTGTCCACTAAATGAGGGCAGCGGTAGCGGAGGTAAATTCGCCCCGCGATGACAATGCGAACCGGAATTATCATTATTATTACTGATTTGACTGTTACGCCGCTGTAAAACCTTGTAGGTATCGGCAGCTACTTGTACCTGATAGTATAATTCATCAAACTGAGTTCGTATTGTCAGCTGTTCGCTTTTAGAAAAAGTATTATTTTTAGCTAATGTTTTTTCAATTTTGACCTGTACCTTAAGGAAATCCTTTTTGACAGAATTTAATTCTTTAATTCTGCAACGAAATTGCATTTCATCAGATTCGGAACAATCTACCATTTTTTGCAAAGAATTCAATAGAATGTCTCGCTCGAAACATAACTGCTCAATCTCCATCTTGTGAGATTGTCTAATACGAAAACGTATAAAATATGTTTGTTTGTAGAAATTACTGTTACGTCGAAAATCGGAATTAACTAGTACGCAGTACGTAGATAGAATAATTTTATTGACGTAACGTATTTCTGCACAAATTGAAAAGAAAGAAATTTGAAATTGGAAAGTGAAAGGAATTATTGTATTACAATAAACTTATTTACCACGTAGTGCGTAAATACAAATAATGTTCGAAAGAAACACTAAATTATTATAATACCGAAATGAAATAGTATTAAGCACGAAAATGCAAGAATACCGAAATACGTAAGCAAAACCCGGGTGGCGCGCTTATAGGTACGCCGACTCGAGGTGTCGTGGCGCCGCAATGGCGGGCCGCGCGACTTACCTGCACTTTTACGGAAATAAAAGTGCAAATCGAGATATACGATGTAAAACTCGGAAATAATGATTTAATTAACTACCTAAACACTTATTACAAGAGTCTTAGGTGAAATATCGTTGATTAAATCGAAATTAACTTAGGAAACATACATTTACGACGTATGCATGCCGGTACTTTCTTGAAAAATGTATCGTAATACGTAATGAAATAGAAGTTAACTTGTTAGCACGCACAATATATCAAGCCAATTCGGTTCGACTGATCAGAATTCGGTTCGATGGACCAAAATTATGTAGGGAAGAAATAGTGGGGACTGGAATCAAGCAATATCTGACTCACCGGGATTCGCCTGCTTCGGTGCTCCGGGGGCCCCCGTCTGTATATCCATAGGTTTTTGGCTGCTGCTGGACACTGACTCTCAACACTGGGTGCTAATAGAACTCGCGTAACCAAGTTGATGGTGAAATATGAAAATTGTATGAAGAGCGTACGTGCGCCCATTCGAAATCATAGAGAAGAAAGAATTCTCAATACTGCCGCTTGGTGGCAGCACGGTCGCGTTGCGTTTAGAAATCAGATATGCATCATTCCAGTTAGAATTTGGAAAAAGGATCAGAAATTGCATGTGCTAACCGATATGAGATGAAAAAAGTTCTCTTACAACAAAATCTGTATGAAAGTACGGAACAATCCCTATTGGGGTGGGCAGAGCCACAAGACTACTTTTGGCCACGTTCGATTAATTAGTCCTAAGATGGTATGATGATATGACTGTTAACACGGTAAATTTAGTTGACTCGCAACTTACCAGCTAAGATCATGTAAACCAGACATAATAGGCTAGTTTCCTGAAAAATTCTAATTAGTCCGTCATTAGGTAAAATTAACACATATTTTTTATTTTGTCAATACATACATACATACATAGCATCACGCCCGAAATCCCTAATGGGGTGGGCAGAGCCACAAGACTACTTGTGGCCACGTTCGATTAATTAGTCCTAAGATGGTATGATGACCCGTATGGTGACAGGTGATCGGCCCATCGCCCATACAGATAGTCCACCATTTTGGAGAGGACCCGTCCTTTAGTCGACTTACGACATGCCAGGATGATAAGCATCTGCACGCATTCTATGCTATTTCTTCACTCCCAGTGCAGCAGAGGTTTTGTCAATTAAACTAAAAATATCAAAGATATAGTGCGTCGAAGTTTCACGTGACGTCACGACTTTGTACACTTTTTACCATTAAGTGACGTCATTAGCCCCCACTCCCGAACTTTGATGCGCGTTATCTTTGTCAATTTTGATCGATTTAATAAAGCAAAAAATACGTGTTAAATATTTTTTGATAATCTAACTGACGGACTAATTAGAATTACTATTTTTTTTTTACCCAGTAAACATCATTATTGTGGTTTTGGATTTTGAGGTTTTTTACTTGCAATACTTTGTTTTGACTTTCAAGGATGGTGCCGCGGCTTCAGCACGAAAGACCGATCTGCTTGGGGGATCTTCCCATTTTGCGTTGTGTCGGTCCGACCCTGCACAGTCAAAGGCTCCGGTCCAACGGCCATTGCCGAGCTCAAGGACGATCCCTTGGTGCGGGAGATTGCTTGTGTGTTGAGAGAATGGGCTCGACTGTGGAAGAAGCTCTATGTGGTAAATATGGGATTTGGATACATATGATAATCAATGCATGATTTAAGTTATTTTGTAATACTTTGTCAACCTTACTAATATTACAAATGCGAAAGTGTGTTTGTTTGTTTTTTAGGTTCCGTACCCAATGGGTAAAACGGGACCCTATTACTAAGACTCCGCTGTCCGTCTGTCCCCAGGCTGTACCACATGAACTGTGGTAGTAAGACAGTTGAAAATTTCACATATGATGTATTTTTGTTGCCGCTACAACAACAAATACTAAATAACTGAATGAATTAAATATTTAAGGGGACTCCCATACAACAAACGTGATGTTTTTACGGTACGTGCGCTTCGTGCGCGAGTCCGACTCGCACTTGGCCGGTTTTCTTTTTCACGTCTAAACGGAGCAAGGATTGACTAGATTTTTTGCATAGCAATAGTTGGAAGGCCGGAGTAGGACTAACTTACTTTATTGTCCCCAAAAAATGCAGTTCCTGTTGGATGATTTAATCCGATTCCAGTTGGATGTATATTTTCGCCTTGGCTATGGCTCTCATAAAGCTCTGCTCAATGGCATAAAGTCATTTTAATGTTAACCTTTTGAACGCCGGACAGATGCCGGGCAGATGCGTGCCCCTGACGCCACGGCATACCATTTTCCATACATTTTGTCGGCTACAGCCGTCACTTGGCGTCCGGGCACGCTTTCACGCATTCAGCCGTGGCGTTCAAAAGGTTTAACGATTTTGAGCCCTATGTGCTTTGGTTATGCCCTAAATTTAGACTGTTAAGATCAAACCGTATTTTTCCTTACTGTTTATATTCCGTGTAATACAAATGTGTATATCATTTTTGAAATTTTACTCTTGAACCTTGGTAAAAACTCTGTGTCACATATAAGCAAGTCAATACTTACCTCATTTATTCATGACCTCAGAGAGGTAATTATGGAAGCCAAATGTAAGACAAATGAGTTGCTGAATAGTATTAGCATATTCTAACATGTTTGTTCTTCTGTAGCATGGCTTATGAATTATCATAAGATTATTATTCAGCACCTGTGTTTGGAATCGTTGAACTTCAGTAATAACTCAACAAACTTATTTATCAACTAATCCTGAGCTAAAATAGTACAAATACAAGAAACTTTATTTCATTACCACAACACAAATATCTTCAAAACTGCATTGAGAAAGGTGTGAGCACAGTTCGGCTGAAGTTCGTAACTATATCGCGACTGCATCGCTACTAAACGTCGTAGTGGGCGAGCGCCGTTAAATATTGGATTCTAATGGCCGAGTTCAGAAACGCCACTTAAGCATTTGACTAGATATTAAGTAGTTAAATGTCCCTCAACTAGTTGTCAACCCGTACAGAAACGTTGCTGAAACGTCACTTTAATTAAACCTCAATTTGAGTGACCTTTCTGAATTCGGCCATAAGTTATACATTTTGGATTCAAACAAAGCAAACATTAGGAAGGTACTAATTTTTGTATGTTCAGCTGATTTGGCTCCAACTGAATTTGTCACTCTTTTCTTGTTTTTCACAGTAAGTCACTTGTTTTTCTCTTTATTTATTATTCATTTTCTAAGATAAACTTGTGACTCACTGAGTTCTATGTATAAAACGATTTCTCGGGTCAGCAGTGAACTTCATTCTGTATAAGTTACACAGAAATACTTCTAATGGAGTTACAAATACTCTAACACATTTTGTGGATTGTATTTTAAGAGATTTACTCATAACGCCTGATGTTTTAGTCATATTACGGGAGTATGTAAACAATTCTCTATTATTTCTGAATAATATTTTAAATGTTTTCCTATGCATATCTTACTTACTAAGACTTTATTCGAATCAGATTTTAATAAATAAATCTACCCCATACCGCATTTGGGGCTTCGAAGTTTGAATTTTCAAACGCCGTTTTACGCTAAACGTGATGTCAAACACCAGAAAATTGACAGATTTCTTGTATGACTAATCTCCTCTAGTGTAGTTCACTAGCTGTTTGTTTTAAGTAATTCTGTGTTTTTACCCAGCCACAATTAGCCCATCTTTAGTTTATGGCTCCGTGCGTCCCTCTCTAACCAAACCAGTCTTTTTTGAAAGAGACACTAATGGTAGTATCAGAAGATCTGTGAATCATAATACCCGTACAAGTTGTGTTCTCTTCATGCTGGGAGCCTGCCGTTTCATCGAAAAACTTTTGACATTATCACTTCCCAAACAAATTTTAGCAACCGATTTTTTGCCAATGCAATCTTTGGAATAATTTTAGTACGCACATTTTCATTTGGTCAAAATTTCATTCAAAAGAATATTACTACGGGAAACGACATTTAGTCATTTGGTCTTTTATCAAATGTTTTATTAAAGCAAAAAATCATTAGACAATAATCATTTAGTCAAATAAATTGTTATGATAAAAACTATACTTAAAGACAAAAATAACAAATACGAAATAATAATATGTAGCAGCGAGCGAGCGAAGCGAGCGAGCAATACAGGTCGGAGCAGAACCGAGTCGGATAAATTTAGGTTAGAAGGCTAAGGCGCCTTAGCCTTCGAGGTTTTTTTTTATCCCTTAATAAAACATAAATTTGCCTTATTTTGTTGGCAAGTGACTTATTGTTGGAACGTTCACTTGCCAAACATTAGGTTTGCGTTACAATTATTTGTGAAGAGTTAATTTGTCAAATAATTTGCAAATGAAAATATACGAAAAATTGTTTGCGAAGTGATAATTTGTCAATTTTTTTTCGTTGAAACAAGGGTAACACCTTCATGCTCCTATATCTAAACTCATATCTCATTCGTCAGGAACGCGAGACCTACCGGTTCAGTGCCGTAGCGAAGGTGATGCGGGAGCTGCTGAGCGGGCGGCGCGCCCTGCTGGCCGGCACACTGACCCAGGACCAGACTAGAGCCCTACGGCTGAAGCTCGTCGCGAAACTCGACTGGGGGAATCGGTGAGTGAGTTTTTTTCACAGGAGGGTCTAGCACAGTCTGCCCGCGACTTGTCGCTCACTGCCAAACTATTCAAATAAGTAAGGGCCGCACTGATCGACAAGTGACTCGAACAGGTTGTGCTAGATATGCTGACCATATAAAGCTAGGGGAAGCGGGGGAAGGCTTCTCTGCAGTTGGTTTGCTATTAACGTCATTGGTGCGTACGACAGGTGTTTACTGTCCCCACAAGAAGGCTTCTTGCATTTGATTGCAGACTGACTGCAAGTACATATAATAAACATGTATGTTAATGCTACCACTGTCAATGACAAGAATATATCATATTAGATATTAGACAACAAGTCCTTATTGAGACCAGTAATAGTCTAAGGTCAAAATATATTAACTTGAGGCAAGATAAAGATGACTATTAAACAGAAGACCTAATTGGCATTGAAAAGTAAGCTATTTTGAACTTTATTGTTAAAAAAATAATTTAGATTCTAATATAGAAAGTTGGGTTCTTCCCGCTGACGGTTCCAGTAACGTTAAGCTTTTAGAAATCCTACTAACATTTAAATGCAAAAGTTTGTATGTGTGTCTGTATGTTTGATATCACGTAGCTCCGTAACGGCTGAACGGGTTTTAATGAAACTTTGTTAATAGTTGCCTTAGGTAGGAATAAGACACGGTACTTTTTATCCCGGAAAATTCGCGGGCAGAAGCTTGTTACCGAACTTCCATTCATTATTTGAAAAATAAACATCCTAATTATGAAAATGCACGATAAAAACTATGTTTTATTAGAAAAAATCAAGTAACAGACCTGTTGAGAACTTTTTAAATATATAGCAATTTAAAAAAATCTCTTTAAAATTTATAAAACATCGCCAAACTACAGAGCAGTTTGTTGGCTATTTATTACACTTCTTTATTGCACTTGTGCACCAAAGATACAATGCAATCATTACAGCATTGTCAACAGGCAGATATGATGGATGGGCGGTACAGCGATAGCCTCCATATTACTTAATTTATTTTTTATTGGTTTTGTCCAATTAATTATTAATTAGTTAGTCTTTCGTTAAAAGTACCCATACCACGACTCCAATTTGTTTTTGAAAACTTACTTCGATTTACATTCCTCTTGCAAAAAGAGGGCGTTGAATACTTGTGGTATCAAGTACCTTCTCGATCTTTGCCCGTAATGATTTCACAGGCTCTGGGTTCTACATATGTTTTCATAGTGCTACTCAAATACAACGGTTATATATATTTTAAACGGTGGAGCGCACTATCGAATATTATATTTCCCAGGCATTTTTCGTCTATTACTAAGTCACATAGCCTTTTTACCTAGTCAGTCTATAATAAGTAGGTACAGTACAATTGTGTTCAATAAATTGCTTGTTTTCCAAATACTGGACTGGACATTATGAAGAGAAATCTGCCACGTCAAATAACGATGAAATCGTTTTCTTAAACAGTTTAAAAAGTCCATCTGTCTCGAGCCACACGTTGCGATCTGGTTACAGAGTCGTAAGAGGCGGATCAAAGTTAAATATGGCTTTTGTTAAATTCTCTCATCTCTCTTTTCATTCTTGAATTTTCTTGTTTGAATTGTATATAAAGTGCTTAGTCGTTGGTGGTAAAGGTTTTCAAATAAAACATTATCAAAATTTTATTTCGTTTATTTTCAAGAAAATATAACCAAATTACATAAAAACTACGCGAATTGTGAACTGTGTCACAGTAGCAGTCTTTCTTACATAATTGTACGTAATCGTCGGCTACAGATATATATCGTGTTAGGAATATTGTAGCTTGAGTAAAAACAAATGTCTTTATGTAGTAGGTACATATAAAGTATTATACTTAATGTCACAGGCATACTGCTATAACTGAAATAGTAACGTCTTAGTACTTATGCTACTATTTATCGATCGTCTAAAATAGTGTGGAGATGCGGGAAGTTTATCTAAAAAAAATGATATCTTATTCATAAGAATATGGCTAAAATGACTGAAAATAAAATTACCTACACCTAAGTATATCAATTGAATAAAACAAATCATGATATTGAAAGGAAAATTGGTCCATAAAGTTTCGTAGGAAGTCGGAAAATGCAAATCTGGTGTTCCGATTACAATCGAAGGACGACGAGGCGTAACAATGGCACAATATATCGAGTAACTTACTTGAGTACAAAAATATTCTCTACAGGCTTAGTACCTTACAATTTGCACCGAAATCCTACCACTTACTTTATTAATTTGTACCTATATCCCTAATACAAAGTAAAATGCTTTCATCATGCAGGTGATATGTGTATTCGTCTTTTTGAGTTCAGTCAAGTCTTAAAGACCGATTTTTGTTAGTTGGATTTAATCATAGTTAGTTAGATCATAGCTAGTAAAATTTAAAATTCAGAATTACTAGAGTTAAGCAATTAGTTATCTGAAAAGAAAGCCTATAAAAACTCGTTTATATCTCGACTAAGCTATACAGAATGTTCAGAAGTGTTCAAAATTTACATCTAAAGCGGTTATTTTTATTATATTTGAACTAGAATTAGTAATATCGCTGGCACAGATTCCATCTAGCCCACCCTGTACGACACCGTCCCTGAGTTTAACCGCGAATAGCTTATTGCTAATTGGAAATCAAACCAAAACATTACTATAAGTCAAAAGACGCGTTTGTCTGGCAATTCTTACTAACAAGCAATAATGCTATTTTACTTCCATATATATTTGATGTTAATGTCAAAGTTCACAAAGCTTACCAAGAAATAAAACTCTTACTCGACAATCTCACCAATTAAAATATTTCGTAACAAATAAAATCACTCCTTAAATTATAAACCTATACATTCACACTATAAATTTCAATTTATTAACTATTTTATTCACAAAATCCGTCCGACCATTTTTGAAAAACATTTTTACACTTAATTCATTGAGACCCAAATTTAAAGCTCAAGCTTAGAAAAAGGCAAACTGAGGCTTAGTTCTTAGCATGCGAAGTCGATACTTTCGTTTGCTTTAAAATTCTAATAAAAAAGGAATGTCATGAACCGTCCATTTCGTAAACTGGAATTCTTTGTACAAAAATAACTCCCGTTGTTTAAAAAAATAAAATAAAGTAATACACAATTCAATTGAGTCTCCTTTTGAATTGAAGACGTTAAACCTGTCACTGTTCGTGTTATTCTGTTCTATCCGCATGGAAAACCTGCTTATAACTTTAACTAGTCAAAATGTGTGTACTACTTAAACGGTTAAATTGCTTACGTCTCCGTTTCTTTCGAAAACTTGTCTATATTCGGGTAGATGGGTGCCATCTCAATGGTCGACGGGGCTGAGGGCGGGTTGGAGCCGTGGTGCAGTCTCCGAGACAGCTCGTCGAGGACCTCCCCGAATACACGCATAGACATGTTCTGACCGAGCAGGTGGAGAAGTAGGAAGTCGCCAACCTGTTGGAGATATACAAATTATGCAATTTCACGAATGAAGTATATTCTATTTCTTTCACATTCAAATAAGTGTCAACTTAACTTTAATTGTAAGAGTATACACGCCTAAGCTTATGAATGTTCACAAAGTATTGAAATGATACGTTGTAGTACGATTGTTTCTTTCTTTCTTAGTGGTACAGCGTTTTACTGTAGCCAGAATACGTTACCCATTTCAATTACTAAAGGCAACGTCGAAAGATGAAGCTACATTTGAGGTAAGCTGAATGTATTATAGAACAGCCAATGAATATAGCAAGTTTCTTAAAATAAAACTGAATATTGATTGGTAAGGAAAATCTGAATTTTACCTGAGTCTTCCTAATAAGCGCTTCGACCCCCTTCGGTGTGCCGAAGCGGAATCGTCTCTTCAAGATCTGTTCACGAGTGCTCGGAAGAAGGATCACAGCCGCTGAGTACACGAGCGCCAGACCCGTCACCGCTGATAGAATTATGAACCTGGAATGTAAAGGAACAGTTATTAATAAATTGTATCATTGGCGGAGTGAACAAATGCTCTTGCTCATAACGCTGGTGAGGAACTATTTATTAAATGAGAGAACATTTTGGAAAACACTGCTGATGCAGCACTGAATGTCCAAACAGTCATCGTCATCATTTTTGTTTCTCCGGAAAACATTATTATTACATGTCCACTGTAAGGTAAAAGGTAAGGTATCAGTAGGATTTTACTAACCAGAACCATAAGAAGATAAATATCTTCTCGTTGAGAATGTTCAGAGCCAGGACGCACAGCGAGTCGTGTTTCTGAATAGAGCCGGAAGCACCATATTTGTGGAATGTGCATTTTGTTAATCTCGGGAAGACCTCGATCTGTAAATTAATACAAAAATATATATATAATATACATTTACCAATATTATCAGAAGCCTTGGCATGAATAACACAATAGTTGTCTCAGTCTTATCTATTACTGCATCCTTTTCTTCGATACTAGTATGAGAGAGACGCACTAAGGGATAATTTATTTATTTTCGTATCACTCATGCAATGTTGTAGAAAACAATATTTTTAAATGCAAAATTCATTCTTTCTGTATTGTCATTTGAAGGGCTACCCTTCTAGTCTAATTTCGATAGAAAATGGTTAAGGGACTGCTGAGTTCTACGCGGACGAAGTTGCGACAGAAACCAAGTCAGAGATAGTTTTATAATAGCGCTCCCACGTACTAGTCAAACGTATTAAGCACGTCGTTATAAGAAAATCGTATAAGTCCTCGTAACGAGACGGGATCTGATTTACTTTTACGTATATTTGGAGACCAATTTTGTTTGCGATGTCAACGAAACATCAGAGTCGTATCATCGGTCATTCAGGCTGCCTACTTTTGTAACACCAATATCTGATAGAAAACATGGTTTTTAATATGAATCTTACTATAAAATCTTACCATAGGGTCAGTTCGCTGCTCTTGGTTCATGTTCGAGAACTTGATCACCTCAGATCCATAAGTCAAGAAGGCACCGTTCAAGAACCTATCCAGGAAAAAGATGTTTCCAACCTGGAATATAAAGATTCATTACTAAAATATGGTTCAGGAAGTGGAATTCATTTTGGAGAATAAAGTGAGGCGAGAACTAAAGGCGTTCTTTTATTGCCCCTCACAGCCCAGGTAATAATAGGAATCGGTAAAAAAACAGGAGTACTGAAATTTCGTCTTTAACCTAACGCGAATTATAATTTTACGCATACACGTGTAGGACTGTTACGCTGTACGCCCAGCTGCCCTGACATGCAAGACACAAGGATAAGTTAAACCGTCTTATCTCTAAATGCGTCTCTCTCACACTAGTGCCGACGAAAGAGACAGTTATAGAGATAAACGGAAACTTATCTTCGTGCCTTGCATGTTGGGGCCGCTGACAGACATCCGGCGTTGGCTTTGATAATGTTAAGGATAAGACTTCATTGCGTATTTAAGTATCCAAAACCTGTGATTAAGTACTCGAACGTGTATATTAAAAGACAATACTTACAGCATTGACAAAGTTCAAGGCTTCACAGAAGAAATATCCAAAGGAGTACGTGTTGTGCATATTCAAAGTGCCAATAAGGTATTCCACGAGTCGGCTCTGAAATCAAAACGATACATTTGTAAGTGAACTAGCAATGTATAATAAAGTCTTATTTAACTAGTAATCTTATGATTACTTTGTAAAATAACGGGTTTCTGAAAGGGTACAATGTCAGTTTACAATGATTATTGTGCTAAGTATAAAACGGATAAGGTATTGTTTTCTTAAACATTTGCCGACAATAAGATCTTAATGACATACAATTTTCATTTAAATACCAATTCAAAATGTATGCCTATAATTGTATACATGGAGATATTTACCTTACCTATCGTATTATATATGTATGTACGTGCGATTTGTGTACCTGTCTTTTGTTTTTTCCGTCGGAGATGTTGGCCGTAGTGCCGCGAATCCCATCCGAAATCATGCGGACCTTGCCCTCTTCCCAGTTCTTCCAGATCCAGTGCGGAATGTAGAACAGGACACCCTACAATTTTATGTTCATTATGAATCAGATTAATAAACACCGCTAACATCATATCCAATTGCACAAACATAATTTTACTAGACACATGTATTTACAAATATGAATGTACATTCGGCATATTCAAGGTTCCGTCTGTGAGTTTTATCTCTACAGCGATATATGTAAATAAAGGCCTTCCTTTATTTGCATATATCGCTGTAGAGATAAAACTCAGTGTCTCTAGCGATAAGTTTGGCATTGAACTCTTGACAATTTTCGTTGTGTAGATGTTTGTTTAATTACTATTACTTCATCTTTACATACTTGATATGTCTCAAAAGTTTAAGAGGACTGTGAATCAACGGTAAAAGTCACCATTTTCATACAAAAGGCGATAACGATTTCCACCCCTTTAATGTTAACCGATTTTGACCAAATTTTGATAGGTTGTCAGTCAGAAAGAAATCTAGGATTAACAATTTAAGGGGTGGAAATCGTTAAAGCTTTTTGTATGAAAAGTCGTAGGTTCACAATTCTCTTTGTCTCGCATAGCTGGGATCTCTGTGATTAAAATGTTAAGATTCTTACCTGAAAGAAGAGCATAAACGGCACCCACTGATAGTAGGAGTGAATGCGTTTCTCTTCTCCATAGTCGTTGCCGAGATTCGCAATGCTGTGGTGGACAGCATGCGCCGCCGGGTTGAACGGTAGGGTGAAGGTGTACGTGATCCAGCAGAAGTTGTTGATCACATGCTGGGGTATCGAACCATCGGTGATGCACGAGATTGGGTCGCCTGTAACAAATATTTCGGTTTAAAGATATTTATTTCCCATAAGAAACACGTTTCACTTACATGAGAAATATTTTACAATTTAAGTATTTAAGTTTAAAAACAAATAGTTTGTGCCCTGTGAGCAAACCAAGATAACGTTAAAAAACACTGAGCCCGGACCTTTTCACCGCCTACCTCACAACAAGACGAGAAAAAAATAAAATGGTAAGATTGTTTCAACTATGCATTGTCAAGAGACATTTTGCTGTGAATACAATAAAACGTTTGGATTATACACTAACGTTACTATAAATTCATGATGATATTACATTACAATAATATGAGAGGTGTTACCAAAGTTTTAGGAGTATGAAAGCTATTTATATTTTTGTAAAGAAAAAGTTTATATTTCTTGTAATACACTCCTGCAAGGTCTATACAGCGATTTTTATTTGGTTGACGCTGCAGTTAAGAGCAACTTTTTGTGGCAGCCCATCGTCCTCAAATATCCACTGCATATAAGTATTGACGCTTTGCGTCGTTAGGGCAGCATACCCGTACATCCAGGACTCGCCACTAGCAAGGGTATAGAAAACCTGCTGGGAGTTACCTCCAACAATTTTTTTTATTCATATACCGACACCAATCGACTGTCTGGGCTTTTTGCTCTTCTGTCAGAAAATGCGGTATCCAAGGTGAAGCAACTTTGGTCACCGTGTCCGTCGTGTTAAATGCTTGCAACTGCCGGTGATCTAATGCCAAGTTCGTGTTCTATTTCCCAATGTGTTATATATCTTAGTTGTTCAATCAACCACTCGGCTCTGATCAAGTTCTCTAGAGTTACAGAGCTTTTTGGCCATCCTTGTCTCGGCTCATCTTTGATACACTCCCGACCCCGCTTAAACTCGCGGTGCTCTGTCGTATAATAAAAAAATCATAATTAATTATCTCAGAACGCGGAATTACATGATATTTCAGAAAGGGACCATCAAGGCACGTTTCTGGCACGGTGACTAAGATGCTGTTGGCGTGCCCAGCAACAATATGATTGCTGTAATGTAGGATCTTGATGAGACGATCTACGGTCAAGTAGTCGAGTTTAATTACATAATGCGCGTCGCCCGAGGAGTACTAGTTATACAAGTCCACAAAGGTCAGCCTAGACTCAACGAATACTCACGGTCACAGGCATTCTCTAGACAAATAGGTCAGTTGCGACTCGAAATGGAGGTACCTAAGTACTCATTTACATTGTTGAAATTTACAGATGGAAAGTGGAACCTTTTATGGAATGATAACGTGTAAATGAATATGCAACGGAGTACCTAATTTCGAGTTCAGTACAGTCTTTATGAGTAAAATAAAATCATGGCTCAATGTTGGCAATATGTATGTTGGTAAAGCTAATTAATTCTACATAAAAAATGCGAGCCGAGATGAATGCCTGCTGTATCATTAATCATAACGGGATATAAATCAAATTCCTTGAATAATCCATCGATACATGTGGCTACATGAGTCTGTGGTTGTTTGCTTATCATAAATTAACACTTTCACCGCCACTCCTTAATCAAGGTACATCCCATGGCTAAATAATTTTCTCCGTACAAAATTGCCGTAGCAACTGGCTAACAGATTGTTCCGCGAGTGAGCCAATTCTCCGAATATTTGTGAACCGGATTCTTGACACTGAAAGTGTTAAGTTATCTGTTTTCATTCCAAATAGTGTAAAGAAATCAATCGATTTTGGGGTATGTTGTAATATAACTAAAGTTTAAGACGAATGCTCGTTTTAATAGACTGCACTCGAAGACTTATACCATTCAAGTAGACATTTAATTACACCTAAAACCTGCCTAGAATACAGTTTACTTATATAGGCCTTTGTATCTGCGTGGTAGTAAAAGTTTCCAAAATAACGACAAACAGTTCCTTTGGGAATATATATCAAAGGCGCGCGAAGCTCCGCGCGAGTTCTCTCGCAAAATTGTTGCAATTGCAATTATTATATTCCCTACTGACCTCGGCATTGCACCGTGCTTAACGGATGGCACTAATATCGCCAATAATGGCTGCAAGCTGCCCCTGCGCCGATTGACGGCCGTGACTGGATCACCTTGTCCGTGGGGTTACCATTGTATTTATAGAATGCATGTAAAATTATACTGGATTTATACGTACCTTATAGAGGAAATATACACTTTAATTAAATGGAAATATGATCACAGTTGACAAGTTTAACCTGATTCTACTCGACTCCGAGAGCAAAGGACGTGCTTCACGCGTAGAATGAATAAAAAAGCTAGTTTCCTGAAAAATTCTAATTAGTCCGTCATCTAAATTATTTAAAAATAGTGAACATATATTTTTTCTTTTGTCAATTAAACAAAAAATGACGTAAATATAGTGCGTTGAAGTTCCGCGTGACGTCACGATTTTGTACACTTTTTACCATTAAGTGACGTCGTGAGCCCCCACTCCCGAATTTTGATGCGCGTTATCTTTGTCAATTTTGGTGATGTGATAAAGCAAAAAATACGTGTTCAATATTTTTTGATAATCTAATTGACGGACTCATTAGATTTTCTTTTTTTACTTAGGACACATCCCTATTTTGAATTCGACCATTGGTCTCACGGATCCATTTGGATTGCGGATTCTGTATAGTGTGTACTGTATGTGGTGTAGTATAGTGTATAAGTAGTTGTTGTTATTGTTGTGTGAATTCAAATTGTTTTATTTTTATTATTATTTATTATTACTATACCTACATATAACGTAGATGATTACGCTGCCGGATTTTAAAATTAATATGGTTGTTGTTCATTCATTTATTTAGGTAGGTACTTACTTATGTTAGTTGTAATTAACGGACGGAGTAATAAATCAAAGTTAAACCGCATAGTTTAAATTAATTAATTACTTCCTATGATTGTTTATTGTAAAGTTTCTACATAAAATCACAGGTTCCCAGTAAAGTCGCGTTTCAAATTATGAATTTTTCTTTGAATACTTGTAATCCTCCGTTTTCCGAGAACGGTGTCGACTTCGAAGTTAGACTTAATGCCATAAAGTTTAGTAAGTGATAAATGTCCGCAACATGTGCGTTCTTTCGCGTTGCCTTCGGGCGATGAGCGATAATTCTCTACCATTAGTTAATCACTTAAAGTGTATTTACTTATCTGTGTGTGCACATTTGACAAAACTTTTAACACGTGCTGTATTATTATTATTATTATGTCCTTTTACTTCCTCGTAACTCTGCGAGGGACCGAACGACATGTTTTGAAATGTCAAAAAAAGATACGCCAAAGAGGCTTTTCGATATCAATAGGCTAGTTTCCTGAAAAATTCTAATCGTCCGTCATTTACATTATAAAAAATATTGAACGCATATAGTCAAAGTAAAACTTTCGTGAGACATTATGAATACTTGAAAAACACACGGCTTTACTCACGATTTATTGTCAGAAATAGTCCGATATGTTTCGAACTCGATTGGAGTCCTTCTTCAAGGTTTGAGTGCGGTCCTGGTCAGATCAAGCAGCAGGGAGTAGTGCGCGGGTTGATCTCACATATTTTTTCTTTTGTCAATTAAACAAAAAATTACGAAGATATAGTGCGTTGAAGTTCCGCGTGACGTCACGACTTTGTACACTGTTTACCATTAAGTGACATCATTAGCCCCCACTCCTGAACTTTGATGCGCGTTATCTTTGTCAATTTTGATTGATTTGATAAAGCAAAAAATACTGTTCAATATTTTTTGATAATCTAACTGACGGACTAATTAGAATTATTATTTTTTTACCCAGGAAACATCCCTATTAGCAGCGTCATTCTCAGCCGCCCAAACTAAGGCAACCTTTTATCTTGGGTCCGTTTACATCACACAAATACGTATAAACGATTAGACGCCACGTTAAAAAGAAGTATGTTCACGAGTATCCAACTGACGGAGATCAAACCCGCTACCTTAAACTTCGCAGTCCGATGTTGGAGCCACTAAGCCAACATCTTACCAATTACCTACTTTTGTTATTTATGAGCAATTTACGTCACCTATTACCGTTACGGCCTAGATTTGACACAAATAATACCAAGAAAATACAAAACAAATACTTTAAAACAACGTTATAACATGACACACGAATAGCCTAGGTGTGAATTTGACTGCTTGGCGTGTTGATGGAGCAATAACGAGCATTTAGGGCATTAGTTAGAGCATTTATCATCAGCGCTCGCCATTTATTATCTCGGGTCTCGGCTGCGGTGTTACGCCGAAGCGATGACTGCTCGAAATCATTACGAGATTACTGGTTTTATAACTGCGTTGTGATTCTCTGACGTGCGCAGTGCCTGTTCAGCGGATAAAGGAAACTATTAAATTAGGCTGTAAGGACAAAGTGATTCGGTCTAAATTTGAATGTGTGCCTCATCGCTGATCAGCCGCTGACCATGTTAGAGAATCACATAGCTGATTCGTTATTGCGTGATTACATTTTGAGGACTATTGAAGTGTTGTAATAATAAAGGCGATGGATGCTTTACGCCAGCCTTTTTATATTTACTGGACGGCGCAATTGAGTTTGTATAAAATATTTAAAACAAGTAATGTTCATATTGAGAATGTGATCACCAATACTTTTAAGTAAACGGCCGGTGAGAGAAACTTACCTACAGAATAAAACAAGAAACCGTCTCACTGCTAGGCAAAGATTTTCTCTCCTAGTGAGAAGGACTAAGGGCAGTAGTCCTGCGCGGGCCCATTACGGATTAGGGACTATACTAGACAACAAACAAACATTGAAAACTCAGTTTTTTTTTTCAATTTAGTTTTAACTAGCATAACCCTTCACCGATAAACCTCAGTGAAATCAATTCAGGTTATTTTGTTATGGCAATTGGCAGTGGTGCAAGCGACGTGAGATAAAGAGCTTTTATTAGACGTAGGTGACCATTCGCTGCAGCTTGTGTGTAGGTATACTTGTTACTGGGTCATGGCGAATATATAACTATGAAATTTATCGACGGCTTTATACACGTACCTATGATTGACGGCTGAGGTACTATAAAACAATGCGATATGTGGAATTAGTAAATAAGCAAGTCAGGCTAATCTTTAATCGTCCATAAAGTACGTCACACTAATTTCATGATTTTTTGACCCCTCCCCCGTCCTTGTCACAGTTGGTCACATTTGTGAGACCCCCCCCCCCCCTCCCTAGTGTGACGTCACATATTTTGCAATTTTACATCTACAAATTATGAAACTAAAACAGCAGTTCCGAAATTAGTTTTATTTCCATTTAAATTATTTTTTAATATAATCAACATCAAATGAACCATTTGTAAAAAGGGGACCCGCGCGATACAGTTGTATAGAGAATGTGAACTCGTCAACAAAACAATTTAAACCTTATGTCCATACAGATAGATTTGGAAATATTTTCAAGTTTTTCGTTAATAGTTCAATTTTGGCATTTTAACACTTAGATGTATTAGATTTTGAAATGTGACGTCACAAAACTTATGACCCCTCCTACCCCTTGTCACACAATGTCACACTTCGTCGACCCCCTCCCCCCCATAAGGTGTGACGTACTTTATGGATGACCCCTAAGCGGGCCCCATACATACAGATTATGCTACGTAAAATTGAAATACAGTTTAATTTTTGTTAAATACTTACCTATTTATACAATCAAATTTGTATCATACTATTTAGTTGCTAAAGTTGAAATTATAAATACATGTATGTGGTCGATAAAGTGCCTCTGCCAGGATAGGGCAACTTGAATTTGAATGTGATGTGACTCCAATTATTATTATTAACTATGTTTGATATTAATATAATTAGTTTGATATACAAATTAACATACCAATATTATATAAATCCCGCTATAGGTACTATGTTCCTCAAGTGACTTTGCTATATTTTTACTATTATTTAAATACCGTGCACGTAGTTGCAAAGACCTGCTTACCTAGTTTTTATCATATTTACTTAGTTGTTTTTGCAGTGGGATGATGTACAGTTTGTGTGGTATTTAATTTACTGACCGATTCGTTAACTTTAGACTGATAATACATTCAAACGGATATAAAGAACGGAAATATATTTGCGTCTCATGAAAGAATATTTGAAAAAATCGATATGGGACACTAGACAATGCGGCATTGCAGTATTTAAAGCCAACTCACAACTCACTTTATAAGTACTATTGTCTTCATCACTTTGTATATATTAGTTATTTAATAAGAATGACTGCAATTACTAATTCAGGTCACGAGGTGAACAATGGATCTAACGTTTGTAATTGTTGGACGTTGCGACATCTGCTTTGTCAGATTTTGTTAAAATTTACAATTTACGAATATACGTACCAACGATAATGTTATGAATTATTTCTGCGTATTGTATGGGATGTTTTGACAATTGAATTATTATTATTATTATTAAAAGAAAAATGATGAAGTCGCGTTTTTGTTCGCTTGTGCCAATTATCAGTTTGTAATGGAGATGGATATAATTGGGTCATAATCACGTTAAGAAACAAAATGTGTCCCTCCTGTGGTCAAAAGTTAACGAAAACGAAGGATTACATTAAGGTTTTCTTCATTCAGGCCAAAACTATGCCTGACGCCCGATATGCGGATATAGTCAAAACAAAAAAATAAGGTCTTAGGGTCCTTAACTGTCGGGAACAGGAGGGGACAGTTCTGAACCTAAATGTGATTATTACCCAATTGCTGAGATTTAACAGGCGGAGCTGGCAACGTCGCACTTTTATTAGGTATTTAAGTAAAATTAGTGAAGTTCACAAAACTAGTTCATTAACATTCTCCGTCTGGTGTATTTATATATGTGTTATGCAATATTTTGTCAAGATCAGGCATGTTATTGCATATTTACCTAAGAAAAATATTTAAGACTAGTGGACCCGCCACAGCTTCGCCCGCGGTATTTTCCATACAAACTTTATCACCCCTTTAGGGATGGAATTTCAAAAAATCCCTCGTTAGTGCACCTCTAGGGTACTCGAGGAATGTCTCCTCCTAATTTCAAACCTCTAGGACCACCCGTTTAGGCTGTGCGTTGTCTATAAGTGAGTCACGGTACTGTTTTATATGTATTGATGTTAATATTTGAAATTATAGGAATAACATAAAAGTTAAAAATTCAAACCCGACTGGCGATGTAAAGTGTTTTTGCTTCTAGTATTACGCACTCTTAGTATTCTTATATAGCTTAGCTTATGACACTCGCGAGCTCTTAACAAATCAAATATATCCCATTTATTAAAGTCGGTCCAGTTCAAGAGTTAAAGTGGAACATCCTATTTTTCACATACATGCATACGCACATACATAGACTGTTATAACTCTATATGGGTACCCTCCTTTAAGCTTTGCGCAATCGGGAAAAAGAACTGCGATCACGCCAAAATATTGAATTACGCACATACAAGAATATTTATTTACGAATTTGAAAAGTGCGACATTTCCAGCTCAGTTTTGTTACGCCTTTTATAATATGATAAGTCTCATAGAAAAAAAACCGGCCAAGTGCGCGTCGGACTCGCGCACAAAGGGTTCCGTGCCATTGTCTATAATAAAAAAGGCAAAAAATTTAATATTCATTTTATTCTGTTTTTTAGTGTTTGTTGTTATAGCGGCAACAGAAATACATCATCTGTGAAAATTTCAAGCCTAACTATCACGATTCATAAGATACAGCCTGGTGACATACGGCCAGACAGACGGACAGCGGAGTGTTAGTAATGGGGTCCCGTTTTACTCTTTGGGTACAGAACCCTAAAAAGATGCAAATTAAAGGGCAAATAGTAACTCTTTTAATTCGGAGTCAAGGCGTGAAACTTGACCCACTAAAGAAAATTCATAAAAGTCATTACCAGAGCAGGAGTCTCATGGTTAAGACATGGGCTAGATTAAATACATACATACATAGCATCACGCCCGAAATCCCTAATGGGGTGGGCAGAGCCACAAGACTACTTGTGGCCACGTTCGATTAATTAGTCCTAAGATGGTATGATGAACCGTATGGTGACAGGTGATCAGCCCATCGCCCATACAGATAGTCCACCATGTTGGAGAGGACCCGTCCCTTAGTCGACTTTTACGACATGCCAGGATGATAAGCATCTGCACGCATTCTATGCTTTTTCTTCACTCCCAGTGCAGCAGAGGAGTAGATTAAATATTTTATACTGAGTACATGTCTAGTCGATGTCCTCAAGACTACATAGCAACAGCTGACACATGCCGTATCGCGAATGTTTTGATTATTCACACCTGAGGAGCAAATGGCTTTGTTTATACCTATTCGTGTTATGGCCGGTGATCACGAACTGCAGTGTTGTCGTCTATAAAGGCACAGGATTTACAATGTGCAGTCGGCAACAGAGCAGTAAAATTTGACGATCTAACGAGACATATTGTGTAATAGATATTTTATATTTCAAGGCTAGGTTAATGTTTTCATAATATAGTTACCAAGATGTTTATAAGTTTGTTTTATGTAAACTATAGTGTTACTACAATAGGCAAAGGCTTTTCTGTAAGCTATAGCGTGTTTGATTTAATGTTGGAAAGTATCACAAAATGGCATGCACATTTTGACAAAAAGGAATTTCATGGTCTTCAGAAAGCTGCTAGAACTATTGGAATACATATTTCCTATGAATATCTGAAGATTGCGGTTTTTAATTAAATAGGCTCGCAATAAGTGAAGTTAATGCGAGTAGCTAGCCCTAATTAGTCGAGCACTTAGACGTGAATTAAAAATCGCGCGAGATCTGTTACTATTCTAAATGACTCGGCTTAAAAGTAAATTGTATATTGCTATTTGTATCACGAATCGTGTATTTTTTAGATTTTAAGCATTGTCTTTTGTTGAAAATTAAGTTTATTTTTGCAAGAAGGGTCTTTGAAACCTGCTCAGATTCTTTCGTCGACAAAGAAAAACTGGCGAAGAAAAACCTTTCATACAACTCTTAGCCCCATTTGAAAAGAAGATGTTTTATGTTTGTCTATGAAATAACTAATTCAGATATGAATGACATATCAATCAGTATCGTTTAATAAATTGCAATCTTTACGTAATTAGAAGAAGTCCTGCTAAATGAAGTGGCTCGGAGTAGTGGTAGAGCCAAACAGTAATCCTCACTAGATGATTACTGTTCGAATGGGCCGGCTCGACCGGGGTAGTACCACACTCTCACAGAATATCGGCGTAAAGTAATAGCTTGCTATTGCGTTTCGTACGGTGAGTGACGAGATCCGGAGGCCTATTCCCTCATCCCCATCCCATCCCCATTCCCCATCCTCCCTAGACTGGCAACTCATTGGCAGCACATCTGGTGTTGCAGATGTCCATGGGCGGCGGTTACCACTTTCCATCAGGTGGGCCCTCAGCTCGTTTGTCAGTCAAGTGACATAAAAAAAAAGATAATATTTCGAACCAACGTTAGAATCTTTTTATGATTACTACAATTACTGAATCTAGGAAAACAGTAGCAACCGGAATTAGAACATGAAGATCGGTATATTGAACACGGTTAAACAGCTAGGACATCAAAAGGAACACCATGTGATATGAGAGTACAATATTGCACAAGTGGCGATTACAGGTTGCGTTTACAACGGCACCAAGTTAAATGAGGGGCACGCGATAACAGAACATAAACATAATGCGGCTCGTGTTGCCACTTGACTTGACGAATCGCCCTTTAACTTGTCCAAGATGAACTAATTACAAGTAGATGGAGCAAACACTTGACTTGTTAAGTGATTCGGAATTCATCAACACTTTATTTGGTATCATAAAAAATTAAGGTGCAAAATTAATTGATGGCATCGTTAAATAGGTATGGCTATAATTCGTTTCTCAACACTATGAGTTTTATGTTTTACTATTAAATCATTAATGAGGATGGATTTGCATATTTACCTATTAAGCTACTAAGATGTCTGCTAACTCAATCTGTCACCGGCAGGATTGCATAAGTATGTGCTAACCCACCCAAACTTAACCGGCGTCAAATTCTTGTTACTTTTTACCAGTGACGTCTAGCAGTTTTACGGGCTAACTAATCACACTCACTATTGAGTGACTCAACATTGATGTCTGATGCATGCCAGGAAGTAAACTTTACTTCCTTTTATGCGTAATGCTATTCACACTCTCACAAAAATGACAATAATAGATCCGCGAGAAAAGTAATTAATACTTTTATTAAAATACTTACCTAAATTAATGAATATGTATTTTACTGACAGAATGACTACAATTGTGGAGTTATCTCCTATCATTAGTGACAACCCACTACTAGCGCTTTAAAGTGGCGCTAGACACTATCCCCGAATGTTCGTTTATAATTTCTAAACAATGACACCTGCTACGCGAGACGGTGCATGACAAATCCTTAACTATTTAGATGCAGCAAGTTCAATGACCTGATTTGCTTCACTGACTCGAAACAAGTGGGATCGTACGTATTGGGACAGCTACGTTTTGTTTGTACAACCGATTTGTGATGACGTATCAATTTGGGTAACTGTTACGTACGTTACCGCGCTACTACTGAACGGTGACCTGAAAATGACTCATGATGTTACAGCCAGGACTAAACTGTTATCTTTCATGTGCGGATTCTTTGTTGTGTCTAGTTCATTGGGTCAGTAGATTTGCAATTATGAATGGCGGCAGTGTTAGGGCATATTGATTACTTTCACTGTATCTGGTTCACGTTGCGAAAGTTATACGGTGTATGTGACGTTTCACATTTCTTGTGAAATGCACATGATATGAAAACATGGATAGTTATAATAACATAGTATACTCAGGCGCCAATGAGAGGCAAGCAGTAATTTTCATGTTTTATAAGATAGCGTGACCGCGTTGTTTCAGACAGAAGTAATTATTTGAGGAATAACGATAACGTTAAAACGTTATCGTTATTCTACAACATCAAACAATTGGTTACTTGCTACATACCTAATCACAATAAGATGCAACTCACCAATGAGATTGTTGGCTGTGACGAGGATGCAGAACAGAAACAGCATCGCGGAGGTGACACGGTAGTGCATCCTGAACACCATGTTGTCGATGACAGCCTTGTCGATTAGGTAGCGGACTTTCACAAAGCCCGCCACCGCGGATACCATCCCCAACAGCGCCATTTTGTATTAGCTTCTATCTGAAATAAATAAAAGAAATTATAAAACAAATGAAAACTCCCTTGCTAATACTATGAGCATAAACAAACACAGTAGTAAAAGGGGACTATTAATAAATCCACGCCGACTATAGCGTCGTCGTGACAAGTGCTATGCGCTTCCCATACTAAATTAGATCTTTAAACGGTAAACTTTATGTTCGATTTCTGACCAATGTGTTGAACAGCTGTATCGTTGGTTGTATATAGAATGAGTACGTGGCGTGTTTAGGACAAAATATCGATGTAATAAATCAAATGATAGAAAGAAACCGTAAGTTAAAGTTATGTTGGTAGGTATGCTACTTCCACGGCCATGTCTTCCCAATCAATGACCTCTCAGCATTATTTAACGATGCGGCTACCTCTCGCCCACGCTTCGCATTAGGTGTTCGGGGTCTATCGCTTTTTATAAACTAATATTTTCGGCCCGGCCCGAATGCTTTAAAAGCATCATTGCTATCATTACTTATTTAGAATCCAAATGGCCCGTTACGTGATCACTTCATACTACTGAGATGAGCTATAAATGATTACCGGCTATGAGACAATTTGTATCAAATGGATCCAACCTTGGCAGCCGGCCTATTTCTACCTTAGCTATCGCATGTCCAGCACTTTATAATATTTAGGTCGCTAGCAGGGGGCATAAGCTAATAGGCAATTGGAATTGAATATCATTTCATTGTTCCCGAATTATTTATATATGTCTTACGCAAGGTTCGTATAAATTAAATGGTCTCCGTACTATGCCGGTGGCAGTAAGTGGTAGGAAATAATTATCTTTCGTGAGTTTATCAATCTTAAGTGGCCTTGCTTCTTACTTACTGTATTTGTTGACATAATTATTCAAGTGTTTTTTTTTGTAAAGCTGTGCATGAAACTTGCACCGGTATAAATTTTGCTTATAAAATTGGGTTTTAAAATGTTGATTCAGTTCATATTTTCGCAATCATGACAAACATTTATTGATGATTTTTCATGTTAAGAATTTTGCTAACTTCGTAACTTCGTAATCGTGTTAGAATCGTCCGCGGCGAATGTTGCGCCGGCGCAGGGCATGGGCGGGTCGTCGACCGGCCGGTGTTCAAGCGCCTCCTGCGTTTTCAACCGCCCCCGCCCCGCTACCCCTCTCTGCCTCTCCTGACCCTGTGCTGATGCATCGCGTGGCAACGCGAATTTTACGCGGAAACCAGTTTGCGCGGCGACAAACGTTCGATTCGCACGGCGCGATCATGCGAATCGATTAGTTTTGGAAAAATCTTTATACAGTCGTCGACAGTCTCAGTCAGCTTAAACTGAAAAAGAAACCACCGATAGATTGCGTCATTTAGAAATCGGCTTCCATAAATAACGATAATGAAAAAAATCAAGATTAATTACTACTTTCTTTACGACGTCGCGTTTGTGTCTATATCGACAGAGCAACACGTCCCAGTTGAGCACTGTTTGCTAGCTAACGCGGTGACCGATAATAGGGGCTACAGGGCGGGCGAGACGCGGGGCGCGGGGTGCGGGAGCATTCCACCGTTTATGACAGGCTCAGGCGCACAGTCGCTGCCGGTAGGATCCGTCACTGAACCTGCTTTTGTATCGCTCGTAACATCCTTATTTCACTCGGTCGTTACCGAACCCCATAAATCTTTGGCATATCTCGTTTCTAACAAGAACAGCATAGGTATTTTGCATTTATTAATAAACGCAAACATACATTATAGTGTTACTGAATTGTGCGTTCAATCCATATTTATATTCCTAAAATATTTCAAGCAGAAGTGATATACTTTTTCATGCCTTCTATCTACGGGGCATATAATCAACCCGCATTCTTCTTGCTGACTTAACAAAATGAGAACCAGTTAAAGTAATCAGCTGCTGTACTTATTTAAGAGCGCCGGCACGCGTCGGCTGGCCGCTGAATGGACACTAATTGCGGCAGATGAGAGCCGCGTCCGAGTGCGCATCACACGTCTACACAGCCTCATAATAAGGACAACCGTACGTGGGAAAAGAATCTTGGCGTCACTCGCCGACAAAACAATATCGATACCCCTCGGACAATAACGGGCTATTTAAGCTGCAGGCTTAATAAGAGAGCGGTAAAAGCGTGACTAATGACAGGAACGACGAGGTCGGTTGAACTTATTGGGCAACCTGGAGATTTGCGCGTTCCGAGTGAATGGCGACTTGACGACTCTCGAAATGATGTGCTAACTGCGATCACGCCTGGGGCGTTATGACGCAGTGGCATTGCTGGGATCGCGGTGACGTCTCTCACAATTAACTCAGTTGGCTGCGTAGACTGCGAGTGTTACGGTTGCACCGGCATTGTTTACCTCGTAGAAAAATCACGTGCTGCTAATATCGCATGAGAACTTTTTGATCTGGTCAATGGGTACGTTTCATTTCTATCCGATTTCGATGATAAATGAGTCTTTACATGCGTTGCGCTGCATGATACGTATAGAATACGCCTCGATTTTCATCACCAGCTTACCTATATGGATGTATACGGATACGATAGATAAGTTCTCTGCGGTTGCGATAGCTTGATGAAGCTTGGGTGTCATATATGGAAGTTGGGCAGCCAGTCAACTATATAAGTTTTATAAGGCTTGCGCCGCTACTCGGCAACAAAGATTTTATTATTTATATAGCACTGAAAAATAAAATTATTATCATTAGAAGGTCGGTGATGTATCTTGAGGTCGAAAACAAACGCACGCATTGTGAACCATGCGGGCTAATTGATACCGCGTGTGCTGCGTACGAAATGAACTTAAAGCATATCGATGAGACCCGTACAAAATTAAGAACAAACTAGCACGAGACGTGCTCTGCTCGAATACCTACTACACAAAACGTGAATTTGTGGGAGAGATTTGAGTTGACAGAGATGGGCTGTAAAGTTTTAACGAGGTATTAGGTATTATCACTAGATGAGGCGCCCCGAAAACATTGGGTATGCAGGTGGCGTGGAGCATGCTCCGTGACATGAGTCCAATGACTGCGACCTGTGAAAGATGCCTTTGTCCAGAACGCTGAGAATCTCGCACACTGCGCTGGGAAACAAATTCCTACTTCACTCGCTGTTCGTGATTTGAAACTTAAATTCGTTGTTATTTGAAAATTCTGGTTTTATAGACCAAAATTAAACATTACGTCTCTTCATAGCTAATATACTTAGCTTACTTTCAGTCGATGGTTTCCGAATCATGAGCGGTATTATGGCTGATTTTTATTTTTAAAGCCTTGACATCAAAAACGGGATATGAATGATTGCTCTTCAAACAAGATAGATATTCATTTTATAGTCCCACATTAACAACTGCAAATAGAACCTAGTTTCATAGATAACAAGACGCACTGTGACATGCGTTGATTTTATCTGGTCCAATTTTTATAAATATTATTATGATAATATTTCGGCGTAAATTTGGCCCACAGAACTCGTCAATTCGAAATAGTTTATATCCGGGTCTGTTTCGAATGGAGCAGGTAGTGATCATTGACCAGTTTATGCGTTATTTAGCCTGTCCTTGGCCGGAACATCTTCAATGAAGAGCCACGGAGCGTGACAATTCACGTGCTCCCACGAATTCAGGTGTCTGTTTTAGAACGTTTGGACGATATTTGAATAACGCCCGAGAATATTAACTTTTCTTTTTATACTCTACCCTTAACTTGATAACTTAACCTTTTGAACGCCACGGCTAACGGCGGAAAAGCGTGTCATGAGCGCTCGACGACGGCTGTAGCCGACGCAAATGTATGGAAAACGGCATATCGTGGCGTCAGGGGAACTAAAATGTGCTGTCGGCCACAGCCGACTGGGGCGTTCGAAAGGTTAAACTAAAACAATGTTCTGTTCAAAATTTCCATAGCAGTCGCAGTCGTTATTTAGATGCATTGATAACTTTACCTCTAACTGCTTTGTCCATTCTATACAAACAATTGTTCCCAGGAAAGGAAACTGCATCCCTTCCCCTTCGATCGCCTCCCAGGTATATGGGGACAGCGGCGCTACCTGCGAGTAATTTCATCCTGACACGTCACTGTTCATTTCACAACATTACTAATATCACTTAATAATCACCACGTATCGATTCCTTATTACTTTTGTAACATTCCACAAACATAAGAAAGCGGGTAAAAAAAGACCAGGGATGACTATGCACAAGGCTTTTGTTCCCGCATATGTCCATTATGCTGTCAAACTGCATTCCTCGCACCGAAGACAGGAGCTGCGCGTCTCGATCCTTTCCTAAAACCAAGCTTTTGTGACACAACTTACCTGTTTTAAACCTAACAGTTATTTTTCTAGCGCCACCTCCGGTTTCTAAAAACTTTACGATTTCACGCTTAGTCTCCAACCACAACACTTGAATATTGTTACACACTTAATTTTATTAGCACGTTATCATATTAAATGAACGCTGTTTCATTAGATCTCTTTCATTTCATAGTGGAATGATCAAAAAAGAGTTGTGTAAAACGGGTGGGTCCGTGCGGCTGGCGCACACCAGCTGCGCTCGGTTCGGGACACTGACTGGTAGGTTGAGTGCAATCGGTCGGTCGGCCTCCTGCCTTTTCACTACCGAACTTGCGTATGCGCAGCTACAGCCGTCCCTGTCGCGCGCGCCGCTCGGCGCCGGCACTCTTGTTGCTGTCTCTGTCCTTTACTCAACCAAGTGAACAGTAGTCGGTAGCTCTTATTGAACCAGTTCTGTTGAGCGTTGGGCCGCGTTGCGCACCGTACTCTTGCGTTTTCTCCACGAGTAATAATGTCTGTCGGAAGTTTCATTATGCCATTTTTTAGATGCGACTATGATTACCGGTTTTGACGACTTGTAATTGCCCCGGGCTATTGATTGTCTCTACGAGCCATTTGACTTCTTATGTTACGTGCTAGATGATCTACCTACATAGTGATTTAGATTAGATAAATAATTATGTTTTATTTTAAAAACAAACATAATTGAACATTTTTGTCTAAAACATATACCTACATATTGATTCTTGTTTGATTTTAAGCTCAATCAGAAAAGTATTTGAGAAATATGTTTTAGAAAAAATATATAATTATGAATGTGTTTTTAAAGCATAAACACGTCTGGAGACTAATGATTATCTTTTTTCTATGGGAGCATGTGATTAGATAGGCAGGTATCCGTCCCATGCCAAATTTGAACATTATCATAAATCAAATTAGTCTGTTAAGAAATATAAGGTTATAGGTACAGTAAAAATAAGGAATGTAGGTATAATAAGTAAATGTTGTGATAAATATTTACGTTCATGAAATACCTAGTATGGCTATTTGTAGCAATAATCTCATTTTATTACTTTAAAAACCCAGCGTGAAACTGGCTCACCTTGTCCCTTTGTGAGCAAGTGTTACAGATTCCTTTATGCTCCAATTATTCTTCTTTAGTGTCAAGACAAAAGCTTACGGAGCCCTAAAACCGTCCGATTTAGGGTTCAACATATTTTAGAAATAAACGGAACCCTAACACAATCACTTCGTTTTCTGTCTGTCCGTAAAGACTTTTTTTACGATCAGCTTACGTACCTAATAGGGCTCGAAATTGGTACAGGGTAGTAGGTACTTATTAAAATAAGCGCAAAGAAAGAAATTAAAAAAATAGAAGAAGAAATCTACATATTCATGATCGGAAATATACAATGGTTTCTATAGCTTTTTATGGTTTTAAGTGAAAATAAAAGAAAAAAACAGTTGCTTTTTTATATTTGCTGTTGTTAAAATGGAATCCGTTGGTTTAAAATTGCATCATAAGATGGCGCTGGAAGTGGTCATGAACAACGGGTTTTAATCTCAGCTTTACTTTTTTGGCAAACTATTAATTAAGAAGCTCCATTTACCTGGATATTTCATTTTAAACCGGTATTTAGTATTTTCAATTAGTCAGTTTTTTTTTTTTTTTCAATTTATTATTGACCTAATCTGTATCATACCAGTACCTAAGGCTGTCTTTTATGATTGTAGTAGAATGGAGGGTAAAGTAGTATGAAAAAAAAGCCAAATGGTACGGAGTCCTTTGGTCGCGTGTCTGACAAAATAATACTAATTAATACCTAATACCTGTAACAAAAGCTATTTTACGGAGCAGACAGTCCAGATGTGGCTAATCGTCTGACTATGCCTGTAAGTTACGGCCTAGCCACAACACCACGGCAAGACGTCGCGAACGTGTAATGGCGCGGCACCGTAGCATGGCGCGACGCTGCGTCGTGAAAATGCACGATGCGCCGCCGCTACATAACCACGGTACGGCGTCGTGTCGAGAATAATTCCGTTGCAAATCACCTTTAGATATAGCTATAGACATAAGGGCGACGGTTTACGGAATTTTACACGTCACGGCGCCGTACCGTGGTTATGTAGCGGCGCTGTCGAATGACGCGCCGCGCCGCCGCGTCGTTTCACGTTCAAGACGTCGTGCCGTGGTGTTGTGGCTAGGCCCTTAGAGATACTTTTGGCCGCGCTATCGAGGCCCTTATTACATGAATATTTTATAAAATACCGATTATTATATCTCTCGACTGCGTGATGTCAAAAGAAGGGTATAGATGCACCAATACCTAAAATTGGATGTTACACTTTGGGTCTTAAACTACTGGACCGATTTTAATAAAAGGGTTATCACAGATTGGTGGAGAACGTGCTAGTGTCATAAGCTAAATGAGAATTCTAAGGGTGCGTTATACTAGTTTTTCCGTTATGTTCTTGAATTAACATGCGTATGTGCTACCTAATGACGAATATCTACGCAAAAATAAATAAACACTTGCGATAAATCGCGTCGATTGCTGTGATTAAAGTCCACAATAACATTAACTTAATTAACACATAACACTATATGTAGTTGTGTAGCTTGAAACCTGTATCAAATTATTCATATATTGGACCGAATTGGGCGACAAGTAGGTAGGTATACCGCAAGCTTTGCCAGACATCTCCCATAGTCCGTCGTCGCAGAGGTAAAAAACTGTAATAGGTATATGAATTCAGATAAAGATCTATATAGGTAGGGGCATGGCATTAGACTGACATTGCTCGAATACCTGTTTCTTAAGGGTCTCGGTCGGCTAGTTTCTCGACAATTTATTTCTGCAAATTGGGCTATCCTCAAAAGTTTACATTCAAACTTTTGTTCCCATTAGTGATGTAATATGTTATCTTTTTTGGGAATAGCCCTAATTGCAGCAATAAATTGCCAAAAGTCTAACGGCGCGGGCGGATTTACCATGGCACACCAAAGTAGCCGCGGGACCGCGCCGCCGCGGTGTGGCATGGTATATCCGCCCGCGCCGTTCGACAACGACGCGGACCCGCGTTCGCGCCGCAAACGCGCCGCAACCGCGTTTGGTTTGCCCCGGGCTTTACGCTAGAACGATCTTGGAAGAATACAAATACAAGAATAAAAACTAGTCTCTAAAATCTGTATAATTGCTATTGGACGTCATAGCTTGGTCCTAGAACGTCACAAGAAAACTATTTCTTACGAAGTTTTTAGCAGCATGTACGAAATCAGAAAACTTAAAATTATACCGTATGCTTCCTATAAACTTCGTAAGAAATAGGCTTTTTGGTTTTTTAATGGAGATTTTAGGGCCTAGCTCCAGTCTAATAGCAAATTTACGAATTTCAATAATTTTGCAATTTGTATTCCGGACCCCAACAGCGTCATAGCCGGTATGTAAGATATAAGTATTCGAGCACTGTGTGACTCGTTCCGAATTTATATACCTACTACAGTTTTTTACCTCTGGAACGACGGACTACCAGTGTCGCTTGACTAACTGGTTTGGCGACCTTTCTGCACACCGATCGGACCCATACCCCGAAACAATTAGCCTCAAATAGCTTACCTTTTTATTTAGTCAGATTTTCAGTTATGTATTTCTATATAATAACCGTTTATTAAACTTCATATATGTATATACATGTTTAGGTCAAATCTTACAAGTCACATCAGGGGGGCTAGCACGACATGCCCGCGAGTCGTTGGTCGCTCAGTGCGTCTTTGTCAAACTAGTCAAATATGTAAGGAATGCACTGAGCGACAAACGACTCGCGGGCAGGTCGTGCTAGACTTGCTGATCCACAGCCCGATTACTGATTGAGTTGCGACTTAGAAATAACGAACAGTAAAACAATACAAATATTTAGTTCCATAATGTGGGTAGATAGATCTAAATGCTACATGAAATGATTCAGAATGATGTTTCGCTTTGTTTTGCTCTAAACAAAGATAATTACACATACATACATAGCATCACGCCCGAAATCCCTAATGGGGTGGGCAGAGCCTCAAGACTACTTGTGGCCACGTTCGATTAATTAGTCCTAAGATGGTATGATGAACCGTATGGTGACAGGTGATCAGCCCATCGCCCATACAGAAGGTCCACCATGTTGGAGAGGACCCGCCCATTAGTCGACTTTTACGACATGCCAGGATGATAAGCATGCATTCTAAGCGTTTTTTTTTTCACTCCTAGTCCCAGTGCAGCAGGGAAAATAATTGTTTCTACAAAATCGGTTGCATTGCATAAGTTGCACGGGTGTTAAGTCGCGCTAGAGTTCTGATTTGCCCTGCGGCCTTAACATGCAAGACACAAAGATAAGCTAAACCCATTTATATCTATGACTAATATGACTATCTCTTTCGGCGGCACTAGTGTGAGGGAGACGCACTTAGAGATAGAGGATAGAAGTTTGGCTTATCCTTGTGTCTTGCATGTTAAGGCCGCTGTGGTACCTACGATTCTTCTACGTGTGCAAACGATGGAAAGCGAATAAACGAAACTATTAATTTAGACTTTAAAAACAAAGTAATTAGGTCTAAATTTTAATGTGTCCCTCTTCGCTAATCAGCCCTTGCGCACGTTGGAGAATCACATGGGCCGAACACGATTTGCGTTAAAATCTAAAATAATTTCCGGGAAAGATTCTCAGCACACTAAAGTGTTTTTTACGAACGATTGCAAAATCAAGCCACCATGATTAAATCTGGTTGTTTGTTGATGGTAAGCGCGTGACTTCATTTAGTGTGCCGCCTTGATATCATAAATGATTATTAATACGTATTAATAGCTTCAATTAATGCACACGCCCCATCTCTCGATCCCCACGAGACTGTTCATTTAAGCCCTTTAGTAAATTGACTCTCAGGGAAATTTGTATTTGACAGCCTTTCTCTAAATCACACTAAATAACTCCACACGTAAAACACCGAGTGCTTTAAAGAGATAACGCAAAATGAATCTTATTGCAGGTAAATTTAAGATAATATATCATTCGTCTCTTTCAGCTTTTAAAAGCTTGTTAAATATATTCGAAAATGAACTGTATAGTATTGATATAAGATTCTCTTTCTAGTGTTTTGGTTGTAGATCTGTGATGAGTAAACGAATACGTGTCTTGATTGAAAGCTCGGGCTAACAACGCCGGTTACGTGACCGATTAGTCTCTCATTTTAACTTTAAATAGTTATTCCTTATACAAATTACTTGGCAATTTCAAGTTTAGTCTTTTTGTGCTAGGATTGACAGGAAGATTAATAAAAATTATAGGGAATTATAATCCGCATTTAGTCAAATTCCAATGGAGGAAATAGATATAGCAACTATCAAATATAGGTATAAAACCTTAGATACCGGCTAAATTTCAGCCTTATTTGTAAATATTATAAAATATTTCAAGTTATCTTAAGTGAGTGTGGACTGTGGCTCGTTTCACTACGCTGTTTCAACTTATTTACTTAAATAACCTCTCGTTGTCGATGTCGGGTTAAAAATAAAGCCTAATAGTTAATCTCAAGTTACTTAAACTACTTTAGGTTGTATACCCGCCATTTAAGTGCAGCTAAGTATATATATGCACTTTTAAAAACAAAAAGATACGGCAGTTGTACAACACCTTTCCAATTCTTCTTGTCGTTTCCCTGAGGTTGCTTTTGTTAAAAACCTTTACAGGGGATCTACTCGGATGACTGCGATGACCTGCTATAGTCATAATGCAACAGCTGCAAAGTGACTCGTCAATAAAATTTACAGAATCTCACGTACATTTTTTCCTAAGAAGAATGTTCACTGAGTTTACCTTGTTTAAGTTTCTCTTTCATCCAGTATGCAGCATTTGTTTTTGTGAATCCGCCATAACTTAATTATGGTCGATTACATTCACCTTTATTACGAACGCCCACAAGCGAATTGACGCTAAATATCCTCGGCGGCATAGAATCATGCGCAGCTTGCCATGATAAAGCTAACAACGTGGTGTTTAAATATTTACCCTCTTTTTTTATTCGCGCAACCTCTTAAGCGGTATCCGGTTTTATAATTCTTCGAGACTGTTGAGTGATTCATTATACTCTCACAATACCTTTACGTAGTCATTGCGGTTTTTAGGGTTCCGTACCTCAAAAGGAAAAAACGAAACCCTTATAGGATCACTCATGTGTCTGTCTGTCTATGTGTCTGTCTGTCTGTTTGTTTGTTTGTCTGTCTGTCAGTCTGTCCGTCTGTCACAGCCAATTTGCTCCGAAACTACTGGACCGATTGAGTTGAAATTTAGTATGCATATGTAAGTTGGTGACCGCAACACGGACCCGTGACGTAAATATATGAATTTTAAACCTGGAGGCCGCTGTTGGGGGGTAAATTAGAAAATAAAAATAAATAGTTATGCAACCTATATCGTGTGACATATCAAATGAAAGGGCTTATTGTGAGGATCTTAAATATATTTTCTTTTAAATTACAAGTAAAATAGTTTTGAAGTTATTTAGGAATATAGGCGAAAATTGACCATTCCCCCCCCCCCCTTATTTCCGATACTACTGGGGCTAAAATGTTGAAAAAAATACAGAAAATATTTCTTTACCTATGGATTACAGGAAAACCTATAAGAGGTCTATGGTATTTAAAGTAACGTAGTAAATTTCAGATAATCATGTACGGAACGGAACCCTCTCCACGCGAGTTTAACTCGCACTTGTCCGGTATTTTTTTACAATGAATTTCGCATCGACGGCCTCTTTTGCATATCAATTTGGTATTTGGTATTTGAATGCTGCTCACAGGTATAACACTGTATCGAGGTTCTTTTAAATTTAAGTGGTGTTCAATAGGCTTTGAAACTTGCTTCTTTCCTTACAAGGAATAGTCGTTTACAGCTATGTAAGGCCGCTTACGCAGAGTTGTAAGGAGTATGTTCGACAGTAATGTGACCGACTTCTGACGTGTTTTCCTCGAGGCACTATAAAGTACTAGGTTTAACCCAAGCCAGTTGGCTTGTTGGTGACTAATTGCATCCCTATAAAGGTAAAAAACCTGTCATAACAACTAAAGGCCTTCTGGTAACGCAGTTTTGTGTTGACATTTTAGACACCTAAGTACCTACTTGTCTATACGATTATTCTTAGAAGTAGCAACTCGAAAATATATTAAAAATATAATTAAAATAAAAGCATTCCCCACTCATCTCCGAACTTTAGGAAATTTTTGGCTCATTATTGAAGAAAATACGGAATTTAGGACGTCACTCATACCTTCTAGGAAAATCTCAAAGTAAAGTCTTTTCTAATCTTTGAATTCCCGGTAAAAGTGTACAAAAGTGGGCACAAACACAGGAAACAAAAAACCTGGATTTTATTCACAAAACGCGTTAAAAAAAGAACTTGGTAACTATAAAAAAAAAAAATATCTACACCCATATCATAAAACCTCCATTGGTTAATCAAAAACCGTATGAAATGACCACCATTTTGACAACCAATTAGGAAAAACCAGTGCTGCGATAAAGAAATAACATGACTTCTTTATCGTTTTTAGTAAAGAAATGAGATTAAATTTGGAACAGCTGTCAAAACTCAAGTGGGTCTCTATTCTAGTATCCATAGATATTAAAACAGTTATTGATACGAAACGTCAATTCAGTATGTTTTTTTAATATAAACTGCACAATATTTGATCTCGAGTGACGTGAGAATAGAGACTTCATCCGTTTGTCTATGATTTAAAAAAAATGGTCTTGACGGAAGATCGAATTGCCGCCATGTTGACGTTTTGCTGAACGAAAGTAGAATTGTTGTTGAATTGAATAGAAAAAGTTGTTTGTAATTTACATTTTAGTTGAAAATATGAATAGTAAGTAGTCTTCTCGGAGTGTGTGTGATGTGAAAATGCGCCGGATATCGGAAATATGCAGCCACGCTTGCAACAAATAACTTGTTGCCAGAAAATATTGTTTCTGAACCCATCATGGAGGATTTATAATATGTGTGTAGATAAATTTATGTATGCAACTCTGCATAATTTGGCCTTAAAACACACGTGCGATCTTATTATGAAACTCGCCTATCGGCTCGTTTCATGAAAACCGCACTAGTGTTTTAAGGCCTATCATTATGCAACCGTTACATAAACTACTATTTTGAAACCATATTTGACACTTACACTCACAGTTGTGGGGGCCTTAAGTTTTCGTCACGTAGTCAATATCCTGTAGGGAAATCTCGCGCTTATAAAGACAAAAATTTTTTTTTTTAGCTTTCTGTTTGCAATAAATGATTTAAAATCATATTTATGCATTACTAAATGCAAACTAGAGGTCTTGGCATATACTACGGGTGGTCACCAAGGGGGGGGAGGGGAGTGAATAAAAAAAGGAGCACGTAGAATGTGTACGTTCCCTAATATATGAGCGACACCTTTCGCTTATTGTACTAGCATTGGCAGGTATGCATGCATACATAAGCTTATCATTATTGTATTTGTTAAAGGAAACTGGGTCTGGAGCTGGTGCCGCGGCGGGGGGCGGCGGCCGTGGAGCCCGAGGACATGAGTCTGGTCGAGTTATATAGAGTGCACGTGGAGAGCGCCGAGCGGGCTGCAGCGGTTAGTACACATGTCTACTTTCATCACACTTGCTCGTAGTTATTAAGATTATATACTGGAAAAACGGATCGCTAAAATACGATCCGCGGGCGTAATGGATTTTGTATAGGATAGTAAGTCGTAGTACATGTGCACACGGCATGGCGATTGTGAACGTCGTATGCTTGGGCTTTGAACGTCCAATCGTTCATAATTGCTTCTTTACCGCCCTAAATACCCAATTATACTATTATACACATATTGGCGAGTTGCTTAACGTAACTTACGTTGTGGTACAGTGGAGGAGTTTCATTGCTGGGCTACTTTGGCGATATTCAGTTTCGCCGTTTAATACCGACACTAAGTCATTTCGACATGGCTTGGTCTTGTGAATGCATAAACCGGCAAAATAAGAATATTCCCCGATCGGACATACATCGGCGGCAATTTTGACGCAACGCGGCCTGTCTTTTGTGTCAAACCGTCATATTTATCGATTTATCTATTTAAACTTTATTGCACAGTAAGAATCTTTATAACACTCTTCTTAATAAAAACTCATAGTACAAAAAGTGACCGTTTGGCCAAAGCAGAAAATTTTATCCTGTTTTGTCATTTAGAGACCGGCAGTTGGTCACAAACTATCCATTCATATATTTAAGCTGATCATGCTTCTTGACTTGCCTAGAAATCATTTCTAACTTCGTAAATGAAAAGATCTGATACCCAGATAAGATTACTATTTTCGAATGGGCAATGTTATTGCGACCCGCCTTTTCATTTTAATTCAGCTCCGTGGCTAAAATATTTTCTTACAGGTTATATATGAACTACATTTATAGCATTTTAACCGCTTCACAATAAACGAGCACGGCGATCCTGTCGCCCTTCTTAGTTCTGACCCACAAATATTGGCCAGTAGCCAGCTTATCAACTGCTTCAACTGTCACCATTCCAATATTAATTGACACTTTGTCCTCACAGTGGCGTGGTACCCTCCGCCGCGCCGGCGGTTCAGGCAGCAGCTTCAACTCAGGAACCCTCACGAATACCCCCGTCACCACCGGCACAACCACCGTCCAAAGCCACCACCTCATGTGCAGCATGAGAGACTTCGGTCACACGGCCGGAGGTGATGAAGCGGAACTATTACTCTGGCTGCACGACGCTAGAAGAGCACAGCCATTATCAGAGAGATTCAGAGTCAGGATAGCAAGGGACGGCTTCTCTAATTATGTGGACAGACTGCACGCGAATAGCACCCTATTTGCTGTAAGTAGTAGCGTACCGCGTAGCGTGAACTATCACGAAGAACAGGTTTACTCAAAGTCAGCATACGGAAAGTAAGTCGTTGAGTGTAGTGTTAAGATTGGGAAAAACCCAATGCAGTATTTTAATTAAGCATGTTTTTATTCGAATTGTCAATTACATAAATTAAAAAATTTAAAAAAACTCGACTTGTGAGTAATTTGGAAAGCTGCAGCCTGCAGGTGATGCTTTAAGGTTATCACGTTCTTGCAATATCATTGAAGTAACAAGATACCAAATCTCGAGTTGATGACACTTGTGGAAGTTACTAACATACATTAATCAACTAGAAAGGAACTGATGATCTTCAGACGGAAGAACAGATTTTCTTGAATCCTAGCTTGAACACTCTCGATTAAGTCACCCTTACACAAAAATAAATCGGTTTATCTGTCTGGGAGCTACAATGCCACAGTCAGATACACAGATACACGTTAAACTTATAACACCTCTATTTGGTCGGGGTTAAAAACGGTGAATACGAGTACATCAGTTAATTATGTTGTAGTTTACGTGACACAACCTTACTGGACCGTATTCGAGGTACCTAGTACCTACTAGTATTATATTTATTTGAATTCGGTTAAGCGTTAATAAGTAATATCATTTTTGAGTGTAAAAATTATGCGTTAATGAAGAAGTCTAATTAACACTTTCATTGCCGAACACCCGCCTGGTGGGCGCTCCGAGACTTTACATGGGGAACTGCCTGATAGGTAGGCTGTCGCTATAATAGCTATAGATGACAAAAGTGAATTCATCTATACTTGTCTTATGTCGTAAACAAGTTTCTAACTTCAAAATGTACCGTTTTTGCTTGAAACAGCTTTTTTAAGTTAAGCAATCCTAGGTGAAATATTTGCAAAGTAATGTCTAAAATATTATATCTGGTTGCCTTATTTACGTATACATTGCTGTTTTAGCTAAAAAAGTTGCGTTTTGAGGTTACAAACCTGTAACAAATAAGACAATTAAGGATGAATCCACTTTACAATCTACGCCAAAGTGTGCCCCTCGTCGCAACGGGCCGGCCCAGTGGGGCGCTTCAGCGTGTAGCGCTGGGTCGCTCGTTATATGGCCGTATGAACGCACCTAGCGGGTTTTATAAAGAATCCTGAGGCACCTGGGGTACTATTCGATCTAATGTCTGGCAATGAAAGTGTTAACGTACAATGAAAAAATGGAATGGCTAGAAGTAAACAAATTATTGCTAATATCAACCAAGCGACTTATTTCGGACAGAGCCCGCAAAATTGTTCGCTAAAATCAAACAAGTCAAAGCAATCACTTGTCTATAATTTACGAAGGTGTTATTTTTCTTTTTTTTTTCAAATAAGTTTCGGTTGTATGTAGCCATAAAGTTAAGCCAAGCCAAATTGGTACAGTACTATTAAAATAAGTTCACCATTCGGCTATCCTCGGTTATTGTCGGTGTCCCTCGTTTTTCACATAGAGTATATCAAATTACAGATATGACCTTTAAATATAGTACCCGTTATCTTATTAAACAAATTAACTTGTTGCCAGAAAATATTGTCTCTGAACACATCATGGAGGATTTATAATATGTGTGTAGATAAAGTTATGTATGCAACTGTACAAAATTTGGCCTTGAAACAATCGTGCGATCTTATTATGAAACTCGCCTGTCGGCTCGTTTCATAAAGACGCAATCGTATGTTAAGGCCTCTCATTATGCAATCGTTGCATAAACTACTATTAACTGGTCAGGACCTGTCGGCGACGGACCTGTCGCGCGAGCTGTGGCTGGTGGCGTGGGTGGTGCGCGTGGGGCGCTGGGCGGGCGCGGGCGCGGGCACGGGCGAGCGGCGCGGCCCGGTGGCGCGGCGGCCGCTCGGCGCCGGCGTCCTCCCGCTCGCAGACTTCCTCCGGCAGCCCGGCCAGACGCCCACAGAGAAGGAATATACTTTTAAGGTTAATACTACTAATAATCCATACTTTAATATTATAAATGCGAAAGTAACTGTCTGTCTTTCGCGCTTACACGCCAAAACTACTGAACCGATTTAAATGAAATTTGGTACTCAGATTCTAGAGCCCGAGAAAAGACATTGGCTACTTTTTAATGTGAAAAAGGATTGTAAGGGGTTGGAAGGGGGGGATCAAAAGTTGTATGGCAGTATCATCACTTTTAGAACTAGAAGCTTGAAACCTTTTTTTTAGGCTGTTGATTCGATATAAATAAATATGACATTCAAAGTTTTTTAAAGTTTTACCCTCAAGGGTGTAAAATAAATAACAATAGGGGAGGAAAGTTTGAATGGAAATATGTGAGGTGAATGTTTTATAAGTTTGCGACAATGACAAAATATTAGAGCTATTCTGATGTAACATTTACGGAGAAATCATAATATTAATACTTTGCATCTTATGTACTTATATACTTAAATTCATTAAAGTATTTATACTTATGTGTCTTATTTGTAAAATAATTAGCCTAAATAATCAAAAATGCTACCCAAAGATACTATTATACGCGGACGAAGTCGTGGGCACAGTTAGTCAATACATATGAAACAGTACCGTGACTCACTCAACACATTCAGTGCCGAAAACCCAATATCGGGTTTTCTATTACTTTGTCGCCATGCTGAACGACTCGCTGGTCGAAATTTGGAGGAGATATTCCTCGAGTACCTTAGAGGTGCACTTAGCAGGGATTTTCTAAATTTTGGGATAAAATTTGTATGGAAAATACCGCGGGCGAAGCAGTGGCGGGTCCACTAGTCCTTATTATAAATGCAACAACTTTAGTTAAAAAAGATTTTTTTGAAACCTGCTTTTTTGCCATATTTTATTACTTGAAGCGATCTAGGAAACTTGGGAAACGGCTCTAACGATTTCGATGAATTTTTGTAATGTTTTACCTTCGAGGTAAATCTAAATAGGTGTCATCCTCGAGAAAAAAAGAAAGAGAGAACGAAAGACACCAAGCGAAGGAAGTCGGTCGCCCATCACGGCTACCACGACCTGCCCGCGAGTCATTTCTCACTCAGTGCATCTCTTGCATATGTGACTATTTTGAGAGTGACACTCAGCGACAAACGACTCACGGGCATGTCGTGCCCCCAGGTACTGTACTATAATATTGCATTTTCATGAGGCTTAAGTACTTGTCAAGATAATTCAACAATCCCAAACACGATGGGGCTATCCTGTTTTTTGAGGAGTTTAGATCCGTCATCCGATCCTTGACACCACCTAGGTCTATAGTACTTGTAAATATAAATTCAACGAGCCCGGAGTTATGTAGTGTACTTGAGAAGTTCCTATGGCCACTTTCTGGCTCCATCATAAGACCAGGTCCATAGCACCATATTATGCACTGTCACAAATGTTACATAAGTATGCCAAATTTCAGCTCAATAATATGCTAGCAGTGCCTGAAAAATTTCAATTTGTAATGTTGATAATCATCACTTTGGTTTCTTTATACGAATATACCTCGCCTAATGTAAAAAGAGCGCTGACGGCCATATAAAATGTATGACCGTCGTCAGCGCTCTTTTTAAGTTGGACGAGGTATCACGAATATTTTTATTTTATGTAAAATCGAATGCGGTTACGTTTCAGGTGTACCAAAGCGAAGAAAAAGACTTTCATCAGCTACACGACATGCTGATACGTAAACAGACGAATAAATGTAATGTTCTGCCTGGACAACCAAATTATGGTAAGCAATCTAGAGTTCCTACTAATATTGTAACGAGGCGCTGTCGCGACTCGTACAAGAATCCTTCATTACTAACAACTTCTTCTCCTTTCAATTTCTTTTAAATTCCTTTTCAATTCCAAATTCAAAATTGAGATCGATAGATCGATTCGGACACTTGATCATGATGTCATAAGAGATCTCGGCCTAGAAAGGTTTTGGACTGCTACAGAAATAGAGATTTATTTTAGTACCTACATATTATAAAGTTCCTCCTGTTTTCCTTTCTACTTACTTTCCTTTCTTCCTAAATTCCTCCTGTGCTGCACTGGGAGTGAAGAAATAGCATAGAATGCGTGCAGATGCTTCTCATCCTGGCATGTCGTAAAAGTCGACTAAGGGACGAGTCCTCTCCAACATGGTGGACTATCTGTATGGGCGATGGGCTGATCACCTGTCACCATACGGTTCATCATACCATCTTAGGACTAATTAATCGCACGTGGCCACAAGTAGTCTTGTGGCTCTGCCCACCCCATTAGGGATTTCGGGCGTGATAATATGTATGTATGTATATTATAAAGTACCTACTAGAACTATAGAAAGAATCAGTTGCAAAGTGCAGTGCCATCTATAAAATAACCTAATCATATTACGTACCCGTTATCCTGTTATAAACAAAGGATTTACCAGTGAGGCACTTAATTGTAAGTAGAGTGTCACACATAGCCTCCAAATTATCTCATTCCATAGCCTTACCTACCTATATTCATTAGTGTTTATACCATAGTTCCAGAGTGCCTCGTAGTTTATAAAATAAATTACCGATATCATATCCAGTGTTTTATCTCCGTCATCCACCCTCACCTGCACCTGCTACGTTCCAATATTATAAATTTTAAAGTTTATGTGTGTCTGTATGTTTGTACCCACTCAGGTTTGTAAAGGCTAAACGATTTGCCTGTCCTTTTTATCCCGGAAAAATATCAAAATTTCGCGCAGGAATAACTATAACCAAACTCCTCGTGCATGAAAACGCGGACAGAACCTAGAATTATAAATGGGAAAGTGTGTTTGTTTGTTAAATCCATTTTCAAGGAAAAACGGCTCTAAATATAAAAATTGGCACATATGCAGCGCGTTATATGGAGATAATATATTTTTTATTCCGATTCTAGAAGGATTTTCAGAAAAAAATATAAATACAGGAAATATGAGAAATGCTTCTCCTCCGTAGATGGCGCTGTACTTGATAAACGAATTTTACACGGACTTAGTTGAAATTAAATTCATGAGCTAGTCCAGTTTTAAAAGAATTATGCCAACAATTCACATTCTGTCTGTTTTGCTTCAGGTATCGTGGTAGCTCTCAGGCTTCTAACCAACACCGGCAGTATCACTGAAGCGGTGGCCTCCGGTGCCACGGTCACCGCTAAGCGTGGCTTCCCTGACGTCATCATGCCCGGGGACGTCCGTAACGATTTGTACCTGACCTTGGAGAAGGCCGAGTTCGAGAGGGGAGGCAAAAGCACCGCCAAGAACGTCCTCGCTACGGTCACCGTGCATGACAATACTGGACAGGTTATCAGTGTAAGCGGACGATACTTTTTTAATGAAAAATTGGTGTAAATTTCTTTTAACTTCCTTCTGTGTCTTTCTAAGTTACAGAAATAGTGAATAATATGTTTCCATTGGTACAACTCTGATCTCAATCGGAAGACGACGAGACCCGAAGTGTTAATTAATTATTGTATTAAATGAGTGAAATTTTTATATTCATTAATATGAAACTTTATTATTTAGTGTCAAATGTCAAAATGAAAAATGACAGGTGGTGTGATGGGTACTGAAGCCAATTGAGAGAGCACGATAAATATGAACTTTTCCGATAAAACACGATGGAAACTAATTATGCACTACGTCTGTAGTCCCATATTTTGGTATCATATATACGAACAGTCTTTGTGTGTATGTATGTGACTAAAAATCGGATTTTTCACTTACCTCCTGGACTACTGGACTGATCTTAATAAATGGGGTATCATTATGATTCGTGGAGAACGTACGAGTGTCGTAGGTTATATACGCCACAATACGTAAGAGAGCTGCATCCCTGGTGCAGCATCACCCTGAAGATGATAGGGAGCAGGCTGGACTGCCCCTACTTACTTCACTGCAGTCGGTTACATGCGCCGTACTCAGTGTAAGTGAGTAGTTTTTTAGTCTTAGGCATAATTATTTAGCACTAAAATTTTGAATAAGTTTTACTAACAATATATAAGTTTGAAAAAGACTTGAAATAAACGTTATTATTCTTATATACAAATTCTATATACATACTAGGAGCAAAACTGCTTTGACGTCGCCAGTTGGATTCTTTATCCATCTGTAGGAGTCGCATCTGTAAGCGCTCTCTCCGCGCCGGTATAGACATGCATGCTGACTCACAGCAAGTCTCACTACCTCACTAGTAGGTGAAATCTCATTGGTAGGACTGCGTTTGGGGTGCGAGCGGGTGCGGCGCAACACTATACGAGTCGCTAGTGCTGTACCACAACAACAGCCCCGCGTGGGGCGAGCAGCTGCGCCTCACTGTACCACTCGAGACCTTCACGCACGCGCACGTACGCATTGAGTTCCGACACTGCTCCAGTGAGTACCACTCCGTTCTACAATAGTAGTTTATGCAACGGTTGCATAATGATAGGCCTTAAAACACTAGTGCGGTTTTCATGAAACGAGCCGACAGGCGAGTTTCATAATAAGATCGCACGAGTGTTTTAATGCCAAATTATGCAGAGTTGCATACATAACTTTATCTACACACATATTATAAATCCTCCATGATGGGTTCAGAAACAATATTTTCTGGCAACAAGTTATTTGTTGCAATCGTGGCTGCATATTTCCGATATCCGGCGCATTTTCACATCACACACATTCCGAGAAGACTGCTATTCATATTTTCAACTAAAATGTAAATTACAAACAACTTATTCTATTCAATTCAAAAACAATTCTACTTTCGTTCAGCAAAACACCAACATAATGGAGCCAATTCGATCCTCTGTCAAGACCATTTTTTTTTTAAATCATAGACAAACGAATGAAGTCTCTATTCTCATGTCACTCGAGATCAAATGTTGTGCAGTTTATATTAAAAAAACATACTGAATTGACGTTTCGTATCAATAACTGTTTAATATCTATGGATACTAGAATAGAGACCCACTTGAGTTTTGACAGCTGTTCCAAATTTAATCTCATTTCTTTACTAAAAACGATAAAGAAATAACATTGCAGCACTGGATTTTCCTAATTGGTTGTCAAAATGGTGGTCATTGCCTACGGTTTTTGATTAAACAATGGAGGTTTTATGATATGGGTGTAGATTAAAGAAAAACCCTTATCAAAATGCCGCCACTTATCAAAGCACGCCGCCCCGAGTCAAGGGATGCCAGCGGCGCTTACAGATATAGTGAATAATATGTTTCACTCGTTAAAAGTCTGATCTCAATCGGAAGACGACGGGACCCAAATTGTCAATTAATTATTGTATTCAATATGTGACATGTTTATATTCATTAATATGTAACTTTATTATTTAGTGTCGAATGTCAAAATGAAAAATGACAGCATGGTGGTTACTGAAGCTAATTGAGACAGAACGAGACGAAGCGTGGGCAGAGCACTCGCATGTCGACACCTCTTTTCAACTTCTTTTACTAGAAAGAGACTTCCGCTTGTAATACAAGTTACAAGTAGTTATGCAATGGGCCCCTGGTGAAAATTGTGGGATTCCACTGGATGCGAGCAGCACAGGATCGATTGTTGAGGCGATCATTAGGGGAGGCCTGCGTCCAGCAGTGGACCTCTTTCAGCTGAAGTGATGATGATGAGATAGCGTTCCCCATCGAAACTGGGAAACTTTCCTATTTATGAATTTTAAGCTTAATTTTTCAGCCCGAGACAAAAACGAGCGAAAATTGTTTGGTTTCGCTTTCGCTAAATTGATGGAAGCGAGCGGCGCCACGCTCAGGGACGGTGCTCACGAGCTGTACGTCTACAAATGCGATGACCCCACAAAGTAAGTCACTTTTTTTATTAGGTAAGGTAAACTAGCATGCGAGTCACCTGATGGTAAGTGATCACCGCCGCCCATGAACATCAACAACCCCAAAAGTCATTGAGCCGTTGCCGAACATTTAGGAAAACGTAAACCATCCGGGAACACTGCTGAAGGAAGTTGGTTCCAGAATTTCGCCGTACATGGCAGGCCTCCAATTCTCGGTGCATTCGGGATAATGTCGATTGCGAGAGTAAACTTCAGTTTCATACAGTTGTGTCAAACGACTGTATGTACTGACGTTTAATCTCGCAATCGACATTATCTCGAATGCACCGAGAATTGGGGGCTAGGAATTGTCTTAAAAAATGCACAGTAGTAGATAACCATTCATCAAGATGGTGTTGGTGTTACGATGGTGGAACTTCAACGGGATACAAGGGAGATTCTTTGTTCACCAATTGTAAGTGATATCTGAATAGATGTACCTTGTTGTAGCACTAGGAAGTAATGATTATAATTGTCGCGAAAATATATTTATCTTCCTACTACGCTTAAATTTCATCATTATGGCCTTAAATACTCATCACAAAGCAGCCCTTATTTGCACTAGAGCAATAAAGTTGCATACAAAATTCATTCACGGCAGCATAGGCTATATAAAAACTCGAAGGGTACGTCATACCAGGTGCAAAAATGTTTTTTATGCCGCTAGTCGGGTTTAACTATACTTTTACTTTTTTTACCAACTTTTTGCAGTAGTAGAAAGAAAATCAGATTATGCACCTCGCATCAAGTGATGTGTTATTGCGCTCGTGTTTTTAGAGCCCTCACTTGCGTTCGGGCTCCAAGCTAACACTCGGCGAAACAAATGATCACTTTCTGCTTGGTTCAACAATCTACTATTGCATTCTTGGTGCATAAAATCTTAATCATCTCATGATTAATGAAACAAACAACTTGTTCCCAGGCTAGCGACGGCGAGCTACCTCTCTCTGCCGTCATGCGGCACGGACGCGGCGCGCGCGCCGAACAACGGCGTCATCGTCACTTTTCAAAAAAGCTCCAAAGAGAATTGCACTATTAGCACGCTGCTGTGCTCTACTAAATTAACACAAAATGGTAAATATGGTTATTTTAAGTTTCACCCAAAACAGCCATAACTTTGGTCAGCAAATAAAATTACTTCCGGAAATGTTTTGCGTACACATATCGGTTTCTATCCCTCAGCAATTTCCAATAGAAGATGGAACAAAAAATATGCATCTTCCCCATTGTACAATTACATTATCTTACTGGTTAGATAATGTAATTGTACAATGGGGAAGATGCATATTTTTTGTTCCATCTTCTATTGGAAATTGCTGAGGGATAGAAACCGATATGTGTACGCAAAACATTTTTATGTTGATTATTTTAGAGTTATGAAGCTTTGAAAAGACATTGTTCATACCACTCGCAAAAACACTCCATACAAAATGGACAACAGCTATGACGTCACAGCTGTCGTTCGACTGTACAAATGGTATGGCGTTTAAACGAATTGCAGATTTCGTTTCTGAAAATACTGTTTTTAGACCAACATCATATAAATTAAACATGACATAAATTTGATGAGAATGTCCAAAAAACTAAAATCGGAACTAAAAACTAATATAATATATATTTTTCACTAATTTTGACCGTTAATCAAACAAAAATGATTAGTCAAAATGATCCGCTTTTTTCTGTAATATGCTTTTGTTTACATTATTTACTTTCATAATATATCATTTAAACCTCTTAAAGCCATAGACCATGTATCCAATAGGGGATCCCCTTGTTACCCATAAACTTATTGTTTCGAATTTTGAAAGTCAGAAGTTGATTCCGATATTATTTATGCTCATAATTATCGAAAGTCATAAAAGTTGTAAAGCATAACCTTTATAATCCATATTGTTACAGATCATAATTTTCAAAAGTCATAAAATTGATAACTATAGCGTACAAAGGCATATTCATTATTATTCAGAAATATTTTAAGCTATATATTTTAAAGTGCTAATTATTGTTACCCATAACGTTTAATTATCTAAAATTAATAATCGTATTTTTCAATATTTCGAAAGTAGGTATCTTGCTTGTTTGTAAGATGTTATGCTGAAGAGGTTGACATACCTATTATGACTACAAATGGTAAAAAGTGCGTGAGCGAGCGAGCGAAGCGAGTGAGCAAATTGGGTCAGAGCAGAAGCGACTTGGATTGGTTAGGTTCAGAAGGCTAAGGCGGGAGCGAAGCAAAAGTTAGGTTAATCGGTGTCTAGGATATTTGGGAGGTTTCCGCGGCATTTGGGTCGGTTCTTTCAATATTTTTAAACTTCTGCGGTTACATAATATTGTTTTAGATTTGTGCGTTCGATGAAGAAAATGAACACTCGGCCTATAGTGCATATTTATATCGGCCCATTCAGGGAAGATATACCACAAGTACTTAACTTTCCATTCATAAACATCCTTTTCTTCTCAGGAACAGCATTTTTTTTAATACTATCAATCTCCGATCCTCCAACTATCGCTGTGCAAATAATCACGTTAATCCGTTGCTCCAATTTGACGTGAAAGAATAAACAAACAAACACACATTCATATGTGTAATATTACTAAAATAAGGACAATGACGACGCGGTTAGCCTAGTTGATAGTGACCCTGCCTCCAAAGCTAGCGTCCCGGGTTCGATCCCCGGTAAGGGCAAATATTTGTGTGATAAGCACGAATGTTTGTTCCTGAGTCTTGGATGTTTCCTATGTATTTAAGTATTTATTTCTCAATATAAGTATGAATATCGTCGTCTAGTAGCCATAACACAAGCCTTTAGAGCTTACTTTGGGACTAGATCGATTTGTGTAAAGATTGTCTCCTGATTTATTTACTTATTTATTTAATGGTTTCATTTACAGAGGACTTATTAGCCTTATTACAATGGCGCGCAAGACCGGAAAAGGTGCAAGAGACTTTGCTACGAGTACTGCGGTTGGGTGACGGACTTAGCTGTGAAGAGTTGATTAAGTTTTTGAGGGATGTGCTAGATGCGCTGTTCGCTTTGTTCTCCACTGAAGATGGTAACAGGTGAGAAAAACGCCTTATCACGGGCCTTAGGGTCAAGGCGGTAACAGTGGCTATAGCGACAACAGTGGCGTACCGGCTGTTGTTTCAAAAGTATTATAGATAACTTTCTATCTCTCACACTCTTCGGAAGGTCTCTCGATAGATACAGGTTACGACCAGTTCGCTTGCTTCAACCATGTAACGAACCCGTGTAGTGACTGCTTTTTTATTTTGACGAAAGAAAAAGTGAATTTTAAGGTAAGGTATACTTTATATTTTTTCATGAACCTTTTGTTTGACCAATGGATTAATATTTTTGATATGGAATAAACTTAATTGAGGTCATTTTGGCGTATATTGCACTTCGATTAACGCAAAACCATGACGCGTGGTATAAGTTAATTCCAAAATGGCGGTTTAGTAAACAGTGACTCAAATCACATGAGTAGGTACACAGTGCTTCATGGCCCGAGTAATTTTCCCTTTTAGGATGGCTCTCGTTCAGCAAGGCCCCGTGAAATAGGCATACACACAGATAAGGACAAAAAACGCTTTAAAAAAATTTAGAATGTTATGAGCTTGAAAAAAAGCGTCTAAAGTTTAAAACTTTGAGAAATAACTAGTCAAATTTAAGTTACCTGATTAATAAGTAATTTGTTCAATGCAAAATTTATTGTTTGGTTAGCTCAATAAATAAAGACAGATAAAAAGCCGACATTATAGATGATTCACTGTGAACTAAGGGCAGATTCACTGTATCCCACCCCCAGTACACAGTGACTCAAATAAGTATTTTTAAAAATACAGTTTAATTTCCAAAATATGACCTTGTTGAACTACGATTAAAATCATCAATATACATTAGTTACACTATAATACTAACCCGTCTACATCTTTCCAACACCCCCAAATCAAGTGAAAATCACTCGAAAAGTGACTCACTGTTGCCGCCTTGACCCTACATAAATTACGGCACACGAAGCGTAGTTTTGATACTTCAGATTTATATATGTGGCCGTCTCGAAGCTTATGACTCGCATTGGAGGAGACATGCCTCGAGTACCCTAGAGGTGCAGTAAGGAGAATTTTTTTGAAATTCCATCTCTAAAGGGGTAAAAGGGGTGATAAAGTTTGTATGGAAAATACCGCGAGCGAAGCTGTGGCGGGACCACTAGTTCTCTATATAATTTGATCGTGGTGGTTATAACATCTCAGTGTGATATACTTTAAGCTCGTGGTTTGACATTTAATTTTGTCACTGATAAATAAAGTATCCTATGTATTTCATACAAACATGTCACTTAATAATACAATAATTCATAGACACGTCGGCAGCATCCGGAACTAGTCGGGTGTTCCGAGTTTTCACGTTGTGAAAGGATTATTCACTACATCTGTAACAATTTATGGATGGTCGCTTATGATATTGTAAATTTATGTCTAAAAGGGGTGACTCTCCATACAACCAATGAAGTGTACCCGAGGTTTCCAAATTTTATATCAGTACCTAGCTAAAGTATATTCTATACGTTGTGCCTACTTCTAGTATTTATATTTGCCTTTTTATTTTTTTTCAGTACACCACACTCGGGCACTGTTTTTCTGGTGCTTGTATCAATATGCAGCTTGCTAGACGAGAGTCGATTCCAACATTTCAAACCCGTTTTGGATGTTTACATTGAAGAGCACTTCTCAGCTGCCCTAGTGTACAAGTAAGTGAAACTCAAAACATCAGAACGTCACTAAGGCTGCGACTCCGCGAGAGTTGAAGCAGCGAAGCGAGGAAAATCTCCACCAATAGAATTACTTCATTTTTAAATAACCGCAATCGTATTGGTGGATATTTCCTCTTAGCTGCCTCGCAGAGCTCTGGTAGAGATGCAGCCTAATGACGTAACTAACTATACAGAGTTAGGTGACCCAAACCCGGACCGTATAGCGTTAAGAGGAATGTGAACCTACGGCTTTTCATACAAAAGGAGATAACGATTTCTACCCCTTAAATGTTAATCGACGTTAACCAATTTTTGATAGGTTTTCAGTCGGAACAAAATCTAGGTCTATACGTTTTGATTTTTCACTAATAATCAATAAATTCAGTACCATCTTGATCTTTAATCTATATTCAAAAAAAACGTATAGACCTAGATTTTATTCTGACTAACAACCTATTAAAAATTGGTCAAAATCGGTTAACATTTAAGGGGTGGAAATCGTTATCGCCTTTTGCTGAAAAAGGTGATTTTTGGCGTTGGTTCACAGTCCACTTAATACACAAATTATGATTCTGACGGTTAATTTTAGCGATAGTATTAGAAAATTAAAAAAATATATTTCAAGAGCATCACACAATCTATCAAATGAAAGGGTTCGTTATAAAAAGAACAAATATATATATTTTCTTATGATTTTAAAATGCGTGTATTAAAATATATTACAGAAAATACGAATATTGTCCAAACTTGTCTCTTAACTACTGAACCAAAACTTTTGGCAAATTCATGGAAAACATAACCCTAAAATACCTTTTTTTGAATTTCGGCGGGTAGGAAAACAAAATGCTTCTATAATAACTGATCGTGTATTCTATAGGGGTCTCCTGTCATCAGTACAACACTGCGCCGAATGGGCGGCCGGCGCGGAAGGCCAAGAGCCAATCCGCAAATGCCTGCGCTCGCTGGGCGCCGTCTTCCGATTGGCTGTCAGATCTCGCCGGTTGTTCGCGCGCGCCACGGGAGGACAGTATGAAGATAGCTTCAGGAGGGACGTTAGGGCTGCCTTACACGCGCTGAAGTCGTTGGCGCAACACCCGCATAGAGATCATTTGGCGCCTGCGCAGGTAAATACAAGGGATCTATTTTATATCTTTTTAAATTTTGTAATGTTCGGTCGCGACAGTGGTACAGGACGGTCGTGTCACACGTGCGCTCCACTGTGAGCGAAGTTGACCGAACCCAAGCAGTCTATTGTTCTAAGGGCCTGGCGAGGCAAGCGTGTCCCTTTTGAGTGCGGGAGTGACGGTGTCAATATTTATTGTTTTCGCGTGTTGATGGCTAACTGATATTATTGTGACAAATGCGGAACCAAGTGCTGTACGTGATTTAAACCCCGAGGTGCTGAACTAGGCGTGATGTAAATCTCTGAACAACATCAATAAGTGGCGGACCGGGTGAGACCGTTCCTTTATACAAAAAAAATACCTTATCAAATCACTTTCTTTAAAGCATACTTAGATATCATTTTAAAACTTCTGATATTAATAACTGAATGAACTCACTACAGTCGAATAGATGCAGAGCGAGCACCCTTACAAAAAAAAGGTTGCTACCTAAGTACCACTTAAACAATAGTTGATCATAAAAAACACCGTCGCGCGGGTCAGAGTGAATACAGTTGACGCAACTAGTGCGTCCCAATTTTTTTTCTTGTATTAGACATTTTAAGGCCCAACCGACGCGTTGGCCTGGTTGTTAGTGGCCCTGCGGGTTCGATCCCCGGTGGGGGCGGGTGTATGTGTGGCGAGCGCGAGTGTTCGTTCACGAGTATTGGATGTTTCCTATGTGTTGCAGTGTTTGTTTGTCTATATAAGTGTGTGTATCTTCGTCTGGTGCATCTTCATTCAAAACAGTGTCTATATATCCGGATTTTAAACAGTTTATTTTGCTTAGTGATATTAAAGTGGAATGTCAAGTGTCAAAGTTAATGACGGTAGTAAGGCGTATAAGTTAATGTGTGATTTGGGCTGTGCGTGCCGGAAAAATTAGAAAATAAAAAGTTGGACGAGTTCGTTCTAGTGGTATCGCAATATTTGGAACCAAAAGAGTTCAGCGATCAAGCAGAGGCATGTCTTCGTACATTACGTATAGAGGAGTCGTTATCTAATTACCTACAATGTTAAAAACACCAAGCGGCAACTGGCGGCTATGCTAAACAATTAGAAGAAGACCTTCGGGACCGATTCGTTTCTGGACAAGCCTGACATGAGATCATGGTCATCGGCTGTAGCAGATATAAAATACATCCTTACATATTATAAAACAAAGTTGCCCGCCACGTCTGTCTGTCTGTCTGTCTGTTACCGCTAAACTCAAAAACCACTGAACGGATTTTCATGTGGTTTTCACCAATAGATAAGAGTGATTCATCAGGCAGGTTTAGGTATATAATTTGTCAAGGTTTTGTGTAAATTGGTTGAAATAAAACGAGAATTGTTGCAAGAGTCGGAAAAATTCAAGCCGCCTGGGAGCTTTCATCGAAAACGCTGCCTAACCCTTATGAGATATAAGAAAACCATACATGGTGGGATATTCCTCTTTTATAGATCTAAAAAAAGTCCGCGATGGCATATGTCTATCTTTTAAGGAGAACTTACTATACCCATTCTATCTTCTAAAAAAATGGTCACGTACAATGCGATAATTGGAAAGCTATTTAGACACACACAGTATTAATCCTTATCAACCTAAATACCTTAGTTACCTTAAGCGTTTCATGCACATTATTATAATCTTTTACACCATATAATTTAAAGGAATATCTTTGGAGTTATCACAAAAAATTTACGCGCGCGAAAATAAAGTAGTTCGCGTAATAATTCTTTGACTTTTACCGTGCGAAGCCGGGGCGCGTCGCTAGTACATATATAATAGAGGTGTTAGCGCGTCTGCTCGGCGGTTCAAACAATCTAATCGTGACACCGGTGAACAACGCCATCATAGATACAGAAACTGAGCCAGACGACGAAAGTGAGGCGTGAAAATTACGAAATAGAATATAGAAAGGATGCCAAAGCAGCAATAAGGAAAACAGCAGCACTCACCAATCCTACCCTTTAATATATAAACACACAGACACATCAAGTATAATATCTATCTTCCCTATGAGCTCGATGCCAGTATTCTTGTCCGATCAATACTTCCCACTCAACTCACTGACTGCAAAAGGCCCACTACATTCCCAACCTGTAACTCCCGGCTCCCCGGTGTCTCGGGCAGGAGAGGCAGTTGACCACATCGGGCGGCAGACGACGGGGGGAGCGCAGACGGGTCCGGGCGGCCACGCTGTCTCAACACGAGCAGCTGTCAGGCCGGGGGCTGTTAAGGTTCCTATACTCCTCCGACCGACTGCTCGTGATTTGACTAAATTTGACAGAGACGCACTGAGCGACAAACGACTCGCGGGCATGTCGTGCTAGCCCCCCAGGCATGATAGGTTAGGGTAGGCCAGTATAGAAACATCTTTGACGATTATCTTTGACGATTAAATTTTCCAAAAATATATCTGTATAAAAACATCTTTAGAATGGGGAAGTTGCATGAAAATCAAAATGAGGTTTATATGATATATTACGAAAGTAAATGTAAACAAAAGCATATTACAGAAAAAGGCAGATTATTTTGATTATTTTTTTTTTTTTTTACGGATTAAAACAGTCCGGATTTTAGTTTTTTGGACATCATCAAAATTATTTCTACGATGTTGGTCTGAAAACATTATTTTCGGAAATAATTGCAGATTTCGGTAAACGCCATACATTTTGTACAGTCTAACGCCAGCTGTAACATCATATCTGTTTTCCAGTTTGTATGGAATGTTTTTGCGAGTGGTATGAACAATGACTTTTCAAAGCTTCATAACTCATCAAATAATAAACATAATAATGTTTTGCGTACACAGATCGGTTTCTATTACTCAGCACTTTCCAATACGTGATGAAAAAAAAAATGCAACTTCCGTATTACATGTACCACAGGTGGCATTGATGACTTCATGGGCGAGCGTGGCCAAAGAGGTCGCTTCCGCCTTAGGCCCAGTGGAAGCAGCCAGAGTGACGGCTTCGATGCTCGACGCGCCCGCCTCCAACGCGCCGCCGGCGCTCGCCAAAGCGCGACTAGCGGCCGCTCAGGAGATACTAAAGGGACCTTTAGGACAAGATCCTGGTAAGTAGGGGACTTATGGTCGAATTCACAAACGCCACTTAAGCGTTTGATTAGAGATAAAAAAGTTAAAGATCCCTCAACTAGTTTTCAACCTACACAGTGCATCTATTTTCTTATTGTTTCTCGGCGAACTTTGTGTTTCATCAGTCGTCGGTTTTCTATTAGTTGCATTCGTTTGTATTCGGAAATGCGATGATTGCCGAGAGACATTAAGAAAATAGATGCACTGTACATAAATGTCACTCATACGTCACTTTAAAGCGTGCCACGAGTGCTCGACGACGGCTGTAGCCGACACAAATGTATGGAAAACGGCATATCGTGGCGTCAGGGGCACGGAAATCTGCTGTCGGCTACAACCAACTGGGGCGTTCAAAAGGTTAAAGATCAATTTAAGTGGCCTTAGGGATATTTAACTAATTAATTTCTAATCAAATGCTTAAGTGGCGTTTCTGAATTCATCCATTAGTCTGTAAGTGGTTTTATAAATTAAAATTTGATGTCAAAAGTGTGAAATAAAAGTTGAGTTTAATTATTTAATTAAAGTATCTATTTATTATAAAAGTAACGAAAAAATATTCGAGTTTAATAATAATCAATCTTATTAAATCAACACTCAAACAATATTAAAGTTATAATTTTTTGAATCCCCAAAATTTCTAATAAGATTCTTCGGGAAAGGTAAGCTAAATAAAATAAAAAGTTTTACCAGCGTAAGTTCGACTATAGGTTCGGCTGAGGGTTCAGGTTCGGTTAAATTTCTAGTTTAGACAATAATAGTAGTTTATGCAACGGTTGCATAATGATAGGCCTTAAAACACTAGTGCGGTTTCTAAGAATAATCTTATTAGAAATTTTGGGGATTCAACAAATTATAACTTTAATTTTGTTTAAGTGTTGATTTAATAAGATTGATTATTATTAAACTCGAATATTTTTTCATTACTTTTATAATAAATAGATACTTATTATAAAAGTAACGAAAAAATATTCGAGTTTAATAATAATCACTCTTATTAAATCAACACTTAAACAAAATTAAAGTTATAATTTGTTGAATTCCCAAAATTTCTAATAAGATTCTTCGGGAAAGGTAAGCTAAATAAAAAAAAAGTTTTACCAGCGTAAGTTCGACTATAGGTTCGGCTGAGGGTTCAGGTTCGGTTAAATTTCTAGTTTAGACAATAATAGTACCTAGTTTATGCAACGGTTGCATAATGATAGGCCTTAAAACACTAGTGCGGTTTTCATGAAATGAGCTTTAGCGAGTTTCATAATAAGATCGCACGTGTGTTTTAAGGCCAAATTATGCAGAGTTGCATACATAACTTTATCTACACAAATATTATAAATACATACTCCACGATGTGTTCAGAAACAATATTTTCTGGCAACAAGTTATTTGTTGCAATCGTGGCTGAATATTTCTGATATCCGGCGCATTTTCACATCACACAGTCACTCCGAGAAGACTACTGTTCATATTTTCAAATAAAATGTAAATGACAAACAACTTTTTACAATTCTACTTTCGTTCATCAAAAAACCATCATGAAAGCAGTAATGGCGGCAATTCGATCCTCCGTACACAACCTTTTTTTTTAAAATCATAGACAAACGAATGAAGTTTCTATTCTCATGTCACTCGAGATCAAATGTTGTGCAGTTTATATTAAAAAAACATACTGAATTGACGTTTCGTATAACTGTTTTAATATCTATGGATACTAGAATAGAGACCCACTTGAGTTTTGGCAGCTGTTCCAAATTTAATCTCATTTCTATACTAAAATCGATACGGGAATAACATTGCAGCACTGGTTTTACCTAATTGATTGTCAAAATGGTCGCCATTTCCTACGGTTTTTGATTACACTATGGAGGTTTTATGATATGGGTGTAGATAAATAGCATTTGCTACATAAATAACAATTGTCATATGTATATCAGCGAACCCTGCTCCTAACCCTTTCTTTATTCCAGAGGCCCGAAACATAATACTCACCACCGCATGTCACCACTTGCGAGTCCACCTCGCCCGTCGCGACGAATTATCCCAATGCGCAGAGATGCTCGGCGAACTCGTCTCTCTACTGTGGAGGAAGGAGGACCCAGACGATCCGCTCGATCCGGACGAACTGGACCCGGACGTGGATGTTTTATGCTTGAACACGCTCGATGTGCTCGTAGAGACCGTGCTGCATTTGATTGGAGGGAACTCTCCTGTGCTGGTTTGTGGATTATTATTATTACTTTACCTGTCTTTATTTCAAGAGGCGTCTTACAAAGCTGATCTTGCAGCGTCGTATTTTTTGCGTTTTTATCGATTATTTATCAATCAATATATTTATTTGTAGTGTTTTATGTAGCACTATGCTTACCTAGTAGGCATAAAAACATGCAGCATGCATTACATGCATAAAGTCTCTTGTAAAGGTACCTCAGTGTTACCTCTTATTAAAATGCATTTGAGTAAAATATCTTGTATGGAATTATATGCTTTTTTTGTTAAAAATCGTAAGTTTATTCTTAAACTGCGTCATTATTTTCTGTTTGCGTAAATGCTTTTGGTAATTTATTGTGTAATTTCGGTGCCATTCCAAATACACTTTTGCAAGTAACGCTGTTTTGAATGGCCTTTAGGGGAAACTAAATAAAATTCTCGAATGTAGTCGACTATATACGGCTATAACCTCAACGCACAAGTTTTTAAATAGAATAAGGTGTATTACGTTATCAAATAATCCCGAGGCATCATTTTGGAGACAAGTTTGTTGATATTTTATCTCCATCTATCTATTTATTTACGATAAAATAACTAATAAATAATAAGAACAAGGCGTTTTGAGGTTAGAATTTTGTTTACTAAATAAGACAAGAATGTACAGACTTTAGCACTAACTGCGATGTTGACCAACTGCTACTCATCGCTCAATTCGCTGTTCATCCTCTTTAGTACGAACTGCGTATTGGACTAAATGCATATATGACGAACTGCGATGTTGACCAACTGCTACTAAGTCAATTCACTGTTCATCCTCTTTAGTACGAACTGCGTATTGGACTAAATGCATATATGACGAACTGCGATGTTGACCAACTGCTACTAAGTCAATTCGCTGTTCATCCTCTTTAGTACGAACTGCGTATTGGACTAAACGCATATATGACGAACTACGATGTTGACCAACTGCTACTAAGTCAATTCGCTGTTCATCCTCTTTAGTACGAACTGCGTATTGGACTAAATGCATATATAACGAACTGCGATGTTGACCAACTGCTACTAAGTCAATTCACTGTTCATCCTCTTTAGTACGAACTGCGTATTGGACTAAATGCATATATGACGAACTGCGATGTTGACCAACTGCTACTAAGTCAATTCACTGTTCATCCTCTTTAGTACGAACTGCGTATTGGACCAAATGCATATATGACGAACTGCGATGTTGACCAACTGCTACTAAGTCAATTCGCTGTTCATCCTCTTTAGTACGAACTGCGTATTGGACTAAATGCATATATGACGAACTGCGATGTTGACCAACTGCTACTAAGTCAATTCGCTGTTCATCCTCTTTACTACGAACTGCGTATTGGACTAAATGCATATATGACGAACTGCGATGTTGACCAACTGCTACTAAGTCAATTCGCTGTTCGTCCGAATTTTAGGACGAACTGCGTATTGGACCAAATGCGTGTAGGACGAACGGCTAACAATCCTTGTTTCGTATGGCATTGTGTTCTTGTGTGTGTAATCATTCACTTCAACTCTCGTGGCGATACCTGTACGATTATTTTCGCTTCAGGGCTCAATGGTAGCTGGTCTCCTCGGCTGCATGGAGCTGCTGAAGCCGGCGCACTACCAGCGACTGTGGAGCCACCTGGCGCCGCACCCGCACGACCGGAAGCCGCTCAAGGACTTCCTCATGAGGGCCTTCCTCGTGTTCCGGCACCTCATCGAGCAGGACGTGAGTTTCAGCTCGAAACTCGACAATGCACCGAAAAAACGACTATTGTAAAGGCAGATTTCACATATGCTACTTAAATTTATCTTTGATTAAAGTGAAATTTGTAAAGGTCGACAGCTGATTGACGGTGACTAAACTGTTTAATCTCAGATCAATAGTAGAGTTTTTTATTCGACCATAAGATGTTTGATCTTGAGACTAAGAAACACGCTCGACCTCTCAGGATAAAAATCTCTAGGATACCTATTCAATAGAAATCCAGGACACAAACCACAAGCTAGCGTCTATCCTTTGCACCTTCTCTAGAACAGCAAGATCCAATTGTTGAAAAAATTATCCAATTTTTCAGTCTAAATATCACTTCCAGTGCCATATGATTGTTGTCTTATAATTTGCATTTTTGCATGTACTTTACAGGTCTTCCCGGCAGACTGGATGGTGTTAAGAGTACAAAGTTGCAAAGTACTGCTTTCTGCGTTGCAAGATTTAGCGAAGCCTTTGTTGGAGAGATTTTTGGGCGACGAACCGCCTCAGTTTGATTCTCAGGTAGTCATTTTATTGGGTTTATTCTTGTCTTGATCATATTGTCTACGGTCTATCCGTCACATTGCCGTGTAAACGTCACATTGTATTCCTATCTTTTTAGGGTTCCGTACCTCATAAGGAAAAAAGGAACCCTTATAGGACCACTCGTGTGTCTGTCTGTCTGTCTGTCTGTCTGTCCGTCTGTCACAGCCAATTTGCTCCGAAACTACTGGACCGATTGATTTGAAATTTGGTATACATATGGTAGTCTGTAACCGCAACACGGATGCGTAACGTACACAAATTAATTTAAACATGGGGGCCACTTTAGGGGGGTAAATTAGAAAATTTAAAAAAAAAGTTACGCTTACTATATCATGTGACATATCAAATGAAAGGGCGTATTGTGAGGATCTTTAATATGTTTTTTTTTTTGGAATTTTAAAATGAATGGGTTGGAAGTTATTTAGGAAAATAGGCGAAAATTGACCATTCCCCCCCCCCCCCTTATCTCCGAAACTACCGGACCTAAAGTTTTGAAAAAAATACAGGCAATAGGTCTTTAGCTATCAATTACAGGAAAACCTATGAGAAGTATATGGTATTTAAAGTAACATAGGAAATTTCAGATAATCATGTATGGAACGGAACCCTCTCCACGCGGGTTTAACTCGTACTTGCCCGGTTTTCTAGGTCTAAGTAGATCGTCTATTATTGGCCATAAATTACGAATATATAAAGCAAGGTTATGTGTGTGTGTGTATTTTTGTTTCTCGCGTGCTTATGGTTGTCGCACACTTATCAACTCGGCACCGTATCGACATCGCCTCAACTCGCGCCGTTCAATATTCTGTGTATAAATCTCCAGAGTGTAACGCACATTTATCAGTGCCAGCCGGTGGTACACCCGCGGGCGCCCCGCGTCTTTCCGATCCTTTATGCTTTTTTATTCCCGAAAAAAGTTGATGTGAACTGAAATTCGAAATGTTAATGTAATGTAATGTAATGTAAAATGTAATGTAATCTAATGTAATGTAAAAACTCTTTATTGCACATATAATAAAACAACATTCTGCATTATGACATAAACAGTGTACAAAGGCGAGCTTATCCCTAATGGGATCTCTTCCAGCTAACCTTGGAGTTGACGAGAGAAGACAATGCGTGGATAGACAAAAATTACAAACAGCCAAAATAAAAACAAACAAATAATAATAATAATAATAGACAAAAAAAAAACAAAAAAAAACAACACAAATAAGTATTATATACCAATACATATATATACATGTATATATATATATATATATAAAAAAATTACATAAATATTAATTTAAATAAAAAGTTGTAGAAGAACAGCTAATTCTAATTCCAGTAATCAGGACTCTTCATCCAGCCACATCCTATTCAGTCCCCTTTTAAACGAGGCCACGGTAGGACACTCTCTCAAGGCCAAAGGAAGCTTGTTCCACAATGTTGCAGAGTGCACCGTGAAAGATGTTATTATTATTAATTATATATATTTTTACGCCTAATGCTAACCCCTAAACCTGCTGTCACTTTGGAATATACCGTGGTGGTGGTTTAATCGATGCAACGTTTCCCAGCTGTGGGCGGGCTACATGGAGCTAGGGGTCGCTCTAGTGACGTCGAGCGCGCTGACGCCGGAGCGCTGGGCGGGGCGCGGGCCCGACCGCCCGCGCATGCGCGCCGCCGCGGGGCTGCAGGTGCTGGCCGTGTGGAGTCGACTCGGTGAGTGTCCCAGCTGTGGGCGGGCTTTTGGAAGCTATCTCTTTCTAGTACGGACCGACTATTTTCTGAGCTCAAGTTTAGATAAGAATTTTAATACTTCATCATGATTTTCTATTTAGTGTTATTTTTAGGGTTCCGTACCCAAAGGGTAAAACGGGACCCTATTACTAAGACTCCGCTGTCCGTCTGTCCGTCTGTCACCAGTTTTTATCTCATTAACCGTGATAGTTAGACAGTTGAAATTTTCACAGATGATGTATTTCTGTAAATATTAAAAAAACAGAATAAAATAAATATTTAAGGGGGCTCTTATACAACAAACATGATTATTTGCCGTTTTTAAAGATAATGGTACGGAACCCTGCGTTCGCGAGTCCGACTCGCACTTGGCCGGTTTTTATTGATTTTGAGCAAAACTTATTACCATTTGTAGGCCCGGCCCAACTCCACCTAGTGCCGGGCGCAGTGGGCGCCCTGCTGGAGATCACGCTGGTGGGGGAGCTGCGGCGAGCAGCCCTCGGCGCGCTCGTGTCGCTCATGGCGGCCGAGCGCGCGGCGACCGGCTCGGCGCGGCGCACGGAGGCCGCGCTCGTGGACAAGCTGGACTCGCTCGTGGCCGACAACAAGGCCGACGACCACTACAGGCGGCTGTTCGACTGCGTGTGAGTGTAACTTAATACGCCTATGTCACAGTATAATCAAGTATTCCGTATGTCGGGAGGCCTATTCCCTCATCCCCATCCCATATTCCCCATCCTCCCTAGACTGACAACGCATTGGCAGCACCTCTGGTGTTGCAGATGTCCATGGGCGGGGGTGACCCCTTTCCATCAGGTGGGCCGTCTGCAGGTATGTCAGTCAATTGACATAAAAAAATCAGTGTTCCATCTTCATACAAACGACCGAAACGACGCGCTTCGAAATCTCGGTATTCTTCGGTACACAATAGTCGCGTGTGCGCCGCGGTTGGATACGGACGTGTACAGTGCGAGACCCTCCCGCGAATTTATTCACGTAAATTATGGCACGAGAATTTTTGATGTTTTTGATTTATCATAAATAGCATTTTTTCACGCCACACTGACTTACAGTCACTTTTGAAAGTAGAAATAAAAATCAAGTAGAAATTAAAATTAAGACTAGCAGGATTTGCAGTTATATTTCATGAAAAGATGCTAAGACAGCTTTAAATATAGCATTATCAAATACGTAACCAAAGAAAGACAGCCGGCGGGCAATGCGGGTGTTTACATTCCGAGCGGCCGTAGGTAATTATTTCGAGGATGCCGAGACAAAATACTGTTAATTTGTTATACTGTGCCTATGTGTCCCTAGTCACGCTCGACTATACCCTCTTCGGATAGGTATTTAGCTAAATGTAAACAAACTAAGCCACGTGACTCGGCTAACCAGCCAATCAAGACATACCATACATAAAAATGATTCACTAGATTGGCTGGTTAGCCGAGTCACGTGGCTTAGTTTGTTTACATTTAGCTAAATACCTATCCGAACAGGGTATATATATCAGTGAAGAGCGCAGCTGCAACGGGCGAAGAGTTCAGGGAATATGTCAAATTGATCTTGACATTATTATTATTATTATTATTTTTTCAATTTATCTTTCCCCATAATGAATAAAATATTTATTGCACATGCAACTAATGCAGGGAGCATCTGAGTTCTGTGTAAGTATGAACATGTATTTATTGGTAATGGTGGTATGCCTTTCTATGTCTATTTCTATGTCCAATCTATTTTCATTAAACAAATTAGATCACATTAGATGACTTCGTCAAATATGCTAACAACTTTGTTACACGGGGCATAGAAATATTATCAAATATTTGAAAAATGGCATACCAAAACGATGCGCTAGGAAAAAGTTTACCAATAAAATTACTTCATTTGTGAAATGACTGCAATCCTATTGGTGGTTTTTTCCTCACCGCTTAGCTGCCTCGCACAGCTCTAGTGGCCCCTCAGACTCTTCCTTATAGTTGAACTGTCGATTGTTAAAATAACTTCCGAGTTTGCTCCCATTGCTTATAAAATACGGGTCGAATAGATAACCTCCTCCTTTTTTGAAGTCGGTTAAAAAGCACCACTGAAGTCCATCCAATAAGGCTCGATCTTATATCCTCCGTTTCCTAAATATCATCAGGCTTATGGAGCGAGTGTCGACCGAGGGTTGGCGGGAAGCAGGTGCAGCTTTCGTGGGTTGCGTGACTCGGCTGCTGGAGCGGCTGCTGGACTACCGCGCCGTCATGCAGGGCGCCGAGCACCGCGACAAGAGGATGGCGGCCACCGTCAACTTGCTCGTGAGTGCCCTCACACGCTAGGGCTGCCAATCGTTTTATTATCCGTTAAATTTATACCAGACATGAAATTTGCTACAAAGGCTATGGCTAAGGTTAGTGGACGTCAGTTATGTTGGCATTTTTAATAAATCATTAGAGAGATCGCCTATCACATGTTCTTAGAGCCTCTCATACGCTTTCTATCGTGCATGAAACTGGTCATGAGAAAAATGATATCTTGCAAGATTTCTAAGCTCATATTTTCTAGAAACTTGTGAGAATATTTTTAATTAATATGCCTATGTTTCAGAGTTTCTACAAGAACGAGATCGACCGCAAAGAGATGTATCTACGCTACGTTTACAAGCTGCACGATCTTCACATAGCGTCCGATAACTTCGTCGAGGCCGGATGCACGCTTTTGGTAAGTTAACACATAGAACCATATCTATACATATGAAACAGTACCGTGACTCACTTATAGACAACGCACAGCCTAAACGGGTGGTCCTAGAGGTTTGAAATTTGGAGGAGACATTCCTCGAGTACCCTAGAGGTGCACTAAGGAGGGATTTTTTTTCATTTCCAGCCCTAAAGGGGTGAAAGGGGGTGATAAAGTGCTGTAAAAGCTGTGGCTGGTCCTCTAGTACTGAATGAATACAGTATATTTTCAAATAACACAATCAACTGTAATAATTAATTTGAATTTTCTGTACAGCTGTACGCGGAAACGTTGAGTTGGGAGAGCGACCAGGTGGGCGTGGATCCAGAGCACCCAGAAACACTAGAATGGAAGCGAAAAGAAGCTCTTTACAACCAAGTGTTACAGTACTTCGATCGTGGGAAGGTAAATATCACTTATTGCTATTGGATTAAAGTCTATACTTACATATCATGTTAGCCCATGAATTATGCAACGGCTGATGAAGCTACACGATGCCTTCTTTTATTTACCAACAGAATATTAAATAGGGAATATGCATGAATTAAATTACACATTTATTATGAAAGAAAATGCAAATAAATGCATGTAAAAGGAAAAAAAGATAATTTTGACAGTTCCTTTTTAGGGATCCGTAGCCAAATGGCAAAAAACTGAACCCTTATGGATTCGTCATGTCTGTCTGTCCGTCCGTATGTCACGGCCACTTTTTTCCGAAACTATAAGAACTATGCTGTTGAAACTTGGTAAGTAGATGTATTCTGTGAACCGCATTAAGATTATCATACAAAAATAGAAAAAAAAAAAAACAATAAATTTTAGGGATTCCCCATATCTAGAATTGAAATTCAAAAAATTTTTTTTTTCATCAAACCCGTACGTGTGTGCGTATCTATGGATAGGTCTTCAAAAAGGATATTGAGGTTTCTAATATCATTTTTTTTTCTAAACTGAATAGTTTGCGCGAGAGACACTTCCAAAATGGTAAAATGTGTCCCCCCCCTGTAACTTCTAAAATAAGAGAATGATAAAACTAAAAAAAATATATGATGTACATTACCTTGTAAACTTCGACCGAAAATTGGTTTGAACGAGATCTAGTAAGTAGTTTTTTTTTATACGTCATGAATCGTAAACCGCAATTTACCTTTCATTCAATCAACTCTACATTATATAGATAATGGTACTGAACCCTTCGTGCGCGAGTCCGACTCGCACTTGGCCGGTTTTTTAAGGGTCAAAAAAAGTGAATTATAAATATAGATTGTTAGTTCAGAATCACAAGTTTTTGACATCCTTGTGCATGTACGATATTGGTCTAAAACAGTTTTTTGAAAATAATTCTAAATGTCGGTTAAACGTCATATATTTTGTACATTCTGACGTGTGCAGTGACGTCACAGTTCATGTCCATTTGGGATGGAGCGTTTTTACTATGACTTTTCAAAGCTACGTCTCTCAAAAATTAAACAACATAATAATGTTTTGCGTGCACAGTTTGATTTCTATTAATCACTACTATCCAATAAAAGATGGAAATCAAATCACTCAAGTTCCCTATTCTCAACTTTTTTATTTTAGTGTTGGGAGAAAGGCCTGCCGCTTCTGCGCGAGCTGGCAACCCTGTACGAAGTGAAGCTCAGCGACTACGCGCGCCTGGCGCACTGTCTGCGCACGCACGCGACGTTCCTCGACTCCATACTGACGCAACTGCGGCCGGAACCAGAGTATTTCAGAGTCGGGTTCTATGGGAAAGGGTGTCCGCTTTTTGTTAGGGTGAGTACGCTTTGTTGACTCCAAGATTTAAGAGTGGTGGCATAAAAAATCGCGGCGTATGTGTAACAAAGTGTATCCGCTAAAAACTAACCATGTTTCTTTTACTTATTCCGCGAGTTAAGAATCCTCGGAAGTGAACATTTCTCGATTTTATATTGATGCAACTTGTTTATAATGTATTTTTAAAACCATCGAAATGCTTTTCCACAAAGCGTTCAGGACCATGATGTCTGGCGTAGCCTTGTTACTATCAAGACCATTTTTTTATTGCTCTGGACTTCTGGTTGAGTGGTAGAGAATGCCAGTGAGCATTAAGTGCGTACCTTCTTGTACCTTCTTTTATGCATTAAAGTTGAAATGAATAAATAAATTATTTAAATGCACAATCGCATCAATGTCATCACCTAAAGAAGCTTCTAGTGCCCGTAATATAATTTATGCTCAAGACTTGAGTCATACTCAATTAAGGTTTGTAGTACCTATGTAAAAATGCCTACTTAAGTCGGTATCAAACTTGAGCACAGCCTATTAAAACGGGCATAGAAAAGGTGTATAGTATAATATTGTTTTTTTTTTTTGTTTTAAGAATAAACAATTCGTGTACCGCGGGCACGACTATGAACGCATAGGTGCGTTCACGCAGCGTCTGCAGTCGGAGTATCCCGCGGCCCATATCATGATGAGAAACACGCCGCCTGACGAATCTATCATCGCAAACGATTCACAATGTGAGTGTATAGCTATATCCAATCTTACCGATATGCTGAAATGCTATTGTTTTTTTTTTATCGAGCTATTCACAAAAGAGCCCTGAGGCGCATGCGGAAATTTGCCTCATACGGCCGTCTTGTTAACAGATTTCGCTACCACCATAAATATTGCTGCTGAGCAGAGATGTACATTAAAAACATCTCTGGTCAACAGCTATCCTTATGGTGCTTAAAGTCTAATAAGATAAATATTACGATATCGTGTTGAAATATCGACTGTCGCAAACTGTATGACGGGCGTCGCTTATCACCGCGCGCACTGACTTTCGTGGTACGAGGCACGCAGTTGTTGGGATGCGCTGCGCCGCACTGGGTGGGAGAGCACGCGCACGCGGCGGCCATATTGCCCTTCCGTTCTGGAATACGCTTCGAGTTTGTCGTTTGGGTGCTCGTGTGTGGTTTAAGACGGGTGCCATCTATTTGGCATAATTTTGAATGTCCGAAACTTATTAGGCATAACAAGTTTCGCATAATTTAATTTCGCCGAATCTTAAACTTGCCGAAATTTTATTCGGCATAATTCGTTATTAGCCGAATGGTTGTTTTTCCGAATATTATATTAGCATAATATTGATATGGCCGAATTTTATTTCGCATATTGTTGTTTAGTATGTATATAATTTTGCAGAATTTTGATAGCCCGAAATCCTGTCCGAATCTAGTTACATAACATGCAAAAAGGGGGGAAGGGGGGGTGAAAGCGTCCATGTGGGGGGTTCGCGGGGCGAAGCCCCCGCAATAAAAAATGAAAAAACCGTAACAATTGTACTATTGGTAGGTTAGGTTAGGGTTAACTTGTGTCCCTTACACCAAACCAAAGGTTAGTTTAAATAAAAAAAAACTAAAATTTTATAATCATGTATTTGTTTTATAATCCATCTCGGCGAAACTAAATTATGCTAAAGTAACTTTCGGCGTAGCTAATGTATGCGTAAGTCATTTTCTGTCTAAGCACTATTCGGACTTCGTAAATAATGCGTAAAAAATATTTGGGTTAGGTTGGATATTCGTGACAGAAATATGCGAAATATAATTATGCGAGATTAGTTTCTGCGCATATACAATTATGCTTATATTGATTATGCAATATAGAATTATGACATAAAAAAATATGCGTAAACAAGGGGAACCGTTTTAGATGAAACAATTGATCGTTTCATAAAATTGCCCGAAATAAATGGTTTTATATTATGGTTATATATTTAATACAAACTTTATCACCTCTTTTCACTCCTTTAGGGATGGAATTTTAAAAAATCCCTCCTCGATGAATATCTTCTCCAAATTTCAAACCTCTAGGAGCACCCGTTTAGGCTGTGCGTTGTGTATAAGTGAGTCACGGTACTGTTTTATATGTACTGATAAAATGAGCACGATGATGATGATTATAATGAAGGGAGAAAGTCCAAGTTGCAATGGTTATAGGCAGATTTAGACAGGGTCCGTGCACAAGTCAGTATCGGCGCCGAACCGACTGACCTCAAAATATTGCAAATATACAAGTCAGCGCTGACCTCCCACCGCTGTACTGACTTCAAATCAATTTACATTGGGTTTTTCTCGGGTCAGCGTTGACTTGTCTCGAATTCGAAGTCAGTCGCTGACCCTGTTTAAATCTGCCTTATGATTGGGTGGTCAGACATCCAGATCTGCAACGTGAAGCCGGTGGCGGGGCGGCGCGCGTGGGGCGCGGGCGCGCCGGAGCAGGCGCGGCGCTTCTACGCGAGCAACATCGTCAGCACCTTCCTGTGCGACCGCCCGCTGCACAAGCCGCCCATCGACAAGGACAACGAGTTCAAGGTCGGCCCGCACCCCGCGACGGTTCACATGCATTGTCACACAGTGAGGTCTTCAGTGTCCAACAAACGGGTTCTGTCGCGAATGATCGCGAGTACCTGTGGTTCGAAGTGTTCTTGGTATTAGAATCCAGCGGATCTTAGGTTCAAAGTTATACGTATACAGAGACCGCTGGTGGGGCGGGAGACGGGCTTCATTGTTTGTAGGTTATCTAGTCGAACTACAATGAGCTGATTCGGACGCCGATTCCTGTCAGGTGCAGGATCATGTATGTAATTATGGATTGGCATACGCATGGATACGGTAAAGTGTACCGTCCCGGGCTATAGGCCCGTTATCAGGCTCATTAGGAGCACACATAGAAGGATGAAGGCTAGAGAGACTGCATTCCCTTTGTCATCGTTAATGTATGAGCGATGGTGCCCGTTTCTCGTAGCACTTTGTCACCATATAAATATATTTAATTAGGTATATGAACCTCAGGCTCAGTCAAGATAATGAAAGTAGTGACAGGTTCAACATCAGGGTTGAAGTGATTTATTTTGATTATCATCAAAATAATAAAACTAATAAATATAATATAAGATGAATCGAAAAAACAAACAACTAATTTTGTTCCCTCTCGGTCTTTTTACCCTAATTATCTCCGTTTCTTTCGTGAAATAAGAAAGTTGTCGTGTAACCGATTTCGAACCATGTGATTGAAATATATTTTATATTTTGTAGAGCCTCTGGATTGAAAGGACGACGTTGGTGACCGAAAATACGCTACCGGGCATTTTGAGGTGGTCAGAAGTAGTGTCCAGATCTGTCGAAGAAATCCCACCGGTCGAGGTAACTAAATCAGCCAGACTCATAAATTATAAGAATTTAATAAGCATATTTTCATCCTAATATTTGAAATAAAATATAAATTGTTTTATTCTATACTCAATAGAGTATTACAGCTGGGCGGTTCTCGATAAGGGTGCGTTCACATAGACTGGCTCGGAAAGTAGAGCAAGGTTTAATTGTAAATAGAGTTTTAAGACGTTGTAATAAGATTTATTTTTACCGATGTTATGCAATGTTTCTTTTGCCAAATTTTCATTTCGTAGTTCGGCAGTTCCTGATAAAGCCGTTAACATGTAATATTGTCATAATTCTAACATAGCCTAACCTACCTGACAGATATATAATAGTAGTTTATGCAACGGTTGCATAATGATAGGCCTTAAAACACTAGTGCGGTTTTATGAAACGAGCTTTTAGCGAGTTTCATAATAAGATCGCACGTGTGTTTTAAGGCCAAATTATGCAGAGTTGCATACATAACTTTATCTACACACATATTATAAATCCTCCATGATGGGTTCAGAAACAATATTTTCTGGCAACAAATTATTTGTTGCAATCGTGGCTGCATATTTCCGATATCCGGCACATTTTCACATCACACACACTCCGAGAAGACTACTTACTATTCATATTTTCAACTAAAATGTAAATTACAAACAACTTTCTGTGTTCAATTCAACAACAATTCTACTTTCGTTCAGCAAAACACCAAACACAATGGCGGCCATTCGATCTTCCGTCAAAACCATTTTTTTTTTTAAATCATAGACAAACGGATGAAGTCTCTATTCTCACGTCACTCGAGATCAAATATTGTGCTGTTTATATTAAAAAAACATACTGAATTGACGTTTCGTATCAATAACTGTTTTAATATCTATGGATACTAGAATAGAGACCCACTTGAGTTTTGACAGCTGTTCCAAATTTAATCTCATTTCTTTACTAAAAACGATAAAGAAGTCATGTTATTTCTTTATCGCAGCACTGGTTTTTCCTAATTGGTTGTCAAAATGGTGGTCATTTCCTACGGTTTTTGATTAACCAATGGAGATTTTATGATATGGGTGTAGATAAAATACTTTTGCTCATAATTGCATTCGGCGAAAAGGAAATTTGAGCAAATGATTGAGCAAAAGTTTTTTTTTTTGGGTTAAATAAGAGATTAGAAGTAGTAGTAATGTAGGAGCTCGCTCAGTGAATTCTACATAAATTATCTCTTCAAAAATAATTCTAAACGAGCAACTTTTTAACCGGGCAAGTATAGCTGTATTACTCTAATATCGTACGTTAAAGGGATACACATAATTGCCGGCTATAAACTGCTGTGAAAAACGTCGCTTGTTTACAAGCACCTCAACCCTTTGACCGCTACAGTCGACTGTGGCCGTCAGCAGTTTCCCGTTCCCCTGACGCCAAGATATGTCGTTTTCCATACATTTGCGGTGGCTACAGCCGTCGTCGAACGTTCGTGGCACGCTATTTCGCCGTTAGCCGTGGCGTTCAAAAGGTTGAATAATAAATTACGCACAGTTCGCCTGCGAAACCATGGAGTCGACGGAGCGCGAGCTGCGCGGCCTCATCTCGCAGTACACGGCGGAGCCGACGCGCAACATCAACCCGTTCTCGATGCGGCTGCAAGGCACCATCGACGCCAACGTGCAGGGCGGCATCAGCAAGTACGAGCAGGCGTTCCTGGGCGCCGAGTTCGCGCGCAGCGCCGCGCCGCGCGAGGCGGGCGCCGCCGCGCGCCTGCGGCGCCTCGTGGCCGCGCAGCTGGCCGTCGTAGACGCGGGGCTGGCGCTGCACGGCCGGCTCGCGCCCGAGGACGTCAAGCCGCTGCACAGGCCAGTTACTTACTACCGTTTCAGTTATTCATTGCGCACATGTACACGAACTAAATGCAACTCTACAACAATTTTAATGACCTTTGTGAATATACAAAAAAAAATACACAAAAAAAGCTTTAAAATCCTTGTAAATAGAGGTTGTTTTGCAACAATCTACTGTACGTAACTATTACAGCTCTGTTGGACTATACTCTATTCGTTTAGTTAGGTAGTTAAGTTACTAACCTACGTGACTCGGCTAACCAGCCAACCCGGTTAATCTTTTTTTTATCTATGATTGGCTGGGTAGCTTTGTCATGTCGGTTAGTTTGTTTACATTTAGTTAACTACCTTAACAAATAGAGTATATTTAATTAGACTAATAGTTTGGAAAAGGAGTGCTGTAGAGGAAATCACCTTACTTGCTTAAATTTTCTTTCCTAATTTAGTCAACTCTTTTTTTATTAGCTAATCTATTTTATAGGCGGCTCGTGGAAAGATTCAATCAATTGAGACAAAGCCTCGGTCCAGGATTGGCCAGGGCGAGACGGCAGCTGTCGGAGAGTATTGTCAAGTAAGTATAAGTGTCAATTTAATTAATTGTGTAACATACGGGCGTGAATGTACTGCACTAAATAAAAATGACCCAAATAATGCGTTTTCCAGCACCCCGCTGCCTCCTGTACCCCAGTTAGACAAACGATCTCAAAGCATACAGCAGAGCGACAACTTTTATGAAGACGGACATCTTTACAATAAGCCCATTGTAAGTATGCTTGAAGAGATTTCTGTGCCAAAAGTAACCTAAGCTTAATTTCTTGCTCTGATGCTAAACCTCACAAACATAACACAAGAGACCTCGCCTGCGGTTCGGGCCTTGAATTGCCCTCTATTGCTTTTAACACGATGTATTATTATTCCAGTTCGGTGAAGGTAAACATCGTGAGGAGTGCATACGTTTGCGAAGTAATTCAAAGGTGTGTGTGAGTGTGAAGTCCCCAATCAGCACACGGCCCGCTTGGGGCCTATTGCCCAGTCCCTCTCACTATGAGAGGCGATCTGTTCCCAGCTGTGGGACGTAGATAGGCTGATGATGATTACAGATGTCTTGGAATCCTTCCTCATTTTTGTAGCCTATTTTTGTAGTATTCCTCGTTCAAAATGGAAAAGCTTCGAGGACGGCACATCTTTTGTTACAACTCTGATTTGATATGTAATAATTATCCAGGACTATCTAAGGATGTCTGAGAAGTAACACGAATTTCAACCTTACGTCAAACGAAAGAAGGGTTTTTTACCCTGTGTACCCTGACGGATATATTGGCGTTGTAAAGTTTAACCCCTCGTATGCGGGAGCTAAAAAAAAACCGGCATTCGCGTCTCATTGGATTCATGGAGTACCAAAAAAATTATGGCCAAAATAAATGCAAACAGTGTATGTAAGAAAAAGCATGGATCCGTGTCTTAAGCATCCGATGGGTTAAGGGGTTCCTAAATGGGCTAGTTTTTCGGCAATTTATTGCTGCAATTCGGGCTATCCTCAAATTACTTTCAAACTTTTTGTCGCCACTAGTGATGTAATATGTAATCTTTTTGGGGGTAGCCTGAATTGCAACAAAAAAATTCCGAAATAGTAGCCCGTTTACGGGCCCCTTTATTGCCACTGGGGCCAATTCGAAAGTGTGTTCGATAAATTTAAAAGTCGCTAATTTGAAATAAAAAAGAACGAACTCAATTTTGACAGCTCGGTGCCGTGCAAAATCGAGTTTGACGTTTCTTATTTTAAGTTTAGGGAATTTTAAATTTAGAAGGTACCATTTCGAATTCGGCCCACTGTCTACATTGAATGATGGTTATTCCAGTACTCGTTGGATGACTCGTCGGAGCAGAGCGTGATGTCGACGAGCCTGCCGGCGGGGGAGGCGCGCGAGGCTCGCGAGGCACGCGAGGCGACTCGCGAGGCAGACGCGGGCGCGATGGCGCAGTCGGCGCCGCCGCTGCCCAGCCGCCCGCGCTCCGGCGACCCGCGCAGCCCCACGCGCTCCTCGCAGGACAACTACCGGTAACCAACTCGTTCACGCTAGTGGCTCTGTGAGCTTCACACGGGACAATTTAAAAAAATTGTACCTAATTAAGACGTCGTTAAGAAGTTCAATTAAGTGAAACTTTGATATTAATTACTTTTTCTTAACTATGCCTTGTATATATTTTTTTTTTAATTTACCCACCCTCGCGAGTTAATGTTTTTACAATTACCAACCATTTTGCCTCTCTCACCTCCGCCATTTTGATAAATTTGGATTAACTGAATCCACAATAAAATTCCATATAATAGGGATGTTTCCTTGGTAAAATAATAATAATTTTAATTAGTCCGTCAGTTAGATTATAATATTGACGACATATTTTTTTCTTTATTAAATCGATCAAAATTGACGAAGATATCGCGCATCAAAGTTCGGGAGTGGGGGCTAATGACGTCACTTAATGGTTGAAAGTGTGTAAAGTCGTGACGTCACGCGGAATTTCAACGCACTATATCTTCGTCATTTTTTGTTTAACTAACAAAAGAAAAAATATAAGTTCGACATTTTTTTATAAACTAAATGACGGATTAATATCAAATCAAATAAATTTATTTGCAAGAATATAGTAATCAAGATAATACAATTTATGAATATGTCCAATGCATTCAGCCTGCATGCAAGCGTGCAAAATATTTTGGTGATTCTGAATTAATGATAATCAAAACAAATCAATTCTATACTAATAATCACAATTTATAAAATAATCTATAATTTATAACAACAATAAGAATTGTTTGTTTCCAGAAGTGATTTAATGTAAACTTTTGGGAGTAACCCCAAACAAATTGCAGCGATAAATTGCCAAAAATTCAAGATGTTTGTTGACCAGCAACTTCTTGCTGCAATAAATTGTTAAAAATGTAAGCAGTAACTTTTTTGGCAATTTAGTGCTGCAGTAAATTGTTAAAAATATTAGTCCGTTCACAAGCCCCTTTAGTCGTTTGGTCACAACGAATATGTGTTTTGTGTGCCGCAGCGAGCCCGCGGAGGGCGAGGCCGTGGAGCCGCGGCGCCGCAGCCGCGCGTCGTGGAGCGAGCCCGACGCGCCGCCGCTGCCGCCGCGCGTCTCAGGTCGGTGCTCCTGGTGACGTCACGTCCCCGAGCGGCATCGCGCTCCGAGGAACGAGGCGCGAGTCGCATCCCCACAATGTCACTCCTGTGGCGAGTTAGGACTCCGTCTGACATGCGTCTTAGCGTTATTAGTTTCTGGAAATATATTCTTTTTAATATCTACGGTACGGCCTGTCCCATTGTTTCGGTAATCATAAAAACTGGTCAATTGCGGGTCGGACTCGCGCACCGAGGTACTACGCCAATTTGGCATAGTCTCAACCAATCAGTAATAGACTTTATTTCAATGACACAAGAACTTTGACAGGTGCAAATAATTTGGCAGCTTGTTAAGCTGCGGCGGTAATTTTCTGGTTTGATTTCAATATATTTTTCACATTTCTATAAAAGAACACCATTGAATTGATATTTATTGTTAGACTATGGAGTATAAACTAAAATCAGGTTAAATTTGATGGCTGAAACTTATGGAAATACAGCTGGAACAAAATTGGTCTAAAATCAGTAAATTTTAGAGTATCAATGTATCGGGAGTTTCTCAGGCCTAAAACTTTTTATATCAATATCGTAAGGTATATTTCTGGGGTCCTAGTGAAAAGGGGGTTAAGTCGAAAAAGTGTGATGTTTAGTTATATAGCTTATTCTGATTTCAACAAGCTTTATAATTAAAAATCACACTTGCTCGACTTAACCCCCTTTTCACTAGGACCCCAGATTTTCGCTTAGATTATCGGGCCTGCTGCGGGAAATTTAAAGGAGACAACCTTTTGTGCAGCAAGTTCTTTATTGATCGGATATTGTTATCAGTTCCCCTTTCACATACATTTACCTCTTTGAATCCTAAAATAGTTCCGTGATAATATTGGATAATACTGGCAACACCTCTACATGATGGAGCAAAATTTGACAACCGACGTATTAGAGTCTCTTTTATTCCTGCTAACACAAATGTTTGGTGTATAAGACCTTTAAAAATAACCACTCAACAATATACTTATGATCTATGGTGTAATTATGATCAGTGAGTATACCATTGTGCCCTTAGGCGACAAACGCTCGTGGGCGGAGGCGCCGGCGGTGCCGCGGCGCGCGCGCGCCGACGAGCGCGCCGACGACGCGCGCGACTCGGGCGTCAGCGTCGACCACGCCTACACCAACGCGCTCGACGTGCGCAAGCATCACGGTAACACACCGATCATTCTCTCAACACTGAATTAATCATCATCACTGGCCTAGCCTAAGAGACTGGGCGGTTCCTCCCCACGCGGTCCCAGTGCAGATTGGAAACTTTACACGCATATTTCAATTACTTCGCAAATGTAGGTAGGTTTTCTCGCGACGGCTTCCTTCACCGGAATGCTCGTGGTAAATTTCAATTTCAATTCCGCACATGAGACGCGAAAACCGAACCGAAAAACGACCCGCTACATGAGGCCGTTAAACCACTAGGCTAGCACTGCACTAATAGGCAAGAACTACAACGAGTGGAAAATGAGTAAGAAACCCGGCGCCGAGCAGTGGCAGGGTTTAAAAAAAACAGTCGAGAAGATTATAAATTTGTATACAAACCAATAGCATTACCTCCCGTACGGTACGCAGGGACGTATTTTGAAATTTGGCGCCCCAGGCCAATAGGTTTCGCCGCCCCAGTAGTCAAAAAAAAAGGCTCATAAGTTTCGGAGATGAGGGGGGGGGGGAGAGAATGGTCAATTTTCGCCTATTTACCTAAATAACTTCAAAACTCGCCTAAGCCGCCCCTGGCGGATTGGCGCCCCGGGCCATGGCCCGGCTGGCCCTAGGGTAAATACGCCCCTGACGGTACGACACTTGCAGCGTTATAGGCTTTTGGTATTTATTGTGGCTTATAAAAACTAGTACAGTACTTTTATCTCACGAAGCGACGAGTGCTTTACTTGTGGTAGCCAACTACTGAGAGCTCCGCCGCTTACACACACATTCACAGCGTGTTTGTTAACTGGTCACCACAAGTAAAGCGCACGTCGCTTCGTGAGATAACTGACATTACAATGAAAAAAAACTCAACAGAAGGTTGTCATTTCTTTTCCTTTAGTACCGCACGAAAAGATTGACACCCGTGGAATTAGCATTGGGATTACATACGCCATCTTTTGTCTGCAGATGGTAACTGTAAAAGTACCCGATCGAATGGGTTTCATTTGCTTAGTAAAATAACTCATAGATGGCGCTTAAAACGGCACCTGTGTTTCGTTATCTTTGACCAGGTGGTTTTATGTCGATTATTATGACAATTAGAACCTGGATTTCTAAGTATCATGTTTAGTTTCAGATTTCGATTTGACTGCGGAATCACTGCGCTACGAGGAAATAATCTCCATGATGTCAGAACCTTTGCGAGTCGACGAGGGCGAAACCCCGCCGCCCATACCTCCCAAGGGCTTGGGTCATCTCAGCAGCTTCGACTCAGGACACCACGAAAATGGCGAGACCAACTGTTAGGTAAGAGTTCCCAGTGTGAAATAGAGATATTAGTACGTTATGTATTAAGGGTAAAGGAGCAATTATGAACGAAGGGACATTTAAAGCCCGAGCTAGCAGCGAGGGCTTTATTGGCACGACGTTCATAATCGCTGTACCGCCTGTGTTACATAATGTTTTTCATCACAATTGCGACGAATAATTGAAAAATAAGGTTAAGCTTACTATTTTAATTGCAATGATTTTAAATGGTGGCGGCGTCGGTAGAGTCGGGTGCGCTGTGCACTTGTAGTGCGACTTCTACCTTTACAAAATCCATTACGCCCGCGGATCGTACTATAGCCGTACGATTCGTTTTTCTAGGATAACTTATAATTACAAGCAAGTGTGATGAAGACATTTATTACTCCAAGTTTTACCGCCCAGTGCCATTTTAAATGTACAATAGCTGCTTATTTTTTTTAATCCGGTCCAATTGTATTGTAAACAAGACCGCGTGACATCGAGATTAAAGTTCAAAGTCGCTTCTAGTGTTGTGCACAAATATTTTAACGCCTGTCAGAAACTATATAGCACAGATTGTTAGGCGCGAATCTCATTGCCTGTTATAAAATTAATTTCGGCATTTGCGAATCGTAGGTTTAGGCTTGTATGATCCTTTGAAATTATGTACGATATATTTCGTAGAAAGGTAGTTAAATGTATTATTTAATTAGGCGTGCATATCATTCATTGTAGAAGTGTGATTGATAGTTATAGGATTTAGGAGTTATGACGAGTTATTGAAATGTATAAGCTAATATTAAATGGAGAACGATTTCGTTTTTCACGAAATACGAGATACTCAATTTCAAGTGTTATTTTTATTATGTTTATAAATTATTGATAGCGTTTAAACCGGCCGTCCTCACTGTCCTTACCGGCACCCCATTCTTAGTAAATTTGAGTTAATTTTTGACTAAATTGATCCTGTATTTGGGGCGAGTATTTGCTCCTGAACCGGGACTAGTACTTTTCACATGAAATATAGCCGGTAGTAATAGTGACGGTAAGAAAAGTAGTTAAAACGCCACGTAGGAATCACCCGGCTGATAGCCCGAATTTATTGATAGATCCTGTAACAATTTTCAATAGATACTAACTTTGAGATTTGTAATGGGAATTGGTTTATACTATACTGTAGCCTATTATATTTTATTTTAATGCTTTTAGTACATATAATGCACAAATGCTAAAAAAAGTTTATTCGAAATTTGTATTCCTAGCTCAAAGTATTATTCTAGATATTAAGACGAAATTCAATATACAAATAAATCATGACTCCACAAACGGAGATGCAATTAGTTAGTAAGTAATATAATATTTTACAGTGACATTTCAAACACTTTAATCAACTTAGTAAATATATATTTTTTTGTTCTACCGTTGCTCAAATTTTGGTAAATATTACGCTACGAAGTCTGATGATATTTTTTTTATTTTGTACCTCATTGTGTTTAAAAAAAAAGAAGAACAACTTTTTTAACATGAAGCATTATGAAATTACATAAGTACATTATTTTGATAATATATGTTATTGCAATATCGTTGACAGCAATGATATGATCCTATATAAAATGGTGCATTTTTAATTAATTTTACACGTAATTTCTCGAGTGTTTTTAACGGTTTTCCGGTGTTTATATTCCGGGGCTTTATATTTAATGTTACTCTTGTAAGTATTTTATTTGACTATGAAATTTTCCAAATTAAAAAGTGATCTAGTTATAGAAAATTGCGATGTATTCGATGTATTTGGCTTTAATTTTCGATCTCTCAGATATTCCAAAATGACCATAACTGATTGTACGGATTTTTAAGCTGGTGAATTTTTCTACAATATTCTTTATAATTGTTACGTATTTTAACAATGAACTGACATATTTCTATGGAACTTAACGTATTCACTGCCGACGACGTGTATATACGTCTTAAGAACATGCACTTAGTGCCGTGTACGCGTCTGTGCGTTCAGCCCATAAGCAAGACACGGCACCTGGAGAAGTCTCGGGGAAAACTTGCGTCAGCGAATGCGTAAATGTGAAACATTTGTATTTCGAATTCTTATTACATATACTTCGAGTAATTTTTTGCGTCCGGCGTTATGCGTGAGCTTGTGTTGTTCGTACGGTGCCGCGTCACGCCACACCCACACAGAATCAGATATGCATTTTTACAAGCTCACGCACACAGCGCCGCGTGCAAAGTTGAGTTGAAGGCGTCTTTCAACAGTAACGTGCTATTTTCATACATTTCTAATTCGGTGCCATAGTTTTGTACTCGTAACTTTTGGTACTACTTAAGACCTAGCTGTTAAGTTCGCAATTCCAACGAACAATTTATACCTACATTTATTGTTTTAATTATACATTTTAGCTATAGTTTGTTTACTAATTAGATGTTGGTGTAATTAAGAAGCATGGACACTATATGTATTTTAGACTTGACTTTGGCATTGTAGGAAGGAAATACTTCGAAGCATTTCTTGCTTTTTTCTCAGAGGTCCTTGCTGCATGCATCTAGGAGGGAAGCGTTACTACCAATTCCATATATTGGCAGGAAAAATTATAATATTATGTTTCCTAATGATTTATATCAAAAAGAGATATATTTTCGCTTTTCATATTCAACTCGTCTTACATGAAAAGCGTAGTACATGCTTCCCCACTCATCTCGCATGCGGCCTTCTAGAAACTAACCAAAGCTAAGTGGCCACAGATTGGTATAATAAGTACTGATACTGATTGTATATCCTCTTGTATACAATTTACATGCGGAATTTAGTCGGCATATTGTGCGCACTTGGCTATCCATAAACAATGGAGCGATTATTCAAGATTTTTTTCCTATCTCACACACTAGATCTTGGACTAGAAGTAGGATTTAGCCTTCAATTGATAAATTGAGGAAGTTATATTTCTACTTTTATAAGTAACTTGAGTCATGTAACAATAGTCTTTATGTTGAAGACATAAGAACTTTGACGCGTAACATGACTTTTGCACTACCATAATACACTACTTAGTCATAACGGATTCAGATTTATTTATGTTCCAACAAATCTATCTTCGTTCTCGTCACTTTGTTTAGGCGTGTGCGCTCAATATGTCACAGTCATATCATATTGGGTATATCTCAGGAGCTCCATAACTCTAGTTCCATATGGAACAATTAAGATACATATCAATGAATAAATTATCCCAATAGTTCCATATGGAACTTCATACTAAGTTTTACACGTGGTTTTATTACATCTTATCCGGATAACGTTGTATATACTTACATTCGGGTAACTCTTAAAAATCATATAAAACTTACGAATAGGTATATTGTCCTAAAGCTTCATGAAGCTGCAACTTATAATTTGTCCTAAAGTCTTAACCGGCAGTACCGATGACAGTTTTCATATATAAATTAAATTATATATAAAATTTCTCGTACTTGTAAAAAGGTAACGTTAGATATGAATATGTACCAGTAATTCCAGGAACAACTGAGTTTTTTTTAATGAATTGTTCCATATGGAACTCAAAAATATGGAACTTCTGGGATATACCCATCATATTTCCTATAGACGCCGCATAGGAAGGCGATCCCTGCTGCTAGCATTACAGTCAAAAAACTATATGCGCCTATAGTCAGGCATTGCTAGTAAAAGTAAGGCTAAGTACTGACTTTAGGACCCGCACGTCTAAAAATAAAAGGGAACAAGTCCAAATGAAATTCACTTTGTTTTAAACTTTACTCGACCGCGTTAAAATTGAATTTGGAATGGATTTGTATTTCACATTATTTCTTTTTAATTTTAAACGAGCGATATATCTATGCTCTGTGGTCAAAGTCAAGATATTTTACTAATTTCATGTAACCTACTGTATTGTATAGTGTCTAGAAAAACTTTTAATAATGACTAAGTTACCTACGTATGAATGAATTTGACTGATATTATTGATAGTCTGTACGCGAGGTGTAATTATTATATTCCGTAAATGCTATTTCTCATTAGGTTAGATTATTATTATTGATGTTTCATACATATATAAATAGCTCTATAAACCAAAAAAATATGTCGGCTATTTTTGTAATTGTACCAAGTTTTATTTTATAAAATCAATATAAGTTATATCATTGTATCTGAAAAGACACGCTACGATCTTCCATGGATACTGGATAGTTATTTTCATGATCCCGTGTTTACCAATTTATAATAAAATTTCAAGCCTATAAACGATTTTGATACCGCAGATGTATTTAATCCTTTTAAAATTGTGATCATTTTGGTTCTTTCATAGTTTAATTGCCTTTTTTTAACAAGATTATTTTGCCCATTGCACTTTAATGTCGCAATAAAATGCGTACACAACAATTCGTGTCTGTGCTGTTGACCATTGAAGAATTCCTTTATCTGGAGTTAATCCTGGATGTCGATTCACGTCACGCTCACCATAAAAATGTATTGTCATCGGAACTGAACCAACATGCAAAATTTCAGCTCTATCGGAAACCGGGAAGTGGTTCAAATTTAACTTGCAAGATTTGATAACAGACTGACTCCGTGACAGATGAAATTTAATGTATAAAACCGACCAAGTGCGAGTCTGACTCGCGCACGAAGGTTTCCGTACCATTATCTATAAAAACGGCAAAAAACGTCACGTTTGTTGTATGGGAGCCCCCTAAATTATTAATTTTATTCTGTGTTTTAGTATTTGTTGTTATAGCGGCAACAGAAATACATCATCTGTTAAAATTGCATTTGTCTAACTATCACGGTTCATGAGATACAGCCTGGTGACAGACGGACAGCGGAGCCTTAGTAATAGGGTCCCGTTTTTACGCTTTGTGTATGGAACCCTAATAAAAGCTAATAAATAGAACACTTGCCAGACACAGAACTAATAAAGAAATAATGTAATAGTCTTTTACTAACATACATGATTAACTGAGGATGTAACATTCGTTACACCCTGTTATTTACTCAACGTAACACGAGTTACTTTAATACGTAACCAAAATAAACATCTACTCTATAAAATTCTTAACACTGACTGACGACACTGATAGGTCTAGAACCATGACATTCTGCACAAGAGTTCCTCAAATAACTTGGATGAAAGTTTGTCATTATTGAAGTTATGATGGGAAATCGCATCGGACATACTGAGTGAGTTAGTAATTTCATTGTGATATTTCATATAATTTTCAGCTCCATGAAAGAACCAAGATGTCAATATGTCTTCACTTGGACTCCACTGTTTAATTGGTATGATTCTGTCTAGTGTTTAGCGGAGGCCAATGCGAATATTAAGTACAAAGCTTAGTTGTAAAATTGAATGGAAATTATTGAATAGTGAAGACATGTAGCCGTTTGTAATTGAACGATCGAAATAAATATATAGGTGGATCGTAAATGTTGTTTCATTTTTTCACGTTTGGTTTGGCTCCGCTGAAACCTTGATTTGTACACGTAGAATTAATATTTTTTTAGACCTGAAAGCCGCTCGATTTTTGCGAAGTAATTTAAAGTGTGAAGTCTCCAATCAGCTCTAGTACCAATCCGAGGCATGTGTCCAGCAGTGGGACGTATAAAGACTTATAATAATAAAATCTCGAACACACTATAGTAGCGCAGGTATTGTTAAATCTATACATAGATAGATAGATGATTTATTTGTACCAATGGTGCCTTAGGTATACGTAGTATAAATTGACCCTTATGAGCTTTTGCATCAGACGATAGATGGCAGTAGGTTCCATACATACAAAAAAAACTATAGAGAATCCACTCTTTTCCTTTTGGTAATATTCCTATACTCTGCTTTATACTAAGCATACATTGGGTCCAATATGGGTCCAATTCGACACGGTGTCTATTTAAAATAAAGAAACGTCGTACTATATTTTTGTATAGTAGAAAGTTGACAAAATCGAGTTTGACGTTTCTTATTTAAAGTTAAGTGACTTAAATTTATCGGACACACTTTCGAATTGGCCCCATTGTCAACAATGATATATCAATGAAATAAGACATTATAACAACTGAATTAGACTACACTAACCTAAATTGAATTGCATTAAATCAATAATTATCATTACTATATTGGGCACGCGTAAGATTGCGTAGGTCGACGTATCATCATGTTTCTTGATAAGTATTTAAAGAAAGAAGATGCGTACTCGCTACTTAAACATAATAATTTTCTTTTACAAGCTCTTTAAGTAGAGCATCCCTGAATGTATATTTAAGTAAGTCATCTCAGAGCTTTGTTCTTACATGATGTGTAGTATTATCGACTTGAGACACGCCCCGGCTGGCCTCTAATGGATGTTGTTTGACAAAATGTGACGCCTTAATGAGAGAGAAGCTATGACCCGGTGTTACAACACGATGTAATCGAAAGTTAACGTGCTGGTAATTTATTTGTTTAAAGGTTAAGAGACGAGGATTGTCTCAGCAAGGCATTATTGAAGTGTTTATTTAGTTATAGTCAAGAATAGTCAAAAGGATAGGGATTATTCTGAACTGAAATAGGTAAAAATATCTTAGCATTATTTTGCCCGACGTATCGACTGAGTTGCAACAGCCTTCCCGGGAAGACTGGTAGGTGGTGTTGTCTTCGTCGAAGGATTTATTCTGTACTTAAAACTACGTAAACTTTTATTAGTTAGGGTATACAGAATATACAGATGTTTTTAAATATTACAAATGTACATAGGAAACGCTCATCCTAGATTATTTGATAAACACAATGTGTCTTCAAGGATCATTGACGAGAAAATTATTATCAGGTTCGAACTCTTCTTTAATTAGTTTAAAAAGACACACTGCGCATATCCTTAGATCATTTCTTTCAGTTAGTATCATGAAACAGAATTTCATAAATTCAATTACATTCGTGTGGTCATATGAATAAAGAAAACGTTTTCAAATGTAAACTCTCAGGTTTAAAAATAAACAATTAGGTGGTTCCACGGGGTATACAAATAGCAGTTACGCATTGGATAATAGAAGGAATTCAGTTCATAATTACAACCCGTGAACTAACAAAACGAAATATTTCATAAATATACTAACGTAGCACGTGACTAGCCACAAAAACTGCCTGCATCTTGCAATTAATAACAATTATCTTCGTTGTGCCAATAGGTCGATAAGATCGGCATCAGTTCGCCTATTATGATAGGTGTTGCCGTGCAGATCGCGTCAAGTCAATTACCATCGGGCAGCTATATGGCTTAGTATCATGTATGCTGGTATGTTTTTTTTTTTTTGTTGTGAAAAGTGAGCTCAATTTTTATCTCAATTATTAGGCCGCTTTTTCAAAACTTCAAGGCAAGTTTTGTAAACAATCAATATCTAATGACCGAATTTAGAAACGCCACTTAAGTATTTGACTAGATATTAAGTAGTTAAATGTCCCTCAACTAGTGGTCAACCTATACAGAAACGTCACTTTAATTAAAGCGCAATTTGAGGGAGCTTTCTGAATTCGGCCATAAGCCTATTTTTTGATTAGATTAAACGAAATCCGAAGGGAGATTTAAAATAATGCGTCACATTAAGGTGTCTTTGGTGAAGACTCCGATGAATATGTAAGATATTAAGTAACTGTTTAAGTAACCTATGAGAAAGACAGACAAGAGATATGCGGGTAAGTTTTATTTGTTTTGTTTGAAATAGGTACCTATGTTTTCAGTTTTTGTAAGAAGAAACTTTACTCGGTCGTAAAATAAATCGGAAAGTCTGAATTCATTAATTTTATTACTGTTTTATAGGTGAATGCGTCTACGAATACACGGTTTGGATGGTCACGCATGTTCCTCACTATGTAAGTACTTTTTTATCGTTTTTGTGTTTGTAAACTACAGCGTTAAATATCAACACCGTGAATAAAACCTTAAAATTTATAAAACAAAAACAAATCCTCTTTCAATGGTGGAATAAAAACAAATTTGAATGACAAAGAAAACGGAATTGTCACTGAAACAAAATATTCCGCCTTCAAATCGTTTATTTTTCTCGCTGAACTGTAATAAACGTCGGTTTAGAAATGGCGGTTGCTTTGCCGATGGAGTCAAACCCTGACACCATGAACAAATACCTGCAGAGGTTAGGAGTGCCGGATAAGTGGCGCATGGTTGACGTTATTGGGTTGGAAGGCGAACCCTTGACATGGGTGCCGCGCCCTGTGCTAGCTCTCATTCTGCTGTTCCCTTTGTCAGACGCCTACGAAAAACATCGCAGCCAGCAAGAGCTCGAACTGCTGTCCAAATCACCAGAACCATCTAAAGACGTTTTCCATCTGAAGCAAGTTCTGAGCAACGTTTGCGGCACCATCGCCCTGGTCCACAGTGTTGCCAATAACACCCACAAAATAGAACTCGGCGATGGATTGCTGAAGCGTTATCTGACCGACGCCGAAGGTTTAGACTCCGCGGCCAAAGGAGCGCTTCTCGAGAACACCACTGCTATCCTGGAAGCGTATAGAGAGATTATCCGCGAAAACAACGGAGCTTTAGAGGGCGAGGAACCTGTGAACAACCATTTCGTCACTTTGATTCATAAGGACGGTCGCTTATACGAGCTGGACGGACGCAAGTCCTTCCCAGTAGACCACGGCCCTACCACCCAGGATACATTCCTCGAAGACGCAGCAAACGTCTGCCGCGAGTTCATTAAAAGAGAACCGGAGAACATCGGCTTTAATGTCATAGCCCTCGTGCCTTCTCAGTAATTTTATTTTACCTGTCAAGTACCTAACATATTTTTCTCCTTATGCATTATTTTAATTTAAATACACTTATTACGTACATTATATCTTTACAGTAATTTTATTCAATAATGGTCAGACATTTTACATCAAGCTTTTTATACTCTTTTGCGATGAAAGTATTATCGCTAATGAAATAATCGCCTGGTAGTGACGCGAGCTTGCAGCGGCGTCACGCGATTCTTCGATATGGCACTACGAAAAATGGCCGTTCATTAATTCTCTTCATTAGCGAATACCCTCGATGAAGCTGCTCGAACCGGCCACGGCCGTCGATTTAAGTCCTCCATTCATAATTAATCTTGCCGTATTCAACAAATCGGCTCTCGGTGTTCGAAACGCTGTGTTCACGTCTCAATTAAGAATCTGCGCACTCTCGCAACACGGCTCCCGCATTCCTCCTTAGAATTCTCTATCTTTGGAAACTAATTAAAAATTCGCCTCACCTTCTTGGCCCGGTGTTCAATCGGGACGATATAACTTCATTTAAAAACGAGCAATCTTGTTGAAGATAAAGGCTGGCGAGAACGAGAAAACAACGAAGAGCAGCGCGCCACACGCGGCCGGCCGTCGGCAGCGCCCGCCGGGACAAAAAGAAAAACTACCGGGAACTTCAAACTTTTTAATGGAACGCGAGAGAATTCACCGCGTTAACTATGCCGATACTGGGAAGGACGCGACATCGGTAAGTCACGTCACCAAATAAATGACGCCGGGCCTGAAATAAATATATAAATATGTGTAAATAAAGAAAATAATACGGCGGGGACCCGAAATGCTTTAAATATTCAAATGAAGCGAGCCGAGGTGAAATACGAAGGTGCGCTCGCTCGAGTTGAGCCCAATTAAATCGGTGCCACTGAGGTAGAAATTAAAAACAAAAGGAGGATGACGGGGGTCCGGCGCACATTTTTCTCATGAGTATTATTAGCGCGATGTCAACCCACAAAAAACGGATTTAGAGGCTTGTCGGGGCCGCGATCACTATCGATAACATCCCGCGTTTTGTACTGTTTTGATAAGTGTGATGCGGCTGCCCCGCGACGTTTTGTTGACATTTACATTCCGCGTACACCCGTGATCGATATTGGGGTGAACGGGCGACGAATAGTTACTTCGAGAAAATTCTTTAGGTAGGTACATCAAATATAATCGAAAGTCTTGTGTATATCGATGTTACAGCCAGTTCACGTTCACTATATTAAACAAGTTCTAGACCTAGAATAGGCATGATTCATTTGAATAATTGGGTACTTAATACACAACGGTAAGAAACGAAATTTGTCTTTCTTGTTCTCAAAAGTTAACTATGAGACTGGTTAAATTCACTTCATATGGGCCAAAGTGCCAGATGCCTTACACGGATAAAAAGATAATCAGACCTCAAAGTTTTTCATTTTCTGAAACATGAAGGGCAATTTTGAACCTAAATGTATGTATAACCTAACTAACATAACCCACAAAATCAAATCTTATGTTTTACTTTTGATTTACAAAGCAAATGTCAAAGCGGGACAGCAATCATCAGCAACTGCTGAAATTTCTAGATGTTCCTCGTAAAAATTAAAAGTCTACCGAAAACTGCCTAACTATCAAGTATACTTTCTTACTTTTTATACCGTATGAATCTGTTTCATTTCACATGTCTATTCATTTAAGCGCGCTGAGAACAGAACTAATATTTGCCTTATTATGAATCGTTTTAAAAAATTAAACTTGCTTCTTTTTTCAAACATACTGCACAAAAACTGAGCTGCTGTGCAAAAAACCGGATAAATGCGAGTTAAACACGCGTGGCGAGGGTTCCGTGATTATATGAAATATTACTTTAGATACTATAAGACTTATAGGTAAAGAAAATTATCATTATAATTTTTTGTTTTCAAAATTTTAGCCCTAGTTCTTTCATACCCTTTCATTTGATATGTCACACGCCATAGTTTGCAAAATCTTTTTTTTTTTTGAATTTTCTAATTTACCCCCTAAAAGAGGCCTCTTGTTTAAAATTCATCTATTTACGTTACACGGGCCGTTTTGCGGTCACCGACTTACATATGTGTACCAAATTTCAACTCAATCGGTCCAGTAGTTTCGGAGCAAACTGTGACAGACGGACAGACAGACAGACACACGAGTGATCCTATAAGGGATCCGTTTTTTCCTTTTGAGGTACGGAACCCTAACAGTACGGAGTCTAAGATGGTTATCGCCGCCAGTTATAATTTAATACTGAGATTCGCTAATATGAGTAGCACAAAATGTTGTTCTAGCTCTACCTAGAAGAATATTTCTTCAAATCTTCCCATACGATATTTTGTTTTTCAATCAAAAAATCTAGTTTCTATGCGTATGTTGTGTGTTTTTATATTTTATCTCATCGTTTATATTTGTCAGTACCTAAAGAGGGCATTCATTAACACCCGCCGCGACCTCTGCCGGCACCCGCTCGATTTATTCAAACAAAACACATTTATTTTAGACACAACACCCACAATGAGGATCTAAGTGCTTATTGGGAGAGTTAACTACCATTGAAATATGAGACTTGAGACGAGTAAAATTCTAAACTAGCACGCTTAACATTGCTGAGGCAGTTAAGCTTAATTTCTCAAAGGCTTTGGATATACAGCAATGGATCATGTAAACTTTGTTCCGAAGCTTCAGACTGGTCGGCCGCAGCGGTACGGCGTTGGGCTCGCGACGGGGAGTCTACGAAGGCCTACCGACGCTCATCACTATTCAATAAGCTCCATTTATTGAAATTACATAATTTGTGTGTGAATAATGACGATTGTGATGAATCTTCGTGGGCGATGCGAGCGACTTAAGCCCGGTTAACTTTTGACCGGCCGCGTATTAATAAACTGTCGAGCGCCGCCGAGTAATAGTAATCACGTGGAAACGAACGCTTAAGCTGCGCTGTATATTGATTTCTGACGTGTTGTTTGAATGAGCCCGTGGGTGGATGGCATCTAATTATATGAGCAATGAGGTGTGATCGCCCCACATTCCAACGAGGCTGCAATGACTTCACAGCTTGACTTTACAAATTATATCAAAAACTGCGCATTTGGCCATCAGCCGAGATGAAAGCCTCTAACAACAATAATTTACTCACCGCTTCGTTCGTCACCGGATTTATCATAGTTGCACAACATCGCGGATTCGCAACGAACATTACCGTCTTTATGAATAAAACATGCCCGCTCTGGCCGTTGCCGAATGTACGGATATGTAGAAAGTGGGATGATAACGAAGCGCGGGCGCAACGTTTACGAGTTCCGAGAACTGCGGCGGTACGGCACGACGGGAACGGTAAATTGTCTAAATTAAATGTAGGTAGATGTCCACTCGTGACGTGAGATTGGATTTAATGTCAGCCACAGGTTTTTTTGGTGGATGGACATTTCTTAAATTCTTTGTTTGTTTTTTTAAGGGGAATGGGCATACGTTTGGCCCTGGTCTCACCTGATGGAAAACGAAGACAGGGTCTAGGGTGGATCACGCATCGAAGGGAGAGTATTCCAAATCTTAGCGGTGCGAACGAAAAAGGCTTTTGTGCACCGCTTAGCGCAGCTCATAGGAAACTCAATGACATGAGGATTAAAATCCTCTCGACTACCAGAGAGTTCTGGTAGTCGAGTGACAGAATTTGGATGGTGGGATTAGGTCATACACACATCCTTTGCACTTAAAAAACGAAACATTGGCAACTTTACCTACGCTGATCGATGCTCCAAACTTTGGAGTTATGTCCCAACGAGTCTGTTTTCATCGCATCCAGCTGATACTTGGCAGAGCCAACCCATAGGTGACAATAATAAATAGTCCATACATAACCGAACTAGTGCTTGATAAAGATGAAGCGACTGTTTCGGTGTGAAGTAACACCGGACCTTAAAAAGTATGCCTAGTTTTTTAGTGGCTGTTTTCGCTTGAGACAAAATGATACCTACGACAAAGTTTCTTTCATGTAGAGACATGTCAAATAATTGCCCCAAAGGACTTGAAAATTTGAGCTATTCCTGTTGTTATTTTTCCACTATTAGACACCTAAGCACTCGTAGCATTCTGGTTGACTTCTCGGCTCCTTTTTCTCTAAGTATTCAAAACAAATATCTTGAATTCTGCTTCCATAGAGTAGGTACTTTTTATCCCGGAAAATTCAAAAGTTTCAGAGGGAATAACTATAACCGAATTAAACGCGGGAAAAACATGGTATAATATACGTAGTATAAGTAGGATGATGAGCGCCTTTATTCGGGAACGCTAAGTGATTCTGTAGCGACTCGTAAGCGAGATTTCTCATCCCACTCTTCCGCATGACGCGTAGGTAATGCGTAAGAGCGAGAGGAGAAATCTCGCTCGCGAATCGCTACAGAATCGCTCAGCGTTCCCGAATAGAGGCGCTGATACATAAAGCTCCCTATAACGTAGAAGGCAATTTTAATGAAAAAATTGCGTGGACACACTTAGAAAATAATTAATTAATTTTAATTATAATCATATGATATCAATTAACAATATTATATTGTATAAACAGCAAAACAGACTGCACTATAATATGAGATAAGAAGATGAATAGATACACAACATTATGCGAAAGTAGGTACTAAGTTTAGGAAACCAGAATCAGGGAAAACGGGAAAATGGAATACAATCGTTAAAAACCTACTGAAATTTGTAAAATAATGTTCAATTCAGATAATGTGACGTAAGTAGCCCAAAGCAAGATAAGATATATAAATCTTATGCCGCTTCACACAATCCAGTTAACGCCTATAAATCTCTGCTTAGACCTCATAAACCCCTATCTACGAATCGTAATTTCGGTAGCATTAAATAGTTTCAGGGCATCCTTGGCCGCCCGCGGCGCGCGCACTCCCCCAATTAAGGCTCGAATTAATACCTTTAAACAAACAGCGCTTTACTGCGGCGGCATTAACTCGACGGGACTCGTAAACTCGGCATTTGATTGATAAATCCTCGCCGTAACGGCCGGGCGACGCTCGCGTTATGATTGCTACTGGACCGCTTCGAATCCGCCGCACAAACAATCCAAAACATTAAATTTAAAATTTCATTAGTCTTGTCTGTTCACTCCTCAGTTATGACAAAATTGAAAGAAAGAGAAAAGCTAATGTTACTTTAAACTTTAGAGTAGAGAGACAAGGTCCTTTGACTCAACACAAAGTAGGCATCTGCATAATAGGCGGTTTCGTTTAGCGAAATACCCTTTTAAATAAGTCAAATAATCATTAACATCACACCGCGACATGTTCGCCGGTCATTCCATTGTGAATGAACCAGTTAATAAAAATAAAGTATGAAGGTTTATTAAGTTCTTGTGGTTGGAACCTATTAATTTTTAGGCTATATTAGCCTTTATTTCTTTCGCCGTTTCTTTTACCAATGTACTCAACTACTTACGCCAAAAAATATTGGATCAAACACTAATTGTAAGCATTTCATACGAGCTTTAATAAATCTCTCCGATATATCCAACATGTACTTAGCATCACATAAACATAACAATTATACTTCCATAGACATAGCTACATTATCTAATGCTTATTAACTACCAATCCCAAATAGTTTCGGATAACCGCGTTTAGAGATTCTTTGAATCCGTGTGTACGTATCGTTGTCAGGTTAATTGGTGAGTGGCGGGGAGTGGGGAGTGGGGAGATTAATGAACGGCTACCGCAAGCTTATCGCGCAGCATCTGGCGCATGACTGATCATCTGTCGTGTGCCCGCGCTGCCTGCGACTAGGGATGTGGAGCATAGTGTCGATGTTTGTTTGGTGTACTAGTTATAAGCAAAGTAGACATTCTGTAATATCTGCATCACCTGCATGTCTAGCACGACTTGCCCGCGAGTCATTTGTCGCTTAGTGCATCCTTTACATATTTGACTAGTTTGACAGAGACGCACTGAAAGACAAACGACTCGCGGGCATGTCATGCTAGCCCCCCTGGTATTGAGTTTTCGTTTCGCCCTTATGCATCTTATGGCAGCGTCGCGTATATAAATTGCTATTTCGGGACTCATCGCGGTTATCACAAAACGTGACTGACAATTCTGAGGTGTAATAAAAACATGTTCTAAAAACAATGTAAGGACTATCTTCTTAATTTTGGAGTATTAAAATGAAATCTTTATTAAATATCAGATTGGTAGTTTAGAAAAGTAGCCAGCCGAATAGTGATCACCATGCTATGTCTCATTTAAATCGGTCAGTATGGGAAAGTCTGAAACTATAAGACATACGAAGATCTGTTCTTAGGAACCATGTCATCGATTTTAATAACAAGAAAAACCGCATTCATACACCTAAAAAAAACCTGTACTCAGCTCGGGAACAGGACTTCATATGTCTTATAGTTTCAGACCTTCCCATACTGACCGATTTAAATGAAATACCCTGTATATAACACTAAAATATGAGAAGTTTGCTAACTAAATAGGCGAAGTCAGATTCTTCATTAAATCCTTCAGCATGTTAGCATAATAATAATAGACAGTGACATTTTCATCGACACTATCCACGGGCAACCCTACGGTCGTGATATGACAGTGGTCGGGCACAGCTTCTCAGAAGTCATACTCATCGAATAGCTTACGAGCACCGTGCCCCATTCGGCCGAGGTTTTTTCTCCGCTCCATAGTTTTATTGGGCGCATTGAAATATTTTTGTTTAGATTAAACGACGTTTAACCAGTAGGTTGCTACATTAGGATTAATGTCCGACATCAGTTACCTGTTTGTCCCGATGGTTCATATTGTTGTGCTATTGAGGGATCGGTCATGGGAACTGATCTGAGTGACTCGGCGCTTCGGATTTTGATATGTGACTTTTGTGACAAGTAAAGCTATGCTATTAATTAAAGTGTTTCAAGACTTTCCTTCACGCCTCCCTTGTCGTCTTTGTGTTGGTCATTTTGATTGCTTACATGGTTGATATTCAGAGAAGAGTGGAAATCCTGGACTTTTGTAACCGAATTTATAAAATCGAGGAGGATTTCAATTCGTCTGTACATGACATGACTGTGTTGTTTGTATTGCAGAGCCTTATGATGAAAGGCGCGTAAACACTCAGAGGTGCAAGCCGGAGTTTGGAACCATGACCATCAGCTTGAGACTCTGAGGTTGTTTTAAAAGTTGGATGCAATATATTGTACATGATAACCATGCTCAGCCAATACAAACAACCATGCGGCAGCATCTTATCATTAAACAGAAGCCGGGAGCATATCACATAATAATTAATTGTTCATTTAAATACAAAGGCTAATTTAATAAGTGACCCGACTCGAAAATGTCAAAGCGATTCAAATAAAAAACCACAAAGAAATATAATAAAGAAGGATGGCGCTCGGACGCAACGATCGCCCAGGCTGGTGTCATGGGAAATGTGACTTTTTATATTTTAAATAAATTGGGAGTCATTTTTTAAGAGTGCCTCTTTTTTGTTGTTTGGGTATTGAGCAGTGGTACAATGGGTGGACACGGACGGCTGTTAGGTAACATTTTTAACATCATTATAAGTGAAAAGCCGTGAGTGATGGTCCCGTCCCGTGGGCTCGTTACACAGAGGCTTAAGGCAGCCGATTCTGGGAACTCGCTTCTATGTATTCAAATTATGTATTCAACTGTTATAGGATAGAATGTAGTCGTTTATGTGACGTTTTTAAACAATAGTGCTTGATCGAAGCCAGAACGCAAGTAAACTTTGTATCAGACGTTTTATAACTTTTCCAAAACCAACTTCGTTATTTTTTATGTTTTACAAATGTATTGTTTTAATTTTTGGAACTTCCGTAAACCCTTTTTTATCAAAAAGGACATTCCTCGTGTGTTGTGGGACCGTGGGAGCGCCCCCTGGCCGGGCACGGCGCCGGTAGCGCCCGCGCCCCCCGCCGGCCGCGACACTCGCTGCCTATTACCGATTCATACACGATAATTAGTCGACAAATATAATTATAAACGTATTTAATAAGCCACTACCAGCCAACATGCTATCTTCGATTACCCACTTAATAATTGGTGCCACGACGGTGAAGGAAGAGTAGGATTCAAGGAAGAGTAAGGTTTTTTTAAACACAGGCAGACCAATTCTCCTGTAGGTATTCGATTTAGCACAGATAAATCCTAGGATCCTAGTGAAAAGGGGGTTAAGTCGAAAAACTGTGATGTTTAGTTATAAAGCTTGTTGAAATTAGAACAAGCTATATAACTAAACGTCACACTTTTTCGACTTAACCCCCTTTTCACTAGGACCCCAGTCTTACTCTTATGCTACCTGGATGCATTCATACGTAATATTAAAAAAATATGTATAGTATCTAGGTATCTTATATCGGGCCTATCACTTTTTATCCAAGGGGACTTTCAGAAGTTACAAACTCGTTTCAATAGGTTCAGTGGCCATATCTCAAACGAGAACATGCAAAGAATTTCTTTAACGATTCCATGTTTTTTATTTGAAGTCTTCGAATTCTAACCTCTAGTTGCGGAGCCCAACACAGATCATTCAGATAGACGGGCGATGTTTGTTTTTTGGGCCCGGGCTATAAAAGCACAATGATTATCTATCATATTTAAGCATCGACAGATACGTCGGGGACGTTACGTTCGGAACGTACGCGGCCATCGATAAGTGATGATAAGGTAATGGTCGAGATAGGAGCTGTGGCTACCGAATCTGATACGCGACGGTAGCCAGATGAGCGGTCACTCACACCACCGTAACTTCCATACTTTATGGAACACCGTTCTGTTAAACGTGCGATTGACATTTGAGCATTCCTGCGGCGGAGAGAGTAACCGAGCATCTAATAGGCACTTACGCGTCGGCCGCTGGTTCCGTGGCGGAGACTTTGCTCGCGCTAATTTTATTGATCATCCAGCGCCTTTATTACGCCCTCCTGCCAAAAGCCTAATCAAAAAGCCATCAATACACCGTTATCTAGAGCGGAGCGGCGGTAAAGCAAGTAAACGATCCATAAATGAGTCCACAAAACGATGCGCGGAGACTTAATCGCGAGATCCACGAGGATGAAACTGCCAATATTTATAACGCGGGACATAAAATACCTAACACAATAAAAATGAAATGGCAAGACGTGCAAAATTGTATGTTAATCGATTGTAAAAATATAAAAAATACGACCTTGTCGAGTTGGGCGTTGATGCGAGACTAGTGTCGGTAGACAAATAAATCACGAGGAGGCAACACTGGTCCGCTTGCTTTTGGTTACTTTACACATCCATCAATGTAAAAGTTAATTGATATTTCCGGTCAATATTTTGGGGATTACCGAGATACGCCTACCTATCCATATTATGGTGGTGTGAGTATTTTTAATTAATTGTTTAATAGGTAGCCTAGTTTTAGTCAAATAATTGTTTTCATTAATATTTCGTTTAAAAGTAATTTAACATCGTGACCCAAAAATATTAAAAGTTAAGATCAAAATCCTATTTCTTTTACTTGGCTTCTCTTTTGTTTAGAGTTGGCTTCTAAAAACACTATCCAACATGATTTCAAATATTTCCATACTCTTATTTGTAATGAGTAGGTATGGGCCATAGAAACCACTTTGCCGAACACAGGTAGCGTGTAAAATATCTCTCAATAAATTCCGGTTATTAATGATGGCAACGAGATTCGCCGTCCGTCCGTCTGCCGTCAGTGCTGACAGCTCTTTATTTGTCAATGTCCACTACACCGGACGCATCATCGGTCGCGAATATTTTCGAGTTTTCGAGTTGATGTTCGACGTTTCGAGTTATGCCACCGGTCGAAAAATTTTATAACACTGGACCTTTTTTAACTGTTCTTTAAACTGTTTAAAAAAAATACTAACTAATACAATGGGTCCAATTCGGAACCGTGTCGCTTGAATTTATAAATAACTCCCTAAATGTAAAATAAGAAACGTCAAATTCATTTTCATATGGCACCGAGCTGGGTAATAATCACATTTAGGTTCAGAACTGCCCCCTCCTGTTCCCGACAGTTAAGGACCCTGAGGCCTGATTTTATTGTTTTGACTATATCCGCATACCTATAGGGCATCAGGCATAGTTTTGGCCTGAATGAACAAAACGTTAATGTACTAATCCTTCGTTTTCGTTAACTTTTGACCAGAGGAGGGACAAATTTTGTTCCTTAACGTGATTATACCTGGCTATCAAAATCCAGTTCGACATTTCTTATTTCTAGTTTAGCGTCTTTTAAATTTAACAAACACAATTTCGTAATGACCCCAATGTAATAATCTGAATAAACTAAATTAAATTTAAAACAATATGGTTGTAGTTTATTTACTTATTATACAGCGATAGGTTATTTGCTGTTAACGAATCAGGGGCTTAAATTTGCAATATTATAATAATGGTCAATTTCACAAAATTTTGGGTTAAACAAGAATTTTTAAACGAAGATTTCATTTGCTTGTATTTTTTTAGGATTTAGGTACTAACCATATTTTAAAAACTCAGAGGCCCTAGCATGCCAGACACGGGGATAAGTTTAACCCGTTTATCTCTATGACTATCTCCTTCGTCGGCACTAGTGTGAGAGAGACGCACTTAGAGATAAGACGGTTTAACATATCCTTGTGTCAACCTTACTAGAACCGCTGTATTATCTAAAGGTATTTTAAGTTCGGGTGAGACTGTGGGTCAAGAAGCCCATTTAACTTAATAAAAACGTTTATTCAGATAATACTTGTATTGGTATTGTCTTAATTGGTATTTAAGAAATTAATTTACATGTTGCTCAAAAAAGGTGGTCTTTTATGCTATATAGTAGGGAAATTTCATAAAAGTCAATCATAAATCATTATAACAGCTCCTTATCAAGCCAGGGTTATTATTGCAATGCATTTATTATGTTTTTCTTACGGTAAAGTTACAAGGCTGCGCTTCAAGAGAAGTCGGCTGCAAAAACATAATTTAAACTTATATTGGGTGGATAATGCATTATAGAATTCGTGAAAACACTGGAACACTTTTATGTCTTTAAAATCAACTTTAATAAAATAAAAACCGGTCAAGTGCGAGTGAAACCCGCGTGGAGAGGGTTCCGTTCCATACATGATAAACTGAAATATCCTATGTTACTTTAAATACCATAGACTTCTTATAGGTCTTCCTGTAATCTATAGGTAAAGAACTATTTTCTGCATTTTTTTCAAAATTGTAGGCCCGGTAGTTTCGGATATAAGGGGGGGGGGGGGGGAATGGTCAATTTTCACCTATTTTCCTAAATAAGTTCTAAACTATTTTACTTAAAATTCAAAAAAAAATACATTTAAGATCCTCACAATAAGCCCTTTCATTTGATATGTCACACGATTTCAGTTGCGCAACTTTTTTTTTAATTTTCTAATTTATCCCCCAAAAGTGGGCCCCATGTTCAAAATTAATTAATTTACGTTACGCATCCCTGTTACGGTCACCAATTTACATATGTATACCAAATTTCAAATCAATCGGTCCAGTAGTTTCGGAGCAAATTGGCTGTGACAGACGGACAGACAGACAGACAGACAGACAGACACACGAGTGATCCTATAAGGGTTCCTTTTTTCCTTTTGAGGTACGGAACCCTAAAAAGGAAGAAAACGGAGCCCTTATAGGATCACTCGTGTGTTTGTCTGTCTGTCTGTCTGCTCCGAAACTACTGGACCGATTGAGTTGAATTTTGGTACACATATGTAGGTCGGTGAACGCAATACGGACGTTTAACGTAAATAAAAGAAGTTTATACATGGGGGCCGCTTATTAATTTATAAAATTAAAATAAAAAGTTATGCAAACTATGGCGTGTGACATATCAAAAGAAAGTGCTCATTGTGAGGATCTTAATTTTTGTTAATCATTTTATGATAAATGGTTTTGAAGTTATTTAGGAAAATAGGCGAAAATTTAACATGGCCTAAGGGCTGCCCTTATCTCCGAAACCACTGGGACTACAAATTTGAAAAAAAAAGTTTTTTACAGGAAAACCTATTAGAAGTCTATGGTATTTAAAGTTAAGACGGAACCCTCTCCACGCGAGTTTAAATCCGCACTTGTTCGGTTATGTCTTACTTTGTGTTCATATAGCATACAAATATGATAACAAATGAAAATGAAACTGATCCGCGACATAGTTTGTGCTTTGCCGCTGGGGCTTTTTCTTACGTTGATGATTTTTTATATTTCATAACAAACCAGCAGCGTCCGCGCCATCTGCACTCGCTTCCCATACGTTAGCAGCATGCTAATTACAGACTAAAAAGTAACCTTCGCCGGAAAAACTATCCGCGCGCATCGAGGGCGCATCACCGCCGCCGCTGTAATACGATTAATTGATGCTAATTAATAAATTAATTAACCATGTTAATACGACGCTCGAGCGAGCCCACTTTTTCTCCCCCTGGCACTTACATATTTGTCTGAACTACATTTTTATTACAAACTCCAGCATACTCCTTTTTGCGATACGCTCTCGATACGGCATGATCTCGTCCGCGCCGTTTGTTCATAATTTGTAATTAATTTATTAAAAATAATTATGGGCATCTGATCAACTGCATGAGCTCCTAATTGGGACTTAGTTATGACAGACGTTCATATTTTTATTATTGATTGATTTAATGGTGCAGTTCATCATAATTTATGTCATATTTTCTCATTTGATTTCACAACAATTAATGCGCGCCGGCTTGAATGAGGTTTTCTTTGCTTAGAATGTAACGTCATTAAGATAAGCGGTGCATGCTCAGTGATTCATGTACGAAAGAAACGCTGTTCATTATGATTTTACTGGTGCTGTTGAGTCGTTGCCGTTTAAAGCCTTTCAAGTTTTTCAGAGAGGCGTCGGTATAAATATGTATTATTAGTATAAGAGAGACGTGTGACTTTGACGTTCTCGCGATCTGTGGAAAAACTGGGAAATCGGAACACGCGGCGCTTGCGAACCACCGCGAAACAGCGGGCTCGTACCTCACACCATACGCTAAACATTAGCTTTTTCCCCGCAACGCGGATTAGGAAGACACTTAACATTCTAATATAATCCGCAAAGGAAATGTATGTAATGCACAGACAGTTTCTTACTGTGTTTTTCGTGTCAGCTACGTGTCGGCTTCTTTACTATCTACTACTAGGGCGTTTCAATCCATTAGATGTACTTATCTAGGCGGTTTTTTCGCCGTTTGCCGGCTGAAGTTGTACGTGCCTGTTCTGTTTTAAATGCTTCAAAGCTCCGCTCTAGTTCGCGCATCACCTTTATTTGTATTAGAATCATGTATCTATGAGATGTTTTATACAAAACAACACATTTTAGTCGTGCAAAAATATTCTTAACAATGAACAGAACGCCCATTGCAAAGTTCCATCAAAATAAGGTCACGATGTTCACATCGAAACGCGCAAACGCTACGAAGCACAAAACAAACCCAACAGAAATCGCTACAGCTAAAAGATAAATCAAAACATTTCCTCTATTGTTTGATTAGTACAAATCATGATTCCAATTTCAATGAAAACTTCGCCTCGCAAGAATTTACAAGACAAAGGCAAGCAAGCACGAGCACGCGTCCTCGGCTCGGACACGGGCATAAATACAAACTGTGCTGGCACATAATATAACGAGTATAGGGGGCCAATTTAACAGACTTATTGTCTCCGCGGCTACAATGCAGACACGGCCGAGGCAAAACGAACACGGCGCGGAGGAGTCCCCTGACTGCCGATACGAAACAATGGTATTTAATCACCGATGATAAATGCTGTATTCAACCACGTTTTTTAACGATACAGCCGTATTGTTTTGGCGGGAGCTTACCGTTGGATACGAAGATAACTCGCTGCTGAGAGTGGCTTAGCTGACAAATTGGAATAAAAGGAATATTTATTCCTGCTCGGCTCGTGCAGCTTCGGACGGATCTCGCGAATTATGGATATGCTCGCGGGGCCTTCGTGGGGAATTGGGAATTGATAGGGAGCGATCTGACATAATATTAAGCAACTCCCCAGCTGAGCATTTTGCTGTTGTGTGAAAAGAAACTTCGCTCGTAACGCTGGTGTAATCATCAAATATGTTGAATGAATTAAATATGTTGTAATGTTGAAGAAGCGCATCCCCATTAAATAAATAGGGTTTATTCTTCCAGCACAAACCTTTACACCGAACAAAAGCGCACATATACGAGATTTACATAAATCACGATATTTTGTTGAAATAATGCGAAGAAAGCTTCGGGAACGTTCGGAGGCGCTCGTAAATTTGTGCACCTAACAGCAGGACACCGATTGCTGAAGACGACGGATAGACCAGCCTTATGATTTACAACTCCGTAGCTTTCGAACAAGATCTGTGATTCTATTTTGTGGAGTTTGACAAGACTTCGAAGCTTGTGTGTATGTACTTTTTGCAACAAGGATTATATTCATAGTAAAAGGCTCTTGTGGCTTAATATTTAAAAAAAATAAAAAGCTGTTGAATTTTTTCGTTAGCAAATTTATAAAGGAAGCTTGAATTTAGGTGAATATTGTGGCACTCTATTTATGTGATGTTAAGAATTAATGGTTTTAAAATAAAACCGAGTTCCAATAGAGGTCTGCTTGATTCCGTTGCATTGAATCTAAAATGCTTTCAATATTCAGTAAATCTTACAGTTTAATGACAAGAGGCCTTAAAGCTTATATATGCCTAAAGCAATGCATACTGCAACAATTCTTGAAGTTTTAATAGCAACAAATATTATTCGAACAAGTCTCATCTCAGGTAATTATTGTTATAAATGAGAGCCTCCGTACTTTTGATCAATTCCCGTGCCATAAAACTATTCTGAGGAATATTAAAATAAATCTATAAATGTGACAAAAATAGTTAATGGCTGTTTTTGAATAATATCTTCTCAAAACTGGCACTAGCGGTGTGCGCTGACGCTGAATTCCGGGCCAATCTGCAAAAACAATTATGTCGGTGGGGAATGTTGTAGTTGTATTTGTCGTCGGGTCTTTGTCGTTTTGGCCTCTAGACGCCGCTGGTGTATAATGCGTGCCGATAAATATTTATGCAATTTATTCATATTCGGGCCGGTGCTGCGGCTGCGCGGTGCCGGGAGCCGCGTAGAAATGGGTTCGATTACCGGTTGGATTTATACATTTGCAATATATTATCTTTTGTAAATTTAAGGTTTATATTAGGATTTAAAAGGTTAATAAGAATAAGCGTCTCGGTTATCTTTGACATCGTTTCACTGCTCAAAATGACGAAAGTAGGTATTTAATTCTTAATTACTAAGTCTTTAAATAATTTCAGCTACTAAATTCAGTTTTTAATTGCATATCAAACAAGAAATTAAATATAATTTTAACAACATGATAGACATGATACCTAATTGTTTTTATAATCGGTCAGTTGAAATGGAGACTGCCATGCGCTTACAAACAGCAAAGTAATTGGGTTATTAGTACCTGTAACATTAAAACTTAAATTTAAATGAAACCACTGCCAAATTAAGTTGCAACATTTACCATTGTTTACGCGAAATTAAATACTTAATTCAACGAGTGAAGCTACCATATATGAATTCTGGCGCGAACGAATATCAAAAACGTGTATAAAAACGAAAGCCGATACAATAGGAGTCTGTATCAAATGGATTGTCGAATCTGTGTGTTGTGTAGGCGATCGCTGGATCAGTGTTGCAATAAATACGACAAAAAGGCGGGAATGCGAAGATTTCGGCGCGCGCGGCGGTCGGTCGCGAGCGCGTGACGCTTTTTCCATTCAAATTCATCTTCGGAACACTTTTGTATTATGATTATTTGCCATTTTTATCATGTTGAAAGTTTAATGGTGAATGATATGCTTAATCACCTTTTGAAAAGTTTTGGAATATGTTGGATCGCTGTTCAACCGCTGCGCACGTTAGAATATCACATAACTGATCTAGTTGAGAGTGTAGGAGATGGGAAGCTCTAATCAAATAAGTTTTGTCTTAGAAAATTATCTAAGTACATTCATTAAGATGGGAGAGATTTTGTTCTGACTGACAACCTATGAAAAATTGGTGAAGATCGGTTAAGCTTTATGGTGTGAAAATCGTTATCGACTTTTGTTTCCAAAAGGGTGATTTTTGCCATTGGTTCACCGTCCTCTTAATATCTTTCGATTGTCGTAGGAGACAAAAGAAAGGGGCCGGTAATGCAATGAAACTGAAAAACTGAATACTAAACTTAATACGTCTACTTGACTGGGCCCCCATTCAGAATTGCTAAAGTGATTTACTATTATTGTGACTAAAATGCCATAACCAGAATGTGCACGTACGTCTAACACGTACAAAACAACACCACACGGTTTTGACATTTTTGGAGCTATGCAAAAGTAATATAGCTTACGTAAAATCATAAGGACAGCTTTTTATGCAACAGCGCCTTTTCCAGATCCCCTATATGTTAATGTCATCATAATTTCAGTCGAAAGACGTCACTCCGTCTTGTTCGGATCTCCTTATTTTTGATTCTAATTCGATGCAATAAACATTTTACATGCCTATATTTCAGAGTTTACTCACAAAATGTACGTAATTTGTAAGTAAGAGTACCTACTTAAATACTTATAAATACAACATTTAATTGGAAGTTTATCATGTAGTCTGTACCTATTTCAGTCCATTATAATTAGTATAGCTATAAAACTAATAAAAGCTTGTGAAAAAAAACCGGACAAGTGCGAGTTAAACTCGCGTGGAGAGGGTTCCGTTCCGTACATGATTATCTGCAATTTACTAGTTTACTTTAAATACCATAGACTTCTTATAGGTTTTCCTGTAATCTATAGGTAAAGAACAATTTTTTGTATTTTTTTCAAAATTTTAGCCCCAGTAGTTTTGGAATTAAGGGGGGGAATGGTAAATTTTCGCCTATTTTCCTAAATAACTTCCAAACTAATTTACTTAAAATTCAGAAGAAAATATATTTAAAGTCCTCACAATAAGCCCTTTCATTTAATAGGTCACACAATATAGATTGCATAACCTTTTTTTTTAATTTTCTGATTTACCCCCCAAAAGTGGCCCCCATGTTTAAAATTCATATATTTACGTCACGCGTCCGTGTTGCGATCACTGACTTACATATGTATACCAAATTTCAGCTCAATCGGTCTAGTAGTTCCGGAGCAAATTGGCTGTGACAGACGGACAGACAGACAAACAGACGCACGAGTGATCCTATAAGGGTTTCGTTTTTTTCCTTTTGAGGTACGAAACCCTAAAAATGATGATGATGATCATAAAGATAAACATAATATAATTTAAAACTAAGCTAACTCAGATAGACTGACAATTTGATGCAAAGAAACTAAATCTTCCGTGGTTGCGTGTCGAAGTGAAGCAGAATGGCGAGCGTGCAAAGTGCGCGGACGCAGCGGCTATCAGATGCGCGCGCACGTGACGGCACGCCCCGCCCCGTTCCTAGAACACTCCGTCTCCGAAGGGACGTGATGCTTGCGTTACATCTTCCCCGAACTTTGACATTAAGTTCATATTCTTTACAAGCACTTTGGTCGTTATGGATAGACTTTGGACAAGAAACGTTTTGTTGAAAAAAATACAGAATATATTTAAGTCTCGTTTCTTATAAGGAAAGCGTAGCTATACATGGCGCGCATAATCGCGGCATAACGACTGGCGTACGTAGCGCATCTTTCAATTCATTTTCGTCCTAGAAATTGGTATGTCATCGATAGTGATTGCGGCGGCGCGAGCGCGGGAATAATTCGCGTTGTTGCGCCGGCGTCGGCGGTGTCGGCGTTAGCAATTGTCGCGCGGACAACGTTTTGCGATAGCATCGTGCCGCGCCGCGCCGCGGGATCTAGATCGCGGTGCGCACGCCAAAGACATGCGCGACGGATAAAGTCTTCACCGGCGACATGCCCGCATGTGGTATGCCTTTGAAAAACGCAGTAAGATGGATCGTTCCACTGCCGACTGCGGGATTGCTCTATGCACGCGCAGACGGGATGCCTCATTCTGACGTTGCGTCTACGCTCTCAATTATCAAACTGAGATAAGATTAATACAATCATACGTCGCATAAACTGACGAACTAATAAAATGGGTCATGTGTCATGTCGTATAAGGGGTTCGTAGTACATTCAGGCCTGATTCCACTTAACTGGCATAAGGACTTATGTTTAGATTAAATAGCTAATGGTCGGCTCGAAAAATTCTGTTGCTTATAAAGTACGACATATTGTAGCTAGCTGTACGAGTATATTGATGGCCGAAAGCTTATTTCCGATTCTGATACTACCAATAAAGAGTTTTAAAAATGTTATATCCATATACTTCAAGAAACATGCTTTTATTCAGTGTCAGTACCTTACTTGCAACATTGATATTAACAATTTCAAAGAATGTATCAATAAAAATGATATACCTATTTTATTAACTATATTACTTTTATTTTATGTGCCAAATTATAGGTACTTTTGACATACTTATCATGTAATGACCATACCTTGCAACATTAATATTAACTATTTCGAAAAATGATATTCCTATTTTGTTAACTATATTTATTGCTTTGAATTTTATGTGCCGGATTTGTAATGACCATGTTACATTGTGTCGAAATAAACGAAGGTTGAATCTTGAATTTTACTGAACTTGAATGAAGGCAGCTTACTACCTAATTTAGTCTACTTTATGATAAAAACGGAGGGCTTACAAACGATATAATAAGAAAGTACACTGTAAAAGAGCAAGGTTTTAAGAAAAATCATTAGCTTCGGTGGACAAGTAACACCATGTTTCGAAAGATGCTTACCAAAGGTTGAGATGCGTATCAGTGTTTATTACCCTTATCCTTTACCTTAATTATATTTTCAAAGCATGTACAATTATGAACAGTTTTCCTCATTACTGGCCACATTTGGCTCGTATAGAGAAAACTCAAGTGGAACAAACCGCAGCAGGCTGCCGCGCGAAGCCGCCGGCGGTCGCTCGTGAAGGCATCCTAGCGAGCAAGCGCCGAGGTGCAACCATGTGTAATGTATTTTTCTTATTCAAATCATCTTTGCTTGTTTGTCGGCACGCGTGATTTACACATCAACCTTGAGACCTGCAAATCACTTAAAAGTTTTTTTTTGCATTTATGCCCATTGTTGTCACGACGCTTTTTATAGTTCCGTCTTTAGCAGAAATGTTTAATTATTTAACGCACGTCACGAGCTTCGTATTCGGAAGGTTGTATAAAACAACAATTTGTCGCTGTGAAAACACGAGGCAAGCAGGCCTGGCATGTGACGAAAACTGAACATAATTGTCTTCAATGGAATGGGTCAAGCGCGTTTTTGCTGGTTGGTTGTCGCACCGGCGGCGTCGCGGCCGCCACATCCAAGTGGCGAGGCATCTGTTACCATAATTTGAAAACGATTATCGTTTTTAATAACGCACATTCTAAGTTTTTCGAGGTCTGATTTAGCTCGAATGACTTCACGTTAATCGATAATAGCTATTAATTACCAGGCGTCGTTATTGCTCGCTAAATATATCTGATTGATTTCAATGATGGACACTCGTGAGAGTCCACCGGGTGGCTAATTGTTATTATATATTTTGTAAGTAAGTATCCTTTTTTGTTGTCTTTCGTCACTGCAGTTAAAGACAGCCGTTATCATAAACGCATTTACCTTGTGTTTTCATTAGTTTTGAGGTAAGATTAAAACTCAGATCATGAACAAAGGAATTATGTTATTTTAATGTATGTGTTTTAATGTTGAAAGAATATATTAAGGTAGTAAAATCAAAGAAGGTTTACTCAAAATGACCGCCTCGGTTTTTATATAGGCCTATAGGCGTAGTGGTGACTTATCAAAAGCGGCCCGAACCTTTTCCAGGTGATTCACTTCAATTATCTCCACCTTTGTTCGTTTCAGGGATTTGAGTTTTGGCTGTGGCTTTTGACATGCACTGATCTTCAATCTTGTCCAAAAACAATAATTCAAATGTGTCAAGTCAGCAAACGATGACGACCATTCCTCTGTACTAAAAAAGTTAGGTAAATTGTCTTATTTATAACCACTTCTGAGTAGACTTTTCTTTGTGTGATGGTGCAGAATCCTGCTTGAAAAGAGTTGTATAACCGCTCCTAGAATATTATTCTGATAATTTTATACCTTGACTTTGATACCCTGTTGACAGAAGTGAAGCGGAGTGATGCCTTCATATGGAACGCCCCACCATCCATGACGCTTGCCGGGTGATAGGTACGCTGAACATTTCGTTACATTAGCCGGGATGCCCTGGGAGGTTTGAATAGATTTTATCGTTTACCCGATTATGCTTTCCAAAGTTGATCATTTAAAAAGGCTTTTCTCCTTCTTTAGGTATTAACTTTGAGATCGTATTTGAGTATTCTTCACCGATAAGCGTTAAATGTCTAAAGAGACATCTTCTTCTGCGCCGACATGGGTTTTATCGAAATCTCTCTCTTACAATTTAACGTTCACTGGACGGAGTTCTTACGGATGGCAGGCGGCCAGTTCTTGAACATTCATTGATAGATTGGGTCTCCTTGTATCTCATTAAAGTGTAGTAAAAAAGATTGCGACTAGACCCAATACTTTTATGAGGTAACTTATGAGAAAATATTAAAACCTTTCCCATAATTTGAGCCCAAGGCATACGTAACGTTTATAAATCATAAAATTCATTTAATTGTCAAACATTGAAAATAATTCCAAATACGACGGTTGTAATACAGATCCTTCACTAGAGGATTAATTATTTTGTTATCACTATAACTATTACATATAAGTAGGTTAATGGCGAAGCAAAGAATCATTGTTACTAGTTTTAAGAATTAATGTATGTATTTTTTAAGGATGCAATTTTGAGGACTATTAGAAAAGTATTATGAAATTTTGCAGTGCCCTGCAGGGCTTATGAGGAAACACTCAAATTTTTAGGATCCTTTTTAAACCCTCGAAACCATTAATATACTGAATAAGTACTTTTTATTTGAATGGAAAATTCCATAAAGTTTTGGCCCTTCCACTCTTTTTAGTGAAATGGAATTTGACCACAATCGTTTTTTCCTCGCCATTTTGTTCCAATTTAAAACTTTGAACAGCTTCTACAAGCTACGAACATGTAGGTACTTATTTTTTATTCTTTTTGAATTCGTCTCAATACTTATGAACACGTATCGTGTAATGGTTAAGTCTTGATTGAATGCAACTAGTCGAATTATGTTCTTTCTCTGTGATTCATGACGATGAATATAAATATAAAGTAATACTAAATCTAAGATAACATTAAGCGCAAAACATATAATAACAGTTAATTAATAATAATCGATTCTCTAAGTGAACATGACTAAGCCAGTTCGATCATTGATTCTCTAAAAAAAGTCCGTCGGCATAACCCATCCTCCCAAATTATAGTGTTTAAACGTTTTAATGCAACGCTAAGAAATGTGCGTAAAAGTTATAAAATCGGCCGGACTTATAATATATGTAACACTGCCTTCTGGCGGCCATTACTTAGGTCCAGGCTTGTTATTAAATTCGGCCTTATTTATTTATTTATGGGCATGTTTATTGTATGCGACGTGCCTCTATCGCTCGGTGCCCGCCGCTGAAGCGATGCTATTTACATCTTCACGATATTATCGTACATTTTCATCCTCGTATTAGCAATATCCTGAGGTACACTGCACCATTATATTACTTCTAGATTTTACTCGGAGTATAACATGCCTTTAGTAATATTATTATTGTTAATTTAGTACAGTTCATTGGCTGCATTTTAATTTGCAATCACTCCTGTTTGCTGCGTAAATAATGGGGCAATTCGAAACTGTGTTCGTTAAATTTAAAACTGGCTAAACTTAAAAAAGAAACGTCAAACTCGATTTTGACAGCTTGGTGCTATACAAAATCGAGTTTGACGTTTCTTATTTTAAGTCCAGGAACTTTAAATCTAGACGATACCGTTTCGAATTGGACCCAATAACTAGTCATATCAAACATTTATTCAGCTTTTAAAATACCATCATCATCATACCATCTTAGGACTAATTAATCGAACGTGGCCACAAGTAGTCTTGTGGCTCTGCCCACCCCATTAGGGATTTCGAGCGTGATAATATGTATGTATGTAAAATACCAATCAAAATAATAATACCAATGAATCTCACAAAAGTGTCAGAGATCGCAGCCATAATAACGTCTAGGCGTGAACTTTGAATCCGACGCAACGAATTACAATCCAGACTTAATTACAGATGAGCTGCGATCACATGAAATATTGGTTTGGGAGGAATATTCAAATGTAAAATACAGGTGCTAGGGCCCGCCCCGCCCGCGGGCCTCGACACTTAGGCGTGCTTATGCGCCGGAGCACTTCCACTGCGAGAAGCGTAAACCCCATATTATTTATCACCGAGTACTCACTTTATCATACGCTGATACTTTGCACTGCTAACCTATCTAATTAAATTTCAGAAACTACAATCGCGCCGATCTGAAAAAGAACAAAAAGCTGTCGCTCGAGATGGCAAAAGTTTCTCGCGAACTGTGCATTTCAGTTGCATTCGATAGGATCTTCTATATGCACGGAACACAGAACGAAGTTAAGTCTTTCTCCTATCTCGCAGATTTATCTTTGAACCTACTCGGCTCGAACTCGCGAGCAACATTAGCCGGCCGTCTTCGTCTGGGCCAGTGCAGATGCATCGAGCACGAACGAAGTTTTCCAATAATTTCATACTCCGCGAGCCGATCGAAGCGTCATAGTGCGTATCTGCGGATCCATCTCTCGCCTTTGGCCACGCGCTCTTCGCTATGTACCTACGGCCCTTATGAAATGCAAAATACGAGTATTACATCTTTACATAAGCGCGCTCTCGTTAGCATTGCATTACCAATATTTTAAAAGGATGTGTACGGTTTACGCGGGCCTTGTTTGAGTGGAAGCATCCTTGAAATGCGATGTAATAAATTGTGTTTAAAATTATCTGTTAAGTCTTGTTAAAATTTTGAATTTATTCAGTACTTTCCTATTGAAGCTTTGTAAGATACAGTTCAAAATACACGTTACACGTTAGGAACACGTTTTAGGTGTTCGAATTCTTAATCCGACTTGATATAAAATTAATATTCCTATTTATCTAACACGAACGAAATAAGCCAAAGCTGCTAAAACACATTTAAACTAGATGGCGCCACAATCGTCAATCGTTGTCTTATTCGGTACCTACTCAAGTATCTAACCTCAAAATATTAAATTTTTGGGTTCAATTGTGTTTGGTGTTTTATCCAAAATAAAGCAAACCTAGGCTGAAAATTGGTGAAGTGACGTCTAAATTATTGTCTCCGGTTCCTTTATTTGCCAGGAAACAGCTGTTTTAGCCAGAAAAGGTGCATTTTGGGGTTAGAAACCTGTTTACCAAATAACACGTATGAATGAATCCAAGGCGATTGACAGTCCTCTTGGTTTATTCGTCCATGCTAATAGTTACATAAAAGTTCAATTTGTGTCATTAAATATAATTTAACTGTGATGTCTAAGGTGTTTTAATGCCTATTTAATTTACAAAGTTGGAGCTACATTTACGAGTTTTTAACGTTCTCATTCTACTTATATTCTCATAGATGTCATGTTTAAAAAGAGCTCAAAGTACAAAAGTTTTCAATTAATTTAGACCTAAAGGTTCGGACCACTTTAAGCATATTTCAAAATATATAATCGTTCTGTTCACATGACACACACTCCATTGCCTCTGATTCAATGTTAAGTTAAGCTAAGTTGCCTGTAAGACATGAATTTACAAACAGACAAATTTGTGATTTTGACTTTTATAACGCATGCCGTAGAGATTATGAAACCGATTTGGAATAAAATATATTCAAAATAAATACAACTGAACTCTCGACCTTATTATGGAATAGGTAAGTACAGTAGAATGTTCATTTTAGTGAAATAATAGTTATTATAGATACATTATTTTTAGCCCTGAATGTCCAACTATTTTAATAGCTCTCCTATCTGTCTTATTATACTTAGTACCAGTACTAAACTTTCTTATGTAGCTAAAATCTACTGAGTTAGCTTACAGAACTTTTTTTATTTCCGTTATAGTAAGCCTTAGGCAAAAAATTATAGATTTTCATTAATGAATAGTGATGGTCTTAAAATTCGTAGGCCGTTGTTATATTCACAAAAAAATATATTTACATCAGTAAATTGTTTCTAGTTACACCTACCCAAATTTACCGTGCGTAGGCTACACCTGCGCTATCCTCGTATTAACATATTACAAAACGGAATCGCCCGTGGAACATACCCCACGGAATTCAGAATATCCATAAACGTAGCTGCCAGCACACTGAGGCCCATACTTAAAAACAAAATTAAAGGGGATAGCCGTACGATAATATGAATTAAAAATAATAAAACAAAAAAAGAGTCACGGATCGCCTCGAGTAAGTTTTTTTAAGTTTTTTCAAGCGAAGCCTGCGAACAGAGTGTACGGCCGATATCTCCTGACAATATCTTTGACGAGTTTTTTATGCTGCATTATTTTTAAATGAACTGATTATAAATGGATGTTGGGCGATTTAACGCCCAATCTAATTAGGTAAATGATATGTGTTTTCGAGAGAAGATCGTTCAGTGATAGCGAGTTTGCTATTTATTGATTGATTTTTAATAGGGTGTTGTGATTTTGGTGTCGTGTTTAAACGTTTTTGTAGTACTTGTCGCCTGTTTTTATTCCGTCGATACTTACTCTTTGGCATGGTTCTATTTCATTAGTGCCATGATTAAGTGGATTATAACTTTTATGGCTTGGCGTGGCAACTATGCTGTAGGCATAGGTTTAATAAAACGCGATCTTTCTCGTTGGAGTAATATGAAATTCAGGTTATTTAACTCGGATTTTTTTAATTCCTTTGCACACGATATTTGGTAAGCATTTTTACTTTTGACTTTTACGAGGCAATAAGCAATACAGACGTTTGAAGACCACTTACAATGTCGATGAACTTGATAATTTATGTCTTCATATTTTCTAAAATTAATTTATTACATTTATTTCTTAGGGGCGCTTAAGCTTATGCTGTGACAAACCAAAAGATTTTCAATAGTAATGTACTTTACACGAAAGAAAAATACCGTAAAAAGATATATTATTAGACTTTTATACGACTAGTGTTAAATAGAATATAAATTGAATAATGTCGAGCTACCTACTGAATTTGCCCGCTATTTAGTAGTTCACTTAACTACTGCTGGGCTACTGGTTCCAATGACCTTGATCTTGATCCAACGGACCCTCACCGCAATGTCATCAGTTAGTTATTAAAGTGCCACTTGGTCAATAACAAACAAATAAGAAACATTTATAAAAAAAAACTTAAGAATTAATAGCGTTATACAAATAAAAACTTTCGTGAGACATTATTAACACTATAAATACAAACGGTTTTACTCACGAATTATTGTCAGGATACCCTGAAGAAGGACTCCATACGGGTCCGAAACATGTCGGACTATTTCTGACAATAATTCGTGAGTAAAGCCGTTTGTATTTATAGTGTTAATAAATAGCGTATTTCTGTAGCAATCATTTGTATGGAGATTTCAGTATTTTTGCTATCATGACGACCAACCAATTTGACAAAAATCTGGCTCTAAAGTTATTAGACCTAATGGGTATCTACTTAGAATTATTACTTATATGTAGTTAAATAACTTAAACGGTAAAGCAGTTGTTGTCAAAATAGTTTCGGGTACAAAAAGAGATGTCGCTGCGGTTCGCGTGTAAACAAAAATGTCAGTCTGTGGAAAAAATATTTGAAAGTGCCACCCATGCTCAATTTTTTTATAATTTAGCTTGTAAAATCTGACTTACGGAGCTGTGATGAATGTAAGTAGGATATTTTTTTATTAATTTTTCACCTGTGTGTATTTATTTTAAGTAAAAGCAACAGATTTAGCCAGGATTCGATAAATAAAAATATAACCTAATATTTACATATTGAGGCAAGTGAAACAGTGCGGGCCGGGGCAAATGAAATGTATGTTACACTTGCCTTGGTTCCCCCTGGCCCTGGCCTTGCCTTAGATCTAATTTTTAATCAAGTACTACTTTTTGCAAATTTTGTGCCATTCATACAGTGTTTTGTTAGAAAAATATACTAAAAAAATGTATCTCGTTAGTTTTCTCATTGCTACGATTTTAAGTCAATAAATGACAACTTTTTCTGAACGAACACTTTTAATTTAACACAAAGTCCACTATTTAATCAATTTTGAGTACCCCTGGTTTTGGATATATGTTTCACTTGCCCCAAAATAACATTGTTTTCTTTTCTATGGATAAATCAACTTAATTTTAATGTAATAAAGATGAAAATTGCTTTATAACTTTATTACAAAACGTCTATTGCATCTAAAAGACCTTTTAGTGTTAATACCGAACGACAAACACGACTGTTTCACTCGCCCCAATGGCGAGGCAAATGAAACAGTTTTTTTTTTTTTTGTGGACATTTTCTTTAATTTCTGTATTCTGAAGGCATCTAGAGAACTATTTTGTTAAATTTATAAAACTGCTTAATTTTGCAAAGATACACCTTATATTGCTACTGTGATAGACCTAACATTTAAGTATAGTCAGTTGATTTTCTCAAGTTTCACTTACCCAACTTGACCTTACATATCTTCATCCTACATTGTTAGGTTCTAACGTGATATGTACTATTTGCTGTTACTAAGTGAAATTTAGTTACAGCTTTCTTGTTTGTAGGTTTTGGTTATGAAAGTTTCCCAATGCTCTATTGTTTAGTTTACAAAATGGTTAGTTGTTGTTTATTGCATAATTTTAATCTTTTATTGAAAAATATTTATCAACATTTATAACACTGGATCACTCTTGTATAATTTTTTCCAAATGCTTGTCAAAGTTGTCTCTAATTCTGGCGTCAACTTTAACACCAAATATGCCTTATTGTGTAGGTACTGTATTAGTATTGTCTTTCTTATATTCGTGAGCTCATGCGATAGAAATAGTAAGTAATTTGAAATTCGAAGCAAGTCTGTTTATTTACTAGCTAAGCATCTTAAAGATAAGATTTTAGATATGATTTTTCCAGTAACATTTTATTTTAAGTGGCGCATGATGGCGCTCATGGGGATGATTTGACAAATACACAATGTCAGTATTTTAAGTACAGAACGAGTATCAGCTACTTAATTACGCAACACTAATGGATATCGCTTTCGCGAAAAGTAAACCAATTGTACCCTTATTTACATCGAGTGATGACTAAATTGGTTTACCTTTTGAGCCAAACCGGTACCAATTGTGCTGCGTAATTGGTTTACTTTCCGCGAAAGCGATACCAATTGGTGTTACATAATTGAGCAGCTGGTCATACTTACTAAGTATTATAATGTATCATACTTTTTAAAATTATAACTACATTAACTTTTATAAGCTGTTCAAAAAATAACTGATGAAGCTTACTTCAGATTACAGTCAAAAAGGTCCTCTAGTCGACATCGCCTGAGCGATATTATTTTGCTACGATATTGAAAGTGAAAATATTTATTTTGCAAGTAGGCCACTCAAGCTCTTGCACATGTCTGAATATACCAGCACTTAAAAAGTGACACCTGCTGAAAACAAACGCCGCAAGAAACGTAGCAGTAAGTCTCTTATCAACTTTATCATTAAGAAGAGCTACAATATAGCACCTTTAAGTTAAAAAGAGCTACAATACAGCTGCTTTAAGTCAAGAAGACCTACACTACAGCTGCTTTAAGTTAAGAAGAGCTGCAATACAGCTGCTTTAAGTTAAGAAGAGCTACAATACAGCTGCTTTAAGTTAAGAAGAGCTACAATACAGCTGCTTTAAGTTAAGAAGAGCTACAATACAGCTGCTTTAAGTTAAGAAGAGCTACAATACAGCTGCTTTAAGTTAAGAAGAGCTACAATACAGCTGCTTTAAGTTAAGAAGAGCTACATCTCCATTTAACCTAGATTAATCAATGGGGAAGCTGCATAAAAATCAAAATGAGGTTTAGGTAAATGATATATTATGAAAGTAAATGTAAACAAAACCAATATATATTTTTCACTAATTTAACACAAATAAAAATGAATAGTCAAAATGATCTGCTTTTTACTGTACCTACTATGTTTTTGTTTACATTTACTTTCATAATATATCATTTACCTAAACCTCAATTTGATTTTCATGCAACTTCCCAATTGATTAATCTGGGTTAAATGGAGATGTAGCTCTTCTTAACTTAAAGCACCTGTATTGTAGCTCTTCTTAACTTAAATCAGATGTATTGTAGAGCTTCTTAACTTTTACGCAGCTGTATTGTAGCTCTTCTTAATTTAAAGCAGCTGTATTGTAGATCTTCTTAACTTAAAGCAGCTGTATTGTAGCTCTTCTTAATTTAAAGTAGCTGTATTGTAGCTCTTCTTAACTTAAAACAGCTGTATTGTAGCACTTCTTAACTTAAAGCAGCTGTATTGTAGCCCTTCTTAACTTAAAGCAGAGCCGATACCGCTTAGGTCATGTCAAATGGGGATTACTGATGTATGGGCAAAAAACTTTTCCCAAAGTATCAGATCCCAAACTATTTTACTCAAATTATCATTTGGCAAAAAATCATTAGTCAAAACAGCTTCGCAATTTTACAGTTAGCAAAACTATTTTTTGACAAATAAGTACTTACGTTAGTTAGGGACAGAAGTTAATCCTAACGTAACCTACCAATGACAAAGCAAAATGATGCCAACTGATAATTTGACCAAATGAATAAAATGCGAAATGTAAATGTACTAAAGATTCGTTTGGGAAATGAAACTACTGCGACAAGTTTTTTGGGAAGTGAAATTTGTCGAAAAATATTTTGTTCAAAGGGCAGTACACCGTCACTACAAATGGAGGTGGAGTGGAGGTATATTGTGGGATTTCTGTTTCTGCGACGGATCAGCTACGGGCTACCACCTCTATGTAAATGATTTTATCAGATTTCCTTGGGTAGAGTTGGTCCCTCCGTTGGCCTCTGCTTAATCCTGGCAATGCCGCTCTTAATTGCAAAGAAGTCGTTATCGTTGAAGGGTATAGCTACAGTGAAGATTAGGATGTGCGCAAGCAACGTCGGGTAGGGTCGTGATCGTCGCCCGCGCCGCGTGTGCCCCGACTGCTGATCAACGCTACGTGGGAACCAGCCGAAGAAAGTGGCAAATCGCATAGATCCATCTGACGTCCTTGCTCATTGCACGCACGTCTGCTTCAATAAAAATCCAATAGCATTAAAATATAGCGGCCACTTAGTCTTGCCATTCGCGAATGTGTAAAAACTTTGAAGAGGGGCGAGGAGCTCGTCTTCAGGCGACATCATAATTTAACCCTGCAAAAAGTTGTGTCTTAATAAATAAATCAGTGGATTTTTTCATCGTCCATAACTTAAAGAAGTTGAAGCGGGAAATCCGATGGAAGTCGAAGGCGAAACTTTTAAAAAAGGAAACTGCTCTTGCGGCGGTGGGCCGCGCCGCTATTGGCCGGCCGCGCGGGGGCGGGAAGCTGCCGGCGCGCGATTGGCCCGTCGCGGACGCACTGTAGGCGCGTTCATCTCGAAACGCGTACAAATAGATTTTTTTAAACAAAAGCAATTTTCCTATTCTTCTTGTTGGCCGTTTGTATAGTTTGTTTTTGCTGTATCGTTTTGTATTGTTTATTGTGTTCGAGTGCGCGACAATCCACTCCCGGGTAATTCTCAGTGGTATTAACACGACTCCTCCACTCGTATTGTTGCGTCGCGTAGGGAGTCGCATGCAAATTTGTAAAAACAACAATTGTCATGAAAAACAAACGCAGCGCGAGTTGCAACAAGCCATTGTGGAGGCAGCGGCTCGATGATAGCTACCTAATTAACTTTGTATCAAAACGCGGCCTGACAATACGCAGTAACAACCAGACAATAGCCATTCGCATCATTATGTATTTTTTCATAAGATTTTCTTCCGACAAGCTTGGATTTCAGGTGGGATAAAGTTTATCAACATATGAATAAATTCCTATGTCTAAACAATTGTCAATTAAGTGACAACATTACACAGAATACCAAACATAGAGGAAAAAAAATGTGTTCAATATAGCGTTCAGTTTTCAGCGAGTGACTTTTTCGGTGAGGGTCATTCGTCTGGTAGCCGTCTCTACCTTTATATAACGTCCGACAGTTTTCTTCAAGAACTGTGGCATGGAGCGAATTTGTCACAAACTGCGAGTGCAGCATTGTACGGTATAATGGTGCACATTTAGTAGATTATAGGCAACAGTTGATACTTTTTTCGTCAATGTACGTATCAAATTCGCAATGAGCCTTTAACTCAAACCTAACTAATGTTATAAATGCGAAACAACTCAGTTTGTTACGTTTTCACGCCTAAATCGCTGAACCAATTTCGATGAGTTTTGGTATAAAGATAGGTTGGACCTTGGAGAAGGACATAGGCTACTTCTTAGCTTAAGTATACTACGCAGACGAAGTTGCGGGCACCAGCTAGTTACAGATAAATAATAGTTACGGCACGCTTCGTTAAATGTCTGTTCCAATCAACCAATTTTCTTTCTGAATCATAAAATACTTGTCATAATAACTTCATCATTGAACCACAAAAAGTATGATATAAAATAAATTTTTACTTGCTCTGCGATGGGTATGGTACTCTGGTGGAGTAGCATGGGCTGAGTGTAGCACCTTTGTCCACGAGTGGACTGATAGTACCTACTGATAAGGGCCCGTTTTGACTTATTTATTCCATAGTAAGAACATAAAGTACAAAAGGTGGCTATCAGTTGGACCTTTGGGCAAAACAGATATTATGATATTCGAGAGTTCATGACAGTTTCATGGTAAGGCACTGTAAACATGAAATATATTTCGTAAATATGGGTAATGGCAGGCGGGTTCCACTCCGCACTTTAGGTACGTTCAGCCGTCGGGCACCGCGGCGGTGTATATCGCAGTAGGTTACCGCTCGCTCGCCGCGTCGCGCCGAGTCATAGCAAAGCGTGTTAGGTACTTATTATTTCATTTACATTACAATACTCAGTGAATTCCTGTGCTGTTTCCTGTTCTTGTATTAATTAATAATGACTGGTAATACGTATACAAAATACTGTAGTGTTTACGGGTGCTTGAATAAAGCAAAGAAGATATCAAAACCAGGAGTAGGTATATTTTTTTGTGTTCCGAAAGATATTGAAAGCTTAGTACCTACTTAGTGGTTTTGTTATAGATACTCTGTAACTGTAGTAATGAGAGTTGTTATAGGTACATAGGATGTTAGAATGAAAGTAGGGTTCAAAATACAATTAACAACTACCTATTTAGGTAGTAGACGTTCGTGTTCTTTTTACACATCAAATTCAATTCGATTCGTTTTTCAATAGCTACCGTTTGTTTACGCGGTGGCCGGTGTTGTTCTCTTTGGTTATCTACCTATTGGTAGCAATTGACAACCCTAGCGTACACGAAAGAGCACGTCTTATGCAACAGAGGGAAGTCGATCGGTTCCGAAGCCAGAAGACCCCGGTTCGAGTCCGGGTGGTGGTGGATTATAATTTTCCTTCCTTTTCAAGTTTTTTCTTTGTGAGAAAAAGTATCTTTATCCAAGCATAATTTTTCTAAAAAAACACGTTTTGCCAAAGAGAATGCCGAGCAGGGCTCGGTCATCCAGGTACTATTGTATAAATGAGCAATGTCTTGGTGCAATTGTCTCTCAAGAATAAGATATCTTTTACTAATAAAAAAAAAAACAGAGAGAAGGCATGATTAGGCAATTATTCGTACCTAAACAGCGATATTACACAAAAAGGGAGATATAAGTAATATTAATAATTATAGACCTATTAGCCTCACATCGAATGTATATAAAGTGTTCTCAAAGATAATTCTTCAAAGGATAGAAAAAACTTTGGACCAGAACCAACCCATAGAACAGGCCGGGTTTAGGCACAGCTTTGCAACTATAGATCATATATATACAGTCAGCCAAATTATAGAAAAATATAATGAATATAAGAAAAACATATACATGGCATTTATCGATTTCTCCAAAGCATTTGACAGTTTAGAACACATCAAGATCTGGAAAGCATTATTAGAACAAGGAGTCGAGAAAAAATATATACGAATTATTGAAAAAATATATAAACACAGTACCGCCAGAATCAAGCTAGAAAAAGAAGGAAAAGAGTTCAAACTCACAAGGGGAGTAAAGCAAGGTGACCCTCTATCACCAAAATTATTCAATGCCACTCTTGAAAGCATATTTCGAAACTTAAAATGGGACTCATATGGCATACTAATAAATGGGGAACGGTTAAGTAATTTAAGATTTGCTGATGATATAGTACTAATGGCTGAAGACCCAGAAACCTTAGAACATATGCTCAATGACTTACTAACTGAAAGTGGAAAAGCCGGCTTGGAGATGAACCTTTCGTAAACAAAAATTATGACAAACAATGAAAAACATACTATAAAAGTTAACAATAACATCATAGAATATGTAGAAGAATATGTGTACCTAGGAGAGCTTATATCAACAGAGAATGAAATGTCCAAAAGAGTTGAAAGAAGAATACAGAACTCATGGAGTAAGTACTGGGCATTAAAAGAGATCATGAAGAGCAAAAGCTTACCAACCAATTGCAAGAAAATTGTTTTCAACACATGTATTCTCCCATGTCTAACATATGGGTCGCAAGCCTGGGCTCTAACAAAAAATAATGAAAAAAAGCTAGAAACATGCCAACATAATATGGAGAGGAGTATGCTGGGTAAAAAACGAATAGACAAGATCAAAAACACTGACATCAGGAAAAAGACAAGAGTAAGAGATGTAACTAGTACAACACGTAAGCTAAAATGGAAATGGGCTGGCCATCTTCACCGTAGGACGGATGAAAGATGGTCCAAAAAGGTCACTGATTGGTACCCACGGGACAGTAAAAGAGCAAAAGGGAGACCAAAGATAAGATGGTGCAAAGACCTAGAAGAAATGTTGGGACGTACATGGAGTAGGACGACACAAGATAGGAAAGAGTGGAGACGACTGGAGGAGGCCTTCGTCCAACGGGCGTGCTGAGTTGACCAAATTTATGTAATAAGAATATTATAAATAATACAAGGATTTATTAGATAAGACATTACAATGGATAATTATAAAAGATGAATTCCAGAAAGGAACTACAATAGATAATAATAAATGACGAATTCCAGAAAGGAAAAAAATAAAAAATATATATATGCAACAATTCATGTACATTTAATAATTCAGCAGCACAAGGCTAATAAATAAATAAATAAATAAAAAACAGCGATTTTGTTAGAAAGTGATTCTTCTGTACGTTAGTACTATTACCTATTCTGTGGTAATGGTCACAGCGACCTGTTCTTCACACGATTTTTTTTCTTAGTTCGAAGTATGTGCACAATGTAAGAAAATTATTTCTTATTTAGTATAGGATTTTATATCAGATCAAAAACATAAATGAGAAAAGAGGAGCCAAGTTCGGTACAAGAACGTCAGGGGTTGACGGTATCGCCGATAAAAGATTTGAGATCTGAACGGGTGCTAAGTTCCTTAGAACCTTCTTAAATGATACTGTTAAAAAAGTACTGCCACGTTTTTAAATTATTTCAAAGAAAATAGGTTAGTTTCGCTGATATTAAATTTATAACATGGCAAGCTTTATGAACATGTTTTCACTACTACACTATTTTCTTTGAAAGAATTTAAGAACGTTGTAGTACCTTTTTAAATGTATCAAATCCAAATTGTAAATTGTAACTATTAACAAAATAAATTCAACGCTCTTATTAAAATATGTTCTATATGCCATAAAAGCAAAATACTTTCGAAGTATTCGAAGTCAGATAAAACTTGCCAAGTTATAAATTCAATATCAGTGAAAATAACCAATTTTCTCTGAAATAATTTAAGAACGTTGTAGTACCTACTTTTTAAAGGAACTTTTTTAATTGTATGATTTAAGAAAATTCTATGGAACTTGGCACCCGTTCAGATCTCAACTCTTTTATCGGCAATACCGTCAACCCCCGACGTTTTTGTACCGAACTGGGCCCTTTTTTTTCACATTAATGTTTTTGATCTGACATCAATTTTTTTTGTCAAGTTATAGGTACTTGTCTCGTCTCTTTATTTAAATAAAATGGTATTAAATTTCTCCAAATGCCAAACATAATTTAATTTGAAGTAAAATCCTATGTATACGTCCAATAAACTCCCTCCACACCAAGTTTAAAACTTCCTAGGTCATCTGGAAGTAATCTAAACTGATGATCTATATAATGATTTTTGGATGTCATTATTTCGTGAATAGAGGTCCGGTTTTGTGGGTGAGTTTTCTTTTATTGAAATTTGGTATTCAGCAAGAAGAAGAGGGTCTAGTTAGACATGCAAAATCGCAAGTGTGTCGGTCAATTAGATTTTAAGTTATGGGGGGTCGCCGCCGTACTAACCTTTTGCTTTTCGAACTTGGGTAAAACACTGCCATGTGTCTACATTTATAAGGCCTTTCTCTTCACTAACACTGGCGTGTGATTTTAGAAATAAATTAATCTAAATGCTGAATATAAATCTAAGTACTTAATAATAGAAATAAGGCTGTATGACAGATAGTAAGTACTTTTATCTACACCCATATCATAAAACCTCCATTGGTTAATCAAAAACCGTATGAAATGACCACCATTTTGACAACCAATTAGGAAAAACCAGTGCTGCGATAAAGAAATAACATGACTTCTTTATCGTTTTTAGTAAAGAAATGAGATTAAATTTGGAACAGCTGTCAAAACTCAAGTGGGTCTCTATTCTAGTATCCATAGATATTAAAAAGTTATTGATACGAAACGTCAATTCAGTATGTTTTTTTAATATAAACTGCACAATATTTGATCTCGAGTGACGTGAGAATAGAGACTTCATCCGTTTTTCTATGATTTAAAAAAAAAATGGTCTTGACGGAAGATCGTATTTGCCGCCATGTTGACGTTTTGCTGAACGAAAGTAGAATTGTTGTTGAATTGAATAGAAAAAGTTGTTTGTAATTTACATTTTAGTTGAAAATATGAATAGTAAGTAGTCTTCTCGGAGTGTGTGTGATGTGAAAATGCGCCGGATATCGGAAATATGCAGCCACGATTGCAACAAATAACTTGTTGCCAGAAAATATTGTTTCTGAACTCATCATGGAGGATTTATAATATGTGTGTAGATAAAGTTATGTATGCAACTCTGCATAATTTGGCCTTAAAACACACGTGCGATCTTATTATGAAACTCGCCTGCGGCTCGTTTCATGAAAACCGCACTAGTGTTTTAAGGCCTATCATTATGCAACCGTTACATAAACTACTATTATTTCCTTGGTTAAGTACTTAGATCTAAAAGTAGGTATCTTTTCGACGTGCTGTTATTATAAAGATTTCTTAAAACGTCGGGGTGGCATAATGTCGTGCACTGCTGGTGTGGAATATTAAATGAACGATTAAGAGGCTTGTCTTTAATCTGTATCAGAGCAAACGTGTTCCGCATCTTATGACTGAATAAATGTTCAGGTTCAGAGTATTAGATATATATTTTGTTCACACATTTTTCAGGTAAAAACTTGGGTAAGTATTACTCGTCTTAACTTATCTTAATACTTCATTAAGTGCCTTCATATATTCTAATTTGAACCAGTACTAACTTGAGTACAATATAAAATCTAAAAAAAATATTGACTACTTGTATAACTTGATGCTCCCAACTTATCATCATTGCAAAAAAACGTTTCAAACCTTCAGATTTAAAACATCAATCAGTGTGCACAAACGCGTCGTAATGTCACGACAAATCCACATTAGTAGGCGCGAGCGCAGCGCCCGATATCTCCCGAGAGCGCCCGAGAACGCCCGAGATGTTACGAGATTGCGCCCATTTTTCCTCCAAATTGCGCCCTTTGTTATGCAAAGCGCGCAGGCGCCGTGTGCGGGCGCGCAATCGTTTGTGCCCCGCTCGTGTGACGCGCCTTTATCGCCCATCGCTGCCGCTACACTTTTTACAATGCGTATATATGACTGATTAGAATATTTCATTAGCTCCCAGTCTAGCTGGCTAGCTTATTCTGTTTTTAATTAACTGCATCTTTGGAGTAAACGGCTGTGGGAGGTCGTGTGTAGGCTTAAATGTTGAGCAGGAAGTCTTGTCTTAAATCGCCGTGGGATCTCGTAGGTTGTTACGTACTTTTAATTATTTGAATGACAAACACGCTTAACATGCTACTAAAATTATAAATGCGAAAGTTTGTGTGTGTGTGTGTGTGTGTATGTTTGTTACAACTCAGCCTCGTAACAGTTGAACGGATTTTCATGTTAATTTAGGTTGCCCTTGTTTCATAGATATTTTTTTTTTCAAATTATCACTTCCCAAACAATGTTTCGTATATTGTCATTTGCGAAATTATTATTTGACAAATGAACTCTTCACAAGTAATTGTAACGCAAACCTAATGTTTGGCAAGTGAACGTTCCAACAATGACTCACTTGCCAACTGGTACTTATACCAAATTTCATGAACTCAAATGCTTCAATTGGCAAAACATATTTTACGCAAAAAAAATAAGGCAAAAGCATGTTTTATTAAGGGATGAAAAAAACAACCTCAAACTAACCTTCTAGCCTAAATTTATCCGACTCGGTTCTGTTCCGACCTGTATTGCTCGCTCGCTTCGCTCGCTAGCTGCAACATATTATTATTTCGTATTTGTTATTTTTGTCTTTAAGTATAATTTTTATCATAACAATTTATTTGATTAAATGATTATTGCCTAATGATTTTTTGCTTTAATAAAACGTTTGATAAAAGACCAAATTACTAAATGTCGTTTCCCGTTATAATATTCTGCTGAGTGAAAATTTGACCAAATGAAAATGTGCGTACTAAAATTATTCCAAAGATTGCATTGGCAAAAAACCGGTTGCTAAAATTTGTTTGGGAAGTGATAATTTGCCAAAAGTTTTTCGATGAAACGGCAGGCTCCCTAATTTAGGGCCTGAAGGACATTAACTTTCGGTTAATGTGGGATATATAGGAACATGCCTTATAGCTATGCTGGTTAATGTTTAATAAATAACAACATAAAGAAATATTTGCACATGCATTTAATAGATAACAATCTACTCGAACACGCCGATCATCCATTTTATTATGAGTAGGTAAGTAATATACGAAATGAGCTCCCATTGATTTTCCTACATTAATTGCGAGAATGAAACCACTTACACTTACATTTGCCATCTGGAAATGCTAGTTGGAGCTCTATTTTTATTTACGTAGAGGTTAATTTAGTTTGATAGTTTGTTTGATGACAGCACTGTTTTTTTATTTTAAAACGCTGTACTCGGTTTATCATTGATCGTGCCAATGCATCATATTTGTCGAGCGTTTCGTCATAGGACGGGGACGGATCGCAGATCGGAATCGCATCGATAATGAAGCGAATGCATTAAAAATATCAGTTGCACTCACCTGTCCCTATTGATGGATCATAGAAAGGGGAAATTCCATTGTCAAAATGTATATACCAAAATTAGTTTCAATAAGTCATAGTATCAATACCCAAGAACAACCATACTATAGTCAAATCAAACTTTCGTGAGACATTATGAATACTTGAAATTAGAGATGCAACGGATAGTGGTTTGGCCGGATACCGGATACCGGATATCCGGCATGGCCATTGGCCGGATAGCCGGATATCCGGCAACCGGATATCCGGCCCCACACGAGCTATCTTTAAAGCTGTGTTAGCTTACGCGGCCTTCGCGCGGCGAGCAAGTTTCAACTTGTTACGAATTGTAAGTGCCGGTGAAAGCCTTTCAGGTTAAATACGCGCCTTATTACGTCAGTTGGGAATATTCGAGCGTGCACGACGTGATGTTATATGTTAGTTTTATGCTTAAATAAAAAGAAACTAAGTTTTAATTTTATAACTGAAATTGATTTTGTTTTTTTCTGATGGCTTTTATTTGTTTTATTGTATTTATGATCTACGCTTTTACTATCCGGTATCCGGCCGGATACTGACTCACTATCCGGTATCCGGCCGGATAGTAAAATCATGGCCGGATAGGCCGGATACCGGATAGTAACCGGATATCCGTTGCATCTCTACTTGAAATACACACGGGTTGCCCTGACCGCGACCACACTCAACCCCTGAAGAAGGAGTCCATACGAGTTCGAAACATATCGGACTATTTCTGACAATAAATCGTGATTAAAGCCATGTGTATTTCGAGTATTAACAATCATACTATTTAGTGTTTACCTAATCGAAGGAAAATGGTCGTGTACCTTCAACAGAAAGCTTACAAGTTTGCAAAGTTGCTGGAACCTGTTCAGCGAAGTCATCTAAGTTCACGGAACAGTTTAATCAACCAGCCTGCATAGGTAATTTCTTTCACAGTAGGAAACAAAGTAGAAGGAACCAGCCCAAGTCGGCATCAGATCCTTCAGGGACCGGGTGGGGACTCTAGATCACGTGAGATTATAACCGCCATGTTTTTTGCTTCAAAGCTTACCTTTACACGGTCAAAATGCATTCCATGAGCATAAATTTGAATTTTCTGTTATCGAAATAGTTGCAGAATTTACGAGCGGCTAGGAAATGTTGCTGAATGAGTTATGTGACGTTGGAAATGTTTAAGGGAGCATAAACGTGTTTTACATGTTTAATTGCGTTGGGTGTGAGAGAAAATGCCGTGTTTGCCGCTCAAGTGCGATGGCGAATAAATTAATGTATGGTTTGATGTGTTAGAAATGCATGAATAAGGTTATCTCGGTTATAATAATTCGACATTTCAACAAGATAAATTGGAAAACACTCAATTTATACATCAATGTGTAAATTATTATAGCAATTTCGCTTAGCATTTTGTGGCTGCAGTTCCAAACCACGAAAGTGGTGGTCACGCGAACGCTAGCCTTAGCTGCGGTCAGAGACAATTTAACAAACAATCTACTTGTCTGCGGTTTATTGGTAAATTGTATACTTAATCAAATAAGCTATAAGTTAAATAACTATAACATTCACCCCTGGCCTTATGGCTATGGTTAGAGCTCGCTTTACTCAAACTTCATTAAATGAAATAATTCCCTTACAAATATTTTCACATAGCTTACAGTATGATTAACAAGTACGCCGTCAATAAAATTTCATTACTCTGCACTGCCATAAATATTCTAAATTTATGTGAAAATATTTCAAATATGCGTTAATATTTTTTAGTTAATTACACCAGAGCTCATTATTGGCGTGTTTCTTGTGAGTAATTATTGGTTTTAATAGGCCTCAATTACATTGGACATTGAGATACGATTACAGTCCTGCCAATACCCCAACCCTGGATGGCACCTGCAGTTTAATTGACAACCCTAATTAGGCAAATAATTTAGTTATAAGTACGTGACATTTTTCGTTCCTTTCGGGATTGGATTTAGCGTGGTTTTATTTTCAATTTCTATTAAGTCTAAGAGAGGTCATAAAAATATAATTTAATTTATAAAATAGACAAATTAGTCATATTATTAATATTTTAATAATGAACTAACATACATATGAATTTGATAGCATCAGAATTTGCGAAGCTTTTTGCTACGCAAACACATGCCTACGGTCAACAGAAAAGTGGAATGTAATATAAATTTAATTTACCTTAGATATCTATGAAAGCTTACCGCATGGATGATTATCATACCAAAAATAGGTAAGGGTATCTCTCATTTATGCTCTGACTTCGTCGACCACTTTAAGAATACCTTTTAAAAGTAAGTTCTTACATTTTTCATCCTCGATATTATGTTTTGAGGTGTGCATATAATGTGCCAGAATTACGAGTATGTAATATCCTTTAAACAACTTTGTAATGTGTACAACACTCCGCTCGGCGACAAAATCCACGCAAAAAACGCATGCCATTCATGAAAAAAGAGAAAAAACTTTCAAAAGCCAGTAAAAAACCACGTTGAAATTGACGTCGGGTGGAGCGCTGGCAAGTACAAATATGACCACTGAATAAACAAAGGCTCCGTCTTACCTTTAAAACAAAACAGACTAGACTTAGCCATATTAACAATATTGGTATATATACTTATGCTCACGCATCCAACATATATAGTGTTTACTGTTTTGTGTTCCTAAGTTAGATTATACCTCTAGAAATAAACAGTCCCGATTTATTGTCAGAAATGGTCCAACATGTTTCGGACTCGTATGGAGTATTTCTTCAGTGTTTGAGTGCGGTCGCAGTCAAATCAACCCGCGCACTGCCCGCCGCGTGGCCAACTGCGCCCTGGCTTAGGGCGCGGGGACAGCGGGGGGCGGCACCGGCATTGCTGATGTGCTTGGCTGCGGTTCGTCATCGGTGGTGAACGGCAGTCCACAAAAATGAAACGTCCCGTACTACGAATGGCTGGGACAACGGGTTTCCACGCCGCACGCACGGTGTGTGTTCTAGTGTGAATAATGTCTCACGAAAGTTTTAATTTGACTAGATTATACCTATTTTAAGTTCAATCAGTTCAGGAAATGATTGATCAATTTGTGGTGTTATTAAACTGGGGCCTGTAACACAGGAAATCCTAGCTCATGCTCCAGAGCCGCTGTTTCTCCTGATCCGTTTTTTTATGCAATAAATATTTTGTATTTTTATTATTTATATTACAAATTATTATCAGTGTTCTGCTGTCGCTACCGCGATTGCATCGTCTGCCCCGCGCCCGGCGCAGTTTCGCCCGCTAATGAATTCGCGTGTAAACCCATGTTGCCGACATAACCATGGGAATATTACCAACTCCACTATTTTTGCGACCTATTCCAACTGTAATAAGGCGGTATTGTTGGTAGAATGCAAATTTTTGAGCAAGAATTTCAATTGTTTTCATAAATACCGTTGAATTTCTAAGACTTGCATTTGGTTCGAACAGTCAGTGCTACGCTTTGTTCGTGTTTCGTACTTAACTTATGAGAATGCTGACTCTCGCTGAGGATCTTGACCATGATGAAGTTTACACTTTTCTGTATTTATTTACTACTTAGGCATAATGAGCGTCATTGACACCTTGTTCATGGATCATTGATGGCTGCTCTTGTTGTGGATGGATCGACCCTCAATGTTGGGAGGAACTCTCTTCCCGAAGGTCATGTTAGCGATTTACGACCTTTATCAAGATTAAGTCGTTTGAAGAAGCATAATTATTCCATAATTTCTGGGTTTGCTGTCATTGAAATCGATTAGGAGTAGATTAGATGCTCGAAGTATATGAATCCACCAGCACATTTGGAATCTCAAATGAGACGAGACTAAGCGAGAGACCCAGACGATGAAATTGGGTATCTTTTGGAAATAACACGTTTCTCTAACACGTTTGTCTAAGTAAAAATTGTACACTGAAAAAATGGAAAGGCTAGAAATAAACAAATTATTGGTAATATCAACCAAGCGACTTATTACGGAAACAGCCTGCAAAACTTTTTGCTAAAATCAAACAAGTCAAGTCATCGCGAGAATTGCTTTAAGCAGTTCCATCCTATTTATTTCAATGGTATCCTTACAATTTTTTTAGGCTAATTCCCTTTGATAACTTATCGTTTACGTATCAAAGTTTTGATTGTTTAACCGCCTTACGATAGCGGTTAACCAAAACATGTCTCTCGCGTGAGTTGCCACATTTGTTTGGCTCCCCGAACCTTGTACCCACCGGCCGCCGATTAATTCCCTTCACGGGTCCCGGCACCCATATCGCGGCATCGCCCAGCAGTGGAAGTAACGCTAGTTTTTTGCCAATGATAAACAGATACAAGACAATTAAGCGATGCCATCGCGAATTCGAAATCGAAAACGCTCGCAACTTACACTGTTATTTACATTGAAATTGAGTTTTTTTAATGTATCCGCAAAGGATGCGTTTACGCACGCTCAAAACGCATGTCCAATTAAAATCATGAAATTATAATTATTCACTAATTATCATTAAACTTATATGCAAAATGGCATGAACGTAACTTTCGCATGAATCCGATAATATCGGCAACGTTTTTAAACAAATATTTTAACAAAGCGTCACAGTCTGCACCTTTCAATTAAAAATGAAGGCAACAAACTATTAGTTTGAAAACGTTTGTTGTGAGTGATCCATTTTTCAAACAACCAACAGGTTATTAAGCAACCGCAATGGGATTTTATTCAGATTCATCAAACCAATTCGGAATCATAATTGATCTGCTATGTAAAAAATATAGAGGGCTGTTAGGTAGGGGATTGGCGCCAAATACTATTCCTATACTCTAGGATGACTGGCTGTTCCGAAACCCAATTACAGCGGGCGGGCTGCGAGGCGAAACAATGCACAAAGAACTATTCCTACTTAAATATTTACCGGAAATAAGTGATTAATTAAACACCTTTGGGTTAAGATGCGGTTTAAATAATACTTTGGAAGTGTGTTTTTCTATAGATCGAACCGACACAAACATCTACTGTAAAGCAAATTTTTATTTCTGGGGCATATTGCACAAGGATGTTTGGAATTAATTCTGACCTGCATCAGCGATCCCCGGATCTCGATGGGCGTACCTACTGGGGTATATTTTGTTCAGAACTGTAGACACCCTTGTTACTTATACGTATACCTACTGTTTTGAAAACATTATACCTCACAGTTTCATGCCGGCTCTTCTCAGTTGAGGTTTATCGAACCGGTGGTAGATGCATTCTTTGACCTCCATAAGAAGTTGTAAAAGGCTAGATAAAAAAAATATTGACTTTGTTTGTTTAATATCTTTCTCTATTCACATTGTCTCCATTTCTATAACTTAATTTATCTACACCCATATCATAAAACCTCCATTGGTTAATCAAAAACCGTAGGAAATTACCACCATTTTGACAACCAATTAGGAAAATCCAGTGCTGTGATAAAGAAATAACATGACTTCTTTATCCTTTTTAGTAAAGAAATGAGATTAAATTTGGAACAGCTGTCAAAACTCAAGTGGGTCTATTCTAGTATCCATAGATATTAAAACAGTTATTGATACGAAACGTCAATTCAATATGTTTTTTTAATATAAACTGCACAATATTTGATCTCGAGTGACGTGAGAATAGAGACTTCATCCGTTTGTCTATGATTTAAAAAAAATGGTCTTGACGGAGGACGCCGCCATGTTGGTGTTTTGCTGAATGAAAGTAGAATTGTTGTTGAATTGAATAGAAAAAGTTGTTTGTAATTTACATTTTAGTTGAAAATATGAATAGTAAGTAGTCTTCTCGGAGTGTGTGTGATGTGAAAATGCGCCGGATATCGGAAATATGCAGCCACGATTGCAACAAATAACTTGTTGCCAGAAAATATTGTTTCTGAACCCATCATGGCGGATTTATAATATGTGTGTAGATAAAGTTATGTATGCAACTCTGCATAATTTGGCCTTAAAACACACGTGCGATCTTATTATGAAACTCGCTAAAAGCTCGTTTCATAAAACCGCACTAGTGTTTTAAGGCCTATCATTATGCAACCGTTGCATAAACTACTATTCTAATTTCTTCTTTAATACTAAATCAGCTGTAATAAAACTAGTGCCTTGTCGCATTGTCGTATCCGGACAGTGTAGCGCAGGTGTCGCTCGCAATCTGATAGCTTTTGCACTCTCGCCAAATTTACAGTTCCGCCTAGAATACCCACGGTTTTTATTTAAAAGTAAATAAGTAAGAAAAGAAAATAATCGCCTTTGCTAATTCCTCCTTTTTTATATTTTTAACAGACCTCAAAAAAAATGGAGGGTTTCTCAATTCGGTTGTATTTTTTTAATTTTTTTTTGTTTGTTACTTCATAACTCCGTCATTTATAAACCAATTTTGAAAATTCTTTTTTTAATCGTTAGGGTATACCTCCAGTTTGGTCCCGGTGTAGTCAAAGCCGAGTTATGATGAGAGGATCTATGAGGAATCGATGGAACTCTTCAAATATTATAGGCAAGCATATAGCAATTTTAGTATTTTCTATAATAACTTAAGCAGTTACATTCCAAAAGCATTGATGAAGACCATAGATGATCACCGGAACTCATAAATGTTGAGTATTTCACGTTTGGCGATTAAATTGCTGTATAAAGTTCTGAAGCAACTTATGTCCATGAAAATTCATGTAGTAAAATTGAAGAACCAGGAGAACTCCTCAACGATTGACATCCTTGCACCGTGGATAGCAACAGTTTGTAAATGGTGATAAGCAATTGGCATTATGCTATTGTTACTTGATGTAGTAAATGTGTGTCATTAATTCACAGGATAATAAATAAAATGTGAGAAAAAAAAACTAACTTTTCAAAGGCTATTTGAAGTCGGTTTTTTTTTTCATTTCTTATATTACTTATATGATTATAACATTATCATTTGTCAATAACATCGGAGCATTCTGACCATAAAATCCGCGACACATTTTGAAACGAACTCTTTAGCATTTTATAAGGGAGAAAAAGCTATGAAAATCATAATCAATAACGCAACATAACTGCATGCAATTTAGTTAACTCTAATCAAAAATTGGGTTACTGTTTACACTTTTTACTATACGTTTTGAGCACTGAGAGTTAATCTAAGCAATACACTAGTTAGAATTTTATCAGGTCGTGACAAGTACACTTCCTGACTCCTATAAGCATTCAGACTCGCGCAACCGAAAGTTTCTAAGCTCTCTCTTGTGCTTCTGACAATGTAAACTTAATCCCACACTGAAGTATTTAAATGCTCGCTAATATTCTTGAATGGTTTGCAATTACTTAATAGGGTTTTTAAATAAAAACTAGCCCGAAAAAAACTAATAATTTATATTTCATATATAGACGGCACTGGTAATGATAAAAAGGGCAGTGTAAGAATTTCAATGACATTGTATTTTTTTTATTTATTATTTTTAAAAAATAACATTTTTATTTGTTAAAAGGACCTCTTAAACCACATAACTAAATATATTCGCTGTGCAGGTCTCACTTAGCGTGCTCGCACAGCAATGCTGAGCCGCCCTATTTTACCAGACAGTGCTAGAGTTTTATTTTAAATTTATTGTTCTTTCTCTGTTCTAAATATGTCCAGTGTATTCTAATCTTTTGTTTTTGTGCCAATAGATGAATTTCTATTCTATTCTATGTGACGAAACTGTAGTTTTGTTTTTCACTTGTACGAGTACTTTGCCACAAAAGTTTGCTAATTGCCAGATCACTTGACAAGGTTTCGTGATCGGATAGAAGATGGTAGAAAAGCCGAAATAATCTCTTATCTTAGTAATGACAAAATATGAAATTGATTTTACGAGTAATTCATTGTTGTAATGTACTATAATTCCATACCAGCTTTCCTTTTTCAGTACACAGGTAAGTGTTTATGAAATACCGCAAATCAATCGGCACATAAACTATAATTTGATCAGATCCAGACTAAGGTTCTATAGAGGTCAATGGTGTGGACAGTCTTGTTTATAGTAATCGGCTGGAACACTTCGGTACGGAGCGAGGTTCAGTTGGCACTTTTCCGTTTCAATAATAATTTCACGAACGATGGCGCGCCAACAGCGACGGGCGGCGCAGCACACAGATTGTGTGATCTTTATACAAACTATCCATTTAAAGTACAAGTAAAAAGTACCTAAGATGAAGCGGATTATTCGACTTTCATGCCAATATCGTTTCCAATTCTGCACAATCTGAATTCTACCCAATACTACTTCAGGCGCGGTCGCAGCCTGAAATTTTGGGGGGGGTCACTAATAATAAAATATGTCGAGTAAATTAAACTTTACTTTTAGACTTGATTTTTCAATTTGACGTGTACGATTGTGGGGGGGGAGGTCATGTCCCCTCATTTGCTACTGTGCACAGTCATTATTTGTGTACAGTAGCGATTCTTCCTTTTCGCAGTTCTGCACAATCTGAATTCCACACAACAACACTTAATCACTACTACTGCGCAGAGTACAGTAGCGAATGTTGTGAAATACTATTGTGTGGAATTCAGATTGTGCAGAATTCCGAATATCAAGAATCGCTACTGTACACAAATAATGACTGTGCATAATAACGAATCTAGTGGAAGTACTATTGTGTAGAATTCAGATTGTGCAGAATTGCGAATAGTAAGAAACGATATTGGCATGAAAGTCGAATAATCCGATGAAACATACACGACAAGTTATATGCTTGAAAAAAAACCACGACACGTGTCACACATTCGTTGGTATACAAGTATTTACAAACTGACGCGATTTGTTTAAAACGAGGAAATGTATTTTGCATAAAGCCTTTCAAGGTTGAAAATAACGGATGACTGTCGTATTTTCTTGTTTAGTCCGATTTTCTTTTGCATGTGACTGTTCTCAAACAGTTTATTTACTGGCAACCTATACAATTTGAAATGGTATTGATTAAAATTATTGTCAGTCTTATTTTGATGAGGTGTAGGTTGTGATGAGTTGGATAAGCAAATAGATGTCGAAACTAGTTGGGAATCTAGCTTAATATCCTGTTTGAGGAGCACAGGTGGTGTAGGTGCCAACTGCCCTGTCTTGTCCAAGTATAATATTATAACACTCGGGGCGAGCACAGTAAGCCCGGTTAAACGCGGTGGTGGATTGAAAATATTATAATGCAGCCGCCGCCACCCGCAAACATTTCGCTGTTTGTGTTACTTATTATAATGTAATATGACCGATTTTATTTAATCTTCCTTTTTTAGGATTCCGTAGTCCAACTAGGAACCTTACAGTTTCGCCATCACTTGTCCATCTTTCCGTCTGTCTGTATGTCATAGCCACTTTTTGTCAAAGACTATTGAAGACTCAAAGCTGAAATTTTGTACGAATAATATAGATGTTTGTCCTGCGCACAAATACAAATAAAACAATTTAAAAAGTGTATTTACAGTAGTTCTCGTACATTTAAAGCAAGGATATTTTTTTTATAGGTAGTTAATCTACTTCCTACAATAGTATGTCATTTGATAGCTCTAAGGAAACTATTATGAGTATGTCATAAAAGCCAAAAATATATATATATTTTTGTAATATATCTTAAATGAAAACTTATATACCTTCTATTTTGTAAAACTTGTATGAAAAACCGTCTCACGTCCACGGCATAGATTGTTGCATAGACTTCGTTAAAAAATTAGCATTGGGTGCTTGAGGGCCATAGAAGCAGACATGACTACGGAGTACGGAACCCTACATTGTGCACGTTCCGATATGCACTTTAAACACTGCACTTTCACTGCCTCATCTTTAACCCCTAAATATCAAACCAAACTCATAAAAAAACGATTGCTAAGAAAAGCGCAAGAGTTCCTTGCACTCCCCTTGAACACTGTTTTCAATCTGCGACTGGGCCGCGTGGAGAGGCGTCGCATCGGTGAATTTCGCTATCGTGACAACAATGACTTTCTGGCTGGCTGGCGATCTTCTTTCAAACGTAATTCGCATTTTTCACGGCCCGCTCCGTCCGGGCCGCACTTTTAGATATGCACCACACGGAATAAATGCTAAACGGAAAACAAAAGATGACAGCGGAAAAGTGCGAATGCTTATTGACTAAATAATTGTCAACAAATATAAAAGAAAGTTTCATTAACAGAAAGCCTGAAATAATCGAAACATAAAAAATCATCCATTTCATCGCATGACTTCATCACCTACTCCGAATATTTAGTTTCAAAGGAATTTACATTTTGTAGTAAAAAAAACTTGTGCTGAAACTTTCCAAAAATCATTGTATAAAAAGCGCATTTTTTTTATATATAAGGGAAGTTAAACGAGCTTGCGAGTCACCTGATGGTAAGTGATCATCACCGCCCATAAACATCACTAACCCCGAAGGAGTCATTGAGCCGTTGCCGACCTTTTAGGGAAAAATAAACTCTTCTCTTGAAGGCCCCAATGTCAAAACAGTCCGGGAACACCGCTGATGGAAGTTGGTTCCACAATTTCACCAATTCAATTCATTTTCAATTTTAATTTTTTAATGTCAACATTATTCACAGGCATTTAATAATAGCAATGTGTAAACGTCCTATGGACAACCTACTAGAAGTAGTATTTACGCAATCGCTCTTTCCCAACATTTTTAATGCTTCAGAAATAATAAAACGGCACGTCCTTTAACATTTTTATTTAGAGCTTATCTTCTTTTTACACCGAACTGCACATCGACAATGGCCGCTGCTGGTCACTAGATTTCGGCGATACGTTGTTATTTGCCACACAAAATATTGAATTCTTCTCATATAAGCATTATTATTTTACAGGTTGGATTTATGGGTATTATAATATTAGCAGTTGCTAAGAACCGTTACAAATATCCAAATAATAACTTGCGTACCTAACTAAATAAGATAGCTTTACCGCACGACTGATAATCAATGATATTGCACAGTATTAAAAAACTTTCTTATTCATAAACGCTCGGTAAATATATTTAATCGAATTAATTTCAAATTATTTATTTCTCCGTTCTTAACAAATTTAACTATCATTTGAAAGATATACAAAGACAGATACAGAGCTCAAATTTTCCATTTCATTAATTATTTCATCTGATTTGTACACAGTATTTATCATGAAATCCTAAATACATCTTGGTCTTGTGGCATGAAGGGATAATATTAAAGTACTAACTGCCATGTGTATGACACAAAAACGATTTGCATTGCTTTGTTTCCAATATTAAATGACTATTTACTTGTGTTACTGACTATAATTAGCATAGATCTCCCCTTAATCGGGAAATAAGGTATTACTTAGATGCCAGTGGCACCCCAATTGAAGATAAAGACAATTCTTCTCCCTATATTAGTACGTATGAACAACGCAGTCATTAACGAGAAACGGCATGTCGTGCCATGCTGCCAAGACATACTAGACTGAAGAAAAACGACAACCAGTCATGAAAGCTCACTTAAGCCCGAAATAACTCGGTCACCATTCCCTTAGAATTACGTTGTTCGCCCTTTTAGGAGCCTATATTTCTCCAGCGACATTGACGGCGCGGCGGATGCTAGCGGTGGTACATACGGGGCTGTACTACATTGTATTTTAATTAATTGTTACGGCGGGGTCAAGACGGCGCGAATGGCGCCCAGGCATGAAAGCGGCATTAAATACAGGCCAATAGGCTCTGTCGTATAAACCGTGGATAAATAGCCTTTATGGGTTTAAAGTAGCCGTAAAAAAGATGATAAAAACTTCATAGCTTCTTTTGCTGGTACCGAAATAAAACGCAAAATCAAGTGTTGCTTTTCGTAGTACCGGAATGCCACTGCTGAATTATATCAGCATTCAAAAGATAGTACTTCCCTTTCATAGTGCCCGTTCTTAATATTCAGAACGCGGATGGATTTGGTTTTGGTAACTATATGGCAAATATCAAATTATAACCATTAGTAACCAACTATCCGCGTTCTGAATACTGGGTATGGACATAAATGGACAATGCATCTATTTAAACCGCCATACTTCTTTCAAATTTCCATTGCCAAGGACCCGATAGCCGGGTTCTGTTAGCAAAAAACGCTACTACTCGCTTCAATTATACTGTTTAGCGACACGTGGCAATTAAAGTGTTAAATATTGCTTATAAATCTACAATTTTAATCGTTTTTTGAACGAAGAAACATTCAATTGTAACTGTGTATCTTTGTCAGAGGAACCTGAAAGCACTTATTAGACAAATTGGCCACATTCATCCTGCGGTGCTCGCCATATATTGGTAACAATCACACGGCTTACCCGTGATTAAAACCTGACCGTCGGACAGCCGATTACTATGCAAATAGCCAAGCTAATGCGATGTCGGCACGAGCTCGCCTTTTACTTCACCGATCGCCGTTACCTTTGGATCTTTGGACGTTGTCCGGGGTGAGATTAAACTAAGCATTGTCCACACCACAGAACTATTTTGAGATAGAAGGAAAGAGTTCGTCGATTTGTATGGAAATTGAGCGTGTAACATTTACTTTGATATCACGAGTGTAATTTAGTCACGGGAAGCATAAGTCGCGCGAAAACGATTCAAAAAGCTCGATTAGCACGCGGCAAACCGAGTCTAGGCACCGCCACTCCCGCTGCCCCGCGCCGCTCCACCGCCGTTGTTAGACAACACAAAGATCATCTCACGACATCTTTTTGGCACGCGGGAACATATTATAGTCATTCCTTCGATCTCGCTATAGTTCTGTGGTCTACATATATATAATAAGAAGCTTACCAAAATAGAAGTCCTTCAAATTTTTTCTCCCAATGCATCAAGAGCTGGGCACCTAAAGTGAAACTTATTTAAAAACGTGAGGAAGTCAACAAACACTTATCAAAGTCATTTTAGTCGGGGATTATCATGAAACTTTGGTCTTAAATAGAATACTTCAATGAGACCTTAAGTCCAACCGAAGCTCACTTATACGTACGTTTTGAAATCACTTGCTCTACGTCCATGTGTAGCTGCCTTAACCTACCTATAGCTACATGTTGGCTATTGTTAAAACTGTTGGTCAGTCAGCAACACGCATAATAATGAATGTTAATAGCTGTTTTCCTTTCACCGAATGACTGGATGTTTTACCTCCGACCTTTGCCACCTGGTTGATGAATAAGAAATCAACGTGCGGCCACATGCGGGGAACGGATCTACTTGCTATTTAGGACGATTATTAATTTGAGGGTTTGCAATCACTGTGATTGAATTGATTTTTCAGCTTATTTGTATGTTGTTTTCATTCCTGATGATCAATAATGTTATCAATGTATATGTACCTATATCGCACATGCAAATTTTTTATCATATGAGCCCACTGTGACATCTCTCGTCGGACGGCTACTCGTATCTGCCTTGATTTATTTCGTTCTTGTCCGGCAGCTTGAGCTTGTCATGCTCGCTCAAAGGTCTTTGCTTACGGCGGCGTCGTTGATCGGGTCGCCACCTTCCCTAAAACATGGTTGAGGGAGATGATGGCTGAGACACGCGTCATACTCGTGAACGGGTGCTGTCTGTGAGGTCCGGACAGTTCACGCTCGCAAGGACCATTTTAAAATTTAAAATTTTAAAATTGTTACCTTTTAATTTATTTGTTTGTGCGTTATCTGAACCTGACTAGAGAGACTTCATAGTGTTCTCTATACTATATTCTATAGGGTTTCATATTCGATATTTGAATTATTAGGACATGAAATATTTTTATTTCAAATTATTATTATTATTTTGATATTTGGAGACCTTACATCTCCTTCTTTATACTTGACCGTGGAGACTGTCTACATCTCCATTTAACCTAGATTAGGTAATCAATTTAGATGTTTCTTTATTTCTTTATTTTAATTATTATTATGATGACCCTTAGAGGCTTTATACATCTCTAAGTAGGTAGCTTAACTTGTCCAGACGCGGAGACTATACATCTCCCTTATTAGTTATTTATTATAATTATTTTTTACCTATTAGGATTGTTTGCTGCCCTTTTCATGTGTTAGTTTTAGTTAAAACTCTAATGTAAAAGTTGAAAAAAAAAAAACTTACTGCTGAGTTTCTTGCGGCGTTTCTTCTCAGCAGATGTCACCTTTCGAAGCGCTGGTAGCTTCAGACATGTAAAAGAGCCCATGTGGCCTACTTGCAAAATAAATATTTTCATTTTCATTTTCATTTTCAATAAAAAAATTAAGCATTAAAAAAACTTACCTGTGCCTTACAGTAACTTCAATCGAGCACACATAATCATTAAGTTAAATGGATTAAGCCCGGTCACACTGCGGGCGCAGTAGGAGCGCGGCTCGTCCGCAGCGTGACGCCATCTTGTTGTCTTCTACTCGTAACAGACGTCACCGATATCACGCTTGCGTCGCGCTCGGCTTGGCTGGGCGCGATCGCAGAACGACTTCCAATAAAAAACAACTGATAGCGTCACAATGCCGTCACGCCGCGCCCATAATGTGACCGAGCCTTAAAGGGTTCCCCGCATTAAATTTAGCAACGACGATTGAACATTGAACGTCGGCCGGGAATATATGGAGCTTTAAAATTAAATCCCATTTCCAACAAAAACAATTGCTTACTTTCTGCCAGCCCTATCAGTACAATAGCGATCAATTCCAAACATTGGTCGGTTATTGTCTAATGAAAAGTAATTAACTGATCGGTACCTGCGGGAGGGGTGTTGTCAGACAAAGCCGAATGGAACAATCAGTGGTTCCAGCTAAAGAGGCGACGCTGAGTCAGCAGTCTAGAGACATGTCTTGTAAGTACCTAACTAGCTGAATGTACGCCCCACAGACTGCGAATGGTGGATGCGGTAATAGTGTGGTTGTAGTGTGCTTGTGTGCTTGTATCATCTAGACACAAATACGTGTACGAGGAGTTTTGGAAAGTACAATTGTCTCCAAAAAGAATTGGTCCGTGAGCCAAAAACGGATTTTCATGACCAATCCCCTCTCGGACGATAACTCGTAAAATGCTTCAGAGAGTTGTATCATGAAGTCTCGTGAACGTCAGCTATGGTTCCGTGGGTGGGTTGAGCAGCGGTAACCTCCACATCAAGTTACTTTTTTTGTTTATTTTTTCCCTATCAATTGAAAATTTATCAGATTATAGCTAACCCTATATCTTGAAGAAAAAAAAGCCAGATATTGGGTTAGCTCTAATTTGATAAATTTTCAATCGGGAGGAAATAAATATAAAAGAAAATGCGTGCTCTTTCGTGAAATATGCACCTATTAAGAATCTGCACGAATAAACCTTTTGATAAAAAAAAATCTTTATTTTGTACAATTTCAATCGTCATTTCTAGCATGTTGATTATTATGTCATCATAGTAGCCACGTGTGCACATATGTACATATAGTAATACCTAAAACAAATCCACGAAATCTCATTTCTCAAAATATATTGAAAACTTTTGAAGCAACGACCCCTCAACACGGACACCATATCAAAAGCTCCAGTCCTGCTCGTCTAGCACGACCTGCTCGCGTCATTGGTCGCTCAGTGCATCCCTTATGCACGTAACACATGATCCTCCAACACCCGAACTTATTGTCCAACCGTCGAAGTGTAAGGGTAGTTCGGACACGTTGGCGCGAGTTCGGCTGGGTTGGCTTATAATTCGGCTGGGTTAGCAAATTTAAGTTCCGGTGTTGGACGATCGTGTGGTACCAACATTACCTATTTGACAGAAACACATTGAGCGACAAACGACTCGTCGATACCGTGCTAAGGTCCCTGAATCCGTTTAGAAATATGTTTAACAAATGCCGCATCAATCGAAACGTTGATTCTTTGTCCAGTTCGGTTAGTTAAACCGCAAAGACGCCGACATAACTTCATTGATTAAAGTTCATGTTAATCGAACTCTGTACCCACAGTGATTTTAGAATTACTCAAGGAATTCGGATTACATGTACCTACTTATTTATATAAACAGGGAACAAAATTAATTAATTATATAAGCTTCGTAAGTATTTTATTTGTGGAAAGGGTAAAACGCAATAAAAAGATCAGTCGCTTTTTTCTAGATTATAGAGACTAAATATTTGTAAGCTTTTTGAATTTGACAGATACCTTCTTATAATCTTATTTTTAAAACAATAGCAGTCATTATGGTTGCACCCATAGTCGATGATGACAATAGTCTAAGGTCTGTTTTGAATAATAAATGGTGGCCACCCGCAAGAATCATGAATTCGCATTAAGTTTATCGATATATACCTACTAGTGTCTGTGTGAGCTGTAGACCTCGCGAATAAATATGTTTTTTATTAAGTTCAAAAGACTGAATCGACAAAAAAAAGTTACAATAATTAGACCTCACAAAGTTTTACGAGAATCGGTTGTGAAATGCGAACTGTAGAGGAGAAAGCAGGCATACGGACATACGAAAGCATTTTTTCGTAAGCTGAAACGTAGACGCTTCGCGCTCGCTTGGTCAATTAAACTAAAACTTACACCCACCTGATGGTTAGTTTCCTGAAATTTCTATACATATCCTGACGGAGGTTTCGTTCGGACGGATCTCAGGCCGTTTTAAATAAAATTGGAATGGCAATTTTTAAAATACGTCGTCGATCAAATCCATTTGTGTTGTACTTAAAACATAATTTTCCACAACATAGCAATCGATCGAGGACGTTGCGTCAAGACTACCTTAAATCGGAGAGTTTGCATTAAGAACTTAATGAGAGTAGACGAAGCGAAAGGTGTGTGTCAGGATCGTAGCAGGTGGAAATCCGTGGTCTCTGCCTACCCCTTTGGGAAACGGGCGTGATATAATATGTATGTCTATATGTAGCAATCTCTACAAGCCGCAGACGCATTTCATGTCCTTTTTGTTTCAACTAAGGAATATAAATTATGATTAGGCTACCTGTGGTTTGATTTTCTAACGTGCGCAGTGGCTGATCAGCGAATAAACGAAACGATTAATTTAGAATCTAAAGACCGAGACATTCGGTCTAAATATGAATTTCTCCCGAAAGGCTGATCAGCCATGCACATGTTAGAAAATCACATAGGAAGTTGCAAAATAATTAATATTTCATAGTATTCGACCGAAAATTTATTTTGAAGTACACCCAGGTGAACCAGACGCGATTTTAATTTTCGCAGGCAGACAATTAGCAATTACTTTTTAATTCGTGCGGTACAGCTGCGTGAGCGGCGCGGCGCGGCGCGGCGCGGCGACGCGTGAAGATGCCGCGATATCAACCGCCCGCCACATGCCGCGACCGCACCAACGCACTTGCTGCCCTGGACTCTGTTGGGGGAGACTAACGAAATTAAAAACCATAAAAGAAAGTTCTTTGGACCTTTCAAATGCTAACACCACTAGATATTTCAAACTTTTTGTGGATGTCCTTAACTATAATTCATTTTGCGTTGACCTAGCATCCAAAAATGTCTATGGGTTAAAAAGCAGGTTCTTCTCTAGCAATTGTCACTTTTCGCGAGTTTAAGATATCAATACATATAAATAAAACAGTACCGTGACTCACTTATAGACAACGCACAGCCTAAACAGGTGCTTCTAGAGTTTTGTTTGGAGGAGACATTCCTCGAGTACCCGAACGTGCACTAAGAATGTTTTTTTTTTTTAAATTCCATCCAAAGGAGTGATAAAGAGTGTATGGAAAATACCGGGGGCGAAGCTGTGGCGGGTCCACTAGTACTTGTTATAAAACATGGGTTCGCTTGCAAATAGTTTTCGTGACCGCCGACAGTTTGTAGTCAGACATTAGTCAAAGCGAATCTAAAACGTGTATATAGATTAAATTAGATACTAAATTAAACAAGAGACAAGACAACGGCCCAATCACACGTAGGCGTGCTGAAGCGCAGAACCCGATGATTGCTTTCTGATACGTTTACGAAACTGTGGACCGTTAGTAGACAAACCAAAAATTAAAATAGCTAAACGGGCGGTGGTGAGGCGGCTAAGCAGGGCAATTGTGGAGCGCAGCGGGCGGCTCACCTCTCATTATTTTATAATAACTCGCATAGTGGGCGCGTGGAGAAACGGCGTGTCATGCTGCGGCATTACGGCCAGCCACGGGGCGAATACCCAACTCTTACCGAATTAATTGCTCCGTTCTGGGAGGTAGCGTCCGTCCAGCTGACCCTCAACGCGCTCATTGTCGCGGCTCCCGCGGAACTGCCGATGCCCTGATAACAACGCGGATTGTTTTTCATCGACACCGGATTCTGCGCTTTTGTTAGCCCACACCGATTGAATGATGCTCGTTCTGCTAAATAGCTTCAATAATTATTTTTACTAAGACACTATCGGGAACTAAATACTTAAACGTTTCTGTTTACTATGATCAAAAGCGCCTTTGTCTTGGGATTGCAATCATGCGGCGTCTGGGTCGGGATCACCGTACTGATCACGTGATTACTTTTTGCTCTCGTTGATGAGTGTTTTGTATGTGCTAGTAAAGGATACAGATCCATAACCGGGCGCCGTATTTCGTTCGGAACATCTGTACCAATCGATATAGCACTCGATCTGAGCGCGAGATTATGCTAAAGCGATGTCGAGACGTGTCGAATGGACCTATCTCGGGATCGATATAAATCATCTTATTAACTATTGTTTCGGGAGGTGTGGTGTGAACGAGCCGCGATCTTATCGTTCTCTGATGTGTTTTAAATTAACATAATAGGTTTTGTGAATGGGTATTGCTTTTCTGTGTTTGTTGTTTTCAAAGCTCTTGTTATGGGAAGCCAATTTGCGTTGCCAATCAGGTTAGCGTTTTAAGACCGACTTGTAACCAAAAATAAATTGTATTGATTACTTTAACCACAACGAAAAATATGGACGACATTTAATATTGTCATCTATAAAACGCAAATCTCCATCCTAACTAAATTCCTCAAGTTTTCGTTCAAATGAAAGGGCTCAGCTTGAATGCAAGGGAATTTCTCCCACGTCCTACAAAGTACTTACATGGAATTCTAGTTGAAGATGCCATGTTACGTGTTGAAATGTTTATGAGATTGAGATCTGGGTGCTACGATTTTGGTACGTACATACATGGTTTTATATATTTTTTATAGTCACAATAACCGCTCAAAGATAGGTTATGGCTTGCTTTACTAGCCCGTAAAATATAGCAATGGCGTTATGTGATTTTCAATTTTGATTATTTTCTGTGAACCTGTACTGTGGCTGTAAAATAGTTCTAAGCTTTGATTCTGTTTAGGGTTCCGTACCCAAAGGGTAAAACGGGACCCTATTACTAAGACTCCGCTGTCCGTCTGTCCGTCTGTTTGTCCGTCTGTCACCAGGCTATATTTCATGAACCGTGATAGTTAGACAGTTGAAATTTTCACAGATGATGTATTTCTGTTGCCGCTATAACAACAAATACTGAAAAACAGAATAAAATAAATATTTAAGGGGGCTCCCATATAACAAACGTAATATTTTGCTCGTTTTTGCTCGATAATGATAACGGCAACAGGTAGACGCTTGAAACATATAGTTATATATTCACTTTAAAAGTAAATAAAAAATAAAACAAATATTTAAGAGGGGCTCCCATACAACAAACGTGTTTTTTTTTTTGCTTGATTATAGATAATAGTCCGGGACCCTTCGTGCGCAAGTCCGACTCGAACTTGGCCGGTTTTTATCGGTTAAATCCTACTTCACAGTATACCGTATTGACGGACGCATACTCAGGGGGCCCGTTTCTCAAAGCGTATGGTTAGGCTGCAAAGCTCTAGGCCGCAGGCTCTATTCCTTGCAAAGTTTGATACTCGTACTAAACTTAGGGCCCGGTTCCACTGTAGACGGGGCAGGGGCGCGGCGCAACCGCAGCGTGATGCCTTCTGTTGTGTTCTATTCGAAGTCATAACAGAAGTCACATATATCACGTGCGCGCCGCGCTCGGTTTGGCATTCTGCGACCAGTTTGTGTCCTTGCCCATGGACCCAAATTACAGGTTGTCCTAGTTTGGGCCGTTGTTGAATTGAATCTATATATCTGGATTTATTTAAAGTTACCCGAATGTCAGAATTGAAAGAGTTTAATGCCCCCAATGGAATGTTACATCGGATTAGTCGAACTAGACGAACATGGCTGACTCATTGAGGACTATCCAAACAATGCCCACCTCGCTGGCTCCCACGGCTCTTGGAATAGTCCGCAAATTGTACCGTCACTTGCGAATACTTTTTACTCATTTAAATAGAAATAAACGGTATTTTATACATTGAAGTGTAAGTGTGTTGTTACATTTATATCTGCCATCTGATGTGGGTCTACTGAAACTGGTCGATTATAATGATAATCAATAAATCATTTACGTAGGTACTGACAACAAAGTTTTCAATTACCATTTCAGCAGACGTGGTTTAGTTGGTGGCTATTTAAAACTAGTTTGAAGAACCTCCCAGTTAGCACATTTTTTTTTTTTTCAAAAAAAACAAAAAAGCAAGTAATGTTTTTTCGCTTCTTTTTATGAACCTCCATTCTAATCAAATATCAAAACCTAAGACTAATGACGAAACACCAAAAACTTCGAGCGTCATATCCGTTGTATCGTATTGATACAAGCAGCTGCTGGGGTAAATTTTGTATGTAATTAATTATTAATGTTTGTATCTTATCCTTATTAGTTTTTACTAGCCGCAGTGATGAAATTTTACGAAAGATTAAATTGCCTGTAAAGAACGTATACATAAAATAACTCATACACATCGCCGAATTTATCGTCGTCATATTCAAAAGAATACACACAGGAAAGTTTTAAAACTTCGTAAATGATCTTTGTTTTTAAGCTCTGTATGATACTAGTGGACATGCCACAGCTACGCCCGCGGTATTTTCCATACAATCTTTATCACCTCTTTTTACCCTTTTAGGGATGGAATTTCAAAAAATCCCTCCGTACTACACCTCTAGGGTACTCGAGGAATGTCTCCACCAAATTTCAAACATCTACCATCACCCGTTTAGGCTGTGCGTTGTCTATAAGTGAGTCACGACGGTACTGTTATATATTATATGTATTGATGATGATGATTTTTGTATCTTTTTACTTTCTATCTCCCCTTGACTATTTCATACTAGAAACATTCAACTACCACTTTCATTTCCTCGTTCACTTATCATTGTCATAAGCATTAGCATCGTAGCAAAACAATTAACATATTTCATTTACAGTCTCCGTAAGCTAAAAATTAGAATGGGCATCAATAGCAGCGGGCATGGCATTCTAGTATACTTTCTTTTGCAATAAATCAAGTGTGGAACTGCCCAATAACATGTCACTGGTGATAAATTATTGATTGTGCGCAATCGATAGCACTCTTGTTAGCTTTATCTGTGGGGCGGCGCGGGCGCCGGTTCGCTTGTAACGTAATTACCGACGCCTGGCTCTCACCGTGCCTATGGACTGAAAAAAGGTGATAACAGAAATAGTTCACAAAAAAGTTTAAGTCTTCTCTGATTGTTTTAGTTTTGACTCAAAATTTTTGAAAACGTATTTGTTATCGTATTTGGCAAAATAAATTGGGTAATTATATTAATATCCCTGCGGGGTTACCACTATCTCTTAATGCGAATCTCTTTAGGCCTTACACTGGACTGCATCGCTATTTCGTACCACGAACTTGTATTTACATATGTAAAATATATAGAGAGGTATGAAATAGCGACACAGTTCAGCTTAGGGCCTAAACAGAATCGCATTTAGAGATCGTGGTAACCCCTGGGGGGTTACCGGATTAGTGGCAAACTTATTAGTGCATTAAATTATTTGATGATAATAATAACTATATTTGAGGGAAGATACCTAGCACAGTTACTAAAGTGCAGCCGTTCGCTCGCCTATGTTATGACAAAACACTGCAAACCGGATTACAGCGTTCTATGATAATACCTTAATACCGCCTAAAAATTCTGTTGACGCAAGCTTGGAACAGCACGTCTCAACCTGTCCTTTTGTCGCTCAGTGTCCTTACACATTTGATTACTTTGTCAGTGAGGCACTGAGCGACTAACGACTCGCTGGCATGTTGTACTAGCCCCCTAGTTCAATCCACAGTTCAGTAGATAGTTCTGTTGATAAAATATTCGATGTGACATATCACTGTTACTGGAATGTTTTTAGGGTTCCGTACCTCAAAAGGAAAAAACGAAACCCTTATAGGATCACTCGTGCGTCTGTCTGTCTGTCTGTCCGTCTGTCACAGCCAATTTGCTCCGGAACTACTGGACCGATTGAGCTGAAATTTGGTATTCATATGTAAGTCAGTGACCGCAACACGGACGAGTGACGTAAATATATGAATTTTAAACATGGGGGCCACTTTTGGGGGGTAAATCAAAAAATTATAAAAAAGTTATGCAATCTATATTGTGTGACCTATCAAATGAAAGGGCTTATTGTGAGGACTTTAAATATATTTTCTTCTGAATTTTAAGTAAAATAGTTTGGAAGTTATTTAGGAAAATAGCCGAAAATTGACCATTCCCCCCCCCCCTTATTTCCGAAACCACTGTGGCTAAAATATTGAAAAAAAATACAGAAAATAGTTCTTTACTTATAGATTACAGGGAAAACTATAAGAAGTCTATGGTATTTAAAGTAACCTAGTAAATAAAAGCGAGTTTAATTCGCACTTGTCCGGTTTTTTTGCAAAAGACTGAATTGCATCGCTTTACAGTGACAAGACGAACGGCATGCAAAACACGAGAGAGTCATACAAATTACAGAGTAGAGTTATCGGTACAGTACACAGTAAGTAAAGATTACATAGTGTTGTCACAACACTGATAAAGTGTTATGACCACAAGGTTATGTACCCCAAAAACATGTTTTTCCAACATGAGGCTCCACTCAAACATATGCCATTGGGATGTTCTAAGGAAAATGTATTCATGAATAATTATTAAAATAAAACAGTACCAACTAACACTAAAAAAAGTAGATAAAAACTAAAACTATACTAAAATTACTTAAAATAAATTTAAAAAATCTGGTCCGCGCGGCAGGGTGCCCATCACGCAAGCTGTAGGAAAATTAGTATATTATGTATTATGATCCATAATTTAAAAAACGTCATAAAATATTTACACAGGATAAATTTCTGTAACGAGTTACTGATTAAAACTTTCGAAAGCCGTTTACTCGAATCGACGTTTCGTAGTCAAATTAAAACTTTCGTGAGACTTTATGAATACTTGAAAAACACACGGCTTTACTCACGATTTATTGTCAGAAATAGTCCGACATGTTTCGAACTCGATTGGAGTCCTTCTTCAGGGTTTGAGTGCGGTCCCGGTCAGATCAACCCGCGCACGCTGAAGAAGGACTCCAATCGAGTTCGAAACATGTCGGACTATTTCTGACAATAAATCGTAAGTAAAGCCGTGTGTTTTTCAAGTATTCGACGTTTCGTAGTTTGAAGCTTTTGTCATAAGAGGGTCGCGTTAGCTTTTCTACGCTGTTACAGTACCCTACTTTATATATTTGTTCTTGACACTGAACTGGGTCCTGTAACACAGGTATTATTGTATTGTTTCAATTATGCAATAAACTTTTTTCATTTTCATTTTCATTTTTACAGTGATGATACAAAGAAATAAGGCAGTTAAGAAAATAATAGTGAGAACGGTTAAAAAATGTGCAGCTTATCAGTTAACATTTCATGATATTCCTTTACGATATTATAAATTTCTCACATTCCATTCGAACATTCGAACTTTCCTATTCAAGCTAATTTTATTGAAGATGTTGATTTAGAACTTATTATAGGTGTGTCAGTATTGTGTTTTGTCTTTCGAGTAATGGGACTGCCATCAGATTTTCGGGTATCGCAACAGCTACACTCAACACAGCGCGGGCATAATTCACAAACATGACTCGTCTCGCTTCCCATGTACAAGACGTGGGTTTAACTCTTCCCAGCCCCGCCTACATGAGATTTTTCGTACGCACCAGCTTGTTTATCTCCAAGTGATTAGTTCTGGGGATTGTTCAATAAATAACGTCTCATTACAATGGCAGCTCGCGGCCGAGCGGCGGGTATTTCACGCGCACTCCACATAGGGCGTCTCGCAGGGACGTAGTCAGGCTTTTTGAGGATATGCGCAGTGAAGGACTCCTTGCGAATTCTTTGTCAATTTATGTAAATGCATTCCTGAATTTCGGGGTAACATTTTTGACCTAATCTTTTTTAGTTACTTGTCCGTAGATTTTTAACTTGTCTCTCAACAATCTTAGTTGTTTTTCAATACAAAATACCACCGTCAAGCCCAGCCTGGCACAATCCTGGGTGTAATTTGCCGTCTTGTTGATCTGTAGGCAGGACTTCGTCAGTTGTTACTTTTTTTCTCTTTTGTCTATAAATTATATTATTTTAAACTCTCGTCCAAAAAGGGCAAGAAGTTAAAGCTAAGCAGTGGGTGAAGAAATGTTTGTGGTATTGGTTGGTGTTTTTTTAAACATTGTTTTCTTGCCATTTTAAGCTATGATGTGAGTAAATCGCAGATTAGAGTCAATTCAAAAGTTTGTTCGCGAAACTTCAATAAGAAACGTCAAACTCGATTTTGACAGCTTAAATGGTGCTTTACAAGATCGAATTTGACGTTTCATATCTTCACTTTTGTGAATTTTAAGTGAGATACCGTTTCGAATTAGACCCATTGTCATGTTAAAATGGGATGAAAGAAAACACAATGTTTTTAAGTATCCTTTTGCATGCCCTTGCTAGTACTGGCTTCGCTTCAAGACATCGTTATCAACAGAATTTCCACCAGATCCGTTCCTGGCGGGGCGTGGCGGTCGTGCGGGCCGCGGGCGGCGCGCGCGCAGGATAAACGGCCAGCCGCCCCCGCCGCCGGCGTCTGCTCCGCTTCGCACACCTAACCTGGGGTGTGACTCTAAATTTCTGGCGATTGCTCGACGTCGACCCTTGTTACTGGTAAAAACTGGGTTTCTATGCGGCAGTTGCCAGCTCAGCAGCGATAGAGAATTATGACTGCAGCCGTGTTATCACTGGGAGAAACGAAGATCTAAGTGTCTATGCATGCGCTGATACTAAGCCACCTTACTTAAATTATACTTCGTCTACAGTAAAAAGAGCGCCGACAGCCATATAAAATGTATGGCTGTCAGCGCTCTTTTTACTGTATACGAGGTATACGCAGTATTCTTCGCGATTTTACAAGGCTACTGTCCTTACATTTATTTGTTTGTACCTATATAGTAACATTTCAGTAATCATATTTGCTGATATCGGCATTTTGTTTCTTTATTTGCTTCACATGAATAGTGCCGATTTTCTATCTTATCTAGCCGCCAGTCGTATGACATTATACCACCCAAAATTGTATTGAAATCCTTACAAATAGAGCTGCAGTGCGTGAACACAAGGAATATTTTGACTCGACTCTTTTTGTCGACTATTTATTTCTGTCACCCTCACAGAATGATATAGAATACTACGACGCAGCATCGTGCGACTAAAACTGTTCTGTGTGCTCAGGCCCTAAGCGAACATTCCCAAGCAGCCTCTCGGTGCAAACTGACCGTTGGATATCTAAAGTGAGAATTTGATTTACTTTTATTGCGCTTGTATTAGATGAATGCTTCAGGGTACACAGGAAGGAGTTGCCTGTTGCGTGCCGTAGTACTTCGATGCACTTTACTACGCAATCGTTTTCAAGATATGAAAATTCCACTTAGTTTTGTAATTATGAGCATTTTCAGTATCTGCTTTCAAATCCACTTGGGAATATAGAATTATAAATAAAACAGTACCGTGACTCACTTATAGACAACGCACAGCCTAAACGGGTGGTCCTAGAAGTTTGAAAGGAGGATATATTCCTCGAGTACCCAAGGAGGGATTTTTTTGAAATCCCATCCCTTAAAGGGTGAAAAGGCGAGAAAGGGGTTGATAAAGTTTGTATGGTAAATATCGCGGGCGAAGCTATGGCGGGCCCACTAGTAGAATTATAAATTTAATAAAAATTTCAATGACTTTGGTGAACACAGCGTTGATCAACATTCAATTTTTTTAAGTTTTTTTTAGGCACTATTTGCTTGACTTTTATTGGGTAACAACTGTATTAACACTTACAATATAAGCAAGATATGACGACGTACCTCCCAAAAGGCAGATTTCCGATTAATAAACAGTAGGTGTGGAATATAATTTCTTTCTTCATCGAACACCGTTCGGTCGTTAACAACGATTCGTATCGTCGGTGCTATCTCGGCCCGTACTGAGGTGCGTCTGGTTAATAAAGAGCGATAATTAAATGTTGTGCTGGAGTTGTTTATTATGTTTATGCCGGGGACGAGCCCCGCCCAGCCTCTTGTGGTCTTGTTACAGAGGATTAACGAGTTCAACCACTATATGCTCACCATGTACACAAAGTTGTGAGCAATACTGGCATACGTCTTTAGCAGAATACTTAATCTTGAAAGTTTAGCGCGATATGATATTTTAAAGGGTGTTAATAAACTGAAAATATACGCATGTTATTTGTGCAAGTATCTTTACAAATAGGCCGGTGTATTTTGGATTGATATGTTCGTTTAAAACCGGACAAGTGCGAGTTAAACTCGCGTGGAGAGGGTTCCGTTCCATACATGATTATCTGAAATTTACTAGGTTACTTTAAATACCATAGACTTCTTATAGGTTTTCCTGTAATCTATAGGTAAAGAACTATTTTCTGTTTTTTTTTTTTTTTCAAATGGTTAGCCCCAGTTGTTTCGGAAATAAGGGAGGAAGGGAATGGTAAATTTTTGCCTATTTTCCTAAATAACTTCCAAACTTATTTAATTAAAATGCAAAAGAAAATATAATTAAGATCCTCACAATAAGCCCTTTCATTTGATATGTCACACGATATAGGTTGCATAACTTTTTTTTTTAATTTTCTAACTTAACTTACTTTTTTAAACTTTTTTAAAAGTAGCCCCCATGTTTAAAATCCATATATTTACGTCACGCGTCCGTGTTGCGGTCACCGATTTACATATGTATACCAAATTTCAACTCAATCGGTCCAGTAGTTTCGGAGCAAATTGGCTGTGACAGACGGACAGACAGACAGACAGACAGACGCACGAGTGATCCTATGAGGGTTTTGTTTTTTCCTTTTGAGGTACGGAACCCTAAAAATGCCAAATTTTGCATAGAATCGGGACGAGAACAAAGTCTGAGCTAAGTCGGTAACATAAATACTTTACGTAATTTACCTGTGATATAATCTGACTTCTTCGTTCATGGGCACTTTTAAGATGGTTGATATTAACTGCGCGGCTCTGTATTCCTCCGCGTTATCAGTCCAACCAAAACAGATTTTTTGCAAAACACGAAACAGAATTTTTAAGAGGCATTCCTGTTCCAAATCTTCAGCATATTGCTAACAAATCACAGCGAATGGGTCGTTTAGCCCCCATTTGTTGCCCTCGGGAGGCGCGAGCAGTACGTACACCAAGCAACAAGGCGAAGGATACAAATTGCATCAATAGTAACCCTTATTCCCAAGACTTAAGAAGCTATGTTATTCGAGGAGTACCGTAAGTAATTTTACTGTTTACAATACTACCCCCTCTTTCACCCCCTTTCCCGCTCCTTTCTCATCCGTAAACATCGGGGCAACGCTAAGCGCTTTCACCTCGGGAAATTCAGGAATAGCGTTGGTAAGTAGATCCTGCATAAAATATGTGGGGTGATGAGAATACAACAGTAGTGAGGTAAATGTTGTGGTGCATTGTTGCTAATGCTCTCTTTAATTTAATGGCTCAGAGCTTCACAATTATCCCTGCAACCATATTCTTTAGCATTTGCTAAAAAAAAATTGCCTAACATAATGCATTATTTCGAACACTACCAGACCTACTAATCCTGCTCCTATTATAATTGCGACAGTTTGTGTGTGTGTGTGTGTGTGTGTGTGTGTGTTTGCTTGTTACCAGTCAGTCAGTCAACGGATTTTCATAAAAACAACCGTGGAACACAGCTAACTTAGATCCTGGAATAGGACATAGATTACAAATACATATTTTTATTAGAATCAATATAATATAAATCATGATTAAAATCTACCACACGTCGTCCAACCATCGTTGCATAAGTCTGCTTCCACTAGGACCATTTTATAGCTTACCTATAACTGGTCAAAGTCTAAGACTTCGTTAGCAGCTCAGCTACTCAAGCTCTGGAATCTTTCAAACATGATCCTATTTAATGCTTTAGTTATAATTTGCTACTAGTCTTATCCTTTTTAATACTAACGCCACAGTGGTTTCCGTAGCACCAGTGTGGAAAGCAGCATCCCTAACGAGCTCGCGTTGAAAGTCTCGTAAAAAATAATAAACAATTTACGTTCCGCGACACGCACCGTCATTACCCTGCATTAGCCATCAGGGATTTTTTCCAGGCCCACGGAATAACACTTCTGGTTTTCTTGCCCATAAACGTGAAGTTACGTTTCACGTATGGTAGGTTAATATGATGAAAATTTTGTGAAATATTGATTCTTCTTCATTAGCTAAGACTCACTTTTACGAAGCCTGTTAGATACGAGAAGATTACTTTACAACTTTCAGAAAGTTATTAAAAATTATGAAAGAACAATTCAGTGAAATAAATAAAGAAGGCTAAACTTGACAAGAAAGAAATGACGCAGTTCAAATTGGATAGATTTTTATGTATCAATCTAGCACTCCCGATCACATCCGCTACTCACTTCACTCGTGACATTGATTTTAAAATGAACTTTCATTAAAGATCTAAGTGGTTATTGTTTCATTCGAAAGAATGGTCCAAAAAGTTCCGCTGTATTGTTTTTAGCATTTACGCGTGAAAGGTCAAATATGATCACAATACATGGGATATACATTTGTTTATGTCACATGTTGTCAAGGAAAAATAAGAGCCAAATTCTGGAAATAAAGGATGATGGGCAGATTGGCCTATTGACCAATAAGGACAAGCGATATGTCACTGGATAGCTTATTCTAAGTTCTAAAACCTTTACTATGGTAGTAGAAAAATAGTAGTCATGGTTTGATGGTATATCGATATTTAGTTGTTTTCTCATGTGTATTTATATGACAACACGTTTAAAAACCGTTGTACAGAACTAAAACCCTATAGCAGTAAAAAATACTTATTGATGAAATGTTTTTATTTTGCCATAACTTGTTTCACACAGAGATTTAAGATTTCCCGCCGTACAAAAAGTTGTAGCATATGAAAAAATATTTTAAATGACATATGGCTTGTCATTATTGATTTTTAGGCCAGTGTCCATACAAAACTGCACATCATCCTTCGGTATCCATCCATGATATCTAATTCATGAAATATATTTTTGTGATAGGTACGTTTATATACGTCAAACATTGCCACGTAAATGACTGCAAAACAAAGCGTACATGTAACCAGAACAAACATAATTTTCTTCTAAAATCTTAATTAGAATGGTACAAAAACATAAACGCCCACTTTCCTATTAAAAAGGCAGATGTTGCCAAAGATAAATTAGGAGTATTAACGACGCAACAAAACTGTCCCCACGAATGCAGCAAGTGTATAATTCTCGGAATACCTAACAAATGTTAAGTTTTTTCGTTGTCCAGGCTACATGGCCCAATTAAGGGGACACGGGACTCGGCGGCCGAAGGTACGGGGTACGGCTCTCTTATAATTTATTCGCTGTGGATTTAGTTTTGTGCCACGTTTTTGTCCCGATTGGAATCAGGATCGTAAACACCTTGTTTAGTCGTCTTCGAGCTTTGTTGGCGATCATAACTGATAAAGATTTTACAAAGATTCGGATATTAATGGATATCAATGGATGGATTACCACTTTATGATTGCTTGGGAAAAGACGAGACGACAAACATACAAAATTTACACTGCTGAGAGGTTTTAGATTTGAAAATGATTGTAAGATGTCGTTATAAACCGACACCGTTTTTCTATATGAGAATAACTGATGTTATTTTAAATTGAGCTCTTATCTACGAGTAAAAATAAAAGTAGGTATATTTTTGCACTATTGAGCGTACATTATTTAGGCTCCCCGTATCGTGCGGGACCCGCAGCCAGCGCGCTCTTCTCGGAACGCTTTAATTGCACTCCGGCGCAGATCGAACGTTTAAAATCGATTTTTTATTCGATTTATTTCATCTGAGCCCGAGTTTGGAATCTTGTTTTTGTTTTGCGCTGTGTTTATGTAAATTTTACACGCATCTACTGAAACTACTCAATTAATTAAAGCAAGTGCTGCCATACTGTGCCTAAATGTTTTAGTAACTCGGAGAAAGATTTTTAAGGATACCTGTACTAACTTATCCGTTAAAAAGAAAATAAATTATGTGTACAATATTTTTTATATTATGTCGTTATTTCAAATGTTTAATGTGCCAACATTGTGACCTCGGATGAAACTCGATTATTTTTTATCTGTGTGACGGTATCAAGAAATATTTTAATTGGAGTGGTAAAAGCTAGCACTGGACCAGTCGCAGTATTCCGATGAGCTGAATTGTCGCATTCTCAACCGGAATCCGGCGCCAGCGCGTGTCTTCACACCTTGGGATTACAGTGCAATCTGCAGCGTTGTAAACCACAATTGGACCTTAACACAACACCACAAAACTTAAATTAGATTGCTATCAGATTTCCAATATCAAATACACCGATTTCAGAGCTTTACTTCAACACTTTAAGTCTAATTTTCTTTACAACGATATCCTGTCAACTAGTCCAGTTTATTTAAAATTTAAGTAAACAGAACTCTATATGTCTAACTTAAGGTGTATTTTCAAGGCCACAAATTAAAATATAATTTCAAATTATACTATTGGCAATACGTATTCGTGCGCGTAATGAGGTGGAACAATTCAAAATGTTAGCGAACCGAGAGTGGCTGTGGAGTGGTTGTGTCAAGGGAATTGCTCTAATTTATAATCCACAAGAATATTTATTAAATGAAATGCATTACTAGTAAGTAGTAGAAGTCGTTAAAGACCAGATACGCTTCAGACAAGCACTGATAGCACCTTATGCGTAATAGGGATGTTTCCTGGGTAAAAAAATAATTATTATAATTAGTCCGTCAGTAAGATTACCAAAAAATATTGAACGCGTATTTTTTGCTCTATCAAATTAATCAAAATTGACAAAGATAACGCACATTAAAGTTCGGGAGTGGGGGCTAATGACGTCACTTAAGGGTAAAAAGTGTACAAAGTCGTGACGTCACGCGGAACTTAAACGCACTATATCTTCGTCATTTTTTGTTAAATTGACAAAATAAAAAATACGTGTTCAATATTTTTTTATAATGTAAATGACGGACTAACTAGATTTTTTTAGGAAACTAGCCTATTAAAGTTGATTTGTGTGATCTCTAGTCGGTATTCACATGAAGTGGCACTCGTTAGTCGAAGTATTAGTTGGCATGCGCAGTTAAATCCACAATAATCTTAAGCATACGTCAGGCTCAAATGAGTAAAGTATTCTCAAAACTGATACCGTACTTAAGACAGGTTTGACTGCAATCAAATGTCTATTTGAGTGCGGTTCAGTCCGCAGAGCGGTCTTTTAAAGACGACCAACGGCGAAAATCATACTTTAATTACAAACTGAGAAAACGTTTTCTCCTTTAAAATGTAAACTAATTTGTATAATTTTATAATATGTCACTTTCTAAGTCTGTTTAACTTATGGGTATTCCCTTTTAAAATATTGGTTAACTGGCCATTTTTTTTGGTGTATTAACTTAATTAAAAAAAGCCTACAAGCCTAAACAATGTTCAAGTCGATGACAAGGTAACGGATGGTCAAAATTGGTTTCCCTCTCTGCTCCGAAACGGCTGAACGGATTTTCATGAAACTTAGTTGCCTTATTCCTGGAATAACTCAATCCTCCTGCTCCTCCTGGTGTAATTTAATCCCGAGAAATTCAAAAGTTTCCAAAGTAACCATAAATATCACCGAATTCCACTCAGATGAAGTTGCGGGCAGAAGCTAGTTGTTCATAGTTCAAACTTCGAAGCCCTATTTAACTTGCGACGACAGCTGGAAATCTAAATTCTAAAAGAATAATGAAACGTGTTTGTAATCTACAATGACATAACATGATGATGATTTTCCTAACGTTTTCGACCATTATTATGCCACTGACTGTACGGCTAATGGCATTCACTCAATAATTCTTGTTTCCACCACAGTTAGCATGGATTATCCTCAACCGTCCGTATATCCAGCAGGTTACATTTTTAATCGCTAGCTGACCCCAGAGCGACAAAGACACACGTCTCAAACAAAAGCGAGGGACAAGGACAGGTGCAACTGCTCACAGTCACAAGGTGCAACATTGATCAGGTGTATTTGTTTAAACAAGGTGCTCCATTAACGTCTCGGGAACTGTCATAAAATTAATTATTTGTTAGCTGTGTTCTCGCGGACGTTAAATCGAATGAAAATGACTTTACGGTTCGCTTTTGACTTTGTCGATAACATTTCATTTGGATATTGATAATTGCGTATGACTCAAACGTGTGTACCGTTGTTTTAATTAAATTTAATATAAATACTAATTAATTTGCTAGCTAAATGATAATCGCAAGCGGTTATATGCTGTTTAAGCCTTTTACGAGGTTGAATGGAGACTTTACTCAAATCTTTATGCTGATTACGATACAAAAAGTGGGTAAATACAAAGTATTTTGATAATTAAAGTATGGCTTATCTGCCGTAACTGTCACAGAGATTTGATTCAAAGTTCATTTCATTTATGATTAGTTTTTTTTTTGGACTTACAAATACGTAATTAGTATTCCAATGCATCGTTTCACTGATCGTTATTACATTAAAAAACAATGGTTATCACCATGCATATGAACTGAACATTAAATTTATTATACTAAAGGCCAAAGGTAGAAGAAAAAACGTAATTGCCTACTATCTTGTTTTCGTCACCTTTTATTTGTGAATTTGTATTTAATACCTTTGCAAATAAATTGTAATCAAAATTATATCCTGACTCACTTCTTAGTTTAGTGAATTCCGGACAACGGTATAAAATCTGCGGGAACTATCCGTATTCATGAAACACGTTTCATAAAATAATTTTTAGAACTTAACAGTTTTACAGATAGTTCAACTCAGTTGTGCGCGCAGCGCTATGTGTGCGTGAGCTTGTGTTGCACGTACGGATGCCTGCCACGTCACAGCACACTCAACAAAGCTGCATATTTACAAGCGCACGCACACATAGGGTCGCGCGCACAACTGAGTTGAACTATCTGTAACAACACGGAACATTCAATGAAATGAAACCTTAAGGATATCTTTAATTAAATATCATAAAGGTTAGGTTAAATACGATCAAAGCATTAATTTCATCATAATCCAATATGATGAAACAAAATCCTGGGACTCGATACATTTCATGAAAAGTCTGTCGATATTTTAAGCCAAACCAACATCTATAAATTAAATAATAGTGAACTAAGTAAACGCAGCCTGTATGCGGTGACAGTCAGGTGCAGACGCGTGCGCCGCGGTAACGCAATCTCAGACAGGCCGACGCGGGCGCAGCGACCACAGTGGATTAAGTTGCGTTTATATTTTTTTTCATGTGGTTAATTATTCCTTATAAAATTTGATAACGAAGCATCATAAAAGCTTGCAAATGATTTTAATTATTTCCATATCCACTGAAAAAAGAACGTTATGTATATTTTTGATGAATTGACAAAATAAGTATCTGCATCACGTAAAAAACGTATTTTTATAAATTGTAATGAAATATAGGTAATTAAATTGACTAATAAATTGATTGACTATAAAAATCGAATTCTTCCTAATCAAAAATACCTATTTAAGTATATTTACAATAAATAGTTAATAATGGCGTTGATACTCTACTTTTAAAGTTCATTATAACACAAACAGAAAATGAACAAATCTGTCTGCCATATATACTCTAATACATTTACAAGGCGTAATAATACAAAACAAGTAATAAAATATATTTATATTAAAGTACTACCACGATTTTTATTGATTATCACTAACAGTAGATCTGACAACATAATTACCGATGCAATTCCTAATTGACAGGAGCTATGTAAGAATTAATAAATACTTTTTTGCGTATATAGGGAGTGTTAATAAAAACATATATCTTTCTAAGGGGTGATTATTAGTATCGCATACACGGTCGGTGAGTCCGTGACATGGAAGCGTGCTAAGTATAGGAGATGGCTACGGGCCTGCAAGAAACATTAAAGGCTAGTGAAGTGACATGAATGCATCTTGCCTTATTAAATGTATTAATTGGTGTTTTTATTATATTTCACAGAGCAAGAAAGTTTATCGTTGCACGCAAGGGTTGGAGACAACCAAAAGACCATTACTTGACACTATTCCAGATTAAACGTCGACGTATTTATAATTATTTACTAGGTGTGCTGGCGTTGCCATGCCTTGTTTCTTATAATTCCCGGGCGCCCTCACGATATCCCAACCAAGTTACATCGTTATCGAATGAATGGTTTAGGAACGCATAGGATACAAAAAAAAACAGCATTTGTATTTAAATTCATAATTTCAAAAGTTTTTCAAACATGTCTTTGATATAATTTTCGCATTGAAATCCGTCCAGCAGTTTAAAAGTTTACCACGCAAATACAATCAGACAAACAGACATGAAATTCAATAACCACGTCATTCATTGGGACGTGTTGTGTTGCTCATTCGGTAGTCCCATAGCAATTTTTCATTATTATCTTCAACATATATACTTTTTCCACTTTACGATTATATTGTAATGTATAGATATTATTTTATGTATAGATAATATTACAATATAATAATTGATTGGTTTTTAAACTGTAAACTTTTATCTTTTAAATCCTAATATTATAATGTAAGTATTAAATCCTATATTTCGAAATCACTATAATGCAAGTCAGATCAAACTGAATTCTGACAACCAATTATTATTAAATATCATAAAATAATAATGTCAAGACTTATCAAAATATCCAAGAAGATTATCTATGTACTACAATTAAGGTAAACATTTTAAACCGCGTAATTATCTAGTGTTAAAACTTTATATTATAAAGCAATTATAATTAACCTAGTGTAAAACCTAATTTAAATAATAAACAGTGAAAGGTGCATAGCCCAAGGAAGTGCAACGCTTGCAATCAAAGGCAATAAACTCGTGCGCAGCTTTTCGAACAGGTGCCAGTGATACCTGTATTTAAAAACAACCGTTTGAACTGGGTTAAGGCATTGTTTCATTCAAATTACTAGTCAGTTTACCGGCAAATTAGTTTCTGGATTTCGAGTTGTATAATTTTGTATCGAGTGCATCAAAGAAGGAAGTGCTGTCAAGTGATACCGCGAATAAAACCTGCCAAGTACGAGTCGGACTTCGGCACGAAGGGTTCCGTACCATTATCTATAAAACGGGGGAAAAAATCACGTTTGCCGACGGGAGCCCCATTAAATGTTTATTTTATTCTGTTTTTCGACCGAGCGAACGAAGCGAGCGAAGCGTCTCCGTTTCAGCTTGGGCAAAAATGCTTTCGTATGTCCAGCGGATGTCCGGATGTCCATTTGTTCTCGTCTACAGGGCGCAGTTCTCAACCGATTCTCGTGAAATTTTGTGAGCAGGTTTGATTTTTATATATTTTTTTTTTTCGATTCAGTTTTTCGAAATTTTTCAAAATGGCGGAGATATGGGGGTTTTTGCAATTACAAACTTATTTGCGGTGTTGGTAAACTGACCCAATGTATCGCGATATCAGTTTTCCAACGGCAAAGTTAAGTTTGTCGAGAATTATTTATTCGTTTTCTTTAATCTTTGATATCTTCTAAAGTATTTATTTAAATCATATAGTGTAAAGGACAATTTTAATCTACATTAAATGCCCAAAGTAGAAAATGTATTTGTATGGATAAGGATTAATACTGAATAGGATAAAATAGCTTCGCAAATAAGCTAACAATTTTTAATAAAAATTTTTAAATATAAAAATGGTCACTGTGAGTCAATCTTAGGAGATATGCCATTGCGGACTTGCCTCTAGGCTTTTTAAAGACCTTTAGTACATTAATTTGATATATTTCTTAAGGTTTAAACAGGCGTCAGCTATTTAAGCGCCATAAAATGGATTTTTTTGACAACTTGATTAAAAAAACATTGGATTTTCTCTATTATATTAAAACTTATTTAGAATGCTATGTACATATAATCCTTCCCAATGAACCAAGTCGTCCATTGGTGAAAACCGCATCTAAATGAGTTGCGTGGTTTAGAAGGAATTAGCGGATATACAGGTTTCCAACGTCAAAGTTAAGTTTGTCGCGAGGTCTACAGCTCACGGAGCCACTAGTTAGTATTTGGTTGTTATAGCGCCAACAGAAATACCTCATTTTTGAAAATTTCAACTGTCTATCACGGTTCATGAGATACAGCCTGGTGACAGACGGACAGACAGACGGACGGACAACGGAGTCTTAGTAATAGGGTCCCGTTTTACCCTTTGGTTACGGAACCCTAAAAAGCGGTCAGACGGCTTAGACTTGTGAGTTGTTGTATTGGGTCGAATTCAAACACGGTGAATAAAATCAGAAACGTCAAACTTGGTTTTTTTATAGCACCGAGCTGTCAAAATGGAGTTTCCTATTTGAAGTTTAACATACATACATAGCATCACGCCCGAAATCGCTAATGAGGTGGGCAGAGCCACAAGACTACTTGTGGCCACGTTCGATTAATTAGTCCTAAGATGGTATGATGAACCGTATGGTGACAGGTGATCAGCCCATCGCCCATACAGATAGTCCACCATGTTGGAGAGGACCCGTCCCTTAGTCGACTTTTTAGTCGAAGTTTAACCTCTTTTAAATTAACCCCCGGTTTCGAATTGGCCCCATTATTAACTTGTATTTTTGTCAAGATAATTAAGAGTAGGTAAGAGGATTTAGTTAGTGCCACACTTTTCAGTTTATGTATTACTAATTTGAAAAATACCACGTTAATACGCTAAACGTCAGCGTGACTTCTAGTGACCCTAAGGTAATTAAAACTAAACAGTATAAACCGTGTCTGCGATAACCGTTGACAGAAACACGCCTAATTAAAAATTTAATAGACATTAGGACATTCTCAACGATTGAGGAAACTGAGATGATAGAACTTCACCGACGGTTATAAAACTTGGTCAACGATGAAGACGCCTATTAATTATTTAAGATATTATTATAAACGTCAAGAGATGTTGTCAGACGTGTCTATAAAACTGAAGTCAATAAATTGAATTTCTTGTATTTGGTTAGTTGATGTCATACTGAACAGTATATTTTAAAGCTGTTGACAGTAGACTAATTTCGCGGCCACTTGAACTGTTATCTTGAAATCTATCTAAGTATATAAATAATCATGTAATTAAAAAAATTTAAAACCGTCTTCAAATAGCCTTTGTTTTTTTCACATTTTAGTTACTATCATGTGATTTAATGACGCACATTTACTAAATCAAGTAACAATGGCATGATGCCAACTGCTCATCACCATTTACAAAGTGTTGTTATCCAAGTTGCAAGGATATCAATCGTTGAGGAGTTCTCCTGGTTCTTACCAACCGATTCTATTTTACAACATGGATTTTCATGAACATAAGTTGCGTCTGAACCTTATACAGCAATTTTATCGCCACCCGTGAATTACTTATCATGTAGCACTTCATCATCTATGGTCTTAATCATCAGTTCCACTTCACCAAATAACGCTTTGGGAACGTAGGTGGTTGAGTTATTACAGAAAATACTGAAATTGCTTTATGCGTGCCTATAATATTTGAAGAGTACTATCGATTCCTCATAGATCCTCTCATCACACCTCGACTTTGACTACAACGGGACCAAACTGAAGGTATACCCTACCGATTAAAAGAAGAATTTTCCAATTCGATCAATAAATAATGGAGTTGTGAAGTATTAAACATTAAAAAAAAATACTTTTTTTGATGTCGGTTAATAAAATTAATGTTTCGTTATTTGTCCCGAATGCGTTCCTATACCATTCATCTGATTGCGATGGCAGTTTGGTGACTTGTGCGCAGGCTCGCAAAGGTTTATGACAAAAAAACCATTGCAACGCATGCCGGGCACAACTAGTACCATACTAAATAACTGACGTCGTGGTAGGTAAATGAGATGGTGGAGTTGAATAGATGGAGTTCATTTAAAAGCAAGTTTATCAAAATAACTTCAAATAATAAATAGAAAAATGGCTAAGATTATTCTTTTTATTAATATAGGCTTTTGAAATTATTTAAATTTTTAACACAATTTACGGGAGTAAAAACTCATTAATATTATTACCGCTGTGAATATTAAAACGTGAATGTTAGTTTTATTTCAGAGCGTCAATTCGGGAGCATCTAAGTGATACTGCAGCGACCGGGAGCAAGCCTCGCATCTCGCTCTTACGCATTACGCGTCGTGCGGAAGAGTGGGATGAGAAATCTCGCTCGCGAGTCGCTACAACATCACTTAGCGTTCCCGGATAGAGGCACTGTATTGTGTTAAATGATTTATTTTCCTAATATGTTGGCAGTCGTAACCACGACATTGTTTTGCCCCGAAAGAAGTTATGGACATTGACTTTGACTACCTACTCATTATTTCTTGAAAATTAAAAATTGACTTAGCATACAAAGCTCGTGCGTGTTTAATTAGGTACCCAAAACATCGTGCGTACGTCGCAATACTAATGTAATTTTATCAAAATTCCATTTTTTCCCGCATCACCTGCCTCATTCCCCCGTTACCCATTCGCTTACAAGACAATTAGCATACTTTTACCGTACAAAAACTTTATTCCCCCCCAATACCTTAATATTCAATACGGTTACACCAAATAATAATTACGACAGTTCGTCTGCCGAATGCATTAAGGGTCGTTTTCTCTGTATATATTATAATATTAATGTCCAGAGGGCGGGCAGGTGAACGCAACGTTATTAAGTTACGGACACTCAATACCTAACACGCTGTGTATTATGAGACTCTACCGTAAATAAGGTATTATAACACGTATAACTTACGTTCTTATAATCAGTATAATTCGGATGTCGACGGCTGCGTCGCATCGCATGTTTTATATATATTTTATTTGTAAATTACTCCAGTGTAGGATTCCATTGGGCCGGTAATCGTTCCTGTTTAATTTAAATCTTTGATCTGTTATCTAATAGGAGTAGTTCCGAGAACAAAATTCTTTGATTCCAGAATTCGATACTGGATAGTTTCGAAATCATTCAAATGGTTTATTAAATAACTTCGGACGAAAGCTACACAGCATTATAGTATAATTATTTTGTCTTCTTTTAACGCTACTATAGGTATATAAGCTTGTAACGATGTTTAAAAATATTCAGATCAATTTTTCGATCGATCCCCGGCAGTAAAAATAATATTGATACAAATCCACTGACCATGTACCTACTTACCTGCCCATTCTCATCAAAAAACCAATCGTTCTAGTAAAGTCGTGGGATCGCGATAAAGGGGCGTTCACACTTGATTGCAGCGTAATCCGGGTCGGGGCAGCCGAACGGCACTAACTTGCCGAATGATGACCGGATCACATGCATAATACACTTCCCTTCCATTCTTCGATAGATGGATGTTAAACTTGAATTCAAGACAAACATATTTTTTTTGCTCATATTGCTATTTTAAACACATTTTAAACAAAACCTGAATTGTAAGTTTCAACGGAAACCGGTATTATATTACTCTGCAATAAGTTCCAATTATGTTCCTTGTTTATTTTACTCCAATGTTAATTTTTATAAGACCCTGCTAGACCGGAATAAGGACTATGTAATCAACTATACACCTTATTAAAATTCGTTCAGCGACTGAAGTGTGATTGAGGAACAAACAAACTAACTTCTACGACTACAATTGTGGGATTGGTTGCCTTATACAGTGCATTAAACTAATTCCTTTTATCTCAAAGTCGTCCCAATGAAGCGTTAGCGAATGCATTCTACCAACATTACGCTTGACCGAACAATATTTGATCCGATTCGAAAGTAAATCAAATGCGTCGTGACAATAGTCCGGCGCGGGGTCAGCGAGATAAGCTGAAGGTAAACTCCGAGATTGATTCCCGGATCAGCTGGATCGTAGACCCGCTCGAGTGTGGACGATCCTTTACTCACGACCCGCCGCTGTCTCGGACACTCCAAATCAATAACAATATTTGGATAAAGTTTTATTTATTGGATCGCTGAGCTATCAATATGAAATATTTGCGCCGACATGAAGCATTTCCTGCGTTCCGAAATGCCTGCATTTACTTACTCGTAATTTAGCGAAGTGCGAAGTTCCGTCGCAGAGGGGGGTACGTGCATTCCCTCGGGTGTGAAGAACATCGCGTAAGTCTCGAATATTCCGAGTGGCCGCGCTATAAATCGCGTAGACTGATGGCGCGCTTTTTGTTGTGGGACATTTTTTCCCGCGCTAGCACCGCATATATCACGCGGGACGAGGTGACTTATGCGCCTCTGTCTCAACTCGCTGCTTAAAATACCCCACTATTTTTGCAAATGCACGCTTATCTTTTTTGGCCGCGACTTTGTCTCCTTCAACCTTTATTCCTTTACTATACGGTCACGTTTAAAACGGAAGTTCGTTATTTATAACCATTTATACACGAGGAATATGAGAAGTTTGACAATCGGATTTAAACCTCGGTGTTCACAGCGCTCTGGAGCGTGATCGCTTACAAACCTACCAAAATCTCCGAAGGACTTAAAAAGATCAATTGCAAACATTAATTGTGTCGGACAATAGGGCGCCCTTGGGATCCGGTCTGAATTAAACCGCAAATAAAACCGAGTCTGCGCGAGTACCGTCGCAGAGCGGGGAGGGTTTTACTCTTATCCGACGGCCATTCTTCTGAAATGCGATTAAAATTGAATAGGGGCATATGTCGCAGGCAGCCCGTTGCGTCACAATCACACGGCCGGCTGCATTTTCAATTTGTCGCAAGATAAGCGCGACTTTTGGACGACTTTTTCTGCGAAATAGCGGAATTGATCCGGTGACTTACGGCGGACAAGGAGGACGCCGTAATTGGATAGACCTTTGATTTGCTCTCTGACTTAAGGACATTGGATGGGTTTTGAATGAATATTCGGAGTTGAATTTGTGAGCTGACATTTAAATAAATATTTACAGTTGATGCTTCGCGCGCGTTTAAAAATAGCTTTGACTACTGCAATAGCTGACGTTGACGTAGGGTAGGTAATTAAACTTACTGTGTAATATCAATATTGATAATTTATTCACAATTTTATTTAAAATACACAACTTCACAATGTTTTGTTTTAATAACTAAAAACTTTAGGTACTGGATATCGTTACAGGCTGTTTTGCAGTGACCACTAATTTACACTTTTATTTTGATAGTCTTATAATGATTCCATTATTTCTTCCTACATGTTCCATTTACAATTCATAGTATATACATATTTTTGAAATCCAAATCGATTTTGTGAATGAAACACTTTTTTCCTAGTGTATCTACAATTTGCATGGATTGCAAGCTTGTTTAGATGACCAAGTAGTTTAAGTAGGATATTTTATTCACAGACTCATAAAGAATAGAATTTATGGCCACTCAATATCTTAATTTTATAATGGTACATAGGTAATATGAAACTTTATTTTACGATTCTTGTGACATAGATAATATTATTATCTTTAATGTAGTAAAACCAATGGGCTAATCCAATTAAGTGGCCAGTAGAATCAGTCGCAACAGTTCAAATCATATGTAGTGATATCCACAGAAATCAGTTCTGAATTACGTCACTAATTAAATCGGCTATTATTTACAAATTGCATGATTTAAAACTATTACATAAATTACTATTGCATTTCATTCAATATCGACTATACTAATAAAATGTACAAAAAGAAATCTCTGGAATAACTCTCTGAACACATCACAATTCCTATAGCGAACTGAACCGTCCAAATTAAATATAAGAAGAAAACAATTTATACAGGAACGAAATATAACTTATAATGAAAGATATGTACAAATACACAAGTTGTTTCTTGAACAATGCTTAATAATATATAAATCATCTAAGCCGACTTCGACCTTACCTATGTTATAATACTGTACAATTTCGCTAGTTACTTCATCATTGTAAAACACCTTATTTAATACTCGTAGGAAACTGATCACGGAATATCAAAGTCTTTTAAAGGGCTACGCGTCGGAATACTGGAGCTGTGTACTCAAACTATTCGCGAACTGTTCACCAAATTAATATGAAAATTTGGTATACGTCTTCGCTTTAGAGATGAGCCCTTCACTGGGATTGGGGATGTATCCATCACGGACATCTTCAATTCAAACTGCAGAGGATCGTTTGTATAAATTTCACAAATCAATTCTGTTTACAGTCTTATAATGTAATGTGCCGAAGTGTCATTGGGTATCTACTGTAATCTAGTAGATTGTGGAATCACAGCATGATTGTGTCTCTTTGCCTTGTGTACGCAGGTTAGTCCGCCCGGGGACGGTGTGTATTTCCTTGAACATATCTCATAAATTAGCAGGCTCTTGAATTTGGTTGACTTATCACGTGTACTCACTCCTCCAGCCAGTCTGCAAAGAAAGAAAATCAAAATGAGTATAAATTGAATAGCATTTGGTACGTATTGTGAGTTGTCTCTAACTTTAAAATTCCCACGTAAAACATATAGGAATCATCATCAATAGATACACATTTTTTTGCAAAATCAGAGCTTCCAAGGACTCTCGCCATTTCGACAAAACTCTGGTGACATTTTATGCTATATCATCCTCCAACAGGCAAAGCGCCTACTCGCCAACGATGCCTCGGGTGACACATAGAAAACCAGTTTGTGCCAGTCTACCCAAGGTCGAGCTTTCCACCCGGCAAGTTAGAGAATCACAACCCTGAGTTAGCTGATATTGTTGACTTACCATGGAGTTGAGCTGCGCGAGGTGGTGGTGGTGGTAGGGGTTGTGCGAGGAGGGCGGCGGCGCGAAGCCCTGGTGCGGCGCGCCGTACCAGTGGGACATGTGCGCCGCCGCCGGGTGCACCAGGCCCACTTGGTGCTGACCTGGGGAACGAAGAACATTTAGATAAAAATAGGCTGTAAGACAGGAAATAACACGCAAGCAACATCAGTCCTACACACTGATTGGTGGATTGATTTTGCTTGCGTGCTGTGTGAATAGGCCTTATGTTACTTAACCATTGATTGGATCAGAATAATTCCGTAAATTGTATTCTTCGAACGCTTATACAACTGTTATTTTTTTTTCTCTCCCAATCTATTTGACTTCTGTTTTGTCATTCATTATTTAGGGACTACATACAGATACATAGTAAATTTTACCGGCTTCTGTACTCTGTTTTAAGAACAAGGCTTATGAATCTTAATATACTTGAACTTTATTCAGAAGCACTTAGAATTGTCAAGAAAATCTTACCGAAATCCATAGCAGACGGGAAACCGGATCCACCGAAGCCTTTAGTAGCGTCACCTAGCGGCTTGATCATGTCACCCATGACGCCGCCGAGAGCGAGCGCACACGCGCCGCCTCCCATGCCCACGCCCCCCTTCTTCTTCTTGCTCTTGCTGCTTAGCTTGCGGTTCCTGGTCTGGATGCCCTCCTTCTTCATCGTTAGAGGCCGGTTTACCTGCAGCAATGGAAAATGGAAATCAGTATGTTTTGTGAACCGTATTTAAATGCCAAATATTGGCCAGCAAATGGATTATGTAAACCACGAAGGGGGAGGTTTTGATTTTCCTATTTCATTTAGGAGTACCTAATTGCAGTAGCTGCCTAATTTCTGAACGATTATTGGTACCTAAAATTAGTAAATTAAACTTTAACCAAGTATACATGGCCATTGATAACCCGAGTCTCATTTTGTGTTAACAGATACATAATTGATGTTAGTCTTTGACTTCTTACTGCGATCGCCAACTGTCGGTATTTTGCAAGCTTATTATGATGACAAACACACCGCTGTTTTTAAAGCCGGAGCACAAGTTTGTGTTTTAATAAGAACGTACCGTGAATATCAACGCGGGTTTCCTCAATGAAGTAAAACATCGGCAACATGATAATAAATTGCAAACGCTCGAATCATGCGCAGGGACTTTATGGTGAACATTTAGCGGTATGAAAAAACGTCAGCGGTACCATGTTAGAATGCTAAGTACAAGTATAAAGGCTCGCCGAGACCATAAAACGCTATCACAATAGTGTGCGCGAATATTTAGCTGTTGGGTGAGCGCGGCCGACGTGCAGCGGACCGCCGGCGCATCCCAATTACTGCAGCGATGCACTGTGCACTCGCTGGGAATTTAAGCTAACCTTGTACTTCTTTGTTTAAGGTTATAGTCCTCTTGTGGACATGAGTGTGCGGAATAGCAAAGTAAGCGATGTTCACGTAAACCGTGGACTTCCGCAAAGTAACAACTGAATCACTTTATTTACATCATATTTTTAATAGAAAGCCGTATCAAAACGTCACCTCAGATGTATGAATACTTATTTCTCATCAAATTTGTGGGCATGAGCATCTCTTGTTATTATATCTTTAAACACGTAGCGTGTATCACGTAAGTAATTCGCATTTCTTTAATTTCTCCGCCAAATCGCGGGTCAAGTGTTCCGGTCACTCTGTGCACTGGGTTCGGCGAAACATGCGTCACGACGTACGGACGGACAATGAGTTATTCATAGCGTTCAAGGAAGGCGGCATGTGCCCTAAACGCACGATTTGAAGCCCGCGCCGCCAGGCCATGCGCATGACCTGATCTCGTTTGTTTTTTTGGACATGTGCAATGACTGTTGTGTTGATACAGTTTGATGTGTTCATGGGAACGGTGCATGATGGAATAATTAAATGCTAATAAGGCCCTACGCGGCCTTGTGGAAACCCGAGGCTTTAACGTAGCGTAACGTCCGAAGTCCAATGTGTTCTGGAAATGACCTTCTTTAAGCTTTCTCTAAATTGCTGGCTCAAAGGTTCTCCTAAGTCATTCACTATGTACGAGTCCATTAAAGTGCTTAGGTATCTATCGAAGATCATGATTTCTTATACGTTTTCTGAATCAACCAGTCACCTATCTTCTCGTTGTGCGATTACCAATTTAGCCATTTTGTTGTGTCTTAAATCATTACAATGACAATTGCCCGTCCCGCCATTTATATCTTGTCATTAAAGACTCCACAAATATCAGAATTAACTAATTATCCACCAAAATGTGTCCCTCTTTATTCCCATTGACGCTACGCATCCTTAGCAGCATGCGCTGGGCCAATTCCCTTAATGCGTTCCCGCGAATCGCCCACACATGAGCTCGCATACCGCGACGGTTCCAATTGAACCAATATAAAATGCATTAAAACAAGGCAGACTGTCCATTGGATCGAGAGATTAATGAGCAGTCTGCTGGTAAAAGTGAACATTTGAAACCTTCGATAATCTAAACAAATGTTCTGAAGAACTCGATTAGAAAACCCGATTTTTCATTGGTGTCACAACCACAGCATAGTATTATCCAGAAAAAACTAAACTACTTTTAGATGCATCAGGACTAATCCTACTTTTATGAACATATTTTAGAGGATTAATTAGATAATGCTTAAAATGCAACATCCAAATAAATAAGATCTCCAAATACAGATAGGAACACAATATTTCTGCGGGATCTAGGTATGTCTTCAACTCGCTTCACTGAACATTCTCCTTTAGTAGACTAGACGACAGATTTAGAAAATTAGGTCGCGGAACTTCTATGAGGTTTTTCGCCATTGCGGAGGCGAGGAATGGCCGGGTTATCCCGTTAATGGCTATGGTCCAATTTGCTAATGTTCGAAGATAACTATAAACAGTATTAAAATTAAACGGGGCTTATGTCTTTTAAACAACGACAGTTATACAGCCAGTTTAAATTATATTATGGTTATGAACGTTGTATACATGATAGCTACTTACATACCTATTCTTAACGTTATGGTAGCAGTGTTTCGAATTGACGCATGAAAACTATTTCAGTCCGATGTTACTGCAATACGGAGACAAACTAATTACCTCCATGTTCCTTTCAATTTAGGAAACATTAAGATAACTTTAAAAGTTATCATGCAATGCCATAACGTAAGCAATTATTAGCCACCATAAGCGTACCCGGAAGCTCGTATATAGTGCATGCTACATAACATAAGGCATCCGCCATGTTAGAACAGAAATTGCTTAATAACTGGCCATTATGTCAGGTTAATTACATTGCCGCCTGCTCCCATTCTGTGCAACGTATATGTAAGGTATAAGCTGAAGCATGTACTGTACAGGTGTTAGGGCGTAATATGCGATAGTGTAAGGAACACTTACTGGCATAGTAGTAATGTTTGACTGTTATAGGTTATGCGCTTAAGCGCGAATTTTCTGATAGTGTCCGTAGTATAAAAACGATTTGAAACATACTCATGCTTTTCGGTACTTATTATCTAACCGCTTGTCTGTACGAAATCTCAAAAAGAAATGATTATCTTGATTTTATTTACGTACAGAGGCCATTAGCTGCCGCATGATAACTTGTGTTTGTTTTTAAGGGCTCCGTACCTCAAAAGGAAAAAGGGACCATTATAGGATCACTTCTTTGTCCGTCGCCCGTCTAGGTGTCAAGACCTTTTTTTCAAGAACGCGTGGAGGTTTTCTGGGAGGCTTTGGAGGCAGGATCACTACCAACTAGGCTAACCGCGTCGTCAAAAGATAATCAAGATAATAACCAACTGCCGTCATTTTGCAAAATCTTTTACACAATATATCGATGCAATAGTTTCCAAATATCGCCCATGTCATGTGAAGCAAAGAGCTAAGCCATTCCAGTAAAAGTGTCTTAGTGTTTTGAATGTCCGTCTAAAAATCAGTTAACATTTTCATTAAGTAGTATAAAACATACCTATTCACGCAAAAACAAAAATTATCAAAAATATGTAATGAACCGAATGTAACTGTACACAACATCAAACGGCAAACTTGTAGTCATTTAAAATTAAGGGCTACAGTGCACCATCAACAATCATAATTGCGGCAGAAATACGGCGGTCATACGGCAACGGCAAGTTCCAGCGGTTAACGAAACACGCACTTTGCATGCAACATTCCGCCCCCGTGTTATACGTGGCACGGCGTGATAGTGCGGAGAGGACGCGGGAGCCGGAGCGGGAGCGGGCGCTGACTAGATCAATTGCGATTTACAGTAAAATTTACAGAACACATTAAAAAGGGTCTGCACAAATGAAAAACCTTTGTATTCTACAGTTAAATTATGTAAAACCTAGTTATATACACGACATTGCTTTGCAAGATTTGTAACTTTTTAGTAAGAGTAATTTGTTATTTAAAAGCTTATTACAATAATTATCAGGAAAGCAAACATTGTTGGTAGAATAAATCATTCTTATATAAAATATGCCTTATTGGCCGTGTAAAATAAGATATGCATGGTAGCTGTTGTCTAAATTGAAGTAATTTTATTATTTTGTCTTTAATTTTCTTGTCCGTCCCTGAATAAAATAATAATTCAGTGATTGATAAATCAAAAAATATACCCCACGCTTTCATCCCGTTTGATATGCCTAGCTTTTATCGCGGACATAAAGCATCCGTCACTTTTTAACTAATTTTCGGGTGCAAAAGGGACGAATGCTTTATGTGCACGATAAAAAATAGTGTGCTACGGGGGCAGTTCCACCTGTCAGTTCCCGCTTCCGCTCCCGCTCCCGTTTCCTCGGGCACTCAGTGCGCACCATGCCACGTGAAGCGACGTACATAAAGCTGCGCTATTGCCGTACCTTGTAAAACCCGTAAGTTCACGGAGATATGTGCGGTTGCTTTAAACTGGGAACTAATAAACCACCAGCTTTGTGCACGTTTTTACGTTGCATTTTTGACTGATTTAATGTCGCAAAATGCTTGTACAATTTTGTAAATCCCTATGGAATTCTAAAATGCATGAGGAATTCTTTTATTATTTATTATTCTTTTCTAAAATCCTTTTAAGGAATAAATAAAGAATTAATTAAACACATTCCTAGTACAGCCGTTATTAAGTCGTAATTTTAAGACATTTATTTTGTTTATTCCTAGAATTATTCTAGACGGTATTTTTATATTATTCTATTTCTACTGACGATCTTTTTGTAAATTCATTATCTTTAACATATAATTTTTGTAATGTAATTTTCATAAAGAAATAAATGACCTACCTACCTACCTACCTACCTATCTATCCTCCTCCTATAGTTGCTCCTCTGCTGCACTGGGAGTGAAGAAATAGCATAGAATGCGTGCAGATGCTTATCATCCTGGCGTGTCGTAAAAGTCGACTAAGGGACGGGTCCTCTCCAACATGGTGGACTATCTGTATGGGCGATGGGCTGATCACCTGTCACCATACGGTTCATCATACCATCTTAGGACTAATTAATCGAACGTGGCTACAAGTAGTCTTGTTGTGGCTCTGCCCACCCCATTAGGGATTTCGAGCGTGATTCTATGTATGTATGTGTATGTATGTAGTGTATTTGTATAGCGCTTCGTGAGTCACAGACGGTGCTGGCTGAAAATCAGCGCTGCAGGTGTCTTACACCTCAACATTATGCTTAGCCAGTGTCCCATTCACTACCGCGAGGACACACACCACCATTTTGTTTTATATTGTTTCTAATTTATATTTATATTACTTTGTGTGTCTTCTGTATTAGTGAATAAATGATTCTCTTTCTTTCATTCTTTCTACGCCAAATGAATGGTACGGGTTCCGACAGATCCGTAAATCTACGTAATTTTAATTGACTCAGGAAAAACCCGTTGCTTCGGGCTTGGCCTGGTGGGGGTGGCGTGCTGCTCACGTTCGAAGTGCGCGCCGCCCTTACGTGGGGTAGCGTGCTTGCCACGTTCGCTTGCGCCCGCTCTTTCACGTATCAAACAAAATGTTAGCAAAACTGAATGATATTTAAACAAACTTGTGCGCTGGATATGACCTATATTTTGTTTTTCATATTTTGCAAAAATACTGAACCTATGTATATGTGAGTAATTGTGTACGAGTAATAACATATTCGCCATATTGGTTTATAATTTAGTTATTTCACCCACCACTGGAAGGGATTGGAGGAGGCCTATGCCCAAAAATGGATACCTCACGTATAAGAACCGACTATTAAAGACTAGTTATCTTTATTACTATTATTATTATCAATACTATTTTTACAAGAATATTTACGTTTTTTAAAAGAATGTTTCTAATTATTATTTTACATGAATTATTTAATAAACTTTTTTAATTTTAATGTTCACATTTGAATGCACTGAATTTAAATTAATGTACTTATTACTACTTAATGTTTTTTTAATGGATTATTTTTATTTAATGTTTTAATGTAATTCAGATATTTTTATTTTTTTATAATTCATGCATTTATCGTTTCTTAATTTTAATTTTATTGTTAACTAATTTAAATTGTAACTTAGCTGGTTCTAAGCATGTTTAACATAATTTGAATTTTTATTTCTAAGAATATGTTGATTAATGCATGTAAGATTTAAAAATTTTAGATTTTTGAGGAAATAAAGGCTTTATTATTATTATTATTATTATTTCACCCAAACACACTGAACAACTAAAACTTGCTCCCTTCGTAACGGCTTAAGACTCAGTGCGGACGATTCAAGTCACGGTTAAATAATGTAGGCACACTCAAGTGCCTTGCAACCACCAATTATAAACATAATACCAACTGCCCTGGGAAAAGCTAACAATACTTTCATAAAATACGAAACCGCGTTTTCTATAAGAGCTCGGTAGAAATAAAAGTGTAGTGTAGATACTTAGATACGCGCCGCGGAGCATTTACAGTGCGTACTTTATGCACTTGTGAAATCAAGCCGTGCAAACTTATGCGGATTCCTCCACTTGTGCGAAAACATAGCTCGCTCCGCTCGTGTCCAACCACCAGAGCCACTCAATAGAAACGTAATGAACGCGTTCCAAAATTAAAGTTTCGCAAACGCATGCGTTTTATTGTGCGTGCGAATAATTGCGTTACATTTCTAGATGCGGTATCGGGCGCGCAAGTTATTACACTATCAGCGCCATCTGCCGAGCGCACATAAAACCGCTCAAATGGGAAAATAACAGGCTCACTCCACAATGCCATGGAAAATGTTGCACACGGTACCATTTTCCGAGCTAGAAAGCCTATGATAATTGTAGGAACAGTTGCAACCTTTTATTGCTTAAAGTGTACAAAACTTGACAATGTCTTGTAAATCAATCGAGTACTTTATGTCTACTTGGGCTGGCTACAATCCACAGATCATGCCGATACGCCTGTTTCAGATAAACATCTGCTAGATGAGACAGCGAACTTTAAGTACACAATGAACTTTATAAATTAGCAACCAATTATCGGGTAAAAAGTCCCTTCATTAGTGCGTAAAAACTAGGAATTGCTCTATTGAAACCGATCGCGGCATTATGTGCGAAGTCGTTTTTGTCTGATAACTAATAGCACCGTATTGTCATAATTCGTACAAATGAGAATTAATTGCATGGTTTGTGGTGTCGCAAGAAATTGCCGAGCAATTATTATTAAGATAATTTACGTTTTGTAGATACAAGTTTATCGGTCTGAAGATCACACCATGCGAGTGATCTATCGATCTTAAACAAGTGATTTACCTACTTTATACATACAAAACAACCCATTATTCTAATATTGCTGGCAGTATTGATTACATTACATTGTGAAGGAAAGGCATATTTAGAATCGATCGCTCATACCTGGCCACAAACTAGAAACTTCGTAATATTTCGGCTGAAATGATGATGATGACGATCTCATCATCATCATCATCATTTCAGCCGAAAGACGTCCACTGCTGGATATAGGCCTCGCCCAGTGATCGCCACAATCGGGTCACTTCGGGGTTAAGTATATCTTAGCTAAGATGAGACTCTCTGACAACACAAGCTGTAGAATGTGTGGCGAAGAGGAAGAAACAATGAAACACATCATGTGTGAATGTGACGCCCTCGCTAGACTAAGAATGAAAATCCTTGGCAATGGATATCCAGAACCAGGGGAATTCAAGGCACTACCACTGCGCTCTACAAGTCACTTCATTCAAGTGGTGGAGAATGCTATGGAATAGTGCTTAGGAAAGGGGTAATTACACAAAAGATCCCATAGGGTCGAAGTGTATCCGCAAGATAAGATAAGATAAGATCGCCACAACGACCGATTCTGTACTGCTCGCATCTAGTGGAGTCCCGCAATCTTCATCAGGTCGTCAGTCCACCGTGTGGTTGTTCTACCTAGGCTGCACCTTCCAGTATGTGGTCGCCACCCAAGAACTCTTTGGCCCCCTCAGCCATCTGTTGTAGTATAGATCGCGTCACATAAAAAGAGCGCTGACGGCCATGCATTTTATATGGCCGTTATTGCTCTTTTTACGTGGCGCGAACTATACTTTGTGTGTCGTATTGTTTCTGGTGATTTACCGTATAGTTATATCTTTCCGTAAATTTTATTAGTGTCCTTTATTTGCGATAAAGTAAACTTCAATTTGACCCAATAACTCAATGAATTACGTGATGGGCAATGAGGAGACAGGTGCCACTGCATTATCTGTTACTTAGCACGCTTTAGCACTCGCGTTTCTTAAGGCCCTGCGCGTCCAGAAAATAAATAATGTAAAACGGGATACTATTGTTTTGAATAATTTGTTATTTAAATATTTGCTTTTAACCCTTTTAGTCCAAAACTCTTTGTATTTTTGTATTTCTTAACTTTTTGGTACATCTAATGAGATTAGAATTGTGTGTTTTTCAGTTTTTGGTACTTTACAGGGAAACAACATTTATGCATAAGAGTTGTAACCACCAATTATTATTGTTACGCACGCTATTAAAAGCAAAATGAGAATAAAAAAATAAATAATCCGATACCAATTTAAACATCCTTTGATGGCATTATAATTGATCCACGTCATAGAGTCTACTAAATTATTGACTAGTCAATAGCATTTATTTATAATAGGTTGTATTAATTTGCTTGTCGGCGGATAATTGATGTCATTGATCAGGTACTACCTACTTCTTCAGCGGTCCAGCTGAAAATCGGCGCTGCGCATTTAGCTGAGCTGTATGTTCTTTCGGTTATCTATTATATGTACGTATTTAATTAATTAAAGTCAAAAGTTAATTAAGTATTCACCAAGTTACTTTTTTAATAAGCAGAATAATGCTTCCAACAAATCCAGCAATAAATATGGAACGCACTGCATTCTGAAAACCAATCTTAATGAGTTGTCGACTTAATTAACGAACGCAATTAGTAACGTCCCACACTCACTTAAAACTCACTTCATTATTAACCAGCATTGTTCAAAGTGACTATTTTCATTTTGTCAGCGACACCTTAAATGTTGCGTGAGTACCTTTATTTCTTTTTCCGAGCAAGTAAAACGTATTTGAGCTCATTATAAGTGAGAAATTTCTAGAGCTAAGTCTGGGTATACTTTTTTCAGTTTATCGCTCGTGTGAATTCTGTGAACACCTGCCTCGATTGAAATTAAAGATTTTTACATATATTTAAAAGTTATTCGAGGATCTGGCTGACGCACCTTATAAAAAAAGCAATTAAAGAAAATCAGTCAAGGACATGTTATTGCATACTGCAACATACATACATACACATCACGCCCGAAATCCCTAATGGGGTGGGCAGAGCCACAAGACTACCAGTGGCCACGTTCGATTAATTAGTCCTCAGATGGTATGATGAACCGTATGGTGACAGGTGATCAGCCCATCGCCCATACAGATAGTCCACCATGTTGGAGAGGACCCGTCCCTTAGTCGACTTTTACGACATGCCAGGATGATAAGCATCTGCACGCATTCTATGCTATTTCTTCACTCCCAGTGCAGCAGAGGAGGACCAGTGCAGCAGAGGAGGAACATACTGTAATTGGTTGGTTAATATGAAAAGCTATAGCTCCAAAAAAATAACACTATCGAACTATGGAATTGACCCAATAAAATATTTGAAAGTGAACCAAGTAAAGAGATAAGGGGGAAACTTATCTACTGCCATGGTTGAATATGGCAATAGACAAAACAATAATCATACGTTTATACCTTTTCAGTTCCAAATAACGCACAAGGTGACCAATAATCAAAACGCGAATTGACTACGCTTAAGAGGACTGTGAACCAACGGCGAAAATTACCCTTTTCATACAAAAGGCGATAACGATTTCCACCACTTAAATGTTAACCGATTTTAACCAATTGTTATTAGCTTGTCCGGCAGAAAAAATCTAGGTTTATACGTTATTTGAGTTGATTAAAGATGAACAAATCAAATAATCGCCGAAATTACTTTTGTATGAGAATACTGAAACAGCAATAAAACTGAATTTTAAACTAAAACTGAAAAAAAAAAAACATATAGACCTACATTTTGTTCTGACTGACAACCTATCAAAAATTGATAAACATCGGTTAACATTTAAGGGGTGGAAATCGTTATCGCCTTTTGCATGGAAAGCAGGTTCACACTCCTCTTAACCAAAACTTCTTCGAACTACAGACAAGATCTCACAAAGCAAAGTAACGCAATTAAAATATGGCGGTAGATGTGGCGTGGAGCGGGCAACGACGCGTGCGCAGCTGGGTGGCCACACGCACACACTACACGGAATTGACGGATCTGTTGCATTCTTTGACAGAAATCAAAAGTACGCTTGATTCATGGCAGATGAGTAATTTACAAAATAGAACGTACTTTTTGAAGTTTACTCCTTAAGAATCGATTTTCATATATAAGCCCGGGGTATGAAAAATTATGAGGAGTAAAATCAAACTACGATGGCACACTGTCACACGGTACGGAGTCACACGATGTTAGCCGAAGATGCGTCGGTCGCTTCGCATTGCGTACAGATATACTGAATAAAGTGGTCCATCGGTAAAACTCGGATTTCAATTGGAAGACGACGGGACCCGAAGTGTCCATTAATTATTGTATTCAATCAACATGTTTATATTAATTAATATGAAACTATTATTTACTGTCAAATTTCAAAATAAAAAATTACTGCATGGTATGATGGCTACTGGTTTATTTTATAATCGTTCGTAAGGAGTAAACTCCTGTCGTGCGTCGGTGCTGACACACACACACACCTTTTATTTTAAGTGAATTTTTAGGTGTGCAAAGACCCTGCCCTTATTGAGACATAACAGTGGTTTTCGATGCTACATCCAAAACATATAAAAAACGACTACACGACCTATTAAGCGTCATTGGTCTACTGAAAGTCAACCGACTATCACCTGAAGGGTTCCGTACTTTAATACTCTACGCGACATTAGTTGTTAAAAATGTTTTCGTTGACGTGTGTAATGACAAAAAATGATTTAAACAAATTAGTTCCAGACAGTTAACACGCGTTGAAATCGTGCGTACGCTGGCGCCGGCGCCCTGGAATAAAACGTAGACAGGTAAGTTTTTTTAAGCGGTAAAATCCAAAGATACTCGTAAACACTGTGAAACTATTTTAACCTTTTGACCGCCAAGCATGTCTGAGAAGTAACACGAATTTCAACTTTAAGTCAAGGTGATGAAGGACTTTTTCACCCTTTCTCACAGCCGACTGGGCGGTTAAAAGGTTAAACGGTAAGTCCTGTCAGCTAATCCTGTGTTCTATAAACGAAACGAAATATAGAATTAATTTAAGCCCTATTCCTACTATTCTTACTATAATCCTTTCTATTATAACTGCGAAAGTATGTTTGTCGGTTTGTTGGTTACCAACATATCGACGTTATTGCCGCCGGCCGAAAAGTTAGGCTACTTTTTATACCGGAAAATGCACAGTACCCGAGGATAAACGAATTCTACGCAGATGAAGTCACGGGCAAAATCTAGTTTTCTATAATTATGCACACCTTTGTCATTTCAGACGCCGTTTAACAACGTATACGGTTTCCTTAAAGGCTATTAAAAAACATCTTCTAAGCAAAATTAAATCGATCACTTTGCTTACAAAATTGATTAAATCCAATTAGAGACCTGCTAACTTCCGTGCGGTTATTCCTAAAAGCTGTTGAAGCGGGAAAAAAATATTTTTATAATTAAGGATGTGCCCGAAGATATCGATAAACTGCGGTTTTTGATGTGTGTGCATGATTAAAATAAATACTCGGGCAGTAGCGCCGACAGCTGCTCCCGGGATAATTGAAATGACGATTTATACACCCGCCAAATTTATCGACACCGCCGTTTATAGTGCGTTCTCCGTTATTATTGTAACGTTTCATTTTAAGCACAGTATTTAATAAAAATCCTAATTAGATTTGAAAAAGGTTACGTTTATCTTTTACACAATCCGATTGTTATTATAATCGAATCGAATCGAAAGTCATTTTAATGTCACTACCCAATTAACGGCAAGATTTCCTCGTCATTTTCTAACAAGATAATTAGTGGAACACAATTGCAACTCAATCAACATTCGAAATGATTCTATGTCGTTTGCTTTCAGAAATAGCCGTAATCGTTTATCTCTGACATTAAATTTATTTCAAACATGATCGTTAATTAGTTCTCACGAAGCAAGTGTTGACGCCAGTGAGGGCTAACATAAATCAATTCTGATCGATAAATTACTTGTAAATTAATGCTGTGTAAAACTCGATAAAATTAATCATCGACAGAATATTAGGGATCATCATCTAAAGTTTATTTGAGGTTGATATTCGTGATAACCATATCATAAAACATAAAAACTCCTGTACTTACTAGTACCTAACAACAATTAAATTAACATGAAATACAATTTTAGGGTTTCACTTGCACTAGTTGTCGCTACTGTTAATTTACTACACAAAGTGTCGATGCAGCAATTTGCATTTAAATATGTTCTAAATAATAATAGCAACAGACGTTTGAAATAGTGAACGTTAACAAGAAGTGAAATATCTGCTTCAAATATATCGACGATAGTTTCCTAGTATACCTATTTGTAATGAAGATAGTATATGTGGCAGAGCATCACTAAGTTCACATCTCAAAAACAATTATGGAAAACAATAAATTTAAATGTTTTGCCCGTGGCATCGAACCCGGTCCAATTAGAGCCGGGCCGCGTCCGCACTAAATCTCGCACTGCTACCATGCTACACTAATTCATACGCGCCCGCCAACGACCACTCATAACTGTCGACATCGACACAAACTAAAACAGCTTCTCGGTCATCGATAACTTACGCAGCTTCAGAACTACACTAGTTTGTGGAACCAAAAGTGGCTTTTATATGTAATCATTCAATAAATTTGCAACTGAAATAATTAATGAAACTTTATGTAAAATTGTAAGATTTATGGGAATGCATCTAGTAACCACTAGCTGTGTGATGGCTTTTATTAATGATTTTGTTAAGGTTCGTTTTATTACCATTATACTGAGATACACTTTTATAATAACTATTTGATCATTAAAAGGACATAAAGGTAACGAGCGAAATAAAACAGACGAGGCGGATGGAAATGTAATCGGAAGTTACTGACGTACGCGTAGCGTCGTCATAGCAATCTGTTTCTGCACCTTTTGGAAGCATTTCTTTAACAAAGTACATGACACAGAAATAACGATGAAATTAATCATGCTAAATAATTTTACCACGATTTGAAAAAACATGGTTTATTTCTTATTACTATCAAACTTTTTCTTCTAAAGAGGGAGTTTTATAAAAAATATTTTGCTAACAACACGTGTCTTAAATTCTTTATTAATTAAAATTTAAGTTTAAGTTATGTTTCGAATCGTTTGGGTCATTTTGTACAAAGCAATGAGCAGCAGCGGCGCGTGCGCCGGCCATAACCAAAGCACCTGCTCTAAGCCCCTGGTAATTATTCCTCCACTTATTATATGATTATAAGACTTTTTTGGTGCTTTCAATCAAATTACACCTTGACTTGGCCACTTTGTATGAGTGAGATGTCATAAAGGTTTTTTGTACATTAATTCGTTTGACGGTTACGTGTATATAAAATGGAAATATTTTTTGTTAAACACAAAGCCACCCTCGCCTCATCGGTTTACCCGTCGGGTTGATTGCAAAAATCTCAGAAACAGAAAACAAGGACTTAGCAGAGGATTATTACAGACTTTTGTTACTAGCGAAGGATTAAGCATTGTTACAATTGTTACAAACGCACCTTATCTTTGTGTTCGCAACACGGACAATGGCACGAAGCACTTTCAATTTGAAAGCATTGAATACAAGTAAACAGTGGCACTCAGAACTATTCCTACGTCGCAAATATTCGCACAAAAGACGGGATAATAAATGAAAGAACACATTTGCACTAATTTCAATTCGAACGGAGCTGTCGTCGAGATCGCCTAGATGATTGCGGGCCTCAGAATCTAAATTTAAATTCGTGTAAACCAGAGCTCCGCAAAGTTTTGCACTCATGCGCATCGATGGTATGATAGGCGGACATAAATAAATAATTAGACGGAGCGTCGAGGAAGTGGGGGAGCAAGGGGGCACTCGGATAGTTCGAGATAGTATCTCTCGCAACCGCGCTTTGTGTCAAACGTCAGATGCTTATCTCGGAGATGTTTACAGATGTACCGGAGGGGTAACGGCCCAAACTCTCGCGGACGCAATCAGCCGCACAACACTAATAGGTTGGCTGGCTTGATACACTGTGAGTTAATTACTCTGCTTTGTCTGGACAATACCGTTCCGACTACTTGAAATGAAACTTAAGCTTTTTAATCCGGTATTTTTAGTGGTTAAAAAGTAAGTACATAGAACGGGTTGAATGTGTTCGGCGCGCAGTAGATCACGCTAGATGGCGCTGATAGCGTGGCGGCGGGCCAGATCTGCGATGATCTCGCTCGGCGTCTAATCGCCTAATTACCGGCGCGGAGGCAGTAGCCGCTGTTGCTAGGACTATTTAAGATAAGCTAATGCAAATGTTAAGATCTAACTAATATTATAGATACACAAAACCACAGGCGATTATTCAGTAAAGAGTCGCTCAATTATTTAGACATCTTGTGACTACAATCGTTGAATGAAACAAAATGTTTATAAAATTAGCAAAGATTAGGATTTTTTCTTGTAGATCTTACCACATTTGTCTACGTCTTAAGTATTCATGTTCTGCTGTCAGCACGACCGCGTGCATCTGTCACGGAACGAGCTTTTCTCAAGTATCAATATCGAGCCCTGAAATCTCCATTCCTCGTGACAAAAGCTTGTGACAAAACGGCCATTGCGCAAATCTTGTGCCCAACCTAAACGCAATAATTGTTTTGTGCAAGGACACAGCCTTATCGCCGCCCGATCAAACTGACGTGCAGCTGTTATTTTTGTACCTTTTTTAATACCCACTATAAATATAAAGAAATATATATTTGTAACAATTAGCCATTTTCTACGCGGTTTCGTCGTAATGTTTGGTTTTGTAACGGTTCGAATTAGCTTTTGGTTGGATGGTTTCTTGAATTGCTACGCCCGGTTTCTCTATATTTATTACTAAGACAGTAAATCAGCTGGGAATCGCTCACTAAACAGAATGGGAGCTTAAGACTCATGAATAAAAACATTCTATTTAGCGCTACGCTCGCCGGCTGAGGTCCGTGCGCAAGCGACATGTAGCTTTAAAGTGTGGGGCGAAGAATCCAAATTGCGTATAAAGTTAATAGGACATATTCGGCTATGTGGGGCAGCTCTACGCAAACGCATTTCCGGCCGAACGCTGCCGGGAAAAAGCCATTTAAAACAAAAAGAAAAAAAATAGTAACGCGCCGCGCGCCGCGCTTGGACACTTCCGGTGGGCGCCATTTTTTCTGTATTGCCAACAGATAAAATCTTTCCGGCCTACTGCGCGAACGACCGCTCTTATTTCTTTTGTAAAGGTTTACGCGATCACTTTTTGGCAAAATTAGGTGTTTTCTTAATAGAAAAACTTTTATCGTTCCATCAAAATAAATTGTGGTTTTATCGGTGTTACAGCATAGAATCGCCGATAAGCATTTTTTTAAGTTTGTTACCTCCTAACTCGGACATTTGTACCAGTGTGACCATTGATAATGTTATTGTAATCAATAGATTTTTTTTCCAGATAGAACAGTTGGAGCAGCATCAACCGAATGGACCTGGACTTACTCGTAGGATCATGGAAATCTTCAATGATTGGCAGTTTATGGACATTGATGACATTTCTTTGTCACTTGCTAAGCAACTTACTCGTGTTAGAACGCATCTGTTAAACCAAGGAATTCACCAAGGAAATCATTAATAGAGGCAGCCTTGCAGTCCTTGCTTGCTCATACTAATATACCTATTACAAAAATTTGAAGAGCAATTGACAAAATGCAATCGTCATCAGGTCCCAATCGATTTAATGAAGTTATATTGTAACATCATGCACTAAAAAGACTAACATAGATACTCTTAGGTAACATACAACAAAACCGACTCCAAAAACTCTTTGAAAAGTGAGAAATAATAACTTACTAAATTCACTAGAAACATCACATATATCGTTAAATTTAATTTTTCACTTATTTAAATTAAATGTATCGAAGTTAGTGGCAAGTAAATTAAATATTTATCCTTCATACTGATATTTACTTGACGTTGATTTCGAAATATTTAATTTGTCGCGTAATTAACGATATATTTGATATTTCTAGATAATTTACTAAATAATAATTATTTCTTAATTTTCAAGAACTTTCGTACACAAAAGCAAAAACAATTAATATTAGGTACTATTTATGCAATTTTCCAAGTGTTTTTGTGTGCAGTTAAGTGTTTATTTGTATACGTATTAATTATTGTTTATTAGTGTTTCACAGAAATAAACCAAAAAGGTATATAGGTAAGTATAACATCAGGATAGCGCGCGACGTTACATTTTCCACATCCGAGCTGCAAAACTCGGGAACAATGAACACCACAATTAGTGTAGCGAACAACATTTGCATCGCTACAAATTCAACGGCCGAACTTATGTAAATGAGATAGCTGTTCAATGTTGAATATTCAAATTGATGTCATTATAACATACGCCCAGCGAACCGGCCGTTTGGCCACCAGCCAGTCTCACTGTAATGCAATGAGTAAATTTAACGCCCTTTACTTTTATCAAGCATTCACAATCCTCAATTTATAAGTTAGGTTACAGTGGCAACTTTAATATTAATTTTTTACTTACCTTAGAAATATACGGCAGAAGTGTTATTAATCGATACCTCTATCGGTCCGAACCGAGTGATTTATTTTGTATCCGTAACCTAACATTAAAAACCTAATGCTCCTTTAGTGCGACTGCCATAAAAGAAAAACAAGAGAAAAAACAGTGACTGTCAAATTCCCTCGGATGCTGGCTGAACAAAACAGCACTTTAGACGAGATAAAAAATAAAAAAAGCGAGCTAGAAGAGCGTTCTCGATTCAAAAATTGAATTGATCGCCCCATTGTATTCCAAATGTATCATTTGAGCTGTTATTATGGGCGCTCTCTCTCTAGCGCTCAATACAAGTTGGTAATCCAATACTTTTGTATGGGAGGCACTTAATGCAGCCAGCCAGTTTCGAAATGTCTCATGTGTTCTAATTTGTTTTGTACTTTAGAAGGAAGCTGCGTTCCAATTAACTGTTTAAAAGGTTACAAAATCGCTGATAAATGGTTCAAAGGTACTAGGAATTGGCCACTTGATTATATTAAAAATATTAATATATTTCTGCGGAACGGTAGCTTAACTTTCAATAGTACATTATTGAACACGATTTACGTAAAAATAAATCAAGATTATTTAGAATTTAGTAATTTAAAATCTTCAATTTTTACTTCTTAGTCACGTGATTTTAAACACCAGTCACGACGTATGACGTTTGCATAGGTCGGTTGCGTTCCGAATCACGCTGCCCACCTTAATCGTTGTGATCACCGATTGTTGTGTTATTCTGATCGCACCCTCATACAGACTATGCTTTTTTTTTGACGTATATGACCGGTTTTAGTAAGTTAACGTCACACGCGACAGCTGACACTAAAGGCCTTGAAAATGTGAAAAATTTATTATGAAAATATTTTAATAAATCTAAAATAAGCCAATTTATTTTTAAATGCACAAGAATTGAATTGTGTAGGAATAATTCTAAATAAGTACGTATGTAGGTAAGTGACATTTTACGTGAACTATCTTTTAGCTTAATATTTAAACAAAATAACATTGATAAAGTAAAATCGGAAACAATCGAACGCCCCAAAAAAGTTAAATACCATTTCATCGATATCAAGAAGGTTAACCCAAAAAAAGAATAGTTACAAACCACAAAAACCTAATCGAGTATAGTCGGAGGAAGTAACGAATAAACGAGCGTGATAAATTAAATAAACAAATTTATAAAAACTTCAACAGACGGAGCTTTGTAATGGCTTATTGCGGTCGGTTAGCGGGAATCGAACCCACGCACTTCACTAATCCTATTACCCATTGTGGATGACCAAATAAATAATTTATTTACAATTGCTTTCAATTGATACCAACCGGGTTTTTATTCCCAGAGCGATGTTTCGAAAACCGCCCCGTCATCAACCTGAAGGCATATTTGACACTCTGCTCAAAAATCGCGTTGTTAAGTGACATTTAAAATTTGCATAATCATTCCCACAGGGTTTGAAAACTAAAAGTCAACTCACGACCGAATCAAAAAGAACTAATCAAATGTTGTTATTAAAAACAATAACAAAAGAGTTGTGTAAAAGAACAAGGTCCTTGAGCCGCCTATGGGGCAAGAGTGGGCTATGCTACATCTGTAGACCCACAGTCGATACCGGTGAAGGATATATTTGGAGTAAATATACTTGAGTGTATTGTTTGTGCACTCTTGTGTACTAAGTGTTCTTGATACTTTGTAGGAAGCCGCGTTTATTTAATTTTGCTTGCGTTTAAGTTTCAGAGCCACGAACCTGAAAAACGCAGTATTGCAACTTGGCTTTTTTTTGATGGAAATGTGTTTAGCATACGCACTTTTCCAGCGTCAACATACAGATTAAATATTTAACCAATAAAAAGATAGATTTATTTCGTCAATATCTGGCGTAAATTTAGATGTTAAGTAATCTTCTTTTAAGAAAAATAGTCTCTCGAAAACAACCGATTCCATCTTTCAAATATTCATAGGTTGAGAACTGTATCGTCGTAATATTTATCATTGGCGGCACGTGAGGGTAAGACGGTGCATAATTCCTTAACTGAAACATTATAATATTATTACATATTTTTTATGTAAATACAATATTTCATGAGTAATAATATAATGTATAAAAATAGAAATGATATACTGGCTTACCCTCACGCTTCGCCTCTGATATTTATAGTAAAATGTAGGTTCAAGTATCAACCAAGCTTGCCGCGGTATAGAACAGTGACGTCGGCATCACAATGCGCTCGTGCTTTGTTGTATGAATTGCATTTTTTGAGTGAAATCGATCACAATGTATCCGCCTCGGGACCGACTTATTATACTGTATTTATTTACACATTGTTACAGAAATTTGCAAGGTAAATCGACGGAATCGTTTCGGTTTGCTTTTTTTGCGGTTTTGATGTTTGTTTGACAATTTGTGTGCTTAAATTGATTTATGAGGTTACAAATTTATTTTGGTCTGGGTTTGACATCGCGTCAATAATTGTGATTTATTAAATAAAGACAAGGAATACTTGAGGCACAATTTAAATGAAAAACCAGTCAAGCGCGAGTACTTAACTTACCCATTTTTATTTTTCGTAAATTAGATCCTTCAGCTTTAATGTAAACGTTTGTGTTTTTCTTTATTTGTCATTTAAACGTCAAAGCAGTGCTGCCATTATAAAAATAGATTTGCTACAAGAGGATAAACTCTTAGTTTAATGGATGACTCCTCGGTTATTTTTATTCTATATAATGGCAATACTACATAAGTCTATTTGAGCCACAATTCTTAAAACATTTTTTTTTTTCAAATTAGACACAGCGAGAGACTGACGGAGTAAACCAACAGCTAACAGTACACTGGTGTTATTATTAATTATGTCCTTGTTAGTTTAAAATAATTTAAACCATGAAAACTAAATAGTACCTATACTTTTTAAGTATAATGTTTTAGGTATTAACCTGAAAATATAAATTAGACTAGGGCAGGGCTGGCGCATTTGCGGTTTCAGCTATATCTCCTTCGTATACGAACCAAAATTAAAATCTGAAAAATATTTTATCTACACCCATATCGTAAAACCTCCATTGGTTAATCAAAAACCGTAGGAAATGACCACCATTTTGACAACCAATTAGGAAAAACCAGTGCTGCGATAAAGAAATAACATGACTTCTTTATCGTTTTTAGTAAAGAAATGAGATTAAATTTGGAACAGCTGTCAAAACTCAAGTGGGTCTCTATTCTAGTATCCATAGATATTAAAAGTTATTGATACGAAACGTCAATTCAGTATGTTTTTTTTAATATAAACTGCACAATATTTGATCTCGAGTGACGTGAGAATAGAGACTTCATCCGTTTGTCTATGATTTAAAAAAAAATGGTCACGCCGCCATGTTGGTGTTTTGCTGAACAAAAGTAGAATTGTTGTTGAATTGAATAGAAAAAGTTGTGTGTAATTTACATTTTAGTTGAAAATATGAATAGTAAGTAGTCTTCTCGGAGTGTGTGTGATGTGAAAATGCGCGGGATATCGGAAATATGCAGCCACGATTGCAACAAATAACTTGTTGCCAGAAAATATTGTTTCTGAACCCATCATGGAGGATTTATAATATGTGTGTAGATAAAGTTATGTATGCAACTCTGCATAATTTGGCCTTAAAACACACGTGCGATCTTATTATGAAACTCGCCTATCGGCTCGTTTCATGAAAACCACACTAGTGTTTTAAGGCCTATCATTATGCAACCGTTGCATAAACTACTATTTCTGTTACACAATTTTATAGCTTTGGAATGAAGTACCTTATATATAATGAGCAAACATATTTTTTCTTCGTATTTCATGTTTGTTTTTATTGTCCTGTTGTTTTTCCTAATTATGTTTAATTATTGTGAACGTCTGAGGATACCATTTTATTAATTTTAAAAGCCTTTTACTTTATTAGAAGCGCAACCTCCCACTATATAAAAAAGAGATGAAACAATTGAATTCGAATGACGTAGGCGCTATTTACAGCCCGCATATGACAAAGTAGGTACAAAATATTATATTTATTGGCAGCCCGAAGCAACATTTCTACGCGGCAAATTAAAAATAGTAGACGCAATTGTGCAGCGAGACAAGTCGCGTATAAATATGTATGAGAAGGAGGTGCGCTACTATGCACGCCCGTCATTATGCGTTCAGCTTCTGAAGTAGCACTCCCATCGCCTTTGTAGCTCCTTCCGAATAATTACACCGAACGTACAGTCGTACAATACAATGTCAAAGTATACATTTCAATAGAAAAAATCTCGAGTGCCCTCCAAAAGGTCCTGCGACAGTTAATTTTTGTCATTGTTGCGTCCGCCTCGTGTTTGATATTTTTTCGAATCGATCCCAATTTTCAATTGTTTTTTAGGGTCGTGAGAGCCGTGGGAATGAATATGTTAATACCACTGTTTCTATAATACTATCAATCTTAAATGGGCACTTATCATGAAAACAGCGGTACTTGCTACCACTATTTTCAAACTAAGTGCCTGACTTAAGATTGAATCGACCAGCTGCTCAATTACGTAACACCAAGTGGTATCGCTTTCGCGAAAACTAAACCAATTGTGCCCTTATTTACACAGAGTTAAGACTAAATTGGTTTGCATTTCGAGCCAAAACGATACCAATTGTGCTGCGTAATTGAGCTGCTGGTTTTATTTATTGTTTCGGTAGTGTTTGGTTTGATTTATTAAACATAAGTGTTTCGTTTTGAGGTCTTGAAACGTCACCCTTAAACTTTTAATTAAAACGTGTCCCCATACTTTATTTAACATTCGATGTTATCCGAGCGGCAGTAATTCATTTGAGACAATCGTATTGGGTTTTATGACACATTAGCCCGGCTCAGGGGTGCGCCGTTTGGCTGCGGACCCCGAGTTATCTGTCACCAAGATACTGTCAACTCATCCCGAGGGAGCAACCCTAGGGGACCGAGCATTAACTCAACTTGGGGACTGAGTGATATTTTTTTGAGCGCTTTGTAAGTATAGTTATTTTATACAGGTGAAGATTTAGTAAAGAATTATTAGTGCAGTTGCAAATGTTTCATCAATTAATATTATACAGCTGTCGGTATATTTCGGATAGTTTATTTTGGTAGAGAAATGAAAAATAAAAAGATATCTCAAATAAACCATGTAGCATTTGAAGGTTAACTGTAAATTGTATTTAATTAGTTTCGAGTATTATTTTTAAACTAGTTTCAAGTGCTTGCTAGAGAGGAGAGAAAATATAGTAAGTAAATAGTCAGCGAGTTGAATATATTCATCAGATATCCGTGATTTTCCCATCACCCACTGTCCAATAGTGCCAGAGCTCACAGAAAATCATCCATCATCTTCCCAAAGAACATTTTCACACCTCGCTACTGGCACTGCTTGACACCTCATTTTGTGGAGTCTGTTGTAGGTACTTACATTGTGCAGCTTGTAGTAGAGTCCGCAGGCGTTGCAGACGGGCTCGCCGTTCTGGTTGCGCCGCCACAGCGTCGTCGTCGTTGTCTTGCAGTTGGCGCACGACGTGCCCGCGCGCCGCGCCGCGCTCTGTAGCGACTGGAGACAAATTTTGAGGTTATTTATCATTCTCAAATAGTTAATCTTCGCCTAGCCAAGTTTGAATGAAGAAGTCGGCCCTGAAATGTGCCATAAGAGAAAGAGAGATACGCTAAAAAACAAATAAACAGACAAAAGCTTCTTTTATACTAAAGCTGAAATAAAGCTTATGAATTAAGCATTTTAAACGATCATACCATACAGTACTATTAAAATAAGTTTACCATTCGGCCATCCTCGGTTATTGTCGGTATCCCTCGTTTTTTCAGATAGTGTATAATCAAAATACAGATATGACCTTTAAATATCCCGTTATCTTATTAAACACAATTCAACAGATGATATGAGCAAGAAAACCTCCTAATAGCTTTAAAGTAACACAACTTTATATTGAAAGAAGAAAAATAATTAGTGACTATTTTTTGACAGTATGACACGCATGACAAATATCGTACGTAAAACAGTAACTATTGATTAATAATCATGTTTTTTTTATATTATAGGTACATTTATATTCGTCAATAAATAATGCATGTCCATATCGCTTCTGTAAACTTCTTAGGTCTACTGGTAAGTAATGTCATCATGGCAGGTGATATAAATTGCGATTACGATACTTTAAGTTGAATGCTACCTACAAGAAATCGCAGCAATGTAACTTGTGTCATTTTCGTCTCTGGCTTTAGCCGATAATAGCCGAGAAAAGTCGAATCGTTAACTGATTTTAATCGTACTGTAACGACATGTAGTTGGGCTCTAAGATTGAGGTAGCTAGGATTCACTGGTTTAGATAGACCCAGTCCTGTTTCAGACGCATCAGTATTTGTTGAAACAGGAAGGGCGGCATCATTAGCTAGGCTTCGCTTGTTGTGTAGCTTTGGGTAGCGATACAGTTAGCTTGAAACTGGATGCTCAACATTAGTGAGTAGGTAAGTACGTACTTGGGTTAGTACTTTCAAATACTCTATAATTTACGAGTATTCTTTCGCCAGCGTGTACCCACAGCCGTTGACCGTTGACACGGCCATTTCATTACCCCACGACACCCGCGGCTCTAGACAACACGATTTATTAGGGCAAACTTGCCATTACAGAAAATATGTAAACTGACACACGCAAATTTAATGCCCCATTAGTGTTGGGTAAAACAATCAGCATAAAACATGACAAAATCCAGTCGCGAAACGACGCGGCTAAAAGCGGAGTCTACGTCGATTCTAAAAAACGGAGTAGCTATCGTTGGCCTCTTACGCACCTGCCCATTACTACCCGTCAATCAAATAAAAAATATCCACGGGCTCCCCGGCATGCGGTGGCCATTTTATACAGTCCACAAAAGTGCCTCACTCAATTAAAAATTCATTCGTCCCGAACGTACACGAAAATAAAACGAGCGGCGCAATCCAACTCATAATAAATCCATTAATTTGTCATGTCATTTCATCGAACAAAAACTATTGAGGTCGTAAAGCATCTTGTAAGCATATTTCTCTAACCTAGAGTACTCCGGCCGGAGTATTTTTTGCCCAGGCAATTTATTGATATCCTTTGCAATTGCTTTGTATGTAATATTAAGTTCTGTTATGTTCGTAATTTTTTGCTATTAAATTTCTCATCGCTCATTTCCCAATTAAGGTATCTGTAGAGGATCGTGTACCAAATACTTTCCATACAAAAAGGGAAAACATTACCTAAACACACACCTTTAAATGTTAACCGATTTTGATAATTAGGGTTCCGTACCCAAAGGGTAAAAACGGGACCCTATTACTAAGGCTCCGCTGTCCGTCCGTACGTCTGTCTCCAGGCTGTATCTCATGAACTGTGATAGTAAGACAGTTGAAATTTTCACAGATGATGTATTTCTGTTGCCGCTATAACAACAAAGACTAAAAAACAGAATAAAATAAACATTTAAGGGGGCTCCCATACAAAAAACGTGTTTTTTTTTGCTTGATTATAATGACACGGAACCCTTCGTGCGCGAGCCCGACTCGCACTTGGCCGGTTTTTTTTTAACATGCTATCAATCTGAACAATATCTAGGTTCATATGGTATTTTTCTGATTGAGTTAATAAATTCTAAAATAATGCTTTATTAGTGTTTTCATACAAAACATAATTTTGCCATAATCTCCAATATTTAAACATCTTAAACACATAAACCTAGACTTTGACCTACTTGACATCATACAATTAAACTGTCATATTCGGTTAACTTAAAGAGGTAAAAGGGTTTTCATCGTTTGTATGAACGGTGTGATTTTTGCAGTTGGTTCATAGTCCTCTTAATAAAACTCTAAACACTGACTGACAGATAACGCACACCTCAAACCGGTAGGTAGGTCTAGAAAAAATAAGTTTTGCACAAGTACTCTATTTGATATTGTTTAAGCGATATGGTCTCGCATCATATTACTTTGCTTTGTCTTTTTCTTACTAAAATATTGAAAAGAAAGTGATAAAATAAAGTAATAATTCATCACCAGTTACGATCGATTTCTGTACCACTTTAAAATTTCCTTAGTGATACTTCAAATCACCTACTATGGTACGATATGGTAGCTCTTATTAAGAACACAGCAAAGGCGGCCACATCGTATCGTAAAATACCATACGCCATATTACTTAGATAAAGTCGAATAGAGACCCAAGAGTTCCTTACATAACATAGGCGAGCACTAAGAAAGGATTTTTAAGAATTCAACCCTTAAGTAGGGGAAGAAAGTTTATATGCAACTTCGTAATTTTTGAAGTTACATGTTTATGGAAAATCCCATTAGGCACACGGCTAGTTATATGTAAAAAAAACAGTCAAGTGCGAGTCTGACTCGCGTGCCGAGCTTCCCGTACTAACCTATGATTACCAGACAGTACCTTTTAAGTACGGAACCCTAAAATAGGTAACTAGCGGTGTACTGGTAGCGGACACGGGCGGAGGAACAGCTTCATATTGGAACATCGAAATATTAAATGGATCGCGTTAGTATTCGCCGCGTCATGGCAGCTCTTTTGTGTCGGAATAAGATTAGACCTCGCCATATTAGCCGACCCATCTACTGACACTTTTTCTTCCCACTGCCATCGAGTATCGAGTGGATTCCATATAGTCATTGTATGCCTCGTTATGATTAGCTTGGAGAATGGTGTACGTTTCATGTTTTATTCACAGTGAATCAGATAATGCAGAAATTAGGTCTGTAGATTTTATTACTCAATTACCCGAAACCGATTTTATAATCTGCAGATAAGGTTTCTCATCAAGTTATAACGGGAGCGTGCATCATCCGGGCCCGGGGGAGCCCGGTAAATCAGAGGGCTACGCTAAGCCGATTACAGGAGTCAACTGGCGGAGGGGGCGGTTTTATTTCCGTGGAAAAACGGCTGTTTACTCGTAATTTTATGGGCGAATTACTTTCTCTCCTCAAACGCTGAAATGGCTGGAAAACTCGTAAATTTTATGGGCAAGATTATTTTTTATTCGGGTCATTCGTTATTGGAGACGCGATGGCGCTGCCGTTATAGGACTCGACCTTCCTCGCAGGAACAGCATCTAGATAAGGAATGCCGAGTATGCGTGCACTTGTCCTCTGCTCCCGAAGAGGGTTATTAATTGTTAAACCCATTTCACTGTCAACAGCATTCTGAGATCGATAGCGCGCAGACGTAAAAACTATTAGACATACCGACAAATATAAAAAAACGATGTAATGCGTACGAATAGATAAATCCAGTGTATGTTGTTGTGTTGGTACTTCAATTTTCAGTGTAGTGTTAACGTAAAAGAGCATGCGCTGTGACAATATCAAGAGGGTCCTTTGTTACTTGACAGGAACAAAAACCGCGCTTTGTTACGAAGACCGGCGGCGGATTATAATAGACACACGACCCTATAGAGTGGACAGTTTACGTGTCTTTGTAATGGACGTGAATCAGATAAATGTCATTGTCAGGTACAAAGAAAGTTTTCTAATACCTTTTATTGATCTCACCGAATACTGCACATAATTAGGTCAGTCATGTATTTATACACTTGAGACCTCCAATGATAAAAAGCGAAAATACAATAAGCTATTTCCAACAAGTTGCACTCACATTAAAAATATCACGACAGTCGCAATAAACCGTAGTGCTCTTAACTTGATTCAAATACATTCATTGATGTGTGTTTATATCTTTGAATGAACATAATATTGAACGGATTGTTTGTCAACTTTATCGGCACCAAACACACAAGCAGATTATCACGCATCACTTAATACAATTCAGCTAATTCAATAAAGCACCCGCATTAAAAACATATTTCCATAAAGCCGGCCCTCCCCGCGATCCAATCAGCCTTATCTCCCCCGGCCCTCGGCAAACACCTCCTAATCTAATCAAATCACAGCCTCCGTCTTCCCTAATCTATCTACCTATCTACGCCTAAACATAAAATTATATTGCAAAAAGGGATGGTTACCGACATCCCCTCATATATTCGCAAACACAAGCAAAATTTAACCTACCCGGAAGCACCTCTCTATGTTCCTACATCTATCTACACGTAGTGTTAGAGCTATAGCGCGCACACGAGCAGAGCCTCGACGCACACATCCACAAGCCGCGTCGCGACGCACACCGCACCGCGTATCAGCATATCTACGCCATCTAGATCCCACTACGAGAACCCCCAAGGGGGAGGCAATCCATTTACCAGAGCGGTTTCTGCATCCAAATTTGCCTCTTACTCGTTTAAGTTTAGAGATGACAATCGCACAGCAAACGTGCTGTTTTTAAAGGTTTACACGGCCCCTAACAGTGAAAGCGCGGAATCGATGTAGCCTTTACCCCTCGCCCCGCACCAGTTTTTCCGGCACTCCGTCCTTATCTGGCCGGAGCGATTAGATAAAGAGAGATACAGCGTGAAAATAAAGATTTTCATCGTGTTCACTCACACCACACTTGTTTCAGAAACACGGCGATGTGGTTTCGCGGTGTGAGTGTCATTTAGGTATAAAGGGGTTAGTTATTGTGGGAGGAAGGCTCTTGGAATAAAGCAAGGGTCGACAAAACTGATGTAGCGACAGACTCTTTGGCCGGTGGTTACATATATCTACGTATATCTTTTAACATGACGTTACGTATTAACCCATAAAAACTAAAAGAAACGACGATACGATCATAATAGCTCACACATATTTAAGATGCAATGGCTTTAAATACGTCTTGACTAAAAACAAAAGATATCTGAAATTCCTGTATCGTCGGTTGTCGATCGCGTCGTGTAGTTTATCACCGGCCGACCGGTGTAACGTCGGCCCGATCATAAAAACAAAAGAGAGGCTCGTAATTTTTCAGTTTCCATGCGAAGATGCACCGCGCCCCACCTCCCCCGCGGCCGCGGAAGCCATGTTGGGAAATTCGCTTAACGATTTATTTGTGTGCGGATGGATGCTAGCGCGGGACGGCTGCGTACTTCGGCCGGATCAGAAAAATAAGATCGTACGTATTCACGGCATAAAATCGAGGATTTCAGACAGTGGCTGCCAGGGCCTCGGCTATGCTATTTGAAATTAAAACGGCAACTATTAGGCCAATGATTCCGGCAAATTCAAACTTGGACATCGAATCATGAAAACGTCAAGATTTGACAGCAATAAGAAAGTCGGTATTGTCCATTCGTTTTCGATTCACGGGCCGTCGAATTTTATAAATCCGTTAGGATAACAAAGCGTGGCGGTTGCCCAATAGGAGCTATCGAGCGATACCGATCGACGGGCCGATTGACACATCAAACTCCAGCCGCTGCGAGATTACAATCGACGTACATTCGACTCGTAATCAACACGGCGACGTCACGCGCTGTAATTCATGATGCTAACTCCTCGGAGGAGCAGGATATTTTAAATGTTTGAATTTGGAATTTTTGTCTGAATGCAACGTTTGCGTGGCGTTCTGCTTTTTAAAAGCTTTGCAAGATTTTTAAATAATGTCATATCGCGTAGGCTCGAAGGTGAATCGGAGACATTGGTGCAAAGATTTACAACACCCATCCAATAGACCTAATTAACTGTTCTTGCGTCGCAACATTGGCCAAAATCTATGCTTGTGAACATCGCATGCATAGCATTGACGAATTTATCGAAGAAGAACGCTGACCCAAGGCACAGATCTTGCAAGCTGAATTAAAACCACTTCCTCTTATCCTACGGTGCTGATTTTTTTCATGTTGGTTTAGTTCCGATGATAATTCATTTTTATGGTAATCATGACCTGAATCGACATCCAGGATTAGCTCCAGATAAAGAAACTCTTCAACAGTCAACAGCACCGACACGAAATTTTGTGTACGCATTTTATTATGATAGCCGGTTTTAAGTTTTGCCATGACATAGTTGCTGCACTCAGGGTTGGCTCCTAACTAGGGAACTCCTCAATGGTTGGCAGCACAGACATCAAATGTATACGCATTCAATTATAATATGATAAGATAACCCATTTTAAATGTCACCATGACATGGCTACTGTACTCCAAGTTAGCTCCTAACGAGGGCACTCCTCAACGGTTAACAGCACAGACACGAAATTTTGTATACGCATTTAATCAACCATGCCGTTGTCTATTTAGGCTCAAAGCTCTTCGCTGCTGACCAAGCATACGTGGCCTTAAGTAGAGTCAAATCGCTAGTAGGTCTCCTTATTGAAGAACTAGACTGTACTAAATTAACAGGTAAACGACCATGCAACAATGACGCACAACATGAATAGTGTTGTTGAACATGTCCAGCGAAAACTAAAATAATAAAGAAACATTTTTTAAAACAAGCTTTTATTTAAATGCTCTAAAATTAAGAAAATAAAATTTTAATTAAATCTACCCCGTCAATTAATGTATATGATATTAAATTGTATAATTTAATAAATTAACAGGTTTAATTTAAAATTTATTTTATTAATTTTAGAGCATATAATATAAAAGCTTGTTTTTAAAATTGTTTTTTTTTACTATTCATTTTTAAAATTTCACGGACGAAATAGAATTTGATTTTTGTATAGGTAAGTGAGAGAGTGAGGTAAGTGAATAATTTATATTTTAATTCAATTTAATTTAATGCCAATGTAATAATATAGGTTTAGTTTGATATTTAATATAGAATAGTTACCAATAAATTATATGAATCTGAATTTCGATGTCGAAAACTGTACTGATTTACTGAACTTAGAACTCACATTTGGTCTGACCGACCTTTATAAAACTCTTCCTTAAAACACTTACCTTACTTGGCGATTAAAAACTCAAATATTCCATTGTCACTGCTAGACAGTGTGAGCTGCATAAATATGCAATAAACGCTGAATAAAAGAATCAATAACGCTACATAGTAATTAGTTCAGGAGGACGTTGATGGATGGCGCCACTGGTATCGAACTTGGACTCTCCGCACGGAATATCGTGTTTATGTTTATTCATAAGCACTAGTTTTTTCTTAATCCAAAGAAAATTAACAGAAACATTTATATTATGTTACTTGAAGTAATAAGTATTTAGTGCAATGGATACCCTTGTTTTATTTAAAGATATCAATAAATACAAAATTCTCTTTCTGGATTAGAGATAACTTTTATTAATGAATTTTAACTTTACAATAGAGAATAAAGACTCTTTACAATTGTCCATAAGAACCTAATGACCGAACTCAGAAACGAAACTTAAGCGTTTGATTAGAGATTAAATAGTTAAACTAACTAGTTGTCATCCCATAGGTACAAAAACGTCACTCAAACGTCACTTTAATCAAAGGTCAATTTGAGTAGACTTCCTGAATTCAGCCATAAGAGGCATAAGTCTAAAAATAACGTTGTTCTTATGACTTGGGTGAGCTATATCAGGATAGATTTCCGTAAATATAAAATAATAATATTTTAATAACTTGAAAATGAGTGAATGAATGAGCTGTTTTGTCATAACTTCAAATTTCTCCATAGTCGGTCCCTTATCGCTCTGGCCGAAATCAATCAGGATTTTACGATGACAAGGATGGAGGGAGTCGTCTCACTCTCAAACACTATACCACCATTTCATTAGTTCTTTATTTTGTATTAAAATAGCATAGCGAGTTATGCGCAGAATGCTGATAAGATTGACGCCAGCTCTGGGCATACGCATACGTTGATCGATGGAGGCGAGAAAGCGCAGGCGTTGCATGCATCATCGCTTCATCGCCATGACATTCTGAAGGTCCTAAGTAGCTGATATCCTGGCATGAATACTCAGGATATACCAACAATTTAGTACCGCGATTATAAACTGTTCGGGCTTATGGTTGATTTGAGATAATGGCAAATTATTTCGGTCATGAATGTAAAAAACTGTATTGACTTTCTAAATTTTATCTGACGGACCTTTATTAAACCCGGTGTAAGTCTCCCAATTTTAAATGATTTTATATTGTGTAATAAAGGGGAAACAAGTTCCAAATGACCTGCGCCTCTATTTGGGAACGTCCAAGCGATATTGTTGCGCTCGCTAGCGAGATTCGCATCCCACTCTTACGCATTACGCATCGTATGGAAGAGAATCTCGCTAGCGCGTAGCTTCAATATCGCTCGGACGTTCCCGAATAGAGACCCTGGACTTTGATCCAACGGGCCCTTACCGAAATGACATTAGTTAATAGTAAAGTCCCAATCAAAATTTTAAACGAACAATAAACTTTATAATAAATAGCGCGTTTCCGTAGCAATAATTTGTCTGGGGATTTGAATATGGTAAGCATATCACGACGATCAATCTATTAAAAGAAATCGGGCGCCTACCTTTATATCCTTATGTTCTTGTTAACTTCTGGACTCGTAATAAAGAAATAGATACAAAAATGAACAAATTTTATACCATTTGTTACGCAGTTTAAAAAGAAACTATAAATGATATCAACATTCTACCTCATACTTTTAAAGACAGATCGAAGAATCAGATATGTTTTTTGGAAATTATATCTTAAGAACCAACAGACTAGATGGAATCTCAAATTGAGGAAATTCGTCAATTTTGGCAGATAGACTCTTAAGATATACATATATAATAAATGAAAAGATTTCTATAAACAAACGACTTGTTACATCATAAGGGTTGTAACCGCACCCACCGGACACATCAGCGCCCCGAGCTACGTATATCTAATTCTTTGTCTCAAGTTTTTGCCGTCAACCAAGACAGGTGCATAGCTTACTCCGCTATGTCCCTACAATTTAACTCCAGAAAGAAATAAACGGTCCCTAAATTACACAAACGAGGCGTGAGTTCGGTAAAATTATAAAGTAACTTAAAATTATGACCCGGAGGCGACTAAACGTTGGTAATTCTGTCTCGAATCGCTTCTTATAACGTGTGAATTTGCATTGAATGGCAACACGGCTACAGGACACTGGGGGCGATATCCGACGGACACGCTGCGCCTGTGCCCCTCTGTGTCGGTTGTCAGGGGATATGTTGCTTATTATATCACGTATACATGAGCACTGTGCCGGCTGGGCCGCTAATTGGAATGCCTGAGTATTCGTAATCTTTTAGACAAGTAGCTTGACGTGATTACACATTTGCAACATTAACTGAGCGCAGCGGATCTGAAATTAACGCGCGTCAAAATTTTTGCTAAATTAATATCGATTTATCTCGCTATAGGTTATTGATCGCGTGGGGAGAGATACGATTATGACACTGCGATTGGCTGGGGCAATTAATCAAACAAAACAGGTGCACAAAACAGTGCAAGTGAATGGATAGGAAAGCTGCGCTGAGGGAAGTTGTAAATACTCCTAGCAGCTGCCCCAACTGATACATTTAAATGCTATGTAGACATTAATTCGGTAATCTTGTACATTTATTGAAATTAAATTAAGGTTTACACTTCACTGTTAAGGTATTTATTTGACGTGCAGTGAATAGACGATTAAAGTCGACTGAGTTTATTGACCGTCTTCGTCTTTTTTTAAGAAGCGTATAAGAGAAACTCCTACTCGAAGAGATTTTTGTGTATATTAGAGTGATTAAAAGAGTTTGAAACAATGTGGTTTACGGCTTGCCGTGGTTCATTTGGTTGAGACAGCTGTTTACTTACTTCAGGTACTTAAGACGTACCTAAAAGTCTTAATTCAATGAGGGCCACATTAAAATCCGTGATCAGTTTCCTTGTTACTTTCGATTCACCAACTTGGTATTTTATATGAATGTTATTTTATTGTAGTAGCATTTTTACAAGTAGGCCCTTAACTTTGTTTGAAATGCGAGTAGAAATGTCTAAGCACCAATTCTTATTTTCTCATGACACGTATCTCCATATCTATCTGCCAAAACAACTTACACTTACATATCTGCTGTATAAACGATTGAACGAAGTTAGTGCGAAATTGCAAATGCGCTTGTGTTGTGAGCGAGGGTCGGGCCTCGGGTCGTGGGTCAGCCGCGCAGTTTAGCACCGCGTCATATTTATAATTACGCGCATGCTAGGCTTCCCGCGCTGCGCCCGCGTCGATAAATCAAAATTTTAAATCACCGGTGGGCGTAACGGCCGCTCGGCCAACGCCGAATAAAATGAATTAAAAATAAAACGCGAGGGGGCCGTGCGCTGAGAAAATTTAAAGATTCGCTTTAGTTTTTTTAATTAATACCTTGTTAAAATTTAATATTGAGAGCGCATGCGTTATTACAATGGGTGTGCGCGGGTTAACTCGCTTTCGGTAACTTATTGAGGCTTCGCGAGACCGTTTAATTGGATCATTTTTTTAACGAGAAATGATAAGCGTCGATGAAGGGTGAGACAAGATCATTACGCTCTCGTTCTTGCGAATTAACCGCGTGGTAATATGATGTTGGTGGCACGTCAGTTTTAATGGGGGTTTCTGGGAAGCTGCTGGTCTGGCGTGACGGTCTGATGCTCCCGAACGTGTCGGACACGACAGCATTCGACTCTAAGTGAAACTTCTGGATGGTTGCCCCTCCGTACACCGTTTACGTTATATTGATCCATCTTTTATTATGCGTTTTTTTGTTACCAGTGTGCTTATTTCAATTTAGTTTTTTTTTTTATTATTTAATTAACTCTTATATTGCGGTCCAGAAGTCATACGACAAATAATAAATGATACATACACATACATATTATCACGCCCGAAATCCCTAATGGGGTGGGCAGAGCCACAAGACTACTTGTGGCCACGTTCGAATAATTAGTCCTAAGATGGTATGATGAACCGTATGGTGACAGGTGATCAGCCCATCGCCCATACAGATAGTCCACCATGTTGGAGAGGACCCGTCCCTTAGTCGACTTTTACGACATGCCAGGATGATAAGCATCTGCACGCATTCTATGCTATTTCTTCACTCCCAGTGCAGCAGAGGAGGGTAATAAATGATTTATCACTTATAATGCAATATGTAGAAGTTAAGCTAATATATAGTATACCATCTTAGTATTTAACAGCTTCGTTCGTCCATGTTTCCACGTCAAATCTCGCCCGACGATTTTGACTTCCTCTAGATTACCTCAAAATTTGAAAACAAAATATTGATATTCCGATTTTTATTACAAAATCTTTTATGAACATAGTACCAGCTAACGTTCTTTGTTATTCAGATATAATAAAATCAAAAAGTCTTTAACCAATCGGCCAAGAGGTCACGCACCCCGGTGCATACACGACATGTCTACTGTCCGTAAGGCGGACGGACGGACGGACGAACGGTAGGCCCGAGCCTGACAGCCGTCATCCAACGCAACGCTGTACACTTAATTCCCTTCATCGCACCGACTTTTTACTACGCATTTATAGAAGGTAATTTATCTCTAATTTGTTATTAATTTATTTGAACTTGGCTGACACCAGGTTTGAAATTTCAATTTTATTCCGTCGTTGCTGACCAAAGATACATTTAGTTCTTGATAGGTGGTCAACCCGGTGACCTGTTCATCAACCATGTTGGATTTAAAACAGCTATCCAAAGTACCTATAAGTCAGACCTTCCATTGAATGCAAGTTTTGGTTCTTATTATGCTGCATTTTTCCCGTGAACTGTTAATCGTGTAACTGCACTTTGAAGGCCTGGTTGCACAGCAACTTTTTACAGCAATTTATAGCCGGCAACTCTAGCTGTCTTACTTTAATTTCGTACGTTAGAGGAAGATGCCTATAGTTGCCGTGAAAAATTTACTTTTGTTAACTGGACTTTTACAGTGTAAAAATCCATGCACGCTAAATGTCATCATTTCGAATTGTTATGATTTAAATCTATCACAATACAAGCATCATATTTGTTTTTAATTAACTAATAACATTTTTAAATTTCCACTAACGAAGCATATTCCTTAGTGCTTGCATGTTGTTTAAAAGTATTTTAAGGCTTCGGCACACCGAAACGCGGAACGGAAGCGAAGCCGGTGGGAATCGGGCCTGCGTAAGTAGTGTCACAGAAACTAAAATAAGAGCCTTCACACCAGACCGTGTGGTTTCATGCGAAAGCTTCCACTGCTTGCACTGTGAAAATTCGTGCATAGCAAGTTTTATTTTATAATTTTGAATGCCTTGTATCAGGGGTTCCCAATCTGTACGCCGCGGAGCCCTGGTATGCCATAGAAAGTAAAGAGGGGCGCCGTAACACGCTCCTCTTTACCATTGTCCAGAAACTTACCTTAAGACGCTGACAACACCTAAATCGGCTTTACTTAAACAGTTTTTTAACAAAAACTATTTGATTAGGCAAAGCGAAAAAATATATGTTCATATTCTTCATATTATTGAAAACTTAACTATTTTAAAAACACGATTTGATGAAATCAATACGATAGAAAAATATCGTGAAGTTACGTCTGAAATCCTCTTTAAACAGCTCTATGTCTTCTTTTTTTTTACTTATTGGTCTATAATTAATAACACTATTACATCACGCCGATACTTAAAACATGACTAATTTATATTTTACGTGTAATGTGTTTACTTATATAATTCATCCTTCATTGATTTTCCCCATACAAATAACCGTAGTGCTTCTCGTTCATTCCGGTGCAAACAGACAGTGACCGATCACTCAAGGGCTCTTGTTAGCGTCTTAAGTACGGGTACCAAATAATATTTCGACTAGTTAGGTAGCTTGGGCGCCGTGACAAAATACTAAACCTTTTAGTGCGCCGCGGACTGAAAAAGGGCTTATAATGTTCTCAATTCGAACATAAAGGACAAAAGCAGGTGTGGCCGGTATCGTTTTATTCCAATTTCAAAATTTTTGTAGCCAGCCAGTGACATTTATAAAGTTACACTAATGGGCGCACATTACTTAGTGCTTGAACGTGGTTTAGAACGTCGTATATAAGCAGGTGCGCGGGTCGTGGAGGTGGATGGCATTTTGGTTCACCCGTCTACTGTTTAACAGCCGATAAACTAGACCAAAACATTAGTTAAGGGTACTTATAGAATAGAACACGTTTATTTGTTCATTTTCATTTCAAACTCCCATTTCAGCCCCTTAGAGGTGGGTATTCGTAAAAATCCTTTCGTAGCGTATGATTAACTTTCTTGACACGGTCCAGGACGCTGACGTGTTTTCAGATGCATTTGGCGGTCTTCGCAAAAAAATTGTATACTTTTTCAGTTTAATTTTAAGTTAGCTGTATTTTTTAATTTTTAATTTATTGTATGTCTATTGTTGCTATTGTTGAATCTTATGTTTACCGTGCCTGGTGACTTGGCGGAAGCCGTAAACCGGGCATGTGCGTGCTTATAAATAAATAAATAAGTAAATAAATAAATAAATAAATAAAACGGAACCTACCTGCTAAATTCCATATTTTTATAGTTTCTAGCAATCCCGGACCTGTATTTTCACGGGTTCGGATCAGTTCAGTTCAGTTCAGTGCTTACGCATTAGTTCGATCAATACGGATCTAGAAATCACGGATCGTAGTCCGATCTCTGATCCAACTGCCACACTGAACTGAACTGGATGCCTGCCGCGCCCCCCGGCCACATACCCCGCCGCCCCGCTGCCTCACTGCTCGTAGGGAGCTCGGATTCGGTTCGGATTCTGTTCGGACGTAGTGCGCGAGCGTTCATATAAATAATACTATGGCTACTTCGGTCAGTCAATAATCTTCTCCGGAACGGAGATTCACGGATGACGGAGAGAAATCGAATGAGGGTACGGCTACCGTCATTCGATTTCTCTCCGTCATCCGTGAACTAGATCCGGCGATCTAGTACGTAAAATACCATAGAAATAGTTCTATGACTACTCCGGCCCGTATTTTCACGGATTCGGATCGGACGTAGTGCGAAAGCGCTCTTACATATATCGTACTAATATTATAAATGCGAAAGTTTGTGTGTGTGTTTGTGTGTGTGCGTTAAAACGGCTGGACGGATTTTGATAAAATTTGGAATGGAGATAGCTTATACCCTGGATTAACACATAGGCTACTTTTTATCCCGGAAAATTTAAAAGTTCCCGAGGTAATAACGATAATTAAACTCTACGCGGATGAAGTCGCCGGCACAGCTAGTATGATATATAGATCCAGGCAATTGTGGTAAAAACTGAATCAGTACCATGTTTTTGAAATAACAAATAGTAAGTTATATATGTCGTTAAATACTGTCTGTGTGTAGGTTGGTACTATGTGTGGCTTTATTATGATTTTAAAAGAATAGAAGTATTTAGTAGCATTTATCTAATTCAAGACATACATTTAATGATAATTATGTAGATAGTAATCTTAGATTAACGGATTATCATTCCTGACAGCATATATATGTCATGCATCTGTGAGTTACAGCGTAACACGCATTCCATGGAAAGGCAGAACAAACGAACAGCGCAAAGATGATATATGCCGCGAATCATTCGCAAAACATTTTAATTGAGCACTTTAACACTATTTAAAAAGGAATTTCAACTTTACTATAAGTAACGCATATATTACGTATTTTACTGGCAAAAAATCGAGGCACAGAGGAGGTGAGCCATATAGGCTATCCAATTAATTACTAACAACCTCTGCCAGCCGTAAGTGACCGTGAAACGACATTCAGCATGAAGAGGCAATACTTCTGCAAAAACTTGCATTTAAGCAGTTTTTGTTTCCACGACGTGTGGCCGACAAATAACTGGCTCGTTTCATTTAATGAGCAAATTCATTACCTTCATTTTATTCACTTTCATACCATTCACGTTAAGCCTAATAGGTGTTATTCAATTTGCATCGCACTGCCATTGCGCATTGTATCGTCTATAAAATAGTGTGTGAACTGCAGAATATATCAGTTCTAATTAAACTGTAATTGCAATTACCTTACTCACGATATATGAAGATTAATAACATCGTTAGATCGCAGAATGCCTACGCAATTAGTAAGGAAAAGACGACTGAATGGTAAACAAGGGTGGGCCCTCTCATTTAACAATGCGGATTAATTATCGGCCCAAATCGACGAGTCAAATATACCTGTCACCGTGTAACGTCGTGGCCCAATTTATATGGGCCCCGAACAATGGTAAACGCGGTAAACACAATGGCAAAATGGCACAAAACGAGCGAAGCGACGCGGGAGCTATGCCCGACGCCCGTACGTATCGAGCTCGCTACAAATTATATAAAATACAACACAGAACCTTACTAAACACCGATAATTACGCATCCTCGAAATATTGCTTTGAGAGAAAATCCTTAAATGAAGAACTTTTTTTACAATTGCCCGTACAGTATGTAAATCGGCAGGGCTGAAATACATGCGAACGGGCGCGGCGCACGCGCGTACTGTGACGCGCGGACCACCGGGCCGCGGTGTCAACCCTGATTCACGACCATGCCACTTAGGGTTGCCACAACTATGCCGTTCGTTATAGATCTAAAATTATCATCATTGAATTTGAATACCAAATTAAGACAACTACATGTAGTAAAGCTTGTAATATGAATACACCACAATAATTGTTCAATTGGTATAGACTTTATACTGCGACAACTTTCATTAAGCATAAAATCGACCAAATTAAAAATACTGCCTTTAAACGCCACAGTCGGCAAATAAGACAGCATTGTTTTGTGCCGCTGACGCCACGATATACTGTTCTCCGTATATTTTGCGTCGGCTAATGCCGTCATTGGGTTCAGTAATGAGGACTATGTGCATTACACCCCTGTTGTAATAAAACTTGTAGGTTATTTATTGGAACACGTTGACGCAGCCCTGCGGCGACGTGGCGGCGGGGACAAGCGTAGCATTGTTAGGCGGAGGCCGCCCTGAGCCCTGAATAAATACATTCATATTGCCGCTCTAAATATCTGCAATCGATTCCCTCTTCGCTTCCCAAATGCCTACCATTGCAAAAAACCATATGATCAATGTAAAGGCAATACAGTAAAAACTTATCGTGACGCAAATTTATATTACACTCCTTTTCGCTTCGCTGCAAATAAGTAGATACATTGCAAAGTTAAAACTAAATATGAAACTCGAAACTGAACAATTGCAAAACAATGTGAACGCCTCATCGCCGGTAGGCTCGCCACGAGAGGTGTTTACGGAGATTTAGACTGTTAACATTAACAACTTATTCCTATCGACCTCCCGGGCTTAATCGCCCAAAATCTACCGCCGCGTCGCATTTGGCGCGCCGAAATGTGCAGAAAATGGAAAAAACATGGCGCTAAACCGCGAAACTGTATGTATTTAAACGCCGAATTCGAGATTCCGATTCCCAAAAAAGCGGCCAGCATTCGGTCATTTAAATTTTTCCAAAACGTGAACACAATGGAACATATACAGAAAGTTCATTATTTTTTGTTCTATTTTTAATTTCGAAATATAAAAAGGAATTCGTTTCGGCAAGGCCTGTCACATCATTCCAGCGCTGCTAAGTGACGCCGGACGCACGTCAGTCCCCTGGATATGTTTTATTTTCATACGAATCGAACTGACTCGCCGTGTTTTTTGTTATCATAGCCGATGTAACCGAGTCTCGTATATGATTGCTTTTATAATCGTTTATCGGTCGATGGAAGCGTAATAGAACTGGACATAATTTATTGCGATGCTTCTATTAAGTAGGTATGTAGTTCTATCAAATATGATTTGGTACATTCGGCCTACGAAGGGCTTGAACAATCATTTTTTAAACCGGTAATTCCATTACCCCGACACGAGGAGGCTTCTAATACTTATAAGCACAGGCACGTATCTATTTTGAATTTGAGTGGAGATTGGCAAGATTCTGGTTGTTAGCCTGACGCACAATAAAGGCAGTCGCACACAGCACGCGGGCGACGTCCACGTCTCTCGCGATTGACGTCCGTCCACATGACGCTAAGAGGTCTATTGTATACGAAACGCTCGTTACGGGTGCTGGCCCAACCGGTCTTTAACACGATCGGACAATGTGATCACTCTATACATAGCCGTTTATCTTCCCAGCCGGTAGAACATAGCTTGATTTTAGAGACATTAGCTGATACGAGACCCGTTTTTATGTTGTCCATTAATTTTATTGATCGTTATACGAATGTTAATATCACAATAAATATCATTAACAAATCGTTGATGTTTATACACAAAAGGCAGTGTGAACACGTTCGTTTGCATATTAGGCGCAGTGTTATGTTAATCCAGGCTCATTACGGTGGACGGTGTGAGTAAGGCTATCGCATCTGGATGCGTGATCTCGCGGATATAATCGCATGTCAATTACGCACCGATCGCGATCGGAGGCGATCGGCGATCGCATGCGTATGTATGCAGCGACCCGCGTGCCGACTGCCGCGACTTCGGACGTTTACCGCTTTGAGCAACAAGTGAATCCGCTGTATAAGTCACAGCTTTGGCAATGGCCGCCATATTCTAGGTTTCTAGCTGACTAGCTGTTTCAGTGACTTTCTTCGGACATTATCCCACAGGAATGTTTTATTCAGGATATAGTCTGCCTGCTAAGCGAGTGATAAAAAAACCAGCCAAGTGCGAGTCGGACTCGCGCACGAAGGGTTCCGTACCATTATAATCAAGCAAAATAAACACACGTTTGTTATATGGGAACCCCCCTTATATATTTATTTTATTTTAATTTAATTATTTATTTTTGAAGTTAATATATATCTAAATATTCTGTTAATATTTCAAGCGTTTACCTGTTTGTTGCCTTTATTAATATCGAGAAAAAACGAGCAAAAAAATCACGTTTGTTGTATGGGAGCCCTCTTAAATATTTATTTTATTCTGTTTTTTAGTCTTAGTTGTTATAGCGGCAACAGAAATACATCATCTGAGAAAATTTCAACTATCTTACTATCACGGTTCATGAGATACAGCCTGGAGACAGACGGACAGACGGACAGACGGATAGCGGAGCCTTAGTAATAGGGTTCCGTTTTTACCCTTTGGGTACGGAACCCAAAAAACCAATATAAAGTTATGAATATCACTAAAAAAAATTTTTTTATATATAAAAATCTTGATGTGTCGAGAAAGTGTGTACATTCTTACATAAAAGACAAAAAAAAATGAGTTTAGCCCTCAGTTTCATATAAAATTATTATCGTAAAAAACCTCTATCATTGATTCACCGGTGCACCTAACGGTAGTTACCTATTTATGTAACGCTCACTTTAACCAAAAATAAATACTTAATTTTGTTTTTAGGGTTCCGTACCTCAAAAGGAAAAAAGGAACCCTTATAGGATCACTTGTGTGTCTATCTGTCTGTCTGTCCGTCTGTCACAGCCAATTTACTCCGAAACTACTGGACCGATTGATTTGAAATTTGGTATACATATGTAAATTGGTGACCGCAACAGGGATGCGTAACGTAAATTAATAAATTTTGAACATGGGGCCTACTTCTGGGGGGCAAATTAGGAAATTAAAAAAAAAAGTTACGCAAACTATATCATGTGACATATCAAATGAAAGGGCTGGGCTTATTGTGAGGATCTTAAATTCCAAAAAAAATATATTTTTTGGAATTTTAAAATAAATGCTTTGGAAGTTATTTAGGAAAATAGGCGAAAATTGACCATTCCCCCCCCCCCCCTTATCTCCGACACTACCGGGCCTGAAATTTTGAAAAAAATACAAAAAATAGTTCTTTACCTATGGATTACAGGAAAACCTATAAGAAGTCTATGGTATTTAAAGTAACATAGGAAATTTCAGTTAATCATGTATGGAACGGAACCCTCTCCACGCGGGTTTCACTCGCACTTGTCCGGTTTTTTTAACGAGTATTTTATCAAATTGAATTGTAGATACGTATTTATAACATCACGCTTTACCATCTCCAGTTAGAAGCTAATAAGAAACAATTCCAACTGGACAAGTACTTGTAGTGGATTTAGTAGCGGACACGGAAGTGCCGGGGATCGAACCGGGGCCCGCCAGTGGCGAGGCGTGGGCGATAACACGCGGTGACAAAACGCGACCCGTTCACTACTCACCACCACGATATATACCCTCGTATATTACTAACCGAAAATATAAAGACTCTTTTAGCAATTTTTATTGCTCGCTCTATGTTTTGCTTGTAACAATATGTTATAGGTAAGAAATAAAATTTTAAAAAGTAGGTTAATAGATTAATAAGTTTACTGCGATTATTATTTCATAAACTTAATATTCCACGTCTTGGGAGGAATACATTAATAATGATAATAACCAGGGGACAATCTTTACGCAAATCAATCTAATCCCAAAGTAAGCTCTAAAGGCTTGTGTTATGGGTACTAGAGGACGATATACATACTAATATAGATAAATAAAGACTTAAAATACATAGGAAACATCCGAGACTCAGGAACAAACATTCATACTCATCACACAAATATTTGCCCTTACTGGTTATCCAACCCGGGACGCTTCGGAGGCAAGGTCACTACCAACTAGGCTATCCGCGTCGTCATATTTGTGTCTGTATATCCAGAAGTATGTAACTTTGATGTCAACTGTCAAAATAATATTTCTGAAGTATCCTTTGGGTTACCTACTTTATTGCTTGAAAAATAATCTACATTATTTAAATATGTTACAAACAAAACCAAGACCAATCACTAGCTTAGGAGAAAAGTATTGATAAATGTGTTTATCGATATACGCACTCAGCACTTGACATTTGATTTTGCTACAAAATATTGCTCTATTTATTACGATAATTAATGTTGCTTAAAGCAAAAATGTTGGCCCAAAAACGCGCAAATTTTGAATGAAAAAAGAGTTAAATGCTAATAATTAGAAACGATTTTAAATGATAATTGACCTTGAATCAAAATCGATAATGAGTTCTCTATCAACTAGATAAGACTGAAACCGAAGCCTCGGGAGCTCCCGAGCTCGCTTGAGACTCTTGTTAACCAATCTACTCGCACGCGGCGCGTTATTTATCGGTAGCTGACGTCCTCCCTGATTTAAGGCCTCAAATTGCACGCTGCACGTTTTTGATTTGAGTTCGTGTACAATCAACACTTCTATATTTTACGTCTGCGTTCTATAATGCTGAAATTATTAACTTAAAAACAGTGGAGCGGCATTTGTTAGCCAAACTCAGCAAGAATGCGGGATGTTTCAATAAATCGATGCGATTCAATTTTCGTAACGCCCAAATTAAAAGCATTTTATTAAACTGACAGAGCAATCAACCGCTGATTTTTTGCCCTTTTCATTTTGGAGCGCCGGACAGACTTTGGCAATTAAAAGCATTAAGCAATCCGGAATGTTTGGAGCACTACCCGTGTTACGTTATAATCTGGGCTGAGCTTCGAGTGACGTGCGATAAGTGGCCGCTACCGAGTGGCGCAACACGACCAAAAGTCGATCTAATAAATAATGCGATGCGCCCGCGTCCATCCACTTCCTCACAATTAACATAGCAGGAAGTTCGGACTGTCATTAACCCGTCAGCGCTACCAACTGTTCCACCGAAAAGCATTACACGAATCACGGCTTACACTCACGGCCGATATAATTAGGACTCGAATGCTTTATAAATACAAATAAATAAAACGAGCGTTGCGAGGTGGCAGCCGGCAATTACTGAGGCGTCCGCGTACGCCGCGCTCAAATTGTGGGTCCGCGCTGTCTCCCTGAGTAATGACGCGCTGCACAATGCAACCTATCATAAGCATATTTAATCAGCTAAGCTTTAAATATTCGATATCGGTAACATATGCTAGCTTTAGTAATGGTAAAGCCAAATAGTAATCCCCACTAGATGATTACTGTTCGAATGAGCCGGCTCGACCGGGGCAGTACCACACTCTCACAGAATATCGGCGTAGAGTAATAGCTTGCTATTGCGCTTCGTACAGTGAGTGACGAGATCCGGAGGCCCATTCCCTCATCCCCACCCCATCCTCCCTAGACTGGCAACGCATTGGCAGCGCCTGTGGTGTTGCAGATGTCCATGGGCGGCGGTGACCACTTTCCATCAGGTGGGCCGACAGCTCGTATGTCAGTCAATTGACACAAAAAAGAAGAGTTTTTATCTATTGACTTTGTCGTCCTCTGGTTTGTATGCAAAGCCGATTTCATTTGCATGCTCAAGTCTTAGATACCTTGTATATTCCGCTTCAATATGCAACGAATACACCCGTGTGTGGTGCGTGAAGGTTATGAATGTTGTGATTTATCTCACGTCAGTGATGTCGACGATCTATGATAGAGTCATAGTTCATCTATATAATAAAATTGAAAAACCAGAACGAGTTAAAAAACGAAGGAAGAAACGAGACGGTGCCGTACAAAATTTTAAGAACTTTGGGATCACGTTTCTCTAATACAAGGGACGTATTAACTATTTTCTAGATATGGGAATAGAATCTAAACCTAAAAATTACCACTTTCGCTAAGTATTTTATAAAAAAATCAGCTAAAGAAAATTCTTAATTTCACTACCCTCGGCCATTTTCGGGAACTCTCGGTTAGCCTCGCTATAATTCGCCAAGTTGACTTTTGACATTGACAAAGTCTGTTTGTTGGTATATGCAGTCTGTGCTATGCTCCTCTATGCTCGCAAAATAAAGTGTCAAAAGCACGCAGTGATTATATTGGTACTCTGTGTGACATGACAACTGACAAAAGTCAAACAAATTGCAATGGTTCCGTGATGCCGAGAAAAGTAAATATTGTCTTATCATATTGCTAATCATAACTACTATTACATTCACGCGAGCGGAGCCGCGGGTACATATCTAGTTTTAAACTAAGACTCTTCCTTTAAAATAAATTACAAACACACAGGTTGACATAACAATTTGACGATGTATACCTAAGCCCGGGCACGGCATCGCAATCGATTCGCTGCGCTCGCGTGAAATCGACTCGCCCTGCTTTCGATCGATCGTTGATTCGATTACCGCCCTACACGCGTATTCTATTAAGTATTCGGGTATCACACGGTGATTAGGTAAGCTAATAAAGGTAATTCTAATCGCTGTTTAATTTATTTAAGCGACGTTTGGTCATGTGTGTTTGGGTCGAAGTAAGTTTATACACAAAGTCTCTTAACACGTCATCTAGTGACGTTTTGAGGCACAGCAGCGAAGACTATCAATAGATGCCATCTGATAAAAAACACGGAATATTCAATTCGAATATAGTTCCGAGAACATAAAGAAACCTCGAGCCACATTTTAACAAGTAAATAAAACAAGTTCTTAGTACTCCATCATTAGAATTTATGGAGTCGGTGGTGGCTCGTTTCCTCGTTATTAATATCGACATTAATGCCGTCCCAATATCCTGCAGTAAATGTCACCGTGGCGCCTAGCGCAGGTACCCACCAAACTATAAAAAACTCCAACACAAAAACATTCAATTCTCTATACGATGACTCAGAAAAAACATCCGAAATTTATAACACCTCCCGCTACCCGGCCACTGGTATAAGAATGCTGAGAATTGTAATTTTTCTTACAAAATTTAGTGATATGTCAAACCTGTTCGACGTGCCAAATAAAAACGTACGAGACGAGGGTGAAAAAATAAACTAAAGACTTCGGGTTATTGCTAAAACAAGGGAAGGTTACCGTATCAATCAAGGCGTTGACAAAAGTGGATTTTTTTTATCGTGCCCGGCCGTGGGATGAAAAAAGGGTCGGTGTTTATGGAAATGCAATAAAAGAGACTCGACTCACACGCCCATAGCTTCACTATTACCTTTATTATTTTGAGTAAAAATTGCAAATTCTGTTGAGGCAAATGAAAAGATTAAAATTGTAATGTTTAAAAGTACCTGTCAATGTGTATTTTGAATATATTAACTACAAGAGCGCCTCTACTCGGGAACGCTAAGTGACGTTGTAGCGATTCGTTAGCGAGATTTCTCATCTCACTCTTCCACACGACGCGTAATGCGTAAGAGCGAGATGGGAGTCTCACTCGCGGCTCGCTGCAGAATCACTTAGACGTTTCCGAATAGAATAGATAGACGCCCAGATTTCTTTAATTAACCGTAAGTATACATCCAAACGAAATCGTCAACAGGAGCTTTAAGTTTGTCATGGAGCATTTAATTTAATAAGTTTCTCTCAACTGACAACATCCTCAATTTGACCAGGAATCAAACCTGAATCACATACCACTAACAACTGCGCTCGACTCATGGTCAGGTAAGCACTCTTGTGCGAGAATGGTAAAAATGTGAGTGCGCCCCGCAGAGTAGAGTCCCGTGTGTCACTCACTGTGCGGGGTGGCCACACGATCTAAAAAAGAAACGTCATAATCCTAAAAACAAAAACAAATGACGGACCCATCATAATTTAAAGTTTTATTTGTAGTTAAACAACCGTTTTTTCTAAAGTTATTTGAGTACAAAAAATTGTTGCAAAGAGTAATATTTAGTCATACCATTGCATAAAGTAACTAGTTCAACTTAATTTTCAATATGAATTCTCCGTAACACCACAGTGTATCCCGTTGCAATCGTGACAATTTAATCAATAATGACAATATTAGTATAAAGTTTAATCTATCACAGTAATAAACAATAACAAAATCAACACATCAAACAGCATAATCCATAACAGCGACCGCAAATCGTGCGTTCCGACCGCCATGTCGCTAAATCACTGACTTGAAATGAGTCACTTAGCACTTTACGCTAATAAGAACCCAATAGTGTCCCTGTATAAACGGGTGTGCCATAAAGGACGTGTGTATTCATATCGATTTTTATTTGGTGACAAAGTAATTATTTCACACATTTGTTTTGTCACAAAAGCGTTGGACGATTGGAATAACTTAAGTGCCTTAGGTTTTATTTCACGTGCGATTTTTTTTGTTTAAGTAAATAATTTTTATTCCAGTTATCATCAGTCCATTTATGTAGTCACTATGATTGTCGAGGCATTTTGTGTTTTTGTAGAGATACTTAATACTGTTAGGAAGAACGGGAAAAAAGACATGACTTACGAATTATCAAAACTATATTGTCTCTAGAACTCAGATCGGTGTTTATGAAGAAGATACACACCTTGTGTTTGTGTCAAAATTGCTCATTGTGCGCATAAGGCCACACGTTTTCTTTTTGGCAGTTACTCATTAAAAATAATAAATCATTTGTTCATTCCAGCCAGTGACTTGGACCATACATACAAACACAATTTATTCGACGGCGCGCGGTGATCGATGACCGGCCAGACTTGTCCCGGCCACCGAGACAACACGGTCAACGGATAATACTGTTCCAAATTTAAATTAAATACCATGTTCCAAATTTAAATTTGATTTAATTACTTCGGTTGTTTTTTTTTTTCGGTTAACTTAAATTGAATGAAATTTAATTTATTTTGCGATATAAATTCACTGGTTGAACAAAATATTTGGAATCAATAAACTATACGATCTAAAAATATGAAATGTTAATAATTGCGTTGCACAACTCAAACAGTTTATTTACATAATAAGACCAGATGAAAGCAGTTCAATAATGACTTAATTTTTCCATCGATAAAGTTAATTTGTCAGTCAAATTGACGACAGTAAATAATGACATCATAACGATTATAAATCAGGCAGACAGTGTGGGACCGCGTGTTGTCAACGTTTAAGGCTACAGAATTCTTATTGTAATAGTTTATTTGGCACCAGTTTGGGCCCTGCATGCCAAATAGGAGAGTTCTATGACCCCCCCGCGTGTGCAGTAGAGGCGTTTTTAAATAAGATTTATTTGAGACTACCCACGAGTTTGTATTTTTGTTAGATGATGCCGATTACAGCAAATGAATATATAAACCAGAAATAGGTATGACGAGTTTTTATTTTATGAACTATGATCAGCTCAACTTAAAACACGGTCTTAATATTTGCAATTACTAATTAAAAATAATGTCAGAAGGAATTATAACCAGCTATTTAAGATTTATTTAAAATATTTGCTCGAAATTGAGGTCAACGATTGACACAACAGTCTGAGAAATTTTAGCCCCAGCAGTTTCGGAAATAAGAGGGGGGAAGTTAAAATTTTCGCCTATTTTCCTAAATAACTTCCAAACTATTTTACTTGAAATTCAAAAGAAAATATATTTAAGATCCACACAATAAGCCCTTACGTTTGATGTGTCACACGATATAGGTTGCATAACTTTATTTTTTTTATTTTCTAATTTACCCCCAAAGTGGCCCCCATGTTTAAAATTCATATATTTACGTCACGCGTCCGTGTTGCGGTCACCGATTTACATATGTATACTAAATTTCAACTCAATCGGTCTAGTAGTTTCGGAGCAAATTGGCTGTGACAGACGGACAGACAGACAGACAGACACGCGAGTGATCATATAAGGGTTTCGTTTTTTTCCTTTTGAGGTACGGAACCCTAAAAAGTATAATGCATTAGGATATGGACTCCTGGCTGGTTGGATAAAAACCCCCAAAAGCCCAATGTTAAATCGAAAAATGCCAGTAACCCGGCAATTGATATCGGCGATCGTGGCGAAGCTGGCATTTTCCCCGCACAAATATAACATGAGCCGTGTTCTCACGCGTTCCTTTTTCTCTTCTCTCCAGAGAAATATATTATAGGACATCGCTCGTAACGCATACTGGTGTTTATGGGCGAGTGTATCGCGTTTTATTGCCAAGTGGCTCCGCTCCTCCGCACTATCTGTGTAAGCTACTGCAGCGTCCTATCTGGAGATAATCTTTGCAGCTTATCGTACGATATGAACACCAATTAACAAAACGGCAGTATTATTATTTATTCAATTGAACAAGTGCCTATGTTATATCATTCACAAGATCGTATTATAATAAGCTCGTCGATTGAGTTGACTTTTGACTGCGCCTCATAAATATTTTTATCTACACCCATATCATAAAACCTCCATAATGTAATCAAAAACCGTAGGAAATGACCACCATTATGACAACCTGTACTGTAATGTTATTACAGTATCGATTTTAGTATCGTAATGGACATAACGATACATATATAAGCTACAGGCCGGCGCGCCGCCGTCGCCGCAGCCGGCGGGGCCCCATCGTCGCCGTGTCGCCGTTTATAATATGTGTGTAGATAAAGTTATGTATGCAACTCTGCATAATTTCGCCTTAAAACACACGTGCGATCTTATTATGAAACTCGCAAAGCTCGTTTCATAAAACCGCACTAGTGTTTTAAGGCCTATCATTATGCAACTGTTGCATAAACTACTATAATCTAAATGAACACGATGCAATTTAAAAGCTTATTAGATTTTAATTAGTTTATTAGGTGCCACAAATAATGAGTCTACTCGCATGTGTCACGCGCTGTAACAATTAGTATTGTCGAAAACCTCATTTTCTAATAAACACACGTTTAGAAAAGTAGCGCTTCCATTTGGAATCGAAACGCTGTTTAATTTAGTATGAAAATCGTACGGCATATTTTCGGAATTGTGACATTTTCATGTGAACGGGCGAAATGTTCTCAGTGAGTCTAAATCATGGCAAGCGCATAATTGGGGTAATCATAATGAATGGAGATTAAGTCGATTGTTTGTTGTGCCTTAAGTCCGTCCAATTAGGCGCCTGGACAAGGTCGCGGTGTTTGAATGGCTGCATTAATTACCGTGTACTAGTTTTGGTCTTTTAATTAATTCTGGCCTGTGCTGCAACAACCATGTTAGTGTTTAAATTTTTTTGAATGCAGGTTTACCGTAATTAGTGAAGGTCAGTGTTAAAATTAACAATCATATAGATACAGTCCAAGACGACTGGGTAGTTCTAATTTTTAGCGGATATAAATGACACGCTCTTAAGATATTATTATCACAACATAGGTTTTATCATCACTTTTAATAACTAATGTGGTTCATAAATAAGATTTTCTATTTATTATTGTTGGAAACGCAGGTTCGCTTCGTTTGCACGTTGATCAAGAAATTCATTGGAAGAGTAAATGACATAAGTAGAAAGAAATTTGAAAAACAAAATGAAATTTGAAAAATTACACTACATTAATGAAAACAAAACCAAAGTAGAATGGCACGTCATCTAATCGTAGATAACTTAAAAGTTCGGAATAACAAAGTTTGCAAAATTCCAACGAATTACTATACACGATAAGAAATATTCTACATGCCACAAATAAAAAATCCTGTTTAAAAACAGAACGAAACGCAACGAGGCGCAAAATAATAAATTATCCATGCAAGTACATAATTCGCAATTCTGCTTTCGAAACGTACTTATGTGAAAAGATCGAGCCGAATGTCTAAGTGTTTTAAAGAAGTCATTAAAGCTGTTGATCTTGCAGGCGCTGCGCGTGCGAGCATTCCTCAGTATTAGCAAACTGCACCGCGCCGCGCAATTGTCTCTTAAACTTCCCACAACGAAAAGAAAAGTGAGAATTCAATCTTTGCCATGCCCCTTAACGGTACCTCTCCAGTACGTTGCGTTTAATCCAACCCAGCTACCGACATCCGGGTGAGCCATGACTCAACATTGCAGCCGACCGACCGAATAAAGTAGCCTTTTTAATTCATATTTTACAACTACTAGATGTAAATTAAAACGCAAGATGCGGTTTATTGTTTGAAACAGTGTAATTTAAAGAACCATGAAGCCAACGCTGAAGCGCCCTGAAGCTGAATGAAGCGGATGATGCAACCGGCCGTTAGGCGGCCATTCTGCTAGTTTATGCTCGCGATGCGGGTATTAAGGTAAATTGTACAATTGTGCGCACGGGCCACTCGTTAGCTGCGCCGGTTTGACGTGACATCCCGCCCGCGGCCGAATGTCGCATTGTTTCGGCCTCATGCGTACCCGACCTCAGATTAGAACTTTAACCGCAAGATTTATGGCAGCCGAAGCTAGCCGAGTGGCCGCCGAGGTTTTTCGTCGAAACACTAAACTTTTCTTACGAGCCCAATTTGTAGTGTTTAATGCGTCGTCGTGCCGTGCATGCTCCGGCCGTTTATTGGTGTCCCGTAACTGTACACATCACCCAGTCCCCGGACTCGCCCGGAACCGCCTTGTACATAAGCGCGATTGTAGATAAACGCGGTTTTGAGATGCCTGTCAGATATAACCGGCTAAGTTACTAATAGGAATGCAAATCGGCACTCCATTCAATTGGTAAAGACGTAATCGAATGGTAATTTGATAAACGGAATTTATCTATTCATTGCTGAAAGCGTTGAAGCGGCTAGGACGTACACAAATTGGTCGGATTCTTACACTCACCAATCTTCGTTTGGGCTTGATGAGAGGTCGATTCTGTCCGTTCATCTTGTAGTAGAGGCCGCACGCGTTGCAGAGGTAGTGGCCCGTGCCGTCGCGTCGCCACAGCGGCGTGCTCGTCGCACCGCAGTTAACGCACTCCCGACCCTCTGTCGTACAACAGTTAGTGTTAATTCCAACAACACACACACAGAAAATTTGGGAAAGATCAAGAAAGCGTTGCCAAAATTATATGAGCACGAGCGAGTTTATGAGTGTTTCATAGCAATGTTACGACCAACTTGATTGCAGATTGCTCGTATGTGCGATGTGCTTTTAAAATAAGAGTCGAGGGTATCATGTAACATGTCATCGTTTTACGTATTTTTATCTTACCCAACTAATACGGGTATTTTATTAACAGTGCAATTAAGGGTAAAATTTCATTGACATAAAAGGTCAAATATTCCATTAATTAACTAAGTTACATGATGGTATGAAAAAAAGCACACAAGCAAAACAAAACACCACAAATAATGAAGAAATCCACGTTTCAGAAAAGAATGATCGTAGAAGCTATAGACTGCAAACAAATCATACACAAAGTAAGTCATTATGTTAGTGTTTAATGAGTGATTTACCTGTCTCCTGGCAGGCTGGGAGATGAGAGAAAATTCACATTCAGAAACATTACCAATCGAATTTCACTAACAAAGCATGCGAACACACAAACATTTAGATAGGAAACTAAAGCGCGAGTATTACCTCTTAAACAACAAAAGTAATTGCAATTACTAAGAAAAATAAGTAATTTATTCAATTAACCAGGGAAAGCGGACCGTTGCGAAGGAAAATTATATATCAAGATTTTTTACACGCAAGGGAAACAAGAGAAAGTTAGACCAGCAGTAATTTTTAGTATTTTACGTATTATGCGCTTACATTGTTAGGTAAGATAATTCTTTCCACATTAAATATAATTTTTGCTTCTACCAAAGATCCAGTAATAAATCCTTTGGATTCCATATAACGATCTTTACTAAATGCAAAACAGAAATTAAAGACAATAACTAACCGCCGTAAAATAATCTGCATTTTGAAAACTGCAATAACAAAAGCTAATCGCTATAAAAATAAATGATGTTACAAAAATGTTCGAGAGCGTCTATCGGAAACAGAGCGGAACGAGAGCTATAAAATAATGTATGTACATGCTGATTTTCGCAATCTGTGTGTACGAACACGTCTAGTAATATTACAGTCAGGCATTATCTCTCATTGGTTGTTAATCCATGTCGAAAGAAGCGCTACTCGCCTATTGACGGATTGTCTTCGCAACGCAGCCTACTAAAGCGAAAATGTTTCGTAAAATAGATCAAAAAATGACGCATGCGTCACTAACTATTGTATTCATGCAAAATATTATATTTTACCCCCGAATGAGTCACCCTCCGAGGAGATTTGTGCAATCAGTATTGACTTTGTGATGAACCACCAAAACGAGCAATGCGGTTAGATACCATATTTATATGGTGTGAGAGGATGCGTTCACGATATGGGATGCGCGCGCCCGCCCACAATTTTTCTCTAAACTCGATTACTTGACCGCTCGATTATTTACTGAAATCGAATTTAGAAACTCATCTCGTTACTCTTATACCGGCCGATACAGGTACCGCCACACCGCAAGCTATGCGCAAATACATGGTGACCTAGACTGTGCCGCCATCAATAAAGTCACATTCGAATGTTTACCAACAGACAGTAATAGATTCAATGATACAGGTTTATTGCCCTAGAGATGGTATCGCCAGATCGTATATCGGTATCGCTATAATAATATGTATCTAGATCTGATTATTCACGTCCCCGGCAGACCCTCTGCATAATTAATGCTCGTCAGGACGCATCGTAACGAGAAGGTGAAAGTGGCCGAATATCTGATAGAAAAAATAAGTTAAACGAACCAAGAATGCTTTACGAGCTTAAGGCAGAGCAGCCATTCATCTTTTTTTATGTAAAACGAGATCACAACCGGCAATTAAATCGCCCGGACCTTATCGAAAACTTATTGCGATCGAACCGACGACTCACTTTTTGGACTAACCCTTTACTTTTTGTTATTTGTGTCGATAAAGCCTGTAATTTGTTCCGAAGTTTGTAATAAATAAACACCAATAACGATTATTAGGAAAAAATAACAGGATATTACTCGCAGTGAGAAGTTTTATGTTAGTGTTTCTCGCTTTGAGACTGATTTAGTTGAATAGTAACGTCTCTATTTGGTAAAACTACGGCCGTTTGTGAAAGTCCGCGGCCGCGGGCGCGGGCGCAAGATTTACTGCCGCCTGCCCTCATACGCCGACATTACACGTATTATTAAAGAGAGCAGTATTTCAGATTAATTACCATTCGATTTAATTGTCCAGTCCGGTTCAATCGTCACGATAACTGTTATTCGAATTGTTCGCATTGTGAGTTACGTCTTTATTTACAAGTATTTAAATGCCTTCCGGCACTAACTGGTTCTTGTATATCAAAAAGATAATTTGTCCGGTAATAATAAAACGACCGACCCTAGATCGTGCAAAAAATAGTTTAAGCGAAATTTCCAGAGTTTGTTCAAAATTAGAATGCGGTTCATTCGCTTTATTGCGGGGAGTGACGCGCGGTCGTGACGCCGCGGCGCTACGTGACCGCGATAAAAGATTTTCATCTGCCATATTTACGTAGCCGAGTGGGCGGTTTTTATTTTTCGAGAGTCTCCAAGCTCGTACTTGTTCTAAGGACCGCAATGTTTTCACACGCCCTCTCGCGTGGGGAAACAGCTCAGATCTACGCAGCGCTTTACGAGTGCGGCGTCGAGTGATGTTGACCCGCGGCTCCCGACAGGGTGCATCGTGGAAGCGAAACTATCGATGCGTTCAAAACGAATGAAGACAGCCCGTCACTCCTCAATGAAACCGCAGCGCAAAAACTGAAACATAGTCACGTAGAGCCATAATGTATAGTAGGGTAATGTAATTTAAATGAAGGACTAATTCGCTCCCGTGTACCGTGACGCTCTCGGCGCATCGGCCCATCAACACGTAACGGTAGGCTATTTTGCATACAAACCATTACATTATTGCTCAAAACTTATTCTTTGTTGCGCCACAGAGGCTGTTATTAGGCCTTAATTACATGCCTGTATGCAAATAAGAAATTTTAATGGAAGCCAATGATCTCGTGCGAGGCCTCTCCTTTCATTAAGCATTAATGTGTCTGGAAATCCTGTTGCTTTTTATTTAGTCATTGGTATATTATTATCAATGGTGCAACCGTACAATTCTAAGGACAATATATGGCAAAATACTGATATTCTCTAGAGCCACATCAGTATTAGGTATGCCATATACATTTATTATCATTTAAAATGTTAGTAGGTCCAGCTTATGCCGCGGTAGAGATTGTCGCTACTGGAGGAATGAAGCCATTTTTCACGTTCCATGCGCCGGCTCCGGGTGGACGCTCGTATTTGCATTCGTTATTACGGTACGGAGATAATTACGTGTGACGAGCGGTGCAGGGCTGCACTGAATCCGCGTAATTACCGACCGCCGACTGCCGACCGACGGCCGACTGATGGCCGACCGACAACGGCCATTGATGGAAAAATGATTTGTTGTAGCTTCACAAGGAAACGTACATAATATATAATGTCCAAGATTATTCGTAGTCGTGACAAAACCAAAGCATAATTTAGATTCAATAAACAACGTGGATGTCGCTTGTTCAAAGTGTATCAGTAGGTTAGAGTGTACTATTGGTTCAGGTGGTTCATTGGATCTGTCCGCTTTCAATCGCATATAGTTAATTAACAGGAACGAATACTTGATACAATTTTGATTGACTCAGTGACGTTCTGCCTCGTCGATAAGGATAAGCTTTGGCACCTACGTCAAAAGATTCAAACGCTTCCGACTGTCGGGATTGTATTCAAAACCCTATTGTCCTTCGTTATAATTGAATTAATCACTGAAGTTCCGCGGCTTAAATAAAATGCAAATTTCGAAACTGCATTGTATCCCACAACAGCGGGCACGGGCCGTGACGAGGTCCATGCACGTTTGTTTTTGTGTAACGAAAATACTCATTAGTAACATGTACCTATATTCGCTCTACTTTGTTTGTTATTAATGCTATACTTGCTTTGTACAATGATTAACTATAATTTAGAAATTTCGCCATGATTTTTGCTAAATTCTGGTGTTTAGAACGCATGAATATGACGAATGATTAATGAATGCTAATTTTTAGATTAGATTATATGATACTAATTAAGATATTTTTAGTTGTTTCAAAAACGTAGTAACAACTCTGTAACTAAAATTTAGGGTCTTGATTTAGATAAAAACCTAACATGTTCTAAACCAAACAAAATGTTAAATTGCAACACGCAAAGAATCGGCTGCAAAATAACATATTATTGTGGGACTTCATACCTGGCGCGCGGCCGGCCGTGGCGCCCGCGCACGTACTCACTCTAATTGGTTGTGCAACGTGCAACTCGGTCGTGCGACGTTTCAAAATACACCCCCAAACATACCCAAACGTTGCCCGCGTGCGACTGCTTGGAATTGACCCCCAAAACTAGCCATACACCTTTGCAATACATGCATGTCGTGCGATTGCTTGGACGCGACTCCCGAAACTGCTCTTAGGTGCTCCAAAACCGCCCATTGTTTTGTAGTTTTGTTGTTTTGTAAATATTACAGAAAACAATGCGTCATAGTGTACATAGTATCCTTTGAAAACAGCAATTTCCGTAATGATACCTGATACCTATAGTTATAATTATAACCATGGACAATGTAAATTAATTGCAAATAAACAGCTAAGAGAAAATGTATTGGCATGTATGTAGCGATGTCGCTGTGAACCTTAAGAAGCTTTTCTAAATGTCGTAGGTGAGACACTGACAAGGGCCGCTATTACAAAATGCACCCAAAATTACCGTAATTAAGGTTCAAATTGATATCTTAATCAGTGCCCAACCGCGTTTTATAAGAGCTGATTATTATTACATTGTTTAATTTAAATGCCATTTGAATGAGCGGAGTTTTAGAAAGTATTAGTGGAACGTTCAGATGGAGTTGCTCGCCGGTTGCAGGGCATTTGTTTTAAATGCCCTTTCCAAGACATTCCTTTATTCAAGCCAACTATTTAGACAATATTTAAGTCACGATTTTTCGAACACCAAATTGTTATGTTTTATCCTACATCGGGGCGTGATTTGCGATCTGATTTTAATTATTGTAATAAATTAAAGCTATTGAATTTGCCACACCATGTAGGTACTTTTTGCCGTGTACCATAATGTTAGTAATTAAGAACCACTAGGAACAATAGAGTATGTTTTCAAACAACATAAAATCATAAGTATCATATATGTTAAGTAGTTTCTCTTAAGACCTACACTACACTGCCTGTTATACATAATTGACATTTATTTCTACATGGTGTGATAGGTATACATTCCGTAGTTTGAGATGAAAACTTTCATCTACGTTAGCTTCTTTCTACTTCCTCTATAACATATCTGTGTAAAAGTGCAGTTACATGAGCAACTTTTCACGGCAATTTATAGCCGGCAACTATTACTTCGTACGTTAGAGAAAGATGCCTATAGCTGGCCGCCACACATTGGCGTAAAAAAGTTGCACGTGTAACTAACTGCACTTTTATAGACCTATCATCTACATTTAGTTTGATGACTTGGAAATGCTAGTATTAACCGAGTGAAGAGCTTTACGAGTAAAATCTGGAAAAGGAGTATGATAGGAACGCTGGCCGAGGTCAAACGATCGGCAACAATGGAATGGGCCGCATCCGGCCGCCGCGCATTATCATATAGCTTCCACCAGCCGAGAACACTCCAGCCTTCACCTTACAAGGATCTAAACTAGAATCCATAATTCGGGGAACTAAATTGACAGCTCATATTGCACAAATGTTGACACAGTAGGGCTAGTGATGTTCGTGTCGATGTGAGGGAAAGCTTACGGCTATGGATACGATTTATATTTACATTTACTGTAATTTAAGGATGTGTACCCAATATTTCGATTTGTATATTTTTCGCTGAAATTGAATAGTATGGTAATATTAGTCGTTTCGCATAAATTTAATTAAAAATAAACCACTTTACCGTTCTTTCAAAGGAGATAAATGACATTTAAGATTACATTCAAGCCTGTGTTATTTGTACCGGAAGTTGATTAAATTACAAGAAAACCGAAAAATATTTCTGTCCCATGGTACTTTTATAATCAGAAAATGTATGTCCTATAACTTTGTACTCGCCTCGATTTTTATATGAAAATAAAAATTTCGTTACCGTTGTTCCCACGGAAATATTCTTGATTTAATTTCCATGTGTCCGGACCGTTTCAAATACCTACTGCATTTTGATTGATTATAACTCGAGTAGTCAAATCAGGTTCTGATTTTATTTCACATACTAAATAATTATTAATAATCACACAATTTGTATATTTTAAATCATTATTCGTACAAAATTACTCATTGCCGTTATTTGGTGCAAATGAAAAAAAACTCTAAATCAAATAGATTTACTGCGGATTTGACGTGGTACACATCCTTAAGTTGTCCTAAGTTTTCTATAAATTGACTTAATATTATCATGTGCCATAATTTTATTTCATCCTCCTTTACCCAAGGTACCTACGATCATTGACTGTGGTCCGGTAAGACGTTTTTTTATTACTTATGGGGTAGATCAGGCAAAATATAAGTAATATTCCCAATTTTAATTAAAAAATAAGAAATCAACTCAGACGTACTGAAACATTGAAGTTATGAGGTTAACTCTAACTCTATTAAATTTAATCTATACCTAGCAACATTTTCATCTGTCAGTACAGTTGGCCGAATTTTAAATTCAAGTTTAATCTCGTTTGGATTCTAAATCACTAATAATGAGAAATTAAATCTTACTGTGCCCAAACATATGCAAATCAATTGATTGTAACTACTGATCAAAAGTCCTATAATATATTTAAATACAATAAACCAACCGTTTAGGCAGATAAGAATACAAATTAGATAATTTATAGTCAGATATTTCTACATTCTAGAATCGCAAACATAAATTCTGAAGTTTTTTCTAACGTTCCGTAGTGCGTGTGCGAATATAATGGATGTGTTAATAAAAATGTGTAGTGAAGATTAGCTACTGCAGCCGTATATGTGTACGACTTCGGCTATATTACAATTGGCGTATGGCGTAGCATTTTTTACAACAATTAACGAGAACACGCCGAACCGAACAAAAACCGGGTAACGACGCGTAAACACCGTGTAAATTGGATGCGAGTGAACTTTAATTAATTGAATACTATATGGGTGAATCTTTCTATTTGCCTCACGGACAAATTGAAAGAATAAACCTACATAATCTATTGCACGACTCCTATTACTACTAACAGGAATTATTGACCTCGGCTAAGTACTTTGCGCTATTCTGTGTTACCATTTGTATAATACAAAATCAATGAGAATAGTACATTGTGCATCTAGGGCCGTAAGAAGGGGATAACTAAGGAGAGTCTGTTAGAAGCCCGACGCCGATAGGCGAGGGCTTTTATGACTCGAGATACACACAATTTTTTTCATCACATTTGCGCGTAAATGAAATAAAAATTAGACAAAAAAAGGTATATATATTAATTTTATTCCCATTTTACATCGTGAATTACCATCAGGTGGGTGTTCATAAACTGAGCGTACGTTGCGATCAGCGCGGGGCAGCTCTGCCGGCTTACGGTCGCGCGCGCCCCGCCGGCTGCGGCTCGCCCGCCGTCAGCGGGAGTTATAACCCATACAAAATCCATAACTGCCCTTGGGAGGTAAGTAGGCTACAGCTGCTCTGTACGCCTGCGTATAATAACAGCCTTTCCGAGCAAGTGTGATGAAAAATTAATTATAGTGCATCACTAACTTTGACCAATGGATTGTCTTCGAATAGTTCTTCCGTGTAATGCATTTTAATTACCACCCGTTTTCATTCGCTTTCCTGCGCGTAATCTTCTGGGAAATTATCACTATACAGGCGCTCGCGATCGCGTGAGATCGCCCAGGCTAATGCTAATCCATTAGAAAATTCACAAAATATTGAACCCACCATTGAAAAGGTTTCCTATTCAATGCGGCGTGAGGCTACAATGTTGCACATTCATTACTCCAATGTGAGACAATAAACGACGGCCATTTTTTCGGTTCCCGTCCATTGTCAAAGCTTAACAAGTGTGAGAGGCTATAATTACAATTTTAAATATGTATGAAATAAAGCAGTCGCATTATGTGGTGTTAACACAATTTAATGTTGAGTAATTTTCGTTATTATATGTACCATGGCGAGGCATTGCGAAAAGTTTGCATCACAATAACCGCCCGGAACAATGCACGCATTAGTATAAAGGTCATGACGAACAATATCCTAATAAACGTGCCTTAGGTGTTAACAATATATTTTACTAATTACCTACGCATTGTAACTAATCCGTCTGATACTCACAAGAGAAATAGTTAAAACGGTTATAGCGTCGCATCTACTTCAGCTATGAAATAACACTTAAATCCTTAGAAAACATAATAATGAAACTGTCAATAAAACAATGCGTTTTTCACAAAGAAAGTGAAGTGAATTAGCTTCGCAATTAAACACTAATTTCGAAAACGACCTCGAGAATTAATAGAAATCTACTTAGAGCATTTGTTTAATTGCGTAAAAACAATAGTTAGTTGCAATTAAGTAATGAGAAACTGTTGGTTTGTTTGGTCAACATCAAAGAGCCGCGTGGGTTCACATGCTAAATGTAACAATGACTGCGCCGACGCCTAAGCTCACGTGTAGAAGTGAACGGTGACTAGACATGAGAAACTTCCACTAGCTATAGAGTCTATAGGGTAGACGTAGACTTATCTTCTTTATCCACCGAATTAGGTTGCAGCCAATTATAGAAATCGGCTCATTAAAGGAAAACGAGTTGCCTGTACATTACAAAGCACCTACTTACTTAAGAATGGCCAATCAATAATTATAGATATTCGTAAATGTTAATGGCATTAGTGACTTGTTAGTAACCTCCACCGATATTAGAAGTTAGGGTTAAGATAAGCGTTAGAACCAGATATACAACCCAGTAAGCGACCGTGTAGAAAACGTGTGGTGCCGCCACCCCGGCGTAGTACGCAGCGCTTATCCGACCACATCAACCACTCAATATTAAACCACAATGACATTTAGAAATAACGAAATATTAATCTGCGAATGCTTATCGAATTAATAAATCGCAATTGTCGACTAGATGGTACTGAGATTCTAATTACGCGGGCACTATCGCAGCAGCCATTTTGTAAAGGCTCCCGATTAACGAGCCTTGAAACGCCTCACAGGCTATTTGATTTAGATGCCGATTATTAAGACTATGAATCTAAGTGAAAGCTTTTAGATAAGCAGATAAAGAAAGCTGCTGCGTGTCTACAATCCGTAACCTTTCAAATCTACTATGTTTTTAATAACATTATGTTGCTTAATTGGAGTGTGGTCGGGTAAGTGCCGCGTGACATATGGCAGTGTGTGAGTATCGAGTGCGTCCCAGCGAGCGGTGCAGTGCGAGCAGTCCCCGCGGACTCACCGGCGCTCGTCCGCGTCTTGTTCGGGCGCGGCTTATTCTGCTGTTGCGCCCCACTATACCCCTTGCCCTGGTAGTTGTAGTAGTCGCCGCCGGCGGCGTTGTACTGAGCGTTGTACTCCCCGGAGGGCTGACTCGACTCCTGGGGACACGACTCCGGCTGCGCACCTTCACGTTGCTTGGACTGCGGCCCGCCCATCATCGGTTTGACGTCGCCGCAGAGCGGCAGCTCTTGCTGCTGCTGCATGAAGGCGACGCTCATGGCCGTCGCGTGCGCCACGGCGGCCTGGTAGTCCTGCTGGCCGAGCGCGGCCGCTGCGACCGAGTCCGGCGTCGAATCCTTTGGCGGCGTCGGCGGGAACGAGAATAGCGGGTGCGGATGGTGGTGCTGCGCGGGGGACAGGGGCTTGTCGGACGGCGCAGCCTCCTGCTGGAAGCTGCCGCCCCACGCGCCGCCGCCCAGCGCCTTCGACTCCAGCCACGGGTGCAGTGGCGTATGAAAGTGCGGCCGGCACACCTGCCCGCTGCCGCCGCCCAGCGTTCGACCTGCACACACAGACAACATTATGTCAAACCTGAAAATCAAATACGTAATACGCTTATAATAAGGATTACGAAGAACTCGAGTCATAACTAAAACGCTCGATGCCATTAGCATCCGTGCTTTGATTCCCTTAACCTCTTCGAGTTTACGAGCGTTTAAGTAACCATTATCGTCGCGAACAGAGATCTCCAGATAGGAGAGGCTTCGTAACACGAGCCCGAAACATCAAAACTTACCGTCATTAGGACGGATAATTTGAAGGCGTTTTGTTACCCCGCCTGTGCTTACCTAAATTAATATCATTTGTGTCTAACAACTGGTCTTTCACACGACATCTTCATCCTTAAATATTGTTATCGCAGTCATGAATATTCTCGAGTCTAATGCGTATTTGATAAACAAATAATGGATACCAGCGGAGCGGTTCGGCGCGTCCGTGAACACAAAGGCCGCTCTTTTCCGAAATGTTTCAAAAGCGCCGTGTCACAACACTAAGCAATTAAAATAGTAGGCCAGCTGGAAATTTCATTAATTATGTACTCTGCTCTGATTATACACCGTGGTGATTTGTTTGCGTACATGGTTAATACGTGAACCTATTCAACAAAAGAGTTGCTTTTGCGAAACGGGAAACGTCTGTGATGATAGTTCGGCTCGCGAGCGCGTCTAAGCCTCCCCTTTTTTAATTCAATTGTATTTGTCAATTATTATTTAAAACGCGATAGCGAACATATGTACCGGTGCGTATTTGGAGGGTGGTCGGTTTAATGATGTCTGTTGGGTTTGATTGGTGGACTGGTGCAGGGGGCCTTCCCTCGGGCCGCTCGGGCGCCGTCCCCGCGCTGCGGGTAGCTAAATATTGGGTTACTTACAGTTAACTGTGTAACGTATGTTCAGTGACAAATTGCTTGGATTGATGTATAAATGTAAAGAAAATTCTAGCAGCTACAGCCTATTTTCTGCATTATAATATAATGGTTGGCCAGAGGTTATTTCAAAATACATCAGATTTTTATAGATGATGGAAAATAGGATGGGTACCACAGAACTATCTCGATATAGTTTTATGATGGGTACGCTAGGTTTCGTTTAAGCGAATTTGCGATTACAAATTCTGTAAAAATGAAATATCTATGAACCTTTCACGAAATTAGGGGAAACTCGCTTAATAGTACACGTCCATAGACAATAGAACACCAATACATGCCCGCATCGCCAGGTGTCGATCGCAGCGATTGGTTATCGTCGATGATATCGCCGTGCCCACATCTCGGTGCCCAGCCGGAGCTGGCGATTTTACTACCAGATCGCTTTTAATGGCATTATGTTGTTTGAATCCCGACAGTTTGTTTTTGTGTATATCTTTAGCTCTTCTTGTATAAGCAAAATTACCTTTGTTCATAAATTCTAGCTAAACGAGCATAGTCAAACTAAACATGACATTATTTGAAAAGCTGTTATCAACTATACACAAATACCGACACCGCAACCGATAATAACGGCAATCATAATCTGCCGGTCATTCAGCGACCAAGCAATAATTATAGCAAATACTATAAAACAATAATCAATCCCTAGCACATTAGGCGGAGTGCACACAAACGTTTTGACAGGGTCCGCGAGCCACCCCTCGCGTTAGGCCGCGTTTACAATAGCGGGCGATGGCGGGACGATAACGTATGAATAATTCGTGTTATCGCCCCATCTCGCCACATGCCCTACCTGCCCGGTACCACGGAGCCTCAAATCAGCGGAGTCGTGCGACAGTCTAAGGGCTGTTAAAACCGTTAATACTTAAGCTGTTCGGTAAATTTTGGTCTAAGAGTCGATATTTTCCAATAAATTTTATCGAGTATATCAGCGCTTTGCTTGCTACAGAGGAGTTTTATTGTAATAGCACGTCGAAATGCCTCTCGTATTGTTATTGGCGCATACCCATTAGTGGTGATGCCATAGATGATGCACCAGCCACAAACCAAGCGATTTACTAATACAATGTTCCTAAATTAGTTGAAGTTAGTGGTTGATTCTCTACTCTTATCGTTACATAAATGCTAAAACATACCGCTCGCTCTGAAAAATTGCTAAAATAGTAAACGCGAACCGTAGTACAGGGCCAAGGTTTTTATTCATTAAAGGGCTCTCGGCCATTGTACTAGATACGCCTTTGCGCCATAAGCTCGCGGATTCCGTGTTAAGCAACAACAGGGTTAATAGAAAACAAAAACTACACAAATAAAGGCACGGAAATTAAATTAGGATTCCAGTGGTGTTATCTAAGGAAATCTTCGCATGCATACGTAATTTGTATAGCCCACATTAAGTGGTAGTCCCAAATAGGATGTTAGTTGACCGTTTTCACTATCTCGAGTGTTTTGTGTTTCGTTGCTGGGATGAAATAATCGTTTAACCAAATACAAAATATCATCCAACGATCTCAAAAGAAGGATATGGCGTTCAATACAACTGCATTGAACAAATGCCTTAGTTCGTCATGGTTACGCCATCGCCATTTACAAGTTTATAAACTACGAAGCTCGATTGCCGACGTCTTAGTTCTTATGACATTTACACAGTCTTATTTTGCCTGATTCATCGCTGACTTTCATTGCTTGCTAGGAGCTACGAACCACAAAAAAACGCATGAATTTGCAAATAATGAACCTTTCCTTAATGTAATAAGAACTCCGATGTCAGCAATATTTACTGAGTGTGTGATGGTGTCAAACTCGGGATTTGACACCAAAAAAATGAGGATCGCGAAAATCGCATTGGACAGTTCGTTACTATATATTTCTATGATATCATCTCAAACTATTAAAAGATTTTGTTCAGCGTTGCCTTCATTGCAAATCTAAGAAATTAAAAAAGTTAAACGGGTTTATGGATTTATTGAATTCTGCAGTTAATTAAAATCAACGATCTCACTAAAATCATAAAGCAATCAGGCGGCTATGCGGATTCTCACAGCGACACGGAACGGAACCGAACCCCTACCCCCATGGCAGATGCAACTACAGATCTTATCACTGCGCCACAGGGCTGCTAGTGTTGTTCGGCTACGGGTGTTTACTCACTGTAACGGTTTTTTTATAACCCTTCTGCAATTGACGAAATGTTTAACTTTTGTTGAAGCTGTTCTGTTAGATACATGAGAATATTTTTTTGCATATTCTAACTCTATTGTAGTAGGTTGCATATATATTGAATGCGTTGACAATTCATCTCCCTTTAAAACAGAAGTGCACAGAGAAAGAAAAGGGTTCCATGCACAAGGAGCTCTTGGAGACGTGTTCAGCTGCTGAATTACTTATTCATAAAGCTGATAGGTACTAACGAACACCAAAATAATGCTTTAATTTCATTTATCCGCCCCTTGCTTATACATTCACAAACATATTAAGGCGTGGTTATATCGAAAGTGAGCGCCCTCCTTGGCTTGCGGCGAAAATGGCCCCTTTCAGTTTAAACTGCCTCGTAACTAGCATATGTATAGAATACCCCTAATGTGCGCATGCCCTGCGCTCTGATGCGCCGCGCAGCATGACGTCTTCCGGTAATAAGTGCAATTACTTCCACCTAAGTATACCAATTTGATTACAGTACAGAATTTTATCCTGCTGCTTTTAAAGGCGTTATATAATGTTAAGGTAACAGAAGAATAACGTTTAGTCGTCACAAAGCAGGAGGCTCGTGAGAAATTTCTCGCGGGCCGCCAAGGTCAGGCGGGCACGGGCAGCGTCGTCCAGTCTACCGCGGTTATTTGCACGCCGTGACATCAGCCGCATCCGCATGCGAGCGTCGTGCGTGTCCGTGCGTGTGCTGCCGCCTTTAGAACCGCGACAAGCAGGCCATCTTATCCCTTCCACTTATTGTCTTTAGACGTGTTATCCTTTGCTGGAGCGACAGATCATTACGTGCTCAATCATCAGCAGGCCGTAACCTCTACGGTGTTGTAATAAAGATTACGTTCCCTCGGCGAGCGTCCCTGTGAAATGTCCGATGTGTTAGCGAATGATAAATGTAGGCGTCGGTATCGCGTATCGGATCTCGCCGTTCGCACGCCGAATTAATTTTAATTTATTGATCGTCGTATCGACGCCGAGTATTTTAGGTGCCTACTAAAGCTGAAAGGATCTCTGTTTTACTTTTGTAATAACATTATCTGCCATGCTCTGCAACAATGACTTCGTATTTAATCGCGTCACAACCCAACTCCATAATGAAATTGGGTTTTAAATGCAATGATAATCCGTAGATAGTCGATCCTGTGACAGGCACTTACGTGCGAAGTCTTTTTACTTGAACGTGCTTCTCCTGAACTGGTTTCAATAATGTATTTTCATGTGTTAATAATTGCTCGATCGTTAAACTCATGTGAAAACCGTGACGGATTGACGGCAAATCCGCTCGCTAATTAGATAGCCGGATTTCCCTCAACAAAGTAATCAGAACCAGATTCTACGTTACCTCGCGACCGCAGCTACGTAATGAATAGTCAATTGAAACGATGTGTGTGTCTTTGTCTCCGTTTATTTGTAATACATTTTGGTTGTACGAGCAGTCAAAAATATTTTACGATCCAGGTCGCGAGCCGCATGGTAAATCGGACGCGCGGGCGGTCACACTCGCGTTACGTTCTGATTGGATTATAATTCTTTTATATTACGATTCTTATTATTGTGCTACCGAGCGGCGAGTGACAGGCGGCGTCAGGAATAACAACTAGTCCCGGGAACGGAAAAGCGCGCAGCGGTGCGATAGCCCTGCCGTTCGATAACATGTAGTTTTACCCGTATTTTCAAACTAATGCAAACGATTTTGGTTTTTTTTTAAAAAAAACCGGTCAAGTGCGAGCCTGACTCGCACGCCGAGGGTACCGCAATTACGTTTGAAAAAAAAAACAGTACTTTGTAAGTACGGAGCCCTAAAAAAGTAAAAAAAATATCTTTTAACAACAGGGTAACCATTTACAACCTACCTATGAAATAAGACAAAAAATAACTTTCGCAAGCTCCTATCTCCGTTTAATCGTAGTGTGATACGACTTTGCAAAGGTTATTCCATTTACATTTTTTTTTATGTGATGTAATTACAAATTCATGGTTTTCGGACTTTTTCCTTTACTTGTGCTGTAAGACACTGCTTCTTGCCAAATTTCATGATTCTAGGTCAACGGGAAGTACCCTATAGGTTTTGATTCCCTTTGGATTCCCTTGAAAGTATCAAAATATGAGACATAGACGGCCATATCTTTTGATTGCGGTGACTTAGAAGGTTGACTTTTTCATAGCTTCAAGAGATTGCAGATTTAAGTATTTAATATTAATTTCAAATTGATACCTGCACGCGTTCCTGAGAAAAAGGTCTTAACAGACAGACAGGCAGACAGACAGACAGACAGACGGACAACCGAGTGATCCTATAAGGGTTCCTTTTTTCCTTTTGAGGTACGGAACCCTAAAAAAAACCTCAATCGCGAGGAAGATCTTGAAATGATCAATGTTCGTTTTAGTTACATAACATCTTTCACAAAAACGCCTAGCCTTAACATTAATAAAGCACGTTACATAAAACTAGTTTGTTTACTTCCCACCAGTTTTTTGAATCCGTCAAAATCGATATTCGTTTCGACAGAAGCCGTTAAGCCCCGGCTGAGTCGTCGACTAGTCAGTCGATCGTCGTGGGTGTCTGGTCAGTGATTTATAGCCACGCTATAGAACGGTTATAGCATTACGATAACACCACTAAAACACACAGCGGTTAGTGATAACCCGATAATTGATTAAAAAGTCTCTATCTCAATGCAAAAGAAATCGAGCGTAAGTCATAAATGGTTAGTAATCCGTGATTTAATGAGGCGAGCAATCATGCGCCATTCATTTGTATTTAAATAATACCAATCGTTGCCACTGCGCCCGCATGTTCGTTTGCATGCACGTACGCTCCCTCGCGAAAGTGTGCAACGGTAATATAGCTACTATGCAGCGAATATTTTACGAGGTAACCTAAGTCGCGTATAGTAGCCACATTGTTACAAGATGATAGGACAATTTCTTCTCGACCGCTGCGACGCCGTGGCAGGAATTTCTTTGCATACAGGACATGTTATTTTAAGTGCATGCGCCCTGCATACCCAATGCACCGTCTGTGGAACCTACATTGTATTTTTATTTTATTTTCATACGAACCCATCACTTCTCATTAAGTGGCGTTTGGAGAATAACTTAACATTACTAATGTCCGGACACGAATTTTATTGTTATTGCATTTTAATAAATTTTCATTGTTTGGGGAGCTGTCAATGAGTTGGGAGCTGGTTTCTGAGAGCTGAGGAAGGAAGTACAACTTTTGTTTTCGATGAAGATTCCGATAATTGATGATTATTGATTAGAATTGATATGAATAATGAATCTTGGAATAAACTGAGTTATCGCTCTAATACTAAGATCCGTTCAAATTTCTGTTTGACCTATGCCATTCAAAAAAGTAGGGCCGAGTATTGCTTAGTTAATAGTTTCTCTCGTAAAATATATTCAGTTTATAGTACTACAAATAGCACATATTATATGATTTCGGTAAAAGAAATTCCTAATCTATATAGAGATTCGAGCCTCTTATCCTTCTAAAACCCCCAGTACCCTCCTAGTCCTACCCAACGCAACGTCACGTCATAGCGACTCAAACTATTAAACCGTTCAAAAAAGCATGTTCATAGACGCGTAAGACAGTTCTGGTACCGACCGCAGCTCGGATATGTCACGTTACACTTGTGATTCGGAGATCAAAGCCGCCGCGCGCAGCTCTTTGCTATGCCGCCGGCGTGCGCAATGGCAACCTGACTTTGGAAAATTTCCACTCCACTTGACGCTTGAGCGCTGTTGCTGAGGAGCAGGGCTACAACTAGGAAAGCATGGTTATTGAACCTACTGTGTCAGTCATATAAGCACGTTGATGTCTAATTTACTTGCCAGCACTTTTCAATGTCAATTTTTTTTACATTTCATCGGTTTGAAAAAAACTTAAAAATAATTGCCCTACGTAGACCTGCCGCTCAATTACGCAACACCAACTGGTATCGCTTTCGCGAAAAGTAAACCAATTGTGCCCTTATTTACACAAAGTTAAGACTAAATTGGTTTGCATTTCGAGCCAAACCGATACCAATTGTGCTGCATAATTGAGCTACAGCATAATATTCGTGCCGGAGATCAACTAGGAACATAGTAACTTATCAACATGAGGTTTCATATCCTACCACAAACAAATGTTAACGTTAGTACTACTTAAGGAAACACTGCTTAAATCTTATCTACCTACACGAGCGGACCAACTAACATGCTCAAAATTACTTTAAATTTCGTAAATAAAACAACAAATAAACTTGCCGACAATGCGTACAGCGTGGCTTTGGTTTGAGGAAAAAGAATATTGCAGGTGTGCCCAGAGACCAGCACGTTCTCAAGTCCACGCAAATAACACTTACGTCATTAGATTATGACAATTCCAACCTCCGTCCTACCTAGCATGGCGTTAGACACGACATGAGCAGAATATGAGTCGTCATAATCATTTCCATAATTAATAACCGTGGAGCGGTCACGACGACTATCATTAAACGTGATATAAGACGCGCTCCTCTTGAATTTTCAACGTAAATTGTTTTACAATCTACGATTTATTGGGTTACAGGAATAGTTGTTGCGAAATTACAAGTTGGTTAACGTCGGGGTCTCTCTGACCCCACAATCTTGACAATGGCCGGGCGAGAGAGCGAGTGTTCCTGCAGTAATGCCTATAATGACGGGCGCCGGCCGGCAGCCTGCTTACATAACCGCTCGTGACTTGCGCATTACGGTATCGGGAGAAAAATACTACTCGACAACGTGCAGGGTCGAAATGACAATGTGTATTTGCCGAGCCGTAATATGGGATCCTTGGTAAGCCCTGATTATAGGCTAACTAGCTCTTCTTGAACCAATTATCCTTCATTCATCCGATGAAGTAAGTTGAAACGGTAAATCAATAACTACTAGGAACAAATCATTGTGACTGATCCTTTGGCGTTTTCTTTACTTGAGATATAGTTTGCTTCACTGGTCTTTATAGCGTTGGCATAATCACAGCAATATGCAAACGAGTGGAGTTATTTTCATATTTTTTAAAAGCATCGTAAATCAACCGAGCGTAAGTAGATAGCAAAATTAAATACATGAATAAAACGACGATTAACGCTCTTAGTTAATAGAAACAAAGCTGGAGTGCAAAAACTGGGTGGTCACGCGATCGGACCAATATTTTGACCATTCCAGAGGAAATAAAATATAACTGAGTCGAGATTACAATACGATTCGGCCACGTTCGATTAATTAATCGAACGTGGCCACAAGTAGTCTTGTGGCTCTGCCCACCCCATTAGGGATTTCGGGCGTGATGCTATGTATGTAAGTATGTATGAGATTACAATACGACTTAATTTTAACAAGTTAAGACTAGCAACCGTGGTTTAGCCCTGTTTAACGAACTAAGAATACGATTTAGATATTAAAGAAAGTTAACTGGTGAGGTGATAGATCCTTACATTAACAATACTACTGGTAGAGGGCGCTGGTTTATAGATGTAAAATTGTAGCTTGTTGCAAAGCTGGGTCCTGTCGAAACAAGCAGTTTTATTGAGATTTTGTAAGGTACCACAGAGTCCGGACCTGCGCCGGGCACGCAGCGCTAACCCGTTCACGGATCGTCAACAACCTATAACTTAATCTCACCTTCGTAACCAGGGTCTAGTAACCTTCAAACTACACATTTCATAACAAAGTCGATTATTACACCCATTATACTGAGACAGTAAGCACGACAGCATCGAATTTTGTTAGACAATGATTAAAAGAATGTGTGTAACCTATTGCGCTTAACCAAAAAGACAGCTAACAGCAAAAACTTATCAATAAAAATCCCGACCACTATCCATTTCGGGGATTTAGATAAACCTAGGTTGAGTGGACAAATTAAGATGCTCAAAATTAACGGCCCAACTTCATCGCTACCTCGGGAGGGTTCTGAATCCCCCTTATTAACTAAACTCTACATCATACACTAACTAATTAATAAACAAAACTCCGTTTCAAAAATGTGTTTTGGAAAAATCAGCTATCAAAGAAGTCAAAGTATTATTTGCATCCGTAATACTTGCAATAACTTCTACAATTTATTATGCAAATACATGTCTGCAGATTAACGCGGCGTTTTTTTTCCTTTCTGTACCGACTACATTTTTTATTAGAAGCTATAATCGTTTATTGCTATCGATAGTGCATCAGAGCGCATCATTCGGTTAGGTTCGCAATTATTTAGTACCTGTTCATTCATGCTAACGTCTGTGCAAAAGAGAGTACTTTAACTGTCCTGTTAAGAAATATAATGCTATTTCATTTAATACCTTGGCAAAATATCAATTAAAAGACTGCCTTTATTTTAATTTTGTTACACATCTTTGAAAGGATTTGCACGTTAGTATATTTTCATCACACTTGCTCGGAAAGGGTGTTATTATACGCAGGCGTATAGAGCAGCTATAGCCGATTTAGCTCCTCTATACGCCCCGCCGTCAGCGGGAATTATAACCCATACAAAATCCATAACTCCCTAGGGAGTTATGGATTTTGTATGGTTTCGAACTCCCGCGGGCAGTTAAGTGCGCCAGGTCGGCGGAGCTGCTCGGGAGCCGCAGTCGGCGGAGCGCGCGACCGCAAGCCGGCGGAGCTGCCCTGCGCTGATCGCAACGTACGCTCAGTTTATGAACACTCACCTGATGGTAATTCACGATGTAAAATGGAAATAAAATTAATATATATACTTTTTTTTGTCTAATTTTTATTTCATTTCCTCGCAAATGTGATGAAAAACATTGTGTGTATCACGGGCAGTAAGGGGATAACAAACTCGAGTCATAAAAGCCCTCGCCTATCGGCGTCGGGCTTTTAACAGACTCTCGTTAGTTATCCCCTTCTTACGGCCCTAGATGCACAATGTACTATTAAATATCTTTAATTTGGATTCATCTGCATAAGCGCATGTACGGTTGCTGGTCACATTTGTTTGCACACCTATAAGAAACTTTCCAAGCTAGGCGCCTCTACCCATTCCAGCATAATTACAACCCGCACTTCACGTGTAAGGTTGTAATCTGTACTAATAAATCAGACAGACCAGTCCGCTGTGGACTTAATCAATAGCATTACGGTACTCGATGACAGATGACGATCGTGCCTTACCGCATGCGTATAGACCGAGATAACCGGTATGATACATTGGCTGAGAGGCTTTTGTTGATCTAATTTGACTTGATCACGATATTCTTAAGTAGTATCAACCTCGATCTGCAAGTAAGCCCTTCGTTACACATGTGTATAAGTTCATAGTAATGCCCGACCACTACGCCAGTTGGATAAAATGTAGAAAATAATTGCGGTTCTCATGATCCAACGTAAGTAGTATGAATTTAGTGCAAATAGATTGATAAATAGTATTTACATGGTTATACTAAAGCTCTGAATATTCAGTTCAGATTATTCAACTTCTAACGCCCAAAATATTTGACTGGATCTCTTCAAAGAAATCTCATAAAATCACTCACTCCTGTATAGAAAAATTTATTGATTGTATTCTTTCTTACAATCACATACTTTTTTTTTAATGTAAATATTATTAAATGGAGAATAAATTCAATATGATGCATTTGCATTTCCATATTAGATTTTAAAATAAACTTTTATTACAAAATGTTTACAAAAAAAAACGAATTGTGATATGAAGTCAGCAAAACAGCGTCAGATGGCGTGCTTGAAAAAAGCTAAACTTTCACTGATGGAGAGTTGATAAACAGCGGAACAGACGCAGATGTTAGAGGGACAGGGCGGATGTCTAGATTTTTAAAGAAGTTTTGAAGGGAAAGCTAAAGACTACCAGATGAAGTTTAAATATATTGAAATTTTAATAGATTCTTATAACTACGCTTTTGATAGCATCTAGTATCTGTTTGGAGTTTCTACCATAGAGACTAAAATTAAAATAAGTCAAAATTTAGAAAGCTGATTAGGTATATTTAAGAGGTTTGATAGAAAAAAATATCTTTATAATCAAATCTTTGGGACTGAGATAGTTTCGGATCTAAGTGTTATTGAAATCCACTTAAAATTTATTTAAATAAAAAAACAGTCTTAGTAAACGGCTGCACTGCCACTGTTCGTAAAAAATAGCAAAAGTAATTATAAATTTGATAAAGTAATATAAGTTTGGTGATCATCTAAGCTTCTCTGGGCCGAAAAGCCTTGGAAACTTAAAAATTTTGTAAAAAGTTGTTGCCGAGCGTACGCGTTGGCTACTCACCGCACCTGCCCGGCCATCGGCTGATGACGGTTATTTGAGCTGCGCGCGCGCATTCACTATGGGATTAGCTTCTATTGTCTTACTTTTATCCGTGTTTGTGTATAACGAAACTCTGCACCTTTTCACCTTTACATATAGATTTTTCTAAACACTAACAATTTTATGATCAAACATAATAGTCATTTGAAAAGTCATTATCTTTGAGTTAAACTTTGTTTAATAGCAAAGCAATATAATGATGCAAATCATTTATGCCATTGTCATGATAGTTCTTAGTGTAGGAATCGTCTGGGTATACATTAATATTTTAAAAAAGCCGATATTTGGTTTAAACTAAAAGCTCCGACTAAAACAAAATATCTGATAAATATCTTTAAATTTAGATAAAATAGTTTGTATTAAATGCAAACACTAGGAGTGTTATATGATATTTGAATCGGAACTGAAATCTACATGAGAATTAACAATGAAGTATTTGTTTAGTTTGTACCCTAATCCATTTCAACTTAACTCTATAACATAAATTTAGCTACAAAGAGCAGGTATCTACAGTAAGAAAACATAGGGCAGTTTTGTTAAACCGAAAAGAGCTCAGCTCCTAATAACATAAACAGAGAGAGAGAAAGAGAGAGTAGGTACAGTATACATAGTGGGCTAGGATTTCTAATTCATACAAGTGAATAACTACAACTAACAGTGTAGCGAATAAGTATAGGACGTATTTTTAATTCGATCAATTTGAATACAACAGGTCCGGATCGAAGGAACGAGCAGCCAAGCGTGGAGACTTGCGTCACAGACTGAAATAACAGAAACAACATATCGTTTAATTGTCCAAGAATAAATCCTACTAGGATCGATTAAAGTGGATGGAAAACGTGTATCATATTTACTATCGTTACTTATGATATTTCAAATTCATCTAGTGCACGGGCACTAACTTTATCATCGTATACACTAGGTACTCATAATACAGGTAGGAATTTGTTTTTCAAGACTGATTCAAATGTTATCAATGCCGAATTAATAAGTATGACACTAACACAATACATGCAAGGTGCCCTTTGGTATTCCAGTATATTGATAAACAGCGGCGATGCCTATCTGCACTTAACAAACAAAGAAAAATGCGATTTCTTCTTTCTAAGCGTGGAGTGTCCATTCTTTATTAGAGCTAGTAACGAGTCTGTGCCGCGGCTGCGCGAATAAATCATGACAGCCAGGAAATCATTCATCCTCCGTAATGTGCTGCGAAAATAGGCTTCCATTCCGAACGCTTAACGCCGTTTACGGCCGGCCCTAATGTTTAAAAGCAAAAATTTTATGGCCTTAATGAAAAAAATACCTAAATCGTAATTTCTCGGCGATTTATAGGTGTAGCGTTTTTGGACGTCACCACGCAACTTATGGCCCCGAGCCCCAATTTACTCGCCGGCAAAGAATGTTTACTTAAAATAATGTGATTAATTTATACCGTTTTTTTTTTTCAAATTTAACTACCTCCTTACCAAGAAGTTCGTTAGGTGCGCCGCCGAGCGAAGGCTGAGCGTTCACCGCCTCGGTCAAATGTAAAAGTGTACTTTCCTCTGCACGATCTCCATTAAGCGAGTGCTGCACAGCATTATCAATTAAAAACGGATAATCTATAGGTACCCCGGAATGATCTTTCCCATGGCATGTTTCTCATAACTTCTGCTTACGTTAGAACAAGCATCCTCGAGGGATGTCCGTAACCGCAGCTCAATGTATGACAAATCGTGACAAAACCACCGACTCATCTACACTGCGCACATCTTGCACAACATTCGTTTCCCGTTTGTAAGTGACGCTGCGCGGTCAATTTAGAGCTTTATGTCTATGTGGCTAGTGAGTGGTTAGTTAGGCTTGTTATGATCATTGGCGGTAAATTTAATTTTGCTTTGAGCACACGAATTCATGTGGCTGGGCCGCATGCCTGCGCTACCTTCATCCATCAAGCTCGGCGCGCATCACCGTCACCATGCCAACCGACCGGAAACAATGTACACCCTACCAACCTCTAAATTTGACGGTGACAATTATTAAATACCTCACCATACCGCGTTCATCACTTAAAACAAAACCACGGAATTCATAACTAGTTGTATTAAAAAAAATACCTTTGATTATTATTTCTTAACTAGCTGTGCCCGCGACTTCGTCCGCGTAGAGTTATTCCCTAGGGAACACACACACACACACACACACAAACTTTCGCATTTTTAATATAAGTAGGATTCATCTTTGCGCGTGACGATATGTGTGCGTGCGTGCGTGAGTTGGAGTATCTGTACAATTAACTTATCGTTGTCACGTGGATACAGTAAGCTTGCCCCGTCCTTCTCTCGAACACGTAGTCTCATATATATCCACCTCGTTCACGCAGCGACGGTCACAGATTTTAATATCAAATATCAATATTTGGATGCAATCAATCAAAGTTAATCACGCGAAAGCTATAAAAGAAAAATGAATACATTAAGTTCTTTCGTGGACGGGCGTCGGTGCACTCGACCGCTCGGGAGACTTTTTTTATACCAACCTAATAATGAGCGATTAGAAAAAAAACTCGATGGGAACTATAGACATTGTATTAAGTACATCGTAGTGACGTAAGCAACTTTGAGGATATTAATTGGAAAGAATTAAAAGTCATAAGAGCGGAAGAAAGTTAACTAACTATAAACAAACAAACTACGTTCTTGGTTGTTTTATTAGTGTTTTCAATAATTAGTACACGTGTTAGCTTCTTTTTCGACTTCCAATTGGTTTATTGTAGAATTTTTGCCAATCAATCCTATAGTTGGGGAGCGATTTAATTGTGTGCAGTGCCCCAGAAACTAGACTAAGTTTATATGTATACTAGTGGACCTTCCACAGATACGCACGCGGTATTTTCCATGGAAACTTTATCACCCCTTTTCACCCCTCTAGAGATGGAATTTCAAAAATCCTTCCTGCACCTCTAGGGTACTCGAGGAATGTCTCCTCCAAATTTCAAACCTCTAGGACCACCGGTTTAGGCTGTGCGTTGTCTATAAGTGAGTCACGGTACTGTTTTATATGTATCGATAGCGAATTAAAATGATAGAACCCACTCGTACACGTCATTCTCAAAGAAAATCTCTAAACCGTCGATTCCAAAGGAAGCAAACTAGAACAAAACATTGGGCTGTAGAAGTTAACTAATTAGGTCACCCAGTCGGCGTCAGGCGAACTTTCCAGTAAGCACCGGTAATAAAACTAACCGTTTTCTCTTCTATTTGGTGGCGATCGATTTTTCTAATTGTAACCCGCCACTGCTGCTAATCGATACGAGCGGCACGCGCGGACTAACATGTTCACGGAATGCAACAAAGGGACTAAAATAGCCTGATTTCAAGTATTAGAGGTTACTTTGCACACGGTTTCTTGTACAATACACGAAACGAGCAGAAAATATGGAGGGAGTTGGTAGGCAACTGTTATCAATAATCTATCTATACATATAAAACAGTACCGTGACTCACTTATAGACAACGCACAGCCTAAACGGGTGGTCCTAGAGGTTTGAAATTTGGAAAATTCTAAAGGGGTGAAAAGGGGTGATAAAGTTTGTATGGAAAATACCGCGGACGACGCTGTGGCCGGTTCTAGTAGGTAGGTACTACAATGAAACTGTAGAACGGTTGTGTTTTTAATGTTAATAGAATTTATTTTGGAAGAAATATATAACAATTTGGAAACAACTGACACCAAAAATACAAATGTTTGTATGTCCGTTTGTCTGTCTGTGCATGCATTACGCGGAAACTACTAAGCGGATTTTGATGCAACCTAGCACAGTTATAAATTATACGTATCTCGGGTGAAAATATAGAATTCTTTTATCGTAGAATTTTTAACTGTTCTGCTTGTTGCAAAATTTTGTTGAAAATTCTGGATAGTTTCAAAACGTACTCGAAAGTGCACACACACGTCATGATCAATCAACAAGTAATATGGTTTTATTACTACAATTCTTAATTTTAAATTTTTGTAATGTTTTTAGGGTTCAAAAGGAAAAAACGAAACACTTATAGGATCACTCGTGTGTCTGTCTGTCTGTCTGTCTGTCTGTCTGTCTGTCTGTCTGTCTGTCTGTCTGTCTGTCTGTCTGTCTGTCTGTCTGTCGATCTTTCACAGCCAATTTGCTCTGAAACTACTGGACCGATGAAATTGAAATTTGGTATACATATGTAAATCAGTGACCGCAACACGGACGCGTGGCGTAAATATATACATTTTACACGGGGGCCATTTTTGGGGGATAAATTGGAAAATTAAAAAAAAAGTAATGCAACCTATATCATGTGACATATCAAATGAAAGGGCTTGTTGTGAGGATTTTAAATATATGTATTTTTTTTTTAATTTAATGTAAAATAGTTTAGAAGTTATTTAGGAAAATAGGCGAAAATTGACCATTCCCCCCCCTTATTTCCGAAACTACTGGGGCTACAATTTTGAAAAAAATACAAAAAATAGTTCTTTACCTATAGATTACAGGGAAACCTATAAGAAGTCTATGGTATTTTAAGTAACGTAGTAAATTTCAGATAATCATGTACGGAACGGAACCAATCTCCACGCGAGTTTAACTCGCATTTGTCCGGTTTTTTTGTTGTCACTAACTTATACAACATAAACTTTAGTTACAAAAAGGTATTTTTATATTAATTCCTTATATCAGTTACGTCACGTTTAACCGACGCCGGCTAAAAGTGCTGTATTGTATTGTGACGTCTAAACGGCCGCTCTAATAAGTAGTAACGGGCCAGCTTTGACTTAATTAATCGTGATGGCTTCTGTTCTATGCTAATTACAGATGAAAAATATTTTGACTAGTTAATTCATTAATTACTTAGCATTAATTTGAATCATTAATTTGAATGATAGCTTTCAAAATAAGTAGCACGCGGCCTCCCGGGATTTCGTTTTTGTGGCAGATTAAAATACATACATACACACATACATATTATCACGCCCGAAATCCCTAATGGGGTGGGCAGAGCCACAAGACTACTTGTGGCCACGTTCGATTAATTAGTCCTAAGATGGTATGATGAACCGTATGGTGACAGGTGATCAGCCCATCGCCCATACAAATAGTCCACCATGTTGGAGAGGACCCGTCCCGCCCGAGTCGACTTTTACGACATGCCAGGATGATAAGCATCTGCACACGTTCTATGCTATTTCTTCACTCCCAGTGCAGCAGAGGAGGACAAGAGGAGAGGAGGAGCAGATTAAAATGCAAGGGAAAATGATCTTTAAAATGTAGGTATGACTATAGAAAACTGCATCTCAGTGGCGCACCCTGCATACAAGTCGATTCCTGACGGCTTTACCAAGCTAGAAAGCTACGGCTAGCTGTCAGTGAAGTCTATGTTACTCTAACTAAATGTCATACTCGCACGTACGGTTCTAATTCTTCCGGCTTCCCTTAGGAAATATTTCAGGCTTTGCCACTGCTGCATCTGCATGCGATATGTTAAAATACTTATTAAAATGTTTGTTTCTGGTCAAAGTATATCATAAAATCATGGTACTTTTCTAAATAATTCATGTCTAAGGAGGTTTATTAAAGACCCTTAAAAATGGGACGGTAATCTATCACATTTTCTAAATTCTCCTTGAAATCAATTACAAAGATACTTACAAAACTTCATAACGCCCAAATGGATGTTATTTTTAGCCGACTTCAATAAAAGAAGGTTCTTTGTTTGTTTGTATGTACGCGATTATCTTCGACCGATTTCAATGATACTATTATTTGTTTAAATTGTGGTTAAAACAATTTAAACAAATAATAGTATCATTGAAACAATTGATACTTGACAACAAACTTTGACAAAAATTCTAATTCTGCGCTCAGTTTTTAGTATGAGAAAAACCCTACTTAAGTTCGGTATCAGTCGTGACCGCAGACGGTTAATAAAGTGCCTAAATACTAAGATAACAATTTTTATGTTTCCATTTAAAATAAACAAGAACATTGTTGTATTGGCGCGCTCGGAAACGAAATAGTACCGTTTTTTTTATGGTTAAAGACGTGCTCACGATAGCAATTAAGTATCGCTCCGCTTTCGACGGATATCTGCTGATTATTTAAGATATTTCAATCAGATTATGATACTTGCAAGAACTGAACTAGCTTTTGCCTACTTTCGCGGAATTAAATTACAGTGTGTCAGTATGTTTTTAAAACTCTGGACTTTGTTTTACTGCGTATCAAATTATGTGTTGAAATATTCGACAGTAAACTTTTATTCAAAATAGTCTTAACTATAAATGGCTGGTACATTGTTCGGAGGCTGTAGTCATGGTGACTAACTCTGCTGGGTATTCACTATATTACACCTACTTAGTGGCTTCACAATGCCGCATCTCGTGAGCGTAAAATGTATACAAGTGTGTATCTTACCTTCAAACCTAACATAAATGACATAAGTATAAGGTAACTCCATCTTATCTCCTATAGTTGGGACGTTTTAAGAGGCCCGATTTGACGTTTGTTGCTTTTCACGCCGCGAGAACTTTGTGCAAACGTCTACGTAAGAAATCGAAAATTTTATTTATAAATTGAAGTATTTACAGTGTTATCTTTACATAATGATGATGTATAAGGATCAACTTTCACATTATATTGTTAAATACATTCACAAACATGAATTTATCGAGGATTCATAATTTCGTAGCACTACATTACAATGTTATATCTTAGGTACGTCTGATACCTTAGTAGGTACTGTGACCACTTCGGAACCAAAAGTAACGGATTATCCGAAATTAACGAATCAGTTATGACGTGTTCTAAATTTTAGATTCATTATTTTATGATTGATGAAGTATATTTTCATTTTTAAATATAAATTAAACAAAAAATCATACAGTTATATTGATTGATCAAAAATTGGCCAAAAGACTGGCATTAAAAACAAAACATTAACATAGATTATCGTGACTGTAATTAAAGCCATTTAAACTCATTCTAATAATTTAAACGAATTTCGTAATAAATTCAATGTAAAATACGTGACTTTATAACTAATCGATTACAAAGCATTAGTGATATAAATCGATACATCTTGAAAATCGGTTTTTGCTGCTATCAATTTTTTTCTCTCATTCCTACACGTGTGATTTTGGCAGCCGTCAAATCTGGGCTCTTAGAACGTCCCGACTATAGTGTTTTAAATTTTTCGATACTTGCCTGAAATAGACGCACTGAGAAATAATTCAGGTACACCTGTGTCGTTCGGCTATGGCTATGGCGGCCGCAGAAAAGTGAAAAACATAATAAAAACGTGTGATTTCCTTTATAAACCTAATTCCAAGTCAACCTAATCAAAAGCCTTACGAACGTTTCTCGTGAAGCGAAAGTTGGAAGCGCTTCGTCTACTAGCAGCCGAATTCAGCTATGTCTGGAAAGTTAAGCAATACTCTATTTCCGCTCGCGTGAGCTATGCGCGTACAGACGAGCACACGAGTGCTTAGAAATAATCGTATTCTTTATTAATTTTAATGGTCTTGGCATCAGCATAGCACATTTACAAAGTAAGCTGTCTTTTTAAAATAAAAATACTATCTCAGCACCTGTACTGTAATTTAAAGCCAGTTGTTGATGAAGCCTGTATAATTGCCAGAATTTGAAACAAATCTATAGGTTCACTGAATTAATATTACTTTTGAGCTTTATTAAAACTGTTATTTTAATTAGATACAATAGGGGAGTTTCCTGATAAATTCTAATTAGTCAGTTATTTACATTATAAAATAATATTGAGCACATAGTTTTTCTTTTGTCATTTAAACAAAAAATCTCGAAGATATAGTGCGTTGAAGTTACGCGTGACGTCACGACTTCTCATATTGTACCAATAAGTGACGTCATAAGTCCCCACTCCCGAACTTTGATGCACGTTATCTTTGTCAATTTTGATTGATTTGAAAAAGCTAAAATACGTGTTCGATATTTTTTGGATAGTCTAACTGACGCACTAATTGGATTTTTTTTACCCAGTAAACTTTTTTTTTTGTCAAAAATGTGTGTGCGTTTGATCTCAGTCTCACCTAATGTTAAGTGACGACGAGGTCGAAGGTGATACACGCTTACCCAGAAAATGCCTCCCTTACCTTGAAAACACCAAGGTTAACTTCCCTATTGTGCTTACAAATATTGTTTCAATCATCTTGCATTAACTAAAAGAGTCACCAAAGTCGCTTATTTTTTTCGTACTTTAAGCACCTGATATCGTGCCTGTACATTATAAATTGGCGAAGTTCGGCGCATCGGTGCGTATTGCGGAGATAACTTCCACCGACATGTGTTTTAGCGAGTTCGTATTATTTCATTACACTTTTAGCTTTGTTTCGAGCGTCTTTTGTTTATGCCAACACGAATACCTTAATATAGTTTGAAAATTTATTTTAATTTATAGTGTTTACTGAAATCCAAAGTTATTATATGGAATTGTTGTTTGTATGTAAATCTCCGCAAAAAAAGCTTCTCGGAAAACGAACAGCACAAATTCGTTTTTGTTGGTTGTTCTATCTCTATCGCAATAAAAAAGACACGACAGCTGATCATTTTTTTTAAGAAATATTGAGGGATTTCTCATTTCAAAGTCACGTTAAAGCGTTTAGTGTAGATTGTAAAATGTAATTTCAGTCCCTAATAGGTTACTTTCTTAAATATAGTACGCTTTTGCAAATTTAATACTTGTCTCTTTTCAGAGAAACCAGAACCACACACATGGGAACAATAACACGAAAATAATCAATTAATTTAAATAATTTAGCGTCCGACGCACACATTGCTAGCCTGGGTGGAGATGTCGCAGCGCGCACGCAGGCCCCGCCCCCCGGACTAATTGCACCAATCTGCGGTCCCGTACGCACGCACACGCGCTCACGTACTCGTGTACGTGTGACACGCATGTTCGCCAAACGGCCACAAAGGAGCTGGATTCATGGATCCCACGATGGTCCTATGTAATGGTACATTGTTAGTGCCCTATTTAGGATTGTATGCATAGAATTAGAAACGTCAGAGTCGTCTTTAGATTTAACTTGATCAAAAAATGTATTCGTATTTAGTTGAAACATAAGTGGTATACAGGGTGACATAAGACGATTTTCAAGCAATATGAGTTACAAGAAACAAAAGTTTTTTTTTGTTAATTTACCCCTTCAAAGGGTGAACTATGAATAGTCAGTAGGGTTAAATTAACAAAAAAAAAATAGCTTTTATTTCTTGTATATCGTATCCCCTGTATATTGAAAAAAAAAAAACAGTCTATAGTAAAATTATGGTACCAAGTTGTTTAATCACAGTAATTAAAATGATTCGTTAAAGACTTTTCAACAAATTATTTGCAACAGCGATTTTTAAAGCCTTTATCAAACGCCTTCAAATTTCAATTTAAAGGGACATTCTAGGACTCAGTCTAGAACAAGTAATCCTACCAATACAAAACACAAGTCAATTGACCAATGCAGTCTGCAGCTGCAGATAGTAACCAATGGATGATGAGCCAGACAGTCTGTCTTGTTTTACAGACGGGGTAATTGAAAAAAATCTCATTTGCTGTCTAGCTAGTCGCCTAAACTTGCGGCGGCTTTAAAAAAAAAAACAAATCGTCACTTGTTTCAGCTTTTCTTTTAGTTCCAACGGCGCCGGCGACGCATGCAAATAAAAAGACGTTCTCAATTTGAATTTCTTCCTTATTTTTCTATTCTGACAGCCTTTCAAATTAACCCTAGCATTTCTAGAGGTGTCACGTGTCTATGGCATAAAGAAAATAAAAGTAACCATAAAGTGAATCGTAAACTGAAAAAAACAAATATTCTCCAAATGATCAATCGGGTGAGCGTATTATAAATCAAGCGAACGTGTCAGGAGGACCTTGGATCGAGTTACCGGGTCGGATGGACCGGAGCCCTCAATTTTGAAAAGGATGAACATTTCAGGTATCTACATACTATCTTCAAATTTTAATAGGTACTTTATATAATTCCTTTATTGGATAAACCCAGAAAAAATCTCTATACATTTAAAACAGTACCGTGATTCACTTATAGACAACGCACAGCCTAAACGGGTGCTCCAAGAAGTTTGAAATTTGGAGGAGACATTCTGTGGCGGAGATAAAAAGCTACGGCTAGCTGTCAGGAAAGTCCATGTTACTATAAGTAAATGTCAAACTCATACGTACGGTTCTAATTCTTCCGGCTTCCCTTAAGAAATATTTGACGCTTCGCCACTGGTACCTACCTACCCTAGAGGTGCACTAAAGAGGGATTTTTTGAAATTCCATCCCTTAAAGGGATAATAAAGTTTGTATGGACGCGGGCGAAGCTGTGGCGGGTCCTCTAGTATAAAATATAATGCAAAGACTCTTTGAAGAAATTAAGTAGGTATATGGTTGATTCAAAACTCAGCAAGATATAAAAAGTCGTATCACTTCGGTTAGAGGTCTATCTTAAGAGCAGACACAATTGCAAGGGCAGACCGAAGCGCAAGGGCAACAGCAGGCTGATCAGCGATGCATTCTACACAATCAAATTTAACCCATATGTCTTTGTCTTTAAAGTCTAAATTAATAGTTTCGTTTATCCGCTGATCACGCGCTGCGCACGTAAGAGAATAACGCCCCAGGCAGTTTCCGCAGTAAACCGAGCTGGCTGGAAAATTCGTATTATGAGCGCGCTAAAGACGCCGGCTTTTTCCAGGCAGGTCAGTTTACAGCGGGAACTGCCTGGAATGAAGAGCTCATAACACAACCCCAGGAATGCCGAATGAGTGCCATTTACTTGTTAATTAAGTCTTTAATACATGCCACTAGAATATCTAATTAAGTACTATACTATAGAGATAACCAAAACTGGTTTTAATACGACGAGCTCCGCACGAGTGAGGTACTTGACTCGGTACTTGAGACTTGATTAATAAATGTTACATACCGTCTCTATTTTCACCTAATAGCCATTTCGGATTGTATTATTGGGAAGTTTTATTAAGCTCAAATTAACGACGAATAAAACATGTAAGGAATTTAAGGCCGGGTTTTATGAAGCGTCAGACCAAATGGAAGACTTAATGCCTTAAGGCGTTCTCCACCAGTCAACTACGGGGCCAAACAGAATCCCGTTATGGGTCGTGCAGGAAGTATAGACCGTAAAGCAGTAATACGCTAAACCTAAATAAATATAATTTATTTTATAAACCTACACATCTGAATATATCAAGCAAATACTGGCATTTATAGTCAGTGCATCACAAGCCTTAAGGGGCAGCGTCACGGTTAAGTTTCTATCAGTGGCGCAGCCTGCCTACAAGCCGATTCCTGACGGCTTTACCAAGATAAAAAGCTACGGCTAGCTGTCAGGAAAGTCCATGTTACTCTAAGTAAATGTCAAAGTCACACGTACGGTTCTAATTCTTCCGGCTTCCCTTAGGAAATATTTGACGCTTCGCCACTGGTTTCTATGTATGGAAAGTAATGTCTATTATAATCCCATTTATTAAAGTTTTTATTTCTATGATTTCAGTTGGTAAATCACATTACTATGCCGCGAAATGAAGTAATTCTGATTGATCAGCAGTTTATTTATAAATTTAAAAAAAATCATACATACTGAAAATTGCGAAAATAAGGCGTTTTTAAACGGCTTTAATTATTATTTAGCGAGTTAAAAATTGCGAGATTGATCAAATGAAGTCATATAAATACAGAAATCTTTAATAAATGAGATTATGATAGGTAATATACTTTGTATGGAAACAAAACAGTGAGCCGGGGGATCTCACTCCGCACTTTAGGTAAGTAAGTACAGTTGGCCGTCGGACACCTCGGAGCTATAAATCGCAGTAGGTTGCCGCTCGCACGCTCGCTGGCCGATTCGCGCGTCATCAAGTAGCCTAGATGTTTGGTATTATTGGATGACACAGATAAAAAACTGACAACCCTAGCGTGTACGAAAGAGCACGTTTTATGCATCGGAAAGAGAAGGCATGATTAGGCATATCATCGTACCTAAACTCCGAATTTGTTAGATAGCGATTCTTCTGTACGTCAGTACTATTATCATATTCTGTACTGTGAGTTCACCCTTAATTAAATTAAACCTGTGGTTACTTCAGTTTAGAGACTATGTTTTATGATCGTAAGTGGCTATTAATATAATAATATTGCGTTGGACATTTATAAATAAATAATGCTGGCATGGTCGGTGAGGCGACGATGCGTCTCGCGGTCGTAAAGTGTCCGCGGTGAAAACGATCCCGGTTGTCATCGTAACAAGTTTATGTGCACCGAGTACACTTAAAAAATACGATTTATAACATCGTGCGACCAACGAATTAACAAAGCAACCAACGACATTCAATGGCATAATCCAAATCTTAAACTCAACATTTTCATGACACTGCCAGCGACTGCATGGAAGGGTTTAATTAAATAATATTGACCTAATCGGTTCGAGGAAATCAATGTTACGAGCAACGTAATGTGTAATGGAGTCACCGGTCGTGTGCTTCACAAATGAATTCACCAAATCCCGATGTAATCAGCGACAAGGAGCTGGGACACTCGACACGACACGATAACGCGCGGACAAACAGCCCCGCCCCGCATAAACCAGCACATAACTGCTGTGGACGCGACGAAATCAATTCCCGGTTCCGATTCCGAGAACTGACACAGTTTCTAAACTGTCACATCACTACCGACGCACCGCTAAATAAATTCTAATCGCCCCCGCGCCTCCCGCACGCCATTCTGACCCCTAAGGACCCCGCACTAGATGAACTTTCCTCCGCGCCCGGCCCGCCCGTTAAACTATAAAGAAGAGCCACCTGTCTCCACGAAAAACTTTATAGCCGCCATAAAATTAAACCTCAAAAGAAAAAACAAAACGTATGGCATCATTTTTTCAAGGGACCCGGGTCCATTTTAGATCGTGTTTACCTAACCTGTCACCTACAGAATGGCGATTTTGACTTGTCCGGCCCGGTGAATTAATTGTGGAGTCCTTAAGATATATATTCTGGTGCTGATAAGATCCTAAAGACGGGCGGACCTTTCGTAACGTGGGAGCGATTTGCTACCTACTGACAGATTCCATCGCGAATTAGATCATATTTTTTAATTGTAGCTTCACACTATTGGAACTATTAAAAACAATTGCTACTGAAATTTACGAGATCATAGCTCATGTAAGCAATATAATACACGATTTCAATTAAATGCGAAAAACAAATTTCAAGTAAGTAACCGATCTAAAGGAATCTTCCGGAATATTTTTTTTGCCATGATATGATGAGATACATAACTCATCATCATCATGATAAGGTCCCAACTAACAAAATTAGGTCGTATAATGACTGAGACAACCTCAGGTCGGACCGTTTTAGTTATATAACAATCCTGCTAACGTGTATATGACGCGAAATAGGCCCAAATTATAAAAAATTCATTCATATAGAGGCCGTGTTAAGGTCGTATTAATGACTATTAAGGAGGTAAAAGTCATATAAATTACACATATACCATACATACATAGCGTGCGTAGGCTACAATGCTATTATTTTTTATTTCGGAAAATTCTGCTAGGTCTGGTACATATAGAGAGATTAGTGCCCCCAAACACTCGGTCGTTTCAACTCAATCGGTCCAGTAGTTTCGGGGCAAATTGACTGTGACAGACGGCCAGACAGACAGACACACGAGTGATCCAATAAGGGTTCCGTTTTTTCCTTTTGAAGTATGGACCCCTAAAAGAACTATTGTCAAGTGTGTCACAAGATATATCACATTAAAGAGCTCATTATGAACCAAAACAAATTTATAATCCTTTAAAAGATATTTAATAAAATATACGAAAATCGAGCACACGCCTTATCTCAAAGTCAAAGTCAAATATTTATTGCATTTCTCCCAAATGGATGAGCCTAAAATAAAATAAAAAAACCGAATATAGAAGCAGAATATGTTCCGTTTCCCGTGTAAATTTAAAGCTTAAAGATTATTGTTCAGGTTTTCGTGTAACCTATGAGTGAGAGACCCTATATTTTGTATATTTTAGGGTTCCGTACCCAAAGGGTAAAACGGGGCCCTAAGACTCCGCTGTCCGTCCGTCTGTCACCACGCTGTATCTCATGAACCGTGATAGTTAGACAGTTGAAATTTTCACAGATGATGTATTTTTATTGCCGCTATAACAACAAATATTAAAAAAACAGAATAAAATAAATATTTAAGGGGGCTCCCATCCAGACATGATTTTTTTGCCGTTTTTTATTAATTTTCTAAGTGCTCCCCAAAATTAGCCTCCTAAATCAGAATCTGTTTATTGACGCTATGCGTTCGGGTTACCTAATTATGTATAGGTACTTACCAAATTTCAAATTCTTCGTCCAGTAGATTCAGGGAAAATAGGCTGTCGATGATTTTGTAATACGGAACCCTCTCCAAGTGAGTCTGACTCTCAATTGTTATATTATTTACCATCGTCCTATTTTTTATAATGTCTATTCATTAGGAGACACTATTTTACATTTAATCTCTAATTTGTACGACATAATCATTAATGATGTTTAATTTAAATCCATATAATTTGACATGCGCAATTTATAATCTATTTTGATATAAAAAAATCTAAACTATCCACTTTTGAATGTTTTAGGGAGACATTTCAAGTAAATCGAATATCAAAGTGAGATAAAATCAAGATTAACTAATCCCCGTTTGTTGCTGCCCACTGATCAAGGCTTGCTTAAAATTAGGAGTACTCACCATGCGAGCTGACCGCGGCCGAGTAGGAAGGGTGCATCTGCTGGTGGTAGTAGCGGGCGCGGCTGTGGTGCGAGCTCTCCAGCGGGGAGTGGAAGAAGCCGTCGCCGTTGGCGTCGGCGCCGCCGTCGCCGGCGGCCGGGCTGCCGTTCAGCCGGCCCTCGTACCAGCGCTGCTGCAGCCCCGCGCCCGCGCCGCCCTCGCCGCTCATGTCCATGACAGCAGCTCCGAACTCACAAACCATGCATCGCTTTTACACTCACGCACTATAAGTCCGCCCTGTCTGCATCTCAACAGTCAGTTGTTGTAGGGAACGATCGCTCACTGATTTGTAAAACACAGTCTCATCGCTCACGCGCGCGCACTGACCAGTCCATGCCCTGAAACAAAACACCATTATGCAACGTTAACCTTTCGCAACTTCAAAGGACTAAAATTGGTCGGTTAGTCAAAAAGAAACAATCAATTAAGATAATACGGGTGCGCTATCGAAAGTCGTCAGCGTTATCGACTCCGGCGCACTTTGATTAACTGATTGTGCGAGCAACACTCGATATCGCCGCGATAAGCGATAACAGCACATTAAACGGTGTTAGCCAACCGAGCTGTGATTTTTATTACCACTAAATAACCAAAGATATGTTAGCAAAAGACATATGTAATTCTGATTCGTTCGCTGAACTAGTTTTGTTTTTTGAACGCCAATTTAGAAACAATTAAACTTTTACTGCTCTTTAATTTACTCATTAAATTAACATTTAAAAAAATCGAGGATACCGCTTAGGTAATAAAACTAATCCGTTAATTATTTCCAGCTGAAGGGAATATTCATTTATTTAAACAGCAACACAACCATTATCATTTTAATGGCGGGCAGTTTTTTATAATTTAATACAAGAAATAAATCTAGGTACAAAACTTCTTACGAAGAGAAGAATTTTAATAAAAGTACATAGTGTACAAACACTTATACTTAATTTTATAAGTCATTAAACGGTAGACGGCGTTGTGCTGATGAAATATATCTACCTACGTATTATAAAATAGATTTTCCTTTTACAGCGAATAGATATAGTGCGGTAATAATTGATGGGTAAGTAGTTTTATACTCCCTTAAAAGTTTGACATTATTTCATGGTCAGAGACTACAAAAATGGACGGTTAAAAAAACTCTTAGACGACTAGCGGTCATAATACGTTTTTAAAAGCGGTTACTATACCTAACCGAACCAATCCTGCACAAGCGTTTTAATTAAAACTTTCGTGAGACATTATGAATACTTGAAAAACAGTCAGTGCGCGGGTTGATCTGACCGGGACCGCACTCAAACCCTGAAGAAGGACACCAATCGAGTTCGATACGTGTCGGACTATTTCTGACAATAAATCGTGAGTAAAGCCGTGTGTTTGTCAAGTAAGCGTTTTAATGTAACACGTTGTATATTTATTTAGTTTTTTTACCTTAACGGTGAACATGCAGCAAGAATTTGCTACTAACGATCATTTATATTACACACTATATTAACCATTGAAAATAGCTGGCTGATAAATGATATTATTACAAAAGTACCTACTAACACTGCGCTAACACGAGTCTTTTTTTACCCAACTGCGACAGACATAAGAAGGGTAATTTTTGTTTATTTTAAACGAATTCCCCTTTACTACCTACACCTTTTAAACAGCTGAAATAAACGCATTAAAATTTGATAGCTACTTACCTAACCTAACCAAACCCAATAACTCTATATAAGAAATATATTGTATCAAAATAATGTTATTCAAACTTTGCCATATAAAGCAAATAATAAACAAAAGTACATATTATGATACCGCTCAAGGTTAAAGCTCTTAAATCGTGTTTACAAAAATATAAAGAAATAAAGGAACAATTTTGCAGTTCACTAGAGTAGGTATATTAGTTTATTCATAGTTTTTGTGCGCAAGTAAGTTTGTTTGTGTTGATTTCGATTTTAACCAACATAATAGGTTTTGGAACATTCGATGAAAAAACGGAGACCTCATTCTCGTGTATGTCTATCTGTCCGTCTGACACAGTCCATTTTCTATGAATCTATACTTCACGAAAAACTAAATTAAAAAAAGTCTTGCATTTCAGAGTTAAACGATGACTTTTAAAATAATAAGAAAATATATACATTATTTCTTTGTTTTTCACTTGACAACAGTTTTTTTTAATATATTTCTAATTTGCCCCCGTGACCAAACTTCAACTTTTATCGTGCTACATTTTTGGAGAAAATAGGCTGTCGTTTATTTGTAGCACGGAATACTCTCCACCCGTACATACATAATATATAAAAAGATTAGTTAGGGCTATATGACAACTTTGGGGCCAATTCGAACGTGTTTTCGCTAAATTTAGAAGTCGCTAAATTTGAAATAAGAAACTTGTTACTCGATTTTGAACCTTGGAGCTATACAAAATCGAGTTTGACGTTTCTTATTTTAAGTTTAGGCAATCTTAAATTTAGCGGACACCGTTTCGAATTGGACCCTTTGTTTAACTATGAATAAGCTGAAGCTGATCATGCAGCAGCTACTCGAGCACAGAGAAGCGCTCGCAGACAGCATTTATACTTAAGATTAAATGAAGGTTATACTGATAAGATATTGAACAACAGGGAAGCCGAAAAAACATTTTGGCACTTCCAAAGATTGCATATCTTTATTTGTCTCCATTTATAAGTATTTGGATTAATAATATTGCATATATATGTAAGTCTTAATTTCGTTATGATTTTGAATTTAAAACAGATCCTACTGATAAGAACTGGCTTTTCCTCATCGTACAAATATTTGCGTACGTTGGTATTCTTTATTACCTCAACAAGTCATTTTTATATGTGTAAATGGAGAAAAATCAAGGTTAAAATTTATATTAAAAAATTCAAGAAATATTGTTAGGTTTTTTAAATACATGATAAAGGGTGCCCTAATTATAGAAGTTTGGTACAAGCGTTTCGAGTTTGAATACCATTCGGATAATAATTTACTTATGCCTTTTTCTCTTTATAATGCTAAAATAAAAAAATAAAAAATAAGTTTTACGTATTTACATATTTATTTAATTAATCTTAATGCACAGTAACAATTTCAGTACGTAAGGAGCACTTCATGGTATGGTGGTATTTAAAAAGGACTGGCCCAAATTAACTTTAATTAACTGAATACACTAAGACAATAACAATAACTAAAAATATTGTGTATCGTCGTTACAAAATATATTCTATTTTTTTTTTAAATTAGTAATAGGTTGTACATATTTATTACTTTATCTTTTATATATGTAGATTAGTTTTAGTTTTAATTTATAATGTTGTTGTTAATGTTAATGTTAATAAATAAAGATTTTAAGTGATTTATTATCTTAAATATTTAAATAAAAATTAAATCAGATCAAGATGCAGATTATAATTAAGAATATAATAGATTAAAATAAATTTATTTAAATTGTGTATTTAAAAATATTAAAAAACACGAAAATTTAATATTTTTTATAATATATATGCCTTGAATATACATAATATCTATAAAAGTATTTGAATGTTATTTAAAGTAATTAATGCATGAAGGCAAGCAGACTCACCAATGTTATTTAGATCAGATAAGATGATTTCAAGGAGTCAAGATAATTCTATGTTGCCAGCAATGATAATTTATAAAAATCCAAATCAATAGATCACCACAACCTACTTAACCGTTATCTGACCATCGACTGGAAATGGATTTGCAGATAAATAAAAAATAAATCTAAAATTTATCGCGAATTTTTTTTAGTGGCGATATCTGCTTTATATCTCTGATAATGTGATAAACGCTCGCATCAAATGGGAATTAAGCATGACAAGGCTTTGTTATATTTCAATTATTTTAGGTAGGAAGGTTGTAAGCACCTTATACAATACATATAGTATAGGGGGTTTCAAGATTGTAATGCCGAAATGATAACACCATATCAAAATACTCAGGCACCTACCTAAATGGGGTTAGATGCATAAAAATCAAAATGAGGTTTAAATTATATATTATGAAAGTAAATGTAAACAAAAGCATATTTATAGAAAAATCAGATCATTTTGAATCTTAATTTTTCATTTTATTAAGGGTCAAAATTAGTGAAAAATATATAGGTATTGGTTTATAGTTCTGATTTTAGTTTTTTGGACATCCTCATTATATTTATGTCATGTTTTAATTCTACTATGTTGTTAAAAAAACAGTATTTTCAGTTTTTCCCTTTTGGTGGCGTAAAACGTTTTTTGTTATTTATTTTTATTTATGTGCTTGTTTACAGTTGACGAAGCCTGTGGAGGATTTTATCTTTATAATTAACTCAAAGGAATATATTCTGAAATTAAATTATGATAATTTTCGGAAATAATTGTGGATTTTGGTTTAAGCGCCATACATTTTGTACAATCTAACGAATGCTGTGACGTCATAGTTGCCGTCCATTTTGTATGGAGTGTTTTTGCGAGTGGTATGAACAATGACTTTTCAACGCTTCATAACTCATAAAATAGAAAACATAATAATGTTATGCGTACACAGATCGGTTTCTATTACACAGCACTTTCCAATACAAGATGAAAAAAATATGCATCTTCCCTATTGTATTTAAAAATAGATTTAATGTCGACTCTTAATGAGCTATTTAGAATACTGTTTAACAAAGCTTAGTATACATTTTATAATATCTGCATATAATATAATTTCTAAAAGTAATTCTCAGGAATTCCCTAATTTAAGGTGCACGGCCACTAACCTACGTATTATGGCATAGCTTTATTTGCCCTAGCGATCGATCGTAGCGGGTGATCGATGCGTCTGCGCACACGCTATCGGATGTGATCACGATCGCATGATCAGGGCTAAGCAGTAGCCCATCTTGGTCCATAAATCATTGCTGATTGCCTATAACTTGAAATCAATGATAAACATTGTGATTTTACACCCACCACTTTAAGTTATTATTTTATGAATACGATTATTTTCTTGATTAGCTTTTGTGCTAAGATGTCTTATTCTTATGCTCTGCTACAAAAGGCTTACTATAGCGTTGAAGACTACCTTAACGACAAAAATGCGTGGCCTAGCGTAGAATTAAATTAGAATAATTATATAATTTTAATAATAATCATTACCTATACTATAATATCCATTGTTATTATTTGTGACGATGCCAAAGTGATTTTCTAAATCCTACTTGGATAAATGATTTTTATCTTATCCTATCTTATTCTGGATATTCTAGGTATCTACTTTACTAATCGTACCTCCCTTTATTATTACTGTGAGCATACATCTCAGATTTTGATTTAAAAAAAAAAATATGGGCAGATTCCTGTTTAGATTATAATTTACCTTATTCTTAAAATAATGATACTAAATAAAATTAATTAAATCTACTAACAAGATATAAACTAAAACTAAAGTAAAAACTAAACTAGATATAAACTAAAATTACTTAAAATAAATTTAAAAAATCAGATCTCCGCAGTTTATATCTAGTTTAGTTTTTACTTTAGTTTAATTTTTATCTTGTTAGTAGATTTAATTAAATATACTTAAAATATCAATCATGAAAAATCATATTAATAAGTTCTTTCGTGTCACATAACGTGTATCAGATGACTAAAATAGCTACATATTACTATTACCGACGCGTTATAACCCAACACGTGTATCGACCCGCTTATTAAGATTAAGGTAACTTCCAATAAAGATAATTGATTCCTCTTGGACCTCCCGCCGGAGAGACCGAAAAATGGAGCGTTTTTTAAAACCGTCGTCTATTTAAGTATTGTATTAATGGCGCTTTGGGCACAGTAGTATAATGTTTCTTAGATAACTGGGTCTGTATTCAACATGTCCTAAACGGTATCACACTTTATTTTGTTACGATATGGTAGCCCTTAGCGTTGTAAAACGATACGCGATATTTATCACTTAGGCAATGTCGAATAGAATCGATGAGTATCGTACAATTATTTTGACATCAGAACTTTTATTTTGTTAAATAAAAATTGTTAAGTGCATATACCAATGTTTAAACGCGAAGTCTTGGTATATAACAACAACAAAAAAAAATGTTACACTAAAGAAGCACCCCATCGGTAATCATAACATTTTATAATAAATTTAAAACCAAAATTTACAAACACCGATTCGAAAGTGTGTAAGCTAACTTTAAAAGTCGCTAAACTTGAAATAAAAATCGTAAAATTTCGATTTTGATACCTCGATGCTATACAAAGTCGAGTTTGACGTTTCCTATTTTAAGTTTAGGGAATTTTAAATTTACGAACACCGTTTCGACTTGGACCCATAGTAAATCCAAAAGGATCTAAGCGCCGAAAACAAAATTGACTAACATTGAGGGATTGAAAAAAGGTATCAGTTTGAAATTATTTTTTGTTACACCCGTATTTTTAAAATGCTCTTATTCAGATTTATTAATAAATTAGAAAAATCCGTAAGCATATTTTGTACCGGGTGCAACGTGATACACCAAGTTGTCAAAATGACAAGCTAAGCACCATTAAGAAACAAACAGTGTTTTAAGCCTCTTAAAACGATTCTTGAAAGCTGCATGCAATGAAATGAATCAAGACACGATACGATTTTCTTAGATTGGTTCCGGATAAAACATCTTTAAAGGTATTAGGTACAACATTTTTTTAAATTAAATATTTTATTTTTGTTCACATATTTACTACCGTTATTTTAAAACCTTTATTAAGTTGTTTTAAAACGTCTCATAATAGTAAATTATCGTTTTAGAGTTTTTTTTTTATAATAGAAGTTAGTTAAATAAAAACCTATATAAATAGGTAAAAACACAAAAAAATGGTCGGGTATTTAATTTGGCTGCTTGTTGGTAAGGATATTCGAAATAATATCTAATTGTTTATTGTTCATTCGGGTACAAACTAGAGTTATGCTCTTCGAAACTAGTACTTTGTATAGGATGAAATAGAAGATTTAGTTCGACACTGTTTTTGTGTTTTATGCATAATAGTCATACATACATACATAGCATCACGCCCGAAATCCCTAATGGGGTGGGCAGAGCCACAAGACTACTTGTGGCCACGTTCGATTAATTAGTCCTAAGATGGTATGATGATAATAGTCATATTATTATTTATTTAAGTTCTATTTTGTTATACTCATGTTCTATTTTGTTAATTTGTATTTAAAAATGTTTATATATTAATTGTTAAGTGTATAAGTCTAATATTATTCCAGTGTAATTGGTGTACCGTTCTTGGTTGAATAAATAAATAAATATATGTTCCAAAGCATAAAGTTGATAAGTACATAAAATTAAACACAATCGACATTTTTAAGTTCTTATTACATAAAATATTATCTAACCCTGACCATTACAGTATATCAAAATTTAAAAACCTATTAGAAATAATACTGAAATATTGAAGAACCCCAAAATTACAGTGCAGCTAATCTTGGATGGAAGAGAATTCTAATTTTAGTGTGACGTAGGACAGATAGGGTTTGATGGATGCCTTTAAACAGCTTGAATAGTTTATACGAACACTGATTTATTTCTGTATTGAAATGCACTTAATTCGATGTTGATTGGTCTTTAGCAAACTTTGAATATTGATAGATTATTTGTATCGATTATTAATGAATCATTATTTATGTAAATAACCATTACAAATTCATAATTTATCTTGTTAGGTTCCGAATATCCAAGGAATAAACATGTATTTTGATAATAATTGTAAGTTCATTTTAAGCGTTCTATATTTAGTTTTAGTTAATTTTATTTAGTTGTATTGCAAGTTATTTAATAAAAGAAGTGTACCGTTTAAAAAAAACCACAATCATATTAGTTCCATAATTTAAAAGGAATAAACGGAACCGTTATAGGAACACTGTAGTCTGTCTGTCTGCATGGCACATTCTATTATTTCCTTTCTATAAATTAGTGTATCTCAGAATCCATCGATATTATTACTCTGTGTTGAACATTATAATTCCATACCTACACTGTTATCTTACTTACTTAGATTTTATTTACTTATGCCGATCGCGTCGGAGCTGTCAAATCAAAATTAATTTTATCATCGATCTGGCAGTTGAAGCACTGCCCTTAACTAAATAATTAGCGAGGCGAGCAATAAGCTCATTGTACCAGCCCAATGTCAGACCTACATAACTCATTAATATAATTTTTAGGGTTCCGTACCTCAAAAGGAAAAAAGGAACCCTTATAGGATCACTCGTGTGTCTTGTCTGTCTGTCTGTCTGTCACAGCCAATTTGCTCCGAAACTACTAGACCGATTGAGTTGAAATTTGGTATACATATGTAAGTCGGTGACCGCAACACGGACGCGTGACGCAAATATATGAATTTTAAACATGGGGGCCACTTTAGGGGGATAAATAGAAAAAAAAAAAAAGTTACGCTAACTATATCATGTGACATAAAATGAAAGGCCGTATTGTGATTAAGATAAATGGTTTGGAAGTTATTTAGAAAAATAGGCGAAGATTGACCACCCCCCCCCCCTTATCTCCGAAACTACCGGGCCTAAAATTTTGAAAAAAATACAGAAAGTAGTTCTTTAACTATAGGTTACAGGAAAACCTATGAGAAGTCTATGGTATTTAAAGTAACATAGGAAATTGCAGATAGTCATGTATGGAACGGAACCCTTTCCACGCGGGTTTAACGCGCACTTGCCCGATTTTTATAACAAATGTTGCGGTTAGTTCAGGTCTATTTCATAGCCACAATTTTTGTGAACGGCTAGTTATCTATTATCGTGTACCTATATCCGGCGGACGTTTGAAACATTATATAACACACAAGCTTATCGTAATCTAATCGATCGGCGTTTGCGCATCTCGCGACGCATTCAAATTTGAAACGTCGCTCGCGGACCAATCCCGGAGCCGAACCTTACCGGGTTCTCGGAATACCGTGTGGGATGACATTGACATTGGCATTCGATAAAGCTTTACATATAGTGTTTATTTATATCTGACTTACTGTTGGCATACAAATATTTTGAATTGTTAAGAACTAAACCCTAAAGTTGTTCTCCATAGGTATGTCGATGCGGCCGCTGTGCGTCTGTGATTTTGCATTCTGTTTAAGCATGTTCCACCAAATGTTTTATTTTAAATCCTAATGTAATTGTACTGTATTGTATTGAAATTATTCAAATTTAGACAATTTTGTGAATTAGGAGTTATATAACTTCAATACAAATTGAAATTGAAAATGTCCTGAAAAGTCTAATAACTGATTCTTTGATACTAACACTTGCTAAAATCAATTAATAATTACCTACGTATTTTACTATTTTTTTATTAATTTTATGTCTCAAATTTAATATTTATGTTAAATTTAGGATGAGGTAGAGCCTTGAGAATAGTTCATAATATTTTTAATATAGCAAGGATATATGTCTTAATGGCTTATCTTTCAATGCATGGATAAGAAAACAGTGAATAGTAAATTTTTAATCTTAATTTTAAAGATCAATGTAATAAATTCAAAAGATTAGAGATATTTATCAAACAAAATTGAATACATACCTACAAATATAACCTTTATTTGGATAATATGAATTTGGTAGCTATTGACCAATATTATAATAGACAAATTTAAGAGATTCGGATTAGATACATCTAGGTACCTACTGTAGATAAAGTACCTAGAAATAATTGTATTTTAATTCAATTACTGACAATCTCAATTTAAATCCATGTATTTTGACATGCGCTATTTATAATAGGTAAGTATGTATTTTATCTTGAGAAATAAATAATTTTATCTAATCTTATCTAATAAATACTTTTATTTAAAGGTTTGGTCATACCTATGGTTTTACTGGTGAAATATCTTAAAATAGGTACATATTATTATCATTATTAGTATTCCCACCTTTTAAATCATAAAATTTTGACATATGACTTTAAAAAAGTAGGTTGCATAGGTTGCTCCTTATTATTTGAGAGAAATTTAAAAAATCCCTATTACTAAATCTAACAATTTTGTTTATATTAAAATTTAGGTTGTACTTTTCCTACTAAATACTTAGCAACATACAAATATCATCTCTTAATATCGTATCTTATCTTGTAAATCCAGTAGCAAGAATGAATGACCATAAAGAATCGATCCATAAAAAATTCATAAGCAACAAAAGTATTTAAGATAACCATTTTTTTATAATTTTACCGATTTTTTCATGAAGAACAAAGACTTACTTTCAAAGTTCACTTACACATAATATTTTCGAATTATTTCTGCTCGGATGCTGTTTGATATGCTATGAAACACTACCATATAGATACATATAAATATAGTAAGCACATTTTACAAAAGCAATAACTTTGTCTAATCTATATATTTTATCCACATGTAGATATCACTGAATATAAAAGATTCCTTCACATTTATTTTGTTTCGAGCACATATCATTTTTTTCAAGGCTTTTTCCACGCATTATCTTGGTTCTCACTAAATTTATAATCTATTTGCGTTAGTAGATATCTTTACTATCGCTGTGATTTTATTACATATACAGACAGATAATACATTTATCATATTTATGTGATTTTTTAAAACAAATTGGCTTTTTGTGTACCGTTTATGTCTTTTGTAAGAATCAAAAATATGTTTTAGTTTCGAATAACGGTTTTCTTTTAGACATACATTACAAATGGTTTTTATTATGTATGTGTGTATTTAGAAAAAATACCTACCCACTTTAAAAACAAATATGCTGTATGCTTGAAATATTCATTGTTTTTTTACTAGCAAATAGCCATAGGTAACTGCTAGCTTAATTCACAGAAATTATCTCGTAAAATGGTAATAGTAGGAGACGATCAAATTTTTTTAACATAATATCAAATTTTACTTATCATAATTTCTCTTACCGTCGGGCGCACAGTGAAGATAACCTAAAAAATAAAAGCGAAAAGCAACTCTATGGTAGAGTCATGACATATCCGTTCCATTTCTTTTTCATAAATGAATACCCACTTAATTATTGTTATTCCACGTATTTGAGGCAGTCGTTATGTAATAATATTCTAAATTTAAACAATTCCAGTCAGTCTGAGTCAATTAGGTAGAGTGACTCTACATGAAGCAATCAAAATGCAAACCTTCAGATTGTATCTACTGCCAAACATCTAGTAGGTACCTACTGATATTACTGGTTAGTAATAATCAAACAGCTTTATTGAAATCAGATAAAAAAAAACCTAAGATATAGATCTGTCATCTAATACTACTCCTAGGTGTTATTGATTCTTATCAACCATTTTTTTTTTTACTAGAAATTTATCTATACATATTTTTGAATAAATACCTTAATTTCCCTTATCAAATGCGTATCACTTAGTCGATCACAATCACTGGTTATCACTGAGTATAGAAAACACACTGCAATCATGCGCTCCATTCCGTTAGCAGTTTCATTTTCGACGCCAGTTTCAAATTCATCACACACAAGTACCAAGAATCGTTAGGATTTGTTTGACGTTCGTAATTTGAATTTGTTGGAATAACAAAACAGTGTTCTGTGCGCTTGCGCGGCGCGAGCGGCGACCGGGAGCGGCGTCGGTGGGACGCGACCCAACACTAAACCAAACCAGTCCCAACACTTTTTGTTGTTCGCGCGCACGATCGGCCTCTCTCGGCTGCACTCGGCATTTCCAACCGCCGTTCGGCTCTGCGCGCGCTCCGATTGGTTTAATTCACCCACGGGCGGCCTATGAGGGCGGGGCTCCGGTCTGGGATGGGAGTGTTCGCTTTTTAAATTTTCTTTTTCTCTTTTTGGGCGGGAGTGCGATGGTGTGCGTTCAGTCGCGCGGCGCGCGTGATGGATGGCGGTGGGCACAATGGAAGCACTTTTAATTTTGTCATGGATGCTGGATGATTGTTAATAATTGCATATATTTAAATATAAACCTGTATGCTCTACAGAATGATAAATTGATACTTTTATTTAGAAGAAAAGTCAAGTTATGTGTACACTACACACTACGCCCATTAGTATCATACGTAGCTAATATTATCAAATGTTCATTCAGTAATTTTCACTTTTAATCCTACTGATTTTTCAGAAATAATGTTTTTTTTTTAACTTTTGACGAAGTTGGGAGATTATTCAAATAATAATAATAATAATGATGATTTATTTCAGACTAAGTCCATATAAAATTGTTAGTAATACATTAGGGTCCTTATAATTTAAGTATTAGTCTAAAAATACAAACTGAATAAATTAAAAATTACAAATTTACAAAATTTACAAAATTACAAAATTACAAAATTAACAAATTTACAAAATCAAAGAAGTAATTACTAAACTTAGGTTACACAAGTTTTAAAGTAAGATTAACTTATAAAAATATCCATAAGTAGTAAAATAAGATAATAAAATGTGAATTACGCACAAAATAATTGATTAGCAATGTCAGATTATTTTTTGTTATTGTCAATATTCTCATATCACATAAGTTGGTTTTAATTTCAATACAACCTTTTGAAGTTTAAAGGAGTATTTCAATGATTCGTAATAAATCTTAATGATAATTGAAAAATTATGGTGTCTTTTAAGATTTTTATTCGAGAATAAGTTAATGTATTAATAGGTATGTTTCTAAACAATTCTCATTTACAATTAACTGAACTAATGTATGAAAATAATAAAATGTTTGTAAAGTAATATTATTTTAAAGAACACACACATAAACACACACACACACAGAGAGACAGAGAGAGATATTTTAGAAATTATAAGCATTTTTCAATCACTGAAGAATATATTCTTGTAACTCTACCAAACAAAAAGGTACGTGTGAGTTATTTTTGATTCATAAATTGATTGATTTTAATAAGATATCAGTATTTTTTTTTATTTTACTGTGCTACATCACATTACATTACTAATTCAAATGGAAAAAAATAACAATTCTTTATGCCAATGGTATGGCAATAGGTATATTTTAAAAACAATACTGAGGGTGATCACTAGTCTATGAGACAAGTATAGAGAAGTGTGTTTAACGATATGGATGTTTATTGATTTTGCCACAAAAATCTCAATGTCTCCTGATAATATATACGCAAAAAAAAACAGAACAATTAAGAATTTTTCAAGTATTTTACTGACGGAGTTATTGTCTTTATATATTTTAATGGGCAGTAACTGAATGGTATCTTCTAAAGCTACTAGATATTGGAACTTTATCCCATCTAATTTTTGATTTACATCCATTAAATAATTGTTTTTATGTGAACCTATTTCCAATCTATACATATAAAACAGTACCGTGACTCACTTATAGACAACGCACAGCCTAAACGGGTGGTCCTAGAGGTTTGAAACTTGGAGGAGACATTCCTCTAGTACCCTAGAGGTGCACTAAGGAGAGATTTTTTGAAATTTCATTCGTAAAGGGGTGAAAAGGGGTGATAAAGTTCGTATGGAAAATACCGCGGGCGAAGCTGTAGCGGGTCCACTAGTCTATTATAGTCATTACCACTTTTATACAACAGATATGCTTTTGTACGATCCTATCTATTGTTTCCTTTATTTGTTTATGTATTTTTCTTAAATTAGGTAAAATTGTAGATCTTACCGCTATTACCCCTAATAAGTACAATGAAAAAGACATCAACGTGTCATCCAAAGAAAAAACACTACTTGAATAAAAAAAAAACAAGATCATGATTTTCAGTGAACCTCGTAAGTATAATGAGAAACATCGAATAATTGCGATACGGTAATTCCAAATGGCGTGCCATTTAAATTTAAATAAAACCCACTCCTCTTATCAATATAGGGTACTCACTCCTATAAAGCACATTAAACACGATTTGCACATCTGAATTCTCTTACAATAGGGAAAATAACCCCCTGGGTAAATAAATAATAATTCTAATTAGTCCGTCAGTTAGATTATCAAAAGATATTGAACACGTATTTTTTGCTTTATCAAATCAATCAAAATGAACAAAGATAATGCGCATCAAAGTTCGGGAGTGGGGGCCTATGACGTCACTTAATGATAAAAAGTGTACAAAGTCGCGACGTCACGCGGAACTTCTACGCACTATTATCTTCCTCATTGTTTGTTTAATTGACAAAAGAAAAAAATACATGTTCAATATTTTTTTATAATGTAAATGAGTTATTAGATTTTTTAGGAAACTAGCCTATAGTCCTTTATAAATAAATTCCTACCTTCATACTTCCAGATCGTTCTAAAACATACCTCCACATAAAAACCCGCCCCACTAACCCCTCGTAAGACGTCCCGGGTGATTTACACACACCCCCATAAATCTGTCTGGCACAACACTATCTCGCATAGCTATACTATATGTTAGCGAATCGGCACAGCCAACAACATGAGCTATACAATGTTCAAGATGCTTAGGTAGATATAAAGTGGAGGAGATGGTTCAGGTTCAATTAGATTTACACCGGAAAGAAACGTATTTTGTTATGCCATCTTTTTAGGGTTCCGTACGTCAAAAGGAAAAACAGAACCCTTATAGGATTACTCGTGTGTTTGTCTGTCTGTCCGTCTGTCTGTGTGTCAAGACCTTTTTCTCAAGAGCGCGTGGAGGTATCATGTTGAAATTAATATCAAATACTCAAGTCTACAATCTGCTGGAACTGTGAAAAAATCAACCTTCTAAGTCACCGCAATCAAAAGATACGGCCGTTTATGCCACATATTTTGATACTTTCAAGGGAATCCAAAGGGAATCAAAACCTATAGGGTACTTCCCGTTGACCTAGAATCACGAAATTTGGCAAGAAGCAGTGTCTTATAGCACAAGTAAAGGAAATGTCCGAAAACTGTAAATAACAGTTACATCACAAAAAAAAATTGTTTAACGGAATAACCTTTGCAAAGTCGTATCACACTCGCCGGTTGCACGGAGATAGGAGCTTGCGAAAGTGATTTTTTGTCTTATTTCATAGGTAGCTTGTAAATGGTTACACGGTTGTTAAAAGCCTTTTTTTTCTGCTTTTCATATATAAGTACGGGACCCTCGGCGCGCGAGTCTGACTCGCACTTGACCGGCTTTTATTTTATCCCAAATCAAATCCTATCCTGATATTATAAATATGAAAGTATGTGAAGATATTTCAATGTTTGTTCCTCAATTACGCGCAAACGGCTAGATTTATTTGGATGAAATTTGGCAGACAGATAAACCATAAATCTTGGAATTAAGTCGCAGGCATAGAAATTATTAGTAAAGCGATATGTTTGTATTATCTTTTCTTAGTGTAGCCGGCGGCTTTGGGAAACAATACCATACACTCTATATGAGACCCTCTTCAACAAAAACAGTGGTCACGAGAGTGACATAATGCTGACGTCACATCGGGTCAATGACATATACGTCAATACTATTTATTCTGATGGCAATGGATACTCAATATCTTTATATCTCTCTGGTCTTTATAAATGAAATAAACTTACTTACTATATGCGCTACCTTGCCCAGCTATAGTTAGCGGTGACACAGCCAATTTTTACTATGTTTCAAAAGCTTAAAAAAAAAAAAAAAAAAATCAGTGACCCGGCTCGGCTTTGCACGTGTATACCTTAATGAATGATATACCTAAACATTCAGAAACCAATCTACCTTGTGGTGAAAACCAATTCAAAACCCTTTGGGAGTTCACGAGTTGAGTGCGCACAATTTTACATACCGACAGATAGAAGTACGCGTTGGGGACGTTTCTATACCATGTAGTGAAAGCGCTGGACCGTATGCGAGAGGGACACACTTATTAGAGTGGGCAGAATGGTGACATTACTTCTTTAAATCTTGTGGACCTATGATTTACCCTAAGTGATGCATAACGCCATCTATCAGCAGACTGTTGTATATATTCACTTGTAAATAAAAATGAATTTAAACTAGGATCCATAATTCGGACTAAATTGACAGATGAAAGTCTTGCCAGGAATAGATAAAATTTAATAGTGATGTTGCTAATGTCGATGTTTCAGTATCGAATCGAGTCTATTATTTTGCCTATTCTACCACATATCGCAATAAATTAGGTATTAGTACGTTTTAATGAGTTTAGTTATGAGTGTAATTATTCATTTGAATTTTTAATTAAGTGGTTTTTTATTTCATCTAGCTTTTATTCAGCCAAATATCCTAAAATTACCGAATTAACATAAAACTATCGGTGGAAACATCTTAAAATAATATAGACGAACAAAAACCTTATTCTAAAAATGGAGTATTCCCTATTCTCCGCATCACCCACACGTTTTTTAAGCGGCGAGCCAGACAGTCTGAATAATATTTAACCCCTTTGAAATCTAAAAGCATTACGGAATGAAAAAACAGCACTTATGTACCTCCTGATGCAGATAAACCATCTCCCGTACAAAGCGCACAAAGATACAATGCCTCTGAAAGGGTTCAAGAACGCACTTTCAAATTAACCGCTGTCGAATACGTAACGACACAACACACGCTTTTGCTGCACGCCATTCTGAATGCTGTTATCCAGCAATCGCATGTAGTTAACGACGATGTTCGCTTGCTACAAATCCGTGATATAAAATATTAGCCGCCGCCATAGTCCTATTTTAAATAGGGCCGTTTACGTTTTTCCTTTTCATGTCATTGTCTCTGCGCAGAGAGCGCTTGCAACCGTCACGTTCCAATTTTGAAAAGTGTCGGAACAAAATGGTAGTCGCTTTGTGCCGTGCCCTCGCTCGCTGCTGGCTGACTCGAGTTTGGTAATTTAGCAGATGCTCTGCGACCTTTGATGTTCCGTCTTTAGGAACTGTGGGTATACAAATGTACACTTCGTTAGAACTGGTTGCTGAATAAGCACTATCGTTTTTACGGACTGTTATGCAAACATACAAAAAACAAGCAGACGGCTAACTAGAAGCATGATTCGGGATATTCTCATTGCATGCCGACGTCAGAAACATCATCCGGACATGAGAAAAGCCATACACACCTACAACCTTCCATCAGCAAACGCTGGTAACCAAATTGGAACATCACCGTGCCATGTTTACAACTCAACAAAAAGAGGAAAACAACAAAGGAGCCGAATTTAAATTCCAATCGAACTTTGACACATGTCTGCCACCATAAACAATGGAAATTCAAATCATCGTTAGGTTTGAGCGGGCGAGCTCGTGCGATTGCGGCCCGAAGTCTATGGCTCTTCATCTATAAATAGGAGCCTTTTTCTCTCCCTTTTTCTTCACAGAATCTGAGTCGAGATCGGCCGATAAGTTATCTCGCGTGAGACGGTCTCAATAACCACAGATGGCCTTGCTCTCGTGTAATCTCTGCATTCGACGTGGATATTTTTGTCATTTTTTGCTGTTGCTTCTTTCAAAATCTCGCTTTGTAGTCTAATAGGGACATTATTATGACGTGGAGCACGCCGTAATATGTAAACACTGATTGAGAATAGATAAGTAAGACAATAGGAATTCGGGAATGGAACAAGACAGTTTTTGTGGTGCGAATGTGGGTTACGCTCGATCCGAATGGAAGGTGAGGCTTTATGTTCCCGGGAAACTGGCAGCTGCTCGAGCAGTTGAGTCTTCAATGGCTCAGATTTTCCAATTCATGATTTCTAAGTACGACACCTTCGTAGATGTGGTAACATTTAATATTCCTACCTAGTTTAGAACACGTATGGAAAGGATTCAGGTTTATTCTAGGACACTCCTAGAATAAACCTGAATCCTTTCCGTCTCCATACGTATAGGCGTGCAGTCCATATAGGCATTTAGGCAGTGCCTACCCTGGCAAACTGACCCTGTGTTCGATTTATGTATGTATCTATGTATGTAAAACTCTTTATTGTATCCATCAAAAATACCTTAAAAAATTCAAAAACAAAAAAAAATATAAGTCAAAGGCGAACTTTTAACCCTTTGAGGGATTTATAACTCGTAATTCGCACTAAATTATTTCTACGATTCTAAAATACCTAAAATATTAATTATTTATGAAATTTATTAATAAAATCGGACACAGGGTATTTTTTACAGGGTAGGCACTGCCTAAATGCCTATATGGACTGCAGGCCCCTGAGGACACTGCCACTTTCATAATGAAACGTTTCTGTGTTATTAATAAGTAGATATTGGTTAGCTAATATGCCTGTCTGTGTATTTGTTGGTACCAATTCAAAACCAATTTTATTTCACAAATGTATTCGATTGTTCAAACAATGAACAAAAATATTACGATCACAGCACTAAGTATATCGAGATAGAAGGAAAAACTTCGTCGATTTGTATGAAAACTGAGCGTGTAACATTCATGCGTAGTTACTTTGATATCACGAGTGTAATTTAGAGACGGGAAGCGTAAGTCGCGCGGAAACGATTCAAAAGCATCGATTAGCACGCGGCACCGAGCCTACGCACCGCCACTCCCACCGTACCGCGCCGCGCCACCGCCGTTGTTACACACAAAGATGATCTCACGACATCTTATTGGCACGCGGGAACATACACTATTTCCTTCTATCTCGATATAGTTCTGTGATTACCATAATGCACTTTGAAATAATTATCTACAAATCCTTTATTTGCAAACATAAACTTTCATCACAATTGAGTTATTTCGTTGACCTAAAATGTAACCCTCACGCTAACATACAAATTACTTTAACCCTAAAGAACCGTTATTTATGTACTGCAGACGTCAAATAGAAAGTTAAAATAAGGTAAAATTTAATTACTGTACGTGTAAGTAAATAAACCATATCAGTACCGCGACAGTTACGAAGTCAATCACACTATGATAAGCGACACGACCACATTCTGTCATGGAATATTACTGAAAACATACCAATGTACTTACAGTCCTTTTCATTTTGTTTGACTGTCGATTGAATTACTTGATAATGCTCACTGAATTCTAAATTACTCAAGATTGAAGTGCGCTTTGCTTTTGAATAATACTTCGTTTAATATTCAGTGGTCAACAAACGTTGCCTGAAATGTTTTCTTAATTGTGTTTCAGGTGAGACCTGTTAGCGCTGAGGACTTGAGTTGATGTTATTTATTAAGAAATCTAAGTAAAATAGCATTAAGGTCGGTTCAGTAGACTTTTGAATAAGAGGTTATAAACACGCTCAAGCTCTCAAGTGAAACGCAAATAGTTGACCTGATTTAATAAAGGCCAAATAGTTTTTAAATTTTAATAATTAATTTAATTATTAAAATTTAAAAAAAATAATTTTAAAATTGTAAACCCTCCTCTGCTACACTGGGAGTGAAGAAATAGCATAGAATGCGTGCAGATGCTTATCATCCTGGCATGTCGTAAAAGTCGACTAAGGGACGGGTCGTCCTCTCCAACATGGTGGACTATCTGTATGGGCGATGGGCTGATCACCTGTCACCATACGGTTCATCATACCATCTTAGGACTAATTAATCAAACGTGGCCACAAGTAGTCTTGTGGCTCTGCCCACCCCAATAGGGATTTCGGGCGTGATAATATGTATGTAATTTAATTGTGTTTTGTATTAAGTTTTGTGTGTATTTGCTTAATTGTATAGAATTGAATAGAATAAGTATCTTTATTGCAACCATGGTATTTTACAGATCTTAGATTTAAGGTACGAACACATCGACCGAGGTGGCGAAGGACATACGGTAACTTAGGGCTAAACAAACGATAATACTTATATACTGAAATTAGACTTTTATGACTCTTCTTCCATAAACTCTTGTATAGAGTAGTAACTTTGTAGTAGCTTTGTATTTTATGTTCTTAATATTTCTGTGTATTTTATTTATTTATTTAAACTTTATTCCACAATATACGAGTGTACAAATGACGGACTTAATGCCTTACGGCATTCTCTACCAGTCAACCACTAGGCCAAACAGAAACATGTTAAGGATGGTGCAGGAAGTATAGACCGTAAAGTAGTAATACAGTAAATACTTAATACACTTCGATGGTGAATAATTATCATCAAAAGGTAGGTACATATAAAACAGTACCGTGACTCACTTATAGACAACGCACAACCTAAACGGGTGGTCCTAGAGGTTTGAAATTTGGAGGAGACATTCCTCGAGTACACTAGAGGTGCACTAAGGAGGGATTTTTTGAAATTCCATCCCTAAAAGGGTGAAAAGCGATGGTAAAGTTTGTATGGAAAATACCGCGGGCGAAGCTGTGGCAGGGCCACTAGTTATATATATATAAAAGACATATATAGACATGTATACATACAAATATATATATTTAAACATATACATAAAATATATTTTGTGATAAGTGACTTGAATTATCTTGATTATGATTGATCTTGATTATGTTGTTTTGTACTGTAAATTGGTCAAGAATGTTTTAATAAATAAATAACATTTCCCAACGTATACCGTTAATATCGTTAATAACGTTTTTTTTATTGTTTTATTTAATCAACCACTACTTCACTTGCCCCACAAAGATTGCCCCGAGCGGGATTCGTAACTACGACTTTTGCACAGTAAGCCGATTACTTTACATCTGAGCCATGATCATAATATCACTATTATACTACCTCTGAGCTATGATCATATAATATCACTATTACACTACCTCTGAGCCATGATCATAATATCACTATTACACTACCTCTCAGCGATCCATGATCATAATATCACTATTTTACTACCTCTGCGCCATGATCATAATATCACTATTACATTACTTCTGAGCCATGATCATAATATCACTATTACACTACCTGTCAGCCATCCATCATCACAATATCACTATTATACTACCTCTGAGCCATGATCACAATATCACTATTACACTACCACTATTAATTTGGCCTAAATACGCTATCAGCAAGGCTTCGTATAAATCCAATAAGACAAGTGAATAGGACCCGTTCTTGCCGCGCCATAAACCAACCCTTTGACAATTTATTTCAGTTCCTCCATGAACTTGAGCGTCGCATAAATCTCGTTTTCGGAGGGAATTCCAAAAATCCGTGCTCGTATTAAATGGAAAATGTTTAGCCATAGAAATATTTTCTGAGTGAAGCACGATTGCTCATTTTACTTGAAGTTCATAATAATTATCAATTAATATAGCTATCACGAAGATTTTCTTAAAAACTAGTGCAAGTTTGGCCCGAGCACCGAGGGTCCCATAGCTATATGAAAATGAAAAATATTTTATATTGCAAGTAGTAGTAGTAGTATTGCGAAAGGTGACATCTGCTGAGAAGAAACGCCGCAAGAAACTCAGCAGTAAGTCTTTTTTTCCCCAACTTTTACATTAGAGTTTTAAATAAAACTAACACATGAAAAGGGCAGCAAACAATTCTAATGGGTAAAAACGAATTGTAATAAATAACTAATAAGGGAGATGTATAGTCTCCGCGTCTGGACAAGTTAAGTGACTTAGAGATGTATAAAGCATCTAAGGGTCATAATAATAATAATGAAAATAAAGAAACATCGAAATTGATAGATAAAGGTAACCTACTTTTACCTATCGAAAAACAGACAATACCTTTTCAGTACGGAACCCTAGCGGATTTGACCTTTGTTAGGTCATCCGTTTGTCAGAAGACTGTTCGTTTTATACCATTTTCGTAGGGGACCCTAAAAGGCTTGGAAAAGTGGCGTGACTCGAAGTGCTAAGTGGCCGCGATAACTGCGACGCTGCGCTCAAGCTGCACTTATTAACAGACTGTAGGTATTTCATTTGTACCAAAATGAAAAGTGGAATATGTCTGACTAGTTCGGTAGCTCCACTGTTGTACTGTGAAGCTAGAGGTGGAGGTTCGATTCCCGCAAGAATCGGAACAAATAGGTTTAATAGGTACTTCGTGTCAAATCACATTTCACAGAAACAAAACTCTCGTTAAAAAAGGCAGCACATAAATACTGGTGGCTCTGTGAGCTGTAGACCTTGCGAGTAAATATGTCATTTTACATTTTCAACCCCCGTATCTCACCTGTTTTGAAAAATTTCGAAAATCTGAATCGGCAAACAAATTCCATATAACTATCGAACCTGCCCACAAAATTTAACGAGAATCGGTTGAAAAATACGACCTGCAGAGGAGAACAGACATTCCGACATACGAAAGCATTTTTGCCCAAGCTGAAACAGAGACTCAATTATCCTGTATATTATCTTTGTGCTACCTTTTTCTGGTACCTCTTGACCTAAACTTGACAGTATACCTCTATACACATAATTTAAATATTGAGAGAACATCCACGAACGAAATCAGATTCGGCCGTCAGTACACTGGGCTCGCGATATCTGAGCATAGGTATCTCGCGCAGACAATTTCCGTACCTACCCTTATCTGTGCAACTTAGCAAACAAAACATCGAGCGGACAATAAGCATAAAACAAAATCGTTTCGACCCCACACACGCCGACGCCCGAACACTTGGAAAAATCCCTATGGATTTTCCGCGAGTGGGGAGGGAGGGGAAGGAACGTAAAAGAGAAAAGCTGCGAGTTTTTATCTCGGCGCCATAAATTTTATTCGTAGCGTGATTTAGTGCGCAGATTGCCCCCCGCCCCGCGGCCCCCGCGCCTACGCCTCCCGGTAAGGCTGCTAGTCATTGTCAAAATTATTGCACCCCTATCTATCTACTAGCTTTAAATATATGCCCCAGACTCGTAGCTTACAACCCGTTCTCGGGCTAATGCGATTCGCCATCGTTTTGAATCTGTTTATACGTCAGTACTCTTATATGATTTATAAGAGTACATGTTACCTATACCTATACTTCTAATTAAGCTGAAAAAGGATGCAGGCGTGCAATCTACTTCTTAATGAATGTTACTACAAAATCGACGAATTCTTAACGAATACCGCACGATGAAGAGACAACTGACACAGATTGACCTAGAATGCAAGCTACGTTATAGATAGATTGTAATTAACATTTAATTTAATTTAATTTAAGGAACCTGACCTATTAGTAGCAACATTATAAATAGAAACACTATGTGATAAAATTAAATTGTTAGCTGAATTAGCCATTTTATTGTAATAATTATGCCTGTAATATTTTCTTTCTAATTTTAGTATTTTCATGAACTGCATGTTTTTTTTAGTTTTAGTGAGTAGTTATTAGTAACTAAGGATTGTAACACCTGATGTGTTGTTGTGTGTACACAATCTAAATAAATAAATAAATAAATAAATCTTATTAAGAAGACAGTAGCTTGAAGGTATTTAACAAAAAATTAAGAATTTATACGGAGCTTACACTTATTCATTATGCAGAATGAACTTAGTGGAAAATTCCATTGAATTACATATGTTCTTCCCTTGTTTATACCGCTGGATTGTTCGTTGCGCAAACTTCACTTTCTTAAGTTCTGAAAGGCTTTGTTTCCACTTGACGTATTCGCAATAAGTTCTGTTGTTAGTAACACGCTCAAGGGTCGCACCGACCGCGCTGCACATAATGCAATACCAGGCTGGCGCCAGAAGGCCTTAGCGCTGCCGTGAAAAAATACTCCGCCCGCCATCTTAATCCTCCATTATTTTTAGTTTAAAAGTAAATCTTAGTTATTTGTCAATACCGAGCCACAAAGGCTCCCAAATATCCTTACACTGGCTGAAAGGCATAATACACGCCTCATAATACAGACCCAATTCAGAAACTGTTAAGATTTTAATGCGCTTTTGTTGGCCTTTTGACAGCTCACTAATTTTTTTTTCGAGGCTCACGCGGTTTCGAATTGCGGCTAGCGCGTATTCTGTCGCGAAAGTGACATTTTTTCTTCACTATTTCTGGTGAATCCTCGATCGCTATCGCGGGCGTATTTTATGTAAACACGACAAATTTCGTGGCAGTGATGGAGAATGGTGGACGCAGATGCGCCAGCATTATTTTTATTGTCTATGCTGGTGCGAGACCGGAGGCTCGCATTTGATCCGGGGCGCTCTACACTGTGTCTTATCTCGGATCTGGTTTTATGAAACCCTAAATTTACGACTGCGGTCGAGGGTGGGGGTGTATTAAGCCGACTGCCGACGCTTCGCTGCCGCAGACACTTTTGTCGTCCACAACTCATGGCGGAGCACGTTCGGCGAGAAAATTACGCGTCATATTTCGGTAACTGACGGTTGATTGATGGAGAGATTAAAATTTGAATCAATAAACGGATTACGACTCAAAGTCTCATTTTATCTAAAATCTGACAACTCTTAATAAGTTGCTTTAAGCGATAGGTATTCCACAGTTCTTTTTGATAGTAAATCCACTGCTATCAAGTATGTTCCAAAAACACATATTTAGCTAAATCAATATCAGTCAAAGATATTTATCGTATTAATACTTAATACCTACTCGTCACAACTTCTAGCCCTAAGCGTAACAGGTTCTTTATACTCAAGACCATGTACTTACTTAATCAGATGGAAATTCCAAAAACTTCAACTTTTTCCGAATCAATATTAATCAAGGGTTTCATTATCTGGTACCTGAAGCGCGAGTCTTAATTGCGGGCGAGAGCCCGGGTTAGCCCAGATACAGGCGGATCCTCTATAAATTACGGGAATAAATCCCGGGGAAGAAAAATTGCCCTCTGGAGCACATAATTCTTGCCTTGTCACAAGCCCTCCTTATCTGAAGCCAATACCGGATTACAATGCGATTTTTATTTCATAGTACCTTCTACGTTGCTACGTCTTATTCCGTTTACCTACTGCTGTTGTCTATTTTCAAACATGTATTTAAATACAAAACTCAAATACTAGACATATTTATCTAAATAGATTATAATTCCCGTCATCGCAAATTTTGTAATCATTGCAGTATTTTTTTAGTTTCATCATGTAAGTATAATCGTCCTGTAAATGAAACTTGATTGCAATTACTGTTTTTGTGTAGGTATTTTATCGATGACTAGGATATAAGAAAAATCATACATAAATACAATATTTGGTCAATATATTACAATGTTTTTCAACAATATCATCTAATGGACAATGACAAATGATTCCCTTTGTATCCATATTGAGATGTCACTACGCATTGTAAGGTAACAATTGAACAAATTCTCTAAAAATTTCGGCAAAAAAATCACAATTTCAAGGAAATATTTTGACAAGATAATGAATAAGCAGAGGAGTGGACTGACAACTAATGATCCTTCGAAATCGAAAGAGCTCCGTGTTTTTTTTATAGCTTTTAATTTTGCAAGTTGGCCTATTTGGCTCCATGTTCACTTTCGTTACATTCCTGACTTTACCTGGGTTAGAATCGACTCGAACATTCCAGCGCTGTGTTTCACTTCAAACTTAATATTACGATCGTGATAAGGTAGATATTTCACCAAAGTTTTCAGCCCATTTTACATCATGTCATTGTCTGCATAACTAAATGTTGAACGAGCAATGCAATCAGTTAAAAACAATTTCTTTGATCACGTTTGTAATTTATCGTTTATGTAGTCGTGACCAAGTTATTATTTGGTATAATGCAATTTTCTCACTACGCATGTCAATATTATTGCCTAATTCGCCCAAACTTCACGCCCATTAATAACAATTTTCCATAAATTGCATAACAATTGCGGTGACACGTCACAGCGGTAATTTATTGCTTTCTTTGTTGCTACATTGCAACTGTAAGCAACTTGCAAACAACAAACAATCCCAATCCCAGATATTTATTTTGGTAGCGGTGATTATTTATTTATTCGTGAATTGAAATTGTTGTCGCCGCTTTGTGGGCTCTTCAAAAGCACTCCACGTAGTTGATCGCCTCTCACAGCTCAATAGAAGGCAGTTAATTTTCAATTTAACACATAAAAGTGGTTTCATGTTTGCAATAAGTTCACTTTCAAGTGGCAAATAGCCTAACAAAAAAGGTTGACCTCGTTATATTGATATTAATATTATATTGTGGAACTAAGCTTAAGAGGAGTGCGAACAAAATCTAGGTTTTTGACAATATTCAAAAAACGTATAGACCCAGATTTTGTTCTGACTGACAACCTATCAAAAATTCGTCAAAATCGGTTAGCATTTAAGGGGTGGAAATCTTTATCGCCTATTTTATGAAAAGAGTGAGCTTTTGCAGTTGGTTGACATTCCTTTTAACTCGTTTTGCTTTATATTATTGGATTTCGTCTTTATTAAGCTAAACATAACTTATGATAAAGTCACTTATATGAATTTTTCATTCCATTTCATTTCTTAAAACTTATCCGAACCATTACCCAAAAGTATAGACAGCAAAAAAAGTATCGCAAGGTGCGTATAATATGAGCGACAGCGCCACACAGGGCGCCGATGCCACGCTCTATTAGCATTCGCCACGGCGCGCCTTGTTGCCAAACAGACAAAAACAGCCATATTTATTGCAATATGAACAAATTTAACGATGTGAACCGCCGCCCCTCCAAGATAATTCGGTCAAAGTTTAACACGTTGACAAAGATTACAGCACTTTCTAATCGTCCGGGCGTGATGTTGTTATTGCGATTTCAATTTTATGTGCGGTTTAATTGTGAGAAACACGACGACGCTCGCGTTTCGAACAATTATTTTGCAATGAAGTTAATGAATGGATAATTTGATACGTATAATTATTGGGTACGGATATGATACGACGATAAAATATACAAGAATAAATTCTTACCATAGTGTGCTTGTGAAATGGTATAACACGCATAGAAAATGATTAATCTACAAGCTATTGTAGTTTAAGTATCTCAAACGAGCAAAAGCAAGTATGTATGTAGATTTTTTAAATTGTCTTGGGGACAATAGGGATTCAGCTCAGTCAGGGAATCAGTGAGATTATCAAAAAATATTGAACACGTATTTTTTGCTTTATCAATTCAATCAAAATTGACAAAGATAACGCGCATAAAAGTTCGGGAGTGACGACACTTAATGGTAAAAAGTGTGCAAAGCCGTGACGTCACGCGGAACTTCAATGCATTATATCTTCGTCATTTTTTGTTTAATCAACAAAAGAAAAACTATCTGTTCAATTTTTTTTACTATGCAAATGACAGAATAATTGGACTTTTTCAGGAAACGCATTAAGCGCCTTTGTACATCAATCAGCCGTGCCAAGGTGACGAATTATCTGGATAATTTTACTTCGAACTACCAACTCCTCCGAACATTCTATAGAAACTAGAAATGGTCATAAACCAGCATACAAAATCAGCGCCATTACAACTAGAAAGTGATTATAATAATTGCATCAGGGGCGAGATTAGCCCCGGCTCATTACTCATTGGACACGGTGAGTGATAACCGCTGGGGTGGTTCCGTACGCAAATCAGTTAGAGCCGCTTAACAAGTTCATACTCTAATCATTCATTGTAAACTGGCATCATCCAAGCGCTTTTGCACATCAGGGGTCGTATTTTAAGCTTTTAATAAAACCATCCAAGTTCCAGGCAGTCTAGTCTCAAGCGAAAGCTGCCTGGAATTAGGAGTTCATTATTCTGCTCCATTAACAACTTGGCGCTTCGGAAGACAACGTCATCCGCGACAAAATAAACTTAAAAAGTTACATCGAAGATAGATTTTACAAAACTATTGATATCATGACCAATTCAATAACATATTTTTGATGAAAAATAAATTAATAAATAATAGTTAGTTGTTAGTTAGTTAGTTAAAAGGTTGACTCGATGCAAAACGCTACGAGTTCATCATAATAGATAAACACCAATGTAAGTATGATTTGAAAAGATGACTGACTTTCTACTGAGTTTGCAGTTCTTCGGCAGCGGTTCTTCTTCAGTTATGATAGGCCTGTCCGAAGCGCCAGTAAATTCATTTAATTTTATTAATGTGAACTATACTAAATAAACTTTCAACTTTTGATTAATTTCAATAGCATTTGCTGAATTTACTGCTCAAATTTAAAGTTACCATGCGATATTCCTCTTTATATATATACCAGTTGAAATATTTGAAATTCAGTTGACGGGGTACCGCTGCATCTCCGTAAACAGCTTTTGCATTTTTTTTAATGTCAATTGACTGGCAAACGAGCTGACGGCCCACCTGATGGAAAGTGGTCACCGCCGCCCATGGACATCTCCAACACCAGAGGTGCTGCCAATGCGTTGCCAGTCTAAGGAGGATGGGGAATGGGGATGGGATAGGGATGAGGGAATAGGCCTCCGGATCTCGTCACTCACTGTACGAAACGCAATAGCAAGCTATTACTTTACGCAGATATTCTGTGAGAGTGTGGTACTACCCCGGTCGTGCCGGCCCATTCGAACAGTAATCATATAGTGAGGATTACTGTGACTCTCTACTCTCTCTCTCACTCTACCACTGCATCACGTTAGGTATATCTATTTAGTCTGTTAATTAATCCTAAATATACAATGCACTAGATGACTATATACGGCGCACTGTAGCGCTGCGGTAGTCACACCTAGTGACAGATTGGTAAATAGCGTGATAAGGCCACTATCGCGATGCGATTCAAAAGATATAGCTGTTTGAATGGATAGCGTTACCTGAATTCCGTTGTGGATAAAGTAAAACAAAAGCTAAAGGTTAAATTGAAAGTAGATCGTATAAAAATTCGTAAAGATTTACTCATAAATAGTAGAAAACAAAGACGATTATCCGTGTCTGTATGTTTATTTTCTTAAACATTTGGAACTAATTAGCGTATTTTGGTCTGGTTCACACTGTTATTATAATGTATTATGGAAGATTTTAGGGTATTCTGGGGCGGGTCACCAGCTACTTAAATTCAAGATTTGTAAATGATTTAATTGGGATACATTGCGTGATACTATTAGGCAATCCGAATACATAAACAGCTTATACTACGCAATGTTACAGCCGCATCCGGAGTTTAACAGCCAACCTCGTCATAACCGCTTCAACTCGTTGAAAACATATTTTTGATCTTAATTTCTCAATCATATTTTATATTTATGGCTTTGGCCTCTGAGGAGAAATAATTTGCCTAATTAGACATGAGCGCGACGGGATGGGATGCGTTCAGAAGCCGATGCTTATCGCGGCCTCCGAGCAAGGATTACGTGGTGATAAAACGTAATAATTTGTTTATAATTCAATAAAACAGTTTTATTGGAGAAACTTGTTGACAATCACTCATTTTACATACCACGCTTTTGTATTTTTTTGTACCAAATTCCTACAGTGATGTGTTTAAAAGAACTTTCGCAATGATTCTTGACGGAGACGCTTCTCGGATTTTCAAACTTAATCCCTATAATTATTATAAAAGTTCAAACTTAGGTAAATCAGGTATAAATTAGCTTCCGCCATTTTGACTTTCGAGTACACTTCTGACTTTACCTTCGAAGTGACATCTGCTGAGATGAAACGCGTCAAGAAACTCAATTCTATGAAATTGATGTCACCTCTGCTGGTTAAACGGCGCCTTTATAGCCAAGTCAGATAAGTAAAAACTGTTTGACGTTCGTCTAATGAGTGAGATCGAGTTGTAGAATTATGGTCTTCTTTGTTAAATTTTGTCCAGGGTTCTGTTTCTCTTACTTGCGCGGTGAAGGCTCCGAAGGTAGGCTAGGCTTCATCGGTAATTGAAGTCCTATCGCAAAGAATTACGTGTTATAGCCGATACATGCGGTGACATTTTACAGGAATGCAGTCGCACGTTTCATATCGCTGTCATTTTTACTCTTTACCATGTAAAAGTGACAGCGATACGAACCGAGAACCAAATTGTAATCAGTCGAGTTTTCCTCGCTCACGGCTCGCACATTTCTGGTGGTATCCACCTTATATCGCGTTAACACGTGTACATATATACTATTAATACTAACCAAAACCACACATGAACTTGAACAATCGTCTGTTCAGATTTAAAACCCCACTGGTAAGCATTAAAATTAATTAAGGGCGCCTGGACCGCCCGTGCGCTACCGTCGCGGCGGGGGCCTGACGACTTCATGCAGCTTCCCGGAACGGGTGACGGGGTTACGTACCTGTGTGACGCCGGGGGTAAACGCTAGTTTTGATGCAGACTTGTTGGTGAAGCATAAACAGTGGAAGGAGAGTAATTAGCTATCCTTGGGCTTCTTTTTCTATCATTATTGAGAAGTTGGTCGCTGAAAAGATTGGCTTATTGGCTCCAGAGTAGAGCATGCAATTCTGGAATGGGTTTGTATGGCAGTTCTGCAATTCCCGATATTGGCATCGATACTGCAATGCAATACAAACCAATCCCGGAATTGCATGCCCTAGTTCAGAGGCGTAGCTATGTGTTAAATAAAACTAGGGTCTTAACTGAACTATTTAAGGTGGTAGACTTTTTAGCTAGTTCCATACGAGGTTTGCTGGTCAGGATACGAGGGCCTCCTGAGCTTGGGGGCCCCGGTGCACGGCACCGTCTAGCCCTTCGGTAGCTACGCCACTGATCGGGTCACGCGGCATTATTATATCTAAGGTTTATGGTATCTTTAATGACCAGTAATGCATTATTTCGGATCTAAATAATGTTAAATTATCGTAATAATAATATCGAGATTCTAACCCTCTCAGGGAGGCATCTTACATGACATTTTCAGTAATTTCTTGCACCGTTCATTTCTTTCCTAAAAAAACAGTGTAAGGCTGGTCAACAGGTTGATACTAAATTAGTACTTTTAGCTTTAAATCTTACGTCTAATTTAAGTCTAATTTACCCAAAATCTTAAGTCTAATTTAAGTCGTTAAACCTACATTTTGACACAACTAAACCTACCCTTAAACTAGATTTATCTTTATGATCTAAGTGGCTCTGACTTAAAAAAAACTAGCCAAGTGCGAGTCGGACTCGCGCACGAAGGGTTCCGTACCATTATCTATAAAAACGGCAAAAAATCACGTTTGTTGTAAAGGAGCCCCCTTAAGTATTTGTTGTTATAGCCGCAACAGAAATACATTATCTGAGAAAATTTCAACTGTCTAACTGTCACGGTTCATGAGATAGGTACAGCCTGGTGACAGACGGACGGACGGACAGACGGACAGCGGAGCCTTTGTAATAGGGTCCCGTTTTTACCCTTTGGGTACGGAACCATAAAAACTGTCACATAGTTTATATTTAGACTAAATACCTATTTTAACACAACTTTATCTTAGACTTTAACTACTTTATCTATTTACGCACACGCTTATGAGCTTAATTAATGAATACCAAAAAAGAGTGCATACAAAAAAGACATAATAAAACATTACATCGGCATTTCAAGAGTACCTACACGCATTGCGCTTGCGACCAACGCTGTTCAATCATTAATTACTATACCCAACGCTCAAACAAACTCTGCCTACTCAAACATTGTAACAATAGCTCTAATAACTATGAAACGCCCTTGCTTTTAAATTGCATCGATTTTTAATAACAGCATCTAATTTTAAAACAAAAGAACGTTGCATCATTTCAGGAGCGCACGCGCAGCGACTCGAAAGCTGTTGAAATGCCCCAACAGGCTCCCATGCTCGACTACCTGTGCAAACATTGTCACAATACCCCTTACTATGAGTTACCGCTGCCGGGTGAATATTTCATCGATTTTATTGTGGCTCCGATGTCAACCGTCTCGACAATAAAGACAGTCGTTAACTTTTTGCGTAATCGAAAACGCTTCACGCCGAATTATAGACGAGACGGGTTCTAAAGGCGTGTACGCCTTGTAACCGTAACTCTTGTTTTACGAGCAAATAGTTTTAAAGGACAAATTACAAAGTTCCGCCCGACATGGTGATTGGACGTACTCGTGTAGAGAGACGGTTTCTTGCGTAGCCATTTTAAATTAAACTGAGGGCCTTACAATAAATTAGGAAATGTCATTAACAGAACAGAACTAGATAGGTATAGTAACTAAATATGTTTATCTAGAAATTTCTGCACCACTAATCCCCATAAAAAGGTCGTACAGTAGGCTTAACCCGTGCTCACCTGGCCTCGCCCGCACTTACTCTCCCACAGATAAAAACTCTTATAAAGAGATAAATTATTGCATTATGGCTTTTTGAAAGAGTCCACTGCTGCTGAGAAATGACAATATTATTAAAAAGTACGCGTCTTTGTCACACTATCTTTTTGTGTTCGATATATTGTCACTATAATAAATGCTGCCCCTTTATGGCTCGAGCATTGTGCTCCATACCTTTGTGGACATTATTAAATATATTTTAAAGAGTTTTATTAATGGTGGGCGTCGGAAGGAGAATGTTTGATTTATTTTTTCGACGCGTGTGCTCGGGTCCGTGTGATATCCTTCAATCAAATAAATTAATGGATCTGAAAGTAGGAGTTTGTATTAAGGCGTTTCTTATTTCGAGGATTATTCTACAAGCGAGAACACTGTCACGTATTTTTTTGTTTCTTAAAACGTCATTGCTCAAAATCATTTCGTTTTCATCACTTGTTTATGTCATCCATTTTGCTCGAATTTATACTCTCTCTCTCTATTGGCATAATCAGTTGAGTGTCTAAAAAATGTAATAGCTAAATTGATATGTACAATTTTATATTTATGATATACCTCGTATTTTTTGCGGTTTTGTCAGTGAAAGTTTTTTTTTGATAGATAAACTGTCGAATTTTTTTCATTCAAATATAGAATAACAATACATGCACGAGAGTTCACTACATTTGCGCAAATTAGGTCATAAAATATTGCAATGCACACTAATATTGGGTTAAGACAGGCTACTTTTTATACTGGAAAATTTAAGTTTCCGAGGGAATAGCTATAACCGAATTTCACGCGAGGACAGAAGCTAGTGATAAGATAAGCCATAATCAAAAACTTCTAAGGCCTTGTATTTGATATTAAAATTTTCTAACCAAATACATTAAATGTATAACGAAAGAACCTTTTAAAACCTCGTACTTGTCAATGACATAAAACATGCGAAAAAATTGTGATATCAAATTCGTTGTTTTGAAATCGGAAACGTTTACCTCCTTCGAATGCCTTCACACCTTCACAAGCTCTTATAAAATCAATTTTATTATGTTCATATTCACAGTTTATCTTATTCTATAGAAGAGATCTTGTTTCTCCAAACAGGTATATGATGTGGACAAAATTCATTATATTTTTTGCGTTAAGGACGGACAAATAGAGTTTTTATATTAACACCTGCAGCGTTTGTACAATCATGATTTTAAAGAAACTGTTTTCATATGCAAAATAGTTGAACTCTACGGTCATAATTACTTACCATAGATTTTATTTAAGTCATAATATAGCGACGATTCTCTATATGTATAAAATTCCAAATACTACGCCTTATTTAAACACCATTAAACATTTAACCTCATTATGCAATATCAATATTTTTATACCCTCATAATGCAATACGTGGCTGGTAGGTATAATGTGGTAGGTATAAGTTGATAGATCGCCACAATTCTTCTATTTATTGAGTGTTTTGATCGTTCTCGGAAGCTGTAAAGGTCTTCTGTATAAATGACAAAATAATGCTCCGTGGCGCTTACAAATCGATGCTGCGTGCCTTGCCACTGGAACGCTGGACTCGGACAAAGAAGTAGAACTTTATGAGATACGACATTGGATCCAATTCGAAACTGTGTCGCCTAAAGGATGATGGGCAGATTGACCAATAAGGACAAGCGATATGTCACGGGATAGCTTATTCTAAGTTCTAAAACTTTTACTATGGCAGGTAATCCCAAATCTTTGTGTGAAAAAAGTAGTAGTAGTAGAAAAATAGTAGTCATGGTTTGAAGGTATATTGATATTTAGTTGTTTTCTCATGTGTATTTATATGATAACACGTTTAAACACCGTTGTACAATAATACGTACAATAATAATAATAAGTACATGTAAAATACTTATTGAAGGAATCTTTTTATTTTGCCATAACTTGTTTCACACAGTGATTTAAGATTTCCCGCCATACAAAAAGTTGTAGAATATGAAAAAACCTTTCAAATGACATATGACTTGTCATTATTGGTTTTTAGGCGAGTGTCCATACAAAACTGCCCATCATCCTTCAAAATTGTCTAAACTTAAAATAAGAAACGTCAAACTCAATTTTGTATAGCACCAAGCTGTCAAAATCGTATTTGATACATCTTATTTCAAAAGAGACCTTTAAATTAGCGAACACCACTTTCGAATTGGACTCATAAGGAATGATACTGCTGTAATACTCGTAAGAGCAATCGAAGCCTTTTAGGTTGGTATTCTTAAAGGTAATAACTACCAGCGTCCCTAGCAAGGTTCACACGAGGATAAGTTATTCCCATCTTATCCCTCAACTCGTCTCTCTCATACTAGTATCGAAGAAAGAGATGCACTGCGAGATTTGATGGGGATAACTTAGTTATCCTCGTGTTAATCTCACTAGGGCCGCTGCCGTTCTGTGATATATTTTTTAATGGGTTCAATATTAACGATTTAATTTAATTGTCCTGTTTTTTTTTAATTCTTAGAATATGGATCTCGTTTATTTCAAAAGTACAAAGATCCACTTATAAAATTTATTTGACCATGAATTTCTTGTCTTGCTGCTAGAACGTCAAAAAATAATTATTACGCGCAAAAATTTTGTGTTTCAGCGAGTAAAGTTTTAGTAACTATATAAACATAGGTAATGCGTGTTTCTTAAATTTTAGGCCCTTTTAGGCGCCCGGTGACATCTTGTGAAAATTAAATCATTATAAAAGTAAGGGCCTGATTAACTAAAAATATTTGTTTGAAAAAAAGACAATATCTGTCATAAACTACACTGATTAGCTTTTCCTTTCTAAATCCAGCGTTGACTGAAACCAGTTAACCTTTCCTTTCTTTTTAGTTCTGGCCTTTCTGTTTGTGTATGGTCTGTTGGACCCCCGGCAGCTGGGTCGTCTGCTTTGCTCAATACACTCATCAATATCTCCTATTCATACATACTTGTATTTCTAGTAGCTCGGTGATAAATAGCAGCTATATAGTATTACCATTATCTCAAATATCATTATGGTCGTATAAGATTGCGTCTTATAGGAATCGATTTCGAAAATTTTAAATCTGATCATGTTTATTGGAGCCCAAATTATTTTCATTTTGTAACGTGGCTTATATTCACTGACATATAAACAGATTTGAATCTAGAAAATTAACTTAAATCGAGGAATATCTTACCTATCCTATAGGAATATGGGAGTTATCTTATAGGTGAATAATTTACGTGAACTAACATTATTGATGCTACTGATTCCCATTATAGTATTCTTATGAAGATTATACAACTAGTTTCTCGTTCAATACACATTTTGTTATCGAACCAAATTGCAGCGACTGTTTATTCAAAACACAATTCGCCAAATTTCACGGTGGAGACCCGTGCCGTGTTGTTAGCATATACTACATATAAGTACCCAATTCATGAATATTCCCTAAAAATGTGTTTAATGTAATTTTTAGAAGCGGCCTTTAAGAAGTCTTTTACAGGAAGAAAGACGTCAGACGACGATGGAAAACTAACGCTTTCTGGACGCTACGCTATTTCAAATCGCTTCTATCGGAAATGATTATAATAAAATCCGCCGTCACCACCCTTCTGAACATTGTGCCGTTATAAAGACGCTCCACGAAACAATCCCCTGCACAGTCATTAGATTTTAGAGACTATTTAGGTCGGTTATCTTTAGTGTTACTGTGGAGCGACCGCCGGCGGCGCCCGTTCGGAGGCGACAAAAGATGCAACGACCCCCGTCTATGGCATGTCATACGGAATGTATAATGCTGTTTAGTTAATGTACTAGTCTGGATAAAAGCGTATCATGAGAGTTAAGAAATGACAAGAAAATCGATACAGGCAAGACTCTCAGGCATGGTGATTATCTAACATCCAAAGCACTTCGCTCAACGACAAGCAGGCTGCTTCTAGACCGGCTTATGTGATAATGCTTAGTTGCCAAATCACACCCCAACTCACGGTATGCAGTGTTCAAAACAATATTTGGCCAGGGATAGATATTTTGCGCGCTACGATTAACGTATTCGTCAAGGCAGACACTAATCAGTAATGTTTAAACTCCGCGATTAAGCCCTCGCGAAATATTGTTGGTACCTAATTTTGAGAAAACCTGCATTCGAAAACTAAATACTTATCACGCTGGTGGTCTGGCCACCAAGTGTCAACACGTGCCTAGTTCTAACCACTTCATAACACACATTAGCAGTGTTCCGGGAGTAAAGCGTCCACTAGACAGCGCACCGAGTAGAAGCGCTGAAGGGGTTAATAAAAAAACGGAATTAGAATTTTGTAATAGTTTTGTAATTCTGGCCTAGCGAAAACCAGGACAATTTTCAAAGATTTCATTTATCATTTGCCTTTTGAAGACGCTTAACATCTTCAGATGGCAACTCGGCAAAATTAACGAAATATCTTTTCTACAGACTCTGGTATTATTCAGTCTGCGGGCTAAAGACCGTCGATACAACTTCTTTAGATCGATAAATCTCTATCATTCACCTGTTTAAACCTATGGTTTTACCACCCTAAATGCTAGATGCTTGGATACCCAAGCCATGGTGGCCAGACCACCGGGCAACAGCACGTGCCCCAGTTTACCCACTCCTGGCCACTTCAGCAGGGCTTCCGGAATAACAGCACTGAGAGCAGCTGCGCATAGCACGCGCGCTCATTGAAGTGCATTGTTTCACTAAGTTGATATTGTGGTGGTCTGGAATTGACATCTTGATCGCCTCTTAATGATTTTCCTGTACAATGTGTGAATGCGACTTTATATGGTTCCTGTTGGGGCGATTTACTGATAGCGTTTTGTTGGTTGAGGTATTTGCACCTTTAAATATTGGGGACGCAGATTTTTTTGGAATATAATTAGCCTTATTCAACATAATAGCTATGGGGTTTGTGGTAAGAAGAATATAAAGTATTATCTACGTCTGCTATTGGTATAAAATCACGAAAAACGCGGATGAAAATAGCCCATCTACTTTCGTTAAAGCCAATTTACGTGTGTTAGAGCGTAGTTCCATGGTTATCTTGATGTAACTGCGCCATTGCAATCTGGAACTTTGCACAAACACACAAACAGTGGCCGTAAATTAGTAAGTACTTCAAAAAGCACAATAAATATCGCCGGGAGAGCGTTGCCAAGACAATGGTAGGCGATGACACAAAAGGCAGGGTGGCGAGGGGAGGCGGGTATGGACAGGATCGTAACTAAACTGTATTATGCAATTTTAAAAGACGTGGCATAGAAACAATATTTTTGAGTGGACAGTCTATAAGTTTAGAATTGATGGAAGAAAATTAAGTTATTTAGTGGTTTATCTCTAACTATGTACCCGAAAGTAGCGAAACAAGGGTAAGGCCTATATTTATCATGGGTATACAAAATTGCAAACTACTGAACCAATTTTCAAAACTCTGTTATCGCGTGAAATAAAACGCGATTGACAATGAGGATAATAGTACACAATCATCTTAAGCTAAAAGTCCAAATGATCTAGACATTCCATTCTTTATTTCAATCCGAGTACGTGCATTTTGTCAAAATGGAGACTCCTAACAACATATTTTTCGTGCGCTTGGAAATAAATTCAGTGTGAATGAACTAAGGTGTAAATGAAACCAGCATAAGCTAGTTTGAATTTATAAATTAAAATAAATGTTTTTCTATTATATTCTCAGTTGTGATCTTAGAGATTCCTCCCTAAGCCGTCCCCCTCAGTGCGGCAACGGGTGTTCAAATTTACGGTGACTGTTGCCACCGGCATTTGTTCAGTAAGTTATTTCACGGATTTCGCTATCAAACAGTTTTAAATCACATTATCAACTCTTATAGGAATGTATGAATTCTCTCAAGGATTTTATGGTGAATCCGCCAAATCTTCGAGAATTCAAAGATATCTTGCTAGACAAATGTTTAGTCCTACCTTTATTTATCTGTAGGGTTGGTTAACTTTTCGTGGTGTTTTATTTATCTTTTATCAAAGTATCAATCAATTGCCTCCATTAGCCCACCAGTAACATCTACGTAAGTTTACAAAATTGGTTTGTAAAGTAACTGAATTCAATGATAAGTATATCTACAAATAATAGAATTTAAATCAACTGCCTGCTCTGAAATTCCATCCCTAAAGAGGTGAAAAGAGGTGATAAGAATTGTATGGAAAATACTGCGGGCGAAGCTGTGGCGGGTCCACTAGTTATTAATAATTCTGAAAAAACTAAAGCTCGTAGATCCTAAACGCAACCTTCCATTACTTTACAAGCTTCTTTGTAAAACGAAATAAGTAAAAACGAAGTCTGTAAACAGGGGAGGGGGTCGTTTGAAGTCAGCCCTCTGTGGGTTACAGGGGGTAGGTCTAGATGGTATCTCCAGTCCAACTGCCTCAAACAGATAGCGCGTGTGAGGGATGAATTTTAATATAAAATTAGTTGAGGTTTACTGCGAGTGGACGCGGTAAATTGAAAGGTTAAAGTTAAGCGCACGTCCCATAGTTATGGCTTGATATAGGCAAATTTCTGTGGAATTGTATATTAGGTACTGTTCTGATGGCATTTGTTATGTAGGTACCTACTCCTTAGGAAATATGGGCACGATATGAGATTATAAAACCCTATTAAAAACACATCTCTATTGGTTTGTATTTCAGAATTCCGTGCTCATCTTCCTTCAGATTATATTGCGTTTCGAAATTAAACTTAAACACCTGTCTAGAAACCTCACTATGATGAAAAGAGATGTTAACAAGTTCAAAAGTCAATTTCCTAGATGATTGCTTAATTCCAAAGGCCAAATGCCTCTAAGTCTAGTTGCAATTATTCATCGGACCCGTATCTAATATAAAAGTTATATTTTCTAATAAAAATACTCAAATTCTCAACTCAATTCAGCAACTAGTTCAGACAGAATTTCAAATAAACCTCTCGCTGTCGACAGCAAATATTAAGCGGGAATTATCAAGTTTACCCTGAAAAATGTGCAGGGCGCTGGGTCGATACTGAAACCCCGCGCCCCGCAGGTGCGACGAGATAATCCAAGATGGCCGCCGAGATAGGACGTGACGTCACAGCGCAGCCCCCCGCGCCCCGGCGCATCCTCGAGGCCTCTCGCCACCCTCCTTAGATCCTTTCAGAAATCCGCCAAGTACCGTCAGCAGATACGAATCTTACGTGCAATAAACTATTTTACTTGAAATTCAAAAGAAAACATATTTAAGATCCTCACAATAAGCCCTTTCATTTGATATGGCACACGGTATAGGTTGCATAACTTTTAGTTTTATTTTCTAAATTACCCCCAAAAAGTGGCCCCCATGTTTAAAATTCATATATTTACGTCACGCGTCCGTATTGCGGTCACCGACTTACTAAATGTATACCAAATTTCAACTCAATCGGGCCAGTAGTTTCGGAGCAAATTGGCTGTGACAGACAGACAGACAGACAGACACACGAGTGATCCTATAAGGGTTTCGTGTTTTCCTTTTGAGATACGGAACCCTAAAAATTGTAAATGTTAGGTAGGTAAGGTAGTTGTAGTAAGTTGTAGTTTTCGTCTAGTTTTTTGAGACATTGATAATACTAAAAAGTGCCTCATACCTATTCACACTAGTGCCACACAGCCATACTATCAATCTGATTTTAAATTGTTGAGGTAATGGACAGACGTATATCAATGTATACATACTTCTGAGATAAACATAATATAAAAAAAAATATACTATATACGTTCATCTGTTTTAGGTTAGGGACCAAAGCGTTTCAAACCCCAGTCCTGAATCTTTGGATCCATGTCTTGCGGAACCACTGTTGTACAGCGCATCGATTTTCTTAATGTCTCTCGGCAATCATCGCATTTCCGAATACAAACGAATGCAACTGATAGAAATCCGACGACTGACGAAACACGAAGTTTGCCGAGAGACATATGCACTGTAGTTGTGTTTATTCTGAAGTTAATCAAACGACTCAATTAATTTACGAACTTGAACGTCTTACCCAGCGAATTTCACTGTTTTTATTTAAATTCTATAAAGTATACTTAGCGTTGTGCAAGAATCTTGAAAAAAATATGTATTGTAGTATGGAATCTATTCTTTATTTTTGTCCACTGGAATCTTAACATAAGTGATAAACAAGAGCAAAAAAAAACCGTAAACCCTTTTTTCAAACTAAAATCAGTAAAGGCTCCCTTATTATGCGACGCTCATACATGAGACTTTTACTAATCAGAAGACAATAATGTACACTATAATTTCATCCGCCATTTTTTCAATTTATTTTGTAATTTTTGAGTAATTTATACTATTCACTGCGGCGCGTGAACTAAGGCAAGTGGGGAAGGACCGAGTTGGAACGCTCAAGGTCATCGGTGTGGGGTACGCACTTAAATATCGAACTCATCACATAGGTACTATCAGTGGTTAGCGTCGACATCGAAGCCATCAGGGCCGCCGTTGTACTTGGTCACGTAGGTCTTCCCGTCGTCTCCAATGAACTGATACTGCCCCTCTATGGCTAGCACCCAGCCACCATTATCTGTTGGGACTACCCGACCACGCTCCGAGACCACCGTATCTGGAACAAGGTTATGAGGTGAAATGAGGTGGTGTTATGAGTTCTGCATACTTTTGATATTGGTGTTGGCGAAGTATTCCAGTTACTACTAAACAAATATAAAGATCCTACGTTGCTTTTAGGTAGCAGCTAAAAACAAGTCTTACTAGTTTGGAATTCATTCTGACTGTGCTATCAAACTGAGCTGTCACCGTCGCAACCACTAGGCAACTAGGTGGAGCACCTTACACAATGCTTATATCACTCACTCTCGGCAGAAAATGTAGCGCAGCGCGTATTGGCCGTATTCGGTCCTGTACCTCCTCGTGCCGCAGCGCTGGCCGGAGCCACTAGGCAACCATACACCCCCTTATACAACGCTTATATAACTAACTCTCGGAAGTAATGTACTGCAATGCACGGCCGTATTTTTTGTGTACCTCCTCGTGTCACAGCGCTGGTAGCTCCCGGGCTAAGCTATAATCGCAGCCACTAATCAACCTAGCTCCACCTTATACAAGGTTTATATCACTCACTCTCGGCAGTGATGTACCGCAGCGCATACTGGCCGTATTCATCGTGCACCTCCTCATGCCGCAGCGCTGGTAACTCTTGGACTGATCTGTCGACAGGCGCGCACCACGCCGCAGCAACCAGACAACTTAGCACCACGAACTGAAAGAAAAATAGGATGAAGACTTCTGTGTGAAACCTTGGCTAATGTTAACAGATTTTCAAAAATCTTTGTCGGAATAGTTTCTGAAGTGCGTAACGGACGATATATTTTCGGGTAACATTTAAACAATTTTGCTCCCACTGTAATTTCCACTTGACCAATATTATTACAAGTAAAGAAGTCTCCTAATTTTTTTGAAGAATAACTAAATAACTTACAAGTTTCATAGTGTCAGCACGTGCAACTTCTAAAAGAGTCCAATTCGAATGATAATAATGTCATGTTGCGTCCCATTAAATAGAAACCTCACCCGAATTCCAAAACCACTTACTTAGCGGTTTAGAGTCTGACTGCAAAATAATTAAATTCTAATGACACAACAAATTGGAACTTGAAATAAAATTACAAATACACAAACGCATAATTAGCTAGTAATTAAAAGTTAATGTTATATTCAACTGGTCTAGACAAATTGTCATCAATATTTATTATAGACAAAATAATTTTACCTAGAAGAGTATTTGTACCTCTTAACTTATAATAAAACATGCGTTGAATGATATTCAACCAATAAATCAGGGAGTCTATTCGGGAATGTCTAAGTGATACTGCAGCGACCCGCGAGCGAGACTCGCATCTCACTCTTACGCGTTATGCGTAATGCGGAAGAGTGGGATAAGAAATAGAGGCGCTCTTCACTCACGAAGTCGCGCCCCTCCACAGTACAAGTTAAGCTCGCGCTTATAAGATAAAATGCAGAGGGACGCGACCTAATGCGTGAACAGATTTGTAACCACCACCTCTATCAAAAATATATCTATCTCTTTTCGATTAGAGATGTTAGAATAGTTAGCAAGAGACACCGGCTCATTTAACTATTTACAAATTTGTTCTTGGTGATAAGGCACCATGAAACTTGATCGGACCTGATAATCACTTTAAACTGTACCTCGTATTTTAATAATTGTGACACACCCACAAACATTACCGTACCCATAAAAAAAACGGGGACTGGGCTAGTATAATTTATTAGTTATTAATATGTTAAAGTCGTATCACACATCATTTTTTTTGTATATAATCTTTTTTAAAACGGTTTAAGAAAACTCGCTCTAGTTAGTTTAAAATCGATTTCAATTTTCAACGATTTACCGAGTACACAAACAACATAGCGAATTAATAAAAACGTGTTACTTGTTAATAAAAATAAATACAGAAGAACGACGACTGCTTAGTCAGTATGTTGCTGTCTGTACATTCGGCGGGGGCGGCTAGGCGCTATGTGCTATGTAAGGGGTTATCTCCCGGCCGCCCTATCTAAATCTGTATTATCGCAACACGACGAATAATTATTATTAGCTAACACCTTCTATGTACAACCCACAACTCCCAACTGAACTAGTATTGGTATTGAATAAACAGAATTTCGAGACCATTTAGATTAATAAGAGAGTATGAAGTTAGTTTTCTCTGATTTTGATCTTATTGAGTTCACGTAACTTGACGCATGTTCAACATTGTTTGTTATGTGTTGCCTAATTAAACATTTATCTTCATTTATTCATGCGTACCAACATAGCTTACTTGTGTCTTTCTTGCCAAATTACCTAAGTAGGGAATTAAGGATATCATAATTGCAATAAGGTCGGTAAAACATGCCATGACATAGTTCTCTCATAGTTCATACCAGTTTACCAAAGAATGTTAAAGCTAATGGATTAGGAATTACTAATTTCATAAAACAACTTTATTGTAAGTTACAGGAAGTGGTTCATGATTTTCATTGGAAAAGAACACGCACAATAAAACTAAAAACAATATATTTAGTATTAAGGTAATAAATGAGATATCATTTGTCAAAATCCGATGATTAGTGTGGGAGTTGTGGGGGAACATAGAAACGGACATATGTACGTAAATACATACATTCCGGCTAAAAACATTACTCTCCTATCGAGCTCAGCCGCAGTCGGGTAAAAAGTAAACTGACGTATAAGTCGCGATAATTATTTTGCAACTGGGGGATCAGCGCATGTCCGCGAGTCGTTTGTCGCTCAGTGCGTCACTGTCCAACTAATCAAATCGGTAAGGGACGCACTGAACGACAACTGACTTGCGGGTAGGTTGTGCTAGACGTGTAGCATATTCGACTGTTTACTTTGTCAACTACTTAATAGTAGTTTATGCAACGGTTGCATAATGATAGGCCTTAAAACACTAGTGCGGTTTTCATGAAACGAGCCGATAGGCGAGTTTCATAATAAGATCGCACGTGTGTTTTAAGGCCAAATTATGCAGAGTTGCATACATAACTTTATCTACACACATATTATAAATCCTCCATGATGGGTTCAGAAACAATATTTTCTGGCAACAAGTTATTTGTTGCAATCGTGGCTGCATATTTCCGATATCCGGCGCATTTTCACATCACACACACTCCGAGAAGACTACTTACTATTCATATTTTCAACTAAAATGTAAATTACAAACAACTTTTTCTATTCAATTCAACAACAATTCTACTTTCGTTCAGCAAAACACCAACATGGCGATCCTCCGTCAAGACCATTTTTTTTTTAAATCATAGACAAATGGATGAAGTCTCTATTCTCACGTCACTCGTGACCAAATATTGTGCAGTTTATGTTAAAAAAACATACTGAATTGACGTTTCGTACCTATCAATAACTGTTTTAATATCTATGGATACTAGAATAGAGACCACTTGAGTTTTGACAGCTGTTCCAAATTTAATCTCTTTTCTTTACTAAAAACGATAAAGAAGTCATGTTATTTCTTTATCGCAGCACTGGTTTTTCCTAATTGGTTGTCAAAATGGAGGTCATTTCCTAAGGTTTTTGATTAACCAATGGAGGTTTTATGATATGGGTGTAGATAAAATAGTTTTTAATCAATCTTCACAAAATACCAACATCAGCCAGGTCTTAGGGCGCTCACCCACTGTAACTTTATGTGGCGATGCAGTCGCACGTTTCGTGAACGCGCGGCTGCATCGCGGCTTGTGCCTGCTCGCGACAGAAGCGATGCAGTAGCACTACAGTTGCGCTGTTTCGATTCAGCGTCGCGACTGAATCGGAAAAACCTCGTTGTCAGGGAGCTGCGTGCCATTTTGGTATATGATTTGTTCGTCTTTCATATTGATAGCAATGAAAGTTTATGTCAATACAAATCGATTTGTCCAGTAAATGAAAGTCGTATGTCTCTGCATTTTTTAATTACAACTTAAAAAATTCTTAGATAAAAAAATCAGCGATAGACGCCTGCCAACTTTCTTTTTCTATTCTCAGAGTCCTAATGAATCGAATGGACGCAACGTGAACGACGAACAAATAATTTAGTATAGCTTTTTTCATTTACATTTTTGTCCCGTCCCGTTCCAAAACAGAGCCCTGCACGTCTGCCTCTTCGATGTTCATCGTTTTGAGGATGATTCTGACCATCAGTCCAAGAGGAGACAGGAACAAATGATTTAGCACACTGTTTTTTTTTTTTAATTTTTTAAACGCTCATAGTTGAAAACGCAGCGTTATCATGGTGGCAGACTATTTTTCTGTGGTTCTTTACATTGTCATTTATCGAACAATTCAGGTATGCTAAGCGAACAAATCATATAAGTAGAAATTTTGGCACCCAGCTCCCTAGCTATTGGGGAAGGGAATGTCGAAGCGAAGCCGCGAGCGTCCGTATCGATGCTGCATCGCGATAGTAGCACTACAGAATCGTGTCGCGTGGGCTATGGTACACGGTTAGCGACAGCATCGCTGCAAAAGTCACCAAGGGCGAGCGCCCTTATTGAAACGAAAGCGATTTTAGTTTCAACAGACGATTTAACAAGCACTTGTATAAAGCTGTCCTTGCGCATTGTGAAAGTATCTACTTGAACGATTGATGTGAACTTTCAAGATCCTGTTTCACCCAGCAGTTCCTACTCCGTAGTCCTGAACAGGGCATCACTTAAGCCGTACTCAGGGCAAAATCACATAAGAGCTTAATCCGTGGTTAACAAAGGGCTCGTTGAAGCTCTTCGCCTGCTCAATGGATGGACTGCCTTATCTGCAATCGGAGGCTGGTAAAGGATACTTTACTTTATAATTCGAGTAATCGACAGTTCCGCGTTGGGAGGTGATTAAGTAGGCAGACTGGTAGACACGTGGTATTCAGGATGAAGAAATAAATAACACTTCATTCGTTTTAGGCAAGAAAATGATATAAGATATTATCGGTATTGCTCAACTATAGTAAAAATAAATCTCTCGCAATTAAATTGATTTGTTAAAACGACAGCATCCCACTAAATGTGAAATTCTGTGAGTGTGTGCGTGTATGTGTTTGTTACTCCTTCACGCTTCAACGGCTGTACGGATTTGGATGACATTTGAAATGGAGATAGCTTATACCCTGGTTTAACATAGGATACTTTTTATCCCAATTCCACGCAAAAAAAGTTGCAGGCACAGCTAGTTATAAACTGTATCACCATTTTAAAATAAATCTCTATCTAATTTACTCTTATATTGACAACAGTTTATCGAATTTTCTGTAAAAAAACATGTTACATGCAGACTGTTGGTAAGCAGGTACTGGTACAGTGTGTCTTTTTTCTATGTTATTAAGTTATTTTGGACTTTCCAATATAAAATAATAATTTGACAGCAAGTTTCAGCTGTGCAACTGCCGCCGGTATCTCCTATTTCACGAATACTCCCATATTGGCACACGATGGTGTCAATGAAATTCACTCACCGTCCATGTCAATAAACTATCGGGGTAGGTAAAGGCATCAGCACACGAGTCGTCTCGCGGCGGAAATGGCGTCTAACCGGATATTGTATCGCGCCTTCATCTCCGGCGCGCTTCCGGTTCCGGCGCCCACCTCCCCGGCCGTGCGTCGCCTAATTACTTTCCCATGTGTAAAAGATGTATTTACTGAATTTTAGGATTATTCGACATCTGAAATAAATACCGCTGTAAGCGCTTGCATTCATTTTCGTATTAATAAACTACAATCAAATACTTATGTAACCCTATTTTCAAATAGGCATTTGGTTATACTATGAGCCTGAGTTCAGGGCGGCATCAACCTCATTAATATTAGGATTCGATTTTTGTAAGCTTTACACTTCACAGTCTGAACTAAAAATGTTTCCTAACTAACCAAGAATAACCTTAAAAATATTCTCAAAGAATGTGTATTTCAATAGTTAATTTTAATCGTCATAAAAATGTTTATGATGCCATAATTATGTAAACAAAATCATCACAAAGTTAGCTAGCTTAGCTATTACAATGTATGTTCCTATTAACAGACTTCGATAAACATTATATCGCGGTATCATTGACTCGTTGCGGGTGCCAACAAGCCACAACACGCGTAACAACTGTCTTTTGCAATAAACGACCCCATTCATTCGACCCCTAGTCAAAACCAAACAGATATATTCTTAAACACAGCATTCACATGCTGTTATTGCCCAATTTAATGACAAACCACATTAATTTTGTTACAAACATTTCAACAACTTTGTAGTAAGGTTAACTTATTGATCAACTGAAAGACGAAGTCCTTACCTACTCGTATATGCTACTACTTAATGCATTGCTGTACAATTTCTGTGACGTTGCTCCAAACCGTTAGTATAAAATCAGTGCGTAGCTGCCGGTATTAAAAACTCAAATTAAATTGTCATTTAAATTTAAAAAGATTGTATATTCTAAATTCAAAATCTCTCAACGTTTGCGTGCGTTATCTACATACGGAACTCTTCAGTGACTACCCATACTAGGAAGTGCGAATTAGCGTGGCTTGACGCGCAAGCGCCCGGCGCGTGCTCTATTGTCTATGGCCAACTTTGCGCGGGAAAATGTCACTTCCCCTAATTTTATGACACGACTTGATATTTTATAGGATTTACGTCATTTGTAGCTGGCTATTGTTTTTAACAAGTATTCATTTATTTATTGCGCATGAAGTTTTAAAAGTTAACCGCATTTCAGCGTTTAAAAGCTCTTAATAAAGTGCACTTTCGACCTATATTCTCTATGGATTATAATGCCTCATAAGAACTTAGACTGAGCAATGGATTTTTTTAAACTTTCGCGATTTAAACACATGTTTACATGTAAACGGGACTTAATCGTGTAACTTAAAAATGATATTATTTACCTCGATTTAAACGGGTGGTTAGACTTAGCATCCAAATCTTTCATACAATTTTTATGAACTCTGTGAAATCCCTTCGTTTCCATGCCACAAACTAAGGCAATGCCAGGGCCACTATTCGGCACTGCTGTGATTTTCTGTATCTCCACTAAAATTCTAAAACTGCGAATGTGAACGTTAAAACGCATACAAAACAACGACCCTTTCACGTCAAAAGGGAACGACAGATTGACTTCATATATTGCATAGCGATAGTTGGAAAGCCAGAGGACTAGACTACTTTTTTTGCCGGAAAAATGCATAGTTCCTGAACATCGACCAAACTTCCCACGCATGAAGTCGCGGGGAAACGCTAGTAGCTTAATAAAAGAGAGTCCTACTCAGCATGCGTCAAAGATCTCAAAAAAGAAGGATGCACGAAATTGATACCTATCAGTACAATTTCGTGTAGGTAACATAGTAGGTTATCAAACGCCAGCGCCCTGGTTTGCCCACAACCTATTGCTGATGTCTTAGTTCTTACGACATACATACAGAAGTCTAATATTGCTTGATTCACACACGCTATCATATCATTGTGGACGGTGTGTTCGGTGGTGGTGCGTTCTCACACCGCACGATGTGGATGGGCATTTTTCTTTAAATTATAACAGGTCACTTAAATGGGTGTCGTGGATGGTGGTTGACATGCGACTGAATATGCGATGGTGTCAGATTCGCGTTCTGACACCTTAAAAGTAAGCATCGCGAAAATTGCTTTGAGCAGTTCCTATACGTGTTAGTTACCACCGACTATATGCATTACCTACACGCACCAAATAATGTCATTTGTTTTAGTTTTCTTTTTAAATCAAGTGCAATTAATTAAAATAACGATCCCTATTTGAATATGAAACCGGTCCGCCTCCAAACGAGGTCGTAATTAATATTGTTGCTTAATTAATTATTTTTATTAATAGACACATTATTATTTATATTAATTCATTTAGCCGTGTTATACTCATAACGCAAGGGAAGTTTAATTATAACAAACCATCTGTAACAAAGTTATGTGTTATCACACAATCATATTTTATTTCATTCTACCTTTAACTTCGATCAAGTTTTATTGTTGTTAATTTCTTATTATTACTTGAACCCCAAGCCAATAGCCGATACAATAATAATATAATTAGGCAGAGCGCAAAATATGATTTTTTTTTGTGGCTTATGCCGTATTTGTAGCCCCAGCGGCTCTAGCATGCCACACACGGGGATAAGTTAAACCCGTTTATCTCTCTGACTATCTCTTTCGTCGGCACTAGTGTGAGAGAGACGCTCTTAGAGATAAGATGGTTAAACTCCATCCTTGTGTCAACCTTGCTAGAGCCGCAGTCCCACAACGATCTGTTTTCGCCCCCCGTGGTGTAACACGACGCTGATATGACACTGATGCTTTAATTACAACTCATCCACAGCTTAATTGCTTAAGACAAAGACTATTATTTAATTATAAATTATGAATGAAACAGATTCCTTAAATTTTAATTGGGCCACCTACGAACATTCACGTATTCCGTTGTACGGGTGCTGGGACAAGAATAAGTCGTCTGCTATTAAAATGTTCGATATCAAAATACTTTTACCATCGTCCCAGCATTTTTAATGCTCCGTAGTGATTACGTCCTCGTGTACTAAAATAAATACAAATTATCGAAGTAGTATTTAATGTAGGTACCTCTCAATTGGAACAGGGTTGAAATTAAAATCAAATCAAACAAATGCCGGATTTTAAATGTGGTTGAACAATTTGTCCTAAATTAAGTACAAAAGGAGACTTACGAGGTTGCATCTATAGGTACACACATAGCTTCGTTTCTCAGGAGCCGTAAGCCTAGCACGATCAAAACTATCTATTTGCAGAGAATTTCACAAGGTTTTGCCTATAAAATTGTAGCTACAAGCTACAACACTATAAAGGTGACTACTCACCAGTGGCGAAGCGTCAGATATTTCCTAAGGGAAGCCGGAAGAATTAGAACCGTACGGGCGAGTCTGACATTGATTTAGAGTAACATGACTTCACTGACAGCTAGCCGTAGCTTTCAAGCTTGGTAAACCCGCCAGGAATCGGCTTGTAGGCAGGCTTCGCCACTGCTACTCACGGTCAGTTTTAACTATCAGTTTTCATTAAACAGTTTAATCTGTTGGTTAAAACTGATCATGAATAGGATAAAATGGTAAAAAATTACAGTTTTCATCCTACTAACGATCAGTTTTAAAAGACAGTTTAAACTGTTCAGTGAAAATTTACAGTTAAAACTGATCGTGAGTTAGCGGCAGATGTATGGGATCTGTCATCGGTGCTGCGAAATTTTCCTTGCAGCTTGTGAAACGGGCCACAGATCTCTTTACAAACTTGCTTGTATGTATACTATGTAACTACAGCACTTTTACGCTTGACTTACTTGAGTTACTAAAACCAAAAGATATTTTTGTCTACGATAGAACAGTGAAGTTAGGTCATGTTCAAATCTGATTCAAAACCTAAAGATGATTTTTAAATACCTATTCAATGATACCCCACTTAATATAGTTCGTCGACTTTAATTTTTTTCTTTTTCACAATATGGCGTCTGGTTGTCGCCATATTTTGATTACTGTCATGTATTTTTAGTGACACTCGCAAGATTAAGACAAATCGATTGACGTAAGAAACATCAAAATCGGCCCACGCGTTTGATCTCTAGAGCGCCACAAAGGAACATACATACATACATACATAGGCTGATAAACACATTACCCTCTTTTGCGTTGCGCAGTCGGGTAAAAAGACGAGTTATTTATTGAATAGACTGGGTGGGTGTTCATTATGGCGAAATGTTTTCCAGTCGGTCGAGTTCTGCGTTAGCCATTCAAGCACAATTACATCTGTTATTTGGAGCTAAACTATCCCCTGCTTCTCTAACGCTCGCAGGGGACAAAATACAATAGGTCGGAATTACCGCGACAACATTAAAATAATTTAGAAACACTAAATTACTTTACTTTATGAAATAACTAGCTTGGATTAGTTATTCCATCGACACCTTTTAAATTATCCGAGATAAAAATTAAATGTACTTACCTATGTATTAATCGAAGGAACAAGTTATCTCCATCAGTGGCGCAGCCTGCCTACAAGCCGACCCCTGACGGCTTTACCAAGCTAGAAAGCTACGGCTAGCTGTCAGTGAAGTCCATGTTACTCTAACTAAATGTCAGACTCGCACGGCTTACGGCTTCCCTTAGGAAATATTTGACGCTTCACCACTGGCGCCTCATTCGGGAACGCTAAGTGATTCTGTAGCGACTCGTAAGCCAGATCTCTCATCTCGCTCTTACGCATTTCGCGTCGTGCGGAAGAGTGGAATGAGAAATCTGACTTACGAGTCGCTACAGAATCACTTAGCGTTCCCGAATGAGGCGCCTGATCTCCATTCCATTCGCTCAATCTGTTGATTTGTTTCAGCGTGAAGAAGTAACAGACATAAAACCTCACAAATTCGCATTTATAAAATTTGTCTGAAGATAGTTAATGTTTGTATTTTTGTCCGAAATCTGAGTACCTAAATAGTCTTCTGCATTAGAGATTAAATGAATAGGTACCTTTTGGTTTAGGTACTTACATACTTACGAAGTCCGCCGGGACACTTAAGTTAATTTTATAAATTCTTGGGTGTAAGTATAAAAAATCAAGTCCTATTTGTATATTAATAAGTTACTTCTAAAAAGTGCTTAGGCTAGTTTTATTGAATGTGTCCTACTGTATCCGTGTGCACAGGGTCAGCCCCTGCGATACTCCAGGGTTCGTTTAACCCCCGTTCATAAAGCCGAACAATAACATCACGACGGTCGTCGGGTGCGCGGCGGCACCATTGCCGACATATAACTGATAGGCGCTTTTACAATTTTATTCATCTTCTTTTTCAAACTAGTTAATTTGTACCTTCATAATATTTTAAGATGGATTGTTTTCATCATAAATCCTCAAACTTAGATGCCCCCTAATCGCTTCGGTAGACAGTGAAGAAATTCATAAATCAATCAAAGTTTCCAAGAAAGATCATAACTCCAACAAAACGAGTCTTCTGGAAAACTTAAATTACTCTTTTTTCCGCATTACGAGTGCGAATAATCTTCCTGACGGGCTGCGAAATTGATGGCGTCGAAAAAACGCCGCCTCAAAATCCGGCGAACTTTTTACGTCAGCCGAGTTTCACTTAGAGAAGTTTCCACATCCATTTGAAAGTTGGCTCGGTACGACAAGCTGACAAATTTTAATGAACCCGAGAGGGCTGCTAATGTCTGCGAGCTCGTAATGGGAAAAGTTCGGCGCCGCCTCCGAAACCCGCCGCCATTTTTGCCTAAGTACCTACTCCCTCAATTGTTTCGGCATATTTACCGAACTCACTAAACGTAAGCAACGACCTTTAATTCACTAACTCTTATTACACGGCGTCTAAATAGGGAAGTTGCTTGAAAATCAAAATGAGATTTAAATCACATATTATGAACAGGGCTAGAACAAATCATGCGGATGACGTCAAACCACTCATAGGATGATTTCAAATATTATTTTCATAAACAATTATCACTTATCATTTATCATTTATCAACCTCTTTAAGTACCTAAACGATATTGTCACTTGAAATAAGTCTAGTAATGACAATGTTGGTCAATCCATTGAGGAAGAAAAATGTATTAAGGCATATTTTAAGTCTGTGTTGAACACCAGCTAAGGGCGTCCCTTACTTTTCTATTTTAAAATAATATTAAAGAAGCAATTCATTGGAATACACTTTTATTTCAGCTTTTAGTCTACTTTTTAGGGTTCCGTACCTCAAAAGGAAAAAAGGAACCCTTATAGGATCACTCGTGTGTCTGTCTGTCTGTCTGTCTGTCTGTCTGTCTGTCTGTCTGTCTGTCTGTCTGTCTGTCTGTCCGTCTGTCACAGCCAATTTGCTCCGAAACTACTGGACCGATTGATTTGAAATTGGGTTTACATATGTTTAATTAATTTTGAACATGGGGCCCACTTTTGGGGGATAACATAGAATACTAAAAAAAAAAGTTGTGCAACTGAAATCGTGTGACATATCAAATGAAAGGGCTTATTGTGAGGATCTTAAATGTAATTTTTTTCTTAATTTTAAGTAAAATAGTTTAGAAGTTATTTAGGAAAATTGGTGAAAATTGACCATTCCCCCCCCCTTATCTCCGAAACTACTGGGCCTAAAATTTTGAAAAAAATACAGAAAATAGTTCTTTACCTATCGATTACAGGAAAACCTATAAGAAGTCTATGGTATTTAAAGTAACATAGGAAATTTCAGTTTATCATGTATGGAACGGAACCCTCTCCACGCGGGTTCCACTCGCACTTGACCGGTTTTTTAGACATAAGTCAATATAAAACAAAAGCTTAGAAAAGCAAACATAAAAAAGTATAAAGGAGGTTGTCTGTCGTCAACAGTCTGTAACAACAATAATAAACTTGTTAGAGAAATAGTTATAAGTGAGCATAATTTCTTTAAATAATAACGAAACTGTCTTTTGGTTTTTTAATAATATATATTTACTTTTATAAATATTCGTACGTAGGATAGCAAATTACGTAAAATTTATTTTATTCACGATATTCACGATTCGTGCGATATGTCACACGGAAGTTTAAATACAATACTCAGCACTTTCGAATACAAGATGAAAGAAATATATGCATCTTCTCTATTGAACCCTTATCGTTCAAAATACTTGCATCATAAACATGTTCCCTTGTTAATTTTAAGTCCGCAACAATCAGAGGGAGGTAACGATACACCTCTAATAAAAAGTGCAATCATTGCGTCGTGTGCCGTTTCAATTGTAAAACTCTTTCTGGGTATCCATTACATTATAAATTTCGACCTATTTCGTAACTGTTCAGTGACCAGCAAAAAATATATTAGGGTCGTCGTGATTGTGATTTAAACGGGCGGCGGGTGAGGGCGGCGCGTCATCCATCATACGCTTTACATATGTTTGAATAAAGCTCGTGGGAAAAGGATTTCCTCTCAGAAGTCAAAGCGATTCTGCAACAACTTAGGGTGACCATGAGGAACACTGAATTATCATTATTCGGTCAGCATTCGGGCCTATCTGGTTTTCATTTCTATTTTAGATACATATTTTAAGTATAAAAACGAAGTTTAAAACACAAAGAAAAAGTTGAATCATGGTCATACTTATTAAAAATACACGAATACCAGCGAATGTTATCGTGAAATAATTACCTGCCCTAAGTAACGCATTTTGCTATAGTTACCTATAACACGGATAAAAGGGTTTATTAAAATAAGACATTCTCTTGAATGAAAATTACATTGACTCTGTCTGATAGATATCTCTGCATCATACCTATAGGTATATTGAGACTAATATTTTCTTGCCAAAGCAAAAACCCTTGAATTTATTAATTTATGGTTTGTGCGAAGACAATATACACTTGCTCCAATTCCTACAATTCATCTTCCACCAAGAACAATTAGTTTTCTAGTATTTGTTTTTTATTTTTTATTTAGGAGTTTTTATTTTAAATTTGAAATGGCTTTCTTTGATTATAGCAAATAAGTCAAGCAAAATATTGTTGTACTATAAACTTCGTACACTTAAAATAAATATATATTGCTTCGACAGAGATACATTCTCGAAGTTACGAAATATTTCAAGAAAATGCGTTTTCTCGACTGAACCTTTTTATTATCTGTGTACATGATAAAATCAGTTCCAATTCAATACGCTAAATGTAACTCTGAGATACGTTGACAAACTTTAAAAAAGGTTTGACGTTGTTTTTTTTTATTATTATTATGGTCCCTGTTGCACGTTGTTACTCTGTTCTAAAAAGTCCCACATTACACTATAGCGTGGCGACCCCACACTACAAATAGCGGATTAGGGCAGTTTGGCAAACAAGGCGTCGCCCGCGCCCTTACAGCTAATGCTGTATTAATGTCTATTAGCTCCTGGCTTTGTTATATTATTGTTCGTCGGCGATTTATTCAGATTACCTCTAATGCGACGCGAGCGCGCGACTTTCGCACGATTTAGGAGTCGAGTGCGTTGATTGCATTTCGACAGATTGTTGGCCGAGTGTCGTTGTTCTAACGTGCTTTGTGGGTAGAATGTGTTGACGAGCGAGCCATTAGACGATTATTTGAACAAGGCTAAATGGTTAGCAGTAGGTGTCGTTTACATAATCTTATACCCCGTAGCCTACCAAACTAAGAATTTCCTGCCTAAAAAACCGGTCAAGTGCGAGTTAAACCCGCGTGGAGAGGGTTCCGTTCCATACATGATAAACTGAAATTTCCTATGTTACTTTAAATACCATAGACTTCTTATAGGTTTTCCTGTAATCTATAGGTAAAGAACTATTTTCTGTATTTTTTTCAAAATTTTAGGCCCGGTAGTTTCGGAGATAAGGGGGGGGGGGGAATAGTCAATTTTCACCTATTTTCCTAAATAACTTCTAAACCATTTTACTTAAAATTAAAAAAAAATACATTTAAGATCCTCACAATAAGCCCTTTCATTTGATATGTCACACGATTTCAGTTGCACAACTTTTTTTTTTAATTTTCTAATTTATCCCCCAAAAGTGGGCCCCATGTTCAAAATTAATTAACTCACGTTACGCATCCCTGTTGCGGTCACCAATTTACATATGTATAACAAATTTCAAATCAATCGGTCCAGTAGTTTCGGAGCAAATTGGCTGTGACAGACGGACAGACAGACAGACAGACACACGAGTGATCCTATAAGGGTTCCGTTTTTCCTTTTGAGGTACGGAACCCTAAAAAATAGGTTACTCGTTATATTTGAACTGTTCTTTAGCTCAGTGGTTGATGATCTGCGGCCCTAATATGCAAAACGCAAAGATAAGTGTTTAAAATTCATTTATTTACGTTACACGTCCGTGTTCCGGTCCGACTTACATTTGTGTACGAAATATCAACTCAATCGGTCCAGTAGTATCGGGGCAAATTGGCTGTGACAGACGGACAGACAGACAAACCCACGAGTGATCCTATAAGGGTTCCGTTTTTCCTTAAACGGAACCTTAGAAATTGATAATTAACAAACGAAACTGACAAGCCTCTCGGAACACTGACAGTAAAATTAAATTAATTGTTATGTACGAAATAAAAATTGCACCAACAATAGAAACCAAAAGATAAGGGCACCGTGAAAAAATGTTTAACATCCGAACACGAACCAAACAATACCGAAAAGGAAATTTAGATTAGCTGGAGCGATCCATTTCCCTTTATGCTTTAAACAATGGATGTCATCATACGTAGGTATTTATACTTGTGCATGCAGGAGGATCGAAAGGCAAAATTGTAAAATCTCTTTTTGTTTCGGTGTAACAAATCCTCCAAATTCGGTGCTCCTCTGCTGCACTGGGAGTGAAGAAATAGCATAGAATGCGTGCAGATGCTTATCATCCTGGCATGTCGTAAAAGTCGACTAAGGGACGGGTCCTCTCCGACATGGTGGACTATCTGTATGGGCGATGGGCTGATCACCTGTCACCATACGGTTCATCATACCATCTTAGGACCAATTAATCGAACGTGGCCACAAGTAGTCTTGTGGCTCTGCCCACCCCATTAGGGATTTTGGGCGTGATGCTATGTATGTACGTATGTATGTAACAAATCCATTGAGTGTTCGTGGCGTATCCACAAGCGTGGAAAGATAACTGTAAAACAAAAGGCAAATTAGCTAATATTGCCATTCGGGAACTGCGGTGGATTGCATATGGGATGATATGCTTGGGCTCAAGTGTTTATATTCAAAGACACTTGATCTGGTCAGTTTTGGCAAAATGGAACTAATTACTATTCGTGCTTCAAGTTCCTGTTCGTATACCAATCTTAATAAACGAAGTTAAATCCCTAGAAGGATACCATAAAGTTCCGTTACGCCATTTCAATTTTGGACTGTTAGCATGCAACATTGTGGAAAAAATAATTACGAAGCCGCCGATGTCCGACAAAGAAGCGCGAATTAACTACGTGGCTATTGGCTACGCTAAAACAGCGTTTACAGAGGTCTAGCAAGGTTGTGACGAGGATAATTTAACACTGTCGACCCTGTCGACGAAAGAGATAGAGAGATTAGACGGGGTTAAGCTATTTCCGTGTCAGCCATGCTAGGGCAGCAGCAACTACTCTACAAAGAGGAACTCGGCGATAGGAAGCCGAGCGAGTTCCTGCGTCATCTCCGCGGTTTGGCGAGTGTCGATACTTCTGACGAGCTCGTGCGGTCACTGAGGCTACCATCTTATCTGCTGACGGTTGTGGCCATGCAGCTTGAAACGGCAAGTTTACATGACGTGCCATGGGCGGGCAAATAAAGTATTCGAGGTAACGCCCGAACTTCTGCATATCACGTTGCTGCTGCGTATAAATCGGCCGCCCACGCTGCCGCTACGAGTGTAGACGTACTTGGGCAAAAGATGACATGTAAAACTGAGGCTTTGTCTACGCAACGTGGTCGTCGCCATGACAAATTTCCCGATAGCAAAGTCGCGCTGGAGCGCAATGTTTTGGTATCATCAAAGCTAACTTTATATAGTTTACCTATAGATCCTAATTTTTAATTCACCGAGATACAAGAGGTTTTAACCTTGCTGTAAAGGGCTTTTGCAAGGCCACTGCCATAGATGTTATCTGGAAGAAACTCGATAAAATAGGGTAACCTTATCATCAGGCCAGCACGCGCCGTCACCCCGGCTGTATACTTTATTATGGTTTGGCCAAGGTTTGGCGAAGGGCCACACGGCTGCCATACCTACTTGGAAAAACTGCATAGTTCTCTTTTGAATAAGTATGAGTTTCATTTTTATAAGTATGTTTGGGGACCTATAGGTAATCTTGGTAGTCCATTTTGAACCAGTTTCCGTGATTAGAATAGACTAAACGACATAAATATAAACAAAAACTTATTTTGTAAAACTAGAGTATGTCCCGATTATCCTAATACAATACAATGTCCAAAACACGCTGTCTTGAAGAAAGAATGTCTTTCGTCCTAGTAATGGGTACTAGTTCATTCTGTGTCTAAGAATGGTTTCAGGTGAAATTGGTAGCAGTGGGTTTGATTCATAACTGAAGGTGGCTTGACGATGAGTATCATACGGAACATAATGTTTTTTGAATCTACTTCTACAGGCAAGCAGTTTTCACGTTCGAAGATCACATGGCTGGGCAAGTAGTTCTCGATGCCGGGATGAGCGAATTCAAACCACGACGTGTACCTACATTATCCAAGTAACCATAAGTTTCGCAATGCTAATAGTTGTCATTATAATTACCCTAGTTGTCAGACCATAAACCGACACACAACATAGCAAAACACTGTTACTTAGAGCCTGCAATAAATGTGAATTTTCGGTGATTTATTTGCGAAACTAACTCGCTAGAACAGCGGATACCATAGGTATCTATCTATAACAGGATATCGATTCCGCCAGTAGTCAGCTCGGTCGAGTGGCGCGTCATCCCACAAAGCGATCTCATTACCGCCGTTTCACTTTACACTTCCTGCTCATTCGTGTGCAATCCGTAGTGCAAATCCGTTAATCTTATTTGGCGGTAGTCGGCGCGCACGTGGCGCCACGTGGCGTCAAATCGAACTAATCTCGGGGCCGTACGCGTCGCGGATCGCGCGCGTGCGCCGCCCCGATAACGCCAAGGAACACCATTCATTCCCGCTCTTTTGTCGCGTACAATCACTTATTTATTTATGATATTTGCTGTTATTCAACCTGCCACCCTCGTGAGTTAATGCGCACTTCGCTGAGAGTTTGTCGCTAAGGAGGGCAGGGGTAGTGTAAATTGCATTTACTGTTACCTACAACTAGTACCTAATATGCGCATGCACTCGTGCACTTAAACTGATGTAGCAACCCAACTGAATCGTCACTGTTTACATAACTAATAAACTATAATAATAACCATCTTCAGTGAGTCGCATGACTGACTACTGGGCAAGTGCCACCTCAATCTTAAGACGATCAGCCGTCCCCACGCGGGCCCATCGGCCCTAACATGCAAGACACAAGGATAAGTTAAACTGTCTTATCTTATCTTTTCGAGAGACGTCTGTTCCGTTTCCCTTTAGAAAAACCATTCCCTAAACGAAATGAGGGAAACTGCAAAGAATAATACCCGTACATTCGCTTATAGAGGAATCTAGGGAATTAGCGCTGGATTCTTTCGATTCGACCATCATATAAAATGTTGCCTCCCGCTGGACCTTTTCTTGTTTTTCGGGTTTTTGTACGGAACCCTAAACTCAATACATAACTACTTCCGGATATAACGGATCTGCGGCCTCAGTAAGATGCTAACTGTGTGCGAGGACTCTGCAAAAGCGCATGAACTTGTTTACTAATGACAGTAGGTAGTGTGATTTATATTAAATTGATAAAAAGATACATTTATCTTGACAATTATTGACCTTAGGTTCTCGCTTTATTCTGGTACTAGCTGTACCCGCGACTCCGCCCACGTAGAGTTTCATTATCGTCATTCCCTCTGGAACTTTTCAATCTTCCGGGATAAAAAGTAGCCTAAGGGGAATAGGTAACAAACACACACACACACACACACACACACACACACACACACGCACGCACGCACGCACGCACGCACGCACGCACGCACGCACGCACGCACGCACGCACGCACGCACGCACGCACACGCACACGCACACGCACACGCACACGCACACGCACACGCACACGCACACGCACACGCAAACGCACACGCTCACGCACACGCACACGCACACACACACACACACACACACACACACACACACACACACACAAACTATCGCATTTATTATTAGTAGGATTGTTATGTCGTGTAGGTAAGTATTAGTATTATTGGTAGTTATGGAAATTGTATAATTAGATTTTATGGTTTCCAATTCTTTAAATTTTTGCTAATCTGCTCAAGGAAAAATATTTATTTATTTGTCGATTATTTCAAATTAAATTAAGTTAATTAATTATTAGGTACAACTAATTATTTAAATTCATCATTGTTACTAACGAAATGTATCGGTACCTATCTATTACCTGAAATAAATAAATAAAAATAAAAATTATTATTATTATTATCATAACGATAGAGTGAAACTAGACAAAAATTAACTCTTAAAGATGAATTAATAGAATCTACAATTGCAAAGTTGTCGCAAAGAGTAAAGTAAGTATATAGGTAAAGAGAGCCCTCTTGCAGCCTTTCATGGAAACTCATTTGACAGCGCCATCTGGTTTTTGTATCCGTTACTAGAAGTGCTATACATGCGCTCTTATATATGTAGGAGTTTTCAGTAAAAAGTGTACCTTTTACTTTTTGTTCTGAATTTGGAGATTTATGTTATTTCTACTAAGAATAATTGATTCTGGGTAGGAATAACACAAAATCAAATTCAGAACAAAAAAGTAAAAGGTACACTTTTTCTGAAATAATATAGGTATGGTTAATTTAAATGTGAAACTGCACCGTTTTGGTCCGTCCTATTTTTCGTGACATTTTCAAAATAAAGGAAAAAAATAAATTTAAAAACATCACAACACAAGGTCACAAAAAACAGGACGGAACATAAGAGCAAAATATATATAAAAAGGAAAACTTAGTGCTTAACAGTAAAAAAACAGTCAGGTTTTATTACTTTTTATTTTTATAATGCCTATGTTTATTATAATAAAGCTGAGCAGCCAGTTTATACTCATCTTCATCACCTTCGTAAGTCAGTTTCCCAGCCAAAATTCGATTTATCGATCTACACCAACTGTACATCAGAACATTAATTGTTGTATTTGTAAAATAGGTTTTTAAAGCTTCTGTATGTACAGAACAATTAAACGGGTAATCGACCAACACATCTGTGACTGAAATTATATGTTTTTTAATATTACTTTTCGGGACATTGCTTTTCAAAAATGATGCCGTTACATTTTGCAGGTCATGAAAGCAATTTGTAAATTCCTCGCTCGGATAACAAAGCCATTTCTTTTTGTTATACTCTTTGGATTTAATAAAAGCATTATTACTATTTTTATCGTCTGTGTCAATGAGGTTTTGTCTGCAAGTTTTACAACCTTTTACAACATTTTTAAGACATTTTGTCAAGACCCAACCACACACATAATTTCTCTGACCCGCGTCAGTTTCCCGTAAATTATTATAATTGAAAACTTCAGCGTTACATTCATAAGTATCTTCACTGGGAACATCAGAAGCATCATATTTCTCTGTTAAAAAGAAATCTAACGTTTGGAGGCACTTGTTTGGGTCCTCTTCACAATTGGCTTTCGTGGAATGGGGCGAGTTATAATTATTTAATAATAAAGCTTTAAATGCACCTTCGAAAGCCACAGTATTTGGGGAAATATTCCTCGCCCCATAGCTTCTAATGTTCCCAAAGAAGTTCTCGGCTGGGTCCTGATTGAGATTTCTGGTAAAAAGAGCATCAAACCCGTACCTACCAGACAAAACTTTCCAAATTGCTTCCATGCCTTCTATCGTTTTAATTAGATTGACCACAGATGGGACGATCGTTTCGATAATCCGAACTTTGTTTCCACTAATTTTCTGCTTTCTGAACTTGATAGTTCTTAAAACTACTTGACTCTCTTTCCACAATTGATGATGAGGAGAGTTTCGTTTGATTGCTCCTTTATATTTTTTTCCATGTGAATTGAAGCTGTTAACATTTAAACTATCGAATAAGTTATCTAATATTAAGGTGATATCGATAAGTTGTCGACATTCACTAGGGAGATCGCCCCTCGCCGACAAGTGTTCAGTGGCTACTGCAACACTATGACTAAAGAGTTGGGTCGCTGATTTTACTCTCATTTTGTTAATTTTTTGTCGATTTACGTGCTCTTCTGTCAGTTTATCGACCAGTCGCAGCTCAGCATATGATTTATCGGCGGCATACAACATTTCGAAGTATTCCCATTTAACAAGCTTTTCTTCGTTATTTGTTGTATATGCCATATCTTTTGTCAGAAGGTTGTTGCGAATTCCTTTAATCAAATGGGGCGCGTCATAAATTGGTATTATACTTTTACCATTAACTGTAATCACGTCATGGTGCCACTGCTTCTCGAGCCGCAAATACTCCGCTTTTGCTTCGTCAACGAGCTCTTTTATAGCACCTACATTTACAGTGCTTTGATCGCACACAGTATTTAAAATAATAAGGCCAGACTTTTGCGCGTAATTCACGACTGTTGAAATCAGTTTTTTCAATTCCACTTTTTTTAATCCAGTCGTAAAATAATACGCAATGGGTTGCTTGAAGTTGTTTTTAATGCCCTTGACCATAAAAACCAGTGCATGGTCCGCAAACTTCTTGTCTTGGATTGTTGAAAATCCTTCCAAACCATCTTTTTGCGCATTGTAAAAAATTTGCGGTGTCAAAGACATTTCGTCGAATATTAAACTGCATAACCGATCCTGAATATTACTCTTGCACAAGGTTTCCTTTATTTTCTTAAATATTATTGGGTTTATTCCAGGGCATAGTTTTATTTGACTTAAAAGTCTCTTCATCGCCTTTACTGATGGCAAGGTAAAATATTTGCACAGAAGTGCATAGCACTTGGGACTCTTTTTGTAGAGTGATAGTGAGAGTACTTTTTCTTCAATACGAAATCGTCGTCCTTTCGCTTTCTTTGGTGCTTGCCGTTGCATTTGTAAGAATAATCGAGCCGGGGTTGTCATACTATTGACGACTTGTTGAAAGGCAGCATTGTCTGACAAATTGTTTGCATTTGTTAGTCGTGCTGCGAATGACCGCCCTTTCTTGCGCAAGCGTGTAATTTCCGTCCGAAGGCGCTTAATTTTGGTGCGCAGTGGGTGGACTACACCATTGTGAACCGGATTTCTTTTCAGTACATCTGTAATAGAAATTGATTGATTGAAGGATGATATTGTTAATATTGTTGATGACTGATTTATATTATTCAACTAAGCGGCGGATACAATTTTTTGTATCTTAAAAATAACGACAGGAGACTCGCTCTAACGTAGGGATTGTCATATCACGACCACCATTAGGTGGGCCATGTTAGATTCAAATTAGGCCAGTTGAGCGTTAGGTCTATATCTGGGTAAGTATGATTCGCGTCAGGTCAGATTTGTCATAAGTCTGTTTCTGAATCAGACAGTTTCGGAATATATCATGAAGTGAAGTCACTTTCTATTTAAGTCAATTTCTGAGTAGGTCAGTTTCTTAGTAGGTCACAGTCATAGTAAGCTCATACTAATTTGACAAATTAGTAATAAGTTAAATTCCAAAAATTGCAGTTTCTTATCACACCAGATTTGTATCGAGTCGATTTAAATATATGTCGAATTTTTATAAAAGTAGTTCTGAAAAATACTATTTCTTTGCAGGTCAGTTTCTATATACGTTATATTCTGAAAAAGCCAGATATAATCGGCTAAGATAAAAATATTATGCACCATTGACTCATTATAAATCGAAATAATTATCGAAGATAATGGCCACTTGAATACAAACACGATAAAACAATGAATAGTTAATATTCTTAATGACAATGTCATATTAAAGTCTCTCTGATCAAGAGAAGTTTCTAAATCGGAAAGCTTTAAATTAATTAAAGCGGCTAAAGACGACCTAGCATAATTTTAAACGGCTATAAATATTGCTAACACCTCAAAAACAGATCAGGGCGCCTATTCGGGACGTCTAAGATAAGTGTTGTGTAAGATAAGTATTGTAGTGACTCGCGAGAGAGATTCGCATCCTGATCTTTCGCATTATCCATCGTGCGGAAGAGTGGGACGAGAATCTCTGTTTGAATGTTGTTTCCGTTTTCCTTTTGACTGTACACTCAACCAATTTACCCAGAAATTGATTGACTCATTATCTGTCCTACTAAAACATAACCTATATGGAATTTTGACCTAAAGCTAAACTAGCTTCATTCGAAATTGACCTGGCCCTCCTAAAGGCACTACCACGGTAAGAACTCTTGTATAAACAATAGTGATAATCCTTGCCTTCGTTACCTTTTTTAAGTGATGTTTTAGGTCTGCTTATCACGGCATAATTGTGCTCCATGGTAACATTGGACACACCAGCGACATCTTGAGATATACCTTAAAAGTAGAAAAAAACATTAACATACTTTGAATATAGAAATACACTTAATGTGAAGCTATGAGGATGCTTGTTAAAAGTATTTTTTATTCAATATTAGTCTTATCCTTTAAAAGGACATGATTCATAGTAAAAACGTAGCCCCTAATCCGCACTGGGCCCGCGTGGTGACCACTGAGCAGCCTCTTACTATGAGAACGCCTGATCCCAGCAGTGCGTACACGTAGGTTGATGATGATGATGATGATAATAAAAACGACAAGCAAGGCAACCAGTGAGCGTAGTAGAAAACCATTTAAAAACCAAAAACCCAACTAACCTCTAAAAAAGGAGAAACAAGAAAACATGTACTATGTACTATTACTTTGTTACCTATTTGTTTTTGTTGTTTTACGAAATGACGATCTCTTGAGGAGACCGAATATGACATCCTATTTAAATTATTATTTCTTCAACTGTTAACAATTTAATTATTTTGAATGCTTATATTTACTTTTTTGACGATCTAATGTAATTTCTTTTAATTTGACATGACATGTAATTTAAACTGTATATTATATTGAGTAATAAATAAACTAAACTAAACATCCCCCTCCTTTTTGATTCGCTGCAGTCGGGTAAAAATATGATATAGATTATTGTTACTTCCGTGTCTTAAAAGACAGCTCTAAACTAGCAGTCACTGTGCCTTTTCTATGCCTTAATACGCATCGTATAATATTCAAGTAAAGTTTTCACAATGTGTATTGCGTATGCGTACATGAGTAATGATTTAGATTTAGATTAATAATAATAACAGTCATAATAGTCTTAACCGTAGACTAATATGGGCCCCATAAACTAAGCAATTAAACGTGGCAGCAGCAGAGTAAAGCAACAACAATGAACTCTTAGTCTGGTTGCCACTAATAGGAGTAACAATTTTGAGCTTTGAACTTGTAACTCTTTAATTTATTTTTTATATTATATAGGTAGGTTGAAATAATATGTTATGAAAGAAAATGTAAATACTATTAATAAATACCATGCATATAATGAATATAAAAGTAGCATGTAGACATGTAAATTTTACCTGTATCGTCAGTTTGTGACGTTGTATTTTGTGTCGAGGTTGGGGCTTGATCCAAGATTACGGCATTCTCACGGTAGTCTGAAAATTAATAAAAAAAATATTTTCTTAAATTATATTTTTATAACAAGCTTTTTTGCCTATTGTACCTTAATATTGCAATAACATGCGTACAAAATTTCGTGTCTGTGCTGTTGACCGTTCAAGAGTTCCTTTATCTGAAGCTAACCGTGGATGTCGATTCAGGTGATGCTTATCATAAAAATGCATTATCATCAGAACTGAACCAATATGTAAAAAATCAGATCCGTAGGATAAGAGGAAGTGGTTCTAATTCAGCTTGCAAGATTTGACCCGAACATACATACATAGTTACATACATACAAACATTGCAAGTTAAACAATAGCTTGTAAAATGCATTAATGGTAGTTGTTTGAACGGAAGTCTTAAGTTGGATAGAGTATTATAAATACCACCGTTATAGGGGTAAGATGAGATAAGCATTCAATCATTCAAAGTTTGTAACGATATTTCATAATACTGCAGTACGGGCAAACCTGTGGCAAAATACTTCCGCTATTGAGCCTATTGAGTTTGTTAATATGGTGGCTATCTATCTTAATAAACTCACACATTTTACCTGGGTTAGCTGGTGGTGATGTATTATGCAGTTGCGGTACAGTTGAATCTTGTTCCAAGATTAATTGCCCAGAACTCAGATTCGCCAATTGGTCTGCAAAAGAAAACTCAACTTATTTTGCAATTGGGCGACTCCAATTTTTTCCTAGTAGGATAGGATAAAATAGTTTAATATTCCAGAAATCTATTTCAATTTTGGATACTAGTTTAAGATTATTTTTGTATATATTTTAAGTTTATTTATGATTTATTAATTTAGATTTGCATTTCTAGAACCTATCCTGGTTCAAACATATACACATACATTAGCACGTTGGCTGCCCACCATACTACACCTACAGTATTGATCCCACGCCCCATATAATTTTACTGATCCCACCGGTGATGTTCAAAGCATCGCTATGTTACTGAGGTGCCATGAGCATCAGCGGTGACACATTAGCTTTTGATCCCACCGGTGATGCTCATGGCCACACAGAGAAAAAACGTGATCCCACTGGTGATGCTCATGACCACACAGAGAAAAAAACGTGATCCCACTGGTGATGCACATGGCAGCCAGCATTAGTAAATTCATAAAGCATTTTAGTAAACAATAATTAGAAATCAATAACTTACCAGGCAAATAAAGCGAAGGCACAGCTAATCTATTCAATCTGTTATGACGGTTTCTGTCAGACTCCACAAAGTGTATATCGCAAATAATCTTCCTTTTGTAATATTCAGTATCAGATGCTGTTTCCAGTTTTCCTCCAACGAGACTAACCCAAGCTTTAAATTGCTCGGGAAATTTTTCTGGATTTGGAAACCGATGAATAGAAACGTCTGTTAATAGAAACAAGAACAGTTATTGTTTATCCATATTTATTTATGTATTCATATTTTTTTAGTTGTAATTGTTTTATTTTGTAAGTTTGTTTTAATAATGATTTTGTGCGGATCGGAATCGGAATAAAAACAAGCCAGATATGTGAAAAATATGGGATACATACTTCTTCTAAGTATTGCATATAATGGTGATTCAAAGATACACATGGTCTTTTTGGTGAAGGAGCTCACCTAGGAGTTTATAAATTCCATGCTATGCAGCTCAAACTACAAGTGAGACGTAGATATTTGTTGCCTGTTAGACTAAGATACTTAGAAAACCGTACTTTGTATACAGTTTTTCTAAGAAATTAACAATATAAATCTTTGATAACTATATGATATATTAGTACTTGTGAAGTTTCAATTCGACCCAAAGGTATTTATCAAATTGGCTAAAAAGTGGAAGTACGTATTGCACTTTAAATACCACGCTAAACAGTGGATCACTAAATATAGCTCATAATAAATTATTTTGTACTTACCGTTAGGTTTACAGCCAAATGCGCATAGTTTCGGCATTTTACCAAAGTAAGTGATGACTGTAAAACTTATAAATGACGGAACTAAAACACAAATAAGCGTCCAGATCGCACAATACAAAGAACACGGAAAATGTAGGGTTTCAGGAGCGAATTCTCAACAGCAAGGCGGAGGAGCACAGGACTCGACTCGACGCACTTTCTGGAGGTTTTCACGATATGCCATACAATGTTCCAATATACCTTTGCAACAACCAACAATGCACTAAACCGAAACTTTGAATTTAGTTCTTCGCCGTTATATGTGTGAGTGTCAATTCACAAGTGTTACCAGCTTAAAAAAAATGTTTTTGCGATACAGAAAACAGATGGAGCTTCTATCGTTCTAAACGTCATTTTGTATAACGGTGTCTTCCCCCGGTTGTCGTTAAGCAATCATTCCAATAACCAATCGACATATCTGTAAAATCTGTTAGTAGTGGTAGAGCCAAACAGTAATCCTCACTAGATGATGACCGTTCGAATGGGCTGGCTCGACCGGGGTAGTACCACACTCTCACATAATATCGACGTAAAGTACCTAATAGCTTTCTATTGCTTTGCGGTGAGTGACGAGATCCGGAGCCCTATTCCCTCATCCCCATTCCCCATCCTCCCTAGACTAGCAACGCATTGGCAGCACCTCTGGTGTTGCAGATGTCCATAGGCGGCGGTGACCACTTTCAATCAGGTGGGCCGTCTGCCTTTTTGTCAGCCTACTCCTTTCTCTAAGGGCCGGCAACGCATCCGTGATTCCCCTGGTGTTGCGGGTGTCCATGGGTGGCGGTGATTGCTTACCATCAGGTAACTCGCCTGCTCGTTTGCCCCCCTCTTACTATAAAAAAAACGCACAGATTGTCGTGTTGACATAAAAATAACAGAGATTATCATCATCATCACTGTCAACTTATTAAAGAGCTACGCCATTGCCAATCATTTATATTCAACACAATTAGGTACATTTGTAATTTATTGTCTCAATTCCTCATTTTTTGGCAAAAGCACTAAACAATATTTGTAAAGCGTTCCCTAATTGCATTAAGCGTCGGTATAAGGTCCATTACAGGGCCCCAATTCTCGGTGCATTCGAGATAATGTCGATTGCGAGATTAAACGTCAGATTAATACAGTTGTGTCAAACGACTGTATGCACTAACGTTTAATCTCGAATTTGACAATACCTCGAATACGCCGAGAATTGGCTTCCAGGTCTAAAATGGTGGTCATCCTACTCGATTCTATTCCAGAGGGCTTAGCACACTAATTTTTATCGCGCATATAAAGCCTTCATCCCTTTCGCACCCGCTTATTAGTTAAAAAGTGACAGATACTTTATGTGCACGTTAAAAACTAGTGTGCTAAGCCCTCAGTTACCCGGTTCAAGAAGCTACAAGTTACAAATAATTTTAGTCGCCGGCAAGTAAATTAGGTAATCCATCCCTCATACTGGGGCCAATTCGAAAGTGTGTTCGCAAAATTTAAAAGTCATTAATTTAAAAAAAAGAAAAGTCATACTTGATTTTGACAGCTTTGTGCTATACGGAATTGATTTTGACGTTACTTATTTTAAGTTTAGGAAATTTGAAATTAAGAGACAACATTTCAAATTGGTCTTGGATTGTTATTTGACACCGATTCCGATAAATTTAATTTTTCACATAATCAACAATATATCTGAAGTTTCTAGGTAATTTGCTTACTTTTCAAAGGGTTTTTGAAGTCGGGTTTTTTATTTGTTAAATTCTTATTATTTCACATTTTTTTAGAATAATTTTTTTCCCGAGTATTAAGTCTGTCTATAGCACTTTGTAACACGCACGACAGTAAGTGGTACTACTACTACGACCTGGCAGTATAGGCAAAGTTCCCTTAGCCTTTCGGTTTGGCAGAAACCAAAAAAATCGTGACATTGACACTTTCTGTGTTCGTGCATTGACATTTGTCATACTACAACGACGCAGTAAATTGTACGATTGTATTTTATTGTGTAGAATTGAATCTAGGTGATTCAATAACTTCTTATACATTTTAAAGTAGAATTGCACTCAAAAGTAAGGTTGAAGAGATCCAATCCCTAGAAGATGGGAGATGATGATGAGTACGCATGTGTAAACAAATCCAAACTAAAAATCAAGACTGATTCTGGAATTAAAAAGAAAAAGAGAAAGAAGGCCAACAAAGATACCGATAGAGTTATTCAAGAGGAAGTTAAAGAACAAATAAAGATGCAGGCAAACCCGGACAAACGAACCAAAGCTGAAATTGCTTTCCAAAAAATGCAGGACAAAATGGTTAGTATATACAACAACAACAATATGTCGCTGCTTTAGTTGGACAGTGGCACAATTCGAAATGAAACTCTGTTCTTTTATAAGTCTTAATACTATTCAATTAAAGTCTCTAATCGGAGACCATTTAAATTTGAGTTCTGTCATTGTTCTACTAAAGCAGCGATGTGATGGTTCAACGCTTGCTGCTCATTTCTTTTTGGTGCTAATATGTAGTATGTATTTTGATTTCAGAGCTGTAGTATTATTTTACGAACTGTGGTGATAATTCTTTAATTTACAGTACCTACTTGTTTTGTTTCTTTGCTTTTCTCGATATAGTAAGAACATTTATATTTCACCAGTGCCATTTATCTAATTGAGACTTTTCTTTTCAGAAAAAGCAGAGAATACTTCAGAAAGCAGAGATGACTCACAAACAAAGAGTAGAAAAGTTCAATCAACATCTGGACAGTTTGACAGAGCACTTTGACATACCCAAAGTATCTTGGACAAAATAAAACTGCTGCTGCCATCATTTTTTCATACTTGATTTTACTCCCTTTGTTGTACCATTTTTATACTTTTTAAGGTACCTTAACTTGTATGTGTATAGTAAAAAATATAGTAAGGGGGGCTATTGTAACTAAAAAACAACAAGTTGCCACATAAAATTATCATATTCTTTGTAATTAATATTTATACCAATTTATACCATATTTTCAAACAGCTAACACATTGAATACTTGAAAAACACACGGCTTTACTCACGATTTATTGTCAGAAATAGTGCAACATGTTTCGAACTCAATTGGAGTCCTTCTTCAGGGTTTGAGTGCGGTCCCAGAGTATCGTGAGTAAAGTCGTGTGTTTTTCAAGTATTCATAATGTCCCATGAATGTTTTAATTTGACTATAGCTAACACATTCGTGTTATTCCAAAGTTCAATTTAAGTTAAATTCCCTACATTAGGAGCTAATGTGACTAATGGCCGAATTCAGAAACACCACGCAAGCATTTGACTAGATATTAAGTAGTTAAGTGTCCCTCAACTAGTTGTCAACCTATACAGAAATGTCACTGAAATGTCACTTTAATTAAAGCTCAATTTGAGTGGCCTTTCTGAATTCAGCCATATCACTCTTAAATCTTTAAGTGACAGAATATGTTATTTCAAGGCAATTAATAAAACGATTTGAACTCTGCTCACATCATAATGGTGTGTTACTCTAAAAACACTTTCTTTTTAAAGTATGGCTATTGTAACTATTTACCATGAGAATACAGTTGGAATGTAATAAATGTGCTGTATTGATAATCGATAATGTTGAGTATGAACTCAGTTCCTATATGAAATAATTCAAAAAATTCACATATGCATTCAAGGCGCTTGCTATGTCAACAAATTACACTTTGTATACTACAGTTTCCCTCCACTGAATCTTATTATTTATTGACAAAAATTCTTACATTGCATCACTTCAAACTACATACTGACATTTCTGGATCTATTGTGCCTTTTTTTAAGCTGCATATCTGCATGAATAACTAGATAAATACACTAAAGGATTAAACAAATAAAGTGTGGTTCAATATTTGTATTTACTGTAGGATTTTGACAAGAATGCATTTGTTTAGTTAGTCATTAATAAATACCAAAAAAGGGTTCCAGTGAAGACTACAAAATATGCCTCACGAAAAATATGTTTGTTGGTAAAACAGCAGATGTCAAACTAAAGATGACTACATTTTATTTAAGTAAACTTTAAAATTCCACGCCAAACTCACCTTCACATTACTTCTATACACTACTTATGTCACTTTCTACAAAAAGTAATGAGAAAGATGGTGAATGAATTAGCTACATATTGTTACAAATTCCCAATTTCAATTTATAGGTCTTATTCTAGCAGTACTAAAATAAACTGCTTTTACTTATTAACCTTTTGAACGCCACAGTCGGCTGTAGCCGACAGCAGATTTCCGTACCCGCTCCCTGACGCCACGGCATGCCGTTTCCCATACATTTTGTCGGTTACAGCCGTCACTCGGCGTCCGGGGCACGCTGACTCGCACTCAGCCATGGCGTTCAAAAGGTTAATGAGAATAATTTTCCCTGGGATTTGGTTTAGGTGTCCAACCTACTAACAAAAACCCTTTAAGAAACAATGGTAGGTGTTTCTTCCCTCAATTGCTCAAGTCTTTGCTTATTATAAGTAACTAAGTTAAAGTTATTTAATAATAGCCTTATAGGTTATTATTAAATAACTTTGCACGAGATTTGAAAATATGGTATTTAGGTAACAGACAAACAACATTTGTTGTTCTAAAGTGTTTATTAAAAAATAATTTCAATAAAATCAACACAAAATTAAATGTATCGTTTTATTTTGGATGGACCCGGATGGACGGACTTCATATCTTAACAAATAATAAGTCTTAAAAATCTGTTCTACACAAAATACACTTAACTACATATCTACAATTGACATTACTTTTTGCATGTTAAGTTAAGGTACATAATTATGAATAAGAATTCGTATACTCTAATAGTAATTGAAAATAATAAGAGATTATAAATGAGATGCCATTTTACTTAGATCTAAATATTACAGTACAACACAGTTTACAACTCGAGTACAGGAGCAGATACAGGGGAAGGAGTGCAATGGGTGTAATTCGCCCCCCCCCCTCCTGACTGACTCGCAAAGCTATTTATTTTGACAATCACTCAAAAATTACCCCCCTCCCCCCATGGAAATCCTGTAACCGTGCCTGGTCAAGTATAAAAGATATAAAACTAAAAAATAAGTAACCTTAATTGAATCACATCATATACATACATAAGTCAATAAATTCCTATTATAATTCCTTTTGTCAAATTACATACAGAGTTGCAAAATAGCGGCCAGTTTCCCGTTGTAAATACCTCTCCATCCCTACACCAACTGGGAATCTATCGTCCCCACTGTTTAAAGCAGGGCTAAATCTTAGTAGATTTAGGTAAATCTGTTTATTTTTTTCTGTCTAACTTAGAATATTTATTCCGAGTGCACGTAGTAGGGAAAATTTAAAAAAATACACACTAAATTGACCCCTGCACATACCCTCCTATTCCGCATACAGTTTATAAACCACATACTGTAACTGAGTTTTAGTCAATGAGTGTAGTCTTACCTAACATATTTTTATGAATATTAGTCAAAAACTATAACAAACGAATAAGAAGTGCCAACATAAATGTTTTAAAGCTCAGTACTATTATAGGGGCATTGTTGCTTCTCCAAAACGAGTAGCTAAATGAGAAAACTTTGATGTAGTTCTCTCTAGTGCTCCACGGGTCGGTGCCGTCGTCAAAGTGCATAGGGCACTGATCGCGCTCCCTCTCGTACTCCTCCATCTCGACGGCCACTGCAGCACCCTCAGTATAGTTCCATGATGTGACGTCCTGCTTCAAATCGCAAAAAGGCCCTAAGGCTTGTGACATAAGTATCCTGAAAATAAGAAACAGATTAAAAAATGTGGCCTGGAGCCTGGTTAGGTTAGGGAGTGTTCAAGTATTACGTAACGAATTTGGGGGGGAGATGGGGGGGGTTGTATAACGTTACGATAAGTTACAGGGGCGGGAGGGGGTGTTTGAACTACGCGTTACATAATAGTTTAACCCTTCAGATCTCTCACGATTTTTTTAAAACGCCACATAATTGTGACTTTTAGATAAAACTGGTCACTTGGTGGTTATGTATGTTTTACTAGGGGGGGTACAAAAAAACGTTACGGCGCGTTACAAGGGGAGGACAAAGATTGCGTTACGTAATACTTAAACGCTCCCTTACTCACTATTTATATTTTATAAGAAGTTTAAAATTTACCTGTTGAGATCAGCTCTCTGATACACCCAACATCTGTATTTGGAGAATGGATCCAACTCATCATAAGTAATAAGATAGGACTTCAAGTTTTCTTTCCAATAGCCAATACATTTCATTCTATAATCCGGGTCACTGTAGATATCCACTGGCCTTCCTAAATAATCTACTGAGAGGCAGTAATTCTCCTTGATTTGGATAGTTTTTTGGTCAGTGTCACAAACAGAGAAGTCACTGATGTTCAGTTTGCAGTACAAATTCGGCCGGGGACTTAGCGTGACACCACCAAGAATCCTAGTTTCAAATCTTACATCACCCCTTTGTGTAAAGTTGAATTTTCCGGCAACAGGGCAACGAATAGGTGACGGGTCTTTTTTAAGGAAAAGGTCGTAGCGCCATTTTTTCTTATTAGGGAACTGCACCCATGAGCACACTGTATGGAAATTACTCTGTATCATAGCCAATCCTTTGCGATATCTGAAATAAAAGTGATAATCAATACTTATAGTTCAATGATTTTTAATTCTGGTCATCACTTCATTTCTTATTTCGTTATATGTGGACACGCCACAGCTTCGCCCTCGGTATTTTCCATACAAACTTTATCACCCCTTTTCACCCCTTTAGGGATGGAATTTCAAAAAATCCCTCCTTAGTGCACCTCTAGGGTACTCGAGGAATGTCTCCTCCAAATTTCAAACCTCTAGGACCACCCGTTTAGGCTGTGCGTTGTCTATAAGTGAGTCACGGTATTGTTTTACATTTATTGATTTATTAAAAAACTCGCTATGGGGAAACCAAAAGAGCAGTTCCCATTTTACCAGACGCGGATACAGAGGGGCAAATAGCATTCCCTGACTCACGACTGAAGCACCTATTTTCTGGAAGTTATGTAAAATCACAAAAAAACATCCACCCCTTTAAGCGAAATCCTGTATCCGCGCCTGTATTTTACATATTAAAATTGTTGTTACATGTACCTTATAACATTATGATGTTGAGGCACAAAGTCAAAGCATACATAATCTTTCTGACAACCATCTACTGTGAGGCGAGCCATCATCACCCTGCTGTCCCGCTGTTCTCTGTAAAGAAACCATTGACTAAATAATTTAAAGTTTACAAGGAGTACACTACCTATGAAGAACTAAAAATCGCTATATTGAACAAAGGAAATTCGAAATGTGAAGAGGCTTTCTGTCATCCATTTATTGAAAGTTAATTAGTTTGATTCAAATAGCACCATTTCATATTTCAACCTACCTGCACACATAGATAGTTCTCCTATATCTTTCCTCATCAGGATAATAGGTCTCAATGATATGGGTTTCGTTCATAAACACATCTGCATCAATATTAGCTGTGTTGATCCATTGTCCTGAAAAGTTCTGTGGCAACCGACACCCAGGTTCCACCACTTCAGCCTGTCGAAAGAAAAGAATCATAGTCAATTTCTATTTTGTCTTTTTTAATTACTCTTTAGGTAAGGATCCCTAGCCATTATAATTCCGAAAACCATAACTTTGGTGATCATAGTTTTCTATTCAAAGATTGATGCTATTTTCTATTAGAAAATAACACGCATTTATAGCCCCTACAACTCATGAACCGATGAAGCCTACTTAGTCATGATAGCCTTTAAAGATATTTTTCAGATTTCTGATTATTTGTATTTTCAATTTTGGCTGTGGGGGGTGGTGCTACCTTACTCCAAGAGAAATGACACCTTTAGAGCTTAATATTTCCTAAACGATCCCCAAAATGAAAAAAATGGTTTTAACCATACCCAGTTTCATGGTGACACTTACAATTATAAACAACTGACATCTAACATTGACTTGAGTTATTCTGACGTCACCTTCGAAACTGCATTCAGACAAGCTCATTAACATTTCTCAGTCGATATTTAGTGATTTCGACGTGAAAGCCTCAAATTTTATGAGGTTGTTAGTTACTTGAAAAACACACGGCTTTACTCACGACGACAAGATCGCGCGCAATATGTTGAAATCGACTATTTTAATGCAAGTTCCAATGAAATGGAAACTAAGCGTTCAACAGTACGGGAAGTAACCGGTTCAATTCCCCAGGGAAGTGTTATTGGATGTTTATTATTTTGGGTATACATTAACGATCTGCCCAAAGAAATTAATGCCCAAAGCACTTTATTTGCGGATGAAGTATCTCTGTTATTTAAATTCAATAGGACAGATAATTATAATCTAAGTATTAAACTGGAATTGCAAAAAATCACTAATTGGATAAGTGACCATAATCTTGTAGTTAATCTAAACAAGACGAGAGTTGTTCAATTCTACCCGCATCAGAAAAAACCACTTGAAATAAAAATAAATCTTAATAACGCCAAAATTGAAGAACTCACAAATTTTACACTACTAGGTATAACGTTAGATACTCACGTAAATTGGAAAGACCATATACAAAGCATAAAAACTAAAATTTCAAAATTCTTATACGCACTGCAAACATTACGTAGCACGACAAACTTCAAAGCATCACTGTCTGCATACTACGCCTACGCACAGGCGTGGCTCCGTTATGGAATTATAATGTGGGGTAATAGTACCGACGCGCATGACTTGTTCGTTCTACAAAAAAAATGCATGAGAATATTGATGGGCACCCGGAGCCCCGATAGCTACAGGCCACACTTTATTCGCCACGGAATACTACCATTGCCTTGTCTGTATCTATTAGAACTGGCCTTATTTGCTAGGAAAAATTTTCAACTTTTTAGAAAGCATGAAAGTAAGAGATTTAGAAACAGGCTTCTGCTACCAAACACCAATCTGCAAATCTGCCGTAAAGGTCCTCAGTATTCTGCTGCCAAATGCTATAACCAAATCCCGGATTATATAAAAGATGAGGAAAGGGACTCGGTTTTTGAAACAAAGTTAAAGTCATTTTTGGCACAAAAATGCTATTATACGGTCGAGCAATTTTATGCAGATTTAAAATATGTGGATACCACGAGGAACGTTCGAATTGATTTTTAAACTTAGTGCAAGAAATAGCGACAATTACCCGCAATAATTATGTATACCTACTTAATGAAATTCCCTATTGATTAATATTATAATAAATAGTCTTGTATTAAATTGAATTAAATTATAAATTAATAAATTTTATATTGTAATTATACCCGCACTTAATTTGTAATTCGTTGTATTGTGTTAAATTGTTATTATTTTAGAAATTGAAATTTAAAATGTAGCTAATATATTGTACAATTCAAAGACATTCAGTCTTTGAATTGTACAATATATTAAAATAGGAAAATTAATAGGTGATGAATGTATGCATGCATTAAATTTGTTAAGATATTACCTATACAGAAATCGTAACACCCTAAGCGGGTAGCATGTTTGATCCATCCATAAAAATGTTATATTTACCACCTACATTTTACAACATGTAAGCGATTTAATAAATAAATAAATAATAATAATAATAAATGTTTATTGTCAGAAATAGTCCGACATGTCAAACCCTGAAGAAGGACTCCAATCGAGTTCGAAACATGTCGGACTATTTCTGACAATAAATCGTGAGTAAAGCCGTGTGTTTTTCAAGTATTCATAATGTCTCCCGAAAGTTTTAATTTGACTAGGTTGTTAGTTATAATTTTTGTCATCACCATAACAAACAGATAACGTAATTGCCCTTGCACTATTAAAATATCAGTACACAATTGCCACTATCAAACCAGGCGTTAGTAACAATAACGTACTTATAATGTTTTTCCAGGAGCAATGCCAGGACACCTCATTCGAGGTTGTAAAAGAACCATGACTTTTTCTTTAGGAAGTTTTTTACTTTACAAATTTTATGCTTTTTCTGTGTGCACAGGGCAACTTTCTATAGTTGTACAAAATTTGCAATTTTAACAATAGTCTAGTTTATGGATGGACAGACAGATGGATGAACAGACCAACATGGGGAAACTATAAGCGTTCCTAATTTGTCATGGGATAAAATTGCATAGATAACGTCAGTGAAAGCTCCTTCCAAATGGCAAACCCACTTATTGTTTTCTATAAATAAATAGATCTACCTTATTTTGTGGTAGTCAGAATAAACATGACACATATGTTAGGTACCTTGACTGGAGTAACTTTGTATCTCTCTGGGGACTTTTCAACTGTCTTCAGAGCACTACATTCAGGTGTTATTGAAGCACCTAGGTAAAGATCATCATCTCTGTTCTTGAGGAAACAGCGGTACCTCTCATCCTTACGAGATTCCTTAGTGTTGGCCACAGCAAAGAAATGGTTTTTACCAACAAACCAGTGACCTGCAAAAGATAGTTCAAATGTGTTTTAATTTGTGTCATGGCTGAATTCTGAAACGCCGCTTAAGCATTTGATAAGAGATTAAATAGTTAAATGTCCATCAACTAGTTTTCATCCTATACAAAAACGTCACTCGAACGTGACTTGGATTAACCTTTTGGACGCCAAGCATGTCTGAGAAGTAACACGATTTTAAGTCAAGGTAATGAAGGACTTTTTCCCCGTATATGCTGTCACGCATAGTCCAGAACGGTGTCCAAAAGGTTAAAGATCAATTTGAGTTGTCTTTTTGAATTTGATTGTCTTTTTTATCATAAAAAAAAAGTCAACAATATCTGAAATTGAATGAAAACCATCTAAATGAAAAGAAATGTGTTGAAACTCTGTAGAAATTGCACATTCTTTCAATTAAATGAAAATTTTCTCTTGTTACCTAGACAACTGTACTCCACAACACCATCAAATGTCCCAGACATTCCTGGACATTTCCGATAAGTGATATTGAACTTCTGATTGGTGATTAAGAACTGGGTTCCTGCAGTCTGACATGATCTAATCTGCGCATCTGGATGACTGCATTCCCCAGTGAAGCGGAAGCGATTCTGGTATCCAAATGTCCATACACCTTCTAATGAAGATCTACAATTGACCTTTAAAGAAGGAAAGGAAAAACAGAATAAAATTTAGTTTACACAAAAAAGTAATTGACAATTTATCAGTTGTCAAGTGAAGGAAGCTGATAAGTATGAATGATCTCATTGACCTTGTTTTTTTTTTCCTTATAATTGATAAATGTCAAAAAACAAAGTGAGAGCTGTGCTGTGGGTTCGCGTAGGGTAAAGGAATTCCATGCATAAGAGGATTCAGTTAGGTGCTACTTATGTATTGCCCTACAAACTCATTTTTTGTCTAACACGAACCTGAACACAGATGCTCATATCATGAACGGATTGAGATAAACAAGGATATAAACATACTGAAAGCTAGCGAACTTGCAATTAAAAAAAACTTGATATACTCACTGGAATTGAATTTTCAGAAAACAATGTTACTAGTTGCTGGTCTGGTCTCAAGCCTCGGCAGACACGTTCCACTGTTGGCTCCTCATCCAGTGCTAAGTCTACACACGGTGTCTCAATCTTCTCTAATACATTAACTGTTCTCACAATCAATTTTACACAGTAGTAACAATTGGTGTAGCGGAACACCATAGTATAGTTCACATGAAAATCAGCTTTGATATTTTTACAAACTCCCCTAAAATGAAATTTTAAATTAATAAATATGAGTAGTATTAGTAAGTAAGAGCGTGTATCCAATATATGTATGTAATGTAGTCACAAAGTAAATAATGCTTTACCTTCCGGTCATGTCGCTAGCATTGATATCAGTAATTGTTTGTTCCCCATTTTCAAAAGAGAACCATGTGTTTCTTAAAACAAACGGAATCGTACACTCGGACCAAACTGATGTGACTGAAACAAATAAATCATTTTCGTAGGGCGTCACCTCTGCCAGTGCAACCTGGCTAAATAATTTCAAACCTGAATTACTTACCTCCAAGTAATAATATTGGTATAACCAAGTTGAGACACAAATTCGGCCTCATTGTAAGACCCATAATATCAGTTATCCATACAGAAAATAATTTAAAATGCGCCTAACGATTTCCTACCTCTGTGCCGTTTCAAGTTTCTGTCAGTCAGACACAGCCACAGATAACCATTATGTAGCTTAGCTAGCTAGACACAGCCCGAGAGAGTTCGTAAATCTAGTTTCGGTTGTCATTCGAAAAGTTACCATAAAACTGCCTAGTATAACAATAAAGGCCCGGGCACACCAAACGCGGTTGCGGCGCGTTTGCGGGGCGAACGCGGGTCCGCGCCGTTGTCGAACGGCGCGGGCGGATTTCCCATGCCACACCAAAGTAGCCGCGGGACCGCGGCGGTCCCGCGCCGCCGCGGTGTGGCATGGTATATCCGCCCGCGCCGTTCGACAACGGCGCGGACCCGCGTTCGCCCCGCAAACGCGCCGCAACCGCGTTTGGTTTGCCCCGGCCTTAATACTCTGTGCATAAAGCTGAAGGCGTATCTGTTCGAGTCACTCTAAAGATTGTCTAAAACGATGATTGCACTATTTTGACGCATGGGTCACGCCACGCCTTGCAACTTTAACTCAACACTGCACCTACAATGGACCCTAATTCTCAGAACGTGCGAGATTAGTTTAAATATGAGAATAAATGTCAGTGTATACAATTGTTTGACACGACTCACAGTGTTTCCTGAGACCCAAAAATCGAACGTCCTCCTTTTGTCGTTATTTTTTTAAAAAAGCTCCGATGCTTCGGCATTTTATTTTCAATTTTTAATATAGTTTAAGAGATATACTACATGAACCTACTAAAAAAACCAGATGCCTATCCCATGAAATTTCGGAGATACAAAGTCTATATGATAATAGTGTCTATAACGCGTACATTTTTCTTATAATCACTATTTTTCAATTTTCAGGTAAGCAAGAGGCAATTTTCAAAAATGTATTACTCGGTAACTAAGAAAAATTGAAACGCGGGAGTTCTAGTCTTAACGTTCGAGATTCGTAATAAAAAGTCCGATTTTTGGGTCCCGAAACACTGTGCGACTGAACTGACATTAATCTCACATGTGGCTTCATCTCACAAAAACCGAGAATCGGAGACCTATTCACTGGGCTGCCAGTGCTGCCACTGCTCTTCCATTTTTGTTTTGACTTCGACTGACAAATCAATCAAATATTTGTACACCTTGTGTGTGAAAAGTTGCAGCTATTTGGGAACAGAATAGAACTAGAATAAGCAAAACTTAGTTTAAATTTCTATAAGTGAAAATTTCATGCTCACGGCTTCAGCAAGATAGAGATTATGAGACGTAATTAAATCTGAATAAGATCTTGTCGGGAGCATAAAACAAGTAGTAAGAAAAGCAAGTAAGTAAATGCAATTGCTTATTTCGTGCTATGTAGCTTTTAACTTTCATCACCGTATTGTCTTTCTGCGTATTGATTATTTTCCATTTTACCGTTGTCACAGTATGGGTCGCCGCAAATCGAAAAGGAAGCCACCGCCGAAGCGAAAAGCTATAGAACCGCTCGATCAACAATTCAATTGCCCCTTTTGCAATCATGAAAAATCTTGTGAGGTCAAAATGTATGTTGTGTATAATAATGCTTCTGTGTACAGCCCAGATGCATAACAATTGTGTTAAACTATTTCTCATTTTTCAGGGATCGAGCGAGGAATACAGCTCGAATACAATGTCGGGTGTGTTTAGAAGACTTTCAAACAACTACTAATGTTTTGTCGGAGCCTATAGATGTTTACAATGACTGGGTGGATGCTTGTGAAAGCGCAAACTAGTTTTAGGTTATGATCCATGTCTAATATACCTATGTAACAAATATAACTGGAGTCTCCTTGAAACTAAGTGATAATATAACATTTATATGACTGAAGTAACTTTTTTGTTAATTTCCATATCTAAATTACCTTTATATCGTAGTACAAAATGTACTAAATATAATTGATGACTGACATGACTTCTAAACATTTTAGAAACAGTTAAGAGACCTGGGTAGGGCCCCAAAAATGCTAATGAAATAGATAATAATGATGTAAGTATATCTGTTTTTGTATGTTCCATCAACAGTTATTATAAAATTCCAGGTGTATGACATCGAGAAATAAACAATTTATAGATTATCAATCACTTTATTTTCCAACAGTCATTTGTTAATACCATACAATTTGTTAGTTCATTACACTGTCTGTAATACATTCAAGCACTACTGAGTTACATCCTAATAGCATGATTAGAAATTTTAACATGATAAGAAATAATGGAATTCCTTTAATAAGTACATTGATTATATTTAGTGACGTTAACAGTAAATAATTGTGAGTATGGAATGTAGTAATTGTAGCAATCACTTTGCATAGATAAATGAAAACAATGAAATTAAGTCCATTTAAGAAAAATCAAAAAATCGAAATATTTAGCTAATAAAACTTAATTTAACATACCTTAACATTAGATTACCATCATATTCATAAAACATTTTTCTTTACTTGATTTAAATAAATATTTCTTGAACTACCCAGCAATGCAACACATGAGCCCTGGCAGTCAATCAGACCCTACAGTGCAATTGACAAGCCTATTCAATAAAATGTTAATAGTAAGTTGTACTCATAAAGATTTGCAAAAGGCTATAACTTCCTCTACATTATAACAACAATATGTTTGAATTGTTTTAATACTATTTATTACAATATACTTTATTAAATTGACAACATTATCTTGTATAGCTATTCGTCGAATTACACATTGATCAAAACATTTCTATTATAAACAATGGGTCAGCTTTAGCTGAATCTTATTTCAACAACAAACTGAAATAAATAACTTTTCATCCAATATAACACATGAGAAATTGAGCTATTGCCTAGCATAAATATTAAGCTATAACACAACTTACAACCCTGGGGTATCTGTAACCATGTCACAACTCTCCTAAATTGAAATATCTACAGATATGGTGGGTAGTAACTACTGAAAGCCTAGTGTAATTACACAGACAAGGTAACTTACAATAGGACATGACATGGTTACGAGAGCTGCATACCACCGACCCTCTGTGCAGAAGCAGTGTAAGGGTTCGTGTCAAATGCTCACAATATAACTTACCCGCATACAGAAACAGGATTGGGTGCTTTCAAATTGAGGCTTTCACCTCCACGACTATCTACAAGGAAACTTTTTATTTTCCAAGCACAACATCCTCTTTTTATAAAATTTTATACTCTCAAGATTCAACATAACATATTATACAATCATATACTGGATAATCTAAACAGCATGTTTATATTACACGTAAACACGTTCAGAAGCATTATAACATTGTTAGGTGAATGAGAAAGAGTAAAAAGGGTTATACCTTAGATTATAGAAGTAAAAAAAAAAACAAATATACGCGTCGAATTGAAAACCTCCTCCTCCGGTTTTTTTGAAGTCGGTTAAAGAGATACGCTATGCTACGCTGCTCCCGCAAACATCAGCGCTCTAATGAAAAAACAAGATGCCTGTATTTTATTAGTACGTCGATTTCAAACATGTTTCTTGACAAGTGACAGTATGACCAAATTAAGAAGATTGGAACTCTTCTTAATTTGGTGGTAATAATGCTGTCACAAATGAACACTAAATTGCCAATATTATTTAGCATCATAACCTTACAGGCCAAACAAATGCGCATGTGTTTTGTATCAATCCGTGTGGCCTGTAATTGACGTATTAGGCGGCATGGTTTGAGGTCCCCAACATTTGATCTTTTACTTCTATAGTCTAAGGGTTAGACATTATAATTTAGAACTTGCCCAAATCTACAAAGGAATCGTATTGGAGGTCTGAGCTGTCACAGACCGTCTGATCGTCATCGGACAGCTGTGTGAGCGGCTGGAAGCGCGAGTCCGCGTCACACACCGCTGTACTATCCGAACTCTCACTATTGCTGTCTATGTACTCAAACAATTTGCTTCTCTCATCGTCAATAATACTGGAAATGTCCGATATCTCTAATGTACTCGGTATGGTTGATGTGGTCTCTGCGTTGATAACCTCAAATGAATGGGAAAGCAAAGCGTCCTCGCACGAAGACACGGGCACAGTTTCGAGGGAAGTCGGGTAATGTGACGAGCTGGCGTCTTCAGTGAAGCGACCGGAGTCCCCCATTTCGGACACCATCAGAGACAGGCTGACGTCCTCGATTGGGAACGTTACGCTTTCGCTCGCGTGCGTGTCCGTATCTCGGACGTTGGACTGCGAACTATCAGCTTTAGGATTGCCGCGACTGATGACGTTTTCTTTAAATGAAACTGAATTGTCGTCAGAAAAGTCTTCTGCGTTAAGCGTGACTGAATCGTCGTCCGCCCGCCCATCTCGTGAATGTCCAAAGTCGACGCACTGCGTGGAGTCGTCGCTGCTATCAGACAAGATCAGTTCTATGCTTCTGTCGAGTATGCCGGTGTCGGAACACGCGGACATTTCGTCTTCGAACACAATCTCGACGCTCCTTATTCTCATTAGAGGCATTTTGGCCAGTTCGTTGCCTTTGGCGGTCCTTCCTTTTTTTCTCGATTCCGCGATCAACTCTGAGCATTCGCTGATCTCATCGTACTCAATCTCGTAGCTCCGTAGGTCGGAGTTGCAGGGCGTGCATTCCGTTGATTTTCCGTTGTGTTTGTGTAAGGTCGGTTTGGTGCGATGATCGGGTGAGGGTGTGCGCGTGGTATGCGAGTGTAACCCCTAAGGTTGTAATGATTCTTAATGTATAGAGGTGCCCAGGTCGAGCCCGCCCTCCTCCTGCATTTTCGTAAGGAACTTGACCACTCGGTTCTCTTCTTCGGTCTGTTTCACCATGTCGACTAGCGCTAACAGCTTCTTGATACCGATAAAGATCCTGTGGAAAAAGGAGACGTTAATACCAATCAATAACCCTTTATATTATAAGCAAGTAAGTACATACTTGCCCGTGGCTTTGTCATTGCTTTTTGTTATTTTCCTTTTGTAAATGCATGACGGCTGGAGCCGTTGAAACCACCTTTAACAACGAAATCTGCGTACTATACCGGTACGAAAGAGAGTTCGACCCTGAAGTTGTAAAGAAGAATATTCGTCTCCCCTTAAACTGACACTATAGCAGAAGTATCCCAAGAATTGTCCAACTTTTATTTATATATTTTTCCTTAGATTAGAAGTTTATAAGAAACTAGAGGACCCGCCACATTTTCGCCCGCGGTATTTTCCATACAGACTTTATCACCCCTTTAGGGGTGGAATTTCAAAAAATCCCTCCTTAGTGCACTTCTGGAGTACTCGAAGAATGTCTCCTCCAAATTTCAAACCTCTAGGACCACCCGCTTAGGCTGTGCGTTGTTTATAAGTGTGTCACGGTACTGTTTTATATGTATAGAAGATGTTGGTGGGGTGAGATCCTTCCATGTTTTTGAAAAACATTAAATCAAATAAACGTAAAGTTTAGCAGAATTAAATTTCAGGATAACTTGAATTCACATGGTTAGGTTTCATTAATATTCTATTAATGATAACACCAGAACGTAACGCAGTTTCGATCAAATCAAAATTCTGCGAATCAATGTATTCCGTGTAACATTTTATTTAAATGTCAAACTAAATCTGGTAGACTTAAAGACATGACCTTTACTTGATTCTTGTACGCCTGTAGGATACTCACTTGGCGCCGCGCAGGTCGTGCTGGATCTTCTGCAGGTCGTGCTTGGAGAAGGCGTCGCTCTCCTCCAGCACCGCGAGCACGTGCTCCGGCTGCGACAGGTTGGGCACGTGCAGCACGCCCGTGAACGCCGACACCACCTCCATGTCTTCCAGCACTTGTCTGCGGGCAGAGGAGCTGGCTAGTTTGGACTATATATACAGGGACAGTTGCTTTGAAAGCCATTTTTGTTATAATATAATAAATCAGGGGACAATCTTTAAACAAATTGATCTAGTCCCAAAGTAAGCTCTAAAGGCTTGTGTTATGGGTACTAGACGACGATATACATACTTATATAGAGAAATAAATACTTAAATACATAGGAAATATCCAAGACTCAGGAACATACATTCGTGCTTATCACACAAATATTGCCCTTACCGGGTACGAACCCGGGACTCTAGCTTCGGAGGCAGGGTCACTCCCAACTAGGCTAACCGCGTCGTCGTATAATATAATAAATCAGGGGACAAACTTTATACAAATCGATCTAGTCCCAAAGTAAGCTCTAAAGGCTTGTGTTATGGCTACTAGACAATATACATACTTATATAGAGAAATAAATACTTAAATACATGAGCACGAATATTTGCCCTTACCGGGGATCGAACCCGGGACGGGTAGGGTCACTACCAAATACGCTAATCGCGTCGTTATAGGATGTATACTAGATTATGATACCTAAAAGTTCCCAGTTATTATTGACACAATTTTATTATAGTCAAATAGAGGCCCTGCGGCTCAAGCATACCAGATACTGGGATAAGTTAAACCCATTTATCTCTCTATCTCTTTCATCGGCACTAGTGGGAGAGAGACGCAGTTAGAGATAAGACGGTTTAACATCCTTGTGTCAAACTTGCTAGGGGGAGAGAGAGAGTGAAGAAAAAAGTATAACAAACTTTTCAGGCAAATAACTCACCTTCTACTGCTAGTACACAAAATGAGCAGTTTTCTGCCCTTAGGCGGCTGTTTCTTCAACAACACGAGCAAAGCCTGGAGGGTCAAGTTGGAGTACCGCGGCCCGATGGGACCGTAGTCCAGCAGGCGCTCGATGTTGTCCACGAGGATACAGGAAAGTGTTGAGCGGTATGCGTCGTCGAAATACTGGGGAGGTAATGTTATGTACTAGCTGTGCCTGCGACTTTGAAAGCTGTGATAATCCAGGGTGTAAGCTATCTCCATTCCGAATGTCATCCAAATCCGTCCAGCCGTTTTATCGTGAAAGAGTAACAAACATACTAACTCACACACACACGCACACACTTACAACTTGTGCATTTATAATATTAGTGGGATTTCGAAGTGTTCGTCTTTAACCTTTTGACCGCCAAGCACGTCTGAGAAGTACCACGAATTTCAACTTTAAGACAAGGTATTGAAGGACTTTTTTTACCCTGTATGCGCTGACGGCTGTAGCCGACTGTGGCGGTCAAAAGATTAATCGGATTTCGGCCGCCTCCATACATAACGGTGTCAAATAGATGTGAACAGCCTATCACAATTTTTTTTGCTACTAGAGCACCCGACAAGCCAGAATGGGGTCTAACGCCTAAAGTTAGTAAATATTAAAGAACCAGCGGCCCTAGCAAGGTCGACAAGGGGATAACTTAACCCCGTCTTATCTCTCTATCTCTTTCGCCGGCCTAGTGCCAGTGTGAGACATTCAGAGATATGTCGGTGTTAACTTATCCTCGTGTCAACCTTGCTAGGGCTTTATCAGCTTCGCCCGCGATAATTTCCATACAAAGTTAGAACCCGCTCTTCCCCCGTTGAGGGGTTTAATTTTCTTAGGGGCCATCCATAAATGACGTCACATGAATTTCATGATTTTTGGACCCTCGTCTTTATCACAGGTGGTCACATTTGTGTGATCCCTGTACCCTGCGGCCCTGATTTGACGTCACATATTTTGCAATATTTTAAGGTTTTCGATAGATTTGAAGTTTAGAGTCTTAAGAGGACTGTGAACCAAGGGCTTTTCATACAAAAGGCGATAACGATTTCCACCCCTTAAATGTTAACCGATGTTCACCAATTTTTGATAGGTTGTAAGTCAGAACAAAATCTAGGTCTATACGTTTTGATTTTTTTACTATAATCAATAAACTCAGTTTTAATGTGGTTTCAGTATTCTCATACAAAACTTATCTCGGCGTTATTTGACATTCTTGATCTTTAATCAAAATTCAAAAAACGTATAGACCTAGATTCTGGTCTGACTGGCAACCTATCAAAAATTTGTCAAAATCGGTTAACATTTAAGGGTTGGAAATCGTTATCGCCTTTTGTATGGAAAGGGTGATTTTTGCCGTTGGTTCACAGGACTCTTAATATATTTATACATGTGACGTCACGATGCATATTATGCCTTTGACCCCCGTTAACGTGTGACGTAATTTAAGGATGGCCCCTTAGTGCGCGCCTACACCCTAAAAGTGACCTACTTGCAAATTTCACGTTTCAAGTTATACATATAGTTTTGAAGATTCGTTGATACGTGGGTCAGTGGTATTTCGCTTTTATATATTATACAGTATGTTTATCAAATAATCCAAATGTGCAAATTGGATTATTTGAAAACTATCATCTATACAGTCTACTTAATCACAATGCAAAGTTTCACCAGTGACCAGTGACCCTGACACGAATTCCTCATTCGTGTCAGAGTCACACTCCTCGTTGACTAGCCTAACTACATAAACCCCTAGGGGCCTATAATTGTAATAATTATGAAGTAAATACATAAACAAAGCTAATCAGTCGATGATAGTGGTCGATTTTAATAACATAACATAGAAAGTATTTAGACAATAATAAAAATAAAATATCTTGGAGACTAACACAAATTTATCTGGTCCTAAACCGAGGTACCAGACAACGATATAAATACTAATACAGATAAATACACACATAAAATAATACACAACATCCATGACTCGGTACCAACATACATGCTCATCGCGTAAGGTTTGAGCAGGATTTGAACCAGCAACCTCAGACAGTAGGCAGTGGCACTACCACCGCGCCATCGATTCAGTCAGTCACTCATTCAGTCATTAATTTATTATCAAGTACGACTTACTTTCCTAATCTGCAAGCATTTCGATGTCTCTGTGAATCCGACCATGTCCTCGGGCGAGCACACCTTGACGAACGGAAAGTCGGACATTTTTGCCAGCTGCGCTGCGAGCGCGGTCTTACCACTGTTGGGCGGGCCTTCCAGCAACACCGACACTAGTCCTGGAATATTCAAAAACTATAGGCACCTGTAAGGAGTAAGATCCATGATCCGGGCAGTTTTCGAAGTTAGAATAACCCTAATAGTCCGCGAGAGAGTACAATAAGAGATGGTATCAAAAGAAATAATTAGGAAAATTTTTCTGAATTTGAATTTACAGCGGTTAGAAATGAGATGCTGGCATCATGAGAAAATTCTTTCCATTCTAATATTAACAAAGCTTTTGGAGCTTTTGGTGCATTATTTATATCTAATTACAATACCAATATCTAATTATAATTTTGCACCACCTGCCAATGTTAAACTATTTTGCTCATTATTTTCTCTGTTGTGGTTGTCTGGAAGGGATCGCTATTTAGCGATAAGACCGCCTATTGTTCCCTAACTTTATTTTGTTAGTGTACCTATGCTTTTCTGTTAATTTTGTGGTGTTCAATAAATCGTATTATACTAGATTGTAATACCCTGTAACATTGAATAATTAAATGTAAATTAATGAATTACTTTGCATGATAAGAGCGCTATACATCCCTAGCTCTACTTACCTACTTGGCTTCATCGTTTGTCCTTTATTTGGGGAGCAACAGATCGACATGATTTTGTATGGAGATAGTTTATGGGCCGGAGAGTGAGATATGCTAATTTGGTTCACTAATAATTGGCAATTCGTTTCGCAAATGTGTCATTTTTACAAATATTCATTTGGCAAGCTTCTTATTTCCTGCTAAAGCCTAACTTTTCAAGGTCGTCACAAATGTAACCTGACTTAACCTATCCCATAGGATATAATATATCATGAAAAGTGATCAGTTTTATATGAAAATAAAAGTGTGCGAAATAAAAATTTGTAAAATGACACGATTTTTAGTTAAGTGATCGGATACCGCTACTTTTTATGCCGGATTTTTTTTACAGTTCCAAAGGTAACAGCGACGAACGAATTCCACGTGGACAAGTCCCGGGAAAAAGCTAGTTTGAAATAAAAACAAGAATAATGAAGATGTAATCATTACCCATATTGGTCTGATCATAAAACGCCAAATAAATAAATTTTGGGATTCTGCTATAGTCGTAACAAGGGGCATCCGAAAGACACGATTTGATACCGCCGTAAAAAATGACGCCAAACAAAAATATGTGCTGAAAGTCTTGTATGTAACCTGTGTAAAGCGAAACAATACTTTATTCCAACGCAATAAGAGGTTTGACAGTCCCCATGAGTCCGCAGAAAAGTTGATAGATCTATAACAAGAAGATGATCATGATGATGACGAAACTCACCACTGGCCTCCGTGGCGCGAGCCTGCTGTATGTACAGCTGCCCGTCCTCGAACAGCGACGACACTGGAGCGCCCCAATTGATGATCCCGCGCGCCAGGAAGTGCTCCAGCGCCTCTGCTGCCGTGCCGAATGCCTTTAATAATTCACACGCCATTATTGAACGATAAATTATTCATACGGTACTACTGGGACTATTCGAAATGAGAGTGCCTCAAGGCACTACTCTTGGTCCTTTCCTATTCCTTATTGGTGTAAATGACCTCTAAAGTCTGTTCACTGAGAGTTGATAAATATTAAGATATTGTCTCGAAATAGCGACTGTCGCTTAACTATCGCAAACTGTATTACGGGCGTCAGTTATCGCCGCGCGCACTGAGTTTCGTGGTATGAGGGAGGCAGTTGTAGTCCAACGCGGCGCCGCGCCGGACGTGCGAGCGCGCACACGTGGCTGCCGTATTGCCATTCCGTTCTGGAATACGCTTCGAGTGTGTCGTTTGGGTGTTCGTGTGTTGTTTTAGATGAAGCAATTGAACGTTTCATAATATAAACGTCACCGACTCTGATTCTTCCTCCGCCTCTGAGACTTCGTCATGGTCGTCGTCCGATGATATGCCAGCAATGGTACATAATACAGGCTCTTCAATAATAATAATCAATGAAAAAAATATAGTTTTTACCTTTAATTTTTATTATCATCGGTAAAAATTATTAGCGGGCCGCTATTTGTAATGAGTTAAAAAGCCCTGATTTTAATTTTTTCTTTATCAACTCTCTGCGAACAGGCTTTATGTCCAGCAGTGAACAAAAAAGGATCATAATAATGATAGTTTTAGTGAACTTAATGAGTTGTATGTCCTTTTTAATCATGAACTGTGCAACTAAACGGAAGTATTATTTACATACCGGTTTGATATCGTTCTCCAAGGCGTGCATGAAGTCGCCTCGCTCCACCATCAATTTCTCCATGGCCTCAGGATCCACCTCGACCTTGGTCGAAGCCTTGATGAGTCGGTTCATGGCGGTGGACTGCGCAGCCCTCACTAGACCTTCGAGCTCAGCGCCCGAGAAATTCTTGGTGAGTGCCGCTAATTCCTGTGATTGTGAGGTGAATTTTGATAACAGTAAAGTTAATTTTTCTTTGACGTAGGTCATGGTTTAGGTTATAGACAACAATTAAAAAACTACTTTGTTACATATTTGTTTATCTGACACCTGCTTTGCTTTTTTTTTATGTGACTGACAAACTTGCAGACGGCCCACCTGATGGAAAGTGGCGCCGCCCATGGACATCTGCAACACCAGAGGTGCTGCCAATGCGTTACCAGTCTAGGGAGGATGGGGAATGGGGATGAGGGAATAGGCCTCCGGATCTCGTCACTCACCGTACGAAACGCAATAGCAAGCTATTACTTTACGCCGATATTCTGTGGAGTGTGGTACTACCCCGGTCGAGCCGGCCCACTCGAACAGTAATCATCATCTAGTGAGGATTACTTTTTGGCTCTACCACTACATAACTGCGCTGTTTGGCGCTTGAGATTTGGATTGGAATAATTATTACTAAAACGATATACCTGTATGGGATAAAATCTTTTGTAGAACTATTTTAATTTTGATCATAATCAACTCCGAATAGACTACAATTCTACTGATTCATTAGATGATGCAAGCAATTATAGATGCTATTTTTGCTACGACGCGTAATTAATTTTTAAGGTACCATACAAACCTTAGAATCGACATTATCAGCCATCTTCTTATACTCCCGCATACGCTTGGTATGGATATTGAGGATCTGTACACGGCCCTTCTCATCGGGCAGTCCAATTTCCATCTGCACCTCCAGACGGCCGGGCCGCATCAGCGCTTCGTCAATCATGTCGCGACGATTCGTCATGCCGATGACCAGGATATTGTTCAACTGGTCGACACCTGCAAACCACTTTGGACTTAGGAAATTGAGGTCGTTTTGGAGTGCTAGCTTGTATGGAGATTGCGGATGTCATGTAATCGCCGCGCGCTTCTCAGTTAGGTCACTATTATATTTAATTTTCGTACTAGCTTTTACTCGCGATTTCGTCTGCGTGAAAATGTATATTAGAAAAGACGAATATTCATGTTCCGACATTTTAAATTTAGATTTCTTTCCTCAAATTCCTTCCCGCTCGCATCGGGAACATATGTCACACGATATAGTTTGCAACACTTTTTTTTTTTCATCATCTCATTTACCCCAAGTGGCGCGTCCGTGTTGCGGTCACCGACTTACTTATGTACACCAAATTTTAACTCAATCGGTCCAGTAGTTTTGAAGCAAATCGGCTGTGACAGACAGACAGAGGTACGGAACCCTAAAAAACAAATCACTTCGTAATCCCAACAATACTATACTATACTGCAATACTGTTTATATAGGATTATAAAAGAAAATCTCATTATTCGTTTGGGGTTTAAAATGATTTGTGCTGATGACGGTAACTAAATATTGGTTGATGCGACCAGTAGCCCTGCGCTAGGCGCTTATAAGTTTACAGGTACATCCCATATAGTGTTGCCTGTAAAATTTGCACCTGTCATGTTTGCTCTATAAGACAGAACCCTGGACTCTTACCATCGATCTTTGAAAGCAATTGGTTCACAACAGTATCATGCACTCCAGAATTCCCTCCAACGGACCCTCTGGACTTGCATATGGCGTCAATTTCGTCGAATATAATAATATGGAGACCGCTATTGGGACCAGCCTGGAAATAAACATTTAATAAAAAAACGTATTCTTTATAAACAACTAGTGGACCCGCCACAGCTTCGTCTGCGGTATTTTCCATACAAACTTTATCACCCTGTTTCACTTCCTCCCTCAATACCTCCTTAGTGCACCTCTAGAGTACTCGAGAAATGTCTCCTCCAAATTTCAAATCTCTAGGACCACCCGTTTCGGCTGTGCGTTGTCTATAAGTGAGTCACGATACTTATACATATAAAAATATGTATAGATATTTGATCAAATGTTGGCACCAGTCTTACCCTCTTTTCTTCTTCTTCCGCGTCCGCAAACAGCCGCCGAATATTGGCTTCGCTCTCGCCAACATATTTGTCCAAGATCTGAGGGCCGTTTACGATTTTTGGCTCTCGTGCATTTAACATGTTTCCAATCTGTCGGGCCATGAGAGTTTTACCGGTACCGGGCGGGCCATACAGAAGAATACCCTTAACGTGTTTGCAACCTGTAAACATACATATAAATAAATAAATAAAAGTGTGTGTGTGTGTGTGTCAGCTCCGACGCACGACAGGAGTTTACTCTTTACGAACGATTATAAAATAAACCAGTACCCATCATACAATGCAGTAATTTTTTATTTTGACATTTGACAGTAAATAATAAAGTCTCATATTAATGAATATAAACATGTCACTCATTGAATACAATAATTAATTGACACTTCGGGTCCCGTCTTCCGATTGAGATCCGAGTGTTACCGATGGAAACATATTATTCACTATATCTGTATGCAATGCGAAGCGAGCGACGCATCTTCGGCTAACATCGTGTGACTTCGTGTGACTCCGTACCGTGTGACAGTATGACATGATTTTACTCCCCATAATTTTTCATACCCCCCCGGTTTATATATGAAAATCGATTCTTAAGGAGTAAACTCGAATAAATCAGGGGACAAACATTACACAAATCGATCTAGTCCCAAAGTAAGCTCTAAAGGCTTGTGTTATGGCTACTAGACGACTATATACATACTTATATAGAGAAATGAATACTTAAATACATAGGAAACATCCAAGACTCAGGAACAAACATTCATGCTTATCACACAAATATTTTCCCTTACCAGGGATCGAACCCGGGACGCTAGCTTCGGAGGCAGGGTCAGTACCAACTAGCGTCGTCAAACGGGATCATATTATCCCACGGGAGTACACAGTGGGGATAAAATAAATCCTATGTTTTTTTCCAAGATACGGTATATCGGTTTGCAAAATTTCATCCAAATCCGTCCAACCGTTTGCCCGTGATTGGACCACCATTCAAACAGCTTCAAATTATATTGTTTTCTGTATTGATTTGTATTCATTGATATTGATATTTTTTAAGATTCTTGTAGACCGATGACATTCTAAAGCTTCATGAGGACTCACCCAACTGCTCGACCACTTCCGGGGGAAATACGCGGGAGGCGAAGGCTCGTCGGAAGATGGCATTGAACTCGTTATCCAGACCACCAATGCCCATCTTTCCGAAATCCCAGTCCGGGTTGATGATGGATTGTCGAGGCATTTTACTGTGACAAAATTATTAAGTCTTATGAAGAGGCGTAGTACAAAGTTGAGCTGACCACGTCGCGCGCAGGTGTCGCGTTTTTCTTGAAGTGAAATTGAGTGAATAACAACTATTAACATTGTCCATATGGTGTATTTATATGTGTATAATTCAATATTTTATCGTTATGAGGCATGTATTTATTACGTAAATGCACAATAACATGTGTCATCGTGTAATTGATTATTTATACGAAAAATAAAATAAATATTAATGTTTCATTGAAATTATTTAAAAAAAAAAGATCTTCAATCACGAAAAAAACTGCATTACTCAAATATAAATACACCGGATAGAGAATGTTTAAAGAGTACATTTGAAAATTTAATTGAATTTCACTTAATCGAGTAATGCGAGCTTTGATTTTTAATACGCCTTTTTCCTAGAGTTTATTTTTTTCTCTCCCTCTAATAAGTGTTTGATATAATTAACTTAATAAACCAACGCAAAATAAGTATATTCCTCAGGTCACATTTACTTTGGATAGTGATTTGATGAAGAATAGCTGGCAAAATTTTATTTTACGATTCACACTACTTACGTCCTTAAGTCCGTACACAGTAATTTCCGCTGCAAAACCACACACATTGGAAATTAAGGGCCCTGGACACGGTGATAATTTCACGCGCGTTTTGTGACTTTGTCACTACATATTGATGAAGTGTAAAAGTGAGAGCGATTCGAAACGCGCTTCAATTGCACGTGAAAATTTCGCCGTGTGCAAGGACCCTGAATATTGTCCACCAACCATTTTCCTGTGATCTGTTGGTATGCACGCCACTCACCCCTTGGCTTTCCCGACGAGGTTGAGCGAGCTATTCTCAGCCTTATCGAACTGGATACAGGCGTCGGGCATGAGCCGGCCCATGCGCGCGCGCCGCGGCACCGCGTTCGCACCCTGCGCTAGCGCCTGCACGTCCACCGCTGGCATATGTGAAGTTCGTAGAGTACATCAGAGTAAAAACCAGTTTTAGAAGGAGGAGATCGTAGAGTGTATCAGAGTAAAAACCAGTTTTAGAAAGAGGAGATCGTAGAGTATATCAGAGTAAAAACCAGTTTTAGAAGGAGGAGATCGTAGAGTATATCAGTAAAAACCAGCTTCAGAAGGAGGAGATCGTAGATTATATCAGAGTAAAAAACAGTTTTAGAAGGACATCATAGGGTTTTAGAAGGAGGAGATCGTAGAGTATATCAGAGTAAAAACCAGTTTTAGAAGGAGGAGATTGTAGAGTATATCAGGGTAAAAACCAGTTTTAGAAGAAGGAGATCGTAGAGTATATCAGAGTAAAAACCAGTTATAGAAGGAGGAGATCGTAGAGTATAACAGAATAAAAACCAGTTTTAGAAGGAGATCGTCGAGTATATCAGAGTAAAACAAACAACATCTACATTTAGCGAAATAAATATTTTCTGTTTCTTTTTCTATAAAAACCAGTTTTAGGAGGAGATCGTAGAGTATATCAGAGTAAAAACCAGTTTTAGAAGGAAGAGATTGTAGAGTATATCAGAGTAAAAACCAGTTTTAGAAGGAGGAGATCGTAGAGTATATCAGAGTAAAAACCAGTTTTACCCTGAGGGTCAAGCGGTTGGAGTCCCGTCACAAAGTCAATTTTACGTCCTTTGTGGTGGGGAGCTGATGATTCTTCTAAAGATAAAATAAAAATATTCACTTAAATTATTCAATCAACAACTATCATAATTACCTTCCAAGTTCTTCACAAAAAGTGACAGCACTTTCTTATCCTGAAAGGAGAAGGCGAGCTGTTGCCCCACCGTGAACATCTGGTTGCCGAACTGTATGAGGAAGTCTCGTGCCATTTGTTCAGAATCATACGGCTCCGTTGAAACACTAAAAATGTATTAAATAGTAGAAAGTATAAACAAACCTGACCAACATTTTTGTGGTGTTAAAAATTAGGCAAATTTCTGGGTACCACAATACAAATTAGTAGTATACCATTGTAAAGCCTGTGTCAATCTAATTTGGACACAAGTTTAATGAAAATTGTTTGGTGGCAAACATCAGTACCATACTGGTCTGTTTTGATTGGACGTAACTTAGGGAAAAGGATCCAATCCACAATAAAACCTATTAGGATTGTAGACATTATATTATTGACATAGAACTTAATTATTAATGGCAATTATTTCAGTTTGGATCCTTCTGGCTAAACTACGTCGAAAAAAGTTTTAGAAGGTCCTTTTTTATTAATATTCAAATCTACATTTAACAACACATATAAGAACTTAAACGCACTTTGTTATGAAATCATATTCAGTCTACATTAAAACTTACGTTTTCTTAGACATGAAATCTGCCTCTAAAGTAACACTGCACAGGCACTCTGCGCTCTGGGGCTTGTATGGCTTAACATCAATTGGCTGAAATATAAAAACGTGTTGAATCCATTTGAGATCATTATATTTTATTTCATAAAAAATATTCCGCTAAAGATATTTAATAACTGACGTTTTTTATTTCTGATGGCATTTATTTATTTTATTGTATTTCTGATCTAAGTTTTTACTATCCAGTATCTGGCCGGATACTGACTCACTATCCGGTACCTGGCCGGATAGTAAAATCATGGCCGGATAGGCCGGATACCGGATAGCAACTGGATATCCATTGCATCTCTAGTTATTTTACTCTGTGCTGCTGTATCAATTTTATCTGTGCAATAGGGAAGTTTCCTGGGTAACAAAAAAATTATTCTAATTAGTCAGTCAGTTATCAAAAAATATTGTACACGTATTTTTGCTTTATCAATTCAATTAAAATTGACAAAGATAACGCGCATCAAAGTTCGGGAGTGGGGGCTCATGACGTCACTTAATGGTAAAAAGTGTGCAAAGCCGTGACGTCACGTGGAACATCAACGTACTATATCTTCATCATTTTTTATAAGTGTAAATGATGGACTAAATAGATATTTTCAGGAAACTAGCTTATTGAAGCGTCAAATAAACATTGTATGAATTTATCTTATTAAAATTAGAATTAATAAGAATCGGCAAATTGGTACTAAATTCAGATAATGAGGTATCAAGGTTATTGTATAGGTACTTAACAACCCATCCTCACCTTGGGTATGTAAATTATTATACTAGAACCATGCTTAGAAACAATTTTATTTACAGCTATCATATTCACCAAACATTTTTACAAAATCTATGCTCATTGGCTGGTTATACATCACTGCACGTCTAGCACGACCTGCCTGCGAGTCGTTTGTCGCTCAATGCATCCCTTACATACTTGACTAGTTAGACAGAGGCGCACTGAGCGACAAACGACTCGCGGGCGTGTCGTGCTAGCCCCCCTGGTAGAGCAATTTACATTATAGTTATGAAATTGATACAGCTCAATTTCATAACTTTTCTTTATAATAGCAAAAATTTTGAGATCACTAACAACACATATTATAACAATTCACATATTATTCACCTGTTACCAGCAAGATGTGGAATGGAAACAGCCTTACTTTATTAGCAGAAGCCTAGCGTGTCTTGGTGGGGCCTTACTGGGCCCTTAGGACGGGTAAATATGTTTTGCTCACACACGTTTGGGGCCCCCGTAGCCCGGGGGCCCCGTATAATTGATACGGCAGATACGGTGGTAGCTACGCCCCTGTTAAGTAGAATTAAATATAATGTACGATCCATTTGTGGCAAAACTTCATTACTAGATATATTAACAAGCACTGAAAAAACAGATGTTCTTTGTTTAAGTGAAATTTGGTGCAGGCAAAGTGAGATTGAACGTGTGAGGTTATGTGGATATGCACTGGCAAATTGCTACTGCCGTACGCGCATCGCACATGGCGGGGTGGCTATATACATACGCAACGGTATAACGTATAAAAAGCGTAATGACCTACAGAGCCTCTCCGTTCAGTATCACTTTGAGTGCACAGCCATTGAAATTACCCATTGTAAATTGATTATATTTTCATTATATAGAACCGGAAATGGTGACTTTGACATTTATTTAGAAAAATTAGAACTGTTATTAAATAAGCTTGCTGACGAAAATAAAAGGTTCCTTTTAGTCGGCGATCAAAATGTGGATTATTTATCTGACAATAGTTTGAGACGGCGGGTCGACGACGTACTAAGTAGTTATGGGTGTATCAACACCGTTTCTTTTCCCACACGGGTCACTGCCGACTGCGCGTCGTCGATTGATTGTGGTATAACAAACCATGCACGTGAATGCCTTACTGTGTCGCCAGTGGATACTGCTATTAGCGATCACAACGCACAGCGATATGAGTTTGAAATCGATCACGGGCAAACGACAAACGAAAAAAATCACCAGCGAGCCGAACGGCGTTTGTTTACTGATGAGTCTATTTATTTATTTTATTGTGACATTTCTAATTATGATTTTAGCTATATTTTTGACAATACTATTGATATCAATACCAAATTTTATAAATTATTTAACATTTTGACATATTACATTGACATACATTTTAAAGTTAAGACAGTTAAATTTAAGAATAATAACAACATTGTCCCATGGTTAACTGACGAACTGCTAGAATATACACGTAAACACAGGGACCTTCATGAAATCAGACGTCAGTATCCCAACAACCCAATAATATCGGACTGTATTGCGAATTACTATGATCTTATTAAATCTACCACGATACGTGCTCGGCAAGCCTACGTTGAAAAAAGGTTGGTTGCGAGTAAAAAACCGTCAAAAGAAATTTGGACAGTGATAAATGAAGAAATAGGTACAACAACTAGGTCGTCGGATATCCGTCTTAAAGACCCAATATCACAGGAGAATATTCCGAGTAGTGAGGTACCCAACACATTCAATTCACACTTTTTAAGTTTGGCCTCCAAATATGTTATTCAAAGTGATCAGTCCCGGTGTAGACAATACCTCCGCCAGCACCTGCACGGCTCGGAGGTGCCCACACTAACCCTGCCAACCGTCACGCGCGACCTGTTAAGCGAGGTGATGCAGGCAATGTTAAAGACTCGTACAACCGCTGACACGTATGACATATCGCCTAATATTTTATTATGTATATGGCCAATAATGGCAGACGTTTTAGTTGTCTTATTAAATATTATTTTTGAAACCGGTGTGTATCCGGACGTACTAAAGAGTACCAGGGTGTGTCCTGTCTTCAAGGGGAAGGGTAACAAATGTGACGTCAACAATTATAGACCTATAACAATAGTACCTACCATTTCTAAAATTGTGGAGTCTATATTGTCAACCCACATAATGAGACACCTTGAGGATAACGACTTGCTGACGGATCAGCAATTCGCATATCGGCGGAAGATGTCAACAACCACCGCGGCACATAAAATCTTTGACTGCATTGTTTCCGGTCTGGATGAAAAACACAAGATGGCAGGTATATTTTGTGACTTGTCCAAAGCCTTTGACGTAATCAATCATGAATTACTGTTGGACAAGTTACATCATTACGGAATACGAGGAAATGGCCATCAACTACTCACGTCATTTTTATCCGACCGGAAACAAGTAGTAAAATTGACAGCGGATGGTAAGAGACTGCAGTCTGACAGTGGTAGTGTGGAATTAGGGATACCCCAAGGATCAGCATTAGGAAACACGCTATTTTTAACGTACATAAATGATCTTCCCACTGCCATTACTGCTGGCCTCTCTGTGCTGTTCGCGGATGACACTACAGTGATAGTCAGTGCGCGCACGTATGAGCAGCTCGGAGAGAAAATTCATGACGGTTGTGAGCAGCTGCAGAAGTGGTTTTCGACGAATGGCTTGCTGTTGAATAAGATGAAATCCAATGTCATGTTTTTCTCGGGCCGAAGCCTCACTGTTCCTCCGTGCGTCCCAAACATCCCGATGCCGATATGCGACGAATGTAGGTTCCTTGGCTTCACCCTGGACTCGAACTTAAACTGGAAGTGCCATGTTGACAAATTATGTGATAGATTGAGTAGTGCTGTCTTTGCGTTGCGAAAGCTAAAATCTCTCATTTCTGATGATGCATTGAGACAAGTCTATTTTGCACATTTTCACTCGTTGATGTCGTACGGTTCACTCATATGGGGTAACTCCACGGATGCCAGTAGAGTGATGATAATGCAAAAACGTGCCGTACGCACATTGCTTGGGGTGAAACCTAGACACTCGTGCAGAGATCTCTTTGCAACACAGCGCATTATGACGCACTACTCACTTTATATCTTCGAAATTATTATGTTTGTTCGAAAAAATCTGTCTTCTTTCGCGATCGTCAATATTCCTGGCAAGCAGCTCCGCCGTACCGGGCGTTTGAGAACAGTCCCCCGTCGCATGGCACTTGCAGGGAAGAACCCGCGCGTCATCGGACCTACTTACTATGAGCGTCTGCCCGTTGATCTTAAACTTGAACCATCTGACGAAACATTTAAACGCCGGCTGAAAAATCTTTTGTTGGAGAATCCATTATACTCGGTAAATGAGCTTATGGACATTAAAATTTAGATTTTAAGCTACTTGACTTTAAAATCCGATTATATTGTGTATTTTGGTTTTGACATAGTATGTAACTAAATTATAATTTTTCCCGTGTATTGTTATTGTTATTTAATAAGGACGATCCTTTATGGAGATACAATTTTTAAACTAATCTGTAACTTGTATGACATAAGTATTAATTCTGTTGAACTTGTAATTTTATTCTATTTTCATTGTATTTTAATTAAATTACTGACAATCTCAATTTAGATCCATGTATTTTGACATGTGCAATTTATAATGTATTTTATCTTGAGGAATAAATAATCTAATCTAATCTAATCTAATCTATAAGACTTTCCTTACTTGGTTAATGGACAGTGTAGCCCATTTCCTCTGTGGGGCAGAGAATCCCACAGTGCCACTCTCCACTCCATTGAAGAATCGAATACTGAAGACAAAACTTTGGGATGGACCAGTTGTAACTTCAATGTGCCTGAAAAAAAGTTGCTAAATCAATCAAAATGTATAAGGGTTTAATAAAGTAATGCTTTCCCAACAAAGTCTTTGATGCTAAGCCCAGTGAAGTAGCTTGACTTAGGCAGGCCATGTATCAAAATTTGTTGGGGAGCCCAAATGAAGGACCACCCAACAAATTTTCACCAAAGAGCCTGTGGCCTGGGAACTTCGTATCATTAATACAGCTGATACTGCGGTAGCTACGCCCCTAGCCAGCCCCGAGATATGGGTATTTATATAGTTGTTTTAAGTCATAGTAATTTATTCAAAGGGATCTAAGGACTTACTTGACATCACTGGGGAAGTCCTCTTTGTTGATAAGGGCGCAGTTGGTGATGGCCAACTCGTCCGAAGGACATTTAGCCGCTTTCATACGCTGTGAAACAAATTTAAAATTAATTTAAGAAATGCAGCAATTGTGTTAAAGAAATTGAACCACAACTACAAAATATTTGGTGATAATTTGCTTAAATCCAATTTAATGAAAGTATTGTCATCTGATTAACTTAGTATATCAATAAAATTGATGTTTGTTAGTAAATAAAATACCGATCGTTTTCAGCTAATGATTGGGGATATGTCCCTGTAATATGGTCTTATAAATTGACACATACTTGTGTGTGTTGGATATACTGTAGCATCAATAGAATAGTTACAGCATTCTTAAAAAATAACAATTGTTACTTACAATTGGATACATGTTGTCAATTTATTATTTCCCCAATATCTAGGTATATAATTGACAATGATTCACATCAAATGATGATGAACTGACAGGTACCTATAGTGCCCGTCAGCGAATGACTGCAATGGATTTTATTTTGGTTGCGAACTATTGGACAACGCGATCAATACGAGGCAGTCAGTGTTGCCACTAAATCAAAATGGTAAAATCGAGTATTTCACACAAATTATGTTATGGCCAATTACACGATGGATGAGCGATCATTAAAATAATACAATAATAGAAGAAAACAAATATACGCGTCAAATTGGGACCTCCATCTTTGCTTTGTTTGAAGTCTGTTACCAAAAATATATCTTTATCTCATTCTTACACATGAATACGTCCCGTGCTATAGCCGACAATAGTCCATCGTTCGTGTAATAGGCACAGCGGGCATAATTTACAGACAGAATTTTGAAACTCAATGTCTAGCACACTAGCTTTTATGGCGCACTTAAAACATCTGTCACTTTTTAACTAATATGCGAGTGCGAAAGGGTCGAATGCTTTATGTGCCCGTTAAAAATTAGTATGCTACGGGGGCTGGTCATCACTCACGGAACCAAATGATATCTCGCCCGTTGTAAAAAGAGCGCTGACTAACGTACGCTAATTAACGTACTCTAGTACAAATGATATAGGTATTCCTATTCCTATGATGATTTCGGTGTACACAACTCTGTCTACATTTAGCGGGTTTAACGAAAACTCAATTGGTGTTCAATGAACGATTAGATGAATGAACAATCGAGCGAGTGAATGGAAAGTAATTAAGTAGGTAGTTTAACATGGCTGACGCCTGACATTGCGGTATGTCGGTTGAACGTGTAGGCTTTTTATTGAAATATCGCATTATAAGTACAGAAGTTAGTGCGTAGTATAAATAACACAATAGAGAAGTTTAGATATTAAGGAAAAGACTTATTGTGAGTTTTTGTGTGGACTTAGTGTGTTAAAATGACTATGGGAACTTTGAGACGCCACCATCTCCATTGCTAAAAAGAAGACTTTTCTTGTGCCCCTAACCTCAATAAAATCTATAAAAATGGATCTCCCGCAGCCACCTCAAGGTTTGTGCAATCAACGCTTCCTTCTTGTTCAGTTTAAATAGATTATGATTTAACGGTACCTATTATAAGTACATTGCAACATGTTTTTAGATCAAGACCTGCGCAACATTATAGACAAATTAGCGCAGTTTGTCGCAAGAAATGGACCCGAATTCGAGAAGATGACAAAGACCAAGCAAAAAAACAATCCAAAGTTCAGTTTCCTGTACGGCGGGGAGTACTTCAACTACTACCAGTACAAAGTGACGACAGAGCAAGCAAGTAAGCATAACAAAGTGTGGACGGAAGAGATTGAATGTGCGCGATGGCGCGCGTTCGCTGCTTGGTATAACCGACTCAAGTGCATCCCCGCTGTTTATAGTTCTAAAGCAATCGGCCGGTGGCCAGGCGGCCGCTCCCGCCGGGGCCTTTATGGCTCAGAACAGGCAATATGTACTGCCCCAACAGGGCGGTGCTACGGCCGCGCAGCTCGGGCTAGCAGCGTCCATGGCGGCGGCGCCGGCGCTGCAGCAGTGGCTGGCGGCCAACGCGGCGCCGCCCGCGACCCCCGCTCCCCCGCCGCGCCCCGGCTCCGGCGACAGCCTTGCGCACCAGATCAACATGCTCAAAGAGCAGGTTACTCAGTCTGAAAACAATCTCAATGCACAGCATAAGGTGAGCTCACGTCATCACAACTCTTGCAGCACAATACTGATGTTGTCTCTACTGTGCATGCAAATATAAGCTTATTTTGATGGCCATTGTAAATATCAATATTAAAATTCAGTTCAATTTTATTATTATCAGAGGTATCTCTCCTAGAGAAAAAGTTCCACTGATTGTTTTCACTGATGTCCTATAATAGCTTGCTCTTAACTAAGAGTTAACAAATACCTACCAAATGAGAAAAGAAAAGATCCGGGTTTGATGATATATATGAACTGATACATATAATAAATATTGTGATACTTATTTTGTTGATAAATAGAACCAAATAAGCCTAAAAAGAGAAAATTATATAAACTCAAAATTATTATTTTATTTTATGGAGTGTATATCAGATATATATCAAAAATGTATATATATATATATATATATATATTACATTTTGAAATGTATCTGATATTTATTATAGATATCAGATATTTTCAAACCCTTTTCTTAGGCGCTATCTGTGTGGCTTATATTATTATCTTTATAGCATGCTTAAACATGTTAAATGTACTAAAGAAATGGAATATTATTTTTACAGGCACCATTTGAGGTTTTTCTCTCTTATAGAGGGAATAGAAAAAGATTATTGCTGTGTTGAGAATATTTTTGTCAATTAACCCTTATTTCAAATCACTAAAACAATCAAATATTTGTAGGTGTTGATTCAGCAGCAGCAGGCAAAAATCAATGAACTAGTCGGCAAAGCTCAAGTGGAATCCATACAGTCACTAGCAAATGAATTCCACATTAATCTAACTGAACTTGACAACATACTGCAGCCAATTATTGACACGTGCACCAAAGACAGCATATCTTCAGGTATGGTTTAAAAAAGTTATTGTAATAATATTGAAGTCAAGCTTTATTAGTTTGCAAAATACTTTGATGTATGGACTAGAGATCTAACAGATATCCGGTATCCAGCCTATCCGGCCATGATTTTACTATCCAGCCAGATACCAGATAGTAAGGCGGTATGCGGCGGATACCGGATAGTAATTTGAATAGTTGATAATAGCTTGAATCTGAAATAAACAAAATCAATGTCAGTTATTAAATTAAAGCTTAGTTTATTTTTATTTAATCATAAAATTACACCTAACATCACATTGTTTGTACATGTTCTAATATTCCCAACTGACGTAATAAAGCGCGTATTGAATCTCAAAGGGCTTCCCCGCGCACATACAATTCGTAGCAAGCAATCTGCGCAAGCTAACAAGACTGTGCAGCTGGCTATCCATCCAATGGCCATGTCAGATATCCAGTATCCGGCCAAACTCTCTGTTGCGTCTCTAGTATGAATACCTCAATACAATCAGGATTTTTTTATGGCTGTTTGTGTTAACATTTTTTTTTACCTAAAGGATGAAAATATTTTTTATCAGTTATATATTGCAAGGCTTTTGCAGATGTTTAAAGAACCAGTTAAAAGCTTCAAACTCTTGCTTGATTGCTTCATATGTACACACATGCATTACAAATTTAACATTAAAATGTGCAATAAAGGTAACAAAATAAAACAAAACAATAATTCTTCTGCATAACTAAAAATAATATCAGTTTGAATGTATGAACTTATATTACTCTATGAAGGCATATCAATAATGGTGTAATAAATGTCCCACTCGCAAAGGCATAGTATCAGTTTGAACAGTTTTCATGTATGCAACGTGAATTAGACATTGGATCTTTGTTGTAATTTAGGGGCAACCATAAAGATTGATCAAGGTTCAAATATGTCTTATTTTCTAATGTCATATCATCATCAGAAGGATATGATTATCTTTTTGTGTTCATGCCATGTCAACCATGATCCGTGATATTTCGTATGTTTATGTAGAAAAATAAATTGTTTTTAATAACTTCAAAAAAAGGAGGAGGTTATCTATTTGATATGTATATATATATGTATTTTTGTGTACGTTCCCACATATTTTTACCTGATGAACCCATTTCTATGGATAGTAATTTTCGTTCCTCAAACGGATTTTTAATTGCAGGAGACAAAGCCTGATGCCAATAAACTTAGAAAAGATAATGATTATAATATTATGAATCGGATATTGCACGAAAAAAGAAAGCTATACTTAAGTTTTCATTGTTTTTTTCATACAAATTTGTTGCATAAAGATGATACGAGAGTAGATAGGCATACCTATTTATATTGGAATTAAGTTTTATTCTTCAATTTAATTTCGGGGCCCTCTTGGGTCGGGGGCCCGTGGCATTTTGCCAGTCCTGCCACCCTATTTGTACGCCACTGATTTCCGATGTAGCACATCTTGCTAAATACACCAAAGATAGATATCTGAACATGATTTTTCAGAAATGAAATTTATAAGCCACACATCAGATTCGGTTATGCACATTTGTTTACGAGATTAGATAAGTAGTATGAAATATGTGTTTGGAGCAAATTAATTATATAAACTAGACAGAGCCCAACTAACATTTAATTTTATTGCTTTTTGGATAAACATTAATCATTTTGAAATTGATGGAGTGGTAATTAAATAGAGTTTGCTGTTTAGGTGAATAGCTACCTATTGTATGTGGAGTTGTATGCTCTTTCGTTTGCTTTGGATCATGATTCATTTACTTTAAATTTTAACATAAGTAATTAAATCGAAAATGTATATAATTCAACCTTACTACTCTTGCTAGTAAACTTAATAGACATAGAATGTATTAATGTACTTGTTGTGTATGAGTCTTTATACTTCATACTTTTTATAGATTATTTACTTCGGATCCTATCAATAATGCAACCAAAAAAAAAATTATAGGCTCTGTCGAGTTTTTAATAACTTTCTATCATGTTTAGGCAAAGGCTGGATCTTGCAACATGCCACATCCCATGATGCAGGAAAAGTGATATCGCAGCACCTGTTGCGCAAAGTGACTCAGCCAGGGGCTGCCTTCACACAGAAGCTCCACATCATTTACCTTGTGAATGATGTGCTCCACCATTGGTTAGTACCGCTACCACTCAGACCTGACATTGGGTACTTGATCCATCTCATCTTGTGACTAATATCTCAGTTCTCCTTTAACTTCGTTGCATTATTTCTCATGATACTAACTAGTAATTATATCTGTTTATTAATTACTACGACCAAATCCAATTTAGGTCCCAAAACTTTTATTTATAGAAAATATTTTGTTTATGACACCAAAAATAAATTAAAGCATGTGTGTAGTCATGTTATCACCAAAACAGAAATGTTTCCTAAACTTTCATTTTTCTTATTTAAATATTATTTTCTTATTGATTAGTAAACTTGTGTATAGGCTCTTTAAAGTAAATGGTCATGCGATTTTGTATAGTTGAAAAATATTATAAAATTAAAGTCTAAACTTAATCATATTGGAATTTTAAATAAGTTTGAATAAATGATTTTTTGTGGGGATTATTTTTTAAACATTCCTTTTTTACTATAATACTTTAATAAATTAATACTTTTTATTTTATTCCAAGACATGACCATTTATGTTGCTTTCCCTTATTGTCATTATCAATCCGGTGTCTATGATACTGTTATTCCTAATTACAGTGCACGCAAAAACGCAGAAGATCTCAAGAAAAATTTGGAAAATGTGGTGGTACCAATGTTTTGCAATGCCAGTATAGGTAACATATTTATAATAATGCCCTCGAGATATAGGTCTCTTTTGTTCGATTGTGCATTCTCATCTTGTATAAAAAAAGCATCTTTAGAGCATCACCTGTGGTTTGCGTCAGTCAGGTAACTTGCTTAGAGTCCGCTCGGCCCATACGACAACGGTTTAATCATTTCGCTGTTTCAGCTGTAACGGAAGAGCAGGAGGCTAAGCTAAATAAGCTGCTCCGGCTGTGGGAGTCCAAGTCGAACTATTTCGAGACGGCAGTCATCGAGAAGATGAAGAGTCCCACCACCAGTTACCAGGAGTACCAAAATGATCTGGTCGCGCAGCACTCCGGCGTTATCGCCCACCTGTCCCAGCAGACCAAATCGACATTCGAAAAGTATGTATTAGTGTATTATTTTAGGAACTCCTCTAATGAAACAATTATTAACTCGGTTGTGTTTTCAGCTACCAATCTCAGCACCAAGCATTCGTGGCGCACACAATGCAACAAATACAGACACTAGAAATGCAAAAGCAAGCTTTGGAAATGCAAAATAATCACGACCAAAACAATGATAACGTACAGCAGCAGAATAATTTTCAAAATAATTTTAATGATCAAAGTTTCAATACAATGAATTACGATAAAAAATTTAACGCGACATCTCAGCAGCTATACGGTAGTGAGAGTGGCGACAACTATGCTTCCAATAATAGTTTAAGCGGGAATGAAAACAGCTACGACAGCCAACTGTTTGATCAAGTGAACACTCAGAATAACGCAGAGAATGATGAGGTTGAATTGCCGATTCTGCCAAACGTGAATTTCTCCCAGCCACCGCCCGGGTTCCATCCCGAAAACCCGCCGCTGCTCGCATTCCAGAATGGTCTTCCAGATCTCAGTAAACCCCCACCGGGCTTCCCTCCATTCCCAGAAATCAATAATGAGGACCTAATGCCATCTGTACCCTATTTCGAATTGCCCGCTGGATTAATGGTGCCACTCATTATGGTAAGAATTTACTCATCAATCCTAAGCCTCACCTTGCTGCATCAGGTGAAAATCTTGCATAGGGTTTTAGGTAATAAAAAAATATTCATTAAAATTTCAGTTGGAAGAAGACAGATATAGACCATTGGATCCCGCGAAAATACGTTTACCTCCTCCCGCACCGCCAAACGATAGATTATTGGCGGCCGTCGACGCTTTCTACGCCTCACCGAACCATGAACGTCCGAGAGACAAGTTAGTATATATATAGGACCATGTGGTCTTGTTGCATAACCCTATATCAGAATAAGCCTCTTAAATAAACTGTGCATTGTAATTTTAGTGAGGGTTGGGAGAAACTCGGGCTCTACGAATACTACAAAGCCAAGAATGCAGCTAGAAAGCAGAAAGAAGAAGACATTGCGCAGGACAAGAGGGAAAGGTCAAGATCACCGACGCCAATACCAAAGGATTTGCAGAAACAACCCTCACCACCGGGGAGAAGATACAGGTTTGAAATTTATATCGTAATAATTGAACCTATGGACCGTGGATCATAATGTCTATATGTGCCCACTGTCCACAGAAAACAGGCTATTATGGGCGCGGGAACATGAATGAGTAGAAGTCTAATTGTACTTGGGTTAATATGCTCCAACGTCATAATGTACAATGGTTAAAAATCTCATTAATGAGTGATTGATATAAAGAACAAATGGCAAATTATTTTGTTATCAAGAAAGAGTTCTTATACCTAACAATACCTCCTTACTTACATACATATAAACTTGTCGATTTCCTTTATTGTACATTTTGATGTTGGAGCGTATTAACCCAAGTACAGTTAGACTTCTACTCATTCATGTTCCCGCGCCCTATTATGGGCAATAAATAACGAGACATGGCAGCCATTCTAAATTCTCCGTTGCATTTTATTCCGCTATTACAGACGCACCTCTGACTGGTTCTATTAGCATACCCATTTTTACATGTTTAAAATATTCTCTAAAAGCTCTAATCATGGCATTCAAAGGGGACCACCATTAATTAGGTGAGATGTTGTTTTATTTGTACAAATCAAAACTTTCATTTGACAGGTCAAAGAGCAGAACGCCAGAGAAACCATCCCCAGTGAAGTCAAAATCTCGGTCGCCGTCACCGCGCAGACGATCCACGGCGTGGAGGAGGGAACGAGAGAGTAAGTGTTCGTTGCTACATTTAATTCTAGATAGTTAACGTCAGTCGACTCCGGCCACGATGCGCTGTTCAGTTTATGTATAGTTCGGCAAAAAAATATTGAGTAAAAATTGATTTAAATGGCAACGTTAACGCTGTGTGTGCTTGTATGTGTTAAGTTACTTTATGCAACATGCAAAATAAATAATATGAGATTATTACATATTACCTAGTATTTTTAGTATTTAAGTTTCTCTATGATTATCTCGAATCATGTGCTAGTGTATTTTAAATCTCACAGAAACCCGGAGATGTGTTGCTAATTGCAATATAAACTATACTGTCGTTTGCATGCAAACAGACTGGCAAAGTACGACTTTTAGGGTATTATTTATTCTACTATTACATAGTGCAGAAACTGAATGTCTCATGTATTGTTAGATCGGAGAAGGTCGCGGTCCAGGTCGCGTTCGAGGTCACGCAGCAGGTCGCGGGAGCGCGACAGACACCGCGAGTCGCCGCGCTCGAGACGCGTCGAGAGGTCCAGATCACCCACGCCCCCTAGCTTCCTGTAAGTATTCTAACTAGAGATACGCCGAACATAATTTGATTTGTTATGTGCAATTGCCGAATATTGACTGAACAATGAACTTGTGCTTGTGTGATATTCACATATAATATTTAATAGTCAGTGCTTCGTAAAATAAATATATTTAAAACAAGTTGTGCCCACGACTTTGGTCAGGTGGGATTGGGATGAAAATTACCCTACGTTTTATACCAAGATATTTTTCTAAGATACAAGTAGTCTAAGTTACTTCTTATAACATCAGTGGCCCTAATATGCATGGCACAAAGATAAATTAGAACCGTTTATCTCTAAGTGCCTCTCTCTCACACTAGTGCCGACGAAAGAGATAGTCATAGAGATAACAGAGGCGAAGGGGTAAGCCAGTGTATCATTCATTTCCGTTCTAAAAATTATATTATTACTCATTAAATTATCTATTCACTTAAAAAAATATGTAATATGTAATTTTTATGTTAATACAAGAAGTAATAAATAATAATAATAATGTTTGTGTTCTGAAATTATGCACCGGCTTACCCTCACGCTTCGCCTCTGAGAGATAAACGGTTCTAATTTGTCTTTGTGGCATGCATGTTAAGGCCGTAGCTATCTGCCTGTGAAAGACCAGTCAAAATCGGTCCAGCCGTTCCGGAGATTAGCTGGATGGAACAAACAGACAGACAGATTTTAAGTTTTTTTTTTTTTTATAAGTATCGTATTATATTTTCATATGCATTTAGTAAAGAGCTGTTATTTGGCATTACAAAAAACGTTTATTTATGGGCTTGACAACTCGCGTGTGCCGCACCGCGCAGATCTGCACAAACCTGTTTAAGTTGAACCGAATAATTCTGTCAAATGTTCGTATTCGGTGGAATCTATAATCGGCGCATCTCTAACAGTAACAATGCATTTATAATCTACAAAGAAATTGGTTTAACACTTTTCAACTCTTATATGCAGTTAAAGTTAAAAAGTAGTGAAGCAAAGTGGTGGCTTAGTCGACTATAGAATAAATAGACGCTCAGCACAAGACTGTGCTAATGCCATAATAATGGACGTGGTTAGCCTAGTTGGCCGTGACCCTGCCTCCGAAGCTAGCGTCCCCGGTAAGGGCAAATATTTGTGTGATGAGCATGAATGTTTGTTCCCAAGTCTTGGATGTTTCCTATGTATTTAAGTATTTATTTATCTATATAAGTATGTATATCGTCGTCTAGTATCCATAACACAAGCCTTTAGAGCTTACTTTGGGACCAGATCGATTTGCGTAAAGATTGACCCTGATTATTATTATTATTATTATATTTAAATTAGAAATGAGAATCGGTTTCAATTACAGCGGCAGCGGTTCCACATATCCCACAATGTCGAGTGGGTTGGACTCCAGCAACAAAGGGCACCAGCTGTTACAGAAGATGGGATGGAGCGCGGGCGGGCTCGGCGCCTCCGGGCAGGGCATCGCCGAGCCCATCAGCGGCGGACACGTGCGGGACAAGCAAGACCAGTATAAAGGTAACTTTCCAGTTACCAAACGTACAAGTTATAAAATGTCACGTCCACAGGCCGTCGGGCCTCGTATCGCCATTTGCAACATACTGTGCATGCGTAAATGTATCAATCGCCCAAAGGTTAACCAGAAGAGATCCCTGAAAGGGCGTGCAGTCCATATAGGCATTTAGGCAGTGCCTACCCTGGAAAAATGACCCTTTGTCCGATTTTATTAATACATTTCATAAATAATAAATATTTTAGGTATTTTTGAATCGTAGAAATAATTTAATGCGAATTACGAGTTATAAATCGGACACAGGGTCATTTTGCCAGGCTAGGCACTGCCTAAATGCCTATATGGACTGCACGCCTATGCCTGAAAGGTATAGGTTCACCTTTATACATTATTTTTTTACTCTGTGGGGTGGATCGAGAGCATGGCATGGTTGATAATTGGTTGGTTTTTTCACTGCTTAGTACCGAAAATCAGATATTCCACAGATACAAACGGATGGGGTAGATAACACTGGGAATAGCCCCATTATACAAAAAACAAAAGAGTATCACCTAATTGTTGTAAGTAATGTAGTTGTAATCTAGTTAGATTGAGGGAATAATTTATTTATAGCTTGTCCGTTTCTTAGTTTGTATTATAAGAAAGTTCCCTTATTCAAGAAATAATTAATAGTTGCATAATGTTTTACTTACATTTATTATTTTATTTTCAGGCATAGGTGTAAATTTAAATGACCCATATGAAAACTTCAGAAAGAACAAAGGTGCAGCATTTATCACAAGAATGAAAGAAAGAGCACTGGAGCGCTCATCATGATCACAGAAGGCTTGAGTAGATGTATATTATGTGTACAATGAGATAGTGTGGTTGGATATATGATTTATTTTATCTAAATCATCTTCGAAATAAATTTTATGAATTTTACTTTTATGATTTATCCTATTCAATTGTAAGAATCCCCTCCCTTTCCTGCAACTTCAGATTGGAATAAAGAGGCCAACACAGTTAGTTGATTGTGTATATTAAAAACATACATTTATTTTTTTACAGTTCAAAGTTGTAAATACTTGAAAAACACACGGCCTACTCACGATTTATTGTCAGCAATAGTCCGACATGTTTCGAACTCGATTAGAGTCCTTCTTCAGGATTTGAGTGTGGTCCGGAGGCGGCGGGCGCAACGCGCAGCTCGGAGGGCAGTGCGCGGGTTGATCTGACCGGGACGACACTCAAACCCTGAAGAAGGACTCCAATCGAGTTCGAAACATGTCGGACTATTTCTGACAATAAATCGTGAGTAAAGCCGTGTTTTTCAAGTATTTATAATGTCTCACGAAAGTTTTAATTTGACTGTTCAAAGTTGTTTTCATAATTATCTTTGAACTCTGACAGTCTGTCTTAAGTCTCCTGGTACTCTGAAGCTTATAATCCGTCTTCTTTGAATTTGTGCAGTTTAGAGAATTTCATCCTGCTTACTTTACTGTGCAACTTCTCCAGCATGTCTGTCAAAAAGTTTCAACACGGCAGAGGCCAACACGGTTAGTTGATCGTGTATATTAAAAACTTGTTTTTTTTATTTTTTTACAGTTCAAAGTTGTCTTCATAATTATCTTTGAATTCTGACAGTCTGTCTAAAGTCTCCTGGTACTCTGAAGCTTCTAATCCCTCTTCTTTGAATTTGTGCAGTTTAGAGAATTTTATCCTGCTTACTTCCCTGTGCAACTTCTCCAGCATGTCTGTCAAAAAGTTTCCATTATGATACCCAGCAATTACTGGACAACTTTCTATTTTCTCCTCACTATTCCCATTTTTAACAAAACCATACTTATTCAAGTTTTCAGAGAAAAACTTTGGATAAGGAGTTTTTAACTGTAATGGTTTATCACAGACAGTAACATTAGTTGCAGTTAGAAAATTATTTGCCTGGAAGTACAGCTCAAACATTTCTTTCACATCTGCACATCTATATGCTGCTAAACCTGATTGTGATTTCGCTTCTTTTAATGGCGCTTTTAAACGTTCCTCTGATATTCCCCTAACTGTTATAATTTGGAAGAGCTTATCAGAGGCGATTTTACAACTTGGAGTGATGGGTGTGTAAATTGGTTTTGTAGTGTTATTCAAATAATCTATCAGGTATTCTGACTCATTCATTGTCAAAGGAATACCTAAAGATGCTGCAGCCATTTTTCTTCCATAGCCTGTCATATCTGCACATATATCAGAAATGGTATGCACATTGTCTTTGTGTCTGTACTTTTGGCTTAATGTGTCTAAGGCGGAAGCTAGTAGAGCTGATGAGTGGTAATATGTTTCTGGATTATAATTAATGCATTCAAACAGCCTAGGATTCCCTGGTTTCCTCCAACCTTTCTCGCCTGTGCAAAGTGGAACAAATAAGGTAGCGTGCTGTGACAGAGCTTCAATGGATAGTAGTGTATTCACAAGTCTAGCCGAGTCTTTAAGATTGGAAATATCTCTTTCCTCTTGAGTTGTAGGTAAGTTGTCTGGGTAATGAGAAGCTATTATAGGGTGCACTAATATTGGCTTTGAAAATTCATCCACTAAGTATTCAATGCACCCTATGGCTAGTCCTGAAAAGCCATCTGTACAGTCAAAGTTCACATGGAAACCTTGCATGCTATTACATTCTTCAACATATTTTCTAATGTTGTCACTAAAGTCTTCACCATAATCAGATTTCCATACTGTATGTCCACTATTAAATATTTCAAATGGTGCCTGAAATTCAAATAATAACATTATTAGGTTGAATTTGGTTACAAAGCCATTTATTTCACAGAATGTATAAAATAAATTAGTGATTTGCAAAAATAAATGCAAGCTAGGAAACTGCATTTGTTAAGTTTCAGACCTCTGAAGGATTTTAGTATAACATATATAATCGGCAATTTAACAGCAAGTCACCCTTCTATGCAAATGCAAATAAATATTCATGTAAACAATTTATTAACTGATTTCATTTTTTTAAATTTGTTAGAATATAAAATATTTCAAATAAAATTAATTTGTTTATAAGAATACAGTTAAAAACATGGTCTTACTTATATTATTAAATTATTGGCTGCAAAAGACTGACAATATGCAAAAGATAGATTTGCAACTCAACAAATGTCAGTTTTCCATCTCAAATTAATGCCCATATTAATTACTATTGACGCGACATGCTCAAAACTTGAGTCGAACTCAAGAAAGGTTTGTAGTATGGAAAAATGCCCACTCAAGTCAGTATTAATCTTGAGCACTGACCATTAATATGAGCATAAAACTGACTAAATGACCCAATTAATGCATTATGAAAACTAAACTTACACTATTGTCTCCATGACTATATTCCTTGACAATATTTATAGTCCGTGGGTGCAATCGTGGATATAGAAAGTCAGTCCAAGTGGTTACACTGTCTGCAAAGTTATATTGCTTTGAATCAGCCACGGAAGGCCCTATAGTGTCCATATCTTCTAAATATTCATTCTTAGGTGGCACGGGGTCCTCAATCTTCTCCACACCTTCCCAAAGGAAGTCTTCAAGACGTTCTGAGTCATCAGGCAGGCCACCACTAGAAGGCAATGTCTTCAGCGACCCTTTTAAATCAGACAATAGCAACCTTGGCGTGTAAGTTACTTCCCCCTTTGCTGTTTCACCCTCTCGATACAGAATATCGTTATTGCATTCAGTCTTAATACCACCGGTGTAGTCAAAACCAAGTTCTTGCAAGTTCCAGAAATGTGATCCAATGTAATTTGAATAATGCCCGAATTGTAAAGTCAGTATCTCGCGAGTGGACATATTGAAAGTTCTAAGCTATACTCTAATCGGGATTGTGGATTCAGAAGGGGTAAAGGCTTTGGTTAAGAACTTCTAGTTAAGAAAGATTGCATCGAGTAATTATTACGAGAACACAATAAAATGTAATCCGTAGTTTAATTGGGGGTACATACACATAACCGAAAACGTCAAAATGACACGATACACGTGAAGTTGACAGTTCATTTGATATTTCAGACGATCCTTCATGTCAAGGCGATTTAAAGAATAACTCAAATAACTTGTAAATAGAGATACGCCCAACATTTAATAATTATGTATCGGGACACTCATAATTTTATGTTCCTATTCGGCCGATGTTCGAATCGATTGCCGAATAATTATCTATTACCCTAGAAATGTTTTTTAGATATTCACATGTAAGTAGCCATTGCATTGTAAAATTACTTTTCTCAACACTGCTCGAAAATGTTGTCATAGATGCTCCAAATTACGCGCACAAAACCTTACAAAACTGCTTATCTCTGTTGTAAACAGAAACTGACCTATCTTCAGGCCGATTACTTTGCTCAGTAGCACACTAATTTTTATCGCGCACATAAAGGATTCATCCCTTTCGCGCCTGCATATTAGTTAAAAAGTGACAGATGCTTTATGTGCGCGATAAAAACTAGTGTGCTAGGCACTCTGCTTGGTATGTGCGGGGTGGCTCGGGTAGAAGGAAAGACGTGGTATAGTCGTCCCTCGATAACTCGGCAACAAAAAAATGGCAACCCCATACGTCATTCCATATGGATTGAGGATTCTTTGGCGGGAACTTGAAAAGAATGGGCTTGGAAAATTTTCAAAATGGCTTTAAATTCTCTTGTTATTGTGATCGAAGAGTTAAAATAACAAATTGTGATAAGGACTACCAATTAAATGGATGGGAACGAGGGGGGCAGGGATAACCCGCCCAACTCAGGCAAACGCTTTGGGGTCGAGGGCAACGGCACTGGATATCGAAACATTCAAACCGTTATATAGATTCATTAAAAATACTGTTAAAAGTGTTTAATTAAAGGCCAATAGTGTAAATCAGTGCAAGAAAGTGAAATAGTAAACAAGTGTAGTGGCTTAAAGTTCCCGCCAAAGAATCCTCATTGAAAGATTAGTGCTCGCAAGTGATCTCAATGAATTGTGCGAAAATTACGATGAATTTTCTTCCCGCCCGCCGTCGCTAAAACAATTACTAAAGGACATCGAAACATTCAAACCGTTATATAAATTCATTAAAAGTACTGTTAAGAGTATTTAACTAAAAGCCAATAGTGCAAATCAGTGCAAGAAAATGAAATAGCAAAGAATTAAGTCGTGGCTTAAAGGTTTCGAAACCAGGCCATAAAATCCAAAAAAAAACATATGGATTGAAATTTTGTATGGAATAACGTATAGGGTTGCCATTTTTTCGTTGCAGAGTTATCGTGGGACGACTTTATATGTGTTGTTGCCAGTTTAACGAAGCTACAAGTTACAATTTGACAAACAAAAACTGGCAGCACTTAACGGCAGATGTATGGAATCTGACATTGGTGTTGCCACTTTTTAACACGCTTTTATTATCTTGACCTGTATGTAGGTATGTATGACAAGGCAATACAATAATTTGGGTTCCATCGAGCTGATTTGACCATGGAGTCAGGAGGTGGACAGTGGAACTCTTCAATTACTACTAGTAAACCCCTCGTGTTTGGGGTCATTTGCTTTGTAATTTGGATGACAATACAATAATTTGGTACCATCGAGCTGCGCCTTTATTCGGGAACGCTAAGTGATTCTGTAGCGATTCATAAGCGAGATTTCTCATCCCACTCTTCCGCACGACGCGTAATGCGTAAGAGCGAGACGAGCAATCTCGCTCGCGAATCGCTACAGAATCACTTACCGTTCCCGAATAGAGGCGCTGATCTAACATGGAGCCAGAAGGAGAAGATAGTGGAACTCTTCAATGACTACTAGTAAACCCCTCGAGTTTTGGTTAATTTGGTTTGGTTTGACGAGTCCAATATGCCTTAAATGACGATCTTTTGTAATTTTTAGTGCGCTACTGACAAGAGCGTGTTATTTTAGTCTTTGTGTAAATTATAGTTTAAAAAAACATGCTTTAATAGCAAGCCGAACTTAAAAGTAGAAAACAATTTTTAAGTATGAAGAGTTTGTTACAGTAATAGTAATAGAAATTCCAACAATCAATTATGACTTATCAATTTGGGATAAGATTAGAATAAAAATTAAGTCATTAACAAAATATAATTCAATTATAGTAAAAAGCGTGGCGTGCAATTTACTATACTTTCATAATGACTCTAATTTTATAAATAGCTACCAATTAAATAATTGTAACATTCAATACCAAGCCTTTTTGCTATAATTGAATTATTTGTTAATAATTTTATTTTTATTCTAATATCCCAAATTGATATTGTTGTAATTTTTATTACTGTAACACAAACTCTTCATACTTAAAAAATATTTTTTATTTTTTAGTTCAGCGACAGCGTGTTTTTTTTTTCTATAGATTTTGCGTGTACAATTGTAACTTGTTGCTTCGTGAATCGGGCCACTGGCCGTAGGTATTATAGAGAAAATTAGAGGGCCACACTAGTTTTTTTCACAATAACTTTTATACTTACCATTAGTATAGACAGACCCTCTATAATTATCGGATAAAGGTTTTAAATAAAACAGAACGCACTCAAATTCATCTTTTATTACAAAAATGTTATTAAAAAATCATATTCGACTCAGCATTCTTACAAATAATAGTAATCAAAACTACATTTTATTGCTACTTCTAGGTATTCTTAAAAACTATTTTATTTAATCATATTTTACATGGATGTTGAAATACTGGCAGTGGAAAAATACAAATTCTATTTTATGTTACAAAATTGGTTAGAGACACTTTACATTGCTTCATTATAACTTTACGGAAGTCCAATATTCAAAGTTCAGTATTCTGGGCCTTGCTAACGAACGTTTCCACGTTAGATATCCTAAGCCCACGTTCATAATAGTTAAATTCTACCTTAATTACAAATTTCTTTCGCATATTATGACAACTGGGGTTAAGTTTACGTGCTTACTATAAAATTATCGCATTTTTCCCTATGCATAATTCATAAACGCGTTAGTTAGCTAAAATAATAACTATGTATTAATGTATCATTAATAAAATTCACAAACAAACGCAATGTTAATAATTATAAGCAATTTATATCCCGCTTATGGCCGAATTCAGAAACGCCACTTAAGCATTTGATTAGAGATTAAATAGTTATATGTCCCTCAACAAGTTATAATCCTATACAAAACGTCACTCAAACGTCATTATAATTAAAGATGAAGTTGAGTGGGCTTTCTGAATTTGGCCATTAGTCTATTTACACATTGCACGCTACTGAAATTTTATCAATAATGTGTATAATAATAGTAATAAGTATGCACCTTACTAAATGTCTTGTTGCATTGTCATTGTAACTAACTACAAGACGCTAATTATGTTCTGTAAGTAAGTAAATCAATTTTAGATTTCCAAAAATGACTGCTTAGTTAATTTCCTACAACCATATTATGCAAGTCTTACGTGTAGGGCCGTTTCAAACACAGGCTAAGTTTGCACAGGCAGAGCTTTTTTACTTATAGGCCATCATCAGTTGTAAATGATATTTTTTTCTATTGTGGCATTATGTTGATTGAAATAAAATGTCTTTCTATCGCCACTGTTTTATTCTTTGGCGGGAGCTCAGTTAGTTTACGTTTAGGCTTGGCATGCCATATCAAAGGGAAGCTTATATGGCTACAGGATGCCTAGCTTTTCCTGAAGCAAAAAATCGAGTTTCACCGTGGACTCAAAAGGTTATTTTAAGGCTGTTATTTATAGGTGAGCTATAATAGCCATTTAAATATGACCTTCACATCGGCCCGAAACCCTGGGACCCTAGTGCTTGTGGGCCAAAACTTGGCTCATATACGTTGAACGGCCCTATACGTTTATATGGCTGGCTGTTCACCAGAATTTTACCAATAAGTCTTGAGTCTATTATTTTTTTACTTTATTCCTATAGATTAAAAATACCTTTTCTCACCGCTTATCAAATCTCTGGTGAACAGTAAGCTTTCCTCTCCAAGGGAGAGTCGTTACTTGGACCACAATCTAATTAACTACTTACTAATACTCGTATCTATCAGAGTAGTGATATTCATTAAATTGACATCATCTAAAACTAATTATTATGGAGTGTTTCTTTGGATCATTTTATTGTTTCAATTAGTAGTTCACTGCAATCGACATATGTGTCCAACGCTACGTAAGAAGGGAAGATACAGGGTTCTACTGGTATTTGGGTTTTTTAAGGCCAAACAAGTCTTTTTAGACAGACTTACTTTTGCAAAACAGATGAAAATTAAACATTACATTTAAATAAGAAAGAATAAAAAAAAAGTCCTTACTGACTGCGTGTTCATTTGTTAATCTTTTACTTTAAAACAGGGAAACGAATCAACGCGACATTTTGCACAGAGATAGTTGAAGGGTCGGAGAATGGCGAAGGCACTTTTATATCCCTGAAGTTGACCAGTTCCCGAGGGAATACCTAATAAGAAATACACGCGGTCGAAGTCGCGGACCAAAGCCAATAAGGTAAGAATTTCGATTATGGTTTATAAATGTTGAACGAAAACTGACATATCCACAATGTTTATTTCATAGGCGATATGTTTATTTATACTCTAACTACTATTCTCATATCAGAAACACTCGATTAATAATTAATTTAAGGTATTCACTAGATCATTACTGAATTAAATTAACACAATTCTGATAGTAACTCGAGGTTCATTCTCATAAAACAATACCTAATTTCCAATTTATCACTGAATTTCATATCGCCACTGCGATAGTTATTTCGCTACCACATGTAACATGGATAAATGCATTAGACTAGGGGTGTGCACGTTTCACTTTCCATACCAAACCACGATCTTGAAGTTAATGAGATCTACTTTTAATAGCACAACCGATTCCCTTTTGCACCCAATTCAATAAATTCAAACACCCCCAAAAATACTACCGCATTTTTATTTCATTTCACACAATTGCTTTTGCCTATTGCCTGGAAGACTTGTGTCTTGACACTGTTTAAAACTATTGATCTATGATTCAAATAAGATTTTTACCAAGTATTATTTTGGACAGTCTCTTGTTGCGCATACAATTTCGTCTACCAAAAGATTAGCACATCCAAAGATTATACATACGATTAGACGTAAAGATTATACTTTTTTTGGAATGACTTACAGTAAAAGCTAGTTCACATGATTAGATGGTATTTACTTAAGACTTTGCTCGTAAAGAGACCACTAACGAAGAACGAACACAATAACGTCACAATCAAAGGTGACATTGAAGTCTTAATTAATCATATCTCCACTTCATGGATAGAGCGGTATTTTTTGTCCAAACGAGTCATTTTCACAGTCTTGCAATGTTTAATTGAACATTTTTGTTTCAATCCATTGCAGAAAGGCTGAGAGACAAGTCGTTTGTTGTACTAAAAAGCACCCGTCATACGTGGATTTAATTACAAATAAAATGTTTTATTTATAAGTTTCGTTAAGAGTCTTAACGCGATGGAAAGTAACAAACTTATATGTGTAGTAATCGCGAATAATTAAAAATAAACAGATCTGTTTTACTTAAAATCGTATCAGTAACCAGCATTACAAGTGTATAGTGCTACAGAAATTATTGTTCCAAAAAGAAATACAACAGTAAATTCGTCACAGCAGATGTAAACAAAATTGCTTACTTTACAGCCACTGGAACAATATTTCTAGCATGATTTTCCTTGAAACTCTGACTAGAGCCATCTATTGCCTGTAATGTGATATGCAATAAATGATTTGATTGATTGAGCTGCCAGTGTTTACTGTCGCGGTATATATAGATAATAGTAGAAATATATGTTATAGCGGTGGGAACATACTTAATACCCGCCATGAAGGATGCTACTGTATTAAGACTTTAGTCGACAATATTGCAACAGACCGGTTTCTAAAGTTCTTGTCAATGTTTTGTCCTATTAAAAGCCATAACACCCATTGATAAAGAAATTTAGGATCCGGGGCAATCAAGCAGTATAACAACAGTACAAGTAAACGTTTATCAATTTTCACTTCACCAGTCATAGGTTAAAAAAAAAACACATGAAAAGTGTCAATACAGTAGCCGAAATGTCTTTGTACTCACGATGTGGCCGAAACAGCCCCTTACAAACTATAATGGGAACATTTCATTACTTGTATTGCCTACTTTTGAACACTATTAGTTTATAGTACCATTTAGTATAAATGTTTCATGTACCTTCCTATCATAGAAACCGCACTTGCGGCCATTTATACGCGTGAGCTTTCAAAATTCCCTTAATATTAAAGTAATTTACAGTGTAGGATATGTAACAAGTGTCCGTTCACTTAGAAGCGGGTCAACTCATATCAATTGCAGACTTCAATACTCTTATGCTGCACTCACACCACATTCACAACTTAATTAATACAATTCGAATTTTCCGCAATTTAAACATAAATGGAACAATACAATCACTGGAGAGACTACGCTAAACTACCGCCATTGACCCCACGTCGAATGATCACAATTTATTACGAATACTTGATACACTTACTCGTTTAGCGGCTGATTAAATTAACGCGACTCTGTTGACGAGCGGCGTTTTTCGCCGGCTCGTGTGCGACTGCGCCGTCACGGGCTGGTAGATGTAACTCGTCTTCGCCCTTTTTGCGGAATGAACTGGAATCATTATTTCACAGTTACAGTACCATTAAAATAAGTTTACCATTCGGCCATCCTCGGTTATTGTCGGTATCCCTCGTTTTTCACATAGATTATATCAAATTACAGATATAACCTTTAAATATTTTACCCATTATCTTATTAAACACAATACAACAGAAGGATAGCAACAAAACCTCCTAATAGCTCAAAAGTAACGCTATCTTTATATTGAAATAAGAAAAAATATTAGTGACTATTTTTTGACAGTATGACATGCATGACAAATATCGTTACGTAAAACAGTAACTATTGATTAATAAAGAATCTTGTTTTTTTTATATTGTAGGTAGAGGTACATTTATATATATCAATAAATAATGTATGTCCATATCGCTTCTGTAAACTTCTTAGGGCTACTGGTAAGTAATGTCATCATGGCAGGTGATATACATTGCATTTACGATACTTTAAGTTGAATGCTACCTAAAAGAAATCACAGCAATGTAACTTGTGTACCTACTTTTTGTCTCCGGCTTTAGCCGATAATAGCCGACAAAAGTTGAATCGTTAACTGATTTTAATTATACTGTAAATCTTATTCTTCTGAGAACCGAAACAATTTATATTACGTAAATTATGAAGGTAGGTTACTTACTTGTGTAGTTTTCTGTGACTGATAGATCTAACTTCATAGATTTCGTTACTTCCATATCAATTTCTTCATACGATTGATCTAAGATCTGAAACAACGAGTGGTGGATTAAGAAAATAAACCGGACAAGTGCGAGTTAAACTCGTGTGGAGAGGGTTCCGTTCCGTACATGGTTATCTAAAATTTACTAGGTTACTTTAAATACCATAGACTTCTTATAAGTTTTCCTGTAATATGTAAATGTAAAGAACAATTTTCTGCATTTCTTCAAAATGTTTGCCCCAGTAGTTTCAGAAATAAGGGGGGGGGGAATGGTCAATTTTCGCCTATTTTCCTAAATAACTTCCAAACTATTTTACTTGAAATTCAAAAGAAAATATATTTAGATCCCCACAATAAGCCCTTTCATTTGATATGTCACACAATATAGGTGGCAGAACTTTTTTTTTAAATTTTCTTGTTTACCCCCCAAAAGTGGCCCCCATGCTTAAAATTCATATATTTACGTCACGCGTCCGTGTTGCGGTCACCAACTTACATATGTATAACAAATTTCAACTAAATCGGTCCAGTAGTTTCGGAGCAAATTGGCTGTGACAGACGGACAGACAGTCACACAAGTCATCCTATAAGGGTTTCGTTTTTTCCTTTTGAGGTACCCTAAAAATCATAGGCTGGGCTGAAGGTCAACCTACACTGCCCTGTTTTATAAACCTACAGATTACAATTTTACAGCATCACTGATTATATCCTATACTTTTGCCCAGCAATGTTGTCATTTTTGTCTGCTACATTGTAACTTGTAGCTCAGCTTGTTACAAATTTTGACTGCATCAAGATAGTTTATACCCCGTCTATAATGACTCCAACTATCAACGGGATTATGCGCGAAACCAGCCAGATCAAGAAATATATCGCTTCCCGAACATAGATAGTTTAAGAGGGTTCTACATATATCTGCTGGGGCTAAGAGTTAACAGAACACCATTTTTATGTTTGGCATATTTCCTAGCTTCATACTTCTTCATGCACGAAGGAGAGTAATGATCAGTGGCGCAGCCTGCCTAAAAGCCGATTCCTAACGGCTTTACCAAGCTAGGAAGCTACGGCTAGCTGTCAGTGAAATCCATGTTACTCTAACTAAACGTCAGACTCGCACATACGGTTTTAATTCTTCCAGCTTCCCTTAGGAAATATTTGACGCTTCGCCACTGGTAATGATTTTATCAGTTTTAGAGACTATAACTTAATTCTTGAAACGAATTATAGTTGGTGGTGTAAAGATCGTCGCCCGAGTGCCAGTAAGCTACTCCTCATGCTAGTAAAACTATATTATAGCCTCTTCCCCAAGCCGATTCTCTACAGTAGTTCTCTACTTGTGGTGAGGTTGAAAGTAAATACCTCAATATCGCTGACTTCTTCGCAGGAGTCCGCGTCGGTGATGTACGAGGCGAGCGCGGAGGGCCCGGCGGCCAGCAGCCGGTACGTGCCGCCCACCATGCCCGTGCCCTCCACCACCTCTTCCACCTCCAGCTCCTGGTCTGACACCTCCTGGAGACAGATATTTTTCGTTATACTACAAAACCATAATAAGGATAAAAATTGTGAAGCTAATAAAAATTTTTTTTTATAAACTTATATAAGGTTGTCTAGCGTTTTTTACTGTGTTCATTTTAGTGACTTCGTATTTTCAGGGGAAGACGCGACACTACACTTTGCGCACACGGGCCGCTAAGCCAGTGTATGTTTGTGTAGACTAAAATGCATGTATCACACTTCCACTAAAAGGGACTTGCACGAAAAAGTGACTTACACTGTTCTCTAAAATGTGTTATAAGCAGAAAGGCGCAAGAAATCCCAAATGGTGGTAGGATTTCTTGCAACATGCCCCGAGCTTTGACTGGAATAGATTAGTCGGGGCAGTGCAAACTTTTCACCGTTCCCTATAGCCCCTCGAGGAGTGAAACATCGAAGGAGCAGACCCTGATAGTCCACGAAATGTATGGCCGCGAGGAATCATTCTCGAGGCATATCGCGGCAAAGATGGCCAGGTCAGGGTCGTCTTGGTGAAGACCAAATCGGGCTTATTGAAGCGATCTGCAGCTCGTGTTGCCCGCATTCCAATCGCAGATGAGTGCTGCTGAAGCAGCACTGTGGTGGACAATGTTGACGCTAAAACCTCGAGTCGGAACAGAATCTAGGTTTATACGTTTTTGAATATTGATTAAAGATGAACAAAATCAAATAATCGCCGAAATTCGTTTTGTATGAGAATACTAAAACAGCATTAAAATTGAATTTATTAATTATAGAGTACTATGTAATCTGTGATTATAGTGAAAAAACCAAAACGTATAGACCTAGATTTTGTTCTGACTGACAATCTCTCAAAAATTGGTCAACATTGGTTAACATTTAAGGGTTGGAAATCGTTATCGCCTTTTGTATGAAAATCTGTAGGTTCACACTCCCCTTAAATGTCCCTCAACTAGTTGTCAACCTATACAGAAACGTCACTGAAACGTTACTTTAATTCAATCTCAATTTGAGTAGCCTTTTTGAATTCGGCCATAAAACTCTAATTTTGAATTTAGAAGCGAGCGACGTGTCATTCCACGCCATACTAAATAAAATTGCGCATACCTGTTCAATGACAGTCTCGTCCTCGTCGACCTCGGCCTTGATTTCGGGGTCGATCTCGACGTCGGCGTCGAGCTCGGCGTCCACGTCGGCGTCCACGTCGTCCTCGTCCACGTCGCCGGCCGCACCGCTGTATTTCATCTCGCCCCGTTCTAGCGCTTCTAAACTATCTGAGGATACAAAAAATGCGAATCAGATTTCTGTAGATCACGCATGTAAATATAACTGGACCTAAATGATTAGGGAACATTTGACATTTTTTTTTGTTTTGCTATGGACCACTTAACAGTGTTCACTCGCGCAACTCGCGCCACGCGTCTTGTGTCGATGTTTTCGATGGCTTCGCGGACCACTTCTGGTGCTTCCAGGGACCACCAGTGGTCCGCGGACCACCGGTTAAGAACCACTGCTGTTAATTATCATCGCCCTAAAGGCTTCTACACACCGAAACGCGGAACAGAAGCGGAGTGGGTCGACAGCGGGCCCGCGTAAGCAGTGTCACAGGAACTAAAGTGGAAGCTTTCACATCAATCCGTGCGGTCACTGGTGTAAAGGCTTCATTTTAGTTCCTGTGACACTGCTTACAGGCCCACTTCTGACCCGCTCCGCTTCCGTTCCGTGTTTCGGTGTGGAAGACTTAAACTCCTAAATCCTGGCCAAAGCGACAAATGACACGGGGAAAGAAATATGGCCCCACGCACTACAGCGGCCCTAACATGAATGACACAAAGATAAGACAGACCGTCTTATCTCTAAGTGCGTCTCTCTCACACTAGTGCCGACGAAAGAGATAGTCTTTGTGTTATTCATGTTAGGGCCGCAGGGCGAGGATCGCAAATGCCAGGCACCGCGCCGAGGATTGTATATTGTAGCGGTCATGTTACGTCAAATTTGACTAACTTGTACTGGACCGTTCTACTGAACTGAGGCCAAATATTGAAAACATGTATTGCATGGATTATGAGTAACTGTAACTACGAACTTATAATTATAAAAACTACAAAAATATGATTAATTACATATACTTTTCAACATTGTAGTGTAGGCACGAGTATCCTCAAAATTGTTTTAGTAACTATCCTAAATATTAACACATCAACCATGTATACCATGCATGCATGCAAGTGCAACAAGCATGTATGTTATATTATATCTGTGTTTATAAAATTTTACTAACCTGGATAAACCATCGCCTTTTTGATAGCCTGAGGATCTTTCCGTGACCATTTTTGAACTTCCTCGTCCATTTTCCCCACTTTCGCTGGATTCATGGCCCATAAGCACCCCTTTCTTTGACTCCCGTTGGTCGACGGCTTCTCAATTTTCTCAAAACATTTATTTAAACTAAGATTGTGACGTACTGAATTTTTCCAACCGTTTGGCGCCGTTTTGAAATAAGGGAAATGTTGACTGAAACAAAAACACACGATTAGATATCAATCGACAAAATCAAACAACCTGTCTAATATTAGTAGTACCTAATTGAGCGAACGTGTGACTTACCACATGAAGTTGTAAATTTCTGAAACTGGCAAACTGCCTGTTCTTGAGTTTTTCAACGCCATCGCTATGAGACACGAGTACGAGTAGGCAGGCTTGGGGAACTCTCCTGCGCCAGCCATGTGCTTGCTCGTTGTGTTCACGTATTTCGCATGGCTAGCGTCCACTGTGAACGCTCCATTAACTGAAGTCTTAATTATTTGCCTATTGTTATTCAACGAGTTGTCGATTAGTATTGTCGCTTGACTTTTGTTGCTATTAGCTAAAATTGTCCTAGATTGCTGTGCGTCTAATATATGAATATTACCGGATATAATAGTCTTAGTTCCTAATTGTTGCGCTACTTTTTGGCTTGCGTTCAAAATTGAACAATTTTTATTATTTACTTTTATTAGTTCCTGCGATGCCTTTATTCTTACTGTTTGAGTGGGGGTTTGTGTATTAGTCTTAAGTTTGCTAGTATCCAAGTCCTTAAATAAATCCTTCACTACATGTTTGTCCTGTTTCCGAACGTATATGACCATTTGAGTTGCTTCTTCTAGGGGTTTCTTGACGACGGGCTCATCGGGTTCCTGCACTTTAGTTACTTTTATTGCGCTTGGAGAAAAAGTGAGATGACTTTTTTCCTCTTTTGGACTGGGTAATGACGTATTGCTATTCAAATCATTGTTTGCAGCCGATGTTAATAATAGATTCGATGCATCCTCCTTCACAACACTCTTGACTGGAGTCTCTGCGAATGTGGACGGCATTACGGAATTAGGATTGACCATCACAGCATTGGCTTCTGAACCATATAGGTCTAAGTTGTGAACAAAACTAGATGAGTTGTTGAGCCATATTGCGGAATTGTCCGTGTCCATATCTAATAGAGGTGGCATATCAGAAAAATTTAGCCCTAGGGAATCCTGAAAACAAAATATTATGCTGATGATTATATTATGTTATAATGTTATTCGTAATGAAACGTAATTTAGTATTTTCTTACAGGAAAGTCTGTTATGCTGCTGAGATCTGTGGCCATCTCATTTTTGATATCCATGTCCAGCATATCTTGGAGTGAGTCGGTGATGTACAAGTCCATTTCTGAGCTCAACTAAAACAAGAAAGGTTTAATTTGTTAAAAAAAATGATGACGTAATCCATTTATACTTTATAAACAGCAAAGACCATCATAATACACACAATACGCATTTGCTTCTTTTCGTTTGTATTACTACACCACAACATCTTTTCTTACATAGGTTATCTATCAAATTATTATTATATATAAAAGAATTATTTTCAAAAAGTTTTATGAATTAATATTCAACATAGGTAATACAATAGTCATTCACAAAAGAATGTTTTCGCGCCATTTTAATCGAGCGCAGATGGCTGGCGGGCGCGTGCATTGAAACGGCGGGACGGGAAGGACACCACAATGAACCAATACGCAAGTAGTAGTGTAAAACCTGTTTTGCCTTGAGGTAGTAGGTATGCGCTACCATTCCTCTGTGGCGAAAATGAAAACTGGAAATCGAATAAAACATGACTAAATATAGGGGAAATAAGAGAAAGGAAGGAAAACGCTATTTGGTAACTTAAAATTTTATTTAATTTCAGCCAAAGAACGATAAGAAGAATAATATTCATGTCAAATACGTCAATATATCGTGCAATTGGTGCAACAACAACCACTTTATATTGTAACAAGACCGCTGATAATTATTTTAAGTAAAATCTACCTATTTGGGCAGAATATGTATACATTGTGTCGTTGTTTTATAAGAGACCTATACCAACCCACGAATCGTTGTCTCTCGGTCGAGGGACCGGACTGGATCACTTGCCTGAGCGGGCGGCATGCATAAAAAACGACCCGAAGGCTTCCAAGATTTGGGACGATGTTTTTTGTATTAACTTTTACTCGCCGTGCCCTGGCCGTAACTATAAATAAACTCGTTCTCGCGTACCGTAGCCTATTACGTTATTAATCAACTTCCATCTTCCGGTAACATAAACAGAGGAGTTTAGTGGCGCAAGTTTTAGTCAATATGAATTCAATGTTGACTAACTTAAAACTAATTTGTTTAGTATCTAGATACCTATGTTGAACATTTTCTTAAACAGACCATTTTATTAAGTTGAAACCTGCACTATTTACAATATTATAATTCAATTAGTTAAATTGATCCACCTTAGACAGAAGATAATAATTAATGCATCGAAGAAGAGTGCAATGGCAGATAAGAAAAACACGTAACCACGATAACTTTTAAACTATCACGTAGACTGTTATGGCATTGATAACAGCTTTTGGTATTGCTTGAACCCAAAAAAAAAACTTGATAGCTCAGTTAGCCTTGGCATTATAAAATACCGCCTATGCTTTTGCAACCTGCCAAAGATTATTTACTTTTAATATTATTTCTCTAATTTTCCCGCCGTTTTACAAAATCGTTTAAAAACAATAATGCCAGAATGAGACAATTTAATATTGGGGTGGGTGAAAGGGACAGCTATAGACGAATCTGAAGAGGGTGAATCGACCCCTAATGACATGGCAGCCGTCTAGTCGAGTCGCGCCCAGTGAGCGCCCAGTTACCCACGAATTAACACGGCGCGATGGTTGCACAGAAAATTAGGTACCAAACTCTTAAAGACATGGACAGAATAGATTTTTTCAATACTTTGTCAAAAATATGAAATACCCCAGATTTTTTTAAAAGGGGATACCTATTGCTATTACTAAAAAATCACCTATGCACATTCTTAGTCAAAGAAAGATCGTCCATGCCGAACACGCATCCTAATACATACACCTTTTTGTGGTACTTGTCTATTGATTATTCAGTTGTAATATTTCACAAGTTGAACAAAAGTCCATGCGTTTTTTCATAGCATACAGCCGTGTCTCAGAGGGCCATGAACTCTGTCTTTATTACCTCTAGAGTTCATCATGCTCACGTGAGATTACCTTTTTCAAGCTTCAATTGAATGAGGAAGTATTTTGAAATTCTTTTAACAATTCTGCACACGCAGATATACAAGTAGTACATTTGAAGTCCGGTACGATGGAATTAAAATAAGAATGGTTCTATTTTTAACTTAAGTTTCCCGAGTAACTTTAAAGCACGTTTATATGATATGCTAGGTAAAGAAGGCAGATCTTTCGTTGATAAAAATGTTTCGAGAGTATAGCAGAAGTATGGGTACCTATCGGGGTTTGTGGAGGCGCTGCGAGAGGCCCGCGCCCGTGTCCTCGAACCTGACCGCGCGCGCTCGCCTTGAACTCGGCGGAGAGCTCGCTTCTGCGCCGGCGATGCTCCGTGCTCGCCGGAAAAATCGACGCCTGACGAAAATATCATTCATACTAGGCACTATAGCCGGTCGCAGGAAATTAACATTCTATATTTTGAATATTACTTAAAATAGCAATCTAGCTTTGACATACTCCAACAGAGTTCTGGGTTTTATATTTAAAACTTTGCATATTGGAGACAGTATTATGCCAACAAATTACAAATTGTGAACATCTTACACCAATTTAATTGAAGATTAAAAGTGGCCATACAAAAAGGATGGACCGTTTCAGTGACATGATCATTTTTGGTCCTTGCATATTCAAGTACTATTATTCCATAACACCCGCCCTATGCGCGCGCAATAGGGGGTTGCGTATTGATCTCATGCGCGGCGCCATCCCCTCGGTCTTCAATTTACTTTTGCAAACGAAGGGAGGATATTAACATTTCTGTCGAAACTTTTATTCCTAAATCCAAATAAGTTTAATTAATCCAAACCAATAAAAATGTACTTCATTTAAAAGACTTGTTTTTATTACAGTAAAAAAATTCGTTTACAGATTTGCAGCGCTCTGATGATAGTATGATGACGACGGGGTCAACAGCCTCTGTAAATTAGTAACTTAACCTTCGACTATTGTTAAATTACCTATATGTACCTATTGTATTTTTGTCTCAACATGCTTTAGATACCAGCACTATATCAGTGTATATAAATAAAATTAAAGATTGCGAGTTTTGGTAGTTTTATATAGGTATCAAACCAATATTGAATGAATAATGAAATGAACCTATCTGGAGTAGAAACCGTGATACGATCCTCGGGTTATCAGTATTTTTATGGGTAAGGAATAGTAGTTTATGCAACGGTTGCATAATGATAGGCCTTAAAACACTAGTGCGGTTTTCATGAAACGAGCCGATAGGCGAGTTTCATAATAAGATCGCACGTGTGTTTTAAGGCCAAATTATGCAGAATTGCATACATAACTTTATCTACACACATATTATAAATCCTCCATGATGGGTTCAGAAACAATATTTTCTGGCAACAAGTTATTTGTTGCAATCGTGGCTGCATATTTCCGATATCCGGCGCATTTTCACATCACACACACTCCGAGAAGACTACTTACTATTCATATTTTCAACTAAAATGTAAATTACAAACAACTTTTTCTATTCAATTCAACAAAATTCTACTTTCGTTCAGCAAAACGTCAATATAATGGCGGCCGTCCGTCAAGACCATTTTTTTTTTAAATCATAGACAAACGGATAAAGTCTCTATTCTCACGTCACTCGAGATCAAATATTGTGCAGTTTATATTAAAAAAACATACTGAATTGACGTTTCGTATCAATAACTGTTTTAATATCTATGGATACTAGAATAGAGACCCACTTGAGTTTGACAACTGTTCCAAATTTAATCTCATTTCTTTACTAAAAACGATATAGAAGTCATGTTATTTCTTCATCGCAGCACTGGTTTTTCCTAATTGGTTGTAAAAATGGTGGTCATTTTCTACGGTTTTTGATTAACCAATGGAGGTTTTATGATATGGGTGTAGATAAAGTCTATTAACTCCCTACGTCTTTTTAACCTTTAATAGCCCCTCTAATGAGGCGTAGCTGTTCGTTGTAGTTTATTCATTCGTTCAAGGAATTAAAAAAAAATGCTTTGTGTAATCTATATCTTTTGGATGCACCAAACTCCAAATCATAATCTATAAATAAGCACATGTTAAGCCTCTAAAATGAACTGTGTCCGAATGCCCGCATGATAGTGATGATCCTCTGTGCCAGTAATAGCTGTAAGAGATGCTTTATTTTATTCTGCTGGTGCGTGCCGTCTTCTGTGCACTCTTCGGAAAAAGTACACCGCATAGGTATATTGGAGTATTGGCGTCTCGCGCAGAGTTCCGGTCCCCCGTTAGCAATGCTGCCTCCAAGCCAACTGGAGAGTTGTCGACAGCAGCTTTACTTGATCATATTCCTTTTCATGTCAATATTGAAGATACTAATGACAATGATTTCTGTGGTTCTCTTAGAGGTACATTTCAACACTTCATCCATCCGTTTGGATCGCTGTAACTTTAAAGCGACCAGATTGACCGGTAACCTAATACTATTTAAAATTGACCACCGATATCATTCTGCTCAAATATCGAATACATATTTACTGTGGTCGGGAAGATTGGAAAGCAATAGTGACAGCAAACGAAAGCCACGGAAAGAGTCCTGGACTCCTTCAGACACGGCATGGAATACTCATATCGGTAGTGCATGAAAACTGCTTGTAGCTGACAAGAATAATATGACAATATCATTGTTTCGCCATTTCAACCCGGAGACGTCCACTATTCGACATAGGTCATCTAAGGTAACATTGTTTGTCACATTTATCGATGAATTTTGATTGTACTAAAAGGGAAAATTACGTGCAAATATTTGTATAGTATTTCGATATTTTAAATTCTCAGTCTTTTAAGCTATTCGTGCTCAATCGTTTATTACTTGGCATTTCTACTTTTTGATTTCAGTCTTTCAAAAGTAGCATTTATTGAATTCTTAAATTTATACTTTTCGGTTTCAGCTTTTTTGCCATATTTCGTAATATTTTCATGGCTTGCTATTAGATTATATTTGACTAGTCTCCTCAACAATATTTAGACTTTCCATTTTTTTGTCTTAGCCTTCAATACTTATTGAGATTTGTGCTTTCTTGGCATATTTGTCTAGTATTTGATATTCTACATTTCTACTTCTTTCAAAAGTTAGAATTTTGCGTTGTTTCGGTTCTTGGCTTTCTCTGGCTACTTCTTATAATATTCGGCATTTCCATTTTCTGTCCTTTACTATCTCTCGATAATCTTCATTATTGGGAGGTTCCACTTTGGCTTTGACATTTTCCTTTTAATTGATCAATATTCAGAAAATCTATTTTTCGGTTATTGTCCATCTGTAGTTCGTAAATAAAAATAAATATCCGGACGTATTCATACATCCGTTCAAAATTCGGAACTTCACTACGGCGGTCTTAGGCTCTAAAGCGAGATAGATGACTTTAAATGCATTGGTCAGCAATAAGTTAATTAATTAAATAGCTATATTTTCATGGTAGTCATCAACTTCATTCTCTTGCCCTTTCCTCTTTTTTTTGGTCGGCGCTGCGTTTGGCTAGGTCTAGTATTTGTTTTACTTCTGTCATTGTCTTTGAATACGTCTGGTCCAAAGTTGAATTGTTCAGAACTTCCACTACCCGAAAGAAATCAACGGGACCAAGACTCCGACTTGCAATTGAGCGGCTTTTTTAAAACGTTATAAGATTAAGTTTACTACATCATACAACATTATCAACAAACAAGCTTTAATTCTTGTTTGAGGACAACACATGTTTCAACAGAATGTATCTTCTCAATATTGCGTCCTCTATACTTTATTTCTAGCACGGTCCACGTCGCCTTTAAATTGTAGCCATGTGGCTAAATGGGACAGTACAAGACAACCGGAGTGATCACGCTTCGAGTATAGTAAATGAACAAGGAAATTTTGGAATTTACCAAAAGACAGCCGACGTTAAATACGCTAATGAACCAGTCATCCTGGTAATTTATGGACCAGAAGTAAATTTAGTTATCACACCTGCCCTCGTAGCTCATTATTTGCGTCAAGATCACTTGTACAAATTTTATCACCTGGCGTTCGTACTTTCGTAGTAAGACGATTTGAGTAGTAGCTAAGAACTTGTTCAAAATTGATTATAGGTAGATTAACGACTCTGCCGAGTCAAAACGTTTATTATGAGGAGGCAATTGACTTTCAGCTGTTAGTTGTTAGATAAACAATAAATATAATTTAGTTTTAAGAAAAAACAATACTCAGAGACTCGAAAATGTCTTAAAGTAAGTAAGAAATAATGGCTTGCCTTCTTTAGTCAATTTACTAGAAACATCAAATATGGGTCAATATCAAATATTGTTTCGTAAATCAATACTAACTGCGAATTTCAGATCCCTAACCACGTTTGACAAACGTTTTACCTAGTTGCCTAAACAACGATATTTAACCCATAAAAAATCTACCTGTGACGAATGTTAAGGAAATATCGAAGAACCAGATAGACCTACCTAGTATATTTTTCGGAAATTAAAAATTATATCTTAGAACCAACATAGGTAGGTACTAGATACGACCTATTGTGTACAATTTATGGAAATTCATTTATTTTGGTTGGTAGATACCCTTTTACCGGGACAAGTCTGGAGGCAGGATATATCAATCGGTTCACAAATGTTGGAGTTCTGAGGTAGGTACCTAGGTAACAATAAATATTAAAAATTAACCAAGCGCTACAAATTGAGAACCTCCTCCTTTTTTGAAGTCGGTTAAAAATAAATAGGTAACGTAACGGTTAAATGTTAGGAAATAACTTAGGAGCAACCGACAAGGTGCATAGTCTGCCTCGTTCCTGCAGTCTCGCTCAGTGCAGTCAATAGCTATAGCTACCTATTGTGTACATGCTTCTACGCACACATTCACAAGCCAGACGGAACACTACAACCCTCGTTCGTAATCGCCGTCACCACTACAGTCACACGATCGCTCATTGTTCAACGTTTTGAAATTCTCGAAATCGGCCGTGGGAACTGCTTGTAGGTAGGTACATTCTGCATAGAACTAGGTATGAATGCAACTAGGAGCTAATAATATCATTAGGGGTGGTTATCTAACTCGTTGCTTCAGTGTAAGATATTTTGTTTGATAGGGATACTTACGTAGGTATATTGATTAAATATTTTTTGTAGGGTTTTTTAAATGTTTTAAATTTGTTTGACACGAGGTAATAAAATATATTAATAGGTAGAGGTAAGTAGTGAGGTTCAATATCGTAGCAGATTTGAGATTTATGTTTTATAGGTTTTTGTATAAGTATATAAAATAAAATAAATCTTCGTAAATATACAATAATGATGATGAAATGAAATCCCTCACAATCCTGCCTACCTACGTTCGAATGTGTACCGTCCTACACTATTTTGCTCTGGTATACCAGCTAGGTATTCTTATACCACTACACCTCGCCTCCCTTTCCTAGGTAGGTAGGTAGGTATATCTACTTCACTGAACCTTCGTGGTGAGGTAGTAAGTACTCTTACACAAATGAGAAACAGGTAGTACCTATCCTATATACAACTACTCATTGACGGCAGATTGGCGCCGTTTTTTAACGGTTACCAATTATATTTATTTGTTTTTTTTTTTAAGGATTTTGCAGTAGATGAACTTAAAAATCATGGAGATGAAAACAAATACCTCGTTCCAAATTAAATACAAGTCATTGTTGATAAAACACGAATATTTAAAAATAATTCACACAAACAACTATTGTGGAAGAGAGACATAATACTACACCACGCGTGCATTGGAAAGAGACAGTAGATAATGAAACAATTCACAATTGTCCGTTACTGTAGTACACATGTCAGTAAACTAGAAAATTAACGTGGTTATCATTCAATCAAAATGTAATTATCAAACAGAAACATTAACTTATTATCGGCGCAAAGATTCCACGAGAAACAGAAACAAAATATTCTGTTGACGAGGTGTAATAGAATAGTGTAGGCATTTCCCGCCACTTTCTGCAAACGTACGTTTTAATGGGAAACATGTCTCCAAGCTAATTTACGTTTGATAAAATTCATTCTTCTTGAGCATACAATTATTGATAGAAATCGTATCATCACAAATATCTATTGCAAATACTGCAATGAATGACATTAAAAAGAGCGGGACATGCATGTTAACTATGTTGCATTGGACTCTCCCATTGTCCGTTCATCTTGTTTTTACAATAACAACAGTAAATGAGACATAATTATTGAAACACTTTACTCACCGAATATTTCTTTATATAAATATCCTTATGCTCAATAGCAAAATCCTGAATTTCACACATTTACGTATTTAAACACATAAGATTGACAGATATAACACCACTCACTCCATAAAAACCACAATCTGTTTTATTGCTATGTGAAAAGGTACACAAAGAATGGTGCATTTCCTATTGGAGGATTATGCCCACGTGATCAACCTTTAGTGGCCCCTATTGGTTGAACGTCTAATACGGTTGACGTCATCAGTCAAGGGACGTACTTTTAATAAATATTTAGTAGATAAAGTTTCCACACAATATTTAAATCAATTTGATAAATATTTATTTAATATATCCAATTCGTTTTTATTTAACTTTAGGTTATTACTATAAATATGAAATACTTACATTCTCTTACCGGTTGCAGAGGCTCGTCCATTTTGTACAACATGGCGGTTTGTTTACACCGGCATGATAAAGCGGCAAGTACTTTAGAAACGTGTGTAAAGCTGTACTTAATTTTAACTAATTATAAATAATGATTAAAATTCAAGGAACATTTTTATTGAATAGTACGATACAACAGACAAAACTTAATAAGAAAATTATAAATTACAAGCACATGGGCGATACCATTTTGGTTAATCTCCTGCGCCACCTACAGGATATTACTGCGAACTATGGCTGCGAAGCGGGAGAAACAAATTTGTGTGCATATTTTACCATTTATTTATCATGAAGATCGTCTTAAAACAACGCTTACTAAAAGGTGATTACAAACATTATTCGATACATTTATAAGTTAATCAATTAAACAAACAAAACGAACAATTCATAAACATACTGGTTGTCAGCTTTATTTTTATGGCAGGCAAGCTGATTTCAACTCAAAATTAAGAAAAATAAAAAGTAAAACGCATTTTTTCTTTTAAATCAAATTCCTTATTCTATGAATCGGTACTGCTAAGGCAAACAATATAAAAAGTGGTCGATTCAGCTATTCTATATCCTACTATTTCGTCACACTAAATTATAAAATCTGTATCTCAAAATTATTCAGTCGAAATGTTAACCTTACTACACACATGTTAAAGTTTATGTTTAAATCAACCGATTTTGAAGTAGGAGCTTATTCAAAGAAGTAACGATTTAATAATAATAATAATAATAATAAACAGACATTTTCATTCTACGTCAAAATGGAATGTGTGACAGGGAAAACACAAGTCAAAATAAGTTTGTCACCAACTAACTGAAGCAGTTTGAGTCTATAGTCTAGTCCAACAATTTCGAAATCAAGTAAGTACAGTAAGTAATAAGATCTAAAATAATCAATTTGAGCAAGCTTGGGTATTAAAGAGGGTATACGATTACAAAGTGACGGCATACGCGCTGGCATACCTACCTATTACTAGAGTATTTTATGAATGATAATTGTAATTTAATGTTATTCTACGTATATCTTTTCAGATTTTTATGCATAGACTCGTTAGTTAGTGAGTGAGTTAATATGAGAAGTTGCGCACTAGACCGAATTTTCCTTCGATTCAAAGATTCTTACACCGGACCGACATTTCTCGGATTCGGATCAGACGTAGTGCGAAACCGCTCTTAAGCTGTCGTTTAATTTGTAAAAAAAACATAACACCATATGCGAATGTTTAGGGACAGATTTAGAACTAATTCTATGAATAAAACTCTAGAAAGATGTAGAATAACATTTCAATTGTCAATTAAAAAAGCATAAAATATTTAAATACTTTCGTAATTTGATAGCTATTTACAACGCTCATGCTGTAACTTTAGAATATGTATGTAGAACCTAGAAGAACTGATAATTGAACTTATAATCGTCAAACTCCCAGCGACCATTACTTCGACGCCAGCGCCAGTTTATAGATGCTGAAGCTAAAGGCAGGTTTAGACAGAGTCAGTGACTGACTTCGAATTCGAGACAAGTCAGCGCCGACCCAAGAAAAACCAAATGTAAATTGATTTGAAGTCAGTAGAGCGGTGGGAGGTCAGCGTTGAGTTGTATATTCGCACACGAATATTTTGAGGTCAGTCGGTTCGGCGCAGATACTGACTTGTGCACTGACCCTGTCTTAACCTGGCTTAAGACTAGGGCGGGATAGTTATTCAGACTATTAAGGAACGCATATAATTAATTCTTCAAAACTTTGAAAGTTTCTTATTGATTTGTTTTTTGTACAGGTCGTAAGTGCCTAACCTTTTAATTTCCTTCTTTTGTAAATATTTCTCTTTGGAAAATGTGATACCTGCTGGCTCTGCCACAAACTGAACATTTTGCGACACCTTGTTTATTTTAAAATTAGTTGTATATCCACTCTCGGAAATCGAAGCAGTTGGTATAAAAGGGAGCACTTTAGGCTTTTTAATGCGTGATTTCTCTTGCTTAGCCAACGGCGAGTCAGCATTCAAGTATATGCTCTCTTCTAAGTAGTTGGATGGCTTGGCCCTCTTCTGTCTGGCCGTTTCGACGACAAATTTCGATGTTGATATGACTTTGGGTTTTTCTTTTACGTCTCTAGGCTTGTCTTCGAGTTGGCTGATAATGCTCACAGGCAGATGTGGGATTTTATGGATCTCTTGGAACGAATTTTCCTTTGAAACCTGCAACCAAGTATGATAGTTATAGTCCATTAAAATCCTCACTGATTAATTCATGTTTAGTGCATATAAGATGCAGTATATATATATAATATTTATACAATAACCTTTGTTTTCTTGCTATCATTATCTTCCTCTCTCTCTTTCCTTTTTTTGTTTTTCTTGACTTGTATCTGGTTGATTTCTGAAAAAAAGGATAATTTGTACTAGACGGTTAAGTTTCTTTCACACTCATGAAAATGAAAATATTAATTTTGCAAGTAGGCCACATGCTCTCTTTCACTGAAGCTACCAGCGCTTCGAAAGGTGACATCTGCTGAGAAGGAACGCCGGAAGAAACTCAGCAGACACGGCAAACATGTATGTGGTCTCAGTTTAAACTTAGTGTAATTTTTTTAATCCTGTGTGAATGTGACCTAGAGGCAGGAACTCTCAAACACGTTTTTCAAATGCCCTATAATAGTCACTCCTCTATAATGATATCCTTCCCTCAAAATTACCCCGCCCTGTAAATATTAAATTGTGCCTTTAATAACTTATATTTGTAGGTAGTTAGTTTAACAACAAATGTATGTACTGTCTTTTTTAAGATCCTCACCTGAGTTACTTCCGAGATTACCGGACAATCGCTAAGTATTAATGGCGTGTTTTTTTAAACCTCTACACTGGCGGAATCATCAATAATATCGATGGAGCTATAGTAAAAAAATTAAAAACTAAAACCCGACAGGCGACGTAAAAGATTTTGTTCTCATAGTATGACGCATTCTTAGAATTCTTATACAGCCTATAACACTCGCACGTTGTACAAGAATCACATGATACCCCATTTATTGAAATCGGTCCAGTAGTTCAGGAGCTTAAGTGGCACATTAAATTTTATGTCATAGATTATATAGACTGTAAGGGTGCTTTTCCACTCAGATTGCTTTATCGTATGTTTAATGACATACGATAAAGCAATCTGATTGGTTAGCTCGCCGCTCCGCTTTAGTGGAAAGGCACCCTTAAACTCTATTCCCTCCTTTTGACTTCGTGCAGTCAGGTAAAAATTGAATTGAATTGACTATACCTGGTTTGGATGCAGTATTCTCAAAATTTAGTTCATGGTTCTTCTTATGCTTCTTTTTCTTAGATTTCTTCTCATCTTCGACTACATTGTCAGCTGAATGAAATAAAGGTATTGTGTATTCATATAAAGTCCTAATAATATATCTATTTCGACCACCTACAGGTCTTGCAACTGGGCAAAATTTAAATGGGACGCAGCGACACAAGAAGTTTATTGAAGTAAATCCGGGTGGCGCTGCGATCGAGGGATGCAAAACATAACCTACATTTACGTTGGTTTTGTTTACATTAAAACTATATAAACGAGATTTTTGGGTTAGGGTTCAATGCACGCACGTGTCACGCATGCACCCAAAGATCACATGCACTAAAAGAAGGATATGCCTATCAGTACAATTTCGTGTAACAAGTCTCATAGAAGGTTGTCAAACACCAGCGCCATGGCTTACCCGCACCCTATTGCTGATATCTTAGGTCTTACGACATACATACAAAAGTTTAATATTGCTCGATTCACACGCTATCATATCATTGCACAGTATTTTATGAGACCCGAAAATCGGACGTCATTCGTTTTTCATCCGTTTCGGTAAGATCATAGTAATACAAATGCAAGATTAAAATTCCCAGGTGTCAATCTCACTTAGTTTTGGTGTAAAAAAAAAACAAAAGTATAGGTATTTTAAAGACATAATATCCTAAAAAAATATAAATCTAATAAACCGCAAATATTTTTAATCAAGTCATTACATAAGGGAGTAAAGACATTAAAAAGGCATATTTTGGATGGTTTTGGAAGTCTCTAGCATCAGTAGGAGCGGAGATATTAATTTTTTTTATAATTTTTTTAACATTTTTTTTCTTCCATATACCATGTTAATCCGTACCGATTGTCAAATAAAACCATGCGTAATGATGTTTTCTACATCCTCAAATAAACTCGTATCCATAACCAGTAGGATTTCGCGTGAAATTGAGTTTTTAAAAAATACCGGTTATTTCGGAGTTAGGGTTGTCACTTTTAAGATAAGAAGAAAATACCGGTATTGAACGGTTTTAGGCGGGTAATAATAGAAGTACTACTATTTTAATTATAGAAATAATACTAATAATTCTATTTTATTACACGGGTATTGTTTGTGTCAATAATATTTATGAATATAATCATGTTCTTGAAAATATTTCTATAGATTTCGAGAAAATTTGTTGAATTCCAGAAACATTTACTTACTGAATTCCATGACTAGCATATTTATACGAAATGAATCATATGCGCAAGTAAATCCAATGATGGGCTATTTGTGATGAGGGAAGGGGGGGTCCAATAGTGTTGTCCGACAAATACAGGTCAACTTTCTCCGAAATAATTAATGTAGAAAAGTGGTTACTAGACGGACTTCACATAATTCTCGTGGTACTCCCTTGTGGGTTGCCCATAAACGCAGAAAAATTTGAAGTTTTCTGCAAGGAACTAGCTCACAAATACGTGATTTCATATTCGTGGCACCCAATGACCGTGACTATACATAAAATTTTAGTACATGGGAAAGACATAATCGAATCTTCAACATTACCTGTTGGTATGCTTTCGGAGCAAGCTGCAGAATCGAGGAATAAATATTGGAGATATGATAGGGAACACCATAGCAGAAAAATTAGCAGAGAGAAAACTATGTTGGACCTTTTCCACCGCGCTTTGGAGTCTTCAGATCCGCTGATTTTTACAATAAGATTAAACTGCAGACAAAAAAAGTTGAAAAAGCTGCCTTTGCCTCCAGCTGCCGTAGACCTGTTACAGCCAGTCGTTCAAGATGGTCAATCAGATATAAACCAAGACATGGACGAGCAAATGTTAGAGGACAATGATATGGATATTACCTGTGTTTCTGAAGAACAATAAATGTTCCTTCGAAATATTAACTTTGACATATCTTTGACAGGTCTTTGACTTTGATATGTATATTTACAGAAGATCGCCTATGTCCAGCAGTGAACTTCGAAAGGCTGAGAAGAGTCCTGAAATATTACATAACCATGTGATTATAATAAAACTGTAGCTTTAATAAGACTACAATTTTATTATATCACATGATTATTGTAATATTATGTAAATGACGCAATTATGATAGCTCGCAGCTCGTTTGTCAGTCAATTAACATAAAAAAAAAAAATGATATTCAAGTAAGTAGGTGTTTTACTTTTGAACGTCTACAGTTTTGAAAATATTCCGGAACACTTCTTTAGAAAAGGTATTAATTGATTAATCAGTTTTAGTGTATATATCTCTTAACTAGGCGCCATCCATCATCTTAAAATATTTTTAAATGGAATACCGGTATTAATGTAAAACAGTTTAGTGACAACCCTGATTAAAAAATTTAAATGTATGTATTTCCTAGATCCCGCGGAAAACCGAAGCATTTCTTTTTCCGGCTGGTAGAAATCACCGTGGCGTATGCGTCGAGCCGAGAATTGGTTCGGATTTCCTTGGGATATAGGAGATTTTTTTTTTTTTAAATATTACTAAAAATAATAATAACTCTCTAGTTAATCGTGCTAGCGACTTCAAAATGGTTTTGAAAAATGTCGTTTATATGTCTTTACTGACTAACGTAATCAGTAAATAAATTTATGTATTAATATCCACAAAAATATTTTTTTTTGTTTACCGGTATTAAAATATATCAATTTTTAAAAAATATATATTTCAAAAACTAAGTGCGATTGACACCTGGGAGTTTTACTCTTGCATTTGTATTACTACAATCTTACCGACACGGATGAAAAACGATTGACGTCCGATTTTCGGGTCTCATAAAATACTGTGCAATGGTATGACACAATAATTGTCATTATCAGTGTCATTAGCTTCTCATGGAATATTTTGGGAGACTATGATTCCAATTTTGTTCTATGGCATGACATTCGGGTGAAAAGCTAGTATGTAGTTCTATGGAAAAAATGTATCATTTTGTTCTATGACGTCATGTTCCATGGAACAAATGGGACCTATCGAAATTTTATAAGCACTTATTGAGCAAAACTGTTTGTAAAGAAATATACGCAGTTTTAAAACCTATAAGCATGCGTCATAAGTCTCAAATATCATATTATTGTAAATACAACAGTTTCACCATAATGTGTTTTTTACCTTCGGCATTAGTTTGTTTAGTGACTTCATTGTTGTGCGAGATTTTTCGTTTCTTCTTATGACTCCCAACCGATAATGATTCATCTAGTTTCCCGGGTTCCGCAGCCTCCTCGGTAGCTGTAAGTAATTAATGCGTTGATTTTTAGACATAAATGATAAAACACTTCAGAAAAGTTTCAGATAAGTCCCAATACTTCAGATATGGCATAACCAAGCTGTTTAATAAAATTTACAAGTTATCATTATTCGCTAGTTTTATGTAGGATAACATTTACTACGTTGTTCAAAAAGGTATCAATACGTGTAGTTGATAAATACTACTGTACCTTGAGTCGTACACTCTTTCACACCAGTGTCTGAAGACATGCGTTTTCGCTTCTTGGAGTTTTGAATAGAACTATCTTCTGGAATGGTGTTATTTTCAACTGAAAAAAAAGACAGTAAATATTATCAATGAATTCCATAACAGTCAGTAACGAGTATAAAAATATAAAAAAAAACTCCATATACGTGGAAAATGGTGGAAGTAATCTTTGTTGCCACATAAATAATTGTATTTAGTTGATACAAGTTTCACATGATTTACTGTCTTTTAAACATAACATGCCTCGCACAATGAAATCACAGAAAAACAAACCTAATTGGTTGGAGGCTGCAGACAATTTCTTCTTCTTTTTTTTCTTGCCACTCTCTGTCTCTGCAGACTCGGTTAAACATTCTGAAATAAGATTTTTTGTGAGAATGTATATAAGTTATAATTAGGCTTAGTTTGAAATTAAATAGGGTCTCTGTCTCTTACCAGTGTTTTGTAAATCATTCCCTTGATTTGATGCTTTTTCACTCCGATATAGTACTTCTTCTGGGGCGTCATCGGAGTCATCACAAATGACTGTAAAAAGATATAAAAAATATTTTAATATTTCAATATGAACATATCGCTCATTATATGTAAAAAACCTTGGTCCTTCTGTGGAAGGGATTGACCACGCACTTGCTTCCTAGTCACTATTTTATAATAAGCTTGAACGGAAATTTATCGAAATATCCCATGTGCATAAAGCTATTTTAGTGTTTGTGTTTATGCCTAAATTAATGAGCCATGAAAAAAGGGACACTTCAAAAGATCAACTTTAGAAACATAATTGCACCAACAACAATGTGAAAAAATATACAACTTTATTTAATTTGAAAAAAATTACCTGAACTTTCGAAATCGCGTGATTTCTTCTTTTTCTTATGAGATTTAGGCGTCAGTATTTTATGTGATTCCTCTTGAATTTGATCTGTTAGATAAAGGCACAATTATTCAAAGGCACAAGGTATTCATTCAATTTAGGAATCACGTGAAATCAACAATTGCTATAATAAGTCGCCGGATTAACAATAATCAAATTGACTTTAATTAATGTCAGCTTTCGTTATTTTAAACCTGACTCTATAAAAGAGATAAGCAACAGAGGAAGGACACATAGCTACACGCATTATTATTTTATATAGGTATCCTGATTTTAAGACCGGTTCTCAAATGGCATATGAGAAAATAATTTAGTGCAATGATCATCATGAATTATCATCATACATTACCATTTGTCTCAGAAATATTTTGAGAGCTGTCCAATTTTTTGTTTTTCTTCTTTTCATTTACAAACAGGACTTCTAGTGGAGTCTTATCTAGTACCGCATGGTCATCTACGAACAAACATATTTTTTTTTTTTCAATATTAATATCATTAAAACAGGAGTCTCAATTCGCCCTACGACCGCGTGGAGACTATTGCCCAGTCCCTCACTATGAAAGGCCTCTGCCCACCAGTGGGAGGTTTCAACGCTGATGATGGATATGGAATTTGGAATATTTTGACGCACTTCTGAGTGCGTCAAAATATGTTTGTTAAAATGCATACCTGTTTCAGAAACGCTCGCCCCAGCTGTGTCTATGAAAAAGAGGTTTCCTGAAACATGACAATTTAATCAAATTCGATGTTGAGTAGAAAAAAAAATAACCGGCCAATTGCGAGTCGGACTCACGCACGAAGGGTTCCGTACCATTATCTATAATCAAGCAAAAAAATATTTCAAGCGTCTACCTGTTGCCGTTATCAATATCGATAAAAAACGAGCAAAAATAATCGCGTTTGTTGTATGGGAGCCCCCTTAAATATTTATTTTATTCTGTTTTTTAGTATTTGTTGTTATAGCAGCAACAGAAATACATCGTCTGTGAAAATTTCAACTGTCTAACTATCATGGTTCATGAGATACAGCCTGGTGACAGACGGACGGATGGACAGCGGAGTCTTAGTAATAGGGTCCCGTTTTACCCTTTGGGTATGGAGCCCTAAAAATCAACATAATCATAAGACTGATTTTTACATACCCTCAGAATGCCTTTCTCCTTCAGTGCCTGAAGAATTTTTACGCTTCTTCTTTTTCTTCATACTTTCACTGACTACAAGCTCATCATACAAGATATCTGAAAATAATGTTTTTGTTGAAATCGCGAGCAAAGACACAAACACAAACAGGTTTTTATTTAATATTTAAGTACCTCGAGGTTCCTCTACAACTGAAGTATTGGTGTTCTTTTTCTTTTTCGAGGAGCTTTCATTCAGTAAAGCATTAATCGATTCGTTTACACCTACAAAGAGCATAACATGAAAATTAAAATATTACAATAAAATATATACAAGAATAAGTGAATTTATTAAGTTAGTTTTGTCAATTTATATATGATATACCTCGATATTCCTCTGCTAATTCAGTTGTTGACAATGAAGCTCGCTGTTTCTTCTTCTTGGAGCTGCTTTTATTTAATGCAGGCACATCTTCTTTAGCTTGTTTTGGATCTGTTTCATTAAGATTTGAAATAAACAATCATTAATGAATAAAACTACTGTATAACTATAAAATACGACTCAGGGTAATTTAGAACATTTAATTTTTCTTCAACGTGAAAATTACTATAGAAATCTTATAATATCCGATAATTAAAATATTATAAAACAATATATACAAGAATAAGTGAATATAAAACGTTAGTTTGGTCAATTATATATATACCTCGATATTCCTCTTTTAATTCGGTTGCTGACAAGGAAGCTCGCTGTTTCTTCTTCTTGGAGCTGCTTTCATTTAATACAGTCACATCTGCTTTAGCTTGATTTGGATCTGTAACATTAAGATTTGAAATAAAATATCGCTAATTAATAAAACTGCAACCCTACTGTATAACTATAAAATACGATCAATCAGGGCAATTTAGAATATTTCATTTTTCTTCAACATGAAAATTACTATATAAATCAAATGACTTTTGCCTCGTGAATACAATACGTCAATATTATATATTATAATTAATTTTACATTATTTCAAAAAGACAAAAAAAAAAAACTAGTTCATGTGGCATAACAGACTTTTCTTTGCTGTTTTCACGAGAAAATAAAACTGTCATAAACGTAACTTTGACAGATACATAACTGAAGTCTGAATGTAGTAGGCAACTACGTTTTTTTTTTAAATCTTTTTGGATTTGTGACCCAAAACAGCCCGCATATGATTGTCCACCTACCCAAAGTGATAAAATACTCATTTCCGAGTATTGACTTATAAAACATACCATTATTAAAAAGTCTTAAAAATATCATAAACAGAACTAAATCGCAAAGCAAACAACATCCGCAACATGATTTTGACCTCAACCACGAAGCATTTTTTTTTTTAAAATAAGGACCACTTTATAGAAAACATTTTTGCCAGTCTAGGTCACGCGCCGCTTTTCGCTTTGGAAATCGCGCGTTAAACGAAAAAATACGCGCGATATCTTGCCTCACGTGATTAATAATCATATTTTTTTGCAATAACCGTTAACATTTAAAGGCTCGGTTCCTCAAAAGAAAAAAAAAGCGGGTAGTTAAGCACTCAATGCTTGTCTTGACTGTTGCAGCCGATTTTAAAAGAAGTAGATGCTACTTATCATCATCCGATCTATCAATTCAACATTTATTTTTAGTGAGCTAAAGAAAATATTCGTACGTTCCGGCACCTCGACCGATTCTGAAGGCACTTGAGACGACTTAAAATGCTTTTTTTTATACTTGCATTTAATGCTTTCTCATCTGGTTCAGATTGGTTTGAATCTGCTATATAAAATGTAATAAATAAATAACTATATTTGTTAAGTAAATTGTCATCATTATAGTATATGATATTGTAATACAGCACGACATAACTTTTTGCTAAGTTCTTTGACGTAAAAAATAATTAAAAGAACAGTGGTCTTAGTAGGTATTTCATTACCTTCAGGTTCTGCAACTGATTCATTTAACATTATAGAGGTTTTACGGTTCTTTTTTTTCTTGCCACTTTCAGTAAGACTTAAGTTCTGTTGAGATATGTTTGCATCTGAAAAATAACATTATATCTAATTAATGTTCCATTCAAACTTCAGGATCTTAAATCCACGTCATACATTTTGTTCTTGTTTCTCATTTTTACCAAACCAATTTTGACAGGCAATAATACTTACCAATACTTTCAAAAATGTTGGTTTTTCCTATTGACTTTTTAAGAGGTACAAACATTTTTTTTTCATCTTTTTTATTGTGTTGTTGATTCTTGCTATTGGTGTTATCATCGCTACTCCCACAATTATCCTCCGAGAATAATAATTTCAAATCAATCGAATCGGAACTTTCAATGTCCGAATTATCAGTTTTCTTTGGTGGTTCCGTTTTAGAGTCAACGACATCTATTGACCTAGCTTTCTTGTTTTTAATGTTAGTTAAATTGAGTTGATCGATTATGGCCGCATTCTTTTTTTTAGATTTTTTATCCATATTTAAGGATACATTATTATAATTTAGTTTCGCATTTTTGTTTTTGTTTAGATCATTGAGTATCGAGTCATAATTTTGCATGATTTCTTCACTCTCACTACTATCAGAATCTCCATTGACGATTGTAGCTTGTAATGGATCGGTGTCTGTTTGGTTCAGTATGGAATTACTGTTGGTAACCTCAACATTTTCAATGTCTTGTCTATCAGTGAATTGAACCACTGAGATGTTTAAATCTTTCTGGGGTGTCTTTGGCTCTTGTTTTAAGGATACTTGTAAAGGATCAGTGTTAGTAATACTTTCATTGCATATTGTTATTTCTTTTTCAATATCAGCACTTTGATCGAAAATAGACTCTTGCAAGGATTTGTTGTTCTTTCTGTTAGATTTGTTGAGAGATTCACTTGTATCTTCTATTTTGGCGCTTATGTCAAGAGTGGAGTCTAATCGTAAGCGATTATTTTTCTTCGGTTTGACAACAACCTCCTCATCAGAATCTAATAATGAAGAGTCGATTCTCATTCGATTATTCTTGTTCGTTTTTGGAGCTGGTGACTTTTGTTCCGAACTGTCTAGTTTGTGACGCGATTCAAACATTTCTCTAGACGCGGCCTTTTGCTCCTTTAATTTACGTTCATTATATTTCTTCTTGCTTTTCTTGCTCATAGAAAGTTCATTGTCACTGTAAGAAAGGTCATCACCTGAGCCAGAAAGTAAATCGTCATCTTCTGCATCAGAGCTCACAATAAAGGAATCTTTCTCATAGTCAGAGTCATTTGAGGCATCATCTTCGGAGCCCAGTGTTTCACCTTGCTCAACAATTTCATTTTGTTCTTCATACTGTCTTTCTTCCTCATCTCGACTATCTCCGGACTCGTAATCATTACTTGCTTCTTCAGCTTCGTCGTCCAGAAACTTACTGTTATTTTGCGAAGGTTCAACAGAGTCTTCATCGGATGATCGCGACTCATCAATAGATTTCGATAAGTCCAAACTTTTCTTTTCAGTGCTAGGATTTTTTGGATCAACCTTTATACTTTCTTCTATTTTTGGCGTAGTAATAGGTGTACTAGTTTGCATAGTTAAATTTGTTACATTCTTTGGCCTTAAAGGAGTTTCTTTTAAATCATTTGAAGAAAGGTTAGTTTTGGATGTTTTATTATCATTATCATTATTCGAATTCGATGATTCAGTTATCACAGGTTTTGGAGACTGTGTACTTTCTGATTCTGCGGATAAATCTTTGATTTGAGACAAAATTAAAGTGCTCTTATTTTCGTTCCTGGATCTGTCAGGAGTGGCTCTTGCTGAAATCGATGATTTCCTCTTAGATTTATTGGTGTCTTCAATAATGCTATTTCCTTGTGGCAATGTTAGTGATTTACGTTCCGATGTGAATTCTTGTATCATATTCTGAGATTTTTGTAAAATTTCTTCATGAATGGTTTCATCAATATCCATCGGCTCGCAACTGTTATCAACGTCGTCATTTGTCTTATTAGAATTGCTTATATCGTAACCAGGTTGTTTATCAATGATCGATTGACTTGAGAATACTATTTCCTTATTATTAGAAATTGATTTAGAAAGATTGGGAGGAATTTTATCTTGATATTCTATATCATGTTGTACTACAGGAACACACTGATCTTCACTGTCTATCTTTTCGATATTTTTAGCAGTCTCTGTGTTTGTATTGTTTGAGTCTGAATCTTCAAAGTACACTATTGCCTGAACATTGCTAGGAAGATTTTGAAACAAAATCGCCATATCATCTGCGTTATCATTGTTTTCAGGATTTTTAATTGTGTTTTCTTGATTGCTTGGAGTATTTTCTTTATGTCTCAGTTTTACTGTGGGCTTCACATCCTCGGAAGGTTGTTCAGTATCTGTTACAAAAGATGTTTCACTTTGCCTTTTTTTCCTATTAGACGGAGAATTTAACGAGATTTGTGAGTTATCTTTTTCATTCTGCGCAGTGTAAGTTTTATCTTCTTTGCCTGTACTATTGATACCAGAGCCAGATTTATTAAGGAAAGATTGAATATTAGCAGACTTTTTCCTTTTTTTCTTAGCTTGTTCATTATCACTAAAAACAATGTTGTCTTTTGCAGGAGAAACTGTAGACAAGGCTGGCCACGACTCTGTTCTATTTCTTTTTTTATGTCCGTTTTCCTCCTCATCTAAGGCTGACATGCTTTTATTGTTGTTTGATTTTCTCACTTTGGATACAGTATTAAGTGTTTTTAACAAACTTAAGTTGGAGTCAGATAGATTTTCATTTATTTCATTGGATTCTGCAGACTTGTTTAATTTCTTTTCTGATTTTGACATGGATACTTGATTTTTTACCGAAATGTTCAAGCTTTTATTTTCTAACGCAGTCACAGAGCTGTCGAGGTCAGATATATAAGATCCACTCCTTCGATTTCTTTTCTCCAAAAGGCGTTTGCTTTTCCTGGCACTATTGGGGGACAACTCCTCGATAGCGTTGCTAGGGGACAATTTAGATTGCTTTACAACATTTTCCTTCTCTGATTTCTGGATTTCATTTTCCGTTTCTTCTGCAATGACCATTTTAACAACTTGTAAAGGTCTGTTAGGAGCAGCTGGCTCTGAAAGAAAATAATAGATATATTTATATTTTGTCAGCAGAATTATCACTCCATGATGTGAGATTGTAACTTTTTTTAATTATTATTATTTTTTGGCAAGACCTTAAATTTTCCTTTTTTTCTGAAAACTTAACTAGTTAGTGATGAAACCCAGTAATGTGCGTAATGTCACTAAGTCTTCAAGTTTTCTTGCAGTGGGAATACTGAATAACATTTCGCGGGAAGCTATTTTGTACTGAGGACTTTGCTTTATGGAGTATCTTGTATATCTATAACAACTCTTCCGATCAGCAACATGGATATATAGCATTGAACATACATACTAATATTATAAATGCGAAAGTGTGATTGTTTATTTGTTACTTTTTTACGGCAACACAGTGAAAGAGAATTTTTTTAAAAATTTAAATAAAAGTAGGCTGTTTTATGGAGATGGAGGTAGGATACTTTTTATCCCGATATCCTGAAAGGATTTTTATGAGTCTTTATTAACTACTACTACTACTGCTACTCCTCGGTAGATGGCGCTGCGCGCGATAAACAAAATCCACGCGGGCGAAGTCGCGGGCAAAACCTAGTTTATAATAAATTAAACATCAATTTAACCCGTTGTGGTATTTACATGAAATTATAATTGAAATTAATAATTAAGAGACGGACCCATATTTTGTCATCATTTGAATGAAACAGTATGTCCATCAATCTTTGCTGAGTTTGTGAAGCGTTGACGAGACCGAATGGCATGATCTTAAAATGAAAAAGGCCTCGTCCCGGCACAGCAAAAGCAGTCTTTTCTTTACTGCTTTCATCTAACTGGATTTGCCAAAATGCAGATTTTAAGTCTATCGTACTTAGAAACTTTGCATTACGTAAGTTGTCAATAATATTAGATACTCTCGGCAATGGGTAAGTGTCACGTTTAGTAACCTTATTTAACTGCCTACTATCTAAACAGAGTCTGTTGTCGCCATTCGGTTTCTTCACAATTAAAACTGGTGAACACCATGAGCTGTATGAAGATTCTACCACATCGTTACTAAGCATGTCATCTAATTCTTTCTCAATAGTAGCTTTAATAACTGGTGAGAAATTATATTGTCTTTGATGGATAGCTTTGCTATCACCAGTATCGATGGAATGTTTCAGAATATTAGTCCTACCTAGTCCTTGGCCTATGCACTGTTTCATTTCTACTAATATTTCTAAAACATTCCATCGATACTGGTGATAGCAAAGCTATCCATCAAAAACAATATAATACGGACGGATTAATAATTATGTGGGACTAGGTTTATTACTCGACCACAATTAGAATACCATTCGCAAATACCGTTCACAGTAAGCACAACAACTACTTATAATTAATAAATATAATCATAAGTCAATCTATGATATCTTCATACTTTAAGTGCAGATACCTATAATAGATTTACAAAGTATGCTTTACAATAAACAGACACTAATTATTTCAACTCTATTCTTGGTAAATGTTGTGTCAGGACTATTTGTATGCTGTCAAATTTGATGATATAGACATAGACAGCGCTGATGACGATATGGTGTTATGAGTGAATAATTTTTAATGGTATTTCTAAAAGTAATTACAGCATTAAAGAAATATTTACTGATGTTTTTTTTTCAAGCTTTAGAGCTTCATTGTACTTCGTCGTCTAGCACGACCTGCCGGCGAGTAGTTTTGTCGCGGTGCATCCCTTACATATTGGCAAGTTTGACAGAGACGCACTGAGCGACATACGGCTCGCAGGCATGTCGTGTTAGCCCCCTTGAAATAAGTATTTTCATTTATCTGCACACTCTAATTGACAATGTTATTTCAAAAACGACATTATGGTGCTCAATCCTATTCTAATCGCGGTTTGATAATAAAAAGGCGCAAACCGACCAGTGGCGCCCTCATCATTGTAATTGTGTTTTCTATTAAATTCAAGTATTTTATTTAAAAAATCTAAGCCATTCCAAGTCAAAGTCAAACTATCTTTATTCAATTTAGGCTTTTACAAGCTCTTATGAAAGTCAAGGAATGAATCTACCACCGGTTCGGAAAAAAATCCTCTACTGATAAGAGCCGACAAGAAACTCGGTTAAGTATCATTTTTTCAAAACAGTACACATATAAATTAACAATGATGTCTACAGTTTTATACAAATCTAAGTATATACCACAGCAGGTACGCCCATCGAGACCCAGGGATCGCCGGTGCAGTTCAGTGGTGAAGCCAAACGGCCCTGTCCATTACGTAGTCTTTTACTGTGTAATATACCCTAGACATAAGAATCCGCTTTACATATATAGTTATAAGTTGTTGCGCAACTTAATACACAATTTATATGCTATGTCATATGGCTTTTTATTCATTACTTTTCTCCGTTTACGGTTTTAAATAAAAAATGGCCGCTATTTCCTTAAAGCCGTAAACGGTGAAAAGTAATGAATAAAAAGCTATATTACATAGCATATAAATTGTGTATAAAGTTGCGCAACAACTGGCTTCGATTTTAATAATATACTTTAGTTTAGTAGAAAACACAATTACAGTGATGAGGGCGCCACTGGACGCTCGGCGCCCCCTTAAGAATGTAAAGATTGTTAAATCGTTTTTTTGTTAAACAAATAAATTACAAGTCATATTTTTTTACATTAATTTAAGCTTACCTTGATTTTCAACGCTGGAGGCAGAATCTTTTCTGGTTCTCCTTGTTTGTCGGGCAGGTGTTATGGGTCCTTCATTATCACTACCTGAAATTACAAAAATTTAAATTGATTTTTTTGTTGATAGAAAAATATACGAGCTAGACCAGTATTTCACTTGTATTGCCATGAATCTGGTAGTGACATAATAATGCTAGTATGAAAATTCGTAAATATTGGCAGGCAGAATAAAAATAAAGCTTTTTAATAATATTAACATTCCAAACATTTTATTTTGAGATCGATAGAAAATGTACTCATTATTTTATTGATAGTTATCAATCAAAGCTCTTCAGATAAAGAATTCACCGAAAACATTATAGTTTTTACATTTACATTGTTATTTTTAAACCCAGCTATTTATTTTCTTGGTGTTTTTGACCATTCAAGTTTTTTTATTGAAAAATGTATCCTAATGCGTAAAAACCTACATAATACAAACAATACAACAAAAAGGATATACAACGTAACAAAAAGGATATACCAAACCGAAGCCTAGTGAGATACTCATAAAACTGAACAACTTTCCCAAAGGAATAAGCGTTGAAAAGTGATAAAAAAAAATTCGACATTCCATACAAAATAGCTGATTCTTACTATGGAACGATGAAAAAAAATCTTCACTTTTCAACCTACGTTCCTTGGGGAAATTTGTTCAGTTTCATGAGTATATCACTAGGTTTCGGGTTGGTTCACCCGTTTTATAAAGCGAAAAAAAATGAAGACGATAGATTGCATGAAACTTTTTAGTCAATCATAAAGTTGCAATACATTTTGCTATCGGTACGAAAATGGAACAGTTGACATGACACCAGTGTGATTTCAACTCTCGACCCCTTATCTACACCTAATACATTTACGGCTAAAACTCATCTGATTGGCTTGGAAAGAGCGCAACGGTCTCTCCTAAAAGTTACATATCGTAAACCTTACCGCTACAGTACCAAAGACCTTTATATTTATTTATTTATTGTCTGATCATGAGTTGGAAAGATCTTATATAATAATAATGCAGCACTTCAAGACCTGCCTCAAGGAGGCGTACAATATTTAATAACTAATTTACACTGCAATTATAATTATACAAATTTACATCATTTACGTTATTATTATTTATATAACAATATAATTATTATTTATGTCAAAGTTCAGTTCCGATGACAATGCATTTTTATGGTAAGCATGAGCTGAATCGACATCCAGGGTTAGCTCCAGATAAAGGAACTCTTCAACGGTGAACAGCACAGACACGAAATTGCATGCAATGCGTTGCATTATTAAGGAAAGGAGCAATGGGCAAAAAAGCGTAGTACTTATAAAAATATTTCTTTTAAATAAAAACTTTTAACGCTAAATTCATTTTTCTTCCTATCATTGTATTTATAATATAATTTGAAAATTTCTTTCTGCTATTTTTTTACTGCTCAGTTTCTACCGCCCAACTATTTAATTGATTTTTTTTAGATTAGCGCCAGTCAACTTCAGCACTTCGGAACTTCGGAACTTTTGGCAATCACTTTGACAAAATATACATGTTAAAAATAAATTATTGAGATCTCTGTAACACTGACAAAAAGGATTAAAAAATGTATAATATACAGATAACAGACATACCAGCTGCAGAGTTCCTTCTAAAAGCCCTTTTAGCTCTCGGGGAGTCTGTCGCTACAACAGACAGAGTTTCAGATATAATGCTGGTATTGGACTTAATACGGGTACTCCTTCTAGAAGGTGTCACAGGCTTTTCTTCAGCATCTGCTACATCCTTAACTATTGATTTCTTTCTTGGCCTCTTTGGGCTGCTAACTTGAGCTGAAATAAAATTTTTAGTTAATGATAGCAACACCATCATAATTTTAACCTTTAGTTCGAGGATACACTGGTAAGGCCACTGCGATGCAACACCGATTTTTATATTGTGGTTGCCGCATCGCATAACCAGTCTTGCCACCACCATATATAACAATACGTTTGTTACTGTCACCTTGCCAGTCACCTTACCAGTGTAGCCTCAGCCTTATATTGGGGTATTTATTCATGCGGGTATGTTCCCAGTAGAAACATTAGTTTAGCTTACCCTAGCAATGATGTTAAACGTTTAGTCTTAGTCTAGACGTTGGGAAATTTATACTTAAAATATTATTGTTACATCTTACAATATTTGGATGAAATTAGAAATTTCTATAAAAACAACATGAACTAATCACACTAGTAATATAAATGTGAAATTTTGTGAGTTTGTGTGTGAGAGTTAGTATGTTTGTTATTCCTTCAAGTTTCAACGGATTGACAGATTTGGACGAAATTTGGAATGAATGTAGTTATCCCATAAAAATTCAAAGGGAATAGCTATACTTTACCGAATTCCACATAGACAGAGTCGCGGGCAAAGACTAGTAATAAATAAATTTGATAAGAGTTTTATCACGCCTTACGCCCACTTTATGAGACAATGAATAACATTTTTAATAATAACAGCCATGCTATATCACACTAAAATGCGAAAGTTTGTGAGTGTGTGCGTGTGTGTGTCAGTTAGTATGTTCAAGAGGTATGGGCAGGGTGGAGCAGCTGCCCCTGATTAGATTCATTTCATATCAGGAATTTTCTTCATGGCTATACAAAATACAAAGATATTCAATTAGTTAACCGAACTCTATCCATAGCTTCATGAGCTTTAGATAAGATCACAATCAGTTCATTTTTCGTTAATTGTTGTCTTTGATTTTGCATCTTTCACTTGAAGTGAAATGTCTACACAAAATGAAGTGAAAGTGTTAAATGCATTAATTAATGAACCGAGATCCAGCAATGTTGGACTTTGGCATTCAATATAATTCGTCTGCCCCGAGTGAAGGAAAAATGTAATTTTTAAGAACAGAGAGAATATTCACTCAGGTTCAGCATACTTTCCAGTGAATGTTCTTTTTGCAGTTATTAGAAATACAGAAAAACTGGTGGTTGAATACCCATTTATCTGAGATCTGTGCTACCCACTACCCAAGGCCTCACATCAGCGTTTGGTCTCACTTGCTTGATATAATGCATGACAGAAACAGAGTCAATTTAGTTATTTAGTTAATGTTGGAATAAGTAGCATAAGGACTCTTATAATAGATAATAAAAATAGTGATAGTGGACTAGACAGTGAAAGAAACGGTAGAGTAATGTACTATCTCGAGGGAAATGCATTTAAAGTATTGGATAATGAGGGTACTCTCATATAAAATGAGTCTCGTCATGTCAGGTTAGTTAGCAACTGTGCTCTTCCAATTTTCGGCAATTATTATCAATATATACATAGTAGGATGCAGCCTTAATAATACAAAAATGTACAGTATAAATGTATATGTTTGAAATTATAAGTTGCCATCATCATTTTATCAATAAATTAGACAGTAATACATAAAATAATCTCCAGAAATATCTGCAATTATACTAAAGCAAAAGATGCTGCTGTACTTACTTAATTTACTGACTTTAATATAAATAGGCTGGAGGACAAAACTGATAACAAAATGGTGGCCCAAAGTTGGAGTAGCAACTATTATTAAAGAAAGAATGGGAAGCATCTGGCCCAGTCACTCGAAAAGCGATTTAAATCTCAGGTAGAGGTCTCTGCATGTTTGCATAATTTAAGGTCAATTAAGATTTTAGTATAATAAGAAATATTAAAATACTAATAATGCTCAAGGCAATAAATAAAACTTGTTCAATTATCCTTTATCATACCATTTTCATCAATAAGCTCCAGTTGAGGCTTGGCTGCCAGTCTTCCCCCCCTCTTCTTACTAGGAGTTAATGGTGAACCGACATCTTCTGAAAGCTCTACAGACAGTCTACGTCGCAGCCTCGTCACTTTAACTAGACAGAAGAATTACATAATTGAGGTAAGTAAAAGATTAACCTGGGAAATAATTTAACAATATTGTACAAGAAGAAATAGGCTGGGTGTTCCCTGAGGATGTGTATGTCTGTTGGACAGAAAAACCTTTTAGGAAACTAGTTATAAGTGAATGTACTGGTTGGTATCTGTTAAGAACTCATAAAGAACCAGCTGAAGGAAAGTTTCTAGAAAGTAAAACAATAGTTAGGTACTCATATACAATTAAACAGTTCTCTTGAGATGTCGATCAAAGAATCACAAGAAACGCAAACTGGGGAAACAAATTAGTTCATTTAACGTTCTGAAATTAGATAAAATAACAGACTAGGTACCTATCTGACTGGATTTAAATAGTTTATTTAGGACGCTGCTGACAAAGGAAGGTTGTTAATTGCATGATAACTAGTTTTACTATAATATGGCAATGTATCTTCGTCAGTATTCTTAATAATTTCTACTAAACTAAAAGTGCTCAGTAGAAAAGCATGCGACGCCGACGTCGTACGACGGAATTAAAACACATGTTCACAGAAGTATTTACAAGTGTTATCGGTGCTGAAGGCGAAAATACAAACCTGGTACGCCGACATCTTCTTCCATAATGCAATTAAACACAAATAAACAACTAAAAGAACTATAATAATTTTAATTCCAGTAATTTCAAACACGTGCAAACGAACCAACTGATTTCAAATCGGAATGGTGCATGCATGGGTAATCGAAAGAAGGCATCGACGCGAAATGATTTCAATGCGTCATATGAAAATAACCAATCAATGAAGAGACCGATCACAAATGCTATTACTGGATTGGTCAAAATGATGTCAGAACGTTTGACATGGGCAAGGAAAGGAGAACAAATACGCTACGCGACGGCTGGCTGAAGGTACGCTCAGCTGTTTGTAGTTGTCAAATCAAATCAATTGCGCGAGTCACTAAAGATGTCGCTGCTGTCCCACAGAGGATATTTCAACGTTTTCAGAACGTTCCGTTCTTGGTTTTGAAAACTACTAATTTATCTACACCCATATCATAAAACCTCCATTGCTTAATCAAAAACCGTAGGAAATGACCACCATTTTGACAACCAATTAGGAAAAACCAGTGCTGCGATAAAGAAATAACATGACTTCTTTATCGTTTTTAGTAAAGAAATGAGATTAAATTTGGAACAGCTGTCAAAACTCAAGTGAGTCTCTATTCTAGTACCCAATAGATATTAAAACAGTTATTGATACGAAACGTCAATTCAGTATGTTTTTTAAATATAAACTGCACAATATTTGATCTCGAGTGACGTGAGAATAGAGACTTCATCCGTTTGTCTATGATTTAAAAAAAATAACGAAAGTAGAATTTTGTTGAATTGAATAGAAAAAGTTGTTTGTAATTTACATTTTAGTTGAAAATATGAATAGTAAGTAGTCTTCTCGGAGTGTGTGTGATGTGAAAATGCGCCGGATATCGGAAATATGCAGCCACGATTGCAACAAATAACTTGTTGCCAGAAAATATTGTTTCTGAACCCATCATGGAGGATTTATAATATGTGTGTAGATAAAGTTATGTATGCAACTCTGCATAATTTGGCCTTAAAACACACGTGCGATCTTATTATGAAACTCGCCTATCGGCTCGTTTCATGAAAACCGCACTAGTGTTTTAAGGCCTATCATTATGCAACCGTTGCATAAACTACTATTAAAATGTTTCCCGTAATATTCCTAGCACCATCTATCTATCTGTCTATATATTCTATTCTTCTATATAAAAAAGGCAAAGTTTCTGACTGATTAATTCATTACCTTATTATCGACCAGTGGCCCGTTTAACGAAGCTACAATTTACAATTTTAAAGACTAAAACTGGCAGCACGGTAGGGCAGATGTATGGTTATTTATTTTTTAAATTTTTGGATTTTATGGCCTGGTTTCGAGACCTTTAAGCCACGACTTAATTCTTTGCTATTTCATTTCCTTGCACTGATTTGCACTATTGGCTTTTAGTTAAATACTCTTAACTGTACTTTTAATGAATTTATATAACGGTTTGAATGTTTCGATGTCCTTTAGTAATTGTTTTAGTGACGGCGGGCGGGAAGAAAATTCATCGTAATTTTCGCACACTTCAGTGAGATCACTTGCGAGCACTAATCTGTCAATGAGGATTCTTTGGCGGGAACTTTAAGCCACGACTTGTTTACTATTTCACTTTCTTGCACTGATTTATACTATTGGCCTTTAGTTAAACACTTTTAACGGTATTTTTAATGAATCTATATAACGGTTTGAATGTTTCGATGTCCAGTGCCGTCGCCCTCGACCCGAGAGCGTTTGCCTTAGTTGGGCGGGTTATCCCCGCCCCCCTCGTTCCCATCCATTTTATTGGTAGTCCTTATCACAATTTGTTATTTTAGCTCTTCGATCACAATAACAAGAGAATTTAAAACCTTTTTGAAAAAACTTGAAAATTTTCCACGCCCATTCTTTTCAAGTTCCCGCCAAAGAATCCTCGCAGATGTATGGGATCTGACATCGGTGTTGCCTGTTATTGGTTGTAAAATTGTAACACAGCCAGAGTAAGATGTACTTATTCTTTTTCCACACGTTGTACGTTGACCGTTTCGTACAGCAACCAACTTTTATTGCGCTAGATGGCACGCAATGTTATGAACTTCTTTTAATATTTTATGTGCTGCATGCACTAATATCACGCCGTAGCTTTGACATGGGATGGGTGGGGGGCATAATAAAATAAAAACCGGACAAGTGCGAGCTAAACTCGCGTGGAGAAAGTTCCGTGTTGTAGCCAGTTATGAAATGGGACTTCATTCCGTTTTTTATTTTTGCCTGATTTCTTTGCCCTTAAGGAAATAATAAAGAAATGTGTCCTACAAGCTACAATTTACAATTTAAGTAGTCTAAAACGGCAAATTTAGTACGCTTGTAACTAGTTATTACCTTTTTTATCAAAGGGGCCAGGCCTCCAATTCTCGCTGCATTCGAGATGTTGTCGATTCCGAGATTAAACGTCAGATTCATACAGTTGTGTCAAACGACTGTATGCACTGACGTTAAATCTCGATTGTGAGATTATCTCGAATGCAGCGAGAATAGGGGGCCAGCTTCGAAATGGGGAAAATATCTACCTGGCTACCATATTTGGTTACGCGAAAGGATTTCATGTGACTTTACCTCATACAATTCTAATTAGAAGAATGAAAAAGAAAGAAGAAAAGAAGGATATGCCTATCAGTACAATTTCGTGTAACAAGTGGCTTGGCTTAACCACACCCTATTGCTGATGTCTTACCTAGTTCTTACGATTGCTTGATTCACACGCTATCATATCATTGTGGACGGTGGGGTCGGCGGTGCTGTCTCCTCTGTCTCTCTGTCTCTGTGTCTGTCTGTGTCACCGCACGATGCGGGAGGGCATTTTTCAATTATAACAGTGTAACTTAAATGGGTGTCATGGCCGGTGGTTGACCTGCGACTGAACCAGGCCCCCAATTCTCGGTGCATTCGAGATAATCTCACAATCGAGATTAAATGTCAGTGCATACAGTCATTTGACACAACTGTATGAATCTGACGTTTAATCTCGCAATTGACATTATCTCGAATGCATCGAGAATTGGGGGCCTGCGATGGTGTCAGATTCGCGTTTAACCACCTCAAAAGTAAGCATCGCGAAAATTGCTTTGAGCAGTTCCTTACTATATATTTCAATGACTTAACCCTGTCCTACGGTCATCTAGAAACCAATTAGTTGTCTATAAAGGCACGTTGGCGTAGGTAAGTAAGTACCACAGAATAACTAAATGATTATATTTTTTTGTCAAGTTCAGAGAAATAATGTTGAACTGATGTAGCGCCGAATCATAATATGTAAGGTACTTATTTACAGATGACAAAGATCTCAAACATGATGAATTTACCACTAATAGGGATGTTTCCTGGGTAAAATAATAATAATTCTAATTAGTCCGTGAGTTAGATTATCAAAAAATACTGAACACTTTATTTTTGCTCTATCAAATCAATCAAAATTCACAAAGATAACTCGCATCAAAGGGCGGGAATGTGAGCTCATGACGTCACTTAATGGTAAAAAGTGAGCAAAGTCGTGATCAGTCGTGATGTCACGCGGAACTTCAACGCACTATAGCTTCGTCATTTTTTTGTTTAATTGACAAAAGAAAAATATGTGTTCAATATTCTTTTATAATTTAAATGACGGACTAATTAGAATTTTTCAGGAAACACGCCTATTGTCACTAAAGAATACAAATAAATACCTAAGTATAATATGTACCTAGACAACATTTATAATAAGTACACAATGCTAATATTTTAACTGTAAAAATATACTGAAAAGAACTAGGTATATAAATCGTCTAATAATATTATTGCGAGCAATAGCCTATGCCGCGCGTTAGGGTTAAGCGGGTCCGCACTTAAAAAGACATCAAGGGTAGAGAAATGGCATTATATCTTCCTGATGACCCTCTTCGGAAATTACGCACAACGATGTTAGCCCATTCCTCCCGAGGACATCCGTCTAACCCACAGTGGAGGATTGATTTACAAGCAATGTGTCACTGACTACGCTACTTGACCCTAATAATAGCGCGATAGCAAATAAATGCAAGGAATGGCGGTTGGTTGTTTTGTTACCGTCTCCATGTGCCAAAATAACCTCCACCCCTGTTTTAATTTCTTTCATTTCCGTTTTCTTATTATATGTAAAATGTGTTGTATTAATGTAATAGGGATGTTGCCTGGGTAAAATTTTTTTAATTCTAATTAGTCCTTCAGTTAGATTATCAAAAAATATTGAACACATATTTTTTGCTTTATCAAATCAATCAAAATTGACAAAGATAATGAGCATCTAAGTTTGGGAGTGGGGGCTAATGACGTCACTTAATGGTGAAAGTCTTGACGTCACACGGAACTTCAACGCACTATATCTTCGTCATTTTTTGTTTAATTGACAAAAGAAAAAATATGTGTTCAATATTTTTTTATAATGTAAATGACGGACTAATTACATTTTTTTAGGAAACTAGCATATTTAAGGCAGGGACAAACTAAGCCGTACCTACGTGTGTTTCTGCCTGAAAATTCAAGACTGTAGTAGTACGTGGGCTCAGTTTGTCTCTACCTTTATTGTTGCCATAATGTTTATGTTTGTTGTCACTGTTGTGTCGTTGTCTTATGGATGGCCGATCCCGATATTCAATCCGTTGATAGATTTGGTTACTATCGCTTAAAATTTAACATTTTCCGCTTATTTACTACCAAATACTTATTTACAAAATATGTTAATTATTAACTCAAATCTATCCATGGATTGAATATTGGGTACGGGTTTTAGTAAGGTAAGGGTCCTTCTGAAAACTAGCGCCGTGGCTGGTTGCGGCATACTTAATGCCGAGCCAAATAAAACATTGACTCGGAACGGAATCGCGGATTACTTTTGATACAGAAAGGTTGTTGTGTTGAATTGGTGAATTCCCGTTCGATTGAGTATAAAATTATAGCTCAAGTTTACTCCGTGGTGCAAAACTTATCTTAGCAAATACCTTGCATAATGAATGAAAGAAACTTGGCTTTAGAATCTCTCGCACAATAAACCTACTTTCGCTGAAATTCCGGCGGAAGTTTGAAGCTTCCACGCTGTTATAGATAAATCGCAAATATGAGAACAACGACGGAGAATAACCAACTCTGGCCAGATTAATCACGAAATTGCTAGGAAACTGTCGTAAATTTTTGTGTGTCTTTGTGGTAGGAAACAAAACTTTTTCGCAGACAAAGCGGGTCGGTCGACAATAGGCGGGTACCATGGATGACCGAAATCAACCTTTTCATGGAATAAAATCCAACCCCGATTTTATTCCAGTGTCTCTACCTTTTGACGAACTATTTATGAGATGGTTTTGAAAGAGTTCACCTGCCTACCTACCTACCTACCTATTTAATTTAAGCATAAGTGTAGTACGTATAATCAGTTAGTTTGAAAGTGAATCGCTACCAATCATATATTTTTAGTATATTCTACCATTTTATCCTGTCTAGTTAGTTTTAATAATGAATAATTTTTATTTATCCCCTTTTTAGGTTAAGTTGTGTTAAGCTTTTTATGGATAGTTTGGGTTACAGAAAATGGTTCCGAATGAAGGTAGATTATGTCACATATTTGTATAAAGAAAATATCTATAATTATCAACGTGCTATTTATTTTTGGAATGCTCTCCTAATGCCCTTTCATTTGATACCAATAATGCATGGATGGAAAAATAACAGGAATCCAAATGTCTTCTAGAGTACGCCACATTGGATTATCCCTGAATCGTTTAATACCCTATCTCTTAAAATCTGTTCAGTACTTTCGGGTCTCGGTGGTAACTAAGCGAGTTTTTACATATATACATAGATACAACTGGTGAAAAATGTTGCCCTACTTTTCCTGGGATAGTGATGACGCGGCCGAAGGTGGAACGCGATTGCCCAGGAATTGAAATAGGTATGGAAAGGAAGGAAGTTGGACCAGGACACCGAAACAGGAACTGAAAGATAGATTGTTAGAAGCACCTGGTCCAGACCCAAAGTCTCCAAATGGCAACCCAAGGTATCGTGCCGGAGCACGATTGGAGTCGCTTGGCGGTATGGCTTTGCCAGAGGGCTTGCCGCGGTCGAAAACCACGACTGTTAGTGTGTTGCTCGTTTGGCACTACCCGCAGATCACGTTTAGGGAGGGACTCGAGAGTAAAACCTACAGACGCGAGCAACTTCAATCCCCAACATTACACATACCTTGATCGTCTAGTCTTCATTGTTTTACAGATATAGTGAATAATATGTTTCCATCGGTAAAACTCGGATCTCAATCGGAAGACGACGGGACCCGAAGTGTCAATTAATTATTGTATTCAATGAGTGACATGTTTATATTAATTATTATGAAACTTTATTATTTACTGTCAAATGTCAAAATGAAAAATGACAGCATGGTATGATGGGTACTGGCCCCCAATTCTCGATACATTCGAGATAATGTCGATTGCGAGATAATATCGATTGCGAGATTAAACATGAGATTCATACAGTTGTGTCAAATGACTTTATGCACTGACGTTTAATCTCGATTGTGAGATTATCTCGAATGCACCGAGAATTGGGGGCCTGCTGAAGCTAATTGAGAGAGCACGATAAATACGAAATTTTCCGATAAAACACGATGGAAACTAATTATGCACTACATCTGTACCATGATATCATTGACAATAGGAATCACTTTAATAAAATTTCATTGCATCTTCATTTCACTGTCATCTGAACTGACACACTCCCATTTCGAACAATAGCGTCAAATTGGTACCCTTATCTTACATGTTTTCAAGTAATACCTTCAGATAGAAGAATCTATTCTGTTCTTTTATTCCCACGCTAATTCCAATTTAAGCTCTTTGTGCAAAGCGGCTTTCAGGCTTGGTTTTACTTTAAAAATATTCCTTTCAAGTTTATACGCCCAAGGTACACGTGTCTCATTAAAAAAAACAACTTTGTAACTCACGACCGCAAAAGCATAAACAAGCTAAGGATGATTGCAGCTTATACAAACTTAAGAGGAGTGTAAACCTACGTCTTTTCATACAAATGGTGATAACGACTTCCACCCCTTAGATCTTAACCGATGTGGACCAATTTTTGATAGGTCGTCTGTCAAAACATAATCTAGGTTTATACGTTTTTTTTTTCACTATAATCAATAAATTCCGTTTTATTGTTGTTTTAGTATTCTCATACAAAACTAATTTTGGCGATTATTTGACTTTGTTAATATTTAATCAATATTCAAAAAACGTATAGACCTACATTTGGTTCTGACTGACAACCTGTCAAAATTGGTCAAAATCGGTTAACATTTAAGGATGTATACCCAATATATCGATTTGTATATTTTTCGCTGAAATTGTATAGTATGCTAATATAAGTCGTTGCGCATAAGAGTAATAAAAAATAAAACCACTTTACCGTTCTTTTATAGGAGATAAATGACATTTAAGATTATATATGTTATGTGCTGTGCCTGTGTTATTTGTACCGGAAGTTGATTAAATTACAAGAAAAAGCGAAAAATGTTTCCGTCCCATACTTAGTACTGTTATAATCACAAAATATATTTTCTATAACTTTGTACTTTCCTCGATTTTTTGATGAAAAAAAAAATGTCGTTACCGTTGTTCCCACGGAAATATTCTTGATTTAATTTCCATGTGTCCGGACCGTAACGTCAAACGGTAGGGAAAGGCCGCTAGCGCTGTTGTAGTTGTTGTAGTCAAATCAGGTTCCAATTTTATTTCACATACTAAATAATTATTAATAATCACACAATTTGTATATTTTAAATCATTATTCGTACAAAATTACTCATTGCCGGTATTTGGTGCAAATGAAACAAAACTTGAAAAATCAAATAGATGTACTCTGCGGATTTGACGTGGTATACATCCTTAAGGGGTGGAAATCGTTACCGCCTTTTGCATGAAAAGGATGATTTTTGCTGTTGGTTCACAGTCCTCGGCGTTGTAATAAAATACGTCACCGAAACCAATTACATTATTGTTGATTAAGTTTTCCCTAAGTAAAGCATGTGTTTAGTGAAAATTAACTTGCTACGTTGTATGCTGAAAGTTGTATAAGTTGTAGAGCGAGCCGTGTAGACCAGCGGCGTGGCCGACCATGAAATTGGAGTCAGACTGCGCTTAAATGACGTGATAATTTACACGCAAGCGCGCACTTCTGTCGCTAGCCAAATGAATCCCCGCTTCAGTTTAGAGCTCCTTTCAACGAAGTCATTTAATTTTAAACTTCTAGCTTTTTCCCGCGACTTCGTCCGCGTGGAATTTGTTTATCGATATTCCCTCAGAAAGTGCGCATATTTCTGGGATAATAATTTAAGAAGACTGTGTCCTGCTCCGGCGTTCCAACTACCGGTATGCTAAAATCCAGTCAATCCATTGCTCCATTTTGACTTAAAAAGAGGAACAAACAAACGAAGTAATAAACAAATACTTTCGTAAATACTTATATTACAACCTTCTGCTGGCGACTGCGTTCGCGCAAAATTCGGTTAAAGTTACTCCCTTGGGAACTTTTGAATTTACCAAGATAAAATGTGATTACCTACCCTTTTTCCTAGGTATTCCACGACCTATTAAAGTAACTATATACCAAGTTTCATGAAACTGCGTTCAGCTGTTACGGAGCTGAGTGGTAGCAAATATATCGACACACACAAACACAAACGCACGCACGCATGCACGCACGCCCGTACGCACTGACGCGGTGTCTGACGCCACTGGCGCTTGGACTTTCTAAAAGTCCATCTTAAAAGAAGGACAAACCAACAAACCACCGAACACACTTAATATAATAATTAGTGAAATAGGGATTGGTTTCCCGGAAACGGCTCTAACTATTTAGGTGAAAACTTGAGTTTAAATAAAGTTTTACTTTCCAAGTTTATCTAGACAGGTGTCATTCCTAAATATTAGTTTTTAGACGTTTTCGGGTATAATTAAGACGCAGAACAAAGCTCCGTCGCCCAGGTACTGGTTATTTATGAAGCAAATACTAATTTAACCTTAATAAATCTCAGGCTAAATTAGATTCTTAGCTGACTAAGAAAACATTTTTATAGTAAGAGGGGGGCAAACGAGCAGGTACCTGATGGTAAGCAATCACCGCCGCCCATGGACACCCGCAACACCAGGGGAATTATGGATGCGTTGCCGGCCCTTAGAGAAAGGAGTAGGCTGACAAACAGGCAGACGGCCCACCTGATTGAAAGTGGTCACCGCCGCCTATGAACATGTGCAACACCAGAGGTGCTGCCAATGCGTTGCCAGTCTAGGGAGGGTGGGGAATGGGGATGGGATAGGGATGAGGGAATAGGCCTCCGGATCTCGTCACTCACCGTACGAAACGCATAGCAAGCTATACTTTACGCCGATATTCTGTGAGAGTGTGGTACTACCCCGGTCGAGCCGGCCCATTCGAACAGTAATCAGCTAGTGAGCATTACTGTTTGGCTTTACCACTACAAAGACTTTTAAAAGATCGCTTCGAAATACGGTACGGTACCTACCTACCTATCTAGTCTTTTGTTGAACGCTAAATTGAGGTATAAGTTTTGACGTTTGAGAATCACAGTTGTAAATTACATAAAAGTTTACGATGCAGCTCGAGCTATGCACAAGACGTATGTGTGTGGTCTACTTAGTAAATGAAGCTTGTTCTCCGCACCTACAGTAGGGATATTCAAATTAAATTACACTCGACACCCGACGGTACATCTTACTTACTGGATTTCGGGGTTAAGATGCTCTGAAGATTCTTGCGGGTGAGCGTAAGCGTGAGATGTGTGCAGCCTGTCACTTAAGTGGTATATACTGCAGTTGTGTTACAACTAGCTTCTCCTCGCGACTTCGTCGTCGTTAATTGTTTTTATCTGCACGTCTAGCACGCCTGCTTGTGAGTCATTTGTCGCTCAGTGCATCCCTTACATATTCGACTAGTTTGACAGAGATGCACTGAGCGACAAACGACTCGCGCATGTCATGCTAGCCCCCCAGCGCACTAACATGCAAGACAGAAAATAAGTTAAACCGTCTTATCTCTAAGTGAGTCTCTCTCACACTAGTACCGATGAAAGAGATAGTCATAGAGATAAACGGGTTTAATTTATCTTTACGTCTTGCATTAGGGCCGCTGGTCTACATCCAGTCTCAGTACAGGCCCGCAGCTAGAGTTCAATTTAAGGTAGGGCAGAGGTGGTTTAAGGTACGACAGCGGGCGTTGACAGGTACTATCATACTATCAAAAAACAAGTTAATGGTATATTTTAAGGTAGGGCATTGGTATTTCATGATAGGGCATTGCCCCACAATGCCCCCCCTAGCTACGGCCCTGGCCCCCAATTCTCGCTGCATTCGAGATAATGTCGATTGCGAGATTAAACGTCAGATTCATACAGTTGTGTCAATCGATTGTATGTACTGACGTTTAATCTCGATTGTGAGATTATCTCGAATGCAGCGAGAATTGGGGGCCCGTTCAGTATACTATTTCATTAGTAGTTTATGCAACGGTTGCATAATGATAGGCCTTAAAACACTAGTGCGGTTTTATGAAACGAGCTTTTAGCGAGTTTCATAATAAGATCGCACGTGTGTTTTAAGGCCAAATTATGCAGAGTTGCATACATAACTTTATCTACACACATATTATAAATCCTCCATGATGGGTTCAGAAACAATATTTTCTGGCAACAAGTTATTTGTTTCAATCGTGGCTGCATATTTCCGATATCCGGCGCATTTTCACATCACACACACTCCGAGAAGACTACTTACTATTCATATTTTCAACTAAAATGTAAATTACAAACAACTTTTTCTATTCAATTCAACAAAATTCTACTTTCGTTCAGCAATAGGTACGTCAACATAATGGCGGCCATTCGATCTTCCGTCAAAACCATTTTTTTTTTTAAATCATTGACAAACTGATGAAGTCTCTATTCTCACGTCACTCGAGATCAAATATTGTGCAGTTTATATTAAAAAAACATACTGAATTGACGTTTCGTATCAATAACTGTTTTAATATCTATGGATACTAGGATAGAGACCCACTTGAGTTTGACAGCTGTTCCAAATTTAATCTCATTTCTTTACTAAAAACGATAAAGAAGTCATGTTATTTCTTCATCGCAGCACTGGTTTTTCCTAATTGGTTGTCAAAATGGTGGTCATTTCCTATGGTTTTTGATTAACCAATGGAGGTTTTATGATATGGGTGTAGATAAAAGTCTTTTATCATATTATTTGTCTTTATAAATGATCTAACAATAATGCTTTCTATTTTTAAAATAAGCATTATTGAAACGTTACTCAGCATCGTACAGTGAATGAGCATCCAGCACTGTTACAAATTCGTTTTTTAGGGTTCCGTACCTCAAAAGGAAAAAAACGAAACCCTTATAGGATCACTCGTGCGTCTGTCTGTCTGTCCGTCTGTCACAGCCAATTTGCTCCGAAACTACTGGACCGATTGAGTTGAAATTTGGTATACATATGTAAGTCGGTGACCGCAACACGGACGCGTGACGTAAATATATGAACTTTAAACATGGGGGCCCTTTTTGGGGAATAAATTAGAAAATTATAAAAAAAAGTTTTGCTACTTATATCGTGTGACATATCAAATGAAAGGGCTTATGGTGAGGATCTTAAATATATATTTTTTAGAATTTTAAATAAAACAGTTTGGAAGTTATTTAGGAAAAAGGCGAGAATTGACCATCCCCCCCCCCCTTATTTCCGAAACTACTGGGGCGAACAATTAGAAAAAATACAGAAAATAGTTCTTCACCTATAGATTACAGGAAAACCTATAAGAAGTCTATGGTATTTAAAGTAACCTAGTAAATTTCAGATAGTCATGTACGGAACGGAACCCTCCCCACGCGAGTTTAACTCGCACTTGTCCGGTTTTTCTGAATATTATTGCGCTCCCAAGCAAATGACGTGAGAATTTATGAAGGCCCGGCCTAACGCGCCATTCCGCTGAGCTTCCTGATTTACAGCGATATTATTTGGCTTTCTTAATGGTTCTTTGATACAGCATCCTTTTCCAATTCCCGCGGGAGATACAGCGATCAGATTTTGTCAAACTTTTCCTTGTATTCAGGACTGTTCGCGGCTGTTAAATATTTTGATAAGAACTCGCGTCTAAGGATATCGTTTGTGGTGGAGCTGAGTATGTACAATAAACTACGTTATGACATTTTGATTTGAGATTGGTACTCATAAAGCTATATTTATTTATTTAAATAAGGCAATGGTGGCCCATATAATAGATAACATGCATGAGCATAAATTGCTACTGAACGTTACACAGAAATCTGTGAAATATTTGTCACTGAGGAGTTCCGTTGGTTATCTATGGTCTTCATCATCAGTTTCAGTTCACCAAATAATGCTTTTGGAACGCAACTGTTTGAGTTACCTATTTCATAAAATACCAAAATTGGTATACCTATACGTGCCTATAATATTTGAGGAGTGTCATCGATTCCTCATAGATCCTCTCATCATACCTCATGTTTGACTACAATGGGACCAACTCGAAAGTATACCCTATCGATAAAAAAAAGAATCATCCAAATCGGTCCATCCATCTCCGAGTAGGTAATCGGGGAACATACATTAAAAAAAAAGATTCCGACGAATTGAGAACCTCCTCCTTTTTGAAGTCGGTTAAAAATTTCGTGCCACGGTGTTTGTGGTGGCACTCCTCCGAAACGGATCGACTGATTTTTATAAAAAAAAAAATGTATATTTAGTAGGCATGAGAATAGGTTGCAAAGAATATTTCATACCGCTAGTTGATTAGGATGTCCACGTGGACGAAGTTGCGGGCGGAAACTAGGAACTTATAGAATTAAAGTTCTGAAATGAGTAGGTAATACGTTAGTTCTATGCTATAAAGGAAGAAATTATGTACTCGTATAACTGCATGACTATTTACAGAGCATTATATACCTATGGGTATAATATCAGACGGTTAGATTAGTTCAGGAGTTTCCCGTCGCCAAACATGTATGCCGACAAACTAAGTACCTACGTGTGATAGACTTGAACAAGTTTGAAATATCCTTGGGGATACGAGGTATGTTACGTAAAACTTACAACGTCATAATGTTCTGTCTCCTCCGCTGGCGTCTGTAACGAACGGAGAGTAAAAAGGACAATACTAATGGAGTTTCGTGTTTGGTGATTCGGAATAACCTTTAAACATCAAGCTGTGTAATTTGCGTCCGGTAGTAGCTTCCTTGGTCGGTTATTACATTAAGACGTACTCATCTACTTTTTTATTAGGGTTCCGTAGCAGAGAGTTAAAAAAGGAACCCTTGTTGTGAGACTTCATTTTCTCCGTCTGTGCGTCCGTCCGTCTATATGTCACCGCCTTTTATCTTGATGATAATGAATAAACTTGAATGCTCTACGGAGGCAAAAAACATATTTTATTTTTTTCTGAAATTCCCGGGGCCGTGGAAGTAAGTCGAATTTTGAAAGGAATAAGTTTTAAACGGGTGTATATGAAAGCCATACGACATAGGTAAGACATTATGCAGCATAGTTTTAACTGGTACCTAAAATGGGCAAATCTTTTACCCACGCCTGGTAGCCTTAACTTCCAAATTTAATTGTCAGCCTACAAATCAAAAATTATTCGAAAATAAAAGAAAATTAAACAAAACAGGAAAACATCGAAGTCGATTGGATTAAGATTTACAAGCTTGTGGAAGTTATCCCGCGTTCTATTTCATAGGAAGGTACGGGATCCTCGGCGTGCGAGTCCGACTCGCATGGTCCAGTTTTTTTATTACTACATCTATTGGTTGGTGGTTGGTAAGACCTCGGGAATTATTGTGTTACTATTTCGGTTCGCCAGTATCTAATTGTGTTTTGTTAATAACGTCAAAAACTGCACATCAGACTTAGTACTAGTAGGACTTAGTAGTAGTAGTGTGCCTACTCTTTTCTCAAAGGCCGGCAACGCATCCGTGATTCCCGTCGTGTTGCGGGTGTCCATGGGTGGCGGTGATTGCTTACCATCAGGTAACCCGCATGCTCGTTTGCCCCACTCTGAGGTACTATAAAAAAAAATAGTACCGTAAAATGCAAAATGATGTATTGCTGTAAAATGTGAAATGATGCATGTAATAAGTACATCGTTTTACTTAAGATTCATTTACATAACTATATTATGGAAAAAAAGACTACCAAATGATTTAATGTGTTTAATGTCTTATGTTCTATGGTGCTATCGACGTTATAACTTAATGATTGCTTGGATAATTTACAAGTCCCACAGTCTATTTGACATTGGCTAAGCGATATGGTATATCATATCGCTTTGCGTTATCTTTATCTTACTTTGCGAAGTTTTACATTGAAAAGAAAGTGACAAAACATGCCATATTTCGTTACCATAGTAACGATCTGTTTTAGTTACACTTAGGCTTATTTAGGCCCAGATCCACATAAGAACCATTCAGGGCATTATATCCTGAATATATGACATCAGAGGGAGGGGAAATAGTAGGCAAAGTTTGTGCGGTTCACAATTTGCGTACGGCGTGCGGGCGCAATCCGCCCTTTTATGTGAGAACTTCGCTCATAAATTAAACGCCAAACGCCTCAAGGTAAATACGAAATGGGTTAGCAACAAAACAAAACATATACGTACTTAGTTATCTTTCTAGTTATTTTTCCAGCAAATGTGTGTCCTAGGAACGGAGTTTGCGTTTTGTTTAGCCTTTGTTTTGTGTTTGTTTCGGCTATCATACGATCATGGTATTTATTGATATATGCAGATTTGATTATAAGCGGCTTATTGTCATATCTGACTTACTCATTCCAAAATCTTCAAAAATACAACGCTTACAATTTTGATATCTGGCAATTAGGTATATTTTAAATTCCTTCATTAAGTAAAATGAGAATTGGACGATTGATGAAAAAAACGAAATATTACAGGCAAAGATGGAAGCAGGGATGGTTTAAATATTTATGTATGGGTCACATGAACCTGCTGCTGGTTGACATTGTTCGCGAATCAGTCAGCCAAACTTAATTGGCGTATCGAGTTTAATACTTGCTTAAACTCGTATGTTGGCAACGTCTTTCGAAATGTTAACTTAATTGTAAGGTTGTTGATGTCATTTTATTTTAACTTGTTCAGTTCAGATTCGTGTTTAAAAACGATATTAAAAGTAAAACTACAACGTATCTATAATATGTGATATACGTAAGTTAGTTAAAAAAACATCAAAATGCCATATCTCGAAGGACGTTACTCACACGTTACGAAATAAAATGTGTCTTTCCTGTGGCCAAAAGTTAACAAATAAGTAGGATGGGTAAAATTCACGTTTTCTTTATACAGGGCAGAACAATACCTATACCTAATACGCTAAATGCACAAATAGTAAAAAATATTACAAAAATTAAAACCGACTCCCAAAGCCCTTTGTAAACTAAGACAAAATTACTGGCCGTTAGTAAATTACTTAGAAACATCAGATATATTTATTAATTTAGAAATAAATTAAATATTTAATTCAATATAACTCTAGGTACATTACTCAAGTACCAAACCTACGCTGAAAAATTGGCAGTATGTGTTAAAACACATTTTTTAAGATTTAATGCACGATATATTTTCATAAAATCCGAAATAAAATTAACTTAGGTAAGTAATTTCGTTTTTAATCCGTTTTGACACAAACGAAAACAAAAAGTTTAACGGTGCCAAATATCAGTGCTATAGTGGAATGTTTACATTATAATGAACACAAGTTTATGCAACATCGCGATTTGACACGTCTTGTTATTTATACTTACATCACAGCGCATGCGTATGCGCACGTACAATGGCTGACCAAAAACTTTTCTTGTGGTTTTTTTGAGCAAAATACCTAGTATATATTGTGTTTTATTTATTTATTTTTATGTCAATTGACTGGCAAACGAGCTGACGGCCCACCTGATGGAAAGTGGTCACCGCCGCCCATGGACATCTGCAACACCAGGACGTCTATCTAGCACGACCTGCCCACGAGTCATTTGTCGCTCAGGGCGTCCCTTACATATTTGACTAGTTAGACAAAGACGCACTGAGCGACAAACGACTCGCGGGCATGTCGTGCTAGCCCTTCAGAGGTGCTGCCAATGCGTTGCCAGTCTAGGGAGGTTGCGGAATGGGGATGGGATAGGGATGAGGGAATAGGCCTCCGGATCTCGTCACTCACCGTACGAAACGCAATAGCAAGCGATTGCTTTACGCCGATATTCTGTGAGAGTGTGGTACTACCCCGGTCGAGCCGGCCCATTCGAACAGTAATCATATAGTGAGGATTACTGTTGGGCTCTACCACTACTAAACTACTTGTACTATTACTTGTATTTGCATTATATTTTTAAGCATAATACAGCATGGCAAAAACAGTCACACATATATCTTGCGGACTGTCGTGGACAAGCAGCACTTAAGGACATTCCATAGCATGTAATATACGCCAGCGCATTTTATACTGTCTTGCCAAGTTCACAAGTATATGCTATTTGTCTTCGCGTCATGTAGGAATTTAATTTATCGCTTAACGACAAAAAAAAGCCAAGTGGTTAGTCATTATCGCGTACGCTAATGAAACCCCGTTTCACGTTTGTGGGTCGTATGAATTTGTTCAAATAAGAAGTATTAAATAATTTATCATACGTACATAATTATATTTACGTCCTGTTTCTGGAGAAAAGCATTCTCATTTTGAGAGGAACTGGCGTATGTCAGGCGGGTCTAGCGCGAATAAGTAGCTTTACAGACATCGTTGAATTACTTCGCAGTGTGTGGAGGTGTTTGATGTTTTATCAAAACTAATTCCGCATTTAAGTTTCGAATAACTCAAAGATGGGAGCCGCGGTGTGATCCAAGACCCATTTATAATATTTACAGTACCATCTTATCATATTCAAAACCTGATAAAATAACGTATTACATCAGGATGTGCTCTATAGACTCCTTAATTTAATAGGCTCTTGACAGTCAACTTATTTGTTTTTTGTAACAGTTCAATTAGAACAGCAATTCGCAACAGATGACAACGTCAGTATGAATGACTAGAAAACATGTATCATCATTATCATATCAGTGGCTTACGCGCCTAACTGGGTCCTAATCGTTTGGAACCATATAAGTGAACTGTAACAAGACGTTAAGCCCGTTTCAATAGAACAACGATAACACACAAAGAGTCAAGCTCAAATCTAAAACCCGACTGGCGGCGTAATAGTAGTTTATGCAACGGTTGCATAATGATAGGCCTTAAAACACTAGTGCGGTTTTCATGAAACGAGCTTTAGCGAGTTTCATAATAAGATCGCACGTGTGTTTTAAGGCCAAATTATGCAGAGTTGCATACATAACTTTATCTACACACATATTATAAATCCTCCATGATGGGTTCAGAAACAATATTTTCTGGCAACACGTTATTTGTTGCAATCGTGGCTGCATATTTCCGATATCCGGCGCATTTTCACATCACACACACTCCGAGAAGACTACTTACTATTCATATTTTCAACTAAAATGTAAATTACAAACAACTTTTTCTATTCAATTCAACAACAATTCTACTTTCATTCAGCTAAACACCAACATAATGGCGCCAATTCGATCCTCTGTCAAGACCAAACGAATGAAGTCTCTATTCTCATGTCACTCGAGATCAAATGTTGTGCAGTTTATATTAAAAAAACATACTGAATTGACGTTTCGTATCAATAACTGTTTTAATATCTATGGATACTAGAATATAGACCCACTTGAGTTTTGACAGCTGTTCCAAATTTAATCTCATTTCTATACTAAAAACGATACGGGAATAACATTGCAGCACTCGTTTTACCTAATTGGTTGTCAAAATGGTGGTCATTTCCTACGGTTTTTGATTACACTATGGAGGTTTTATGATATGGGTGTAGATAAAAGCATTTTTGCTCCTAGTTTGACGCACTTTTAGAATTCTTATATAGCCTACGAAACTCGCACGTTCTCAAAAAATCATATGATACTCCATTTATTAAAATCGGTCCAGTAGTTTAGAAGCTATAGTGGAACATTCGAATTTTGGTCACATTCATACATAGACCGTAAAACTTTACACCCTTTTGGCTTCGCGCAGTTGGGTAAAAATTATCTTAACTCGGTTTTGCTGGTTAAATGAAGCCACTTGCAGCTCCATCAGGGACCTCGTGTGACAAATATGGGCTGAGCTTAAAACTGCGTTAGCCAGCTCGCTAATGAGCGCCATCTGTGCACAGCTGTTCTAAATCCTGCTAAAAGTGAACAACAAATAGCTTTGTTTTGCGCTGGTTTGTGGTGGTTGGTGGTTACGTGTAATGGGATACGTGAATACATAATATATACACGCGTACGGGTACGGACACACTCTGACATAATTTTGAAATTCAGTAAGTACCGACGTATAAGTAAAAAAAGCTTAGATGACAATAACGTTAAAAAACTTTTTAAATTAGTTATGAGTTTGGAATTTTTAATAATTCAAAATCATGTCTGGTAACGAGCCTATTACAAATTGGATGAATATTTTACTAAAATATCTAATTAGGTAGGTGTTGGTAACGACTCCCATTGCTAATTGTTAATTTGTTATGTATAAATTATTCGTAACTAATGACCTATGCATCTTTCTCAGAAATTGAGCGTATTAACAATTTCTGTGTGAACGACTCGGTAGCCAGCCAGAGTCTCGGTTCGTAGTATTTTTTTTGGTACAAAGCGGAAAAACGCTGCTACTAACTATAAGCGTAGCTCGTAGCGCCACGTGGCAATAAAAAAGTTGAAGTTCGCACATTCACACTCTAAGCTGAGAGATATTATCTAATAATAAATACTTAATTTAAGTTTTATTTGAAAATTCAACTTGCCTGTCGTGCTTCTTATTTTTAAAAAGCCAAATTGTTCGTTCTCGAGAATTAATGAACATGAAGAAATGAAATTTAAATTATATTCACAATGAATGAGTAAAGATCAGAAGCCGTATTATTTTATTGTACCTAAAGACAGGGACTTACGTGGGCTCACAAGGGCCAATAAGAAATTAATGAGCGGAGCGGGCGCTAGTGTGCCGCGAGCGGCAAGACCTGCGCCTCTATTCGGGAACGTCTAAGTGATACTGCAGCGACCCGTGAGTTAGACTCGCATCTCGCTCTTACGCATTACGCGTCGTGCGGAAGAGAGGCATAAGAAATCTCGCTCTCGAGTCGCTACAACATCACTTAGCGTTCCCGAATAGACGCGCAGTACCATTACCATGAGTTGCGCAAACCGCTCTCGCTAGCTAACTATCGTTCGGTCCCTTTTACTTGTATCGGCAACAAGCAGCATTTCCGATAGATTTTGATAGCGAGAACGGTTTGCACAAACTCATGGTAAGGGCTCAGGGGTCGTATTGTGTATGAGCTCTTAATTCCAGGCAGTTTCCGCCGTTAATTGAGCTGCCTGGAAAATTCGTATAATGAAGCGCGCTAAAGCCGGCCTCTTTTGCGCGCTCATAATACGAATTTTCCAGGCAGCTAAGTTTACGGCGGAAACAAAACGACCGGTTTTGCTTATGTAGCTGTTTTTGTCTGAAATCGGTTTTTTTTTGTGGCTCATTTTTGCAGAACCACAATAGTAGATTGTTGCACCAAGCAGAAAGTGATTCATTATTGCGCCGAGTGTTGGTTTGGAGCCCGAACGCTAGTGAGGGCTCTAAAAACACGAGCGCAATAACAAATCCCTTTATGCGAGGTGCATAATCTGCTTTTCTTTCTACTACTGCTAAAAGTTGGTAAAAAACGTAAAGGTACAGTTAAACCCAACTAGCGAAGTAAAAAGGATATTGGCACCTGTTATGACGCACCCTTAGAATTTTTATATAGCCTATGACACTCGCACGTTCTCCCCGTATCTTAAGATACCCTATTTATTAAAATCGGTCTATTGGTTCTGAAGCTAAAGTCGAAAATCCGAAAATGTTCACAGAAATCTTGTATCTAGTCTATTAATTGTCATATTATGCCAATTTTTTTTTAAATCTTTTTGTAACCCATACTATCTTATCAGCCAGTACTTTGAGCATAACATTTTAGACTAGACAATCACAGTTCGATATGGCCGCCGATATGTGGCCTGTTTTTTTTTTTTTTGCTAACAGTAAGTCCACAGAAGAGTGGTCGGCTGTCTCGTCAGACTGTGAATGGGCGGATTGGGTAGCTGTTGGTGTAAACTTCTTGATCAACCAACCAAATTTAAAAAAAAATACAAAACAGTGCAATAATGAAATTTGTATGCAACTTTATTTGCTCTAGAGCAAATAAGGGCTGCTTTGTGCTGAGTATTTAAGGCCATTATGATGAAATTAAAGCGTAGTAGGAAGAAAAATTTATTTACGCGTAAAAGTTCTTATAACGTCAGTATTAAGCTAAATTGCTTGATCCATGTCACTTATGAAAGTGGTATTACTGAACTGCCAAATGCAATCGAATGGAATTAATTAAGTATGTTAAGGAAAATAGTGTACGTACTGGAAGGCGCAGCGTGGGCATACTACCCACACGGTGGAGTGACAACTTGGTGCTGATTGTGGACTCCGCTGGATGCGAGCAGCACAGGATTGGTCGATGTAGCGATGACCGGCCGGCCTATGTCCAGCAGTGGACGTCTTTTGGCTGAAATGATGATGAAGGAAAACAACTCGCTCGGGAATTTATCGTCTTTTTTCTCGCGGTAAAAAAAATGTAGTCTAACGATCGGAAATACCATTCAGGTCGGAAGCAGAAACGCAATTTTTGGGTGACAAAACCAACATCTCAAGCAGCTTGCTGCCCAAACATTGCAAACAAGTTTTGGTCTGTAAAATATGTTTAAAATTCACTCCATGCTGCTCACTGCATGAAAATGCATGTTTTTTTTCTCCGCTGTTGCGGCGCCTAGCCGAGCGCGGTCCGCGGTTTGGCGCTGCAACCGACAGAGGGCGAGGCCGGCGGCGAGAAAACCAAATAAAACATTTTAATGGCATAGTTACCTATTGTATGCATAAAAATATGCTCACCACTATGGGGAAGATGCATGAAAATCAAAATGAGGTTTAAATGCTATATTATGAAAGTAAATGTAAACAAAAGCATATTACAGAAAAAAGCAGATCATTTTGATTATTCATTTTTATTTTATTAAGTTTCAAAATTGGTGAAAAATATATATTAGTTTATAGTGCTGATTTTATTTTTCTGGACATCCTCATCAAATTTATGTAATATTTTATGTCTACGGTGTTGGTCTAAAAACAGTATTTTTGGAAATAATTGCAGATTTCGTTTAAACGCCATACATTCTGTACAGTCCAACGAATGCTGTGACGTCATAGTTGTCGTCCATTTTGTTTGGAGTGTTTTTGCGAGTCGTATGAACAATGACTTTTCAAAGCTTCATAACTCGTAAAATAAACAACATAATAATGTGTTGCATACACAGATCGGTTTCTATTATTCAGCACTTTCCAATACAAGATGAAACAAAAAATATGCATCTTCCCTATTGCATAAACTTTTCAGCTTGATAGCAATTTTATTAGCTTTACGGAATCGAAGTCCAAGGGCTACATTTTCACAGGAAGGAGAAACGCGGTTTGTATCGCTGTCACTATTTATTGTTTAAGTGTAAAAGTGACAGCGATACGAAATGCGGGTCTCTAGCACGTGAAAATGACGCCATGCCCTAAGGTTTCTAGAATTTTGCTAGTGTCTGAATGAGCGAAGCTTGGGCTTTTATTCAATGGAGCTCTATCGCATAATAATTAATAAATTATAAGCTAATGTTAATTGTAAAAATCAGTAAAAATCCCTAATCGACCTAGCGAGCGAAGCGAGCGAAGCGTCTCCGTTTAAGCTTGGGCAAAAATGCTTTCGTATGTCCAATTTCCAGCGTCCAGCGGATGTCCATTTGTTCTCGTCTACAGCTCGCAGTTCTCAACCGATTCTCGTGAAATTTTGTGAGGAGGTTCGGTAATTGTATAAATCTTTTTTGGCCGATTCAGTTTTTTTAAATATTTAAAAATGACGGAGATATGGAGGTTTTTGCAATTACAAACTTACTGGCGGTGTTGGTAAAGTGACTCTACGTATGTCGATGTATTGAGATATCAGTTTTTCAACGACAAAGTTAAGTTTGTGGCAAGGCCAATCATTATAACTTACTTTTCAAAGGGTTTTTGTTTTATATTCAGTTTTTTGAAGTCTTTTGTCGCGAGGTCAGCTCACGGAGCCACTAGTAATATTAGCTTAATATCAATCATTAACTATGCAAGTGGGCCACGGTCAATGCAATTTGGAAACCGACGTGCTACGGCGTAGCGACCGGTCGTTAATAATATTTATAGTATAACGGGATTATGTAGATGTCTTTATTTATTATCTCTTTTAAGTTACCAAATTGCTTTGTTTAGTATCATTTTAATTTGCAAAGTTTGCATTGTGACAGTGACAAAACAGCGATCTTTCGTTTTACCATAGCAAGGACGGTTTCTATATCCCTCAGACTTTCGTGAAGAGGCCCTGGGTAGGCATGTGTAGTACATGTACTAATGAACTAAAGGAATGAATTCCCGTCACTGTACTAGAACGAACTATTCCGTAACGTTTCTGCTCTTAGTACATTTAGTACATTGCGCGGAGCGAGCAGCGCAAGCGAAGCGATCCGATTGACCGACCGAACGGCTGCACATTGGCTCTGTCAGAGTAAGACAGCAAGAGGGCAGGAAACGGAGCAGTCGGGCGGGAGCAGACCATAGAGAGATTATTTCAGTGTACTAGTGTACTAAAAGAACTAAAAGAGCGAACTAGTACATTCGCACAATCGTACTAGTCCGGAGTGATCCGCGCAGTGAACGAGCGCGCACAACTCTAGCCCTGGGCCTCTTTTCGGCATAGATTAACTAATATGATTATCATATCGGTTTACAGTTTTTATCTATAACCTTTTGACCGCCACAGTCGGCTGCAGCCGTCAGCGGTTACAGGGTAAAAAAGTCCTTCATTACCTTGATTTAAAGTTGAAATTCGTGTTACTTCTCAGATATGCTTGGCGGTCAAAAGGTTAAAGTGACGAACCACAGTCGTTCGTCACCATAATATGTACGTTTATGTATCACTGAGACCAATGATGAATAGAGTCTAGCGCCTCTATTTGGTAACGCCAAGTGATTCTGTAGCGATTCGTGAGCGAGATTTCTCATCTCGCTCTTACGCACTACGGTGGGATGAGAAATCTCGCTTACAGTCGCTACAACGTCACTTAGCGTTCCCGAATAGAGGCGCTGGTATGTCAAACATTCTCTTTAGATAAGACATTAAAAAAAAAAAAGTTTCTGTATCAAATATAATTGACCGGTACTTAAGCACCTTAAATGATATCCTCTTTAAGATATTTTGCTTTTTGTGAGTATTTATGTTGAAACAAAAAAGCGGAAACATAAGAATTTTGTAAAAGGGCCTGTTTTTTGGACAGCTAAGTTAAATAAAATCATTTTATCTACACCCATATCATAAAACCTCCATTGGTTAATCAAAAACCGTAGGAAATGACCACCATTTTGACAACCAATTAGGAAAAACCAGTGCTGCGATGAAGAAATAACATGACTTCTTTATCGTTTTTAGTAAAGAAATAAGATTAAATTTGGAACAGCTGTCAAACTCAAGTGGGTTCTATTCTAGTATCCATAGATATTAAAAATTGTGCAGCGTATCAATAACTATACGAAACGTCAATTCAGTATGTTTTTTTAATATAAACTGCACAATAATTGATCTCGAGTGACGTGAGAATAGAGACTTCATCCGTTTGTCTATGATTTAAAAAAAAAATGGTCTTGACGGACGGCCGCCATTATGTTGACGTTTTGCTGAACGAAAGTAGAATTTTGTTGAATTGAATAGAAAAAGTTGTTTGTAATTTACATTTTAGTTGAAAATATGAATAGTAAGTAGTCTTCTCGGAGTGTGTGTGATGTGAAAATGCGCCGGATATCGGAAATATGCAGCCACGATTGCGACAAATAACTTGTTGCCAGAAAATATTGTTTCTGAACCCATCATGGAGGATTTATAATATGTGTGTAGATAAAGTTATGTATGCAACTCTGCATAATTTGGCCTTAAAACACACGTGCGATCTTATTATGAAACTCGCTAAAAGCTCGTTTCATAAAACCGCACTTGTGTTTTAAGGCCTATTATTATGCAACCGTTGCATAAACTACTAATTTCAGTTAGAAAAAGAACACAATCCTGATTTCGTGTCAAGTTTTATAGAATTTGAAAAAGGCAACCAACATTATGTGTACAAACAAATAAAAATATATTCGCGTAATTGAACCCCGGGACTTTTGCTCGATTTCTCTTATGCATGACTGACGCCCGTATCCGTCACTTTTGATCGTATTGTTTTCCTCATCAAGAAGAGTGACCTAATTTAAAATGAAACGCCTCACAAAAACATTGTCCAACTGTTCAAATAAATAATAAATAGCGTCACATTCAACGGCCCAATATAGGTTAACGTGTATCATGTTTTCCTGACCAACACACAAACGACAGATGCCAATAGGGAAGATGCATAACTTTTGTTCATCTTGTATTGAAAAGTGCTGAGTAATAGAAACCGATCTGTGTACGTTAAACATTTTTATTTTTATTTTATTAGTTATGTATGAAGCTTTGAAAAGTCATTGTTCGTACCACTCGCAAAAACACTCCATAAAAATGGACAACAGTCATGACGTCACACCTGTCGTTAGACTGTACAAAATGTATGGCGTTTAAACGAAATCTGCAATTATTTCCGACAATACTGGTTTTAGACTAACATATTAGAAATCAAACATGACATAAATTTGATGAGGATGTCCAAAGAACTAAAATCAGAACTACAAGATTATATATATTTTTCGCTATTTTTGACCCTTAATAAAATAACAATGAATAGTCAAAATGATCTGCTGTTTTCTTTAATATGCTTTTGTTTACATTTACTTTCATAATTTAACATTTAAACCTCATTTTGATTTTCATGCAACTTCCCCATTGAATACAGTAATTTTCAGTATGCTTGCAGCATTCTTGATAAACATGTGCAGAAAATCGAGCGTTGCCACGCAATACAATTCCAAGTGCAGTAGAACTGTGTTTAAAACTTGAACCAGAGTTAGAGCGAATAGAACGGTAGACGAGACATGACTGCACAGCTCCTGGAGCCGTGAAATTCAGTTAAAATTCCTGGAGCAAGCGGGGCATTGCGGGCCACTTAACAAATGAACTTCCTTGTTGCAAGTTGGAGTCGAGCGGTGATACACCACCTATACGAAGTGACAAAAAAAAAACGTATAAGTCATTTGTCTTAATTATAAGACCTCGGCGAAATAACACGGAAAAAACGAAGTGCCAGCAACGTATCAATTTGGCTTGTCTAAAGTTTTACGGCTATATACATACATACATATTATCACGCCCGAAATCCCTAATGGGGTGGGCAGAGCCACAAGCGTACTTGTGGTCACGTTCGATTAATTAGTCCTAAGATGGTATGATGAACCGTATGGTGACAGGGAGCCCATCGCCCATACAGATAGTCCACCATGTTGGAGAGGACCCGTCCCTTAGTCGACTTTTACGACATGCCAGGATGATAAGCATCTGCACGCATTCTATGCTATTTCTTCACTCCCAGTGCAGCAGAGGAGCTACATACAACCGAGACTTATTTGACAATAAATAACAAGTTTGTAAATTATAGACATGTGATTGCTTTGAGTTGTTTGATTTTAGCAAACCACTTTGCAAGCTCAGTCCAAAATAAGTCGCTTTTTTTTTTTTTTTTTTTTTATGTCAATTGACTGACAAACGAGCTGACGGCCCACCTGATGGAAAGTGGTCACCGCCGCCCATGGACATCGGCAACACCTGGAGGTGCTGCCAATGCGCTGCCAGTCTAGGGAGGATGGGGAATGGGGATGGGATGGGGATGAGGGAAAAGGCCTCCGGATCTCGTCACTCACCGTACGAAACGCAATAGCAAGCTATTACTTTACGCCGATATTCTGTGAGAGTGTGGTACTACCCCGGTCGAGCCGGCCCATTCGAACAGTAATCATATAGTGAGGATTACTGTTTGGCTCTACCACTACAAAAACTGCTTGGTTGATATTAGCATAATTTGCTTATTACTAGCCCTTCCATTTTTACAAAAGGTTTTCAGGTAAGCTGGATATTTTTTTTGTCTTTTAATTCAGACAACGGTGGTTAAAAAGTTACAACGCATATTTCTGTCACGAGGTGCACAACATTATAGTTGCATCAATTCCGCTTAAGGAAGATGTCACCTGGAAGTGAAGTGCGTAATCGCCTTACAACTATGACACCGGTTATTTTAAGCCGTGTAAACCCGATATTGTATGAATGCTGTTTCGGCTGGTTAATGATGTGTGTCCGTGTAGGTGTATGCGTGTGTGCATCTTTTGGAATGTGTGTTTTTTTGGTTACAAACGCACTAAATTTTCATCGTATCATATGAATGATATATAAATGCCTAGGAGACAAACAAACAAAGATACATTATTATTTAATTTTATATAATAACTAGTGGACCCGCCACAGCTTCGCCCGCGGTATTTGTACCAACTGCAGCGCCATCTGCCGGGCTTATTTGTGAATCTAAACCACCCAGGGTGCGCCACCCAAACAAATACAAAAAATTCTTCATTCAAATCGGTCGAGCCGTTTAGGAGTTCAGTGACATACACACGTACAGTAGAATTATGTATATAAAGATAAACATCTTTAAAACGTTGATTTAAAAATATATATTTTTTGGTATAAGGCCCATTGCAAGAAGTCCTGAAAACGTTTTTTTAAATTTCTATGATTGTAACATAGTTAATTGTACATTATGAGTATTCTCTAAAAAGGTTATTTCCTAGGGTCGTATTATGAGCACTTAATTCCAGACAGTTCCCACCATAAACAGAACAACCTGGAAAATTATGAAATTATTATTATTAAAGCCGGCCTGTTTAGCGCGCTCATAATACGAATTTGCCAGGTCATATTTATGTAGTACTCTACAGTAATTTTACAAAAGATCATTGCCTGATTTGCTCGTTAACTGTTCATAATTATTATCAAAATTGCTACCCGTCTCAAAAGTTTCATGTAACGCAAAATGCGTAAATAACTCAGAAAGAAAAGTGAAGTTAAAAATAATAATAGCAAGCGAACAAAACGCTGCTACAGCTCGAATACAACACTGGAGACAGAAATGAAACTGAAATCCGAACACAGTTTAAATTGCTACATAATTGGAATCTCGAAATTCGCGCTAAATTTCAGAGACGGCGTGAAATGCAACCGTGCTGCTACCGTTCACCTCTCGGCGTCATTTTGTAGGAGGTACAGATTTACACCGTTAAAGCTTCCTCCGCCGTACCGTGCCACCTTTTGTTACCAAAATTTAAAAAGGTAGTATCATGCTATACGTTAAATGCTCTAAAGACGGATACGGCGGCGCATTCAACAGAATATCATCAAAAGCGGCCGCACGGAGAAAATGTTTGATGCTGTACCTACATTACCGTAATGTATTCGCAGCCAAGTCCAGAATAATGTCAAAGCATCCGAAATAATGTTGATTGTTACGTGGTAATGTAAAAACGTATACGCGCGTTTGTAGTCCGCAACATTATCCATGTAGCCGAGTCTCTACCTACGTTAGGTACGTTTTTCTCCAGAGTTACGTACGTGGCATCTAGAATTACGTATGTATATTTTCTCAGTGCGCCTCAAACAATAAATTGGTTTTCTGTCATTAGGTACAAATGGAAAATCGTCCACGTGAAATAACCATTCTGAATTTGGGTCAAAAGTAATAGTATTCAAAGTGAATTTAGTCAAAATGTAATTATGCTGAAACCTGATTACCTAAAACCAAATTTATTTTCGTTGTAAATTAATTCAATTAATTAACGAATAATGGACGTGGACGTTCAAGTGGACGTGACAGTAAACCAATAAGTTCTCTATAGAACCTAAATAGAACTCTATTTACGGGTGATGCATATTAAAGAGTCTAGAACGTTACGGCTTCAAGAATATTTTAGAAAAAATGCAAAAATTCTCCTGCGAATAATGCTCACAATGTTACTCCGGCCATTGTCGCATAAAAAAGAAAATCTTTCGAAATACTGGCACGTTCTCTTTTGTGTTAGCTGGTGACTTGAACCCCGCTCTATTGATATTGTGGTTTATGAAAATATATCAAGGAAAAACCAAACATAAGAACTCGTAATACGAAATTGTATACGCGGAATATGTAGTTGCCGCGGGTGGGTTGTGAAAATATTTCAATCCATTATATAAATAATAGAACCAAGTTCTTGAAATAATTTTCTTAGTTAAGTACTATATGTATAGGTATCTGTTTTACCAAGGGTAAGGGTCTTACAGCAGCGCAAACGCAGCCTTACTGTAAGGCTGCGTTTCAACCAAAGCTTTGCGAGGCAGGTAGGCAGTGAGCGAGGAAAAATCCACCAATAGGATTGCGGTCATTTCGAAATGAAGTAATCCTATTGGTGGCTATTTGCTTAGCTACCTTACACAGCTCTGGTGGAAACGCAGCCTAAGTATCCATTTCATTGTGTAGAAAAACAAATACTATTGTGAAAGTAGGTGGAAACTCATTTCCATCTTATTAACGCGCATCCTAATCTGCATGCTTTGCCGCGCGCTGCACTGTTGACTCGCGAACGATGCTTTAGGTGCCATAATTGTTTTTTGAAAACGGTTCGTTTATCCATTTCAACGTCATTATTTTAATACGATGACGCTACCCTATAATTTCCACTACCGTAAATGCAAAATAGAGCAGTAAAATGTCGATAACGTTAGATGATTTAAATAAAAATAAATTTAACAGTGTCATTATGTTAAAAGGTAATTGGAACGAGCGCCGGGGCGGCAGTTTACCGGCCGCATTTGTTGGAACCGTCAATTACTGGCCGCCTCGGGATGGAGGGCCATCGAGCAGCCACGACGGACGAGGCGGGCCCCATGGCCGGCTACACTCTCCGGTGCCAAGAGGCCTCACATCACACAGAAACCGAGAACGTTAACCACAAACACCGATATTGCCGCACCTGAAAATACACCACTCGTTCGCGGGGCTTGCCCAATCACTTTAATTGAACCGTAGTCAATGAATAGCAGAGCGATCGATGATACGCAATGCGAACACAAAGTGGTTTTCCGCTATGTTAGCGTTTGAATATGTTCCAGCATAAATACACAATTTCAATATTCGATATGAATTCAATAAGACCCAGACATTGCTGGAAAGTGGGACAATGCTGTTCTCGACATCTGCAACCACTTACTCGCATTGTAAGTCGCTCGAATTGAAAGACTTTAATTTCGCAAACTTTTAAACTACATCGTGAGAACAGGGTGCTTGAAAATAATGCTGTTATCTCTAATTAAAATGTTATTTGTAGTCTAAAATATCTTTGTTCGATACCTTTACTTTGTTAGTTGCGATAGCAGTATTTCTTTAAAGAACCACTTAAATAAACTGTAATATATCTAGCTTGAACACTAACTTACATAAATAAATATGAGCGTAAGAAACTTATAAAGACAAAGTTTAAGTTGTTAGGAAATAAAATTAGTTCTGCACAATTCGATTGCTGTAGCAATGGGCATGAACAACCGGTTATTGAATAGCTAACGCGTTAGTTTCCTTTTCGTTGATCAAAATTAAGAAGTAAATTTACCGTTATCCATTTAAATTGCGCACTTAAATAGGAAGGAGGCCACATACGATGCTTCTTTTAGCTGCTAATATTTTTTATTTTCTGGACGCGTTGTCCACGCTACTTTGTGGTTTCTCGGGTAGCCAAAGACAATCCAATTATGGTGCCTCCGTTCTAATAAGATTGGCAACATCGATTGTCCAAATTCGATAGAGGAAAAGAGAAAGTGCATTTCGAAAGATCAATTTAGATACAATACAAAGCTAACACGTTTTTCTAGAAATTCAATATTATTAGAAAATTTTCGGCAAGCAATTTTTGTCACGAAAGTGTGTTAGCTTATTATGGGAACGAGGTATCTCATGATTGTTTTGCTTTGTTTCGTTATGCGGATTGTTCGTGAACGAGTATAAGAAGTAAGTCTGTTTAGCATGCATTACCGTATCGTCTCGCGAGTGTCTCAGTGGCAGCCAACAAACGGTGACGGCGCGAGGGAACAGTTTCATTTCCTTTCGCACATATTCACGAGGCGACGAACAATATCTCAGTAACAATGGCTTCGTAATTTGGACGAGATGGCGCCTGCGGGACAATGCGTCAAGTGACTCATTATTGTGGAAAACTGCTCTGGGCAGAAAATCATTCTACTTGCCTTGCGCGTATCGCGGCGAACAATGTGCGCTGCGTGCGTGTGAATGGAGAGCACACGCGACAAACTCTATTTGCCTGTTGATATCAAAAGACCTTCAAAAATAAACCCTATTGCCATGACTACAAGGCACAGGCAACTTAAACTGCTTGCTAAAAATTGTATTTTGCAGGTCGAGTCGTATTGAGAGTCAGGTCTAAGCGAGTTTTTCTCGCCTACTGCGACCTTTTGTTCGACGTGGCTTGTTCAAAAATGCTGTTATTCTTAGTAGCCATTGTTCATGGTATATGCATTTAGGTACGGTATTGCTCCGAGAGCTTGTTCAGTTAACTTACCTGACCTGAACTACACGTTGGAACAAAGTTAACTGTAGGAGAACCTATTAAAAGATACTGCAAAAATTCCACAGAAGAAATTCATGGACATTTTTAGATGAAGAACGAAAATAGGTTCTATTCGCTAACGTCTACGTTAATAATCAAGTCGTTAGTGGTTATTTTTGAAAATTATTCGCTTGCACCTAATGTAGGAGTAGAATCGATACAACGAATCTATTTTAAAAGTTTCTAAGTTGAAAAGCTGCAAACTTTTGAAGTTTACAAAGAATTTGTCCGGTTCGATAACTTGGCAGGCTACTATCCTACCATAAAACTATGAAAATGCTAGATGTTGAAGTGTGTGGTTTTTTTAATAAAGCTCGTAAATAAAATTCAAAAATATGTCATTCATTTCATATTCTAAGCAAATGGCATTTCAAAACAATAATACATTGTGTAAGTTACATAACTAACAATAATTTTCTTTTATCTTCCCCTCTTACTTCTTATTTTATGATAAACTAAATGTAAGTAGCTATTTTACCGTTGAAGTCCCCTACATTTATCACCAAACTTTTTGCGACCTGTCCTGTATGCCTGGCTTCCCTAATAAACAATCCCAGGCCTGTTATTAGCGGAGTCGTCGCAACAATGCGGAGCGCTACGGACGCGGCAGGTAATCTATGTCAGGGAACAGACGTCTACTGTAATTAGCTACTCATGTCGCCGTCACTAAAAACAGGAAAGCACAGAGGCCTTGTCATATAATACCCAAGCGTATACACAGCTGCGATAACCACTACCCTAGCTGTAGGTACTGACGCCTTTTCGCATCGAACCGCAGAATTCAAATGGATGAGAAATTACTACCTGTATACGACTATATCTACCCCCAAGAGCTCCATTATGCATCCAACAAATGGGTTTCTATTTCAACGCCGCAAAAATGTGCCGAAAGCGCTGTACACTTACTTGTTCTGCCCTCGTCAAAGTGAATATTTTCATCAGTGCACTAGAGAATTATCTAGATTTACGGACATTCAGAACGCGAGCCGTTGGTGAGCACATTCGCAAAACGAATAACGAAACATTTATCAGGCCACTGCTGCCTTTGGACGAAAATATAGCGAATTTTTATTTTTTTTGCACTAAAAAATGTGTTATTGAATTTGAATAGTTTTGAATTATTGGTTGTAGGGTTTTGCGGTATAAGTTACGTTACGTTATAACTACGATTTAGGGGGATTTGAGCTTTGTGTTAGCTGTGCATGTAAATTATTTCGCAGCTTACTGCATAGCCTAAACTTTATGCATTCTTCAAAACAATCCCCTTAACTTAAGAAAACGTGTAATCATTTATAACTTTTCGAATATTTATCACAAAACCGCGCTCCTGTAACTCATCTTTTATATCATTTTTAGTCCTGAAAAAGTAAGGTCTGAAAATCCCTGAGTTATTTTCCAGTACTTACCTCATACACCTACATTAAATAAACTATTTAAAGAAAATTATCCTGCTTTATTCTGTGTTCTCGTATACCTACTACCTACCTACCTACTCATTAAAGCTCATTAAAACCCATTCACTAGCTTTAGTATGCCCTAAATTTATATTCGTTTGGTGCTACATGCACAAATTAGCTTTATTCAGGTATTGAAACAGCTCTGCCGGTGAATATGACTCATCAGCGCACTCCCCTCTTTTAGCGAAAAGGCTTCTTTTAAATAATTATAAAGCCACTGTTGAATTACAACATTTTATTATTAAACAATTGTTTGTATTGTGTAGGTACTGAAGAAAAGTATTTTATATAGTCCTCTAATTGTAGGCCTAGGGGATAGTAAAAGAACAACAAATGTTTTTAGTAAATGAACAACATAACAGCGCTTCTATTCGGGAACGCTAAGTGATTCTGTAGCGACCCGTAAGCCAGATTTCTCATTCCACTCTTCCGCACGACGCGAAATGCGTAAGAGCGAGATGAGAGATCTGGCCTACGAGTCGCTACAGAATCACTTAGCGTTCCCGAATGAGGCGCCTGATCAAACTACAAACCTCAAATGGTTTTTTAGTTTGCATTTAGTTACCTACCGACACCTACAAGTAATTTTGCGTAAGGTTTATCATTAAGGTAAGTACACTTAATTTAAACACGAGTGACCCGTCATGTTCTGATTTAAAAACTTAGCCCTCAGTGGCCCTAACATGCATGACACAAAGATAAATTAGAACCGTTTATCTCTATGACTATCTCTTTCGTCGGCACTAGTGTGAGAGAGACGCACTTAGAGATAAACGGTTCTAATTTATCTTTGTGCCATGCATGTTAGGGCCGCAGGATATGTATGTACACTTAGCACTAAAGTTTTAAATTAGAGCGACGAAACTCGAAAAATAGCCAAAGTCAAAGTCAAAGTCAAACTATCTTTATTCAATTTAGACTTTTACAAGCTCTTATGAAGGTCAAGGAATGAATATACCACTGGTTCGGAAAAAATCCTCTACTGAGAAGAGCCGGCAAGAAACTCAGTGAGGTATAATTTTTTCAAATCAGTACGCATATAAGTCAACGATGATGTATACAGTTTTATACAAATCTAAGTATATAACACATTAGGTACGCCCATCGAGATCCAGGGATCTTAAACCAAATGTCCCTGTCCATGACGTAGTCTTTTACTGAGTAATAGCCCTGAGGATATGTACCTATACACAGCACAATTTTTTTGAGTTTCGATTGCTCGTAAGTTTCGCTCAAAAGTGATGAAATGCATGCTAAGAAACCGTATATTTGAAATTCAAGGGATAAAAATGAAAACCGAGTAGTCGGGAGCACACGTTTCGATTTTCTATCATTCGGAATCTGAAAATATGATATTGAACATCACTTTCGTATGCAAATATGTTCGAAACCGAAAAATCGGTCCCCTGCCCGATTCACCTGGGAAGGCACTTTCAGTTCCGTAACCTTAGGACCTGGAATAGCACATAGGTCTCTTTTTATCCTGGAAAAGTTCCCGAGGGAATAATTATAAGCGAATTCCACGCGGACTAAGTTGCGGGCAGAAGCTACTTTAATTATAAACACAACAATAAAATTCAGTGTGAAGTGTTGGTTATTTTTTAATGTTTCAGAAGCATTTTCTTTTCTGACTGTCGCAGTAGGTATATCGTGTTGCAATACAAACGCACTCACTGCGGCACACCCAACTCCCAACAGTAATCGAAGAGCGTATTCCACACATACACGTCGTCACAAATCAGAGCGCGCCGTATCAGTCGGTAATAAAGAGGCTTGCCTGTAGTAGTCACAGGCAAGCCTGCAGTGCACCCGTCACGCCATACGTCACTGCAGGTCTGTAGTTACACGATGTGCTACGTAATACAGACAATAATAATTGACACTCCTATGGCCTTTGAAATAACATACGTGTTGTATACGTGTTCTCACCAATCTAGATTTATGCATCAATTTGTCACAGAATACATACATAACACCGCAGTTTTGTGTTCAATTGGACCACATCGTATCTAATTCATTGTTGTATTACCTATTACAGAATGGCAAACCTTGATAACAGGGGTTACAAAAAATTGTGGGACTGATTAGTAGGCCTGAAGTATTGCAAGAAGTTGCCCTTGTGATTCAAACTCATGTTAAATTTTTAAGCGGGTTAATCTCCCATTATTTTCTCTAATTTTGCCCGGAATGTGAGCTTTACTTATGCGAGACTAGAATAATGTAAAATGTTGTGTGTGCGTGTGGTAGCTCATTGACTGATTTTTAAAGATTTATTAGCATTAAATAATATAAGAAGGCTCCTTGGCCAATGAACAAATAAAAATGCGTACGAGTAGACCGTTTCGAAATTTCCACTGAGCAGCCAATGACATGTCACCGGCCACTTTGTCGCATTCTGCTGTAGCACGTTGCACCCGTCGACCAGGCATTATGCGTCACCGCACAGAAATGCGTCTCTAGCACAGTACACTATAGTATAACAATACGTAGCTATGAACCCAAATTTTTCATATTAACAAAGACAATATTCATTCTAATTTTAAAATTACTTAGGAAAAATTCAGGTTCCTCTGGAAATAGAAATATAACCTTGTCTGTCAATGTACTTTGATATTTGAAAAGCCCAATTTTAATGCATATTTATTTTTGACATAGACAGTTTTGCAAAACAATTTTAGCCAATTAAGTTTTGTCCCCTTGTCACCCAATTAAAATGCTAACGAATATTTGAACGAAAAAATTCTGGAGTCGTCCAGTTTGTACGTTGCGAACTTTTTGCTCTGCGATTGCTGACTGTCAACGCCACATCCCGAAGGTACCCACGAGGACTCATCTCTGTTTGTCCATTGTGCGGCAGACTTTGTTTCAAAAACTGGAAACTAACTGCGGCGTTGGATGAACCAACGAAAATGCGGATTTATATGCTTTTATCTATGGTATGGTTGGAAGATTCGTACCATGCAGACTTCTGAAAGTTTTAGATTAAGGTTCAAAAGTAGAATGGGAATACGGACAAATGTAATAAATACGTAAGCGTTTTCTTTTTAATTTGTGGATTTAAGATATTATAATTTTCTTCCTGACATTTTGGGTAGCCAGGAGAATACGATACACTAAGTAAGGGAAATTACCGGTATACTTATTGACTTGTTGTTAAATATACCTAATACCTATATTATCTATAATCGTCCATCCTTGTATGAATACTGATGACAAGAAAATAACATTAGTGGATTAAATACCTTTATCCGCTATTCAGTTTCAAAGAAACATGTCCCCGAATGCGTATCATTTTCATTTCGCCGCGAAAAAATATGCGGTTGAATATAGAGGCGTGATATGTTCGGCAATATCTGAAATGCCAGGCCACGGCGAGATATGAAAGGACGGGAATGTGTTAGGAAATAGGTTTTGCGCCAGATTGATGGAGGGCTTTTTCTGTCACGACAACACGACGTGGTATACAGATGAGACTTGAAAGTCGATTTTTAGGGTTCCGCTACGGAAATGAGAAGTTGGTTGGATTTGAAAGGGTTGTCAGGTGTTTAGGTAGATACTTCCTTTTTATTTATTTATAATTACATATCCTTAACTTACAGCTTATCGCCAAAGCGTTACACCTTAAACAAAAAAAAAAATTCTAACAAAACAATAACAGACTATTTATTACACTATTACACACAATTAATTAATTGTTCTAATCGGGACATGATCACTTAATAAATATGTTTGTTTATAAACAAATTAATAGGTACCGTATATATATATCTCACATATTATTTTGTAATGTAAAATGCACTATTCCTAATTATGATGCGGCTTTGTGAATGTTTTTGTGATTACCGCGACGTATTTTTAATTTATTCAGTTGTCAATTGCAAGAGCATTTTGACGTGATATTAATGAACCCACTATTGAATTATTCCCAGTTGATTAAGTCGGATAATTGAAATAATGAGAGCTTGCTGACATTATGGACGTCACTTTCAAATGGGATTGTGTTATTACAGCATTTTAATAATCCATTATCGAGTTTGTTAGAAATAATTTCGTCATTTTTTTCCTAAACCAGACTCGTTGTAAATAAAAGTCTCCCTAGTAAAGTTGGCGCCAATCTTAGGATGTTCGTTATGAACTTCTACGAGTTTCTCCGAGTACCTATGGCTTAATGATCGGAAATGTCGATAACGATAGTCGTCAAATAAATATGGGTCGTATAAAAGCAACACTAGAGAAATGCCTTGGTATTAAAAAGCATAGAACAATATTTGGCTCATTTATGGAGCAATTTAACCAATTTCACTGCGACGGTCGTCGTAACTACTGCTATTGACTACTTTTTTATGGTTTTATAGAATCCAGACAGCACAAATACCTTTTAAAAATGTATTGATTAAATTATAAGTACTTAGCAAGACAAATCAAGTAAGTGAGGCAGATGTAAATGAAACACTCTAAACTCCTTGACTCTTTCTCATCAGAGACCAGATGCCTATAAGTGGTAACTATGGCGCAGCTCAGAAAATTGTTGACTTTGTTTCTACATTTGGCACCCCTACGGAACCTTAGTAACACAGGCTGGTTTTTTGCTTAGCCAATTCTCTTGTCCATTTTTAACGGGCCGCAGTGATCCATCGCCAGGTCCGTGACACAGACCGACTGATGACGTCTGTATTAACCGATTTATGCTCTGAGTAGGGTTGGCAGTTGAGGTAAATCACATTTTTGCTGGCAATACATCTGACACGGTGGTGATGTTTACGAGTATCTGCATTTTGACAGGCCAATTCGGGATGGGTATTATAACGTTCAGAAACAAAATTTGTCTTTTCTGTGGCCAAAAGTTAACGAAAATAAAAGGTTCTATTTACATTTTCTTTATATAGTCCAAACAAAAAAAAACAGGCCTCAGGGTCCTTAACTTTCGGAAACAGGAGGGACATTTCTGAACCTAAATGTGATTAAACTCCGATAACATTCTCGATTAAAGTTTTTTAGCGGTGCTATTCTGAAGCATCGGTTTGGGCAAGGCTTTATAAGGGATTACTAATATATGGGCAAAAAACTTTTCCCAAAGTATGAGATCCCAAACTATTTTACTCAAATTATCATTTGGCAAAAAATCTTTAGTCAAACCAGCTTATCGCAATTTTACATTGAGCAAAAGTATTTTTTGACAAATAAGTAGGTACTTACGTAAGGGATACAAGTTAACCCTAACCTAACCTACACCTGACAAAGCAAAATGATGTCAAATGATAATTTGACCAAATGATAAAATACGAATATGCGAAAGATTCGTTTAGGAAATGAAACTACTGCGATAAGTTTTTTGGGAAGTGAAATTTGGCGAAAAATGGGCAGTACACCCTTTATAAGTTTATGTTTTAAAAATACGAAACCAAATTGGATTAAAAAAGTGTGCATGTAGCTAATAACTGAGTCTTCGGATTTTTGAAATCCGAACGTGCGGTAGAAAAACAAGCGCGAAAAATAGAAATCCCCAAACAAGGCAGTGTGTAGAACAAGTAATTGGTCCTCACTAGTTGTTGCGGAGTCGACTAATCCCTGTTAGTTTTCAGTTTGGAATCATTCCCTCTACATAACATTGTGGAGGAGATTTGCATTCAAATAGTAGATTGTTCAAGAAGGGCATAAAATGAGGCATTTTCTCCCTAGGGACTAAAGTTTTTCAACTTTATTTTCTTCGTGAGACAAGAAAATCATTAACAGCCTACAAAATTAAAGTGATCCGTCTAATGATGTTACAAATGACTCGACTTTAAGATTTCATTCATTCTTCACATAAATTAGATTCAAATGAAAAAAATATCGTGTTTTGATTTCGAGAATAGAATGGAAAAGCCGACTCGTCTGCAACTTTAAAACCCTCCATGAAGGTCAATGCTAAGAATTTGTAATTATGATAAAATACCTAATTAGTTAGTGATTAACTCAGGAGTAAAACCCATTCATACTCGATTCATAACCTCCTGAACGGTAGCGAAGGAGGATAAATATCTCGTACAAATTGCCTCGTTTCAATCTCTTGTTAAAAAAGTCATCATCATCATCATCATCATTTCAGCCGAAAGACGTCCACTGCTGGACATAGGCCTCCCCCAATGATCTCCACAACGACCGATTCTGTGCTGCTCGCATCCAGCGGAGACCCGCAATTTTCACCAGGTCGTCAGTCCACCGTGTGGGTGGTCTGCCGACGCTGCGCCTTCCGGTACGCGGTCGCCACTCAAGAACTCTGCGACCCCATCGGCCATCTGTTCTACGAGCAATGTGCCCCGCCCACTGCCACTTAAGCTTAGCAATTCTTTGGGCTATGTCGATTACTCTTGATCTTTTGCGGATCTCCTCATTTCTAATTCGATCTCGCAGCGATACACCGAGCATAGCCCTCTCCATCGCCCTTTGGGTGACCTTGAGCCTTCTTATGAGGCCCATAGTGAGCGACCACGCGAGCGAGCGAGCGTTAAAAAAGTAAGTACGATAAAAAATAAAAACATGCTTGAGAAAATTATTGTGTCGGTATTGTGTAAAAAATAATTCTTCTAGTGACGATAATGATAATGAACACTCGTACGCGCCTACAGAAATTTAAGAAACTACAAAGTCGGTCGTTAATAATTTGAAACAACAAAAAAAAATCTTTCTCCGACAGTGTTCTACTTGCATATTTTGACCAACATTCAAAAGCTTACAAATATTCCACTTTACGGGTTATTTATCCAATGTAACAAAGCAACAATAACTATGCAACATAAATTGAACATTAAAAGTAACATACATTGACGACTTTATTGAAAAGGCTTTCGGATGGATACAAATCCAAAAATGTTAAGTTTGACCGCTGAAAACGTTGAGACGTTCCTTAGGGAGGCGCTTGATGAGATTTACGTAGCTACATTAGCTTAGCAAAATAGTAATGATTTTTATTTCTTGGCAGTATTTGTGAAATTGTGAAAAGCACTATGCAATGTCTCCATGTAATGTAATGGCCGAAAGTGCAATAGATGGACTCGCATCTTCGAGAGCCTCACCTTTGCCTCGGCTCTCGAACTTACTCATCTATTGCTTACTTTCCAGCCTCTACAGCTACAGCAATGTAGGTACTATTAAATGGTGCTAGTTACATCCAAGAATTAGGTACAGTTATTAAAAGCGGTTATTAGGTATGGTTAGGTCCAAAACCCACCCCAGCCTACTCCACTGCTGCACTGGGAGTGAAGAAATAGCATAGAATGCGTGCAGATGCTTATCATCCTGGCATGTCGTAAAAGTCGACTAAGGGACGGGTCCTCTCCAACATGGTGGACTATCTGTATGGGCGATGGGCTGATCACCTGTCACCATACGGTTCATCATACCGTCTTAGGACTAATTAATCGAACGTGGCCACAAGTAGTCTTGTGGCTCTGCCCACCCCATTAGGGATTTCGGGCGTGATGCTATGTATGTATGTAGGTCCAAAAATTTACAATCAAATCCCTGACCATATTAAGGACTGCAGATCCCGGCGTGGTTTTACCTTAAATCTTAAATTATTTTTAGTACAAAAGGCCTATTATAGGGTTGAGGATTTTTTATTAAATTAGTTCCGACGTGTTTTTAATATTATGTAATTTTAGAATATATTCAATTGTATAAAAATGTCGTGGCGTTGTATGAACAATACTCAATGAAGAATTTGAATATTTGACATGATTCTCAATTTTCTAACTAGAACTAGAAGAACTATACTGTTCTTAGCATTCATACCTATGTCTGTTATAAAACTTTAATAAGAGCAAAAGTTCATAAGTCGCAGATGGATGGTCAAAGGTCAAAACTTAATTACCGCAATGCATTAGCCCGCGCAATAAACTTGAAAATTGCGTCAAGCAACAATTCACTCTCGCAACGCCTTCGCGAACAAAATAACCTTTCTCGTTATCTTAGTTTATTGTCTCCACTTTCTATGGCAAAATGTGAAAATAAAACTCGATTTAACTCAGGTTCATGTGTAAATTGCGACAGGGAATAATTCCCCGTCGCATTCTAATAGCCCGTTATCAATATTGAGCATATTTTTCGATTTGCTCGCGTGTTGGCTCAGTCAATGTGATTTATGAATAAAGTGGTGCAGCCATTTGTATGAGAGCGGCATCTGATATAGAGGCTGTAAGCACACGAGCACGTTAAATTCACATACAAGTCATTTATCAGGGGCGTTTGATGTGCTCTGATCCGCGGCCGCAGTCCGCCTTTAATACTCGATTTACTGTTTTTATTTAATGCTGCCGCCATCTTTATGGCAAAATACTGTATTATTTCAGCGTTTTGAACACTTATATAAACTCCAAAAGAATGTTCTAAAGTTTCTAAACTATTTGAAAACATCAAAAATATTATTGCAGTAAATATCATATTATGGCGGCTGTATAGAATCAGGTTCGGCTTTCAGCAGATTGAAAGTAAACTCGCCTATTCCTCGGCAATAGCACTCCAATATTTTTTTCATCGTTTGCTGGCAACTAAATATGAATGAATGTTTGAAGGAGGCAAATATAATAAAGGGCAGCATTGTGTCTACGGCTCGCTTGTATTGTTTTGCGAATAACACTGCGTGATATTTCATACTAGAGCGTCATTTTATCTATTGTCTCCGCTGCGAGTAATGAAAAATTCGGCTCCATTCGCGAATGTTTTCTCACGGCTTGCAAGCTGGAAACTATGCAAGGACGCGCGTTACCTTTAAAATGACTTTCCTGTAGTGCTATTACAACAACTCCGTAGTGTAATTAAGTAACGGGCAAGTAATAACTGCTTGTTTCGTGTTACGGAAGTCGGTCTTAAGGACAGCCTAGTCGGGAGAATTCTGTTTGCGGTAATTAGATAAGTTTGCGGACGTACAGCTGTCCTGACGGCCTTCGTGGTATAACGCAACCACTTGTCTTCCTGCGCACAGACTTACCGACCATTGTCTTACTTATACGTCTTAGAATCGGTTAAGCGTTATTCTAAAGTTAACGAGTAGTGTTAGGCTTACGAACTTAGATTACCATCGTCATAAAATTCAGGAAAAGTAAAATGTCTTCTTTAAGTATATTCATGGTAATTTTATCACATAAAAAATCATGTTAGGTGCCCACTCGAAAAGTTTCTTAAAGAAATTGTAAAGGAACTTGGGAAATAGATTTAATATAGGTAGTAAACGAATACTGATTAATACAATTATTGATGACATCGTACAATCTAATTGAACCTTACCGGTAATAAGTTCTGATTATACAGTTTTTTTTAATTTAATTTATTTTAGTTTAATGTTTGTATTTTATATGAAATTAGTTGATATAGGTAATAAATAAATTTGTAGTAGTAAAAAAGAGCCAAGCGACGCTTCTTACGACTATAAATAACTTCACTGTTATTAATTTAACAAGAAATACAAATGATATAAATATCGCTAGTATTCCTTTTTATGAAGTGGTCTATTTATACGCAAGACAGATGCAAGTCACGTAGCGGAGTTGCCGCGGACCGGCGGCGCGAGCGGAACTTAACCGACGGCTTGCGTCATCTCCGACGCAATCCAAGCTGTCCTACTCATGCACTTTATATATTTACCACTTCTTGAAACTTCGCATGCATTTTTACCCGACTGCGCGAAGCCAAAAGTAGGGTAAGTATAGAGTTAAGCCTTCTATGTATGCAGTATTATGTATGTGACCGAAAATTGGATGTTCCACTTAGCTCCTGAACTACTTGACCGATTTTTATCAACGTGGTATCAAATGAGTCTTGGAGAACGTGCGAGTGTCATAAGCTATAAAATCATCCTAAGGGTACGTCATACTAGATGCAAAAATACTTTTACGTCGCTAGTCGAGTTTTAGTTTTTAACTTAACTTTTATTAGATTTTTGTGGACACGTTTGTTTTTTTCGTCTTTGGATCCAACCTAAGAATTGGTGAAATGATCAGTCATCATTACTTGATTTTCATGCATTTATTTCATTTGATTATACCTATACATACTTTTACAAACACTTTTTAATTCTAGATATTAAACTTCCAGACAGTTGCGGTGAATTTAAGTTAAATCATCCAACTAGAGTATTATTATTATTTTGCTATGTTATTTCTTTTTAACCGAATTCAAAGAAGGAGGACGTTCTTAATTCGTTGGAATCTTTTATTATATTATAAATATAATTATAAATCTGTCATCATGGACGCTACGAACAAATCTAGAAATATAAAATATTGAAATACCAGTTTTAAATAAACAATAACGTCGGGGTTTCCCTAATTTTATTCATTTCATGCGTTCATTGGCAGTTTTGTTTGCTTGGGCCGATGTGGATTTTAATATGCATGACATAGGATCTTTTGTGGTTTAATAATTGTCCCTGTTCGGTCAAATTAGTCATTCGACGGCATGAAACTAGTTTTTACTTTGTCAACAAGTGTGGTTACACCTAACCTTTAATCGATAGAATAAAAATGAAAATATAGCTTAGCATTAATTATTTAGAATTGCATTTAAAATAATGGAAAACGGGACCCTTAAAGGTGACTTCGTTGTCTTTTGGCTCTTTGTCAATTACGGTTGTTCTAAGGCATTTTGTTTCGGGTAAATATAATAAATAGTTAATTAAATGAGAACGACATAAACAACACTATGAGTAGGAAAATGGAGTGATTCCTGACGACTCCGTGGATCAGAGCTCTGCGAATTCCAGGCACGTCCTAACAAGTTCTGAAACTCGATGCCTGCCGCCGAAACTTTGCAGATATTTGTCAGAGAGACCCGTTCTACTCTTCTTTATAGCGCAGAGCTTTATATTTCGATCTTATAACCCGATTTTGCGAGAGGTGATGGTTTTCATGTGAGGCTGAGTAGTTAAAATCAACGAGTTGTCACGTGACATGCAAAATATTTCTGTACATCATTCCGAATCCGTAACAAAGACACGATACCTAGGCTTACAATAGGCCTTGCACGCTAGCTTTTGTCGCGGACATATAACATATGTAACTTTTTAACTAATTATCTGGTTCACTATGCCCTCACTGTGGGGAGGAGGAGACTATCAAACACCTTATAGCCGACTGTGTCATGTACTCGTCACTGAGATACGACATCTTCGGAGTAGATAAAATTGATGTAACTAAGTTAAGTAGCTAGAACCTGCAGGATGTACTTTTGTTCCGCAGGAAAACAAGTAGATGGGATCCATGTTGGATGGGAGTGCCGCCGGAGCAGTAACCTTATACTCCAAACCTAGGGGAACTGGGCTGAATGATCAGGACACGCAGATCGACCGCCCGCCTGTCACCGGCCAGGCGTCTCGACCCATCATCATCATCATCAATTATCTGGTGCGAATAGGTCGAATGCTCCATGTGTGCGAACTATAGTGCGCTTGGGCTGGTGTTCGTTCAGTACGCAGTGATCGGAGAATACCGGGGCTGGAGCTCAGTGGCGCGTGGAACGAAAACAACTCCGCTCGCGAATGCTTCCATTTATTCAACACGTGATTAAGAAAAAATATAACCTCTCTCTCAATATTGCATTGCTTCAAAGTTTTTAGCCGATAAGAATTTTTGAATTCTTATTTTGTTGTAAACTTATAGCTTGTTTGTTGAGTTTCTTTTCATGTTTAATGTTTTCGGTTGTTTATATTTTGAAGCTCGTTTAAAATTGCTCAGAGGAATAATACTTATAAAAATATGTTGCCAGTTATTAATCTTTAAGTTACCTAACAGTGTTAACCTAACCTTTAAATATTATGGATAAGAAACTAATAAATAAAATTGCTTCAGAATATAAAACAACGGTTTCTCCGAATTTTGGAAAACAACAACTTTTAAGATTGAAGGCTAAATCTCCCGAAGCACGCAGATTAATGTTGTAAGCAAATCATTAATCTATGTAGCTACTTCAAATTCGTTTTTACCACTCAGTTCAATATTAACAACAATATCAAGGAAAAATGGCAAACTTTATCACATCTAATAATAATTTAAAGCGGGCAAGAGCAAGATAATTATTAAGAAATATCTTTACACGAGTCCTTCTCAAGGAAAGAAAAATATCCTGTTTTATTTGTTGAATTTCAAATAAGCTATTCCCGTTTTTGTATTTACACGCAAGGGAATGAGACGCTTCTCCTTTGTCAACTCGTCCTTTCAATTCAATTCACAACTCTTTCTTATTCCCGATTTATGTAAGCAGGTTAAATGCATTGTAAGGCTCATGTTTCATACATACATACATACATACATAGCATCACGCCCGAAATCCCTAATGGGGTGGGGTGGGCAGAGCCACAAGACTACTTGTGGCCACGTTCGATTTATTAGTCCTGAGATGGTATGATGAACTGTATGGTGACAGATGATCAGCCCATCGCCCATACAGATAGTCCACCATGTTGGAGAGGACCCGTCCCTTAGTCGACTTTTACGACATGCCAGGATGATAAGCATCTGCACGCATTCTATGCTATTTCTTCACTCCCAGTGCAGCAGAGGAGCTCATGTTTCAAGGGATATAATACTGTCCCTATTGGAAACTTGGATCTTGCTTAGGCACTGAAATAATTTAGAAAAATTACAATAGGTCCAATTCAAAACGGTGTCCCCTAAATTTAAAATTACCTAAATATGAGATAAGAATCTTCTAACTTTATTTTGTAAGCACCAAGCTGTCAAAATCGAGGTTGACTTTTCTTATTTAAAGTAGAGCGATTTTTCGAACATCCTTGTGAGTGCCCCAAGCCCCCAATATGTACGAGTAAGTATGTATGATATGTTTTTTAAGTCAAACAAAAAATATGGCGTTGACTACTGTGCATTCCGAATATAGTGCTAGCATAAAGAGGTGGTTTATTTAAAATTGTTGTTCATTCAAATATTAATATCTAACTCATATTTGGACACAGATATTTGAAATTGTTCATCAAATTTGTTTATTGTTTACGAGCATCTCGCTGTCGCTGTCAATAAGTATATCCTCAGATATCCTCGGGATATTGTGCAATGCTAGCGTGTTTGTTTAATATTCTGCGCAAAGCGATTAAATAGTATTGTGTGCGATTGTGCCCAGGTCTCGTGAGCTCGTTAGGTTATTGCTATCTAAGCCGGGCCTGGAGCCCCGCCAGGCCCGAGGCAACATGTGCCCCTGCCAAAACCTAACTGATGGATTTGCAACCGGATTTATGTAGGTATACGTATGTCCAACACATTGCATTTGTCATTTGGAGAAATGTACGGACATATAATACATGAAACGTTATTGCGTAGGAGGCTTCTAATATTTGAACGAATGCGTAATTAAATTGTCCTTGACTTTTTTTTTTTTTTTGATATTTTTACAGTTGTTTCTGCGCCAATCGAGTTGAAACGATTTGAATTGCTCTTGCATGTTTTTTTGGATTGTAGTGTAATTATTTGAAGATTCATTTATTTTCTATTATGTATAAGTATATTTATATAACGGGGAATTTTTATTTAACAACAGTTGAGTTATTATTGAAATACTTTCACTTGTTAGAAAAGGCATGTCAATTCACGTGTACGTTTTAGTTACTGGATCTATCAATTAGCTTAGAAGTTCGATATTTATGCGGACTCTTCCCTAAGAAGTTTCCTTCCAGAGCACTTAAATTAAGTGAGTTAAACAAATGAACAAGAAGCTTAATCTCGCTAATCAGCTTTTAGTTAAAACCGTATTAGACTCCAATTTCCTTTAAGCCGTACTTTATAGGACTCTCGGTACTGGAAATAATGTAAACAAAGAAACCATCAACGTTCAGAGTAAACTTACAGCGCATTGGGGATCGATTCAGTTCAAATAAAAGCTCCCATTATGCCTCATACAAAGAAAATGTAACGTTCAAAATAAATCAAAATGTTTTAACGACTAATTAATAAGGCTGCGGATCAGACCTTTTTACCTCGAAGAAAAAGATATTCAACGCGAGCTTATAAATGCAAAATAGTAAATTGAGTAAATTCCCAAAATGAATACAAATGTATAGGAATAGGAATGTAATTGTGACAAATATAAAGGCTTAATAAATATGAGGGAGCTGTAGCTAGAGCACAGATGATGGATGAACGTTGCTAATACCTGTATCTCCGAAAAAGATCAGTGCCTGTGGAACGCGCATTTGTGTGCCGAGGATTTACATGGTTTATCTCATGTTCCTTTGTGTCTTGTTTGGCTTTCGGGGCCTTCAAACGAATACACTGGCCGCTCCCACGGCACGAAGTGCCGTCTCGATATGTGCCGTTCCGATTCCCCTGATTGTTGTTACGGATTATCCTTCAGCCGGATCCGTATGACAGATTTTTCTTTTCGATACACGCTTCGGTTCGGCAAGGCGGCGCATGGAAATCAGTGCAACTGATAAAAAAATTTAGCTAAGGGCTAATTTAGCTAATAGGGTTCCGTAGTCATTTTCATCATTGTGATGAAGGTATTTTCCAGTAAGTGATGCGTAATCATACAGACGTTGCGATTAAAGTAGTCTTAAATAGACAGAACATCTGTATAAATAGAGTTAAATAGCGTACCTAATCAGTAAACCAGGGCCGGTATTCGACATTACCTAAACGATATCGCAAATTATAAAACCATCCCAATATCTATCGCTTAGACAATGTCTAATAGACCCACGTGTAGGTTAATTGCTAACACTTACCCATATAACCCAATGGTATTTATATACCTATAATTATTTCATATTATGATACAACATAATAGTTAATGTTCGGACCTAATGCAGCAATACCGAAACTTCTTCTACGGCTCATGGTGGAGTTACTACTTAGTGGACCTCTTTACGTTGACATTACCTTGCGAATACTGCTAAGCAATTGATTTTATCGGTACAGATTTGGTGAAGTGGAACTACCTAATAGCGATTGATGTAACTTCTCCACGGTTCGATATATCAACTTATCCGTTAAGAAAGGATGTATAAAGGGTGATAAGCTATTTATTGGTAGAAAGATAACGACTCATTAGTTAGTGGAGTATGATTGGGCGAATGTATAAAAATAATTTTCTCCGTATTTCACGTCTCTCTCTAATCTAGAAGATTCTGTTATTACATCCCACTCTTACGCATTACGCAGCGTGCGGAAGAGTGGGATGAGAATCTCGCTATCACGTCGCTACAATAACGCTTGGACGTTCCCGAATAGAGGCGCAGTTGTCTATATGAAAGTAGTTAAAATATTTCGCGGAAACGACATGATCCCTTAAATTTGGCTCTGGGATTATGTTTATAATGCATAATATGTCATTTGTTATATCGAGTGGAATGCAACCTTTTTATTTATTTACGTGATTTACGTGTGAACCACTGAACCGATTTTGATGAAATTTGGTAGGTATGGAGATAGTTTGAGCCCTGGGGAAGGACCTTGACTACTTTTTAATACAACCAATCGCTAAAAGGGTGACATAGGACCTTAATTACCGGCAAGTCGTGCGTGCAAGATGAGAACCCTTAATTTCGGTAATTAAAGTCGGTAACATGAAAATTTGTTATATTTTAAAGATTCATTTCAATGCAGACGAAGTTGCGGTTATAAGCTAGTGAATTGTACGTTTATAATTCAAACCGATAAAGTTTTTAACGACCTTTTGCTATGGGTTTAGTTATTAAAAGACTACAGAGAAACTGTTAAAATAAATTTCAAACCTTGGATTAAAACTTTTAAACGAGTGCTGAACGAAACCGAGGGAAAATAATGTGGGGTAGCCAAAAATGGTAAATTTCAGTCCGGAATAGTTTTAAGCAGCAACTCCGGGTTCATTTTCTGCTCGATAAAAGCGTTCCGAGTCAATTTAGCCGTCCCGTGCACCCTATACTTTAGAGCCCTGTGAAACACATTAAGAGAACTTTATGCTGATTCTGACTCGATCGGACTGCACCGAACGTTTACGAGTGGTCAGGTAGTATTGCTATAAAGTTTCTACGTCGCTTGACGCCCGCAGGGGAGCTGGCGAGCATCATTGACCACTAATCAATATACTAATATGGGTAGGCTAGTCAGTAGGGATTTGTTTTGTATGGAGACCCCGACACTAATTCCTCCGTCCGTGAAATTTTGCTGTATGAAACGGCAGCCAGGTAGTGAAACCATCAAAACCATCATCTATACATATACACATAAACATACTGTAAAATTTCAGTAACGGAAGAATTAGTATCTGGATCAAACTCCTCATGACTAGCCTAAGGTACGATTCCGTGTGTCTTGAAATTTTCCACTTGCGTCGAGAACGTTCATATTTAAGTGCTACATGTTAATAAATTATGGGATTCTAACAAAATACTCTGAGAATATTGAGAGGCAGGCGAAGTGCCGGAATGGCTTTTGTTTAAATTATGCTCATTTACTTCCTCATTCAATTACAAAACAATGAAAATTTATTTGACGGACGAGCGCGTACTTTGCGACCGCCAGAAAATTACAGGATTATCCCAGATTACGTAGAACATTGAACACCGCTGTCGTTACTGAGGGCCCACTTCTTTGCATTATGAAGCGCCGCGTAGGATAGTATCCTGCGTAAAATGTCCTGTTTGGAATATCCCAATATCATTACAAAATCTGCAAACCACAAGCAACCCTATAAACTTACGTAATAAATGTAAAGATATTCAATCTGTCATGAGATTAATGCATGCATATCTTTATGATCATTGTAATATCTAAATGATTTCTCCACTTACCGCCTATTTGACGTTATTCAGAGCGCGCTCAGGATTATTGCTAAAGTGCCTACATGTTATTACGTTACGGAGGCAAATTGAGTTATTGCCAGATGAAAGCGTTAAACAGGAGTGCCATAATTAGGTAGCTGCTGAAGTAATCAGTGCCAGCCAGAGGCGTTCCACATTTTAGAGCCATAACCCACTAGCGAGTTCGGGCGGGCTTAGACTTAGACACAGGCTCACTCCGCTTCCGATCCTCTTATTAATTCTGGACAAACATTTCAAAGTGGACGTTAAAAACCTTTAGTTATTTAACTTGAACATAATATTTTTAAAATCAGAAATATAACTCGCTTGGTAGAAGCTAAACGCAATTAACGTTGTTACATTAAAGCTGTGAAGTGATAATTATGTAAAAATATGTCGTGTTAGCAGTGTGTCAGGACTCTTAATCAGAGCGACGTAAAGTAATTAGCGAGGCTCCTTGGACCTCTTGATTGCTTTTGACACGTCGCTTCTGTCGCGCTGTGTCTATACGGGGCGTATAACTTATTAAAATGTCACCGTTGGTTATATTACGTTCACGATGTTTAGCACCTTTCACCTACATTTTCTACGTGGGCCTATAAAATAAATAAACGAGCGGGAATTCACTTAAGACACTACCTATATTTAATTAATCGTATTAAAAGGACCACGTAATGTGTAGGAGTCGTTTAAATTAATGTTTTTTTTTATTTTTAAGCAGTCATACATACTATGCCGCAAACTGGGGACTTTTATAATGTGAAGGGATTTCTAACAATAGATTGATTCTATGTTTTGCGTTTTAAACACATATATTGAAAACAGTACTTAATTGCGTGAATAAATGATTACCTTGGAGTGTCGAACGTATTGCAACGGCTTACTTGTGTCGTTTGGATATAGTTTGGATTTTTAATTAACAAGATAATTAATTAAGACACACATGATCACATACGTGGTCTTAAAAGTATTCATTCAAAAAAATCCCCTGCGCCTTGACATTTGTGCCCGTAATATTCATCCCCTTTGAAAATAATGGTCCTATTTATGCCGCAAACCTGGCACGATGAGAATTTACTGCAGATTGAATAGCAGAAAAAGATGCTGAGGAATATAAAAATGGGAATTTTCCTTTCGTTATATCAAATGGCTGAGGTTAGCCGCGGACAGTAGGCGAAGTGGATTGCTCGCGTCTGTGCCGATATGAGTTTTATATAGTGCCTTCGTAAAGGGCTATCGAATTTCGCTTCCTTTCGATTTAAAGCGTATTATAAAGATATATTTTCTGCGGAGATACGCTCGGTAGTAAGCCGTTATATTAAAACTCCCCTAAAACGACGCAAGCGAGAACTAATTAAGTCTTCTTCGAATAAACCGTTATGAAACCACTGTTATGGAAACAAGGCAACCTGAATTGTTGGAACAGATTTTATTCTATAATATTTGCTGGCACTGTTGTCAGGTGCCGGATCACAACAGCTGCAGTTACACTGCGGGCGCTCGCTGTCTTTGTCCTTTTAACTGAATATAATATGAAATCAAAACTGTTAAAAAACTGGTGCTCACACGCTTAAAATCAACATAAAAATCAGCGCTGCAGAGCCTCGTTATTTTCGTTGAGTTAGACGCTAGCATGCTTGTTTTTTAGGGTTCCGTACCCAAAGGGTAAAACGGGACTAAGACTCCGCTGTCCGTCCATCCGTCTGTCTGTCTGTCTGTCTGTCCATCTGTCATCTGGCTGACATGAACCGTGATAGTTAGACAGTTGGAATTTACACAGATGATGTATTTCTGTTGCCGCTATAACAACAAATACTAAATAACAGAATAAAATCAATACTTAAGGGGCTCCCATACAACTAACGTGATTTATTGATTGATAACGGCAACAGGTAGACGCTTGAAATATTCACTTTAAAAATAAATAAATAATTAAATTAAAATTATTAAATATTTAAGGAGGGCTCATATTACAGACATGATATTTTTTGCCGTTTTTATAGATAATCGTACGGAACCCTTCGTGCGTGAGTCCGACTCGCACTTGGCCGGTTTTCTCTGTTTATACATGGAAAAAAAAAATTGTGCTTCAAGAATATGGAAATGGAAATAAGCATTGTTTTAATGTAAAAATAATATTTACTTAACCTGAGAATATCTTGAGCCAAAAGAACCAATAACTTCAAACAAGAATATATTCTTTGTTCAAGAAAATATATGTTACGTTATATGGAAATCACGGATTGTCTTGACTGAGGCGATATTGTCTAGATTCAGGACATATATTTTTTCCATGTAGCAAATAAATATCTAATCTTTCTTTTTTTTATTGCAAAAATCTGTATCTGCTAGCCGGGATTACCTGGCAACACGTCAAATGATCAAATGGGGAAGATGCATGAAAATCAAAATGAGGTTTAAATTATATATTATGAAAGTAAATGTAAACAAAAGCATATTACAGAAATATCAGATCAGTTAGACTATTTTGACATTTAAATTTTATTAAGGGTCAAAATTAGTGAAAAATATATTATGGTTTATAGATCTGATTTTAGTTTATTGGACATCCTCATCAAAATTATGTCATGTTTTATTTCTACGATGTTGGGCTACAAGCAGTAGGTATTTTCAGAAATAATTGTAGATTTCGTTTAAACGCCATACATGTTGTACAGTGTAATGACAGCTGTGACGTCATAGCTTTTGTCCATTTTGTATGGAGTGTTTTTGCGAGTGGTATGAACAATGACTTTTCAAAGCTTCATAACTCATAAAATAAACAACATAATAATGTATTGCGTACAGATGGGTTTCTATTACTCAGCACTTTCCAATACAAGATGAAAAAAAATATGCATCTTCTCTATTACCGCACCACGTCGTGTTTGCATTTTCCGTATAGAACCGTAAACTGGTATTATAGCCCGGCCTGGAGAGACCCTTGAGCTCAATCACCAGCCAATATTACTGGTTACTGGCGGTACGACTTTGATGGCTGATCAACGAGTCTGATCGTACGTATACCCTCTGCGGTGCGTTCGAATATTCGCTCTGACTGGAGGAAACATTAATTTTCAGTATCCTATGTGGCAGGTATGAATGGGTGGCTCCGGAATTCACCTTATAAATAACTCAATTTATCTTGTTTAGGGTAGATGTACTGTAATTAAGTGCATGTAATATTAGGTACTTGGATGCCATGATTTGAACGTTTCAAAATATTTGGTTTTAGGGTTCCGTAGTAAGACTATCCGTAGGAACCAGTATATCCAGCGGTGAACATCTTTCGGCTGAAATGATGATGGAAGTGTTTGGTAGTCCATTCTTTTAAACGTTCAGCACCAACAATCGCTACGCGCTATGCGTGTAGCGCGTAGCCGCGTTTTTCCGCTTTGTAGCGAAAATGCGCTATGAACAGAGCGCCCGCCTGGCAGGCTCCTGGGACTCAAAGTGTTATTACAAAAGCTTCTGAGTCTTATTGTATAATCAAATCTACAAATAAATTTATTTATTTCAACAGCGTTTAATTAATTTGTAATGAATTATTATAGGCAAATCTGAAGCAGTAAAGCCCTTTTAATTAAAGTACGAAACAAATGCAGTAAATTAGCTTTCTATCAAACCTTATTGAATGGAGCGGGCCCCGATATAGAAGTACGGTTAAAATCAGTATTGACGAAGGTTTTTTCAAAACTCACAGTATTAAAAATTGTCGTAACTGATTTTTTAATGGTTTTTAATTACTCAGTTTAATTCTTTATTCTTAAAATTAGAACACAAGTATTTTTTCTGACTATTTTTCTTCAATCTAACGTACCGGCACCGTACGTCATGTGAAATAAAATAAACAAGATCTCATTATATCTGACCTACTTCCTACTACTTGCTGTAATGGTATATTTCAAGTATTTCTCCGAAACATCCTTCCTTTCGAATATTAATCTTTTTGGCGTCTTAAATTATGAGATTTGAGAATTTTTATTAGTTTTAGAGTAACAAGGAATTTTATTCCAAACCTTTGTTGATCCGTTCGATAATATATTATAAACATACACATACACACAACCACACCTCATTTTCGTATGTATAAGTAATGATATTTCAATAACATAGAAATATTAAACCCTGAAAGGCATCAATACATTAGGTTTGCAGTAAAAAGAAGAATAAAAGAAGATTATGATAGAGAAATGCTATTCTTATGACGCTGACAAGTGCCATCGACCTTGAGGATCGGTCACTGTTTACACCGGAATGAACGAGAAGCACTGTGCGGTTATTTTTATCCGGAAAAACAAAAACTGATGAATTATATGTATAAGTAAACACACTATAGTTACCTATAATATAAGTTAGTCAAGATTCTAGTTTTGGCGTGATGTAATAGTGTTATTAAATATAGACCCATATAATTTCAAAAAAATCACTTAATTTTTTTTGATTATACGATTCACGATTCACATTTTTTTTTCTATTGTATCGATTTCATCATCGTGTTTATGAATTAGTATAAGAATAAGAGCCTAAATCAAATAGTTTTTGCTAAAAAAAACTGTTAATTTAAGGCCGATTTAGATATTGTCAGCGTCTTAAATAAGTATATTCAACATAATATAAAGGTCTACATATCCGTTATTACAACGTAACCGAGTAAAGCCAGTGAACTAAAGGATTTGATTTTGAAAAATGCAAGAGCTTCCATTGAACCGGAGTTTTCTTGTTTGCCTCCCATAATGAGATTCAGCTTGTTGTCTGCAAGTTACTCCTATTGTCCGCGCCTGTATTCAGGATTTATACTGGGCAGCCGTCGCAAGGCCGATACGGAGCGATATTTACATCCTCGCCGTTCAATGCATGTAGTCGTGTGATACTCTAACGTGTGCAGAGGCTGTTCAGAGAAGGGCACAGGACGATGGGCAGATTGGCCTATTGACCAATAAGGACAAGCGATATGTCACTGGATACCTTATTCTAAGTTCTAAAACTTTTACTATGGCAGGTAATCCCAAATCTTAGTGTGACAAAAGTAGCAGTAGTAGAAAAATAGTAGTCATTGTTTGATGGTATATCGATGTTTCGTTGTTTTCTCATGTGTATTTATGATACACGTTAAAAACCGTTGTACAGAACTGAAACCCTGTGACAGTAAAAAAATACTTATTGATGGAATGTTTTTATTTTGCCATAACTTGTTTCACACAGCGATTAAAGTTTCCCGCGATACAAAAAGTTGTAGAATATGAGAAAAACCTTTCAAATGACATATGGCTTGTCATTATTGGTTTTAGGGCCACTATCCATACAAAACAAGCCATCATCCTTTGGACAGAATGATTTGGCTCTTACGGTCTAAGTTAATAGTCTCATTTATTCGCTGATCAGCCGCTGCGCATGGAGTATCACACGTGCATGAGGTCCGCGCGCGGAAAAGGCAGCGTCCATGGGCATTCTCTGAAATTCCTGTAAATTTTAATAACGGCTAATAAAGTACTTATACAGCCAAGTAGTCGACATGCCTAAACGACATTGTAAATTATTTTGCTACGATATGGTAGCTCTAATTAACTTGACAGCAAAAGGCGGCTGCATTGTAATACCATCGTTATATCTATCGCTTAGGTAAAGTCGAAAAGAGGCCCAGCTTAACTACCACTGCCTCTATTCGGGAACGCTAAGTGAAGTTGTAGTGACCCGCGAGCGAGATTTCTCATCCAACTCTTCCGCACGACGCGCAGCGTAAAAGCGAGATGTGAGCCTCGCTCGCGGGTCGCTGCAGTATTACTTAGACGTTCCCGAATAGACGGACAGCGCCTCTATTCAAGAACGCTAAGTGATTCTGTAGTGACTCGTAAGCGAGATTTCTCATCCCACTCTTCCGCACGACGCGTAATGCGTAGGAGCGAGATGAGAAACCTCGCTCGCAAATCGCTACAGAATCACTTAACGTTCCCGAATAGAGGCGCAGTTCTGATTTATCAATTGATATAAAATCGGAATTCCAATGGGTTTCATCAAAATCGTTTGAGAGGTTTTCGTGGAAAACTTTAAATAAAAAATGGGATTTTCGGCTTACAACGTTCACATGTTTTGTGTGGTTGACACTATCATACTTAGTTCCAGGAGGTACAGCATGTCCTTAGTTAATTTGGCTAGCCGCACTTATTGGGGACCATCTCTCGTTCAACATCCAGCGACTAATCACCAATAAATAAATAAATCATGGGACAATCTTTACACAAATCGATCTAGTCCCAAAGTAAGCTCTAAAGGCTTGTGTTATGGGTACTAGACGACGATATACATACTTATATAGATAAATAAATACTTAAATACATAGGAAACGAACGAACCCGGGACGCTAGCTTCGGAGGCAGGGTCACTCCCAACTAAGCTAACCGCGTCGTCAACGAAGCTAATTACCCGTTTAGCGACAAATTGCATCAATCGGACGCTGATAACTACTGCCTTTGAAGGCAGTTATTACTGGTTGCCTTTAATTAGACTAGACTACTCTAAACTAAGACTAATCGTATTATTACTTAGTAATTAGTATGTACTTAGTGCAGCACAATAGGCAGATGAAACGGACGGGGCATAAAAACTACCTGCGTTTGCGTCGTAGCACTTGCTACGCAATAGCTTGCGGCGTAACAATCTATTTTGAATTTATAACTTCCAGCGCCAACAATCGCTACGCACTATAGCGCGTAGCAGCGGTTTTTCGCTTTGTAGCAAAAATGACCAATTTTGGTCCTGTTGTATTTACAAATCGGGTTAAGTTTTAACTATCAAATTTGGCCCGATTTTAGTTAATAAGTGCTCCATAGTTAAACGACAAATATCAAGTCGATGTCCTGTTATAGAAATGTGAAAAATATATAGAAATCAAACCAAAGAACCGGCCAAGTGCGAGTCGGACTCGCGCACGAAGGGTTCCGTACCATTCTCTATAAAAACGGCAAAAAAACAAACGTTTGTTGTATGGGAGCCCCCTTAAATATTTATTTTATTATGTTTTTTAGTATTTGTTGTTATAGCGGCAACAAAAATACATCATCTGTGATAATTTCAACTGTCTAACTATCACGGTTCATGAGATACAGCCTGGTGACAAACAGACGGACTGACGGACGGACGGACAGACGGACAGCGGCGCCTTAGTAATAGGGTCCCGTTTTTACCCTTTGGGTACGGAACCCTAAAAATTATCACTGCAGCTTAAGATGACTGTGAACCAACGGCAAAAATCACCCTTTTCATACAAAAGGCGATAAAGATTTCCACCCCTTAAATGTTAACCGATTTTTACCAATTTTTGATAGGATGTCAGGCAGAATAAAATATAGGACTCGGAATTTTACTGTAGAATACTTCGCCTCGCGTTGGATCCAATATACCGCTCTCGCCTTAAATTTTCATTTTGCTCCCTTGTGACATAATCTACTAGTTTGATTTACTTTTCTAGGAGCCAGACGCGTCTCAGTGACAAGTTATGGATGTTATATCCATAACGCGCGTAAAAAACCGTCAAACCCTAGTTAACCCTCCCAAATGTATCCGGAGTTGGCTAAATTGCCCGTAAATCTGCCATTACGGAGATCTATCTCTCCTACAAAAGATAAATACTCTTCGCAGCGCAGATAGTTTACTCCGGTTACGTTCAACCGGCTTATCTTTACCGCATATGAAATAGGTCGTTTATTAAAATAATCTGAAAACGAGATTTACTGAGTTCAGGAGTGGACTTATTGAGTGGAATCTTTGATCTAGAATGAGACAGAAAGTACTCTATTGCGGACGTGTCTGTTTGTATCCGCGCCGGGTTAGCACCTCGGTTATACAGGTAGGTATTTATTGCAATGACCGTACGTGCGCCGTTTCTCAACGACACCGGGCGAGGATCGTTTTCTTTGTCGCAGATGAATCGCCGAGGAGCGGCCGCTCGGGGTCGCAATTCTCTAAATGTTTCCACGGTTTACGACAGCCGCTATATCCCGCCACTATTGTTACGACCTAACTGGAATTTTATCTCCCAGTTATTAATCTACAAAATTAAAAGAGTCCACGAATTGACAGAAATAATATTAAACGACATTTCTCTCGCTGACATTTTTCTAAGGACACAGTCCTCTGTATTTATCGTTTTAACACTTGAAATGCTCTTTGATGGCGGCGAAGATTAAATTTTGTGTTGTGCTAGTCTGGGAATGGAAAACTTTGTGCCCAGCGCGGGTGACTTAGCCGAAGCATATCGTATTTACAAGACGGAAAACATTATACAGAAAAGTGGCCTATGAATGAAGAAAGAAGTTCGTAGGTGGCCAAGTGGATGGCTTATTAAGAAGGTATATTTGATCGTGACGCACAATATGAATTGGGTAGATGACACCATTATAACGAAGCTAATAATTATAATATTAAAACTAAAAAGTAAACATTTTATGTTCTGTATTTTTTAATTTAAATCATATTTACTAGAATCCTGATACAGTTCATACATTATGTTACAAGTTTAGTTGTGGAAGTTATCATTGAAACGCTGTCATAATTCAAATAATTTGTTTAAAATTAAATAATAATTAACTTTTGATTTAATTTACCGCTCCATAGACAGATGATCACCGGAAATCCTAAGCGTTGAGTATTTCACGGTTGGCGATTAAATGGCTGTATAAAGTTCTGAAGCAACTTATGTCCATGAAAGTTCATGTAGTATAATTGAAGAACCGGGAGAACTCCTCAACGATTGACATCCTTGCATCGTGGATAGCAACGGTTTGTAAATGGTGATGAGCAATTGGCATTATGCTATTGTTACTTGATTTCGTAAATGCGTGTCGTTAAATCACAGAATAATAAATAAAATGCGAAAAAAAATATTACTTTTCAAAGGCTATTTGAAGTCGGTTTTTATATTTTATAAATTACATATAAGTTTAGGGAATTTAAAATTTAGGTGACACCGTCTCGAATTAGCCCCATTATTTAATGGACCAAAATCAAATAAAAAGTGATTTACATGAAGACAAAGACTGTCGTATGAAATTTAATACTTTCACAGTAGTCAAAGTTGCATTCAAAGAATGCGGACGTCGAATGAATCCAGCGTATTCTGCTAACTCGGGAACTTTGTCTTCAGTCATTCGGAACCCCTTCGCGTATGCATGGACTACGTATGTAGATGTTTGAAAGAATAGTTCATGCAAGTTTATTAACTCTTTTTTTAACACATTCTTAAATGTAATTCGTATATGCCCCAAAAAATCTGGCAATTGCCAAAAGATTATTTTGCGTATCTTATTTCTTTCAGCGAGCTATTCTTGAACATATATTCATGTAGTTGGTTTCTTGGTTACGGCTCTAACGATTTGGATGAAATTCTGTATTTAGATAATGATTTACTTTCTTACTTAATCTAGATAGGTGTCTGAGATAGAAAGAAAGACGCTAAGCGACGTTCGGTTACCCAGCGCCTCTATTCGAGAACGCTAAGTGATTCTGTAGCGATTCGCGAGCGAGATTTCATATCTCGCTCTTAAGCATTACGCAGGCGGGTGCCACTCTGCACTTTGGGTATGTTCGACCGTCGGGCACCGCGGCGGTGTATATCGCAGTAGGTTGCCGCTCGCTCGCCACGTCGCGCCGAGTCATAGCAAAGCGTTAGTACTATTATCTATTCTGTGATAACGCGTCGTGCGGAAGAGTGTGATGAGAAATCTCGTTTACGAATCGCTACAGAATCATTTAACGTTCCCTAATAGAGGCGCAGGTGCTAATACGAGTAAATAATGTAGGTGACTTATGTATGTAGGTTTGAAACGATCTAAAGGGCTATTGTAACAATGTGCTAAATAGAAAAGCGTTAATATTAATGCTTTAATTTGAACGACACCATTAAGTTTAAGGGTTAAAGTTATGTTGCCAATTACCAAGTATGTTGCCGCAAATAAAGCCGTTGACATAGTTGTGCAGTGTCGCAGTGTCGCAACAATAACAATCTCGGAATTATTACCATTATAAATTCCATGTTCTCGGTGGGCGAAATATCCTCTTAATGCGTACTTAAATCATTTTTATTAACTTGAAAAGGTTGGATTTATGCGGGAGGCCTGCTGCTTGTAATTTGCGAGCATCGCTGGAAAATTAGGGGCTCCCTAAGTTTGCGCTATTCGAACGTCAAATTGTTCTTAAGACTCGAAATACGGTTCAATTAATATGGGAATAAAAGGATAATGGGAAATTTCGATTCTTTGGGATAAAAGCTCGCTGGGAATGATTTCAGTTATGTAAAAGGCGTAGATCGCCCACCGGAATCCTTTATTTGGTCCAGTCTCCGAATGGCTTTGGTTTTGTTACGTTTGTTTAGCTCCCTTCAATATCGGAGCGCCGGGTCCTACTTTCAGTGAACCTCTTCGATTCGGGTTTCAGTTTCCTCCTCGAACGTGTTCATATTATGTAGGTAATTAACGTCGGCCCTTGGCACGTGGGCCGGTCGCAAAAATCGTGTAGCGCAGTTGTTCACGATATTACGACGCCATGTTTCAGTCGCGTAATCCGCCGCCGCTGCATGCACAAAGAGTTTTGTTTCAACAAATACACAGAACAGAAGCTAGCTGTAACCTTATTTTCGGGGACAAAATGGAACTCTATTTGCAAGCGATTAAATGAATCATACATTTTATCTTTTTCCAAGAGCTAGACTGATATTTAAAAACTGCCATAATAGCATAGTTTCATTAAGCGTAGAACATAAATAGCGTCAGAATTTAATAACGTTCAGGAGGATAGTGAGCTCACGAAGCCTATAAAAATTGCCGGTGGCCACTTGAAGCCGTCGCTCTGATTAAACAAAGTTAATTAAACTCGGGCTGCGCTCGTCAATGCTTTGTGCACGCTTACAAATTATTTAATAAGACACCTGGAATTTCCTTCACCCAAGATATTTCTATATTAAGCCGCTTCGTTTCCCTAACACAAATCCTATTATGCAAATACGTACCTTCTAATACAAAAGTTTGCCAAATAAAGGCGTCCCGATGTTTTTACAACAGATTTCGCCGCTGCAATACGTATTCGAGGCCGAGCCGTAGCCAAATTCAATTTGCCAATGATTACAGCCTTTACGGGCGCCGTGAACATTTTAAGGATGCAAATTAAGAAATATTCGCCTAAAGTTTCCTCATGATAACTTATTCCATAAAACTGGTCTAACAAAATGTATTTCAAAAATATTTTTCTTAAAAATGAACAACAATTTAATGCAATAAATAACATTACCGAGAAACAAGAGCCGACGACAAAATACAGAGAAGATAATTTTATAAAAGGCAATCTTTATCGTGGCAGTGTTCATAAATTTAATAAAATAGGAAGTAGCTTCGGCTGTATGGTCCAGGGACTTAGAAAAAATACGCCGTAGTTTATGACTTCAGCAGTGACACTTCTGTTTAAACTTTGTTGATTTTAAAGCGACAAAATGCACTTCTTAGAAAAACAGAAATGCAACATGAAAGATTCGAGATGAAACATGTTTAACAACTGAGAGTGGGTAAACTATTTTACTTTTCGAAGAGAAATAAAGAAGTTAAACCCCCAGAGCCCGACCGAAGGCGATTATTCCCTGTAAAAGTGGAAGCTGAAGCCAACTTTGCTACTTTTCAATAATTAACTTAAGTTCACTATAAGTACAAAAACCGATCGTTTTCTTATTATATTACGCTCAACTTCCTATCGCTGTGTCTATTTTCTCAATGTAGTCGTAAATTCAGTACAAACGAATAAACACGAAAAACACATCGAGTGATAGATACGAAGGTAAACTCAAGGTTTAGTTTTTCTGCAGAGTTTATTATTCCTTCACGAAGATTACCAAGTCTGCAGTCGATCATTTTGTCCACGTGGCGCAAAAGTGAAAGTTATCTACACTATCTACAGTACTTGTTTATCGCCGCCATATACAGTGCCGTGTATTTTTTCTCGATTTATCTCATGAATGTAACAAAAGGCTCATGAATTTTATTGCGTTCGTCGGTGGCTCGACTGTAGCGACCGCAGTGGTCTAAGCTAGTCATAATTGAATTACAAATCGACGGTGCAGGCGAGACGGTCGGCCGCGCTGTGGCGGCGGCGGCCGGCGGCCGACGGCGGTACGTCATTTCACAATCGAGGCCAATATCGTCCTGAAACTCTGATTATTGCACGCTACGATCGTGACAATTCCTAGCCGCAAATTGTGAACGTGCCTTTCCTATGACTAAATACAGCTAAACATGTTCTCAAACGCCAAAGAAATGTGCTCGTATGAGAACATGATAACGTATCATCATAACGTATGCTGCATTTCATAAAAGTCGGTTATAACGAATTTATAAACTTTTATGAAAAATGTTGTAGTCCGAGACTCAAATGTAATTTAATAACAACACAATGGCACACTATAATAAACTCACAGTTCTTATTTCTAGTTTCAAAAGTGACTGTAAATCAGTATGGAGTAAAAAAATACATCTTATGTATTTTGCTTTTAATATATCAAAAACATCAACAGTTCTCGTGCCATAATTTACGTAAATAAATGCGCGAGAGCGTCTCACACTGTCCGCGCCCGTACGTAACCGCGGTGCACTCGCGACTGTTGTGTACCGAAGTCTACCGAGATTTCGAAGCGCGTCGTTTCGGCCGTTTGTATGAAGATGGAATACTGTATTCCTGATTATACTGTGACAACGGCCTGTAATAAAATCTGAATACAAAACACGGAGCATCAAAATAGCTAAGTACATAACGAGGTTAAACGCCTAACCACTGAACATGGCGTCGATTGGTCGTAGGTGGTTAATTAGATGGCTGTATAACTAATTTGATCGCTGTCCAATGACTTCGGGCGCGCTCGCCGCTTCGTCCGGTGTTTGCGAACTTTGATGAGGCTTTCCCACCCGACGCAAATACACTCGCAACAAAATCAATGCCAAATTGTTGATCCCACTCGTATTGTAGCTGCGTACATTATTGGATCGCGTACGGCGATCATAATACGCGCTGAAATACCGATGGCGTGTTGAACGCGTGTAAGCCCTACTTACAATGAAGCGTTTAAATATATGTAGAACAATACACGCTCACTCAATACAATGTTCGGTTAATGATAGCTTAGGTGTAAACATTTCGTTTTTTAACTAGAATTTGTGAGCTTATAAGGAGCTACAGCGTATGTAGATCCTTTATAATTAACAGTTTCTAAGTACCTCCTGCTACTTCCATTGTCTCATTCGCGAAAGCTCCTCGGCTACAAAATTTACAAAGGGCTTAGTTTGCAATCTGTGTCGCAGCAAGTTGAGGCTAACACGCCATTCGCTAAAGTGTTTCGTGCCGTCCTCGCTTGTATTGGCAAAATTTATGGACACTAAAGTTTTCATACGCTTTTATGTTTTCGTGAGATTACGCCAGCAGCAGCGGTCCGAAGCGCCGATGTTTATAAGAGTCCTTACCCTTCTGAAGGGACGCGCGAAATTGCGCCTTTTCCTTAGCAATGTTTAACTCGTAAAATGCCCTACAAAAATCACTTTGGTAAGTTTAGGATAATCGTCAGCGTAAAAAGCCGTCTATAACAATTTTTGAAGACGCTCCCAGTTGATGAGTTCAGAGATAAAATATGCTTTATTGTTCATACTTGGTTGCTGTAATAAACCTCAATTTAGTTATTTACGTCGTAGGTAGACAGGTACTATAAATAAAAAACCGGACAAGTGCGACTTGAACTCGCGTGGAAACGGTTCCGTTCCATACATGATTATCTGAAATTTCCTATGTTATTTTAAATACCTTAGACTTCTCATAGGTTTTCCTGTAATCTATAGCTAAAGAACTATTCTCTGTATTTTTTCAAAATTGTAGGCCCAGTCGTTTCGGAAATAAGGGGGGGGGGGGGGGGGAATGGTCATTTTCCTAAATAACTTCCAAACTATTTATTTCAAAATTCTAAGAAAAATATATTTGAAATTCTCACAATAAGCCCTTTCATTTCATATGTCATAAGTTATAGTCTGCATTAACTTATTTTTTTAAATTTTCTTCTTTGACCCCCAAAAGTAGCCCTCATGTCTAAAAATCATTTATTTTCATTACGCGTCCGTGTTGCGGTCACCGAATTCCATATGTATACCAAATTTCAACTCAATCGGTCCAGTAGTTCTGGAGAAAATTGGCTGTGACAGACGGACAGACAGACACACGAGTGATCCTATAAGGGTTTTGTTTTTCCTTTTGAGGTACGGAACCCTAAAAATGCCCCGTAATGTTGGACATCTAAGCGGAATTAGTGAAATAAAAATTAGAATATTATTACAGCCAACTGGTGCCGAGTCTTTGTTAAAAAGCAGGCTCTAACTACGTCTCCGTGCCGCATCCAGGTGTCTAAGTTCGTTATCCTCTACCATTATTAACTTTTGCAGTGAAACTTTGTGCCAAGGCTAGAAAAACAAAGCGAATTCATTTAAAAGCCTCAACTACCCGTTTACCTGTCGTCACAAAAGTAACCCCAAAACTCGAATGGCGAATAAAGTTGGGCAGCAGCGGGATGCCAACGCTTTCCGCTCAATAAACGGCTGCAACTCACAAGTTTCATCCCCCGTACAATAACAACTTTCATCACAACTTTTTGGCAGGGCCTCCATCCGCCTGGTGCACTCATGCACAATTTGTGCCCAACACGAGTTTGTGATTAATAGGCGAATTGTCGGAACTTGCTCGTCAGTATCCGAGCTCTTGTGAGTACGGTGATAGTCTGATAATCCTCTTACTAAGGCTGACGGCTTTTAGCTTTTAAAAACGCTTTCAACTAGATTAACCGGCCTGATTTTAGTTTAAGCATTGGCGAGTTTATAAAGAATATTTAATAATAATAATAATAATAATAGTAAAAATGTTTATTTCAGGCTGGTGCCCATAGAAATTGTTAGTACTTGACAGAGAATCTTAAGCTATGTTACACTGAGAAAAAATTTGATGCTATACCTGCATTACCGTAATGTATTCGCAGCCAAGTCCAAATAATGTCGAAGCATCCGAAATAATGTTGATTGTTACGTGGCGTTTCTAGTCCGCAACATTATCTATGTAGCCCGCAACATTATCTATGTAGCCCGCAACATTATCTATGTAGCCGAGTCTCTACTTACGTTTTTCACCAGAATTACGTACGTGGCATCCAGAATTACGTATGTCGGTACAGTATTTTTTTCTCAGTGTAGTAAATACAGTATAAATTAAATTAAATTACATTGGATTCTATTACAAAATATTAACTGAATTTCGATTATATAAAACTAAATAAAGTCAAAATGAAAAAAAAGTCAAAATATTTAAATACGAAGTTTGTTTTACTTGAAGCTATTCGATGAAATCTCGCCTTAATTAAAAATGCGAAAGAATATTTGTATGTTTGTCGGTATTGCAGTTTAAAATGGGGCAACGAATAAACGTGCATTTGTGTAGAAAGGTAGTGTAGAGTCTGTAGAGGGCCGGAGAGAGACACCGGCTACTTTTTATCCCGAAAAAATAATTTAGTTAATTTACTGATGAATAGGTACTATTTTTCACACGAGTGAATAGCCATAATAGAAATCCACGTGGACGAAGCCGCTGGAAAAATTCATAGAAATATCTAACTACCCGAGCTACCAATATTGATCCGAAAGAAGAATTTCGACACACAAACTGTTGGCATGACAGTTCATTTGACATTTAAAATTTTCATCCTAATATATCATTAGTATCATTTACATTAACATGTGTTATATTAACAGTAGGTTTTAACTGTGTAAAACGGTTAGTATTATTCTTTGTTGGTATTGATTGGAAAAAGAGTAAACTAGTTACGTAATAGGTAACTGAGTTTTAGTCAAATTATTATACCAATGTGTAATCAGCGTCTGTCTGTGTGAATCAGTGTCAAATACGCTAATTGATTGAGTAAGGCGTGACGTGATTAATTTGATGCCACCACACACCCGTCTAGTTGTAAGCCTCAAGGTTAAAAGCTTCACTTTTAAGTTAAGCGCGCATTAACCCTTACAGTCACATAATAAGTATAAATATTTGAATAAACCGATTTCTGAGGGCAAGGACTTATATATTTTAATTCGATACCTAAAAGGTAAAAAAATCTTAACACAAAGCGCCAACAATAGCACAACAACGAGTGTAGCGCGTAGCAGCATTTTTACGCTTTGTAGCGAAATTGTGCTACGAACAGAGCTCCCGCCTAGCGGGTTCCTGGCATTAAACTGGCGGGTTCCTGATGTTAAGGAGATGTGTAGTGTGTTGTGTTACACCACACACACACACACACTCTGTTGAAATCGTAGTATATAAGCATATCCATTATCCTAATAAACTACTATACATATCTACTTGAGTTCACTTGCTTGCTTATATACCTACTACAATACATGAGAGAGTGTGTGTGTGGTGTAACACACACTACAGATGATTGTGTGTTTCTGTGTATGTCTGTCTATCAGACACCGATATTTATCTCGCCCAATAAAACTCTAAATAGTAGTTGGCAACTAATAAATTTATGAACTTGAAATTTTGAAGTTATCGATATATAAATATATATATATATATAACATTATTATGTTTTAAAAATGGGGGGCCAAGGAAAGGGATAGCATTTTGAAAAACGACCGCTTAGGCCGTCACCCTTCTTATTTTGAAAATATATAGATGAAAAATAAAATAAATTACAAATATTTATTGGTTAACAATACAGGCATAGGCAACGTCGTATCACAGTCAACTTTATACAGAAGATATAGAACATAAAGAGATAGGAGGTTCCGGAAGATCTCCCAATGAATATCAAAGGTAGATACGGGACCCTCGGCCCGCGAGTCAAACTCAAACTTTCACATTTTAGTTCTTGAACGTGATTTCTTTGGGCCTAAAAATTACACCGAAACTTGGTTTTTACACTTCGTCATTTATTTTGACAGTTTGGTTCAAAAATGATTATTCACTAATAATTGCATCTAGAAAGATATATTATGAATCTTTATACATTCCCTCATGTTCCATATGAATTGAAAAAGGAATTTTAAACGTTACTGTTATTACCCTAATTTTCTAAACCCCCGCCAATGTATAGGTACCTACCTAAATAAGCAAGGCAATTCAAACGTGACCCTATTCCAGCCGCGAATTTCTGAATTGAGTAAATTTGCGCTCCGTGCAGGCGGCAGGCGTTTGTCAGTATCCATTCAAAAAGATGTGAAGATGCCACTGATTTATGCGCAACCATTATTCTTACTTAGAACGACGTAAACACATGCCGTTCACTCCACGCCCAACAACTCTTCCTTTATAAAGGGAAATAATCAAATGCATAGGAGTTGTAGGCACATCAGCATTTTTCCAATAAATATTTTTAAAACAAAGACAGTTTTAACCCCTTTCTGCCTGCGGTACACCCGACTTGGCAACACAAATAGTAATAAGCTGGGGAAGTCGCTCAAACTCAACTCGAGGCTTTCAGAGTCTTGGCAAATATTACGACAAAGCGACACAAACTTAGATATTGTTTGTGGGACATCTGTCTACAGTAGATTGCGCCAGACAAGGTTTCCGTTCCGTCCCCTAAGGGCTGCCGACTGGGCAGCGAGGATTCGTCAGTAGCTGCTATGTAATATGAAACGTATGTTCATTTAGTGAGGTAATCTTTAAATGGATTAGAAAACGAGTGAAGGATCTGCAGCAAAACGAGGGTAAAGTATATATATAGTGCCTATAGCAGTGGTATAGGTACATAGGTAGGTAATTATTGCTTCTAAATGGATCCACAACTGGTTCCCGAGCAACCTTTCTACTGAGCATAAAGTGCGTTACCCATACTTAGTCTAAACTTAGCTTTGAATCCAAAGCTATCTTCATTTGAAAACCCATTACTTATCAATGTATCATTTATTAGTTGGTAATCCACCTATAGTCGTCGGTGTGCACCAGAATGCATTAACATTCCTAGCGGGTGAATCAGAAAATGATAGAAGCGCAGCAACCCGGGGGAACTCATCAAAATCGCGTTATCAGCTGCACTCACAAATCAGGAGCACCCTGGGAGCACGTGACGACGCCTACTTATACCGATGTTGTCAGTCCTCATGTGCTCCACTCCTATTACCGGCGCATAGGGTTACAAATACGGTAGGACTATCTTCAGGAACAACAGTCTTACGTCGGTCTTTGTGTAATAAAGCGCTACTGGGGGGGTATCACGTCATAAAACGGCGAAATATCTCGTTGCACCTCGGCCCCTCTACCTGCTACGCTACGCTCATATAATTGGGTGATGCAAATGCGCCCCCTGCATCTCCCAAGACATTTTTATTGCGACGGGAAGACTTAATATCATCTTATGTAAAATACTATAATTTCATTTTCTGCTTGGCTGATTACCTACTTACTCTTGAGTTATTACTTATTACCTACATAAAATTCACTATCATACGAGAGTTTGGAGGTGCGAGGGGAGTATCGTCAAGCATAAGTAGCTTGTTAGTTGAGTAGGTACATACAAATTATATCTGCTTCTATTCGTCACATTAAATTTATAAGTTCTGTTTAAACAGCTATCTATATATAAAACTTAATAGATGGTGTTTGGCGGCGTTAGCGCAACAACATTTCAACTTGTCAATTTGCCGATAGTTGGCGTGGCGAGGCTGGCGCGTCGACCCTTAATCGCAGATAAATGAATTACGACGGGGCGTCATCCATCACTGTCGGTAATTTTAAGATAAAGCCCATAATGTGCGCAGGTTGCTCACTTCAAACCCCACCAGGCATGTCGCGCCCTACTATGGCAACGCACTTTTCGCTAATCTACCGGGCGGAGTTCAACGATTTGGAGAGTTGTCTACGAAGCTAACTGTCCGATTTACAACTATATTATCTGGGCATATTTTTGATGTTTTTAAAAAGAAAAACAGAATGATTTGTTCTGCAGTTAATAAAGAAATCATATATGAAATAAATATAGCTTTTTAGCATTTCGTTCCACTAACCGCGGCAAAGGGCAAGCTCATTAGCAGCACAGCTCGGGTGGAAAGGAAGCCGTTTCGACATCGAGAAATAACGAACCCATGGTACAGCCCGCTTCCCGGCTCCTTTCTGACGTTATCGACGTCGCCAATTCAATTATATTCATTGAATGCAAATTTCTTGCGAAAATAGAGTCTATCCGTAAAGATTTTTTAAATATTCCCCTCGTAAAGTAGGTCAAGTGGGAGACAGGCGTTGTTAGATAAGGCTACGTACTTAACCGAGCCACTGAGACCATAATGTATGGTATGGAAAGAGTGATGAATTAACATTCTTTATTAAAAGTTCTCCAAGCACAAGTTGATCTTAAAATCGAAGGAAGTACGGAACGTTAGATCAATTTATAACGTAAGGTTGGTGTTTGACCGCATCCTAAGAAATGTCAATTTTTATGAAGTGGTATCCAAAGGCGACGGTATATTTCTGGGGGTTGTTAAGGGGTACCTATACGACCACTTGGCTGTAAAGCTCACCGAACCGCACCTTGTTTCGGTTGCACCTATAAAATGGCAAATTATTGCCGCATGTAAAATATATCTCGAAGCGAATCGTATTGAACAATGCAAGCGTTGCTTATACATTTTTCAAGACAGTCGGCTTGAGTTAGATTGCATTTCTCCTGAATTGCATTCTCCTTGGAAAATGGGTACACGTATTTTCGTACAATGTATGATCACATTACAGTGAGGACATACATTAATCAGAGAAAGTGCATTGCGTAGGATATTGTACGTACGACTATATTTTGAATTGATCTTGATATTTTGATCAGAGGTCAAACCAAACGTGTTTAGCAGACTGTATCGTTAGCGGCACTAAAAAGGTTGCCACTAGGATAAATTTGTAGTGGTAGAGCCAAACAGTAATCCTCACTAGATGATTACTGTTCGAATGGGCCGGCTCGACCGGCCACACTCTCACAGAATATCGGCGTAAAGTAATAGCTTGCTATTGCGTTTCGTACGGTGAGTGACGAGATCCGGAGGCCTATTCCCTCATCCCCATCCCATCCCCAGTCCCCATCCTCCCTAGACTGGCAACGCATTGGCAGCACCTCTGGTATTGCAGATGTCCATGGGCGGCGGTGACCACTTTCCATCAGGTAGGCCGTCAGCACGTTTGTCAGTCAATTGACATAAAAAAAATCTTTTACTGTATTTTATTTCTTCGATATGAGACGTATGAAAGGGACACACTGACGGATAAGATGGAGACAACTTATCCTCGTGTCAATCTTGCTAGGGCCAAAGCATTCGGCACATCAGTTTTGTTACTTAGCATACGTTCATGTAATGAGGTAACAAAACTGACTTTAAAAATTACCAAGCAAAACTTGCGATTTTTTTTTCTCATATTACAATCGGTCCCGTTTACGATTTCGAGCAGATATAACCCATTATATCCAAATTCTGAAGAAGAAAACGGGTCAACTTTTTGAATTTGCTCCTTGTTCATTTGACATAAATATCTCGTTAAGAGCTAAACCAGTACTCACAGAGCTTTAAATTTCATCACGTCTCCTTTCTAAATTATAAGACGATAATCAGGGCGACTGGCAGGGGCGCCGGAGACCGAGTTATTAGGATAAATCAATTAAAATGCCAAATTAGATTCAAATCATTTATTAAAATAAGTGATGTTAATTTCTTATAAAGAACACATTTTAAGAGCAGTCTGCTGTATCATTTAAAATATTTATACATAATAAAAATAACAACTATAATTTTCGTAATGAAATAAATTTGATTATGTGGACCTTTCCTACGTGGTTAAACTTGAAGTCAAATGTCTTATTGCCAAGCAAACACAACCGTTCCCCAGGAACATCCATCTCGGCTCGCACCCAGGGTTGCCAACTCTTCAAAGAAGTATACCCCTAAAAGCAAGTCGAAAAATCCCTAAAACCCCCTGAATCGCTGATCACCGTTTTTTTAAGCTTCCTTTACTACAGACAGGTAATCCATAAAATACCATAGTCTTTTCAATGTGATCAGTATATAAAAGGCCAAGTACGGACGACAAATATTCTGAAAATAGCACGGTTTTCTTCACGATCGCACGAAAGTTGCAATTAATGCTGTCATCTTTCAAGCTTATAATCAAATTTGCACTAATTTTCAGCTATATTTTTATACCCCCAGAAAACCCCCTAAGAACGTTCTGCCGCTATAAAAATACCAATCCAGGTATTTTGCCCCTAAATTTAGGGGGACACCCCCTGAGGTTGGCAGCCCTGCCGCGCCTGGTCTCCGCTGTCAACGATCTACCTCCTATATACATAAACATGTCAATAGCAACACCACAATAAAATCATGATCCAGGTTTAATAGCTTGCCTCTAAACATTGTAAGGCATTTTCTACGTAACACACAACTTCACAACATTAAGAACATCGGAAGTGTAGACATAATTTAAAATTTTATAAAGCCTCATTGTAAAATGTACTTAGATATCCATAAAAAAATCATTAATATTAAACGCCCTTTTAAAATCAATTTCATAGTTATAATTTTAAATTCTATTTTATTTTTAATAATATACGGATCAGATTTTTACAAGGTTTTAGTGCCGACTTCTAATATAACTCAATAAGTAGTATCTTAAAAAAACTTCGTAAAAAGATGTCGATTTCAACAGTCGGTCTCTTTGCTTAACAAGTTACCTCGCCGATAAATTCGTAAATATCAAAATATATACCAAATACTTTTTATATGTATTCATCACTCCTTGCGTCATCATTGATATCAATTATTTAAAATACAACGCCTTTTGTGACTTCCTTTTAAGATTGCTTATGGCTAAACTGTAGGTAACTTACGGGAACATGACAAAACAAACGGTCTATGTACTAAGAGATCTACAAACTCTTTTTAAGAACTGTTAAAATTCTCATTCAAGAAAAACAACACTTTATTCTAATGCAATACGAGCTTTCACGGTCCACTTGGAGTCCACAGATAACTTGGTACACCTAAAGGTACAAGAATGTCTCGAATTACCTTTGGATTGAATTGACAAAAATAATTGTTTAAAGCGTCACTTATAAGACTAGTTTCTTATTCAGGAGAAACAAAAATATTGCAACGACAAAAACAATGTTAGTGCCGTTCTCATTAAAATAAATTTGTATGGCACAGAAAGACATAGAAATTGGTAATTGATCTAATTAATTATTCAATATGAAAAGTGTAAAATTAATTACAAATATACAAATTGTATCAGGTACTTAAAGTTGTAATTCATCTGAAAAATAATATTTATTGGTGTGGATTACATATATGGAATGAAAATGGGTAAAAAGTTATGTAATTACAATTACGAATAAGCAAACAATAACAGTTAATTAAGCTCACTTCTGTGGTTAGATGCATGGATTGTTGCGTTTGTATTACATTTAAAAACGAAGCATGTGAAACAATCGGTGTTAAAGTATTTTTACATACTTAAAATAGCACCTAAACCGACATTTCCCTTTAAAAAGCCGGCTATTTACAAAATTAACAATATTACATCTTAAACATATATCAGGCAAGTAAACTTAATCCAATAATTGCTTTACTGAAAACTCAAGTACATTTACTATCATCTTAACAATAAGACAAAATAAATCTCGTGAAAAAAATCGTCTCGACGTCTCAATTGTAGAGATCGAGAACATTAAGTCGTTTTACAATATCACTCTTTGAAATATTATATTACAAGATAAAGACATTCTCAACAATGATACTCTCACACAAAAACACTTCGAAGAACAACATTGTCTGCACCCCGGCTACCGGCAGCGGGTGACGCGACCGCGGACCCGTCAGGGCACAGCGACGACGCATACTTTGATCAGTCCGTAAGGTATTTTCTTGTCTCGTTCCAACCTTTTAGGTTGAAAGATATGCTATCCATTAGAAGATAGTTCGTCTTTGAGCCACTGCGGGACCGGGCGACCCAATCTCACCAGCAGCTTTGATAAGGCCGTGTTATGGGGCGTGTAGTATCGCTTTAAGAATTTGGCCGACCTTTCCTCCATGGGAGGATAAATGCGCCCTTTAGATTTACCGAGACATTTCGTCCGTTCATTGCTTACGGCCTGGCAGAAAAATCCCTTCTTCGGGTCGTACCTGTTGAGCATAAAAGATTAATTACTTAATGAACCTCCGACCCGGATAGTTACTAAATGAAATTTATTGTGTGTTTTGTGAGGATTGATTGAGCGCTGTGAACTACTTCAGATACTGGGAAATAAAGTAACGTACGACGCAAACGTAGCTATGTGTACACATAAAATTGTTTTCGTGTTACATGTCGGGATTCTCAAAGGACGCGATTCTTTAACGTCGGGATCGAGGTAAACAACGGAAAGATAGCAGCAGGGGTACGCGCACACGGAAAGGGTTACTATTGGGTCGATATTTGTGCATTTACGTGACACTATTAATATGTATATTGTGAAATCGGGTACCATTTTCACGCATTACTTAAGTTGGGTGAGTAGCGATGGAAGTGAATTTAAAAGTGAAAAAAGGTCCTTTGGAATCAGGCGTTCAATAGTTGAGTCAAAGACCCGTCGATATTCCCCTTTATAAACATCAATTTATTAAAGTTTAATTGACGATTGACGGACTTTGTTGTCACGGAAGTTAATGAGTCCGTTAACAATTGTTAAAGTTAATTAAAAAGTTAATTCGTTACTCGAAATGTTAAGTTTGTTAATTAACGATTAACTGATTAACGGTCTTGTGGCCAGCTATGGTCCTTTGTCCAGCAGTGGACGTAACCAGTTGAAAGGAATGACGGTGACTCACTTAAGCAGCTTGTTGTAGTCCCTCGGCGGCACCTTGAGGAACTTCTGCAGCGCGAGCAGCGCCACGGCGGGCTCGGCGCGCAGCACGGCGCCGTCCACCACGTGCAGCTGGTGCGCGCTGTACTCGGCCAGCCAGCGCTCCAGGAAGTGGCTGTACTTGCCCGGATTCAGGCAACGGTTTCTGCGTCAGTCGAAGGACTTTAAGTAGGTTCATTTACGACGACGCGGTTAGCCTAGTTGGTAGTGACCCTGCTAGCGTCCCGGGTTCGATCCCAAAGGCAAATATTTGGGTGATGAGCACGAATGTTTGTTCCTGAGTCTTGGATGTTGCCTATATACCTATTTAAGTATTTATTTCTCTATATATGTATATAGTCCTCTAGTACCCATAACACAAGCCTTTAGAGCTTACTCTGGGACTAGATCGATTTGTGTAAAGATTGTCTCCTGATTTATTATTATTATTATTTAGGCACGTTATAACCACTAGAAAAGCAGTCAAGATCGTGCGCGGCAGCGGCCCCCAATCCGTGTCGAAATCAAACATTACTCCCCTCTCCTCCCGCATAGACACACGGTGCGCACGAAGTTGATGGCATATAGCGTTGGTGCGTAAACTCCGTCTACTCGTAAACTCCTGCCTAAAGAGGTCACCCCCATTCCATTTCCATCGTGCAGGGGCACTAAAACAAGGCCCTTTTGATAATTCGGGATATGATAACGCCGAAATACACGAAATATTAATAATAGATACAACTAATTCGATCAATCACGGCACTCGATGCCGAAAGTACCATCTAATACAATCTGTTGCCGCGGAAACTGTCGGATTGTTTGAATGACTGCGTTGATTCGGACTGAGTAGCCAGTAATATCTAGTTTCTTATAAACTGTAATGACTCACCATAAACTAGACAGATATTCAAACTAGCTGTGCCCGCGACTACGGCCGCGTGGAATAGTGTCTTTGGGTAGCATTTTTAATTATTTAGGCAATTTTTTTACAAATAAGACACATACGTATAAATACTTTAATGAGCTATTTGGAGTGTAGTGTGTACACCCTTGAGAGTAAAATTACAAATTACAAATTTTTAATGTCATTTTTATTTATATCGAATCAACAGCCTAAAAAATAAGTTTCAAGCTTCTAGCTCTAAAAATGACGATGCCTCCATACAACTTTTCATCCCCCCTTTCAAACCCTTACAACCCTTTTTTCACATTAAAAAGTAGCCTATGTCCTTTCTCAGACTAGACTATCTGTGTACCAAATTTCGTTTAAATCGGTTCAGTAGTTTTAGCGACAGACAGACAGACAGACAGAGTTACTTTCGCATTTATAATATTAAGTAAGGATAAGGATTTTAACACTAGAAGCCTGTAAAATTTATCTTATTGAAAAGATAAAAATACCATTAGGAGAGTAATAGAAATGTTTTGTCTTACCTCAAGTCTCTGAGAGGTTTCGGGGCGGAGTCGTTGGCACTGATCACCGTGTGGAAGGTATAGTTGTTGGCCACCGGGTCGCCATGCGAGCGGATATGCTGGTACCACGAATACGCTCTACACATATACAATGTTGGGATCAGATTGCTATATAGTTTATATAAAAAATATACTTTTTGAAATTTGACTCTAACAGAAGTGGTACTTTGTTTTGTTATTTGTTCACCTAGCTTTGCTTATAAGTAGTAAGAGATTGTCCATAGTTATAGTCATAAGTACATATTTATAACAATGACCGTACAGATATAGTGAATAATATGTTTCCATCGGTAAAACTCGGATCTCAATCGGGAGACGACGGGACCCGAAGTGTCAATTAATTATTGTATTCAATGAGTGACATGTTTATATTCATTAATATGAAACTTTATTATTTACTGTCAAATGTCAAAATGAAAAATGACAGCATTTCACTGGCCCCCAATTCTCGATGCATTCGAGATAATGTCGCTTGCGAGATTAAACGTCAGATTCATACAGTTGTTTCAAATGACTGTGTGCACTGACATTTAATCTCGATTGTGAGATTATCTCGAATGCACCGAGAATTGGGGGCCTGCTGAAGCTAATTGAGAGAGCACGATAATACGAACTTTTCAGATGAAACACGATGGAAACTAATTATGCACTATATCTGTAACTTGTTTTGCTAGGCTTTTAAATAAATCAAAATTGTTGTCTTTGTGAAATATCTTGATAAAAGTTTGAACAGAGTTTGTACAGGCAAAAATATAAAGACGCTTTCTCACTTTATAAGGTGAAAAAAACGTATACATGTTATTGCCCTTGACTGTACATTATTCCTATTAATCTATTTTAACAGACACGTTTCTAAACTTGTCATATAATTTGAAGCGTAACACTGAGTCAAGAGAAATAATGGAAATTCTAGAAACCTATCGAGTTAAACTATGTAACTGTTCTGAACTTGAGCGTATGTACAAACAAGGTCAGACATTGAGAAAATATTTGATGTTGAATTATTAGTTTATTCCCTACTCCTAGATTCAATTTCGGCAAACTTTCGTGTGTCTGAAGTTACTACAGAATTAAATTTTAATCTGTTGCGATTTTCAATGTGAACCGAAACTAATTTGATTGAATTGAGACATCCACAATTTGGGGATTATATTTTGCTATTCGGATCAAGTTCAATTAAGATTGTTTTGGGCCCGGGTACGACTGATAAAAAGTTATTTCGTTTCAATTTGATCTGAGATACGAAGGAGCTTAGACGATTTGACATTAATTAAGCCAATTGACCGTTCGTAACGAAATGAAATATCGCAAATTATGATTGGATATAGAGCTCAATTTACATTATAATCACAGGGTACGGGACTTGCCGCCGTCCGATCGATTAACCCCACTGTCTTTATGGACTTAAAATACTCGACCAATGCAAATCGAGCCTAAGTCAGGTCACATTAGTTCAAACCAGTAATTGCGTCTCTTTTATAGCATTATTCATAATATTATGTCATGGCATGTCGTAAAAGTGGACTAAGGGACGGGTCCTCTCCAACATCGTGGATTATCTGTATGGGCGATGGTCTGATCACCTGTCACCATACGGTTCATCATACCATCTTAGGACTAATTAATCGAACGTGGCCACAAGTAGTCTTGTGGCTCTGCCTACCCCATTAGGGATTTCGGGCGTGATAATATGTATGTATGTATGTTACATTTACTTTCATAATATATAATTTTGATTTTCATGCATCTTCCCCATTTGATCATTTGACGTGTTGCCAGGTATTGTTCTCAACATGGTTTACCCATTAGGGATTTAGGGCATGATAATATGTATGTATGTATGTATGTATGTATGTTATGTATTACTGATACTCAAAATAAAAAGACACGTGGCTTAGAACTTACCTTTTGGAGGGTGATATGAGTATGGTGACGATTTTGGCGTTCGGCAGAAGGGCGTGCGCCCGGCGGGGCACCATGTCCCCTTCGAAATAAGTTGCTGACTTCTCAAATGTTATCTGTGTGCCGTTCCCGATGCCCGGAGGGAAGAATTTTAAGTACCTGTTCAAAATAAACATGCAAATTATCGTCTAAATAATACATAAACGACATTCAAGTGTATGTCGCCGTTATTCCAATTACCATATTCTCTTAATCCGAGCATTTAAGTATGCCCATGTAAATTAATATAATCATATAACTTAAACAATACTAATTGCTTCCTAACTTATAAAGTAAAAAGGTGCATGCAACTTAGGTGTGCATGCTCCATCGTCGACCTCATGATCACTTTCCATCAGGTGAAATAGAGGTCAAATACACATGTACCATCTAGAAAAAATAAACTGTTTTGGGCCAATTGGAAAGCATTTTCGCTAAATTTCTACATAAATAAAAGTAGCTACACTTGAAATAAGAAACGTAAAACTCGATTTTGACAGCTTAGTGCCATACAAAATCGAATTTGACGTTTTTTATTTCAAGTTTAGAGAATTTCAAATTAAGAAAGCATCGTTTAGTTTTTGACCCAGTATACTCCTTTTAATAAGGTTATTTTAGTAACAAGTGTTTCAAGATTTAAGCTTCTAACTCAAGCCAGAATGGAAATGAATTATTTACTTAATGTCAAATGTCAACATTTGATTCGTGTCACACATCCATAACTGTTTGGCACCATGCTCCAAAACAGTTTTAGATTACGATCTACATGTATAGTAATTTACATACACTATGGTAAATTACATTTGGTCAGCTAACGGATTGGGCACTAAATATAGCAAACACAGCATATAGGCACACAATCCCTATCTGATTGAATCGGGATAGCGTAATTTACACTACAGCTCGAGCATTCCACCTTTACAACCACATTCCGATTCCAATTACTACAAACTGAAACACTTAACTCACAAGAAATTGTATAGCAACAATGTTATTTATTGTTAATTTAGCATTTACTTTGTTGGTGCGGTAAGGAGTTACTTCGTATCGCGCACAGGGGTGCATACAAATAACCCTGCTACCTGTTTTGTTTCGCCATTTATATTATCAGACACGTTTACTTATCAGCGGTGGGACAATTTAAGCGTTCTCTTACCGTTCTATTGCTGGTCTTAAAGACTTGTAATGTTCTAAGTGGCTATCTATCTCGCTTCTCTCTTAGGGAACGATAGTATTTTAAAGATAATATATATTTACATAATTTGACACAGCGTCACAAGGGAATCTCACAAAAGTTAATTAAAAAATGAAATTATTCGTTTCATAAAAGATGATCAAATTTTTGCAATGATAAAGCAAAGTTCTTATTTATTTTAACGTTACTGATAAAGAAGAAACGTTGAAAATTATTTGATTGATCCACTCAAACAGTTAGTTCCGCAACTAACACAGCCGTGTTGTGTAGGTCAAAGATCTCGAAATAATGATATGCTTATCAGTACAATTTCGTGTAACAATTCTCATAGAAGGTTGTCAAACGCCAGCGCCATGGCTTAACCAAATCTTATTACTGATGTCTTAGTTCTTACGATATAGATATGAAAGTCTAATTTTGCTTGATTCACACGCTGTCATATCATTGTGCATGGTGGGGTCGGTGGTGCTGCGGTCTCACACCGCACGATGCCTCCCGCATCGTGCGGTGTGAGACCGCAGCACCACCGGAATTTTTCAATTACAACAGTGTCATTTAAACGGGTGTCATGGATGGTGGTTGACGTGCGACTGAACGTGCGATGGTGTCAGATTCGCCCTCTGACACCTCAAAAGTAAGCATCGCGAGAATTGCTTTTAGCAGTTCCTTACTATATATTTCAATGATGTAGGTGTTAGAAAAACTGAAGCTATCTGTCTTAAAGAACTCACCAGTCCAATCCTTTCATGTAATTGTTATTATTGAAGAACTGCAGTTCCTCGTAGGTGGTCGGGCTCTGCAAATTAGGCACCAACGAGGGATGCATGGCCAGGAAGGTGTATAGCGCCGTACTGCCAGTCTTCTGCGGCCCGATCACCAGCACTTTGGGCAGCGTGCCGCACCACTTGTTCTTCGCCCAGATGCGTCGGTGACGGATGTCGTCACATGGATTCTGGGGCAATCAAATTAGGTTCATGAACATTAAAAAAAAATTGGCTGCTTGTTAGCTCATTTTAAAGTATGTAAAAATATTTTCGTAATATTTTTTCTCATTTTCAAGGAAAAAGCACTTATATTTTTCATTTTTAAAGCCGTTTAATCTTTATCTAGAGATTACTGTCAGCTGTCGCGTGTGACGTCAGCTTACTAAAACCAGTCGCAAACGTCAAAAAAACATAGTCTGAATGAGGGTGCAGTCCGAATAACACTCATGGTGATCACGACGATAAGGTAAGGTAAGGCAGCAAAAATCGGAACGCAGCCGACCTAAGTAATTAAATTGTATATACTCTTAATGCATTTTTACATAAATCAAGTTCTATAATGTTCTATTGACGGTTAAACTACCGTTCCACATAAATATATTCATATTTGTAACCAAGTTGTGTAGTAGTGTGTAGTTGTGTGGTGTGTTGTTGTGTGTGTTAGTGATATTTGTTGCCAAGTAGCCAATTAACGTAAAATAAGATAAACAAAAACGAATACTGCTGATCACGTGAGTATTAGGCGATGAGTGAACATTGAGAACAGCGAGTTATGCGAAGATAATGCCAAAGGATCATCGATCTAAATCGATGCAAAGGATATGTGTAAGTAATATTACTTACATAGTTTATCTCCGATAAATTTATTGTATCGCATTCGGCGTCAAGTAAATGAACACAGTATAAGGAGCTATACGTAATTTAATTGACACTGACTTCAATATGTTTACTTTATCACTTATTTAATAATACAAGTATTTGATGTTTCTACGTAATTTATTTACTAATGCAGGCCGGTCATTATTTCTTACTTTCTAGTTAATATGATGTATTAGGTACATAACTGTGAAATTGCCGTTTTTCAATACTACTACTGCTTTAGACGAGGCTAACTGTGATTGTGTAAGAATTTCAACTTCAAATATTTTATGATTTCAATTGGTCAATCACACAATTCCAGTGTCGCGAAATGATCTTAAATGCATTATTGTCATGATGCGCAGTTTATTTTTGCGATTAAATTTTTTCATATAGACGAAAATTGCAAAATCATTTAATTTGTCTTGACAAACCACTTTATTAATTACTTTGCGCATAAAGCATTGCGTGATTGAAACAATGAAAGCATAGAAAATACAGAAAACTTATGGAAATGAGATTATAATAGCTATTGTTATGCATTAATGAACAAATTTATTCCTATTTATTAAGTTCACATTTAAAGCTAGGCGTGTATAACAAACGCTTACTCAACTTCAACAGTGAACACAGTTTTAGGAATTCGTTTTTTACTATTGTAAAATTGGACACATCCACCGAGACCACGCAATGTCGAGCTCGCGGCTGACCTAGGTACGAGACGATAGCTACAAACGCGTACAGTGTAGTGCATATTTAGTTTCCATCTTGTTTTATCTTAAAAGTTCGTTTTTAACGTGCTGTCTCAATTAGCTTCAGTACCCATCATACCACCTGTCATTTTTCATTTTGACATTTGACACTAAATAATAAAGTTCATATTAATGAATATAAACATGTCACTCAATTAATAGAATGATTAGTTGACACTTCGGGTCCCGTCATCTTCCGATTGAGATCCGAGTTTTACCGATGGAAACATATTATTCAATATATCTGTAATAGTATTTTTGCTATAAACCAGGCTCTCAGCACAACATAGGCGAACAATGCGAGATGGTTCGCTCCAGGCTTCAGACCAATATTTGCTTTTTGCACACGAATATTTGTGCCGAAAATTCGTCCATCAGAATAAATCGTCTAACGTTATCTACATTTTTTCTTTAAAAAAAAAACACGATTTTCTAATCGTAATTCTTGATATAAGACAGAATTTAAAGCGAACTATCATGTTACAAATCTCAAATGTACATGCAATTTCCTCCTCATATTTCAACGATACTTTACATTTCTCGCAGGCCGGTAAAATATTAAAACATGCGCAATAAATATTGTTTTTGCAAGGCAAATTTGCTCGGTCGAATATGCCACTCTGCTGTAGTATTGATGTGTTTTCGTGTGCCTATAATGAATGTATCCATAAGCCACATTCGTATTTTTGATCCCTCTGAGGATTCGTCAGTATAATGAAAAGCAAAATTGTGTTAAATTAAGGTAAGTTTAACAATTCAGATACTGAGCCTATCGGCATCGGATTCTGATATATGTAAGTAATATGTTTCGTGCTTTGGCTGGCTTGCTAACGTAAATTGTGTATTGGAAAATATTACGTTACATTATTAATTAGGAATGCCTTTTGTAAATGATAAAACAAAAAACGTAAGCATAAGTATCTATATAGGTATATATAAAACAGTACCGTCGCTCACTTATAGACAACGCACAGTCTAAACGGGTGGTCCTAGAAGTTTGAAATTCGAGGGGGGGGTGAGGGGGTGATAAGGATTGTATGGAATTACCGCGGGCGAAGCTGTGGCGGATCCTCTAGTCTATTATAAAATGTAATTAAGTTGATATAGATTATTCTTGTTAGCAAAATTTTTATTATCAATGAATTTCAATTAAACCCAAAACCTTTGTCTTGATGAAACCAAAACTAAAATATCGACGTATTTAATGTTGGGTGTGCATTCAAAGCCAGAGGTTATCAAATCCCACTCGTTCCGCGACTGAAGGTGATAAATCAAAATAAAGTTTTACATATCACCCATCACAAGCCCAACCGAACATATTTCCAAGTTTTTTTCGCGATTTTCGAGCCCTATATCAGCGGCGAGGCGGAAAGGCGGATGAGAGATTATAGTACAAAGTGCGCCCGTAATACATATTGATTCATACGCCGAAACCCTGTACCTTCCCGTTACATTTAACGTTGGATTAATCACGTACAGTGTATGCTAGGAATATTAAGATGGGTGTTATTGTGCTTGGAGAAAAAAAGCGTGCAGTTTCGGAAGGTTATTGAAAAAAAAAATTGATTACGACACGGTCAAATATCTTGTACACGCCTGAGCACCTTTGCCAATTCTGTCATATAAGATGCAATCGAAGTAACCTGATTCATAAATAATAAATAAATAAATGAGGGGACAATCTTTACATAAATCGATCTAGTCCCAAAGTAAGCGCTAAAGGCTTGTGTTATGGGTACTAGACGACGATATACATACTTATATAGAGAAATGAATACTTAAATACATAGGAAACATCCAAGACTCAGGAACAAACATTCGTGCTTATCACACAAATATTTTCCCTTACCAGGGATCGAACCCGGGACGCTAGCTTCGGAGGCAGGGTCACTACCAACTAGGCTAAGCGCGTCATCCAACTAATGTCTATAACAAAGGTAAAATTAATGCAGCGTATGATTTGGGCGTCTTTCGCTAGACACGAAATTAACACAATGTTTATCTATCCTGTATAATGCTGTGATGGGTTTCTGATAAGGCTGCGATCGCTAATTCAGTCAAGTAAGTCGGTACTTTAGTGCTGAATATAGGATATCCGCTTTGAAGCTTGCACGGCAGCCACGATACGGCAAAGACAGCAATTACCTACTACACAGCGATAGCTCCTGCTCCTAATAGCGCGAAACGCAGGCACGTGGTATCCGTGAGAGGAAATGAACAAGCCGGTTGAGACAATTTATTAACAGTATATAACGGAGTCGCTACCATTGTGGTTATAATAAGCATGCGATAAGATTATGGTTCGATAGTATTCCATTGTTAATACAAGTTGATTAATGAAATTGTATGTGACCTCGAGTAATGGTTACTAAGTGTAGAGAGATACAATAATAATAATAATAATTATCATTTGCTTTTAACATGGTACAGCTAAAGGTGTTATAGGCTGTGGCAGGTTCGCATGTTTAAATATAAGAATAGGCATGCAAATGTGTTCTTATGAACTACTGTTACAGGTGGCATTCACACTATTTAATAACGATTGCCTTTATATAATTGCATTGAGCTAGTTCAGTAATATGTCTCATTGAAAAATTAATTTACATCATGAAACTTTTTGTGTTTAGCCATTCATACAGTTTCTTCTTCATCAATCTGTTATTTAAATATTTAAGTTCGCTAGGTAAATTATTATATATTTAAACACATATTTATACCACTTTTTTCAGCCTTGCTAATCTAGAAATGTCCTCAAGAACGAGTCTATTCTGGTCCCGTAATAAGTTACTTAAACAAACATGCTGATTTTAATTCGCCAGGTGTTTTATCGTTGATTAGATTCCTTGTTGGTAGTAGTAGTAGGGCTTCACCGGTGGGTAGTATTCGACGGCAAAAACTTCCTCCCTCAGTTTGACATAAATACCTAATCCGGCGGATTTAAAGAATACTAAAGTGTAATTGTGCAGCTTTAATATACCTTGAGCATCAGCAAATAAACGATTGTCGATTAGAAAGTCCACCAATTTTTTATTACTTACCGCTCTAGTCCCAAAGTAAGCTCTAAAGGCTTGTTTTATGGGTACTAGACGACGATATACATACTTAAATACATAAATAAATACCTAAATACATAGGAAACATCCAAGACTCAGGAACAAACATTCGTGCTCATCACACAAATATTTGCCCTTACCGGGGATCGAACCCGGGACGCTAGCTTCGGAGGCAGGGTCACTCCCAACTAGATTTGATTGAGCTCTTCGCTCCAGCAGCTGGAACTTGACCAACGACTCGACCATGTACTTGACTAGTGGCTGTAGACCGGGGGTCACCAGTTAGTTTCGCTTGGGATCCGTTTTAAGAAATGAAATGACAGTCGCGGTCCGCGCAACATTTTATGGAAAAAAATGTTTATTAAACAAATGTAATTACGGAAATAACAAAGGTATTTTTTTACATATCAATGAGAAAAATGATATTTTGTGTTGCGGACTATCTGTCCGAAGTTTGGAGTAAAATTGGCGCAAGCTATTGACCAATCCACGAACTGTTTCTCGCTTGTTAGCTAGTTACTTCGCCTGGCCGTTTTCGAATTGACGTCAACAAAAATAATGCGGGGGATACATTTTTATTAAATTACGTACTCTGTAGTGCAAGTTGCTGTGTTCTCGTCGGCGGTACGGATGCGGACGGCGGTCAGCCATTTGGCGACCCCTGCTGTAGACACTAAGACACAGGTGGAATCACTCACCCCCCACAGCGGACTGAGCTCGTCGGGCCGCAGCTGGAAGTATTTCTCGGAGAGCGCGAGCGGCGGTGCGGAGGCCAGCCGCACGTTCGTCCAGCACCGCAGGAACTTCACCACGGATTCAAATGTGTACAGCGCGAGCCGGTCGTTGCCGTAATTCGACATATGCGTCATGAATATGTTGATCTGTTGGCAAGTGGAAGCATATTTTCAAAAGGTTTCAAGCGTTTCTTTTAATTAGTTAAGATTTCTTTTAACAATGAGAATATGTGTGGTCCCAATAAAATGGCCAATAAAGTGACTGCTGTGTCGAATCAGGAACTCAGAACTCTGGCAGAGGGAAGAGAAAACTAACGGTTACTCTACTCACAAGTGATGGCTACTAGGTTTGATGATAAATTCAAGATTATTAATAATTATGATATATTTATTTCACCTCACAAAGGATATTATAATACATAGTACATAGCTTTCGTTTAGGGAGAACCCTTGTGAAGAACTTGAGTCAGAACTAGGAGCGATCCTGTAATACGGATCTCCAGGCCCTCAACCTTGATTCCTGTATAATAAAAGTGCATTACAAGCTTAACCTTGCCTTTTAATAAATTATGATGTTAGAAATAGAAAAGACTCCCTACATCAACAAAAAGATATCAATACGCCGATTGATTTCAATTGAAAATAACTTTGAATGTAATACGGATATCTCGGAATAGCAATTTATTTTTTGGTTAAAGGATGCATCTGGAATAACGGCTTCATCGTCCTCAGCATTCAAATGCGTGAGAGCAATCAGAAGATATTTGTAAGCGGGAAATACAATAAAAAATAACGGGAGCTATTTCTAACGAAACTTATAATGTACACAACATTTTAAATATAAAACTAGTGGTAACTAATTAAGTATTCCACAAGAAACTATTGTTGTGTCCATGGACTTCGTTAAAAAGACTCGTAATAACATGCGAAGGCACAAGATCGTCAAATGAAAAATACATGATAACAACAAAAATATTACTTCAGTTTTTCTAGATTTTAATTCGTAAACCTAACAGATGTAAGTATCAAAATTAACCTATGTCCCGGGTCAACATGTAGACAACAGCTCTTATGTCAGACATCTGATAGTAATAATGTTTATGCGAATGGCGATGCGAGGCCGATAATAAAAATCAGAATGACTGCCACGCGGGAGGAGGTTATTTATAATACATATGTATATACTATGTTATGATACGCCTCTTTACAAATGAAACATTTCATACATTCACAATACAATTTCTCGGTTGCTGAATAAGGTTGACTTACTAATTGCTTTGAAAATGCTTTAACGATTTCTGAATCTAAACGGCTTACTTTCTGACCGGCTTGATCAATGTTTTTCCGTAGTTAAACTTAGTTTCATCACGGAGTACTAGATTGGTCGTAGACCTAAGTTTAACTCAACGACGCTTTTCGCCAACAATCGAAATCCCAAAACAAAATACAGTGAGTATTTTGTTCTGGAATGAGCCGTAAAACGCACTAAAACATTAGAAAAACATGATCGTCGGCTTACTTGCTTTGCTTTTGCTTGGCATTAGGAACACATTATTTTTAAAACTCTAACTGTGCTTATCGCACACGGCTGTTAATCTTTATAGAAGCTGTCAGGTACAATAATCCGTTTTAAAAATGAAACATCCAGATCAATCACCATCATCATCATCATTTCAGCCAAAAGACGTTCACTGCTGGTTGGACATAGGCGTCCCCAATGAACGCCGCAACGACCGATATTGTGTTGCTCGCATCCAGCGGAGTCCCGCAATTTTCACCAGGCCGTCACTCCACCGTGTGGCTGGTCTGCCTCCGCTGTGCTATTTCAAAATAGGATCATAGGATGCTATTATGAATTAATGAATTGCATTTGGGCTAATACGAACTTATTTGTCAATTCTATTTTTGTTCTCTTAAACCATAAAAGCCTAGATCTTTGTATTTTTCCGAATATAAATTTGGTAGATTTTTAGCATATTGATATATTTTCCAATTTTTTTTCTGAAATAAAGGGGGGGGGGGTAAATTTTCTTGCCGTTTATCAACGATGACGAATGTCTTAAAAGTCTTTCTATTGCATAGAAAAATCAGCGCCTCTATTCGGGAACTTCCAAGCGATACTGATGCCGCTCGCTAGCGAGATTCGCATCCCACTCTCACACATAACCCACACTAAGCAATGTACTTATGTTCAATCTGTAACTAACACAATATGGATCAAATCGTTATAGCGCACATAAGGCATCTTTCACGACGACGAAGACTTTTAATTCAATTAATTTATTTCGAATAACGAGGATTCATAATTACAATATCATTAAAAATGTATATTAAAACTAGCGGACCCGACCGACGTTGTCCTGCATGATATTTCAACTGACTGCAGCGCCATCTGCCGGGCTGATTTGAGAATCTAAACCATCAAGGGCGCCACCCAAACGCATGGGAAAAAAAATCATTCTAATCGGTCCAGCCGTTTAGGAGGAGTTCAGTGACATACACACGTACAGTAGAATTATATATATAAAGAAGATATAACATTTAGACGTAGAATAAAATTTGACAATATTTAAAGATTCCCATAATAATAATAATAATAATATAATTCTAAATCAGGGGACAATCTTTTACACAAATCGATTAAGTCCCAAAGTAAGCTCTAAAGGCTTGAGTTATGGCTACTAGACGACGATATACAGACTTATATAGAGAAATAAATACTTAAATACATAGGTAACATCCAAGACTCAGGAACAAACATTCGTGCTCATCACACAAATATTTGCCCTTACCGGGGATCGAACCCGGAACGCTAGCTTCGGAGGCAGGGTCACTCCTAACTAGGCTAACCGCGTCGTCAATATAATAATAATTAAAGTTTTAATAAGCAACAGTTAAAATAATGAACAAGCTTTATGTGCGCGATTAAATTAATTGGTGTGCTACGGGGGCAGCAAAATATGTCATTATCAAACAATTATCTGTGAGCCAATCGTTGGCTAAATGCAGCATAGATTTCAATACAATAGCGTCGTTAACAGAAAACTTAGCTTTCATTCGCATAATCTAGAGGATTACGAGGCATTACTTTGAAGCCAGCTTAACGGTTAGGTTCTTATGAGTCTGTAATATGAATGGATTAATGCTCGAACTATTATACAGGGTGTTAAAGTACTCTAGTTCCAAGCACCGCTTTATTAAGGCCAAAACTATTGAGATGAGCGTCTGCAGTTCTTGGAAAATTCTTTTTTGGAAAATTATTTTATAAGACGACTAGCTTCCGCCTGCGACTTCGTTCGCGTGGACACCCTAATCACCTAGCGTTATGAAATAAATAAATAATAAATATACATAAACAATTTCATAAAAATCGGTCGGTCAGTTTCGGAGGAGTGCGACCACAAAAACCGTGACACGAGATTCATATATATCACGTATTCATAATATTCTCTATTTTGTACAATATATTTAGTTTTTTAATTAACAACTTAACTAGCTGACTCGTGCGAATTTTCGCACGTTATCAAACACCGGATAGTAATAATAAGAATAATTATAAAGTGAGAATAAGTAAATGCAAGTATTATTAGTAAAAGATATTTTATTTTTGAGAGATAATTGTACTAAGACATTGCCTATTTATACAATAGTACCTGGATCACCGAGCCTTGCTCGGCATTTTTTGGTAAAACGCGTTTTTTTGGATAAAAATATCGCGTGGATAAAGATAGTTAGTAGACAGTTAATAGAATAGATATAGATATGGGAATTGATACTGTTATGGTGCGTCCACATCTGACGAATGTGCCGATCGCGCGCCGGTCGCGAACCGCTCGCGGGGATGCTGAGTAGACTATATCGACGGCCGATATCATCCATTAACGACCAATAAATACAACCGTGCAAATTCACTGATTGTACAATATATTGATCGTCATTAGATTATATCAAATAATGTAGGTCAGTACCTAGCCTACCCGACGCGCAGCGCCATCTGTTGACATTTGTCAGCATCATCACATACGTAGTATCTTCTAAGTAGTCTGTGGCCATCACACCGTAGTTAAACAGACTGTCAATAGATGGCGCTTGCAAATCGCGTGTTTTTTTTTAACAAAAACGTTAATTTTAATCTATTTTTGTATTTTTAAGACGAATCGGAGAACATAAGCTTTAAAATAACGTTTAAATCATTAATTTTGGTAAAGAGATAACGGAGATCTTGAGCGTCTTCAAAAAATACCTTTTAGAAATAATATATATATGATAAGATAATATCGCAATAAAGATATTAAATTGTTTGCGGAAAAGCTTACTGCCTCTCTATAAGTTAGTGCACGACCGTCGCCCTCGTGCCGGGCGTGAATTTGACGCCAGTCGATCCCCCCTGGTGTCATGCAAGTGTGACCGTAGCATTGAAATCAAAGCAATTCTCGCAATGTTTACTTTTGAGGTGTCAGAACGCGAATCAGACACCATCGCAGGTTCAGTCGCATGGCAACCATCATCCATGACACACGTTTAAGTGACACTGTTATAAATGAAAAATGCCCTGCCGCATCGTGCGGTGTGAGACCGCAGCACCACCGACCCCACCGCCCACAATGATATGATAGCGTGTGAATCAAGCAATTTGTCGTAAGAACTAAGACATCAGCAATAGGGTGCGTGGGTAAGCCATGGCGCTGGCGTTTGACCTTCTATGAGACTTGTTACACGAAATTGTACTGATAGGCATATCCTTTTTTTTGATATCTTTGGACCGTAGACTCACCGGGTTGTTGATGACCGTTTGGAATAGCTCGCCGCCCTGTATTGAGCGGTCGAGGCGCTGCCGGCCGCCCGGGTAGCGCTCCAGCAGCAGCGTGTGCGTGAACAGCCCGCAGGTCTGCCGCGGGAGCACCATCACGCCGCGGTGACGGAAGCCGCGACGCAACCTGCCACCAAAATCACACATTACCTACTTACAATTGAAAATATAAAACAACAATTTCAACAGTCGGAGAAGAGAATATGAAACAGCGGCGAAATATGGTAATCTAAACAAGAGCAAACTCTAGCATTTCACAATAGCTAAAGTATGTTCGGCGAAGTTGATAAATATTTTATCTACACCCATATCATAAAACCTCCATTGGTTAATCAAAAACCTTAGGAAATGACCACCATTTTGACAACCAATTAGGAAAAACCAGTGCTGCGATAAAGAAATAACATGACTTCTTTATCGTTTTTAGTAAAGAAAAGAGATTAAATTTGGAACAGCTGTCAAAACTCAAGTGGTCTCTATTCTAGTATCCATAGATATTAAAACAGTTATTGATACGAAACGTCAATTCAGTATGTTTTTTTAATATAAACTGCACAATATTTGATCTCGAGTGACGTGAGAATAGAGACTTCATCCGTTTGTCTATGATTTAAAAAATAAATGGTCTTGACGGAGGATCGCCATGTTGGCGTTTTGCTGAACGAAAGTAGAATTGTTTTTGAATTGAATAGAAAAAGTTGTTTGTAATTTACATTTTAGTTGAAAATATGAATAGTAGGTAGTCTTCTTGGAGTGTGTTTGATGTGAAAATGCGCCGGATATCGGAAATATGCAGCCACGATTGCAACAAATAACTTGTTGCCAGAAAATATTGTTTCTGAACCCATCATGGAGGATTTATAATATGTGTTTAGATAAAGTTATGTATGCAACTCTGCATAATTTGGCCTTAAAACACACGTACGATCTTATTATGAAACTCGCCTATCGGCTCGTTTCATGAAAACCGCACTAGTGTTTTAAGGCCTATCATTATGCAACCGTTGCATAAACTACTAATGATATCGTTTCGAAATAACGACTGTCGCTTACCTATCGCAAACTTTATGGCGGGCAACACTTATCTCCGTGCGCATTGAGTTTCATGGTACGAGGGCCGCAGATGTTGTCAAGTGCAGTGTCGCGCCAGGCGGACGGCGGCGATTTTTTTTTATTTGTTTTGTTCATATACACAATAGCCATTTTGCAAATTAATGTTTTATATGTGCGCGTCAAATGTCACATTAATCTGCACTAACCGAAAAGAAACGAAAAAGAAAAAAATATCTATGACACATGTTTAAAACGCGTTGGTTATGGATATGACGTGTCTTGTGTCTTTCTATAATATGTCATTCGCTTCGAGTGTGTCGTTCGGGTGCTCGCGTGTTGCTTTCTGTTTATACAGTTAGTCTATTCAATAATAATATTCTATTTAAATAATATAATTTTTCCCTTTAATTTTTTATTATCATCGGTAAAAATAATTTGCGGGCCGCTATTTGTAATGAGTTAAGAAGCCCTGACCTTTTACTTTATTTATCAAATCTCGACGAACAGACCTTACAAGGTGCAAAATATTAGTGTGTAATAAAATAAATATTCATGTCTGTGTTCGAAATACCTTTTAACTAAACTAATCAAATTGAGGCAAGTGCTAAGAACTTCCACGTTAGGAGACCGGGATTGTTTCCCCAAGGAGCGTGTCACGTGCGAAAGTCTAATGTTTTTAATGAGTTTGCTGCTTAGCTAGAGCCGTCTTTGACGTATTATTAAACATAATGTTTTGTATAATAGGTATAATCTGAAATTATTTGCCCAAAACCTTTTGTATCAAAATATAATATAATATTAAACGTAAGCCCACACGCACTAACAAGGGTTAAAGGTTTAGCGGTATCAGCGGAAAATAAAAGGGATGTCGCAGCACTCAACATCTCTTTGTTACAACTACGGATATATTTTGAGGGATAATAAATAAATAGCAGACGTTACGCAACACAGCAATGTTAAACGAATGACGTAGGTAAATGAAATTGCTGTTATAAACTAAATATTATAAACAATCTTGTGTATTTTGGGATGTGACTTCATTCTGGATAACGACTATTATTTTAAAAAGTGATACATTATGAAAACGCAACATCCTAACTTTTCAAGCATGAGCTTTCTATGGCGAATAATAAAGCTGTTAAATTGGCATCTTGGCAAACTGTATTCATGCAAATAAATTGATTTGATTTCTTATCTTTACACCGCCCTACGTTTTGTTTACGCAATATGAACTCAACGAATGACTCAGCTCTCTATGTAGCGTTTATCGAGTCGGATGATTTTGTACAAGTGTTTGCTATTTGTCGGCAAGTAGAGGTCAGCTGGACTTCCCAATTTAATGGAATGGTTTAAAGTGATGAGATCATACATACATATACTGGTAAATCCGATTTTATTGAACTTGATAACTAAGATATAGAGCTCATATCTACATGATCAACTATTATTAGCGCCCTCTACAATATAACATAGGTTACGATATAGATTCCTATGAGGGGCAGCTTCACCATGGAAGTACGGCTAGACTCTTTTCCGGTTTCTAACTCTTGATTTCGGCTACACCACTGAACCGAATTTGAAGTTGTTATGTTCATTCGACGCAGAATTTAACCTTCTCTAATATTGAGCTGAAAACATTTTACATCCGACCTGCCGTTTTCGAGCTGCAAGCAGAAAACTGAAAAAGGAGTCAAGATTTCGCGGTTATTTGGCTCCCAAAACTTATGCTCACTTTCTGGGATGGTGAAAACTCTGATTACACGCATTTAGAACTGAATGAAGATTCTAGGATGATTTCCAGCTTGCTGGAAATTAATTCCTCGATAAATTCTAATTTTGCTGACCTACTTGGATTAGGGGTAGATCATGTTGCATACTATGGTGACCGGTGTTGACCTTAATTGTTATCAATGTCTAGAACTAACTTACCTAGCAGGCCTCAGATGTGGGTATTCCTCCGTGCTCGTGACCTTTACATCCCAGACTTTTCTCCAGGCCTCATAGAGGGGCTCGTGTACCGGATACACTCCCGAGTGGTGCGGAGATACGGAGTAGCACGAGTTCGTGGGGATGCCATGGTTCACTGCGAACTGTTTGTTGAGCATCATCTCCGCCTCCAGCTGGGAGACATTATTGTACAGGTGAGGCTGCTGGTGGTTCCACATGTGGCAAAACCTACGGACAAGATAGATTCAAAAGTTATCCTGACAATTACTTGCGTACCCCACTTATTAAAACATTGAATTTAGATATACTTAAATTACGCAGTCATTCAGTGGTTTTATTGCCTGCATTGCTGGATCATGTTAATTATTTTTAGGGTTCCGTAGCCAAATGGCCAAAATCGGAACCCTTATAGATTCGTCATGTCTGTCTGTCTGTCTGTCTGTCTGTCTGTCTGTCTGTCTGTCCGTCTGTCCGTCCGTATGTCACAGCCACTTTTTCCGAAACTATAAGAACTATGCTATTGAAACTTGGTAAGTAGATGTATTCTGTGAACCGCATTAAGATTTTCACACAAAAATAGAAAAAAAAACAATAAATTTTGGGGGTTCCCATACTTAGAACTGAAGCTCAATTTTTTCTTTCATCAAACCCATTCGTGTATCTATAGGTAGATAGGTCTTCAAAAATGATATTGAAATTTTTTTTAACTGAATAGTTTGCGCGAGAGACACTTCCAAAGTGGTAAAATGTCCCCCCCCCCCCCCCTGTAACTTGTAAAATAAGAAAATAATAAAACTAAAAAATATATATATGATCTACATTACCATGTAAACTTCCACGGAAATTGGTTTGAACGAGATCTAGTAAGTAGTTTTTTGTTAATACGTCATAAATCACGGAACCCTTTATGGGCGAGTCCAACTCGTACTTGGCCGCTTTTTTATGTTGATTAATAAGCTAGAAAAGCAGAATGAACATTAAATCTACACCCCGGCATTCCGAAGTAAAATGTGTTTGTCATTTTGAACATTTGGTTAGACGTCGCGTTGAGTACCTACTCAAATTAATTCAAGATTATATTTAATGTGAAACTTTGGTCAACGTTCCGTTTTAATTTTATATACGAAAGTCACTTATTACGACGTTGACATAAAGGACATACAGTCAATAAAATAAATGAAGATATTGTTTTGATACTATGGGAAATACCAGGTGTGGACAAACGTATAATTTTAATTCTAATTGACGACCAGCCCATATTACTTGCAATTACGTGTCATACTAATAATAATAATAACAGTAGGGCAGCTTGTGGCTAGCTGATGGAGAGCAGCGACTCCACGGACCGGAGTACTCCTGAGGAAACTTCCTGTTCCTCATCTCCAACCAATATTATGCCATAAAACGATTTCTCTTGACAAATATCAGAACTGTTACGAGTTATTTTTATTTTATTTTTTTATAAAAAATTAAATAAAATAAAATAACACGCAGCTGAGTAGTCCTGAGGAAACTTCCTGTTCCTCATCTCCAACCAATATTATGTCATAAAACGATTTCTCTTGACAAATATCAGAACTGTTACGAGTTAAAACGTAATAAACTTGATATAGAGTCAATATCACTGTAAAATATTACGAAACATAATGTTAGAAACTTTTTGCGGTCGACCCGCGGTTGGCCTAAGCCACTCAGTGAGAAATATATAAGGTTTTTGCCTCCTGAAAAGTTGTAACGATAAATCAAAATGACCGTCGTGACGCAGAAGTGTCACAGGCTAGGTTTAAATTAGCTCGCCGTTTTTACCGTGGTTGTGTTGTAGCTCCGAACGTGTTTGAAGTTGATTTTTGTGTTGCGAATTGTTTTATTTTAGTACTCCTACAGAAAAATACACATGTATGAGTATTCGTATGCAGTCGTCGAGCACCATGCCCTGCTTAACATTTCGGATCACTTAATTGGCATTGTCACATTTTTGGAAGCACGAACGGTTGTCAAATCCTTGTTTCGTCGAATGCTTTTTTCGTTAAATGCTAGTTGTCTAATCCCTTGTATTGTCCAGTCCTTGAATCGTAATAAATTTGTTATGTCACATACTTGTTTTGTCTAATTCTAGTTACGTCCAATCTTTATTTAGTCGGATCCTTGTTTCGTCAAATCATTGTCTCGTTCTAATTCTTGGTGAGTCAAAGTCAGGTTTCTTATTGATCGTGTTTTATCAATTTTACGTGTGCATGTAAAAACAAAACGACAAACGATTTAACGAAATAAGCATTTGACGAAACAATCATTTGTCGAAACAAGGATTTGACAACCGCTCGTGCTTCCACATTTTTGTTTCCATTTCATTGAAAAGTAAAAAGCAGGTCTTCGTAGAAAAAATATAAACACTTTTTTGACGTGGGTACAAATAAAAAGTTAAATTACTTCACGACTATCTATTCAAATGTTGCGAAGTTATATAAATAAACCCAACATTAATCAAAGACTTTACTTGTGAAGAGGTATTTTATCGTTTAGAAATATTGCCTACGCCATTGCATCCAAGCGACCTCATTTGTTCTAAACCAAGGCATGGAGGGAATGCACAGCCACTTCAACTATTTCTTAGCGATAAAAGAATTGCCAAGCTCACGTTAAAAATGATACGCGAAAAGTGCATTCATAATATAACTCAAGTTTCATGACGTATGCGTGTTTCACAGTAATATTGAAATAGTGGTGAATATTGGGTCAACTTAGCATACATTTTATTTTCACTTCTATCTAAGTTATAAATCTAACCGCATTTTTCAGTCCAGGCTACCGAAGAAAGTAAATAAAACGGATAGGTAATATAATAACATCGGATTTAAAAAACTAATTATATTGTCTTATCTACACAACATATCAAAATACCTCGTGAGAAATGTTTATACGTGAACAAAATCTGGTCGAGTAATGGTAATCAGCGCCCCTATTCGGGAACGTCCAAGTGATATTGTTGCTACTCGCGAGCGAGATTCGCATCCCACTCATACGCATTACGCATCGTGCGGAAGAGTGGGATGAGAATCTCGCGCGCGCGTCGCTACAATATCGCTTGGACGTTCCCGAATGGAGGCGCTGCTGACTGCTATCCCAGCCAAATTAAGGAGGTGATCGTTTTCTTAAAGAAGTAGCGCGCAACCGACGCGACATACAGTTTAATAAACTCACCTGATGGTAATTCATGGTGTACAATAGGGTATTTTTTTGTCTAATTTTTATTTCATTTCCTCAAATGTGATGTTATTATTATTATTTATTTATTTATTGGCAAAAAAATGGTTACATATTTCAAAGGAACAGTATATCACAAACCATTCTAGGTTTTCCTGTATACTGCGGAGGTACATCGAGAGTCTTATAAGTAAGTACATGACAAAAACTGATTGTGGCCTGACTGTTGCCTTCGGCGTCGGGCTTCTAATAGACTCTCGTTAGTTATCCCCTTCTTACGGCCCTAGGTGCACAATGTACTATTCTTATAAAGACGCCACCTAAAACGAGACAAATGTACTTCACTTCTTGATTTCCGTTCCGATAACTCACCAGTTAAAGTGTTCCCTATGCTTCAATAGCGCGTCGTCACCTAGGTTTTCGAGCGCCGTGCCGTGATGGTAGTACTTGGCACTGAAGCCTAGGTTGAATCTGAATCCTGGCACTAGCCTTTGTAAGGCGGCTTGCGATGCCAACAGAGCTGCCACATCCTCTTCGTGGAGACGAGTACCTGGGTAATAAATAGTTTTAACTTCTTGAGTCCTAACTTCAGTGTCGCCGGTTACGACTGGGAGGACATCGTCATTTTCATAATAAGTACAGTCTGTTCGGCGAGAGTTGATAAATATTATGATATCGTTATGAAATAGCGACTGTCGCTTAACTATCGCAAACTGTATGACGGGCGTCGCTTATCGCCGCGCGCACTGAGTTTCGTGGTATGAGGGATGCAGATGTTATAAAACGCGGTATATCAACGGGCGGACGGCGGCGAAAAAAATATATTTGTATTGTTCATATACACAATAGCCATATTGCAAATTAATGTCTTATATGTGCGCGTCAAATGTCACATAAATCTGCACTGGCCGAAAAGAAACGAAATAGAAAAACAGTATCTATGACACGTGTTTAAAATGCGTTGAGTATGACGTGCTTGTGTCTTTCTATAATATGTTATTTGGTTTCGAGTGTGTCATTTGTGTTTTCGCGTGTTGCTTTCTATTTATACAGTTAAATAATTGTTTAAAATTGTTGTTGTTATCGTTGTTTGTTAAGGCTCGGGCAAACCGAGCGCGTGTGCGGCGCATCGCGTTTTCAACGCGGACCCGCGCTACTTTCTGCTGTGCCGTGTTCAATTCGCTTTGCCGTTCTACAGATCGCGCGGGTCCGCGTCCGAGACGCGAAGCGCCGCACATGCGTTTGGTTTGCTCGAGCCTTTACTGTTACAATGTATTTTTTTCCTTTTATTTTTTATTATCATCAGTAAAAATAACTAGCGGGCCGCTATTTCTAATGAGTTAAGAAGCCCTGACTTTTAACTTTTTTTATCAACTCTCGCCGAACAGACTATAAATACTAAGAAACTACTATGACATAAATTATGTAAACACGAATAAACAATTTATATTTATACGTCAAAGGAATTGGGTATGTACAAGTAACGAAGTCAACAGAAGCTTAATTTATTATCGACAGTTCAAACAGAAAAATAAGAATATTAAATCGACGACAATATGACGGCGCTGCCCGTAGGTAACTTTGATGCTGGAAATTATAATCTCGTACATTTTCCGTCCAATGAGACGCAATGGACCGACTTATTCGGGTCCGGGCAAAAACATTCTTAACAAGTCATGCATGCGCTTCCTGCTTTATCTTGCTCGCCTTTGTTATTTTAACTGCGGGATTAGAATGGGAAGCATCTCGAATAATGTTTATTGGAGAACGTAATGAGGTTTACACGTTTAGGGGTATAATTAAGGGTCTACATTTATGAGCTTTAATATTTTTCACGTTCTATTGACGTATTAAAATAATAAGTTGAGGTAGCAAAATTTACTAATCGAAAATAATGGCAAAAAAGCTAAAATATAAATTCATGTGTTAATTTATAGCATTGCAACTGCATTTATATTATGCTTTGCTTGCTTCAGGCCTTCGAAAGTTCCAATTACACTCGAAATGTACGAATTATCCATACAATTAGTAGCCTTTGATGTGCGTGGTTTCACTTAAACACATTGCACTGTAGATACATTAGTAGGTGTTTTTATTAAATCGCAATTAATAATATGCAATAGATGGTAGAATACGAATTTTATAGTTGATGTAATCCGGAAAGAACATTAATAACAGCTACGAGGCGTAAAATATGCTCAACATAGTGATAAAACTAATGTTAATATTGTACACGTGCTCTCTTCTGTGAACAAAATTATTAAGTGCTCACATATTATCTGTTAAACGAATCCAAAACGAGTTTATAATTGGCCAAATTCAGAAAGGCCACTGAAATTAATCTTTAATTAAAGTGACGTTTGAGTGACGTTTTTGTATAGGTTGACAACTAGTTGACGGACATTTAAGTGGCGTTTCTGAATTCGGCCAAATATTCCTTAAATAGCAACACGTTTAAGCGCTATATTTATCGTCAGCAGCTAAGATTAAAATAAACATAATTTTCTTTATACAGTCATAAATGAAATCAGGGGACTTCTATTATTTTCTTATTATGTCACAAACCTCTTTCGCCAACGAAGATGTCGTCAATGTCGACGAGTATCCACCGCTCGAGGCTCAGACTGAGCTGGCCGTGGCTGAGGTAGCTAAGCGCGTCGAGGAAAAGGAGCCGGTGGAGCCAGAACTGAAGGCCGGAGCCGAAGAGGACGCGCTGGATGCCGTCCATTCGCCCGTGGTCTTGCATCACCGTCGCTAGCGGCAGTCGCTCTTCTGCAAACGGTCCTTATTGAAGCATATTGGTACACAAACTTTAATATGGATTCTATTGGACTGTCAAAGCTCTTATTAAATTAGAATTAAGTATTGTTTTGCTTGGATAAGAACTTCGACAGTTCACAGAAAAGTTGGTAGGCCTGTATTCTGTGTAAGATTTGTGTTTAAGTATTATGAAAAAGCGTAGTTATTTTTCCACTTCATAGACGGATTTACTCACGATTTATTATCAGGAATGGCCCGACGCGAGTAAAGCCGTGTTTATTTCAAATGACATTTCATTATGCTCACGAAAGTTTCAAATCTAGAGGGTACACTCTTGTTGCTTAAAGACATACATTTGTTTTGAGTTAACCAGCGCTCGGCGCAACCGCACTGAATTATGGAATCTGAGTTAGAAACGACAGTAGGTATAATCGAACGCTCGCGAAAGGAGTGCAAGGCCACTGACAGTGGGGACCCGCCAAAAACATACGTAGTAAAATATTTTTTTCTAAGCGGTAAGCGAGGAAAAAATCCACTAAAACATTGCGGTCATTTCAAAATGAAGTAATCCTATTGGTGGATTTTTCCCTTGCGCAAAGCCTAGCTACCTGGGTAATACAAACTTCAAGAAATAAAAATTGTCCCTCCTGTGACCAAAAATTAACGAAAACTACTGTTTTATTTTAAGTTATCTTCATACAAGCCAAAACTATGCCTAATGTCCTACATGCGGATACAGTCCAACCAAAAAAATCTGACCTCAGGGTCTTTAACTTTCGGGAACAGGAGGGGACAGTTCTGAACCTAAACGTGTGTATGACCCACTCTCGCACAGCTCCGGTGGAAACGCAGCCTAATACTTTTATCATACTAGTTCAAACCGGTTTTAACCCTTAAGCAACCCTACCCTTAACACGTTGGAGAATCGCACTACTGTAATAAGCGTCGTAACGAAATTACTTTATAACGAGCAGTATTTCAAGGCGACTATTGCATGGTATTAAGAGTGTATAGTTACCGGAAAGCAGTGCAGTATAACTTGTTCAGACGCATTTCCTCAAACAAATATTAAAATTGCATTACGCGTTTATTACTTTATTGAACATTCCCAATATTAAACGGCACGCTCAATATACCATTCAAAGACGTAGGACGATAAATTTAAAAGCGACGCAAAAGTCCGTTTTACAATTTCTATTATCCAATTTAAAAGTAACAGGTTTTATGGAGAAAATCACTTTGTTCGCTTTGAAAGATTTTAATTTGGTCGAAACGAAACGACTCGTGAATATTTAACACGTTTTATTTGTGCGAGAGCGGCGCGCGTGTGTATTGATCCAGTTATGACTTTTATTCCCTTTAAACCTACATAAAGATATAAAATAAAAATGTAAAAGCGACATGTTTCAACAAGTAGACTGAAGACTGTTGGGTTTTTGATGAAATAAGTAAGCTTAAAGATAGTATAAAATCTTTGGTTTCGTTACAAACCACCATAAACAGGTTTTTTTTAATTGTGTCATTTGGGGGAGAGATTCGCAGGCATAGTTGATTGATTGATACTTACCTCTATCAGAATGGAATTGCTTTAAATAAACACAGAAAAAGAACTGCGAACTTATTCATTGTATCTCAAAACGATGATAACGCAGAAGCAGAGGAAATAGAAAAAACAAAGATCGAAGATAAACATTGTTCTACTACATAATATTATATTTTCTGACCCTTTTCTCCGTAAGCGAAAAAACATACAACCACATGTGCCACTTCAAATAATTATTTGAAACAATGTCTATCAATACATATTTATTGAATAAGCAATTTGAACTCTTCTCTATTAATATGTACATATTTATTGAATAAGCCAATTCAAGTATTTTTATGAAACTATACGTTTATACACCTTTTACACCAGACGAGAAAGCCCAACGGATAACAGATAACAAGCATGTTTATATATTCCAAGCGGCATGTGGCTTGGACGCAAAGTTTCTCAGAAGGATAAGCTTTACTTGGCTAAAGGAATCTTTACTGGAAGTTAACGGAAATAAAAACCGGCCAAGTGCGAGTCGGACTCGCGCACAAAGGTCTATATTAAACGGCAAAAACATCGTCTGTTGTATGGGAGCGCCCCATAATTTTATTTTTATTTTTATTGCTTTATTTATTTTTTAAATGAATATATAACTAAATATTCTATGAATATTTCAAGCGTCTACCTGTTTCCGTTATCAATCTCGAGCAAAAACGAGTAAAAAAAAAATACGTTTGTTGTAATGGGAGCCCCCTTAAATATTCATTTTATTATGTTTTTAGCATTTGTTGTTACAGCGGCAACAGAGATAGATCATCTGTGAAAATATCAACTGTCTAACTATCACGGTTCATGAGATACAGCCTGGTGACAGACGGACAGACAGACGGACAGCGGAGTCTTAGTAATAAGGTCTCGTTTTACCCTTGGGTACGGAACCCTAAAAAAGAGCATGGTGTATAAAATGTACAAAAGGATATTGAGAAAAGTAATCAAAGTACACCCCTCCCAGGAAACAATCCAGTAAGCGACTTCCTTCATGTTGTTGCGCTCGCTGCCAGTACCCCAGCATCTGTCCAGAGCCACGAGACGGTGCTCTACAACTTGTTCGACAAATGTCGCGTACCAGCAGTAAATTATGTTATTTTGTCACAGCGCCAAACCCACTCGCGTGTGGGTTGGCTGCCTTTATGTCGCTGCTATTCGCAGCCTGTAGGCTTCCACCATTCTTAAGGTCACGTGAGAGTACTGTAGAGCCCCGTCCGCAGCACACGGCTCACCTGGCAACTGGTCAGTAGGTGGGTTTCCTTTAACTTGCTGCTAATCGCTGCCAATAGCCGCCCTGTCTTAAGCTAAGCCCTGGTATGGGTTAACCGTGTCGCTTACCAGTAGCGCCATAGTCGTTCTGTCGCAGCGCCCACGCGACCGGCTCGTAGGTGGAACTGTTGGCGCGGAACACCGTCCAATGATCGCCGGGCACCGCGCCCCACGCCGTCTCTCCGGCGCGAGCCAGCCGCAGCACTGGCGATGCTGGGTTTAGCGTCGCGTCCTGCACATCATCACAGAGTAATTTTTCCGTCAGAAAACTTAAGTAGAAAAGGCTGGTCCCTGCCACTGTCTTAAAGTCAGAATCTTCACGGCGTAGGGGCAGAACAAAGAGAAACCATGGTACATCACACTCTTGCATCTGTCCACACTTTTAAATAGGTATGTCAGCATCCTACGGACCGTAATGCCATTATTAAAGAGTAGCTGTGGACATTTATTGAATCATTTTGAGACTGATTAAAACTACCAGCGGCCTACCAAGTGCATCTCTCTCACACTAGTGCCGACGAAAGAGATAGTCATAGAGATAAACGGTTTTAATTTATCTTTGTGGCATGCATGTTAGGGCCGCAGTAGTGAAAAAAGTAGATATATCCTCACTTTCAATTAAATCAAGAAAAACACGAATTGCAGCCCTGAGTGATGTTCTCCATTAGAAAGAGTTCTTATTATGGTAATGCGTCCATTTCATTTGCATATCGCGGCAAGTTGTAAGTAACAGAGATAGAAATCAGAAGAACTTAGGTCTTTATTATCTGTATCTTATTCAACTGCTTAGTTATTCTATGAGGTGTATAATTTTAGGATAGGACACGTATTTCTTACTAGATTATATTCTCAATGAATATACATCTCGACTGTTTGAATTATCGACTTCCCAATTAAAATTACGTAATAAATATTCAGTCATCAATATCGTAGTTAAGTAATGTTATTGACTGTTGTGATGCATCACGGGCCTGTCAGTTGCCAGGTCAATAAATGTTGTATGCAATACACGTTGACGTTTACCAAACACCGCAGGGATAGGTGGTGGTATATAATTATAGTTAATTGGTAACTAAAAGAGTACTCATAACCCTATTATATTTGTGGATAATTAAATGTTACAAAAAAAATCGGAACTGATTCTAAAAAGATATAATATACTGTCATATTTATTAAAGCACTCTAGTTTCCGTGAAATACCTGCTACCTCTACATATATAATATTTACCAGAGAAAATCTGAACACAATTCTTTTCAAATGATAGTAATTTTTGTTTTATAAAAATACTCAGAAGTTTTTGACGTACGTATAAGTCCATCAGTGGATGTCTCTTGGTTGAAATAATGATTAATACTTCTGCTGTATAAGAGCAAAGTAATTTGAATCAAGGTTTATTTTCAGGATTTCTGCACTAGAAACCGTGAATAGATTTAAGGCAATTCGTCGTCTCATGAAAATTTCTTACGAGTAAATGTATAGAAAAGTGGTTATAACTAGCTCATGCAATCCCGGCATTGATATGTATGTAATTACCGGGATTTCCAATACTAGTATTAATACTGCCATACAAAACAATACCGGGATTGCATGCCCTAGATAACAGCCATTAACCCACCTTGAGCCTAAGATTCGTGTGCATAAACAGCGGGAACCCCTTCAACTGCGCGCCAACCAGCGTCTCTTCCCCCGGCGTCGCAAACCCCACCACTCCTACCGAGTATTCACGACAGTACTTGTCGAGCAGTTCTCTGTTCCACTTGTCCATGTTGGCGTACTTCGAAAGCGATTCGAACACGATCACGCCGTAGCGGCCTTTGTCCAAAGTGGTGAGCACGGGCAGACTCTTGCCCGCGACTTCCACCTTGTACCTGTGAAAAACGTATCATGGTTATCTTTATCTTCGTTTCAGCCCAGATGACAGTATATGCTTCACTTTCCCATCAAGGATCTTTCTTCTTGCGCGATTTTCAAAATAGTTTTCTGATAAATCACTAACACGTAATACCTATTCATTCAAAGCTACGGATATGATATAGCACCATCGATTATGGATCAAATCTCCCTTTTGGTTGATTGAGCCGCCACGTTGCATAGTCGTAGTACCATGGCATTCATGAGTCATAATAATGTAATTTTCTATCAAAACCTATTATAAAAATCGATTGTGATAGACGGACAGATTGACGGAGACGGAGAGACGTCTAGTTATTTGTAGTTTTTTTCTTATTTCGAGGTTGACGAACAAGATTTCCGTATACTACTCGAGTGAAGTAAGTATCTAGCTAGATGCCAAGGAAACGCGAAGGCTCTGAAGCTGAGAAGGAAACCACTTAAAGAGCTTGGCTTCACTTCCCAATACCAACTTGTTACGGTTACTTGAGAACACTTTGCGTTATTAAGATTTATTATAGACATTTTAAGTTGAACGGAAGCTGAATATAGTATGTACTAACTCGGCTCTGTTACGGCTAAGAGTCTTAATTGATTGGAAGGGTTTGCTCCCTAAATTACCCTCGCCTCAGTAACGGACCAATAAATCAATTAGGTACATCAAATTGTCAAACGGAAACCCACCTCCAATAGCATAAAACAACTATAAAGGCTGTGTTCGAAATTTATACTAAAAGCCCAAACAACAAACTATTAACAAAGTCATGATGGTCGACCCTTATCACGAAAATGTACAATTTGAATAGCTTCCACGATGACCTACCCTTTTATAATGATGCAGTCGATCGAAGTTGATTTGCAATATAATAGCTATTTATATGCAGTACCGGAATTGATAGAAATAAAGTAGCCATTAGGCATACGTCTCTTACGCCAATATTGATAAATCTGAATAGCCTTATAGCCGAATGCAGGTCAGCCGACGACGGAAATAGGAAAATGCACCTAGCGCCGACAAGAAAAGGGAAGTAATTGGCATGAAAGCACGGAGCGGCGACCGTTCATTTTGCTCGAGTTAAGGCCCGTTTCAATTTGGCAGCCCGAGAGCACTACAGTACAGAGGGAGGCTAAGGCGAACGGCAACTTGCAAATAGCATTTACCTAACTCACGCCGGCCCGCCTCGCCCCCTGCCTCTCTAATGCACGGCCACTCGTTGGCAACTTTGTGCATAACATAATACTCGAATAGCTCCTACTGCCGGAGTATCGAGTCGACCGTCAATTTGCAAATTTAAAAACTTCTCTCGTTCATTGGTATAAACTGGCTCGTTAACGACCTGATACTACGTGGGCTATGCAGTATTTCCCCTTACAGGCACGGTTAATATATTTCTAATTACCTTAATTAGTGTCCTGCCATTAAATGAGAGAGCGCTCGGTTCAAATTAGAGCGCGCTAAACGGCCTACTTAGCTGTGAACCGAACGCGACGAGGGCTAATTCGTGATAAGGGAGCGCGAGTGAGTTCAATTAAAGGGGGGCAATGTCACGGCGCCCCGGGGCGACCTGCCGCCCCTCGCGATAACAGCAGTTACCGTAAAGCGGCCGGCGGTGGCGGCGCCCGAGCTGCGCCGCGCCTGCTCACCGCACCGACACCGCGGCTTGCCAACAGCCGCCACCGGTGCTATCGATGGAAACATTACCAGACTTCCGTGCAATTCAAATAATTAACGACGGTGTTATTGTTGCGGAAGAGCCTGATCAGGCTATTTATCTTGTCCTGTCGCCACTTGTACAGAAACACTTGGCCGGAAGTTTATGTTCCAAGATGCTAAAATTCGCTTAAAGTATCACAGTCATTAGCCTCAAGGTTGACTAGCCTTACCCTCCCCGTAATGAACATTAGTTTCGTAATAAAGTTAATTTAGACGGCGGTATTTTCTGCGTCATTATTCGGAACGGTTGGTTTCATCAAGACTCTTTCAGCAGAGAAAATGTTTATGTTGAGTACGTCGGTAACCGTCTTTGGCCCGACGCTGCATACAAGAAGTTGGAAGAGCTCGAAACGTCGCGATAAGGAGGCGAGCGGCCGCGAGTCGCGCTTTAATGGCGGCAAGGACGTACTAACTAAGCTAACGACTGACACAACTGCCAGCGGCTTCTAAAATTAAGGCAAAGTTTGCCATGCTTCCTTCTGTTGCTGCTTTATGCTTAGTACTAATTTATAAAATTACTAGATTTTGCCCGCCACTTCGTCCGCATGGGATTCGGTAATCGTTGTTCCCTCAGGAATCATGTATTTTTCCGGAATAATAAGTAGCTTATGTCGCTCTCCGGCCCATTAACTGTCTCTTTGCAAAGAAACACGTCTATCCATTGCTCCGTGGCTGCATGAAAGAAGAACAAACCAACAAACACACTCATTTATAATAATTTCGCATAACAGAAGGGATATTTTCCGATTCAAATTACATACACGCCGCCCGCGCCGTTTATAGTCCAAATTAGGGTATGCGCAAATATAATGACTGTTGACATGGGTATTACGAGTTAAAACGCTCTCACGTGCAATAAAATGGACTTTACGACAGCAGGGAGTAATAAACGTCTCCATCGCGACAGGAGGGCCGAGTCGCCGAACGAGCAACAAAACAAGCTCGAGCGCGTGTGACGAAACGTCAGATTGATGTGATAATTAAAGGAAACTGAATTTCCCGTGAAGTAATTAAGTCGTTTTGACACAAACGAGCACTAATGGAGAGGGGCGCGCGGGGGTAGGGCGCCGCGACGTTCCTCTAATGGCACTACTAACTAACTAACTGACACCGCAACGACTTGCCGTAAGATAACTTGCGCTGCGCCACGCGCCTCCGCTGTCACCTTTATATCTGTTTACTACTTCATATTTAACTAGCGACCAGCTCTAGTCTCGCTTATCTCACCACTATTTATTCAGGCGCCTGGGGAAGATGCAGCACCCAGTTCTAAGTTAACCTCCCTGAATCTTAATCTTTAAGTAGCTCCTACTCTAATCTTGCTTGAGTTCGTTTGCGATCCAACTTATGCTGTGCTTTCATAATTATTTATTTATTTATTTATTTATTTATTGAACAAAAATCCACAGCACTTTAAAATCTTAAACAGGTTATCTTGCTTATAAAACTTACTGCCAATTACGGATTTACATTTTATAGACCAATCTTAAGTGAATACATGAGACAATCCGGAACCAAAATTACATTCCTAAGCAAACAACAAGTGTGTGTGTGCGTGCGTGCGTGCGTGCGTGCGTGTGTGTGTGTGTGTGTGTGTGTGTGTGTGTGTGTGTTTGTATGTAAGTTATTTATTTGTTTAATTTAATTATTTATTCTTGTTTGGAAACAAGAATAAATACCGTCCGCCTACTTTTGAGTGTCATAAGTCCGTGAAAGTTACATGATTCGTAGTAATCTATATGTTTGTGTCGAGAACGGTAGCCTTACAAACTTACAAACTTGGACTGAAGCGATTCAATAGCTTGTTTGTAAATAATAATGCGAAAAAACAAATGTACGTTTCAGTAAATTCACTTTTGAGAAGATACAATTATTTGTGACGCTCTGAATTTAAGCAATAAAAGCAAATGTAGAGGCTCTTTAGTAGAATACTGCGGTACAACGTTAGGTACGAGCAATTTTGTGGCGTGTATTTGCGGACCCCGCGGAAATGATGGTTAAATAGCGACCGATACAAGCACTAATGGACACGTGCACACAAATACATACACATACGTGTTAAGTAGTTGACTCGCCCTACTTCGTTTGCATTTTGCAATTGTAACTGCGAATGTTATTAGTAGTTTTCCTTTGAGTTTTATCAGAGGAGATCTGAATCGAATCGATTCTAAAATGTACGAAGTGGTGAAAAACCATGCTGATTTAATTAGAAATCAATAATCAGTAAATAGCGTATATTTAATGATCATTAGGCATGTCGATAAACATTTACAACTCCGCGCGATAACATTTCCCAAATGACCTGGCGAGCACATAGCAACGATATCCGAATATTTTATGAGCGGCATCGATTTAGGTGACAGTTTAATGATAACTATTGGATTTCAAATTAATATTTAACCATATGCGAATTCCATGAAGAGAACTATAATATGAATGTGAATTTCATGACTGACATAAACTTAAGATTTGGTTAGTTTAATCGACCAATATATAGCATAATCTCATATAGCAGCATCTGCAGTCATTTTATTATTTAGGTACTTTTCATCTAGCATTTTTATACATATTTTTAATTATTAGCTTATTAAGACGGTCGAAAATTAAATGAGTCGTATGTAAGTGGTAATTGATTTGAAAGGTATTTTACTTACCTACCTACTCAGTTTTGTCAAAGTAAGAGTTAAGATAATTTAGCATAACCAACACTTCTAAACGATTTTAACTGAAAGCAAAAATATAGAAACTTCACTACACTATATTCTAAAGACACCGCTTAGCCTAAGTTTTGCTAGCAAATAAAGCTGCCACACTTGCGGGGCACGCGGCGTTTTTAGAGCGCTGGTATTGGTGCGTACCCCCGCCGCTTATGGCTTTTTGCCTCTAATCCTGACAGCGGGGGTCGCTCGACTATGCGGATAATTTTGGATATATGGTCTATGCTTCACTACCACTTTTCAACTGGTCCAAATCTACGATATATAATGACACTGCTATAACTAATTCCTAACATGTCAAAAATTACATACAAATTCAACTCTTCGCCTGACTAGCGTAGACGGAAGAAGACTGACTTTTATCCAAAGCGAGCAAAAAGTTTCAGACGATACGTGCAGGCACGTCGGGACAGGGGTAAAGGGCTATTAGTATTGAAAGTAAATAAATATAGGTAGCTCCGCTCCCTACTTTTTCTTTTGCCCGGCGCCGTATCAAGTCTTCCGCATATTAGCTGTCAACAAGCAGAACCGATCGCCTCAGCCACGAACAGGGAAATAAAACAAACACAACGGGCAAACATCGATCCTAAAGTCACCGACGAAGCGGGCCCAGCAAATATTTGTTCTCGATATTTTTGGGATACTTTTCTTTTAAAGTCAATTCGCTTTCAGTTTTCTACGTTAAATTAAATAAATAAGGCTTCACTAGCAAGCAACAGTTTGATATTCTTCCTCAGTAAAAACTTTGTAAACGAAAATCCTAATTTGGCGTAATTACTTTAAGAAAGTTGGGCGCAGTCCGCCGACTTTCGTGCCTTTTTTAAGCTTCTACAAGAAGCAAGTTTAGCTTGTAGGTACAGTTGTACAATATCCGGCAAAAAATAATAAACGTTTAATATTATCGTTGTCTCACTCACACTTGCAATTAATGCATAGAATGTGACTTGGACTGCAGTTGAAGTTCAGTATAACTGAACTACATATTCCGGAACGTTACAAACATCAATAAAAGGCCGGTTACATATGGCTGACCTTACAGACGTAATCGTGACCATATCCGGATAACGAGGTTCGTTACAAATATGGTCACAGCCATAAATGTTAACATTAAATTCGAAGAATCCTATATTTAAATGACCCAAATGTGAGTTTTACTAAAACAATATAGTGTGTTATTTAAACGTACCCGTTATAGATAGGCATATATGAGGGGTCGTCCACAAATTACGTAACGCAAAATTCTCAAATTTTTGACCCCCCCCTCCCCCCATGTAACAGGACCGTAACGCTTAGCCGGGACCCCCCCTCCCTCTCCATTCCGTTACGTAACAGGTGCTTTGTAAAAAGTTTTTGCCTAATATTCAGGTAATTCGGCGCTCTTTTTACATTGGGCGAGGTATAATCATCTATGGACGTATTTCGGTTCCATTCATAATAATATAATTATAATTTATTGAGTTTACATTAATTGTGCAATATAACATAAATACAATAACATTGTAATATTATAAAATCGTGACGTAACACCAATCTTGAACCCCCCTCCCTCTAAATTGCGTTACGTAATTTGTGGACGACCCCTGACAAGAATATTCGTCAAACTAGCATATGAAGCTCAGTTCCATGAAATGAATAACTGAATGACTGTATAGATTAGCTACCCAAAATTTTTGTTTCCCAATATTTTTAGTTCCATTCGCGTATTTCCCCACTTTTTTATTTTCCCACGCAGTTGTGTTACTGTTAGGTTATTTCTTCGGACGCATTAATTTCTATTCGTTTTTGTTGCTAATGCGAGACGTATTTTTTTCCATGCGTTTTGTCTCCTAGTCCGTGTTATCCTCATGCATATGTTTTACCTGTAGAAACAGTTCTCAATATTATTTTATCCCCATTATTTTGCCCCACGCAGGACCAGTGCGGAATGAGGACTGGAGGACGTCGAGGAGTCGCACAGTGCATTGCGTACACTGCATTACTAGTAGGCTTAATTGCTGTACCATGAACGGTGTACTCACCGAATCCGGTTGGCGACAAGGAGCTCAGCGATGTCGCGTCCGAGTCGCGAGTAGGCCGACTCGACGATGACCAGCACTTTGGCGTCGATGCGAAGCCGAGCGTCCGATCGGTGGTCCCGAGCCGCCTGCTGCTGCGACTCCAGGAGCGAGCATTGTGACAGCGGCCGGGGTATTCGGTCGCGCCAGACTAAGCTGTTAACAAAATAAACGGTTATCTAATATATAAATTTCTCGTGTCGCGGTGTTTGTTACCAAACTCCTCCGAAACTGCTCGACCGATTTGTATGAAATTTTGTGTGCATATCGGGTAGGTCTGAGAATCGGCCAATATCTATTTTTCATACCCCTAAATGATAAGGGTGACCCGAGCCTAAATTATTTTTTTGTCAAACATTTTTAGAATGAGAGGAAGAGAGAGGGAGTAAGTGAGTGAGTGATATGGGTCGGCTGCCCGGCGACCAGCATCAATCCGTACAGGCTGACAGAGAGATAGAGAGAGAGTGCTCCGGTGCCCGGCACGCTCCTGACACACAGACCCGGTAGGTGGCGCTGCTGCCGGTACGACACCAAATTTGGTTTATTTAATTTGGCGGTGCTTTTCCGGGCACGACAACGTCTGCCGGGTCCACTAGTACTGGCGGTCCGGTAATTCTACTGTACGTGTGTATGTCACTGAACTCCTCCTAAACGGCTGGACCGATTTCAATGATTTTTTTTATATGTGTTTGGGTGGCGCCCTGAATGGTTTAGATTCACAAATCAGCCCGGCAGATGGTGCTGCAGTCAGTACAAATATCGCGGGCGAAGCTGTGCCGGGTCCACTATTAAAAATATAAAATGATTCGTTAAATCGTCCCGTTTTTTACTTTTTCCCCGACTGGAATGAAAACTAATCTCCACTGGAATGTTTTATTTGACATTCGGCCAGGAAATAAGGGTGAGTGACTCTGGGTATAAGTCGTGATCCGGAATCCAATAAAGCCGATGCTAAAGCTCATTTCTGCCAACACATTTTCCAGTCTAGGTGGTTTTGGAGTTATCTGAAAGGGTTGTATGGTTTTCATTAAAAATAATATGACATTGGTAATTTGAGCCAAATATATCTAGCAAAAAACTTAAGAAATTGTTAAAATATATATTCTTTTGCTACCTTAGTTACGCAGCGCAGTTTAAAAAGAAATCAAAAATAATATCAAAGTTCCATGTTTTATTAATGTTTACCTTTTGACCGCCACAGTCGGCTGCAGCCGTCAGCGGATACAGGGTAAAAAAGTCCTTCATTACCTTGACTTAAAGTTGAAATTCGTTTTACTTCTCAGACATGCTTGGCGGTCAAAAGGTTAAGGAATATGTATTGTTGGCAAGTATGTATATCTTAAGAACTAACAGACTGGATACGACCTGATATCTATTAAAATTCGTAAATTTTAGCAGATAGCCTCTAAGAGAAAGTAAATCTTGCATTTGGATACATTTCAAAAGGAAAACTAAAAACATTGTCTTATTATTATCTTGCCTGTCCAGGACCCGACTCCCAGGTAGGACGACGCTAAGGAGCCGCCACGCCTTTTCGTCCCCTAAATAGTGTTTAAGTTATGTTTTAATATATATGTTAGTTTGTAAGGTATTTATGTATGGGCCACTGATGCCTGAAATAAATGGTTTATTATTATTATTCTCTTTATTAATCTTGAATCTTAAGCTAGGTTTTATAATATTTGTATAAAAAGTAAAATACAATATCACTATAAAAATACAGACACTATAAAAACCTAGCCTAGGGTGCCGCCGGTAGCGGGGCAGGGCTCAAGCTACCGGTGGTTAGGGCCGCAGAGAGAGGAACCTCCTGACGATGCGCGCCGTGTCCAGGAGTACCGCCTTCTGTATCTGACCCTTGATCCAGCCATCAAGCGAGAGTCTCTTGATGTGTTGGTCGAGACTCTTCGCTATGAGCCCGTTCGCAGAAACAACTATCGGCACAATGATCGTCGAGTCAACATCCCACATGGCGGTCACCTCGTGAGGCAAGTCAAGGTACTTGCTGAGTTTGTCCTTCTCGGCCTTCACGAGGTTCTCGTCATGGGGGATGGTGATGTCGACGAGCACTGCCCGGCGCTGCGATCGATCTGTCAGCACGATATCAGGCTTATTATTATTATTATACCTCAACTTAAGATTGTAATGCCGTTTTGTTTGTAAATCACGCTTTGATTATGCTAACGTAGCCCGTAGTCACGCTGGACACGTGAAATTCAGCAGATCGTTATACACGGTACGACTGCGCCCGGTCTTGCATGAATGCTCTCTCAACGATTACAGAGCAACACTGAAAAGGCACCAATATCCGTACCGAATGTTTATTAAGGCTATCACTTATATGACAGCGAAATTAAGCGAAATTACTAGGGTCAAAGTTCAAACAAGGTTGTTCACCGTCTACAAAATGAGGAAGGGCTGATCTGTTTATTTGACTTTGAATGCGAATCCGTTAGCAATTAGCCGCAACTAGGTACAAACCAGAATAGCCGGAACACAGAAAGATTTTTCAAGAAGACTTGTGGTTGCCATCGGAGTACAAATGCAAAATCCATCTCTTTTAAAGGCTGATAGTGAAAAATCATTTTCGTATATTTTCATTAATATCTATTAAACAAGTGTTTGAGTACGCGTCCCGTATACAAGTAAAAACAATCCGGCGACCCCCCCATGACCGTATTAATGCTATGTCAGTGGTTTCAACAATGAGGTATTTAAAAACTTGGTTTGCGCCCGCGACCCCTGAGCAAGGTTTTGCGATCCCCTGAGCAAGGGCTTGTGACCCCCCGGGGGTCGCGACCCACCGGTTGAAAAACACTGTTTTAAACGATGAATATTAAAATTATTAAAAAATCCTTATAACTAACCATTTAATTTGATATGCCACGTAACGCACTTAACAAGTTATTTTTAATTTTCAATTTGTCCCACAAAATTATCCTCTAAAATCAGCATTCGTTTATTAGCGGTAATACGTACGAGTTTGGGTTACCCAACTCTATATATGTACCAAAATTCAACTTTTTTCGTTCAGTAGATTCGGAGGAAATAGGCCGTGGCAGCCATACGGACAGACAGACACGAGAGGGATCCTATAACAGTTCCGTTTTTTCATCAGATGTTCGGAACCCTAAACCTCAAGAAAATCAATCAAGGACTGCCCAAGCTGAGTCTATGTTCCAAGTTTTGGGCCACATCAAAGCGCCATTAAGGTTTATCTGAATAGCGTATAATAAATAAAGGCGGAATTTGAGGAAATATTTATCCTAAGAGGCGGTGTGGCGGCATGGCGGAGGCCTGCCGTGGCCGAGACTTGCGGCCTCTTTGCTTTTATGAAAGGCTCGCCTGAATCCACCGGGAGGAAACTTTAACGACGGCCTGAAAAGAAACATAAAACCGGCTCTGCTCTGATTAATTAGTGACCACAATAAACCTAATTAAGTTACATTCAAACATTTCTTTTAAGAAATGCAGAATAAACAATATTAAAAATATTATAACATCCTTATAGAATCAATTACATCTTGTTATTATACCACTTACAAGACGTAAACTAATCGAAAGAAAGAAACAAGTTTGGAATGACTAATGTACTCTAAGACTTATTTAGATGCGAACAGGAAGAGAAACATACCAGTCTAATAAAATTTGTGTTTTGTTTCATTTTCTCTTCTAATTTACGAGACAAAACACTAGTATTATTAGAATAATGTGCTTTGAGAAACGGGCCCCTGGTAATAAAATAATACGCCTTTAAATCAACGAGTTCTTACTGCGCCTTAGCGGAGAGCAGCTTCCATTAATTAGCCAGAACATAAGTTTTGCTATAAATTCAACAGACTCGGCAAAACTTGCCGCCTCTGCCATCTTGGAGTCATTTTGAACTGATAAAATAAAATTTCTACCAACCTATAACGCCATCCGCCCTAATTACATAAAGTCACATTATAAATTACTCGAAAATATTCAGCGCGTCGTCCTGAAAGCTGTGAAAAGCTGCCAAACAAAGGGCGACGAGGACGCCTGGCACAAAGTTAAACGCCTTTAATTCATCCCCGGGGCAATTTCCTGTATTAACTGCCAATTTCATGCATAAAAATCGTTATCGTTTCCAAAACAAAAGTACTTTGAACTAAACGACATTAAAACGTGTTTCCAAAGATTTTGGTTTCACACGTCCGTACCTTGTTACCAGCCGGGCGGAAAGGACTCGTAAAATGGGAGTTTTCTGTACGTTCCCAACGTGAGTTCCGACCAGACAAAGGGGATAAGAATAAGGAGAAACTTTACGAAAACGCAAACATTTTACCATATATCTGACATGCATGCGGCTACAAAGGTTGGACTTGTTCAAACAGATTTATAATATTTCTCGGCGGCTTTAACATTCGCAAACATATTCGTCCGTTACATGGGTAGCTAGATATAGATACAAATCATATTAGAACCGTAGCTGCGTGATTCTCGCACTTATTCCCCGCGACTGTGTTTTCACAGATGCCTTAGAGCGATACGAGTAAATGCAGCGCCAAATCGCCGTGACTGTCGCTCGCATGTCGGAATTCAGCAGCTGTTCGCGGCGATACTGCAGGAATGCTATTTATCGCTACTTGAGTCTGCGCACTTTCAATTTCTATATCTAATGTGTGAAAGTTATTTTTGTTATCAACGGGTCTATAAGCCCAGATCTCGATTCGACTATATATCGATACGACTAAATCGCGATTGGACCCGATATCTATAAGCCCAGTTCTCAATTCGACTAGATCGCGATTTGACCGAGTCTCGATTGGACTACATCTCAATAAGGCTGCATTGCCATTTGAATAACCGGTAATTAAAATTTAATTAAAAAATTCATGAAAATATGTTGTAATTTTTTGATAAACTTAACTTCGTATTGTGTAATTCTTTTTCTGCAGGGAATTGTACTTCCATAAAACAATACACTGCGTCATCATTATCAGTCAACGTGATAAATATTCCAATATCGATCTAGTCAAATGGCAATGCAGCCGAATCGCGATCTAGTCGAATCGAGATCTAGACTTATAGATATCTGGTACAATCGCGATTTTGTCGTATCGATATATAGTCGAATCGAGATCTGGGCTTACAGACACTAACCCCCAACATTATTGAACCCGTCGTTGTCTATGTTTTATTTAGATTTACATTCAATTTTACATGCGTGAAAAATGTATTATAGGAAAGAGCTGAAACCCATTTCAGTGAAGACATTAAAATAAATAGCTCTTGGAAGGGTGTAGTTAGAAGCAAGCGTTAGGGAGCAATGTTAGCGCCGAGTCCAGATCGGCGACAACGGGACAGCGCAACGCGCGTGTAGGCTGCATTATTAAAGCACCGCACTCCGCTAGTACCAAGATCGAGAATATAATATAACCACTGTTTGTATAAATATATAAATTGAAACGCGATTTCAATTTCTACCAAAGTGGGGATTAACGTCAGTCGTTATTTATCGACACAACGATGCAAATTATTCGCCGCTAATCCCTGGGCAGACACTGTGTACTGACCGGTACGATAATTCCTCATTAATTCGAATAAGCCACGAAAGTAAATTGGATTCTGTGCGAATGACGCATAATTTAAACTAGAGTAATTAATTATGTTCGGGCAGCTTCCCCGTCATTATTCAAGTGGCTTCAATATTTTATATTAACCAATGAACAGGAAGAATTCCGAATTTTTCCGAGCCCTTAAATTAACGTTTGAGTATTCTGATATTCAGTTTGATGTAATATATTGGAATGTCAATTAGCTAAGTGGTTACTCAGCCCAGTCACTCTTACTATGAGAGGAAGTCTGTGCCAAGCACAGGTATATAGGCCAATCATGATGAAATAATTGCCACCTGACTGACTTTATCCCCCTATGCCTTTATTAATACTAGTTAAATCATGTAGTAACATCTAAGCATTATCGGATGAATTTTTGAATAGATAGTTATGTTCTTTATTTTTTAATTTCCGACATTGTTGTGGAATCAGTGAAAAACATTTTAGATGCGTTAGAAGTTAAATAAAGTATTTAGTTAGTAGTTTATTTAATTATACACATTTTCTACAATTTCGACCACGTTTTTAAAATTCTTTATGGAACACCTACAAGTACAAGGTAAACAGCTCATAAAAGTGGTAACTTAACACAGAAAAATACTAGCAAGAATTTCACACATGCATTTTTGCACAATACATTTAAGTATTTCTAACTTGTAACGGCCCTTAAATGTTCACACTAAAACTCTTTCCTATCGACCCGATCAGAGCTCTATCACGCTTTGCTCTCTCGGTGCCATCAAATAATAATAAGGCTCCAAGCACTATTGGCACCAGACTTCCCTAAATATGGTTCGTTCTTGTTACATGCGCGTTGTATATTTTAAGAGCAGGTCTGGTGTTGTTCTTACGAAATGGGTGATGTTCTGATGTTGTACGGGCTAGATGAGCAGAAGTTAGAAGCCCAAATCGGAAGCACTTCTGTGATATGTGTTTAATCAATGAAGGATTTACATGCCTAGGAACATGTGGGTTTTGCAACAGAAATATTATTTACTAATAGATACATACGAAACCATAAAAAAAAATGCTTCTTATAACCGAGTAACCACTTACAATTTACCTATGAAATAACTTTTGCAAGCTCCCATCTCTATTCAACCGTCGAGTGTGATAGGACCTTGCAAAAGTAATTCCGTTTTAAATTGTTTCATAAAAACCGAACAAGTACAAGTTAAACTCGCGTGGAGAGGGTTCCGTGATTATAGTAAAGTTCCTATGTTACTTTACATACTTACCATAGACTTCTTATAGGTAATGTTAAATTTTCTCCTATTGTCCTAAATAACTTCAAAACCATTTATTTTAAAATTAAAAAATATATATATATATTCAAGATCCTCACAACGAGCCCTTAAATTTGATATGTCACACGATATAGTTTGAGAAACTTTTTTTTTAATTTTCTAGTTTACCCTCCGCAAGTGGGCCCCTTGTTTGAAATTCATTTATTTACGTTACACGTCCGTGTTGCGGTCACCGACTTACATATGTGTACCAAATTTCGCCTCAATCGGTCCAGTAGATTCGGAGGAAATTGGCTGTGACAGACGGACAGACAGCCAGACAGACAGACAGACCCACGAGTGAACCTATAAGGGTTCCGTTTTTTTTAACACATTCAGTGCCGAGAACCCGATAGTTGGGTTCACCGTTCGTAGCGTATTTTCGCTACAAAGCGGAAAAACGCTGCTACGCGCGTAGCCCGTAGCGTTTGTCGGCAATGAATGTGTTAATATACTTAAACATTTTGTTCCTGCAATATGTGGAAGTTCAAGGGCGGCAAGTTCTAAAACTATTCAAAACTTCAAGTTCATAACGTTAGTAGTTGCTGAGATAAATGGCTGTGACATACAGACAGATTTACTTTACTTACGCATTAGTATGAACAGTCTTTAGTGTCTATATGTCTTCCTTCATCATTAAATCAAACGTTAGCTGGCAGAGATCCCTTAAAGGGATAAGTTCGCCTTTGTACTAATTTATATTTTGTTTTTGTAATTTTTAAGGTGTTTTTGATGTACAATAAAGAGTTTTACATACATACATACATACAATAGTATTAATTATAACGCTAAACAATAATTAGAGCGTTTCCCTCATACAATGACGGTTATACTACATTAGACAGATAATTAATAATTTGAAGTGAAGCCACCATTGGGTCTTTCTTACCTTGTCAACGGAGCCGTAATGTAATACGTATAGAAGAATATTGTGAGGACGGATAGCAGCATGATGCCGGCGACGCATTTCCTCACGTTGATGTGGCTCGCCATCCAGAAGCAGCAGCGCGGCGCCGAGCTCTTGTGCGCATGCGCGTATTCGCCGCTCTCCAGCAGGGGCGCACGTGCGCCACGCTCACCACCCATGCTTAACCTACACACACTATATTTACACAGAACAGTAACACTTAGGCCTCTACTACACTGTAAAAATGTCCCCAACGATCTATCTCGGGACCCTAACGGCTGCGTTTGTCCTTGGTGGTGACGTTTTCTGTCGCCACTTGCCGTGCTTCCACATTTCATAGCGTTGTGAGAGTATACCAGAGCGCGGTTGCGCGGGTCGTGTGAGAGCGCGTGCGCCGCGATTGACGGCCATCTCGTGCCGACCAGCGCAGTCTCCGGTTTAAAATGGCCGCCGACGCATAATAGCGGGTTGTGCTCATCACGGCGACGGCGAGCCCTCCCGGTCGAGCTCACGTCATCCGTCTAGGAGAGCGGCCGGCGCTGTCGCTTTGCGCCCTCATCTGTATTGCCTGAAACAACGATAGCTTGACGTTAGAACAATTAATCAGGATTCTCAAAATATCCTATTGGGCGAAGTCTACACTTCATTGCATAGTTTATTATTACAATTAAAGCACCTTTTATGAAACAAAACTGCCCCTCTATTCGGGAACGCTAAGTGATGTTGTAGCGACTCGCGAGCGAGATTTCTCATCCCACTCTTCCGCACGACGCGTAATGCGTAAGAGCGAGGTGCGAGTCTCGCTCGCGGATCGTTGCAGTATCACTTAGACGTTCCCGAATAGACGCCCTGCAATTTCTCGAAAGAATAGTAAAAATACTTCCATTAGGCTAAAGGCCGATAATTTAATGTTCTATCAGCAATGATGTAAACTACTATAAAACCTGTAACTGTAAATGGAAACACTACGTATTGTTGTTTATCTACCGAATCAGTAATCAATTACAACGGTTGTACATTGTAAAAGCTATTAATCTTATTGCTAATGCATATGTATTGTTGTAGTTACCTCGGAAAATTACTGCCTGGCTTTTTGACACAAATTCGAACAAGTAATTGTTGGTTTCATAATAAAATACCTCTAAAATTGATTATAATCAATAGTCGAAATCGGAACGGCCACGTGTTATTATGACACTGCGTAATGATCATAACTATATCGAGCCACGGTCTAGGACATGATTATATGAATTCAGCGAGTTTTTCCAGCAAGTGCGGTTTTAACGGTAGTGACAGGCGCTTCGATTTTATGCGGCAAATAATGCAGGAAGAACAAACGTCGGGGTGGTTAAGGGCCGGAATAAGTGGCACTCTGCTTGCTCTCTCTCTGGCACCGGCTACCATGCGAGAAACTCGAGTAAAATAACTCGCATATCGTTTATGGCGTCACCCTCGCTACGACCCTGTGTTAATTGATCCAATGTTGGAAAAAACAACATCCCTAAATTTTTGGTTTCAATGCGACGCGCATTTTTATAGGTCGTTAACTTGGAAAAATGGTAATAAAACATATTGGAAATGGATACACAATAGCCTGTTTTGAAATATGCGGATAAGTTTCATTACCTTTGATGTTATTTATACATGGCTTTTTGCCGTCGCCGCGTTTGCCGCGGTTTGCGGACATTTTTATGCTTCTCTCAAAGTTTGCAGAGTAATGTTTGTCGATTGTCAATCCTCTCTGTCTGTATGCGACTAGACTCAAAGCTATTCTGGCGCATGAATATTCAATTAGCTACTTACGTCGTCTGTAAACTTTGAAAATAGAATTCCGAAGATGTCAAAGAAAAAATACGATCGTTTGTTTTCAAATGAGATTTTTTTTTCTATTGACGGCAATAAAAATAAACAGAAATGAGGAAATACTTTTATTTTTACGTAATACAATGAATTTTTCAAAGGACAGCGGGAGCCAAGAATTTATCGCTATAGTCTGTCGTTAAATTGTAAGTGCCTTTTTACTTTTGTTTGTTTATAGCTTAGTTATTTTTATTTCAAATGATATCTATTGATATCAATTTATCATGTGGGATTTCTGAGTTCGGTGAGACGTGAACACTTCAGTCGTCCGCTCTTATAAAACCGACCTCCGTCCGCGTTATTTGGATGGCGGCCTTACATTGAAACACTTCTCGGCAGCCCCAAAACAAATCCATTCAATCGTGAAATTAGAGGAGAAAACCCTCAAATTTTAGAATGAAATTTGATTAAAAAGTTAAGTGATGAATGCGAAACCAAATTCGGGAATCTGTGGAACCTTTTTGTTTCCGATCTACGTTTCACCACATCCTTGTAATTAAGGCATGAATGTTAAAGGTCAGCGACTGTTTCAAACGTATCACGTCATTTCCCTTGACATGTCGATTATTATACGGTACTAACGGTCCTGCCACAGCTTCGCCTGTGGTATTTCCTATATAAACTTTGAACCCCCATTTAGGGGTGGATTTTGACAAAATTGTGAGTTTTCTAAGTAAGCGCGTGAGCGCATTACTTAAGGAATACCTGTGCCAAATTTCTCAGACTCCTAGCTCAAATAGTTTTGGCTGTGCGATGATATGTCATTCAGTCAGTTAGTAGGTCAGGACCTGACCACCTGGTAGTCACTAGTTCAGCTTCTTTTTTATATATACGCGTATAGATTTCCTCCTCTGCTGCACTGGGAGTGAAGAAATAGCATAGAATGCGTGCAGATGCTTATCATCCTGGCATGTCGTAAAAGTCGACTAAGGGACGGGTCCTCTCCAACATGGTGGACTATCTGTATGGGCGATGGGCTGATCACCTGTCACCATACGGTTCATCATACCGTCTTAGGACTAATTAATCAAACGTGGCCACAAGTAGTCTTGTGGCTCTGCCCACCCCATTAGGGATTTCGGGCGTGATGTATGTATGTATGTATTTCACTGCAAAACTAGAGCCAATGTCTTAGTACTAGTCTCATTTAATGTGCCTGCTGGTGGATTATTGTAGGCATGTCAGTCACGTAGCTAAGTGGTTCTTCAATTATATGGTTTTATGTATAAGCCCGTATGCTACAAACCATTTCTAATGATTGTGGTATCGTATTACCATCAGGTAAATTTGGTGACCAGCTGAAGCAAATCTATTTTGGTTTACGACATTAACCACTGAAAATGGGAACTAATGAAATGTCCCGTATTTACTTATTTTAGTTGCATAATATGGTCGGTCGTATAGAATTACTAATGACGCTTTGCATTATTTTACGGGTATTCAGTAATCTACTTGACAACTAAAAGTACAGCCCCGAGTTCGTTCGTAGCCGGAATGGTGGTGGGAAGGAAACGCGTCTGGAATTCGAGATGGTACGACCCTTTGAATATTAACTAGTAGATGACCCGGCCGCGGCCGTAACTGGGCCACTAATCTACGGGACTGTTGGAAAGGTCAATTCCAACTGCCGGCTCCCTGGCGTTTGTAGGATTCCGTTAGAATAGGTTACAATTTGGGGAAGGCTTTCATCTGCTCGGCCGTGGTGAAATTGAGAGAAAATGCTCTATACTTTCATAGGCGTTCCCGCTATGCCGATAACTTTTTATTTAAAGCATAACGGTGATGACTCTTTCCGACTCCATTTCAAACAAACAAAAAATGCAGAATCACAGAATGGCCGACTAAACGTTGACATTTAAGTTACTACTTTCAATCGTGTTTTGAGGTATGTGCAACATAGAAATTATTTCTAGTCAAAAATCATATTAATAAAAATATACGCATTTCACAAGATATTAAGATGCAAGCAAACGCTGTAAGGTATTCAGGTAAATCCATAAATATAGCATCGGAACTTTAGAGCTTTTCACACCTTTGATATTAGGACATGAATTTGGCTGCGAATTCGGAATAATGAAATATGGAATCCATTCAGTTATTTTAGACGTGAGTGTAAAAACGCTTGTCAAGTGCCATATTACCATTGCTACTACAATCACGTATTTCTTTTTAGTTGATTGTTTTTTCCTATATTGTGACAGTTTTCGTATTTTTAACCTTTATATTTCACTAGTGGACCCGCCACAGCTTCGCCCACGGTATTTTCCATACAATGTTTATCACCTCTTTTCACAGAATTTAAAAAAACCCTCCTTAGTGCACCTCTAGGGTAGGTAGGTACTCGAGGAATATCTCCTCCAAATTTCAAACCTCTAGGACCACTCGTTTGGCTGTGCGTTCTCTATAAGTGAGTAACGGTACTGTTTTACAATATTTGTATTGATTATGTGCGGTAATTTTTAATGCTACAACTGTGCCAAATTTAAGCTGCCGTTAAGCCGTTCATGAGGAGAAGAGTCTTGACAGACTAACGCACAAACTGACAACAAAGTGACTGTATAAGTAAAACATTACAAATTGCGACCTGCGCTAACACTGAACTCGAGTTCAGGGACGTATGATTTCTAATAAGGTTAAAAATATGGATCATCATCATCAGACTATAAACGTACCACCGCTGGGCATAGCCTTCCTCCCATAGTGAAAGCGACAGGGAAATAGTCCCCACGCGGACCCTGTGCGGATTGAGGAGTTCACACACATTCTTGAATTAATTATGCCGCAGATGTATGCAGCTCCTCTATTCGGGAACGCTAAGTGATGTTGTAGCGACTCGCGAGCGAGATTCCCACTCTTCCACACGACGCGTAATGCGTAAGAGCGACATCCGGGTCTCGCTCGCGGGTCCCTAGAGCTTCCCGATCATGTTTTTGTTTACCGAAATGCTCCTGGTAAATACCAAATTAAGATCCGCACACGAGTAAAAATATGGTTGGGAGCTGCTAATTATTTGATGCGACGCAATCATGTTTTTACGAATGCCATGTTAAACTAGTAACTAGTTCTTTCCAGGGCCTCTATTCGGGAACGTCTAAGTGATATTGGAACGACTCGCGAGCGAGACCCGTATCCCGCTCTTACGCATTACGCATCGTGCGGAAGAGTGGGATAAGAATCTCGCTCGTGATTCGCTACAATATCACTTAGACGTTCCCGAATAGAGGCGCTGAGAGCATGTCATGCTGCTAAAAATTTAGTATAGCGCTGTTATTTGTTGGATATTTAAATGTTCGTAGCGGTACTACGGCGTAGCAAACTTAAGTTACGAACGAATTCGATACACAACATTGACAATCAAACTGAAAAATACAGAGTATTTCCTTAATTTATTAGCATATTTGCATAAGCATACTAAAATAGTGGAATATTTTTTTTTAACCGATTATTGTTCACGACGTCATTTATACTTTATTTTACATTGAATGTTGTTTCTACCTAGACTAGTGCCGGCAACCACGCACGCGCAGAGCACCATCGGTTTTTAGTGCCACCTTGAATTAGAATGGCTGTATCTTTTTTGTAGTCGGTCGATTACAACGAAGCAAAGATTTTATTCTATTTGGGACTGTCTGTAACTCATTTATTAAAATCCCATTCAATTTATTTCGGATGTTTTCCTGCGACACCTATTCAAACAAACAGATAAATATGCAACAGATAGGTAAACAGAAAAAAAATCTAAAATTCACCATTTTCGGATTCTATTACGATTATTTTGACACATTCACAAAAATGCGTTTGAGATAAAATATATGTTAAATTATATATTTCTAGTTTTACGGCATCCTGTGAAAGTCATATTTATCATGAAATTAGAAACTGCTAAGAGAATCATGATGTTGCGCGACGTTAAATTATTGACCAATATTCCATCGCGATGCAAAGTTAGGCATCGGCGTAATGAAATGTGATATCAGTCCGAACATTGTGATTATAATTACGTATAACATTTATTTCTTACATTTGCTGATAGATAATATCATAAGGACGTCTAGCCGATGTTTAAAAGGAATTACTCATAACGAAATTACTATTATATTTAAGGGTTAATCTCTCTCGGTGCATCTGTATCATTCTTTCAAGGGCGGCTCGCACCAAAATCATAAACATGATTTAAATCGTTGATGGTATTTAACGACTGAAAGTTCCATACATTTTGACAGAACTTAAACGCATTAACGATTGAAATGCAAATGCGATTGAAATGCAAATGCGCCTAAATACGTTAATAATTTAGAATATAATAGAATAGAATAGAATAGATATTTATCTACACCCATATCATAAAACCTCCATAGTGTAATCAAAAACCGTAGGAAATGACCAGCATTTTGACAACCAATTAGGTAAAACGAGTGCTGCAATGTTATTCCCGTATCGTTTTTAGTATAGAAATGAGATTAAATTTGGAACAGCTGTCTGTCAGCAAGTGGGTGTCTATTCTAGTATCCATAGATATTAAAACAGTTATTGATACGAAACGTCGATTCAGTATGTTTTTTTAATATAAACTGCACAACATTTGATCTCGAGTGACATGAGAATAGAGACTTCATTCGTTTGTCTATGATTAAAAAAAAAATGGTCTTGACGGACGATCGAATTGCCGCCATTATGTTGGTGTTTTGCTGAACGAAAGTAGAATTGTTGTTGAATTGAATAGAAAAAGTTGTTTGTAATTTACATTTTAGTTGAAAATATGAATAGTAGTCTTCTCGGAGTGTGTGTGATGTGAAAATGCGCCGGATATCAGAAATATGCAGCCACGATTGCAACAAATAACTTGTTGCCAGAAAATATTGTTTCTGAACCCATCATGGAGGATTTATAATATGTGTGTAGATAAAGTTATGTATGCAACTCTGCATAATTTGGCCTTAAAACACACGTGCGATCTTATTATGAAACTCGCTAAAGCTCGTTTCATGAAAACCGCACTAGTGTTTTAGGTCTATTATTATGCAACCGTTGCATAAACTACTATTATTGTCACACAACATACAACCAAACCCAAATACAAAAAACATTAACCTCTTCAACGCCAAACATGTCTGAGAAGTAACACGAATTTCAACTTTACGTCAAACTAATGAAGGTCTTTTTTAACCTGTATACTTGACGGATATATCCGTCGTTGGCGTTGAAAAGGTTAACATAATTACATTTATAAACTAAATATTAGGTATAGAGTAAAAAGGAAAATAAATAAATCTTGTATGACAAAAGGAGCGGTCTCAGCGTATGCCGCCAGTGCGAGATCTGCGCGGCGCTGGTTTTTAGCCCGCCCCCTTCCACACATTTACGGACACATTTTTTACAGATTTATTTGATTCAACGATATACGGCACGAAAACTTTGTCGCATCAATTGTGTTCAGAGGTTAAGTAAAATTTCATTCTGATTATCGGTAGGTTGTTAACTGAAGCGGCTAGGGGCCGTGATTGACGCACGGATAGATGGACTGGACGAAATTAGAAAGGACCCTTTTATTGAAGCAATTATCGCGCGGAAGTTAAAAACGTTTGGAGGTGTCTTTTGGTAACCTACGTCATCAAGATAAAATAATGTTTAATCGTTTGACCCGGGCCATTACTATTCTTTTATCTCGATTGATTTAACTTGAAATGTATAAATGCGATAGTTTTGATGTCATGATTTTCAGATGTTTAGATATTTGTTAAGCAAACGTGCCGAACGTATTTGGCTGAAGAGTATTTAACAGTATACCGGACCAACACATAGGACACTTTTATTTCCAGAAACTAAGTAGTGCCCGAAAGAATAACGATAACCAAGAATAAATAGTACTCAATATTCTTTCGCTAATATTGTGCAAGAAAATGGATAGAAATTGATTTTAATTTTCTCATTGTAAATAAAGTTAGATAACGAACAACTTCTCCAGACCGATATCTAATGTAGCCATCGGAGTGGTCGTACCATCCGGCTTATCGAAGCGACCCAATAAAATTCTGCTCCTCTAGGCCACGCAGATAACCGGCCCGGCATCATATCTACCGCCGCCAACAGGAAAAATGTCCGAGATAAAAATGGAGTCAATCAAATACTTTTAATTCGCACCCATTACAACTTACAACGGAACGCCAATAAATTTCTTAGTTCCTTAGAATTGATTACGGGGGAATGTAAAAAGTTTTTAAGTAATCATTCATCTTCTAAGGCTCCCAGACAACTAACCAGTTCAGAAAACTAACTTATACCCGCGAATTCAAGGAATTAAGTGTCACGCCCTTAATAACGGTTGATTATCGAAAGGTACTGTAGAGCAAGTAGGTTGCTCTAAGAGCTTTTGTAACAGGACAAGCGTGTTGCCTTTCTAATTCTTTATTTAATTCAAATTAAAAAAATAACAATATTAGAACGTCGGTCACGCGTTCCTAGATTGTCATTCCATGTTGCGCCGCTGAAGAGGCACTAGCTTAGTAGATCGATTGAAAATACAGTATAAAAAGGCTATTAAGTGTTTAACTTTAATATCTTCAAACTCGTTACACTCGCGCCACGAGTACTCTCAGTAAATAGTTAAGCCTACTAAGGCAGAAGAAGTATCTCCCTGAGGAAGTGTTGTCAACGAGTCGGCGGTCGCAGCCTGCGTACAGTACATATTATTATGTATACCTGTACAGCTATGTGATTGTCTAACGTCTGCATCGGCTAATCAGCGATGAGGGACACATTCAAATTTAGACCAAATGAGGTCGTCTTTACAGTCTAAATTAATAGTTTCGTTTATCCGCTGATCAGCCGCTGCGCACATTAGAGAATCACATCCCTGTCAAAGAAACATACCTACTTATATCTTGCACATTTTAGTCTTCTAGCTTTAACGTAAAGAGAAAGTAAAAAGCAAAGAAGAAAATACGAAGTTTTGTATGCGCTCTGGAAGACCTAGGTATATATAAAATCAAGCAATGCGCATTTCAAACTCACAGGCATATGTTTTCATGTGTAGGCAGACAGGTAACAAATCTAAATGGTTCGGATATGCAGGACACCGTAATGTAATGAACTAGTGTCGAAGCTGAATGTAAATATTACTTGTATCGATCCTGTCCGGTAGTATTTGGTCTCTAAAACATCTAGAACATAAAGTATTAAAGCGGTTGTAATGACAAAATAAATCACGTTTCACACAATCCCATATATTTATTTTTCATTTTCCACGCCTCGCTTAGCTGTTTCTCGCAATTCCCAAATAATGTCAGTGCTTTATTATTATTTATTACACTACTATTATAACCAGCCAAGCTAATCCCGTATTGTTTATTTGCATCATTAACTTTCACCGCTAATCTATAAATAACATTACTACGATTCCCTGAAATATAAGTTTGATAAACAATAATTCAAGTTTAAAATGATTCTGTCAATTGATTAATTCGTCAACAAGGAGACCGAATTGAAACTCTAATAGTAGTTTATGCAACGGTTGCATAATGATAGGCCTTAAAACACTAGTGCGGTCGCACGTGTTTTAAGGCCAAATTATGCAGAGTTGCATACACAACTTTATCTACACACATATAGACACAGAAACAATATTTTCTGGCAACAAGTTATTTGTTGCAATCGTGGCTGCATTTACGATATCCGGCGCATTTTCACATCACACAGTCACTCCGAGAAGGCTACTATTCATATTTTCAACAACTTTTTACAATTATACTTTCGTTCAGCAAAAAACCAACGTGAATTATGAAAGCAGCAATGGCGGCAATTCGATCCTCCGTCAAGACTAATTTTTTTTTGACTCGTAGACAAACGAATGAAGTCTCTATTCTCATGTCAATCGAGATCAAATGTCGTGCACTTTATATTAAAAAAACATACTGAATTGATGTTTTGTATCAATAACTGTTTTAATATCTATGGATACTAGAATAGAGACCCACTTGAGTTTTGACAGCTGTTCCAAATTTAATCTCATTACGATACTAAAATCGATACTGTAATAACATTACAGAACTGGTTTTACCTAATTGGTTGTCATAATGCTGGTCATTTCCTACGGTTTTTGATTACATTATGGAGGTTTTATGATATGGGTGTAGATAAACATGATTTATAGTTTCACATTAAGTAACTATACCGTATTTACTATATCAGTAAAATATATGTCAACAATAAATGAAGAGGTTAGAAACGTTTTCATTCAGTCATTGGTTTTAAATGCAGGATTTTGGTACAGGTAAAATATATGTTATTTTACGAAAATGTGTTAGCTTGCTCACCCATTATTCAATTATTCTTATAAAGGCATTAAAATCTATACAAAATTACGAATCCGCACCGACTATGGTGTCATGGCTAAATTACAATTCTACTAACAGGGGCCGTTTGCATAACTACCTACTTGTAACTTGTAATACAAGCGGAAGCCACTTTTCAACTTCTTTTACTAGAAACTTTTAATTTTTAAGCGTTTGATTACTAAATGTTTTTGTTGCTGATGGCCACACACTTAAAGTTTGACATGTGCACATGAAATGTACTGATAGGTATATGAATATGGTATGGCGTGTTATGAAAGTTTGCGCAAATGTCAAGTATTCACGGGAAAATTGCACAAAAATATTGTATGAAACGTTGTGGTCTGAAAGAAGATGTAGTGACAAAAATTGAGAAAGGTATGCTGAGATGGTTTGGTCATGTCGAGAGAATGAATGAAGAACGATTGACGAAAAAAGTGTATAAGGCGAGTGTGAATGAAGGTGTTAGAAGGGGTAGACCTAGGCGGACGTTTCGAGACCTAATCAGGGACGTCTTGAAAAAAGGCCAGGTCAAGAGTACCCTAAACCGAAGAGCATGTATGAAGGGAATAATGAAAGTGGACGAAGCGAAAACAAGTAACTATGTAAGGATCGTAGCAAGTGGAAAGAAGTGGTCTCTGCCTACCCCTGCGGGAAAGAGGCGTGATTATATGTATGTATGTATTGTATGAAAGGTGATATTATTTGGTTTCAAAGACAACGCTTTCAAACGGTGACAAGGAACCAACTTAATATAACTTTGCCCGTTCACCACACGTCGTTTCGCCCGGTTCGGAAACCCGCATAATAATGCTCCGTTAACATCAAACTCCAATAATGTGTGGATCACGCCTCTAAAGCCGTGTACACACCCGAGTTGCCGATCTAATTTACGCATGCGGAAAGAGCTTTGTGATGATTTGTGCGGGAAATGTCCGCGTTCGTTAACTCGATGCGTGATCGTGCAATATGAACAAAGCTCTAGGATAGATTGTCAATTATAATCAATCTCTCTCTCTCTTGCTCTCCCATTAATCCAAGAAAAGACACTAATTCAATGTATTTTTGAATCATACTAGTGGTGTAATTTATTTTTTGCGGGTTATGACTTTAGGATTTTAATGCGTACCTAAATCCCCAAATGTGTTAGAAGATTTTCACCGCACAACACATGTTGTCAAATAGTACAATTGAATGCAAAAATACTACCTAAATCGTGAACAACCATGCGACCGCTATAAATACAAGTTACGTAAAAACTGTTGCGGAAATAGCACGCGCGCTTGTTTACAATAATGGTTTATTGTTAGATTACATTTATATTTAACCTTACAAAAGTCCGTGGTGAACATTCTGGAGTGAAATGTATTATTGAAGTGCAATGAAGTGAAGAAAGAGTATTACTATTTAAATACGTTCAATGGAAAGGATTAAGTTATTGTTTCAAAATAGGCAAACCGGTAGATTGAGATTTAAGAAATCTATAATTAACAAATGCATTATATGTCAAAATAAACAATAACTATTAATTTAAGAGCTCAGGGGCCCATTGCATAACTACTTGTAACTTGTAATACAAGCGGAAGCCTCTTTTCGACTTCATTCACTAGAAAGAGACTTCCGCTTGTATTACAAGTTATAAGTAGTTATGCAATGGGCCCCAGCAAATATAATTGAATTAAAATAAAGACTGTGGTAAATGAAGGTATTAATCGTAAATTAAATAGGTGTTGTCGAGCCTCTAAATGCCCTTTATCTGTTTGTCATCACACGCGTAACGCATGGTACAATTTAGAAGTGTAATTGTTTTATAATTTTATTAGACAAAGGGGTGATGTAGTTCTGGGGTCGCCGGGCGCGACGGGAGGGGCGGGCTAAGCGTCGCAGTGGCGTCATTAGGGCAAAGCGAAGACCGCGGCTCCCGCATATTTGGTCAAGATTAATTGCCCCAAAACATCATCTGTCAACCCCGACGACATTCTGTTTGCTATACAAATAGTGGTTACATATCCGCCCTATACAGAAACATGTTATTTCCCTGTAGAGCACCTCGCCGTTTCATTAACAATATGCACTTACAGAATCTACATTTTAGAGTAGGGCGCAAAGTATTATATTCTATCTGTAGACGGCGGCGTTCCGAATGAAAACAAAGCACACCGCTTCATAATTTATTTGCTGAATATCTTACCTGGTTGTTTAATTTGCTAAATGCGAGGCTGCAGGGGCATCTACAATTGAGCTCTAATTGTGATTCCACTAATTTGCATCGGGCGCCCGGCTTACCGTATGCCTGCCGTCTACCGCTCGTCAAGTCTTCTTTCATGTCAATCCCGGTATTAATATTATTTATGTACGAGTATATTTAAACGAAATCTTGGTTTCAAGTGTTACATAAACCAAACGTTAGATACTATGATAACGAAATGTGATATATCATATCATTTAGGCAATGTGGAATAGCGCCCCTTCATTGCTAAGTACAGGTACTGTTAAAAGGTATTCATTTATCGCTTCTATAATTGTGAACAATTTGTACCAATAACAATTGCTTTCTCTGTTATCGGTATCTAGAATTACCAGCGAAATCGCAATTAAATCGATAGGACATTGGAGGCCTCGCTCTCGACTATCGTGAGCAATAACGCAGGCTTGTGTAAAGACAGCTGCAAACAAGTAATTCAAATTAACGCTAAATATGACCCATGAAACGATATTACAAGCCTTATGGGCATAACGGGAAAAACTTGATAAAAAGTTGGCAAATAATATTGCTGGATTGCGTGTAATATTACATAGTAGAATCACAACGGCATTATTACAAAGTGCATCGCTTGCAGCTATTAAATTATGCGAGTGGCACTGGCTTTACACGATTAGAGTAAATTTATGCAAGACATTATCCGAGGACAGCGCCGTCGCATAACAACGCCTTCAGTGTCCGAGCGATGCCGCCGCAACCGCCGCCCGCCTTTATGAAAACCCTCCGCATGATATATGGGGTCTGTGCCACCACATTATTGCTTCTTCGAGCGTTTTTTTAAAGATATATGCATACGATCTCTCTCGTTTCCCAACACAATCAACTTTCCAGTCAATATCGGTTGCGGAGTTAAAAAGGGGCTCGTTTTGTAAGTGTTAGCGTCGCCGCGGCGAGGACGGTATTTTTCGCTAATGACGGCGGGGCCCGCAGAGCCGGGCCGCGGCCGCGTGATAATCCTCCCGACCATTAGGCCCGGCCACTCGCTCGCAAATCGTCCGCATATTTTGGCCAAGATTAATTGTTCTCGAATATCATCTATCACAGTGAGCTCTCTCGTGACGGTCGTCAGCAGTGCGCGCGACGTTTTATTTGAAGCACAATGGGTCTCGTTCAAAAGCCCCGCAGGTTGAGGAAGGTAATTAAATTTTTGTTAGGAGTGATAACTGCGTTCGGAACAACTGTTGTATTTCAAACTGGAAAAGTATTTCCTACAGCTTTCGTGTTTAATTAAGGAACATTTAAACAACCTGAAAGAGACTGTAGATCGATGCGATATATAGCATGTTAACTGATTATTCACTATCCAAGCTGGAAGTAGGAAACAGAATATACCGTGTATAAGTTGTTAAATTTTCCAACAGCTAACTCAATAAAAATTAAATTAAGGAAACAGTAACTTCAGCAATTTATAAAATGGGCAACCATCGCAACGGCCATTATAATGCGAAATAGGAAAGAGGCACGTCCCATCAAGACATTTACATAATCCATTAATTAACCATTTAACCATTCTAAATCCCAATTTAGATAGATGAAATTACAACGATTACAGACTCGCCGAAAAGATAAATCCCTAGTTAAAAATAACCCCCGTCGAGTTTATTGCGGAACGGACAAGAACAAATCGAGTCAATCTTTTTTTGTCAGAGACGAAATACCGAAACGCGTCTGTCTGCATTTCAGCGTTTTCAATGTGTAAAGTTCGATTATCAATCAAGTCGACCTTTTTTCAATAACGCTACCACAGGGGTCTCTTCCGAAGCAATTTTTCGAGTAATTTCTCCCTTAGATCCGAAGTGTCCATTGGCTTTTACTGACATTGAGTTTGTTTCCGCCGGTCGGAACAATTTATCAGCGGAAGCTATTTTCCAAGGATCTGAGGGCAGCGCGGCGCGGCTATCGCCCTCCGAGCGATGTTTTTGTTACCTGTTCATTATTATCACGTCAATACAACACAATGGACAAACGAGGCGTTCTTTTGAAACCCCTCCACTGTGAGTGCAAATAGGAAAGTACATTTTGTTGCCTATTTAAACAATTCTGTACAGTGCTATTATGTACTTGTTTGCTAAGTGCGATACTTCTTCTTTGTACATTAGTACCTATATATATATATATATATTTCTCGAAATGCTCGTACCATCAGTAAAACTATTGACCGCTGAATGAACCCGTGACTAATTCAAGCTTTGAAATTATAAAGCCCTATTACCACGTATTTTAGAACCGTTACAATAATCCCTGGAAACGAATATTCCCAGGAATGTGACCCGTATAAATCGTCTTTTGTCCTAAAATAACCAGGTTGTGATTTTTATTCAAAACCGTTAGAGCCGTTCCCGAGATACCACATTGTATATATAAATAAATATATACAAACATACATGGAAAGTATGAGAAAATGTAAATAAAAACACAGTAATGCGGCATTAAATTCTCTAACAAATAGTTCAATGGTTGTAGCTGTGGGCTGGTCATAGGATTCATGGTAAGAAAGAACCGCTATTATTTACGAACAAAAGGATTTGACTAAACAAAAGTTACAGAGCTCCAACTAAGAAGCAGGTAAGGCAACTAATGTATACATTGAAAAATGACGAGGTATAATAATGTCGACACCTTATATAATGTCGAAAAATAACAAAGACTAGAATTATTTTTGTGGATGTATAAAAATGTCGACATATAACAATGACCATCTGATGTTTTTCGATGTATAAAAATGACGACAGGTAGGTTTAGGTTATGTTAGTTATGCAGCAGGCCCGGAGGTCCAAACCACCCAGAAACAGGAGCTCCGCGTGGGCGGAGCTCCGTCGACACTCTTATTTCAAATCTATTAGACAGTGTCGACGGAGCTCCGCTGACGCGGAGCTCCTGTCTCTGGGTGGTTTGGCACTCCGGGCCTGCTGCAAAACTAATATAACCTAAACCTACCTAGCCCCTGTTCCACCTATCCCTTATTATACCTCCTCGTCTTAATTCCATATCGACATTATAATACTTAGTCATTTTTTTATTTCGTCGTTATTATTAAATACTCGACATTTTCATACTTTGACTTTTTTATGTTTGGAAAATCGGCATTATTATACCTCGACATTTTTCAATATAGACATTAGTCGCCTAACCCATTTAAGCGCATATTGAACTACGCTTCTCAGACATAATTCACATTTGAGGTCAGAACAATAAACTTTTCGTGGTCAATGCCAAAATAACTTACGCGTGATTAGCGCCACCTCGGGCATAGTTAGACGAACTATGTTTATTAACAGCAAACAAGTGAGCGCATGTTTGTCTTAAGAGGACTGTGAACCAACGGCAAAAATCACACTTTTCATACAAAAGGCGATAACAATTTCCACCCCTGAAATGTTAGCCGATTTTAACCAATTTTTGATAGGTTGTCAGTCAGAACAAAACTAGGTCTATATGTTTTTTGAATATTGACTAAAGATCAACACAGTCAAATAATCGCCGCAATTAGTTTTGTATGAGAATACTAAAACAACAATAAAACTGAATTAATTAAAGTGAAAAAAAAAAAGATTAGACCTACATTTTTTTCTGACTGATAACCTATCAAAAATTGGTCAACATCAGTTAAGATTTAAGGGATGGCAATCTTTATCGCGTTTTTTATGAAAAGCCGTAGGTTCACACTCCTCCTAACAAATGGAAGCTCTTCTAATGCTAAATGCAACTACTACTACTTCAAAATACTTAATAAAAATAAATTAAAATTGAAATTTCCCAAGATCAACTTGAAGGTCTCGCGTAGGAGATCCTCCAGAGTCTGCCTCCTGCTACGGGGGCTAATCATCAATTTTAATAATGGGCTTTAAACATGAAATACGGAACTTACGGATCTTAACACAATAATGGCAAGGGCACGCCCAAATAACGTACAACTTTGCCAAATTATTCGTTTAATATTAAATTGCAAAAAACGGGAGCTAAGGTATGAAAAAGTTGAGAGTCCTCTTAACACTTTGCCCACATGGCGACGAAATGTTCACCATACAAAATTACTATAGCGCGAACCCGTTTGCTATAGTAATATTGCATACCGGAGTCCACCGGTTGTTCGGCGTGTGAGTCCTAATATACATGAGCCGGGTTCTTGGCACTGAAAGTGCAAAATATAGAAGAAGAAGAAGTGTTTCGAGTTCAATATAGCTTGACTATATTGACCTCGAAACACAACTAGTCTAGACCTGTGTAATGGACGTTTTTTGTAAGTAGTGTGGCAGCGACTCCCGACTTCGTTGCTGCCCATTTTTCATCTGAATGGTAGAGCAGCGGCCCGTTCTCGCCACAAGGAAACATTTTACAATTTTCTTGAATAATGTTACGAAGAGTTCCCGATATGACATCTTTGTGTGACGTTCTTAGTAAAGAAGAAAAGAGTTCAACTGGTTGGTGGCTTTTTGGTTAAATATATCAGAAAGGCAGTATTTTGGAGAAGACCCTTTGATTGCGAATAAAATTACATTGAAATTATGAATCAATGAAATGTGGCTTATTTCTGTACCTATATTAAATGTAAATTTTTCCTCAATACTTATTAGTGATATTATTATTTTAAAGATAAAATGTTCTAGTTTCCATTAATAAGGCGTAATTTACAGTATCTACAACACTACTCTCAATCAACAGCTTGACCTAGAGTGACCTTAAAATCAATTGAGCTGTGCTCACCACACATTTTTAATTAGGTATAAGTAAATCAGATGAGGGAGTTTGAATGTGTGAGTGATATGGAAAAGTATAAGTGTATGTATGCAAGTTTTGTTTCTGCGTTTTCAATATGGGACACTAGAAGCCACCACTACAATCACAAACGACTCCCTCATCTGATTTAACTATACGCAATTTTAAAGATATTGGAATTAAACGTGATCTCATGCAAAACATTTTATTGCTGCGGTTATTAAAGTTGATTTATTACTAGATACCGCAGCGAAAATGTGAACTGCAGTTTTCGCGGCTGATTTTTATTGCTTGAAAATTCGCAGTTGTTCGGGAGCTAAAACCAGTTCCAACTGTAAATTACGTCCAATGTAGGAATACAAAGTTTGCTCAAGAAACGGAATAAAAGTTTTCGATTTTACAATGTTTTACTTTCTTTGTCGTTTCTTTGTTGCGATAATAGGTAAGTACGTGACCAGTGCAAGGTATGACTCATCGGTTAGCGTGATATGGAAAATCATATCCTCGTTAAAATAATAGCATTTAACGCGATGGAGCAGAGCAACTCGGTGATGGCTGACTAGCGATTGAAACCGCCGGTTAAATTGGAATTAATGTTGTAGGGGTTATTGGGATTATTGCGGTGGCGGGGTAACCAGAAACATATATTAAAGATTAAAACTTACTTAAAAATTCTTAAACTTCACGCAACAATAATGTTATATATATATGAATCAGGTTTTTATTAAATTTAACTAATATGGAAGTGAACTACGGTTTTACGAAGCAGTTGCATGGATAATGATAGTGAATATCAAATCTTACCCCTTTCCCTAGTGACACCGCATTCGCGTTCGTCGGAATAATTTAGCAGTTATTATCAGTTCAACATACACATTAGATGCTACTTAGATTAAGCTTACAAGTCCTAAAATATGCTTTGGTATAAGTCTTTATAATACACGAAAATATTAAATAACTAAGAGGAAGCAACACTTATTGTCACACATTTCGTACGCGAAGTCGTGGGTGAGATCGCTGGACGCGACACATCCGACTTCGGCGGCAGCTGGGGGTACACTGCTCGGCCGTCGGCGGTTGATAGTCGGCGGCGATATCGCAGAGGGCAGACTGCTCGGCATTGCTCGGCTTTGGGGGCAGGGCCGGTGCTAGGCGCTACGAACTCTACGCGCTACGATGCCTGAAAATTTATTCGCTAAGGAAAAATTAGGCGCGCTCCGACCGCGACAGTCCATCCATTCTACGCTCGCCGTCGCGTCGCGATACAGCTCACGATCCGACCCGATTAATACTAAGCACGCCAATAAATATTGATGCTGGCTCCTTTGTCTTGCACGGAGGATTTGTTCCCTTTTATTAATGGTACACTCACGTTTGCTTGCGCCGAGATTTTGCTATCGCGTCGCGTTATTCGATGGTTTGTATAGCATAAACAACACGCGTCAGTAAGGCTTCGGTTTATTTTATTTTTATTCTGGAAGCAATGAAAACCTCCATGTTGGTTAACCAGTACAATTTTGAGTAGGTACTCTGCATATTAGCTCTATCTTAGAAAAAACGATATTTACCTGTGACATCAATACATATAAAAGAGGTCGTCGTTTGAAATTTGAAAGAGATATTCCTCGACATATAAAACAATACCGTGACTCACATATAGACAACGCACAGCCTAAACGGGTGGTCCTACAGGTTTGAAATTTAGAGGAGAGACATTCCTCGAGTACCCTAGAGGTGCACTAAGGAGAGATTTTTTGAAATTCTACCCTTAAAGTGGTGAAAAGAGGTGATAAAGATTGTATGGAAAATACCGCGGGCGAAGCTGTAGCGAGTCCACTAGTAAGTACTTTTATAAAACTTGTCTTTGAGTAAACTGAACGAGTCGCATCATAGCAGCTTACTGATAAACCGTTAGCTGAATACTGAACTGGCAATAAAAAAAACACTTACGCTGAATTGTGTGAATTGGCATTGATTCGGATCATCAGACGAATTATGAGGGGTCTGCATGGAGAAGGATTGCGGCTGTAATCGGCGGGTCGCTGAACCGGCCGCCGGTAATAGGTGTGACGAACGATAATCCCCCCTAATTAATGTACGGGCCCGACGAAAGGTTGAGACGTGATATCCCTATGATCACTTGCTCGTTTAATATCTGTTCATGTCTATAGTGTGGGCGAAATTGATAAATATGATATAGTTAATGAATATTTACAGCGAGATCTATAAGATCATGAAGACGATTATGTTATTGAAAAAGTCGACACCTTTTCGTCGAATATGATATCAGCACCAGTCATTATAGTTTTAACTATAAACCTATATCATTCTATATGGATAAACGAAGGCAAAACATTCGAGCACCATTCCCTTAGTTGTTATTCAAATAACAGCCACTAAAATATAACATTTAGGTCAGAGATATTTTCAACTTTCCGTCAATTTGCCTCTTAATATTCAACTTACTAGCCCGAACTTCACCGCCCCGCGTAAAGTAATTTACGAATTACTCGAGCTACAGAAGAAAACGCCAGGGGACTTCAGAGCGTAAATGAGTTAGTACTTCATCAAAAATGCTGAACAAAAACTTGTTAAGGTTGTCAGTTTGAGGAGACTGGTGCACAACTGTTACTAGAAGCAATTAAGGGAATAAAAACTTAACATCAAAGTAAAATAAGCCACAAAGGATTTTAACAAAGAAAAATATATAAAGTGAGCAAATTGATGCGCTTTTCACTTATACGCATAACTGCATAGACAAGGTGTAGGTAAGTCTATTAGTAACTGCATGTGATCGTTGCAATGCCTAGATGTAGATTGGTCTGCGCGATGTTGGTCGCGTGCCGCGCTTACGCAACCATGCGGCACACAGGCGCCGCACACGCGACCTGCTGTGAATAACCATCCTCTTCCCTTTCATCTAAACGTCACATGCCGTTTCGCTCTTCAATTACCCAAGCATTTCGCCAAGTATTTTGATGCACTTTCGATGACAACCGAACTCCATTCGCTAATATAAACACTACTAATTCATTGCACATCCATTAGAACTATGAAAGAAACGAAATTATTCGGCACGAGCGTAAACACTGTACAGATAGGTGGTATTAAAAGTGCAAAGTTTTCAAGTAAGGTATAGCTTTTAATTGTCTTGTTTGTCGTAAGTCACAGAACGGCGAGAGCGCTTCATCGCGTCACAATTCAACAAAGTATAAAGTTTCTTCACTAACAAGTAACAACGGGTGGCTTTTAGCCACATTCCATTGAGGTGAAGCCACTGTTGGTTCGTTTATGAAAAGCTTTCAGGTTACACGGCTAACGGGATGCTCTATTCAAATCGTCCTTCCTGTCGACAAGCCTCCACATAAATCAACTACTGAATAAGCTGTTTTCTCGTGAAAAGAATTTAGAACAGAGAACAAAATCTTGCCTAGACATGTGTAGGTACGTCGTTTCATGTTAAAACATCGTCGTCGTGCTGTATTGATAGAACGAACGGATTAGCCTTACATGGATTTCACATCGCATTACTGGACGGCAACATGGCATGGCACTATTATTTACAGTTACGATCTATTTATACAGGTAAATAGATCGTAACTGTACAAGTTTGGTAACTACCCTAGTCATTACTGTAGTCAATATCAATACATATAAAACAGTACCGTGACTCACTGACAACGCACAGCCTAAACAGGTGGTCCTACAGGTTTGAAATTTAGATGAGACATTCCTCGAGTACCCTAGAGGTGCACCAAGGAGGGTTTTTTTGAAATTCTATTCCTATAGGGGTGAAACGGGGTGATAAAGTTTGTATGGAAAATACCGCGGGCGGAGCTGTGGCGGGTCCACTAGTCAAAGTATATGGCTGAGATAAACAAAGGAGTTTTTTTTTAATTTGCGGGATTTGGTTAATAGTATTTGAGCTATTTTAAACAATAAACCCCCCGCTCAGGAAGACCATTACGTAATTTCAAATTGAATCAGCTCTCAGTTGCTCCTCTGCTGCACTGAGAGTGAAGAAATAGCATAGAATGCGTGCAGGTGCTTATCATCCTGGCATGTCGTAAAAGTCTACTAAGGGACGGGTCCTCTCCAACATGGTGGACTATCTGTATGGGCGATGGGCTGATCACCTGTCACCATACGGTTCATCATACCATCTTAGGACTAATTAATCGAACGTGGCCACAAGTAGTCTTGTGGCTCTGCCCACCCCATTAGGGATTTCGGGCGTGATGCCATGTATGTATGTATGTAAATTGAATCAGACTTTTTTAACGTTATAAAATAACCTAGTGGGAGACATGTATATTCTTTGAGAAAAATGTGAATGTGAAATATTGAACAGAGAATATGTTTAAAGAGAGGTCTGCGCAAATAGATAAAGCTGGCGAGTCCAGCCGCTGGTGCATAAGCCACGGAGCTCTCCGTGGCGGCCCATAAGCGGCTCAGTCAGCGGAGTCGGCCTGGCGAATCTTGCAGCCCAACGAATAGAATAGTAAAGCCACGCCACGTATATGTATTTACCTTCACGTATACCTATCTGCCTGTGAAAACCTCCACCTAAGTATAAAAAAGTACGTATAAGACTACTTACGCCAAGTACTTATTCTCGCAACAACTTTTTACTGAAAATCGCAGAAGTTAGGAGCATAAACGCTACTTATGGATTCTTTGGAGAACAAGCGTTTTCGACATCAGAAGATGTTTGCAGTTTTACGTCCTGTGATAATTATAGTTTGTGTAGGTTGAATATTTGTGATTTATATTTCTAAAATGTATGTTTGGACAACACCTATAGTCAAATATTCAAACGTCGTCTTTTCAGAATATATAAATAAATATCCAGTTTTCTTCACGCCACAATCGATAAATATCAGTTTTGTTGTAAATATTTGTGCACATGCCACATTCAATTTATCCCTTTATCACTTGATATTTTCGCATGGAACCGCATATTACAAAGACCGGGTCGCAGTGGAGAGCAACCAGCGAAACTTTTTTCATAAAAGTGCAGCGAAGCAGTGTCACGTCGGTTGCGAAGAAAGAACGCTAGCAAGTGAACATTGTAGGGGTTACTATTTGAAACTTTATTATATCTATCATACTACACTGCGTAAAAATTCTGTGGCCCAAGTTTGGTAATTTCCAGTCACGACTTCTGAAACTAGAATTGTCGAGTCATGACATAATATTATATTGCGCGCATATGTGATTTTCTTTTCTTAACTGTACTCTCTTACTAAAAAGCCATCGCAGGTAATGTAAAATAACGTTATTTCTATGAGTTATTAATAACATTGAACTTAATAGAAACGAGCAATCAAGAATCACACAAATATCTCGAAGAGATAATTAAATTTGATCAAAATAATAATACAACACAAAAAGTTGCAAACTCAAAGGCAGAATAAATATGACCGGAGCCTACAAGACAATTTCGAAAAATGTAGACAAAAGTTTTTTCATAAACGCGCAAAGGATCCGTAGAGGCGAGTGAGTGCGCAGATGACGCTTGGCTGGAGGCGATGGAAAGGGCTTCTGCAGCCAGCCTCACTGGCAGATGTGTTAAAAGAGAGAAACGGATCTTGTGCTTTTTGAAAGATTTTATCTTTGCCCGAGGCAATACAACAACGGATACAAATAAAGGATTGAATGCTGGTGACATTAAAAATCGACAAGCGAAAGAGTGATTCATTTGCTATTGGCACATGACACACAGTAGTGTTTCCTTCTGACTTTTTATCGCTATAATGTGTATACCGAAGGATGGGCAGCAGCGTCCTTCGAGTACTATCATGACCAACTGCGGTCGCCAACCCGCCTGCCAAGCGTGGCGACTATGGCAAATCCCCCACCAATTTTGGGGGAGGCCTATGTCCTGCAGTGGATGTTTTACGGCTGATGATGATGATGATGATGAATGTTTATAATTAACACTAAGTTATACTAATTTCCTGTAATTTGATTTGTTGTAACAGTTGTATTTAGCATGTCTCATGACTCATTAGTAGTAATGTAATTTTCACTGTAACTTGATTTTTTCAGTGTATCAAGTAAAAGTTATTAGAGTACGAGTCGGAATCGCAAGCCGAGGGTTCCATACCTACCTACGTATGAAAAATAACTAGGGATAACTTTCACACTCTTTTCTTTTTATGCAACGTCGAGTGTAATACAAACTGGCATTGGTAAGCCAGTTTTATTTCATTTTCTGGAAAATCTTAAATATTTGGAACCATTTTTTATTTTTCCTGTAAAAATCTATGCCTGACTTTCTCTCAGCATTAATAATTAAAAATTTTGGATTATCAGGTTTCGAAAAAATATTGAATATCTTTACTACCGCAATAGACTGTTTAATTCCAGCTACTTGCTGAGTTAAATGGCGGTCATATACATACGACAGTGAGATCAAGAGAGACAATGAAGTCTGACCAGGGTTCCCTTTTTTATTTTACTTTTTAAATACGGGACCCAAAACATCTAACCGATTCCAAACTTGAAAGTTTACAGTTCCACCGAATATGTCCAATGAAATTATACCAAACGAAGTGATCTCAATATTACTGCAAAATAAATAATTAGGCAAATAAATTCCGCTCTTTTATAATGGAATGAAGCAGAGGTGCGATAATTAAGACGTCAAACATTTTATGTCTAAAGGAATGTTAAAAAGGAATCTTGCGCGTCAGCAAGATTGCCATTTTCTTAATGTACATCAATTTGTTTCGTAAAATTTACATTTAATAAAAGCCTGCAGCACTTTGTATACAAGCAGCATGTGGGTGGGTTTGGACACGACTGACAAGGCTCTGCGCGTGCAATACGATATATCGTATTCAGGATGCTGATGGGGCTGCCACGATTCTGCAGCGCCCAAACGATGTGCAGTGTGCGAGCCAGCGCCAACAGCATCCTCAGCATGATCGCGAACAGGATCGACCGCGCGTACGTGAACCTCTGTTACCAGGTTCCCGTACCCACGATAAAGGACGGTAACTATGATGATGATGATGCAATCCTGATGTCCCATATCAGGGACATAGGGCTCGTGCCGATGAAGGGAATTCCATTCACTGCGATCTTGAGCGGCAACTCGCAACCATTCCAACAGAGACCGCTCGAATCAGCGTCTTTCTCAACTGAACGCCTTCAGGGTGTTCCGATGGCATCCCGGTCTTCGTTTCCCAGACGTACGCCACCCACGTAGGCTCGGCTTGGATAAGTGATTATCCTGTCGCTAACTATACTATAATAAATATCTGAGTTGTAATGTAAGTATTACTAACACAATGATCCAAGTTGGTCTAAAATAAATTGTCAATATTTCATTGTTCTTGACACGTGAAAATGACTAAAGAAATCAAAAGATTTTTACCTACTGAACACGTCAATATGTTTAGTAAACTACAAGAAAATAAAGTAAGTTACCCAATTTTGCCATTTGTATTGCAGAACAGATAAAAATCTTTGCTGTTTCCACATCCACGACAAGGTTTTAACAACGTCAACCTCGAGTCAATTGACTTTTTTTTAAATAGAGACCAGTCCATAGAAATTACTTTACTGCGTCGTACAATTGGGGAACCTTATTTTAGAATGAGTACGTTTTATTAAATGAATCACACTAATATTATAAATGCGAAAGTTTGTAAGTGTGTAAGTTAGTATGTTTGTTAGACCTTCACGCATCAACGGCTGGATGAATTTGGATGAAATTTGGAATGGAGATAGATTATACCCTGGATTAACAAATAGGTGTAAATAACAAATTCCATGCCAACTTCAGGCGAATAAGGGTGCGGGCAAAACTAGTATAAAATAAATAGAAATCCTAGAGAAGTAAAAATATTTGTCTTCTTATTTCACGCAGAATATAGCGAACTAATCAAATGATGAAAGAACAGAAAAGAAATATGAAATATTGTCCATTATATTATTGTTATTATAAATTAAAATTTTATATAAAAAAAAAATATGAAAATGAAAGTGAAAATCAAAATATTTATTTTGCAAGTAGGCCATATGGGCTCTTTCACATGTCTGAAGCTACCACCACGTTACTTTGCATTCCACTAAGGTTAACAGCACTAATTGGGTTATTATGTGCTGCAAACGGATTGTAATGCCTAAACTTAACTAAAGTTCGTTCCCGCCGGGAGTTGGTGAGTGCCGTCTTTAGTGATGGACGACACCAAACACCGCAGTAGTTAGACGAATGCTCAATCCTTGTCGCCTTTATGGCGAAGGCACACAGCTTATATAGAAAGACGAATGCATGCTTAGCGGTTTACCAGCGATTTGACACTAGCTACTAAAATCGATAATAACAAGTCTAATACTCTTTGTCTGCTTTTTTGAAAAGGTATCTCAGGAAAACTACTAAAGGTGTTTGTTTAAATTGCATTTTGAGAAGTGGGTTCAGGAAAGTCCGAGGTACGATCAAATATTGTCTAATTGTAGTCAATCAACCACAAAAATAGATGACCGCAATTTTAAATTCAAGGAGACATAAAAGACGAATGGTGCTCTATGCGTAACGTAGTAGCGGCCGGACCTAGTAACATAATAAGTTTTATCTTACAGGAGCTATACCTCTAATAAAGATGCAAATAAGATGTAATTATATATCAGGATCATTAACATCGTAACACTGATTAGGGGTGTGAAAAATATCACATTTTTACTAGTATCACCCTTCACTAGCCAGCTCGATACCGGAAACAATGTACCCAGATCGGTTCATTATCAAAGCTATTCCGGGAATGATGAGCCCGCTGATGGACTGCCACATCGCAAACATTTCATAGCTTCGGTTATAGTTTAATACCTTTAATAAAATTACAACGGTTGCATCTAAACTCCGCAGCTCTGTTTTAAACGAACTATAGTTCCGTTGAGGTTTAGATACAATCGTTTAATTAACACGGCGGGTAAATTATTTTGTCACAATTTTTACTCTTATGTGCTTATAAATGCAAACTCGAGGCTTAATTAATATTTCAGGGGCTTCGTTAACCTTTGTTCAACCGCGTTTGCAAGTCATACTTTTTGAACAAACGAAAATAAAAAAAGTAAAATTACATACGTTTAAAGTTGAATTTTATTATGGTTTTAACTCTCAATTAATTGGTGATATAGTAAGTAAAAACGAGAATGTTTAATTTGATTTAAAAATGCAATAATGTCCACCGACGCGTGACGGTGTTACCACGCGGATTAAGTGTGAACGCAGTGAAAGTGAAATCGATTCCGAGCGCGAATATTTCATTCTGCTGCAGTATTGAAATAGATTTCGATATTAACTCTATTAATAATGCGTTATTGTTAACGACGTCTTAAACTAGCGTGAGTATAAAACTAGTATATAAATCGTGGTTGTTAAATTAATGGCTGTTAATAAATGGTCAATAATAGGAGCTATAAAAAACACTAAACGCGATCGCGAGTAATAAGCAGCCATAAATATATACCCTTGCTTTGGGTGCTTGGCTTAACGTCGGCGAGTACATGCCCTGCATGTATGCAGCAGCTATATATGGTTACGATGTTTAGTTTCGTGAACAAACGATAGAGTATTGGTTAATAAAAACCTCAATCAACCGATTTATTTACACCTCGTGGATAGTAAGTATACCTAAAACGAATCAAGTTTTAAGTCAGATATCCCTGATCACTTTCACTTGTTTTGTTCAAATGTTCAATTGTTTCGTTTCCTCTCGCTTCTTCCTATGTGCACTGCACGTGGCTGTATCTACGGAAACCTTAAAATAAGCTGGCACGCTTTCAAGTGGCACCAACCTGAATGCGAAGTATTCAGTTCATCAAAACCAGATGTTACCGAGTCCTATTTAAATACGGACATTTTCGGAGAGCATAAGAACTGTTAAATAGGTAAGGGTTCAAATCTATTTCATCCAAAGATACGCTTGGCTAGAACTCAATGGAAATGATACGATTCCCGTTGAATGTGATATAAAAGAATCACAACTTCATCTTTAAAATCAAACAGTATAATGCAGCAGAACCAACTACAAACTGCGATTCAAAATAAGACAGATAAACCTAAAGAAACAAGCCGAGATTGCTCTAAATATTTGCAGAGTTACAAGACCTCGCGGTCACAGAACGGGAACAAACTCCTCAATGCGCTTACAACGACTACGGCTTATAAAAAATCAGGGTATTTAAACTGAAAGGGGTTCGGCGACATTAAACGTTTTAATGTTATAAACAAACAGTAGATGTTGGCCGAGCTCCAAGTGGGCTGGGGCCCGCTCGTCGCGTGGCGCTTCGTTGCCGTTCCGTCCGTACACAAGCCAATTGCGAAAGTCATTTTATAAATGCAACTATTGCCCTATCTAACCGACAATGTCGATCACAGCTTGCTATCTGCAGTTAGATCCAGATGACCTATTATAACTTTTTGTATCGTCCCTGCTGTCAGCATTGAGGTTGAAACTACCTAATATTTAGTTCGCCACGCCCTAGTGTTTATAATATAAACTTGGCTAGCTTATTCTCGGTTTTAATTAAAGCGAGTAGATAAGTGGCTTAGCTCACAAGTTGCGCAGTTATAGAGGTCCTATTATCTGCGTGAAATTTGACTCACAAACCGCAGTCTCCCTGGTGGGTCGACATAACTCGACCCAAGTTGAAAGCTTCAATTACGCCGAGTGAGTTGTTCACGCAGGTGACTCCTTAATTACAGGGTCGAAATTGAGCTGCCCATTCAGCTGACACGTTTGCAAACGGATTATCATCTCCCATTTCATATATACAGACCCTGCTGTAAAGCTTTTACATATACACGTTAAAGCCACATCGTTAGTCACGGTTTCTACTACGAGATGTGCGGAAAAAAGATTGGCGATGTTCGTTATTTGAAATGCTTACATTATTATAATGCCGGATGGATTTCTCTCGCAGCAACTGATGACTGCTAACATTTCGACGGTTAAAATAATTGCCTTTTCCTGTAAATTTTATTCGAAAATATTTTTACACTTCGAAGTACGACTTGATCTCTGCGAGGTTAAAGATCTATTTGTATGCGAGGCAGCGGCGTCCTCATCGTAATAAAAAGGTAATCGAGTGGTAAGTACCTCGCATGCGACTTTTTCTAACTTGAAGCATATAATGGTAGCAATAGGCGCCGTAACATTTGCTATTCCGCCTACGTCTGCCTGTTGGAACAGTCAATTGACTTGAGGCTATAACGTTTTGCTTTAACCATTATTCGAATTTTCTTCAAGATAAAGAAAAGAATTCTTCAGAGGGGTTTTGTTACAATACTGATTAAGTATGTTCTTCTTTTAATTGCAATTGTAAGATATTTTAAGTCTAGGTTCGGTAGCAATATAATAACTCTATCAACACCAATCAAAATGAATTTTCAGGTATCTCAATCGTTCAAAGGTTTAATGGAAGAGATCTCTTGAGGGATAAGTTCGCTTTTGACCATTTCTATACAAATTTATAGGTACATTGTGTTATGTATTGCTTCTTGAGCGAAAAGTATTAACATACATACATACATATTATTGCGTTTTAACCATAAAATCATAAATATAATATCATTATGCAGAACAAGTACAGTTGATTTGAAAACTATCACATAACTCGTACGAAACAAAGTTATATCTTCTAAGTAAATAATACTAAATAGAGCTGGCTTTGACTGCAGCATCGAGCGATACTCTTCAAAAGATAAACTGAAACAGTTAAACGAATTTCAAAATACACACAGCATAATTAAGTTGCATGGAACTACAGCTCAACAATATATGGCTCAGTAATAGTTTTGAAGCGGTATAGGTAGGTATAAAACTTTAAAGCAAAAACTGAAATTTTGTATGATTATTAAAGGTTGTCCCGTGCGCAAAGATGAAGAATAAAATGTGAAGATTTTTACGGACGTCATGTTAAACCAAGGTAAAAAGTTGATTTGCCTTTACAACAGTGTCGTTGGATAACTCTTTAAAAACTAGTATGAGCATGTTCAAACCAATTATTTGATTTGGTGGACCGTTTAGGAAATATTGGGCTCTAAAGGTGTCAATTGTAAGGGTCCATTTCTCTTGAACTGTAAATTCACAAAATCTGAAGAATATCTTAAATGAAAGCTTATATTATAATGAACTTAAAAGGAAAACTGTCACGACTAAGTAGACATATTGGTTCATGAATAATACGCGACTAACTTATTTATAAGGTAATGGCACCAGTAATGGACTGAACCTCGGTAATGAACATGAGTTTATAAAAACCTTTGAAATACGATATATTTTACCTATTTTTTTTACTGGTAGCACTGTATGAACCATAAATATAGTTAATGATTAAGTATTGCCCGTAAACGTGAAGTATTTTGTATTTTGAAGGTTTTTATAAATTCACTAGCTTCTGCCCGCGACTCCGTCCGCGTGGCTTTCGGAATTTACGGGATCAAAAGTAGCTTCTGTGTTAATACAGGGTTTTTTTAATCCAATCCAAATTTAATCCAAATCCGTCAGGCCGTCGAAGCCTGAAGGAGTAAAAAACATACATATTAACTGAAACATCTAACCAACTTCCGCATTTATAATATGAGTGTACGGTTCATTACTGAGGTGTCCATTACTGGGGCAATTACCTTACCCACTGAAAATCATTCAAAATAGCGACCAGTAACTTTGCATAGAAAACTAACTAATGGTTATGGTTTTCGTGTTATAGTCGAAAAGTGAATTAAAAGGGTGTGGGGTAGATGTTTTAATCGTTTCTAGTAACGGCTACTAAACTACACTGAGCATGGCCCGACATGCTCTTCAACGGTTTTTTATGTTAGTTTTAAAGGGAGTGATTTGAAGAAATATCCAAATCTTTTAAATGGCATTTTGTAGCCTTGTAATAAAAAAAAAAAAAACCATTTCATTATATTTCATCTCATAGCAAAATGTTCTAAATTGGGCAAGTTTTAATGAAGATTACAAAATAAATAACTAGAATACGCAATATAAAATACAAAATATTACATAAACCATTTGCTTTAACAGAAGAAAACCTTACATCCATCGCGTCGCAGAACCTCAGACATTCATAATACACAGTCATCCATCTATCAGCAAAGAGATCGCAGTCCGGGGCCAATGCGAGAAGCACTTAGCAACTGCTTAGTTTGTTAAGTAACTGGAGAGCGCGAACAAGGGGCGACTTGCTGTGGGACACAGTGTGCGCCGCCGGCACTGCCAGCAGATGGTGATTACGTCGCCGGAAATTAAATTAAGTCAGTGAGGGGACGAACAGGCGCACCAGTTATGCTACCAATTCGGGGCAGTCTGACTCTCCTCGCATGATAGTACCAGCAGTAGTCAGTCACCCGCACTTACGCCTCACTTGGAGGTTTAGGAGAATTAAATCCTAAGGCGGCAAGCAAAAACTTCCTAGGGTATAAAATAGGGTATAAAAAATTCCAAACGACTGAAGCTGCTTCAAGTCGACTCCTGACTAGACTAATACGGTATAAATATATTTGATTGCCCAGCGGCCCTAACATGCAGGACACAAGGATATGTTAGACCCGTTTATCTCTCTATCTCTTTCTTCGGCACTAGTGTGAGAGAGACGCAATAAGGGATAAGACGGTTTAACTTATCCTTGTGTCTTGCATGTTAGGGCCGCTGGGGCCATAAAAATCACGAGCATTACGGACAATTAATCCAAATCTCCGATAAAAATTAACAGCGTGTGCTTTCATATGATCATGAAAGGTGAGATACGAGTAAAAAATTACACCTAAGTCCCTGATAGCGTCAACGCGAACTATGGGATCATTACCTCGCCGGTATTTGGTATGAAGGGGATAATAGGCACGCCCAAATGTCATAACAAAACACTTTCAGCATTGAAATGAAGGATTAGGGATTTCGGGCGTGATGCTATGTATGTATGTATGAGATCAAATTTGGACCGGCATACCTATAATACCTAAGTATAGATAAGGCGCATTACAGTATTTCCGAGCATTTTGATACCACATGACATGTTATATTATTATTTATTTATAGGTACACACACAATCAGAATTACCATTATTTTAAACGATTAAACTTGACATTAAATTTGTATCAACTGTATTACTCATAATTATTATTAAGTACTAATATAATCGAGACATGTAGGTGTAGATAAGATAAGTACTACTCTTATTTTAAATCTTCTATCAACAACTGTTATTCATTGTAATTAACTTAATTATTAAAAGTCATTCAATATTGTACGCCGGCAACCGGTAGATTGTGATGACATTTAACTACAACAATACCATTTTGTTTGTAACTCACTCACAATTAGACAATAAATTATTATTATATATTACTATTATAATTGGTCTATGCTTGCAGTTGTACCATTCGCTAAACCGACCGCGGCGTAAGACAGAATCACAATTTCAAATACCTATTTTTCAAAATTGTAGCAGGCCGCGCACGGTCATAAAAAATTGGAACTCATTTTACTTTGGCGTATTACTTCCGAAGTACCTATTTGTAAAATTCTTGAATTAAAGGCAACCAGTAAGCCGCGGAGTTATTCAAGGATCGGGAAAGGACGAAATTGTTACATACAAAATTTTCACACAAATTAAAAAGGGTGTAGCGCCAAAGCGGCATTATTTCGGCCCGTCCATCCCAAGGGAATCCAATTTGCGGTCCCCGACGTCTCTCGTAAATGGAATTTGGCCTCGCTCTAAAAAGGCAATTTAACACATATCAAATAAATTTTCAACTAGGTTTTAATATGGCATTATCCGGTTATAAAAACCGGTGAGAATATATTCATGGCAAGCGCAAAGACTTGTAAAGGTGTATATAAACATGGGTTTTCATGTGAGCATGTGGTGCGAATGGCTAGTGCTCTGTGAACATGGTTGCTCATCGTAAGCATTACTTTCGTATTTTTAGTTACTTGAGTATCCACATGGCGTGAGGCAAATGTGGCGAGACATTAGTGACCTTCACATGGATATATAATAAGACTAGCGGCCCTGCCACAGCTTCCCTGCGGAATTCTCATACATATTTTGAACACCAATTTCACTCCCGAAAGGATTAACGAAAATCTAACCCTAAGGATTTTAGTTCATGTGCGGGAGATTTAAAAAAGGGTAGAACTTTGTCTTAGGTGTAAAGAGGATTGTGCAGCATTCATACAAACCTCCTAGGTTTAAGAATGTGAAGATTGTTTTGCATATTGTTTGTGTTTTGTGTTTGAAATAAATAAATAAAAAAAATGTATTTGCCAAATTAAAGTTTGTGGATTTTATAGTTCCTGAGATTTTGTGATAAGTCAGTGGGTGAGTGGCATTTCACCTTTATACCTATATAGGTCCTAGTGAAAAAGGGGTTAAGTCGAAAAAGTGTGACATTTAGTTATATAGCTTGTTGAAATAAGAACAAGGTATATAATTAAATGTCACACATTTTCGAATTAAACCCTTTTTCACCAGGACCCCAGAGCGTCATATTTGTAAAAGAACAATTCCTAAGCAATCATAAGGCATGCGAGCATAATAAATGGATAGATTGAATTGAACCCCGTTTTTCAAATCAAAAGATACTAAACCAATACAAGCTGCCAACTCTGGGGTGCAGTGTATGTTGTCTGTCACTGGTGCTGCCAGTTATTTATCTGTGATATTATAAATTGCAACTTAGTGAAACGGAGGCCAAGCAGCGAGAAATGATGCTGATTGCATTGCGCTTAACAATAGCAATGGGTGGGGAGGGTGAGCGTGAACCTGCAAATAGGAATAAATCTAACCATTTTAATATTGAAAAATTATAAAATGTTATTCGGTTTTAGGCTCGGAATGTCAGGGAGTAATTTACGCGTTATGTATTTTCGTAAATAGACTAAAGTTTATTCCATAAAATCTATTTTTAGAAACTTTGGACCAAAATATTTTTAATCAATTACAATTATTATTGCCAGGGTTTAAAAACCCCAGTCATGGAACCCTAAAAAACTGATTTCAGGGCGGGTTTAATTACGCCCGGAAATGAAATGTGGAAGTTGTCCCGGAACCAACAAACGAAGCTACTTTTTCGATCGAGAGAAGTGAAAAACATAAATAGGCATAGGTCTACTTATGTTTTTACTTTTTTACAATCCTGATCTGTTTCAGAAATCAAACATTGGCACCTGGAACCCAACGCCATTTTAACAGCTGAAATGTTTCATATAAAACTGTTCTGGATAAATTGCCTTCATCAATCCATATTAAGAGAGGAGTTACAAAGAGAAACGTCGAGAGGGTTTAGGTTGCATTAAATATTTGGAGTGAGTAAATGTCTCAGGCACCATGTAATTTCTGGTGACAAACGAGCGGTTGAACGCCGGCTGCGTCTCGCGAAAGGAGTCCGTCACGTGCGCACGGTGAATAAAATTCGCTCAAGTAAGCCGCTGTAACTCTCCCGCCCACAACTAAACGCGGGATGACAAATCTCGTTCCGTATGCAAATACCACGGGTCTTAATACCGAGATCCTTTAAGGCACTTTATCATAGTGAATTATAAACTGTATTCCTCATTATCTCACCGTAAACATAACTCAGACGTTAAAGCACAGCCCATGGATCCGACAGCCGGTCCCTGCGCGTCGTTATTCGGCTAAAATTGTATGCGCCGTTTACGCGAAATTGAAGTGCTCCATCGCATGTAATGATAAGCTGCGATAATAAAGGGGAAATTGTACGTTTTTCGTATTTTAGGCCGGTATCGGTATGGATAAGGTCCTCCTTCCGCACGGCGGAAGAGCGAGTCGGCCGAACAGCGCGAACGCAAGCTGAATCATAAAATAGTAAATCAGTTCATTGTTGTGAACGGCTGAATATTCTGTTACCATGTCATTTTTCCTGAAAAGGTTTTTTAATAGTTCGGTTGAGGCAAATATAACACGCTCTAAATTTATTAGGAAAATATCAAATGTATTCGTCAGCTGTTTATTTATTTGCAGAAACAGATACTTTGCAAATGCTGTTTACTTCTGCTGATAGCTATCTCAAATTTACTCATTATGCTAAAAAATGTTCGCAACGTCTGTCACTGCAAAAGTAATACTTAACTCCTATTACTGATAAAGCTCGGATAATAAATATAGACAAAAGATTAGAAGTATACGTGGCATATCCCTACCACTAATGTAATTTATCCGTTTGATAACAATTACACAATAATATCTATAAGGTCTTCCCGGGAATCTTCATTTGAACAATGTACAAACACGGAAGAATAAATACATTACTTTGATTAGTTTTCCGGGACTTGTAAGGTTAGCTGATTCGGAGGGTAATGCGTCAACCATCATTCATAACAATCTCCACATTAAGGAGGATATTATAATACGGGACAAGCGTCGTTAAGGCATTGTTATTTGAATATGTATGTTAGTATGTAAGGTTATGTATGGGCCATTGATGCCTGAAATAAATGATTATTATTGTTATTATTATCACAACTAGCTAATTTATTTTACGGGTCAGCTTCTAATAATTTTAAGCTGAGCCGAAAATCTTATTGACATCTAAACTTGTTCTACACGTTAATTTACACGTTTTTAGTGTAATTTTAATAACTACAAACGGAAAATAGTTATTAAGCAACACAAAAAGCTATTATCATATTTAGATGTGCATGACAGTGACAAGGGTATCTCAATGTGAAGACTTTAAATAGAATAGTGAGCGACCTCCTCCGAGGACCTCGTGCATTAACGCCCAACTCCTAGGAACCTGATATTTGCTCAGCGTTACTTTGTGTTTGCTCAGCAGGCTTTGTCAAGCCCGCCACCGTCTCGTCTCTAACCGGTTGGGCTCTTAGCATATACTCAAGCAGCGTTACACAACTTTACCTTGTTTTTTTAGGACTACTTAAAAAACCTCCCATAAGAAATAAGTTCATGTAACTTAGCAAGTTATTGTTTGACTAACTTGAATGTAATAAAACTGAAATTAAATCTTCGCTGATGTTTGTTTGTGCCCTTCTATCTCTGTGAACCTTTCGCAGTGTGCCTAACCCGCATTATGACTAGACTACATAAAATTCAGGCTCAGTGAGACTTGGATTAATTACGTCGACGTCGACGTCTTAGTCTAAAAGTGACTCTGATACAGTAAGACTTGGATCAATTATGTCTTAGTCTAAAAGCATATCTGACACAGTGAGACGTGGACCTATTTAGTCTTAGTCTAAAAGCGACTCTGATACAGTAAGATTTGGACCAATTACGTCTTAGTCTAAAAGCGACTCTGACACAGTGAGACGTGGACCTATTAAGTCTTAGTCTAACTCTGACACAGTGAGATTTCGACAAAACGTTTTTCTAGACTGTTATATCAATCAAACTAATATTATAACGGCCTGGAATAGCTAGAGTTAGATAATATATCATAAAGTACGGGGATAAGACGAGATCATATTAATAGGACAATCTAATATGAAAACCAGGAAACAGAGGGAATAAATTAACAAATAATTGGTTTACAATGAAACTTAATATTATTTTACTAAAATACGTGGTTTATTTCCTTTCTTGAACAAAATTTTATTCCCTGTTTATATAAATCATACATCAATACTATACTACTTACCTGCTACTTATTTTTTAATCTTGTACTTGTAAGAAATAAAAAGCTGAAATTTGTTCAAGTAGGCTGTTTAGGCTAGCTGCGAATGAGGCGTATTGCGAAATAAGCAATATAAATAATAGACCAATGGCTATGTAGACAAACAACTACTAAGGCTAACTGCGAATGAGGCTCATTGCGAAATGCGCAATATTAATATTAGACCAATGGCTATGTAGACAAATAACTACTAAGGCTAACTGCGAATGAGGCTCATTGCGAAATGAGCAATATTAATATTAGACTAACAGCGACACAGACCAAAGCCGAGATAAGCCGAACGCTTTAAAAATTAAAATGATGTTTTGTCGTAACGGCACACTGCGAATTAGTTAGGTACACAAAGATAAAAGGGTTTGTGCTAATGCTTGTCACAACTAAAATTATAATTTAAAAAGAAAACTAAGAAAGCACGCTTTTGTCAGTAACGCAACTGAAGTATTCCGCTAGCGACCTTCCGGCTCCATCATCAGGAACTCGTCACGAAGTGTAATAAATTGGAAATATGATAATAATTGAAATGAGCCTAAACTCGAAGGGTTTACTTGTAGCCATTGAAGAGTTCCACAATCCACCTCAGATCGGCTCGACGGTACCAAATTATTTGCAAAATTTCAAATCGTTTGGTACGTACCTAACTACATTTTATTTTTTTACTGAACTTGACACATACAAATAAATTATTTTTGACATTTGCATTTATTTTAATATAATAGTTTTAAATTATTATGGATTAATAATTTTTATGGTATTTCTAAAATGTTTGTTTTAGGGGTTAGGTTATTATGATATTGATAAAAACGGAACTTTCTAGATTTGTTTACATAGTTACTTTGATAGTACATACAAGTGACGCTAATATAATCCGTGTAAAAAGTAATTATGATACCTTTGAATTTCTGATACGATCATGTTGTATTTAAGATCTACAATATTTATATTCCTGACGGCGGTAAAGGGAAAGATTCTTCAGAGATGTATTTTCATTTTAAAGTCATAACTTCTTGGATAATTGTCTCCGACCAAAGCAATAATTTGCTTATTCAATAAACCAAAACGAAACTTCCAAGAGGTCTCAACGCATAAACTTTGCAGGGTAGAAATCAAATCTTCGTTGGCTGTCATTTAGCCTGATTCGGCTGTAAACAACCTGCCACTGGAGGACGTGCTCGCCTTCGATAATTTAGGATAGGAAATTGTGACAGGTCGGGCATCGAAAAACGAATAGCGTCAAGTATTTGTTTCGGCATTCGTTTTGCCGCATCTACGGGGCAAGGGAGCGTTTTATGTCCGTTACGAACGTTGAAAACATGGAAATAAAGTGACACGGACGCGAGTAACACGGAAATCGTAGCCGTCGATGCCGCCGACAAACCATCATCGGCTCGGATGGGCCCGTAACGCGAGCCTTATATCCGCTGCGGAATAGAACGTGCTTCCAGTTCCAATATTGACGCCGCCGAAACACACTACAGTCTTAGGAGGATTTGCGCGCCGAACTTATTATCCAGACTCAGACGTTTTTGTAATCCGTGCTCAGCATTCTCACTAGGGCTTACGTGGTTATTATGAATAAATAGTGATATTAATATGAATGCTATGTGTTAGTAGTTAAATTGAGCATGATCCTCCTGTCCTTCGCGACTTTGACTACTTTGACCATTAAATCACAATCGCCATAATTAATTTTAAACTAAACTAGTAAATCACAGACAGACCAAGAGCTGAAATGGAATCAAAATGCTTAAAATATGAGTACTACACCATAAATTGAATACTTAGATTCGGGTGTACGTAGGAGGTTACTTATTTTAAGTAGAAGAATTTGTTCGAGGAACAAGCGGATAGAACTAAGTGAAAGACCGAGGCAGTGACAGATGTTTCCTTCGGAGTAATTTCACTTAAGTTTATTACATTCTGAAATTCATTACAAACTAAGTAGTACTGTTTTCATAAAGTTATTCCTGCACGCATTTATTAGGAAAATATTCCAATCTGTGTTAATATGAAAATATTTACCATGGAAACTGAACTTTAATAATATGAAATGATTGTAGCAGTTTTAGTGACCGATGTGGCTGCAATTATGTAAATTAATAGGCATCGCATCGATCGACACACCCACACAGAATAAGCTATCATAATATACCTCATAATTACATACACCTTAATCTCCAATCACCTCCCTCCCTCTATGGGTGTCCATCTCACTATGAGAGGAGGCCTGTGCGCAGCAGTCAGACGTATATAGGCCGATGATGGTGATACACTTCATATTATCAGAAAGGCAATGACGTTCTCACGACTTCCCAATTTGTTAAAATCTGTCACCACTCCTGTAGTGAATATCTTGCAATCTGAATATATTTCAAACATTTGAATTCCATCCACGTGTTACAACGCAAATTCTTTTAATGCTCTGTTATAGCTAACGTTTTATTGCTTGAATTTCGTGGGTACAATAAAATTCTCTTTGTTACATAAAATGTGGCGAAAAATCGTCGAGCGATGTCGCGGGATGTCACAAGCCGTCACTCCCGGGTTGGAGCTACACCCGAATTAAATTCCTCTTCTCTTCACCAATGCGGCCACTTTCCCAGGAAAATGTTGCGAAAACTGTCAGTATATTCTTACGATTAGGTAGGTAGGTAGGTTTATTTAATTTAGGTATTCTGCGACGGCCGGGTGAGCGCCGGTCTTAAAGGGGCGCGGGGTGGTGGAATCAAATGTCGCGCTAACGACGCATTGTCGTATAACTGAAACAATTGCAGAGTGGAAATATGGGTTCTGTGAGGGGAGAGGACAGGCGAGTGCATTAAGATAAAGCGCGTTGGGCGCCCGCCAGCGTCTCAAGTGTCCGGCGCTGCCAAGCGCCAAGCGCCGGGTGTCAACCGACGCTCCCAGCCCCGGCGCTCCGCGCCCGTCCGCCGGCCGCTCCGCCCGCACTTTATCACTGCGCTCTAAACAACAACTAATAATTTAATCTTGTGTCTATTACAATTTGTGATATCGCTCCACGGTTGGAATTACCTATTTAGCACAAACTAATGCGGTTGTGTTCTAAAATATTAAAAAATTCCTACTTCTTTTTAGGGTTCCGTACCTAAGAAGGAAAAAACCCTTATAGGATCACTCGGGTGTCTTTCTGTCCGTACGTCTGTCATAGCTAATTTGCTTTGAAACTACTAGACCGATTGAGTTGAAATTTGGTACACATGTGTCGGTGACCGCAACACGGACGTGAAACGTAAATAAATGAAGATTTGATTCATTAAATATATTTTTATTATAATTGTAAAACAAATAGCTTGGAAGATATTTAGAAAAAAAGGCGTAAATTTACCATTCCCTCCATATATCCGAAACTACCGGGCCTAAAACTTAAAAAAAAAAATTCAGTAAATAGTTATTTACCTATATATTACAGGAAAACCTATGAGAAGTCTATGGTATTTAAAGTAACATAGGAAATTTCAGATAATCATGTATGGAACGGAACCCTCTCCACGCGGGTTTAACTCGCAGTTGTCCAGTTTAAAAAACCGGGCAAGTGCGAGTTAAACCCGCGTGGAGAGGGTTCCGTTCCATACATGATTATCTGAAATTTCCTATGTTACTTTAAATACCATAGACTTCTCATAGGTTTTCCTGTAATCTATAGGTAAAGAACTATTTTCTGTATTTTTTTCAAAATTGTAGGCCCGGTAGTTTCGGAGAAAAAGGGGGGGGGGAATGGTCAATTTTAGCCTATTTAACCTAAATAACTTCCAAAACATTTATCTTAAAATTCCAAAATAAACATATTTAAGGTCCTCACAATAAGCCCTTTCATGTGATATGTCACATGATATAGTTAGCGTAACTTTATTTTTTAATTTTCTAATTTAACCCCCAAAAGTGGCCCCCATGTTTAAAATTAATTTGTTTACGTTACGCATCCGTGTTGCGGTCACCGACTTACATTTGTAAACCAAATTTCAAATAAATCGGTCCAGTAGTTTCGGAGCAAATTGGCTGTGACAGACGGACAGACAGACAGACAGACACACGAGTGATCCTATAAGGGTTATTTTATCCTTTTGAGGTACGGAACCCTAAAAATACATTGATTAGATAAAATATAACCGTTTATGATGGTTATCTATCTAAAACACTAAAAATCTAAAATATGGTCGCTTAGATTTGGTGATCTTTTACTATTTATTAAATAAAATAAATTTGGTTTGCCGATACAATTTAAACTTCAGAAATCAATTTGTACTACTCGTAAAATAACTAGAACCATTGTAATTTAAACTTTCGTGATTTTGTAAATGATTTTTTTAGGTTACTTTACTATTTTTATCTACACCCATATCATAAAACCTCCAAAGTGTAATCAAAAATCGTATGAAATGACCACCATTTTGACAACCAATTACATAAAACGAGTGCTGCAATGTTATTCCCGTATCGTTTTTAGCATAGAAATGAGATTAAATTTGGAACAGCTGTCAAAACTCAAGTGGGTCTCTATTCTAGTATCCATAGATATTAAAACAGTTATTGATACGAAATATCAATTCAGTATGTTTTTTTAATATAAACTGCACAATATTTGATCTCGATCTCGATCACGTGAGAATAGAGTCTTAATCCGTTTGGCTATGATTTAAAAAAAAAATGGTCTTGACGGAGGATCGCCATGTTGGTGTTTTGCTGAACGAAAGTAGAATTGTTTTTGAATTGAATAGAAAAAGTTGTTTGTAATTTACATTTTAGTTGAAAATATGAATAGTAGTCTTCTCGGAGTGTGTGTGATGTGAAAATGCGCCGGATATCGGAAATATGCAGCCACGATTGCAACAAATAAATTGTTGCCAGATAATATTGTTTCTGAACCCATCATGGAGGATTTATAATATGTGTTTTAAGGCCTATCATTATGCAACCGTTGCATAAACTACAATTTTAATTGTTCCGCATCCACGTCAAAACGGACCAACGGATTGACTTGATATTGTTGCATATCCATAATTGGAGGGCCAGAGAAGTACCTACACAGTAGACACAGACTACTTTTTATCCCGGAAAAAAGGACTATCCCCGAGGGAATAGTGATAAACGAATTCCACGCGGATAAAGTTGCGGGCAGGTATTAAATTAAATAAAGCTGTTCAGTGTGCCACTAATCAAATTTCTACAATGATTTCTATTGCTACTAATACAAACATTAGCCCGTGAGGGGATTACTTGGCCAGTCCCTCACACTATGAAAGAAGGCCTGTGCCCAGCCGGTGGACGTTACTGATGATGATGACTTTAAAAAGGGATATTGATAAGATAATACCACAGAACAGATAATAATTAATAACACAGCCAACAGATTCATCAAGTTAAAGTTACAAAAGGGAACGCTTAGAAATTGCGTAGGTTCATTAGGAAGTTTTGACGTAGAATGATTACGGGTTCCTCTCCTATCCTAAAAACTTTGGTCAGATTACAATAGCATCGCTGCTTTTATTTTTACACTTGTATATTATTATAAAGAGTACTATCAAAGGCAAATTTTAAGTGCTTGTGAGAAGAAACGAAGAAAAGCTTCTAGAAACATAGTTTTCTTAGAGCTATCTATCCAACGACACCCTATTCGAGGTTGTAGAAGAAACATGTTTTTAACTTTGCTTTACATTTGTAACTTCAAATAGTCTTCGAGAAAAATTGGCTGTGACATACAAACAGACAAGCGGATATGGCGAAACTATCAGAGTTCCATAGTTTCAATACGGAACCTTACAAAGTCTGTGTACCTACGTAATCATCAATTATGCGACTCATAAAATCAACTATAGCGTAGCAGCAGAACAAATTCCAACATCAACAAACGAAGACGTCGGAAGCCTGGCGCAATAAGCCATTGAACGATCGCACAGGCCGAAGAGCGGCAGTCAGCACTTTCTTTGAAGCGCATCCTCAGTTGGGAGACAATAATGGATTCAGGACTGGAGGAGGCGTACTTGAGTTTGCTCGTACGATCCACTTTGCACTTCCGCTCTTATAAAGCGATTAATGACACCAACCTTTGAGACGATCAAAATAAGAAAGAAATAAAATGCAATCACGAAAAGGCTTCTTTTTGCTTTCACCGCCGATTGTAATGGACCTTTGTCACGTACTAGGCGCCGTTGGCATCATATTAAATTCCAAGGTATCTTTTGCGTCTTTAGGATTCCAGGATAAAATATAATTATCACGAGTGCATAATTGGTTTCTGATGTCGGATAGTTGTTACACAGAAACACGATGTCTTAGCTAGAACAATAATACAGCACAATATATGTAATATGAATGTGCTAAGTAATTCCGTTACATATTAGCCAAGTGTTGTTGTGCCATTAGTCGTGACTTGGCATCGAGTTAGGTTGCTAATGTGCAATCAAATAGCGTCTGTGACTGCTAGTTAACTATGCGTGTGCTCTATGAATTCAAATAGACCCCGTAATTGCCACAACAATGTCTTGTAACACATTCATCATCTGATTTATTCAGCTTAGGGTACACCTTTAGGGAGTAAACGTTGAGACCAAATCATTTGAATTCTGATCGTCAGCAAAATTAATAGGCAATTTTGATGAATAAAGATTTCGGAAACTTACGTGAAACTTTCAAACATTAAAGAAACATTAAAGTAGAAGTTGAGTTAGGGTAGGGTCTTGATTATATTTATTTACCTACTCAGCAAACATAAACACGAAGTTGTTCAAAGGGTGCGAACGTCTCTACTTAACCGCCGCGACCCGGATTTCGTGCCAAATATTTATTTTAATTACATCTCGGTTCCTTCAAAGCCCGAGTAAAATGTCTCCACCACTTTCGACGCCGATATACTCAATTAATTTAGGGCTAAGTATACCGTTTCCCACGGTTAATTTAAGTATATCTACAGAACAATGTTAATTAAGATTACAGGAGAATTATAGGTAATTCAGTATTCAATCGGTATAAACCCAACGAAATTAAAAAATATAATTGAAGTATGACGGGAAGAATATCTGCAGCGGAATATCGACGAGAAGTTCCCTTTGGGAAATATAGACCGAGTAATATGAGTAGCAGATAATTAAGTAGAGACCGCGGATTCCAGAGACCTAATTCCGGTAAATGCGAAGGTGGGCTGAACGCATGATCGATGTGATATAGAAACCAATTGGTAAAGTCTTAACAAAATACTATCGATATCATAGCAAATTTTAATGATTTGTTCATATGTCAATTTGAATTTCACTAGTGTCATTATAGTATAGTATAGGTAAAGGGGACGAGAGTTGAAATCACGCACTCTGCGCCATGTCATGTGTTGACAGAAGACTTTTAAAATTAGTGTAATTTTAGCATGGTGTAATTTTAGTAACAGCAAAATTTACTGGGGGCTTCTTGATGACGTCGTTTAACAAGTTTCTTCTAATCTATCTACTTTCGCATAGAATGTATTCATTTAATTTGTATGTATTGGCATAAAATACTTTTGGACGGTCGAAAACAAGAAAATAATTAGCACTCTTACAGGAATAATGAATTCACCGATAACAGTAAGTATAGTTTTTGTAACGCACATTTTTGGTTTCAAGGAGAAAACTAAAAAATGTGACTGTGTGTGTAACCATTCACTTCAACTCTCTTCTCCCCTTACCTAGACACATGTACTTGATTCGCTCAATGGGAAATGAACGGTCGTACGGACTTAATTAAAACTAACGCAGAGTGACATCGACGCTGTACACAATGGAGGTGGCTTACAAAGCGGCGGCGGTTATAACTGATGTCTGCTGCAGTACCTGTGAGCCCAGACATCAACCTCAGCAAATTAATATCTCGCTATTCAGGAAACACATCCTAGCTTTCAATAACACCAAGATTATGGATACCAAAATGTACCTATATTTTTTTTATGTTAAGAGTGAGGCAAACGAGCAGGCGGGTTACCTGATGGTAAGCAATCACCGCCGCCCATGGACACCCGCAACACCAGGAGAATCACGGATGCGTTGCCGGCCGTTTGAGAAAGGAGTAGGCTGACAAACAGGCAGACGGCCCACCTGATGGAAAGTGGTCACCGCCGCCTATGGACATCTGCAACACCAGAGGTGCTGCCAATGCGTTGACAGTCTAGGAAGGATGGGGAATGGGGACGGGATGGGGACGAGGGAATAGGCCTCCGGATCTCGTCACTCACCGGACGAAACGCAATCGCAAGCTATTACTTTACGCCGATATTCTGTGAGAACACCAAACACATTGGTGTGTAACACCAAAACACCGACGTTGCTCTTATTTAACGACAAATGAAAGTACGTCGTCAATATATCCTAGGAGCTCTTTACCTAGAACATGAAATGAATGTTACGAGCCAAAAGGACTATAATACTTCGTTCGTTTGAAGGATAGTCTCGCCCGTTCTTAATACCCTTCTTACGTTAGTGTGCGCAGTTTGTTTTATCCCACTGCGTAACTTGAATGTTAATGAAAGTGCGAATCTAACTAGGCACAATGTTAATCCAGACACTTGAAACTCTTGTTTGAATCTACTAACTAAACTCTCATATTGTGATTACAATTCGCGGTCGAATACATTTCGGTCCATTAAGCTCCGCATATTCATGTGACACGTGACATCGAACATGGTTTAACCTTTTAACCGCCAATAAATTTTCATTGGACATGTCCACCAAAGTCTCAAACCTATACAAAGTTACTCAATCAAATGTATAAGACATTTGTGTTATAAGACTGGCGCGAAATCAGCCTGCTATTGCGTGTCTTGAAATTCAGACACTGTCGGTTAAAGGGTTAATAAAGTAATAAGTAAGCAACATCGGTCGTTTCTGTATTTAAATCTAGTTAGATGAAGTCACGTTGTTTGTAAATGTAAATAGGGAAGGTAGGAAGGAGCCCATCTGGTGGTGGCGCTTGCGACCGGCCCTGCTTGAGCGCTCCTCGCGGCTGCAAGGACGCACGCCAAGGAAACACATCTGCGCATAAATTCTGAACACGTCCGGTGATATAAATTTATAACGGCGAAGCGAAGCGGAGACAGGCGGCACGCTGTGGCCTCTAAGAATTTATTAAATAAATTAATTGTACCAAAACGAACGACGGCTTGAATTTAGAGGGAACTTAAACTGCTTGCCGGGGTAAAATCGCAAGACAAAATCTCTGTGGCTCTCAATCAGTGAGTTAGATCATTTTTTTAAATTAAAATGCCTTCATAAAGGCCCGCTAAGAAACAAAATTATCTTCAAAATAGATCGTGGGAAGAATTCCAAATTACATGCCGGGGCGAAAAAGCAGAGAAAAGAACAGTGACCGTTTTAAGTGAAATTGTCGGGAAAGATAAAGCCAAGTTGCTAATAGGTACTGCTGGGTAATACCTAAATACAAAAGTTTCCGTAAAATACACATTTTAAGTGCAGTGCTATGGCTCCGACTGAATATATTTTAATGGACAACTTCCTCGAATAGCCGCGTTCTCACTTAAATTCTTTTAGCGCGAGTATTTTTTAAAGTCTAATCATTCGTTGCCGCATATATTGGTTGAAATGCATTCCAATTTTAATTTATTAAATGCTTGCGGACGTAGGGTTTAACGACTATTCAGCCATGTATTAAATTATCCTATCATACATTTTAGTTCCTACCTAAGCCAAAGTCCCACGAAGAACTCAACTGACGGTGCGTGCGTAGTGATCTATGTTATTGAATAATATGACACCAATTATGTTGCAGCGTCAACCAGGCGCTCAGCAAACATTTGGAAAGCCTTGAGTAGGCGGGGCGCGGCGCAGCGAGGCGTCGGGAGTCAGCGCGGATACACTTTTCCAATAAACCGCCCGACGGAGTGCATAACGTGCCGAGATTACTTATAGCCCCCGGACCGACCAAACAACAATATTTGTCGGTTCGGGAAACTAAATTAATTTTTCCCGGGGCGTTTTAATTCTTGCTCTGGAAGAATCCGAGACATTTCCGACCGGGCAGCCAGCAAGAAAGAGGCTATTTTTACTTGAATTTAATATCTTATTCAACTGGAAGCTAAGAGGACTGTGACCCAACGACAACAATTACTTTTCATATAAACTATAAAAACGGTTTTAACTCTTCAAATGGTAACCGATTTTGTCTGTTGAATTATATGATGTCAGGTAGGTCCAATCCATAATACCTACATAATTATTTTAGAGTTAAATTAAATCGATCAAATAAAACCTGTAAACCTAGATATTGATCAGGTTGAAAAAATTATCAAAATCGGTTAACGTTTAGTGGGGTACAAATGTTCTCCCTTTTGTATGGAAAGTATTGGGTACACGATCCTCTTAATGTATGTAATCTTAAATTAAGTCTCCCTGTATCAAATTCGTATGGATCGGTTAGGGGGCGTCCATAAATTACGTGAGGTGCTCAGGGGGGGAGGGGATTGAGACGAATCTTACTAAATCTCACTTGGGGAAGGGTCTTGGCAAATATCACGTAATTTTTATCTAGCAGAAAACAGTGTGAAACTGCGTGAAAGTTAAGTTAAATTAAAGCTAAATGAAAGTAAAAAGTGTCTTGAATAAAATATGGCAAAATCTGACATACCCTAAATACAATTTCAAAAATCTCACGTGAGATTGGGGCAGGGGGGAGGGAGTCGAGAAAAATCTTACAACATCCCACCAAGGGGGGAGAGGGAGGGGGGGGGGTCAACAAATTAAAAAAAATGCCTTACGAAATTTATGGACGCCCCCTTACAGTCGATCCATTAGATTCACTGTTGTAGAGAATGCGGAGTATATTTCCATTAATCCAACTAACCGGTACACAATTTGCATTCGTGCTTGTTCGATCGGATAATACGAGCAAAACTTAGTTTATCAAATGCAAATACATGCGGCGCAGGTTTTATATTGCACTCATTATGCGTGCATGCTTGTTCTACTTCCGTATATAATTGCAGTGTTATTCAATCCTTGAATCCTTGTAGTATACACAGAGGTGTCCAGAGCACAAAAGGGTTATCAGATTCATCTAAAAAAAACATGTAATTTTTGGAGTTTACTCCTTAAGAGTCGATTTTCATATATAAGCCCGGGGTATGAAAAATTATGGGGAAAACTACGATGTCACACTGTCACACGGTACGGAGTCACACGAAGTCACGCGATCTTAGCCGAAGATGCGTCGGCGCTTCGCATTGCATACAGATATAGTGAATAATATGTTTCCATCGGTAAAACTCGGATCTCAATCGGAAGACGACAGGACCCGAAGTGTCAATTAATTATTGTATTCAATGAGTGACATGTTTATATTCATTAATATAAAACTTTATTATTTACTGTCGAATGTCAAAATGAAATATGACAGCATGGTATGATGGGTACTGGTTTATTTTATTCGTTCGTAAGGAGTAAACTCCTGTCGTGCGTCGGAGCTGACACACACACACACTTTTATACATCGCTATCCGTTGTCTTGACCTCATTTCAAAATAGAATTTGAAAAATATCCCTTGGGGTGCTCTACCTTGACACAATTTCCTGGGCGCAGGGTATAGGCATACAAAAGCCTCAGTAATGTACCTACTGACAGTTCCTGAAATATTCCTCTATCATATTGCTAATAACTTGTCTCGCGCACGGAAGGAATAGCGGCTTTCTCTCTCAGGCAGCACGTTGAATAGCTTTCGGAATAAAACGGGATAAGCGAAGCAATGCCGTCTTAGCCTCTGTCAAGGCATAGTTCCCCGCACGTCTTGACAGGCGCCTTACCAAGAACAGGAAGCAATGTGAATATATAAATCTTAGACATTTACTGAAAAGTACTCGACACAGCGGCATTGAACGTTACAAAGTTTATAACGAAAATTGCATTTTAAATCAAAATGAAGTTTGGCTGGGCAGATATAATAACTAAGGTATATGTACGACACTTAGAGTAAAATTAATTTTCTTACAAAATGGGAGTAACTTGTGAGACTACGAAATGATTAATTAAGAACGCAGGTGCAGCGCGGACGTTTCACTTTGTAATGGAATAATAAAATTGTTAGTAGATTTATTTTTCAAATTTGGTAGTTATGTTTAGGAAAGTAATTGTAATTTATGATTCAAGAATATCATGGATAAGTAAGTAAGGTTTTATAAACGTTGCATGGAAATTCTATTCTTTATTTCCTCCGAATTTCAGCTGACTTGTTGAAAATGTAGAAGTTGAAGGAGATATGACAAATCAGATCAATGCACTTAAATCATAGAAAAAGTAAATGCAAAATTCATATAAAATCCCATTCCACAACAAAAAGTTGTGGAATTTACGATTTTGGAGTACTGCTCAGAAGGCCAGTTCTAAAATCTAAATTTTTCACCCAATGACAAATTGTAACAATATAAAAACTAGGTTTTTACCCGCGAATTTATCCGCGTGGAATTGGGTTATTCCTGTACCCTCGGGAGCCGTGCATTTTTCCGGGATTACAGTATTCTCCAGTCCATAAAGTATATGTTTATGTATGCAAAATATCAGTTGTTGCATTACTGCATGAAAGAAGGACAAACCAACAAACCACTTTCGCATTTATAATATTCAAATAGGGTTAGACGGTATATAGATATGGCTTGAAGAAGAAGATATTAAATCAGAACAAAACAATTTTTTCGAGTAGAAATTGTCTTTAGATTGGCCTGGTAGTTCAACTACGGAATCCTAAAAAGTTATCTATTCAGTTTTTAAAAGGACAGCAATGGGGCTTATTGTTATAATACGAGCTTATGTGGCGAGAACTCATTAACGCGGGCCTGGCAGCTTTGCTGGGCCAGCTGCCGCTATCCAGGTCTAAACGAAAGGTAATTTAGCACTGTTGTGCCAGAGCCGTTTGAGGCCCGTAATACCGCCACCCCCCCCCCCCCGCGCCCGACACAGCCGTTGCCTGCAACAGGCGTCGATTTCAAAGGGTTTACCCAAGCGAAATTTGAAAATACAGAATTCGGTTCTGATATGGATAACACGAAAAGTTGACAAACAGATCATAAGTTTGTACGCTCCCAGGGGCAAACATCACATCACAACTCAAACAAAACTTGGATGTAGTTATCCCCTAGCGAAATATAACTTTAGAAAAAAACATCGAAGTTTCATAACAGAAACAAACGTTATTAATTTGACACATTAAACCAGTCTATAATAATACATTAGGGTGTTTAAGTGACCCGCTTTTAACGCAACAAATATGCTTCGCTACTCACGCGAAAACGTCTTAATAAGTTATTTAGTTACCTTTGTCAAGGATAAAGAGTATATATTGCACGGCAAACCATTATACCTCTCCACTCTTCCTTTGTGCGTAAGATCTTCGCTGAATATTACACGAGCACACTGTGTTTTATATCTTCAATTAGTACATTGCAATTTTCCTGGACTAGGTAAAATCTAAGCCTGTCGTCCTGAAGTAGTTATTATCATGCAAATCATTATATTCTTTTGGAGAATTACTTTCAATTCAATTTATGGGTGGGACTGAAACTGAGTGAGATATAATATCATCAATAACGGAAAATGACATAGAAGAGGTTTACGTTGAAAACGTAACTAAAACTTTTCAAGAGCTCTAAATTACACAAAGAAAGAAAATGGATAAAACAGAAAAGAAGTCCTATATAAAAGATTCCGTCGAACTGAGAACCTCCTCCTTTTTTGAACTCTGTTAAAAAGGGAAGTTAGTATTTGCATCTCCATAGCCAGACATAATTATTATGATAAAGACCTAAGTCAGAGATGCGTGAGGAACCTATACCAAAGAACTTATATTGTGGCATTGTTAGACATTCATCCGATACGGCGACATTGTCTTCAGGGCACATTGTAAACACAATAGTTACGGTTAGGCTCCGGTCCAGGCCATTATAAGGCGAGTCACATTAATTCAGAAGGTGGAACAATTGCGGTGGGCAGCTTCGTTAGACCGCAAGCGACACGTGTAATAAGATAAAGTAACGCCCGCCGCCCGGCGCGACGCCGTGCCATGCCCTGCTGGAACAAAGGTCTTCCGACATCGTCGCCTCTTACAATACCTAGGTATACATAAGTACACCGCATGCACTGTTCTCGCCTCGCCAACTCCTTTCCACTTTCTATTGTGCTTTAAATATTATAGAAATTCTCGGTCCATTCATAACGAAAAGCGATCTGTACAACCCGGGCACTTCGGAATTGAAAGCTGCCGCAGCGCAGCTTCACTCCCTCTCGCATCGCGGGAATCGTCAAAATGAAGCCAAACCTAATGACAACAAAAGCTTATCCTAAATAGGAACCTAAAAAAATATTTCCCAGCGAATCAAACGCAAATGGTAAAGCCCTTTTTACATTAACTCCATTGCTGTTCAAATAAAGACGACTTTCTCCAAAGTTGAAAAAGGAGCGGCTGAAATCCAAGCCCTGAGGAGATTTCGTGCCAAATATTTATTTAAATGATGTCGCCGTCTAAGGATCGGAATAAAATATCAGCAGAACCCTCCATTTCAATTTTAGCCGTTATCGCGCTGCGGCTAATGGCTCCTTCGGCGTATTCGCCATCTAGCGAAAGGTACGCCTCCTAATAAATATGGATATAAATTGAAGCGCTTACCTTACACCAACAATACAAATTGACTATAAAGATTTCTCTCAAATTCCTAATTACGGTTTAACACAAAATCGCTGGTACTGGAGGGTTGGGCGTTTGAGGAAATTTCTTGTTCTTAATTATTATCTGGGAGAGCATGTTACCTTGCCGGCCTACACGTGCAGGACTCCTGCGCGGAAGCTCCTATCCTCTTCCCTCCCTCCTCGGGCTATTACATGGTCGTGTGTTCTCTTGCTTAACATGCACGACAACAAAAAAAAAAGGTTATTTATCATACCTTACTCCACCATTCTGTTTTGGTTTCGAGTATTATGGTTGGTTACCTGAAACATAAAATTTTTAACATCTGTAATCGTAAACATGGGCAAATATATATACTTACAAAACAAAATTGTAATCACATTAACATTGTATTGTAACCACTATAAGTAAATTATCTTGGTGCTTTAATTTTAAGTTATTGTTTATTATTTTACTTATACTGTATTGTTCTTTGAATTGCCATATTAGGTACGTGAATAAAGTCTTTATCTATCTATCTACTTAAAAAACTAAAAAATAAAGAGATTCGTGGTTGGCCAGAACCTTGTAGTCAACCTTTAGCTACTTTGCAATGTTCACTGCTTCTAAACAGCAGCTTGTCTGAAATTTACGAAACGCAAACGTGCCAACTAAATTATTTCTTACTGGCGATTAGTTCACATTCCATGATTTGCGTGGAAAATGGTTTTTATTCGAATAATACAAACCACCCGGTTGTGTTTTTAAATAATTAAAAATTAATGTAACCTAGGCTAACACAAGGAGTATAACCATACCACTCACATTTACATCTGTTCCGTCGAAAACGTTTGTTCTGGTCTTTGAGAAGTTATGGTGGAATACAAATTTACAAACGGCCTAATTCACAAAGAACGCTCAAACTGAGGATTGATTAAAGTGACGTTTACATATCTTGATTGACAGCTGGTTGTTGACGAAGACGGAGGGAATTAAATATTAGATCTCGGATCAAATGCTTAAAGGGGCGTTAGTGAATTCGGCCATTAGTCACACATACGCACACAGCACACGGCATATGGAAACAGCACAATTCTTAGTATTCTTAAAAGATGAACTGAAGTATTTCTACTATTTTTAGGGTTCCGTACCCAAAGGGTAAAAACGGGACCCTATTACTAAGGCTCTGTCCGTCCGTCCGTCTCTCACCAGGCTGTACCTCATGCCGTTTTTATAGATAATAGTACGGAATCCTTCGTGCGCGAGTCCGACTCGCACTAGGCCGGTTTTTTTAATTTTCGCAAGCCTCTGAGAAAATCGCGGCAAACGAATTCTACGTAGAATAAAGTAAATGCCTCAACTTTTTTTTTCCATGCCTTTACGTAAATAAAGCACCAATATGAGATGCATCAAGGTATAGTACGCGTAATTGTTGACCGCAAGTTTCCAACGCGCCCGGCTTATCTCAAACACGGCGAGCGGTTCAGGGCAGCACGTGTCTGGCACATCGACTGCTATCTCTCGCAATAACGACCTACATGCGGACGGTGAATAGCTCTATGCCCGAGCCGTAACAGAACAAACCGCTAGTGGACAATAAACGATTATATTACAAATATTTGGTATATAGAAAAGGGTAAATATAAATTTTCTGACATCTATGCTTATTTAATCACAGCTGCCTAATGGCCGAATTCAGAAACGCCATTTAAGCATTTGACTAGATATTAAGTAGTTAAATGTCCGTCAACTAGTTGTCAAGCTATACAGAAACATCAATGAAACTTCATTTTAATTAAAGCTCAATTTGAGTGGCCTTTCTGAATTCGGCTATTAGTTACCTAAAAGTAGTACTTTTGCAACAACATCGAAATATTATGTACACCTAAGCGAACTGAAATCGATCTTGAGAAGTGGGGGCGGGGCCAATTCAATATCAAAGGAAAGTTACTTGCTGTAGTTGCAATATTCCAATAGGACTCGAATTATATCCAGAATTACGTACCTACGTTACGCCGAACTGAACTTTCACGTTAGCAAACATCGCAAAAAACATTTTAGGCGGGTGGGTTGAGTTACAAGGTAGCGAACCTCAAACTGTTGTTGGGCCATCAATTATAACGGCCGCTACTGTACGGAGGCGTCAACCGATGTCCATTACGATGAAACATGTAGGTCTAATTAATGGACTCAGTCTATTATGGCGGCGTGCGGCTACCACGTGTCCTCCGTTACTCTCCTCATTGTTTCCGCGAGTATAGTGCAATAGCGTTACAATTGGAATAGATAAATAGCTGTTATTGATATATGGGTAATACACACTTCAAGAAACAAGAATTGACCCTCCTGTGACCAAAAGTTAGTAGACGACTGCTTAATTTTGGGTTTTCTTCGTACAGGCCAAAACTAGGCCTAATGTCCTACATGCGGATATAGATCAAGCAAAAAAATCAGGCCTCAGGGTCCTTAACTTTCGGGATCGGGAGGGGACAGTTTTAAACCTAAACGTGTGTATGACCCATCTTTAACATGAAAGCTAGGATGTGTCGTATAAAGACCATTTTCTGAATTTATCGTTAGTTAGAAGTGTAATAACGTCAAACACTTTCCTTCAACAAAACTTTCAACTCATTCCAATTTCCAGAACGTGTGGCGCTGCAAACTCAACGGGGGATAAGTTTTGTTGAAGACAAAGTTAATTGCAGAGAGTCATGTTATACGGATACATAAAGTTGTGACGTCACAGGCGGCGAGAACCTCAAATCGTTCCGGTGTACGTTGCCAGGCTGCCAGGAGCAGCGGTTAACAGATATGGCATATGTCGCAATCACAGTTGGCTGCGGCTGCAGTCGTTTTATTGGCTCGCGATCCATCTTATCGCGCTCTGCACCGGGGCGCGGGAAACCGATCTCATACATAATCATTCAAGTATTTTCACGAAAAACGGGGTAAAGTTTTATTACATTCAACGCAGAATTTATTTACATTAGGAATCGATATTTTAATCTTGCTATAATGGTGGTAAACAATGGCGCGCAGGTATTGGACTACTTAATAAACACAGTTTCCTTTTTAATCGTAGGAAATAAATCAAAACGGCCGATTTCAGTTACGGTCGTTATACATGGAAATTCACAAACATAGTATGCCGCTGTGTTATGGATCATGCGGCCGTTCGGTCGGTTGATTGAAGACGACAAGGGCAGGGCCATGCGGCATGGGGGTGTAGAGGCGGCCAGGCGGCGAGGCGGTCAGGTGGCGAGGTGACGAACGGAGCAGCCGGCACCTGAGCCCGACGCGGCGCGATGCTTTCCTAATGGCCTGTCGTGCGTCCATCCGCGCCGGTGATTGATCGACACGCCCTCCTGATGTGCACACATCACCTACTTTACACACTGTGTAGAACGCGCTCTTCGTGTATCACACGTAATCCATCACACATTTCAGCGCCATTAAGGATACGCGATAGTAGTCTACTCGCGTGAACTTTTAGGGACGATCGATAACAAAAACCATAGCTGTCGAAACAGATAAAAATATTCCGCATTTAGTTAATTGGAACTGGTTAGATTGTCGACCCCAATTTTACAGATGTAGGTATTTTATGAAAGCGAAAACAAAAGTTGCTCGCGATGCGCAAAGGAGTTATTCAGAAAATTAAGGCGCAACAGGTAAAGGCAATCGAACTTATTGTATATTACTACACCTAATTGTCAAGTAGATGTCTGGAAATATATTTTTATATTGGTTCATCACCTGTTATATTTACGTGGATTCCAAAATCGTTTTCTTATTTATTTATTTTATTTTTAAGTTGAGATACAAACTGATGATTTGGGGTGTCACATTTCTGTTTTGTTGCACTGCTGCACTGGTAGAAACAGAGATTCGAGATCGTGACTCAATAAGCATGAGTTTGCTATTAGAAATTAAAAGTACGATTTTTGTAACCCCTGGGAACTTCACAACTAAAAGCAAGATCAAGACAAGGTCTTCAGTTAAAAGCTGTTTATTACTAACAGGAGTTCTAGCTGATCGTCCTTCAGCATTTTTACTGTCATTTGCAATATTTCTTAAGTGGGGCAAAACATTTAGCCAATTCAGCAAGCAGAGGGCAGCCGTGATAATAGAGTCGGCGGGGAAGGCAGTCAGCGCAAACATAAGGCATTTGCGTATTGTTAGCGACTCCTCAGGCGTATCCTCCATTTTTGCCGGTTTTGTTAAGCATCTTTAAGTGGGGGGGTGTTTGAAAAGAAATCACGTTCGGGGAGGAAAAAAATTAGAGTGGCCCTTCAACTACAATAGGAAGATCCTTGTTACCCATAGTCTTCTATGGATAAGCTATTTTCGGGAATCGCAATATAAATAATACACAATACAAAAGGGGCATCTTGACAAATTACATGGATAAATTTGTAAAGACAGTATAATTTTTCATTCATTAAAGTATTGTGTTGTTTCTGCTTTTGACGAATAACAGCTGATGGAAAGAAAGCAAATTTTGCTCCACAAAGACATAAGGCATTCAAATGTTAAATCTCATATGTTATAATTGAAATTGTAAATCTTACTACAGCGAAAATGAACTATAATCTACGAATAGACTAGAAATTTGGCCAGCTGAGGTGCAGTTCACGCTGAAGCAGATACGTTTCAGACACCGGCCTGTGAACAAGGTCGCGTGCGACCGGCTGCGGTGCGGCCCCAACTCCTACCACACCGGCGTCGACCATTATCCACGGGACAAAGCTACCCTGATCTAATCAACGCAACAATACCTCGGATAACTCCACAATTGAGCCGGAAAATAACGCCGCCAGATATTTTAAATTACAAACAATATTACACGGCGCGGATACAAACGATCCATTGTAGGCCGTGTGCGCACGACAGCTGGTTTAGATAACGTGTGACCTCACCAGAATAAAAGCTCCGAACAATTATTTATAACAATGACGCTATGCACGCGTCTGCCTACCACTTATATCAACACTGATTTAATATATAAAGTATTTACCTAATTGGAAAGCCGTTAGAAAACGTTTTATTATAAAGTATATTACTGTAGGTATGTGTCTGTTTAGATGTAAGTATGATCGTAGGCTTTGGTGAATACTGTAAGCCTAATATTGTAATTTATGTCTATGTTCGTTAGTCTCACTAAAACTCGAGAACGCCTGAACGGATTTATCTTATCTTAGTCTTGAAATGTTCGTGGAGGTCTAGGGAAGGTTTAAAAGTACAGTACTGTGAAAAAATATAGACTCAAACATATTTTTATATTATTTTCAATATTTGATTACATAAATGTCACTAACATATAAACAAATGCATAACGTAAAATAGACGCAATTGATTTGTGAACTTAGTTTTACTCTATGTGACCTTGAAGCTGGGACATCGCTCTTTTCTCTCGAGCGGGACGAGTTACACTGTGAATATTTATAAACTCAATCGTTAGCAAAACGTTTTAAATGCAAGAAGTACTTTGTCTATCATTATTTTAGGAAGCTATAATCAAGTCGTATTATTTAATATAATCAGAGTTTCTGTCCAGTTTTTTTTTGCCTTTTAATATGCCGCGTGGTAAGACATTAAGTGCAATCGAAAAACAGCGAATTCTTGACTTGAGAAACTGCGGTAAAACACAAAGAGCAATAGCGGACACTATTGGTAGATCACAAAGTGTTGTAAAAATTTTTTTAAAGTTAGGAATTGAAAATTATGGTAGAAAGAAGCGTTCAGGGCGTCCTCATCGGTTTTCATCCACCGTAAAACGCGCAGTTTTAAGGGAGTTATCGGCTACCGGGGCATCATCAACAGCTCTGGTGCGTAGATATAACCTAAATTGTGATCCAAGTTTAGTGAGAAAGTGGGCAGCTGAATCAAAAAATTTTATGTATCAAAAATGTCTTAGTTTTGAAAACACAACATAAAGTGAATCGACTTAAGTTTGCCGAGAAATATATAACAAAAGGTGATTTTTGGCAACATGTCATATTTAGTGATGAAAAGAAATTCAATCTTGATGGTCCTGATGGATGTAAATATTATTGGCATGATTTGAGATTTGATAGAAAAATTATGTCTCGACGGATTAAAGGTGGAGGTTCAGTCATGGTCTGGGCCGGTGTATGTGCATCCTTAAAAACCGAATTGGCATTCATTGATGGGCGTATGACTGCTGTTGGATATCAAGCAATGTTACATGATTACCTTCTACCTTTTATTACGCTGACTGAAGACGAAAACATAATTTTTCAACAGGACAATGCCCCCATCCATGTAGCTGCAACTACAAAACAGTGGTTTCAAGACTTTGGTATACAGTTATTAGAATGGCCAGCAGTTAGTCCAGACCTAAATCCGATAGAGTACGTCTGGGGGATATTAACAAGGAAATTGTATGATCAGGAAAAACCAATAATAAATAATGTTAATGAACTCAAACAAAGATTGAGATCAACATGGGCAGAAATTTCAACAGATACACTTAAGGAGTTAATTGATAGCATGCCTAAAAGACTAATAGAAGTTATAAAAAATAAGGGTGATTGGACAAAATATTGAGTCAATAACGAATAAATATAGGCACTGAGTTTATAATTTTTCACAGTGTAAATTTATAGATGGTAGGCTATTGGAGATTTTTACGATTATTAATTGAAAAATAAAAAATATAACTAATGTAAGGCACTTTTATTTGCGTGCGCTATTTATCTACCGAAACCATTTTCAGAAATATCCCATTGGTTTTAAACAACATCTTTAAATATGTATGAGTCTATACTTTTTCACAGTATTGTACATAGGTTACTTAAATTATTATTCTTCGCAGACGAAGTCGCGGGCACCAGCTAGTAATAAATAAATAAATATGCACATCAATGTATTTGTTACTATCAACATGAGAACAACGAAGATTATCTAAGACAATAGATGTATACATTATATTTATCAGATGATATGTCTTTAATATATACATATGTGAACGGTTACGCGGTAACTGCGGATCATAAGCCACGATTATTGAAACCTCGTCGAAAATATCAGGAGATCGCAAGGCCACCGCGGTAGGAAACTATAAGATTTTTTTCCGATATGCTTGCTAGAAATAATCGCTAAATTACACCTAAGGCGACCTGAATTTCCTGTTTATATCGCTATAGAAACCATATAATTCGAGTTAATCTGTTAAGTGAGCATCAGGCAAAGGAACACCTGTAAAACGTCAAATATGCAAATGATGGCACTCAAGCGTTGAGTACGGCGAAAGTAACCGTCAGAACGGCTTGCATTACGCGAACGAGCGGCGTTATGCGGATGATTTGGCCCGGCACTTGCCTCCGAGGACTTAATCGCCGGTTCACCGGATAGACAGGTGACCCTGCTTACTTAAATAGAGGCAAGTTACGGCATTACCTTGAGCATTTTTAAGCCGTGTAATAATCATGCATTAAGCTGGCTGTCCAGAGATGAGCGAGAAAGGTGAGCGGTGAGGTAGGAAAAATCCCACTGTTTAGGAAAGTATTTATTTATCGGATAGGGCAACATTAAGTCAAATTCCATTCGGACAATCTTTTTAACTTCCTATCTATAGTCATTCATTCTAATACCATTCTCGTTCAATTCCTGAAAATCTGGTACAACGTAAAGTACGCGTCGTCTTTTTTTAATCCAAAATATTGCAATCCACGTAGTTCAGCAGCTGCCTTATACATAATCTTCATCAAAGTTTAAAGTAAAGCCAGTGAGTGGACAGACAGACCTACAGACAAGGTGTCTTCCACAAATCTACTGATGAAAGCGGCGCCGCTCAACGTGGAATCCCAGCTAAGTACTTAAACAAAGGATTTGAAACCTACGACACCCTGACGGACGTAAGGTAACATTTTTATTCTGAGCTATCCCATTCTGTTCCTAACACCCACCAATAAGATCGGTTCGTTTTTCTGTCCTCACACGTTTTTTAGTGAATTGCCAGTATTGTCACTTTGCCTACCGCTCATCATCATCTTCCTCGCACATCTCGTATGGAACATGATACACGTCCTATGCACACTCACGCACACACTCTTATGCAGACGGCGTTTTTATAGTTAAGGCCCGGGCACACCGAAAGCGGTTGCGGCGCGTTTGCGGCGCGAACGCGGGCCCGCGCCGTTGTAGAACAGCGCGGGCGCATTTACCATGCCACACCAAAAAGTAGCGCGGGCCCGCGTATAAAACGCTTCGCGCCCGCGCCGCGCCGCTTTCGCCGCAGACAACTCGGGCAGCGCGGCGCGGGGCGTGCGCGAAGCGGCGGCGACGCGTGCGCGGGCACGCGAAGTTGTATTTAATATAGCCGCCATGTCCAGAGGCACACCGAGGCGGGGCGAACGCGGCGCGAAAGCGGGGCGAACGCGGCGCGAAAGCGGCGCGGGGCGTGCGCGAAGCGGCGGCGACGCGGGCGCGGGCACGCGAAGTTGTATTTAATATGGCCGCCATGTCCAGAGGCACACCGAGGCAGCGCGAAAGCGGGGCGAACGCGGTGCGAAAGCGGTGCGAAAGCGGCGCGGGGCGTGCGCGAAGCGGCGGCGACGCGGGCGCGGGCACGCGAAGTTGTACGTAGGATGTTCCATAAGTCTTGCAAAAATCTAACTATTTATTAAACTTTTTCAAAATAAGAACCATCACTGTTAATACACTTATGCATGCGTTCAAACCACGTATTAAACATAATCTTCCACTGATCCTTTGTGACACTGGCACAGGCCTCATCCCACGCACGTATTAATTCGTCATCAGTTGCAAATCGTCGTCCTTTCAACTGGCTCTTGATCAGCGGGAAGAGACTAAAATCACATGGCGCGAGGTCGGGGCTATAAGGAGGGTGGTCCAGCACAGTAAGCCCAGATTGCTTCAAAAACTCCTGAGTAATGGTCGCTCGATGAGCAGGAGCGTTATCATGGTGCAAGTGCCAACTGCCCAGACGTGAGTTTGGTCGCAGTTTCATCAGCTCGCGGATAACTTGCGGCAAACAAACATCAGTGTACCAGCATTGACAGTCTTCTGCTAGTCTAATACAACTCTCAGTCATACATGTCCTAACTTGTTACATTCTTTCTATTGCAACATTTATGGAACATTCTACGTATTTAATATAGCCGCCATGTCCAGAGGCACACCGAGGCGGGGCGAACGCGGCGCGAAAGCGGGGCGAACGCGGCGCGAAAGCGGCGCGGGGCGTGCGCGAAGCGGCGGCGACGCGGGGCGTGCGCGAAGTGGCGGCGACGCGGGCGCGGGCACGCGAAGTTGTTTTTAATATAGCCGCCATGTTCAGAGGCACACCGAGGCGGGGCGAACGCGGCGCGAAAGCGGCGCGGGGCGTGAGCAACGCGAGCCCGCGTTCGAAACGCGTTGAAGCCGCCGCCCGCGTTCGGTGTGCCATGTACAAATTGCGCGGGCCCGCGTTAGAAACGCGACGCGCCGCAACCGCGTTTGGTGTGCCCGGGCCTTTATTTTCATTTAACAGCCTTAGGCGCAACTTGATATTAAGAGAGTGATTTAGGAAATGTGCACCAGTGAAAGCGAGGCACTTAGAAGGCGCCAAATATTTTCTCAGAACTCAGTTGCCTATCCCATTTTAAGTACAAACAATGGGGCACTCCGGTGGAAAAAGTGTTTCCGTTTATCGCCCTTTAAAATTAATTGCGATGTGTTTACACATGGAATTGAGTTTTCTAAATTGAAAACGGTAAGCAAAACAGAAAGTAGCTTTTGGCGTGCACAAAGAAAAAGGGTATCTCGTTTTTATTTATTTGCTTCAATAGCTTTGATCTTTGGTCCTTTGAAAAACGCCACTCAAGATTCACAGAATACGCTTAAATGGGTTTCTATTTAAGTCTTTCACATTGAATATCTTATGGAATTTGCATTTCAAACATTCCGTCCATATTTCACTTAGAAGTTAACAACTTGATTTGCTTGAAACATTAAATGTACCTAATTATTTGTACCTGATTCCAGCAATTAGATAAGGATATCTGAAGAAAATTTATCTTAAAAGTGAAATTAATGAAATAGCGATTTCAATATTATCCATTTCTTTATTGTATGTTACCATAGACGAATAAGATGATACTTTGTTATATTTCTCTGTTGCTAAGTGAGTGTAACAAAGCTGATAACTTCAGGTGTGAACATAAATAAAGGAATTGATCTTAATTGTTCAAAGAAAGGAAAGTCACAGAAATATTTTCCAAATTATTTAGAAGTCTCTCTTTGATTGCGAAGTTAAGATTGTTGACTAATAGTTACAAAAGTTAAGCATCATGATCCTCGTTATCGTTAAAAGGTTTTCGAGAAAGTTTTTTAACAAGTTTTATTTTCACGGAAAGGCGAATATATTTAAATTTTGATACATTATTATTGCTTCTAGGTTTTTACGAGTTATGATTTGTACTTTGGTTCTAGAGCGACGTGGCGTACTGTTTATAATGCGTTCAAAAACTGCGGCGAGCTCCGATACACCGTACGTCATGAAAAGGCGGAGCGTAGGCGACAACCATGCAAGATATAGCGCGCCCTCTTCACAGAACAAAGTGTCCGATTTAATCGACACACCAATAGATCCGCGCCATCATGGGCATAAATCAGGTACGACGTAAGCAAACAACTATTTACCAGCTCGTAAACAACATGTGCATCGCACGCCGCTTCACCTACAATAATCCATATGGACATACCATAATGATCATCAGTCAAACTCGGTTTGGGACTGCCTGGTTAATAGGACTTAAGCTCGTTTAATAGTCGGATACGTACCAATATCATACTCAACTAGCTTTGTAGTATGACAAAAAGCCTAAACATTTGATGGACCTATGAGAGGAACTAGAACGCAATTGGTAACCGTGTACTGAATTTGTAGAAGTAAATAGGTACTTAGTGCAAAGAGAAAGATTACGTACGGACGTTCTGTACTAGCAGCCGTCATGTCTTCAAAAGTCCCTTTGAGAGAGATATTTCATTTCGTAGAATTCTAATGACATTTAATTCAGATGTGCATGGGTTATGCCGTAGCTGTTATTTTCATGGATCGATAAACTTTAAATGATTTTTTTACTATAGTTACATAGACATTTTTATAGACAGGCGATAAGCAGATTTTGCTGCTACGTTTGCCTCATATTGATTGATTCGTATCTGTGTTTAATGCTAATGAACAGCGACGGCACACACACGAGAATATAACCGCAGTATGCAGTAGTTTGAGTCTTATTCTGATATTAGATATAAATTCCCGTATACTAATTTACTTATTTCATAATATTATTCGGACATCGGCGAAAACAGCGATATCGCGTGAGTGTGAACATGCTCAACATCAACAATTAGATCGTAATGAATTCCATGCTTATTTATCGAACAAGTTCAACCCACATTGGGTTCGTAATACCGTCCTACATTACTGTAGTTGACGTAAATGAGTTCCTATGTAGTGTATATAGAAAAGCCCATTGATTGGCTAGGTCGAGTCGTCCGCCGTCACAGCGGGTCGAGTGTGAGTGACAAGCGCGCGAGATAATGCGCGTTCCGTGAAACAAAGCCGACGGCGCCTGATTTAATCAACAATTCAATACGGAGATCTAGTGTAAGCACCTATTTGCCCGACAACTGTTATGGTAAAGGGGACGTGACATTAATTCCAAGCTCGTTGCCAACTAATCAATTATGCGACAATAATTCAACGACAAACCGAGTTTCGAATTTATAATGTGCTAGCCATCCGCTTCGTGATTCCTAATTTGTTCTCGTTACTGTCGACGATTGACTCAAATTTGAATTCTAACACTCGTTTACGCATTTGTCCGGAACTGGACACAAAATAGGCTTGATTATAAAGCTCTATAAACGAGAGAAGCTCGGTTCATGCCTTCCAGTAATAAATAACGGGTCCCCGTCTCAGTCAGTTTTAACTTTCATTTATTATGTCGAAAGGTTAATATTGCAGCTCTCGTGCTCTACAGACACGTAAAAAAAATTGATTGTTGCACCAACCAGAAAGTGATTCACTTTTGCACCGAGTGTTAGTTTGGAGCCCGAACGCAAGTGAGGGCTCTAAAAACACGAGCGCAATAATACATCACTTGATGCGAGGTGCATAATCTGCTTTTCTTTCAACTACTGCAAAAAGTTGGTAAAAAAAGGAAAAGTGTAGTTAAACTGTACTGGCAACTTAAAAAAGGATTTTTGCACCTGGTATGCCGCACCCTTAGAATTTTTATACAGCCTATGACACTCGGACGTTCTCCCGGAATCTTAAGATACCCTATTTATTAAAATCGGTCCAGTGGTTCAGCAGGTAAAGCAGAACATCCGAAAATGTTCAAAGAAAACTTGTATCTGTTCAATTCATTTCCATATTACTTACTATATTACTTACCAATGTTTTTTAAAATCTTTTATTAAACTACACTATCTTATCAGTCAGTACTTTGAGCAAAACATTTTAGACGGTGCAATAACAGTTCGATATGACCGCTGACATGTGGACTGTCTTGCTAACAGTAAGTCCACAGAAAAGTTGTCAGCTGTCCCGTCAGACTGTGAATAGGCGGATTGGGTAGTTGGTGGCGTAAACTTCTTGATCAACTAACCAAATAAAAAGAAATACAAAACAGTGCAATAATGAATTTTTTTAATAATTTAATGAATTTTTTTAGCAAATTTATTGCTCTAGAGCAAATAAGTGCTGCTTTGTGCTGAGTATTTAAGGACATAATGATGAAATTAAAGCGTAGTTGGAAGAAATAGTTAATAAGCATACCTACCAGACGATAGTCGTACCTACTTTATAATTTTATCCAAGTGCGAGTATTGTGTCATAGATCACAATCTAGTTCGGTCGCGTCAAGAATTCATAATGCTTCAATTACTGTAATGAGAGAAGATCGCCGAGTTAAATAATTTAGGGAGTTGTTATCAGGTGGAGACGCGGGCAATTGAGACATTATCTTGTTTGTGTGGCTGGGTACGAGCGGCACTTGCTTTGTGCACGCAACAAATCAGTATACCTAGGTACGTCGATGAGATATGTTTTCGTGACAGACATACATACATGCTATGTTATACATCTTTGAATGGACTAAGCTGATTCACGAGGTGGTAGGTATTTCTTTAGAATTTTTCAGAAGAATAAATACTTATTAATTAGTATTTGTTTATTATCCATATCTGACAATAAATCGTGACTAAAGCCGCGTTTATTTCAAGTGTTCATAATGTATTATTCCACTTAATTTTTTAAATATTCTCTTTTCATAAATTTTTAATAATATTAAAAAATATCAAAAAAAAAGGAGTACCAACGACCGCGGAGCAGTTTTATTAACATTATTTAATGGATAGATGCTATTAAGTGTATTAAGGGGCTCGTAAACAGGCTAGTTTTTCAGCAATGTATTTCTGCAAATCGGGTTATCCCCAAAAAGATTACATAGTACATCACTAATAGGGACAAGAAGTTTGAATGTAAACTTGTGGGGATAACCCGAATTGCAGCAATAAATTGCCGAAAAACTAGCACGTTTACGAGCCCCTTTAGATAGGACTTTAGTCTATCAGGGGGGCTAGCACGACATGCCCGCGAGACGTTTGTCGCTCAGTGCGTCTCTGTCAAACTAATGAAATATGTAAGGGACGCACTGAGCGACAAACGACTCGCGGGCAGGTCGTGCTAGACGTGCAGATCTCTTGTTATGAACACCCGACCGTGGCACTTCCCGTTAATTCTCTTTGTTTACCTATTGTTACTAACTTACATATATCTAAATTTTAGGTTCGAAATTATCATAATAATGAGAACCTAATTATGTAAGGTTAAAATGCTTGCCCTAATTAGATATAATTAAGTTTGGTGGCCTTAATCGGCTTCATTCATATATACCTATTTACTCACATAGGTCTTCTATGCTATCCCAATAGTAACTAGGTCATCTTTTATGCCTCTAATTCAAATAACAAACAAGTGAGTCTGACTCGCGCGCTAAGTGTCTCGTACTTACCTATGAAAAATTGACATAACCTACTTTTTAGGGTTCCGTACTTCAAAAGGAAAAAAATTGAACCCTTATAGGATCACTCGTGTGTTTGTCTGTCTGTCCGTCTGTCACAGTCAATTGTGTTCCGAAACCGGACCGATTGAGTTGAAATTTGGTATAGGTACATATGTAAGTCGGTGACCGCAACACGGATGCGTAACGCAAATAAATTAATTTTAAACATGGAGGCCACTTTTAAAATGTAATGTAAATTAGAAAAAAAAGTTATGCAAACTATATCGTGTGACATAGCAAATTAAAGGACTTGTGTTAATAGGTACTTAATTTATTTTTTTTATTTTTTAAGATAAATAGTTTGGAAGTTATTTAGGAAAATATCTGAAAATTTACCACCATTTGAAAAAGATACAGAAAATAGTTCTTTACCTATAGATTACAGGAAAACCTATGAGAAGTCTATGGTATTTAAAGTAACATAGGAAATTTCAGATAATCATGTACGGTACGGAACCCTCTCCACGCGGGTATTACTCGCACTTGTCTGGTTTTATAGGTACTTAAAGTCTGTTCGCCGAAAGTTGATAAATATTATGAAATCGTCTTGAAATAGCGACTGTCGCTTACCTCTCGCAAATTATATGACGGGCGTCGCTTATCGCCACGCGCACTGAGTTTCGTGGTACGAGGGACGCAGTTGTTGTCAAGCGACCGAGCAAGTGGTTCTAGAACACGCTTCGAGTTTGTCGTTTGGGTATTCGTGTGTTGGTTTAGACGAAGCAATTTAACGTTTCATAATAAATGTCACCGACTCTGATTCTTCCTCTGACTCGAGACTTCGTCATGGTTGTCGTCCGATGATATGCCAGCAATGAAACATAGGTATACAGGCTATTCAATAATAATATTCTATGAAAAAAATTGTTTTTCCCTTTATTTTTTATTGCCATCGCTAAAAATAATGAACAGGCATTAAGACGCCCTGATTTTTTTTTTTTTCTGATCAACTCTTGGCAAATAGACTTTACGGAACCCTAAAAAATAAAATCCTCTATCCAACCTTTGAGTGTGATAGGACCTTGCAAAGTATAATATGTTTTTGTTTTTTTTTTGTTTTTGTTTTTGTGTTTTTGTTTTGTTTATGTTTTTGTTTGTTTTCTCGAAAGCCATAAATATTTCGAACTTTGTAAAATATACCTGAGGTCCTATGATCACAGGGCTGAAAACTTTCAGACATAGGGGGGAGGTGGTTTGACATATTTGTATTTGACGTAAACGGACTAGTTTTTTGGCAATTTATTGCTACATTTCGAGATTTCCCCAAAAAGATAACAAGTGGAACGTGGATAGGTTGCCGGTGTAGGTGAGGGTGGAGACAGGTAAAAGACAGGATATGGTATCGGTGGTTTATTTTATAAATACAAGGCACTCTGGAACAATTTTATAAAACTTATGAATATAGGTAGGTGAGGCTATGGAATGAGATGATTTGGAGGCTTTGTGTGACACTCTATTTACGATTAAGTGCCTCACTGGTAATTTTTAATGACAGGATAACGGGTACAATTGTGCTTCCTTTGTAATTCGCACTGCACTTTTTAACTGCGGTTACTATGATTCTAATTATTTAGGTATTTTACAGTATGTATGTATTAAAATAAAGCTATGTTTCTTTGTAATTCTAAGACCTTTCTAGGCCGAGCTCTCTTATGAAGTGAAGTCAATTTTCTAAATCGATCTATCGATCTAACGTTTGAGTTTCGAATTTGGAATTGGAAAATAAATTGAAGGAAAAAGAAGAAGAAGATGAAGAAGTCAGTCGAAGGAGTTTTGTACGAGTCGCGATAGCGCCTCGTTACATAAACATATTATGTCGCTAGTGGGGACAAAAAGATACCCCGAATTGCAGGAATAAATTGCCGAAAACCTAGCCCGTTTACGAGCCCCTTAATGAATAATAAAAATATGCTGGCGAAAACTACAACAAAAATAGTTTTAAATGGTTAAGCAAAGTCTTTTCGTATGATACCATTCTTGACCTTATTGCTTGGCTTTCAAAATTCAATCCACTTCTTTAAGCCTTCTTTACAGTAAAATTTAATATATGTTTTCTTTGACTATTTTAATAGATGGGGACACACAAGTAACTAGGTATATTAAATTGTATGGCTGCCAGTGCTCATTTTACATTACACGACCAGAGTACCTAGCATATTAAGTCATTAACTCATTAACTCATTTATTCATAATTATTCAATTACATGTCAGTCAATATACCTATAATAAAAATTATAATAATTACATTCATTACACAAATCAATTGCAGGACATAAATTCGTCAAAGCTGTAAAGTCTGCTCTATAAGCCATTTTTTTAATTGAGCTTTGAATGATGCTACACTTGGCGTTGCGGTGACTTTCTCAGGCAGGCGGTTGTGCGGTATTAGCTTTTATCGTGCACATAAATTTATATTCATTTATGTATGTTACGCATCCATGTCGCGGTCACTGATACACCACTGGTATATAATATGTGTACCAAATTTCAGCTCAATGGGTCCATTAGTTTCAGAGCAAATTGGCTGTGACAGACAGACACACGAGTGATCCTATAAGGGATCCGTATTTTACTTTTGAGGTACGGAACCCTAAAAAGCAAACCTAGCCGGTTATTTAAAAGAGACAAAGTAAAATTAAAGCATGAACAAATGGGGGAAAAATAATGGATTGATTACAAAGGTAAATAACTAGTGCTGTTTGGGTATTTTTTTTAAATATAGGAAGAGACTTAGCACAATTTAAATATTAATTATTGTGCTTAGACAAATTTGGGCTGGCACTCATTTTTTTGAGATATATATTTATACTGATTGTTATTTTCTAATTATAATTGTCAATCTTACAGATAAGTTTCAATGCCAACCTTCAACCTTGTAAAGCATATTTTACTAATAATAAAAGCTACTGAATAAACAAAAGATTATTTCCTACTATTCGTGTTGTACTTTATCGCTTTTATATAGAAAACAGTTGTAATTCTATATAGATTGCCTTAGTGTTTACATTTACAGAATAATATACACATTATTCAGCTAGAAATAAACAAGTAATTTATAATTTAATACTTAATTTTAATGCAAAAAGAAACAAGTCGCAATGTCACCGAGCTTCAAAGTTTTGCTGAAAATGCTTTCAGTCCTTACCTTTGAACGGTCTACTTCGACCATACAAAAACTCCAATATGAACACAACACAATCACTTTTAACACGTGATATTTAAAGCGTCTGCAATAATTTCAACTGAAAGTCTACAATCACACGTCTTTTTTACGATATCACAAATATTTTGTCCTGCATCTTCTTCCTAACAAAAAATCTAAGCTAACCATTACTCATGACATGACATGAGTGACATGACATGACATTCAACAATGATGTTCGAAAACGCTTACATTTATTCGGGTTATCTAAGCCTAAAGGAAAAACGCTAAAATGGTTCCTTGCCAAAGCTGTGCTTTAACAAACATTGAAATTAGGTACAACAATAAATTTCGTTACGCTATGAAACTGCATTCATTAATGTAAATGAAAAATACAAAATAACCCAGAACTCTTTTTAAATATTTATATGGCCCTAATGCAGCTCTTTGCCGCAAATTAGAACTCTGAAAAGGAGTTTTTCTCTTAGGCTAGGTACTGACCTACAATATAACTGTGCTATGTCGTCAGTTGCACAATTATATTGATGGTCAGTAGTCAATAATGACCGTCAATATGATCTACTGACGATCAATATAATTGTGCAACCTGTGATACTACACAGTTAAATTATAGGTCAGTACCTAGCCTTATACTTAACTTAAACGTACTTCACGGTACGCAAAATTAAAGCATGAGAATATACTATACTATAACTTGATTTCTTGAACAATTTTGTCTCATCTCTGATCTTACATTTCAGCATGCTCTTTTGATTAGAACATTTATGTTAGAACGGTTATTAAGCTATATTTTTAAAAGCTCCTGTTTTTCATCGCCCGTATGTTCTTATTATACTGCGTTAAAATCGCTCCGGTCCCATGAAGACGAAAAAACATACCGACTTTCGTATTTAAACTTAAGAAGTAAAGTTTGATGTAATGTAACGATAGATGCGTCACTCCTGTGAAACACTGTTTTCTCGGGTGTGAAGATTACATACTACCAGCCCCCTAAGCACACTAGTTTTTAAGGTTCCGTAGCCAAACTAGAATCTACCCTAATTTTATAATTTCGCCATGTTCGTCCATCTGTCTGTATGTGACAACCATTTTTTTAAAGACTATTTAAGTTATAATGCTGGACCCCAATTGAGAATTGGCGGCCTGAGATTTTGTATCCAACCTAAAAGTTAAAAAGAAAAAAATCGCAGGTCAGCTCGATTTTAAGGCAGCATGGTCCATGATTTTAGCCTGTCCGTTAGGACAAATAGAAAAAAAAAGAACAGGCCCCCATTCTCGGTGCATTCGAGATAAAGTCGATTGCGATTAAACGTCAGATTCACACAGTGTAGTCAAACGACTCTATGCACTGACGTTTAATCTCGATTGTGAGATTATCTCGAATGCACCGAGAATTGGGAGCCAGTTTGGTTGTCAATGTCAAGTAGGTATTTCTTAATTTATAACCTACAAAATATTGTCAGTCAGTATTTCGATTTCAAACAAACACCGTAGGGATATCTTTAACAATGAATCTTACTGGTATTAGAAGTTTGATAAAGAGTACCGTTTTCCTATATCACCAGTCTTACAATGCTGTTGGTGCTTGTGTCAATGTTTTCAACAAGAAAACCTTTCACACAACTAATGCTGTTCATGATCTAATGGAATTTTTCGATAGTAAGAAAAACTGGACAGAAAATAACATAAAGGTAGGCAGAGGCTGGAAATTGGACGAGTTGAGGATAAAATCGAACACTGACTTACATAAATTGTGGTATGTTCTTTTGAAAGAAAGAAACATGCTATACACAATGGAACATGCTTGCGATGAAAAAGTAAGATTGTTTCCCAGTCCGGAACGAATTGATAAAGTGCAAGAGTCAATGAACAACATTGAGACGGTCGTGAGAGAGCGTAATGTTGCATACTACCAACTGGAGACAGGGGAGACTGGTGAGCGACCCGTGACAGATGTTGTTAATGTATTTGGTTTGCCAGAAAAATATGAGAAATCAGAGCATTTTATTCCAAAGTTCATGAACACTCGTTGGGTTAGGCCTTATTTAGAACATGGAATGATTAATGCCATGGCTGTAAAGAAATTCTACCGCCTATACAGAGAGAAACAACTGAATGAAAAACGCAAAGCACGGAATCGTGATTTCCATCATGTGCAACATTTATTAAAGCGTTTCCCTGCTATGGATATGGAGAAGCTCAAAACTGAATACCCTGATGTGGATATTGAAAGAGCCAAACGCAGTAGAAAAGCAAGAGGGCACTTTATGCCTAAATATTAGTTCATATACTTTATAAAAAATAATGTAGAATAAAAAATGGAATTGGAAAATACTCTTTCTGTTTTCATTTACTCAGGAACTAATTAACAATAGCCTTGTCACATCTGTTATTCCTGTACCTTATATTTTATAAAATGAAATGCTATAACATCACTTGCTATAATTCATTGCCACTATCTATAACATTTAAATTGTATAATTCCAAAATCCCATGCTAAAGCATTTAGAAAATTTAGAATCTATCAAATGGTTTCATATAATATTTATTTTCTACAACCATTATTTGACTCATTACCCAAAATATAGAACACTCGCAATCTAGAAGCATTATAATCTATTAAATTTGGTTATAGTTAGTTTCGAACAAAACATTTTTTGAGCAAAACCAAAGTTGCGGTTTTGGTTCTAATTTCGGCCAGAACCGAAAGTGAACCTTTTATAGCTGTGTTAATATCTTTGAATATTATTAATAAAAATATTCAGTGGACTGTTATTTATAGACATATGAACAATAAAGAACTCTTAAAAAATGAAAACAGTTCACTTACAAAAGTGGAAAAAAGATTTATTGTGAGTTTTAATTTTATTAAATGACTATCAGCCAGCCTCAAAATACCTACTACTCTTAAGCCAACATCCTTCTTTTATTTACTTGTCAATTAAAAATAAAGACAACAATTAGGTATGAAGTAGGTAACATTTTTCTAGCATTAATCAACATGTCTGATTGCGCTTGGAAAGGGACCTCTTTGTAGATAGTCACTAGTTAGATTCAGAATCAAAGGGAAGTACCCTACAGGTTTTGTTTCCCTTGCGAGTATCAAAATGTGGCATAAACGGCTGTAGGTATCTTTGGATTGGAGAGACACAAGGTTGATTTTTCACAGCTCCAGGAGATTGCAAACCTGAGTATTTGATATTAATTTCAACTTGATACCTCCACGCGTTCTTGAGAAAAATGTCTTGACACACAAACAGACAGACCGACAAAGAAGTGATCCTTTTTTCCTTTTGAGATATGGAACTCTAAAAATCAGCTGCTTATTAATAATTTTGATGACCTCGTTATTTGGACATACTCCGGGTGGGAAACGCTCCTTTCAAACCATCCATTTTGTAGGACAATAATTGTGCTTCCGGGATTATTATCAAATTATCTTACATTTCAATAAAAAACATAGGTACTTTTAGTCAGACAATTTCGACACCCCACCAAATCGACATGTTTTACACCTGCGTACAGGGCCGGATTTAGCCCCTGCCCCGCAGCCCCATTACTGAAATTTTACTCAAACTTATACATCTTCCAAATGTTGCCGCCCTGGGCACTAGCCCCGACTGCCCCTAGTGTAAATCCGGGGCTGCCTGCGCACTTCATAAGCTACCTCTATCGAGATTTTTTAAGAGGAACAACTTGGGCTTCTCTTTGAACGGAACCTACTCGCGAGGATTCATAGCATCATAGCATCACGCCCGAAATCCCTAATGGGGTGGGCAGAGCCACAAGACTACTTGTGGCCACGTTTGATTAATTAATTAGTAGGTGATCAGCCCATCGCCCATACAGATAGTCCACCATGTTGGAGAGGACCCGTCCCTTAGTCGACTTTTACGACATGCCGGGATGATAAGCATCTGCACGCATTCTATGCTATTTCTTCACTCCCAGTGCAGCAGAGGAGTATTCAGCCAGTTATTAATCACTGAAAAAAAAAACAGGCGGTGGCTCCTGCTCTAAATAGGATTTGTAAATAAAAAACTTGTACATAAGTACTTGTTGAGGTATATTAGTTTTGACTTATTGATACACAGCCTTGTAGACTTACTGGATAATCATCTATCTCCTTTACATTAAAATTTGTTAATCAACATCACAGCATTCTTGGAAAAAGATTTATTAAATAATCAGTGTAATGTAATAATAATTTTACGCTAATAGAGGTAGATTTTCAAAGATTTTAAGCACTTCTGGAAACTCGTTGTTAATCTTCATTTCAAGCCAGATCATTATTAGGTCTTTGAGTGTCTGATAAATCGACCTATATTTTTTTATGAATTCTTCAGAAACTGAATACATACCATGTGGAGTAATCAGTTGTGTGCGGTCTTTTCCCGTTACATTTTCATGCAGCAACTGCTCATTTAAGTTTTCTAAAGTATCTTGTACACGTTGAACACTGTAGGTATCTAAGTGGGCCGCAAGTGTTAGGTAAATGACATACACAACATGGTTTTGCTCAAGCGGACTCAAATATATGTGCTCCAGGGGCTCAATTTTAGGGTACATGTTATTATTGTTGTCAGAGTTTGAAATTGGCTTAGCCAATTTACATATCTTTGTCAGGTATCCTATAATATTGTCTATATCATAAACCACTGGATGATAATTCAATATTTTTACTTTTTCATCTGACTCCACATATTGTTCCCATTGCCGGTTTTTTACAAAATTAATTAAAATTTTGATCACATTGTCTTCTTGGATTGACAGAAAAGCCTTGGTGATATGAATTCCGATTAGGTGTTGCATAAAAGGTGGTTGTATCCTTTCCAAAATCCTGATAACTGATTCATGTGGAAGAGCTGAAAATAACAAGATTAAGATTACTTTTTGGTTAAATTTATAATTTTTAACCCTTTCAACGCCACATGCTACAGCTAAACATGCTGCAGACGCCGACGAAATGTATGGAAAACGGCATACCGTGGCGTTAGGGGCACGAAAATCTGCTGTCGTGTATAGCCGACTGTGGCGATAAAAAGGAACGTAAGATATATTGTGACTCAGAAATACTAGCAAGCAAGCAATACCTTTCATGTTGTCATACAATTTGCTGGCAAATGCTGCACTGTATTTTCCTAGGTTTGGATAGTCACTGTTTGATTTAGTCTCGCAAATGTAAAACGTCTGAATCATTGTGTTTAGCCAGGCCTGAAAAATAAATAAACAAATTTTATTTTACTATTCTACAAACAATGACAACATTCATATGGTTAAGTAAATATTGTTAAAATACAACACTCACAAATGTTTGCCACAATTATTAAAGATTTAATATGAACTTATGCTTGCACAAACTAATTTACTTACAGTCAATATTTGAATATGCTCATCTGGATATTGCAGATGAATGAAATAAATGAAGAGGTTCATTATTTGTAAGCAATTATTGGTTACAGCTCCAGTTTTAAAAGGACCATCTGACCACAGAAGTATAGCAATCAAAGGTTTTTTTTTGGCGTCCATAATGTGCGTAACTAATTTACTAGTATGTCTGTAAAACACGTTTTTTTTAATACACCCTAGCTAAAAGATAAATGAAAACATTAGATTTATGTACTTTAGGAGAGGACATATGCAAGCCATTCAGTAATTATTTGGTATTCCAGTTTTTTAAGGTTCATACTTGGCTGAAATGTTACATTCATTTATTGAATATTTACAAAACAATTGACTAATATTTCAGAAAGTCATGTTGAACCCATTCATCTAGAACTACCAGACAAAATTAGTTAACCTTTTGAACACCACAGCGCAATGCGAGAAAGCGTGCTCCAGATGCTGTGGCTGATAAAATGTATGGAAAATGGCATTCCATGGCATAAGGGGCACAGAAATCTGTTGGCCACAGCCGACTGCGGTATTCAAAAGGTTAAATGTAAACCAACATATTGTACTTTACTTCTTGCAGTGTCTCATCTAAATATATTTCATTCATCAAGAAGATAACAAAACACTTATTTCGTACTCTTCTATTATATATTTTATCAAACAAGCATAATTTACAAACCTTGCTTGCCATATCGCCAGATCACATTGCAACAATTCAATAACACTCTCCAGGACAGCCATTAGTCTTTTAATTCTTTCGGGCCTCTCAAGTAATTCAAAAATTTCAAACTTTTCTTTCTGCCAATGCAGGCCTTGAACACCTTCCTTCATGTCTTCAGGGATATTTTCATTTTTATTAACAATGGCTTCATCTATGCTTTTTTCATTAATTTCATTAGCTAGTCTATTCAAGCAATACTTGGCTATTCCTTGACTGCAGCCAAATGAAGCCCTATTTGTGAATGTGTTATTTCTTAAGTCCATAGGTGATGTGAGAAAGTTCTTGTAGCATTTCCTCAAGTTCTGGTCATGACAAGGTGGATGAGTTTTAAAGTTGAGAGCTAATACTAGTTGGCATTTATCTATTAGATCTTCTATAGTGTATGTTGAATATATGTCTTCATGAACATTCTGAAATATTTGAGGTGTGAAAAGGATAAATTTTCATACAAATGAAACGCACCCCCATTCCTATGAGTAAATATATAAATTATTATATGCATTAACTACACAAAACAGCAATCTCTCAAACTTTATTACAATTATGGAGATTTCTTCAGATAAAAACATCCTGAACTTACCATCATTATTTCAACAATTTCCTTCAGAATATCTGCTGATAAATATTGATCATAAGTGGTACTCATTTGGCACACCTCTAGAGCATCATACCACATTCCAGTGTTCACTTCTATTTTAAATGACTCCACAGCATAAGAAGGCATTTCTCTTGCCACCGTCTGAAACATATTCAAAGGGAAACAATGTTATATTTTATTTGAGTCATAGTAACCACAGGATTCTAATTTTACTACAAGTTGATCCTAACAGTTATCAAACGAGATTATTGCAAGTTGTATCGTTATTAATATCTTAAAACGCATCTTCTAGGCTAATATACAAAAAGTAGCGGCCCAGAACAAGCAAGAATTTTAATTGTAAGAATAAAATTCAGAACACTTCAGAATAGTAAGAATACCGGAATGTCTTACCTCTTGTTTGGCTGAATGATTACATTCGCCTTTAGCGCATACAGGAAGATAAACCAACTGCAGACGTGATTGTCGATCAAAGTAAGCGTCGCACGATACCTTTTCACATGCAGTAACAAAATTCTTTCTTCTTAAGGCCTTTAGCTCAGCTTGAGCTTGCAAAGTTGCTTGTGTTGCGGACCTTAAGTGCCGTTGGATCACATTATTTTCCGTAACACCTTGTTTCCTTTTATCATCATCAGTCTTCATACGTTTCTTTTCGGGGCTTGACATGATCCAATAGGTAAAACCAGTACCTAACAACTTTTATTTTACTATCAAGCATCTATCTTCACATAGATAATCGTTCCAAATATTAAAAATGTGATGATAAATAAGACCGCAATTTGTATTGCAAGGCAATCAACAAATCGGCTCTAATCTACACATGTCTACATACACAGCACGCGCCAAAATAAGAATTATTTTATATTTCTGACAGAAGGATGTTTTTTTTTTTGATTTTTGTGGCCTGGTTTCGAAGGCCTTTAAGTCATCTCAAGCATGAAAGCGGTCCGTCACGTTCGTGAGCCGCTATTGGCGGTTTTGGGTGCGGCGTAGGATTTGTCCAATCCGGAGCCGCGAGACCTTAGATTATAGAAGTAAAAGATACGCTGTAAATTAATTGAACCTACGAATGTAATGCTACGCTGCTCCCGCAAACATCAGCGCCCTAATGAAAAAACAAGATGGCTGTATTTTATTAGTACGTTGATTTCAAATATGTTTTTTCGCCTTACGTCAGCCAGTGACAGTATGACCAAATAAAGAAGATTGTAATAATGCTGTTACAAATAAACACTTAATTGCCAATATTATTTAGTATCATAACCTTACAGGCCAAACAAATGCGCTTATGTTTTGTATGAATCCGTGGCCTGTATAGTTGACGTTTTAGGCGGCATGGCTTGACGGTTTCAACGTTTACTCTATTAGTATTCTATACTCTAAGCGCGAGACTCGTTCGAAAGCACACTAAACATTGTTTTGGGGATGCCGCGCTACAATATTCATTTTGTATAACAGAAGATTCAGTTTTGGTTCCAATTTCGACCGAAACGAAACCGAACCTTTTAGGCCCGCCACATACATTCGTTTTCCTGATTCGATTGCCGAACTCGTTTTTCATATTTGGACACCCCGAACGCAGATATTTTATATCAATATTCCTACATGGCACACACACATGTTCCTAATTTTTCCCTACGGAATTCTGAACGGAATTACATTTTATAATAAAACAAATAAACGCGCATAGCAATATTTCAAATTCAGACAGGGGCGATTTTACTATAACATTCCGGCGGCCGCCAATTCTCGGTGCATTCGAGATAATGTCGATTACGAGATTAAACGTGAGATTCATACCGTTGTGTCAAACGACTGTATGCACTGACGTTTAATCTCGATTGTGAGTCGTTTGACACAACTGTATGAATCTGACGTTTAATCTCGCAATCGACATTATCTCGAATGCATCGGGAATGGAGAAGGGCCAGGGAGCCAATTCTCGCTTCTGTCGAGATTTAGTCTATTTCGAGATGATCTCGAATCGTTTATGTCGAGTACGAATGTCACAATAATGTCTACAGCGACCGAAAATCGTATTCTCGGTGTCAATAGAGATGATAAGATAAATGTCGTAGGATACTATGTTTATGGTAATCTGCGTTTTATTATCTCGATTATGTAGTAATTGTAATCGAAAAAATACACATGAACGTTTAAGAAATATACTAACTATTGAAAACTTCAGAATGTACCTTATTGGTAATCTTTAATGTAATTAATTATTCAATAAGTACGCTTTTACTTATTTTAATTATTTTAGACACTTGGTTAAATTTTCATTCAACGGCGGACGTGTAGCGAAACGCAATATTTTGGTAAAAATAAACACGTTACTAAGCTATTTTGATTATATTAGATTAATACATGGATGTCAGTAGTTGAAATTGGCGGTCAATTTGTCCACTGATTTTCAATATAATTGTGCAACCAGTGATATTGCCCAATTATACTGATCGTCAGTGGATGATATTGGCCGTCAATATCAATTACTGACGATCAATATAATCTAATACAAAATAGCTTAGTTCGAACAAGTAATAATGGAGACTGCACTGAAGGCTCGGCTGATAGCCCTTATCGAAGCAGATAAAGAGCTTCACCAAAAGAAGTTTTCTTCAAAATTTACAAATAAAGAGCCTGGAGAAGGTTTCTGGCCCCAAGAAAGCATGGACGGAATGGGGAAAAGTAACGCCGTACGGCAAATTGTAACATAAGATGCAGTCTCGGCTACTAAAGACTATCCGTTGCATGTCGAGTGCTAGGAGTAGACACATCTCGATACTGAGATAACGAGAATACACAAAAATGCTTGCTGTCGAGATCCGCCATTTTTTTTCGAAATATCTCGTATTCGAACCTATCTCGAAACCGCGATTATTGGGTCCCAGGCCCTTTGTAGTTTTTTTTTTTGCGGTTATTAACGTAGGTATTTGAATCTATGTCGATGTACCTATCTTTAGGGACAACAATTTTCCAACGGCAATGTTAAGTTTGTCCCTCAATCCATTCTATATTTTCGTTAGAACAATCAATGTTTGGTGCTTTCATAGCGTATAAACTTCAGTAGGTTGATATTACCTAATCATACGGAACTATCAGGAACTATATATTATATCGGTGCGCGACTCCGACTCGCACGTCGCGGCTTTTTAGGGTTCCGTAGCCAAATGACAAAAAACGGAACCCTTATAGATTCGTCATGTCTGTCTGTCTGTCTGTCTGTCTGTCTGTCTGTCTGTCTGTCTGTCTGTCTGTCCGTCTGTCTGTCTGTCCGTCCGTATGTCACAGCCACTTTTTTCCGAAACTATAAGAACTATGCTATTGAAACTTGGTAAGTAGATGTATTCTGTGAATCGCATTAAGATTTTCACACAAAAATAGAAAAAAAAAAACAGTACTTAGAACAGACAATCAAAAAATTTTTTTTCATCAGACCGAAAATAACCTGAATAGTTGCGCGAGAGACACTTCCAAAGTGGTAAAATGTGTCCCCCCCCCTGTAACTTCTAAAATAAGAGAATGATAAAACTAAAAAATATATATGATGTACCTTCCACCGAAAATTGGTTTGAACGAGATCTAGTTAGTAGTTTTTTTTTAAAACGTCATAAGTCACTGAACCCTTCATGGGCGAGTTCGACTCGCACTTGGCCGCTTTTTTTAATAAGACCAGCCCGTGATTCCTTTCTTAATTAGAGTAATTTCAGTCAACCTTTATTATTAACCGACTTCAAAAAAGGAGGAGGTTCTCAATTCGTCGGAATCTTTTTTTACAGGTAGGCACATCGCTTCTTCAAAGAAATAATATAAGAAATCATGACAAGTATTTTTGTGTAAATGTGCTATTTATAAATAAATAAGAGATGCTAGCAAAGATATTACGATAGGATTTGTGTAATTTTAGTGTGATGTATTTATTATGTATTATTATAATATTATTTTATAAAAAAAATTACTTAATCTTATAAAAACTTTTCAATAAAAAGGCTTGTAACTATGATTTATTATAGATTGTTTTAAACTTTCGCGATTTAAACACATATTTACATGTAAACGGGACTTAATCGCGTAACATAAAAAACCGACTTCAAATAGCCATTGTACAGAAAGTTTCTTTTTCCTTTTTAGTTCTATCATGTGATCTGTTGCTATCCAAGGTGCAAGGATGTCAATCGATGAGGAGTTCTCCTGGTTCTTCACCACGTTTGTAAATTGTGATGAGCAATTGGCATTATACAATTGTTAGTTGATGTATTAAATGTGTGTCGTTAAATCATATGATAGTAACTATAAAACAGTAGGTACCGTGACTCACTTATAGACAACGCACAGCATAAACGGGTGGCTCTAGAGGTTTGAGACATTCCTCGAGTACCCTAGAGGTGCATTAACGAGGGATTTTTTGAAACTCCACCCCTAAAGGGGTAAAAAGGGGTGATAAAGTTTCTATGGAAAATACCGCGGGCGAAGCTGTGGCGGGTCCACTAGTCGTATCAGAAGCGAAGGTTTACCCTCACACTTCGCCTCTGAGTCGTATTATAAATGACGGAGTTCTGAGGTAACAAACATTAAAAAAATACAACCGAATAAAGAACCTCCTCCTTTTTTGAAGTCGGTTGAAAAAGAAGTTAGAGCACTTTGCACTACCTATCCGAACTTTGTTGTATTCAGATTTTGTTAACCCTAGAATAGGCCAAATTAGTTCGAGTTAACTTTTCCTAACCCCGAACACACTAGGTACCTATATTTTCAGATTGATCACGTTTTGAACGGTAATGTGGTATTACAGATCACAGGTTTTTCGCAATTGTAAACAGAAATTTTTCAAAAAGCCGTCGATCTTTTTCAGTCGAAAACTATTTATTCATGTTCATTATATTTATTATTATAAATATAAAAATTAGATAATGGTGAATAGTTTAGATGATGCTGGAACTGATTATTCAAACATAATAACGCCCTTGGAGAGATTATGTTACTAAAGTTGTGTTTACTATGTTACTACTGTGGGGAAGTTACCACGGGTAAGCGACGTTGCCACGGTAACCAGTTCCTAATAGATTAAGAATACTGCCTCTTCTCGCGGAACAGCGACCTTAATTTAGGTCCACGATGAAGGATTAAGGAGATATCGATGCGTCCCGTGCGTTGTCCGATGTTGGGCCAACGTGTAGAGGGCTAGACGTGGGCCCAACGTCGGCCAACGCATGGAACACATCTCAAGTCGTATTTTTAATTAGACGAAGTCAACTGACGTGTACTGTGTTCTCAGTTGACGTTTACTGTGTTGTTAGCTACTGGCAGTTGGCTTCGTCTAATTAAAAATTAAGTATGTGATAGGCAGAAATATCTTTATCTCCTTCTTATAATATGAATGCGTTCCGTGCGTTGGCCGACGTTCACCCAACGTATAGAGGGGCCTAATTAAGATCTATCTGCCACGAGAAGAGGCAGTACTAGAGGGGCCGTTAAGAGGAATACTTAAGTGACTTCTTCAACAATAATGAGCCACAGGGTGCGACGTCGCTGTAGGTATAAGAAGCCGGGAACTAGTAAAATTAAATAAATTAAAATTAAATTAAAATTAGTTTATTTGGTACACAATATGTTAAAAAAATTCCAGGGGTCCCCACACTAGGCTTCGCCTGTATCGCGGGCAACCAAGTTTAAATAAGATATCAGACATAAGTTACCTTATAAACTAAAGCACAAAAAATTTAGAAAGAGAAAATTAAACATAATACTCCAAACTTAAACTACCTTATCTAAAATAGCTTCTGTCTCAGCATAATTTAAGGAATGGAGAAAGTTAAAAATGAGATTTTTTGCTTCATTTGTAGTGCGATCCTTTTAGTTACAGTGTTTGAGAATGGAATTGGAAGTACAAGCCCTGATATAATCTCCAAAACGTTTACTGGAGGCGGAAAGGACTCTTGGAACTGGTAACCTAAAAACGCGTTTATTCAGTAATGTGTTAGCAAGCCATGGCTTGCAAAGATTTAAGAGTAAGGCTACAGTTAAATATTTACGAAATAAGACTGTTATAAACATCTTTCTCTTCTCAATACGGCGTGCATAAACGAGGCCGTAGGATATCCAGTATCGACTAACCTTAGCCGGTGAAATCTCCTAGCCCTTGCTTGCAAGCTTTGCCAACTCTACGCAATTCACGGCCTATTGTACCGCTCCGTACCCGCCAAATGGTTATTGAAAAATTATTGATTCATAGTTTGGCGCAATCGGGCAGGCAAGTTCACGATTGCCCCTGTTTTGACTTAGATAACGGTCAGTATAAAACCACAGCACCTGTGCCGCAGAGATCAGTTCCACAGGATCATTTGTTGCAGACCCTACTACACATTTCAAAATGGCATTTCTTTTCAAGGTAAATATTTATGCGCTACTTAGATATGAAATTATAAATGGGCTTGTTAAATTGATTTTATAATTAATTCTTTTTTAACAGATAATTATAAAAATCGAAAACAATACCATCCGGAAAATTCAAGAGGAGTGTGAACCTACGGCTTTTCATTCAAAAGGCGATAACGATTTCCACCCCTTAAATGTTAACTGATGTTCACCAATTTTTGAAAGGTTGTCAGTCAGAATAAACTCTAGGTCTAAACGTTTTGATTTTTTGACTATATTCGATATTTCGGCTTTATTTGACTTTGTTGATCTTTAATCAAAATTACAAAACCGGACAAGTGCGAGTTAAACTCGCGTGGAGAGGGTTCCGTTCCGTACATGATTATCTGAAATTTACTAGGTTACTTTAAATACCATGGACTTCTTATAGGTTTTCCTGTAATCTATAGGTAAAGATCTATTTTCTATATTTTTTTCAAAATTTTAGCCCCAGCAGTTTCGGAAATGGTAATTTTTCGTCTATTTTCCTGAATAACTTCTAAACTATTTTACTTAAAATTCAAAACAAAATATATTTAAGATCCTCACAATAAGCCCTTTCATTTGATATGTCACACGATATAGGTGGCAAACCTTTTTTTTTTAATTTTCTAATTTACCCCCAAAAGTGGGCCCCATGTTCAAAATTAAATGATTTACGTTACGCATCCCTGTTGCGGTCACCAATTTACATATGTATACCCAATTTCAAATCAATCGGTCCAGTAGTTTTGGAGCAAATTGGCTGTGACAGACGGACAGACAGACAGACAGACAGACAGACACACGAGTGATCCTATAAGGGTTTCGTTTTTTCCTTTTGAGGTACGGAACCCTAAAAACGTATAGACCTAGATGTTGTTTTGACTGACGACCTATAAAAAAATAGTAAAAATCGGTTAACATTTAAGGGGTGAAAATCGTTATCGCCTTTTGTATAAAAAGGATGATTTCTGCCTTTGGTTCACAGTCCTCTTAACAGTTTTACAACACTAATCGATCGGCGACGATCCATAACGTTAATCAACAGTGGAATAGGATCGATCAACGTCAAATGACAGTACCTACTACTGAAAATATATCGATCGACGTCGATTGGTCTCATTCTGCTATCGATCGATCGATTGGCGTAGTAACACCCAGACCATTAATTAAAAATGTAAAAGCTATAAAGTAAAAAAATAAATTGCCAGTAAATAAAGTTTAGCAATGAAACCTAATTCACTTAACTTGAATCTAGAACAGTTAAATCGTTCAGTTTTTCTTTATAGCCTGTACTTAATTGGAATGAAATTTTCTTTTCTTCGGCACTGATTCACTTTTCATTGCCAATGTTATTGAGTAATAGCGAGACACTGACCAAGTACCGTAAAGGTCGTTGCGTTTTTTGTTGAGAGAGCGTGACCACAATATCAGCTGTATAATGCTGATTTGTTAAGGTGTGCCTATTCTATTATCCAAATAATTTAGCCTTTTTTTGCTCTAGGTATCTACGTTCTTGGCTTTAGTGTCTGTTGGTCTATCGGGCAAGCAGGGAGGCTACTCGTATAACCGTTTCAGTGGGCCCGTGAGTGGGCAGATAGTGGAGGTCCAAGTGCCAGCAGCTGAAGGCATTGCGGCTCAGCAACATGCGGATTATGGCTATGATCACAATACCGGCAAAATCCACCCGGACACCGCCAAATATGCACACTTGAAGACTGTCGACTATGTGGTAGGTTGCTTTATTCAATAAAAAATGTTACAGACCGAATTAATTTTAAACAATAGCGAGCATTTTGCAAAACAGGAGACTTAGTATAGTTAAAATGATAATTTTGTTCGCAATATCATATATAAACTGTGAGCTAGGACTGCGCTAGAACTACAGCTCTCTCACCAAGGAACCCATAGAAAAGAGCTCCATTATCTCTCTGTTTGACCATTTGTGAGTCTGTTTGCGGCATCTGATATGTCATGCATTTTAACGTACAATTCTCTCAGGAGGACGGTTTTTGTGGTGCCGAGTTTCTTTACAATGTAATGCCCGGAGGCTTTACAAATTATGTCATTTAGCAATAAGGAAGGAAATTCCAGAAAAACTGACAGAATCCTAATAATCACGCCACATACCGAAAGACAAATGCAGACATCTTTCTCAGTATCCCTGTTTTTTGACTACGAGCTGCATCTGAACTGATCGACATAATTATAAATACGCATTCTCCGATAAATAATGAAGTAATTGATGTTCTATTTATAACCAGGCCAAGCCAGATTACCACTACGCGTACGGAGTAGAAGACCCTCACACCGGCAACCTGCAGAGCCACAAAGAGTCCCGCGACGGCGATGTTGTGCATGGCGAGTACTCCCTTGTCGAGCCTGATGGCTCCATCCGTCTGGTGCGGTACACTGCTGACCCCAAAAACGGCTTCCAGGTAAGTACATTTACCAACTACATGTGATAAGTTTTACTTTGATGAGGATCCTTAAATACTACATAAATATACAGCCTCAAGGGATTACTACCAATCTTTTAAGCCATCGATGTTACTGCTGCCATTCAAATAAATATCGTGGCAGTTTTCTATTAAAAATCACAAATAATAGGCGCATTAACAGTCAATCCACGGATAATGGAGGAGTCAGAAGTGGTTGCTAATCTACAGATTTCACATGCACGCAACTGTTTCGCGTGAAACGCTTATTTGTTGGCATAAGAACTGTGACAAAAAATGAAATGTAACGTTAAATTTGCAAGTAATTGCATGAAGCAACTATGTAACGTAATTATACTGGTTAGTTATGTATAAGACTTGTCTTTATACTACTTTTCTTGTACAGGCGACGGTGCATAAAAAGGAGGGCGGGCAAGCCCAGAGACCTGTCCACTATGGACACGCGAAGGAACAGGACGAGTCCAGAGAATACTAGTCATATGGAATAACTTGTTTTAGTGTTGTTGACTATTTATTAATTGGGTTTGTTACTATTAATAAAAAAATTGAAAGAATTGTCGTTAGATTTTTTTATTCCACATTTTAATGAAATTGCTATTGGAGTAGAACATTTTTTCCATTAACATTAAATCTAAAAATAAACATAACAAATAGGTTTAAATAATAAAAAGTCGCTATAATACAAAATTATAGCTTATAAACATCATATACTAAAACATGTAACTAATCATATAAAATTATTTAATAGCAATTGTCCAACGCGACTAAAAAGGCGCCTCCTCCACGAGCGAGTGTATCGCGACGATATCATCGTCTTAAGGGAACGTCTAAGTAATATCGTAGCGACTCGCGAGCGAGATTCGGATCCCGCTCTTACGCATTACGCATCGTGCGGAAGAGTGAGATGAGAATCTCGCTAGCGAGTCGCTACAATATCACTTAGACATTCCCGAATAGAGGCGCTGCTAAACAACTCTGTACCATTACCATTAGTTTACGAGAGCAGTTCTCGCTATCAAAATCTATTGGATATACCGACTGCTTGTTGCTAATACAAGAAAAAGGTTTTCTATTACGAGATTGGTTTGCATAAACTCACGGTAATGGTACTGAAGGCCCAGTCAAATTGCGAGCGCGCCGTGATGCGGCGCACCAATGGAATACAACATAATGGCATCGCCTTCGCGAAGGCGCGCGTCCCCCGCTATGTGATGGAGCCTTAGGCGCCCCTCGAAGTAAGTACCTATATCGCGACGACTCGTGAAGGTGGCATCTTATGAACATATTAACTATTGTCAACAATGCTAATTACTTTTTCCCTTTAACAAATGTGCTAACCATTTCTGCCGAGTATGGAAAAACTATAGTATGAGTTTTGTCTCCGGCAATCATGTGCAGCGACTGCAAATATCTCAACTGAAACAAAATTTCCTTTTTGCTAAAACTATACAACCTACGACACAACAAGAAATAAGTATTACCTAAAAGTGTTGAAGCTTACCTGCATGCACAAGGGATTATCCATCAGCATTAACGTCGCCTTTTGAAGACTTTTGGTTGATTCTATTTCAGAATTTGCTACTATAATCTTAGCATTTGCTAATCTTGACGACTCTGCTTCGGTCGCCATAGCTTTTTGCAACTGCAGTGGCAGGTAGATATCTTTGCTGTTGAGAAACATATACATTAAACGTATAAAGGTCTCCTCTTCTGCACTGGGAGTGAAGAAATAGCATAGAATGTGTGCAGATGCTTATCATCCTGGCAAGTCGTAAAAGTCGACTAAGGGACGGGTCCTCTCCAACATGGTGGACTATCTGTACTGTATGGGCGATAGGCTGATCACCTGTCACCATAAGGTTCATCATACCATCTTAGGACTAATTAATCGAACGTAGCCACAAGTAGTCTTGTGGCTCTGCCTACCCCATTAGGGATTTCGGGCGTGATGCTATGTATGTATGTATAAATGTAGGGCTTGTTTGTTATAACAAATGTACATTTCGGTTCTAACGACGTATATGCCCCATCCCCGAGTCAATAACTTCATGAGTTGAAGAACTTGTTCGCTCACAGCAGCTCTATTTGCGAGAAGATCTGATAGTTTCCTCGTACCGACAGCATTTCGGAGAGTTGTGGCTGCTAAAAACTTAGTGGATAATCTGAAATGCAAAGGAAAGTTGTGTAGGTAAAATAAGAAAACATAAAAAAGACTGCAAATATCTAACACTTACTTGAAGTTTGCTACATTGATAATCGCCCATAATGGATCATATACTTTGTAGTAAACTACAGCTTGGACGGTGATTGTTAAGGAATCTTTTGTTAAACACTGAAAAACAATATAAACATATTTTACTAAAGAAATTTCCTATTTGCCTCCCCAGCTAATTGCCTACTCACTGTTCTAACCTCTTGCGGCGGCACAGTGTAGCAGATAATTCTAAGATCTGTGAACTTAACAACGTCAATACACGGGAGATAGCAAATAAGTCCCGGGCCGAAAACACGGTTTTGGTAAACTTTGCCATTTCTTAGAATTACTACACGTTCGAATTGACGGACCACCTACAATAAAAGGAAAGAATGAAATAATAAGAAAAAGCATTCTAAGTACAATAGGTAACCAATATTCTTGCCGGTAATATTTTTTTACACTTACCATAAAAATACAACCTAAAGAGAAAGGAAACGTCAAAATTACCAATATTACTGACAGATATACTAAAAGTTTCTCTATAAGCCAATGACCCCCTGAAAATAAAGAACTAGGTAAGTCTAGACATTTATTTTAACAACAGAACTAAACTACGTAGATCTGTTAATCAGTTTAAATAATTGAACCAGTAATTGGCAGGGATCTTTACCATTGTCGGGTGGTGGTGCTACACGGCGGGCTTTCACAGAATCAGTAGAATGCAATTCAGGAGTTATAGGATCTGATGGGGGCATTTGTTCAGCAGAATCAGGAGAGTCAGTTATATGCATTTTTCTGTTGTTATTATTGGCGACGAGGACGAAGGGTAAGATATTATGATTGTGAGCGTAATAATAAGAAACGCAAATGAAAATGAAAGCCAAAATAAGTCGTGAAGAATGTCAAGATTGACGTTGAATGACATAACACAACACTAAGCTAGAAAAGGTGAAAAGTTAATAATGTAGTGTATTTTATACAAAGGTTAACATACCGTGAAAGATTTTCCCCATTACGTAAAATATTCATTTAGTTACTTCGGATCCATTAGGGTCAGGAATTTGAATAGGAAAAGGGAAAAATATGGAAGTTCGTTGCTTTGATGCAATAAAATTCAGTGTTTGCAGATACCTGAGCTGAAAAAAGATATTGTTGATATGATTGATAGTTTTAAAAACCTTTTGCAATATTTTGTCACGTAGTAAAGGTGCTTGAAAACTAGCAATTTTCTTGGCATTTTATTGCTGCAATTCGGGCTATCTCCAAAAGTTTATACATTTACATTTTTGTTCCCAGTTGAGATGATATACCTATGTAATCTTAATGAGAATAGCCAAATTGCAGCAATAATTTGCCAAAATCTAGCCCTTTTACGAGCCTTTTTAGTTGTAAATGTTATGCACCAGCATTATTTGTGGATTCTCCATCATTATTTTTGATGCTTCTTTCAGATTTTCTGCTGTTTGAATCTCTCCCTCTGCTTCAATTATTTTGGCTCTTGCTATACGTTTTCCCTCTGCTTCAGCAGCCATTGCTTTTTGTAATTCATAAGGTAGTATAACGTCATTACTAAAATTAGAAATTTTTGAGATTTGAGTTATTGCATGCAAAATTTTGTCGGCGGTTTCCTTGTTCGATAAAAACCAGCATATGTCGATCTCCATCGCTCCAATTATCACTGTACAAGGAATCACGTCTATTCGTTACTCCTTTTTAGTGTCTCCGTTTCAGCTTGGGTAAAAATGCTTTCGTATGTTCAGCGGATGTTCGTCGGATGTCCAGCGCCTGTCCATTTGTTCTCGTCTACAGGTCGCAGTTCTCAACCGATTCTCGTGAAATTTTGTGAGCGGGTTCGATAATTTTATAGATTTTTTTGTCGATTCAGTTCAAAATGGCGGAGACATGGGGGTTTTTGCAATTACAAACTTATGTGCGGTGTTGGTAAACGGACCCGACCTATGTCGATGTATGGGGATATCGGTTTTCCAACGGCAAAGTTAAGTTTGTCGCGAGGTCTACAGCTCAAGAAGTCACTAGTAATATTAGTATAATAGTGTAAATTATATTAAAAGTATAATATATAGTTCAGATTTGTATTACATTTCCAAACATTCGATTTGGACGCCCCAATCAGCTGTTATTTTCTCAATTTCTGCCCTGACTTCCTCACTTATGGATTCGCGAGTAGTCAGTAAATCTGTCAAAGTATATGTACCGACTGTATTTCTTAAAATAGAAACAGCTAACATCTCTGTTGCATTTCTAGAAAGGAAACATGCTCTTAGTTATTTTTAAAGGCCCGCTCATATTATGGGCGATGCAGGAGCGTGGCGCGACTGCAGCTTGCTGTAAACACAGCTTTTGTATGTATATTTTTGTTTCTTTCATTCAGACACAAAATGATTTGATAATTGAATAAATAAATTAAATGAAAACACGGTGCGAACATCACACTGGAACGCATCTGGTCGTATTGTGCACATCGCTCTTTGATTCCGCCGCGCTCGCGTCACGCGCGCTGTCTAACGACTGTCCTTACTATCTCCTACTAACAATTGAAGCGCGTTCGCGTCACGCCCAGAACCAAGCTCATTTGTCCTGGCTTGGCGCGGCCGCAGCGCGCCGTCATACGGGTGACGTTTGTTAAAACTTTTAATAGGAGATAACAGATGACGCCACGCTACGCTCGCGCAACGCTGCGGTAACGCCGTTCTCCTGCCGTGTCCGCAATGTGATCGGGCCTTAAGATGTGACTGTATTATATATGAAGATGAAGAATAAAGGAAAATGATAAGAGTTACATGTGAGATTGAACTTTCAATAAGCAGGCAAGAGGTTTTGTTACATGGTAGTATACAACAGCGTCCACTGCCACAGTCACAAAATCTTTTGTAAGTATCTGAAAAGTTGATTCCATATTATTAAACAGGCGATCATTAGGTCTGTTCGACGAGAGTTGATAAAAAAAGATTTTTACCGATGATGATAAGAAATTAAAGGGATTTTTTTTTTTTTTTTCATAGAATATTATTATTGAATAGCCTAACTGTATAAATAGAAAGCAACACGCGAACAGAACACCCCAACGATACACTCGAAGCAAATGAAATTATTATTATTATGTAGAAAGACACAAGACACGTGATATCCATACTCAACGCGTTTTAAACATGTGTCATAGATAATTTTTTTCTTTTTCGTTTCTTTGGCCGAAGCCAGTGCAGATATTGAATTTATTGGACATTTGACGCGCACATATAAGACATAAATTTGCAATATGGCGATTGTATATATGAACAAAACAAATATATTTTTTCGCCGCCGTCCGCCCGGCGCGACACCGCAGTTGACAACATCTGCGTCCCTCGTACCACGAAACTCAGTGCGCGCGGCGATAAGCGACACCCGTCATACAGTTTGCGATAGTTAAGCGACAGTCACTATTTCGAAACGATATCATAATATTTATCAACTCTCGGCGAAAAGACCTTAGAATTTGGTATAATCAGATTACCACACCTATTTATATTGTTCCTCATTTATGTATGAAGATGTTGTTACCTGTTGTGATGGCAGATTTAACGGCTGCATCCTGAGGTCCATTTCTATGACTGAGTCAGTACAAGGTACCACCCATATGACTCCTGGCCCAGCCGGCGAGTTTTCCGCACTCGGCCGAATCGTAGGACTATTGCACGTTTGTACTGTTTTATCACCTTCAGGCGAACATCGGTAAGGACATAGTGTAAACAGAACAGTAGTTCATCTTCAAATAAAGGTACATCATGCGATTGTATGTGTGAATACCTTACACGTACGCGCCATAAGCAAATTTCAGTGCATGGCCTTAATGCGCCAGGCGCGGCTGCTTAGATTAAGAATCCTATAGACTTGTCATATAAATGATAATACCAAGATCGAACGTGATAGTTAAATAGAGTTCTCAATAAGAGTGATATAGAGTGACATTATATTTGTCTCTGTTATAATATCGTTTTCTTCTGTTTGCCACAACAGAGCACTACGTATCAGAGTACCACAGAGTAGTAGGTTTTTAAACTTCTCATGAGTGCATACCAATAATTTCTTTGGTGTGGATTCTCATTATAATATGATTGTGTAGTGCATGGTTTTCAATACATATAAAACAGTACTATGACTCAGTGCCTCACTTATAGACAATGCACAGCCTAAACGGGTGGTCCTAGAGGTTTGAAATTTGGAGGATATAATCCTCAAGTACCTTAGAGGTGCATTAAGGAGGGATTTTTTGAAATTCCATCCCTAGAGGGGTGAAAAGAGGTGATAAAGATTGTATGGAAAATACCGCGGGCGAAGCTGTGGCGGGTCCACTATTTATTTATAAAATACATGGTTACCCAACCTATTTGACTTACTCTAAGTCTGCCCCTTACGGTGTACGCTAATGTCAAGTGTAGAGGATTCCTAGTTTGAGCTCGGCTGCCGACTAGCGTCCCTAAACGCTGCCGAGCGTGCCAGAAGGATAGTTAGGTAACAATACTCCTAAAAGGCCAAAGTTGAACTACTTTTCTGTTTGTTTATACTATGGTAAGAATTTCAACGGGAGACACTTTGCTATAGACTGTCGGTATTACTGATATGAGCGTTTACTGTGACATTTAAAGGTAGTTAGTTTCGCTGTCACCATCAGCACGTCTAGCACGACCTGCCCGCGAGTCGTTTGTCGCTCAGTGCGTCCCTTACATACTTGACTTGTTAGACAGAGACGCACTGAGCGACAAACGACTCGCGGGCGTGTCGTGCTAGCCCCCCAGTACATATAAAACAGTAAGTCCGTGAGTCACTTATAGACAACGCACAGCCTAAACGGGTGGTCCTAGAAGATTTAAATTTGGAGGAGACATTCCTCAAATACCCAGGAGGTGCACTAAGGAGGGATTTTTTGAAATTTTATCCCTAAAGGGGTGAAAAGGGGCGATAAAGTTTGCATAGAAAGTACCGCGAGCGAAGCTGTGGCGGGTCCACTAGTTATTTATAATTGTCTATCATTTCAAAAAATACAGTCACAGCGTTATTGTTTATAATAAAAAATAATTATATATCTATATATATAATGCAGTTTGGAGTAAATTCTTCTAAAATTGTTCATTAATTAATTCTAAAATTATTAAAAACTTGCCTTAAAAGAACAGAGCAACAAAATGGGAAATAAAATAATGAGCAGTATAGCACATACTTTTAACACCTTTTCCTTTACAGATTCTTTTTTTATTTCTGAAAGACAAAATAAATTAAAAAAATACATTATATTTTGCTATCTATATCATTATATTTAGGAAACTAGTTTTTCCCTGCAGCTTCGTACGCGTAGATCGGTTATCGTTGGTGTCTGGGGAACTTCTCAATTTTCCGGGATAAAAAGTATCCTATATGTTAAAATGGAATATCTAGTCTACACGCAAATGCATACATGATTGAGTAACAAATATCGTCACATACTTCAAATTTAAAATATTACTAGGACTGCTTAAAATATTAAACAGGGCCTGTAGTCGGTACACTTAAGCGACTTACTATAACTGCACTAAAATGACAAACCCGCGAATGCGTCGTTGTTAAGTACGTGTCTGACGTGCACATTCGCGCTTTTGGCATTTTAGTGACGATATAGTAAATGACGCGGCAGTACCAAACACCCAGATTCAGCTTTTATCATGACCCCAATCCTAATGCACCAGTTCTGATGAAACTTATCATTCAAATACAAAAAGGACGAAGTCTAAAAACGTTAATACCTAATGCAAATAAAAACCTGTTTAGTTATGTAGGTAGTTACTTCGTTTATTTACACCCATATCATAAAACCTCCATAATGTAAAAAAAAGGAAATGACCACCATTATGACAACCTGTACTGTCATTAATGTTATTACATTATCGATTTTAGTATCGTAATGGTCATAACGATACAGATATGAGCTAAAGGCCGGCGCGCCGCCGTTGCCGCAGCCGCAGGGGCCCCATCGTCGCCGCAGCCGGAGGGGCCCCATCGTTGCCATGTCGCCGTTGATAATAGGAGTATGTGTGTAGATAAAGTTATGTATGCAACTCTGCATAATTTGGCCTTACAACACACGTGCAATCTTATTATGAAACTCGCTAAAAGCTCGTTTCATAAAACCGCACTAGTGTTTTAAGGCATATCATTATGAAACCGTTGCATAAACTACTATTATCATTTACTTTTCTATGTTGTTATTCCGTGAGGTGTTTTGAAATACAAAAGGTCACGGGGCAAGGCGGTCCCAAAGTTAGGTCCCTACCTCGAAAGGCGAGTGCTATCTAAATTTATCGAAGCAATATTTCTCGTAAATTTAGCCTCCATATTTTTAGTCTGGATACTACTCTGTATCAAAATAGAGTCTAGTTAGTATTTTTACTCAATAAAATTATAGCTTACCTGACACATTTATCTTCTGTTTTTGTCGACCTTCACTCATGGTAAAATTTGATGCTTGTTAAAGAGTTAACAAATATTTATTTCAAATAAAAATAAAACTGTGCGCTGTACTATGTTCATAATTTCTTAAAATTTAATATTATTACCTCATTCAATAAATCAGTCTGGGCTTGACAGTGTCAAAATATGAAATCATGCTTGCCAAGAATCAAATTCTTGGAATAAATACTCTATAATATAGATGCTTTCACAAACTGTATACGGATACCATACACTTAAGAGGAGTGCGAACCCTTAGCTTTTCATACAAAAGTCGATAAAGATTTCCACCCCTTACATGTTAACCGATTTTGACTAATTTTTGATAGGTTATCAGTCAGAATGAAATCTAGGTTTATACATTTTGTTTTTTTCACTGTGATCAATAAATTCATTTTTATTGTTGTTTCAGTATTCTCATACAAAACTAATTTTGGCGATTATTTGAATTTGTATATCTTTAATCATTATTCAAAAAACGTTTAGACCTAGATTTTGTTCTGACTGAAAACCTATCGAAAATTGGTCAAAATCGGTTAACATTAAAGGGGTGGAAATCGTTATCGCCTTTTGTATAAAAAGGGTGATTTTTACCATTGGTTCGCAATCCTCTTAATACTATATATACCATACGTATGCTTCACTTACCATTAAGGCTGATCTACATTGATCCAGTATATTATCTTTTGATTATGGTATGCCTCGAGTAAGTTTTTGTGCCAGTAAAAATAATAATGTCACCCCCAACAATTTGTCTAACACTGTATCTCGTAGACGGCAACGATTCTCCTATCTAGTCAGTCAGCACCTTCCTCAACGCTTCGTAGGTAAAAAGCACAGACGAAATTACCATGTACATTTCTTAAACATTTATTAATTCAAATGGGTAACGACATATTATGGCTTGGTCCAGGAACTCCAAGAAACGTTTTCAAGAAATCCATCGGAAATGGAAATATTATTGTAGAGTTTTTCTCAGCAGAAATAGTGTTCAATGATTGGAGATATCGCAACTGAAAAAAAGCATAATAAATAAGTGAAGGTTTGGTTTTGTTATTCGTTAATTTAGTAAAGTACTTTTTATTGCTACTTTTAAGCTCATTGTTCAAACAAAATTTAGTTGAGAAACTTAAACTCAACTACGAGCCTTACAAAAATGCTCCGTAAAAAGTTAAAAGATATCCATTAAACCATTAGTCTAATACCACATTTAACATGTTTTTTATGTTACTTCATCTTATTTGACCCACCATGTTGACGTTTTTTAATAAAGCTTATGATATGCGGAAACGTAACGACTCCTTATTTTTGAAAATATATTTTAAGGAGTAACAAGGGCTATTAATAATCATTTAATTTATAAAATAAAAAAACCGACTTGAAGTAGCCTTTGAAAAGTAAGTATTTTTTTCATTTTATTTATTATCCTGTGATTTAACGAAACACATTTACTACATCAAGTAACAATAGCATAATGCCAAATGCTCATCACCATTTACAAACTGTTGCTATCCATGGTGCAAGGATGTCAATCGTTCAGGAGTTCTCCTGGTTCTTCAATTTTATACTACATGAATTTTCATAGACATAAGTTGCTTCAGAACTTTATACAGCAATTTAATCGCCAACCGTGAAAGACTCATCATTTAGGAGCTCTGGTGATCATCTATGGTCTTCATCAACAGTTCCACTTCTCCAAATAATGCTTTTGGAACGTAACTGCTTGAGTTATTACAGAAAATACTAAAATTGCTATATGCGTGCCTATAATATTTGAAGAGTTCCATCGATTCCTCATAGATCCTCTCATCAGAACTCAACTTTGACTACAACGGAACCAAACTGGAAGTAAACGCTACTGATTAAAAAAAATTTTTTTCAAATCGGTTTATAAATGACGGAGTTCTGAAGCAACAAACATAAAAAACAAATAAAAAAATAAACAGCCGAATTGAGAACCTCCTCCTTTTTTTTTAAAGTCGGTTAAAAAGGTGGATACAAAAATGCGCGCTTTATAATTTCTTATACTAAGAGCTTACCTGTAGCGCCATAGGATTATCAATCATCACTAAAGAGGCCTCTTTGAGTGCCTTCGAAGCCTTGATCTCGCCTTCTGCGGCGATGATCTTGGCTCGAGCTTCGCGGTCCGCCTCCGCCTCGGCAGCCATCGCCCGCTGCAGTTGCACTGGCAGTCTCACGTCTTTTCTGGAAAAGAATGTAGTGCATAAAAATTACAATAAAAAACCAGGAGTGTCATACGTAATATGATCTTCATTTAAAATGAGTGTGTTATACCAAAGTATAAAAGGAACAATAAGTACCAAGTTCATCTTCAAACTAAGGTATATCGCGCGCATGTAATGCACTCATTATCAGTTAACTGCCTATGATTGAAGAGTGTCCCGTGTAGCAATCTGTGGACTCCATCATAAGCACCATTTGGTCAAGCGGAGTGCCGCTAGACCAAATTATGCTGCTCTAGTGTAAGGTAAATAGAACAGTTATCTTATAAAACGGTAAACACGGTATGTTTGCGAACAACATTTGAGGAGTTCCTTTGATTCTTCACGGATCCCATCGTCAGATCATGCCAGGGCCTGGGACCATTCCTGAAGTATGACCCTGCTAACAACCCTTCCAAGGACGGAAACGCGTTGTTCTGAATGCAATTTTAATTTCTAGCGAAACAACTGTTCAGTGCGTCATCAATATACAGTGCGGATGTACAAGTTTGTTTGTCTGTGAAGTTGCCGGCCCGGCTTTCGCCCATGATGGCGGCCTCTTTGTGACCGCATATCAAAGTATACATACTATTTGAACTGAGAAACTGTATGTGTATTTGCGAGCCTAGTTGAGAGAACGATTTGCAGCTTACATTTCGACCCTCTCGACCTCGACGCCCCAGGGGTCAGTGGCCTCATCCAGGTTGGCTTGCATCATGTGGCTGATGGCTTCCCGGTCTGACAGGAGTTGTGCCAGGTCGCGCATGCCCAGTACGTTGCGGAGTGTCGTCGCCGCCAGCAGCCTGGTCGAGGCGCTAGACAGATGTTAATTTAAAATGGTGTTTTAAAAGAAATACCTATATATTTATTATTATTATTATATGTATGGATTAAAACAATTCACCCAAATTAGGGATAGGCTTTTCAGAATTTTGTTTTATGTACTAATAAAATACTATACTAACAAATAATTATAATTACGGAATCGCTTCTTTCATTTGGAACTCGTAATTATAATTATTTGTAAAGATATCACCTATAGTCAGCCACCCTGACGACGGCGTTTAATGGCTCTTTTATCCTGTAGTACACGACTGCATCAACTGCCACTGTCACCGAGTCCCTTGTTAAAACCTGTAATAAATGTAATACCAGTATTTATTTAACCCTTTACCTGGTTATACGTTTTTTTAATTATGTTGCGGCCGCGCCTAATCATGGTGTCTAATCGCCAGACGCGGTTACATTGATAATTGCCTGGCTGCCACTTCAGTGTTATAAAAAAAATACAAATTTTTACGAATAAATCGGGAATCAAACCCACGACTTCTGCATCGCTACGGCAGACTTTTAGTTGAACAATGAGGATAACACTCATAATGCAAAATAATAAGTCTTGTCTGTTCGGTTAAGTATATTCAATAGTTTCATTTTCCAATTAGCAGTCGTGTCAAGGCGGAGAGCGGCAGCGCGGGCGCACCATCTTCTCACGACATTTGAACTCGGAAAATGTCAACCTGCTGCTTGTATAACAACTGTTTTGGACAGCTTTAATTTATTTACCTACTGTAGTTGATATACTCGCTGACATAATCGATGATTGCGTATACTTATTTACACATAAAATTCCAATTAAATTAAAGCTAATGCTCCGCAAAAAGGAAATGTATCGTTCATTTACTTAATTACATATTTTTTAGCTTATTACAGTACATCTTGGTTTAAATAGAACTGTAAAACTCACCTGCATGTTATTGCATGCCGGTGTACCATACCTTGCAATACCTTGTAATTGCATACCTTGTAGAATAGGTGAAGTGCTTGTAATAATATATTTTTCATCACACTTGCTCGGAAAGGGTGTTATTATACGCAGGCGTATAGAGCTGCTATAGCCGATTTAACTCCTCTACGGGCCCCGCCGTCAGAGGGAGTTATAAACTCGTTTCCAACTCCCACGGGCAGTTAAGTGCGCCAGGTCGGCGGAGCTGCTCGGGAGCCGCAGCCGGCGGGGCGCGCGCGACCGCAAGCCGGCGGAGCTGCCCCGCGCTGATCGCAACGTACGCTCAGTTTATGAACCTGATGGTAATTCACGATGTAAAATGGGAATAAAATTAATATATATACCTTTTTTTGTCTAATTTTTATTTCATTTCCTCGCAAATGTGATGAAAAACATTGTGTGTATCACGGGCAGTAAGGGGATAACAAACTCGAGTCATAAAAGCCCTCGCCTATCGGCGTCGGGCTTCTAACGGACTCTCGTTAGTTATCCGCTTCTTACGGCCCTAGATGCACAATGTACTATTTTGTTCTCTAAAGTTACCTACGCGATGATTTTTAATGCATAATATGTAGTATAGGGTCAAAATTGGCAGCTTTAAAGAAAGCAAACGGAACGCAATTTCGAATGCATGTCTTTTCTTTTCATTAACTTGCAGCGGTAAAACTACGGGTAAAAAAGATCTTAAAGCCTAAGAAGTACGGTAATACTAAGATACTAACTATGATTCTGGGATCTAGAAGTCAATATCGGCTGAATACAATCCCGCGTTGGTTTATATTATCTGCCTGTCCGGTAACAAATGAGGTCGACTCTGTGATGCGTCCGTTCCCGCGGGTATATTACACGTGGCAAAATAAACGCGCTTTTTTCATCGCTAAAATATGAACCGATTAATAGCAGGCACGGTGCAAATTATGGGTTGAATGGTTTATTTTTGTCTTTTATACAAGATGCCCTGTTCACATACCAAAATTAGGACGGATCATTATTATAAAAAACCGGGCAAGTGCGAGTTAAACCCGCGTGGAGAGGGTTCCGTTCCATACATGATTATCTGAAATTTCTTACGTTAATTTAAATACCATAGACTTCTCTTAGGTTTTCCTGTAATCTATAGGTAAAGAACTATTTTCTGTATTTTTTTCAAAATTTTAGGCCCGGTAGTTTCGGAGGTAAGGGGGGGGGGAATGGTAAATTTTCGCCTATTTACCTAAATAACTTCCAAACCATTCATCTTAAAATTCCATAAAAAACATATTTAATATTCTCACAATACGCCCTTTCATTTGATATGTCACATGATATAGTTACCGAAACTTTATTTTTTAATTTTCTAATTTACCCCCCTAAAGTGGCTCGCATGTTTAAAATTAATTTGTTTACGTTACGCATCCGTGTTGCAGTCACCGACTTACATATGTATACCAAATTTCAAATCAATCGGTCCAGTAGTTTCGGAGCAAATTGGCTGTGACAGACGGACAGACAGACAGTCAGACACACGAGTGATCCTTTAAGGGTTCCTTTTTTCCTTTTGAGGTACGGAACCCTAAAAAAAGCAGTCACTGAGTTAAGCATAGTCACGAATACGATATGCGTAAAAAATGAAGAGACTGAACAGGTGCATCAAGAGTAATCAGCATCGGTGGCATCGAATCAATGAAGGAAGGGGAAATATGAACACCCACTAAAATATTTTTAATTTCAATGGAAAATGTGGTTTCTCCTTGCGCTTGTACACTGTTCCTCAAACTGCACACAGTTTCGTGGTGAGCATCAAACAGGCATTCAGAATCGGGTTTAATATTAGTTCGCCTAGACAATCAATTTCAAAGAACGATTGTTTGCGTACCGTAAAGCGTTGATTGATAGTTTATAGGCACATCAATTAATCCGGGAACATCTGGGTTAACTGATTTCAATACCGACATTCGCGGCACTAAAAATCATTGACGTGTTCACCTATTTACGTTCAGGTTCTAAGAAATTTTTTAGTGCGTCTTTTATTGTGCCGCTGTTTGGTAAGGACTTATTGATTACAGAATACCTGCAGGTACACATGTACACGTAGAATGAGTGCTCGTTGTAGAAAGAAAGTATTGATTTTCAGTTAAGTCTGTCGCGTTTAATAGTTTCAAAAAAAGGAGATGACTAGTTCGGCCAGTTCACCACCACGTTTCTTCTTCCCTTGAAATAATTAGAGGCTTATAAAAGTAGGATTACATACTCACCTCTTGAGGTGGTACATCGAAAGACACTGTTCTCAGATCCACCTTCCTATAGGTGTCAATGCAGGGCAGCACGAAGAAGAGGCCCGGCCCTCTTGCGCCGCCCTTCCGAAGTCTTCCTAGGCGGAATATGACAGCACGTTCGAACTCCTGCACCACCTCACAATACGGGAAGGATAAATAATTTTCGTTAAGTATAAAATCACCTGATCTATAGTGCTGCACCAAAATACGTTTGAACAATATCATCTTCAAAATGCGGATTTTTATGCAAAAGTATTTTTATAAAGTTCATGCACTAATATTTTGTCCATCTGCCTACACATTACTATTACTTTGTTGGCAAGGCAGGTTTTTATACAAGACTATTAGCCTAAATCTTAGGTATTTAGAAAATTTGCTCTGTATAAAATCAAACATTGGAAAACAAGTGTCCATAATAACCCTACTAGCGGCCCTAACATGCATGCCACAAAGATAAATTAAACCCGTTTATCTCTATGACTATCTATTTCGTTAGCACTAATGTGAGAGAGACGCACTTAGAGATAAGACGGTCTATCTTATCTTTGTGTCATGCATGTTATCTAGGCCGCAGGAGTATCTAATATGTATTACAATTATCATATTACGAAAGAAAATCATGGTAAAGCGGTAAGAACAATTGCAAGGCGCACTGTGCCTAACTATGTTTGGAAATTTGGCCCCGTTGTAAAAGCCTCACTTACCTTAAAGCATTCGAACAGCGAAAAGGGGAATGTGATGATGACCAGGAGAAGCGACATGAAGGTGACGAGCCGCTCCACGCACCCCACCGCTTCGGGGTTGGCTGCCGAACAACATAATGATCAATCCCTTGTATAACAAAAGAGCGACATAATTCATAAACTGCCAAATTTTTATTAATTCTAACTGATAAACGGATGTTAAATGCATAGTTAAATTGCTTACATGTAAATGCATTATTTTGTTATAAATGTTAGAAAAAAACCAACAAGGTACTTACGCATTTGAATCGTGATTGCGCAAGAAGTACCCGTATCGCAATCTAAAATATGGAGACGCAATCAATTAGAGCTCCATAATAACATAATCAACTCGGCTATACGAACTGATAAGTACTCACGACTTGGAACATTGTCACGTCTAGTACTGAAAGTTCTAAGTTCCGTGGGCATCTCGGCGGTGAACTTCACTCAAATTAGTTAATTATTCCAAATATTATAAACTATAGTGCTCATAAAAGTGTTTTACTCGGCAAACAGGCCCGCACTGCGCTGACACGCGGATTTACTGTCAGAAGAGCCCGGACTGTTTACACAACCCAAAAAGCCGATTCAAACTAAAAATATCAATTACAATGCGATGTTCCACAACAACAATACAAAAGCTACTCAATCACTGTTGCAAGCGTTTAGTCAAATTTATTTACGTATTTCGAGGTAGCACTCCACTTCGCCCGAGTTCTTGTCGTAGCAACCGAAATCCATGAGGCGAGGGGAAAAGCGCATTGAACAGTGGATTTTAAGTGATGTCTTCTAATCGGTGTCTATATTGATACTAAGATGAGTGGCTCGCAAGTCAAGATTGTGGTTAAGTAAATAAATAACGCACTTTCAGCCATGTGGATCTCGGCGCACGGGCGCGGGCGCACCCGACCGCGTTGCTCCAAATTATAGGATACTGAATCTCTTGCCGCATGCAATTTGTTGGAGGATGTTTAGAGAAACATTTTAACGAGCATCGGAGTATTATTGATAATATACCTACGCTCGTTTTTACACAGACTCTTAATTATAAAATGTTCATTTTACAGTTTTGGTTTAAACCAAATAATATTCCAATAACTACGAAGGTTCCCTTAAATAATCTTCGTTGTTTGTAAGTAGGGTCTGGTTTGTTAAATATAATTATTTATATCTAGCCACTTTTTATAAGACAGACAGAGATGTTCAATCAAATTGTTTTTAAAGTAACATAATACAAGACGTTCTCCCCAAATAATGTCCGTGGTTAGACGTATGTTTATAAACACACACATAATTAATTCACACCGAAAAATATCACATGTCAGCGAAGAAGAGGAAGACATACGTAATCAGATAAAGAAGACGGAGAATCACGTCTGAAAACGTCGGATACGTCAGTCATATAACAATGGTAATTTATATAGACTTACCAACTCTTTCGTAGATTGTCAAAGTTCTTAACGCATTGTAATAAAGTATAATATTCCTTGGATAAGAACTTTGACGGTCCACATCACAGTTGGTATAGGTCAATTCACAAGAGCTGGCACGAAAGGATTGAATGGGTGAATAAAAGTATTTATGTGTGTATAGCAAAATATTTACATATACAAGATTTATGGTCAGGCATGGCCCGATATGTTTCGGACATATGGCATCCTTCTTCAGGGGTTGACTGCAGTAGCGGTCAGAGCAACCAACGCACTTCGTTTCAATGTAAAGGTACGAGTATCATATCTTGTCTTTGAATCTTCTTACTAACTAAACCAACCTGTCTGCTATATAATAAACAAGTGGACGCGCCACAGCTTCGCCCGCGGTATTTTCCATACAACCTTTATCACCTCTTTTAACCCCTTTAGGGATGGAATTTCAAAAAATCCCTCAATAGTGCACCTCTAGGGTACTCGAGGTATATCTCCTCCAAATTTCAAACCTCTAGGACCATCCGTTTAGGCTGTGCGTTGTCTTTAAGTGAGTCACGGTACAGTTTTCTTTCCCAAAATCATATGTCGCAATGTGTCAAAAGATTTGAACCTTATATATAAGAGGAGTGTGAACCTACAGCTTTTTATACCGTTGCAAACTGCTTGCTGTTGTCATGTGGTTTGGTCTTGATTTTGTGTCGTATTACAAATATTTTCCCATTTTTCCATTTAAGTTGTTTCATTCATACAGTCCATTTAAATCGCCTACACATGCAAAATCCGATAACGATTTCCACCCCTTAAATGATTACGATTACGATTTTGAACAATTTTGGATAGGTTGTCAGTCAGAACAATATCTAGGTTTGATTTTGGTTTTCTCACTATAATGAATACATTCTGTTTTATTATTGTTTCAGTATTCTCATACAAAACTAATTTCGGCAATTATTTGACTTTGTTGATCTGTAATCAATATTAAAAAAACGTATAGACCTGGATTTTGTTCTTACTACCACCATATCTATGTTCTGACAAAATCGGTTAATATTCAAGGGGTGGAAATCGTTATCGGCTTTTGTATGAAAAGGGTGATTTTTGCCGTTGGTTCACAGTCCTCTTAATTTTACATTGTCTATGTCCCTTTTCTAATTTCGGATTTGAATTTAAAATGAGTTCAAACATCAACAGACGATATAGAACGCAGTCCTGTCTTATTTCGAGTCAATGTCCACAAATTGTGCACGTCCAATAGTTATCTTTGATCTCACTCTCTGTTTGAAAGCTATTTCTGCGTTCATTAATATGGGCTATACACATAAAACTGTGTGATGTTTTACTGGAATAGGACTTTATTAATAAATGCTAAAAACATACTTAAAAGAAAACTTTTTTTTTTTGTAGGAATACTACATTATTAATCGCAAAATTAAGAAAAAACAACATGGTCGAAAAAACCGCAATACCCAAATATTTGCAACAATTAAATAATGTCAAAAGAAGAGAAAGGAAAATGATAATGAAGGTATTTAGGGTTCCGTACTCCAAAAGGAAAAACCGGAACCCTTATAGGATCACTCGTGTATCTATCTGTCTGTCTGTCTCTGTCTGTCTGTCCGTCTGTCACAGCCGATTTGCTCTGAAATTACTTAAACGATTGAGTTGAAATTTGGTATACAGATGTAAGTTGGTGACCGCAACATGGACGTGTAACGAAAATAAATGAATTTTAAACATGAGCCCCATGTTGCAAACTATGGCGTGTTACTTATTAAATGAAAGGGCTTGTTATGAGAATCTTAAATACATTTTTTTTATAGTTTTAAGATAAATGGTGTTGAAGTTATTTAGGAAAATAGGCGAAAATTTACCATTCCCCCCATATCTCCATGGGCCTCAAAAAACTATATAGTATTACGAAGATTTCAAAGACGTCGCACTCGCTCGTGTAGGTGGCACCTTCAGAGTTGTTGAACAGGACGAGTCAGGACGATGATATCGTCGCGATATACTCGCTAAAGGAGGTGGCGCCTAACATATGTTCAGATAAAAATAGAAACGACAAACTGACTACTTGAATCTTTTTAGGGTTCCGAAGCAAATTCTGAAAAGGAACCCTTATTCAACCGCTTTGATGTCTGTCAAGACTATTTTTCTGACGAACGGCTTAACGTATCTAGGAAAAATTTGGTACAAACTTTAGTTAGTATTCATTTACTAATAATTTAAAAAATGGTCGTTCACAAAATAAAAATAAAATTATATCACGTAAACGATCTAAACTTATATAGCATTAAAGTATTTTTATAAATTTAAGAAATATTTGTCATCTTTCGAGTAGTTACAAGAAAATTTATTGTCTTCTGCTTTATTTCAGAAACTAAACTTTAAAAAAAATCGGAATCAGAAAATAAAATGCTTAGCTTCATCAGATGTCCCGTTATTTGATAGAGCTGGGTATGCCACTTCAGTATTTCTCTTGTGATACCAGATCAAACAAACAGACAAACTGTCATGCAGAAAAAGAGTCAAAAATTCTATGACGTTTATTTTCAAATATTTACTCCGCTGGCTCAGCGACCCGATGTGGATCTTGGCCTCTGACGCGAGTTGACGCAGCGCACCCTATTCTGAACGGATTCAATCTCCTGCTCCCTGCTGTTGCTGTCGTTTAATATACAACCAAGGCTTAACTTGTTTCACCATTTTATAGGAAACTCCATCAATATTCAGGTTTTCTCTCGGATCTAATACATTCCTATATGTATCTCCATTATATATCCAGTCTTTCCCTTGCTGATTTTGAAACCGACCGTAAAGCCCTGCTGCGTCAATGCCTTCGCCTATGTAGCAAGGCCATCCGAGTACCCCAATCACCATATGCTGATCGTTCAACATCACCCCGCTGTCAAGCTCCTCCACTTTCCATGTGACGTATTCGGGTGCATAAGTGATAAGTGCATCTGCATGTTTGAGTCATCAAATTCGTCCATCAGCTCTACTCCTACTTTGACCGGCATTCAACTGACGCCCATGGCTAACACGATCATTCTCACAAGTTTATCGGGGATCTTAAAGTTTCTGATTATTGAGAAGAGTGACTGTTTGTCAATACTGTCATAGGCCTTAGCAAGATCTACAAAGTGCATGTCTCGCGCGAACTTCTATTTCTTCTCTATAAGTTGTTTAAATTGGAAGAATTGATCAATCGTGCTCTGTTTACGACGAAAAGGGGGGTTACCCCCAAGAATGTCTTCAGCGTGTTTTTCCAGTGTGGCCAGGACATGTGAAAATATTTTATACCCACGCCGCGTCGCTGACAGTGCTTTTTTCAGTGTAATTTGAACACTTTTTCTTACACTCCTTTTTTGTGTACCAGGCATATCAATACTTTGTTACCTCTATGTACACATCTTTTTACAAATATATTTTATCTACAGATTTATCATAATATAGGTAAGTATGGGACGTAGACGGGTTGCCGATAGGTGAGGGTGGATGATGCAGATAAAACAGGTAACAGGGTAGAGGTAATTTATTTTATAAATACGAGGCACTCTGGAACAACATTATAAAACTTATGAATATAAGTAGGTGAGGCTATGGAATGAGATGATTTGGAGGCTTTGTGTGACACTCTACTTACGATTAAGTGCCTCACTGGTAATTCTTAGTGACAGGATAACGGGTACAATTGTGCTTCCTTTGTAATTCGCACTGCACTTTTTAACTGCGGTTACTATGATTCTAATTATTTAGGTATTTTACCGTATGTATGTATTAAAATAAAGTTATAATTCTTTATAATTCTAAGACCTTTCTAGGCCGAGCTCTCTTATGAAGTGAAGTCAATTTTCTAAATCGATCTATCGATCTAACGTTTGCGTTTCGAATTTGGAATTGGAAAATAATTTGAAGGAAGAAGAAGAAGATGAAGAAGTCAGTCGAAGGAGTTTTGTACGAGTCGCGATAGCGCCTCGTTACAAGTATAAGGATAAATACAGCGTTTTAACACTTTTTCTTACACCTTTTTTTGTGTACCGGGCATATCAATACTTTGTCACCTCTATGTATATATTCTTTACAAATATCTTTTATCTACAGATTTATCATAATATATTAAGTATAAGTTTCGTGACGCATTTGTTATATTATACTGTAATGTCATATTAATGTGTTTATCAATAAATAAATAAATAAATAAGGATAAATACAGCGTTTTAAGGCCAGGGTAACTTTCAAATTTTATTTGTTTTAAAATTTTACGCCAAGATGGTCCACTTGGCAGAAACAAGAATAAACTTATCTGCAAGTAGGCATGTGACTGCGATTTAGGCGAGTCCACAATGGAAAGCAAACAAGTTCTCGACGTGGTCAAATTGTGTTTACTTATGGATATACTCCAGTTAGTGAAGGACTGCGGAAATGATATATTTGTTTAAAAATTGTTGCTACATAATGTAAAGCAACCCGTGTTTAATACTACTGTCGTTATAGATTTGTTACTATACTTGTTTTTTTTTTTAATAATGATACACTACTAGGAGCTAGTTATGCGTTTCTTTACCGTTCTTCCAATTACGATGAAACTTTGGTGCATGAGTTTTTGTGGACATGATCGGTTTGTGAAAAAATAAAAAGTATTGAAATGCATGCCGGGCACAGCTAGTTACCTAAGGTCTGTTCGGCGAGAGTTGATAAAAAAAGTTAAAGTCAGGGCTTCTTAACTCATTACAAATACTGGCCAGCTAATTATTTTTACCGATGCTAATAATAAATTAAAGGGAAAAAATATATTTTGTCATAGAATATTATTATTGAATAGGCTAACTGTATAAACAGAAAGCAACACGCGAACAGAACACCCCAACGATACACTCGAATCAAATGAAATTATTATTATTATGTAGAAAGACACAAGACACGTGATATCCATACTCAACGCGTTTTAAACATGTGTCATAGATATATTTTTTCTTTTTCGTTTCTTTGGCCGACGCCAGTGCAGATATTGAATTTATGTGACATTTGACGCGCACATATAAAACATTTATTTGCAATATGGCGATTGTGTATATGAGCAAACAAATATATTTTTTTCACTGCCGACCGCCCGGCGCGACTCAGCAGTTGACGACATCTGCGTCCCTCGTACCACGAAACTCAGTGCGCGCGGCGATAAGCGACGCCCGTTATACAGTTTGCGATAGTTAAGCGACAGTCGCTATTTCGAAACGATATCATAATATTTATCAACTCTCGCCGAACAGACTGTACATATAAAAAATTGGGCACGTCCTAATTATGCGAAGATTGAATAAAGAATGAGTTCGTCAATTTATGTTTATCTACATTTGTTATAATGGCGATGAAAACAAAGTGACGACATTTTTGAACGAAAGACTTTTGCAATCATTTTATACGTGTATGATGGCAATTTATCAATAAAACTGTCGCAAGGTAGAAAGAAATTTTGTAATGTAACCCTCTTATTATATTTGATGACTGTATTATATAACTCGCTTAACTTATAAGACAGATTGCCTACATTCCCCTTTAGATCCAACACAACGTTTATCCATGTCCATTATAGATAGTGAAATAATGGCAGGATACTTTTTAGGGTTCCGTAGCCAAATGGCAAAAACGGAACCCTTATAGATTCCTCATGTCTGTCTGTCTGTCCTACTACTAACTATAAGAACTATGCTATTGAAACTTGGTAAGTAGATGTATTCTGTGAACCGCATTAAGATTTTACGTAGGTAACACAACCTAACCAACCCGTACCCAGCTTCTGGCCCAGTTGTATGTTTTGTCACACAAACTACACGAAGACACCTACACGAAACATAAGGTTCGAGGCTAGGGGCAGCAGCTGCCTTCCCCTGCCCCCCCTGGGTACGCCCATGAACTTAACCTACACATCGTTTATGATAAGGATTTGTTTTTACTAAACATTGCGTCCGTACATTCCTTGATACAATTGTTGTTACTCCTAGTTTTTATTATTATTCTCTTAAACCTTAGGCTAGGTTATTATAATATTTATATAAAAAGTAAGATATACAATATTTTTATTATTATTGATGGGCTTTCGCTTGAACACACTCTAACCTGATGAAAAGACGCCGACGCGGCCGAAGGTGGAACGTGGTTGCCCAATAAATTCATAGTTCTCTAAAATACGCATGGAAAAGAAGGAAGTTGGCTCAGGCACCGAAACTGGTAATCCTCTAGAAATGGCTACCCAAGGATCATGCTGGAACCCGATTGAAGTCGCTTGGCGGCATGGCTTTGCCGAGGAGGTCGTGACCAGCCGCGATCTAAACCTACCACCGGTAGAGTCTCTTGCTCGTTTTGCACCAGGGATCACATGTAAAAATCGAGAGTAAAACCTACGGATGCAAGTAACTTCAATCCCCAGTTAATTGAAGTTAATAAAATAAAAAAGTCTATACTTTAATTTTTTGAACTTCAGTTATTTTAAAGTTAGTTCATCTGTTTATCCTGTTTAATGCTTATACAAATCGGATGTCGGTCATTCCATTGACCCACTTTTAGAATCATGCTCATGATTTACTGTGCTAGGCCCTCTGCATCATCTATATCTCGATCTCAAAGCCCCTAAAAGCAAATAAACGCAGACTTGTACACCGGTTCAGAGAAATAATACCGTTTTGGACATAATTTATGATCTTGCACATAAGTAAATGTAACAAACAAGTAGTAAAGCTTGTTCTGATGCAACTTTATCTGCAAACAAATTTAGGTTGCACCAGAATATTTTGACTACTCATCCACATTGCTTTACTATTCGTCGAGGATTTAAATAGAAAATGCCGTGTTTTGTACTGTTTTAAAATTGTACTCAAAACCTATCTGATTATAAATACAATTTAATTTATCAATGCACAAGGGTGTACGATTGTTAGATGTTGTTACTGAACTATGCTTTAAAGCTCAACGGGATTGGATGATGAAAAAAGGTTATAGATAATTATAATTTTTCTGTTTCTGTTTTCAAAGTCTGGCAAACGAGTGCAGCTGCAGGAATAAGTTAGTAGACTAATGATTATCACGTTGTCTATACATAGGTATTTAAATGTTGCAGGTTATATCTAAACTTAAAATTTAAATGGTCGTCAAAAAATATATCTCGAAACTGTACAACACGTTGCTTGACTGTGTTAAAGTTGTGTTGAATTGACATTTGACAGTACTCATGGTATTGTGTCACAGCGTTCGTTGAGCGGAGCGCTGCACCCGCAATAGACTCCAACTACTCGACTTAATATTGCGTGATACAAGTTCGGATGGCGGATAAAATTAAGGTACTTAAGCATTTTTGAATGTTAAGTTTTCTAGCAAGAAACTTTCTATTGCCGAATAGAAGCCAATAAACTGAGCGCTTCATTATTTTTAACAACTGTATTCCTTACTTAATTAGTGTCAGAAAAAACATCAAACGTTTCGACATCGAATTTCTACTGGGCTGGTACTTCCTTCTGTATCGTATTTGTATCCCCTATACGCCGCGGCCAAAAATTATGAGATACCGGTAAGGTCGAGCGCTTCAAAGGAACGAAAGGATTCTTATCCGCAAAATTATTATCCACAATTCAAGTATAAAATATGCTTGCTTTGATTATCCATATCGAGGTTTGACACATCATACCTGATCACATCACTGATAATTGAATGGAAGAGAGTGTTAGAGAGAAGTATGGATGGACCAGATGGTAGTTTAGTTAGTTATAATCTAGTTTAAGTTATTCTTAAGTCATTCTATTGAATCGTTGTAACGCCATGGATTTTTCTGTAATGTTGCACACAGTTGATTCGAATAAATAAATAAATAAATACCAATGACCTACTTGTATTTGTGCGCCTATTTTCTAAAAAATGCTGGCAAGAGATCCACTGAAAGAAAACTACTCACGGACATGTTCCTTTTCCCCCCTTTTGCAAGTTACACTAACACAAATCAGTTCTGGGACACTGTCTATTACTTACCAGCTGCTAAGCTAAATCGACTTTCTAAAGGACAGTATTGGGTACCCTGATCGGATTTCGTAAACCCACTCGGATAACTCATGTGATGTCGGTCAAGTTGCGAAAATATAGACTAGACTTGCAAGATTTGTCGAAGATTTAATAAATTACCACCACCTGTATTTGGGTAAACTGTTGAAAAAGTTGGTGTCTATAAAAAAGATACATTTGCCAATATTATATGTACTAAGCCATATTTAAATTTTGGAATTCCAGGTTCAAGTTTGCTAGTTATCTACTAATGATTACTTTTTAGGAATAATGGAAGTTACAAAATTGTTCTAGTATTTTAAAATAAACCACCCAAAATACCTTTGCTTTTAAGCATTGTTGTGGGGGCGTATTTGGGATGATTTGTTTCGTATCGCATGTTATTGTAAAGAATTGTAAACCAACCCTTAGTGCAAAGTTCATACATGGCTAACGTAACACGGGATACAAATATCACGGTATTGTTTAACAACATTTTATAAATCGAAACTTAATTATTTACCCTGTCCCGGGGTGTATAAGGTAGGTGATTGATTAAGGTAACATCTAAAAGCATTCTAAACTAGTTCCGTTTATTTTCCGATGCACTTACCACCGGTATTTAGGCTAAACATTTTCAAATTCTAACGTTCGATATTGCCTAATCAACTCTTTAAATTGGGTGAATCATCTGAGTTTTGTGAGTCGAGAGTGGCACGCAGCGATGCGATGCATCTATGCAGGTGCATGGTGGGGCCCTATATTTAAAAGCGTTCGGAGCCTTGTACCGCAGCCGGTCGCCTTTAGCTGAGCTAGTGTTGCGGAGACACCATGTGGGTAAGTTGCGAAAAAGTTGCGAAATTAGAAATATTTAATATTAATAATAAATTAAGCTGAAGCGGTTGGCTCTTTTGGCGGCACATTTAAAAATATATTAGAAAAAGTACGTACGGACTTTCCCTAACCTAGCTTAAGCTGTTAGGTGAGAGGTCCTTTTGGATTAGGATGATAAATAATTTGAGTCGTTAGCAGTTTTTCACGCTGAGGATGGTGATTGTAAAATTTCAGCGTGCAGCTAGAAGTAGCTACGCTTATTGTGCTTATTTGATTGATATATAAAAGTGCGAAAATTATTTTTGGCACTCCTTTGCTGTGCACTTTCAACTGCGTTTGGCTTAGGATTATTCCAAGGTAATTTTAGTGTCTGCAGCTCGTATTCAAAGATAACTTTGTCTGCTTAGACAGGATTAAAACTGTATATTGAAATAATTGAAAGCTGCCTGCTTAGATCTTGTTTATATTATCTAATTCTTTTAGAACAGGCAAAGGGTATGAATTAAATTAAATTTTCACTAAAAATATTGTACCCTACGTAGTGGGAGCAAAGTTGCATTTTGCTCCCGGCATTTTTTTCATCATCCTGAATCATCATCATCCAGCATCCTGACCATATTGTTTCAGTGCATTAAAGACTTTTTCATTCTTGGGGGGCTAGCACGATATGCCCGCGAGTCGTTTGCCGCTCAGTGCATCCCATACATATTTGACAAGTTTGACAGACACAGCGACAAACGACTCGCGGGCATAGCCCCCTTGGTTGCACATTAATTTCTTATTTTATCGTCGCTTAAATATACCACTATGCTCCCATGTGACACAATCCTATTCTATCCTATTCCCTTATCTTAACGTCGTGATTGGCACGAATCTTTGCCAATTTCCTCAGATGTGGCCCGACATTATAAAGATACACCGCCGCAAAGTTGCCTGCTTATCGGTATTCTACAGGATATATCACGGAGAGTGTGCGATGGAATACATGAACTAATTCATCCCCATTCCTTCATCGGGGGACTAGGCGTGGGCTGGGGTTCCATCCCTATATTGTGGATGTTCCAAGAATTTGCACTAAATAAGCGGTATGCTTCAACATTTCTTTGGCGAACGGCTAAGAAGTGGAATTCCCTGCCTGCAGACTTGTTCCCAGAACGCTACAACTTGGGTCTTTTCAAGGAGAGAGTGAATAGGCATTATCTAGGTGTGCATGCTCCATCGCCGACCTCATCATCATTTTCCATCAGGTGAGATAGAGGTCAAATGCACATCTATCATCTATATAAAAAAAAAAATATAATAATGTACAGTACCGTCAGTCGTTTAAGCCATAACCAATGCTTTCGTTGCATGTGTGAGGTAGATAACGATAATATTATAGTCGTCATGAATTGTTTATTATCGTTGACATACTTAGCTTTACTTGTATCTCACATGTGTTTGTCATATAGATACTAGTATTGCTGGCATGCGCGGGCGCGGGTTGGGCGGCGCCGGTGGAGTACGCGTTGCCGGGCGCGGTGTACGCGCACGCGCCGGCGTACCACGCGCCCCTCGTGCACGCACCCCTCGTGGCCGAGCCGGTGGTGAGTGACGTCACTCTTTCATCATCACTGTAGATAGTACTGTTGCTGGTATTTTCACTGCTCCCCTAGCTTCTAGTGACCTTGACCAGATCGTTGGTTAATCTTGTTGTTGTATCACCATTCACCATTAATTAGGCGACACAGACATTAACCTTTTGACCGCCTCAGTCGGCTGCACTTTGAATTAAAGTTGAAATTCGTGTTACTTCTCAGACATGCTTGGCGGTCAAAAGGTTAACATTACCTACCATTCCATTGAATAGAAACAACAACTATAAGAAAAGTATTAATGAGCGCGTAATTCGCTTTCTAATCACATATTGCCTGAGGTTTTCGAGTTTCCATGGATTGTGGGTCAGTTTTGGTTTGGTTATTAGTTGGTAACCATTTTGTGTTTTATTTCTAAAGCAATCAAGTGAGGACCTAACTAGGATCCTTACCATTCAAATATACATCCGTGGTTATAAATTCGTAGTCAATCGAAGATTTTGTATGGGAGTTATACGTTGGTATATTGTGATAAAATGAAATTGAGAATAAATGATCAACATTTTTTGTTACTCCCTAGGTGAAAAATTGCAACACTTTGTTTTGAGCTTATATGACCCGAACATTGCAGTCATTTAATAAAATATTTGTGAAATAAGCTTAGGTATGCTTCTTGTTTGCTAACAGTCTTACCCAAAGTACGCGTTCAACTATGGGGTGAAGGATCCGCACACTGGCGACATTAAATCGCAGCAGGAGGAGAGAGACGGCGATGTCGTTAAAGGTCAGTCTTTATTTTCAGATAAAATTACATCACATAAATAATATTAAATTTATTGCAAGAAAAATGTACTTACATTCCCATGAGTTTACTAGTAATAACATACGTATACAAGGGCATCACAGCTGTTAAAAATATTGTTTGGGTTTATAAGCCGTTAAAATTAAATAGGTAATAAATTATAAACCTTTGATATTTATTTCGATAGATAAATAGGCAGTTAAAATTTAAAATAGTTCACTCACTCACTAATCACGAAATCTCAGGAATTACAAAACCTACAAACATGAAATTTGGCAGGTAGGTTCGTCTTAGGGTATAGTGTAGATATCTGCTAAGAAGGGATTTATAATTCAATCCTATAGGGGTGAAACGAGGGTTACAATTTTAATGGAAAAAACTGCGGGCGAAGTTTTGACGGGGTCGCAAGTAAAATAAATTATGTAAATGTTTGCTTCAAGAATAATTTCCAATGCTAATTGATTGTGCAGGAAGCTACTCGCTAGTGGAACCAGATGGCTCAACACGTACTGTGGCGTACTCGGCTGACGACCACAATGGGTTCAACGCCGTTGTGCACAAGAGCGGACATGCCGCGCACCCCGCGGTAAGTACCCTATGTCTGCAGGCAGCTGCTCGCTAGCAGAGCAGCCGGATGATGCTCCGATTTGTACTGCGCTGACGACCATAACAGGTTCAACGCCATCGCGTACAAGAGCGGGCACGCGGTGGCAACCCGGTGTTCATTACACTATATCTGCAGGCAGCTGCTTGCTAGCAGGGCAGCTTGGTGCGTACTCCGCTGACAACCACAACGGTTTCAATGCCGTCTTGCTCAAGAGCGGGCACGCCGTGCACCCCGCGGTTAGTACACTATACGTATGCGCAGGCAGTTGCTCACTAGCAGAGCGGCTGGGTGATGCGCTGGTACGTGCTCTTCGACGGCCACATCTAGTTTCATGCCGACGTTCGCTGTAGCGTTATCAGCCTGAGGTAACAGTTTTGACGCACTGAAAATTCGGCAGACCGTTACAGTGGAACATTTTTCGGGGAAAGACTATAAAACATGATTCTTACTACACAAGCGTATTCGAAGACAACAATAACTTTTCCCCACTCAAATGAGGAAATGTAAATAAATCAGGGAAATATCCCTATTTGACCTAATAGCACGCGTTTGATGCCATACTAGTTTAAGGTTAAGAGGAGTGTGATGTGAACCTACGGCTTTTCATACAAAAGGCGATAACGATTTAACGCTAACCGATGTTCACCAATTTTTGATAGGTTGTCAGTCAGAACAAAATATACATTTATACGTTTTGTTTTTTTCACTATAATCAATAAACTCAGTTTTATTTTTGTTTTAGTATTCTCATACAAACTAATTTTGGCGATTATTTGACTTTGATGATCGTTAATCAGTGTTCAAAAAACGTATGGATCTAGATTTTGTTCTGACTGACATCCTATCAAAAATGGTCAAAATCGGTTAATATTTAAGGGGTGGAAATCGTTATTGCCTTTTGTATGAAAAGTGTGTTTTTTGGCGTTAGTTCACAGTACAATTCATAATAACTTTAAATAAATCAGAGGACAATCTTTTACACAAATCGATCTAGTCCCAAAGTAAGCTCTAAAGGCTTGTGTTATGAGTACTAGACGACGATATAAATACTTATATAGAGAAATAAATACTTAAATACATAGGAAACATTCAAGACTCAGGAACAAACATTCGTGCTCATCACACAAATATTTGCCCTTACCGGGGTTCGAACCCGGGACGCTTGCGTCGGAGGCAGGGTCACTACCAACTAGGCTATCCGCGTCGTCTTTGAATTGAATTTGAACTTTGAATTGCGTCTTCAATTCCCTTAATGTCTGCGATCAATCAAGCAAGCGCCGGAATGACACCATGCCTGTACAAATTGTTCAAATTATTTCCCAAGTAACCCATAGGCTTAATTCGTTTCGCGACTGGACAACGCTAAGTCAGGGGTAATATTACACAAACTCGATTTCTCCGCAATCGTGCCGCTTGCGCAAGTAGGTACTAATGGCGCGTAGGCTTATAAGGAAACAGGCTTGGAACTCGGACAACATATTTCACCGAATTTTCCCGCTAAGGCTAAGAATTTAGAGAAAATGTGTATTGGAATTGCTTTTACAAGGCTGCCATGACCTACATTGAGGGATTAAGAATGTGGTTTTATGTACCAGTAGTACTAATTTTTTTGCTAGTTTCCATTTATTATCATATTTTGTTAATGTTTCCAGCAAGTGGCGGTGGCTCACCACTACGCAGCACCAGCCATCGCGATATCCCCCTACGGCCTGCACTAAACACGACGGAGCATCCCTTAGTTTAAGACCAACATCAGTTAGGTATTTGAAATCTTAGGTCATGTTTGATATTATGTAGATATAAAACTACCCTGCCTTAAGCTCATAATTACAAATAAACAAAGGCCCGGTCACAATGCGGGCGTGGCAGCAGTGCGCGCCATCTATCGCGCTCAAATTACACGACGCATAATATGACCTGCTGCTCAATTACGTAACACCAATTGGTATCGTAATTGGAAACGTAAACCAATTGTACCCTTATTTACATCGAGTGAAGACTTTGGTTGCATTGGTTTGCGTTTCGAGCCAAACCGATACCAATTGTGATACATAATTGAGGCCCTAATTTTCATGGAATCTTTTTTTTTGTTTTTAAGAAATAAGTAATCGGATGGAGCTAATAGGTTTATGCATTGAGCATTAGTATTTTTAATGCGTTTCATATCAAATTACATTCTAAAATATCACTTAAATATTTGCATCGCTTTTTAATTAGCTTTGCGAAAATATAGAAAAATTAAGTAATATTATATTACTAATTATTATATATTATAAATTAAGCAGGTCGCAGTGTAAGTTTGATTTATAAAGATGAAATACACATACGGTCCTGATGGCTTATTTTCGGAAAATAATCTTATTAATATACTTTAAAAGATTAAGAAAGCGGTTGATCGTTGTGTATTGACCTGCCGTTTAAATAACAGCATCTAAAGTACAATTTAAATTAATGTATTATAAGAAAGAGTTAATTACTTGCTTAGTTAATATATGTTATGAGCTTCATGTACAGCATATCGATGTTTGTTCAGTATTTTTTATGTTTTTACTTCCGTCAATACTTCAAATATTTAGCCTTTTGATCTCAGATATCTTTTTCTATCTGATTTTATTATAAGTTGAGTGTATTTGGTTTTTTATACGAATTGCCATAGTGTGTTTATTTTAAAAACTCTACAACGATATTTAATAAAATATTTTTTTACGTTTTAAAGGGTTTTGTTTTAACAACCATGACGCCAACATGAAGAGTTTTATACCCTATAGTGGGTGGATAACGGTTGACGAAGACAATGATTTCAACGACCATTACGGGTCTGTCTTACGAACAACTCGTGTCATTCATCACAGTTAGATATTTATATATATTTTACGAGGCAAAATTTAAGTCACTTTATAAAGACTTACGATTCTTATGAAAACTGAAATAAACCATTAAATTTCAATTTTTATTATTAATACGCTTTTTGGCTTGACCACAGTCTCAACTGATGGAAAGTGATGACGCGGCCGAAGGTGGCATGCGATCACCCAGGAAATTCCTAGTTAGTGTAGTATAGTTAATAGCTATAGTTTAATTATATTAAACTAAATTATTCTTCTTCAAGTACTATTTTATTACTGGAGTTTGGCCGTTAGCTCTGCAAATTTCTCCCGGTCTTGAGCCAACCGGAACAGAACCGCTAAACTAAATTAAATAAATAAAAAAATACATATCTTTTTTTTTTTTTTTTATGTCAATTGACTGGCAAACGAGCTGACGGCCCACCTGATGGAAAGTGATCACCGCCGCCCATGGACATCTGCAACACCAGAGGTGCTGCCAATGCGTTGCCAGTCTAAGGAGGATGGGGAATGGGGATGGGATAGGGATGCGGGAATAGGCCTCCGGATCTCGTCACTCACCGTACGAAACGCAATAGCAAGCTATTACTTTACGCCGATATTCTGTGAGAGTGTGGTACTACCCCGGTCGAGCCGGCCCATTCGAACAGTAATCATATAGTGAGGATTACTGTTTGGCTCTACCACTACACAAAAATCTATTTTTTTTTTGTTCATTGACACCTGACTGAGAAAATTAATTAAATAGCGAATTGTCTGAATAAAACTTAAATATTATATTTACTGTTTGTTATCATAAATAAACAAAAAAAATCACATCGCGCCTACGCTCAATAAAACTGAATATCTAATGTTACCAGTTTTAAATTGAAGGCATGATACTGACCCCTAGCAGAGTGTTATACATAAATAACGTGCCGACTGACAGAGTACGTTGAAAAGAAAAATTGTAGCAATATAAAACAGTGGTGGTTCGCAGCGGGCCTTAATAGAAAACAAGATAAATAAGCCCACGGGGTCAAAGCACACAATGACGAATGGACTCATATTAACTAGATTGCTGTTTTATCTAGCTAAGTACGGCGGAGAATATGATGATATACTGAATTTATTTTTTGCTGAAATAAATGAAGCTGAGATCACTGGAGGATGGCTGAGGAATGGGTAAGTATTATCAACTAAAACATCATTACAATTCATTTAAACTACAGGATGGTCCATAAGTAACGATCACGATAGCGATTAAATAGTGAATATCTTTTATCTAACAAGCTATTATTAGTCAAATTAAAACTTTCGTGAGACATTATGAATACTTGAAAAGCACACGGCTGTGCGCGGGTTGATCTGACCGGAACCGCACTCAAACCCTGAAGAAGGACTCCAATCGAGTTCGAAACATGTCGGACTATTTCTGACAATAAATCGTGAGTAAAGCCGTGTGTTTTTCAAGTATTCAAGCTATTATTACTTTTTTCTCATGGTCTCTGAATAGACGAAGGAGAGAAGTAAATACCTTTTCATCACATTTGCTCGGAAAGAGTGTTATTATACGCAGGCGTATAGAGCAGCTATAGCCGATATAACTCCCACGGGAGTTATAGAATTTGTATGGTCTATAACTCCCGCTGATGGCGGTGCGTGTGCGCCAAGTGCGACGGGGGCGCGCGCCGGCTCTGGCGGTTGTCGTTTTTTTTTTATAGAAGTAGCGCGCAACCGACGCAACATACAGTTGATTCTATCCACCTGATGGTAATTCACGGTGTACAATGGGAATAAAATAAATAATGTAATTTTTTTTTTGTCTAATAATTATTTCATTTCCTCAAAAATGTGACGAAAAACATTTTGCGTATCACGTGCAGTAAGGGAATAACAAACACGAGTCCTTAAAAGCCCTCGCCTTCGGCATCGGGCTTCTAACAAACTTTCGTTAGTTATCCCCTTCTTACAGCCCTAGATGCAGAATGTACTACTTTTTTACAAATTACAACATCCAATCTCATAACGTATTTAGATTTATTAATGACATAAATGTCTGCTTTTGATATTTGTTACAAAAGATATTCCACTCAACGAGAACCAAAACACAGAAATTGCTAAAAACTCTCGGACATAAAGGTTCAAACACCTCGCAAATTAGAATTTATGACAGCAACAATTCCAAATTTATGAATTCCATAACTGAGATCAGAAACAGGTCTCGGGGGCAACGGTTAAGGAAACACGTCATTAAGGTTCGACTACATCTAAGACCAAAAGCGATTTAGCTACAGTTGGTTTTCAAAACATAATGCAAACTTGTGACGCGGATTCTTGAGTTTCGTCTTAACTTTATATGACCACTATAGCAAAGAAAAAGACGAATAATATGTGAGAAGAGCTTTTTTAACTCTTTCAATGTAATGGAAATCATAATATCACTTACCTATATGTAGGTAAATTTATATAATTAAATAAATGTATTAACGAACGGAGATCGCCTCGGTCGACTATGATTGAATCAAAAATGTGAACACTGAAGTAGAATATTTTTTACTAGTAAATGTAAACCCGTAGAAAATTTCAACAAAAGATACTTATAAATATGTTTTACAAATCAACCTGTATATAAGAGTGCTATGTGAAAGGACAGTATTTCAAGTTTGTAGGCTATCTGATAATGATAAAGTTATTGAAGCAGCACGTTTCCCCATTTAAGGATATCGTAGACTGAATCCAGATCTTACCGGATTAGCACAAGTAAACAGAAGTTTAAAAAATCTGCAGCGAAACGTATTTACTGTAATTTTAATGTTATATTATATATGGATTTGGTTGGAACGGATGATGATAAATTACATCGCTTAGATGCTTTCAACACAACTGTAATCTTTTAATATCCAATATATATCTATACGGCAGAAGCATAAAACAAGTATGTTGACTTAAGGATGTGTACCACTTCAAATCGGCAGTACATGTATTTTATTTTTCAAGTTTTGTTTCATTTGCACCAAATAACGGCAATGAGTAATTTTGCACGAATAATGATTTAAAATATACAAATTGTGTGATTATTAATAATTATTTAGTATGTGAAATAAAATTAGAACCTGATTTGACTACTCGAGTGACAACAGCGCTAGCGGCCTTTCCCTACCGTTTGACGTTACGGTCCGGACATATGGAAATTCAATCAAGAATATTTCCGTGGGAACAACGGTAACGACATTCTTTTTTGTCATCAAAAAAACGAGGAGAGTACAAAGTTATAGAAAATACATTTTCTGATTATAAAAGTACTATGGGACAGAAACATTTTTCGCTTTATCTTGTAATTTAATGAACTTCCGGTACAAGTAACATAGGCACAGCCATAACACATGTAATGTTAAATGTCATTTATCTCCTTTAAAATAATGGTAAAGTGGTTTTTTTTTATTACACTTATGCGAAACGACTAATACTACCATACTATACAATTTCAGCGAAAAATATACAAATCGACATATTGGGTATACATCCTTAAATTTTAGGCTTGAATCGGAATTTTCGGTCGGTTTTTCAACCAAGGTTCAGCGCAAAACGACCGAACGTTTTAATTAGTGGTGTAAACAATTGAAGTTAACCATTTTTTTACCGAAATGCACTTCAAAAAGCTATTGTTGAATGAGTTCAAAATAAACAGTTATTGTGAACGGACGCCGCTGTGGGCGGTGGCACCCGTCGTAAACGCCAAATAAGCGAATTTACGATATCACGCATGTTATCTAAAACTGAATATTCATTACCTCCATCGTCTCAAAACGGCGTTCAAATAAAAAATGCATGTATCATGCAAGTTAATATGGTGGAAGTCATTCAAATTTTACGGAAACTTTACAGCTTTATCTAATATTTACGAAACATGTAAATTGTGTTTCTATTTAATAAAGAATAATAATAATAAAGACATTTATTTAACACACATTAGACACAGACAAATAACAAGAAAAGCACATAACAAAGAAACAATGAACATAAAAAGCTGTGCCGAACGGTGCCAAAGAGGGTGCCACTCAGCGTTATGCCGTGGCGAGCCTCGGCGCTGATTTTCAGTGGCCCCTAGGTGACAATACGAGCGACGGAGAACAACACGTTTGTATGGCAACACTTGAGCAACTCAACCACTGAATGTTAAATTGTAACAAGCCACTGCCAAAATTAATTGATAATTTCTGATATAGGCGCATATTAATATAATTAATAAGTTTAAAGCATAATAAACAGCCGTATCACTATTTAAAATAAAAAGTAGTAGTTCGACTGCTGTCAGAGTTATACCGGTGGTTGCGCGACCATGGCGCCAACCTAATAACGACTTCCGTAAAAAAACTGACAACAGCCAAGCACTATAAAATAATTATCCTAATCTTGCTGTATTTACCTAATCATATACAGTTTTAAAAATACCAAAATTAATTGAAATATATATATATTATATATAATATGTTAATTGAAAAGTACAAGCTCCTGCTTGTACTTATTTCGTACCTAAAAGGTAAAAGGAACTTGTTGAGACTAGAAAAGGCTTTTTCAGTAAAATTCAAAAATTATTTTAACGTTTTATTTCTGGAATAATATATGGGTACATGCAAGTTCTATAACTATTCCAAATTGCAAGTTCATAACATTAGTAGTTGCTGAGATAAATAGCTGTGATATACCTATACACAGACAGGCAGACAGACATACAGACAATGAAGTCTCAGAATTTTGAAAGTCAAGCAATAGGGTCAAAATGGGCGTCTTATTCATATGGAAGGGTTTTATTCAACAATTAAGAACTTTTTTTGTCAGCCTATTTTTATTATTAGTTAACCAAAATTTAAAAAAAGTGCCGGCAGCTTTAAAATCTCAAATTATTCATTCTGAGAGAAACTTGGGTATATTTTACAGAAATATTTATTTTTTCCTTGTTCTATTTCATACATAAGTTTTAAATAGTTACCCTAGTTAATAAAAGTATTTATTTTTATTTTTTTGTACTGCCTATTTTACATACATTTGTAAGGACCGGTACCTCGGCACGCAAGTCAGATTCACACTTGACCGGTTTTTTTTTGTTTAATCTAAATGATTAGATCCACCTTGTAAATTATTTAAAAATACAAATAAATATCTAATTATGTTTATTTCAAATAAAATTAATCTTCATAAATATTTAAAAAAAATCTGTCAAACACTTAATCACTTAGTATATATAACTTACATTTTTTTAAATAATAATGAACTTTATTTACGGCGCTAGGAGCTGATAACCGTAAACGACGGAACTAGCTTTCGTGTCTCAGAAAGGCTACTCCTTATCCTACCATTGCTAATGGTATGACATCAGTTTGGCGGATATGGGCGAAATTGCCTTCACCCACTGTGTTTACGAGAAACAAACGCTTAGCTATAGGGTTCCGCTATTTCTGTTTTTTTTTTTTATATTAAGGATAGGGTTCTTATTTTATTACGAATGCATTTTGTTAAGTTTAGACAAGAGTAATGGCTGCGGGTTAAGTGGTGAAATGGTAATTATTGAACAGAAACGCGATATTGACAAAAGATTATAGGTAATTGAGCAATCTATGTTGACAGGACACGATTTAAGTAATCATTATAATAACATTTTTAGAACTCCTGAACATTTACGATTAAGCTACGATCTTAAAATACTGACCCCATTTAATGCTACATCATCTGCAATATTTTAGTTAGTAATACATAGCGTGCTCTATTTTTAATGGAACCCTCTCTCTATGATGTCCGTTCGGTCTTGACCAAAGTTTTTTGCCAAGTAAAAACCACTTAAAGGAGTCGTCCATAAAAGAGTCCACGCATGCCAACACCGCCTTTGACCGTCAACACTCGCTTCCGCCGGGATCGGCGAAAGGAGATAGGTGGAAATATTCCTAAAGTCAGTGTTAAGTGTTTTTTGAAATGGCTAATAAGGATCTTGTGATGAAGGTAAGTTGTCTCATTGTGATTCATTTTTAATACAGACAAGGATAACTTTCGACCGGACAGAGAATAATTATCTTTTATCAATTGTAGGTGTAGGCTTGTGCATGTTCGAGTTTAGGTATCGATGTCATCCTCTAAGATATATTGAAGAATAGCATGTTCACAAGAACCAAGTTTAAAACAAGTCCTATGCTGAGAGCTCTTTTTAACCGACTTCAAAAAAAACCGAAGGAGGAGGTTCTCAATTCGACGCGTTTATTTGCTTTTTTTATATGTATGTTCACCGATTACTCGAAGATGGCTAAACCGATTTACATAATTATTTTTTTAAACGATAGGGTATTTCCCCAAGTTGGTCCTGTTGTAATCAAAGTCGAGGTCTGATGACAGGATCTATGAGGAATCGAAGGAACTCCTCAAATATTATAGGCACACATATAGAAATTTTGATATTTTCTTTCATGACTCAAGCAGTTACGATTTAAAATCATTATTTGGTGAAGTGGAACTGATGATGAAGACCACGGGTCACCACCGGAACTCTTCAATGAAAAGTATTTCACGGGTGGCCATTAGATTTCTGTATAAGGTTGGGAAGCAATTTATGCTCATAAAAATTCATGTGGTAAAATAGAACCGGTGATGAAGAACCAGGAGAACTCCTCAACGATTGACGTCCGTGCATCTTGGATAGCATCATTTTGTAAAGGGTGATGAGCATTTGGCATTATGCTATTGTTACTTGGTGTTGTTGATGTATGTAGTTAGATCACATATGAATATCACTAAAAAAGTGAAATAAAAATTTAACAGATAAAAAAACCGACTTCAAAAACCCCTTTGAAAAGAAAGAAATAATGCCCTTTGTAAGTAAATTACTTAGAAACGTAAGATATATTGTTGATTAAGTGATACATTAAATATATCGAAGTCGGTGGCAAGTAAATTAGGTAATCCATCCCTCATACTGTGTTTATTTACTTGACACCGAATTCGATGTATTTAATGTATCACTTAATCAACAATATAATCTTACGTTTCTAGGTCATTTACTTACAAAGGGCATTATTTCTTACTTTTCAAAGGGGTTTTTGAAGTCGGTTTTTTTATTTGTTATCACATAGTGTATATCAAACTACAGATATGACCTTTAAATAAATTATCCGTTATCTTATTAAACATAATACAATAGAAGGATATGAGCAACAAAACCTTCTAATAGCTCTAAAGTAACACAACCTTTATATTGAAATAAGAAACATAATTAGTGACTATTTCTTGACAGTATTACACGCATGACCAATTAAATCGTACTGTTACCTTACATCCTCTCCTCTGCTGCACTGGGAGTGAAGAAATAGCATAGAATGCGTGCAGATGCTTATCATCCTGGCATGTCGTAAAAGTCGACTAAGGGACGGGTCCTCTCCAACATGGTGGACTATCTGTATGGGCGATGGGCTGATCACCTGTCACCATACGAATCATCATACCATCTTAGGACTAATTAATCAAACGTGGCCACAAGTAGTCTTCTGGCTCTGCCCACCCCATTAGGGATTTCGGCCGTGATAATATGTATGTATGTATGTATGTTATCTTACATAAAACAGTACCTTTTGTTTAATAAAGAATCATGTTTTTTTATATTGTAGGTACATTTATACATCTATAAATAACGCATGTCCATATCGCTTCTGTAAACTTCTTAGGTCTACTGGTAAGTAATGTCATCATGGCAGGTGATATACATTGCGTGTACGACACTTTCATCTCCGGCTTTAGCCGATAATAGCCGAGAAAAGTCGAATCGTGAACCGATTCTAATTGTACTGTACCATCAATTAATTTCGCAAATTTTGATCGGAGTCAGCTCACTGACATTTTTGCAACAGTTTTAGACTAGGGCCTAACTTTGTAAGTACTTAAAACAAATTAAACAAACCAGTAAAATGTATATTAGCTACACGAACTTTACCGAGGACATTTTTTGCAACAAAAACCTTTATCACTAAAGAGTAATGCGGGCAATCATTCACTGTGACGTTGATTAGCTATATTAAACCAGTGGGTAATGGAAACGCCTACTGTCTGTGAGGGTTATAAATAGGTATAGAAAACAAATTGAAATTCGTCATCTTGGTACGGTAATTAAGTTCATTATTAATTACAGGTTAGCAAAAGAGTACAACACATGGGAGCGTCACTGACTAAGTGTATTTACATTCTTTATCGTATGTTATCTTTAGCCAACTCTTAACATTTCTTACATTGAGAATAATAGTGTAGCTAGTTTAATAATGGATTATAAGTTCCATTTTAGGGTTCCGTAGTTGAACCCATAGTTTTTCCATGTCTATACGTATGTCTGTATGTCTGTCTGTCTGTCTGTATGTCACAGCCATTTTCTTTCGAATACTATTTAAGCTACAATTCCGAAATTTTGTTAAATTATATCCCGCACTCAAATCTAAAGAATAAAATAGAAATACTTTTTTTTTAAGTTATCTGTCATACATCTAAAGCGAAGCTTTGGGGGCTTAGAGGGCTAGTCGCAGACATTATTACGGAGTACGGAACCCTACATTGTGCATGGTTCCAAATGCACTTGGCCGGTTTTTTAGATTTTCATTTCACTATAGCAATCTTTTGTCCATTTAAGGTAGTGATGTTGGTGATTCCATGGCAGATAACAGCACGGCTGCTGTCGGTCCCGAGGCAGCCCCGACTTAGCTTGGCTGAGCCAATGCCTAGCTATTACTATAATAACATTAACGGTACGTCACAATAATCGTTTGTTTAGTTTGGCTGGTAGTAGATCTAAATCTCTTCAAACAACACCATTTCATACTGTGCACAACTCGCACACGTTCTACTTGCCTGAATAAATATCGATTAGTAACGACTCAGAACTTTGCATGGAAAACAAAAAATAAGTAAGTAAAAAAAGTATTGTTTTGCAGAAGTATTAAGCTTCAGTCTTAAGCAATCAGTGGTAAAATTCTAAAATCAAAATTTTACGATCAGGGGGGCTAGCACAACATGCCTGCGAGTCGTTTGTCGCTCCGTGCGTCTCTGAGAAACTAGTAAAATTTTACGATCAGGGGGGCTAGCACGACATGCCCGCGAGTCGTTTGTCGCTCCGTGCGTGTCTGTCAAACTAGTAAAATTTTACGATCAGGGGGGCTAGCACGACATGCCCGCGAATCGTTTATCGCTCCGTGCGTCTCTGTCAAACTAGTAAAATTTTACGATCAGGGGGGCTAGCACAACATGCCCGCGAGTCGTTTGTCGCTCCGTGCGTCTCTGAGAAACTAGTAAAATTTTACGATCAGGGGGGCTAGCACGACATGCCCGCGAGTCGTTTGTCGCTCCGTGCGTCTCTGTCAAACTAGTAAAAGGGATGCACTGAGCGAAAAACGACGCGCAGGCAGGTCGTGCAAGACGTGCTGAAGTTTAAAAACAGAAAACTCCAGTGTTCAGATTGTAATACATTTTTGTTGACCAGGTCATCCCGGCACGTACAGTTTCGGCTACGACGTGTCAGACCCATCATCGGGCAACACTCAGTTCCGCAGTGAGGAACGTTATCCCAACGGAACGGTGGTTGGCAGTTACGGCTACGTCGATCCGAACGGTAGACCCCAGCGTTACCGATATATCGCTGACGAGAGGGGTTACAGGTAAAAAAACTCGCATTACACTTCTGGGGGGTTACTACGATCTCTTAAAGCGATTATCTTTATTTCGTCGCTTTTCATGCCACGACATTGCATTTACTCCTCTGCTGCACTGAGAGTGAAGAAATAGCATAGAATGCGTACAGATGCTTATCATCCTGGCATGTCGTAAAAGTCGACTAAGGGACGGGCCTCTCCAACATGGTGGACTATCTGTATGGGCGATGGGCTGATCACCTGTCACCATACGGTTCATCATACCATCTTAGGACTAATTTTTTAATCGAACGTGGCCACAAGTATTGGCCTCAATTTGGTATACCACCAAGCTGTCAAAATCGAGTTTGACGTTACTTATTTCAAGTAAGTTACTTTTAATTTGGCGAACACGCTTACGAATTGGCCCCATTATTTCTATTTTCATGATTTAAGTTGCTTTTTAGGGTTCATCACTCGGTAGTGATGAACCTTAAAAAGCAATGTCTGTCCGTTCGTCTGTGACAGAGGTTTTTCTCGAAAACTAAGTAACGTAGTAGTAGTATGCATGCACATTATATATCGCTAATAAATAACTAAAAAAAAAAAACATTAAGTTGAGGGGTCATTCTGGTACAACAATAAAAAAAACATGAGGGGTATAATTTGAAAGAACTAGCTGTAAGGATTCTGAACATATTTCTTTTACAATTTTAAGTACAGTGGTTTAAGGATAAAGCAAAAAATGTGCAAAAATTACTGTTAATGTGCTCCTAGGTTTCTTAAGCTAAAATTTTTATTTTAATAGGAATTTTCGATGTTGTAATAGTTGTGGGAAAAATAAATCTATATCTTGTTTTAGTACGGAACCCTAATAGTACGAGCCTGACTCACTCTTTCCGGTTTTTTATATGCAGATAGCTAAGAATTTGGTTAAATAACATTATTTCCCTTTTTTTTCACACTCTTTATTTTCAGGGTAACGCGAGACCGGACCAGACCAAATGTACCAGCTATGATCAACCCGAACGCAAATCCAAGTGAGCAGGGAAACGAAGTCACTTGGACGAGAAAGAAACCAAGCTATTACATTCCAAATACAGTGATAAAACCTGTGATTCAAAGCAGGAAGTTTATAAAGTATCCATTGAAATATTTTATATAGTTATTGATTCTTCTTAATATATAGGTATTTTCACTTAATTTAATTTGGTCCGCCGAACGTCAATGTACCGGTCATTTTAGAGCTGAACGGTATCGTGCGTGACGATGGCAAACGACCCGATGGAATGACGCTTGTGTAGGACCCTACCTGCGTGGATACACTGGCATTGTCCCACGTCCAGGCCTCCTCCGCCAGGTCGGGTGCGGCGACTGCCTCAGCAGAACTACTTAAACTTTTGGCCGTCAAGCATGTCTGAGAAGTAACACGAATTTCACCTTTAAGTCACCTTGACTTAAAGTTGAAATTCATGTTATGTTATGTGAAGGACTTTGGTATTTGTGCGCACGACCCGGGTGCGCGAAGTCTGCGCTGGAGATCGCGGCGCGCCTCTTCGACACTTCTGGTGACCAGAAGGCTGGCAGCTATTGGCCAAAAGCTGAGTTAAGCCGTGCAAAGGATGAATACTGCCAACCTGCTGGGCACCATGAGCAGCGACGGCGAGTATTTTTTATTTGCAGCGTAGTTTTTAGTTATCATTAGAATTTTAAATTTATTTATATATTAGGTTATATTTAAGGTTAATAATATAATAATTTTTAGTTTATATTAAAGTTATTTGGTATTGATTTCGAAATACAATGTACAATTTTTTAAATAGACGATCGTATAAGTCATTCCTTAAATTACAGTTTTTTTATAGAGTAGATAGTTAACCTCTTTTGAACTACTCATGAAATTCTTCCTCTGTCAAATCAGTGTCAAATTGTCAAAGATTTTTATAAGATTATGAAAATGCAAGCAAATAAAATTATGTTCTTAATAATTATACCTGCGGTAGTTGAATGTAAGTCCACAAAATTAATATTGCAAAAATGATCACGAAATAAATGAGCTACTTAATAATGATTTTCTTTGGAAGGTTTTACACTACCCAATACGGTGTCAGAAGTAAAACTCGAGGGTAAAGAAGAGACCGCTCTTCCGAACGGAACTGTTGTAGGGAAATACTCGTACACAGATAATGAAGGGAATCCTGTCCACGTCAGGTACTTTGCTGATGACTCGAGTTACGGGTGAGTGTAACTGTTGCAGCAGCCTTAGCAAGGTTGACACAATGATAAGTTAAACCGTCTTATCACTTAGTGCGTTTCTCTCACACTAGTGTTGATAAAAGAGATAATCGGGTCTAACTTATCCCCGTGTCTGGCAAGCTAGGGCCGCAGCACTGGTTGTCTTCCTTTTGTTTAGTTTTTTACATACTACTGAATTCGCTTCTTCAGGTTACCATGGCAAAACCTCGTATTTCTCAACTTCGTCAGTTATATTCATCTCGATTTCCAGAAATTTGTTTGTTGTACCGCATGGTTGGTAGCTTAGTGGTCTGATGCGTGGTTTCTCGTGGCAGGGCTTTTAGGTTTAAATCCCGGCTCACACCTCTGCGGCCCTTACATGAATGACACAAAGATAAGATAGACCATCTTATCTCTAAGTGCGTCTCTCTCACACTGGTGCCGAAGAAAGAGATAGTCGTAGAGATAAACGGGTTTAATTTATCTTTGTGTCATTCATATCGTTAGGGCCGCTGAGATCTTTAGATCTATATGTGCGAAATATTATTTGATATTTACCAGGGAAAGAAAATATCGTGAGGAAACCTGCGTACATCTGCGAAGTAATTCAAAGGTGTGTGTGAAGCCTCAGATTGGGCCGGAATGGGGAGTCCCTTTGCCCAGTAGTGGGACTTAATAAAGGGTGATGATGATGACCCTACTGTAAGTGACGCCGGCCGCAACAACAGTTATTGTTGCACAGTTTTGCCTTCCTCTGAATGCCTAAGTGCTAAGCTATTTTTCTCATACGAAAATGATTTGCAAAGCACATGTTGTGTGTATAAGATATGTATTACCTTATCTAACACTTTTATAGAGTGGAGCTTAGAAGCTTAAAGATTCTGGAAGGAGATGCCGACCCACCGTTGCAAATCACCAAGAAGACAAAATTTGATTTTATGTCGAGTGAATATCCTAACGCAGAGCCATCCGACCCAGGGACTGTGGGACCATTCAATTTGAACCTCCCAGAGAATGAAAACAAATACAAGAATCCAAACCACTTTTTTAGTAATAAAAATTCTGGGAAAATTGGTCTCCAAGCCGAAAAAACTATTGATTACGATCTAAACCAAAATGATATAAGTTCCCCTAAAAATATGAAGCGTGGAAAGGGGAAATTGCGTATCTATAATGATAAACTTCACAGGAAGGTGCGAGAGGCTTTGAACAGTTTAAGTGTGCAGTTGCCAAAAATTTGTGACAAGTTTTGATTTTCTTATTAGCTAACTTATTATAGAGTAATAAAAGACTAAATACATTTGTCTATATTTATTAATAGAAACTCAAGTCTATTTAAAAATACTGACACATACTTCTAATTGATCTTGCTCATTGACAAGCTTAATTGCTGCGTTTTCCGGTATGAAGAGGCATCCCAAGTGATCTTTAATAACTTGTGAATTTTGATATTCCCTAATACCAATGGTTTCGCCGATGACACTGAAGCCAAGCTTCTTATCTGCACTTGTTATTGATATCTGTAACAATTTTTCTTCAAATAATTGAGACATAATTTATCTTTCAAGCATAATTTCTCCCGAGTAAAACGATCGACCGTCAACCCGACTCCAAAATGATTTGCCGTTTGATTTTATGAACAGCCTCTAAGCCAAAACCACTTCTTAAATATGTTAAGGATTATATTTGCGAAATAATAATCCTGATTGATTAAATGCTGTTTGCAATTCAGTTAGTAGTTACATTTTGCAACGATGTAAAAAATCGACATCTATGAAGCAGTTTAGGAAGTACGACGCGACAAACATCTCTTGATAAAGCATGTTTTCCATTCTCGCTTGTAGCTTGGGAGTTGATAGTTACGGCAACGGATCACAGATGGAGCAAAAGAATGATAAAATCAGTTTTGAGTTCACTGCAATTTTGCTTTACAGTGGTTGTACTGTTTTCAAATATGTGAATAATATTTTATTAATCTTCATTATTCTAAACAAGAATACGAGTGATAAGGGTGTTTTGAAAGTTAAACAAACAGTACCAGTAGTTAAGATACTAACATTATAGTAGAAACTACTATCACCAAGTTTATAAATCCACAGCATTATGATTTCGTTGTTTGTAGAAGTTCTTTCTAATCCATGGTCGTCATGTAATATCATTTTTGGTTTTAAATAAACCTTAAACATAAAAATAACTTAATAAAAAGCAAAATCATACGATTAAACACAAAATAAGAAAATGCAAGACTGTTCAATATCGAAATAAAATGTTTTACAAATCAACACTACAAAGTTTTAACCTTTGAACTTTTAGGTTCGACGATATCAGTCTGTGTTTGGACGTGCCGTATAGAAGTTGAATTGCTTCCATGTGGTCTCTTAATTGTTTCCGCTAAGGCGCCTGGAATCCGTAAGCCCATTAAAAGAAAGGAAGCGTTTTTATATTTCCCATTCATAAGAGCAGCTGAGTCTGTATGTGATAATGAAGCGCTAAAATTAACTAGCGTTTTAATACCTTAGAAAATTATTAGAAAGCAGAACATCGAATTAACTAGAGGGCGACTTTGAAGATGTAATGTTACACCAATGTTTTCGGCTCCGTTGTCGACGGCCAATAAAACGCAATAACTTTAAAAAAGAATAATTAAAATAGCTCTAGTATTGTCACCATCCAACCAGTATTTGATTAATGATGACTTATCATAGATGCTATAAGTTTACGGGGTAAACTTTACCCAATATCATCCGTGAAAGTTGTTACTTTTAAATATCAATAAGCAAGGGTGTCCATTTTAGGGAAATACATTAGGATAAATGTAAAATCATAAAGCAAGTGGATTCATTATTTTCAGCAATGAAGAAATGTGCAGCGGCCCTAACATGCATGACACAAAGATAAGATAGACCGTCTTATCTCTAAGTGCGTCTCTCTCACACTAGTGCCGACGAAAGAAATAGTCATAGAGATAAACGTGTTTAATTTATCTTTGTGGCATGCATGTTAGGGCCGCTGGTGTTTTTAAGCTAGGTAAGCAGTAACTATTTAAAACAAGGGTTTTGCATTATGTCTCCAAAGTTACACGTATAAAGTTCCTTACTCTGTTTTAACTAAAAATATCGCGTTGCAGAGTACTTTGTCGGAAAAAGAAGATTTTTGTATAAGTACTTGATAAGACTTCCCGTAGTCGATTATTATTCTGGGAATTTTGGAATGATCGAAGAAGAAATGTTTCAGAACTGAATCTTGCGCTAATATTTTGTAGCATTCTGCCACTGGACACCTTACAGGTCTGGAACTGTGAATAATGGTTATAGAGATCAACAGTACTTATTTATGTCTATGGAGTTATCTATCAGTAGTCTTTGGCCGAAAGTTTATTGTCTGAATTATCACTGACACTTGCTTTTTGTGTTAGATATTATTAATCCAAAAGTTGAAAAAGAAATTAGTAATAGAAATATTTATTGTCTTACTGTGTAGTGTGTACAGGGCCTCTATTCGGGACTGCGAAGTGATTTACTATAATCGTCACTTAAATAACATAACCGCGAATGTGTCGTTGTTCTGTCTGTGTTTGACGTTTACATTCGAGGTTTTGGCATTTTATTTGCGATATAGTAAATCACTTTAGCAGTCCCAAATATATAGGCCTAGAGTTGTCATTATGAGTAGGTATCAACAGCTACCCGGTGCGGGCATGCAATGTTTTAATAAGACTTGATACTAGGGAATACTAGAATTAGGACAATATTATTACTAACAAGGTAATCAGAAATATTCACTATCACAAAACTCATAGAGGTATGCCAATTTTGAAGTTTAGTTTTGAGTTCTTTCCCTTCAAGTATTTAAATATCTACGGGTAGATGGTTAAATACCTTTATCGCAGTGATGTACCAGCTTGTTTTGTATATGGAGTTGTTAACTTTAGGCAGGAAAAGATTAAACATATACTGAGGGCGTAAATTAATTCGTTGGGAACGTTTCTTTGTAAAGTATCTTTGACAAAAGACATATTTCTAAGATAAACATGCTAGTCAGTGTCAAGAAACGCATTGTTTAAAAATATTGCGAAGAGACTGTACATGCATGCGATAAATTGTACGCAAGCCTCTCTCCTGTAGAACAAACGTTGACTGGACAAGTGTTTAATTTACCTCGTTATTGTTTTGCAATTGCATTGACTATTTTTAGATTCATCTTTAGTAATTGCCCTTTCGTTAATTTTAGAACATGAGAAGGAACTTTCACTGTCACAAAAATTAACATTTTTGAATTTTACCGTTGTTTCTTTATTTTTCAAGTTAATTGCCTGAAAAGGAGGATTTTTTATGATAAAATGTTGTCGCTTTAGCGATGAATTATTATGTTTAAAACAATTGTAAACTGACCTCTTCAGAAAAACTTTTTCTCTTACAAGTCATCATTTTATCCGTTTGTATGTTATTGACACTCTGACATTTTGATTTTGTATCTTAAAATGAAAATCATTAAGTTTGTCTCAATTTAAAAAATTAACTTAAAAATACTACTTTTTCTCTTACTCAAATATTTAGTGTTGTGATGGTGATCTCCACTTGCCAAGTCTTTATGACAATTTACTTCTTCACATTCCTTAACTTTCTTCATTACTGAATCTCCTTTTTTAGCCATAACGTCATCATGCTCATGTTCAGGGCTTTGTTTATCTGTATACAAAAATTAAATTATTTTATAGGTTGATTATAAAATCAGTATAACATCAAAACAAATATAATTCAAAATAATAAGTCATAGAAGAGATGGAAACAATGAAGAATTATAATTTTGATATTTATGCTTTTTCTTGCGCAATTGGACCATACACATCCAGGGGCGTATTTTGAAATTTGGCGAAATAACTTCAAAACTAGCATACGCCGCCCCTAGCGGATTGGCGCCCCGGGCCATGGCCCGTTTGGCCCTAGGGTAAATACGCCCCTGAACACACCACAAATAACCACGGTACAATAAACAGACACTATTGACTACCACGCGTGACACCAAGGTAACCACAATAACTACACAAAAGTCCGTATCAATGCTCCAGGCGCAAGGCGGCTTTATTTCCAAAGAGCATAATTATACTCTCCCAGCGGCCCTAACATGAATGATACAAAGATAAATTAAACCCGTTTATCTCTATGGCTAGCTCTTTCGTGTGAGAGAGACACACTTAGAGATAAGACGGTCTATCTTATCTTTGTGTCATTCATGTTAGGGCCGCAGAACACTTTACCAATTTGTCGACACGACGTCTGGCACATCAGGTGGGCAGATTCACACATACACGTAACAGTTTTGATCGGTACGCTCTTGCACATAGAGCATCTTAGGGGTTCCAGTTTCATACACGATTTCCTTTCTGGTTCGAAGAAGACCTTGAAAAAAGTCAGCAGTTTTAAGTGAATACATTTCGTAAGTATTGAATTTCAAAATAAAAATTGAGGTGAAGGGAAAATGGAAGGGACCAAGCTTTTTATTTCTTTTTATGCGGACTTATAAAAAAAGCAAAATTATTGTCGATTGAAACGCTGCATTACTCTTGCAGATACAAACGGTTAAGAGGACTATGAACCAACGGCAAAAATCACCCTTCTCATATCGATTTTGATCAATTTTTGATAGGTCAATCAGAACAAAATCTAGGTCTATACGTTTTTTGAATTTTGGTTATAAGGCAAGTCTAATAAGTGAAAAAACCAAAACGTACAGACCTAGATTTTGTTCTCACTGACAACCTATCAAACAAACACATTTAAGGGGTGGAAATCGTTATCGCATTTTGTATAAAAAGCCGTAGGTTCATACTCCTTTTAAAGGAAACTGCTAACCATTGCACCACATATATTATCATAAGTTGTTTGTATGCGATTGTTCAATAGCCCGGTTATTCTACTGATACAGTTAACTCAAGTGCGGTAACACTTACGGACGCTGCGAAGGACTATTATTGTATAGTGTCGCAGCATGCTAAGAGAATTTGTTATGAAGATTGTGTTAGGCACAACCCATTGTTATTCGATAAGCTAGCTTATGCTAATATAAGTGTGCCCTGTTTTAAACGCTTCATAGGGCACACAACAAAAGTGTTGAATAGTGTAGTTTTACTATTAGAGATAATAAAATAGTTTACATTTCATTTTAGGAAGAATTGGTTGATGAGTAATTACCTGTTTCAGCATTAGTTAAAAGTAAATAATAATATAAGGCTATAAACCATAAACCTCTAAAATTTGAACGTAAACGTCAACAGAGGTGACAGTACCTATAATCATTGCAAAGAGTAAACATCAAAAGATGTCTACTACCGCTGCTATGAACCTCTTCATAAGTTAAACTTGTTTTGCGGAATGGTTTTAAAAGCTAAAAAAAGTGTTTTATTGAACTGGAATATTATTATTCGACCGTAAGTAAGATTTAATTGGTACTACATACAGCTCTAGTAGTAAACATTGCGCAAGAGTAGCTTTATAACAGCTCAGAGAGTGTAATGTAGCTACAATACTAATTACAGCTGCACAGTATAAGCAAACTAGTTATCGCATCGAAAATAATCACCAGTAATTAGCAGCATTAGCTGTAACCTTCTTAGGCTCTTATTTAACTACACTTGTAAGTTATTTCGTTCGTTTGTTCGTAAGTATGTACTTTGGCCAACTTCTACATATTTTCCGATCCATCCAATTGGCTATAAATTTGATATGAACATGTAATATCAAGTAATAACTTATTTATAAGCTACATAATGATGGCGTGGCGTCATCAATATTTCCTTCTGTGGTTCAAATCCCGGCTTGTACCTCTGTGGCTTTCATTCATTTCATTTACCACGTGCATTTTGGTGGAGGAAAAACAATGTGAGGCAACCTGAAATTCTGGGAAGTAATAAAAATCAACTATACTGGACCAGTGTCTGCCCAACGGTGGGGCGTATGTAGCCAGGATGATGATGATGTTAAATAAATGAAAGAAAGTTTTAGAAATCTGTCATCTCCTGCTATCGCTTTCACTGCCTTCGATATGGACTATCACAGCTCTAACTAATAAAATGTTAACTATAATTAACATTACAAATAAAGCTCTGAAAACTTCCAAACATAATTTATTCAATAACTTGTTGAGAAAAACTTTTTGCAAGTCATCGAGAGCATGCTCTGCCAAGTGATGCGCTCGAAAAAGTATGATGATAAGGACAAAGGGTTGACATATTGTAATTTTTTTTTAAAATAACTTATTGTTACATGTAAAACAGTACCGTGACTCAAATATATACAACCCACAGCCTAAATGGGTGGTCCTAGAGGTTCTTCGAGCACCTACGCCAGAGGTGCACTAAGGAGAGATTTTTTAAATTCCATCCCTAAACGGGTGAAAAGGGGTAATAAAGTTTGTATGAAAAATACCGCGGGCGAAGCTGTGGCGGGTCCACTAGTTGATTATAAGATTATAAATTTTAATTGTCTTATTGGTTCCAATTATTGATGTTAGTTTAAAATAATGATTGTCGATCAAGGAACTTACGAGAAATAATGCATTTATGCACTGACGCAGATAAATTTTAGCTATGAGCACTACATACTACCATAATATTATATTCCTCCAAAGCAGTTCCTAATAATAAAACAATTTATGGAGCTGTTCATCATCTTCATACACGAAGTAGATCATTGGTGTTCTGACATTAAAATAAGTCGTAGTAACAGAAAGTCGACCAATCGCACTCGTCACTTACGCAACTTTTCTCGCGCATTAGTGACATATTGTAATGTAATTCTTTTCGACACTGGAATTGGAAAATATGTGAAACTGTTCAGTTTCCGTAACCGAGTTAGACAATGCCTTGAGCGTGCGCTTATATCAGCGGTTATTACGTTGCAGTGAAATTTCATTGATGGGTTGAAAATCAAGGCAAAGTAATTGGTTAAATAATTAATATACAGATGTAGTGCATAATTAGTTTCCATCGTGTTTTATCGGAAAAGTTCGTATTTATCGTGCTCTCTCAATTAGCTTCAGCAGGCCCCCAATTCTCGGTACTTTCGAGATAATCTCACAATCGAGATTAAACTACAGTGCATACAGTCATTTGACACAACTGTATGAATCTGACGTTTAATCTTGCAATCGACATTATCTCGAAAACATCGAGAATTGGGGGCCAGTAGCCATCATACCATGCTCTCATTTTTCATTTTGACATTTGACAATAAATAATAAAGTTTCATATGAATAAATATAAACATGTCACTCATTTAATACAATAATTAATTGACACTTCGGGTCCCGTCGTCTTCCGATTGAGATCCGAGGTTTGGAACACTATTAGGATGGATGGAAACATATTATTCACTATATCTGTACATACAATGACGTGTAAAAATTAAGTCAATATCTTACTAACCATGAATGAAAAAGCGACATGAGCTTTTGACTTTCCTATTATCATGGACGGAAGGCTAAGAAAATAAGGAACAGGTAAGGAAGTTAGAAAAAGTGAGAAGTAAAATTTATTAGGTTTCTTAACGTATCCGAATAAATAAAAATAGATAAGTGTAACTCTAACATTAGTTATGATAAGTAAATGACCAAAGCTTATGTGACTTGAAGTCGTGGAACAACGAAGCGGTAGCGGTAAGCATAAATTGGTCCAAGAACCAATAAATCAATACATATAAAACAGTACCGTGACTCACTTATAGTCAACGCACAGCCTAAACGGGTGGTCCTAGAGGTTTGAAATTTGGAAGAGACATTCCTCAAGTACCTTAGAGGTGCACCAAGGACGGATTTTTTGAAATTCCACCTATAAAGAGGTGAAAAGGGGTGATAATGTTTGTATGGAAAATACCGCGGGCGAAACTGTGGCGGGTCCACTAGTATTAGATAAGCGAAGATGGCGTTCATTTAAATATCGGGCAGTGCACCAAGAAATGAAAATAGCATTTATCTACACCCATATCATAAAACCTCCATCGGTTAATCAAAAACCGTAGGAAATGACCACCATTTTGACAACCAATTAGGAAAAACCAGTGCTGCAATAAAGAAATAACATGACTTCTTTATCGTTTTTACTAAAGAAATGAGATTAAATTTGGAACAGCTGTCAAAACTCAAGTGGGTCTCTATTCTAGTATCCATAGATATTAAAATAGTTATTGATACGAAACGTCAATTCAGTATGTTTTTTTAATATAAACTGCACAATATTTGATCTCGAGTGACGTGAGAATAGAGACTTCATCCGTTTGTTTATGATTTAAAAAAAAAATGGTCTTGATGGAGGATCGAATCGGCGCGATGTTGGTGTTTTGCTGAACGAAAGTAGAATTATTGTTGAATTGAATAGAAAAAGTTGTTTGCAATTTACATTTTAGTTGAAAATATGAATAGTAAGTAGTCTTCTCGGAGTGTGTGTGATGTGAAAATGCGCCAGATATCAAAAATATGCAGCCACGATTGCAACAAATAACTTGTTGCCAGAAAATATTGTTTCTGTACCCATCATGGAGGATTTATAATATGTGAGTAGATAAAGTTATGTATGCAACTCTGCATAATTTGGCCTTAAAACACACGTGCGATCTTATTATGAAACTCGCCTGTCGGCTCGTTTCATGAAAACCGCACTAGTGTTTTAAGGCCTATCATTATGAAACCGTGGCATAAACTACTATATCATGATTGTAGTAATTACGAAAGTTATAGATATAGCCAAAACAATAAGTTTGTTGTCGTTGCTGTAGGCTGGTGATATCCAAAGAAGAGCTAGAAAAAAAAAGTCAGCAATCCGCCGTCTTTATAGACTTTTGAAATTCCATCCCTAAAGGGGTGAAAAGGGGTGATAAATTTAGTATGGAAAAAAACGCGGGCGAGGCTGTGGCGGGTCCACTAGTCTTAACTAAAATTCGTTGGGTAGGTACATATACATTCATGCGTATCAAGGAAGAGTAAGAAAATAAATTTCTACACAGCAGGAACGCTTATGGATGTGGTTAATTTTACACGTAAACTGACGTAAGTGCAGTAATCGTCAATCATTATTCAATGTCTTACTAAGTATTGCCAGTCGACGACAAGTATTTCTAGCTATCGCTGTCTCATTCAAATAGAAGCAGTTAAAGAAAGACGGTTTAATAAATCCGACGAGTTTTCTAGTCAAATAGTAGGAGTAATATTGCGTGTCAAATTGCCGGGGAATTTGGATTAACTGTTTATGGGATTCCATATTATTGGTATCATTGCTTTGCAAAAAATATTTCAACATTGTAATGAAATAATATCCTTGCCTTTTTCAATGTGAATGTTAGAAAAAACCGGACGAGTGCGAGTTAAACTCGCGTGGAGAGGGTTCTGTGATTATTATGAAATTTCCTATGTTACTTTAAACACCGTAGACTTCTTATAGGTTTTCCTGTAATACTATTTTCTGTATATGTTTAAAAATGTTAGGCCCAGTAGTTTCGCAGATAAGGGGGTGGATGGTCAATTTTTGCCTACCTATTTTCCTAAATAACTTCAAACCAATTTATCGTAAAATTATAAAAACAATGTAGTATTTGAGATTCTCACAACGGGCCCTTTAATTTAATACCTATAATATGTTTATCACACGTCATATATGGCAAAACTTTTTTTGAATTTTTCAATTTACCCCCCAAAAATGGCCCCCATGTTTAAAATTCATTTATTTACGTTACATTTCCGTGTTGAAATCACCGACTTACACATGTATACCAAATTTCAATTAAATCGGTCAAGTAGTTTCGGAGCAAATTCGCTGTGACAGACAGAAGGACAGACACACGAGTAATCCTATAAGGGTTCCGTTTTTTTCCTTTTCAGGTACGGAACCCTAAAAACTATGATAAAACGGTAAATTATTCCCTCCAGTAAAAAAAAATAAGTTGAAAAGCAATGAACACATAACGTCTACCCCAATTCAAAAAAACCTTATCCAATTCTTACACTTGCCCACTAGTTCTCGTTACGCCTTTGTTACCTACCTGTCTTTGTTGTGGTATGATTCTCTTTCGTGCGCAGCGGCTGATCAACGGATAAACAAAACTATTAATTTAAACTGTAATGACAAAGCTATTCGGTCTAAATTTGATTGTGGTCGTCATTGCTGATCAGCCGCTGCGTACTTTAGAGAATACATGGCTGATCCCCAGTTTTTCCGAGCCCACCACCCGCGCGCGCATATAACTCACCGAGCGATTTCACAGCAGACATTCGACATCTCGCCTCCGAAAAGCGTGCTTCAGTTTTTCGGTTCTTGTGTTTTGGTGTTTTATTTGTGAATAATAAGAGAAAATGGCCTTGAAGGTGATTATGCTTTTTAATTTTATTAATGGGTACACATAGAAATAGGTGATATAATATTTAAGGACTTAATAAATCAAAATAGGATATCAAGCGGTTGATATTGTCAAAATTATTGTTTACCATGTCCAATTCATGACTATTTTTAAATTCAAATAAAAAGAAAAGAAAATGTTTACAATACATAAACATATTAGCATCTTAGGTATTTTTCCCGTTACAAATAAATCGTTATTGTAAAATCACACAAACAAGTATATAAAACAGAAAAAAAACAAATATTGGAAAGTATAAGTTAATTACAGATTTTATCGATAAACAATCCTGGTCATTATGAATCGATAATCGTTAAATATTTTTTTACACTTTCATCGACTGTTTCAATAAAATTTATTTTCCAGCGCACCAACGTCAATTGAATAATAACGAGTAAATACTATGTAACATATACCGAGAAAATAAGTCGGAAATAACTGTAGTTAGCACTTTTTAAATTTTAAGACTGACGTATTAGCCGTGGGACTTATATCCCAATCAGATTTCAGAAAGGTAAACACAGTTTATTAGAGAATACAGAGTAGTTACCTATATATTTATTAGTGCAAAGATTAAGGATTAATAAAATTCTAAAGTTACTTATATTAGCCGCCCTGCCGCAGCCTCGCCCCGTGGTCTTTCAAATACAAACATTAATTAAACGAGCAATTCTTGTATATATATAATCTGAATCTCGGAAACGGCTTCAATGTTTGTCATGAATTTAGTATGCAAGGGGTTTCGGGGGCGATCAATCGATCTAGCTAGGTTTCATTCTTAGAACATGTCGTTTTGTCAGTGTTTTCGGGCAATGAGAAACTGCTACATTAGAATACGAAGGTAAAAATCGGGCGGTCCCGAAATCAGAAGATTACGGTTCGAGCCTAGATGTTTTTTTTCAAGTTCCTTCTTTTGTGAGAAAAACTATTATTAAGAACCCTTTATCAACGCATAAAATTCGTATGTAAATATAATTTCCAAAAATCACGAATTACCAAAAAAAACCGGACAAGTGCGAGTTAAACTGGCGTGGAGAGGGTTCCGTTCCGTACATGATTATCTGAAATTTACTATGTTACCTTAAATACCATAGACTTCTTATAGGTTTTCCTGTAATCTATAGGCAAAGATCTATTTTCCGTATTTTTTTCAAAATTTTAGCCCCAGTAATTTCGGAAATAGGGGGGGGGAATGGTCATTTTTCGCCTATTTTCCTGAATAACTTCTAAACTATTTTATTTAAAATTCAAAAGAAAATATATTTAAAATCCTCACAATAAGCCCTTTCATTTGATATGTCACACCATAAGTGGCATAACTTATTTTTTTAATTTTTAAGTTTACCCCCAAAAAGAGGCCCCTATGTTTAAAATTCATATATTTACGTCACGCGTCCGTGTTGCGGTCACCAACTTACATACGAATACCAAATTTCAACTCAATCGGTCCAGTAGTTTCGGAGCAAATTGGCTGTGACAGACGGACAGACAGACAGACAGACAGACAGACAGACACACGAGTGATCCTATAAGGGTTCCTTTTTTCCTTTTGAGGTACGGAACCCTAAAAACACTAAACTACAAACATTAAATCCTCAATTCACCCCCTAAAGTCTGTTCGCCAAGAATTGATAAATATTATGATATCTTCTCGAAATAGCGACTGTCACTTACTTATCGGGCGTGTGACGGGCGTCGCTTATCGCCGCATGCACCGAGTTTCGTGGTACGAGGCACGCAATTGTTGTCACGCGCGTCGCCGCTCCTGGTGGGCGAGCGCCTTATACTCGTATTGCCATTCCGTTCTGGAATATGCTTCGAGTGTGAGGTTTGGGTGTTCGTGTGTTGTTTTAGACGAAGCAATTGAACGTTTCATAATAAACGTCACCGACACTGATTCTTCCTCCGACTCTGAGACTTCATGATGGTCGTCATCCGATGATATGCCAGCAATGGGACATATACAGGCTATTCAATAATAATATTCTATACAAAAAATTGTTTTTCTAGTTCTAGTTTTTTTTTAGTTATCAACAAATAATTAGTGGGCCGCTGTTTCTAATGAGTTAAGTAGCCCTGATTTTTTTTTAATCATTTTTCGGCGAACAGACTTTACACCCTAAATGGAATCTACGAGTACTTGTCGAATTTTAAGTGCGTAGGTTTTATATTGTAATTTCTAAATAATCATGATTAGTCAATGACTGAGAGAGTGGTATTTCGCTTTTTGTAAAAAAGTATTACTGTAATCTCAGTGCTAATGATATAAAGCTAAACTAATCTAAATAAAGATTTCTTAGTCACATTCTACTAGTTATCTAGGTTCATTGATTAAAAGAATAAATAGCAGTTTGAGATATTTGCAGAAGGCCCCCACTATATGTCAACAAATCGGAATTGAGGAAAACGCATTTTACTATTCAGTTTGTATTTCATGGAACCGCCTATTATTCAAAATGCCTCATTACATGATGTTTGTCAAAGTGAAAACAAAACAAAGACAAGAAAACATTTCACGTAACCGCCATCACAATAACCGCCGTCTTCTGAAAGTCTGTGGGAATCACACATCAAAAAACCGCCTTTGTTTATCGACGATGTATTGAAATACATGCTATTGTTTACTTAACAGTATTTTGTGGCTTTTGAGAAGTGTTGAACTGTTGAGTGATTTTCACTATCGTTTAGTTGTTTAACTATGTACCTCGATTGTGGGGGTTATGTTATGATTCACGCGGATTTTAAGTCAGGATTAAGTGATAAGTCATGTAAATTCATTTTAAGATTCGGGCCAGTTCGTTAAAATATAACCATAATGATTGACTTGTTCAATTGCGCTCTGAGCGAATTAAAAAAAGCTGCTTTACACGTAATAACTTATAATAATTGAAATGGGTGGTTGCGCTTTTCTATCGCATTAGGTATATAACCTGTAATGGTAGAATAAGTTGATGAAGTAAATCATCACTGCATAGTATAAAACAAAGTCGCTGTCGCTGTCTGTCTGTCCCTATGTATGCTTAAATCTTTAAAACTACGCAACGGATTTTGAAGCGGTTTTTTTTAATAGTGATTCAAGAGGAAGGTTTATGTGTATAATATATGCATAATACTGTAGAGAAACACTGATAAATTTAGAGGTTTCTAATGTGATGTCGTAAATAAACTATTTTTTTTTGCGCTTACATTGCAAACGCTGGCTGTACCCCATGAGATAAATCAAAATAATGTACTACAGTATTGTACACCTTAAAAAGGTCAATAAAAAAGTCCACAATGGTATATGTCTATCTCTTAAGGATAACCCACAATAACCATTTTTTATCCTTAACATTTTACGGGAAAAAATGGCTTATTTACGAAGTGATTTTAAGCAATACAGCATTAATCCTTATCCAATTAAGTACCTTAAATACATTGTCCATTTAATATAGATCAATATGGCTCTTTACAGCATGTAATTTAAATGAATATTCCCGAAGATATTACAGGTTTAAAATGCAGGGACATAGCACTTTGTGATTAACAGCGATCGGACGCGCGTTTATCGGAGCTCTCTGGAACATAAGCTGTAAGCGTTGTTTATAAGGACATTCTGTAGTAGGTAGGTATATTTAGTATCAGCATTGCACCCGTGCAAAGCCGGGGCGGGTCGCTAGTAAATAAATAAATAACTTAGCATGCGATTTATTTTATCGGACAATTAAATCGATGTATTATTAAGACGTGAAAAGGACCAAAAGCTGTATAAAAAGTTTCTTTACTGTTTTATACGTACTAAAATTATAGACTTGTAAAATATTGTATATGTATAGGGATAATTAGATTTGGTAATCTAAACATCTAAGTTGATAAAAACTTTGAGATACCTCAGACAGCAAGACAACTTTTTGCGGGTAGTATTGTAGCTTAATATCGTACCTGCAGACTATATTGTGGTTTTAATCAAAATGATTTTCTTTTTCTAGTTGACAATCGTGGCTCTGGCGGTGGTGGCGTGTGCGCACGCCCGGATGTTCACCTACGTCCGACCAGCCGATTCACAGCCCGCTGCGTCTGCGCAGCCAGAGCGCCGGATAGGTTTTGATCACCATCACATCGCCGAGGACCAACACGTTGACTATTATGTGAGACTAGTGTACCCGCCACAGCTTCGCCACTTTATCACTTCTTTTCACCCCTATAGGGGTAGAATTTCAAAACATCCTTCCTTAGCGCACCTCTAGGGTACTCAAGGAATATCTCCCCCAAATTTCAAACATCTAGGACCACCCGTTTAGGCTGTGCGTTGTCTATAAGTGAGTCACGGTACTGTTTTATATGTATTGATTATCTAACGAGAAATTATATCAAACGAAGTACTCCCGTTTTATACAAGCATTGCATTAAAGTAGCCTATGCCTATATTTATATTAGGCACAGAAAGTTACAAGTAGCAATAGTACAAAGCAGTTGTAAGAAACTTCCGTATTACAGCTAACACCTGTCCTATATTCAGCCTCAGTTACTTTATTGCCTTTATAACAGCAACATTGTGATATAAGCTTGTTACGATTGAATTAACCCAATTCTTATTCAATACCTGATATTTAGTAAATAAAATAACAATGAATTCAGTTCAACATTTGTTATCATCAAACACTGGGGCCAATTTGAAAGTGTGTTCGCAAAATTTAAAACTCGCTAAATTTGAAATAAGAAACATCAAACTCGATTTAGACAGCTTGGTGCCTACTACATCTAATTTGACGTTTCTTATTTTAAGTTTAGAGAGTTTTAAATTTAGGAGGCACCGTTTGGAAATTGGGCCCAATATATGATACCTAACGCTTAAAAAAATTCAAGATATAAACCGTGCTTAGTGCCCCAATGCACAATCCAATGACACACTGAATACGTCAATTTCCAGGACTTTCGTTTCAACAGATTTCTATCCATTTCAATACACTTATGTTTCACTTTTAACCATTCATCGAAACCAAATGAACATAATTTGCCTTATTTTTTACAATTCAATCAAATGTTTTCTTGATATCATTTGATGACAATTAAGATTGGTTTTTGCACATAAAAAATGATATTATACTTTAAAATAGCCAAGTATGCTTTACGTCCTTAATTATATTAAAGGCGAGTCTTATTAAATTAAGGTTTAAAAATGTCGTCGTTGCAAATCTTACGAATTCAAAGAGCTTCGCTGTTCTTTCTATTTTACCTAAATAAATAAAAGATTAACGAACATAAGTGATTTATTCTTCAAAATTCTTTAAGCACTGACGTTTGTTGCTATTTCTTTTTTGTTAGCCCTGCACAGCAAATTAAATAACATCTATTATAAAGCTTACCTATAATAATATACCTATATATTTAATTTAAGCGATCACATTTACCTCATTGACATCAAATCAACGGAAATAGAAAAGTATACCAACATAATTTGCAATAGTACTGAACCACGAACGGAAATTAAATTATTATATCGGACATTTGTATTTTGTGAGCGATAAATTGTTGCATATCCAATTATTTGAACACGTACACGTACCCGAATATGGAGTATTAAAGATGATTTGAATGATTTAAAATAGACACCTACATTTCACTACACCTATTCCCTTTAATTTTTCGTATAATTTAAGAAATGTTAAATGTTGATTTTAAAGAGTTCAAAAGCTTCCAAAATAACAATATGCGACATCTATAATGATATAGAATGCTGCTTTCTATTAAACTGCGTTGTTAATTTTTTGCTTGCATAATTATTGTGAAAGAGTTTTTATAGAAGCTACTAGCTCAACATATAAATAATGAACAGGAATTCTCACATCAGGCTTCCTGCGCCACATTCCGCGAGTTGACAAGTCGCACGCGCCTCTTCTACTTGTAGTGAAAGACAGGGGAGGCCGCGATTTATGTTAGGCGAACTAAATTGACAGATGAAAGTGTTGCTAGGAGTGGATTTAATTTATGCGTAATGTGGTTAATGTCTATGTTTCAGTATCGAATCGATCTACATAATCTGTCAAGTCTGAGTTGGCTTCCTACTTTTTAATGAAAATTAGGAATATGAATTATATTTTGCCTATTCTATGCCAAAATTGATAAATTAGGTTTAATCTTTTAAACCTAACTTAATATTATCTTCAATGTGCAGACTTTTTAATAAATAAAAAAGTCCACTTCCATCTCGCTAAAAAACAAGTAACGCAAACTCGAAAATTTAGGTAAATAAGCACCCTTATCTCTGGTTATAATAATACATACCAAAATGCTAATTATTTTACCCGCTCCTCCCTCTTCACATAACCATTGCGCGACAGCGGAACCACTTACATAACGCACCTTGTTCGTGAAACATTTCACCGCGAATAAAAAGCGATCTGTGAGGATCTGCGCTGTTTAGTATGTGCATAACTGTGACATCATTTACGTAATGCTAGTTTAACTGTATCAATAGTAGGAACATTAGAAAACAAATATTACGCAGCCGGTACTGTTACTTGGTATATACTTGGTATTAGCCTTTGATGTAATCCTAAGATTCCCAGTTCTATACAAATCCTATACATGTCAATAAATTCTATCTATATAACGCATTGATTGATAGCTAGTAGTCTAACGCACGGCCTCTTGAGTTACGGCTTTTCATACAAAAGGCGATAACGATTTCCACCCGTTAAATGTTAACCGATGTTTACCAATTTTTGATAGGTTATCAGTCAGAATAAAATCTAGCAGGTTTATAAGTTTTGGTTTTTCACTATAAATAATAAATTCAGTTTTATTGTTGTTTCAGTATTCTTTTTTTAAATTTAATCAATATTCAAAAAACGTATGGGCCTAGATTTTCTTTTTACTGACCTTTCACCTTTGAGATGTTAAGATGTCATATGCGGAATTAAATTTGATATTTGAGTGGGAACCTAAATATATCTATCTGCAAGGCAATTCAAAAATATGTGTGAAGTCCACAATCCGAACTGGGCCAGCGCGTGGATTACGTGAGCTATATCGGCTGATGATGACAATGATGATGAATCCGTAATTTCTGAGAAGAACTACCATTCTGAACTATTCTGATTTAATTCTAACAATAATATCTGTGACCAGAGTATAACAGCTTCATAATTTAAATTTAATATTTTTCCTTTCAGGCGTATCCAAAATACGTTTTCAAGTACGGGGTAAATGATTTCCACACGGGTGACATCAAGACACACCACGAATCCCGCGACGGTGATGTCGTCAAAGGTAACTAAATTTCATTAATAAAATGACTTCATTCATATTGAAGTATTTTTAATGAAGAAGTGAGACGTGTTTAATGAAGGTGCTTAATTTTAATCTAATATCAACGAGAATGTCCTGGTAAAGGAGCTGGCCAATGATGTGCTGATACAACTATAATACTGTTATCAGCGTTACGTTTAGTAAATAAATATAATCATTAGTTACTATAAAGTCATTCAAAGCATTGCATCACGTTATGGATATTTCACACATATAACAACGCAATGCCAATTTCGTCAATCCCCATTTTCTCCCCCCCCCCGTTACCGTTTACAACAAACCTTAAGAGGGTCGTAGGCCTAATTTTTCGGCAATTTATTGCTGCTATTTGGGCTGTCCTCTAAAGTTAACATTCAAACTTTTTGTCCCCATTAGTGATGTAATATGTAATCTTTTTGGGGATAGCCCGAATTGCAGCAATAAATTGTGGAAAACCTAGCCCGTTTACGAGCCCCTTTAAAAAAAACCTGTTGCTTCCAGGTCAATACACAGTGGTGGAACCCGACGGTTCCCTCCGCACTGTGGACTACACTGCCGACAAGCACAACGGGTTCAATGCCATCGTTCACAAGACGGCACCCATTTCGCAACACGAGGCTGGCCTGCTGCATCATCATTAATGGAAAACATTGTATAAATTTGATCTTCGATAACGCAAGGGAAGATCGATTTGGACATGATACGATAGACCCTTATGGAAGGGATTTGTTTGATTATAAAAAAATCCCATAGTATTCCCAGTGTGCGACGTTACAACTTTGATGCAGCGCACAAAGTTTTGAAAAACGTAAAAAAAATCGTAATGATTTTAGATGGATACGATCTAGCAGAAAGGCCTATTTTCCATTTTGATAAGTTTGTAAGTGTCAACATTATTTAATTCTAGGGGATAATTGATTAGATTTATTTCAATGTTGCTTTAACAATTTATGAATTTAATTAAGTGATAGGTACCAAGATATTTATTAATTTCTACTTGTATCGTTGTTTAATTGTTTTTAATAATTAATTCTTATTGATTTATATAAATTTCACGAGAAGTACCTGAAGTTTTAAAGCATTGTTATACTCGTAAAACAAAATAGCTTACAACTAAACATCTTTGTTATTAAAATATTGTTATATTGTTAATTGTTTATGTTATACAATAATTGTTAACTTAGTGCTAAGTCAATTTATTATTATGTGAAAGAATCTTGATATTTCTTATTTTTTGTACATTTTATATAAAATAGTTTTGGAGAATATGTGGATGCTAATAAAAATTTCGAAATTACATGTTAATAATTTTTTGTGCTCCCTGTGGTACTCGTAATATTGGTAAAATTGGAATAGATCTTATTCCATTTTTAATGTTTTATTTGATTGATGATTGATACAACGTTTCTCATAATGTTTTTCTACAATTTTTTATAAGTTAAAGTTAACTTATCCTTATATAATTTAGGTTAGGGTTGCACGGAGGTAGCTATAGCTTTGACATAGGCCAATAATATCAATTAATTGGAAACTTTGGCAACTTATGCGGCTCGGACACAAAAGATGGGGTTCCGGACCCTCTAAACCCCACTTATATACATACGTCCATGAGTTAACTCCAAATTACCTACCTAAACCATTTTAGTGAAAAGAGGAAATGTGATAGAGTCAATGGAGCTCCTGCTTTTGCGTAATTTGTAAATTTTAACCTATTTATTTTAGCTAGATGATGTGGTTCTAGCAGGGATATGATGAAAATGGGGATTTCATCAAAACTCCAAGGGACCTGATCAATTCACGCCTGTTAAAATGGTTTCATCATACCATCTTAGGAGTAATAAATCGAACGTGGCCACAAGTAGTCTTGTGGCTCTGCCCACCCCATTAGGGATTTCGGGCGTGATGCTATGTAGGTATGTATGTAAAATGGTTTAGGGATTTGATCATGTCACTAATGTTTTTAGGGGAATGGGAATACTACTTGTCATAACCAATCGATTTCCTTTTTTCACTAAAATGGTTTTGGGATGTTGATCATGTCACTAGATTTGTTTAGGGAAATCACCGAATTAAGTTACAATTTTAGACATCAGGCGTGAATTTATTGATCATCTCCCGTAGGGATTTGATGAAATCCCCGTTTTCATCATATCCCTGCGATAAATACATCGTTTGGCCGAATTTAATTGTATCGAATGCCTAAGATATAATTTTTCAGGATAACTCGAATTCAGGTCATGTAAGTGGCTAGGTCTGCGCCTCTATTCAGGAACGCTAAGTGATGTTGTCGAGATTTCTCATCCCACTCTTGCGCACGAGGCTAATGCGTAAGAGTGAGATACGAGTCTCGCTCGCGGGTCGCTGCAGTATCACTTAGACGTTCCCGAATAGACGCCCTGGTAAGGTTAGAACACAGACGAAATGATTTTGAAAATTTTAAAATTCGGTACATTACATAGTATGGCGAAAGGTTCGTCGATATTTCATTAGTACATTTTAATTCCACGCACAAAAACATGTGTACGTTCTCACTTTACGTACCTGCTTGTAAAGCATAATTTATATCACAATGTCGAAAAAAAAAACCTTTTACAGTAAGTATCTACCGTAGCGAATTTTGAAAACTAGATAATAGAAGTATCTAGTTTCCCATAAGATTAGTTTTTATCACACACATCCCGCCATTGTAGAGAATATTAGGCAGTAAATAGTGCTGTTCTTCCTTTTCCAGAAAAGGAAGGAGGTTTGGAGGACCGTTTGTTTGGGTGTGTGTACCTACTGTTGTTTCGCTCATGCTCGCCATACCGCCAATATGGGTTTTGGGATGGGATAGGTTTCTGCCTATGGTATAATTGAAATGTTCTAATATTTATTCACGTAGTAGGTATATATGTGCCGTGCTAGACAATCATCGTCATACTGAACGGTCCAAATAGGAATAGCAATGACTGAGCGGATTGCTGACAGCCAGCCTGTAACCTTACTTTGTCGTTGATGCTAATCGTAGCCAAGGCTTAAGCCGGCTCCTCACACACCTGAGGTAGGGGCGATTTAGGGTGAAGAGGTGAGGATGACCCTTAATGCTGTAGGTCAGCATTTCTTACATCACTTCCTTTGCAGGGTGACAGGGGATTCAAACTTGCCTGCAACCCTAGATCGTCTACTGCCTCAACGTGTGTGTGTAGTGTGATCGCGACGATTTTGCTGTCAGTAGGGCTGGTGCATGATATGCATGTGGCATGATTCTTAACGTTTCTGTAACATTATTTACCCAGAACTTCCTTTATCTTTCTTTTTTCTTTTAATTTTTACGAAAGAATTGCATGCAAAATTCGTTGATGTGCGTTTCGATGTGGATATCATTCCCTGTCTCTTATACTTTTGCATACACCATGAAAATATGCTTATTAATCTTACTGGACTTCTAACCACTGCGGGTTGTAGTAAGTAGCAAGTCCTTGCATTTATTCATGTAGATTGCACGATTGCATACATTATTTTGTATGAAAACGCGATGATATCAACCTCATGTTATTAATGGCATTGCCGGGTTCGTTCTGACGTGGAATGGATCGTAAACAAAACGTTTTTGCCCACTCGTTACACATTTTCCTTTCTTCGTGGCTTCATTATGCTAAGAGATTTATGTGTTGAGAACGTATGGAAGAAATTGTATTGCTTTGTTTACCATAATTATATTCTAAATCAACTTCCGAACTAGTTCTACTTGATCTGCGTGGTTTATCTTTAAAATACGACGAGCTTTCGTGTTTCTGACTTCTAAAATTTAGATTTTTTACCTCAAATAATTTTTCAGCGCATATTTTACCCTTTTAGGGATTGGTTATTTCAAAAAAAGTACTCTATGTCCTTTTCCAGGGCTTAAACTATCTCCACACTAAATTCCATTAATCGGTTCAGCTTTCTTTCGCATTTATAATATTAGTATAGGTAAGCACAGTAAAATGATTTTTATGAATAGCTCTAAATTAGGATTACACTTTTAACAAACCTTGCGTAGGTACAGATTTTTTTATAAGATTATAACGGTAATATTGATAACGATAATGATTCAAATACCTCATAATACTCGTAATAACAAAAAAATTACAATGCAGTCAAACAGATACACAATACAATACTCCTTTGTGAATGAGCATGGCCTATTGCGTATAGTTACGTAAAGTAGACAGACATTAACTTTGAATTGAAGGACAGTGGATTCACCAACTGAGGTATTAACATGCTTAAGTGGAGAATATAGTCCTTGCTAATGGAGATTAGATGCATAAATGCATTTTCATGCAAGGGACTATTAATAGCAATACTGTTATTTTTCTAATTTCCATTCTTAAGGTCAGGGACTCTGTTTGCAAACTACGCGACATGGTTGTATTTAAACTGACTTTAAAAACAGGAGGTTTTGTGTTTAACCCATATCCGCCTTTGTTGCTTTATGACACATTGTACGTAGTGATTTATTTCATTCAATAACATCCCAAAGTTTAAACAAATACAAAATACAACATGGTCATGCGAGTTGTTTGCTACGGACTGTATCAATTTTTCGTCTACATGAAGGCGTGATTGCAGCTTATGTGACTAAAGAACGAATAACAACAATGAAAAGTTAAGATTCCATTGTGATAAAGTATCGTTCAAGTATATGTCTACGGAGGTTATCCTCGTGGTGTCCAATTTATAGTGTTTTTCGTAAATTATTAGCCCTTTGTTATAAAGCAAAGTACAATTGTAAAGCATTTACACCTTTATCTTTACGACTTTACCGTTGCTAACACAGAGGCCTCTGACAGGTGGACGGACGGACATCATAGGCTGGGTAATAGGGTCCTTCGAGTACGGAACCCTTAAAATATCACACAACTATGGCTTGAATTAAACCCATATTTGAATAGGGTATATGCCGTATATGGTATAAGCCAGCTACGAACTACTAGTATATATATTTCATCACTCTTGCTCGGAAAGGGTGTTATTATACGCAGGCGTATAGATCAGCCATAGCAGATTTAGCTCCCACGGGAGTTATGGATTTAGTATCTTTTATAACTCCCGCGACTGTGCGCTGGGTCCGGCGGGGTGCGCGCGCCGGGTCCGGTGGTGATCGTTTTCTTATAGAAGTGGCGCGCAACCGACGCGACATACAGCTTATTCTACTCACCTGATGGTAATTCACGGTGTACAATGGGATTTTTTTTGTCTAATTTTTATTTAATTTCCTCACAAATGTGATGAAAAACGTTGTGTGTATCACGGGCAGTAAGGAGATAACAAACTCGAGTCATTAAAAGCCCTCCGCTGACGGCGTCGGGGTTCTAATAGACTCTTCTTAGTTATCCCCTTCTTACGGCCCTACATGCACAATGTAGGTAATCTTTTAAAAACAGAACACATTAATTCATAGGATAATGCCCTTAATCATAGAATTTTGACAAGCTCTGAAGTATGGCGCATGAAATGCATGCATCGTTGCCGACGTAATATTACGTAACGTACCATTAAACGTACCTTTAATATTGCCATAATATGACAAAACATTCAGGCATAAGTTGCGATACAAAAATACAAAACTTTCAATTTCAAAAGTACAAAATGAACTCCTCATAATTGGGGCGACCTCTATTTCAAAGCGATCTGCGGTCGGTATGTATTTTAAAAAGAAAACAATTCTAAATTAATTATTCGTGCATTTTCCTCTTTAAATTTTGTGAATATTATGACTCTAATCGTAATAAAGATAAAGAACTCCAAATATACAGGCTGGGCCATAAGTTTTTGCAAATAGCAACACAGATTTTTTTCTAAACTATTAATTGTAAGGTGCAAAGGATGATGTGAAATTAAACGCCATTTTGTATATTTTTGACTACAATACACCGTTTCACAGGAAAGCAGCGTGGTTATTGTGATAAAAACTTTTCAAAAAAAACGCAAAAGTGCGAGTTAAACTCCCGTGGAGAGCGATTCGTGATTATATGAAATTTACTATGTTACTTTAAATACCATACACTTTTTGAAGGTGTTCCTGTAATTTTTAAGTAATGAACTATTTTTTGTATATTTTTTTTTTTTAGATCCAGTAGTTTCGGTGATAAGGAGGGGAGGGGGGAATGGAAACATTTTGCCTATTTTCCTTAATAACTTCAAAACCGTTTGTTTTAAAATTATAAAAAAAAAATATTTAAGATCCTCATAATAAGCCCTTTCATTTGATATGTCACACGCAGTATCTTTCCATACAATTGCATAGTAGGTTGCAGGAGTGCCAGCAATAAGACGGAGCTCATTTAGGCGAGATTGTTTATACAGATAAAAAATATACTTTATGCTTATTACTTATAATAAATACAAATAAAATAGCATTTGTAGTTTTGCCTCTATTATGTCATGTTTCTAAAAGTGCAAAAACTTATGGCCCATCCTGTATACGGCGGACACAAACATCGCTAATATTTGCCCATGTACTACCTATGGCTATACATCCGCAAGTTAGACTCGTCGCTCCCATAAAGGCGATGCGGTTTTGCAACTCAATCTACATGCGACCATTGTGCCGTGCGAAACTTTTCTCAATTAACCACCGTCGCAGGCGCAGAAGGAAACTTCATTTTCGGAAGCCGAGCCCCAAGGCTGGCACTCGCTGACAAATAAGGCCACATATAAGTACCTGTGAACCCTGTATTGTCTTATTCAGGGATCAGACATTCAGTTGGATAGTCGTCTTTGAATTTAGTTGCCATGTGCCAGTTACAGTGTTTTATGTTGGTCATTTTGGCGGCTGTGGCACAAGCTAGGCCTAAGTATAGTGCGGTGTTTGAACCGGCGTCGTATAGGGACTATGAAGGATATTTTGTAAGTGTGTTTTCGATTTTATATAGCATACGATAGCTACCATTGCATTTTAACGTAGTAGACTTTAATAAAATATCTGTAATAAGATTCTATAATTTTCCATGAATAAAATAACCCTGACTTTTGGAATTCTGTACGTTTCAACAACTTTAAAACTCGTCTTAAACCATTTGCATTTCCAATTTCCTATACCATGAGAACGCAAGATGTTATATCAATTTAAAAGGTATGATATGAATATTTCAGCAAGATCGTCCTAGATATGCCTTCAACTACGGCGTTGCAGACCACACCACCGGGGACGTGAAGTCACAGCACGAAACAAGAGACGGTGATGTCGTCAAAGGTGAGTAAACTCATAATAAATATCCAAAAGTAATTTTTCATCACAAGAATATAGTAGTTTAGTAGTATCGAGGCGCGGATACAGGATTTACTTTAGGGGGAATTACCAAATTTCGAAAAAAAAAAATCGTCTATTATCAAAAACATTGTTCAATTCAAGTTACGTCAGTTGTGAGTCAGGGGAGGCAGTTGCCTCTTTGGTTGCCTCTATTGCCCCCGCTGTATCCACGCGTACGGATAATTTTATTTACACAAATCAAGTGCTTACTTATATTTATAATGATAGTGTTGAAAAACCTGTAGTGTGTAGTATATTTTTCTTCATATAAATACGGATTCAGAATACTTTTAGTTAGTGATTTAGCCCCGTAAGTACTGTAATATATATTTTTCCAGAATAATAATCGTCATTTATTAATTGCTAGTTTTTGCCCATGTTAAAAATTGTTTAACACTATTCCTTTGGAACCTGTGAATGTTGGGCTAAAAAGTAGGTAGGTATAGCCTGTCGTTGCCCTGCCCCCTAACTATCTCTGAGTAAAAAGATCACGTCGGTCTGTTGCTCCTTGGCTACATGAAAGGTGGGCAAGCAAACATACACTTTCGCATTTATAATAATAATATGAGTAAGGAAGTTAAGGATTCATAATGTAAGTAAATTATATGAAAAAAAAATATATATACGCTAGCTAAATTAGCTCATAACAAACCCCTTATCTTTCTACTTTCGTTTTTAGCGGCATTTCTTTTCAGATAATGTTATTTTTTTAATCAAATAGATACATTTATGTGAATTAAAAGTATCTAACCCTTAACTACTCGTAATTAATTTCATGTTCATTTCCATTTAAACGTTCTCAATTTGTTACAAGGATAAGACAACGTGACAGCAAGTGGCGTAAGTCAGATTTTTAATAATCCTACAGTAATATAATTTTAATTTGTAATCGCCAAGTAAGTTTTGCACAATGCATGGTTCGATAATCACAATCACAATCGTATTCCCATGGCATTATGACGAGTCTGCGGTTTTATCTACATCTCTAGCTGTTTTTAAGCCGCCGTATTGTTTGCAAAACTAACGCAGCAGTTGTGGAAACAATAGCACTTAATCAGTTTTAGGTTCTTATAGGTAACAATAATGTTACCATGCATGAAAATTTGCATACCCTTGTGTAAAGATTAATCTAACAGTATTTTAGAGGTTTGTAATCTCACATAGTTACTTGTAATTCAACTGTATATACCATCTTAGGACTAATTAATTAATCGAACGTGGCCACAAGTAGTCTTGTGGCTCCGCCCACCCCATTAGGGATTTCGGGCGTGATGCTATGTATGTATAAGTTTAGTACGTCTATCTCTCTGACTATCTCTTTCATCGGCACTTATGTGTGAGAGGCGCACTTAGAGATAGGATGGTTTAACTTATCCTTGTGTCAACCTTGCTAGGGTCACATACGCTGAGACCTTTTGTCATACAAGTTCCTTATTTTTTTTTTACTTTATGCCTCAGATTTATTTTATAAATGAAATTGTGTTACTGTTTTTCAGTTTGAGTGCGGTTGTATGTTGTGTGACAATAAAGATCTATTCTATTCTTTTGTAAAATGTTTTTATTCATTGCAATTTAGAAAAAAAAACACTTTAAAAGTTTATAAAATAACTCCAATCTACAGAGCAGTTTGTTGGCAATTTATTACACTTCTTTATTGCACTTGTGCACAAAAGATACGATGCATTCTCAATAGGCAGATATGTTTTTTAGGCGCTCTTATTGCTGTACAGCGATATCCTCCAGACTCCTTATATACATTTTTTTCCATTGTTCATGTTACAGTACAGGTTTGCACGGCTACCGCGCCCAAAAAGTATCATGCTTACCTATTTCATGGTTTATCCTGTCTGATTTCAGGTAGATCTTTTACGGGTAGGCGTGTCAATCAGTAAACAATTTTTGGTTAACTGAATTTAAAGCCACAGTCGCAGAGTTTGGATGACAAGCGAATGGTTTATTTAAATTGTTTGTACATGGGAGCATTACTGATGCTTTACACAAATTCGACCAAAACAAACGACCCCGCTCCATCTGTACAATAGCTCTTTCTACCAAACAATTATGAACCGTACAAATTGCATGTTACAGGCCAATATTCCCTGGTAGAGCCCGATGGCTCAGTGCGCACAGTGGACTACACCGCGGATCCGATCCACGGGTTTAACGCCGTGGTCTCGAAGTCGGCACCCAACTTCCACACGGCGCCGCCCCCGAGGCAGCACCCTCCAGTGGGACCAGTTCACTCGATACCCCAGATCCCCATCATAACGTATGTGCAGAAACCTGTGCCGGTTCCTGTGGACGTGCGTCAGATCTATGCGTCTCCGGCACCTTTCTGTAAGTATTCCTGTCGTGAGAATTGAGAAAGGTATGCTTAGATGGTTTGGACATGTGGAGAGGGTGAACGAAAGAAGACTAACGCAGCAGATTTATAAGGCGACTAGTGGACCCGCCACAGCCTCGCCTGCGGTTTTTCCATACAGATATTATCACCACTTTTCACAAAATCCCACCTTAGTGCACTTCTACGGTACTCGAGGAATATCTCCTCCAAATTTCAAACCTCTAGGACCACCCGCTTAGGCTGTGAGTTGTTTATAAGTGAGTCGCGGTACTGTTTTGTATGTATTGATTGTGCATGATAGGGTTGGAAGGGGAAGACCTCGGCGAACTTACCAAAACCAGATTTAGGACTTTCTTAACAAAGGCTCCTAAACCGGTGAGCATGTATGAAGAACTTAATGAGAGTAGACGAAAGCGAAAGGTCTGTGTCAGGATCTTAGCAGGTGGAAATCCGTGATCCCTGCCTATCCCTTTGGGAAACAGGGGTGAATTATGTATGTATGTAAATTCTGGGGTCCTAGTGAAAAGTGTTTAGTTATATACCTATCTTGTTCTAATTTCAACAAGCTTTATATCTAAACATCACACTTTTTCGACTTAACCCCCTTTTCACTAGGACCCCAGAATTGAGTTATGCTCGTTTTAACTTATAGCAACAAAAGTTTTTATTCTTAAGTGTCAAACAGAGCTAAGTCAATGGAAAATAATCTTAACCGATTCTTTGTTTAAGCCAGTGGCGTAACTATACCATCTGGGGCCCGTGGCAAATTCTTTTGATGGGGCCCTATCATTAAAAATCGTCACGTTGTACTATATTTTTGAGCTCGCGGCCTCTTGGGCCGGGGCCCTCTTGGGTCGGGGGCCCGTGGTATTTTGCCAGCCCTGCCACCCTATTGTTACACCACTGGTTTAAGCTGACTTCTATTTCAGAGCTGAGCTGATTGAATCATTTGATTCAGTAATAGTTTTGTCCAAGCAAATGATTCGAGTTAAGCATGATTTAAGCCCATTTTGATTTTATTTCATCAAAGTTGTTTTGTTAACCACTTGCCGTTTAGTTATATTAGTCCGTCGCCCTGGAGCTAAAAAACTGTTGTAGATTAATTATTTTAACCACCGTTATTCTACTTTTTAGTGCCTAATTTTGTTTCGGATATTGTAGGGTAATTTTGTTTCGGATATTGTAGGGTAATTTTTAACGAATGCATAGATATTTTATGATTTATTATAGGTTTGTCAAAAATCTTTCCATATCTGTGTGACTATTCACAGGAATCTGAAAATAAAGCCTATTTCGTAATAATTAATATTTTAAGATCGTGTTAGTGTATAAAATAATCAAGTGTAATAAAAAATGAACCTTAAATAAAATATGCTAGAGAGGTATTTGGAGGCACTAAAATGTAGAATGGCCCTCCTACTTAACAAAGCGTAACCCCACTATTTAACACGTTACTACCACAGAAAATGTTTACAAAATAGACAAAGCTAAGCATATCAAGTAATTAGCGTGAAAGAACGAAGATCCGCAATCCTATTGTATTAAATTCTATTGTTTGCTGAGGGATTCTTTACTTTGCAGTGTTTTCGAAGGTCGGGCAGCAGTTTCCAGAATACGATGGCTTTGAACTCGACAGCTACCCAGTCCAACATAACCAGTTTTATTAGACTATTATTACTATAAATAGTTATCTGTAAACGTATCTAGTGCCTGTAAATGTAAAATATAAATAAAATTGAGTTATTTATCGATACTTTGTTATGTAATTATTTATTGATTTCTGAATTAAAGTGCCTTTTAACCGACTTAAAAAAAAGGAGGAGGTTCTCAATTACGTTGTATATTTTTTTATGTTTGTTACTTCAGAACTCCGTCATTTATAAACAGATTTTCATTTTCTTTTTATCTACACCCATATCATAAAACCTCCATAGTGTAATCAAAAACCGTAGGAAATGACCACCATTGTGACAACCAATTAGGTAAAACCAGTGCTGCAATGTTATTACAGTATCGATTTTAGTATCGAAATGAGATTAAATTTGGAACAGCTGTCAAAACTCAAGTGGCTCTCTATTCTAGTATCCATAGATATTAAACAGTTATTGATACGAAACATCAATTCAGTATGTTTTTTTAATATAAACCGAACGACATTTGATCTCGAGTGACGTGAGAATAGAGACTTCATTCGTTTGTCTATGATTTAAAAATCGAATAGCCACCATTATGTTGGTTTTTTGCTGAACGAAAGTAGAATTGTTGTTGAATTGAATAGAAAAAGTTGTTTGTAATTTACATTTTAGTTGAAAATATGAATAGTAGTCTTCTCGGAGTGACTGTGTGATGTGAAAATGCGCCGGATATCGGAAATATGCAGCCACGATTGCAACAAATAACTTTTCACCACAAAATATTGTTTCTAAACACATCATGGAGGATTTATAATATGTGTGTAGCTAAAGTATGCAACTCTGCATAATTTGGCCGTAAAACACACGTGTGATCTTATTATGAAACTCGCTAAAGCTCGTTTCATGAAAACCGCACTAGTGTTATAAGGCCTATCATTATGCAACCGTTGCATAAACTACTATTTTGTATCGGTAGGGTATACCTCCAGTTTGGTCCCGTTGTAGTCAAAGTCGAGTTATGATGAGAGGATCTATGAAGGAGTTCTAAAGCAAATTATGTCCATGAAACTTCATGTAGTAAAATTAAAAAAACCAGGTGAATTCCTCAACGATTGACATCTTTGCACCGTGGATAGCAACAGTTTGTAAATGGTGATGAGCAATTGGCATTATGCATGTTATTGTTACTTGATGTAGTAAATGTGTGTCGTTAAAGACAGAATAATAAATCAAATTTGAAGAAAAAAAATCTTACTTTTCAAAGGCTATTGACGTCGATTTTTTATTTTATAAATTATATATCATGTTGTATTCTTCTTTAGTAAATAACTGATTTTAATGCCAATAAATTATTGCTTGCCTAAAGTTTAACAAACAAAAACATTATAAAATGACGTTCTGAATACCTATTATATTCAGCGTACTGCGGCAGTGATGTTTGAGAAGACAATTATTTTGTAATTAAGACATGACATTAAATTGTTTCTGATATTGTTCTACATATTTATTTGTAGTGGTTTACATATTTTTTTTCGTTGAGCATGCTCAACCATGTGATTCTCAAACGTGCGCAGCGGCTGATCACTGATCAGCAATGAGGGGCACATTCAAATTTAGACCGAATTTCATTGTCTTCACAGTCTAAATTAATAGTTACGTTTATCTGTAAATCTCGCCACCCATGAAGCTACTTCGCTTTCTATAAAGTCCACTCTTAAAATTCATCACTGTTTCATTGATAATTGGCGGTAATGCGAAGAAATGTAACATACATACATACATATTATCTATCACGCCCGAAATCCCTATTGGGGTGGGCAGAGCCACAAGAGTACTTGTGGCCACGTTCGATTAATTAGCCCTAAGATGGTATGATGAACCGTATGGTGACAGGTGATCAGCCCATCGCCCATACAGATAGTCCACCATGTTGGAGAGGACCCGTCCCTTAGTCGACTTTTACGACATGCCAGGATGATAAGCATCTGCACGCATTCTATGCTATTTCTTCACTCCCAGTGCAGCAGAGGAGTGAAGAAATGTAAGTATGTAAGAAAATATAAACTCCGCACTACATTGGTAGGTAAACAAAATATCATTAGCAATTTGTACCTACCTTGTCCAATCTTTTACCTAACAGAAGCGCAATTCTCAACACACAAACAATAATCAAAAATTAAAGATAAAACAATATATATAACAATGAACACAGTCTTCACATTTTTCAGTTGCTCTTGATTGATATAAAAGTACCTACCGTAGACATCATAAGTAGGTACAGACAAAATGACAAACATAAATGTGCTCTGAGGACTTCCTTTTATAGGTACTTGGCCGAATTCAGAAATGACACTGAAGCATTTGATTAGGGATTAAAAAGTTAAATGTCTCGCAACTAGTTGTCATCCTATACAAAAACGTCACTCAAACGTCACTTTAATTAAAGATGAATTTGAGTGGCCTTTCTGAATTTGGCCAATAGACAGCTTGTTTATATATATATTTATATGGACAGTTCGTATTTTAAATTTGGTAGGTTGATAATATAATCGATTCGTATCTCCAATCAGCCATTGTGGGCGCGGCGGGAGGGCGACACGACCGAAACGTGGCGCCATCTGTTGTCTCGCGCTACTTTCGGCTTAGCTTGGTGCGACCGCAGCGCGACGCAATATATGTGACGTGACGTCTGTTAGGACTTCCAATAGAAGACAACAGACGGCGTCACGCCGAGGTCTGTCGACGGATACTTAAGTAACTATCTAAATAAATATCTCGGATTAGGCCATTAATGCTTTAGAAACTTAATAACCATCAGTTAGTATTTTTTTTGTAAAGGAAACTTTAAGTGTTACAGGTTCCTTTGTGTGATGGGATGGGATGTAACGATATAATTCTTAATACGAACAAATATGATAAAAGTTATTCACGTTTTCATTTATTTTATTTACACATCGCATCATTATAGAAAAACTTTTATTTTTTTCCATTGAAAGGTTTTTTATTATCAAACCCACACCTGTAACATTTCTTTAAATTTATGTTCCTGTAGGTCTTTTATTTGTCTTAAAGTTACGAAAAACGCCTTAATTTATAGTTTAGGCAAAGTGATAGATATATATGAATGCTTTTCCTACCGCGCTTCTATAAGAACGCCTGTTGAATTTTTTTAACAAGTTCAATAATGTACATGTAAGTATCTGAACGAAACTTCATGAAATATTTATATAAACTGTAGCGTATTCAGTGTAAAAAAGGTAAATAATTTGCCGGCTTTATATTATTATCATTGTTGAGATCAAGTCTATTGACGCTTAAACACACACATTTGTAGATAGCCATGTACGTTGTTGGGCTCTGTGAATAAGACATATTTACATGAAAGCGGGACTCAATCGCAAAACTTAAAATTGTTATTTACCTCGACGTTAAGTCCCGTTTACATGTAAATATTGTGTTTAAATCGCGAAAGATTAAAACAATCTTCTGTGAATAAGGTTTCCAAGTTACCAACTGAACGTCTGGTAGGTACTGATAGATAATAATAAGACTTTACCTACAGTTTAAATGCATGATTAATAAAAGAAAAATAAGACCGGCACAAAAACAAACCAACTAAATAAAATTAAAGCACGATAAATGCGAAGTAATGCATAGTTAACTCAAGATCAAATCGTGACTTAGAATAATTAAAACCGGAATGCAATGCAAGCTCATCTTCAATGGTGGGGTGACTAAAGTTAATAATAGATATATTTATTTCATACAACTAAAATGTGATATGATATAAAAATCGAAGGTCTTATTTTGATTTATGAGGTTTAATAACAAGTTAAAATGAACCACATATTGGCATAAGACGTTAAGTTACAGGTTATAAAACCTTGATCCGTGATCATAGGAGCACTTTAGACGCGAAAATTGGCTCGTGTAATCTATACGTGTACAATATAAACTTAGTGCAATTTTTGCAAATGGCGATTATTGAAAATAAATGAAAATGCCGTAGGTTTATTACATAATATGTTATTTTTATAAGTCCTTACTAATTTAACAAAGTGGAGCCGCGAACGACGTGATTTTTTGACCGAGCGATAGTTGGAAGGCGGAGAGTGACACGTTAGATAATTTTTATTCCAGGTAAATGTAACAGTTTGAAAGGGATATCGATATATGAGAAGCTTTTAATAGCTAGGTAGGCTATTATAATACACTGTGTTACACAATTAAATTGTAATATAAGACTAGCTTTAACCTTAACTGTAATCTTAATTTATAATTATTTAAATAATATGTTAACTTACACTTAAATTAAACAAGAAAACTGTACTTAATAATATGCTACAATATGTTCTAATGATAAACTGTAAACATATCATTCCTTTTATCAGGCATACAAACGCACAACACACTCACAGACACTTACAGATACACACACACACACACACACACACACACACACACACACACACACACACACACACACATAACGATAAGATTTATTGTTAAAATAACTATAGCTAAGCATAATTTTAAATAGATTGTCTACATCTAACAATACAGAAACAATGTTACTAGTTTTGGAATGAGCGAGACCTCCTGACACAGGTACATAAATACCTACTAGGAGGCCTCAACCACAATGTTATAACCTGTAATTGTTAAATGAAATAAAGTATTTATTTTTATTATTATTTATTATAATAGGAAACTCCAGTAAATATTTAGCTTCGCAACTGTAAGCTTCTAATACCTACACGTAATCATCACACTAATATTATAAATGCTAAAGTTTGTGTCTGAGTTAGTATGTTACTCTTTCACGCTTCAACGGCTGGACGGATTTGAGTGAAATTTGGAATGAAGATAGCTTATACCCTGGATTAACACAAAGGCTACATTTTACCTAGGAAATTTTTCAAAAGTTCCCGAGGGAGGTAATAACCATAATAGAATTCCGCGCAGACGGAGTCGCGGAGGCACTAATGTTAAATAAATCCTTACACAAATCTATTTTAATAAACCACTTCGTCTCCAATTTGATTGAAACTAAATATTGGAAACTCTGTTGCAAGACAGATTCAAATCGTACATATTTCTGCAAAAGTTAATAAATAGTAATAAAAAAATCTTGCGTGCAAATATCGTTAAGATAACTGAGTGCACGCTTCATGGATAACATTCAATAACATTTCATCACACCTTTGGGTCATTCTTAGTTTGAAATGTTTGGATTTAGTCGGTTAGAATTTTATTGTATTGTTGCAACAAACCATATTGATATTTACAATACTACAATTTTTTTATTATCTTTTGGCATTTGAATCTCTATTTCGTTTTCTACCGATCGAACAATAAATTTAATTTCAAAATTCATTGATGTCATGGATAACACTGGTCAATAGTGATTTTGTTGCCCTGGATATTAATAAAATTTCGAGTAATTTGATGCCAAAAATGAATGAAACGGTGAATGGTTTTGGAATATTGGCTCTGGTTTTCTTTAAATTAAAAGTTATTTCTCTACGTTACAAAAAAGTTACACCAAAATTATGAGAAAAACATGAGCCAATTCAGTACTTTCATGAATATATTCGTAAACTGTGTACTTGAAACTAAAGAAATCCGCCGAGATATTCAGGGCAACAAAATCATTCATAAAATAAATTTAGCTAAAGTCAATTTAGACGAAATGTATACGCGAGTAATTACAGTGAGCGAATTTGTTAGCAACGATGCTAAATATTTTTTGTTTTATACTTTAGCATTCCAATGTATCTTTAGTTAAAATTAAAAACCCTTTGTAGTGAGCAACGCAGACAATGTACAATTTTATATTGCGAGGGTCGTGACCTATAATGATGGCAAACTTCATACCGATGCAGCAAAAGGAATTCGATAACGATCGAGCCATGATTTCTGAAGAATTCGCCAAGATCACGCACTTATGTATTAGTAAGTATACTGCCTTCAAAGAATAGATTAAAGAAAATTATTGCAAGAAATAAAAAGAAAACTTTACTTTATAAAACAATCAATGAATATAAAACAGTACCGTGACTCACTTATAGACAACGCACAGCCTAAACGGGTGGTCCTAGAAGTTTGAAATTTGGAAGAGATATTCCTCGAGTACCCTCGAGGTGCACTAAGGAGGGTTTTTTTAAAATCCATCCCCAAAGGCGTGAAAAGAGGTGATAAAGATTGTATGTAAAATACAGCGGGTGAAGCAGTGGCGGGTCCACTAGTTATTGATATAAAATATTAAACAGTACTAACAAAACTATATATAAACTAAAACTTACGTGAAAAATAAACTAGATACCTACAAACTAAAATTATTTAAATAAATATAATAGCATCTGGTCGTCGCGGCAGGGTGCCCATCACGCAAGTTGCATTTCCACGCTGAATGGCTATACTTAGCCTTTGTGCAAGATAGCAGCCTTGCGTGAGGATCAAGCGTGGCCTCCCTTAGACGCTTGCTGAGCTCCTTGAAGAGCCCATGTGCGCTCGGGCCCCACGAACCTAGTGTCTCAAGCCCAAAGGCTGCAAAATCATCCTGGGAGCCCAAATAACTATATTTGTTCGCTTTGTTCCGCTCCCTAGTCTCGGGCGCCGCACCCACTCGATGAGTGCTGGAAGATAGGTCGCAGCCAGTGTGTCGGCGTACGTAGCATCCCACACCAGAACACGGTCCATCTTCCAAGGTATAAATGCATCCCATCAGGGCACTTGCCATCGTCACGTATGATACACGGCTCAAGTGCCGCGGACACATTGACTCTGTCTGACAAGCGCCCTTCTGATGATTTATTTAATTAAGGGCGGCATGGCGAGGGAGGCGGCTAGCACCTGAAGAGTATGGAGAGTCCGTGGTGGCCAAGGCAGTCCACAGTAACTACACAAGGAGCACAGTAATGGTCTACACAGACCTCAGCCCCGAACCGGAGACCAATTCCGATGCGGAGTGTATTTATATCGATAAATGTTCCTATATTGTGAGATGGATAGGCTTGAAGCCAGTGTCCAGACACTATGGAGACTGCCAACAGCCTAACTAGGTCCCTTCTTGATGAGTAGTCAATGAGAGTGTTGAGGGTGGCTTGGGTGATTTCAGCAAAATTTAAGGGTTAAAAGTGACAATGTACCAGAATTTTAAAAACAAATTTCTGGACAGTGTTCGAGGTCTTAAATGGTACGCAGCAATTCATGAAGGAATGAAGACGTGTTTGAAACGTGCCGAGCTGTTCCTGATAACATTCCGTGTTGCACCCGTGTTGTATTTATCCCCTTATGCATCTCAGCTCTTATGTGCCTCTTCTGTTAGTGCGATTTATTTATACAATATTATGTAGGTATATAAATTGCAATATAAGTTATTGAAACATACTGTACTTAATGTTTAGTGTATTTTGAAAGTGGCAATTATTTTTTATAAACATATCCTGAAAGGTCTATGCAAGCTATATCTGCCTCTTTTAACTCTTCTAAAGAACGTCAACGGCCTGTTGCTTCCTTTAATCTATAAAAGAAAATATGTATCTGATATAATAGGACTGTCAAGTCCCATTATATCAGGTAGATTAAAATTCAATTATTTCTCCACGAAGGGAAAGTTTTTATTGGCATAAAACCAATCGGCTAATGTTACTTTCCTTGTTATTATGTAGTTAGAGGTACAATTATATTGATATTATGAAAGACAGATAAAACAAAATGAAAGGGATAGTTGCGAAACAGCAGTAATTAAGATGACATGGAAAACAAAATAGAGCCACTAAATAAGGAGAGTTCTTGGGCTTTGAAGGTCTTAATAGCGAATCTATAGGTAAAAAACCCGATGACTTGCTTATTAAAAAAAACCGATAAGTGGATACACTATGCTTCGTATAAACTGAAAATCGAAAAAAAAAAAATTGTAAGCAGGCCACACACACGGGCTCTTTTACAAATCTGAACGTAATAGGGATTCAAAGGGGGGAAAAAATAAATATTTTCCTATTTTATTCTATAACCTTGTATGCAAAATAAACATTAATATTAGTACAAAATGTTAGCTTTGTATTTTGAATAGTCTTCGAGAAAAAATGGTTGTGATATGGTATGTGATATATGAGATAGAGATGGCGAAACTATACGGTACGTTTTTATCTCTAGGTACCTAGCTCGCATGAGTTTTTCAAATGAAATCTTGTTTTATTTCTGACTTTTGTTCTGATCTGAGCCACTGATGTAATTTATTCAATGGTCCTGCGCCTCGGGAACGACTAAGTGATATCGTAGCGACTCGCGAGCGAGATTCTCATCCCACTCTCCCGCACGATGCGTATTGCGTAAGAGCGGGATGCGAATCTTGTTCGACAGTCGCTACAATATCATTTAGACATTCCCTAATAGTCCTGGCGCCTTATTCGGGAACGCTAAGTGATTCTGTAGCGACTCATAAGCCAGATTTCTCATCCGCACGACGCGTAATGCGTAAGAGCGAGATGAGAAATCTGGCTTACGAGTCGCTACAGAATCACTTAGCGTTCCCGAATGAGGCGCCTGTTTACTCGTTTGAAATTGAACGCTTCAGCTTAAATCATATTATGGAACTATTCAATTTGGAAATAATAAAGACAAAAATAACTAGCTACTCGTATGCACTTCATTTATTGTACATATTTGAGACATACTTATTATTTCATAAGACTCTGTCCGTAGGTGTTAATGTAGGCACGTTAATAATAGGTTGCAGGACAGGACTAATTACGTCACGTGTAATCCGCTCAAGCGCTCAGCCGCAGGCGTTATTTGACTATTGACATTAAAAACTATGAGAACCCAACCTTTTGTAATGCTACGACATCCATCGAGAATTCGTCTTACTCATATCTCTATCAATAGCGATATTGATTAGTCGTGGTTTCGTTTCTCTTGATTTGATGCAGTTTAATTGCAAAACTGTGTAACTAATACTTCAAACACTGCCAAGACTTTATTGTTGGCAATTCGCAGATTGCTTAATTTTTTTATTACTGGAAATGAAGATGGATTTGAGATCAGCAGACGTCTACTACATGTCAAACATTGGTTATTGTTGAGGTCTGTGTCTAGAGTCTTTGCGTTGTACATCCGGCCTTACCATTGTCAATTTTGTATAAATGCAGACTTGGGAGAAATGATTGGAGCTTCAATTCGTTTCGTATATTTTTAATATTTTATGTTTCATTTTAATTGTGCAATGCAAAAACAAAACATCCAGCTAACAACAAAAATACTTATCGACATACTTGTAGTAACTGTAATTGCACCAAAATTGGACCAACAATAAACCTTGATCTTGGGTACCAAGTACAGATTTTCTAAAGCCATATTCAAACTATGATAATATGTTTGGATTCTTCCCGTAATGCAATTCATGTGGTGGCGATTTTAATGTATCTAGGAAAGCTAAATTCCACCAAAAACATTTTCATGTAAAATGTTGCCAAGACGAGAGACAAGCACACTAGTTTTTATCGCGCACGTAAAGCATCCGTCACTTTTTAACTAATATGCGGGGCTAATATTTGTGTGCTATGGGGGCAGACCTTAATTAGAGCCAAGCTTCTTCTTACTTTACACGCACTAACACTACTAGCCCAAATTTCATAAACTCTACACCTGAGTCAAAATGTGTGACATGGCCGTTGCGCTACCATCAAATGGGTGTTAGGTGGAAAATGTATTCACTGTTCATCAGAGGCGAAGCGTGAGGGTAAGCCGGTGCATAATTTCTTAACTCAAACATTATAATATTATTAATTATTTCTTGCATTAACATAAAAATTGCATATTAAATAATTTTTTTATGTAAACACAAAATTAATGAGTAATAATATAATGTTTAAAAATACAAATGATACACCGACTTACCCTCACGCTTCGCCTCTGCTGTTCATTACTTTTCTGTTATACAATAGTTCTTGTAGTAACGAAACGGCCAAGCCACATAATTTGAGTAATATGTCGAGTTTGTGAAGTTTGGGCATGTAGAATTAGGGCGTGCAGATGATCAATGATGAAAAGACGTTGCTGCATGCACGTAATCCTAAAATTAATATCACAGACAATTTATATTATTTACGTGAAAATAAAAACGTTTCCTGGTTCCTATCATCAAATCGCATCGATAAATTGTAACCAATCTTTTTGATTTAATAGATGTATAGTAACGTGAAGGTGCTTCCTCGCTTGACTTCCTACTCGGATCTCGGCATTCCTTTCTGATTTAGATTATAATTATAAAGCTCGGTTCCAAGTTTACTGAGCCAATTACGATGATATCGATCGATCAGCCACTCGATCTACCAATTACGCTTTGTTTGAAAGTTTTGTACAGGCTGGGGGAGAAGGTAAACGGACCAGCATTTGTTTGGAGGTAATTGAGATAATCATTGTTTCGATCCTTTCAATAGAGTATTCCGTTATTTATTTATGACTATCATAATACGGATTGGATATTAAGGAAGGCATATAAACTAGTGCATCGAAGAGTTCGTCTACATCATCAATACATAAAAAACAGTACCGTGACTCACTTATCGACAACGCACAGCCTAAACGGGTGGTCCTAGAGGTTTGAAATTTGGACTAGTTATTCCTCGAGTACCTAAGGAGGGATTTTTTGGAATTCTATCCCGAAAGGGGTGAAAAGGGGTGATAAAATTTGTATGGAAAATACCGTGGGCGAAGCTGTGGCAGGTCCACTAGTATTTTATAAATAACTAGCTTAACCCGAAATTTTGTCTGCGTGGAAATGTATATTTAAAATATGACAAATTTTAATGTTATCGACTTATATTAAAAGACGAAAAATTGTTTTTTTTTTTCCTCAAATTACGCGCTCTCAACGGGCACGAGCCATATTACTTAATTTTCCAGCCCCTATGTCACCAAGCAGATGTCCTTCCCCAGGGCTCAAACTATCTCCATAGCAAATTTCATCAAAATTATGGAGACATTAACGAACCGGCTCTCATCGGGCCGCACGAACTCCCGTAAATCAATTTTCCAGTCCCATTTCACCCTTTTAGTCGTTGATTTACTGAGAAAAAAGTAGCACAATGTCCTTCCCCAGTGCTTAAAACTATCTCCATATCAAATTTCATCAAAATCGGTTCGACAGATAGATAAATAGACAAACAGAGTGGTTTTCGAATTCATAATATTATTATAGTATAATATATGTTTCAATAAGTAATTGCATGCAACTAAGGATGATTCAAAAGAAGAATTCCGTTATTTGTACTGTATAAACGTGATTTGGTATTTTTTTTCAGTTACGAAAGATTAATATAATATATCATATCTCATTAAAGACTCTCGGTTCTGAGCTTGATACTGACTACTTGCCGGAAGCAACAGTACATAAGTACATCTTCATTTGTGCGCAATTTATATGAGATAATCTTCTCGTCAATTATTTGTTGCGATCTGAACTTTATAACATTAATTTAATTAATATTTTGTCATACATAAAACTCAGAAACTTAAAGACATATTCCCGTGTATTTACTATTATTTGCAAAAACTTCCATCCACTACTAAAAGACGGAAGTACCGGAGTACTATTCACATGACTAAGTTCAATTATAACCTACATTTGCGTAATGTCAAAGCTTCGAGGAATTGATCTGCAATGAAAAATAGTGTGTAGCATTAACGAGTGTGCATTGAGGAAAATATTCAAAAGCTCTAGTCAATAGCTATGTATAACCCGCTCTTTAAATAACACCAGTTAACATTGGTCCAGTATCAGGCCCTTGACTTTTAAAGATTGCCCGGCGCTTCCGACGCGACAATAATAGGCCGGTGACGTACGTCCGTCTGTCGCGCAAACACGACGACACCGTAATCAACAACTCCCAGACTTAAGTAACACGGCCTTTTAAGCGTTGCTTAACCATATTCGGCTTAGCTATGCGCGCTATGTCGCCCGATGCTGATAGTAGCATGAACTGCTTATTAGGACACGCTTCTAACGGCTCGCCAGCCATCATTCAACATTTTTGTCAATCACTGACATTTAGTTTTTCTGGCGTACAAATTGACGTCGATACTTTACTCCTAAGCTTAATGAGAATCAGTAATCAGTTCGATTGGTTCCAAATATAATTCAATTAGCCTAAACCATAAGCTATCAGCGATAAAAAAGCCTTTTTATTTATTTATTTATTCATTTAAAGATTTGTAACTAACAGTAGGACACCAAAACATTACAATCTTAATTAAAAATATTATATAAGTAACCTAAACATAAAAACAATTTACATTTAAAACTTAACAATGGGAATGAAAATTTATTTATCTATTACATTATTCAAAAATATTTATGGGCGTAAAATAACATTAAAACAGGGTCTTTATTCGACAATGTAATAGCCTAAATTGCTAAAAGAACGAATACATAAAACAAAGGTGTCTACTAGAGACAAATAAATGTAGTCGATATAAGTTTATCGCAATTTAATCTTTAGACTTCTAAATTAATTTCAATACAATGAAAGCGTGTCGCACTAGTATCGCAGGTTGATTCGTTCTGACAGTTTGCACCCCGCGCCCCGCTCCCCGCTGTGGTGTTCCGTTATACGCGCGTGCACAAAGGTACGAACACAGTAAATTGGACATAAAACAGATCACTAACAATGTACAGACAGGAAAACATTCAGAAATAAAGGTATTAGAGACTAGTTTACGCCAGCTGTCATCAAAGACATCAGCATCCTGGACCTCAGATACCAGCGCATTAAGAAGAGCAAGTTTTTAAGTTCCCTAATAGGATACGGATAAGGATCTCCCGAATGAGTGTTGACTTTTAAATTTGTATGGTTGCACAAATCGCAACAATCGCAGGCTGAATCCGGGTCATGTATTAACTTTAAGCGGAAGAATTAAAATTCTTCGCTTATGATACATAGATTCTAATTCAGCTTCCAGCAATTTCCACTTAAGGTATAGTATTTCAAAACAATCAAATGCGTTTCGGTTCATGATGCGTTACGATGGACATGCACTTTAAATGCAGACAACCTTTAATCAAGTTTCAGCTACATTAGAATTACGAAATGAATACGGTGAAATACAAGATATTGAAGCTGATTTGGTATGTAACGAATAGTGCTCGTAGTAAGTAATTTTATCCGCCAGTTAAAGGCCAATTTGGCTCGAACGTGTTAAGACCGCTACCGATTTGCGTGTTCGTGTTACACTTGTACATGTGCATAGCATTTTTAGCTAGCACGATTATACCACATTAACAAGGAGTGGAAACCGCTAAAATGCTACACACTATACAAAAATTTACCTCTAAGATGGTAAGGTCTGTATTTTATGTTCAAATATGCTATATTAAACATTTTCCAGAGTCATTACAAGGATTTCCTGTACCTTTGATCAGCGCCTCTATTCGGGAACGCTAAGTGATGATGTAGCGACTCGCGACTTCTCATCCCACTCTTCCACACGAAGCGTAATGCGTAAGAGCGAGATACGAGCCTCGCTCGCGGGTCGCTGCAGTAGGTATCACTAGACGTTCCTGAATAGACGCCCAGAGCGCATCTATATATATAAAAATGAATTGCTGTTCGTTAGTCTCACTAAAACTCGAGAACGGCTGATCGGATTTATCTTATCTTAGTCTTGAAATGTTCGTGGAGGTCTAGGGAAGGTTTAAAAGTACATAGGTTACTTAAATTATTATTCTTCGCAGACGAAGTCGCGGGCACCAGCTAGTTTCAAATAAGAAACAAAAGATCTCTACGAAACATACATAAATAAGCTCTTATCTATGACGAGAACAGCGCCTCTATTCGGGAATGCTAAGTGATTCTGTAGCGACTCGTGAGCGAGATTTTTCATCCGCGTTTTCATAGCGTTCCCAAAAAGAGGCGCAGTTTTATTTTGTAGCGCGACCACTGTGTGTGTAATGTAAAAATAGTACCTTAAGCATGCCCATTATTAGTATGTCCTCCATATTTATAACTATTTAATATGGATACTTATCATTTTCAGGCGTATACAAAATGCCTATTTCAAAATTTCAAAATAAAACTACAGTCCTATGTAGCCAGAACTCACTTTCATGCCGCCGAAATCTATAAATTCTATCAATTTCAAACCACATACAATACAGACGGATACGCGATTAATTGATCATAGCATTCATAGCGAATCTATTAGTAGTTTGACAGCAGAACCCTTATAAAAACGAGATGTTTTATGAAAAACAATCCAAGGCAAACCACGAAGGGTAACTTTAAAACTTTTAGCTTCCGTATCTACAACAGTGTGACTGACGCTACGCGGAAGACTCTTTGTACATATTTCATCTTCAAAATGTCACGCGACTGCTGTAAATATATTTATAAAGAAAAAACGTGAGGTAACTCTGTCTATCTATCTATCTGTATGTCTCTCTGTTTGTTACGTTTTATGGCTATACCGCCGAACCGATATGATGGAAATTTGGTGTGGAGTTAGTTTGAGCCCTGGGAAAGAACACACATTTTTTTAAAGGAAATCAACCCCTAAAATGTTGAAGTATGGGCTGGAAAAATGTTTTAGGGGAAGTTCGAGCATGCTTGATGTATTTTTATGTATCTGCGTTATTAATGGCTACACCGCTAATTTTTGATGTAATTTGATATGAAAATGGTTTGACTTCTGGGGAAAGATATGGAATAACTTTTTTTAAGACAACTTACCCCTAAAAGGGCTGGAAAATTTATTAACGGCAAATTCGTTCGTGCCCAATGAGCGCCCTTAATTTGAGCCATTTATCGTTAAATTTTAAAGATAAATTTCAACGCAGACGAAGTAAGTATAATTATGAATGTTGCAATTTATTTATGTAATTTTCTGAGCTTACTGATGATTTTCTTCCACTATCAATTATCTCACAAAGTTATTCAATTAATAAATGCAGAGAAAATATTATAAATTTTAACGGATAACTTAATTGTTGTTTATTACTTATTCAACTGAACCGACACAGGGTAACGTGTTACAATATATAACTTTCGAAGGCTTTTCCTTTCACATATTTCACCTCATTTTTAATGACTTGTTGAATAATATCTGAGCGTAATCTTAGGGCTCACTATTTGGAGCAGTTCGGATCGTGTGGCACGCGGCCCTGAGCATGATCGACGGCAGACGAGTCCTCAATAATCCGCTATCATCGTGGCATCTCCGCTAGGGCTGCCTACTGATATCGATATCATTGTACTTATAAAGGCAGCCCTTATAATAATTAATGACAGAAGAGTCCTCAATCATCTGCTATCCTCGTGGCATCTCGACTAGGCCTGCCCCTAGTAATATTATCAAACAACAGTAAAATACAGAAATCTGTAATAAATAGAATTTTGGCAGAAACTAGAACTGGCAAATATTAATCCTAGATCCAAAACATACATAGGATAAGGAATACGTTTAAGAAATAATAGTTATACAGAATTCGCAACTATCGCATCGTCTTACTTGCTATAATAGTGGGGCCAATTCGAATGTGTGTGCGCTAAATTTAAGTGACTAAACTTGAAATAAGAAACATCAAACTCGATTTTGACAGCTTGTTGCTATACAAAATTGAGTCTGACGTTTGTTATTTTAAGTTTAGGGAACTTTAAATTTAGGCAATACTGTTTCGAATTGGACCCAGTGTAGATCAATAGGATAGAGACGTCTGTTTCTATTTTATAGGTGAAATTGGCACATCACACCTTTAAAATTGCTGCGGTAACTTCCCTGTTAATAATTAAATAATTTGACACCAACATAAATCTATTCATTCTGCAGGTAGTTATATGTACATAAGCCGCTATTATGAATTTATATTTATGTAATTCTTTTTTTATAGAAGATAGATGTTCATTGGACCTCTATCTCACCTGATGGAAAGTGATGAGATAGAGGATGCACACCTAGATAATGCCTACTCACTCTCTCCTTGAAAAGACCCAAGTTGCAGCGTTCTGGGAACAAGTCTGCAGGCAGGGAATTCCACTCCTTAGCCGTTCGCCAAATAAATGTTGAAATGTACCGCTTATTAAGCGCGAATTCTTGGAACATCCACAACATAGGAGCCCACGCTTGGCCCCCCGATGAAGGAATGGGGATGGCGGAATTAGTTAATGTAATTCCAATCGCACACTCTCCGTGATATATCCTGTAGAATACCGATAAGCAGGTAACTTTGCGGCGGTGTTAAAGGCTCTGCAGTTTTGCTTCAACAAATTCCGAGTCACCGATGAGCTTTTTGGCATGTTTTTCAATTGAATCTAAGGTGGCTAGTTGGTATTTCGCATTGGTATTTATATTCGTTCGAAATACTGTAAATCACTAATAGTGCTAGCAAACATGCATGCAAATTCGATAACAATGTAACTCATTGACAAAGGGAGACGTGTAATTTCCAGGATACTGACCACATTAGCCAAATTTCCGTTTCCGATATCGACTATTATTAGGTACACTAAATACGCAACAGTTTACCAAAAATATACTAACAGAAACTACTTATAATGACTCCAATGCAGGATGAGGTCATGCGTAATGTTCAGTGTTTTTCATATTGCTATTTTGGGCAGCATGTACGAAGTATATTGGCATGAAAGTCGAATAATCCAGTCAAATTACTATAAATTTTAATAACTTATTTTAGCGGCAAAAAACACGTTGAAGTTTGATAAGTTTTAATTTTAGGTTATAAGTAAGCAAAAAATAACCTTATGGTCCTTCAAATGGCATTTCTGCTAGTCAATCGATCTTACTTAAAGAACATTGCAAAAAAGGATGTCAAAGAATGGTAATGGTGACATTTGCCTAAATCAGATCGCTGCAAAAAATGAAGCAGGAATGAATTTGTCGACTAGCATATCCTAATGATAATATTTTAAATGCGAAGGTCCCTATTTTTTTGTATGTTTGTTTACTATGATAGTCCTACTCACAAAACGCACTGGAGTCGAGGCTATTTCGCTTAGAGTGTCCCGGTTAACGAGAAGGAGATAGCAGGTCACTTGTGCTGGAGAGAAGATAAGATAGATACTTGCACTTATGATCTTGGAGTAGATGCCTAGAACGAGGCGACGAAAGTCAGCCCATGCGGTGGGTTGACGATATAGCTAAGATCGAAAATAATAACTCAACGCGACTGGCAAAAACCCGAGCCGCATGGAGAGCGCATGAAGAGGCCTATGGAGGTTTCCTATCATTTCATCGAAAGTCGTTTAGCAAATTTGTGTTTCGCAACCAACGATTGACAAATATATCTTTCATCATTTTATTTTTATACAACTACAGATTTCGCAAATAATCCAGGTTTTCGAATAATAACTTGACAAATTTTCATTTTCTATTGTATAATTTGTCAAATAGATTATTTATTATTGATATCAAATAGTCAACTAACGTACGACCTACAAACGTTTGGTTATATTACTTTGTTATAGGTTTGTGGTAGCTAGGAAAACGGGGTACAAAATTATCAGATAATGCACCGTGCATACCTACTTAAAATTCAAGTAGTATAGTAGAAGCAAATATTTAAAGAACAAGATGTCATTGATGCGATTATACATCAAATTTTGCAACCAAGAAGCACAACGCGCGTCAAAAAACATGGAGTGTTTATAGCAGAACCACAAAAATAAGTAATGCTTCAAAACTCCAATGGCGTTAGTAAGAAGGTTTATTGTTGCTTGGCTGAATATAATTTATAAAATTGGTAAAACTAGAAGCGTTCAGCTCCTTCGCTATCAGATGGTGATGAACTATTTGCATATATAATAAAGTTGTATCTACTTGTCGGCCTTCACGCCAGTCCAGGTTTTTTGTTTTCAAACGTCGACATCGCTCTATTTGATGGGTTTCAGCCTTGTCCAAGCCAATACCTCTACGCGGCGTCCGGATTCGATAGCACGCACTGAGAAAAGTTTGTATGAGTTTGATGAAATTAATGTCTGTGAACAACTTTACACCAGCCGAGGGTAAGCGGGAAAAGAATAGTAAGATAAGAAAATGTTAGAAAATACGTGTCATAAACCTACATACCAAGAAAGATCGGTAGTTATTTCTTAGTCAGAGTTTTCAGAAATTGTTGGTGTTTAAGAGGTGAAAATATTTGATATATTGTAACAAGCAGATGAAAATTTCAAACACTCGGTAAATATATAACTCGGAAGCTATGTAAGGATCTCTGTTTGAGTGCTGTTTAAAGTTTATTATTACAAAAAACTATTAATGATAAACATTTATGAGGATTGAATTACAAAAACATCTCGCAACGACATAATGTGGAGTAGATTTTTTCAAGATAATCATAACTCTGTTCGTATATTTTATATTGCATTGCCCTTGTTACTAAGTTGAGACAAAGCAAAAACTGCTATTTCCTCGTTCTAATTTGCCATGTAAGTTTCATGTTTAATTCATAAAAATAATTGTTGCTAGCGTCTTAGCAAGATAACAAGGTAGATGGCTGCTAGTACTATTTTGAGCGCCCGTCTTTAAGTCAAAACTTTAAGAGCCTGATCGGTTGCACAAAACTAACGGACCATGACATTAAAATTGTATTGCACGTACGTTGTTTATGTTTTACGTCGATTAATAATTAAGTGCGCACGTGGCCAGGTGTAGATATAATTAGAGGATTGGGTAAATGTAATACGAGGGCCCGGTGAGTTACAACTGTTGCAACGGCTTATGGGAACGTAGAGGAACGATTTTCCATCAATATGTTCCCTCGTTCGTGAGCTGAAGACGTGCTGTATAAGATTGCTTCCTCACGAGGTCGTGCGATAAAAGCTTGATGACAAGAAACATCTTCGTGCATCGAAAGCAATGCAAATAAATTTTATATACTCGTAATCTATGTAACACACTCAATTCTTGGGAAATGTATCTGGTCAATGGTTTGGCGTTTCATTTTCCTTAGATCAGTGTTTTTATTTGCAATAAGTTTTTGTACAGAAGCGATCGGTTATCTGCTATAGGCAAAGCCTCGACGATGACCTTACTTTAGGATTATTATTTATCACGATTTTTCTCGCAATAGTTGCTTCACAGAAGATTCGCGCTCTCGTTTAATTTATTGTAAAGGCCCTAGCTATCAAACTAAGTATTGATTAAATCCTTTCGTTAAGGCTATTTTATACGTACGTATTCGACTTGTACGTAAACAAGGTCGCACGACCAATTTTGTAAACAGAAGAACGGGCGTTGACAGCAATGATAATTTAATTATAACAAAAAAATAATAAAGAGTATTTTTTTTACGTCCCTTAACGTGGAACTTTACTTAAATCAAATTTTTAAAAAAAACAACCGACGATCGTCATCTTTGTCTACAATCTAGGAGGACTCGATCTTCGGTAAAGCATAACTTAGGCTACTAACATTTGTACCACAATCCAACTAATTATAATTACAGTGGATGACCACATCATTATTAATCATAAACCTAATTTAAACAACCTTGCTATCGTCACGAACGCTTAAACGTTTAATAGGTGACTCCTGATGTTTATGAGGTGGTGTTTTATTGGTGTAGAATATAAATTCTACGCCAAATCATTGTTATTTAAAAATCAAATTCGTTCGGGAATACATACACCTTGTAACTTTAAAAGGTTACAATTAACTCGTATATTATAAGCATAGGTACAGATGTCTACAAAACGGATGTTGAGACAAAAGAACCAATTTGAAGGTTAAATATTTTTTGTCATTAATGCAATTAGACTGTTAGTGCTTTTAGCATGAATTCAGAAAGCAAATAGTCTTTATTAATGGAAATGTAGTTTAGAGACATTCGACTATTTCCAATAATTCGCTTCGGAAGATTGTATGGGAGCAATGAAGGTCCCGGGTTGAACTACTGATTTGCACCAAATTATTGATTGCCTCGTCAATGTATGGTCTGAGCTTCATCGATCAATGCGTCAGTAGGTAACCACTGTCGATTTAATTTTAGGGAATTTTGCGGCGTTTTTTCTGTTGATCTAAATTCAAAATCTGTTCATTCATCCAATCCTTATACACAGCAGATGCATTGCAATTCGCTCTACTCAACTGTTTCACGTGCCGATAGATTTTGCATGCAATTTAGTTTACGAAAGAGTACCTTCAGAACTTGGCGTAATATGGTTTGGTCCATTTATTCCGTAATGCGTAAGCGCTGATCTTTGAGGCTCTGTTATTAGCCGTTAACTTTGCTCGGTATTTTCTACGTAAAGTTCGACCATAACAACAACATCCAGATTACGAGATCTTGTTACAAAGTTATTGACAAATAGAATTATAATTTGCAATATTTAGGTGTAGCAGTGGTTTGTTTAGTATGGAATTGTATTTTTTGGGAAATCGTGTTCATGTCCTTCTGAGGAAAACTGGTCCCAAATTGATCCAGGAGCGGACTGAGCATTGTACGCAACGGAATGAATTTGTGCATAATCCTATACGAAATTTTATTGTCTTTACCGAAAAGTTCTTCGTACATATCAATTTCAATAATCACCTACAATTAGGATTTCTTCGTGGATATTGCTGAAGTATTTAAGAGGAATGTGAACCTAAGGCTTTTTATACAAAAGGCGATAACGATTTCCACCCCTTAAATGTTAACCGATGTTGACCAATTTTTGATAGGTACCAGTCAGAACAAAATCTAGGTCTATACGTTTTGCGTTTTTCATTATCAGTAATTTCAGTTTTATTGTTGTTTTAGTATTCTTATTCAAAACTAATTTGGGCCATTACTTGACTTTGTGGATCTTTAACCTTTTGGCCGCCGTTCTCGACTATGGGTGACAGCATATACATGGTAAAAAAGTCCTTCATTACCTTGACTTAAAGTTGAAATTCGTGTTACTTCTCAGACATGCTTGGCGGCCAAAAGTTTAATAAATATTCAAAAAACGTATAGACCTAGATTTTGTTTTGACTGACAATCTATCAAAAATTGGGCAAAATTGTTTAACATTTGTCAGCTTTCATGGCAAAATGCTAATAATTACAATGATCGGTAAATTGTCTTGTAAACGTAGATACGAGTATTTTGCGGATCCAATAATGATAGACAAGTGAACTCTTGGTATTGCTTGAAGTTTAACCTAATTGCAGGATTTTAACGAAACGATTGGCGTATTAGATTGTGGTTTCAGGTATCGACCCTTAAGTTTTTTGTCTTGGATTTATAACAACTTGACAGGTATTTATTTAGTAAGATGTTGCTTCAGTCATCAATACATATAAACAGTACCGTGACTCACTTATAAACAACGCGCAGCCTAAACGGGTCCTATTTTGAAAGGTGGAGGTTTGAATATTCCTCGAGTACCCTAGAGGTGCACAAACGAGTGATTTTTTGAAATTCAATCCCTAAAAGGGTGAAAAGAGGTGATAAAGAGTGTATGGAAAATACAGTGGGCGAAGCTATGGCAGGTCCACTAGTACTTGATATTTGGTTAGAGGGCAGTGGTAGCCTAATATAGTCGTATTTTTAATTAGACGAAGCCAACTGACAGTAGCTAACAAGACAGTAAACGTCACCTGGGAACACAGTAAACGTCAGTTGATATCGTCTAATTAAAAATACGACTATAGTCTGACGCGCGGCTTCAAAAGCAGAGGGTTACAGGTTCAAATCCCAGCCCGCATCTCTGAGATTTTGGCATCTCATTCGCGGATATGAACTTGATATTTATGACGAGCATTTCGGTGAAGAAAAACATTTTGAGGAAGCCTGCGACGTAATTTGAAGATGTGTGTGTCCCCAATCTGCATTCGGCCGGCGTGGGGACTACTGTCCGGTGCCTCTCTTTATGAGAAGAGACCTGTGCCAAGTAGTAGGATGAATACGTATTGGCCGATAATGTTGATGATTATGATATTTGGCTTGCTTCTGTATAAATTAATTAAAAGAAAAAACTTGTTAAATCTCTTAAAAGGTTTTGCACAATCAAGCTCTTTTGCTGACATTGGAGGATGGACAGACGCATTTGAAGATTGTTTAAATGACATTTTACTATTTTGTAAGCATGTTTTGCTTATGTATTTAGGCCCTGTTTCAATGTCCAAGGTCCGAGACCCATGTAGTCGACCTCGTTGCGGTTATATTAGGTGTGAATTTATAAGAATAAAATGCTTCCTTTTCTTCTTAAAAAAGGAAACGTCAAACTCAAAACAAAGCTGTCAAAATCAAGTTTGACGTTTTTTATTTTAAGTTTAGTGACTTTAAAATTTAGCGAACACATTTTCGAATTCGCTCCTTCATTAGATTAGTCGTTTAAATTCTGTACATATTTTTCTAGCATTACGTATGAAAATTGTGTAATTATTTAAGTGTACCTACTATCTCAACATTGTAAATTTGACTCAACGATTCCCGATAAGGCAGTAAACATTGAAATAGACAAGAAAATTACTTAAAGCACTTAGACAAGTTCCTTCAAACACGGGAGAGGTGGTATATTTTATAAGTATTTAATGATTAACCTAGATGATTTTATTACGCACATTTTGTACAATAAATAAACATAAAATATAAATCGATACAGAACGCTTTATTTTTTTTATATTTAAATCAATAAAACAGTTAACAACAATTCAATCATTAGTTACTTTATTTAACCTAATAATAATTGCGATGTAAATTCCTGTATCAATGGTATTTCAATATTGGATGTACCTATTATTAGAAGGAAAAGAAAAGAAGAAGAATAACTACAATAATAAGAGAACACGCCTAAAAGAAACAGACGATAGTAAATATTAATAAGGGAGCAAAATCATATTTTTACAGCGATGGCCAGCGCATATTTTCGAATCTAGAGCGGAGGGACGGATTTTAGAGTAGAATCCTGACGCATCGAGGATTTAAAGTACGTACCGCAGGAAAAAATATTTTTCAGCCGAGTGTTACTCTGTGCTTTACATCTCCCTTTTCGTTCTATGAGAAAAATAAATAAGAGACGCTTTTAAGTACAACACATGAATATCACTACTCGACTAACTCGTTTTTCGAAATTATTTGCAATGTAAGTACCTACTGTTAACAATCCGTAAACAGAGTCGAAGATGGGATGAAATAAGCGCGTTTTTCTTTTGTTTTCTTTTTTAAATTCAGGCGCTGCACCGCAAATCTTACCAGCCAGTTACTTTATTCATACAAGATTTTCATTCCATCTCATCTCCTTTCATGTTATTGAGGAACCAATCGTCGTTTTTTGAATAAATTGGATGAAAAAATGAAAACCGGTCCCAACTCAGCATGTGCTGGCTGTCTAACGAACGCTGGTCTTTCGTTGTGTGTGTATTATGTGTCAACCTTACTTACTTCTAATTTAAAAATCATGATTGTACATGATGTTATTGTAAAACATATTTTGCGTAACAGATCAGTACAAGACATCATTTCAGAAAACTATTACCCAATATAAACAAGCAGTTAGTATTTGATTCATCGCCCAGGAAACGCGCTCGGATTTTTAATAAAGTCATTTGTAATCAGCTCGCTACCGGTGTTCGTTCGAAATAAATCTGTTTTTTTCCAAATACGTACCAGTATTACGTTACGCTTGACCCGAAACATGCACATGGCCATGTAATGCCTGAATTTGTGAAAGATAATCTGAAAGTCTGCCATCTGGCCCTTTTAACGTGGCGCCAATTGGAGTTTACCCTTGGCATGCTCATTTATGTTTTTTTTTTTTTAATTAATATTATTATATATAGTTATGTCTCTCGTAATGTAATCGTTGGCTACTGGCCTTCCCCTTGGCAGCCCATCCACGTTTTCATTTGCGGTAATTTCCTAGCTCACGGCTTCGGACCAGTCTCACTTGCTTATTTCGGTATACAGAATGCAATTAATTTATTTTAATGGGGATGATGCCTGGGTACAAAAAATATAATAATTCTAATTAGTCCGTCAGTTACATTATCAAAAAATATTGAAGACGTATTTTTGCTTTATCAAATCAATCAAAATTGACAAAGATAATGCGCATCAAAAGTTCGGGAGTGGGGACTCATGACGTTAGGTACTTCTAGGTAAAAAGTGACAAAACAATTGGCAATTAGAATTTTTCAGCCATCTGGCCTATTAAGATCAGGGGTTCGGTGCGAACTCGATTTCTGTGTAGGAAGATACCTTGCTCATAAATCTATAATTTAAATAATCAAACAAATCCATGACTCATACCAGGAAACACCTATCTCCGATATATTGCTGCGATCGATAAATATCTGTATTTAGCAATCATTGTTTGTGAATGCATTATGTGCAATAATTGCGTAGCGGTGCTGTGCTACTTGCGCGCACGCACTGCTCGTGGGCGGGGCAGTGTCACTGCCACACATTCAATGTTCCTCAAATATATGGGCGAGCATTAAATGGGAGGTTCAAATTTGATTGTGATTACGAGTATATTATCATACAATGAGCACCCGTATCGCACGGTTGTTAGCTAGAAGGCTAACCTTATCATATGAAGCGCTACAGTTAATTCAGTATTAAAATTGTCTTTGATAAATTGTACAACAAAAGATCTTGATGGCATTTGGCCGTGGCTTTTCTGTCTTTGGTGTTCGATTACGACACGGCTATTGAATTGACGATCAGATACACTCGGCGTGTAATGCTATATGACTTAGTACATCATTCAATATAATTATGCTTGATGGTGACTATGAACATGTTGTTTGCGGAAGATGTGATTAAAACGACCGTGAGTGATGTGATTGTTTTTAATTAATGCCCTCGTATTATTTTATTCTCTAACTAGACGTGTTCATTTAAGTTACTTTAAGTTACTTAATAATAAAGGAAAAAGCATCTACCCACTTATAGGATTACCCACTAGTACGCACAATGCCGACCGAAACGAACAAACTGTTGTTTTTAATTACCTATAGCAACCTAATTTACGAAGCGGCTTAAAACAGCCTACGTGCATCCCATCTTAAGTAAGTTTGAGGTTCGGTTACGTCATCCGTTTTAATTAAATTATCACCGCCTATGAAACTCTTTTTAGGGTTTCGTAGTCCGGCCAGGAACTCGTTTAGTTTCGCCATATCCGTCTGTCTGTCTGTCTGTCTGTATGTCATAGTCACTTTTTCACGAAGACTTTGAGTTACAAGGCTGAAATTTTGGACTATTATTGATGTGTCCCGCGCACATAAAGAATAAAATTACATAAAATATGAAAGCAAGGGTAAAATAAAAAATATTTTTATTCTACAACCTTGAATGGTCCTTGGGTAGCTCTATGAAAACTATTATGGGTATACGATTACCAATATTTTGATTTGGGCAACCGTTTAGGAAATATTGAACTCGAAAGATAATACAATACAATAATACTCCTCTGCTGCACTGGGAGTGAAGAAATAGCATAGAATGCGTGCAGATGCTTATCATCCTGGCATGTCGTAAAAGTCGACTAAGGGACGGGTCCTCTCCAACATGGTGGACTATCTGTATGGGCGATGGGCTGATCACCTGTCACCATACGGTTCATCATACCATCTTAGGACTAATTAATCGAACGTGGCCACAAGTAGTTTTGTGGCTCTGCCCACCCCATTAGGGATTTCGGGCGTGATGCTTTGTATGTATGTAAAAGATGTAATTTCTGTTGGAGTTACATGTCCTCACCCCCAAATTTGAACACTCTAAAAATCAAGGCTTCATTGGTTCATGAGTCATAGGCGACTACCTTAATACCTACTATTCTGTAAAACATTTATACTAAACAGTCCCAAGTCCACAGCATAGATGAACAGCATAGTCACTACATAGTATAAAACAAAGTCGCTGTCGCTGTCTGTCTGTCCCTATGTATGCTTAAATCTTTAAAACTACGCAACGGATTTTGAAGTGGTTTTTTTTAATAGATAGAGTGATTCAAGAGGAAGGTTTATATGTATAATACATGCATAATATTCTAGAGAAACCTTGATAAAATTATAGGTTTCTAATGTGATGTCGTAAATAAACACATTTTATTGCGCTTACATTGCAAACGCTTCCTGAACCCCATGAGATAAATCAAAAAAATGTACTACAGTATTCTACATCCTAAAAAGGTCAACAAAAAAGTTCGCGATGGTATATGTCTATCTCTTAAGGATAACCCACAATAACCATTTTTTATCCTTTACATTTTACGGGAACAAATGGCTTATTTACGAAGTCATTTTAAACAATACAGCATTAATCCTTATCCAATTAAGTACCTTAAATACATTCTCCATTTAATATAGATCAATATGGCCCTTTACAGCATGTAGTTTAAATGAATATTTCCGAAGATATTACAGATTTAAAATGCAGGGACATAGCGGTGAGGCGGTACCGCCCTGCCGTGCGCGTGCCTATAAAAAACGTGCTTTTCGGCGCGACAACTTACGTTACGATAAATAAAAATATATATATTAGAAATTGTATATTGCAAAACGTGCTTTTCAGCGCGACATTCTTTTCGAAATTGTATGTTTGTTCTTCAAAACGTAGTTAGTATTATGTCTAACTAAACAAAACATGTTTGTATTGTCTAATGACAAAAAAGCTGTAAACGTTGTTTATAAGAACATTCTGTAGTAGGTAGGTATATTTAGTATCAGCGTTGCACCCGTGCGAAGCCGGGGCGGGTCGCTAGTAGCATATATTTTTTTACAAAAATATTGTTTTGTGGTGGGTGCTTGGGGGCCAGACGTAGAAATGACTCTGTACTACAGAACCCTACATTGTGCATGATCCGACATGCTCTTGGCCGATTTTTTGTATAATGTCGCTATAAATCATAGCGCGGGATGTCAACTGCGACTCGCCCGGTAGGCTGTACAGTTTAACATCCATTATAAAGATATAACCACTTTAATGAAGACCTTGGTTCTATTATCTTGTGGCAGAGTTTATTTAGAGGTGGGTAAAATGTCTTTTGATGCAAAGGTCGTTTTTGATTGGTCGTTTCTTGGTATAAGTTCGGCGTGTCAGAATGATTGAGTGACATCGTGGGAGGGCGCCAAAGGCTTCAAACGCCTATTGCATCGCTGACAAACAAATAATGACAGCTTATGTGAAAGCATGTCCACAAATTGCCAGGGTTGCTAGGAGATGAGAAAACAATTGCGAATAAACATGTCTTATTATAAATAAGTAAATACAAACCGCAAGTTACATGAGGTGAAAGTTAAATTTAATTACATAGAAATACAAAAACCGACGCTGTTTCATGGTAAATGCGTAATATGTAATTGTTCAAGGGACGAGAATAGTTGCTTTATTGAGGTCATTAAGACGGGCTTTCAATAGTACTCGATCAAATAAAAGAAGTTAAAAACAATCTGTAGTATTGAAGTAAACAACGAAGTCAATGAACCGAAGTGTACGTCGAGTTGCGTTTTCAAGGGCGCACAGCACTCTATCCCAGTAATGTACGCATTGGCGAGACTTTTCCAGATGCCGCATCAAGGCAGCATTCTTGGGTAATAGGTGATCAGACAAATTAATTTTTTTTACACCGTATTTGCTCAACAAGAGCGTTTTTCAAGCAGCCAAAGGAAAGTGCCGCTTTTTTCACTAGTGCTTTTTACTTTTCGTTTTTTTTTAATTTTTAACTCCGTCGTCGGCTCGACGCAAAGAGTTTTTATTGTTTGAGAAAAGTTTTACAAATTACTCAAGTACAGATTATCATACAATAGAAGGTACAATAAAATGAATACTTTATTAATTACTCTAGATTTAGATTTTCACCAATAAATTAATTTTCAATAGTCATTATCATTAAATATGTTTGGCTGAACGTATATCTTGCCCATGCCTTATTGTGATACGATGTGACAGCTATTTGCACATGCGCAGTAGTAGGTACGCTGAGCGCGCATGTATTGACAATAAGCCCGCCCTTTTACAAATTGCTTGCGTAGTTCGGAGTCGATCTGTGTTTAATCGAGTGTCCAGTTCAAGTGACGAATCAATATAATCCTTTTCTGAAGCCAAAAAAAACAAGCCAAGCACATTGTCGTCTCTATATTATATGATAAGCAGTACAATTAAATTCAAGAATGACATTGACTTTTTCAATTATTATTTTTTCTCCCACATTGCATAGTAAAACGTTGTATGATACACGTGCGTAAGATGATTTGCGACTCGTGTCAACTTATACACTCGTCGAAAACCACCTACTTTCCGCACTTGTATCATAAATAACTATTAATTTATTCGATAAAAAAACCAGCAATATCTTAAGTATGAGCCCATCTTTGGCGAAAGCTTAAAAAGGTTTGTGTGCCGATGGGGGGTTCGAACATCGGATAAAATTGTTCAGAAGCATCCAAGGCGCTGAGTAAAAAGTTACATAAAACGCATAAAATATGCGCTTGAGGCGGTAAATACGTAACATGTATTGACGCATCAAAAGCTTTACCTGTAAATTTTTTTTTTTTTTTTTTTTTTTTTTTTATATTAAGAGGGGGGCAAACGAGCAGGCGAGTTGCCTGATGGTAAGCAATCACCGCCACCCATGGACACCCGCAACACCAGGGGAATCACGGATGCGTTGCCGGCCCTTTGAGAAAGGAGTAGGCTCTTTTTTTGAAGATCCCTAGGTTGTATCGGTCCGGGAACGTTGCCGCTGCAAGCTCATTCCAAATTCCTACCGTACGTGGCAAAAACTGCCGCAAAAAACGTACGGTAGTTGACTGCCACCGATCTAGGTGGTGAGGGTGAAAGGTTAGTTTGTTGCGAGTAGTTCGATGGTGGAACTTGGCAGCAGGTAATAACCCGAACAATTCCTCGGAACACTCCCCATAATAAATGCGGTACAGGATGCAAAGAGATGCAACATCCCTCCGCAGGGCCAATGGGTCAAGCCGATTGGAAAGCGACCGGTCATTAACAATTCGAGCAGCTCTACGTTGTATGCAGTCAAATGGAAGGAGTTGATATTGGGGCGCTCCAGCCCAGAGATGGGAACAGTATTCCATATGAGGCCTAACCTGCGCCTTGTAGAGCTGTAGGCGATGGGCTGGCGAGAAATACTGACCCGCTCTATTGAGCACTCCCAATTTTTTCGAAGCTAATTATGTATAATAAACTATGAAGTAGTAATACTATTGTCATTAGTATTTTATTTTTATTTTTTATTTTTTATTTTAATATAGTATGGTAACTTTTCTTAATTATCCTAGTTTATTTTAAGTGACATGTGATTTATGATAATATTTTTGTAATTTATTTGAATGCATCTGTTATCTAAGTTAATTTATTATTTTTGTTTACTTACACATCTGTCTATTAACATTTTCAAACACAACGCTTATTGTTCATGAAATAAATAAATAAATAAAAAAAAATGTCATTGTAGTATTTTGCATAAAGTTTTTTTATGAATAAAACAGCGTGGCTGGATTACATGTACCTAATTTAAGAAAACCCTGATTTCTTGTACAAGGAAAAATAAAACGTTCGTTATATAAATAAATAAATAAAAATAAAAAACACGGGACAATCTTTACACAAATCGATCTAGTCCCGACGTAAGCTCTAAAGGCTTGGTTTATGAGTACTAGACGACAATATGCATACTTATATAGATAAATAAATACTTAAAGACATAGGAGACATCCAAGACTCAGGAATAAACATTCGTGCTCATCACACAAATATTTGCCCTTACCGGGGATCGAATCCGGGACGGAGGCAAGGTCACTCCCAAATAGGCTAACCGCGTCGTCAAGTATATATATTAGATACAGATAGGTGCCTATTTAGGCATAACATTGAAAATTCCTCTGAACACAATAAAACAATCAAAGGAACCTCATCGCCTTGACAATACACCCGGAAGTGAAAAGCGCCTCAAGGAAGATGTATTTAACACTCACCTTGAACACATCGGCGCACGTTCTTCTTTACTCGATTTTAGTTGATCAATGTTGTAGAAAATACATTTACAAGTGTAAAACGGAATTTAATATAAAGGTTCTGTAACTGTTACACAAGTTACTTTGATAAGAAATCGAAAATTAAAAGGAGTTACTATCATAAATCGGTCAACAGCTGATTCCATATTTTAACTGCGCCCTTATCGAAAAATATCAGGGCATGAATCGCTCGTGAAACTCTGCCTTACGCTTCAAGATAATAATAACTTAACATTTATCGTGTTGTAAAATAAATTACATTTCGTAATGAAACATTTCTGACTATTGTATCGGTCGTATTTTATGCGGACTTCCGAAAACCGGTTTTTTAATACATGACTTCGTATGAATGTGGGCGGTGGACGAGTAGGCAGTCGACAAAATAATAGCGAGGAAGCAATAAAAAACCAGAGCGGTATTAAAACAGGTTTCACGGTGTTTGATCCTAAAGAGTACTTGTACATGCTAACATTTTCATGTCTGCATGAAAACTTAATCATCAGCTATCAGGGACGAGGCAGTCAACCTACATGCAACTTTTCTATTAACCTTTTATATATATAATCTTAATTATCACCAATATCAATTAGTAAGTCACTATTTATGAGCTTGCAATTTAAATTATCGAGATCGTGAGGAGTTAAATTCCTAAAGTCGAGAAATTACATCTAATTTGTATAAACATTTATGCAGGTTGATCTTGGCACAACATTGTAAAGGCAAAATATTACAAAATACTGAGAAAGAAGTGAATTTGTTAGAGACAGGACAAATTTTCCTGCAATGACCCAAATAAGTAAATAAGTGTTAATTAAGCGACAAATGCTTGAACATATTACGATTATTATTATATAGGAAACATTCGACATAAGTTTAACTACAACAATAAGATACAGAGTAAAAGGCAGCTTTTAAAAACTTAAAGAAAAAATTAGGTATTTTCTTTTGTGCGTCGTTGTTTCAATCATAATTTACACATTTAAGGTTACGTAGATACGTTTGTGGAAAATCCGCCATTTAGCTTTTGTTAAAATTTATACACCTATGGATCTCGCGAAATTAAGACCATATAATTCAATTAATTTATTCCTTTAACAATAATAATATCATATTACACAAAATCATTATTACTTTAGAAATTAATATAATAATAAAATATTTTGTAAAAATGTCAAAGCAATTTAAATATTTACGATCAGGTAAAGATAAAATTCTAACAGGACCTGAGAGGTATTCATTGACATCCACTCTACCAAATGGTATATATGCAGGCGCAAAAAACTGACTTAAGTTTACTTATAATGCATACAGGCATACCTACGCGCGAAATAAATTACCCTCTTTTTATCGCGCTGTCAGATAAATTTGGTAGATGTATTCGGCAAAAACGATTGAATACTTAAATGCGTATCATGACAAAGACCAATTTGATGTGCAGCGGATCACAATTACGCAAGTTATAAATTGGATCACTAATAAACTAATGCATTGTGAGTACAGTTATTATGGAAAAAGAATACGTCCAATGAAGGACTTGCGAAATTTTACTCAATGGGCACATTACAATACTTACTTAAAGTTTTGGAGGCATAATCCAAAGAGTTATTTCAACACTAGTCTTAAAAATATTAGAGCGTTTTTTCTTATAAGACTTTGTCATTATTATTTGTTTTCTTTTATTAGGTTACCCTTACCAATACGCAGGAGTTGGTTGTTCTTATTAATTTCTATCGTAAGACATGTTCACTAATTTCATTGTGCATCTTTATTGAGAAGCGACGTGAACTATAAATATTAATAAAATAGTTTCTCGGATGTCGTAAATTCGCGTCTCACCGTCCAGCTTTATTTTTAGGGTTCCGTACCTCAAAAGGTAAAAACGAAACCCCTATAGGATCACTCGTGTGTCTGTCTGTCTGTCTGGCCGTCTGTCACAGCCAATTTGCTCCGAAACTACTGGACCGATTGAGTTGAACTTTGGTATACATATGTAAGTCGGTGACCGCAACACGGACGCGTGACGTAAATATATGAATTTTAAACATGGGGGCCACTTTTGGGGGGTAAATAAGTTTTTTTTTAAAGTTGTGCAACCTATATTGTGTGACATATCAAATGAAAAGGCTTATTGTGAGGATCCTAAATATATTTTAATTTTAATTTCAAGTAATATAGTTTAGAAGTTATTTAGGAAAATAGGCGAAAATTGACCATTCCCCCCCCCTTATTTCCGAAACTACTGGGGCTAAAATTTTGAAAAAAGTACAGGAAATAGTTCTTTACCTATAGATTACAGGAAAACCTATAACAAGTCTATGGTATTTAAAATAACGTAGTACATTTCAGATAATCATGTACGGAACGGAACCCTCTCCACGCGAGTTTAACTCGAACTTGTCCGTCCGGTTTTTTCAAAATCATCATGATATCAATGTAATTATTTTTTGTTCACGTCAAAATCTTTGCAATTTTAACCGCAATATGAGTGACCATTAGGCGAAGCTATTACTCAGTTATGTACTAAGAACGTAAGAAATCGATAAGTAACCGATATCGGAAAGAATTTCATGCAACGTGGAAGCAATGCCATGGTTCATTAAACGTCGAAGTATGTTGAACATGGACTCTAGGTCCCTAGGTAGGACCTAGGTATGTATAAATAGTTTGTGTTTAAGACTGATCCTGAACTCATGTAGGGCTACGCAATTTCTCATACTAAAAACCTTACTTGAGTGCGATATCAGTTTATAGCGGAGAGTACCTACGAGCATGATACTTGAAAAACAGGAATTCGACAAAATACGAGTCTGTTATCTTGTTCAATTCATAGTAGTTACAATAGCATATTTACTTACAAAGAGCTAGTTTTAAATTGATGGTAATCTCAGCTCATACGAAGTTATACTATTATCGTCAAGAATTGAGCGTATTTTTAACCAGCTAACTTGTGAAGACTGAAGGTTTTATGGTGTATTCCTATTCTGCAAATGAAATAAAATGTATTTAAAACAAAATAAGGTATATCTGTTGCAAAATTGACAAATGTATAATTCGATGTGAGAAGTTGGGAAATTAATAAATTGGCAAATTCAGTGGTTGACCGATTATGAAATGTACAATTTGATAATTCGACCAAATAAGAAAAAGGTAAATTTTAAATTACCTACTGCCCACCTCATTAGGGATTTCGTGCGTGATACTATGTTTGTATATATGTAAATTTATAAATTGGTCAATTAAGAAATTGACGAACTACGATGTTGACAAAACAATAATTCGTCTATTTACAAAATCGACGAAATCAGATAGAGGTAAATTGGGAAGTTGACGAACTGCGAAGTTGTCAAATTATAGTTACTACGAATTAAGAAGTTGACCAGGGTTACCCTTGTTTCATCGAAAAAAAATTAGAAATTATCACTTGCCAAACAATTTTTCGTATAATTTCATTTGACAAATTATTATTTGGCAAATGAACTCTTCACAAATAATTGTAACGCAAACCTAATGTTTGGCAAGTGAACGTTCCAACAATGACTCACTTGCCAATTGGTACTTATACCTTTCATTACGTCAATTGTTTCAGTTGGCATAACATATTTTATATAAGGGTGAAAAAAAACCTCCTAACCTAAATTTATCCGAGTCGGTTCTGCTCCGACCTGTATTACTCGCTCGCTTCGCTCGCTCGCCGCAACATAAATACGAGTATTATTATTTCTTATTTGCTGTTTTTGTCTTTATACTTTTTATCATAACAATTCATTTGACTAAATAATTATTCTCTAATGATTTTTTGCTTTAATAAAGCATTTGATAAATGACCAAATGACTTAATGTTATTTTTCGTAGTAATATTCTGCTGAGTGAAAATATGACCAAATGAAAATGTGCGTACTAAAATTATTCCAAAGATTGCATTGGCAAAAAAACTGTTGCTGAAATTTGTTTGCGAAGTGATCATTTGTCAAAAGTTTTTCGATGAAACGGCAGGCTCCCACAGTGGACCATCATCGCTGACACCCCATTTGCACAGCTATTTTAGTTTTAATTTTAATCCTCGTATTGTCTATGCGTGATTGGCAGCCATACATTGTGGCATATACTCTTACATCGGTGTAATAAATTGCGCTGGGCGTAAGTTATTACGGAAACCGTCATTGTTTATGGTCCGACATGGACTTGGCCGGTTTTTTTTACAAACTTGGGCATGTAAACTAGGTAAAACAAAAAGGTTTTTGTTTCAGAGTCCCTCTCCGATCCCATATCACTCCGTACTTGCACGCCGCCGACCTGTTGAACATACAGGCGCGTAGGCGCTTGCACCTGGCGACCCTCATGTTCGGTGAGGTGCAGCACGAGACCCCTTCGTACCTTTTTGAAAAGAAAGTCTGGTCAAAAAGTGTGCGCCGGTTCAAGGTTAGGGCTATTGTGCCATTCCACCGGACTGCGGCATTTCGGGGCAGTTTTAGGTTTGCGGCGTCTAAGTGCTGGAATGATATTCCTCCTCCTATCCAAGGGGCGTTTAGCGGGTACGCCTTTAAGCGAAAGCTTAAAGGCTATTTGTTGACGCTCCAAAAATCCTAATCCCAAAACCAGCACTATTTTACAAATGAATCAACTTTTTGTTCATTTGTTTTTCTTTCTCCTGTTTTGATTTTTGATGTACCTCACTGTATGCTGTATACAAAATAAGTATATTATTGTATGTAAGTATGTTCATGTAAGTTTTTGCGTGTAATGCATTTTATTTTTTTCTTTCAAAAGCCACAATAACAATATTTATTATTATATATACCACTTTTTTATCCAAGTAGTTTGTGTAATTATTAGTGTTTAGTGTGTTTGTATAGCGCTCCGATTGCTACAGACGGTGCTGACTGAAAATCAGCGCTGCGGGTGTCTGACACCACAGCATTATGCTGAGCCAGTGACCGATTCACTGCCGCAATGACACACATGCCACGTTTCTTCTGTATTATTTTGTTGTATTTTTATTATTGTGTTTCCTTGTGAAGTGAATAAATGTCTTTTCTTTCTTTCATTCTTTCTTCTTTCTTAAAAGAAATGTAAATGGTCCACTTACAACACAAATGGATGGGCATATACTGATTCTTATCTTGGCATACGCGTTGGATAATTTTGATTTGGCATTCGCATATACTAGTTTTATGTTATGTAATATTGAAGTATATTGAGGCTTGTACAAAAGTGGCTTAAATGCATCTAATTTATCAAAATCTGCATAGACTCAAATGACATCAAAAAAGCTACAACTAGAACTAAAGCGTAATAGTAGTTTATGCAACGGTTGCATAATGATAGGCCTTAAAACACTAGTGCGGTTTTTATGAAACGAGCCGATAGGTGAGTTTCATAATAAGATCGCACGTGTGTTTTAAGGCCAAATTATGCAGAGTTGCAAACATAACATAACATAACTTATCTGGGTTCAGAAACAATATTTTCTGGCAACAAGTTATTTGTTGCAATCGTGGCTGCATATTTCTGATATCCGGCGCATTTTCACATCACACACACTCCGAGAAGACTACTTACTATTCATATTTTCAACTAAAATGTAAATTACAAACAACTTTTTCTATTCAATTCAACAAAATTCTACTTTCGTTCAGCAAAATGTCAACATAATGGCGGCGATTCGATCCTCCGTCAAGACCATTTTTTTTTAAATCATAGACAAACGGATGAAGTCTCTATTCTCACGTCACTCGAGATCAAATATTGTGCAGTTTATATTAAAAAAAACATACTGAATTGACGTTTCGTATCAATAACTTTTTAATATCTATGGATACTAGAATAGAGACCCACTTGAGTTTTGACAGCTGTTCCAAATTTAATCTCATTTCTTTACTAAAAACGATAAAGAAGAAATGTTATTTCTTTATCGCAGCACTGGTTTTTCCTAAATGGTTGTCAAAATGGTGGTCATTTCCTACGGTTTTTGATTAACCAATGGAGGTTTTATGATATGGGTGTAGATAAAATATATTCCATTATTTTAAATTGGTCTCGACCCTCAGTAGGTATGTGCAAAGGTTCAAACAGCCGAGTTGTTTCTTGCATTGATTGACAAATGAGACCAATCATCCTACAAAATGTCAATGTATACATACATATATGAGTATACTCGTAACGTACAACTAGCTCGCTATTAGGTCGATTACATCGTATGTATGTAAATCAAAAGAATATAAATTTTCAGATTAAACGTCGGTATAAGTTCAATAAAATAAACTTACACTGAGATTGCTAAGTGGATTAAGTTCACAGTGCTTAAGTGTTACACAGGTTTTTGAATACATAAAATCAGTCATCATGTTAAGTACATGTTTCATTACGGAAATGTCGAAATAAAAGTAATCCGTGCAGTTAGATATAGCTTTTATCGCTACTTTTGCGACTAGTTACAACAAAATGAATAGTTCACGTACATTTGGGTGACACATTTTTATTTTCTCCCGGACTTTAAGTAAGCCCTTTGCAATTTAAATCAGTTATTCTCAAAGGACTTTAGATGTCGAAGAGTTAAATTATTATATTTGGCACGATGCCTGTAATTGAATTATTGATAATTATTTTCAAAGGATTGGTCTTTTTGAATCTGGCCAATAGTTGGGTAGTCATGAAATGAAGGTGCAATTTCGCATTGGTGCTTTCTTTACCAGGACTATTTACTTCAATGTTGCACAATGGATTCCCTTCCCCATATCAATTCAGTTGGTGCTTTCTTTTTCAGGACCATTAACATAAGTTGTGCAATGGATTCTCTTCTCCATAACAATTCCTTTGGTGCTTTCATTTTCCAGGACCATTTACTTCAATTTTGCGCAATGGATTCCCTTCCCCATATCAATTCATTTGGTGCTTTCTTTTTCTAAGAACATTTACTTCAATGTCGCGCAATACATTCTTCCCCTTATCAATTCGTCTTGTCTAAGTCCTTCCGCTATAATTCATTCAGGTCTGGTTCTGATCCAATGACGATCGCTACCAATCGTTCACAGTTCTAGCCTATATAGGTTCCCACTTCAGCTTGTTCTTCATCCCCATTTCGGCAATTAGAGTTATGTTACTGTTACTGTAGTAGGCAGGTCTCTGGACCGCTCATCGCTTCGTTTAGAGTTCATAACCATAAATATGGATGTTGTTCTCAATAGAAATATGAATTTCTAACTGTTATTGTGTTTTGTGCAATAAATATTATTTTTGCTTCATAGTATCAATTTATCTCATTCTGCCCAAGGTTTTAACTTTCATCCAATTTTGCTGTCATCAGCGAAAACTTCTGCTTATCCGTGTCTGTTATCAGGCGAGAGGCGCGCGTGTGCAGCGCAGCAGTTGATGTTCGCGCGTCGCGAGGAAGACACATCCGCTAGCCGCTAGCGCAGTGCAGTGAACGTGGTATAAACAAACTGTTGGACTACCCGGTGATTATATTGAAGGGTGCGTGTGCTATTATCCACCCTTTGTTTTTCAGCACCTATTTCCTGATTTGAAGAGAGGATTTGTATGATTGTTCAAGCGTTCGAAATTAATGTGTATATTTTGATTGCTATGATTGGTAATTTTAAACACATATTTTACAACCTGAAAGTTGACATACTGTGAGCTTATTCGATTTGATTAACTAGTGTACCGGGACACTGAATGATCGTGTGCAATCAATATGATGACAATCTTTAGAATTGTTAAACATTGACAAAATATTTAAAATAAAGCACGAAATAATAATTTTGATGATCCAAATTAAAGCAACTAACTATTCAAACCAACAAAAATATTTAATTTCAATTGAGACGCCACAACCGACTATGAGGGTAACATTTGTGTAATTAGTATGAAAATGTGTTATTATAATAAGCGTAATATTATGTAATGATATAATAACTGGTGCTCGTACCCTCAGGCAGTAACCGTCAGATGAAAATATTTGCGCATTCCATTTGTACCCTTATGTCAGTGCGCTATTGGCCACAATGGCATACTTACACAATTCTGCCTAAGCTACTGATTTATTTTTGTTTATACTTTCTCCAGTTTCTTGTAAGTACATAAAATGTTTATCTGCATTTATGACTTTTGCGAAACAAATTAATATAATTACCTTCAAATGGATTTATGTAACTCTATACCGTTGAAGACGTCAGTTAAATAAGATTTGAATTTAAACGCCCGTGTAGTATTTTATGCCAAGTGTAACTAATACAGGCTAGTATAATTGATAGCCTCAGGATTCTAATAAATTTAAATACCATCTAATTAAAAGTAATCAGATAAATTACTCAATTAGTTCATACATCACACATAGTGGGTTGAAATAAATTATTCACAAACTTGATCGACTCGTATTTTAAAGTTTAAAAATGTCAAATTTGACCGATTTCTCGTATAATAAATCAAACTATACTATTATAAAATACTAATAGACGTAGTTACGATCAGTCGTCGGTAATGTCGCTGGTATTAATAACATTTCCATAAGAACGTGGGAATATACATTTTATTGGTTAGCTAAATTAAACAGTTTATTTAATTTATTATCATCAATAGATATAAAACAGTACCGTGACTCACTTATAGACAAAGCACAGCCTAAACGGGTGGTCCTAGAGGTTTGAAATTTGGAGGAGAAAAGAGAGAAAAGCTGTGGCGGGTCCACTAGTTAAATTATATTTACTCAGCTGGTTGTGTCAACAATTATGATTGTAACGAAATTATCTCATCTTATACTATGAATAATAAGAATGAGGTAGAGTTTATGTTTAATTGTCATTTCTATACAAGTGTCGTGATTCTCACGCGGGTGTTCCACTCAGTCCCCAATTATAGGTCACATACGTAACAAATAAATAACGTTTATGCTTATAATAGAAGTAATAATTGCTAATATTTCTTAACAGCCGCTGCGATGGGACGAGGCGGTAAAAGACCTTCGCAATCAGAGACGCGTAGCGGTCACCGTCCTCTGTCTTTACATCTATGGTTACCACTTATACGATGACAATGAATAAATACCATTACAAAAACTTGTCTATTATGGTCTCCGACATAGTGATCACGTCTGTACAGCTTTTTAGACCCAAGGCACTGCTCGCGTGAAGAAGGTTACTTTAAAGAACCAAACTCATGAATTAGGTAGGTTGATACATTACGTTATTTTTTCATAATTAAATGAACTCATATAATTAAAGACAGCGTTCAAACAATTTCAAGTTATTTTTGTCAGTAAACTTCATCAATTTTAAAAGCCTAATAATAAAACCAAATCATAGTCATTTACCACAATTGCTTCATTAATAATGATGAAAGTGCTAATCCTAGGCGTAACTAGCTATGCTAAGTAAATACCAAAGGCAGTGGGATAAGAGTCCAAGGTTTATAACTTGTTTACAACCAGTGTCTGACCAACCAGTGTCTCAAAGATGACATATTGTATAATAGCCAGAAGGAAGCTTTTAAAATAAGTATTTATCTATAAAGCAACATGCTAATGATGATAAGTGACATTTGATATATTATGCGTTTTGAAGTTGAGATATATTTAAGACACTTTAAAGCGTATGTAGTCATTCGCATGGAATTCGGTTACAGTTATTTCCTACAGACGGGATAAAAAAGTAGGCTATAATGTTAATCCAGGGTAAAGCTATCTCCATTCCAAGTTTCTTGCAAAACCATCCAGCTGTTGAAGCGTGAAGGGGTAACTAACATAGTTACTAAGTCATACACACACGCATACGATCACAAATTTTTGAATTTATGATTATTATAATAGTATAATTGTGTGTGAATTTTTTTGGTTTATGATTATTATAATAGTGTGAATATATATGTCATCTCATGTCTAACTAGCAACCTGTTGTAGCAATAAATATTGACTGTTATTATAAGAAGATTTCTAAAAACACGACAAAGGATAGCAAGATATTGAATACACACTCCTAATTATTAGTTAAAATTGATCCAGCAGTTACCCTCATAATAAATTATAAATGCTACCCCGTTTAACATACATAATAACAACACGTTAACCTGACAGACACACAAGACTGACAGCGCAAATTATCTTTGCGCCTATTCTACATTGGCAAAGTAATACAATCACGGAATGATTACCAAATGGCTTTAAAATAATAGGTATTTCACTTCTTGCATAGTATGTTTTGGAAAAACGAAACAAAACAAAGCGACACATGGCTATCATAGTAACAACCTCGCTCAATGACCCATGTCGACTAAAAGCTATTCCAAATCTTAAGAGGAGTGTGAACCTACGGCTCTTAATACAAACGGCGATAACGATTTCCATCCCTTAAGTGTTAACAGATTATGACCAATTTTTGATAGGTTGTCAGTTGGAACAAGATCTAGGTCTGTATGTTTTGATTTTTTCATTATAATCAATCAATTCAGTGTTATTGTAGTTTCAGTATTCTCATGGGAACCTGCCGTTTCATCGAAAAACTTTTGACAAATATTCACTTCCCAAACAAATTTTAGCAACTGGTTTTTTGCCAATGCAATCTTTGGAATAATTTTAGTACGTACATTTTCATTTGGTCAAATTTTCACTCAGCAGAATATTACTACGGAAAACGACATTTAGTCATTATGTCTTTTATCAAATGTTTTATTAAAGCAAAAAATCATTTCACATATTTAGTCAAATAAATTGTTATGATAAAAACTATACTTAAAGACAAAAACAGCACATACGAAATAATAATATGTTGCGGCGAGCGAGCGAAGCGGCGAGCAATACAGGTCGGAGCAGAACCGAGTCGGATAAATTTAGGTTAGAAGGCTAAGGCGGAAGCTTTGCTCCCGCCTTAGCCTTCGAGGTTTTTTTTTCATCCCTTACTAAAACATGCTTTTGCCTTATTTTGTTTGCGTAAAATATGTTATGCCAACTGAAACATTTGACTTCATGAAATTTGGTATAAGTACCAGTTGGCAAGTGAGTAATTGTTGGAATGTTCACTTGCCAAACATTAGGTTTGCGTTACAATTATTTGTGAAGAGTTCATTTGTCAAATAATAATTTGGCAAATGAAAATATAGGAAAAATTGTTTGGGAAGTGATAATTAGTCAATTTTTTTTTCGTTAAAAAGTGGGTAACCCGTGTTCTCATACAAAACTAATTTCGGCGATTATTTGACTATGTTGATCTTTAATCAATATTTAAAAAACGTTCAGACATATTTTGTTCTGACTGACAACCTATCAAAAATTGGTCAAAATCGGTTAACATTTAATGGTTGGAAATCGTTATCGCCTTTTGTATGAAAATACTTATTTTTGCCGTTGGCTCTCAGTCCTCTTAAAAGTAAATCTTACCTAGTCACTGATTGAACTGAACTTTCGTGACTTCGATACCTAGATAAGCTATTGGTAATCCAATGACAGAACCTATTAATCTAGGATTTCTTCACGAACAATTAGTGTACTCATAATGACAGACTGTGAGATAACAGCGAGAGCGGGATCGTGAGTCTGACCCTATGAAAGTAAGACATTATGAGCTTTCAAATAGCTCAATTACTTGCCATTTTTTGAGTTGCGTTCTTTTGTGACCCCTGATTTTTGTTTTAAAAGCCGCTTTAATCACTTAGGTAATTTGAAATAAAGTTTTTAAGGCAGAACGGGTTCTGAATTCCAAATTGGCCAAATCCGTCAGCAGTTCTGACGCTATAAATTTAGAATTTGTATTTGGCCGAGGATAAAGGACCTTAGGCGTTGCTCCTTCGTTGATAGTGACCATAATTTTGAGCTCGCTGTGGAATACGGTTGTGAATTTACTTTTATTTAACTCTGCTAATACTTCAATATTTCAACCCAAGGACGTCCACTGCTGAACATATGTCCCCCCAAAGAGTTTCACAACGAACGATCGCACGTCTTCTGTATCCAACGGCTTCCAGCGACCTTGATGAGGTCGTCGGTCTATCATATGGGGCGCCGACCCACGCTGCTAATACCTAATGTCATTTACTTGTATTCCACCCCGCTTGTCTTGTTAATTCCTTCTGACTTTTTCTTAAATATTAACTATTGTTTTTTTAAAATATCAATATGCATCCTAGATTTTCATAACGTCTACATTTTTTAGATAACTATCATGCTATTTTCCTCTTACTTAATTATTCTAAACCGGAATGCACAACACTCATTTAAATCTTCTATGGTTCAAGAATAAAGTATAACAATTTAATTCTTCAAGTTCTTACTCGTGTAAGGTTTATAATAGTCTTCATATTTTTATCTCCACGTTCTGGCATTAGTGTTATTGTTAACATTGTTGGCTTCGTTATGATTCAAGTCATACTATTATAAGTAGATGGGTCATACACACGTTTAGGTTCAGAACTGTCCCCTCCTGTTCCCGAAAGTTAAAGACCCTGCGGCCTGATTTTTTTGCTTGAACTATATCCGCATGTAGGACATTAGGCTTAGTTTTGGCTTGTGTGAGGAAAACGTAAAATTAAGCATTCGTTTTCGTTAACTTTTGGTCACAGGAGGAACAATTTTTGTTTCTTGAAGTGTGTCTTACACAGATGGCATACTTATAACGAAGTAGGGTCCAGCAATCCATACACTTAACTATTATGTAGCATAAACACGCTTTTTTTAACTAGACTAATGACTATTTTAAGTTAAGCCGCTTATGTCAACGCATCGCTAAACACTCCTTACGTAATAGGTTTTTGGAAAAAATATATAACTTGAATTCAGTATTACTGTATCAAAGCTTAGGATCTCAGCGTAAATCAACTTCTTGTTATTATTTCTTGGCATCTGTCTCCGAAACAGTGCTTCCTAGTTCAATAAGGTATTGGTTGCATTTCACTTCGCCCATTATACGTCGGCGTTATCGAGTTCCCATGTTTCTCCACTTATGTTTACTTTGTTTATATTGAATAGCGGCGGCTCAGGGAATCCTATTTACTGATAGGCCAATGTAGAAAGTTGTAAGGTTTTGTGTCTATACCTCATACAATTTATAACCAACCTGTATTTAAGATAACATAATCAGGAAATAATCAGCCTTATTCACTGAAAGATTTTTATTCACAAATTGTGTAGTTTAGATTCCTTTTCAAAATAACAAGTTTGTTGCATCCGAATGCTGTGATGCTGTGACCCTGAAGTCACCACACTTCTTTATGTTTACTTAGCCACAGAATTTAGATAGGCATTCAGACAATGCAGTGGGTGAAATCAAACCGTGTATTACTGCTAAGTAACTTTTGTATCATGTTTAAAATTGTCATTTTCTAGTAAATCTTCAGTAGTAACAATAAAAATATCGATATTAGGAAGTTTCCTTATTAGGTACCTAATATGGCTATTTTACCAACATTACGACAGTATAAATGAATATTAATTGTTGTTGGTCTTTGCCTTCCAAGAAAGATCATGCAATTTCACCGGTAGGTACTCTAAAAATCCGCTCAATGAAATTTCGGTCACGAATGTCAAAAATTGTACTGACATTTTGTCTAACGAACCTCTAGAAAACCCGGCCTTGCTAATCAGTCACACTTTGACTGTGATTTGTTAATAATAATAATTGATTTATTCTAAAGTCTATTCTAATTCACAAAGAAGTGAGCGTAACGAATAATGGCAAATAAAGTTTTCCGTTTCTTGATAGCTGTATTCCGCCCTACTGTAACTCGACCGTTCACGCCTATTAAGTTAGCGACAGAAATCCGAAACCAACCAAAGGTGTGGAACAGCTTGAAGTGCTATTTAATAGAACTGCATCTGATTTTCCGATAAAGGGCCGGTTCACCATAAAACCCTGGCTTCTCACCAGGTATACAGCGCCCTGCTGGCAGGCATCAATCACCTGGCCTCAGCGACTTGAATTCCATATTAAATCCAAGACTTTTTCGGTTTTTACGAACAAATTTTTCTTATTATAGAGCTATTAGGACTGGCTCCATAACTTTGGAGCGAAGGTACTTATGCAGCTACTGCATTATTCACGCCAGTCTCATATGAACAACTCAAATTATAATTTAAGTAGCTACTTGCGTAAGATATTCCCATTAAAATATATGCTTCATAAATTAATTGGGGTGAAGTTTATACAGCTACGATTCCAATTTGTTACCATATAAATAAATTGTTATTACCTACACCGATTTGGTAATGTTTACAAAATGACTTTATTTGTGATTCCCATATAGCAATCGGTAACCGTTAGTGAAATAAACTGAACGCGGGTCGATTGCACGGGATATTGACACGATATAGAGTTATCATTTAGTATGGATAACAATTTACAGATCATGTTCCTTTCTATGGATGGATACTGAAACTTCGCAACACTACATGAATAACTACAATAATACAAGTGAAGTAATCATAACTTGCATCTTATTAGACGCAACTTACCGCTTACCGCGAGCTACCTTAAACACACCTTAAATCGGGCTGTATCTAACAACTCTGCTGGACTAGGTTGCCTCATCTAATTCTAAACACAAGCTGCGTTCCAACGCCCAATTCATTTCGACACAACGGCTCTTCCCATGCTGTGACGATCGCGGCCCAACAAATGGTCTCTGGCATTTCGAAACTCAATACATGATAGAATTTCTTATGATATATCTGTTATAATATTGACAGCATTGCCAAATGTCATCGGATATAAGTCTCATATAATACAGGGTCGACCTTCGGATATATTACTTAACCAGTTATTAACGTTTTAGATTAACAAATAAGTGATCTTTAAATATCAACCTACTCGTCGTGTTGTTTTTCTTTCTTGGTAAGATAAATTAAGATTACAAGTTGCAATATCACAAAGGACAACCGGTGCATGCACTAGAATTTTAAAAACACTGATTCCATTCGAGTTGACATTTAAATTGATTAGACAGGAACTAATAAATTTGCTTGTCAGTTAATAATTATAAATGATAAATTATTTCGTGGACCTGGGAAGTTAATACTCTGCCATTTCAGTAAAACTGACGGTTGACAAACAAAGACAAAGCCAAATCTTTTTCTAGAAACTAATACTATCATTCTAATATGCTTCTTAGAATATATTTCAAAATGACGTTAAGTAGTTGTAATATTTAGCTTGAGGATATTCGTGACCGGTGTTTCATGGAAACATCAAGGTATGGTAAAATCGTACTTAAATTTAAATGATACAAACCAACATTGTAAATCCCAAACCTAATCATAAAACAATTACGGTAACGTACGATCTTGTCTTGAATCGGTGATAATTGTTGTATTAACAAGGGCTCCCAGATTCCGCGGTAGATAATGTCAGCCAATTACTATGGGCACACGCAACCTTCTGCTGTTACTTAAACTGTTCTACAAGTTGTACGGAGTGTTGCGCTAGACATGTTTATTGTTATATATATATATATATATATATATTTTATGTCAATTGACTGGCAAACGAGCTGACGGCCAACCTGATGGAAAGTGGTCACCGCCGCCCATGGACATCTGCAACACCAGAGGTGCTGCCAATGCGTTGCCAGTCTAAGGAGGATGGGGAATGGGGATGGGATAGGGATGAGGGAATAGGCCTCCGGATCTCGTCACTCACCGTACGAAACGCAATAGCAAGCTATTACTTTACGCCGATATTCTGTGTTATTATTGTTATAGTCAAATTAAAACTTTCGTGAGACATTATGAATACTTGAAAAAACACACGGCTTCGCGGCGGAAACATGTCGGACTATTTCTGACAATAAATCGTGAGTAAAGCCGTGTTTTTCAAGTATGTTTATTGTTATTATCGAAACGCACGGCAGTACGCAAAGGCCAAGTTCGAAGAAACCAGCCTCACGCACGCTGAGCATTCTTTACACGAACTGTTTCCAGCCATTTTAGACCAGACTGTACTTATCTCAGTATCTATTGCAGCAATACTGATAAATCTTTAATTAAGTATAAAAAACCTTTTTTCATGCAGAATACTGAACGGCGCGTTCATGTGCATTTAATGGACCCCGATTTATAAGTCTCAGAAAATCGCAGTTTTAGCAATGACGCACTGATTCACAGACTGACAGACTGACTGATTCATTGACAGGTAATCAATAATACTACAAGGTTCTGTTAGTTGTTCTAGAAACTTGAAATTTGGCATGAAGATGGCTCATAAAATTTAACATTATCGAATAATTTAAAAACTAAAAATGGTCAACTCGAAATGTACAAAAATGTATTTCTTTCGGACAAGTCCGTGAAGTGTCGGTGAGGTGTGAAGTGAGAGCCCGTTGATGTATTTTATATATTAGCGTGATTGTCCCAAAAACCTTTGCATCGATTTGGATGATTCTTTTTAAAATAAAATCTTCATTCTTTTGCGATGCTCTTAACTTAGTATATAATATTCTAGCATTTTCATGAGGAATATTGTACTTTTAAAATATTTAAAACTACACTACGTATACCTTCAATTTCAAAACTGTATGCGTATTTTTTCAAAAAAATTATTAGTTTAGTACCAACAAATATTAATGCAATCTCAACAAAAACATAAATGTTAAAAAGAAGGCTAAGTTTGTCTGTCAGGCCAGAAAAAGAGTTGAAATCCAGATCGCTGCCATGTTTCCAAACAGTATTCTATATATTAAAACCTAAGACTTTTTGTGGTTGTCCTTTTTGAATACTCTGTATTTAGAGTTATATTACTCTATCTATGTATTTAAAAATATAAAATCTTTCATTTTAATCTTCGTAGAGTTTCATGTTTTAGTGTAAGGATGCTAAATAAATAAAATACAATAAAGTTCAAAATGAAAGATTTTATAATCTTATATAAATACAGAGATAGAGTAGTATTCGTGCGCGATTACCACATAATGTGTTTAGATTTCAATTATACTGTATATGCTACTACTTCAGTACTATACTGACTATGTGTTTTAAACTTGGACATTTTTTAACATTTATGTTTTTGATGGGAAAAGCACTAACTTTATTGGTGTCTTGATTCAAATAATTATAAGAGCTAAAGATGTTAAAATAAACATTATAGATAAATCATCAAGGATTTATTTTGGTTGGAGACCCTCAAAATATTCATGATACTTTAGAGTATGTTTAAGCAAAATATATAGAAAGCATTTACTCAAATAATCTAGATTTATCATGGAGCATATCGGGGAATTGAAACTATACTTTATTACACACTATTAATCATAATGCTGATTTTAATGGACCGGAAGATAATGGTCAGTATCTACCTTCTCGTTGATAAGACTTTTAAAAGAGATCCGTGATTCAGGACATGTTGATACAATTTAATGGTGATCATCATTTGCTTGGTAACCTTGGGCGAGTGTTGTCTTACAAAACACCTAGAAATGATCCTAAAAGTTATTGCTGTTGTTAAGGCATTGTTTCGCCGCGTCTAAGTCTCAGTGGTAACACAGCATTACTTAATCCGAGCCATGTAACGACTTGTTCTGATTCCTTCGTTGCACAGAATAACCCGTGTACCCATTATATGCTAATTGGAAGACGACACGCAAAATTGCTTAAAGTTAGAAAGTGGGTTCCTATTTTTTTAAGCAAATAATGTTAGAGGTGCATTCTAAAATGAGTGCGTCCGAGATTTGTTACTTCGATTGCATCATAACGGCTTTATAATCAAGTGTAATTACTAAATACGACTATTGTGGTTTAAGTTTGTTTTTACTTTAATTTAATTAAAAGAGTTAATACCGGTCATCATCCTCATCACTGATGGACACAATACTTCTCTCATAGTTACAGGGACTGGGCAGCCCCCACGCGAATCCAGTGCAGATTGGTAATATGACACGTATAGTTGAATTACTTTGCAATAAGGTGCAGGTTTTCCTCAAGGTGTTTCCTCCACCACCAAATCAAATTGATCTGATTGAATCTTAAAATCTTAGTGGTGTGAGCCCAAAATACCACTAATTCCGTATTACTGGTAAATTAAGAACACCCCGTGGTTAAGAACGAGGTTTAGATTGTCTTCCGGTATGATGCATTGCAACATTTGCATCAATTTGACCACTCGAATTCAGAATGATAACCAAATCATGACACAATCCACGATGATAGAATGGAATCTAATAAAGCGATGTTACTGTAGTTTTACGTAAGGGACAAAAGATGGTGTCGTGTGTTCTTTAGCAGGATCTTGCGTCAATGAGCATTTGTCCATTGGCTTGAGGACAAAGCTGCGGTGCGGTACCAGACCTAAGATCGTGCTTGCAAAATAAGTCAATGTGTTACGTAAATGTTGCGGTAAAATGAAGGATGGACGCGTGGTGCATGGCAGATAGGTATGGCGGTGCACGCTACGTGCTCTTTTATATATATTCCTAATTGGCGAGCGGCTTCGCATTTTGGTCAGAGTGCACGATTAATGACGCTATAAATTCGATGGTGCATGTGTGAAAGCGGTTGCTTCATATTTGGAACTTTCCTGAGGCATTAAATGCATATAAATTTGCTTTAAATTGTACTTCGTTACCTAATATTTGAATGATCAAAAGAACACTATCGTGTGTTGTTATTTTTCTTCATTATTATCATCGTACTATATATACGTTACATTGCTGGGCACAGATCTCTCATTGTTACTGAGAGATTGAGATCTTCACATGCGTAGTTGAATTATTTCGCAGATGGGTGCATGTTTCCTCGCGATGTTTTCCTTCACCGAAATGCTATTTTCTCATGCTAATGTTTAAAGTGGAGCGATGAAATTAATGTTGCGTACAAATTGACAGAAGCGGTAACAGTGTGACAAATGCGTAGCCGACCTTGTCAACAGATTGGCGCTGTTTCTGATATCACAACCGTGACCAACAATATCATGGAACTGGTCTCTTGGAATTAATGGTATCTTGGGCATTAGCATCTCTGAACGGGTTTCGTTTACAAGTTAAGCGCAAGAGTGGCAAGGGTCATCCAGTACTGTTATCAATAACATGGTAAGCGTTTTAGTAATTATCTAAACATCTAAAGAACTACACTTTACTTTTAAAATGTATGATCTTTGCACAAGTCTTAATCTGTTTAAGAAATATAATGAAAAAATCGATGCTCGATTATAAGAATCTCAATGAAGTGCCGCCTTAAATACTTTAAAAGTGCCGCGTTAAGTACCGCGTTTTTACCCGACTACGGCAAAGCAAAAAGGAGGGTTATAATTTTAGAGGTCAATATAATGTTAGTTTGTTGCTCCTATAATACTCATTATATTTTGACAAATGGGGTGGGGTATCGTTAGCTTCGTATTAGTGTTCCGCGTATATTAGGATATAATAATTGACTTCATAAGAAATCTACATGGTAGATGTAACAATTCAAATAATTCGAAGCAGAAATAATAAAATTAGGCGAGACAAATGAAAACTTTAATTGTGGAGATTTCGCAAATAAACATATAATAACTTACGGTCAAAAATTTGAGCACTCTTCTCTAAAACTCTAATGAATTGAGTGGATGTTTATAATGATAAAAATACCCTCTTAATGAGGCTTAAAATATGCTAGTGCTATTTTCCATACAAACTTTATCACCCCTTTTCAACTCCTTTAGGGATGAAATTTTCAAAAAATCTCTCTTTAATGCACCACTCGGGTACTTGAAAGTGTCTCCTCCAAATTTCAAACCTTTAGGACCACCCGCTTAGGTTGTGCGTTGTCTATAAGTGAGTCACGGTACTGTTTTATATGTATTGATGATTGGTTGCTACTTCCTATTAAGAGGGCATTTTTATCATTATACTTATAAATTTGTAGTCGTTTACAACTGTATTTCTTGACTACAAAGATACATTCAGTGCATTTCCGCATTAAATTAATTTTATATTTTCAACTTCAAATTGCTGTAATACCACTTTCAGGTTGTCACGCAGACCGTCGGTTTTCTTAAAGGGAGCCTGTGATAGTCGGATGGTTTGTGGTCTGTTCTCGTAAACAAATTATTTTCCTCTCTTCCTCTAACAAATTTCGAAATAAACGTGGGTATATACAGTACTAATTCTATTGCCCAATGTGTGAATGTTGTTTGAACAATTTCGTTCACCTCTTAGAGCCATGATGTGATGACAGGCCACAATTAGGCATTGTACCTGCTAGTGAGTCGTGTCATGTCGGAGTTAAATAATAAACATTGCGTGACCACGCGTATATTACACGTAACTTAATCTTTAACCTCTATTAGGTACTGGAGAAATGTTGTGTAAGTGAAATAATGAAATGAAGACGATTAAGTCACTGTAACAATGGATATCATCTTTGACGCATTTATAACCACTAATGGGCCGTCAGCGGCTACTGATAATCCTTTTTTTTACATACCATTTTGTATGTAGCTGTTCCATCCAGCTGTGTCATTCGAAGTGTAACCAATCGCAATCACTAAAAAATATTTGCCGAATTTTATTAGTCCGAAAAAGAATCGTATTGTTATCGCTTGTCCGATGATAGTATTGGTATTTTTTTATTTTACCATTTGACGTTACCTGAACAACGTATCAATTGTCCGACTAAATGTTCCTCTCACATTAATTTCCCCTCTGAAAAGTTAAGTTTTTTGTTTCACAGCGCATTTTTCATTGGCATTCGATACACTGCGCCAAATGTTTACCGCAAAATTACATTATTACTACGCGAGAGAAGCGAGCAAGCAAGATGGGTTGGAGAAGTGATGAATAGGAACCACACGGTTAGGTTGGATTCAGAAGACTACGGCGAGAGCGAAGCGAAGCGAGACCTTAGACTTCGATGTTAGGTCTATTTATATTTTGTAACAGTCGGGGAACTCTTGCTTGCTTGTAAGATGTTATGCTGAATAGCTTTATACTGTAACTAGCTTTAGCCCGCGACTTCGTTCGTGTGGAATTCGGTTATAGTTATTCCCTCGGGAACTTTTAAATTTTTAGGGATTCAAAGTATTCTATGTTACTTTTAATACCTCCAAGAATATGTGTACAAAGTTTCATGATGATCGGTTCAGTAGTTTTTACGTGAAAGTGTAACAAACAAACTTACATCCTGGCTTGTTCGCATGGAATTCGGTTATAGTTATTTCCACGGGAACTTTTAAATTTTCCGGGATAAAAGGTATCCTATGTTACTTCTAATACCTCCAAGAATATGTGTACAAAGTTTCATGATCAGTAGTTTTTGCGTGAAAGCGTAACAAACCAACTTATATTCACATTTATAATATTTTATTAGTAAAGAAGTAATTGAATATGATTCTGTTTATGAAGAATTTGAAGCTACGCATCTTTGGCGGTGGAATTGATGGTAATGACGAACACAACAAAGTCAATTTAAGAATAAATGAATAGTTAATAAATCAAACCGTCACATCTGATAAATGATATTATGTCCCGATCAGTAATGGAGAACAACAAGCAAAAAAGTTAAACAAATTATGATCAACTGTAAAAAAATTAAAACGGTATTTGTCGAATATTTTTAGTGTTTCAGATAAGTAGCTCATTTGAAGATTACATGCATTATAGTGTAAGTTTATTGCAAATAAAACAAACTGTTACATCACTATCTTAAATTTGATTTAACTCGTTAAACGTCATTTAAAGCTGACTGTTACATTTTAACACAACTAAACCATGCTTAAGACTAAAACTAGATTTATATTTGTGATACAAGTGGCCGTAAGTGCGTTAAAAAGGAGCAAGCAAAAGCATCTAGACCTCTACTTTTTTGGTTTGGAATATTCTCTTGACTAGATCATTTACTATTCAAAAAGCAGACATAAAAAAAAACTTGAACACTAAATCACATTTTTATATTTCCAAACTAGGATTCCCTGTACTATGGTTCCTGGACAACGATATGAATCCTTACATATTATAAAACTAAGTTGCCCGCCGCGTCTGTCTGTCTGTCTGTTACCGATAAACTAGAAAACTGCTGAACGGATTTTCATGTAGTTTTCACCAATATATAGAGTGATTCATTAGGTATATAATTTGTCAAGGTTTTGTATAAATTGGTTGAAATAAAACCAGAATTATTGGAAGCGTCGGAAAAATTCAAACCGCCTGGGGGCTTTCATCGAAAACGTCGTTTAATTATATTTAGACCTTAACTCCTGGAATAGGAAATAGGGTAATTTTTATGCCGGATAAGTCAAAAGTTCCCGAGGGTATGATTATAACCGATTTTCACGCAGACGAAGTCGCGGGCGAAAGTTAGTACTTATATAAATAAATATATACATATATAAATACTAAGCATCCATGACTTGGGTACAAACATTAGTGCTACTACCACTGCACCATCAAGTAAATAAGAACAAACGTATTAAACCTCATACTTTATAAAATTACCTAATCATTTACGGAGCATCCACACGCATACGGCGTTATGTAAGCGGCGGCCGTGAACTCGGCTCGTGTGTGCCAGCCCTAATGTGTTCTTAATTGATATCTTCCCACCATTGTCTGCGTACGGCACACACGTGACAAAGTAAACACGACTGAGGAAACCATTTACCGGTAATATCCTAATTGCTGTGCTATTACGATTTGTTTGATTAGACGTATTTTCAGTTACCATAGAAAACTTCGTCCTGCGCACGACACGTAATGCGTAAGAGCGAGATGAGAAATCTCGCTCACGAATCGCTACAGAATCACTTAGCGTTCCCGAATAGAGGCGCTGCAGATTTCTTCTGACACGGAGGCTATTAGGTAGGTATTTATTGTAATTGATTGTTGCCCATTAGGTTTGTCTATTGCTCTTTTATGTGTTAGTTTTAGTTAAAACTGTAATGTTAACACTGGGAAAAAAACACTTACTGCTGAGTTTCTTGCGGCGTTTCTTCTCAGCAGATATCAGCTTTCGAAGCGCTGGTATATCAGACATGTGAAAGAGCCCATGTGGCCTACTTGCGAAATAAATGTTTTCATTTTCATTTGCAGATATAATAAACAAAAATTGTTACAAAACTGTTGGCATTAAACTGAATCTTTATTGATAAATCACTTATAAAAAGCAGCATTAAATAAACTTCAACAAGAACTAATATTTTTGTATACCTACTTATTGGAAAGAGTATCGGTAACTTTGTGGCTCAGGGTTTTGACGTGCTCATGATGTGCCCAGTTCGAAACCAAGCAGTCGGTATGTACCAATGAGTTCATATTTCTGACTTATTAAAGAAATGTGAACTGTTGTAACTGACACTGTTATTACGAGAAAACATCGTGAAGAAGCCTTCAAATGTTGTAAATTGAATGTTAAAACATAATCCAATTGGCCCTAAGAAAATTTGGATATATCCTGAGTTATAATCGCGTAATGAGAGCTACCGTCGTAGCCAAATAATGTACGGTATCGATAAGGCAACGTTGACTATAGGCTCTGGTGTCCCTGTTACAAGGGTTACAGAGGTCAAACAGCAGCCGCTCCTCTGTAATAACCCAACCTGATAATTTTGTGGATAATAGTCAAAGCCAGATGGAAGTATAATAAAAGAAAAAGCGCTAGGAAAATGATCTACTATGTTAGAAAACAGCTATGACTAAATATTTCGTTTATTTACTTTTAAAGAAGTTGCTGACAGCAATTTTTGTAGACTCGGAAGTTTTATTGTGACTTACGTTCGTACCACAAAAATTATAACAACTCAAAAGTAAAGATGGAGAGGTAAAGATGAGTAAAAACATAATAATATTTATCTGTAACCTACAAAAAATAACATTTTTAAACGATCCTGCCCTATGTTAGTCTGTTTCATTGAAACATCTACATTAAAAGCAAGTTTCCTGTGATTAAAATCTATCAGAGATGTCAGAACCAAGACCATGCTTTATTATTTCCTTGTTTTTCATAGGTTTTTAATTACCCATGTTCTTTAAACAATGGCTTGTTATTAAAACAATAACAACTCATACCCATGGATATATAGTGATTGTTTTTGCATATTTTTAATTAATTGAATCTTAAAATAATTGCGCTTAATTACGTATACGGAAATGTAGGTAGTGATTAGAAGTTCCTTTTAGGGAGACTTGTAGTATTGCGCTTAGGTTACCTATCACATAAATAACACTTACCTACATTAAATAAATTAAAAGAAATTGATTATACTTGATATAATGTCATTCTTTTATAATAACATGGTGGACTATCTGTATGGGCGATGGGCTGATCACCTGTCACCATTCGGTTCATCATACCATCTTAGGACTAATTAATCGAACGTGGCCACAAGTAGTCTTGTGGCTCTGCCCACCCCATTAGGGATTTCGGGCGTGATAATATGTATGTATAATAACTGTTTAAAATAACACTCATTAGACATAATCAGCATATTTTATGATATATATCATTTGAAATAAACAAATTTTGTATAATTATCGTAAATTTACGTTATATGTTGTTGATTATACAAAATGAGCATTATATCAAATGAAAAATATATTCAATTTTGTTATATTATTCAAGAATTTTAACATTTTATCGTTATTGCTTGTGAAAATATATCAAATGTTGTTGTTAGCAAGCTGAAAAGCTGAAAAAAATGTTTTTGTTTTATTTTAAGCCAGAAAGCCCTATTAAGCCTACCTTAAAGTCAATCGGAAAGTTATAAATTTACATTGAATAGCTCTAAGCCCTTGAAGGTGCCAATTCTGTCGGAGCTTTACGCGGGATAGACGAGCCAACCTTGCCACATGTTTATGATGTCATTTGACAAATTAATAGTGCGCTAACCACACTCATTACATACAAAGTAGCTTAGATTTTGAAGCGATATTACGAATGTGAGAAAGAATGTTGAGTCATATGCGTAGGAGTTTGTTGACATTATAATGTTGGCATTTATGGTAAGAGTTTTGGTATCTTGGATTAAGCGAAGGATAATTGCAGTTTTAACTTAGGTACAAATCTGATGTAGTTCTTTAGACATTGATAAAAATGGTAAACCTGCTTTATTTTGGTCGGTTACGTCATAAAAGCTGACGGCTCTAATAGTTCAGTGGCAGTTGATCCTGCTTACTGTGACGAAGGCCATGGAATAGAATCCAGCTAGGAGCTAACTTTATGTGATGGCACGAATGTTCATATTAGAGTAGACGTAATTTTTTTTTTAAATCTAAGTGCTTTGGTGCCCATGATACAATAGTACCTACATATATCACGCATGTTTCCCCAAGGGGTAGGCAGAGACCACGGATTTCCATCTGCTACGATCCAGAACACAATTTCGCTTCGTCTACTTTCATTAAGTTCTTCATGCACGCTTGCCGGTTTAGGGTACTCTTGACCTGGCCTTTCTTAAGAACGTCCTCGATCTGGTTTTGGTGCGTTCGTCTAGGTCTTCCCCTTCCAACCCTACCATGTACACTCGCCTTTTAAATCTGCTTCGTTAGTCTTCTTTCGTTCACCCTCTCCACATGTCCAAACCATCTAAGCATACCTTTCTCAATTCTCACGACTACATATTCTTCCACACCACATCGTTCTCTTATCACACTATCCTGTCACTCATAGAAACTCCTCACATACTTCTCAAAGCTCGCATCTCCACTGCATTGATTCTACTTTCATGTTTCTTCTGCACTACCCAACATTCGCTTCCATACATAAGTGTTGGAACCAGCACACCTTTATGAACAGCCGGACGAGCCTTTTTGGACACCCTCTGGCTCCTCATAAACACATGCAAAGCTCCATCCACCTGATTCCCAGCATTCGCTTCGTGACCCCAAATATACAAATTCTCGAACTTGCTCCACTTTTTCCCGTCCTATAAAAATATCGCAATCTGTAAAAATGTCGTCTCTTTCAAAAATCATTACCTTTGTTTTACTCACATTGACTTTCATTCTTTTCCTTTCTGAGGACCCATGCAAAATCGTCACCATCTCCTGTAACATACAGGAGACATTTATTGACAAGTAACTCATTCATTCTTAATCCACACTCATTCTCTTTCAAATCTTTTAAGCAACTGTCCATGAATAGGTTAAACAGCCATGGAGACGCTACATATCCCTGTCTAATACCTACTCTTTTAGATGTTAAACCATCTAGTGTACGCCCTATTTATCCTGTCAAAAGCACTGGAAACCGTCATACAGAGATTTTAGTGTTCGTATAATATTAATTAACATTATATTACTGGAAGGATCTGTTTCACAACTAAAGCCATTTTCTGCAAACTATAAATTAAAATATAAATATACTATTCATAACTTGTTCATGCAGATTCAAATGACGGTGCATACAAAGGGAAAGTGCCTTAGAAGACATAAGACACCTTTTCAAATGCATAAATACGTAAGAAAGTATGATATATATATTTCGTTATTGTGAAAGGAGAAAGGGCATGAGCCCTTCCTCATTGCAGGCGCAATCTGTTGATATGTAACGTTATATAATTACCTGCACGTGGACACTAAATACTAAGGCTTTAGTGCACTAACAAGTTGAAAACTTTTTCCAAATCATAAAAATTAGGTAAATCCGATAATCCGATTAACCTACAAAATATCGCTTGACACTACAATGTTTAACAGTATGTATGATGTCGTCCGTTAATAAATGAAGCTCGACACACGATATGAGACTGTATACCAATGAGATATGCAAATTCCCGATTCAAAATTGTCAGTGCACGATCGTTCGTAGAATACGTACTGCGCCCAATTCGAATCGTAATAATTGTATTCGAAGTTGAGATAATCATATCTCGTGTGATGAGAATAAAGCGAAGTGCACAAGCGGTCATACAAATTGTACTAGCCACATGTATATTGGATCGGATTTTTCTGATTCTGAATAACGAATTGTTGTTGTAGAGCAGAAACGCCCTTATTGAGATTTATTGCAAATTAGTGTTATTATGCAAATATTATTAAAAATAAGCAAACCATAGCATTATCAATACCTTAACAGGGTTAATAAAAACCAAAAAAAATTATACAAATTGAAATTAAAAATAATACCATGTATGACTTCACAGAAGAAAAATGAGATGATTAAGACTCTATTGTACAGTTCTATTTTTACGGAAAATATTTAAAAAGGAAATATATATTACAAGTAAGTATTTACTTGCCCTAGATACAATTAACAAAGCGTTTAAATGTTAACATATTTTAAAAAAATATTCGGTGTCCGCCATTCCATACTTAGTGTTAATGTGTTCCGGCAATAATTGTTTTGTTGATAATCCTAGGTAGTACCTAATAATCGAAGCATATTGAGTTCTTAACGATTCAATCGGCGAAAGTATGAAACAAAACTGTAAGTCCTGATTATTATAATTTAGAAATAACAAATGTTGCTACTAATTTGCTACCCACCGTACAAGTAATCAGTTAAGTGTTAAAATTATTTAAGACTAATATGATCGCGATTTTCTTGACATTGGCTCTTATACATTTTGACGAAGTGAAACATCAAAGTCGAAATAGGCTCCATGCAGTTGGTCATGATTTCTGCGCGATCCAGTGGGTGTGATGGATTTGCATTACCTGTCCTGACTAATGCTGCCTCTTTGTCATTTGACACATTGTCAAGGCACGGAGCCAAGGAGACGGGCCAATTATGCCAGCAACTCGCGCTCGCACACAACGGAGCAGTTAAACACTCCATCATGCCAACATTAATTCGATCATTGTCTATGCAGCTATTCAAAGACAAGGCTAGGTATAAAATTACTGCTTTTTAAAATGCAAATTGCCACCGTATATAGTGAAAACAAATCGCTTAATATGCATACCCGCAGAAAGGTAAGCGTTATGCACGGATTTCGTACTATTACGCGTATAATTAAAAAATGATCATGGTAATGCGGCATTTAGGAGAGAAAGACGCGGCTCCATGAAGATGTTCAGGGTTACCCAACTCAGGTCATGGGCGGGTGGGCAGCTAGAGGCGCTGCCACTCACGCATTTCTCCCCGCATTGTAAATGAGGAGCGTCGAATGTCGGAATATTACAGACACGCGGTAAATTATGCAGCGAGTTGGCAAGCAAAAACCATTTCACAACCGTCCCGTATAAGGATTGGGCGCGTTCCTGATTTATTGCAGAAAGACGCATGCGCTGCCGGAATGCGGCGCCGCTTTGTGACAAATTCCCTCACACGTATAGGGATATAAAATGCCTGACTTGGAGAAGGATACTGGCCCTCGACAGCCATTTAATTTATTACATCTTCTCTGATTGACGTTTGACACGCAATTGCATCGTAACTAACGGCAAATAGAGATTAAATTAATAATGATATCGATTGGAAGCCAAATATATTTTGTGCTGCGCAACAATATTTTAATGTTTTACGTGAATAAACTGCAACTAAGTGGAATAGATTGCTTTTAAAAATATTACCAGCGATTTATAGCGGGCATGATTCCCATGCGAAATGAGGTTCAATAAAATTGCCAATCCGCAGTAGGTAATTGTTTCCAAATTTTAAACCACGCGACAATTTCTTTATTTATATAATAAGCAGTTGAAATAAAATTGTTAGGTATGGTGAGTTGCAACCCGGGTTGAAGTTCATACTTGTTTGTACATTACCCAACAAATTGTTATAATTTGACCGCAGACCGTGATGATTTTGTTTCGCAGTTCGTAAAATAGTCGAGACAGTATCAATTATTACATCCAAGCTGGCAAATTTTGTTATGAATGATTTAGGGTAATTATATTCTCATCCATAAAACGGTAATTTCATAGACAATTTTTGAGTTAAAATCAACCAAGGTTACTTATTTTAAGTAACATTTGAATGTTCAGTTAGCATCACCTAATTTATTATGACAGTAATTGCATACAGCGTAATAGATGGAATCTCACGCAGTTCGACCGGTCTGTGCTTCACTTTTGCGGTATTTTATGCGATATCTTATTGTTTTTTTCCAAACACAGTTACTCTGGTTCGTGTTTTATTAGTTCAAGTATGAGACATGTAAATATTTCGATTGGAATATCAGTTCAGCAGCGTCACATTACGTGAAATTATCGTCGAATATTGAAGACAACATTTGAGTTGTTATGTTGTAAGCAGTTATGGCTGTCTTTGTATTTATTTTACAGCAGTTATAAAACATTATTTATTTTTTGATAATATATATCAATAAAGAGGTTTGTACAGAAGGTTGACGTATTAATAGTTATATAAAAGCAGTTGAATGCCCTTAATACCACGCTAGATTTATATCTGCAAAGGTATTTTTTATATTTCCCATCGGAGCCGTTTATTTAAATGCAGTTCTGAGAGACTTTGATTATTACTATTATTAACTTGTATTCTAATCAATTATTCAATGTTTTGATGATCTCAACTTATAATTAATATTCTGACATGTACTGAGTATAATGTAATTTAATTTGAGAATTAAATATATCTGATCTAATCCAATCTAATTAACTTTATTACCAAACCAGTAATTTGCTTGCAACGCAAATGAAAACCGACTTTATCTATTACAACTGGTTTAACTTCGCGTATCTCGGTCTTCTAGGGCGATAGTGAGCAGAGGTGTTACAAAGTGGTCTAACAACTCCGTATCAGTCGCGGTGGCATCAGTTAAATGCCAAGCTCTATTTACCCTAACCATTGTGATGTGTGAGAAAGATTACTGACCAGTTCACCTTTCTTTGTACCTACAGTTTTGTAAGACCGCCTATGCAATTACCAAAGTTCATTAAAATGCAATTTATTTTTACCCTACCCCGTAAAAAGATGACGAAAACGGCTTAGGTGAATCTTTTCGTGTGCATCAACGTTCAGTAACTAGGTAAAGCATTTCGAAATCTTCAACTACTATTAAAGCAGCGATTTGCCGAGTTAATCTCTGTTTTATGCAAATTATCATTAAATAATGTTAAGAAGAAATTCTCTTGTCTGTCACTAACATGTGCCATTCTTATAATTTTTACCTTAATATGGCTGTTTGTTTGTTTCAGACGAAACGAGCTGCATGATAAGGTAGACCACCGGCCTCGAGACAATTCAACATGAGATTCTCGGCGAGGTTACAGGTATGTATCGTAAAGTATGTTTCAAGCTATTTAAACTTGCACATAATTTAACGATTATCTTATAAAATCGTAAAAGCTCGATCAAAATCAGCATTTTATCTTACATGCGTTATGTGTAATCGTGGAAGGTTACACAAGTTAACTCTTAATAAAACAATGGTGAGTGGAAACTTCAAACGCGCAATCCCAGAATATTTTTATTAATAGATCTATTTTGCAAAAACTAGCTTTTTGTTTGCAATAACATTCATTGTAGAATTAGAAAGATATTCTCGTGGGAAACCGCTGAAACTGCTACTCAAGGCTACGAGATGGATGATCTTGATTGAAATTAAATTAATTTGAAATTACTCCACGGAAAGCGGATGCTTTTGTAATGGGCTTAAGCGTAGCAAATTGCCCTCTTAATCTATTTCCTAGGGATCTTGCAAAGAGGAACAAAGTTATTTATTATGTAACTAGCTGCGCCCGCGACTTCGTACGCGCGGTGCGGGTAATTCTCACATAGCGTTGGAACCACCCGTCTTTACCAACATATCATATAATGCCATATAATTTTATGCAGTCTGTTGATCACAATAAAACATCATCTTCATCCATCCTTCATCACCCACCAAGAACAATTAGTTCTCTGGTTTTCTTTTTTAGGGTTCTGTACCTACAAGGTACTGTTTCTTTTTCATAGGTAATTACGGAACCCTCGGCGCGCAAGTCAGACTCGCACTTGACCGGTTTTTTTTAGTATTTATAATGTGTTGTACAGTATGCTTACGTGCAATAATCTTCATTACCAATTCAAATGAACCGAGAAATTTGATCTTATCATTTTCGTATTCTGATGAACTCATGTCGTTGGCAATCCAATCATCCATCTATTGACCTAGACACCTTCGGAATGTTCATCTCAAATTAAAATCAGCGACTCAACTCAAACATTTGTATAAATTGAATACAGCTCAGGCTTTGCTCTAGAGGTGAGCTGGCGCATTTATCAGTAGTCACTGTTTCTAGGACTCGATTGATCTATGTTCAACGATTACAGATAACTCATCTATATATTTCAAATACGTTTGTAAACACTGTGATTAATGTTTTTATTAGCTTCGATTTATATATGTACGATACAAAATAATTTAGAATATCTAAATATGAGTTTAGATTGAATGAAAAGTGCGAAAATTCAGGGGTGACAAGGAATCGAGTATAAACTTAGGGGCATTCTTAACAGTGCTATTATGACGTACAATGTTTCTTACCTCACTTGATAGGAAAAAACCGGACAAATTCCAGTTAAACTCGCGTAAAGAGGGTTCCGGGATTATATAAAATTTCATAAGTTACTTGAAATACCATGGACTTTTTATAGGGTTTTGTGTAATCTATAGGTAAAGGACTATTTTTTGTATATTTTTCGAATTTCTGGGGCCAGTACTTTCGGAGATAAGGGGGGGGGGGGGAATGGTAAATTTTCGCCTATTTTCCTAAATAACATCAAATCATTTATTTAAAAATTAAGATCCTTACAACGAGGCCTTCCCTTTGATATGTCACACGTCAAGGTTTGCTAAACTTCTTTTTTAAGTTTCTAATTTACCCCCCAAAAGTGGCCCCCATGTTTAAAATTCATTTATTTACGTTACACGTCAGCGTTGCGGTCACCGATTTACATATGTGTACCAAATTTCAACTCAATCGGTCCAGTATTTTCGGAGCAAATTGGCTGTGACAGACGGACAGACAGACAGACAGACAGACAGACAGACAGACAGACAGACAGACAGACAGACAAACAGACAGACAGACAAATACACGAGTGATCTTATAAGGGTTCCGTTTATTCCTTTTGAGGTACGGAACCCTAAAAAAAAGATGATTTAATATCGATAAGCAATCTCACGCCAGTTATAGCACTCTCATGAGAATGTGTCTTTCCTTCAACCGGGTGAAATTTTAACCGAAAGAATTTTTGTCTGTCAACAGTACTACTACTCATTTTACAAATACTAAGTTTGGTTACATAATGATTTAAGTTCTAGTTTCCCTAAGAGTAATAAGTCAAATTTCACGTTCACGTTTATGCGTCGACAACAGTGTAAAAACCAGGAACACGTTTATGCCTAGGTGCCATGTCAATTAATGGAACTGGACAAAGTGCAGTACCGCTCCCACCCAACCAACTTTGCATTTGTAGAAGAATCCTTAACAGAACATGCAAAACAAATATACGCGTCGAATTGAGAACCTCCTCCTTCGGTTTTTTGGAAGTCGGTTAAAAACTGCGCCTCTATTCAGGAACGCTAAATGATTATGTAGTGATTCGCGAGCGAGATTTGTCATCTCGCTCTTACGCATTACGCGTCGTGCGGAAGAGTGGGATGAGAAATCTCGCTTCCGAGTCACTACAGAATCACTTAGCGTTCCCGAATGGAGGCGCTGGACAAAGTGCAGTACCGCTCCCACCCAACCAACTTTGCATTTGTAAAAGAATCCTTAACAGAAAATGCAAAACAAATATACGCGTCGAATTGAGAACCTCCTCCTTCGGTTTTTTTGAAGTCGGTTAAAAACTGCGCCTCTATTCAGGAACGCTAAATGATTCTGTAGTGATTCGTGAGCGAGATTTCTTATCTCGCTCTTCGTGCGGAAGAGTGGGATGAGAAATCTCGCTCAAGAATCGCTACAGAATCACTTAGCGTTCCCTAATAGAGGCGCTGGTTACCGTTACCACAAATACAACGGCTATTATATTTTTGACCGCCTTTTTTTTCAGTAAGATGGTTGCTATTTATTATTAATTAAAATAAACACTAGCGCACGTGTGTTACACCTCAACCCTATTTCCCTAGTTGCTGACATGCCTGGTGCTGTACGCATCGTGCGCACACGCAATCATGGTGAAGTTTGGCACGAAGGGCGGGCCTATCGAGCCGCCGCCGCCGGAGCGGTCGCTGAAACCCGCGCAACCGTACCGAGTCCCAGCGCCCGTTTGGGAGGAGAGATCCAACGACATGCCGGATCCTAACGCTCAATGGTATGTTACGATTTTTGTATTGCAATTAAAGATGCTCGTAAGTAGAAAATGTTTTTAGCAATTTATTGCTGGCATTCGGGCTATGCCCAAAAATCACAACTATTAACAAATTGCCAAAAACCTAACCCGTTTAAAAACCCCTTGAGATGCATGAGCAGAACAGTGGTGTGATGGTGATTCTCCTACGTGCGCAGCGGTTGATTAGAAGATAAACGAAACTATTATTTTGGATTCTAAGGACAAAGCCATTCGGTCTAAATTTGATTGAGAATGACATGCGGTTAACGCCAACATCAATTGGTTGGTTGTTCTACCAATAGCACGCTTCATAATGCATCGCATATCTACTAGCGAAATCTTTCTAGTACACTGTCAAGGTACGGAGACGCTTGCTGCTCTCAGAGTAGTTAATTCAGGCACCAGTGGCCATCTTGGAGGAGCCGTCTATAAAATGCCCGATCCTAACGTCAATTTGGTAAATTGTAAGACTCAGTATCTTTTGTTACACATTTGGTAGAATGGTCTGTCTATTCTCAACGACAATCGAGTAATCCGTAGTTACAGTCATCAAAAGTTTAAAATCACTTTTTATGTAGCACATTGTGGTCCTGGTAAAGTACCTAGCAAAATATCGATAAAAGTAATGTAAAAAAAACACATTTCACGTACAACTTGAACTATGACAGTCAATAAGATTACTAACAGCAGTTATTACTTCACATCATTTAACAAATTATTAGCATTCAAAAATGATGAATGGCGACTATTTACATTAAATTTAAGTTTTCTCACGGTTTTCTTTACTTGTACACTTTAAGTTTAAATACTAAAGTTCAAGACAATTCATAAGATCACCGACTAATGCATTAATATTTCTGTTGACAGGCGACCCCAGCTCTTCATACCTCAGCCACGGTATACGCAAGTGGTATACACAGGACAACCTGCTCCACAACCACTCAATAATGCTCAACGATTTGTCAACTCATACTTACCAAAATATGAACCGATCCAAGCAAAACCAATCACGGTTCAGGATTACTTCACGCCATCCCAAGTTTTGAGTTCTCAAAGCTTGCCAGGATTTGGCCTGCGGTACTTCTTACCTACTTACAATGTGCAAGAGCAACCAAAAGAAGCGAGGCAAGAAGACGCCAAAATAAACTCAATCGATTCTAGAAACGTGAATGAAAGAAGAGAAACATCCAGTGACTTGCAGTGGCAGTTGGAGAAAGACCTGACGAGGAGAACCACCAGAAACACGCAAGAGGTAAGGCTTCATAGAAGTTGATGACTGCTAATTTAAGTGATAACTTTCATATTCTGCGTTAAATTAAATTATTTAACTAATTTTGAAAACGCATTCAAAAACATATTTACTAATTCAATAGCTTAAGAGGATTGTGAACCTACGGCTTTTCATAAAAAAGGCGATAACGATTTCCACCCCTTAAATGTTAGCCAATTTTGTTGCTTTTTCTATCTATATATATAAAAATGAATCCCTATTTCCCTTGGTCACGGCATCACGTCTGAACGGCTGGACCGATTTCGCTAATTCTTTTTTTGTTCTGTTGGTTATTATCAGGAGAAGGTTCTTATGAAAGAAAAAATTAAGGAAATTGCGCGGAAAATTAGAAAATTTAAAATTACTTAACCGCCATATAAAATTATTAATTCAGACAATTAACTTAATTTAATTAATTTTACGTGATATTATATAAGTTTATTTTATTGTTAATAAATTAATAAATGAACCCAAAATAAATAAATTTATTAACTTAATAAAATCAAAAATCTGCTCATTTATGGCGTCTAAGGCGGAACAAAGTTCGCCGGGTCAGCTAGTTATCAATAAATTCAGTTTTGTTGTTGTTTCAGTATTCTGGTACAAAACAAATTTTGGCGATTATCTGACTTTCTTGATCTTTAGTCAAAATTCAAAAAAACGTATATATCTAAATTTTATTTTGGTCCAAATCGGTTAAAATTTAAGGTTGATTTTTGCCGTTGTTTCACAGTCCTCTTAAAGAAAAATCAATCCATTACGAAAAGCGGTGTCGCATTTATTGGCACGTTGTTACCCGACTGTATGTATGTATGTGAATGTGACCAAAAATCGGATGTTGCGTTTAAATTCCTGAACTACTAGACCGATTGTAATAAATCGGGTATCAATTATAATTCGTGGAGAACTTGCAAGTGTCATAGGCTTTATAAGGGTCCCTTATACTGTCCAAAATGCTTTTAGGTCGCCAGTTTGGTTTTAGTTTTAAACTTCCACCTCCACTTTTTTCCATACAAGTTTTCAATCTTCACCTTTGCTTACAGGCCGTACCAGTACCCTACGTATATCAGTTCCCCACACACGTGCCTCGGCACTAATGTACTTATTTACTATTAGCTGTAAGTATTAACAGTATCATCGCAGTTCGGATGTAACTAGAACAAATCGATTCAACATTGAACTATGCGGTTACGATTCAACGCCTAATTTATTAAGTGTTAAGAACATCTTTAGGCAATCCATGACATTGTAATGGAATTGACCGGATTGCCTTTTAAAATAGATACAAAACCATAATATTTTTCAGCAATTGAGCGAATTATATTTCTTTTTTCCTTTGTACCCGTGATAATATCAAAAAACATTAGTAGCTTTATTAGAAAAAAAAAATCTCACTTTCAGTATACAATGTCATGACATGATCCTTTTTGAGATTTATTTCTATTATACCTACACTTAAAACAATATCTGATTTTGAGTAGTCCAAATATGGGTTAAGGGCCCTTGTAAATGGCAACATCTTCACGTGTACGAGACGCACCTTTCGTATTGCTGTTTCTATTTATTATTAAAGTGTAAAAGTGACAGTGAAACAAAACGCGCGTCTCGTGTGCTTGAAAATGTCGCCATGTGCATAGGCTCTTAGATAAGAAAATGCTATTCGTCTCTATGCGCGATATTCATTATCATATTTAACGCTATCAATACATGAATGTCAGGTGTTGGATTTGGGGGCGTCAATAATGTTGACAAAAGTCTTATTGGTTCGGCCACATCTGAAAAACGCGCCGCCAGTGTGCCACAAGCGCGCAGCGCGCGCTCGGCGCGCGGCGCAAACAGTTACAATAAATACACGTATGCTGCGCGCGTGTTGCGCGCGTGTTGCGCGCGAAAGGTTCGCAATCGGCGCGTGAGCGGTGTATTCGCGGTGCATTCGTCAGATATGGAAGCACCTCTACTCGTTTATTCCTGCTAATTAGTAATACTTTCACGAATAAGATTTAGATTAATCGAATTATCAGTCAAAAATAATAAATAAAATATAATAATTAATCTGAAATGTCACTAGAAGATACCTATGATGCAGTTGCAAATGCATCAAAAGTATAATTTTCGTGCCCTAAACTCCATATTGATAATATAAATGTGGAAAGGATTATATTTGTTTGCTCCACTTTCCATTATACATACATATTTATACATAAAACGCTTTTTATTAATAATAAAAGATTCCGACGAATTCTGAACCTCCTTCTTTTTTGAAGTCGGTTAAAAGTGTCTGGATACCGAAAGAATAAGAACCGGGAAATTGCTAGTTTTATAGCTTTTTTTAAAGGCTCAGTATAATTAATGTTTTCTATGTTTTGTCTGATATTGCGAAGTATGGGTACTATGCAGGCAATGATATTAGAACGCTCTTTGAATGGTTTATATTTACTAAACGTCTGAATTAGATCGTGTTGACATGAAAACACTGGTAATTGCAATCTTAACCGCATAGTCGAAAACAGAATACTGTGATGTCATTAGAATAGCGTAGTGTTAGAGAAAAGTGCCAGAAGATAAAGAAAGTATTTTATACGCTACTGCGTAAATGCCGTCAATAAATCTCTAAAAAAGACCTCTTGTTCCGAGTGGGTTGTAAATTATGAGGGCAATTAATCATTTATAAAGAGTTATAATAACGATTTAATGAATCATTATGACAGGTATACATTATTCAACATCAAAACGATGTCTCGCGTAAACAAGTATCCAAAATGGTCAGTACTGAGTATGTACTAAAGTTAGTCGAATAGAGAAACTTGCCTAGATTTCCAGTAAAATATATCTTCATATCTGATATAAAAACCTAGTGATTAAGATAACCTTTTTGTTTGTCAATGTAGAAATGGCTTTGAAATTATGTTTAAAGTGATGTTGTTTTATTATGTTAATTTTTTTCTGTAATAAATTTCTCTCGGTCGTTATGTAACTAGTAGGTATTGTTCAATATATGTATTTGCACTGGACCGTTATGGGGTCTCATTTGTTGTTATAATGGTTGGACTAAAAATGCAATTACGGTAATGACATTCTGAGCAGACTGCAAATAAAAATAGTGCCGTGTGCTCAGCCCGCGTGACAAATTTGGCCACTTTTATTCATTTCGAACTTCAATAGCGGACTATATTGTCTCGAATATTTTTATTGTAAGAGAATATTTGTATTCATTCCTAATAGCCATCATTCAAAAAATCTTTTGTTAAACAAAAAAGCAGCTAACGATGGCGATTACGAACTTCCTGAAGAAGAATCATTATTTATAATCACTATACATGTGCTTTTACAGTAGAGTGACTTTTTGTTACGGTATAGAATTGTGTCTGGATGCAGACACAATAGTTGCTTTTATTGTTTTCACTATTTTTTCTAGCTGTAATTATAACGCTTGTAAATATGTACAATAAATAAAAGATATACAGATTTCATGTGTTTTGATTCTAATCCCATCCTTGCTGTCTAAATTACTTTGTAGCAAACTGAAAAGTTTTGGGTTCGGGGGACTACTCACGTTTAGGTTCAGAACAGTCCTCTCCTGTTCCCGAAAGTTAAGGACCCTCAGGTCCGATTTTTTTGCTTAAACTATATTCACATTTAGGACATTACGCATAGTTTTGGCATGTATGAAGAAAACGTAAAATTAAGCAATCGTTTCGTTAACATTTGGTCACAGGAGGGACAATTTTTTTTCTTGAATTGTGTATTCCCCTTCGATATCAGCTGCAACATCCATAGTACCTCTCTTTAATTAAAAATAATTTTCCCTCTGCAGCTGCAATAAAAAAATTAAACCCGACCTCTTAATTTAATTAGTTACTATAACAGTATGAATAAAACATCGTAATAAACCACCGCAACTGTGGCACGAGTCGGACATAATCATCGTGATCTCGACTCGGTGCGTGCGCAGTGCGCTGTGCTACCTCTATACTGGATCCACAAGGTAAAAGTGATCAGCGTGTAGTCATAAGTTCATATTTCTAGGACTTATGGCCGAATTCAGAAAAGCCACTCAAAGTGGGTTTTAATTAAAGTGACGTTTCAGTGACGTTTCTGTATAGGTTGACAACTAGTTGAGGCACATTGAACTATTTAATATCTAATCAAATGGTTAAGTGGCGTTTCTGAATTCGGTCATTAGCAACTTAGTTTATGAAATCATGTTGATTGGCAAGCGAGTTATCAATTGCATAAAATCGTACAATTAAGGCAATTGAGGCAAGGAAAAAGAGTGTAATCTCAGGGCCTGTATTCGACATTACCTAAACGGTATTGATTATTTTCCTACGATATGGTAGCTCTTATTAACATGATAGCAAAGGTGGCCGCGTTGTAAAAGCATCGCGATTACTATCGCTTAGGCAATGTCGAATAGAGGATTTTAGTTCAAAGAAGCAAAAAGTTTAGTATATTACTCATTCCAATAGCAAATAGAAGAATAATACTGTCTCATAAAATCCGTGTGATATTTAACACGTTGGCTACCATGAGCATCTCCGGTGGGATTACGTTTTCTTCTCTGTGTGGCCATGAGCATCACCGGTGGGATCAAAAACTAATGTTTTCAGGGTATTGTTTTGGGGATCTTTTTTTGGGGCCAAGTGCAAACTGTGAATGTGTCAACTGAGGATTGTATTTAGAACTGGGTAGAACTGTAGTGTGGACTAGTGTGTTACGTTAATGTGTCACCGGTGATGCTCATGGCACCTCAGTATAGAGTGATGCTTTGAGCATCACCGGTGGGATCAGTAAATTTGTATGGGGCGTGGGAGCAATATGGTTGGTGTAGTATGGTAGGCAGCCAACGTGTTAACAGTCCAAAAACCTCATTTGTGTTCAGAATGCTGATGATTTTCTAAATTACCGTTAAGTTACCCAACAGGTATTTATAAGCAATTAGATTTCTTTAAACATCTCTTTTGCCTTGCACCAGATGGCATGTTTATTAGTGGCCGTATCATCGGGATGCAGCTGCACTTCCTCGTACCGCTGGAACAGCAGCCGTGGAGACATTGACTACGGAAAGATTCAAGAGTAAGAATAGGCAAAAATACTGTGTAATTAATACAATGAAAGACCCCTGAAAATCATTACATTGAGAAAAAACTACTGTACCGACATACATAATTCTGGATGCCACGTACGTAATTCTGGAGAAAAACGTACCTAACGTAAGTAGAGACTCGGCTACATAGATAATGTTGCGGGCTACATAGATAATGTTGCGGACTACAAACGCCTGTATATGTTTTTACATTACCACGTAACAATCAACATTATTTCGGATGCTTCGACATTATTTGGACTTGGCTGCGAATACATTACGGTAACGCAGAATAGCATCAAAATTTTTCTCAAGTCAAAAATATTTTTGTATTACTGAAGTACGTTACTCCTGTGCAAAATTTCATGCTTCCACACCCACTGGTTTAGGCTATAGATTCTGTCAATCAGTGTTAAGAATTTTATTAAGTAGATTCCATTTCTTCAGTCATCTCTTTTGCCTTGCACTAGATGGTGGCATGTTTATTAGAGGCCGTATAATCGGGATGCAGTTGCACTTCCTCGTAACGACTGGAACAGCAGCCGTGGAGATATTGACTACGGAAAGTTTCAAGAGTTAGAATACGCAAAAATACTGTTTAATAAATACAATTAAAAACCCACTGGGAATCATAATCAAAAATATTTTTGTATTGCTCAAGTACGTTATTCCTGTGCAAAATTTCATTCTTCCACACCCACTGTTTTAGGCTATAGGTTGTCTGTCAATCAGTGTTAAGAATTTTATTAATTATAGTAATAGTAATCTTAGTAATCTTTATTCGCTCTCACAATGGTTTTTAACAATCTTGTTATAACTATTAACAAAGGTCAGATAGGTAACTTGAACCAGTGTGAGGACCTGGTGTCCGTACTAGGGAGCCCTGTATGACAGATCGCCAGGCTCTCGCCCCGATGCTACTTAAAGGCTAAGACTTAGTTATGTAATTTAGAAATAATGAGCGACAGTGTGTTTGAGTGCGTCTATATATGTGTTTGTGTGTGTGTGTGTCTGTGTGTGTGTGTGTGTGTGTGTGTGTGTGTGTGTGTGTGTGTGTGTGTGTGTGTGTGTGTGTGTGTGTGTGTGTGTATGGGTGTGTGGGTGTGCGTATGCGTGTGTGTGTGTGTGTGTGTGTGTGTGTGTTTGTGTGTGTGCGTACATACGAGAGAAACTACACCTACTATTAAATGGTTATCAGACACTAAGTGTGGATCTTCACGTAATTGTAGTAAATAAATTTTCGGTTTGGTCATAGGTAAGTTTATGTAACCACTCCATTAATGCTCTTTTGCATTTATATTTTGTAAATGAATAGATGGATAGTTTAGAATTTATCTTATTGTATAGGTAATTACCTAAAAAGCAAAAAAACCTACGCGGGAGTTTAGTCCTAAAGATTGCTTGGGAACACACTTTATTTTTACGTCTCTTATTTTGTATAAGGGAAACATCATAAATTAGTGTAGAGTGTTGTTTTAGGATAATTTGCAGCACAAAGAGTTGTCTGACGGTAAGGACTTTACTAGTCTGATACAGGTCATAGGTAGGGTAAAAGAAAGGCAAGAAAGAACTAACCTTCAGAACTGCTCTCTGGGCACGCTCCAGTTTTAATAGGTGAGATTTAGACGAGCCCCCCCATGAAGTAATACAATAAGTCAGGATTGATTGACAAAGTGCGAAATAGGTGCACTGGAGGATCTTCGGGTCGGCTACATGACGAAGGGCTTTAAAAATATATATTAATTTGCGGATTCTGGAAGTTACGACCTCAATATGAGGATGAAAGGTGAGGTTATTATCAATTAGCACTCCAAGGTACTTTATAACACTGACATTTTGAAGTTTGGGGCAAGAGCAGGCAGAACCGAAGCGATCGGGGCAGTTGTGTGCAGCTAATTGAAATGACAGGTTTGTATTGGTCTTATTATTCCTATTTTTGAATGTTATGTATTTAGTTTTATCTACTAAGTAGATTAGATTTCTTCAATTATCTCTTTTGCCTTGCATTAGATGGTGGCATGTTTATTAGTGGCCGTATCATCGAGATGCAGTTGCACTTCCTCGTAACGACTGGAACAGCAGCCGTGGAGACATATTGGCCAACTAAAGATTCAAGAGACAAAATAGGCAAAAATAATGCGTAATTAATACAGTTTGTTAAATCATCATCATAATAGATGTAAAATAAAAACAAATTTACTCACGATTAATTACCTTGAAGGGCCAGCGCCTCTATTCGGGAACGCTAAGTGATTCTTTAGGGACTCGTTAGTCAGATTTCCCATCTCGCTCTTACGCATTACGCGTCGTGCGGAAGAGTGGGATGAGTCAATGAGTCGCTACAGAATCACTTAGCGTTCCCGAATAGAGGCACTGATATGTTTTGGAGTCATATGGGGTTGAGTGTAGAGTGTTGGCGCGCAGCCGTTTTTATTTCTAGTTTTAAATCGACTCACGAAAGTTTTTATTTGATAATAGATTTGTTATGATTCAACAGGGGAATAGGGATTTTCTTAGCACAGGATTAAATTTGAAACTAACACTAAACGTTTCATCGTAAATGGATGTCCTACGTGCACTTAAAACTATTATTGAGAATACCTCCTACCCCAAGAGAACGTTAAAAGTTCAAAAACATGAGAAATATAAAAATTTGGCCGAATGTATCAATCAGAGTTCAATTTGAGGAACCTTCCGCTTTCCATTAAAAATAAATACATCATTATTGAAATCGGGACGGCTCTATAGTTTTCCTTGTTACCCTACGGGTTCACAAAAGCATGCCGACCGACGCAACTTTGAGTCGCGAACAGTAACTTTCCGCTGAGATTACTGGCGCTATTCAGTCCATATTAAACCATTTTACCTCGTAATTAGGTACCAGCGTAATTGCACATTACTGCTAGTATAAATGTTCCTTGTTTCTAAACATCAAACGAGCAACCCAAACAATGATCATACGAACATAATGCGGTAGTTTCTTAATTAGTGACCTACTCGAGAACAAGTTATGTTTGTAAGGGTTTGTCTTAAGAAAATATGTAGGTAATGAAGCAGTTATTTACGGTGCCTAAGGATCTGCAGTTTTTTCGAACGAAATTCTGTAAAGAAAATCCTCGCTTAAGGTAAGATCTTTTAGGAATTCAGTCGCGAGTGTGTTTTTTATTTGAAAAATGTTTGGTTACTTCGAAAAGTACACACCATGTGTAGTAATTTATTCATGAACGAATAGAATTAGATTACTCCTTGCAAGTCTCATACCAGTTTCGTTTATGGCGTAATTTTGAAAATAGCGTGTAGTCATTAGTGGCCATTGTATATCAAATTTTATAAATTGTAGGCAATTTTAATTAAACAAATGAAAAATTACACAAAACGGTTTAGGAATTATCTTAGCTTTCGTGTATGGTTAGCTATAATATTAAATTTATTTGCAGCATTCCTGGAAATATCCGTGAGGCGATTGATCTTGCTTTATGAAACATTACGAATCATTAAAAGCCGCAATGCTATTTTCTTAATTGGCCTACATTTTCTGTATCAAGATCGATCCCATATCTAAGTATTGGCATGTGGAAAAAACACACGCCATCGTAAAGAAGTCAGCAACATTTTAAAAAAAATTCTGAGGTACAATTTACTGTCATATCCATTATTTCCTTTGAATAAATAACTCTGAGATATTTTGTTAAAATTTGTATATCATGCAAAATTAAGCTTAACGTAACACCAATTTGCAACATAAATTATCTTTGAACGTGAAGAATTTATCACATTTATATGTATTCGACCTATATGCTTAGTAAATATGCAGACAGTAAACATTCAAGTCTTAATTATCCTTGATTGCCTGCTGTTTACGCATTCGCCAAACGTAGGCAGGCGTGCTAGATTGGACTTTGATAACTAATTGCTATATATTGATGACAATCATTATCTCTGGATTAGTAATTAAGTTGAACTTTAAGTGGCATAATTGACTATAATTTTATTCCATCCCAACTTGGTACCAATATTTGAACGTCGCCTGTTATTCTACTGCTCAACAGCACCTTTAGTTTATGATTGATAAGTTTCCTAAACCATTCTGATTTCATTACAATTTTGTCATAATGATATGAGGTAACGTAACTAGCTATGCCCTTTACTTTGTTCGCATGGGATAAGGATGAAAGTACCTATTTATCCTATGTCGTGGTCCAGGGTATAAGGTATTACAATTTTCATCCACATCCATCCAGCCCTTGAAGTGTGAAGAAGGAACAAACATCACACACACACACTCACAAACTTTCCAATTTATAATATTACTAGCGACCCGCCCCGGCTTCGCACGGGTGCAATGCTGATACTAAATATACCTACCTACTACAGAATGTCCTTATAAATAACGTTTACAGCTTATGTTCCAGAGAGCTCCGATAAACGCGCGTCCGATCGCTGTTAATCATAAAGTGCTATGTCCCTGCATTTTAAATCTGTAATATCTTCGGGAATATTCATTTAAATTACATGCTGTAAAGAGCCATATTGATCTATATTAAATGGACAATTTATTTAAGGTACTTAATTGGATAAGGATTAATGCTGTATTGCTTAAAATCACTTCGTAAATAAGCCATTTTTTCCCGTAAAATGTTAAGGATAAAAAATGGTTATTGTGTATATCCTTAAGAGATAGACATATACCATCGCGGACTTTTTTGTTGACCTTTTTAAGGTGTACAATACTGTAGTACATTATTTTGATTTATCTCATGGGGTACAGCCAGCGTTTGCAATGTAAGCGCAAAAAAAATAGTTTATTTACGACATCACATTAGAAACCTCTAAATTTATCAGTGTTTCTCTAAAATATTATGCATATATTATACACATAAACCTTCCTCTTGAATCACTCTATCTATTAAAAAAAAACCGCTTCAAAATCCGTTGCGTAGTTTTAAAGATTTAAGCATACATAGGGACAGACAGACAGCGACAGCGACTTTGTTTTATACTATGTAGTGATTATTCTAGTGTGATTATTAATAAGTATTTCCCAGGGGCAAGTGATAATGATTGATTGGATCAAAAAAAATATAGAACAGCGTAAAAGCATGTAATTTGGCCATTACATAATATAAAACCGTAAATACAGTGTTGGTCTAATCAATCTTACTTCAGCGCCGGTTCTGATAATGATGTTTACTTAAATGGCTCTTTCAAGCATGACTGCCCGTCAGCAACGTAAAGTGGCTTCTTGCACGTTTCACGAATACCGCTGTAAACCTGTTCCCGTGGTCATGTATTACGAATTACGACCCCGCACTTTTTGTGCAATTATCAGTCATCCTGCAACTAATCATCCTTAATAACATGCGTCCATTGTTGCTCGCGTGTTGTCATGATAGCCGGATTCACACGATACGAATCTTTTTGATTGCAGAATAAAATGATTATAGCATGGTTATTTAGTAAGTCGTCATTTGTTTGAAATTCCATAAATATTTTTTATTTTTTATTTAAAGATTCATTTTACATTATTTGCATATTTTAACTGCATTTATGACTGCAGAAGCCAGGGTGGCTTAAGCGCAGTCAGAGAGTTTATGGTTGTTACAGTTTATACTTAAATTTAACTTAGATTAACTAGTTAATGTTATACATAATGAGGTAAGGATTTACAATATACATTCTTTGTCTTTTCAGGACAAGAAATTTTCCTTGATATTTTTAATTGCTTTAATGTTACACAGATATAGGTCTTGTTTGTCTTTTGGAAGGCTATTTATCAACTTAGGTAAAATATAATGATACATTCTCTTGCTACATGCATTGTTGCATTTAGGAGGTCCAAACAAATTCCTGCTATTTAGCGTTCTTAGTTTACTGTTACGATGATTTTTTTTGTAGGTTTACAATGTTGTTATATTCATCTTTACGAATATAGAGTGAAGTCAAGTCAAGTCAATTCAAATTATTGTTTTGTATTATATTATACCATAGAACGAATGGAAGAAGATAAACTGTTGCGTAAGACTCGTGATTCGAGCCATTGTAATGGCGAAGGGAGAATGCAGCTGTTAATATTATAAATGAATACTGTATTTATAAGTCAAGTATCAATCTTAACAATGACTGTGTCGATGTAGTGGTAGTATAAAACTGCTATCTGTGCTGGAGGTCTAGGGTGTGATGAGCACGAATTTTTGTACCCGAGTCATGGAGTCGTATTTATACATGTATTTATTTATCTACATACATAAGTATTGGTATTGATATCTAGTGTCAGGTTTAAGGTTAAGGTTATCGAGACTGGACGAATGTGTGTCGCAAATAGAAATTACCCTTTGACCACCACGGCCAAATGCGAAAATGCGTGCCGCGGACGCCACGATGGCATTAGCCGAAGCAAAATGTATGGATAACGGTGTATCGTGGCTCAATCAATGCTCTCGTGATTTGCCGACTGTGGCGTTCAAAGGGTTAATATCTAAAATATTATATTACCTACTAATATTGACTACCCAACTACATAGACGTACAGAACAAATAGTGTAGTCAGAGGTAGGTATTATATTCGCTTCTTTCGCTGCGGTAGCTTCGCTTATATGCTAAACATGGTTAAACTGTTATCTTGATCGCTCCATAAGGACAGTCAGCAAAGTATCTGTACGAAGTTTATCCTCATTTGCAAGCCAGTGTTAAATAAAACCAACAAAGCCAATATCAACATACGACACATGTGACAACCCTAATTTAACGTAACAATACGAATATTTTTCCGGTTCTGCCGGAGCTTATACATAATTCAAATGAATAACGTCATTATGTAGAGCACTAGTGCTTACGAGTTATAATGAGTCTCCTAGTAATATTACTAGTCTGACTCTTAAGGGTGAACTCTAGACGTCATGTTTACGTCTAGCGCATTTACGTGGTAATTTTTAATTAATAAGTGCCGCCACTCGCCCCATTTCTTTAGTTTTTGTATTATTAATTATGTGTTATGGCTAAACTTATTTATTCTTCTGAAGACTTAATTTTACAATGTTTAGTCAATTAGTTATAAGCAGGTCAGGCATATTGGAACCCACGCTCTACTTTCAGCGGAGACTGACTTTTTCCACGCCTCTGCATCAATAGACTGAGAAACGAGTTCATCGTTTCTCTTCATCTTTTTATGAAACTGTAATAAAAATGGATTAGAAACAGTTTCAAAGAGATTTCTACTGATTAAGATAATACTATAATATAATATAATGCGAAAATGCTGGACAAATTATCGTCACACCGAACAATACTGTGCTGCTCGCATCCAGCGGTATCCCACAATCTTCACCAGCTCGCCAGTCCACCGTGTGGGTGGTCTGCCCACGATGCGCCTTTCAGTACATGGTCGCCGCTCATAAACAGAAATAATAATTAATAATTAAAATAATTTCGAATAGCTATCGCTTTTTCAATAACCCATAATTTGTTCATAAATTGTGTAAAATATAAGTAATTTATAACTAGCCCAACCTTAGGTGATGACACAGTATTACACCACACTAGGAGGTACCAATAAGCTAAGGAATAAACGATCAATGTCAATTATCAATCCCTTTATCTTAGGTCATCGTCTTGAACTGGTGAGTCGGCCATACATACGTCTTCGTGACGTTTGACCGAATTCACTTTCGCACGTTCACTTTCGTTGAAATCGCAAGTGGCCATGGCCAGTCGAATATGACGCGGATGACGATTGTGACGTAGAACTTTCTCACGCGTCACTTTTGGCGATAGTGACAGTGTTCCAAAAACATCACCTACTGGAATACTTTGCAACAGTAGCGTGACGTTAGCGCGGCGGCTCGCGGTTTAATTTCAATTGTCTTTGACGTTACGGTTAACCATACTAGAAATGATTATATTAACCATTATTCTTACAGTAAATGATAAATTTTCAGGCTAATAAACTTATCAAAAATCACAATATTTACTTTAAAAAATTACAATATTGTGACTTCATTTTAGCGGTACTTGTATGACACGTTAGAGTCCACGTAATAACATTTGCGTGTCGGCTATTACTAAAACTGGTTTTCTTATAGAGATCAAGATCAATATGCTTATTACGATACTTACATAATTGATGTAAAACGTGTAAGTTTAATTATATTTTTATCGCACTGCTGGACAAAGGCCTCCGATAGTCTCCGTTTTCGGTAAATTCCTGCCAACTTTGTGTAGACGTCGTTCATACTCCATCGGTCTGGGTGCATTCAGCAGACATTTCAACTTCAGCCTGGCGGTTATGCCTAGAGCGCAGTTCGGTGTTTCTGAAATCAGGTCAAGTCAGGTTAGATTTGCTTTCAAGTCATTGTGCTTTCAGTCCTTGTAACTGGAGACAAAATATATTTATCAAATATTAGAAAATATATAAATATCACTATGAGCTGGTCACCCGTCCGTCATCATGAAATTAAATATTACTAAAAGGAGCCATCTTAACGCGAAGCTGTCACTAACACGTACACAATAGAAACAGGCACAAGGTCCATCGCAATGGCGAGCTGCATACGTTGCATAATTAGGCAACGACACGTAAAAGGACTTTGATGGGCCGTAGCCGCGATAACACGCGGAGGTCGCCATATGTTCTCAAATATATTGTTCAACTACACAAATAAGTACTTCATAACTCGCCCTACGCACTTACGTGTGACATTTTAAAAGAAAAGGGCAAATAATATTAAAAAAGATTACGGGAAGGCCAAGGTTAGGAGCGCATGAAGGGATAACTTCGCTTTTGTACATTGCATAAATTATTTCATGAGCACTTGTGACGTTATTTAAGCACAATAAAAGATCGTACGGAATGTAAAAATAAGTTTATAAGAGACTATAATTCAGAAGGTAATTCGAAACTCTTAAGCTTGCTTTTAAGTTTTGTTTTCTCGTTGTTAACAAAATTTTATATCATGCATTGTTATTAACTTTTGGCAAAAGAGATAATAAATAATAATAATAAATCAGGGGACAATCTTTACACAAATCAATCTAGCCCCAAAGTAAGCTCTAAAGGCTTGTGTTATGGGTACTAGACGACGATATACATACTTATATAGTTAAATAAATACTTAAATACATAGAAAATATCCAAGACTCAGGAACAAACATTCGTGCTCATCACACAAATATTTGCCCTTACCGGGATTCGAACCCGGGACCGCTGGCTTCGGAAGCAGAGTCACTACCAACTAGGCCAAACGTGTATAAATAGGAAATATTCACTATTACGGGTACCTTTCATTTAAAGACGACGACGACGACGCGGTTAGCCTAGTTGGGAGTGACCTTGCCTCCAGAGCTAGCGTCCCGGGTTCGATCCCCGGTAACAGCAAATATTTATGTGATGAGCACGAATGTTTTTTCCTGAGTCTTGGATGTTTCCTATGTATTTAAGTATTTATTTCTCTATATAAGTATGTATAGCACCGTCTAGTACCCATAACACAAGCCTTTAGAGCTTACTTTGGGACTAGATCGATTTATATAAAAAGATTGTCCCCTGATTTATTTATTTATTTATAAAGGTTATTTATGTTAACACTAGAAATAAACACGGCTTTACTCACGAATTATTGTCAGAAATGATCCGACATGTTTCGGACTCGTATGGAGTCCTTTGTCAGGGGTTGTGTGCGCACTTAATGTTCATGTTGGACCATTTCTGATAATAATTCATGAGTAAAGCCGTGTTTATTCCTAGGAATAAACACGGCTTTACTTAATAATATCTCACGAAAGTTTTGATTTTTATATTGTAATTTACGTTATTATAAAATTAACTTATTTTTTTATGGCAATTGCCTGACAAACGAGCTGACAGCCCACCTGATGGAAAGTGGTCACCGCCGCCCACGGACATCTGCAACACCAGGAAGCTGCCAATGCGTTGCCAGTCTAGGGAGGATGGGGAATAGGCCTCCGGATCTCGTCACTCACCGTACGAAACACAATAGCAAGCTATTACTTTACGCCGATATTCTGTGAGAGTGTGGTACTACCCCGGTCGAGCCGGCCTATTCGAACAGTAATCATCTAGTGAGGATTACTGTTTGGCTCTACCACTACATCAACATCCTGGACTAACTGCAATAATAATAGTTCTGTTGATGTACCTACAATCCTCCGATATCGTGAAGTTCGTATATTAATTAATTAAATTACCATGATGAAGCATTGAGCATGGAAGATTACTGCTATTTAACCTTGTGGTAAATGACCAACTGGATTTACGAGACAATTACGAAGCGATGCGCTGTATCTGCAGAGGCTAACCACTTGAGGCCGGGTTTCATCCATATATTTGCATATTATATTTTAAAGTCGCCCTGTCTGTCTGTACATGATTTTCTCAGTAAATACTGAACGGTTAATGATAAGATTTAAACTCGCAAGGGTTTTAAGAAAGTCAACGTTGATTTTCAGTTACAACGAAAAACAAAGAGTTCTAGTGCGAATCATATCTATACATATAGAACAGTACCGTGACTCACTTATAGCCAACGCACAGCCTAAACGGGTGGTCCTAGAGGTTTGAAATTTGGAGGAGACATTCCTCGAGTATCCTAGAGGTGCACCAAGGAGTAATTTTTTGAAATTCCATCTCTGAAGGGGTGAAAAGGGTGATAAAGTTTGTGTTAAATACCGCGGGCGAAACTGTGGCGGGTCCACTAGTAAACTTATAAAGAATAAATATTGCAGTTGCGTTTTAAGTATTATTACTCATTCAAAATACTCCATAAGAAGCATTTTATTCAAAAAACTTGTAAAGCAATACTCACATTACATTATAATAATAATAAAGATAATACAAATATTTAACAAAATAACCTGACATATAAAATAAATTATACTTTTGTCTTAATTAAATTCCTTTTACCCTTACCATAAAGGGTAACAATGCAACAAAAAATAATTGCATATTAATATGAAGTACTTACTCAGATTATTTATTATATATTCTGAGGCACTTCATTGAGATACTCGAATGTATATTTTCCAGATTATTAACCATCGTTTTATGTTTCAGCAGTATTATTATCTGCAATAACCTTACGAAATTCAATAAAGTTAATACTGTTAAAAGCGACGTCTTTTTGTGAGACCGTAATACCCAATTTAACTTTTTAATCAAGTATGACCAAATATGTTCATGTTATATCTAAAGGGAATAAATTGAATTTCAATAAATCAAGCTATTCACGTTTGTGTATGCTTTCAGTTTCTTCATATTGACAGGTTGCATCAGGGTGTGGTGCTGCAATAGGATTGATCGATTATTTATAGCGAAATACTGCATTGATAGCATCAGATCTAACGACACCAAATAAAGCCATATTTATGTTTTGCCAAGCTTAACCGAGTTTGTTTTTCGAACAGTATCTAAAATCTTAAATTTGTTTTAAGTTGTTAAACCTGATTTTATTCAGACAGTCCTAGCCCTAAATGACATGTTTTGACAAAGGTCATTTAAAAAAAAACAAGTTCGAGTTAAACTCGCGTGGAGAGGGCTCCGTTCCGTACAAGATTATCTGAAATCTCCTATGTTACTTTAAATATTACTTTTATTATTATTATTATTATTATGACCCTTAGAGGCTTTATACATCTCTAAGTAGCTTAACTTGTCCAGACGCGGAGACTATACATCTCCCTTATTACTTATTTATTATAATGAATTTTTACCTATTAGGATTGTTTGCTGCCCTTTTCATTAGTTAAAACTCTAATGTATAAGTTGAAAAAAAAAAAAGACTTACTGCTGAGTTTCTTGCGGCGTCTCTTCTCAGCAGATGTCACCTTTCGAAGCGCTGGTAGCTTCAGACATGTAAAAGAGCCCATGTGGCCTACTTGCAAAATAAATATTAACATTTTCATTTTCATTTTCAATACCATAGACTTCTTATAGGTTTTCCTGTAATCTATAGGTAAAGAACTATTTTGAGTTTTTTTTATTTCAAAAATTCTAGGCCTCCCCTAAAAATCGCCACAACAATTCCCAACCACATTACATTGATTTTTGGGCCTTACAAAGTAATGATTTAATTGTTTACTTAAGAGAACTGTGAACCAACGGTAAAAATCACCCTTTTCATACAAAAGACGATACCGATTACCACCCATTGCTAACCGATATTGATCAATTTTTGATAGGTTTTCAATCAGAACAAGATCTAGCTCATACGTTTTTTAAATATTGATTAAAGATCAACAAAGTCAAATATTCGCTGAAAATCGTTTTTTTATGAGAATACTGAAACAAAACTAAAACTAAATTTATTGATCACAGTGAAAAAACCAAAACCTATACCCCTGGATTTTGTTCTGACTGACAGCCTATCAAAAATTTGTCAAAATCGGTTAACATTTAAGGGGTGGAAATCGTTTCCGCCTTTTGTAGTTATGAAAAGCCGAGGGTTCACACTCCTCTTAATTGATGTTCTATTTATTAACTTTGATACTTTGAACTTATATCTGTACCAGTGAACCCTCATAGAATCCAAATTTCGCCTTAATGAAATGTGTGTCAGTGGCTAAAATTCAGTGTGATCCACAAAAAACATTGTCTATCCACATTCACTTACAAACGCGAATGTAAAATACTGCATAAATTGTTTAGATTTAAATCTTAATACGATGAAGATCTCTTGAAATGTTATTTGTAACACCTCGGGTGGGTCAAGGACCATTTAATTTCGCAATTAGTCTGATGCGTTTCGATGTGAGTACGGCCTGCGGTCTCAGCATTCAAGCAGACGCCGATGGGTCAAGCCATATAGGGTATTAATTTATAGGGGGTAGGGCAAAAGGGTATTAATTAGGTATTTTATCGACTGTAGACGCAATTTGTATTGCATTTACATTTGTATTGATGACGTGATATTTATCATCAAGTTTATTTCACGTGTAGAAATAAATTGAGACGTAAATTAAGTGTTGTATAGGTAAATACATTTGTTATATCTGCAGTAAAAACTTTTTTAAACGTTTATTTTTCTGTTGTATCTTTTTATCACACTTGCTTGTAATTAGGAAACACGGTGGAATAACGCACTGTAGGTCTTAAATAATACCCGTGGGCGTTATGAAGTTTATATGGGTTATTACGAGCAAGTGTCGTACGATTATATCAACAAACTCCCGCAAACGCGCGTTGAACTTGGAATTAAATTAATTTTGTGTCGATAAATTTGCCTTATAGCGATGTAGACATTATTGCCCCCTATTTGGTATTATCACAAAATATCGGCTTAAAGTAATAGCTTGCTATTGCATTTCGTACGGTGAGTGACGAGATCCGGAGGCCTATTCCCTCATCCCCATCCCATACCCATTCCCCATCCTCCCTAGACTGGCAACGCATTGGCAGCACCTCTGGTGTTGCAGATGTCCATGGGCGGCGGTGACCACTTTCCATCAGGTGGGCCGTCAGCTCGTTTGTCAGTCAATTGACATAAAAACAAAAAACAAAAAAAAATCCGTTTCTATGTAAGAATTGTATTTTGGACTAGTAAAAAATCATAATAATAGTTAAAATTTTGTTTCTGTAATAATTTACCTATTTTTATAACAAGTTACAAACATACAATGCTTATAAGCGCAGGCTGACAAATAGACATTGTAGTGGCCAATGCAATTTACAAACCATACAACTTTAGAATATCTAAGCTCTAATAAATCCGTCTGTTGTTAATTAATCTTCCCTGTACATTTTCCATTCTAATAAAGTTATGTGCAATTCGAGGCGAAGACTGGAAATCATTATATTGGCTAACAAGAAATCCAATAATAACATAAGCAAAGAGAACGCAAACACAAACATTTGTAATAATCCTTTAAAACCGTCAACTTTGACTGTATTTAAGTAGTACCTACGGTGGAAGATTTGAGGTTAGCAAATTCACGAAATGTTCACATTAGGGTGTGATGATACTTGTATGACTTGCAGTTTTTATCGGTGGCAATGTGTTATTTTAGGTATAATATTTGATTAAGGTAACTACTGTCGACACTTTTTAAATACATAAGTATAAAAGCCAAAAGTCCATATATATTGAATTACAAAATTATAACAAATAACATAATGCAATGCAAAACAATAGCTTATGATATTTGCTTTATCGCTAAAATGTTTTGGAAAACACACAGGTATGTGTGACCCAAAATATTTTGTTACGTGCTAATGATTCTTTTTGAGATTTTTGAGATGAGATCTGGGCCCCGAAAAATCGTAGTGTCGTTTAAAAAAAGTAATTGTTTTTAATTTTGTGCAAATCAAGGTGTCTTATCTTTTGCTTATGTTACAATAATTTTCACAAGGAAACATTCTTTAATCGACATGAATGCTCTTAATTTCCAACCGATTTCACCCAAATTCTTCAATGCGTTTTGGTTAATATCTTATTTTTCAATAAGTTTTTAAGATAAGTACTTAACAGTAATTTAGTAGGTACCTAAATTAGTATTAGTGGAAAAACCGTGTTTGATTCTGTAACGACATTAGCGACATTGTGACGATTTTGCTTTCCCAGGGTTAATCATGTATGCGCCTTGGGAGAAGCCTATGTCCAGGAGTGGACTGTAACAGATTGAATTATTTTAATACAGATGATGAGAAGAAAAAAATATAGGATCGTTATTAAATCATATCATCATAATGAATTAAAAACTATGTTAGTATTACATTAAATATTTAATTTAATTAATTTACCCTAATAAACATTTACACAGTTAGACGGCCTATGCAACCTGTGCCAGTGTTGCAGGAAGGGTCCGTCTTGGCGCGCCTCCACCGTCCGTAGGAGGCTGTTCGGGCTGCCGCGCAGGCGCCGCACCAGCGGCCCTAACATGACACAAAGATAAGATAGACCGTCTTATCTCTAAGTGCGTCTCTCTCACACTAGTGCCGATGAAAGAGATAGCCATAGAGATAAACGGGTTTAATTTATCATTGTGGCATGCATGTTAGGGTCGCAGGGATGCGACGCGCTTGCACATGAGAGCATGAAATTCGTCCGTACGCATCTCGCAAAACATAAATAGTGCACCTGATGCACTGCAATGGCGCGGCAGCCCCAACAGCATCCTAAATACATTATTATACTGGACGCGTCAAACTTCATCTAAATCGTTAGAACCGCTTCCGGGACACCAGTTATATGGTACAAGAGTTATACAAGAATAGCTATTGAGCGAGCTAAAATGCTCACTTAAAGTAATAAGATAAGTTAATGCGTAGCTTTGACCTGTTTCTATTAACTACATTAATACAAATGTAAGTTTTAAATCGCAGACATAATGTTATTATTATTTATAGGTCATTGACAAATTATTAATAAATATAAACAATCTCATGAGTAATTTCAGATAAACCTGAAAATATTGCAAATATATCGCTGTTGTAACGCAATAAAATATAATTTGCTAGAGTTAATGCGTTACTTCGCTACATGCGGACATTAATTTCTATTAACTGTTACGTTTTGCAAGAGTGCACTTTAGTAACATTTTGCAAATAATAAACACATTTGTTATGTCATGCGTTTTAACATAATTGGAATGTTTGATAAAAACATCTTGTTAGAATATAAACACCCGGAAACGGAAACGTTTCAGAAAAATATGATTATGACATTAAAACTTGACATTATAATCTTTGAGTAATTATTGTATACTAGAGTGGACGCCTCAACTAAATTTTTTGTATAGCCTGTTGAGGCCAAATGGCACAAACGCCTATAAGAAAACGATCACCGCCGGACGCGGCGCGCATGCCCGCTCCATCATCAAGTGCTCACTGTCATTTGTTTGAGATGTCTGTTCTAGTGTAACGTAATACTTCAATGATTATAATATACCTCGTTAGCGAAGTCGCTTAAAAAGATAGATGGTACTTTGAAAAACTGCATGCATGTAAATAATTTTGGTTTTGATTACTTGCAATATTGAACAATAGAAAACTCTTCATTACAAACAAACGTAACAACACGTTGGTCTTCGCTTCGCCAAGTAATAGAATATTTGAATTAAGTAAGTAATATTGCACAGTTTTAGGAATATAATAGCGAGAAACGAATTCAATATAGACAAAGTCATGTGCAAGTGTTATATGAATATTTTTAGAGCAAACTGTTACAAATCCATTAAATGCAATAGTTCTAGTTATAAAAATAAACGGGATAATTAAAATCTATATTTGAAACCTAAAAGCTAGTATCGACGGAAGTGATGACTTTGAAAAATAAATTAGTTAATAGTATCGGTTTGACATTTTAAATAATGGAGCAATTTGCTGAGAAGTTTGCATCATCTTTCATATATGTATCTATACCGTAAATAAAATTCATTAATTGTGATAAACAGGGTACAGGTTTCGGGCCTTATTCTGACAGAGAGTTTAGACTATTACATATTGGGTCCAATTCTAAACGGTGTCCGCTAAATTTAAGATTGCCTAAACTTAAAATAAGAAACGTCAAACTCGATTTTATATAGCTCCAAGGTTCAAAATCGAGTCTAACGTTTCTTATTTCAAATTTAGCGACTCCTAAATTTAGCGAAAACACGTTCGAATTGGCCCCATTATCAGCTTATCGAAAAGATAATATTTTAAGAACTTTAACCTAATTTTCGGACGCTGATTGGCATTTAAAGCCCGTTGAATGAGTACGAATGTGCATTATTTTTCTAAATGTTATCGGATAACATTTGTCACTGAATGTTTTTAGCCGATATTACATCGTGTTATTACTCATTTTGTTTAGTTTTGTCTCTCCAAATTACATGCAAATTTCAATACAATTGGAGAGACAATCCAATTGTATTGAAATTAGTATGTAGTATTGATAGGTATATTTTGAACATGAAAAGGATATCGATTTATCCTGTCGTGTTTCTTATGCATCGGTTGTTACGCATTGTACTAGTTGATTAAGGTCAGCAGTTCTGTCACCGTTTGCGGGTTCTTCGATAATGTTACCTTCTATCTTATTCTTACTTATAAAGCTAACTTTAGATAACCAATCTCCACATTCAAACACTTCTCCGTCTGATGCTGGACATAGATCCCACTCAAAAATCTAAGACTCATTAAATCAATCCAGAACCAAACAAACATGCCCGGAGCTTGCGAATTCTGTTCAAAGCTGTTTTTTGACATTCAGTGTAGGTACAGTTTTAAACGACCATTTAGTAGATTTGCTTAACTCACATCATCAGAATCGGATCCGAGTAAAGCACTTATTTTTTACGACGCAGACCATTATTGTAATGGCAATTCTTGACTAAATTTGGAATGTAAATTTTTAATTTACAAAAAGACTAAACTTTTTACAATACTGTTTTTTTAGGGTTCCGTACCCAGAGGGCAAAAACGGGACCCTATTACTAAGGCTCCGCTGTCCGTCTGTCCGTCTTTCCGTCTGTCTTCAGGCTGTATCTCATGAACTGTGATAGTTAGACAGTTGAAATTTTTCACAGATGATGTATTGCTGTTGCCGCTATAACAACAAATACTAAAAAAACAGAATAAAATAAATATTTAAGGGGGCTCCAATACAACAAACGTGATTTTATTGCTCGTTTTTGCTCGATATTGATAACGGCAACAGGTAAACGCTTGAAATATTCACAGAATATTTAGATATATATAAACTTTAAAAATAAATACTTAAATTAAATTAAAATAAATATTTAAGGGGAGCTCCCATACAACAAACATGATTTATTTTGCTTGATTATAATGGTACGGAACCCTTCGTGCGCGAATCTGACTCGCACTTGTTTTGTATCTAATAAATACATATATTCCTAACAAAGTCTTTAATATCCTTTTCAGATTTAGTTTAGATTTGTTTTATTAAACATAGTTTATAACGCAATGTTTCGTTAAAAAATTTGCAGATTGGACCAATGTACTCGTAATACAAAAAAGCTTCCGTAGTCAGTGTAACATACGAGCTACCTGTTATTTATTTTTATTGTCTGTAATCATTGCCCGTTTTAATTCTGTGTTTTAAATAAATAAGATTTCTTAATTCATAACCCTCTATCTGTAACCATAACCATACCAGTATACCATACCATAATAGTAATTACATAAGATCTTAAGTTATAACTTAATAATAATAGGTACGTAAAATGCGTTTGCCATCTTGTTAAGTTTATTTTGCCCAACTCGAAAAGTTGAAAATAAACTCAATAGCAGTTATGAAATAGTAGTTTATGCAACAGTTGCATAATGATAGGACTTAAAACACTAGTGTGGTTTTCATGAAATGAGCTTTAGCGAGTTTCATAATAAGATCGCACGTGTGTTTTAAGGCGAAATTATGCAGAGTTGCATACATAACTTTATCTACACACATATTATAAATACTTACTCCATGATGTGGTCAGAAACAATATTTTCTGGCAACAAGTTATTTGTTGCAATCGTGGCTGTATATTTCCGATATCCGGCGCATTTTCACATCACACAGTTACTCCGAGAAGACTACTGTTCATATTTTTAACTAAAATGTAAATTACAAACAACTTTTTACAATTCTACTTTCGTTCAGCAAAAAACCATCATGAAAGCAGTAATGGCGGCAATTCGATCCTCCGTCAATACCATTTTCTTTAAATCATAGACTAACGAATGTGGTGTCTATTCTCATGTCACTCGAGATCAAATGTTGTGCAGTTTATATTAAAAAAACATACTGAATTGACGTTTCGTATCAATAACTGTTTTAATATCTATGGATACTAGAATAGAGACCCACTTGAGTTTTGATAGCTGTTCCAAATTTAATCTCATTTCTATACTAAAATCGATACGGGAATAACATTGCAGCACTAGTTTTTCCTAATTGGTTGTCAAAATGGTGGTCATTTCCTACGGTTTTTGATTACACTATGGAGGTTTTATGATATGGGTGTAGATAAAGTCTTTTTTTAAATAAAACTTAATACTATATCATACAATATAGTTAAAAGTGAGTGCAAGCGGACAAGGAGTAATTATTTATTAAAGGTTAGAAAATCTTTGAACTCTTTAAACTAACCTAACTTGAATAAAGGATTCAAGCGCGCCATCTAGTAGATACAACTAATATTAACAGAACCACACCAAGAACACTTCATCTCTCCATTAAACAGTCCGTTCACTTTGCGAAACGACTTAGCTGTAGTCCGAAGTCTAACGGAGTAACTTGTTCGTGATAAATTCACTAGATGGCGGTCCGTCTCGCA